>BSQW01000002.1:17822738-20413184 GCA_030161315.1 Eutrema japonicum
GCGAGATCTGAAGAGCTCATGAACAAGATCTTTCAATTTTCCCAAGGTCCAACAGAGGAACTTAAAGCTGCTTGGATCCGTTTCAAATCATATCAGAGAGATTGCCCGCAAAATGCATTCCTGATCAACTTCTACGATGATGCGAGATCTGAAGAGCTCATGAACAAGATCTTTCAATTTTCCCAAGGTCCAACAGAGGAACTTAAAGCTGCTTGGATCCGTTTCAAATCATATCAGAGAGATTGCACGCACCATGATTTCAATCAGGTTCAGATGTTGGGTACTTTCTATAGAGGGATCGATTGGAGGTACCAGATGGCTTTGGATACTGCGAGTAATGGGAACTTCAACACCATATATCCAGATGATGCGGTTGTGCGGATTGAGAACTTGGCGTCTAGAAATAGCACTAAGAATGCTGATTTCGAGCGGAAGAAGCAGGCTGCAGGAATTGATGGATCGCAGATTGCTGAAATTCAAGCGAAGCTTGATATTCTTCTTGGGAAATCAAAAAATACTGTACATTTTGCTGATGCAGTCGATATTATGGATGAAGAAGAGGTAGAGGATGTTAACTACGTTGGTGGTTCTGGTTTTCAGGGTCAGCGATTTGTGTACAACAACAACCGAAACTTCAACAACAACAATCAGTAAGGTGGGTACAAGTTATAGGGGAACCAATCTGGTTTCAGAGCGAAGAAATTTACTCAGAAACCACTTCAGAGCAGCGATTTCACTCGCAATTATGGGAACTCTTCGTACCAACCAGTCTCTCCAAAGTCCACAGATAATAAGATGGAATCCATGATGGAACAGATTCTATAGGGACAGCAGAAGTTGCAAGTGGATTTCAATGGAAAGTTTGACTCTCTGTAAATCGATCTGAATGGGAAAATCGAAGCCATCAATCTTTCCCAGAGGAAGCTGGAAACTCAGGTTGCTCATACCGCCGCAGTTGTGAAGAGGCAAGAAGGATTTCTTCCAGAGAAAACGGAGAATCCATGGGCACACATCAATGCCATCACTTTGAGGAGTGGAAAAGAGGTGCTTACAGGAGTGAAGAACAGTTCACTCGTAGAAAATCTCGTCGATCTTGCTGGAGATGACGATTGGGATTTTGAAAATCCCCAGGTATCGATCGATACCAGCCATTGTCGATCGATACCAGTCCAGACATCTACCCGAGTGGATCCAAAAACCCGTGTATCGATCGATACCCCTCAAGTATCGATCGATGCTGAGACACAGCCAGAGAAGGAGCCCGAGATTGTCAAGGAGAGGGTGTATAAACCCAAGATGCCTTATCCTATGCCTCCTAAGCTGACAAAGAAGGAATGGGAGGATGCCAGATGCAAGGCTATGCTGGATAAATTGGTTGTGGAACTTCCTTTTGTTGATGCTATTAAGACTTCTCCGACTTTCAGGAGATATGTGAAGAAGATGGTCTCTATCAACGTGAACCTGGAGGAAAGTGTCATGATGATCACAGCTGAATGCAGTACGATCCTACTCAACAACCCAAGAAGCTACCAGACCCAGGGAGCTTTGTTTTGGATTGCACTATCTTCACAGAGAGATTTGAGCGAGCTCTCTGCGATATTGGGTCGAGTGTGAACCTTATGCCACACTCAGTTGCCAAGCTAATGGGGATGACAGATTTCCAATCTACAAGGATTTCGCTGGTACTTGATGATCGCTCAGTGCAACTTCCAGAGGGACTACTCGAAGATGTCCCAATCAAGATTGGAAATTGCTTGATCCCAACAGATTTCATCGTCCTGAAGTACGATGCTGAGCCTAAGGATCCTCTTATCCTGGGCAGGCCATTCCTTGCAACTGTTGGAGCCTAGATTGACTGCAAGAATGGACATATAGCTCTCAACATCGGTGATTTGATGATGTCCTTTAACATGGAGAAGATGATGAAAATGCCAACCATCGATGGGCATACATTTTATGTGGACACCTTCAGTGACATAGCTGAAGAGTACTTCTTGGAGATGGACCCTGAGGATCCACTGGAGAGAGAACTGCTCTATTCGGCCACTTCAGAGGTCCGTCCGTGTGACGATACTGCTGGATACTCAAAAATGCTTGATTCACCATCACCGGTATCGATCGATACCCCTCTGGTATCGGTCGATACCCTGCGTCCAGAAAGAGGGTTGGTCGACAATTCTAGGCAAGTTGCTGGGCTTGGAGATTGGAGCGCAAAGAATGCCCCTAAGGTGGAACTAAAATCACTTCCAGCGAATTTGAGGTATAGTTTTCTTGGTCCTAATTCTACATACCCTGTCATCGTTAATTCTTCCTTGAACAACGCAGAGATTGTCTTACTGCTGAATAAGCTGCGCAAATATCGCAAAGCTCTTGGCTATTCTCTTGCTGACATTTCAGGTATATCACCAGACTTGTGCATGCATCGGATTAACCTGCAGAAAGTGCTCAGGAAGGAAGTGATGAAGATGTTGGAAGCAGGGATTATCTATGCCATCTCAGATAGTTCTTGGGTTAGTCCAGTTCATGTTGTGCCTAAGAAAGGAGGCATAACTGTGGTGAAGAACGAGAAGGACGAGCTGATCCCTACAAGGACAATCACTAGTCACAGGATATGTATTGAATACAAGAAGCTGAATGCGGCTACAAGGAAGGATCACTTCCCATACTACTGCTTTCTTAATGGGTACTCAGGCTTTTTCCAGATTCCTATACATCCAGAGGACCAGGGAATGACGACCTTCACATGTCCCTATGGCACATTCGCCTATAGAAGAATGCCATTTGGATTATGTAACGCTCCTGCGACCTTTCGGCGATGCATGATGTCGATTTTCACAGATATGACTGAGGAGTTTATGGGGGTATTCATGGATGATTTTTCTGTGTATAGATCTTCATTCAAGGATTGTATGGATAACTTGTGCAAGGTACTTTAAAGATGTGAGGAGAAGCACTTGGTTCTTAATTGGGAGAAGTGCCACTTCATGGTACAAGATGACATTGTTCTTGGGCACAAGGTTTCTAAGGGAGGGATCGAAGTCGACAAGGCTAAGATTCAAGTCATGACAAGCTTGCAACCTCCACGATCTGTTCCTGAGATACGAAGCTTCCTTGGTCATGCTGGGTTTTACACGAGGTTCATCAAGGATTTCGCTAAGCTCGCACGTCCACTCACAGCCCTGTTATGTAAGGAAGTCAAGTTTGACTTCACATCTGATTGCCTTGAAGCCTTCGAGGAAATCAAGACGGCATTGGTGAGTGCTCAGGTTGTCCAACCACCTGATTGGAGCTTGCCTTTTGAGGTTATGTGTGATGCCAGTGATTTTGCTGTTGGAGCTGTGTTGGGTCAGAGGAAAGACATGAAACTCCATGCTATTTATTATGCCAGCAGGAGTTGGATGATGCTCAGCGAAACTATAGCATCACTGAGAAGGAGTTGCTTGCAGTCGTTTTCTCTTTTGAGAAATTTTGGTCCTACTTGATTGGGAGCAAGGTCATTGTTCACACAGACCAAGCTGCTCTCAAATACCTGCTGAAGAACAAGAACCTCAAGCCTTGTCTATGCCGATGGGTTCTTTTGCTCCAAGGTTTCGACATCTATATCAAGGACAAGAGAGGAGTTGAGAATGGCGTTGCTGACCACTTATCGCGATTAAAGGTCGATGAAGTCGTCCCTACTGATGATTGCTTGCCAGAGGAAGGTATTTACCTCATTGAAGCTCAGCTTCAAGGCCTTTGTCCCGAAAATCTGCAATTTTCACGGATGCTGACTTTATGTATCGATCGATACTCACCTAGTGTCGATCGATACCCATCGCGACTTGGACCTGTTTTGACCGCTAGTGCTGCACGTCCATGGTACGCCAACATTGCCAACTACCTTGCTGTAGAGACTGAGCCAAAGCATCCCACAAAGTATGCGAGGAAGAAGTTTATACGCGAGATGAGGAGGTTCTTCTGGGATAAGCCTTACCTATACAAGCACTGCTCAGATGGGATCTACAGAAGATGCGTTGCAGAGTCTGAGGTGCCAGCGATTCTTTTTCACTGACATGGTTCTGAGTATGCTGGTCACTTTGCTACTTTCAAGACGGTGTCCAAGGTTCTTCAAGCAGGCTTCTGGTGGCCTACTATGTTCAGGGATGCTCATGCCTATATCTCACAGTGTGATGTCTGTCATAGGAGAGGGAAGATCAGCAAGAAGCATGAGATGCCACATAATTTCATCTTTGAGGTTGAAGTTTTCGATTGCTGGGGCATCAATTTCATGGGTCCCTTTCGCTCGTCACACGAGAACAGGTAAATCCTGGTTGCTTTGGACTATGTGTCCAAATGGGTGGAAGCGATTGTTAGTAAAAAATATGACTCCGCGGTGGTCGTTAAGCTGTTTAAGACCATCATCTTCCCTCGATTTGGAATACCTCGAATTGTGATAAGTGATAGTGGCTCTCACTTCATCAACAAGATTTTCGAGAGGTTGCTGAAGAAGTATGGTGTAAACCATCGAGTGGCTACTCCATATCACCCTTAAACCAGTGGACAAGTCGAAGTCTCCTACAGGCAAATCAAAGAGATTCTGGAAAAGACAGTGGGTGCTTCTAGGAATGATTGGTCTACAAAATTGGATGATGCGCTATGGGCCTACAGGACTGCTTTCAAGACACTGCTGGGTACTACACCTTTTCACTTGCTGTATGTGAAAGCGTGTCACCTTCCGGTGGAGATAGAGCACAAGGCAGCGTGGGCAACAAAGTTGCTGAACTTTGACATCAAACCTGCTGCAGAGAGGAGAATGATCCAGCTGAACGAGTTGGATGAGATTAGGCACCACGCCTACGAGAACTCGAAGCTTTACAAGGAGAGAACTAAGGCCTATCATGATAAAAAGATCATCTCCAGACATTTCGAGCCGAGCTACCAGGTACTTCTGTATAACTCTCGTTTGCAATTGTTTCCTGGTAAACTGCGTTCTCGTTGGTCAGGTCCCTTCACCATCAAGGAGGTCAGACCACATGGAGCTGTCGTTCTGATTAGTCCTACAGGCGATGAGTTCACTGTCAATGGACAGATTTCAATAGGGCAGATAATGCCTTTGGATGATGCACCCACAGCCTGAATGGCGTTACAGTCAAGCTAATGACATTAAACGAGCGCTTGGTGGGAGGCAACCCACTGGTGAGTCTGCTTTTGATTTTATTTTTTTTTCTTTTTATTTTTCGTTTTGTGTTTGTGACAGGATAAACAAGGAGCAAAACTCGAAATCGCCTTAGTGTCGATCGATACCCCATTGGTATCGGTCGACACCAATCGCGAATGAGGCGTTCATCAAGTCGACTTAAGCCGGGTATCGATCGATACCAGGCCGGGTGTCGGTCGACACCAGATGTTCCAGCACGGTAACTTCTTGTTTCTCTTCGTCCTATTATGTTCTTTTTTCTTCTTTTACTTACTCTAGGCTAGATAACACTGGGGACAGTGTTGTTCAAGTCTGGGGGAGGTGTCTGCTGACATTGTGTTTGTTTTTCTTAGAGTCAGTTGTTTTATCGAGTCAAAACGTTTTATTGAGTCAAAACTTGTTGGTGATGATGATCATGTGCTTGAAATTTTTGTTTTGATTTTGTTTTTGAGTGACCAGTGTTGCAGGATCAGCTCTAGATCGACTAATGAAAAATCCAAGGACTGACTAGTTGACTAGAAAACATCCATGTCTCCAGCAGAATTCTTCTGAAGGATGAGCCAAATTTTTGCACTTCATCACTATAGTTAGTGTTCATAGAGCTTGATTCATCATTCATATCTGATAAAGGAACCCACGTGTTTAGAGTTATGGTATCTCTCTCCCCTATTATAAGTTGATAAATAAGAGCACAAAATATGAAATGATTTTCTTCTGAGTAGAGGGCTATGAAAATTTTCAGCGATCCCATTATTCTACTTAAGAGGGAATGATCACACAAAGGTTGAAAGCGAGGTTAGGAAATTTTCCCGTGATACCACTATTCGCCTAAACCTTTGATACATATAGAGGAAAGAACCGGGGATTCGGTGGCAAACATCATCAATACTCGCGTTTCGAACCTTAATGTGTATATGCAGATCTAAAAAAAAAAAGAGAACATAATAAGAAGTAAGTCTAGGGGAGAGAAAGTGATACAAAAAGTATGAAAAAGGGTGGTTCCTCGTCATGATATTGTATGGTAAAGAGTCTAGAAGGTTCTTGAACATTAGCTACAACGATGAAACTGGCGATGAGGGTTTTATTTGAACAATGCTGCGAGATAATGTGTGGAGTCTGGAACAGCTGCGAATGTCGACGGAGAAGTACATGGTGGTTAGATCAAAAGCTGGTTAGGTGACATTTGGGTGCTTGGGAAAAGGATCTCTGCGATGGTTCCTGAACAGGTGAGTCTCCGCTTTTTCAAACCTCTTCCTCTTGTTTAGTTTTCTGTTTTTCTTGAGGGCAAGCAAAGGCTAAATCTGGGAGAGTTGATATATCATGGTTTTAACCCCTTTGAGGCCATGATATAAGTCTATTTTATAGAGTCTTTATACCATTTCGTAGTGTTTTAGAGTCTTTTACAAGTCTTATCACGTTTGGAGCATAATTGGAGATATTGGAGCTTTCTGGAGCATTTTGGAGCAAAGCTGAAGTTCGTGTTGCTGAGTACCCGATTTCACGTCGAGCATCGATCGAAGCCCCCTGGTATCGATCGACACTCATCGCAGCAGACACGACCCACGACTTTAATGAAGAGTTGAAGAATTGCAACTTGGTCCAGAAGTCTTTAATATTTACAAGAAGCCCCAAAACGTGTTTTAGGTTATTTATAGGGATTTTACAGCCACTTTGTTGGCTACGCTTTATTTTATTCTGGATTTGTGAGAGAGCTTTTTAAGGGAGAGAAGTCTGATACTCTGTTCATCAAGAGAAGATTTCAAACCCTTTTGTTACTCTTTCTTATTTTCTATTGAGTATTTATTCAAACATGTTTATTGATTCAATTTCCATGTCTGAGTAGATCTCTTGTTAGGTTTAGGGATTCTCATAAGGGATTTCTTTGAATGCTAGGTTGATTAGTTATTTAGGGTTCATAATCTGAATTAGTTCTTCCCCTTAGGTTGTTCTCAAGGCTAATTATGGATTGATCACCTAGAATTTAGATCTTAGATTAATCGATTAGGCACGACACTGCACTTCAGTAATATGATAGAACCTTAGGTGAGCAAATTGATTATTCGCAAAGAGATTTAGTTTAATTGATTTGTGAACATATCAAACCTGGAATTAAGGCTGATTTATTCTTAGGGATTTGCAAAGAAATTTGGGATTCTGAAGTTTAGATTTAAATAGTTTTCGCAACGACAGTTGGTTAATTATACTCTAGTGATTTGAGTTCGAGAACCGTGCGTAACCTGAACCCTGATTAGTTAATTTATTTTGCATTCATTGATTTCATGAGAAATATCCCTGAACCTATCTTTCTCCCAATTGAATTACAACTTGTTTACTTCTTACTGTTTTGTTTAAATCTGAATAGCTTAGCTTTATTTGATAACTATATAATCTATTGTGCGATTTCTCTGAGTTCTTGTGTTCGACCCCTGATATACTGCAGCAACTGCTTTAGTACTGTTTAGGGTATTAATTTGAGCATATCAGCATACAATGTTCAAGAACCTTCTAGATTTTTTACCATAAAATATCATGACAAGGAACCATCAAATTTCACACTTTTTGTATCACTTTCTCTCCCCCATACTTATTTCTTATTATGTTCTCTCCTTTTTTTGATCTGCATATACACATCAAGGTTTGAAATGCGAGTATTAATGGTGTTTGCCACCGAATCCCTAGTTCTTCCCTCTCTATGTATCAAATGTTTAGGCGAATAGTGGTATCACGGGAAATTTTCATAACCTCGCTTTCAACCTTTGTGTGATCATTCCCTCTTAAGTAGAATAATGAGATTGCTGTAAATTTTTCTTGCCCTCTACTCAGAAGAAAATCATTTCATCTTTTATGCTCTTATTTATCAACTTATAACATGGGAGATAGATACCATTACTTTAAATATATGGGTTCCTTTGTCAGATATGAATGATGGATCAAGCTCTGTAAACACTAACCACATCGATGAAGTGCAAAAATTTGGCTCAGGCTTCTGAAGAACTCTGTTGGGGACATGGATGTTTTCTAGTCAACTGGTCAGTCCTTGAATTTTTCATTAGTCGATCTAGAGCTGATCCTGCAACACTGGTCACTTAAAAACAAAATCAAAACAACAATTCAAGCACCGGATCATCATCTCCAACAAGTTTTAACTCAATAAAACGTTTTTGAAACTGACTCTACGAAAAACAAACACAATGTCAGCAGACACCTCCCCCAGACTTGAACAACACTGTCCCCAGTGTTATCTTTCCTAAGGTTGGTGAAAGAAAACAAAAGAACATAATAGAAATAAGAGAAACAAGAAGTTAACATGCTGGAACATCTGGTGTCGACCGACACACGGCCTGGTATCGATCGATACCAGGCGATTTCTAGTTTGCTCCTTGTTTATCCAGACACAAACACAGAACGAAAAATAAAAAGAAAAATGACTCAAAAGCAGACTCACCAGTGGGTTGCCTCCCACCAAGCGCTCGTTTAAAGTCAGTATCTTGACTTTGGCTCAGGTGATTAGTCAGGAGAAGATTGAGAGCTTACTCCCATGCAAGTTCCACAGCTAGATACTTGCAGACTCAGAGTTCTGCTCAATATGCTCTCCATAAATTCCTTTCTTTTCTCTTTCAGCTCCGTAGTAAGAAGAACTCGAGCCTTACAGAATGGCTTCGAAGTTCCTTTGCACCTCACCTTGAACTCAACCGAATCCCCATCACACTTCTGAGGGATTAAGGTCATAGAGGGATCACCTTTTACTCCTGTACTCTTCATCTTCTTCTTTGCCTTAGTTGTTTCGACGTCTTTCTTGGTGATGACAGAAGGACTATCTAGAAGGTCTATGACAGTTGGCTCCTCAGGAGGCTCTTCCAAAATATCAACTAACAACGTCTCTCATGTAACAATGGTGATGCAAGAGGTATGTGTGGAAGTTCCTATAGTAGAAATGGCTTTGTAGTACACCTCCTTGTCAATGTACGAGAATGAGATTCTCTTACTGGGTGTATCCATAATTGCACCAGCCGTAGCCATGAACGGTCTTCCAAAAATCAATTGCGTACTAGATCTTGCATGCATATCCATAACCTCAAAATCGGTAGGAACCAGACAATCTCCTACCTTAACCATCAAATCAGGGATTTTACCATATGGAAGTGAGGTGGAACTGTTCGCGAGTGTGATGGTTGACTTGGGAGGTCGAATATCAGCTCCCAATCTCTCTGCAATTGCCCTTGACATGACATTCACGCTAGCCCCTGAGTCAACGTGAGACTCTTTGATATGACATTCACGCTAGCCCCTGAGTCAACGGAGAATATTCATGGGTCTTCCCTCCTGGTCAACTGCCTCAGCGGTAGTGACTTGCTTATTGCTTTGATGAAGAGTGCCTTAATTTCTTCCAGAGATTCTCTGCAATCTTTGAAGAGACTTAGCAGAGGCCAGCCCTCTAGAGCTTCTTCAAAGGTGAACGAGTGGGGTACCCTTCGTACCATCTTCTCAAAGCCACGCAGCTGCTTTGGAGTGATGGGGGCTCGGAGGTGTTGAGGAATAGGATTCAGCTTCTTGGGCTTGTGAAGTTTGTCAACACTCATACGCGGCTCATTTTCAGTATCTGGGAGGGCATCGATCGATGCTTGCTGCTTCGAGATGTCCTTGACAGATTCTTGGACGGGTGTCGATCGATACAAGATGGTATCGGTCAACACCGAGGTGGTGTCCAAATTATCATCCTCACATATATCATCAACAAAAGGAAGCTCCACAACCAACTTATCCATAATAGATTTGCATCTGGCGTCCTCCCATTCCTTCTTTGTCATCTTAGGAGGCATATGATAAGGTATCTTGGGTATATAGACCCTCTCCTTGACAATCTCGGGCCTATTCTCGACCTGCGTCTCAGCATCGATCGATACTGGAGGGGTATCGATCGACACACGGGATTTTGGATCCCCTCGTGCAGATGTTTGGACAGGTATCGATCGATACCTGGGGGTTTTCAGAATCCCAGTTGTCATCTTCAGCATTGTCGAAAATTCCTGCATCCAAACCCTTTTCTACCACTGTAGTGGCTTCTTTAGAACTTCCTAAGGTGATTGCATTGACGTGTGTTCTTGGATTCTCAGTTTTCCCTGGAAGAAAACCTTCTTGCCTCTGGACAGCTGCTGCAGTCTGAGCAACTTGAGTTTCCAGCTTCCTCTGAGTCAGATTGATAGCTTCCCATTCAAATCAATGTACAGAGAGTCAAACTTTCTATTGAAATCTACTTGCAACTTCTGCTGTCCCTGAAGAAATTGTTCAAGCATGGATTCCATTTTACTCTCTATGGACTTTGGAGATATTGGTTGGTACGAAGAGTTCCCATAGTTGCGAGTGAAATCGCTGCTCTGAAATGGTTTCTGAGTGAATTGATTTGCTCCAAAGGCAGATTGGTTTCCCGCAAACTTGTACCCACCTTGCTGATTGTTGTTGTTGAAGTTTCGGTTGTTGTTGTACCCAAATTACTTACCTTGAAAACCAGAACCACCAACGTAGTTAACATCATCCACTTCATCTCCACTGATATTATCGACTCCATCAGCAAAGTGTACAGTCTTCTTAGACTTCCCGATAAAAAAATCCACCTTGGCCTGAACCTCAGCAATCTGCGATCCATCAACTCCTCCAGCTTGCTTTTTCCGCTCGAAATCAGCATTCTTGGTGCTATTACTAGACGCCAAGTTCTCAATCAACACAACCGCATCATATGGATACCTGGTGTTGAAGTTCCCATTACTCGCAGCATCCATACACATCTAGTACCTCCAATCAACCCCTCTGTAGAAAGTGCCCAGCAGCTGAACCTGAGTGAACCCATGGTGCGGACAATCTCTCTGATATGATCGAAATCTCGTCCAAGCAGCCTTGAACGCTTCAGCCGGGCCTTGAGAAAACTGGGAGATCTTGTTCCTCAGATCCTCAGATCGTGCATCACCATAGAAATTATTTAGGAAAGCAGTCTTAGTCTACTCCCAGGTAGTCAGTGATCCAGGAGGCAACTGCTTCAGCCAGTAAGTCGCATCTCCACCTAGAGAGTAGGCGAAAAGCTTGCAGAAAAGGTAATCGTAGGACATCCATTACTCTTGATGCTAGTGATCAAGTCCTCGAACTTCTCAATATGATCCATGGGATATTCATGAGAAAGACCATGAAAAGGGTGCTGACCCACAAGAGTGTAGTATGCAAGTTTCAGCTCAAAGTCATTTCTCTGATATGTTGGAGGGCGAATCGCTGATAGATTAGCATAGAACTGATCAGGCATGTTGTAATCTCCAATTGTTCTACCACGATCAGCTATAGTGTTCCAAATGTTGGCGCGCCCAGCTGGCGCGACAATCTCACCAACAACAGCAGGAGGGACAATGACGTTTCCAGCTTCATCAAGTCGCTGCCCTCTTGATATGTTCATATTCTACATGTATTTAGCATGCATTTCATATAGATTTTAGGTCATTCTCTTGGATTCTCATGGCATTTCATACTTGTTTTATCTCATTTAGAGTATTAGGAGCTGCATTAGGTCCTAGTGAGTCTTTTGCATATTTTTGAGGAGTTTACTAGGTGTTTGGAGACACTTGGTGGAGTTTGGAGATTTGGTGCTTAAAGACTAGAGAGGAGCCATCCGGAACGTCTGAAGGAACCGATCAGAAGAGGGCTTGTCGGTTTGATCCAGCTCTTGGAGTCTTCATGAAGATTGTATAGAGACGAGTTAGCTGTCCAGGGAAATTCGAATCGGGTCATTCGGACATTAGGTTAGGAAGTTATCGCAGTTTTACAAAAGCGTATCCGTCTGGCCGAGAAGCTAAAATTCTCCCAGGGAAAAATCCTACCGACCTCAATCGGCGTGGTCGGTTTTAGCCGGTCGTAGGGCAGGGAGTTCCCGAGAATCCGACCGACCCGGAGAAGCAAAAACCGACCGACCAAAAGGAGCAAGGTCGGCTTAATTTCCCCAGGAGGAAATCCGACCTACCCCAATCAGCAAGGTTGGTTTTGGTCGGTCTCAAAGATCAGGCCAAATGAAGCGCTTTCCATGCCCAGTTTAATCTGCTATCTTCATGAAACTTGTATAGGAGTGAATTAGATTTACACAAGAGTTTGAATCATATCATTTGGACATCTGGATCTGATTGTATGGCCAAGACACTGAAGCATAATCTGCCTGGCCGAGTAGAAATGACATCGTCCAAAAACCCGGTAAAATTAGTTCTTTTGATCATATTTAGCCTCTCCGGCCTTCATGAAAGTTGTAGAGGGAAGAGTTATCTGTGTAAACAAGCGAAATTTATGTCATTTGGACATCAGGATAGGGAGATGCCTCGAATTTATCGAAGATGCATCCAATATCCGACCGGGTCAATACCCGGTTTGTTCCGGGTTGACCCAGTTCGCCCATTTTCATTTATAAACCCAAAAACCCTAATTTCAGACTTATGCTTTTTGTTAGTCAAAAAGCCTTTTCCATTTGAGAGAGAAATTGGAGATTGTAAGAGAGATCCTTTAAGTTTATGCAATTAAGTGTTTATCTCATTGAATCTCTTCTATCTATCTTCTTTTCATCTTGATTATTCAACATTCATTCATGGATTCAACCTCTATCTCCATCGATTTTGAGGGGCTTTTCATGGATCTTGAGTAGTCTTTTAGGGTTTAGAGATAGGATAGATTAAGATGTTCCTAGGCTTGATTCATGGTGTTTAGGGTTAGATCTTCTTATATCCCTTCTTGTTTAATGTTCTTAAGGCTAAATCTAGCTTGAAAAAGTAGATTTAGATCATAAGGCATTTCATGCACACCAAGTGTTTGGTGAAATGCCTTGATGAATTAAACAAGAGATTTACATTCCTAGCCTATGACAATAGTTGTCTAGGGTGTATTTTTGGTTGATCTTGTTGATTTAAACTAAATGCTTGCTAATCAATGATCCACAAATGATGATTTGCTAATGGGTTAGGTGATTAGCATAGTGATTAATTGCTTGAAAGAGAATTAGTCAGGTTTAGGATCTTATGCCTAGGGATTAGCTTGTTTGAGTAAATGAACATCATGAATTGAACTTGGGACTTCTTATATCGATAACCATATCTCTAGATTCGCTTTTACTTATTTATTTACAATCTTGCTTAGTGCTTTTGCTTAATTATAAATTGGATACATAACAACAAACCACTTGTTTAACTTAACTTACAATTGTTCCTTGCATTCTTAGTGATTAGAATAATTCCAATTATGGATTGATAACATCTTTACTACCTCGTATTGGGGATATTGATACTGATACCTCCTAGAGACTAAAAAGCCTTGTATCAATTTGGCGCCGTTGCCATATCGGGATTTGTTTTAACATTGAGATTTAGGTTCTTAGTGAGCTTAAGTATTATTTTCTTCCAAGTTACTAATCTTCTTCACTTCCCATTGCTTTTGCTCTCTCTAGGTGTATGCATACCCGTTCCCGTGGCAATACCAATCTCATACAACCAAGGGACGACATTGATCAACTTGAGAAGGGTTCAAGAGCAAGAAGAAACCGTGTGAGAGTTCAAGAAGAAGTTGGTAACGATATGGAAGATCTTCATGATATTCCACTTGGGAACATTCATGAGAACATTCCCCACCAAAGGAACGGTGGGAATGGGAACAACCAAGGAGGTGGTGGCAATGGAAACCATCACGCTCCAAACCGTCCTATTCATCCGCCTAGAGCTAGGCATGTCATAGGAGAAGGTGATGCGGCATATGCACACCAAAACCGTCAAGGGATTCAACCACCTCTGGTTGAAAACAACAACTTCGAGGTCAAACCCGGGCTAATCAACATGGTTCAAGTTAACAAGTTCCATGGGTTGTCAATGGAGGATCCTCTAGATCACATTGACCAATTTGACCGGATATGTGGTCTCACCAAGATCAACGGAGTATCCGAAGATGGTTTCAAGCTTCGACTCTTTCCGTTTACTTTGGGTGACAAGGCTCACCAATGGGAGAAAAGCATGCCTCAAGGATCTATTACTTCATGGGATGATTGCAAAAGGGCGTTTCTAGCCAAATTATTCTCACCGTCTAGAACCGCCAAACTTCGCAATGAGATATCTAGCTTCACACAACGGTCTATTGAGTCTTTCAACGAGGCTTGGGAGAGATTTAAAGGCTACACTTCTCAATGTCCACATCATGGCTTCTCCAACGCCTCTTTCCTTAGCACTCTTTACTGAGGTGCTTTGCCTAAGATCCGTATTCTACTTGACACGACTTCGAATGGTAATTTCCTAGCTAAGGACGTAGAGGATGCTATGGAGCTCGTGGAGAACTTAGCTACTAGTGATGGGACGTATGGGGATGATTATGACCGTGCTTCAAGGACTACTAGTGACTTTGATGAGAACAAGAGAGCCAAAGACATGAAAGCCTTGAATGAGAAGTTGGATAAGTAAGCCTCTATGATAGACAAGCTTCGTGCCTCTCAAAAAGAATCTCAAAAGGCGGTACATTTCATTGGTGACTATGACAACAATCAAGCTTGCTATCAAGAGGAGGTCGTGGAAACACATGAGGAAGTGAACTATGTGGGGAACCAAGGTAACTTCCAAAGACAAGGGTTCAACCAAAACTATAGGAATCCACAAGACCAATTACCCTCAACAATCTACTCAAGCTCAAGGAGTTCCACAACAACAATTCCAATCTCAAGGTCAACCTTCTAACTCCAACCAACAAGGGTATGTCCAAAGGAACATATTCCAAGGAAACCAAAGTGAATTCCACCCAAAAGCCCCACCCAGTTTTCATGGTCAACAACAAGGGTTTGTGCCCCAAGGTCAAGCACATACGTCTAAACCGCAAGAGCTTGACTTGGCCTCCATGTTCCAATAACTAATCAAGGGCCAAACGGAAACCACTAACAAGGTCATTTGCTCTTACAATGATCTTAATAGCAAGTTTGAGGCATTGAGCTCAAAGGTGCACCTAATGGAGCAAAGGAATGCCGCCCCTTCTTCACATCATCCTCAAAGCTCTTCAAATGGGAAAGCCATACTAACCTCTAAAGAGTCTTGCAACACCTTTTCCACTCTCAAAGAACAAGATCACATTATTGAGGAGTTTCTCGGGTTAGTCTCTAGCCTCAACGAGGACATTGAGAAACAAGGTGGGGAGGTGACCCTTGGGAGTGAGAATGATATGATGTTGGTTGGAGAAAAGAGTAACAAGGTTGAGAAGTCCATCAAGGACTTGGTTAAAGTGAAAAACGTGGAGATACTTGTTGAGTCAAAGAGAGAGCATCCACCTCCATATGAGCCTCCACTTCCATTTTCCGGTCGTTTCCTCAACAAGGCACAAGAGAAAGTGCTTCCAAGCAAAACAAGGATCGAGCCTAAGACTCTCCTAAAGCTTGGAAACCCCGGGAAATTCTCAATATCTTGCACACTTGGACTCTTGGAAGTTGATGATGCTTTGTGTGACTCGGGCTCAACCGTTAATGTCATGACTTCGGAGATGGCCAAAAGTATTGGGATAGATAAGTTTAACGATTACCCCTCCACCATCACATTTGGAGACTCTTCTACGAAGAAACCTCTTGGCTTGGTTGAAGACTTTCCTCTCATAATTGGAAAGTGTCTTGTACCAACGGACTTCGTTGTGATGGAGATGGCACCAAACATAAAACTCCCTCAACTCCTCGGGACTCCATTCCTCAACACAACCGGTGCAAGCTTGGACTTCATAAACAAGAGGGTTGATCTTAAGAATGTGGATGACAAGAAGTTCTACACAATGATGCCTTCTCCCACCGCTATTTGTGGGACAATTATTTGTGGAGACAATGAAGCCCAAGCCCGGAAGGTTGAGTATGTGGGCGTATGTGAGACGGTGAGTATTGAAAGTGTTGAAGAAGCCCTAGCTCTAGATGGAATTTGCGTGTATTCCCTCTTTCACACCACAACGGAGAGTGATGGTTAAAGTGCTAAGGTTAATAAGAAGAAGACAAAGCCTAGGTTTTAGGAGAGGAAACCGAGCATGCTCAAGGGGATTGGACCCTTGCAAGACCAACCTTCGATCGTGACTCTCATCCCATGGAAACATGAAGAAGGGATGATTGAGTACAAGGTCAAATGTAGAGGGCTCCCCAAGCCTTTTGCCAAGGCCATAGCAACCCTCACACCGGAGGTTATGGAGCCAAATCACGCCGGTCTTCAAGGCTTAATGGGTAAAATTCTCAAACTCGAGCTTAAGGAACCGCCATGGAGTGCTTGCACTCCTCCATTACCTGCATAAAAGGGTAACAAACGTCGAACTTAGTGACGTTAAACAAAGTGCTCTTGGGAGACACCCCAAGCTTATCCTTGTACATATTTCCTTTTATGCTTTTTTTTCGTTGTTAGTTCCTTTTGATGGGTTTTCTTAGTGCGAGTAGGTTTTCGATGGCCATATGGGCATGAACTTATGGACTAAAGTGCTTAGGATGAGGTGATGGAATATGGCATCCCTTGATCCCTCTTGCCCCCTCCATCCTTTTCCAAGGTAACACTTCAAACTTTGTATATAGCATTTAGAATCATATCTTTTTCCTTCTTTCATGCATTGTTTAACTCTTCCTTAAGCTTCTATTACACAAGGGACTGTGTAATTTAAGTTTGGGGGAGAGTTTGTGTGCTATCTAACATCGTTTTTGGTGTTCTTATTTTGATCTTTTGCACCTTGGTCTCATGCATATCATGCATTTTCAATAAATTTGAAAATTTTGAACTTTTGAACTTTTGTGCATTCATATAGGATTGAGTCTAGATGCATAGCATATAAGGTAGCTTTGCATGAGCATTAGGAGCAATGATAGATTTGTCCTTATAAAGTTCCTTATTAAGAGTTTAGTCCAATGCCATTGTTACTAGTTACTTGATGCTTTGATCTCGTGTAGAAATTAAGAACGAACCATGCCTTGATCTCATGTCTTATTGTTCTTGCCTTGATTGAAGCAAAACCTTGACTTGAATTCAACCCCATCTAAGTGATAACCTTAATTTTGATTTGTAAATATTGTGTTTATGCATTTTTGAATGAATTCGTGGATCACTTCATACATACTTGGATAATCTTTTCCCTTTCACCACTCTTGTTTATCTAAGTAGCCATATCCCATCATTGGAATGGTTTCCCCTACCCTAACCTCAACCTTCTTTCTAGCCATTGATATTCGTGTGTGATTGGTGAGGCCTTCTTTCGAGCAAACTTAGCAAAAAGTGTTAGGTTTAGGGCGACAAGGAGGAATTCCCATGTAGATTTAGCTCCATCATCACAGATTTAATCTAGGAATAGGCTAGATAGGTTGGTGGTTCTTGGTTTAAGTTTGGGGGAACGGTTTGGAAATTTAGTGAACGGATGTGTTTGGAATAGATTTTGGAATGGGAAAGATGAATAAGGAGAAGGGAAAAGGGGATCGAATTTATAAATTGGTTGGTGCAAAATTATAAGACTAGCTCTAAGAATAAGATAGCCTCAAGAGATCCAAAGAAAAAGAAGAAAGCCGAAAAGGCCAAAGCATCAAAGAAGAAAAAGAGGCGTGAACAAAAATGAAGAAAAAAGAGAGCTAAGTCACAACAAAGAATCACCAAACCATGAGAACAAGGAAGAAGAAGTTGATCCCCGAATGAGAAGAAGGTGAAGTGAAAGGACAAGAAGCATGTGTGGGTTTAAGAAGGCAAATGCCTTAAGATGAAAAGGGTAGCTTAGGCTATGGGCACAAACGGGTTAGAAGGCTTTAGGTTAGAGACACTCTAGGCATTTGGGTAGATGAGAATTCTCCATTGTATGCATATGTTGCCTTTTACCTTTAGCATTTTGCTAAAGTTTGCTCTTTCCATGAGAGATCCTAATACTTGATTACCCATGCATGATAATGAGGTCATCTTCATCTCATAACCTAACCCTTAGCCAAACGAATTCATTTGATCTTGCATAGACATGATTAACGCTTATTACACTTAATCAATGTCAAGGGGTTGGAGGATTTGAAAGTTTGTGTAGGTTGAGGTTCGAATTTAATTCATGTAAGGATAAGTGTGGCTAGTCACTTCTGAGTAAGTTGTTTGATCGCATCAAGAAGTTTGCAACGTGGACATTGGGCTCAGATTCTTTTTATGGCACCTTTGGATTTGAGCTCCCATATTCTAGTCTTCTCCCCTTGCCTATTCTTGTTTGCTTGAGGACAAGCAAATGTTTAAGTTTGGGGGAATTGATATGTGCATATTCTACATGTATTTAGCATGCATTTCATATAGATTTTAGGTCATTCTCTTGGATCCTCATGGCATTTCATACTTGAAGGAGTTTGGAGATTTGGTGCTTAAAGACTAGAGAGGAACCATCCGGAACGTCTCAAATAACCGATCAGAAGAAGGCGTTTCGATTTGATCCAGCTCTTGGAGTCTTCATGACGATTGTATAGGAACGAGTCAGCTGTCCAGGGAAATTCGAATCGGGTCATTCGGACATCAGGTTAGGAAGTTATCGCGGTTTTACCAAAGCATATCCGTCTGGCCGAGAAGCTAAAATTCTCCCCGGGAAAAATCCGACCGACCTCAATCGGCGTGGTCGGTTTTAGCCGGTCGTATGGCAGGGAGTTTCCGAGAATCCGACCGACCCGGAGAAGCAAAAACCGACCGACCTAAAGGAGTAAGGTCGGCTTAATTTCCCCCGGAGGAAATCCGACCTACCCCAATCAACAAGGTCTGTTTTGATCGGTCTCAAAGATCAGGCCAAATGAAGGGCTTCCCATGCCCAGTTTAATATGCTATCTTCATGAAACTTGTAGAGGAGTGAATCAGATTTACACAGGAGTTTGAATCATATCATTTGGATCTCTGGATCGGAATTTATGGCCAAGACACTGAAGCATAATCTGCCTGGCCGAGAAGAAATGACATCGTCCAAAGAACCGGTAAAACGAAGTTCTTTTGATGATATTAAGCCTCTCCGGCCTTCATGAAAGTTGTAGAGGGAAGAGTTATCTGTGTACACAAGAAAAAAATCATGTCATTTGGACATCAGGCTAGGGAGATGCCTCGAATTTATCGAAGACGCATCCAAGATCCGACCGGGTCAATACCCGGTTTATTCCGGGTTGACCCGGTTCGCCCATTTTCATTTATAAACCCAAAAACCCTAATTTTCAGACTTATGCTTTTTGTTAGTCAAAACCCCTTTTCCTTTTGAGAGAGAACTTGGAGATTGCAAGAGAGATCCTTTAAGTTTATGCAATTAAGTGTTTATCTCATTGAATCTCTTCTATCTATCTTCTTTTCATCTTGATTATTCAACATTCATCCATGGATTCAACCTCTATCTCCATCGATTTTGAGGGTCTTTTCATGGATCTTGAGTAGTCTTTTAGTGTTTAGAGATGGGGTAGATTAAGATGTTCCTAGGCTTGATTTATGGTGTTTAGGGTTAGATCTTCTTATATCCCTTCTTGTTTAATGTTCTTAAGGCTAAATCTAGCTTGAAAAAGTAGATTTAGATCATAAGGCATTTCATGCACACCAAGTGTTTGGTGAAATGCCTTGATGAATTAAACATGAGATTTACATTCCTAGCCTATGACAATAGTTGTCTAGGGTGTATTTTTGGTTGATCTTGTTGATTTAAACTAAATGCTTGCTAATCAATGATCCACAAATGATGATTTGCTAATGGGTTAGGTGATTAGTATAGTGATTAATTGCTTGAAAGAGAATTAGTCAGGTTTAGGATCTTATGCCTAGGGATTAGCTTGTTTGAGTAAATGAACATCATGAATTGAACTTGGGACTTCTTATATCGATAACCCTATCTCTAGATTCCCTTTTGCTTATTTATTTACAATCTTGCTTAGTGATTTTGCTTAATTCTAAATTGGATACTTAACAACAAACCACTTTTTTAACTTAACTTACAATTGTTCCTTGCATTCTTAGTGATTAGAATAATCCCAATTATGGATTGATAACCTCTTTACTACATCGTATTGGGGATATTGATGCCTCCTAGAGACTAAAAAGCCTTGTATCACCTCTCTCATTGCACACTTGACCCTCTTGGTCTCTCAGAACTCCGGCTTCATCAGGTCTTAATGTCACTGTGTTGTTCATCCCTGATGTTTGCTTTGCCTTTCTGTTTGTGTGTTCTAAACGTGCTAGCTTCTCGTTTGACAGATCAACTAGCAGAGTGTTCTTGTTCCTTCTGGTTTCACGAAGAGGCATGCACCTGAAACACAAAAGTTAAGAATGTAAGTAACTGAAATTCACGTTGGGTATCGACCGATACCACAAGGGTGTCGATCGATACTCGTCGATTTAGACGAAATTCTAAGCTAAAATCTAATGGCGAAATTGAGTCCCCGGAAACGGCGCCAAAATTGATATGCTCAAATTAATACCCTAAATGTACTAAGCAGTAGTTGTAGTAAGTGTAGGGGTCGAACACAAGGACTCACAGAAATCACACAATAGATCAAATAGATTCGAATCAAGCTAAACCAAAAGATGTAATTAAAAAGCAATGCGTAAATTAAATAAGTTGTAATTCGATTGGGAGAAAGATAGGTTCATGGTATTTCTTAGGAAATCAATGAATGCAGATAAACTAACTAGTCAGGATTCAGATTTAGCGCGGTTCTTGAACTCAAATCACTAAGGTATAATTAACCAACTGTCGTTACGAAAAATATCTAAATCTAAATCCTAGGAATTCCAAATTTCTTTGCGAATCCTAAAGTCTAAATCATCATTTAAATCAGGTTTGATTTGTTCACAAAACAACTAAACCAAATCTCTTTGCGAATAGTTATTTTGCGCACCTAAGGTTCTATCAGGTAATTAATCGCACTGTCGTGCCTAATCAATTATCCTAAGATCTAAATTCCAGATTCGTCAACCTATAATTAGCTTTAAACACAACCTAAGGTGAAGAACTAATTCAGATAGTGAATCCTAATAACTAATCAACCTAGCATTCAAAGATAACCCTTATGAGAACCCTGAACCTAAAGTGGATCTACTCAGACATGGAGATTGAAAACAACATGATTGAATAGATCATCAAGAAAACAATAGAAAACAGGAGTTCAGAGTTGTCTCTCCAAAAACCAAAGTAATATAAAGCATAGTCATAAAAGTGGCTGTCAAATCTTATTAAATAATCTAAATCACGTTTTGGGCTTCTTGTAAATAATAAAGTTTTATGGGGCAATTCTGCAATTTTTCAACTCTTAGAAAAGTCGCGGGTCGTGTCTGCTGTCTGGTACATTCTTCTCGAATATTCAATCAAAATGCAAAGGTGAGTACTAGATGTGGATTCCCAAGATGCATTAGTTGAATTTGGAATATGTGTATGTTCGATATAGGCAGTAGATATGATTGTTGGTTGATGCATACTTATGTGAAGTAGATGTTTGCTAGGCGTGTTGGCACGACTGGTTGTCGCCAGCGATCATGTGTGTTGAGCCATGACGTGGTATTGTTTGCTTAGTCGCAATAAGAATGTGTTACGGTTGTTGGCCCATGGTCACACGAAGGATTCGTCAGTGAGTGGACCAAACAGCTGACGAGCTGGGAATGTTAATGTAAAGAAATGTAAAGGAGAATGAGTACCTTGGACCGAGGTCCTTGGGAATGTGATATAGACTTGCTAGGATGATTGACGTGAAGTGCATTATTGCATATAGAAATGATTGTTGCATGCCATGTAGAATTGTTAGTAAGAACATGTAGGTTGTTGTGTGTCTATTGTTTATAATGTGCATACTCGTTATTGCTATTTCAATTAATGTATCTAAGAATCGTGTGTGCTCCAAAAGCACACCCTCACTGAATATTTCCAATATACTCACCCCTCTTCTCCCTTCAGGTTTTGCTTAAAATATCAATTTGACGTGGAGTGCAAGTTAAGTTATTTATTAGGGTTTACCCGGGATAGAATGTCTCAGCTTTCGCCTTTTGTTTTGAGATTCTCGTCTTGATCACATAAAATAGTCTCATGCTTCCATCGATCTTTGTATATGTTTAGTAGCTCAATTCGTGTAGGTCGATGGCTGGAACAGAGTATAACAATAACGTCTGTTGTTTTGTCGCAGTTGCCTTTATGATGAGGTCATGAAGTTTGAGGAGATTGGAGAGTGTGAACGGAGACGTGTTCGTGGCTTGTTGATCGGGGAGTGGCAGTATGCGAAGGTCGGAGGAGGTGATGTTGTGGACTCGTCATTCACTGCGATTATTCTTGAATCTCTTTTGCTCAGATCATCGGCCGTATACGGAGCTTTAGCTCGTTAGAAACAAGATCTTTCCTGCCGATTTTCAAATTCTCTATATGGAACGAGACAAGAATAGACCGTTCCTGCCGATTTTTGGTCGACCCTTCTTGGCTACTGTTGGCACCATCCTTGATCACGCCAACTGTCAAGCCGTTTTCTTGAATGTGGATTGAAGGAGGCTCTGTCCTACTGTCCCGAACAAAATTCCAAACCCAAGGGACGGACATGAGATGAAGAACTCGATTTTCCCTAAAGGAAAAGAGAAAGATGAGTCGATTAAGACGGAACCCCCAAAAGTAAGTCCACCATTCCCTTCTAAACGATTTGCAAAAGTTAAGATCAATATTCCACCAGATTTAAGAGATATCAAGGATGAACGAGTGGAAGAAATGGTTGAGAAGACGAAACAAGCTCTTCGAGAAGTGAAAATTCTGAAAAAACGCGGAAAGAAGAAGATGATACCGAAGAAAGGTGAAACATGTCATATAAAAGACGATTCCAAAGGAACATTTTCTCCCGAGACGTCTATTGCTCACGCCTAGTCTCACCAAAAATTTGAGCTAACGACTTTAATCTAAAGTGCTTAATGGGAGGCAACCCATTTGGTACGTCTTTATTTCTTTTATTTTTCTTTTTCTATTAACGTTTTTCTTTTTATGATTTCAGGCTTTATATAAAAACCAAAAAACCCAAAAACATTCAAAAAATCACAAAACACAAAAAAATGAAGACGACATTCAAAACAGATCGTGAAACGACGAAGAGTAAAACGACCTGAGACGAAGGCCGCTTGGCCGCGACCGGGAGAGGCCGACCCGCGGCAGAGGGCCAATCGACCGCGCCGACGTTGGCCAGTCCCACGGAAAGAAGATACTTGGCCGCGGTCGCGCAAGGTGGACCCGCGGCTAGCCCAGTCCGAGCCGAAACCAATCCCGACCATTTCCGAGCCATTCCTGACATTAAACTGTGCAATTCCGAACATGTTCCAGGCGTGAAATTGAACCAAACCAGGTTTAATTCTCGTATCCCGCTAAGGTAAGTCACAAATGTTTTTGAAAAAAAAAAACAGAAAACTTCTTTTTACATAAAAACAACTTTACAAAGTACAAAAAAAGAATTTCAAGAGTCAAGCTCTCTTTCTTCTTTTTCAATTCAAAAGTTTTTCGAAAATTCTTTGGTCCATTCTCACTCTTTTTCGGCGAAGATTTCAATTCCTCACTCATCCCGTCAATTCCAACAAGGAACAATGGACCATGAGAGAATGAGAATAATTCGCTCAAAGAAGAGCGGTTACATAGGAGAGTCATCCCGGAGATTGACCAATAATCGAACCAAGGAGAGCGAAGAGAGCTCGGATACACGAAGCGTAGGAGATGATACAAATATTGGCGATTTCTTTGAAAGTCGACACCGTTCGACTAGAACTCGTGTGCCACCACCTGAACGTGACCCAACACCTTCTCCTCCTCGCGAACCAACACCACCTCCGAAATGAAGACAAAAGGTACGATATGTCGGGAAACCTATGGACCCGAATATCAATTACCTTGAGAAGCTCAACAAGATGGTTATCAAATCAACACCTTGCATAGATTACTCGACTCTTGACACGCTCGGGATTACAAAAGACGTGATTTGGTATCTCGACGCACTTAACCTTCGACCTTTCATGGAGCTCAACCTCCCTACTTATGAAGATCTCACCAAAAAAAATTTTATCGACCGTCATCATGTGCTACAAGAGGTGCTCTAATGCGAGAGCGAACGACAGTACACTTACTTTTACCATTCGCGGATATTTTTATGCTCTAACGATCCCAGAACTTTGCGAAACTTTGAAACTTGAATATCTCAATGATATTCACCCGAGGAGAATCCCGATGAAGATCTATGCAGCATGATGGGACAAGGCGTCTACGACAATTAACAGTCCAAAGCCGCCCTACTCACGCATTCCGCTGTCCGCTATACACACAAGCTCTTAGCGCACACCATATTATCGAGAGAGAACGTGTTGAGTGTCCTCAAATACGAGCTTGTCACCCTTCAATTACCTTTCACCGACTACCTGCGCTATGATTGTATCGTCGCGAAGAACCTGGTGAAGGTGAAACACGACGCGCCCACCACAAAACCCGAGGACGCAACTACTGCCTTCGGAGGCATCATCACATCGATTCTACAAGCAGTGCACTTCGATTTCTCGAATGAGGTTCCACTTCAAGAAAGCTGGTTCAACTTGATGCAATTCTCTCAAGACCGTACGATCTCTCGCACTTCACTCGACCACGACAGATTTGGTTAATAATATTTCACTAATGTCGATGAGTCCTACTTGGTCTTCTTACCTTCTAACTCTTTCCCTAGACTCCGAGAAGGAGGTATCGACAAATCAAGCTAAAAAGTTTCCTTGGAAATCGTTTGTAACTGGTAATTTTCATACTCTCTAAGGCTCCCGTTTAAAGGCATTTCCTCTTTACAAAAAAAACCCGAAAGGAAAAGAAATAAAAGCCTAAGAGTCTTAGAGTAGTCTATATCTTTACCAAGGCAACTATGTTTAAATTTGTGAGGAGTAAGAAGCCGTTCGAATCATTACCCGGAGAAAAATATAAGTCTGGTGGAACGACTGAAACGTTATGTCAAAGGGAGAAGCCCTGACGAAGGAGGAGTTTTACAGCAACGTGTATGCGAGAAAGGAGTGACTGAAAATTGTGGGTACCAACAGCTACATCCTCTCTTGTTGTTTTGAATAATATCTAGCATCCTCCGAAGAAAATACGGTAACCCGAAACATTTTTAGCCTCCCCTCTAAATTTCCCTTAAATGCCTAGCATCGATTGTCTTGTCTAATATTTTTGGTAAGAATCACGCAATCTTTAATGAATGTTAAGAGCTAGTTGACTGAAAGTTAGGATCTATGTGGTTAGACTTTTGCATGACGGATACCGTGGATTAGCGTTGTAGTATTTTGGTGAGAATTCTCTAGACTAAGTCCGATTGATGCATTACGTTGGTTATGGTTTAGAAAGACGGTCACTGAGAATTTTGTTAGTTCCTATATTTTTGAAAACCTCTTTCCGAGTTTAGATTTCTGTTTTGTTTGAGGACAAACAAAGATCTAAGTCTGGGGGAGTTGATAACACCGGTTTTTGACTTTTTTTATGGATCACTTTCATATTCTTTTGCAGTTGTTTTAACTCCATTTTCAAAGGTTTTCAAGTGATTTTCATATTTTAGAGATTTGAAAGACGTTTCAGGTAACTCGGAATAAAAGAGTCCATTTCGGAGGAAAAGTCCATTTTTAGATAAACTTGGACCGTCAAGAAGTCTTGCAGCTAATGGACACCTTTTCACCGTCTGATCATCCCCAAATTTGGACACAACAAAGTAGATACAACCAGCTTTCAAGTGAAATTATATTGGAGGCAATCCAATGGTTGGATCATTAAATACACCGAAGCACTGAAGGCAGATGAATCTGCCCCGAAGAGGAAGCCACCGCGCCTGGAGGAGCTGGCCAAAAACATCATTTCCCATCAAACCCTAAACGAGATTAGCTCCATAAATACTTATTTTATGCCTCTTAGACAGAGACGTTACATTATTTTCAAGCTTGAAGGCAGAAGCAAAGCTCTTGTGACTTGTGCACTTGTTTTCTTTGGTTTGGAGAAAATGATTCTCGATTCGTGTTCTTCGATAGAGAAGCTTTCTTCATCCCTTTTTACTTGATGTTTTTAATTGATTTATTGAATATGATTACCTCAGCTATGGCTGAGTAATCTCCTTTAGGGTATAGTGGTTTGAAGGAGAGCTTATGGTTCGATTCTTATTAGGTTTTTAGTCTAGGATACGATTATTAGGGTTTTTCGTTCTATCCTTGTTGTTAATGCGTTGTTTGACTAACCATCTTAGCAATTGATATTAGGTGTTTTAGAGCCACGGAAGTGATGTATCTAATCGCTTGACCTAGGGTAGACGAGAAAATCTGCCGTACGATTTTGGAAGAATTCTTACGGAGGAATTATGGGCATAAACGACTTTTGAGAGTATCATTCACTGCTTGCGCGGGCAGAGTCGGAAGCTACCATTCGAGTACTGAAGTGAGTAGGTGTGTAGGATTATGGAATTAGACTACACGCAGCGTACGTGTTCCAAGTTCAAGAACCCAAAGACGATAAAAAGTCGCTTTATAAATCCTAGATATTTCCTCGTAAAAATCGGCCATAAACCCTAGAAAATTGCCGAATGCCCAATGCTTCGTTTAATTGATTCACAACCTCGATAAAATAGTTAGTTAGCTACTGCTCTTCTTAGTTTAGTTTATATTTCATAGATACGAACGTAACAAAACCCACAATATATTTTACGTCTAGACATAAGTTAGAACTCGTTAGAAATTGGACAATGTCTATCCCTGTGGATTTGATCCCTAAATACTACGTCGTGTGTTGTGCACTTGCGGCTTAGATATAAACGGTAAAACCCCATGCCAGGGTTAATTCCTGGTGTTCACCTCCACCCGTTTTTCAACAAGGTCAAACAACTTCATCTAAGCCTCAAGACATTGATTTGAATAGCATATTTCAATAACTACTAAAGGGTCAAGCGGAAATCAATACAAGGGCGGGTTGGTCATACAATGACCTCCACAACAAAATTGAGATATTGAGCACCAAAGTGAAACAAATGGAGACCAAGGGAGCCGCTTCTTCATCACGAGCTCAAGGTACTTTTCTCGGACAACCCGAGCCAAACCCATAAGAGTATGTTAATGCTATTACTCTTAGAAGTGGCAAAGAACTACCACAAAGAGACGCCCCTAAGTTGATCAATGAGGACATCGAAGTTCAAGGTGGGGAGGAGATGCTTGAAACCGAAGAAGTTGTGGTTAAAGATGGTATAATGGGTAATGAAGACAATGGTAAAGGAGTTGTTGTTCAAAAGAAAACCAAGGAAAATCCTAAGAGGAAAGATACATTGTTTGTTCCACCACCATACGAGCCCAAACTCCCATTTCCTGGTCGCTTCAAGAAGCAACTCTTGGAAAATATAGAACGGTCTTTGATAAGCAAATGGGGAAGGTAGAAGTCACTATGATTTTGATGGATGTCTTTCTTCTTGTACCTCAATATGAAAAGTTTCTCAAAGATGGGATCAAGGATAGAACCAAGGAGGTGGATAGTATGGTTGTACTCACTGATGAGTGTAGTACAATCATCCAAAAGAAAGTTGTACCAACGAAGCTATGGGATCCGGGAAGCTTCACTCTCCCATGTACTCTAGGAACTTTGGTGTTCAACAATTGCCTTAGGGCAAGCGTGAGCCTCATGTAATTCTCAATTGCCAAAAGATTGGGTTTCACCAAGTACAAGGCATGTAGGATCTCCCTAGTCCTTGCGGATAGAAGCATAAGAATCCCCATTGGACTTCTTGAAGACTTGCCGGTGATGGTTGGAGATTTCGTGGTGCCATTCGACTTTGTTGTTCTAGAAATGGATGAGGAGCCCAAGGACCCTCTAATCTTTGGTAGACATTTCTTAGCCATCGTTGGTGCAATCATTGATGTTAGGAAGGGGAAGATTGACATCCACTTGGGCAAAGATGAGATACTTGAGTTCGATATAAACGATGTTATGAAGAGACCCACCATGGATGGCAAAGTCTTCTACATCGAAGCAATGTATGAGTTGGCGGACGAACTCTTGGAAGAGTTGAACCTTGAAGATCATTTTCAAGTGACTTTGACCAAAGAACATTGTTGATTATGAAAACCACACAAGGGATAAAATAGTAAACTTATGTTCGGAATCTCGTTTTATTGATTTCAGCTCGGCAAAGTACAAGATCGTTTGATCGGAGAAGTTAAATCGGAAATAAAGGAAATAAGAAACTAGAAAGTCTAAGCTCTCGATTTCCATTTGTCTATCGTGAAGATTGTGAATGAATGAATGAGGTGCGAGTTCCCCCTATTTATAGGATTTAAAGTCGGCCTTGAAGGAGAAAATCTCCTTTTCCTAGTTCCTTCATGAAAAGGAAAGTTTCCCCAAAATCCCTCCGAGATTAGTAAGAGATCCGTAAATCTTGGAGGTCGGTCCTTGTTGTGACGAGTTGGGCCCTTCGTGGGTTTTGAAATCGGTCCCTGACGTGATGGGCCCTTCTTGGGCTTTGAGGTTGGTTAGTGACGTGATGGGCCCTTCTAAGGCTTTGAGGACGTTTTTGAATTATCATGATCGGGATTATTCGATCCGGTCTACGGTTTAAATCGAGCTAAACCGGGGAGTGCAAAACTCACCACTAACAATTAGTCCCCCCCCCCTGTTCGGCGAATAGATATTGTGAGTTCGGTGAATAACATGCAGGTTTAGCTCGATTATGGTTGATATATGTGGATTCCTGGATCGGTGAGTTATATGGTAGAATTCCCAATTTTTTATTTCGTTTGGAGGTTGGCATTTTGCCTTAGTCGTTTTTTTGCCCTACTGGTTTTCTTGAGTTCGGCTTATCTTTCTATTGGAAGATGTATCGTTTCATTCAACCATCGCGGGAATCGAGGAGTCGCAAAGATTACGTTTTTCGCTATAAATCCCCCTTACTGCCTTCGATTCTTCACTTCTCCCTTGCTAAAGAAAAGGTACCACTTTCTTTCTCTAGCGCTCTCCCTTCTCTCTAACTTATTTTTATGCTTTTAGAGTTTTCTGATTAATTTCCACTGTAGTTGTTGTTGATTCTGATTGTTTGATCGAGATGAGTTCAAACTCTTCTTCAACTTCTGTTAATGACCGAACTCCTTCCCCCAGAGAAGCTTACGCCGATCTTGAATTATTTATCTGGTCGTCGGAGCCGGGGATGCTGGCAAACCACGTCCCACAGAGACATACCGGCCCGAGCATCCCATACTACTCTAGGTAAATTGTCATCGTGGGCGCGTCTCTCGACCAAAACCTAAGGCTTTGCAACCCGTTTCTTAGTGTCGAGTTGTTTCAGTTCGGACTAAACTTGTATCATTTAACACAAGCTGACTTTAAGGCAAATCTTACATAATATTCATATTTTTGAAAATACTTTTTGAAAAGGGTTTTATATACTTAGGTTCGGCCGGCCTGGTGCCAAAACATACTTAATATATACTTTGAAAACCTGTTTTACAAAAGCCAAGGCAATCTACTCCGGTTGTCCTAACGTTCTGCCCCCTACTGGTTACCTGCAAAACAAAATGATTCATGAGTATTCTAGCAATACTCAGTGAGCTCTGGGGAACCTAAAAACACATTAGAGTCCCTATTGGACTATGCAAGCAAGTTTAACCCCTAAACAGGCTAGCATGATAATGAACACTCAATCACAGAATATAAACATGCGGAAGCTAACTACTCATGTATAACTACGAGGCCTCTATGTGTACGGACGCCTCAGTCCCCAGCTCGTGACGTCCGCGAATCACCACAAAGGATCATCTTGGATTCCCCCCCCCCCCACGACTACCCGGAACCCTTGTCCGAGCCCACTCGGCACTTGGGAGCTACCCTACATGTTACTGAGTCTTACCCCTCTGTAGTCATGTACTACAAAGTTCGGGTCATGGGAACGCATCGTGGACACCCCTACTAGGACATACGCTTCCTACTGAAACGTATATCTTAGATGCAACACACAAAAGGTCTAGCGCGTACTCCCGAAGGCCCTCCACGCTCTAGACCCCACAATGACCGTTACATGCTAGGACGTACTCCCGAAGGCCCTCCACGCCCTAACACGTCAACGTCCTCTAGCAGAAATCAAGACAAGCAGTTCCTCATGAACCATGACATCGATTTCTTCGTCTATTGCGATACACTCTTGTAACACGGTTGGAAAAGCTTTCTTAGCTTACGTAAACCTCCATGTATACATACATAGCACAAAACACACAACCGGACTCACCAATCCCTTAGGTCATCCCTGACCTAAGTTATTCTCTTAGCGCCTTAACTCTTGCCCGAACCGAACAACGAACCTCCTCGCCGTTTGCCGAAAAAATTCTTCTGTTTGCTCTCGCCCTTCGCTTTCTCTCTCTACTTTGCTCTAACTTCTCTCTAAATTAAGTTTAAGTGAGATGAGAAATCTAAGGAGGGTGAGGGGGTATTTATAAGCTACTAAGTATTGGGGTGCAAGTCTTGTGAACCAAGTTGGAAACTTGCTTGGTCTTGGTCAATACCTTAGGGAGCAGGCTTCTTGGATTGGTCAAAATAGGTGGCTTTGACTTTTGGTCAAACTTTGACTTTCTGGTCAACAAAGGCGGCTAATCAAAATTCTGGTGATCTAACCGCCAATCCTCGCCGGAATTGAAGCAGTTGTCGCACTCCGGGAATATCTCGGCCAAATTCCAACTTTCGTCCCGACCGGTCTCGGCTAGCTCCAGGTCCTTCTCGGCCAGAAATGAGCTTTTGAGGCTAACTCATTTTCTGTTTGTGCCATTGTAAAACCGTCTTGACCAAAGTGTTTCTTTTGGTCTTTCCATTCGAAAGCATACCTTCCTTAGTCATTTCCTTGACTTCGGATTTTCTTCTACCATCGACCGGATTTTATGCCATAGATCGGGTTATCACATTCCCCCCCCCTTATTTTGAATTCGTCCCGAATTCACTTAAGGTTGTGATGTCTCTCTGGGCTCGATGTTCCTCTCTTCTGCGAAGAACTCTGGATGTTCTTCTCGAAATCGTGCTTCGTCTTCCAAAGTGATCACCATTCGGTTTTGTCTCCACCAAAACACTTGGATTTGCGGAATTTCTCGTTTCTTCAACTCCTTGATTCGCCTTAACATTATCTTGATCGGTCCCTCCTGATAGGTTAGGTCGGGCCTGATATCCTCTATACGCCCCTTCTCGACTGCATTAGGATCTGGCACATGCTTCTTCAGCATGGATACGTGGAATACCGGGTGTAGGTTCATATCAGGTGGCAACTCCAACCTATATGCTACTTCACCTACCCGTCCTATCACACGATATGGACCAATATACCTCACCGCCAGTTTGCTCACTTTTCCGAAACGATCTTTGCCTTTTTGGGCCGTGATCTTGAGGTATACTTGATCGTCAATCTCGAAGAGTACGTGTCTTCGCTTCTGGTCTGCATACTTCTTCTGCATGTCTTGCGCCTTCTTCATATTGGTCCGGACCACTTCTAGGATCTCCGTGGTTTGGTTCACCATGTCTGGTTCGAATACTCTTCTTTCTCCTACCTCCGTCCAACACAACGGGGAACGGCATTGGCGCCCATATAGTGCTTCATATGGCGACATGCCTATCCTCGAGTGGAAATTGTTGTTGTAGGAAACTTCCACCAACGCCAAATGATCTTCCCAATCCACTGTGCAAGTTCGCATAATGTCTTCTATGGTGCGGATTGTCCTCTCTGTCTGCCCATCGGTTTCGGGATGGAAGGCAGTACTCATGTGCTGTTCCGCCCCTAGTGCGCCTTGAAATGCCTTCCAAAACCTTGCTGTGAACCTCAGATCTCTATCCGAGATTATATTGGCGGGAACGCCATGGAGCTTCACTATCCGGTTAACATAAAGCTTAGCCAATACCTCCACTTTGTCGGTATCTCGCACTGGTAACAGGTGTGCGACTTTGGTTAAGCGGTCTACGATCACCCATATGGAATTGTTGTTCCTCCCTTTGGCCAAAGGTAGTCACGTAATGAAATCCATGGATATGGAGTCCCATTTCCACTCAGGAATCGGCAAGCTTTGCAGTAGCCCTCCTGGCACTTGATGCTCGGCTTTGATCTGTTGACAAGTTTGACACTTTGCTACCAATTTTTCCATTGAACTTTTGATACCTGGCCAATGATAGAACTTTCGGATGTCTCGGTACATCTTCGTGCTTCCAGGATGAATATTTAGCAAGGAGCGGTGAGCCGTCTCTAAAATCTCCTCCCTGAGTCCGGCTCCATCGGGCACTGTTATCGTCTTCTTGAGTAGGAGCGTCATGTCTTCCGATAAATGGTGTTCGCCATGGACTCCTCCGTCCGGCTTGCTAAGTTTCTCGACGATTTCACACATCTCGGGGTCTAGCTATTGCGCCTCTCGGATCATTTGGATTAAACCCGCCTGGTTCACCGCCTGGACTCCCATCGGCTAATTAGACTCCCCATCTAAGGCAAATAAATTTACCTTCCGAAACTCTTGGTTCAGAGTTTCCAACTCCTTCTCAATGTCGAGTTTAGCCCTCCTTCGGCGTAACGCATCGGCGACTTGCCCGGGTGATACTGAATCTGAACGTCGTAGTCCGTGATGAACTCCATCCATCTCCGTTGGCGTAGATTCATATCAACTTGAGTGAACTAGTATTTTAGGCTTTTGTGGTCCGTAAATACTTGGACACTCTCTCCATAAAGGTAAGACCTCCATATCTTCAAGGCAAATACAACTGCCGCCATCTCTAAGTCGTGAGTGGGGTAGTTCTCCTCGTGTTTCCTTAGTTGATGTGATACATACGCAATCACCTTCTCTTCTTGTGTTAGGATCGCCCGTAACCCTACCTTGGACGCATCCGTATAAACCTCGTACGGATGTCCTGGTTCCGGCAGGACTAGCACTGGTGCTGTGATCAGGGCCTCCTTTATCTTCGCGAATGCTTCCTCCGTCTTATCGTCCCACTCATAGGGAACTCCTTTTCCCGTGAGCTTTGTTAGGGGTTTTGCCAATGATGAAAATCCCTTAACAAATGTTCGATAATAACCAGCTAACCCGAGAAAATTCCTTATCTCGGTTGCGGTGGTTGGTTGTGGCCACTCCTTGACGGCTTCTATCTTCTCTAGATCCGCGGACACTTCTCGCTCGGAAACTCTATGTCCTAGAAGCTCTATCTATCTCTTCCAAAATCGGCATTTGCTAAACTTAGCATATAGCCTTTTCGTTCTCAACCGGTTCAAGACCTTTCCTAGGTGCTTTGCATGCTCCTCCTTGGTCTGAGTAGACCAGTATGTCGTCGATGAATATGATCACGAAACTGTCTAAGTAATCGTGAAACACCTCATTCATCAACCTCATAAATACAGCAGGTGCACTTGTTAGCCCAAACGGCATCACCACGAACTTGTACTGTCCATACCGAGTGTTGAACGCCGTCTTCTTCACGTCCTTTTCCAAGATAGGGATCTGATGATATCTTGTTGCCAAATATATCTTCGAAAACCAGCTTGCTCCTCGTAGTTGATCCAACAACTCATCGATCCTAGGCAAGGGGTATTTGTCCTTAATCGTGACGTTGTTGATCCCTCTATAATCGATGCACAGTCTCATACTGCCATCCTTCTTCTTGACGAACAGAGCTGGAGCTCCCCACTATGAGGAAATTGGCCGAATAAAACCTTTCTCCAAAAGGTCCTCTAGTTACGTCTTCAACTCCGCCAGTTCTGCCGGTGCCATTCGGTATGGAGCCTTCGAAATTGGGGCTGCTCCTGGCTCCAAACTGATCGTAAACGGGTTACTCCTAGGTGGTGGTAACTCCGTTAACGGTTCAAAGACATCTTCAAACCCCTCCACTATGGGTATGTCTGTAACTCCTAGCTCCTCGTCGGTTTCTTCTTCTACCACGCTAATAGTGACAAGGTAGGCCTCCCCAGCCTCTAGCTCTTTCTCAGCTCTCAAAGCTGAGAGTAAGGTCGCGCCGTTGCTTGGTTTGATTCCCTGAATCTCAACCATGGCCGGTCCTTTCTCTTTGAAAGTAATCCTTCCTCGACTACAATCCAGATGCGCCTTGTGCCTACTTAACAATTCCATCCCTAAGATCACTTCAAATCTTCGGAGAGGTACAACGATCAGGTTTGCCAACATGATTCGCTCATGTACCTCTATTGCCACTCCTGTCAGCTCCCGTGATGCTTCTAGGATCAGGTCTCCTGGAGTTAGCACAGAGACCTTAGTCTTCCTCGTTACTGACCCGTCGTCAAACTATGACTATGTGTTGCTCCCGAATAGAACAAAATGTGTGTGGGATTCCCTCCGACATGTAATGTTCCTGCTATGGGCGATACGTTTATCCCGAACATATTCCCAACACTCATGCAATCAAACATGCAATATGAAACCATGCATTCACTAGAAAGAGGGTTTAGTGACCACTTACCTGCTATGGGGCCCTTCCCTTGGCCTAGAGGTTTAGGGAAGTCTACGCGCAGACCTTCTCTGTCACTGTCCTTTTCTTCGCCGGGGAATCGTTCGAAGTCGTGGCCGGCTGCTTTCCCCATGATCTGGATGGTTCCGTCCATCCCTTTGGACATGAGCTCGCGTAATGTCCTAGTTCTCGGCACTTAAAGCACATGATACTTGCTGCCTTATTGACGTACCCATCTCTCTTTGGGCATTATCGAAATGTGTGCCCATCTTCTCTGCATATGAAGCAAGTAGCTCCTTGATAGTAGATATTTGTGTGTATCCAAACCAATTATCCAAATCCTATCGTTGTAGCACTTGGGGATCAATCCACGTAGGCACAAAGAACAACACACTAGGAATGCAAGAAATGACTTAAGCTAAGCAAACAAAGGTGGTTTTAGTTTTCATCAAACAACCTAAATGATTCAAATTAAAAGCAATAACACAAGTAAATAAATGCTAAACGAGAGTAAAAATATGATAAAAGGCGAATTCAAGGATAAGGTAATTGAGATAAGGCTATCCAATGGCTAATTAATGATGCCCAATGCTTAATGAAGACTAATCCCTAGGCAAAGATCACTAATCTTAACTAATCATTTCTCAAGGCATTAATTACTTTGTTAATCACTAATACAAGATCAAATTCTCATTTGTGAATCACTAATTAGCAAGCTTTAAGTCTAAACATTCAAGATCAACAAAATAATCACTCTAGACAACTAATCTTTTAGGCTAGAAATGAATACCTCTTGATTAGTTCATCAAGGCATTTCATCGAACACCTTGTGTGCATGAAATGCCTTATGATCTAGATCCACTTTTTCAAGCTAGATCTAGCTTTAAAACTACTAATCAAGAAAGGAAATCATATAATCTAATCCTAGACATCATTAATCATCCATCAAATCACCCTAAATCTACGAAATCCTCAAATCCTAAAAGACTACTCACTAATCATGAATAACACACCAAATCTTGTGAAAGAGGTGATTTTAATCATGATTAGAGATTAGGAAGATGAAAGATTAGAGAAAGAACACAAGAACTAAACTCAAACTTTCATAAATCAAAAGATCCTTGGGAAAATCCCAAAAACACTAAAGATAGAGGTTTTTCTTCTTGAGAGAAAAAGAGAGAAAAAGGATAAAAAGTGAGATAGATCTAAAAAAATGGGTTTTTACAATATTTAAAAGGTGTTTTCTGAGTTGAGTCGGACCCTGGTCAACCCGGGACAAACTGGGTATTGACCCGGCCGAAACTTGGATATGTTTTCAGTGAATCGGCTATAACTCCTTAATCTAACATCCGAATGACCTGAATCCAACTCCAGAAGACAGCCAACTCAATTATCTACAACTTCTATGAAGATCGCAGAAGCTGAAACGGAGTGAAACCCCTTAGGCTAGGTTGATCTTTCAGACGTCGTATTTGAGCATAACTCGTTTGGATGCCAGACAGACATGTCCATGCTATATTTACCATATCTCTTGAACAACATATTTGAATGACATTAACCTACCACTAAACAAACTTCAGCTCGTTTGTCTATGACTTTCATGAAGACCTCAGATTAAACTGGGCACGGAAAGGTCTTCAGTTGGCCTGATCTTCGAGTCACTTCGGCTGGTGCTGTAACTTGGATGTTTGGATCGTGTGGAGCTAACCGAGTGGATCTTGGTCGGTTGATATTGGTCTTGTCTGTAACCAAGCATGTTCTGGGCGGTTTACTTTGGTCGGTCGAGTTCCCTGATCTAGGACCGACCCGATTAGACTGTGCCGATGGTGCAAGGTTCGTTTTCTCGGCCAGGCAGATACGTCTTCCTTAAAACCACGATAACACCCTAACCAGATGTCCGAATGAACTTATTCAAACTCTCATGGACATCTAACTCACTCCTCTACAACTTCCATGATGGTTTCGTATGCTGTTTCAGAACGTAGGGCCTCCGTTCAGTCACATCTTTTCGGCGTCTCGGATGGTCTTTGCATTCCACTTCGGCCCATTTCTCCAAATATAGTCAAACTGCCTCCAATCACCTAGAAAGTACTCCAAAACATGCAAGAACTCACTAGACCTAATGAAAATTTCATAATTCTCTAAATGATATCTAAATGCAAGACAAAACCATGATTATGCATGTAAATGACACAAAACTCTAAGTGAAATGTATGTTAAAACATGCAATATATGAGTATATCAATTCCCTCAAACTTAAACATTTGCTTGTACTCAAGCAAACAAGAATAAAGAAAGGGAGAATACTAAAAATGGGAGCTCAAATCCAAAAGTGCCATAAAAAAAAATCCAAGCCCAATGTCCAAGTTGCAAACTTCTTGATGCTATCAAACAAACTTACTCAAAAGTGACTAGCCATACTTGTCCTTGCATGACTTACATTCGAATCTCAACCTACACAAAATTTCATATGTTCCAACCTCTTGACATTGATTAAGTGTAATAGGCGTGAATCATGTTTATGCAAGATCAAATGAATTCGTTTGGCTAAGGGTTAGGTTATGAGATGAAGATGATCTCATTATCATGCATGGGTAATCAAGTACAAGGATCTCTCATGGAAAGTGAAAACTTTAGCAAAATGCTAAAGGTAAAAGGCAACCTATGCATACAAGGGAGAATTCCCATCTACCCAAATGCCTAGAGTGTCTCTAGCCTAAAGCCTTCTAACCCGTTTGTGCCCACATCCTAAGCTACCATTTTCATCTTAAGGCATTTGCCCTCTTAAACGCAAACATGCTTCTTGTCCTTTTACTTCACCTTCTTCTCATTCGGGGATGAACTTCTTATTCCTTGTTCTCATAGTTTGGTGCTTCTTTGTTGTGACCTAGCTCTCCTTTTTTTCTTCGTTTTTGTTCACGCCTCTTTTTCTTCTTTGATGCTTTGCCCTTTTCGGCTTTCTTCTTTTCATTTGGATCTCTTGAGGCTATCTTATTCTTAGAGCTATTCTTATAATTTTGCACCAACCAATCTATAAATTCGATCCCCTTTTCCCTTCTCCTTATTCATCTTTCCCATTCCACAATTTATTCTAAACACATCCGTACACCAAATTTCCAAACCGTTCCCCAAACTTAAACCAAGAACCGCCAACCTATCTAGCCTATTCCTAGATTAACTCCGTGATGATAGAGCTAAATCTACATGAGGATTCCTCCTTGTCGCCCTAAACCTAACACTTTTTGCCAAGTTTGCTCGAAAGAATGCCTCACCAATCACACACGAATATCAATGGTTAGAAAGAAGGTTGAGGTTAGGGTAGGGGAAACCATTCCAATGATGGGATATGGCTACTTGGATAAACAAGAGTGCTGAAAGGGAAAAGATTATCCAAGTATGTATGAAGTGATCCACGAATCCATCCAAAAATGCATAAACACAACAATTACAAGTCAAAATTAAGTTTATCACTTAGATGAGGTTGAATTCAAGTCAAGGTTTGTTTCAATCAAGGCAAGAAAAATAAGACATGAGATCAAGGCATAGTTCGTTCTTAATTTCTACACGAGATAAAAGCATCAAGCAACTAGCAACAAGCAACAATGGCAATGGACTATGCTCTTAATCTGGTACTTTACAAGGAAAATCTATCATTGCTCCTAGTTCTCATGCAAAACTACCTTATATGCTATGCATCTAGACTCAATCCAATATGCAATGCACAAAAGTTTAAAAAATTTAAAATTTATTAAAAATGCATGATATGCATGAGACTCAAGATGCAAAAGGAAAAATGAGATCACAAAACACATGATTAGACACCGTTCCCTCCCCCAAAATTATATCAAAACGTCTCAGTGTGAAAGAAGATCAAGATAGAGACCAAAAACGAAAGATAAAAATGCAAATAGACTCAAAGGGAAAGAGTTAGTTGCAAACGAGGAGTGAGACTAGATTGATGGAGATGAATGAAGATCTTTCCACATATACACCAATGTGCCTTGCCACGACCTTGCTACCATCAAGAACCTTGCAACCACCCAACAAAAGATCAAAAAGAACAAGAAAGCATATAAAGACATGAAAAGAAAGTATGTACAATGATAAGTTTGGGGTGTCTCCCAAGAGCACTTTGTTTAAAGTCACTAAGTTTGACTTTGGTTACCCTTTTAGACGGGTGAGAGAAGAGTATTAGCACTCCATGGTGGGTCATTGAGCTCAAGCTTGAGCACCTTGTTCATGACCTCTTGAAGACCGGCTACCCCTTTCTCTTTAAGCTCAGTGGTGATGAATGTTTTAACCTTAGCAAAGGGTTTAGATCTTCCCATACACTTCACCTTGTACTCAACGGCTCCATCATTGTAACTCCAAGGGATGAGTGTCATTGTGTGAGAAGGTGGGGCAAGGGTGGGAGGGTGGGAGGGTGGTTATCATTGGGTTTCTTCTTCTTGGTCATAGTGCCTTCACCCTTGATACTTACTTTCTCTCTCCCCATTACGGTAGAGAAAAGAGATTCCAAGCAAGCTCCATCCAATGCTAAAGCTTCTTCAACATTGCCATAACCCAAAGCTTTTGCTTCCCCTTGAGATCATTTCTTCTTTTTACAACCTTTTGGGGGTGAAGAAACATCCATCATCTCATAACTACCAACAAACGCCACTTTCTCAACATGAACTTTGTCTTTGGAGCCATGGAGAATTCTCTCAACCTCTCTTAAAGCCTCTTCACTCTCTTCATCCGAGAAGATAACTTTGTAATACTCACATGGGCTTTCATCAACTTTACCCTTGAGTTCCTCCATGGGTGTACTAGAGAGGGGGCTTCCTTGAGCATCTTGATCCTCCAAATGGTTAAGCCTAGAAGTCATGGTTTCAAGCCTTGAGTTGAGATCATTGTAGACACAATCTATCTTGGTTGAGGTTTCGACTTGACCTTCGAGAGTTTGTTTAAACACCCCATTAAGATCCACATCTTGTGGCATGGAAAAACTTTGTTGCCCTTGAGGAACCAAACCTCGTGCAAAACTTTGTGGAGGAAGAAGAAGAGCATGGTTTAGAGGGGCACACCTTTGGTTGCCATTGAAGTCTTTAAAAAAATGAACCAACCTTTTAGTAGCAATGAGAAGCTTATCTATAAGTGTAGATTGCATCTCAATCATGGTAAGTTTGCTTGTCCATTTTTTCATGTAGAGCTTTAATCTCCTCTCTACCTTGGTCTTCGTGCCTTCCACTTCCTAGTGGAGACCTATAGTAGTCCTCTCCATTGTTCTCTTCGCTTTGGGCAAAGTTCTCCACTAGTAGCTATCCTTGTTCCACGGTAAGGTTTGTAAAACGCCTATTCCTAGCCGCATCTAAACTCCATTTGTGATCTTGGTGGACTCCCCAATAGAAGATGCTAAGAATGGCTCCTTTCTTGAACCCATGATGGGGACAATCTCGAGTGTATCCTTTAAGTCTTCCCCACGCATCATCAAAACTCTCATGCGTGCCTTGCTTGAAGCTCAAGATGTCCTTCCTAGTTTGGACGTTCTTCGTATGGGGTAGAACTTATTAATGAAGATCTCTTTGCAATCATCCCAAGAATTGACCAAGTGAGATGGTAATTCTCTCTGCCATTGCCTTGCTTTTTCTCCAAGAGAAAACGGAAACAAGATGAGCTTGATACTCCCGTGGGGCACTTCTCCAATCCTAAACGTGTCACAAAACCTCTTAAAGGAGTCCAAATGATCATAAGGGTTCTCCACTTCCGTCCCCAAGAACCTAGACTCTTGAATCAACCTAGCCAAGCTTGCTTTGATCTCATAGGCCTTGGCTTCAATTGGAGGGGGGTGGATTCCATATCTCGATCCACGACAAAAAGGAGAGTCAAAGCTTCCAACCGTTGGCTTGTCCTTTGGATCTTGGGTCGGACTTGATGCCAACTCTTGAGGACGTGCCTTTCCTTGAAGTTGTGTCATTTCTTGAGGTTTTGGAGCTTGAGAGATGCTACCTTGGTTGTCCATCTCTTGATGTCGAAGATCTTCAAGAATGTCTTTTCGATTGACAACCTCATACACCTCAATTGATATTGTCTTCCCATGTCTCTTCCCTTGATTTTGGTACCTTTGGAAGCACAAAAGAGCTAAGAAAGACAGTTTAGTAATGATAAATAAGAGAAAATTCATCATCTCAACGAGATGCATACTCTTAGTTATATGCATTAACATAGTGAAAATAAAAGCTTAATCAATATCTTTTAGTATGATTTTTACTAATCAATTACTCAAACCTACTCATATCATTGTATTATAAGAGGTATCGAACCAAAGAGGTTAAGATCAATGCACCAAGAATACATGAATCTTCCTAATCTAGAGCAAATCTTTTTGGGTTTTTATGTTTTTAAACTAAAGAAAACAAATGCAAGAAGAAAAACAAAGATATAAGTGTTGGATCATGGAATGAACTATCAAATGAATGATTAAAAATCAAATAATGATGACAAATATTGCATTAAACGCTATCCTAGAATATGGGATTCACAATTATGACTAATCCACTCTCGTGGCACTAATCACTTTGTTAATCACCAAATTAAGAACAAACCATCGTTTGTGATAAGATGGTTAACAAGCATTAATCTCCAATCCCAATTAGTTTACTAATCACCCTTGACATCAACTCTCGTTGGCAAGGATGTGAAAAGCTCATTCTTTCGTGTTTTACTGCTTTGGATCCTTGATGCGATCGGATTGTTCTCTGAAACTTCAGGTTTTAAATTTGTAAACCTAAAAGTTATGCAAGTTCAAAGACGTGTGTTGTACTACTTAAGGTATCGATCCATAGGGAAGGAAAGCGAGACCTTAGAAAGAAAATTAGTAAGGAAGTTGATAACACCGATTTTTGACCATTTTTATGGATCAGTTTCATATTCTTTTGCAGGTGTTTTGCCTCCGTTTTCAAAGGTTTTCAAGTGATTTTCATATTTTAGAGATTTGAAAGACGTTCCAGGTAACTCGGAATAAAAGAGTGCATTTCGGAGCAAAAGTACGTTTTTGGATAAACTTGGACCATCAAGAAGTCTTGCAGCTAATGGAGGCCTATTCACCATTTGATCATCCCCAAATTTGGACACAGCAAAGTGGAGACAACCAGGTTTTAAATGCAATTGGATTGGAGACGATCCGATGGTTGGATCCTTAAATATAGCCGAAGCACTGAAGGCAGATGAATCTGCCCCGAAGAAGAAGATCACTGCGCCTGGAGGAGCTGGAACCGCGGCCAAGTACGATCTCGCCACTCCTGGAGAGCTTCCACCTGTGGCCAAGAGGCGTTTCGCCACTCCCAGAAGGCCCGCACCCGCGGCCAGGACCCAGCGCGACCAAATCGACTCGTTTCTTCACGGAGGCCAAAACCGTCATTTCTCATCAATCCCTAAACGAAGATTACACTTATAAATACTTATTTTATGCCTCTTAGACAGACACGTTATATTATTTTCACGCTTTTTGGTAGAGGCAAACACCTACCAACTTGTGTTTTTGGTTTTTCAAGGATTGGAAGAAGGATTCTTCATCGGTGTTCTTCGATAGAGAAGCTTTCTCCATCCCTTTTTATGCATTGTTTTCTTTTAAATTTATTGAATATTTTTACCTTAGCTATGACTGAGTAATTCTCTTGTTGGGTGAAAGGGTTTGAAGGATAACTTATGGTTCGATTCTTATTAGGTTTTTAGTCTACGATACTGATTAGGGTTCTTCGTTCTATCCTTGTTGTTAATGCGTTGCTTGACTAACCGTCTTAGCAACTGATATTAGGCATTTTAGAGCCACGAGAGTGTTGTATCTAATCGTTTTACCTAGGGTAGACGAGCAAATCCGTCGTACGATTTCGAAAGTATACTTACAGAGGAATTGTGGGAATAAACGACCTTTGAGAGTACCATTCACTTCTTGCGCGGTCGGAGACGAAAGCTACCGTCCGAGTACTGAAGTGAGTAGGTCTGTAGGATTACGGAAGTAGACTATACGCAGCGTATGTGTTCCAAGTTCAAGAACCCAAAGTCGTCAAAAGTCACTTTAAAAATCCTAGAAATTTCCTTGTAAAAATCGGCCATAAACCTTAGAAAATTCTCGATTTTCCAACGCTTTGTTTAATTGATTCACAACCTCGATAAAATAATTAGTTAGCTACTGCCCTTCTTGCGACTGTTTAAAGACTTGCAAAAGTAGTCTCAAATTTGTGACTGATTTGCTTCGTTTTAGCAACTGCATTCGATTTTTTTTAAATAAACATCAAAAATATACAAAAAAAAAATCAAAACTTACGATTTTTAAAATATAATCATTTTATAAATCCTAAATTGTAAACCCTAAACCTCTAACCCTTAATCATAAACTCTAAATCTTAAATTGTAAAATATATTTTTGAACAGCTATATACCCAAAATCATTGTAAAGTGATATTCAAACCTTATATGTTCTTAAAGTTTAGCGTTTAGGGTAACATGTACACTAATTTGCAAACCCAGTTTTTGTGACCAATTTGGGACTAATTTGCGACTAATTTTTAATAGTAGTCACAAAATAGTCTCAAATTTGCGACTAATTTGCAATTCCACTTGATTGTTTTTATATAAATCAATAAATTCTAAACTCAAACCATAAACCCTTAACCCTAAACCCTTAAGTTCTAACTCTTAATCATAAACTTGATCTAAATCTTAAATTTTAAACTAAATCTTACACATAAATATCAAATAATATACAAGAATTTCAAAACTTACAATTTTTTTAAATATGATCATCTATAATCCCTTTTATAAATGGTTTTTTTGCAAAAATACCCTACAATTTCAAGTCAAAGCTAAAAATGCCACATTCCTCTCCTCTTTTTCAGAATCCCACGAATTACCCTTTAAGAATCTGGGTATTCACGCAAATGCCATTCCTCACACTGCTGTTAGAGTCTAACGTTTTTTTCAAAAGACAAAAAAAAAATTCAGATCTAACTTAATTACGGAAATGCCATTGCCATCAATTCTCAACCTCCACTACAACCACCATCGTCGACGAGTTAATGCAGTAACTAACTCATTTTCGCCATTAAAGCCCAAGAATAGAGCTCGAACTTCCTTTTCGCGAGTTCTCCTCTCCGATTTCTCTCATTTCCCCTCGATTTTCCGATTCAAACTTACTGAAATCATTTTTATGGCATAAAAACGGTAAAACACGACTAGGCTTGCGGGATTTCGGTGTTATTAGACGTTATGGGCGCTCGACGAGGGTGAAAACAAACTCTAAACGGATATAGGTACAAATTTTTGCATATCGTCGATTTTCAGATCTGATTTGTATACTCAGACTGCTTTAGAAGTCTGATGAAACCAACATTGTCAACGAGAGGGTAGTTTTCCAATTGACTTTTAAATACTCATATTAAAATTGAAGTCTGGTAATTTCATTTGAAAACAAAAAAATCAAGAAAAATCCTCTAATCGAGGCATATGGTAGTTTTGCAATTGACCGAAAACTTGACTCTTTATTCAGACTTCATATCCAGTATGAAGGAAAAATGAGCGACTTTGACCGGAAGTTGACTGTTTTTCAGACGGAATCATAAGTCTGAAAAAAAAACAGGGTAATGGTAGGGTACTGGTAGTAATTAACCGAAATTGTTCAAAAGTTGACCAAAATGAGAGAAAAAGTATCAGACTTCTTTGGCAGTCTGAATAGGAGAAAAACATTTTCAGACTTCTATGGCAGTCTGAAAATGATGAAATCTTTCAGACTGCTAAAGAAGTCTGATATCGAAGATTTTGGTCAACGCAAAAAATACACCAATTTATCTCAGACTTCTATCGCAGTCTGAAATATTTCTTCAGACTACCATGGAAGTCTGGGAACGAAAGTCAAACTTCGGTCAATTGCAAAACTACCCCATAATTTTTTCAGACTGCAGGAGAAGTATGAGACTTCTCCGTGAAGTCTGACAAAAAAGTCAAATTTTTGGTCAATTGCAGAAATACCTTTTTCTTTTTCTCAGACATCTAATGCAGTCTGACAAATAAGTCAAAGTTTGGGTCAATTGCAAAAATACCCTTTTTGTCATACTGCGATAGAAGTCTGCTTTGATAACTTTTCGTCAGACGGTATCCGCAGTCTGCTTTGTAACACTCTAATTGCAAAAATACCCTCTTTTTCAGACTGCCATAGAGGTCTGATGTGCTGTTTGTCAGACGATATGTAGCAGTCTGGATTGACAAATTTTTTAAAACCGTTTTGTTTTGTATATTTGTGATGAATTTCGCTGATTTTAAATTTTTTATATGTGTGTTAGTTGTATATGTTCCTCCTGCGCTTTTACATGCTTATGTTCGGTAATTATTTTTAAATAATTTTTTTAATAATTATGGCAACGTAGCTAATAGAATCAAACTTCGCGAAGAAGTCTGATATTTCCACTAAGATCGCTAATGTTGTTTTTCCATGATTGTTTTTACAGATAATGCTGCATCTACCTGTTAATTTTGGTGAATGGGTTGTGAGAGACCAGATTTGGTATTTTGTGGTGGATACTCTCAAAGGAGGGCGGTTTATCAATTTGGGCGATCGTTCTACATATTGTGAACTTGTTGAGATGGTATCAGATGATTATATGCTGGAGAAGAAAACCGAGTTGGTGGAGTTATCATATCCGTTACCGGAACCACTCTTGCAACAGATCGGTCCGGATAGCCCTCCTATTTATGTCACAAATGATAGACAAGTAAGGAGCATGGTCGAGTTAGCTAGTGCGCATTTAATCCGTCTTTGTGTCTCGAGCCGATCCGGTTTGGCATATCAAGATGCGGGGAATCACGATGTAAAAGATGAAGATGAAGATGAAGATGACGAAGACAAAGACTGGGAAGACGAAGATGTGGGCTCAGTAACAGATGAATCTATTTGTGGTGGTGGTGATGATGGTGGTGTTGGTGGTGGTGGTGATGGGCCAGAGCAATTTTTCAAGAAACACGATGAGTCTTACTATGATGGTGTAGATTATAGCATGTATGGGAAAGTGGGAGATGAAGATGAAGATAATAAGACTTACGAGTTGCAGCGTGTGGCTGAACGATTTGCTGGTCGAGGAAGAAATTGGTCCGACGACATCTTTCTCGGAAAGTGTTTTGAAAGCAAGCAAGATCTTATATCAGAGCTGCGTTTGACGGCGATAATGAGGAAATACGCATTTACAGTAGATAAGTCTGACAAGAGCCTATTTGTCACTAAATGTCTTGTGGAAGGATGCAACTGGAAGCTTCGAGCGGCTGTCAATAACGAACCAAACAAGTTTTGGGTGATGATCTACAATAGAGCCCACACATGTTCAACGCTGGACCGGAAGGCTAAGAAAAAACGTTATACTCCGCGTTATATTGGTTGGTTGTTTATAGAATGCTTTGGAATAATTGAGAATATTACACCAAATCATGTCTTAGTATCAATGAACAAGCAGTATGGGATTAAGATGAGCTACACAACTGCATACAGAGCGTTGTTACATGCTCAAAAGTTGGTGTGAGGATCAGCGGAAGATGGCTATGAGAGACTGCCTGCTGTATTGCATGGAATCGAGCAAACCAACCCGGGAACGCATACTGGTCTAGAACTAGATGAGGAGAATAGATTTAAATATCTATTTCTAGCATTTGGAGCTGTTATGCTAGTGGCGGCCTCACAAGACGCCAATTTTCAAATATTTTTGTTGGCTTTTGGCATTGTAGACTCTGAGAATGATGCCTAGTGGGAGTGCTTTTTCACAAAGCTTAAAGACTGCATTTCAGACCAATATCCTCTGGTCATAGTCTCAGATAGGTACACATCCATCAAGAATGCTATTGAAAAGGTTCTTCCTTGGGCCAAGCGAGGGATTTGTTATTATCATCTACAAAATAACGTAGTCACAAAGTTAAGGGGAAAACATCTTTTGTACTTGGTGAAAAACGCGGCGTACGCATATACGATGTACGATTTTAACCGATACATGGCCTCCTTACGAGCGGTAAATCATGACCTTGCTAGATACTTGGAGGAGGCAGATCCGAGTCTATGGTCACGCGTTCATTTCAATGGAGACAGGTATAATCTGAAAATGCATTTTTCTTATCAGACTTCTTGTGCAGTCTGATTCGTCTTTATCAGACTTTTATTGCAGTCTGATTTTTATCAGACTTATATTGCAGTCTTATTTTTACTTGCGTTAACCGCGTTCACTTTATTAAAGAAAGGTACAACATAAAGATGAGCAACATTGCCGGAACTATAAACTCCGTAGTCAAGAAGGCAAAAGGATATCATATCTCTTTCCTTTTGGAGCTCATACAAGAGAAGTTAGGGACGTGGTTTTGTAAAAAGCGGCTAGATGCATTGAGTCTCACAACAAAATTTAGCCAAGAAGTTGAATATTTGATGGCTATTCGTAAATATTATGCGGACTTCATGACGGCGGAACGCGTTGATGGGTATCGATTCGTTGTTAAGGGAGGACATAGGGATTGTGTGGTCGACTTGCACAACCGAACGTGTGAATGTGGTGTGTGGGATTACGAAAAGATACCTTGCTCACATACAATCTACGCTGCACCACAACTTGAGCTACACCCATATACGCTGCCATGCCCATCATGCGTTAGGGACTATCTGTTTCAGGCATACGCAATGAACATCCTTCCGAAGAACTGTACTATGAAAGCTCCTGACACCGTACGTGTCCTTCCCCCGCATAATCTTCGTCCTCCTGGAAGACCTCAGAAGTCGAGGAGGCAAACTTGGCTAGAAATTGCCAAGACAAAGGGCAATAAACCATGGAAGCTTCCCAAGCAATATACTTGTTCTAATTGCAAACAACCAGGCCACAAAAAAAACAAATTGTGTAAGCTAAATCACCTTACAGTCACCTGTTTTATAGTTGTTTTCATCTATCTATTGTATATGAGAAGATGCTGTCTTTTTCGGTGGAGACAGGTAACCAAACCTGAGAAGGATTAGATCTGGTAGAAGTCTGATGTACTGACGAATGCAATTTAGAAGTCTGATAGAGAAGTCTGAAGAAAGTCTAAGAGGAGTCTTTTGGTGTCTTTCCAGTACAATATTTCGTTTCCAAGTCGGTTTTTAAGTTGTCTAAGTCTAAGAACTTGTTGTGTTAATCGTTGGTTGTTGTTGTTGGCTTAAACTTAATTTGTAGTACTTATGTGTTTGGTGCATCTCGTCAAGTCTAAATAAGTCTTAAGAAAATCACACCCTTTCCAAACTGCAATATAAGTCTAATAACAGAAATTCATTACAAAAGATAGAAATAGAAGTCTAACACCATACTTCTATAGAAGTCTTAAACCAATTACCCTAGAAATACCCTACATATGCCCAACACGCTTTTGACATCACAATTGGCATGGCACAAAAAATTCCCGCATAAAGTAAGCCAAAAGATGGATGAGTTTTTCTTACATCTACAAAAGATAAATAAATGCAAGATTTTGAAGGCCAGTCTTCCCCATGGGTATGCTTCTAACGCCCCTGGAGAAAGCAGTAGCTTAGTCATGTCAGCCCTTGCGGAAATTGACTAGTGTTGAGCCTCAATGAAGCTCGTGTAGATGGCTAGGTAGCCCAACCAAATCCTATCTTGCCGTTCCCAGCCTCGAAATCTGTTGCAAGCGTCCAGTAACTGAAAATAACTTGGCCCTACCTCGAAATCTAGCCCAAGAAGCTCCCACATTTCTCTCATATCGGCTGTATACTCAACCTCCGGGTACTTCAGATTCTCAACATAGTCGCAATTGAGTCCGGTTATATATTGAAACTCATGGAGGGAAAACCTCACCGGTTAAAGGCCAAGAAGACACCAAAGCTCATGCTTCTGATCTACCTCTAGTTGCATAGTATGCATGTAGTGCACCATCCTTGAACACCATACGAAGTTCAGCTCATGCCACTTCACAAAAACCCCAAAGGCTGAGTTGCGAAGCTCTTCCTACTCATCATCATCCAGTGCTTCTTGGAGAGCGTCCATGAGATCTCTCTTACCGCTGAAGTAGTGTATGATTTTGTCTGGTTGAGGCTCATACCCGGTTGTGAACATCCTTGGAGGGAATTCACGTTCTGCCATTATGTCTAAAACCTGCATCAACCACAACCATACTACATTAGCAGTTTGAAAACTTAAAGTCAGACGTCATATGTAGTCTGACTACTCAAATTCAGACTTTATTTTCAGTCTGACGAAATATAGTCAGACTCTATTTGCAGTCTGACGCAATCAGACGAATCCCAAAAATCCACAGAACACAATACAACTCAAACCCAAAGATCTAAACATTATTGCTTAATTTGAATCTTTTACCCTCTATGGAAGACCTGAAGGAGCGGTGACAACGGCGAGGAGAGAAAAAACCAGATCTGGAAATAAAAAAAGACAAGAGTTCAGCGCTAAGTTCTAGAAATCAGTATCGACACTACAAGAAAACTGCCCTTTTACAACAAACATAATCGTCGTAAATCGGTCGTAAACCATGGTTTACGACGGATTAGCGACGATTAACAATTCGTCGTAATATGATCGTCGTTAATCGTAAATCGTCTTAAATTGGTCGTACTATTAAGGAGGACTAAAAATCGTCGTAAAATCGATGTAATATATTCGTCGTAAAATCGTTGTATATTTACATCGATTTTACGACGAATATATTAAATCGATTTTACGACGAATATATTACATCGATTTTACATCGATATCACGATAAAACATTACATCGAATTTACATCGAATTATACAATTTTTTTTTCGACAATCCGTCGTAAAGTCGTCATAATAGGATGCAACATTACATCGAATTTACATCGAATTATAAAATTTCTGTTTTTACGGATTCGTCGTAAATTCGTCGTAATATGTAGCTGTAAATGCGTTGGTAAATCGATGTAAAATATTCGATGTAAATTCGTCGTAACTTTTGAACGATGTAAAATCAATGTAAAACTATTGATGTAAAATCGATGTAAATTATGGAACAATGTAAAATCGATGTAAATATTCGATGTTTCGTCGTAAATTAAATATAATTTTTATATAAATTAAATAAAATTAAAAAAAATTAAAAAATTATATTAAAAAATTATATTTAAAAATTAAATTTTATAAATAAATTCAAAATTTAAAATAAAATTTAAAATACAAAATAAAATTCTTAATACAAACTATTTCCTAGCCGAAAAACGTAAATTATCAAAAAGTTCGTCGTCCGATCCATTCTGCTCCATATTCGCTCGTTCTTGCGCGAGCGGATCAGTTGGCTGGCCCGATGTCGATCCTTCCTGCTGCCTTAGTGCAGCCGCCAAAGTCGGGTTAGTCAGGGCAATAATATCGAAGAGAGTGTTGTATCCTTGGATTGTTTTAACGTATCCTTGGATCTTCTCATCGTATAGCACCTGCTTTGCCCGCAAATTGTTGATCTCGGAGTTGGCGGTGTTTAACTCCGTCCACAAAATAACCGGATCGTAGAAAAGCTGACGACGGGACGACGCGGCGGCACTATCTACGATCGATCCCATCCCTAAAACTCTGCCCTTTTTCTTCGGGGCAACCTTTAAAAAAAACGTAAAATTGTATAAATTGTATAAAAAATATTAACTTTTGTAAAAAAAACGTTAAATTACCTCTGCGTATATGTCGTCCATCTGGGCAACCGTCAAAGTCGCAGTGGATTGGACCGAACTACCGCCAGGTGATAGCTGCTGAGAAAGCTGAGTTTGACGCTCGCCGATCCTTGCATGAGCGTCATTGTAGATTCCCTCAGCTCGAGGATCTACAAAAGATCCGTCTTTTTTCTTGTGAGTTTCCGCAAAAACTCGGGTCATTGGAGGAAGTTCGCCTCCATTTGCCTAAAAAAAGACATTAAAAAAGAAATCAAACTGTTGATGGATAATATAAATTAATAACAAATTAAAATTACATAAATAAAATTATAAGCGAAAAAATTATTACCATTTGAAGGCGCCTTCCCGCAAAAGATGTTTGACCCGACGTATGAGGCATAAGCGCTGGAAGACCGTCTGGACCCATAGTGTTTCGAGAAGCCGAACACTTAGCGGCCACTTGCTGCGCATGTGGATCTCTCCAGTATGTCGTCAAGCCGTTCCAAACATCAGAAGACATGTATGGCGGCTTCCCATGATCGCCTTTAACCTCCCACTTCCTCTTCCAATCGGAAATGGTATTGTTGAGCCGTAATTTTCATTTCTTTTTGAATTCCGCCTTCACCGTCTCGTTGAACGTAACGTCCCAATGCCATTTTTCCTATACAAAAAAAAAAAATTAGAAACGATATATTAAAGATAAAGAATTCTCCAAAATAATATTGAATTAAAAAAAAAAAAATTTACCGCGAAACATTTAAACCATGTCTCGACAACGTCTTCCGGAACCGAAGACCAATTGCGGTGAGGCTCCATAAAATAGGATTTAATGGTGTCAGCCACACTCCGTCCAACTTTGTTATCTTCCTTAAACCTGAGAAATAAAACAAAAATTATTAGTAAAAAAATCAAATTCATAATGTTATTAAAAAAAAAATATTGTAGTTACGTACCAAAAAGTATTCGGGAGCCGTCGCGGATCTAACCGGTCTAAAGAATCATGCCCCGGCGACTGCAAAATATCTTCGACCGTCAATCCTGCATACAACAACGGCGGTCGAGCAACTGCTTCTGGAGGCGGTGCTGGTCCGGAAAAAGAATCCGGAACAGCGGATTGTGTCGCAGAAGATGACGGGAGTTGCGGATTTTCACTCGGTCCCGTCTCGAGAAACTGCCGATAGTGTGACTTACGTGGCGCCATATCTAAAAAATATTTAAAAATAACTCAATTTTAGTATAATATAATTTCATTCCTAACTAATAATTTCAATCCTAACTAATAAATATTACAATCCTAACTAACAATTTAAAATCCTTAGAACGATAATATAATTTAGAAATTCAAAAAAAAATGTTACCCTTTTTTTAGAGAGAGGGCAGAAATTTTAGAGAGAGAGAGAGTTGAGAGATTAAGATTTTAGAGAGAGAGAGTGTTGAGAGATTGTGAGGGAGGGAGGAAAATTTTGATCACGTATATATAGATTTTGTGGTCGTCGTAAAATCGTTGGTAATTTACGACGATTTTACGACGCATTCGTCGTAAAATCGTCGTAAAACTGTAACCAAAAATTCAACCTATCGCAATTTCCCCACACGCGGTAAATTAAATATTTGGGTATTACAAAGAAATTACGACGGATTCGTCGTAAAATCGTTGGTAATTTACAACGATTTTACGACGAATTCGTCGTAAAATTGTCGTAAAACTGTAACCAAAAATTCAACCTATCGCAATTTCCCCCCACGCGGTAAATTAAATATTTGGGTATTACAACGAAATTACGACGGATTCGTCGTAAAATCGTTGGTTATTTACAAAGATTTTACGACGAATCCGTCGTAATTTCGTTGTAATAAAATAAATATATACCCTAAACCCTAAATCACAATACACATAACCTGGACGTAAGAACGAAGTATATTTGTGCATCTAATACTTCTAATATTTAACAATAGATTCAATACCGACGATTGAATCTATATCGTCGTCGATTTCCTTATTTTACATAATAATGTATAGCATTCGTTCTTATAAGTATATTCGTAACATGCATGACTTAAATAATGTAAATGATTTTGTAAAAACATAAAATTGTTTATACTATGATTAGAACTTACGTAAAACAAGATATAAGATTAAAAAAAAAACTAAACAAGTAAATCAAACCCTAAACCCTATATTTTAGGTATTACAACGATTTTACGACGAATCCGTCGTAATTTCGTTGTAATAAAATAAATCTATACCCTAAACCCTAAATCACAATACACATATCCTGGACGTAAGAACGAAGTATATTTGTGCATCTAATACTTCTAATATTTAACAATAGATTCAATAACGACGATTGAATCTATATCGTCGTCGATTTCCTTATTTTACATAATAATGTATAGCATTCGTTCTTATAAGTATATTCGTAACATGCATGACTTAAATAATGTAAATGATTTTGTAAAAACATAAAATTGTTTATACTATGATTAGAACTTACGTAAAACAAGATATAAGATAAAAAAAACTAAACAAGTAAATCAAACCCTAAACCTATATTTTAGGTATTACAACGATTTTACGACGGATCCGTCGTAAAATTGTTGTAAACCTAAATATTCGATGTAAAATCGTTGTAATGCTAATCGATGTAAAACCGTTGTAAATTTTCGTTGCAAATCCGTTGCTAATTTCTAAATCGTCGTAAACCAGTCGTAAAATAACGACGATGTTACGACGAAATAAGTGACATCGGTATCACGACGATTTCACGTCGACTCTGAGAGCTTGGTAAAGCACGGTTTTTTAATAGGTCACCTAATTATTTACATCGCATTTTGTAGACGTAATTTCGTCGCATATTCTATGTAAAATCGTTGTAGTGCTAATCGATGTAAAACCGTTGTAAATTTTCGTTGCAAATCCGTTGGTAATTTCTAAAAAATTCTATAAATACGTTCCACACCTTCAATGTTAACTCAAAAAAAACACAAATTTCCTTGAGTTTTTACACTGATCATTGTGTTCCCACTTCTTGATGATCTTGTCAACAAATAATCCTGTATGATCTTGTTTTCAAGTAAAGACAGTCTTCAACTACCATAGGGTGAATGATTCATAGAATTGGACATCTATGTAAATCTTTCGTAATATAAGGATGTCCAATTCTATGTATCTTTCACTTATAGTGGTTGGTCTTTATGAATATAGAAAACTTGATCATTCTTTGTTGGCCAGATCATCAGATGCGGGAATACAACGTTCTACTCCTAAACCCAAGATGACATAACGACGATATTACGACGGAATAGTCGTAAAATCGTCGTAATACTGAAACCGAAAATTCAACCTATCGAAATTTCCCCCACGCGGGTAAATTAAAATATTTTTGGGTATTTACAACGAATTTACAACGAATTTACGACGAATACGTCGTAATTTCGTTGTTATAAAATAAATATATACCCTAAACCCTAAACCATAAATCTTTATAGCTATTGGATATACCTCCATTCATTTTCAAAATTTGCATAAACGAAGATTATAAACAATTCTACCGCAGAAAATCCGACTTTGACAGTTGCGCACCAGTCACGCCCTCGTAACTAATACCTCTGGAAAGATAGAGCGACGATTGATAAACCCTAATATTTCATCTTTCCTCGATTTTGCGATTTTGGGTGCGATGGAGCTACGGCCCCGCAATAACGTGATTCCTTCGTCGAGCAAAGGTAACCTTCTTGTGATTTCTTTCTATTGATCCTTCCTTGATTGTCTCTGGTACCCGAGAAATCGCTGAAATAGTGAAGTGGTGTCTGTGTTTCGGTGCGGTCTGGACGAATTTTTTTGGCATCAAGCAATTCTTGGAGAAAATCATGAATTTAATCTCCGAATACGTAGTAATTTCGTTTAATATATAATTTTATAACAAAAACTTAAACATCTAACAAACCGAAAATTACACATATATATATATAAGCTTTCAATCAGAATCATCATCTTCGTTGGGTTCATCATCTTGATTGGGTTCATCATCTTCAGGTCCATCATCATCGTCAGTTTCTTCAAACTCGTCGGAATCGCCTTCTTCTTCTGTGTCGTTAGGTAGATATTCAAGTTGCCTGTTTCGTGGATCAATTAAAAGAACGTTCTCCGTAATCTCTGGTTCTGTAATATCAAGGCAAGAATCTTGTTGCATTGGAAGATCATCAACACCAACAATTTTACCCCTTGGAGCTATTTTAATAACCGATAACCATGAGATCCCAGATGTTCGAACTCGCGGATATGGAACGAACGTTACTTGTTCTGCTTGTGATGCTAGGATGAATGGCTCAAACTTGTTGTAACGTCGTGCTTTGTTGACGTCAACCACACCAAATTTGTTAATTCGCACCCCTCGACCGACTGTTGGATCGAACCAATCACATTTGAAGAGAACGCATTTCAACCTAACCAGTCCGGGGTACTCCACTTCAATTATTTCCTGCAAAACCCCATAAAAATCTATTTCACCCCTAACACATACTCCGTAGTTGGTAGTTGCTCGACGAACGCCATACTTGTATGTATGAAACACATAACCACGGGTAAAATACATGGGTGCGGTCGTTATCTTCCCGATGGGGCCTAGGAGTAACTCATGAAACCAAAATGGATATGCGGGATCGCCATGATCAACCTATGATAAGTGTAAAAATTAGATTGAAAGCCGATATAATTAAATGAAATATTTATAACTATATTAACTTACTTGCGTCTTCAACCACTCAACAAAGTGACGATCTTTACGGTCGTTTATTTCATCATCTGAAACCCCTTCAATGCATTCTCGTACCTGGGTAACAAATAAGCTGCAAAATACATATATAGACATAAAAATTAACACATTTAATTATAATTATATTAATTATTAATTATTAATGACTGATTAATTAAATAGTTTTGTTATTATACCTTTCGAAAGGACTCACTTCATCACAGTTTAGGAGGATGTACGTATGTGCGCTGTGCCTGTCATGCTCGTTATCCCACCAAAATTCCTTCAATTTTCCACTAAGACGACCAATTGGTGAGAATATATCTGGGACACCCTCTACTGCATAAATTCGTCCCACACCGCCATCATCGTATCGTCGGGGAGCCCGTTTGCGTGTACGGACTTTTGGAGCGAAATAATATGAAGTGAAGTGTGAAGTTTCTTCTGTCAAACTTCCCGCAACAATTGATCCTTCAACCCTTGCTAGATTTTTTGCCTTTCCCTTTAAATGTTTCATGAAGCGCTCGAATGGGTACATCCACCTAAACTGAACAGGGCCTCCTAGTTCTGCTTCGTGGGGGAGATGAATGGGAAGATGTTCCATAACATCAAAAAACGCAGGGGGAATATCTTCTCCAAATTGCACAACAAGATTGGAATATTAGCAGCCAGTTGTGCAATTACATCTTCTGACAACGTCCGTGTACTAAGATCCCGGAAAAACGCTCTGATGCCTGCAAAGACAAAATTATATACATTGTAACATATATATATATATATATATATAATTAATCTCAATAATTTTATATGTGATGAAGTATCTTACCTCCAATTGCTTCATGAACATTTTCTGGAAGGAGTTCGGCAAATGCGAGAGGAAGTAAACGTTGCATAAACACGTGGCAGTCATGACTCTTCATTTCTGAAAACTTTTCTCCTTTCTCAACAGATTTAGCAAGATTGGATACATACCCATCAGGAAACTTCACGTCAGATGAAACCCAATTGAACAACGATGCCTTTTGTTCTGCACCGAACCGAAATATAGGAACTGGTGATTTTCCATTGCTCATTATATGCAACTCATTTCTGTTGCAAATATCTGGCAAGTCCAACCTTAACTTTCCGCTGTCTTTGGTTCTTCCTTTCACGTTTAACACTGTATGCATGATGTTATCAAAAACGTTTTTCTCAATGTGCATGACATCAAGATTGTGTCTCAGTAGATGATTTTTCCAGTACGGAAGATCCCAGAAAATGATTTTCTTGTGCCAATTGTGATTAACCCCGTATCCATCAGGCATATTAGCTGGAGTGTGCCAATTTCCCCCACGATTCACAGTTTCTAGTCCCCCAAAATGATCTATTTGCGCTTCTAGATCTTTCCCAGATAGATACACTGGTGGGGGGACACGCACGATTTTGTTCTTCCTAAACAACCGCATGTTTCTCCTATATGGATGATTTATTAGTAAAAACCGGCGGTGACAATCAAACCAGCATGTTTTTCGACCATGTTTCAGTTGAAACGCATCTGTCCGATCGAGGCAATAAGGACAAGATAACCTCCCATGCGTCGTCCAACCTGATAGCATTCCGTATGCAGGGAAGTCGCTTATTGTCCACATAAGCACCGCACGCATCGTAAAATTTTTTTTCCTCGAACAATCATATGTCCGCACTCCTGTATACCACAACTGTTTCAACTCATGAATGAGAGGCTGCAAAAACACATCAAGGGACCGCTTCGGATGATTGGGACCAGGGACTAAAATATTCAGGAAAAGAAATTCCCTTTGCATGCACATATCTGGGGGAAGGTTATAAGGAGTTACGATAACTGGCCACAAAGAATATTGCCTACCAGACATACCGAATGGACTAAATCCATCAGTGCAAAGACCAAGATACACATTTCGCTTAGAGTTAGCAAAATCAGGGTGTACCGTGCTAAAGTGTTTCCAAGCTTTTGCATCTGACGGGTGAGTCACTTCTCCTTCTCTCTGTGAATGTTCTGCATGCCACCTCATCGATGCAGCTGTCCTTTCAGATTGATACAATCGTTTCAACCTATCAGTTATAGGAAGATACCACATCCGTTGGTATGGTATCTTTTTACGCCCAGTTGTTTGGGGCCTAAATCTCGGTTTTTGGCAAAATCGACATTCCTGCAGCTTATCGTCATCTTTCCAAAAAAGCATACAATTGTCAACACATACATCTATCATCTCAGAAGGCAACCCAAGACTAAACACCAACTTCTGTATCTCATAGTATGTTTCGGCAGCCAAATTATCCTCTGGCAAATACTCTTTAATAAGATCAGCCCAATCATCCATGCAAACCTCAGCTAAGTTATGATCAGTTTTAATTGTCATCATCCTAGCAGCTAACGACAATTTAGACTGATCTTTTCTACATCCATCGTAGAGTGGCTGGTTTGCAGCGTCTAGCATATCATAAAATCGCTTCGCATCTACGTTGGGTTCCTCAACAGTACTATTATCAGCATTTGTTTCATGAAATGCATCATTAACCATGGCATGCATCCTATCATGATCTGCACCCTGATCAAATTGATGTTGACCATGATCATAACTACCTTGATAATTTGATTCTATTTGACCTTGATAATTACTACTACTATCCGTTGCTTGAGATTTTTCAAAACCCTCTCCATGTTGATACCAAACATAATATTGCGGCATAAACCCGCTATTTATTAAATGCTTCCACACCGTCTCAATAAAAATATATCTCGTATTCTTGCATTTACGACAAGGACAGAACATCTTACCACTTTCCAGGGTTGTTTGCATATTTCCGGCCTGATACATGAATATTTCAAGCCCTTTTTTGAATTCTTCCGTCAAATCTCCCTCTGAATCCTTTTGCGTATACATCCATTTTCGTAGTTCGTATATAGCCATTTATATATATATATATATTTTTTTTTTTTATTGTGTTTGCTTTTTTTTTTTGATTCTTTCGTCTGAAGTTAGGCTGTATTTATAGAAATTTTTTCAGAATTACCAACGATTTTCCAACGGATTTACGACGAATTTTACGATGTAAATTTAGTAGGTGGACCTATTAAAAACGTGGTCTACCTAACTGGGAACATGTGACGTCAAATCGTCGTAATATCAACGTAATATACAGAAGAAATATTCGTCGTAATATCGATGTAATTTTACGACGAAATTACGACGATTTATGTTGTCGTCGTAATGTCGTCGTAAACTAGTCGTAAATTTACATCGAAATTACGACGACACATATTTACGACGATTTTACATCGAACACATATTTCGTCGCAATGTCGATGTAAAGTTACATCGATTTAAAACGGTCGTAAATTTTCGTTGGAAATAGACAGTTTTCTTTGTAGTGCGAGAAGGTGACGGTTTGCGGCGAAGAGAGGAGTAGAAGAATCTTACCGTCGAAGGCACAGGAGACGATGTAAGCGACGAATTCTGGCAGCGACAACGAAGATGTCGGTTTAGTTTCTCCGAGAGAGAATCGGTGTTTTTTTTTTCGGTAACTATAAAAATGAGGGGATAAAAAAACCCTTTTATATGTGTCCTAAGCGGCGGTTAAAAAACGGTTTTACTACATAAAAATACCGCTTTCGCAATCTGATGTCAAACTTCTTAACGCAGTCTGATACCAGACTCTTTTAGCAGTCTGATAGTGATGAGATAATTGAGCGAGAACTCTGGAAATTTTGAGCGGCAAAATTCCCGCCTTTTTATACGGTTTTTTCTAATATTTTTAATTGCCGCTTAGAAGTATTTTTCAAATACTTCTACTGCCAGACTCGTTTTGCAGTCTGAAATGGTGATATTTTCAGGACCAGACTTGTGAAAGTTTTCAAAAGTTTAAGTTTTTCAGACTTCGAAAGAAGTCTAATAAATTCAGACTTCATAAACAACCTGGCATAGTAAAGAAGGACACATATAAATTAAACCGACTTCATAATCAAATATCTCGTTCCATGGAAAAAATACAAATTTTGGTTACAAATTGTCACATATTACAAGAAACCAAAACATATAAACATGATCAGGACGATAATAATAGCACCAGCGAAGGTCAGACTCTTCAACTCGACGCCACGCATTATCTGGCCACATGGCTTCTCCGTCAACCGCTCCTTCAATTGAGCTATCTCTGCCTTCGTTACCTTGACGTCATCGATCAACGTGGACAAATACTTGTCGCTTTGAGCATTAGAAACGAATATGCCATCAATTAGTTGACCATGTTGGTCAACATACAGCTTTACATCGTTAAACTCCTCAGTCATAGCCTCATCCCACCACTTCATTATATGGTAACCACCATCTTACACAGCCACATTTATACAATCATATTAAGATCCCAAATTATAATAAGCAGGAAAAAAAAACAAAAAAACCACATGACATATAGAGGCCATTACATCATAGTTACGACATCCGAAGAATCTTCTTCCTGGATTATCGGCAGTAGTGGATGTTCGCATGACGGGCTCCAGACCGCAAAAGCATTTCTTGGGGAATCCGTAGGATGATCTGGATCGACGTCGACCTGTTGAACATGAACTACTCGACGTTGGAAGGTGACTGAATCTCCCCATCCTGTGTACCAGAAAACAGTCGCAAAAATTAAAACAAGTCTAAAGCCAGACTTCTAATAAAGTCTAATTTAAAATCAAGTCGAAATTCAGACTTCTAAAAGAGTCTAATTAGGAAAAATCTAATTTCAGACTTCTTCTCAAATGTAACTCGTACAAACTCAAATTTCAGACTTCTAACAGAGTCTAATTAAATGAAAGTATAATTTCATACTTCTAATCGAGTCTAATTCATATCAGTTCAAGTATCAGACTTCGTATCAAGTCTAATTCACTTTCAGACTTCTAATATAGTAATTTTCAAGTAGATCTAAAACATAATTAATTAGATCTAGGCAAAGAACCCATCTGTTTGTTTAGATCTAGGCAAAGAACATGGAAAAATTGTCTTATTTCGTATACATCTAAAACTTTTGCAGAAAAAAGTAGAGTACAAGGCGAAAAATGAGAGGTAATTACCAGACTGAAGAATGTGACGACGGCGGTGGCGGTGGTGGTGATGGTGGTGGTGACGGTGGCGGTGGCGGTGGCGGTGGTGGTGGCGACGAGGGTTTCCGGAGAGATGTTTGAGAGAGTTTAGAGAGAGAGAGTCGATAATGACTTTTACATATTAGGGTTGGTAACTTTAGTTTATATATGGGGTAAAATCACAAGTAGGATAACTTATTTCAGGTTAATTCACATGTTTCCATCAAGAAGTCTGATAAACCATGGACATGATCAGACTGAAATGGTAGTCTGATAAACCCTAAACTTGATAATTACTACTTAAATACCATCATATTATATAGAAAACTTATAACAAACAACAAACTCATTTAACTTAGTCACAAACTAACCAATATATGTAAAAAAAACATTATGAATTAAAAAAATTGAAACTCTCAATCTAACCCTACAGATAAGAACAGGATATCCGACTTCATATGTCGTACATAAAAAAAACTCCTGTTTTCTTTGTTATTTGCACAATGCAATATATAACTCGATATTCACACTCTTTTATAGTTAATTACACTCCAAGGGAAAACTTTGAACCCTAATCCAACAAATATTGAGCCCGTAAATCGTAAACTCTTACCTACATGGTGTTTAGATCCAAATTTGTCTCATCTACAGTGATTATGTTTAATTTATGTAACTTTTATGTAATTTATGTAATTTACATTTTGACTAACTTTTATGTAATTTAAATGTATATACATCTACAGTGATTATGTTTAATTTATGTATCAAAAAGTTGTATGAAACAAATTTTAATTACTTTTAATTTAAATTTTTATATTAAATACATTTAGACTTCTCCGAGAAGTCTGAGAAACCGCAAACTTGTGTTTAGATCCAAATTCATCTCCAATGATTCAATTTGATTAAATTTTATGTACTTTTAATTTATATACAACAACAATGAGTATGTGTAATTTATGTAGTAAAAATTTCTAAAACCTAAATTTTTAATATTTTTTAAATTTAAATTTTCAAATTAAATACGTTTCAGACTTCTCTGAGAAGTCTGAGAAACCCCGATTCTCTGAGAACTCTGAGAAGTCTGAGAAACCCCGATTCATCTGAGAGAAGCTTGGTAAGAGAAATCAATCAGACTTCTATTAGAGTCTAAATGTCAGACCTCTATAGAAGTCTGACATGTCGCGAAGGTTAAAATGGTAATAGCGGTTTCGCGTTTTTTGTTTGGTCATAAGGGGGTAACTGTAATTTTCCACCCCCGAAAGTGTAGCGCAACATTTGATTGAAAGGACAGTGTATTTTTGTCATAAAAACGAAATTTTGGGGTAAAAACAGCAATTTGCCATTTATAAATCATAAATTCTAAACCATAAACCTCTAACCCTTAATCATATACTATAAATCTTAAATTATAAACTAGATCTTACACATAAACATCAAATAATAAACAAAAAAAATATAACACTTACAAAAATTTCAATCTAATCATAACATCTACTAAGTGTTACATGTGTTTTATAAGGAATGATTTTGAAAGATAAAATTCTCTCAAGATTTACTTATTTTTATGTTTTAACATATTTTTTAATTGCTAGATATACAAAATCATATTCAAACCTTCTAGGTTCTTAAACTTTAGGGTTTAGGGTAAAGGTTTTTGATTGTCACAAAATGGTCTCAAATTTGAGATTAATTAGTAACCCCAGTCGCTTTTTTTAATAGTAGTCACAAAATAGTCTCAAATTTGCGACTAATTTGCGACCAAATGACAAAAATAATGAAAGCTTCTCATTGGCTAGTTCCTTGTGACGAATATAGAGATCCTTCACTGTTGATTGGTTTAATCCAACGGTGGAAGATTTAAACTGTTTTTTTTTGTTTTATTGATTTTTCTCTCTCTCTCTTCCTAAGTTCTTCTTCCTTCTCTTTCTCTCTCTCCTTCATATGATCTTCTTCTCTTCTTTTTCTTCTTCTTCTTCCTTCTCTTCCTTTTTTAATTGAGTTTATCTAACTCATTTTTTTTTCCAGATCTGATGTTGTCAACGATCTAGTTAGTGAGTGGTTAACGGAGAAGAATTGTATATCTGAGCGGCCATTCGTGGCGGAAGTCGGCGAGGGGTTCGGTGGGTGTGCGTTGCGAGATGAGGAGGATTCGCGACCAAAGCGGCCCTGGAGGAGTCTGGCGGTGGCGATAGGAGAGGCTGGCCTTGTTTCCCGTCGGCCCAACTAGGGTGTCCTTCTCACCGGATCGAGGGTTGGTCTTCTCACCGAAATGAGGCTGTTGGAGAGAGGGAGACGAGGCTGTTGGAGAGAGAATTCTCAGAGCCGAGATCGGAGGGGAGGTGTAACACGGGGAGAAGAGATCGAAAGGGGAGGTTTCCGGCGGCGTGGTTTTTTTTTTCATTTTGTTTTTTTCCTGTAATTAATTAATTTAATAAATATATATATATATATAATGATTTTTTTTACAAGTAGTCACAAATCAGTCTATAAATTAGGATTGATAATGGGTATCACATATTAGTCGCAAAAGAGCGACTGTTTTGTGACCACTGTATTTAGCGACCAAATGAGTCATTTGCGAACATTTTGTGACTATTTTGATGGTCGCAAAAACTGTTTTTTCTTGTAGTGTCTTGTGATGGTTTTGTTCGCATATCCTAGGTCAAAAATATATATCTAGTACTTTTGTAGCTCTAAAAATATATAAGATATGTTGCAAGGTAGCTAATCAAGCAAACATGCATTAAAAATAAGGTTAGAACGAAGAACTCTAATCGATACCCTAATCTAAAACCTAATCGTAAATCGATCTATGAGAGCCCTTTGAGATCCTTTTTCCCAACAAGAGAATTATTCGGAAACGATTAAAGAAAGCAAAAGCATAATTAAATTAAGAGTATGAGGTTGGTGAAGGAGCCTCTCGATTTTAAGAACTAAGTCCGGAGAGAGTTTCTTCACCAATCTCGAAAGTAAGAACAAAAGCTTAAGAAAAGTAATGAAAAAGTAAACTAAAAGGTGTTCTATGGAGGCTTGATGTGTAACACAAAATTGTGTTACACGTAATTAAATTATGTGTATGAGGTTGGTGAAGGAGCCTCTCGATTTTAAGAAATAAGTCGGGAGAGAGTTTCTTCACTAATCTCGAAATTAAGAACAAAAGCTTAAGAAAAGTAATGCAAAAGTAAACTAAAAGGTGTTTTATGGAGGCTTGATGTGTAACACAAAATTGTTTTTGTAAAACATGTATTTATAGGTCTTCAACTCTTGCTTTGGTCGGCCTTAGGGTTTCTTTGAAGAGAAAACGAAGTGGGTTTGAAGCGGGCTTCGAACGAGCTGTTTTTGGACTGCATCTGGCTGGCCGCGTGTGCGTGGGTTGGACCCGCGGCCAAAGGTGGTTTCGCCGCGGCTGGAGAGCCTCTGGGCGCGGCCATGAGTGTGTTAGCCGCGTCTATGAGGCCTGTACATGCAGTGGTTGGCCTATGAGGTTAAAACTTCAATTATTATCTTGCTTCTTTTGCGAGATTACAGAACATGCCTCCAGTCAATTGGATTTTTATCTTGAGATCTAATCGTTGGATTGTCTTGAAACCAACTGGGTATGAAAGATGGTTCTCTTTTCTATCTTGTATCCAAATTTGGGTGTGATTAGACGGTGAGAAAATCTCCATCGGATGTCGAATTTCTGACGGTCCAAAATTATCCAAAATCTGGTTTTTCTCCAATTTGCGTTGTTTTGCTTATGAACCTGAAAAAAGTTTTAAAACTACAAATATGTGAAAGTCATAATAAAATCATGTAAAACCAAGTGAAAAACTTATTAAAGTATTCTAAAATAGATATTAAAACGAGTAAAAATCCGGTGTTATCAAGCTAAGCCTTTCTCAAACCCTAATATCGTTTAGTATTAGGATGACATTTCAGGTCTGATTCTCTATCCCCATAGGATTCGGAACTTACGTCTGTTGGAGCTTTTCCTTCTTCGGACTTTACGTTCAATATTGGACCTTATCTCTCGTAGGATTCAGACCTTATGTCGGTTGGGCATTTCCTTAGAATTCGGACCTAACATCGTTTGGGCATTCTCATAGAATTCGGACCTAACATCGTTTGGACCTCATACGTTTCGTAGGATTCCGATCTCACGACAATTAGACCTTATTTTCCATTGACTTTTTGGAAGGTCTGACTATTGAATTTATTTTTCCCAACACTGATAGTGATGATTTTAAGTGTTATCTTATTCTAGAACACGCTTTAATTTTAGGGAGAATTGTAAATATATGACACATTTTGAAAACTATTGTCGTCTTAAGACTTTGTGGACTTTTGTCATTTTGTGACTAAAATATCCTTTAATAAATATTAAAAAATATAAAATAAATATTTTTAAATTCTTAAAAAAATCGAAAATTTCAAAAAAGGAAATAAATATATATTCAATAATCTTTTAAGGAAATATTCTGATTTAAAAAATATTTTTTTCACTAGATCTATGGAATGTATAATGTGTATTCTACAAATCATAATATGCTGTATATGTATGTTTCATCTGGTGTATGGAGATCGGATATCAATAAGGGATGGATTTTTATTGTTGATAAAGAATTAGTTACTGATCCGGGTAATGATGCCTTAAAAACCAATATTCGTGACGTTCAGGATGATGGCGATGATGGTGACGATGACCTGCTTTATGAAACCAAAGACATCAGTCACAAGGAAGCTGGGTTTTTGTTGTTTAATATCTTCTTCTTTGTTTTTCTATTCTTCTTTGCTTTTCTATTCTTCTTCTTCAAATAGTGCGTTAAAAGTCAACTGAGAGAAAGAGAGATTTCTTAGAGATTTGGGTTCTTATTTGACCTATCAAACGCACAAAACGAATATCCAATACATACACGTTTCAAACGCAACACTGACAATAAGAAATTATGTCTTCAAATACAATTAGCAAAGTAATTAGTGTAGGACCAAAATTTCGCATAATAGACAGGATGAGATTTAATCACGATTATATAAATAAACAGTAAGGAACAAACGATTCATAAAACGATAAAGCGATAAATAAATCTAAGGAGGCGAGATGAATCTCTTTCCTTAACTCAAAGAATCTCCCGTAGTGCGACGGGTTATAATAGATCCATGAGTCCCATGATACAACCAAAGTAATCTGTTTCATCTACACTTGATATCAGATCTGTCGAACATTATAACTACGATACTCTCGAATAGAAACTTACTCTAAGCAGTAGGGAATTGAGAGAATTCTTGCTAGAACTTTTAGAATGTGTTTTTAGTGTATCAGAGGATAATTTTTAAGGTAAAAATCGGCCAGTATATATAGGAGAGAGACTAGGGTTTTTCCCAGACATATATGGAATATTCCTCAGAATATTCTAGTGGCTGCGATTTTTTAAGTCGGCCCGTCGGGTATCGATCGATACCTCTAAAAGTCCACGAGCCCATCTGGCCCAATATGCGAGCGACGCACGAGTGGTCTTTTCTTCTCTCATGTTATACGCGAGAAAACATTTCTCAGCCAATGAAAACATTTCATTCGAATGAGCTTGACTCATTTTTTTTCACACTAACAAAATTTTATCAAGCCCTCAAGCTTTGACAAAAAATTAGTTTCAACAATCCCCCACATGAATAGAAATGACTCTAAACATATGAAAATTGAACAGACTAGACTTTACTAGACATACTTGACTAGACTCATCTAGACGTAGACAGACTTTCGAGAGTATACGAAAATGTAACTGTATCTGAGAGGTAGCATTTTCCAGCTTTGAACCAAACATTTTTAATATCTGTCGAGTTTACTCGGCCAGGAGGTGAACATGATGTCTTGAACCACCCGGATTTTGATGTAAACTTAGACAACATGTATCGCACAGAGACATTTTCTCGTAGAACTTTGTTCTCTATTGTGTTCATTTTGGCCTTGAACATTCATGGTATTAGTGAGTGAATTTGGAGAATATAGCATTATCATTCATTCTCCTAGAAACGGCCCACATTTCATACTTCACTAGGTGATCTTTTATTAGCTTGTTTTCAGAAGTGTCCTGTCACACTCCACTATCTACACAGCTATGCAATCATTAAAAGCCAACGCTTATCCTTACTATCCATAGGTAGCACTGTTTTATCATCCTAGGAATTGGGCAGAGACATAGTCTCACAGTGCTCAAATTCGAATCAGTTCAATTTTGTTTCCCTTTGAACCTAGATCTTGGGATCTCCAGTCACATAGGTGGGGTATCTGTCAAACGTCATCTTTTTCTATAGGCTTTAAACCCATTCCTTATGATGATTTTATAATTTGATCTCGCGGCAAACCTTTTGTAAACGGATCCGCTAGGTTATCAGCCGACTTGATGTAATCTATCGTTATTACACCAGTTGAGATCAATTGTCTAATTGTCTTATGTCGTCTTCTTATGTGACGAGACTTGCCATTATATAGATTACTCAGTGCCCGAGAGATAGCCGACTGACTATCACAGTGTACTCGTAAAGCTGGCACTGGTTTCTCCCACATCGGGATATCTTCCAAAAAGTTTCGAAGCCATTATGCTTCCTCAGCAGCTTTATTTAAAGCTATAAACTCTGACTCCATGGTTGATCTGGCCAGGAGTGTTTGTTTGGAAGATTTCCAGGATATTGCTGCACCAGCAAGAGTAAAGACATATCCACTCGTGGATTTGGAGTTTCTTGAATCTGAAATCCAATTGGCATCATTGTACCCTTCCAGCACTGCTGGTTCTTTACCGAAATACAGCCCATAACTTTTGGTGTATCTTAGATAGTTTAATACCCTAGTTATGGCTCTCCAATGGGTATGACCTGGATTACTCGTGTAACGACTTAGTACGTTTACCGAGTATGCTAAATCGGGTCTAGTACAATTCGTTAAGTACATTAGACTCCCGATAACTCTTGCATACTCCACTTGTGACACTGCTTCACCTGAATTCTTTGTCAAATGAAGTTAAGGATCAAACGGAGTTTTTGCAGTCCCATTGGAGTAGGTCTTAAACCTCTCAATGATTTTTGTAGCGTAATGATCTTGAGACAGAATTATTCCTTTTGAATTTTGAATAATCTTAATCCCTAGAATTACATCCGCTAATCCCATGTCTTTCATATCAAACTTTCCACTTAGCATGTTCTTTGTTTGAATGATTATATCTTTGTTGCTTCCCATGATTAGCATGTCATCTACGTACAAACGCAACAACACATAACCTTGTGAAGTACTTTTGATATAGATGCACTTATCACATTCATTAATGTGAAAGCCATTTGACATCATTACACTGTCAAACTTTTCATGCCATTGCTACGGAGCTTGCTTGAGTCCGTATAGCGATTTAACAAGTCTACAGACTTTCTTCTCTTGTCCGGGAGCAACATAACCCTCAGGTTGATTCATATAGATCTCTTCCTCTAAATCTCCGTTTAGGAAAGCAGTCTTAACATCCATCTGATGTATTTCAAGGTTTCTTAAAGCTGCGATTTCAATCAACATGCGAATCGAAGTTATTCTCGTCACTGGAGAATAAGTGTCAAAAAAGTCTAATCCTTCCTTTTGACGAAATCCTTGTACCACAAGACTGGCCTTATACTTGTCTATAGAGCCATCGATTTTTAACTTTGTGGTGAAGACCCATTTACAACCAAGAGGTTTGCAACCTTGAGGTAGGTCTACCAACTCATAAGTATGATTTTGTATAATTGAGTTGATTTCACTGTTAGATGCCTCCATCCAGAAAGGTGCATCAGGTGTAGACATTGCTTCCATGAAAGTTCTTGGACCACTTTCCGCTAGGAATGCCATTATGAACTCAGAGCCAAATGTATTTTCCTTACGAGCTCTCTTGCTTCGTCTAGGTTCAACTTCTTCTTCTTCTGCATCTTCGTTTGTAAAAGTGCCAGAAGTGCTTGCCTCATTGCTAGCATCTCGTTCGTCACGAGTTTGTTTAGGATTTCCTCTATCCTTACATGGAAACACATTTTCGAAGAAGGACGCATTCCTTGACTCCATTACTGTGTTGACATGAATGTCTGGTATATCTGATTTATGTACCAGAAATCGATAGGCACTACTATTGTGCGCATATCCGATGAAAATGCAATCTACCGTTTTAGGTCCAATGGTGACCTTTTTCGGAAGTGGTACTGCAACTTTTGCCAGGCACCCCCACACTTTCAGGTATATATACGAAGGTACATTACCATTCCAAAGTTCATAAGGAGTTTTTCCTGTGTCTTTGTGTGGAATTTTGTTCAGAATATAATTTCAGGTAAGCAGAGCTTCCCCCCCCCCCCCCCACATGTTCTGGGCTAACCCAGATTCCTGCAACATTGCATTCATCATTTCCTTGAGAGCTCTGTTTTTTCTTTCAGCAACTCCATTGGATTCAGGTTCGTAGGGAGCAGTTGTTTGATGAATAATGCCATGTGCTCTACAGAATGCATCAAATGGTTCATTATATTCACCTCCTCTATCACTTCTGGCCTTTTTTATGGTCTTGCCGAGTTGGTTTTCAACTTCCAACTTGTATTCTTTAAATTTCTCCAAGGCTTCATATTTACTCTGCAGTAGAAAGATGTAACAATATCTTGTGCAATCGTCTATGAAGGTCACGAAATATTTCTTGCCACCTCTGGTTTGAATATATTTCAAATCACATAAATCTGTGTGAATTAAACCTAGAGGTTCTGCTGTTCTTTGAACGCTAGGTGATGGCGTTTTAGTGAGTTTGGCTTGGACACAAACTTCACATTTGTCTTTGCTTATTTTGCATTTAGGAATCATATTCATGTTCATCAATCTACTCATAGACTTGAAATTAACATGTCCTAATCGTTCATGCCAAATATTAAAAGACTCAGCGAGATAAGCAAATGGTTTCTTATCATTAATCTTAGGGTTCTTCGATGTGGATGCCTAGGTTACATTATCCTTTCGGATTACTGCCTCAACAGACATCTTAAACAGATTATCACATACAAAACCCTTACCCAAATACATCCCATTTTTCATTAGGATCAGCTTATCACCTTCCAGCTTCACAGAGAATCCATGCTTACTTATGAGCGATCCAGAGATCAGATTCTTGCGCATGTCTGGTACATGGAAGACGTTCGTGAGAACCAGTTCCTATCCAAAGGTGAGCTTCAGAACAACCTTCCAGTGACCATCAATTGTCGACGAGGCAGAATTACCCATCAAGAGTTCTTCACCATTCTTGTTCTTTGTGTATGTCGAGAACATGTCGCGATCCATACAGATGTGTCTGGTTGCACCAGTATCGAACCACCAAGTCTTTGGATGGCTTTCAGCAACGTTGGCCTTAGTGACCACAGCACACATGTCAGCTTCAGTCAAGTTCGCTTGAGCCTTCTTGCTGCGACACTCGAAGGATTTGTGTCCTTGATTTCCATAGAAGTTACACACTCCTGAGAACCTTTGAGAAGTCTGACCATTCTGACCACTCTTGTTCTTGAACTTCTGGACGTTCTTTGGTGGCATCTTCCCTTTGCCTTTGTTTAGGCGTCCTTTGTTCTTCCACTTGCCTTGATTGGGGTTTTGGTGTTCAACCATGTTCGCATTGTGTTCGCGAATTTTCACACCTACATTGATTTGTTGTTCCCGATTCGTAGACTCTACGCGGAGCTTAACAATCAGATCTTCAAGGCTCATCTTCTTTTTCTTCAGCCTGAGGTAGTTTTTGAAGTCCGTCCAACCATGAGGTAATTTCTCAATGATGCAGCAACCTTGATAGGTTTCGCACAACCGCATACCATCATCATGAATGTCATGTAGGAGCCTCTGCACCTCATCGACTTGTTCCATTGTGGTATTGAATCCACCATCTTGTAATGCTCGAATTTTGCCACAGTGAATTTCTGAGTACCAGAATCTTCAATGTGATACTGCTTGTCTAAAGAATCCCACAGGTCCTTAGAAGTTTCAGCGTTTTCGTACACCCCAAACAGAGAGTCCGAAAGGCTATTCTGAATATAGCCCTTGCACAAGAAGTCAGCATGTTCCCAAGCGTGGACACTCGCAAGCGCACGTGGATCAATGTTATCTTCTGGGAGAACAGGTTTCACCTTGCTGGTGTATTTATACAGATTCAGTGTTGTCAGATAGAAGAACATCTTCCTTTTCCACGTCTTGAATGCTGTCCCATCAAACTTGGTCGGAGGAGCGACATGGTTCTCAGCTGGAACTTTGACCGTCTCGATCTGACTCGCAGTCGTTTCAACCTTCTCATTTTTTTTTTCACCATTCCAGAGTTGTTTTCAGCGTCGATTGTCATTCTGTTTAAGACAAAAGAAACACAACTTTCAATTAGTATCGATATATAAATTTAAGAATCGTAATTCTAATACTGATATCGAACTAAATCGCATTGATGTCGATCGATACTCTTTGGTATCGATCGATACACACACACTGTATATCGATACACCTATATTGTGTCGATCGATGCACTCAGTGTCGATCGATACACCCTTGATGTTGATCGATGTACGTGAGTTTCGCATAGGATCGATCGATACACCGCGGTGTCGATCGATGCTCAACAAGTGTCGATAGATACACCCATATAGTGTCAATCGATGCACCCTAGGTGTCGATCGATGCAAGTGAATTTTGCACAGGATCAATGGAAACACCACAGTGTCGATCGATGCCTGTGAATTTTACACAGTATCGATCGACATAGACCCAACTTGGTCGATGTACAGTATCGATCGATACACGTCAGTGTCGACCGAGACCACTCAATGCAAAGTATCGATCAATACACCTTAGTGTCGACCGATACAACTGTTTGCATAGTATCGATCGATGCACCTCAGTGTCGACCGATACAAATTTTTGTCTAGTATCGATCGATACCATGGGGTGTCGATCGATACTTACAAGGCTTCGATCGTAATCGAACATATCAAGAACCATAAGTTGTGTTCGTTGATTCTACCGTTCTTTAATCGCAATTAAAGACGGTTGTAGAAGATGTTTAAAGCAGTTGAACATCTTCTTAAAAAGAATAGACAGAGATTGCCTCTACTACACGTTTCAAGTAGCTTAAAAAGCTTTTTGATAACGTTTGAGTATCATCAGCAGTAGAATAATCGTTTGAAAACGTTTATTTACCGGTGATTAAAGATCCGATTGAAGTAATAAAACAAAATCGGATCTTCTTTGAGTTAAGATTGTAGGACCAAAATTTCGCACAATAGACAGGATGAGATTTAATCACGATTATATAAATATACAGTAAGGAACAAACGATTCATAAAACGATAAAGCAATAAATAAATCTAAGGAGGCGAGATGAATCTCTTTCCTTAACTCAAAGAATCTCCCGTAATGCGACGGGTTTTAATAGATCCATGAGTCCCAGGATACAACCAAATTAATCTGTATCATCTACACTTTATGTCAGATCTGTCGAACATTATAACTACGATACTCTCGAATAGAAACTTACTCTAAGCAGTAGGGAATTGAGAGAACTCTTGCTAGAACTTTTAGGATGTGTTTTTTAGTGTATCAGAGGATGATTTTTAAGGTGAAAATCGGCCAGTATATATAGGAGAGAGGCTAGGATTTTTCCCAGACAGATATGGAATATTCCTCAGAATATTCTAGCGGCTGTGATTTTTTAAGTCGGCACGCCGGGTATCGATCGATACCTCTAAAAGTCCACGAGCCCATCTAGCCCAATATGTGAGCGACGCACAAGTGGTCTTTTCTTCTCATGTTATACGCGAGAAAACATTTCTCAGCCAATGAAAACATTTCATTCGAATGAGCTTGACTCATTTCTTTTCACACTAACACAATTTTATCAAACCCTCAAACTTTGATAAAAAATTAGTTCCAACAATTAGTATAAGTCAAAACCAAAATACTCTTGGAGAATAAGGTTGTACAAGTACAACAATGGGTTTTGAACATTTTCTCTATAAAGAACTAGTTTATGCATTGTTACAGCATATTTGTCTTATAATCTAGAAATCCAGAGATCCACATTGTTTGCTTCCTCAGCTCGTTTTTTTTGCTTTTCCTATATGAAAACAGAAAAAGAGAACCAGAATTTGATTATTAGTCGTCATAATATTATTCTCCATAAGTCAGATTCTTGATATGAGTCGGGAACATAATTGCAAAGTTGAAATTGAGTTACCTTTCTAGATTTTGTCACAGCGGCTTTAGAAGCTTCAACACGTTTTCTGGCATGTTCCGGGCAATTAGAGTTGCTCGCGTATAAAGCTTCACTAGCTGCCTTCAGAGCTGCTTGCTAGTACAAAACAATATACAACTCAGAAGGAATCCATGAAAAGATAAATGATATAGCCTCAGAAATCACCTCAAGATATTCTCTGTTCATTTCTTCCCATAAGATCTTCTTATACCGTCTTTCCTCCTCGTTGTGAATACAGCCATCCACCTGGTTAACAGTGAATATTACGACCAAGATCAATCTAACAAGCGAAACTGTAGTAAGAAAAAGAGATTGAGACAAAGTGTTGAAATCCTTTTTCATTTCATGTTATATATTCAAGTCGAACAGTCCATGACTTAGCATGTAATATAAATAACGTAAGAAAGCAAAACAATTGCCAACCTCATCATCATTGACATCAGAAAAGTTGTCTGATTCATCCGAAGCTTCAGCATGGCCATCGACACCATCTTTTTTTCCTTCACCCTTCTCTGGGACACAGCACAAAACGATTCTCAAGTGCTCAAACGATAGTAAAATCCTATAATCTGATTAGACAGCAATTGCACTCACCCGAACATTGTTTTTCACTTTTGCTCACACTGCAGTAGTCTGCTTCTCTCTCGGACTGCCAACAGTTTGACAGGAGAAAGATTTGAACCGTAAGATTTCACCAAAGCCAAATTGAACAAGCTTCGTAAATAGGTGCTTTGAGTACAAAGAAAAAACTAAACTGCAATCCTCGAATAAAAGAGCACCTAAACTTACATTTAGTTGTTTATCATTGTTTAGGCTACCAACTCCTTCCTCGTTTTCTTCTCTAGCTACTTTTTCCATTCTCTTTCTCTGCTTGCTGGAAAGCAGGAGGATCGGACCCACCAACAAGTCCTCCAGAAACATTTATGAACTGCAAAAGCATATGACTGTTAACTCTCAGAGCCATCTGTCTTAGAGAACTTGATACCATGACAATGACTTGGTGAATCTCCGGCAATATCTCCAGCTGCACCCAACAAAAAAAATCAATTTGCGATTTTAAAACCCTACAAGGCAAAATTGACTGAAAAGAGCTTTTGAATAGGCAGAAGAAGCGGATAGGCGGAGGCGGATAGGCGGATAGGCGGAGGAAGACGAACGACCATTAATTTTGACTCACAAAAAGAATCAATCGGAGGCAGAGGGGGACAAACGAGGCAACGGAGACACGATATTGGAAGGGAGGAATATATATATATTTTTTTTTTGTGTAGGGGAAGAATGTTTTTTTTTTTTTTTGCCGTTGTTAACATATATATTCATCTTTACTTAAGCTTTACAATTTTTAACAAAGTAATTTTTTAATAAAACATATGTTAATATTAAGTAATTCAATATTATGGATAAAACTGGTTTAATATTAAATTAAATCATAATGGAACAATATTAAGATTTTAAGTCTTAAAGAGACAATGTTTCTCCAATTTTGTCTTATATTTATAATTATCCCTTAATTTTATATATATCTTGCACATTTTCTAAGCCTTATCCTAAACATTATGAAACCAATTTATCATGACAATTCTAGAAGCTGTTTTTTCTTTTTCTTTTTGTATATCTTTTTAGAAGTTTCTTCTTCTCTATAATTTTAAAATAGGATTAGTCACTTTTTAAAAAATTTATAAAGTTTTTAACATTTTCTAAACTTAATTTGGAAAATAATACTTATTGTACTGTATACGCGTTGACTTTACAGTCGTACCCATGAAAAATACTGCACAAATCAACAGTATACATTACACGGATCAATCGAAAGCAGAGGCAAAATAAAGCTGCTAACTTTGCAAGTAAACTTTTAAAAGTGACCTGAATTGGAATTCTCTCTAATAAAAATTCTACTTCTCTTCAAAGCTTTTAATTTGGGTTATGACTTAACTAAACCCATTGTTTGTTTGGGCTAGTGGAGGGAATATCCAATACACATACAGCAGCCGAGCTTCTGGCTAGTACCTTACAATTTTATGAACATTGTGTTTTATATAGTTGTCTTGGAAAAGTTGATCCTACAAAATAAGTGTGAATGCAATTTTTTTTTCGCTAAATTGTGTTGTTGAAGACCGACCTGCTTTACCTGATTGATTGCATTGGACGGGAGATAGAAAACATGCATCTTTTACAGTAAGTAAGCAAGAGCATTTTCAAGTGCAGAATCAATCACATAACGCACTTTATACAAATGAAAACTTGCAGGAGAAACATGAAGGGGATTATTGCAAACCTATCTCCCTCTCATCGCAGACGCTAATAGATGTCATCTCCTCTTAGCTTTTCAAGGATGATCTTCTCTTGCTTCGCGTCTGTTGGTTGCTATATGTTAGGAATTTCAAATACAAAACTTTCAAGCGTCAATGCTCCAGACCATGATTGTAACTAAACAAAGACATCTAAGAACAAAAGGTAGGTAAAGTTTGAAAAAAGGATACATTCCTGATCTGGTTCTTCAGAGAAATTAGAGTGAAGCGCGTTCCCCATACTGTCTACGATGGCTGAAATGGTCATTGATGATTCAATGCACAGGATTGCTGTTATGGCATCCAATCGCGTGACCTCATTTCTGGACATAAGCCTTGCATGAGCTGTGACACCATTATAAAGTTAATCTTTTTTTTACTTTCTTATGTAGTGATTTGATTGATAAAGAGGATAACATAAGAGCTACCTTGAGCTAGACGGATTAAGCTTTCCAACATCCGCACGGTTGTTCTTGCTGCAGTTGAGAGTAAAATTAAATTACATGAAAGATTTAACCCCACCTTGGGATCTATCTTAGTTAGTTTCATTGTACCCACCAAGCCAGTCCTAAAATCCGTTTTCGCAAGTCTATATATTTCTTGAAAGTTCCCATAGGAACTAAGGATTTTCTTTAAAATGGAAGAGTAGATCCCAGCCACTTCGCCTAACGTTTTAATTTGAAATCGATCCACTTATATCTTGGTTACATTTAATATGAAAGGGTTTGCAGAGCATTTTTTTATATAAATAAGGAATAAGAAGACACTGTTCCATGATCGTCAGCTTTCCCCACCCCATGTTAATAACAAAAATTAGCATCTGGAGAACAAAGAAGTTTGCTTAGAAGATACCTGCATTATGTGTTGATGATCTTCTTTGGAGACGATAATAACTTGAAATTATTTCTTCTGCTTCCTTTGACAAAACAGGCCTGAAGTTTCTTTTTACAAACTGAATGTACCTGCATAGGTCAGGATTATAAGAATTTATTAGCAATTCTAGGATCAAACGCATCTGTCATCTCAGACTTCTCTGCAAGGAAAACAATTTGTAACTCTTCTGTACACATCAGGTACCTTTGAAGCATCGGTAGTGGCCAAATCGTAGTCAGATCATCGACATATCTGCCTTGCTCTATTTCCACCTAGGTTGATGACATCAAATTATTAGAGACATAAAAGTCATATATATTGCCACAAATATAAACTCTCTGCTTAATAAGGGTCAGTAAGTATGCAATGCAATACAATATAGACTTCTTTAAAGGAACATACCTCGGCAAGGATGTGAGAGGATACAACTTTATCCCATTCAGGATTTTTTGTATCTAAAAGAACGAGTACAATATCAAATCTGCTCAACAAGGGACCGGAGAGAGCAGTATTGACAGAAAGAGCTAAATTCGGTTAAGAAATTGCTGAAGAAAAATATCAAAACATGTACACCAAATAAACTCAAATGCTAACAGAAAACAGGAACGGTTGCCCAACTGGTGATTCAAGGAAGAAGTGTTTGCCTTCTTTAAGTGATATCACCAACTTTTATTTGAAAATCAGTAGGCATGTATGTACGCAAAAGCTTGTTTTAGGTTTTCTCAAAATGGATACACTGATCGGGATCATATTGTCCTTTAGGATTTGTAGCACCGAAGACGATTGTCTTTGTGCTAAGAGTCGTTACAAGGCCAGCCTTCAAATTAAAAAGATACAATAAGAAACAGACAAATACAGAAACAAGATAAGGCATAAGCTGATTTAATTAGAACGATATAGAACTTGAATAATGGAGCTGTGGGACAAAAAGATAAAATATACATAAAGAAGTTATATAGAGTGGTTTACCTTGGCAACGCTTATGCTTTGTTGCTCCATTGCTTCATGTATGGTTGCTCTGTCATGCTCTCTCATGCTTCCAGAAAGAAAGAAAAAAAGGGCCTTAGTTGTAGATAAGTCTCCCAAGGAAGAAGCAATAGAACCAAACTCGATGCAAAAATAGAGCGATATAAATTGAAAGGATAAATTCCTAAAATGCTTGTTATGTTAGGCTGACCACATTTTACTAATGATACTTCTTGTCAGTGATAAGATTCCAGATATTCACAAGACCACAAGAACACTTCAAGTTCATTGAAAATCAAACTTTTCAAGCAGAAAACACTATGGATTAATTTAAATAACAGTATATTATATGTTTCTTCCCTCTGGCATCTGGAGACTACCTATCAAATTCATCAATACAGCAAAGTCCACCATCCGCAAGAACAAGGGCCCCAGCTTCCAACATCCACTCTCCTGGAAACAAATTAATAAGAATAATTGTGTTAAGAAGTACCCAACACAAGAGATAAGATTGGAGCTCTTACCTCCATCCTTGACTGCAGTTACAGTCAATCCAGCACTTGTGCTTCCTAGACCTGTTGTGATTACAGCTCTGTTGCTTAGTTTTGCAGCAAACTTCAAGAACTGAGATTTTCCAGTGCCTGCCAGATATTAACAACATAAAAAGCGGATCCAAGTGAAACTACACTCCCGTTTAGAGTTGAATCAGCATCTAAACAAGAAACCACAGTATATTTTACTATCCTCAAATCTCTTGTTAAGTACTCTAGTTCCAAATCAATTTAGTTCGGACAAAAAATCTGCATATCATTCACAATTTAAGAGCCACGCATATATATGTACATAAGAATAGAAATACTCAGTGGTTGACACCGACCTGGATCACCAATAAGAAGCAAGTGAGACTCTCCCCGGACTTTTGTACCAGAAGCATCAACATGTTGCACACCTCCAATGAGTGTTAAGGCAACTGCATATTAACACATGCACATGTATGAAAAAATTTCTAGGCAATTCAATGAGAAGAGATGTTGACACACAATAAAAAAGTATGCATACAGCATACCTGCAAGCTTAACAGTGAAGAGACCAAAGACTTGTGGGCAGATACCTCGTAGGATAGCATTTCTCCCTGGCTTAATCAAATACTAAATAATTTCGCATGAGTTTTAACAAAAATTCCACTTTTGATCTTCCATATATTACTTGGCAGGGCATAATAGTTTCCTAAGTAACAGAGTTTTTACCTTTCAAAGGGGTATCTTTGAAGTGGCTCCAAAAGTTCTTGAACTTCTCGATCAGTTCATCAGATATGTCGATTTCTGATTTGAGTTCATTAGTTCTTCTAGAGAGCGGCAAGATAACAGGTGAAAAGGGGGTAGAAAGTGAATTAATAACTGAAATTGCAATGCCCAATAATAACTCAGAATATGAGAAAATAGAATCTCATCAAATACCAAAAATAACTCTCCGGAGACAACCTTCAAGGGGAACTAAGAGCTACTTCATGGTTTAGCTCATCCTCAATAATTGTTCAAGGCAACATACCAGTACTTTCACTCAAAGATTTCCTTGATAAAATTGATCAATAGGGATTGCTTTATCAAAGTTGCAAAGCCATTTACCTGACATGATTGGCAATCAACATAGGTTCAAGGTCGCAACGAACATCTTTTATGTCATGAGACCATTTTGATGTCAAGATTCCAGAGACAACAACATCATCTACATAAAAAGAAAATAAGAAAGATGTTACTGAAAGTCAATATCAAGAGGCGGAGCAGTTATGCCGATACCCTAAAAATGGTTACACTAAGTTGGAATTATAGCCATGGTGTTGTACCTCCAGCTTTAACATTGTCAACAAGGTCATCTTTCAGGACGACTAGAATGGACCTTGGAATAACCCCAACACCTAAAACCTGAGTATTTTCTTGGATTTTGATTTCTTGATAATCATGGCGTGTGACTGTATCTTCCACGGGATCAAAGTTTGTGCCTTCACAAGATTTTGACCGCTGTGACACAGAGTTGAGGAATTCAAAGTGTTGTTTTGAAGAAAATGAAAGCTACGGACACGATTTCAGAGACAGAGTCTGAGTCTTTTCGCAAAACAGAAAAAATCATATGTGGGGGAGATAGATAATATCCATTGGAAAGGAGCATAGCTAGTAAAAGAATGAAATGAGATACAATGTGACAAACCTGGGAAGGACAAAAGTGCGGTTTCAGTATTGAGTTTATCGATTCCAACTCAGGGAAAAGAGGAAACCTACACAAGGAATCAACTCATATTCAGGTAGAAATACAAGAACAAGAGAAGACAAAATGCAAATCCAGTTATTAAGCACAATACAAAACATACATGTGCTTGCATTTTCGGCATCTATACATCCGTTCTCCCTCGTACATTTTGACAGCCCCGGACCGAATGACTGTGCCTTTCAACATCAGCAGAATCCCACGGTGCTTTACTCTAACCCGACCGATACTCGGGAAAGAATCTGTGGCAAAACAAAAATAAGCTAAGAGAAGCAGAATAAACTCGAATAAAAAAATATGTTCTGTAAATAGAAAAGGAGGCACACACACACCAGGGCTTCGTTCTAGAGGGGATCCACTAGTGTTTATACGAACATGTATAAATCTCTTCTCAATCCCAATCTTGTTCTCAAATTTCTTCATATGCTCCAACGCAATTTTCTAAACCCAAACACAAAATTCGTCTATCTGATTACTGAAATCGCCACAATTGATTCACAATTAAACTACAAAATCCAGTACAAAACAAAAAAAAACAGATGATTCATCATCAAGTTGGGTAACATACGTGAGCCAAAATGGCTGAATCGTCGAAGTGACGAAGATAGTGCTCGGGATTGGAGAAAACAAGACGCGCCAGATACGGATTATCATCAACGAGTTCTGCGAATCTAAAGAGAGAGCGTGTGTGCGATGATGCAGTAAGTTGAAAGAAGATTCATGGAGAGAGAGAGAGAGAGAGAGTAAGGGAGAAGAAATAAAGCATTACTCGAGGAAGAGAGGGTAGTGAAGTTTGGGATCGGAAGAGAGAGAGATGTTGCGGAGCTGATCGGAATAGTGGTTCATCAGAAACTCCGTCATAGACTCTATGTGCTCCGCCGTCTGTGTCGGCGATTCCTTCATCGTCGCGCCGGCGAAGGAGAAAGGTTAAGGGTTTTGCGCGGGAAATGAATAAATGGGTCTTTGGGAGGGACTCTTTTTTTGGGCAAAACTGTCTTTGGGAGGGACTCTAATGACAATTTCTAGGTTTATGTTTGGATTCGCATTTATAACATCATAATGGATTCGTTAACTATATATTCCTTTGGTTTCAAGATTGAGGGGGTGAAAATCTCGGCACAGTAAAACATGTCTAATAAAAAGGTGCTAAAAGTCCAGAGAAGTGAAGGACAAAAACGAGGTGACGAGCCGAGCTAAAAGGCACGTCGGTGAGTTTACGGTCAAAGGAGAATAAATGCGAATTTGTCAGTCAACCCCACCAAGACTAAAGGCTCGTTCAAACTGGTGATTTAAGGCGCCTGAACGTAACGCATGTAATCTTCGAATTAAAGACCATTTATGGCGAATCAAGCAGAGTAAATGACAATGTTAAACACGGACTCGGAGTATAAAGCAAAGACGAGAGCAAAGAGCACAACAACTTCTTCTTCTCACAACTAGAACTACATACTAAAACACTTAGCTTTTCTTTGTTCTTGTTATTGTGTAAACACTCCCGAGAACGAAATAATAAGCTCATTATACTCCCATTTTGGTGTATAAATCGCTTCTTGATCCACTCGGCTTGTCTCGAACAATATACTTTCTGTTTATTGATCAAAAGCCATTTGTTTCTTCTTTTATTAAAGATAAGCCAAAGTCCTCCATTTATTCATATTTACATATTTTGACCGTTGTAATTCTAGCTACAACAATTTGGCACTAGAAGAAAGGGGATAAACAAGTCTAGCTTCAACACAAAAGATCTTCAATGGACACAGACCACTGTGTCGTTCAGGAAGCCCTGAACAAGGTCACGAACGACCTGACCACAATGGTGGAAGGGGCAATGACCATGATGACCAGCACCATGGACAGCCTCTCGGTCAGCTTCGTGATCCTTATTTCTTATAGGGGTATGAACTTAAGAAGTCACGGGCAAGACCACTTGATTGATTGGGCTGAGGACATTTGCCTCATCTCGATGGTGCAAAGCAATAAGTTCCACGTACTTGCAATGGAAGACCCTTTGGATCACTTAGACCAATTCGATCGCATTTGTGGAATGGTGAATATCAATGGAGTATCCGAGGATGGATTCAAACTAAGGTTATTCTCATTATCTCTTGGGGATAAGGCACATCAATGGGAAAAGATCTTACCTCAAGGTTGCATAACCTCTGGGAATCAATGCAAAAAGGCTTTCTTAGCTAAGTTTTTTTCTACAACAAGAACGGCGAGGTTGAGGAATGACATCTCAAGCTTTGCACAAAAAGGTAATGAGAGCTTTAGCGAGGCATGGGAATGGTTCAAGGGATACGCTTTGCAATGTCCACACCATGGATTCTCTGAGGAATTACTCTTAAGCACTATATATCGTGGTGTCATGCCCAAGTTTTGTATGCTTTTGGATACTACGAGTAATGGAAAATTCCTAGGACAAGAGTTTGAGGAAGGGATGTCACTTGTTGAGAATCTCGCTAAAAGCGATGGAAATTATGGAGAGGATTACGATCGAGCTCCAAGAGGAAATTTGGACTATGAGGATCAAAGAAAAAAAGGATATGAATGCCTTGAATGAGAAGATGGATAAAGTCTTGCAAGCAACTCAAAAGCCAATCAACTATGTTGGAGAGTTTGATGGTAACAAAGGGTATCAAGAGAATGGGATTGAAGCTTGCCAAGAGGGTCCAGTAGAGGTCAACTTTATTGGTGGTTGTCAAGGAGGATACAACCCGAACTATCGTAATCATCCTAACTTCTCTTACCGGAGCACAAACGTGGAGAACCCGCAAGATTTATCTTATCCTTCTATAAGACATCAAGGACAAAGCTTTTCACAAGGGAACTTTCAACCTAAGCCTCAATTCAACAACCAAGGTAACCTTTCCACTCAACCTCCATCTCAAGACAACGAGGTTAAAGAATTGTTGTAACGGGTTATAGATGGACTAACCAAGAGCTTTGAGGATATAGGGAAGAGGTTTGTGGAGATAAGTAACGAGATGTATGGGATGTACAATGATATTGATGGTAAGATCACTAGCTTGGATTATCATGTGAAGATAATTGATGTCAAAATTGCTCAAACCGCTTCTACCTCAAAAACTCCAAGTGGAATTTTACCGGGTAAAGCCGAAGCAAACCTGAAGGAGTATTGCAATGCTATCTTCTCAAGTGAGGTGTGTTGGAGGTTAGTTTAGCACTCCCTGGTTTAGCGCAGTTTGAACTGAGACCGGCCCAATTGATCTCGGTTTACGACGGTTTGAACTAAGTGAAGAGGGCCCATGATCATACTCAACAGGTCGAACTCGGTCTAAGCCCAACTCGCTAGGAAACGCGCCGACCTCCGAGATTTGTGAAATCTTTCCCGATTTCTGAGGAAGAAAAAGAAGATTAGGAAGATTTCTTTTCCTGATAGAATTAGAAAAAAGAAATCATCCCGTTTAGACCGACTCCTATAAATAAGGAGGCGATCGCCTCATTCAAGGACGTTCACAATCATCTACGAGAACTGGAGACTGAGAATTAAGACCCGAAAGCTTTTACCTCCTTGGTTCTTAAGTCACTTTTTACGATCTTGAAATCTTGTAGCTCTGCCGAGTTTAATCAATAAAATGAGATTCGATCTATTGAGTTTACTGTTTTGTCACTTGTGTGATTTTCGGAATCAATAATTGGCGCCGTCTCTGGGGAAGAGAAATAACAAAAACACAAAATTTTCCGATCTCGGAGATTAGATCGGCAATGGCAGAACTAACAGACGATCAAACGCCTAACCATAACCTCGAACAGAACGATGGTATTGACGACATACCACCATCGGCTCCGGTAATCACCAAAGCAATAAGAAAATATCAGGTCGATCAGTTCACCCTCATGCAAGCTATAGCGGCACAGCTCGCCGAACTCGCTAAAAAGAACGATCAAGGGTTTGACTCTTTGCTCACAACTCAGACGGAGCTCCGCGACCAGCTCAGAGAGCTCATACAACACCCAAGATCTTCCCAATCTGAGGACGCGACACCCCCTCTTCGTCGCAATCTTTTCGCCGGACCAAACCGAAATCAAAGCGCAACTATTCAACCCCCCCCCCCCACTCTTGGATCTACTGGCAATCGAGAGACTCATCACCGATTAAGCGTCTTTGGATCAGGAGCTCGACAGCTTCAAAACCCAATTCCAGGATATGAGATCCAAATTTCATCAAGCCACCAGCTCGGCACTCGATATTGACTGCGTGATCCAAGAGACTCATAAAACCCCGCTCACACAACGAGTTCTCAAATTCACAGTCTGGCGTCTAGAGAGGTTCAAAATCACACAGTACAAAGGCAATTCGGACCCTCGACATTTTATGACCTTCTTCGGCATCGTGATGAATCGTTTCAAATTCCAAACCGAAGAGGAACATGATGCTGCAAAATGACAACTTTTTATAAAAAATCTTGGCGGAACTGCGCTCGATTGGTTCTTACAACTCGAAGCAAACTCGATCGACAGCTATAACGAGCTCACAACTAAATTCTCCAAGCGCTTCACCATGTTTATCAAAAAGAAGACAAAGAACGCCGATTTATGGGCCCTCGAACAGAAACCGAGCAAACCTCTAAGGGACTTCATGGATATTTTCAAATCGGTGGTCACCCACTGTACCATCGATGACGAGGCTGCAATCGAATACCTCTACAAAACAACATGGTATCAGTCGGCCTTTCACAAAGAAATCCATCGCAACCGATCTATGACCCTAGAAGATACCCTACACAAGTCGCATACCTACATTATCGAGGAAGAGGAAGAGGCCGCTAAAGATAAGCAGTACGTCCTATCAAGACAGCCCGTATCTAAAGAAAAACTCAGAGACGAAACTCGCGAGCTACGTTCTCACTTCGAATGACGAGTTCCAATGCATCAAGTTAGCGCTATTCCTCTGCACCAACCCTGGAATACATGGATCAGGCTGGAAGAATCAAATGACAAGCCGGAGGAACTCGCAAGCGATCCTGAACCCTATGTGAATTTTATAAAAGAGAAGGCCATAGCACCGAAGAGTGACAACACGTCAAGGATCTACTACTTCAGAGTTTCAGAAGGGGTGAGATCTCAACTCAGGGCGCTCTCCAACCTAACAGCAGGCCTCGCTGAGGCGGAGGTCGTCGACGTGTTAACACCGATAGACAAACCACGGATAATCCTGAGCAAACCAAAGATAATACCGATGTCGAACAACCGAAGTGAGATCGTGAAGAACAGTATGAGGATCACATAACCCCAAAACCCCAAAAACGAGTACACATGATTATGGGAGCACTCGAGTCTTGCAACTACTTAGTTTGAGTGATCAAGGAACACAACCGAGAAACGATTGCAGCATAGCAAAATACCCAAGTTCCGGCAAGCGGCGTACCAATAACCTTCACAGAAGCCGACACGGCTGGGCTCCACATGCCCCATAACGATCCACTGGTCGTTGAGCTACTAATCGGCGACGTTACTGTCGAAAGGGTTTTGGTCGACACTGGCAGCTCGGTCAATGTCATTTTCAAGCAGACGTTAAAAGGCATGGATATCTCAAACTCCAAAATCAAGCCATATATCGAACCCTTAACCGGATTTGCCGGAGACCAGACCATGACCGCGAGAACAATCAAAATGCCAATCTACGTCGGCAGAACGATGAAAATGATGAAATTCATGGTTTTGGACAAACCCGTGATTTATAACGTCATACTCGGGACACCATGGTTATACGCAATGAAGGCCGTTATCTCAACTTACCACCAGTGCGTCAAGTTCCCGACATCATATGGAGTTTTCACTCTTAGAGGAAACCAATCAATGTCTCGTTTATGCTATATCAACGAATGCAAACTACGAACTGCATCTCGAACATGCGTGATCAGCTCGAACCTGACTTCGACCGATCTGCTAAATAAAAAAGTTGATTCCGACCAGCCAAAACGGGAGTCGGTCATACGAGTTAGCATTGACGACCTCCAGCTCGAGAGATGCGTCAGTATCGGAGCCTAACTAAACGATGGGATCAAAAGCAACCTTATTCGTTTCCTCAAGAAAAACATGTCAACCTTCGCTTGGTCCACCAGAGATATGCCAGAAATCGACCCAAAAATCGCCTGTCATGATCTCACCATCGATCCGACCTTCAAACCAATTAAAAAGAAAAGACAGAAGCGCGGCCCAAAGAAAGCTCAAGCAGTAAACGACGAGGTCGAACGATGACTCGGAGCAGGATCGATCACCGAGGTCAAATACCCATATTGGCTAGCAAACTCCGTCGTTGTCAAAAAGAAAAATGGCAACTAGAAAGTGTGCGTTGAATTCACTAACCTCAATAAAGCATGCCCAAAGGATAATTTTCCACTCCCACACAATGATAGAATGATCGAGGCAACTGCGGGCAACGAGCTCCTCTCCTTCATGGGCTTTTTCTGGCTACAACCAGATACTCATGCATCATGACGATCGCGAGAAAACGTTGGTCATCACGGATCGCGACCTATCAAAGGCTCGTCAATCGCATGTTTGCAAGTCAACTCGGTCGGACAATGGAAGTCTGCATCCAATATATGCTTGTCAAATCCCTCATCACCAAAGGTCATATCGGGCATCTTAACACCTGCTTCGACATACTTAACCAATACGGCAAGAAACTCAACCCTACCAAGTGCATATTCGGAGTCACATTCGGAGAGTTCCTCGGCTATATTGTCACTCAAAGGGGAATCAAAGCTAATATGAAATAGATCTCGGCAATTCTCGACCTCCCATCACCAACAACGAAACGCGAAGTTCAGCGTTTAACTGATTTATCTCTCGATCCATCGACAATTGTTTACCGTTATACCGGTTACTCTGCGGCAATAAGCATCTCGAATGGGATGACAAGTGCGAAGATGCATTCAAACAGCTTAAAGAATACCTATCCACCCCACCCATGCTGGCAAAACCTGAGGACGGCGAAACTCTCTACCTCTACATCGCCATTTTATACTCAGCCGTTAGCGCGGTCTTAGTTCGGGATGACCGAGGTGAACAAAAGCCAATCTTCTACATCAACAAATCTCTAGACGGGGCTGAAACAAGATATCCTACACTCGAGAAACTCGCACTAGCGGTCGTCATCGCAGCTCGGAAACTCCGCCCTTATTTCTAGTCTCATTCGATTGTAGTTCTCACTAACCAGCCTCTGCGAAAAATTATGCACAGTTCGACCCAGTTCGGTAGACTTTCCAAATGGGCAATCGAGCTAAGCGAATACGAAATAGTATACAAGAGCAGAACCAGAATCCAATCCCATGTCCTGGCTGTTTTCCTCGTCGAGCTCCCTCTCAAGCTAACAATCATCGAACTCCCATGAGCAGAAAATGGCTTCTGCTTGTCGACGGATCATCTTCGCACCGCGGTTCGAGAATCGGCATATGTCTTCATTCACCAAAAGGCGAAATCTTGGAACAATCATTCCGGCTAGAATTCCAAGCATCGAACAACAAGGCCGAGTACGAGGCACTCCTCGCCGGACTATGATTGGTCAAAGCAATCGGGGCCGCACACATACAAGCGTTTTACGACTCACAACTCGTCACTAGCCAGTACAATGGTGAATACAACACCAAAAAACGGTTGCATGGATGCGTATTCAAAGTTGGTAAAGGAATTCGCAACCGAGTTTAAGTCTTTCGACCTTACCAAAATATGTCACGAAGAAAATACCCAACAGATGCCCTAGCCGCCCTCGCCTCAAGCTCGGACCCTCATATCCAACGAACGATCCCGGTCGAAAGCATTTCACGACCAAGCATTGAACCAGCCAAAACTTGCAATGTGACCACATGTAGGCGTGACTACGAGACACATTCAGCTGTCAAACCCAAACCACAAAAGACAAAGAACAATCCGGATCCCGAGCCCGACATGAACGCCGAAACCGGACACATCGCAGATAATCTAGATCTACGAGATCAGTCGGATGAAAACGACGAAGTATCTGAAGGACTCCATGCTCCTATGGACATTGAGGCCGAAGAAGAAGAAGAAGAGCCTAAAGCTTGGACTATTGAGATCAAAATGTACATCTACGAAGGCACGGTCCCAGACGACAGATGGGCAGCTCGGCGATTTAAAATGCGATATGCCCATTATCGTCGTCGATGACAAGCTATTCCGATGGAGCGCTTCAGGCGTCCTCTTGAAATGCCTCGCCGGTAAAGATATTCGCAAAATCATGAGTACGGTTCATAACGGAGATGTTGGAAATCACTCCGGAGGTCGCTCTTTGGCCTTCAAAATCAAGAAAGCAAGCTACTACTGGCCAACAATGTTAGTGGACTGCGAGAAGTTCGCCGCCGAGTGTGAAAAGTGTCAAAGACACGACCCAATGAGAAACCTCCCAACCGAGCTACTCACCACCTCGATGGCCCCTTATCCTTTCATGCGATGGGCAATGGATATCATCGGCCCACTCCGCTGGTCTACCAATCAAAAGAAGTTCATCCTGGTCATGACTGATTTCTTTACCAAATGGGTCGAGGCTGAATCTTATGCCAAGATACACGCTCGAGATGTCCATAAATTCGTTTGGAAATACATCATATGCAGACATGGAGTACCATACGAGATAGTAACGGACAATAGACCGCAATTCATTTCAACATTGTTCGGGGATTTTTGTGCTAAGTGGAAAATTCGACTGAGTTTCTCACTGGGAAATGGTCAAGCCAAAGCAACCAATAAGACTCTCATCGACGGCCTAAGGAAACGACTCGATATAAAGAAAGGATTTTGGGCCGACGAATTAGACCGGGTCCTCTGGTCCCACCGTACTACACCTCGCCGATCCACTGGGCAGTACGCTTTTTCCTTAGCATACGGAAAGGAAGCTTTATGCCCAGCCGCTCGATATCCCAAGCATACGCCAAACAATGCTGGCTTGAAATCCCGATCTCAACAACAAAATGCTCCTCAACAATATGGACACGCTTGAAGAATAACGCGGACAAGCACTGCTACGAATCCAGAATTATCAGCACTTAGCCGCACGCTACTACAATAAAAAGGTCTGAGGTCGAAGTGATAACACAGAAGAGAAAAATGCCGGCAAGCTCGGCGCTAACTGGGAAGGACCTTACTAGATAATGTGAATCGTCAAACTAGGCGTCTACAAACTTATGCAGATGGATGGAACTCCAATCCCGCGATCATGGAATTCAATGAACCTCAAACGGTTCTACTACTAGTCCAACTCTTCGGAAAGAAAAAAAAAAGCTCACCGAGCTATTACTAATATTATCTCCGATGTACTATGAATTACGAATGGCTTGATCCCCTCCTGGGGTACGTAGGCAACCCATCGCAGGTCCAGCTATGATTCTAATAAAAAATTATTTGACTAGTCCTTACCTTTTCAAAGCCGAGCTATCGCAGTTCGCCAAATTTAAACAGTACATATCGTTTAATGCTGAAACTCCCCAATTTGCGTTACAGTCCGAAACGACTAAGTAAAATCATAAGCCGAACTCTCGTAGTTCGCCGAACTCAAACAGTTCGTACTCTCCTAAGTCGAACTCCGTAGTTTGCACTTAAAACCATCACGGTTTCATACATCGACGTCATCACCAGACGATCGATATCATTCCTCAGGGATGCAAACGTCAAAAAGCTGAGATCCGTCTCGCATAAGCCGGGAATGAGACCCACACTAAAATTTGTCCTCAGATCACCCGAGCTAAATAAGCCGAACCAACCTCGTGCACTCCAATTTAATCTGGGGACCCGGAGTATCTTGAGATTAGAACACCTTCACAGTCTCATGCTAAGCTCTCGGAGTGAAGCCGAACGATACATTCTCGCAAATTAAGCCGATTTCTCAACAATCGCAAATTTCATAAGCCGATTTCTCAACAATCGCAAGTCAATAAGTCGGTTCTCAGCAATCGCCGATCTCGAGTTGATCGAAAACCGAGTTCATCTAACATACCCCGACTATGACCGTATTATGTACAGCTCCAATTTGGTACGTAGGGGATTCGAGATGATCTTATCATTTTACGACCTTACGCGTATTAACAAACAATCTTACTTCTACAAAACCAAAAGCCAAACTCCTCAGTTTGCATCATAGCCAAACTCAAAGTACGCATGATAGTCAGAATAGACTAAGTAAAAACCGATCAGAATCGAGCTACAGTTAAAGAGTACCTCGAATAAAGGTTAAAAGCCTCCTCGAGAAAATGGATCAAATTACAATAAAAAAAACCACCACGGGCAGGAGCTCAACAGAAAAAGCCTTATCAGGTAGCGATTTAAACAATAAAAAAAGAAGGGAGTTTTAAGGAGAATCATGACTCATGACCTCCTCGAACATTCATGGGCCCATACTCGGGAGCATCGACCCCCACACGTCGACATCAGTCAGGAATTTGGTTCCTTTAGCACCGAGATGAGGACCTGGAGGGATACCATCGAATGAGATCGGGGATACCTTGAAGTCTGCATCATCGAGCTCTTCAAGGCCTATGGCCTACATCTCGACCGACATTTTCTTCTCCTGCACTACATAGTGATCAAGCGTCTCCTAAGGAATTTGAGTCCCTCCTTCCACGATCCAATCCAGGCATCTCTTAGTGCATGTAACCTGACTGAAAACAAGATGCTTGTTATTCGCCGCGTCAAGCCGGTCGATGTAGTCTTTTAACTTCTCGAGATGTGCAGACAACTTAGCCATCGTCTCCCTTCGACTATCCCTCTCTTTGGTCACCCACATGGACCAAGAAGCCCTAAGCCTCTTCTTCTCGGACTTCAGCTAAACGTCCACCTTCCGTTTTTCGACGGACATATGGCTGAGCGTGTTATTGGCCTCGAGCATTTCGGCTTTCATCCTCTCATTTTCAGCTCGAAGGGCCTCGAGCTCCTGATCATTCGCAACAGCCCCCTCCTCGAGCTGAGAGTCTTTGGCCCATACCTCGGTCAGATCTCCCTTTAGCTTCTCGATCTCCTCGGAACCTCGGGTCCCCGACTTCAACTTATGGTCAAGAGACCGGATGATTTCGTTCATCTGCGCCTCGACCTAAAATATTTTTAAAAAAGGAGAAAGACCATTAAGACGGAAAAAATCTAACCAAATGAGAATGATTCTAAAAGTGTGACGACCTACCCGAGCCTTGGAGCGAGCGAGTTCAATATACTTCTCCACCTCTGAGAGCTTGTTTAAAGGCGGGAGACCGCGAGCGCCGAGTTTAAATTGGCGATAGAGATCGGCACACGACGCAGGGTCATTAATCAAAGGGGTGTCCTTCCTATAATTAAAGGATACATTATTGACCTCTTCAGTGGTCAAGGACTTCCATCTCTTGCGTTTTATGGAAGCCCTGACCTCCGCCGTCAGATCAGCCGTTTCCCCCAAAGGTGTATTGAGAGCACCCGTATTAGGAACGATCGCGGTATTGACTTCCCCTTCCACCTCAGGTTGATCATGAGAAGAATTCACAGGTTCCCCCACGGACCAACCTATCGAGGCCATCGGTTGGTCCAATCGTTCACCATCCGCATCGCCGTCATCGGCCACGGTTATCCCCAAATTGGTGCTCACCGGCACCACGACGCGGCCACAGCAGACAGAGTAGTCTGATCGACCACTTCAAGGTTGGTAGACGGATCGACCTCATTATCACCGATCTGAGAGTTTTGATCGCCTTCGTTGTTCTCTCGGGCAATTGCCGAATTGCCCCTACCGACTTGAACGACTTCGGGAAGAATGTTGTCCCGGGGAGCGTCATCGTCCCTCCGAGCCGAAGGGAGTACATAATCATCAAGGGTGGCAGATAAATCCGGGATGGTAAGAAAATTCTTTTGCGATGCCATTTTTCAAGACGAAGACCCTCCGGCAACTACACAAATAAGACAAATATAAGAAATATAACAAACAATGCATAATTTTAATTAGGGAATTTAAACCTAACCAGTGTTAGAACGCTGCGATTTGTTCCTTGCGGCAAGACGCGCTAGTTGAATCTCTGGCCAGCGAGTTCGTCCTAATTCCCTAAACCGACCAACAACCGACTTCCAATGGTCAGATATGCGACGGTAAATGAGATTCCAAACTACAAAAGAAAAATGTGTGTCAGAAACAACTAAAGCACGGAACTTCAGCATAAGTACAACAAATAACTACCAATATTTTGGCTCCATTGTCTCCTATAATTTATGTATGGGTTGGACACGGAAGTACGAGCGACTCAAACGAAAAAAATACTTTGTCTCCCACTCCTGGACCTTGCTTAGCTTCGGACCAGTAATCACGCCGTAGCCCGGTTTCATATTCAACGAGAAATACCAAGGTTTGGCCTCTACCATCAATAATATCACTGTAAAGTATCGCCATCCTATTCCTCGTTTAGATGACATGCTAGATGAACTTTATGGGTCTTGCATTTTCTCTAAAATCGATCTTAAAAGTGGATATCATCAAATTAGGATGAAAGAGGGGGATGAGTGGAAAACGGCGTTTAAAACTAAGCATGGGTTGTATGAATGGTTAGTGATGCCTTTCGGGTTAACTAATGCACCTAGTACATTCATGAGGCTAATGAACCATATCTTGCGATCATTTATAGGAGTCTTTGTGGTTGTATACTTTGATGATATCTTAGTGTATAGCAAGAACATAGACGAGCATGTTACGCATGTTAGGGCCGTTTTGGATATTCTTAGGAAGGAAAAACTTTATGCGAACTTGAAGAAATGTACGTTTTGTACGGATAACTTGGTTTTTCTAGGTTTTGTTGTTAGTGCCCAGGGAATCAAGGTCGATGAAGAAAATGTGAAAGCCATCCGCGATTGGCCGAGTCCGAAGACCGTTGGCGAAGTGAGGAGTTTCCATGGACTTGTGGGTTTTTACCGACGCTTTGTGAAGGATTTCAGTACCTTGGCCGCACCCCTAACCGAAGTTATCAAGAAAGATGTTGGATTCAAGTGGAACGAAGCACAAGAAACCGCTTTCCAAGCGTTGAAAGACAAGCTCACAAACGCACAACTTCTTTCCTTACCTAATTTTTCGAAAACTTTTGAAATTGAATGTGATGCCTCTGGTATAGGTATCGGTGCTGTTCTTATGCAGGAAAAGAGACCAATCGCTTACTTTAGCGAAAAGCTTGGAGGAGCCACCTTGAATTACCCGACGTACGATAAGGAGCTCTACGCGTTGGTGCGAGCTTTGCAAACATGGCAACACTACCTCTGGCCTAAAGAGTTCGTGATCCATACTGATCATGAGTCTCTCAAACATCTCAAAGGTCAACAAAAGCTGAACAAACGTCATGCACGATGGGTCGAATTCATCGAAACCTTTCCATACGTCATTTGGTATAAACAAGGTAAGGACAATGTAGTTGCCGATGCATTGTCAAGGAGGTATGTTCTCATCTCTACTCTTGAGACTAAGTTGCTGGGATTTGAACAAATTAAGGATTTATATGCTAGTGATTCCGATTTTAAAGAGGCTTATCACGCAACCGAAAAATTTGCTTTTGGAAATTTTTTTCGAAACGATGGATTTCTTTTCTTTGAAAATCGACTTTGCGTGCCTCACTATTCTTTGCGAGAGTTGTTTGTTAAGGAATCATATGCAGGAGGACTTATGGGACACTTTGGAGTCGCCAAAACGTTGAGTACATTGCAAGCACATTTCTATTGGCCGCATATGCGAAAAGACGTGGAACGAATTTGCGGACGTTGTGTCACTTGCAAGCAAGCCAAATCCAAGGTAAGTCCGCAAGGTTTGTACTCTCCTTTACCTATCCCTACTGTTTCGTGGGTTGATGTGTCTATGGATTTTGTTCTTGGATTGCCTAGAACTAGGAAAGGTCGAGATTCCATCTTTGTAGTAGTTGATAGATTTTCTAAGATGGCTCACTTTATCCCTTGTCATAAAATGGATGATGCATCACTAGTTGCGGAATTGTTCTTTAGGGAAGTAATACGTTTGCATGGCATGCCTAGGACGATAGTTTCCGACCATGACATTAAGGTTTTAAGCTATTTCTGGAAAACGTTGTGGTCTAAGTTAGGTACTAAACTCTTGTTTTCGACTACTTGTCACCCGCAAACTGACGGGCAAACGGAAGTAGTGAATAGAACTTTGTTTACTCTTTTGCGTGCTGTTATTAAAAAGAATATTAGGACATGGGAAGATTGTTTACCACATGTTGAATTCGCTTATAATCATGATGTTCATTCCGCCACTAAATTTTTACCGTTTCAATTAGTTTATGGCTTTAATCCTATTACTCCTTTGGATCTAACCGAGTTACCTTCCAATGAGCGTTTGAGTTTTGATGGGAAAAAGAAAGCTGAGCTCGTGAAACAATTGCATGAACAAGCGCGGTTGAACATCGAGAAGAGGACCGAACAATACCGTAAGCAAGCTAACAAAGGCCGGCGTGAGCAAATTTTTGAACCGGGAGATCTTGTTTGGGTTCATTTACGGAAAGAACGTTTTCCGGACGAACGGAAGTCTAAGCTCATGCCAAGGACGGATGGTCCATTCCGTGTAATCAAACGGATCAACAACAATGCCTACGTCATCGATTTGCAAGGTAAGTACACTATTAGTTCGAGTTTCAATGTTTCTGACTTGATCCCTTTTGTTGCAGATAGTCCAGATTTGAGGACAAATCCTTTTGAAGAGGAGGGGCATGATATGATCCTAGACGGCTCAACGGAGGTTAATCACGTAACCGAGAAGAATCTTGCCGAGGAGGAGCTTGAACCCGAGGAAGCGCTGTACGTCCAGGAAGGACCAATGACGAGAGCTAAGGCGAAGAAGCTTAAGGACGCACTTGGAGGACTCGTTCGACATGTTCACGAAGCCGTGGGTTTGAAGGAAGAAGTGCCTCGAACCGCATTGGTTTCGATACAGGTCCAAGTGTGCTCTTTTCCTTAGTCACGGTTTTTACCCAACGGGTTTTACGTGACAAGGTTTTTAACGAGGCCTTGGAACACTTTTCCCTCAAGCCCAAATCCCGCAGCAAATCCCTCAGTAAATCCCTCAGCAAATTTCCGCAGAAAATCCCTCAAGAAGACCAAGAGACATTCGATTTTACCTTAGTCAAATTTCTGCATTTATTTTCACAATTTCCTAGATTTATTCTTCTCTCATTTTCGAGTTTTCTCCTTGTATTTTCGAGGTGGGTTTAGTCCTTTGGACTCCCTTGCCTATTTAAAAACTTGTAGATCATTGTTGATCTAAACAATTAAGCAATAATAATCAATTTCTTTCTTTTCGATTTTTCTTAGTGGATTTCTAAGAGTTTTCGGAATTGGTTTATCAAAGAGATCTCCATCTCTCTTTGTGGGCAGCCACTCTACCAATCGTCGTGTCGAGAGCGTCAATAGCGAGCTGAGTGTTGGAAGGATTTTCGGGTGGATTCCCACGCCTTCGAGCCTGCTCCACGTTCCCGGGGTTACGATTCCACCGCCTTGAATTTTGATTCAAGGATTATCCATCATTACCGCTTCTTCTTGAGAGATCCTGTGACAAGGGGTGTATTAGACAACCTCGAAAATCTCGAGGAACAACGCGATCAAGCCTTACTCCGAATCCAGAATTATCAGAACTTGGCAGCACGCTACTACAACAAGAAGGTCCGCGGACGTCACTTCACTGACGGCGACCTTGTTCTGAGAAAAGTCTTCGAAGGCACCGAAGAAAAGAATGCCGGCAAACTCGGCACAAACTGGGAAGGACCTTATCAGGTCATGAGGGTAGTCAAACCAGGCGTCTACGAGCTCATGAAGCTAGACGAAACCCCTATTCCCCGTTCATGGAATTCAATGAACCTCAAACGCTACTACATCTAGGCTAGCTCCCGAACGCCAAAAAAAAAAAAAAACTACTATTAGGCTCGATTCCACTATGTAATATGAACTACGAATGGCTTGATCCTTCTTTCGAAGGTACGTAGGCAGCCCTTACAAGGCGCAGCTATAACATTAATAAAATTTTATTATGCAAAGGCATTTTACCGGACTCCAACAGTTCGTATCCTCAAGCCAAACTTTATGTTTGCCGAACTCCAACAGTTCGTATTTTTAAGTCAAACTTTATGTTTGCCGAACTCCAACAGTTCGTATCCTCAAGCCAAACTTTATGTTTGCCGAACTCCAACAGTTCGTAATTTTAAGTCAAATTTATGTTTGCCGAACTCCAACAGTTCGTATCCTCAAGCCAAACTTTATGTTTGGCTTGCTCCAACAGTTCGTATCCTCAAGCCAAACTTTATGATTGCCGAACTCCAACAGTTCGTATTTTTAAGTCAAACTTTATGTTTGCCGAACTCCAACAGTTCGTATTTTTAAGTCAAACTTTATGTTTGCCGATCTCCAACAGTTCGTATCCTCAAGCCAAACTTTATGTTTGCCGAACTCCAACAGTTCGTATTTTTAAGTCAAACTTTATGTTTGCCAAACTCCAACAGTTCGTATTTTCAAGTCAAACTTTACGTTTGCCGAACTCCAACAGTTCGAATTTTTATGTCAAACTTTATGTTTGCCGAACTCCAACAGTTCGTATTTTCGACCACAACGGTTTCCATATCAACGTCCTGGCCAGACGATCGAATAAGCCGAGCTTAGCTCGCACGCATCCTCATGGTGCAATGGATAACACACTTTCCACATTCAAAGCCGAGACCAGTCTCGCATCAACTTCTCATATTATCTGAGCCAAATAAGCCGAGTCCGTCTCGCACACTCGGATTCAATGTGAGAAAAACCTAGAGCATATTAAGATGAGCTGTTCACGTACTCCTAAATTAAACTCTAAGGTCAAGCCGAACGTCCTTCCTTGCAAATTTAAGCCGATTTCTCAACAGTCGCAAAATTAGTAAGCCGATTTCTCAACAATCGCAAAAACAGTAAGCCGATTCCTCAACAATCGCAAAAACAGTAAGCCAATCTACAATATGGGTTGCCGACCTCGAACAGGTTCAGTCAAACTTGTCCTCTTCACCCGGCTAAGACCGTACTGCTTACGGCACCATTGTGTACGACAAGTTTGAGAAGTTCGTATAAAATACGACTTCAAATATATCAAGACAATTTAGAAAACGACTAAGTATAACATTCGAGCCCGCAATCGACAAAAATATCAAGATTCATTTAAAAAGCCCCTCTGGCAAAATGGATACCGGACTTTAAAAACCCTCCGGTCCAAGAGGTCGAGTTATAAGCCCATTCGGGCAGAAGAAAACCAAACATATTACAAAAAAAAAGGCAACTTAGACATTTTGCTTCCGCATCGCGTCAGCGCGATCCGCCGACATCGAGGCCTGGTTGGATCCAAACTCATCAAGGCCCGGTGGGACCTCGTTACCCATCGAGGTCGAAACCTCCAGATGAATTGGATCGGTGAACGGCGAGACGATCAAGTCCGCGTCAACCAGCTCGCAGAGATCAATCGCAGCATATTCCGCCGACTTTTTGGCCTTAAGCTTCTCGAGCTTCTCAATGCGGGACGGCGGGACGATGATACCGTGCTTCTTCTTGAGGCTATCGCAAAAACCAAGGATTCCCTGGATTTGGTTGATAGCAAGGAATGGCTTCTTTGCCCGATCGATCGCCGACAGATGATCCTTGACCTTCTGCAGCCGAACTTGGCACATTTCGGTCACCACCTTCCTCTTCGCAATCTTGTGAGAACGGCCAGTCCGTAATCGCGAAGTTTCCGCGAACAACTTCATCGAGAGCGCATCCTTTTCCAACTCGGCGTTGGATCTCTTCAGTGCGGCCAGTTCCCTATTCAGCTCGGCTACCGCGCGGTCGCCAGCCTCCACCCTGTCCTCGGACACGTGGAGCTCTTTGCGGAGTTCCACGACTTGAACGCTCTCTTCAAAAGCCTTACGACGGGAAGCTCGGAGCTCACGGTCGTAAGACCCGATGATCTCGTTCGTCTGGGCAACCATCTGTCAAAATAACTAACATCAGAAACAATGATTAAAAGGAAGGATGGACGAACTCGGAAAGGAGTGTTTACATCAGCGGTGGTCTGGGCCAGTTTCTTGAAGGTCTCAGATTTATGGAGGCGACCAACTGGAGGGAGAAAATCCGGGTCGAAGCTTACTCGCCGATACGTTTCGGCATAATCCCATGCATCAGTCGCTGGATCTGACATCCGATGACTCTTAGAAACGGGAGAATCATCCGACAAGACCACCGTTTCTTCTTCGGCATGTCAAGGCTCGGAATTCCCCTCATCGCCCTCTGTACTCTCGGCGTTTTCAGTACCGACCCCAGCGGTTTCGCCGGTCTCTCTCCGAGTCCCCCTTTTTGTTTTCCTTCTTCTCTTCTTTTCAGCCAGAAGAGAAGTTTGTTCTTCAGCAAGAACATGTTCCTTAGCGGGAACATCACCTCCGACGATCTCTTCGTCGTCAGCCGTTTGTCCGACCTCGATCGAGGAAGGAACGTCAGGATTCACCTGTTCAGCAACAGGGGGGATATCCACATCCACCTCATCATCATCCATGTCGTCCATTAAGTTGGTGGGGATATCATCCAATTTCATCTTCTTCTTTCGACGAGACGGATTGGCTGAAGAAGGACGAAGACAAAGGGTTAGGGCCGATTACCGATCTAAAACAAGAAAGAATACTCAATACGTACCTTTCGAAGCTCGCTTAGCTTTCTGGTCAAGTTTGTCCTGGTACGCTTCCGGCCACCGAACTTTTCCTGCCGTACTCAACTCCTTCGCGATAAGATGAGTAAATCCGGGAGTGGTAATCAAGAAGCTCGAAAGATGACGCTCTGAAAAACAAAGCAACAAACGACACTTAGGTGAAATAAGGCGAAAGAGAAAAAACTAAAGAACCGATGTCTACCAATGGGGCTCCTCCATCGAGTTCGGTAAGTCCCGTCAGGACGTTCAACGGAGAGTTCGTCGACTTTCACAAAGAAGTATCGAGTGTTCCAGTGATTAACCTTGCTCGGTTTAACCCTAGTAATGAGATCGTACTCCGGCTTTGCTTGCGCACACAAAAACCAAGGCCTGACCTCCGAGCGTACTACTCGAAACAACATCTCGAATATCTCGACCGTGATGGGAACGCCACAGTCATCACCAAGAGTTAGAAGACCCATCAGGTTGATCACTGTGGCCGGCAAAATTTGAGATATCACGACATGTCTTCTCCTACAATACTTGTAGAAGAGCTAAGGTATCGGAAATTGGAGGCCGCACTCCCGAAAATAATCTTCATAAACACAGATGTAACCCTCAGGAGCGTCCCACGGTCGATCGGTCACCTTCGGGATCGTGAAAACGAGTTTATCCGGAGCCCCGCACTTTTCCAAAGTGGCTTGAACCAAACCCCTTTTAGACTGTGTTGGTCCAATGATCGAAGGCTCCTCTATCTTTCTCCGAACTACCGGAGAGACTGGTCCTTTATCCTCTCCTTCATCCGGTCGGACCTTTGGCGAAGCACTATGATCGTCATGCCGAGCCGCATCTTTGGCTTCCTGAAGCCGAACAGCGAATTCGCGATCGGCTCGAACTTGCATATCTGTTTCTACAGCATCTTCCGCCTCGAGCCGAGCTGCAAATTTCGAATCCATGCGAACTTGTCTTTCTGTTCCAGCTGCAACCTCGACAGCGACCCTAGAACTGCTCGCTTCATCATGACGCGAGTTATGCCTAAACAACTCCGGCATATCCGAGCTCGAGACGGAATCATCCGCAAAATGCCTAACATTCGAAAAATCTTGACGCGGAGATCGGTCATCAACAGAAATGGAGTCACCTTCAGGATTCATCTCGATCGAAAGAGAAGATTGATGAAGAACAGTTTGAAGATTGATGAAGAACACTTTGAAGATTGATGAAGAACAGTTGAAGATCGACCGGAAAGTTTGAAGATCTTCAAACAGATCGGAGAAATCGCGGCGAAATAACGATTGAAAATCGGAAAAACACAAAATCTAGAGAGAAGGGAGAGCGTTTAGAAAGAGAAAGAGTACCTATTTTGGAAGCAAGGCAGAAGTGAGAAAAGAGTGAGGTTCGCCCGATATTTATAAAGGAAATCGCAATCATGACGACTCCTCGAATTCCGCGGAAGTTTGGGAAAACGAATCGACTCGCCCTTTCCCGAGAAAAATGATGATTCCGAATCAACACGTCTCTTCTCGAGAAAGAGAAGAATAATTACGAATCAACTCAAAGATTCATCGAACTCGAAAGTCCGTAAATCGATCCGTCCGCGAAAATTCCAATCTTAACTTTCGAAAGGAATTCGCCGAACTCGAAATAGAATCTGATCAGATCGTACCGATCTCAATTCTAACCGAGCTAAAGAATACTCTTCAGAAATTCATCGAACTCATAAACTCCCTCGCCGAACTGAGGGGGGACCAATTGTTAGAGGGGGGATTAGCACCCCCTGGTTTAACTCGGTTCGAATCGAGACCGGTTCGATCAAGGCCGGTTTACGATGGTTTGGATCGAGGACAAGTTAGCCCAAAAAACATTGGGCCGAGCTCGGAATCTCGCTAAAGCCCATCTCTGCCACCGATCTAGGCCCGGCGCGAGCCCAGTCCGTTACAATAGATGAAAATCGGAATATTCCCCTTTTCCCGCCGATCTCGGAAAAGGAAATATTCCCCTCGATAGAACCTTCAAGATATAAGGAAGATATCCTTATCTCGGAGAGAAAACCGGAATACTTCCTTCTCCTAATCGAGCAAGGAAAAATAAATATTCTCCCTTGGAACCGCCTCAAGACATTATAAATAGAGGAGAAGGGTTCATTCTTCAAATAATCCACAACTTCCGCAGAGACCAGAGAGAATTCAAGAGAGCTACTTACCGATCTCAAGTTCTCCATCTTTGCAATCTTACTAGACTCTGTTGTAACGCCGACTCTTGATCAATAAACGAGATTCCGATTAAAGTACTGTTTTACCCCCTTTGTGTGATTTACGGATCAACAGGGGGGAGGGCTTTGTGTCTTTTAACTTCGTGTTTTGTGTTCTTATTTTCATTTTTGCATACTTGAGTCTCATGCATTTATCTAAATTGCATAGAAAACAAACAAAAAAATCAGGCATACATCTAAGTGCATGCATAGAAAATCCAAAAACATATTTTGAAAAATTTACAAAAACACAAAAAGAAAACATGTAGTTGCATTATCATTTTAAGATTGAGTCTAGAAGCATATAGGGTTGCATTCATTTACATAGAGAGCAATGATGATATTTCTATGTAGTCTATTGAAAAGGAATAAACTTTGGGTTTGTGATCAAAGAAAAAAGGTGGAAAGAGAAAATGATGGGAAAAGCAATAGAGGAAACAAAAACTTGGGTTGTTTGGTGTGATATTGATAAGTAAGCTTTAAGTGTTTAATTTATTTAAGTCTCTAAGTATTAAAGAGAAGCCAATAAAAAAAAGAGGCTTAAGGCATCAAAATGATGAATGAGAGAGTAAGTGTGAAAGTTTATAAAGAGCTTGTGGAAAATAAAGATAAGAAGACAACCCCTTTGTTTGTGATGAAAATAAGAATTCCCTATTGTGAAAAGAGAAGAAAGAAGAAGAAAAGAGTGGGTAAAAAAAGTGAGTTACCTTATGATTTGAGTAGTGTATGAATGAAACTTGTTGGCATTAGAGACATGATTCGAATTCATGAGGGGGATTGGATAGATGGAAGTCTAATCTTTGTATGCACCGATTGTTTTTGACTCTTAATATTTTCCATAAAGTTCATTTTTTATGAGAGAACCACTTTGCTATGGACTAACTACCTCTTGAGATCACTTTTATCTCAAAACCTTCTTTAGATCCAATGAGCTTTCTTGATTTGTAAATTGCACGATTCACCTTTGCACCTAATTGAATGTTAAAGAGTTGGAGGATATGAATGCTTGTGAATGATAAACCTTAGACTCAATTCGTGTAGCGACGAGTATGACTAAATCTTTTAAAGTAGAGGTTTATGTGCATCTCATAACTACTCAAAATGGTATTGATTTGAATTATTTTGTTGATATTTTCAGATTTGAGCTCTTGCTTTCAAACTTCTTCCTTCACTTGTTCTTGTTTGTTTGTTTGCGGACAAGCAAAATGCAAGTTCGGAGGAGTTGATATCTCGGTGTATTAATCATTTTATAACCATGTTTTTCCCATCTTTGATGCATTTACACTCATGTTTAGGTACATTTAGTTGCATTTGCATATTTTAGGTTTTAGAGTTGGAGTCAATGATTTGAGGCTTACTTGGACCAAATAGAAGTCTTTTGGGAGCTAAAGAAGCCTAATGGAGTTTGTAGGAAGATCATGGAGCAAGAGGGACCAGTTTGGAGCAAGAGTTATATATGCCCAAAAACCAAAGAAAAGAAGACCACATGAGTCACAGTGGTTTGAAGACGCCGACACAAGGATGATCATCGAGTTCCCAGCATTCCCAGCGGCATGGCGGCAGCGGCATGAAGACACCGATATGGCCCTAGAGGGTTGGCGACAGTGGGATGATGACACCGCTACAAGCCTCCGTCGAGTTCCCAGCCTTCCCAGCGGCATGCCCCAGCGGTTCGAAGACACCGCTATGGACCATCTCAGACCCGAAGATCTATCTGGTCAACCTAGTTTGTCACGGGTTGACCCGGTTCGCCCATATTTTTTATTTAAGTGTTTTACATCTAATTTTAAGACTAAGCTTTATTTTTCTTGGAAACTCTTTCTCTTTTAAGGTTTAGTCCTATTTTGTAAGAGATCTTTTTATGTAATTCCATATCTTTTTTTTCTTATAGATTATTGTTTATCTCTTTAATCTCTTCATGATTATGCAAATTATCATCATGGGTATTTGTGTTTTCATGGAGATTAGAGTGAGTAGTTCTCTCTAGAACTTTGGGTAATGTAGATTATGGTGTTTTCTTGTTAGATCATGATGCTTAGGGCTTAGTTTATATGAATTCCTTACTTATTGGGTGTTTTATTGCTAGTTTATCATTGATCATGTTAATTTAGATCATAGAGAATTTCTCACCCGGAAGGTGTTCGATGAAATTCCCCAACCAAACCCATTAAGTGTTTTAAATTCCTAGCCTATGGAAATAGATGATTAGGGTGTTTAATGGTTAATTATACTTGAGATTATTGCTTATTGATCATTTGATTACGAATAGAAATTTGTGTCAATTGGGTGATTAGTACCACATAAGTGGATTAGTCTAAATTAGTGATCTTAAACCTAAGGATTAACATTGATTGATTGAGTTAGCATTATGGTTTAGCTAGGAATTGCCAGAATCAATTATCATTACCCGAAGTTCGCTTGTTTAGGGGGGGGGGGTTATTGGGAGATTGATTTATGAAATTTTTTATAGTTTAAGATTCTACTGTTATTGGTTTGTGGATTTTTACATTCTTAATCGATTTTAATGTTATTCGTTTATGGATTATAACATTCTTTAAAATCCATTGTTCTTGGTTTGATGATTTTTATAATCTAATCAAAATCCATTGTTATTCAAAAAGTTTGTATTTTAATAATTCTATGATTCTGTTAAAATCTAGTATTATTGGGATATGAATTCTTTACAATTTAACTCATAAAAGACTTTTAAAATTCAACAAAAGTCTATGCAAATTTAACAAATCTCATGACTTTTGAAATCAACAAAACTCTCTATAAATCCAACTCTCAATAACCCCCTTAGTCTTGATTCACAACGCTTAAACATTTTAGTTTCTTTTTCCGTTTAGTTTGAATTCGAATTTTATTAGTAGTTTAGAAAAAAAAAAATCATCTTATTAACTTAGGTCGTTTAGTATCTTGTATTCTTAGTGGTTATTCTTAATCTCCTTGGTTCGATCCTAAGGTAATACAAGGATGTATGCACGTTAGGTAACTGATACCTTAATCAGTTCCTTATTAATTCTCCCAGTATTGTCAAAAAGCAAATTGACCCAAAAAAATATCGGTGACTTTTCCTATATTGACCAATTTTTTTTCAGTTTTTTGGCTGCCTAGATACGTACGCGGTCGATGTTAGAACCATGGCTATTAGCAGGTTTTCCGGACGATGTTATAACCATGGCCATTAGCGGGTTTTCCGAGTTTTGCTGGACCAGAATAGTGATTAGGTACTGGGTTTACCGGTCAGACCGGGCAGTCCAAATCGCGTCTTAAAACATAAAACCACTGATGAAGTAGATGAATGGAAAAGAGCAAATGAATATTGAAAATACTTTATTAATTGTTGCCAGATCTTTGAACTGATAAACTCTTTGCATAATTTTGTTTTGTTTTTGTTTTTTCTTCTTTTGCTGCCTTAAATGCGTATAGGAAACCAAAATGACACTCATAATAACACTAATGGAGAAAGAAAATGTGGCAAAGGGAATTACATATACAATAACGACAATTTAATGGTGCGGATGAGTCACAAGGTTCGTGTATTCGTCTTCAATGGCCTCTCTTTCTGCATCATCTTTTGAAGAGTTTCTTGAATGCAAGCTCTTCACTCCATCTAACTGCAACATTAACCATAAAAACAATATGCCAAACACATTTAAACACTTCAGTATATAAAGGAAGAGTTGAAATGTTTAAGATTATTGATGGTGAAGAAAGCTATTGCAAAGCCAACATTGTAAGGAAAATACAAAAGCCTGAACGATGGTTCAACGATCTGATTTTCAATTCAAGTTTACCTCTCTCAGGGTTTCCTGATGTTTAGCCAAAAGCTCATTGTACTTTATTTGAAGATCAGACTTCTCAGCTTGAAGCTTCTCATACTCAGAGACTGAAGGACCACCTAGCTTTTGTTGAATGAATCTGAAGAAAAAAACAGGTCAATAGAGAAATTCTTTTTAAGAAAAAATGCATAGCCGAGGTTTCCAGAAACCAAAAACCAAAGGATGATATAGTAGAAATGCAACTTGATATATATAGCCTATGGCCCTATTGTAAATCTGCACTCATGAACTTGAATTTGGAGATCCATTAGTTGAAAATTGACATAGGAGATTGGCAAGGAATAAAACATATCCATTAATTTTCTTAGTGAAAAATTGGTATATTGAGCCCATGAGAAAACTTATACTCTTTGATCTGATTCTTGTTAGGATTTGGTTCACAAAAGCTCAAAAGCCTAGGATTAAAAATGGTCAAAGAATTGTTTAATTCCCTAATTTCACCAGTCCCTGGTTCAGCAGAACCTGGATTTAAGATTATAAGTCAATACACAGGCGAGCGATCAATTCTACAGAGATGAGCTGCCTAGATCTCGGTAACTGAAGAAAGAATGTCGAGGTGATTAAGCCTGGTAACACCCCGTGATGAGACTGAGACTTATTTATATAGAGAATCAATGATGATCTGTTAGAAACTAATGATTAACAAGTTAAGATCTAAATATGTGTCCAGAAACTTATTCTAGAGCAGAGGAAGGCTTATCATTCTTCTCATACAAAGCAACCAGAACTACATTCAAAAACCTGCCATCGTTTTTCAGAACAGACAATAGAGTATAACGCGACTTGTTTGTCTGAGCATATCAAATTATTCATGAAAAAAAAAAAAATTGTTGCAATAGGTTAAGTATTGCTGGAATATAGAAAAAAAGAAACTAAACCTTTGGTGAGAGAATCAAGAACGCCACTGGACTCTAAATACTTCCTGAAAGCTTCTTTCTTGGCTTCTTTCTCCTGATTCATTCAGACACAAAAAATGTTCAAAAACTAAAATAAAGTTGCAAATAAAAAGAGCTTAACTGGAGTGGAGAAGCAAACTTAAAGTCAGGCAAAAGAGAAATAGAAAAACGAGTTAAAATTAGGTGAAACTACATTTAGATTTGCATTATTATTTCTTTCTTTCGGACAGGATGGAAAAGTAATACCTCTTTGAACCGCATCATCTCCTTGTTCGAAAATATACAGAAGAGACTTTGATTTTTGTAGTAACTGTATATTAAACCTCTTCTTTTTCCGGCTGTATGACAAGCATGGACCTACTTAGATCCTGCAAAGATTAAAAACACAAAGCTTTCTCTATTCACGCATTCCAGTCATAATCAGATTGATAGATACTATATATAGAGGGTAAAGGAAAACAGATTAGGGGTCTAAAGCAAACCCTAGACTGTTCTTGTTCTTAGTTCTTGAGTAATAAAGAGAGATACGATCTTTGAATCTTATCAAAATAATAAACAATATCACATAAATAGAGAAACAAAAAAGTCAGCTTTGTTAAGACATAACATAAACTTCAGCTCAATTTAGACATAACAGAAGCCATATAAGACCAAATCAGAGCCAATCTTCAACTGAACAAAGGTCCTTAAATGTAACTATCCAATTGATTGAGAACACAAACTTTGTATTCTTCATCCTAAATATATCAAATCTCATAAGTTCACTAAAACCTCTCAAATTCCCACAAGTGTATAGCATCACACCGTATCAATTCACGAACAACTGTAAGAACATTTTTTCCAATTTTACATTTTTCTTGCATCTATTTAGCTGAATAGGAAAGATGAAGCTCATAATCACAATACCAAGACATTGGAAGAAACAAAACGGACATATCATTTACAAATTACTGGAAAATATTAAACCCAAAAAATAAAAAAATTACTGGAAAATATTTCCAGAGATGAACCAAAATAATAAGTCTTACAATGGCAAGAGATATCAAAGGATCTGTACACTCTCTACCTCTCCAAATCCAGTACTGCGAAACTGGAAGAAGGGATTTCAACACACGCCTAAAATGAAAACATTTCAATCAAATCAGAAAACGAAAACTAGGATTTACCTTCTTGAAAGTGTTTTGAGATCCAAAAATTATGACGGTCGGTGCTTCCGCTGGGTCGTTTTCCGAACAGGCTAAGCTTTCTGGATAATGGGCTCACTGGATCGACGCCTCTCGTCGACCAAACTTTATTTTTAATTTAATATTTTTGGAAATATCTCGTATAAACATGGGTTAATTAAAGACACATTTACACTTTGGTGCACACTTCCTCCCTTTGCTCTTACACTGACTTTCAATATACTAGCACTAGATAAGTGACCCGCGGGTTCCGCGCAATTAAAATTAAAATTCTAATTTGTTATTTTAAAATTTTATTTTAAATATTTATATTTTTACGCTTATAATCTTCTTTAATGTTTTAGTTGGTCACTATAATTTAATTAAATAAATTCAATATTTGTATTTTTTAAGTTTTTATATACTTGTTTTTGGCATAACTTACATACTATTTTCCTTATATTTATGGTTAAAAAATACATTATATTTGCCATCATTTTTAAGACAGTAAATGTACCGTCTTTCTTTGTGTATGTGATGTAAACATTGTTTGATGATATTTTTTTGTACCACAATTGTTTTTCACTTTTTTTTTACTTTGTTTATATTGATTACACATTTAAGAAATTGAAACTAACTCAACATACTAAATACTAAAATAGCTCGATATAGGTTTTGATTTGATTATCTTTTGCTAAAAAAATTTCTTTTAAAAAAATTGCATAACCTTATGTCCTTGTGCGCTTAGATACTTTAAAAATAAAAAAAATGTTGGAGTGGTATTTATCATAATATTTGGCACATACAACAACACCAACGACATTCAATCCATTTTTTATTAAAAATGTTTAATTGTGGAATTCATCCACGACTTTTTCTTCACAAAACATAGCATGTTTTAAATATTTCGCTTCTTCGAATCCATTAAACTATTAGAATTTGATACGAAGAAAGAATTCTCAAGCATGTGTTTCTCTGGAAGTATGGTGTAGAATCACATTTCCACTCGCGATATGGTACAAAATAACTTGTATCACTCTTTATAGCGGTAGTGTTTGAACATTCTCAAGCATTTTTTATATTATTTTAGTTTTGAAATGTATATATATATATATATATATATATATATATTTTGTTAAAAACACAATATCATAGCACTTTAAAATTTCAAGCAATGTAAAAAATATCAGGCTTTTCTTATATGGTTCCAATAAAATTTAGTTGTAAATACTCGACTTCCATCTATGGATATGTAAGCAAAGAAAAAAAAAGATATTCTTGACTTAATTTATCATTTCCTAGAAAAATGTTGTGAGAAATTTCCGAAAAAATTAATTATCCTTGATTTTCTTTTGAATTTAATCTGATAACACTCATTTTTATTTAGTTATGACTATTTATAATCATTTAGTCCCTTTTTAAATCTATTTTTTTATTTTCTCTTCTATCGTTTATCCATAATTTTATTTATTTGTTCTTATCTTTGTCATGTTTTACATATTTTTTGCTTAGTAAAATTAATTGTAAAAACTTATATTTACCACAAATTTATAGTATTTCGTGACTATCAAATGATGTAAATTTTATTATAAAAATTATATATTCTCGGACCAAAATTGAATAAATTATTTTTCCACTATATGTAGTAAAATCTATTTTACATTCTTAATTTCATAATCACATTCTAACATTTTAAATATGATAAATCTTCAATTCAAGTTTTTTTGTTGAAAATCTAACAATATATCGTTTTCAATAAAATATTTCATAATTGTTTTTATCCAATTAGTATTACAATTTGTTTTTTAATTCTTAATACCGAATTATCACGTTTTCTATTTATTTACACTAAGTTTTGTATTTTTGTAATTTGTATTAAATAAAAATAATGATAAATAGAAATAGACATGTATTAAATGAATATTTTAAATTTGTGTTAATGTTAAAAAATTGGTAGTGATGAGGTGGACACCCTATATTGAGAGAAAGCTCTCATATTATATAATAGATTTATAATCATTTAGTCCCTTTTTAGATCTATTTTTTTCTCTTCTATCGTTTATCCATAATTTTATTTATTTTTTCTTATCTTTGTCATGTTTTACATATTTTTCGCTTAGTAAAATTAATTGTAAAAACTTATATTTACCAAAAATTTATAGTATTTTGTGACTATCAAATGATGTAAATTTTATTATCAAAATTATATATTCTCGGACCAAAATTGAATAAATTATTTTTTCATTATATGTAGTAAAATCTATTTTACATTCTTAATTTCATAATCAGATTCTGACATTTTAAATATGATAAATCTTCAATTCAAGTTTTTTTGTTGAAAATCTAACAATATATCGTTTTCAATAAAATATTTCATAATGTTTTTTATCCAATTAGTATTACAATTTTTTTAATTCTTAATATCGAATTAATACTTTTTCTATTTATGTACACTAAGTTTTGTATTTTTTAATTTGTATTAAATAAAAATAATGATAAATAGAAATAGACATGTATTAAATGAATATTTTAAATATATGTTAATGTTAAAAATATTGGTAGTGGTGAGGTGGACACCCTATATTGAGAGAAAACTCTCCTATTATATAATAGATTTACACTTTGGTGCACACTTTCTCGCTTTGCTCTTACACTGACTTTCAATATATTTTGCCTATTTTTTGAGGAATGAAAAGTCTATACTATCCTCAGGTAAAATTTCGTTTATGTTTGGTTAAAATTTATTTTCCTTATGGCGGACCAGTTAAAATTACTCATTCTCCCGATTTACCGTCACTTCGTTCACCGCCTAATTCCGGTGACCTAAAAATTCAGCTAACACCAACTTCTTCAAGTTTTCTACTTGATTCTAGATATCCTGGAAGTGTTGGGTCATTTTTGGAGATAGAAAGTATGTAATTAAATGCTTTCGGTGATATTAGTGATATCTCAAACTATTTTTAGGCTTTTCCGATAAGCGTTTAACCGAGAATTTGTTCTCAGGACGGGAATCGAAAGTGGAGGTGGACGAGAGGCTTCCGTGTAGGCTGTTTGTGACTGACCGGTATCCAAGCTCGCGACTGAACGTCTATTCCAAACCGGATATACTGACGTTCATTCAAGATGTTCTTAGAGGGAGCCTTGAGTTCGTGCAGGTTCGAAATTCATGTTTTGGAAAGCTTTTCGATATACCGGTAAGGAGGGCCCATATATCTTGTAAACTTTTCCACGCATTGCTCACAAGGCAGTTATTAAGCGAACAAAAATATGAGTTGTGGACGGTTTTTGGTGGCCAACCTATGAGGTTATCCCTTACTGAGTTTGAAAAAGTTACTGGATTGACGTGTGGGGAATTTAAAGAATATTACGATCCGAATACTATGTTTCAGAATGAACATTTGGCGGCGGATGGATATTGGAGAGAGCTAATAGGAAATGACAAAAAGACAACTTGTGCAGATATTGCAGATATGCTTAGAGCTGATCCTAACATGGATAGTGGCATGAAGGTTTGTTTGGATATGATAATAATTGTGGAGTGTGTGTTGATTGCAAGGATCCAAACTCACAGACCAACCACGAGTTATGTTACGATTGTTGAAGATATTGATTCATTTTGTAATTTTCCATGGGGCTGAGAATCTTTCTTGATGACTATTGCTTCAATGAGACCTGAAAAAAATCATATAAGAAATCCGAGGTGTATTTGTACAACAAATGAAGCAAGAAACGTATAGGATGCAAGGCTTTCCCCTTGCTTTACAGCTAGTAGCTTTCCGATGTATTCTGAAGCTCCTGAAAAGCCAGCTTGATCCTTGGGAAACACTCGCGCTCATTCACGTACATGTTGTTGGGCTGCCTAAAGAATCAAGTCTAACGATTAGTGAAGTTCTGAATGTTGAGAATGCTATTGACGTAAGTAATTTTCTATTTACAGGTTTATTAGGATATTTGACTTTCATTAAGTATTTATTTTGTACTTATCTATATTACAGTTGATGGTTCAACTAAGGTTCGCGGATGAGGCAAAATAAGATGATTTGTGGGGTGAATGGGATGACGAAGTTAGAGACAAAAAAATTGCATATATAGTGGACTTGATCAATAAGTCTCATGTTTTCACTAAAGATGTTTGGCTTGGGGGAGACTCATCTTGTCCTTTGTTCTCCCCACATCAGAAGGAACTCAAAGCAACCCACAAAATCCATGTGGTTCAAAGGAGGCAAGAGAAGAAGAGCAAGGCGTTAGGGGTGAACAAGAAAATTGGTAAGTCCAAAAAGGAATTAGTTGATGAAGATGGTTTGGCAGAGGCCCCGATGGATCCCATAGAAAGGCAGATATGGCTGGAAGAACAGGTTTGTATGTTGACAAATATTACGAAGAATCTGGAGAAGAGAATGAAAACACCTTGGAAAAGAGGAAGAAGAAAAAGCCCAAGACGGAAGCATGTTTCTAAGACAGGTGGTGTAATTGGTCTGAGGGAAAATGTTAATACCCCTGAGGAGGTAGAGCAACAAAATGAAGTTCACGAGAGTGGCACAGACATCCGAACTCCCAAACGTGATGTAAAAATGGTTATTTTTATTGATTACTAAAAATATAAGTTGGGAGTAATAGTTTTTCATGATGGGCAGTGTATCTTACCAAAAATACTTACAGTGAGGAGGGGATGGATCATTAATCAATGATGTAATATACTAGCTCTATTATACTTGGACTTTAATTTGACTTAATTTTCTCATTATAGATTTAGGCAAAGATAACGAATCATACATTCATGACGTTCTTTTATCTTTTACCACTATTTGTCGTACCTGAATGACCAGCTCATCTTTAGTCGATACCCCACCCAAAAACTTAACCATTGTTTAGACATCATGCATCTCTCTTTGTGTCTTATGTGCAGATATGTACAAAAACGCCAGAGAGGGAGGAACGACACAGATTCTAGTCACTAAATACGGAGACTATATGCGATCGGTGGAGGTGAATTCAACAAAGACGATAGCTTGGTTCTACCTTGGAAAACTTAAAAACATGGTAAACTTCGTGCCCCTAAGACTCTATATCAATAAAAGGCGTTTCCACCTTTCAAAAATAAAATAAAATAATAATATTAATAATAATAATAATAATAATAATAATAATCGAAAGAGAAAGGAAACTAGAGCCTAAAAAGAGGCTAGGTTGGCCAAAATTATTATGAGTCTCGGGGAATGACAGAAAACTTCTGTTTTTGGAGAAATGAGGAAGTGCAACATTTTTACGCAAGAAGATGTGAGTAGAAGCTGTGGTTCTCAATAGGCCAATCCTCTCTTGTTATTTTGCATAATATCTAGCATCCTCCGGTGAAATTACGGTAACCCAAAACACCTTTAACCTCACCTTTAAAAGTCTTTAATACATAGCCTCGATTGTCTTGGTTTGATCCTTTTGATGAGAAGTTCACGTTTGCACTTAATGAATTTAGGGAGCTAGTTAACCTAAATTTTGGATCTTGAAAGTTTATAATTCGTATGACGGATACCGTGGACTCGTATGACGGATACCGTAGACTAGTATTACAGAAACTTCTAGTGAGATTTTTTAGGCCAGGTTGCGTTTTATGTAGTTCGATGGTTATGGTTTAGAAAGACGGTCTCCGAGATTTCTAGTTCAATATGATTTTTGTTTGATTTTTCCGGGCTTTGGTTTTGTTTTGTCTGATGACAAACAAAGTTTAAGTCTGGGGAGGGGATAACACTGTATTTTTACCCGTTTTACTATCTATTTTAGAACACTTTAATAAGTTTTTCACTTGCTTTTACATGTTTTTATCGTATTTTTTTCATATTTGTAGTTTCAACACTCTTTTCAGGTTCCTTAGGCAAAACGACGCAAATTGGAGAAAAACCAGATTTTGGATAATTTTGGACCGTCAGATGTTCGACATCTGATGGAGACCTTCTCATAGTCTGATCACGCCCAAATTTGGATATATGATAGAAGGGAGAACTACCTTTCATACCCTGTTGGTTTCAAGACAATCCAATGGTTATATCTCAAGAGACATCCAATTGATTGAAGGCGTATTCTCTAGTCTTGCGAAAGAAGCAAGAGAAGAATTGAAGTTTCAACCTCATAGGCCAACCACCTCGGATCCAGGCCTCACAGCCGCGGCGAACACACTCCTGGCCATGCCCAGAGGCTCTCCAGCCATGGCGAAACCACCTTTGGCCGCGGGTCGAGCCCACGCACCCGTGGCCAGCCAAAAACGGCCCAAAATCAGCTCGTTCGAAGCCCGCTTCAAGTCCACTTCATTTTTTCTTCAAAGAAACCTTAAGGTCGACCAAAACAAGAGTTGAACACTTATAAATACGTGTTTTTATAGGCACAATTTCGTAGCCTACACAGAACATCTTTTAGTTTACGTTTTGCAAGTCTTTTATTAATTTTTTGTTCTTACTTTCGAGATTGGTGAAGAAGCTCTCTCCGGACTTAGTTCTTAAACTGGAGAGGCTCCTTCACCAACCTCCTGCTCTTAATTTAATTATTCATTTGCCTTCTTTAATTGTGTCCGAGTAGTTCTCTTTTTGGGCAAAGGGATCACAAGGGGCTCCCATGGATCGATTCATCATTAGGTTTTAGATTAGGGTATCGATTCAGATTCTTCGTTCTATCCTTGTTTTTAATGCATGTTTGCTTGATTAATTACCTTGCAACTGAACTTATGTATTTTTAGAACTATGAAAGTACTGGATCCATATGCTTGACCAATGGTAGATGAGCAAAATCGTTACAAGATACGAAAGTATACTTGTAGAGGGATTGTGAGCGTTAACGACCTTTGAGTATCATCATATTTTTTTGCGCGGCCAGAGACGAAAGCTACTGATTGAGTATATAAGTTATCGGTGTGTAGGATGTACAAAAGTAGGCTACACACAGTATTTGTGTTCCAAGTTCAAGAACCAAAAAACGACAAAAGTCGTATTAAAAACCCTAGCAAAATTCCTATGAATTTCGGCCATGATCCCTAGAGAGTTTTCGATTGCCCAACGTTTAGTTTATTAGTTTACAACCTCGCTTTTAATTATTCACTTAGCTTACTTGCTTTCTTATTTATCGCTTTTAATTATTCGCTTAGTTTACTAGTTTATTTACACACACCATAAATCTTATTTTCGTTTTAGACTTCCTTACTAACTCTCTTTCTAAGGCCTCGTAGAACATCTTTCACTCCTTGTGGATCGATACCTTAAGTACTTATACGCACATCTGTGCACTTGCAGACTTTTAGGTTTATAAATTTAAAACCTGAAGTTTCGGAAAAAATCCGATCGCATCAAAAAACGCCGGAGAGGGAGGAACGACACAGTTTTCAGTCACTCGAGATGGAAGACTATATGAAGTTGGTGGAGATGATATCAATGATGAGATGAGTTTGATCTTGCCTTGTAAATCTCAAAATATTGGTAAACTTTCGTGCCCCTAAGACTCCATCTCAAAAATAGGTGTCTCCCCTTTCACAAAAAAAAAAATCAAAAAAGAGAAAAAGAGAAAACAAAAATCGAAAAACAGAAGGGAAAGGAAACAAAAGCCAAAAAGAGTCTTATTTGGCCAAAACAATTGTTGGGGAAAGCCAGGATTCGTTTGTGAGAAGTTAGACGCCATTCGTTTTGTTTCCCGACGAAAAATCTAAGTTTGGAGGAATGGCAGAAAAACTATGTTACCAAAGAAGAGGAACATGCATCAACCTTTGTGCAAGAAGAAATGACTGAAAATTGTGGTGATCAATATGTCATTCTTCTCTTGTTGTTTTGCATGATATATAGCATCATCCGGAGCGTTTGGTAACCCTAAACACTCATAGCCTCACCACTTAAATAGCCTTTAATACATAGCGTCGTCTACCCTGAATGACAAGCTTAATAAGAAGCTCATGCAATACCTTAATGAATATAGAGAGCTAGTTGATCGGAATTTAGATCTAGATGGTTTAGATTTTGCATGATGGAAACCGTGGACTAGAGTCATAGGTGCTTTGGTGAGAATTTTCTAGACTGAGATCCATTTGATGTAGTTCGATGGTTATGGCTTAGAAGGACTGTCTATGAGATTTTTAATTCCCGCGATTTTTCATATCATCTTTTTAAGTCTTGATTTAGGGCAAATTGCTGTTTTTACCCCAAAATTTCGTTTTTATGACAAAAATACAATGTCCTTTCAATCAAATGCTGCGCTACACTTTTGGGGGTAGAAAATTACAGTTACCCCCTTATGACCAAACAAAAAACGCGAAACCGTTATTACCATTTTAACCTTCGCGGCATGTCAGACATCTATAGAGGTTTGACATTTAGACTCTAATAGAAGTCTTATTGATTTCTCTTACCAGACTTCTCTCAGACGTATTCGAGAAGTTTGATATATATTAAAATAGTAAATTTAAATTTAAAAACTAAAAAAAAAGAATTTGTTAAAACTTTTTTCTACAATAATTAAATATAGACGATTTTGATGTATAGAAATTAATATTTCATAAAATTGAATCAAATTAAACAATGTTAGTTAATTATGCCTATACCTCAATAAATATCAGACTTCTCGAAGAAGTCTGATACAGATTTAATTAGTAAATTTAAATTTTAAATTTTTTTAAAATTATTTTGTTAAAAATTTCTTATACATAAATTAAATATAGACGATTGCGAAGTATTAAAATTAAATTTCGTAAAATTGAATCAAATTAAAAACATGTAAGGCAAAGTAGGTTGTAAACCTCAAAACATGCTTTGTAATGGAAACATTTACATATAACTTTAGGGTTAGATTCATGGTTTACCAAATTTACATTTGAAATTTTAAATTTGCACATATGTGTTGTAATGTGCATATATTTCACGAATTTGATGCTTCCTAGAAGTTATGTTTTAATATTGTCACTCATAAGTGCTAAATATTAGATTTAGGGTTACTCGGACTTATCGGAGAAGTCTGAGAGAATCAGGATTTCTCAGACTTCTAAGAGATTACCAGACTTCTATTTTAATCTGATTTTTTAAAAGTCAATTGCAAAACTACCTTCTCGTTGACCATATAGGTTTCATAAGACTTCTAAAGCAGTCTGAGTATACAACTCAGATCTGAAAATCGACGATATGCAAAAATTCGTACCTATATCCGTTTAGAGTTTGTTTTCACCCTCGTCGAGCGCCCAGAACGTCTAATATCACCGAAATCCCGCAAACCCAGTCGTGTTTTGCCGTTTTATGCCATAATTTCTGATTTCGGTACGTTTGAATCGGAAAATCAGTGGGAAAATGGGAGAAATCGGAGAGAGAAGTCGTGAAAAGTGTTTACGAGCTCTATTCTTGAGCTTTAATGGCGGAAAATGGGTTAGTTACTGCATTAACTCGTTGACGATGGTGGTTGTCGTGGTCTCTCAGACTTCTCAGAGAATCAGGGTTTCTCAGACTTCTCAGAGAAGTCTGAAACATATTTAATTTGAAAATTTAAATTTAAAAAATATTAAAAATTTAGTTTTTAGAAATTTTTACTACATAAATTACACATACTCATTGTTTCTGTATATAAAATTAAAAGTACATAAAATTTAATCAAATTGAATCATTGGAGATGAATTTGGATCTAAACACAAGTTTGCGGTTTCTCAGACTTCTTCGAGAAGTCTGAATTGTATTTAATATGAAAATTTAAATTAAAAAAAATTCATACAAATTTTTGATACATAAATTAAACATAATCATTGTAGATGTATATAAATTTAAATTACATAAAAGTTAGTCAAAATGAGTGAGTATGAGATAAATTTGTATCTAAACACCATGTAGGTAAGAGTTTACGGTTGACGGGTGCACTAATTGTTGGATTAGGGTTCAAAGTTTGCCCTTGGAGTGTAATTAACTATAAAAGAGTGTGAATATCGAGTTATATATTTCATAGGAAAATTACAAAGAAAACAAGAGTTTTGTCTATGTTCGACATATGAAGTTGGATATGATGTTCTTATCTGTAGGGTTAGATTGAGAGTTTCTAAAATTTTAATTCATAAATTTTTTTTTACATATACTGGTTAGTTTGTGACTAAGTTAAACGAGTTTGATGTTTGTTATAAGTTTTCTATATAATATGATGGTATTTAGTAGTAATTATCAAGTTTAGGGTTTATCAGACTGCCATTTCAGTCTGATCATGTCCATGGTTTATCAGACTTCTTGATGAAAACTTGTGAATTAACCTGAAATAAGTTACCCTACTTGTGATTTTACCCCATATATAAACTAAAGTTACCAACCCTAATCTGTAAAAGTCATTATCGACTCTCTCTCTCTAAAACAAGAAGAATCTCACTCTCTCTAAACTCTCTCAAACATCTCACCGGAAACCCTCGTCGCCACCGCCACCGGCTTCGCCACCGCCACCGTCGTCGCCACCGCCACCGTCGTCGCCACCGCCACCGTCGTCGCCACCGCCACCGCCACCACCACCGTCGTCGTCAGCTTCTTCAGTTTGGTAATTACCTCTCATTTTTCGTGTCACCTTACCAGTCCATCCATCTATCTCTCTTCATCTTTTCATCACAACTCCATTTTCTTGTAGGTCGAATCGCCACCGCCACCGCCACCGCCACCGCCGCCGCCACCGCCCTCGCCGTCGTCAACTTCGTCTGTGCAACTGAGTTAAGCTTCCTAGAAACAAGTTTTTTGCCTTCTACTATACTTTTTTCTGCAAAATTTTTAGATCTATACGAAATAAGACCATTTTCTATGTTCTTTGCCTAGATCTAAACAAACAGATGAGTTTTTAATTAATTTTGTTTTAGATCTACAAGATAGAAGTCCATTTTTAATTAATTCCGTTTTAAACTCGATTAGAAGTCTGAAATTATACTTTCATTTAATTAGACTCTGTTAGAAGTCGGAAATTTGAGTTTGTACGAATTAGACTTGAGAAGAAGTCTGAAATTAGACTTTTCCGAATTAGACTCTTTTAGAAGTCTGAAGTTCGACTTGATTTTAAATTAGACTTTATTAGAAGTCTGGCTTTAGACTTGTTTTAATTTTTGCGACTGTTTTCTGGTACACATGATGGGGCGATTCAGTCACCTTCCAACGTCGAGTAGTTCATGTTCAACAGGTCGACGTCGATCCGGATCATCCTACGGTTTCCCCAAGAAATGCTTATGCGGTCTGGAGCCCGTCATGCGAACATCCACTACTACCGATAATCCAGGAAGAAGATTCTTCGGATGTCGTAACTATGATGTAATGGCCTCCAGATGTCATGTGGTTCGTTTTTTTTTCTTCTGCTTATTATAATTTGGGATCTTAATATGATTGTATAAATGTGGATGTGTAGGATGGTGGTTACCATATAATGAAGTGGTGGGATGAGGCTATGACTGAGGAGTTTAACGATGTAAAGCTGTATGTTGACCAACATGGTCAACTAATTGATGGCATGTTCGCTTCTAATGCTCAAAGCGACAAGTATTTGTCCACGTTGCTCGATGACGTCAAGGTAACGAAGGCAAAGATAGCTCAATTGAAGGAGCGGTTGACGGAGAAGCCATGTGGCCAGATAATGCGTGGCGTCAAGTTGAAGAGTCTGACGTTCGCTGGTGCTATTATTATCGTCCTGATCATGTTTTTCTGTTTTGGTTTCTTGTAATATGTGACAATTTGTAACCAAAATTTTTATTTTTTTCCATGGAATGAGATATTTGATTTTGAAGTCGGTTTAATTTATCTGTGTCCTTCTTTACTATGTCAGACTGTTTATGAAGTCTGAATTAATTAGACTTCTTTCGAAGTCTGAAAAACTTAAACTTTTGAAAATTTTCACAAGTATGGTCCTGAAAATATCACCATTTCAGACTGTAAAATGAGTCTGGCAGTAGATGTATTTGAAAAATACTTCTAAGCGGCAATTAAAAATATTAGAAAAAGCGCGAATTTTGCCGCCCAAAATTTTCAAACTTCTCGCTCAATTATCTCATCACTATCAGACTGCTAAAAGAGTCTGATATCAGACTGCGTTAATAAGTCTGACATAAGATTGCGAAAGCGGTATTTTTATGTGATAAAACCGTTTTTTTTAACCGCCGCTTAGGACACATTTTTACAGTTACCGAAGCAATTAACAAAAAAAAAAACACCGATTCTTTCTCGGAGAAACTGAACCGACATCTTCGTTGTCGCTGCCGGAATTCATCGCTTACATCGTCTCATGTGCCTTCGACGGTAAGATTCTTCTACTCCTCTCTTCGCCGCAAACCGTCACCTTCTCGATACCGATTTCTAGAACTCAGCGCTGAACTCTTGTCTTTTTTGATTTCCAGATCTGGTTTCTCTTTCCTCGCCGTTGTCACCGCTCCTTCAAGTCTTCCATAGAGGGTAAAAGATTCAAATTGAGCAATAATGTTTAGATCTTTGGGTTTGAGTTGTATTGTGTTCTGTGGATTTTTGGGATTCGTCCGATTACTTCATGAATAGCCTTCGTAGTTAACTCTAACTACATTTCGTTAGATTGCAAATAGAGTCTGAATTTGAGTAGTCAGACTACATATGACGTCTGAATTTAAGTTTTCAGACTGCTAATGGAGTCTGGTTGTGGTTGATGCAGGTTTTAGACATAATGGCAGAACGTGAATTCCCTCCAAAGATGTTCACAACCGGGTATGAGCCTCAACCAGACAAAAGCATACACTACTTCAGCAATAAGAGAGATCTCATGGACGCTCTCCAAGAAGCGTTGGATGATGATGAGTGGGAAGAGCTTCGCAACTCAGCCTTTGAGGTTTTTGTGAAGTGGGATGAGCTGAACTTCATATGGTGTTCAAGGATGGTGCACTACATGCTTACTATGCAACTAGAGGTAGATCAGAAGCATGAGCTTTGGTGTCTTCTTGGCCTTCAACCGGTGAGGTTTTCCCTCAATGAGTTTCAACAGATAACCGGACTCAATTGCGACTATGTTGATAATCTGGAGTACCCGGAGGTTGAGTATACAACCGATATGAGAGCAATGTGGGAGCTTCTTGGGCTGGATTTCGAGGTAGGGCCAAGTTATTTTCAGTTACTGGACGCTTGCAACAGATGTCGAGGCTGGGAACGGCAAGATAGGATTTGGTTGGGCTACCTAGCCATCTACACGAGCTTCACTGAGGCTCAACACTGGTCAGTTTCCGCAAGGGCTGACATGACTAAGCTACTGCTGTCTCCAGGGGCGTTAGAAGCATACCCATGGGGAAGACTGGCCTTCAAAATCTTGGTAGACTCTGTCAAAACAGAGGCAAAAAAAAAACTCCAAGATGACAAAAACTATCAGGTTGAGGGCTTCACTGAGGTCTTGAACTTATGGGTATATTGGGCATGTCCCGGGATTGCTACGCTTTATGGAACGCACTTGCAAGATAACCCAGCCCCACCGCTCTTGGCTTACAAAGGATCAAGGAATCAGAAGAAAGTCGATTTAGAGTTACGCAAGCTGGTATTTTACTGACCTTTTTTCCTTAAAATTCACATTTGATTGCTCTATGTCAGACTGCAAATTCAGTCTGATAAGTTATCAGACTAATTTTGAAGTCTGAATTTTTCCCAGACTTAATTTGCAGTCTGAAAGTTGTTGCCTGACTGAATTTGTAGTCTGAAATATTGAAGACATACCTTTTTTGAAGTCTGAAACTTTGTACCATACGGGATATGCAGTCTGGTAGATTTTATTTATTTTTTAAATACTAATATATATTTTGCTCGTTGACTTGTACTTGCAGACTCGCGTCACCAACTTCGCCATCAAGGAGTTTGAGGACATGTTCCCCCAGTGGGACGATGGTGAGGATGATGAGAAAGTTGCGAACATTGTGAAAGCAATGTTGGGTGAGTTTGAGCGCCCTTGGAGGTGGAGTTTTAAACACTAGAAGTCTGAAGGTGTGTTCGCCATTGTCAAGAAAGAGGTGCCCCTTATTAAGTCCGAGGTGGTTAAGTCTGAGGGTGGTCTGAAGAAGGCCAAGGGAAATGGTGTTAAGAGGAAGGTTGTTGATGATGATGGTGAGGATGTTGATGATGATAAGAATCGAGCAAAATCAGGCGGTGATGATGGTGGTGAGGTTGTTTACTTGATCAAGTCGGTGGGTTCTCAGATGAATGAACTTTTTAGTCTTGTTAAAGAAGGTTTTAAGCAGGTGGGTGAGAAGATGAATGAACTTGAGAAGGAAGTTAGGTTGTTAAGGGGAGAAAAGAGGAGGAAATCTGGTGTTGAGAAGTCTGATGGTGGTGTTGAGAAGAAGTCTGATGATGGTGATAAGGTTGATGATGGTGGTGATAAGAAGTCTGATGGTGGTGATGGTGAGAAGTCTAAGGGTGGTGAAGATGGTGGCCGAGCTGGCGTCGATGGTGGTGAGGCTGGGGCGGGGAAACGCAAAAAGGCTCCGCGGAAGAATATTACACCCAAAAAAATTGTTGTGAAGCCTCCTAAGCCCGCCGCGGTTGTTGAAACTGCAGACCAAAAAGGACCTGAAAAAGAAGCTTCAGCGGTAGACGATGCAAAAGAAGCCCTGGCTGAAGACAACCCTGCCCAACCGTCTGAGGCCAAGATTCAGACTGTGGTGGATGTTAGGGTTAGTGTCCCAAACCCTCTACCAAAAAATGTTCAAGAAAGGAGATGTAGTCGAAGACTTAAGGACAAAGCTGTTGCTTAATATGCAGTATAAGTTTGATAGTTGTTTGTAAAAACCTGAACCTATGTGCAACTAAAAACTAGTTATTTCGCTTTGTTGTTGTGTTTGATGTGAACATGGTTATCTGGTATTAGACTGAGATTTAGGTCTGATTTTGGTGTTATTTTAATCTCTGTCAGACTTCTTTAGAATTTATATTGCAGTTTGTAGGTGGCGTGGATAGTGTTAGATTATTTTTCTTAGACTTTTATTGCAGTCTGACGGAGGTGGGTTTTTTTTTATTTTGTAAATGCAGAGTAGTGTCGTGGGCAGCGAACAGAGTGTTCTTATCGTCGACAAGGCGGCCACGGGCGTAAACTTTGATGCTGCATATATGTCGAAACAAGACACTAAGCAGGAAGCTGTTGGAGCTTATGTAAAGGCGAAGGCTCAAGAACTCAAACAGAAAAAGCCGGATAAGAAGGAGAGAAAGAGCTCAACCCAAGTGCAGATCACACCGACATATGATCCTTGTGCTCTGGCAACCAGGACGGAAGTGAAGACACTTAATGATCATGTCAAAAAATTGTCGTATGTCGTCACACTCTACCTATATTCTAGAATAATTAGCTCGATGTCTAACACGCGTAATATATTCTGTAGGGGTTATCCGAAGAGGGAGGCGAACACATCCCTATCTTGGTACTACGATCTGTGCACCCCCAAGGAATGGCTGCATGACACGGTTAGTATATAATCTGGTCGGGTTTAATGATTTTTTGTTCTCAGACTTGATTTGCAGTTTGACATTGTTGTTATCTCTTTTAGACTTCCTTCAGACTTCTTTAGAGGTCTGATGTCATACTTCTTTTCAAGTCTGGTGAAAGAATTTCTTTTCTCAGACTTGTTTTGCAGTCTGACATTGGTGTTCTCTCTTTTAGAGTTTCTTTAGAATTCTGTTTAAGTCTGACATTTTTTGCACAATGTTGACTGAATGCAGCAAATAGATGCTGGGATTGATATGATGAGGCTTCGACAACACGAACACCCGGAATTGTTCAGGTCCGAGAGGCTGACCTTCATTGACACACAACTGGGTAATTTGTGGAAGAAACATTATGATCATTTTGTGAAGAGCGGCGAAGGAGAAAATGTGATGCCCACGGCAAGGAGGCTGCCAACTGGTGTATGGGATTACCATACTGGTGAACTACCCTTATTCCTAAAATCAAACAAGATTTTGGGGCTGGAAATTGATTACATCTACACTGCCTTGCACGTTGGGGGAAATCATTGGATATCTATTATGATTTCTATCCCGGATAGGCACGTAACCATATGGGACATCATCATTGGACCAAAAATCGATGAGGTGGTAGGAGTGGCAGTGGCACCTATATGTGAGATCTTTCCCTTCGTGATGCATTGTTTGGCCCCAGTAGATGATAGGTGGAATTATCCCCTTGAGCGATACACCTACACGATTTTAAGGAGCCCGAAACTTCCCCAAAACATCCAGACAGGTGATTGTGGGGTGTTTTGTTTGAAGTTCATTGAGTTCCATTCTCTTGGGATGCCGTTTCCGAAGTGGATGTGTGATAAGTACATGAAGACTTGCAGAGAGAAGCTTGCGTATGAGATATTAACTAAGCTCTGCCAAACAGGTGAAGAGGCTCGTACCGACACCGAGAATGAATTGCTAGACGTCTATGAACAGGTGAAGTAGAGTTCCTCTTTAACTTTTGGATTCCCGAGAACAATGGATTCTTGCATATATTTATCTTTTGTAGATGTAAGAAAAACTCATCCATCTTTTGGCTTACTTTCTGCGGGAATTTTTTGTGTCATGCCAATTGTGATGTCAAAAGCGTGTTGGGCATAGGTAGGGTATTTCTACGTATTTTGTGACTATGTTATTTTGTAGATGGTAATAACAAATCCCTCGTTTTGCCCAAGGAAGAACCTTTTCAATAGAATTCTTGATGGAGGTGTGCCTATCTGAGACTATGACCAGAGGATATTGGTCTGAAATGCAGTCTCTAAGCTTTGTGAAAAACCACTCCCACGAGGCATAATTCTCAGAGTCTACAATGCCAAAAGCCAACGGAAATATTTGAAAATTGGCGTCTTGTGAGGCCGCCACTAGCATAACACCTCCATACGGCCCCGTAAGATGCGTACCATCTACCACAATGACTCTTCTAAGATACTTAAATCCCTCTATGGAAGCTCCATATGCTATAAATAGATATTTAAATCTATTCTCCTCATCTAGTTCTAGAGCATTCTGCGTTCCCGGGTTAGTTTGCTCGATTCCATGCAATAAAGCAGGAAGTCTCTCATAGCCATCTTCCGCTGATCCTCTCACCAACTTTTGAGCATGTAACAACGCTCTGTATGCGGTTGTGTAGCTCATCTTAATCCCATACTGCTTGTTCATTGATACTAAGACATGCTTTGGTGTAATCTTCTCAATTATTCCAAAACATTCTAGAAACAACCAACCAATATAACGCGGAGTATGACGTTTTTCTTAGCCTTCCGGTCCAGCGTTGAACATGTGTGGGCTCTATTGTAGATCATTACCCAAAACTTGTTTGGTTCGTTCTTGACAGCCGCTCGAAACTTCCAGTTGCATCCTTCCACAAGATATTTAGCGACAAACAGGCTCTTGTCAGACTTATCTACTGTAAATGCGTATTTCCTCATTATCGCCGTCAAACGCAGCTCTAATATAAGATCTTGCTTGCTATCAAAACACTTTCCGAGAAAGATGCCGTCGGACCAATTTCTTCCTCGACCAGCAAATCGTTCAGCCACACGCTGCAACTCGTAAGTCTTATTATCTTCATCTTCTTTATCATCTTCATCTCCCACTTTCCCATACATGCTATAATCTACACCATCATAGTAAGACTCAGCGTGTTTCTTGAAAACTTGCTCTGGCCCATCACCACCACCACCAACACCACCATCATAACCACCACTACCACCACCACAAATAGAATCATCTGATACTGAGCCCACATCTTCGTATTCCCAGTGTTTGTCTTTGTCTTCGTCATCTTCATCTTTTACATCGTGATTCCCCGCATCTTGATATGCCAAACCGGATCAGCTCGAGACACAAAGACGGATTAAATGCGCACTAGCTAACTCGACCATGCTCCTTATTGCCTATCATTTGTGACATAAATAGGAGGGCTATCCGGACCGATCTGTTGCAAGAGTGGTTCCGGTAACGGATATGATAACTCCACCAACTCGGTTTTCTTGTCCAGCATATAATCATCTTATACCATCTCAACAAGTTCACAATATGTAGAACAATCGCTCAAAGGGATAAACCGCCCTCCTTTGAGAGTATCCACCACAAAATGTCAAATCTGGTCTCTCACAACCCATTCACCAAAATTAACAGGTAGATGCACCATTATCTGTAAAAACAATAATGGAAAAACAACATTAGCGATCTTAATGGAAATATTAGACTTCTTCGCGAAATCTGATTCTATTAGCTACATTGCCAGAATTATTAAAAAATTTATTTAAAAATAATTACCGAACATAAGCATGTAAAACTAAGGCAGGAGGAACATATACAACTAACACACATATAGAAAATTGAAAATCAACAAAATTCATCACAGTTATACAAAAAAACGTTTGAAAAAAATTTGTCAATCCAGACTGCCACAAAAGTCTGACAAACAGTATGCCAGACCTCTATGGCAGTCTGAAAAGAGGGTATTTTTGCAATTAGAATGTTACAAAGCAGACTGCGGATGCCGTCTGACAAAAAGTTATAAAAACAGACTTCTATCGCAGTCTGACAAAAAGGGTATTTTTGCAATTGACCCAAACTTTAACTTTTTTGTCAACCTGCATTAGATGTCTGAGAAAAAGAAAAAGATAAAGGTATTTCTGCAATTGACCAAAATTTTGACTTTTTTGTCAGACTTCACGGAGAAGTCTGGCGTTTGTCAGACTTATCCTGCAGTCTGAAAAAATTATGGAGTAGTTTTGCAATTGACCAATGTTTGGCTTTCGTTCCCAGACTTCCATGGCAGTCTGACAGAAATTGGTGTATTTTTTGCGTTGATCAAAATCTTTGATATCAGACTTCTTTAGCAGTCTGAAAGATTTCATCATTTTCAAACTGCCATAGAAGTATGAAAATTGTTCCCTCATATTCAGACTGCCAAAGAAGTCTTATACTTTTTCCCCCATTTTGGTCAACTTTTGAAAAATTTCGGTCAATTACTACCAGTACCCTATTTTTTTTTCAGACTTCTGATTCCGTCTGAAAAAACAATCAACTTCTGGTCAAAGTCGCTCATTTTTACTTCATATTGTATATGATGTCTGAATAAAAAGTCAAGTGTTTGGTCAATTGCAAAACTACCCTATGCCTCGATTAGAGGAGTTTCTTGATTTTTTTGTTTTCAAAGGAAATTACCAGACTTCAATTTTAATCTCAGTATTTAAAAGTCAATTGCAAAACTACCCTCTCGTTGACCATGTGGGTTTCATCAGACTTCTAAAGCAGTATGAGTATACAACTCAGATCTGAAAATCGACGATATGCAAAAATTCTTACCTATATCCGTTTAGAGTTTGTTTTCACCCTCGTCGAGCGCCCATAACGTCTAATATCACCGAAATCCCGCAAGCCCAGTCGTATTTTGCCGTTTTTATGCCATAAAAAATTATTTCGGTAAGTTTGAATCGGAAAATCGAGGGGAAATGGGAGAACTCGGAGAGGAGAACTTGCGAAAATGAAGTCCGAGCTCTATTCTTGGGCTTTAATGGCGAAAAATGGGTTAGTTACTGCATTAACTCGTCGACGATGGTGGTTGTCGTGGAGGTTGAGAATTGATGGCAATGGCATTTCCGTAATTAAGTTAGATCTGAATTTTTTTTTTTTGTCTTTTGAGGAATACCCATATTCTTAAAGGGTAATTCATGGGATTTTGAAAAAGAGGAGAGGAAGGGGGCATTTTTAGCTTTGACTTCAAATTGTAGGGTATTTTTGCAAAAAGGCCCTTGATTTATGTTTTGTTTGGGGACAAACAAAGTCTAAGTCTGGGGGAGTTGATATAACCGTGTTTTTACCCATTTTCCATTCGGTTTTTTAACACTTTAATAAGTGTTCCATTCGGCTTTTAAGCATTTTATTATGACTTTTGCATATTTGTAGTGCCAATACTCTTTTCAGGTTATCAAGGCAAAATCAATGCAAATTGGAGCAAAATCCCATTTTTGGAAAGTTTCAAACCATCATAAATTCGCCCTTTGATGAAGACCTTCTCACTCTCTGGTCAAGCCTAAATTTGGACACAAGATAGAAGGATCGGCCACCTGTCAATTCCGACTTGTTTGAGAACGATCCAACGGTTCAATCTCAAGAACCATCAAGAGTACTGAATCCCCATCAAGCTGTCAAGCAGAAGCATAAGCATGGAGAAACCACTCATGGCCGCGGCCAGAAGGGTCGTGCTCACGGCCAGAGAGGGTTGCACCAAGACCAACTAATTTTTCCCACGACCAGCACAGTTTCATCCCGGACCAGGCTCGTTTGCAAGTCCACTTCAAATCCTTTGCCGTTTTGGACAAGGAATAACCCTAAACGATTTTTGAAGAGCTAAAGACATATAAATATGTATCTTAGGTCATTTAATTTCGTGTGCCTCCTGTGTGCCTCAATTAGATACGAAATTTATCACCAAAAACTCTTTTAGTTTTTCTTTGTTCTTAGATCTAAGGAGATAGAGATCTCTCTCTTGAACCCTTTTGTTTTTGTTCTTATTTATGGTTATGCAACCATCAACCACATTTTTTCTTTGCATAATTATTTCTGATTAGTTTCATAGTTGGGTTTTAAGGGGTTTTAATCAAAGAGGATTTTCGTGATTGATGAGGATAACAAGCGTTAAACTTAGCTCAATTTCTAGAAGTTCTTTTTTTTAAGTTTGTTCTTACTGCATGAATTTAACGTCGCGAACTAGCTGCTGATCTTAGGATTGATAAAGCAACAAAAGTGATGAATTTATTGACCGGAACTAGCTTAGGAGAGCAATTGTGCTATAAGATACGAAAGCATACTTATAGGGCGTTGTGAACGTATAACGAACTTGAATCTACTGCGTGGCTACCAATGAAAGTTGAGTAGTTAAGTTGTTAGAAAATAGGTGTTTAGAGCTACGAGAGTATGTTAAATACAATTTCGTGTTCTAGTTTGTGGAACTTTGATCTAGAAACGATTATGAGATTTGTTATCTTGTTTGAATCAATCTGAACTTATGTGATAACCCTGGAAAACTCAACGCCTAGTTCTTATAGTTTACGTTCTTTTCTACTTTTCGTTTAGCTTTTCTTTTCTTTGCATACTTAGGAATTGTGACACCCACTCTCAAAACATATTTTTCTTAGACTTATCCTCTAACATGTTATAGATTTTTGCAGACATGCGTAGATTCTCTGTGGATCGACACCCTAAGTACTACAACGCACATTTGTGCACTTGTAGACATGGGTTTTATAAATTAAAACTTGAATGTCTCGTCCAAAAGAGACTGCATGAATAGGTACCTTATTATTGACACTCTCCAGTCCGGGCTATACTCTTCGTCGGATGACGGTTCTCCTCTGGATATCGTCGTTACTTATATCTCGGAGTTAATGCTTGTTCTACCAATTCCTTATACCAAGATCATCATTTTCACCTCGTTATCCTAGGTCGAGGCCAGGGCTGCTAAAACGTCGGCCGAAATGTTCTCCCCTCTAGGGATCCTTGTTAATGTAAATTATCTGAATGAATACGATAATTCTTGCACCAACCTTAGGTAAGTGCTCATCTGTGCGTCCTTACCCTTGTATTCTCCACTGAATTGATTCGTGACAAGTTGGGAGTCACATAATGCATCCACTTCTTGAGCCTACATTCCTTCTGCTAAACGCATTTCATATTCTGCTTCATTGTTAGAAGCACTGAATTTTAACTTGAAGGACCGCTAGGTCACTGATGCTGCTAGGGTTTATCGTCAGCTTCAGGTAATAAAATTTATAACCCTAGGTGTCTGCAACTTCAAAGCATTGCGATGTAGTACTTATGGTATCAATCCACAGGGATTCCTCGCTTTCCTGCAAAAACTTTGGACAAATAATTAGTAAGGAATTCTAAGACGAAAATGGGTTTTAAAGGGTTTTTATTTGATTTTCTGAATTAAATTTTTTATTTGATTTTCTGAATTAAACTTTTTATTTGATTTTCTGAATTAAAGAAAAGAGGAAATAACACAAAACAAGAAAGAGAAGAGAAATCGATCAAAGCAAAAAAAATATTATCTAGATTTTATTTTTTTATGAACGAACTAAACAAATAAAACTTTTTTTTTGAGTTTATAAGAAGCAAATCAATAGAAACAAATAACTTTTATGCGTTTTTAAATTTATGATGAACAAGAAGCAAAAACAATCGAAACAACAATTTGTTTTTGGTTTTTTTGTATAAAATCGAAAAAATCAGAAAGTAAAACAAAATAATATAAAAGATAGATAAGGGAAAGAATTCACCTTGGAGATATGAGCTTTTGAAGCTCTGATACCATATGATATAAGATTGAATCTCACAATCTTATGAACACATGATTTCAAGGGCTCTCGATTTAAAATGGAAGATGGATCGATGGGAAAGATGGAGATAGGGGTTTTGTTGCTGATTCCACAACAATACAAGAATAAACTAGTTTGAATCTCACAAACTAATCTACACGCAATCACACAAGATTAAGAACTCTCTCCAAAGACTTGAAATGACAAGGAACATCAAAGACTACACGCTTTGAAACAACACACAAAGTTTTCTATTAAAATGATTCGTAGAGGGGTGAATTACAATGGAAACGAAGGTGAGCTTATATAGAGACTCTAGTGCAACAGTAATAAGCTAAAATGAAGAAACAAATTGCAGAAATTAAGTTAAATATAGCCATTGGGCTATTAAAAGGGAATCGGCCAAAATAAGGCAAGTTTGCAAGTGCTTTAGTCTTGAAAGTTTGGGGCCGAAACTGAAGTGTCTAGGTGCGTCCTGGTTTGTGTGATAAGCCTTCAAAATGCAGCAGTAATGATAGGAAAAGAGCCGTTGAAGTGTGAACGCGCTTGACCCTATTTTTGGCAAGTTTGGTCTACTTTGATCTTGAGTGATCTGGTGTGCTTTAGTGTACCTTTGGACGTGGTGTATAGTCTCTAGATGATCTCCTAGTTTCCAAATGAAGTGCTGAGATGTTCCTAGATAAGAGAAATGGAGACTTTCCTTAAACGACCTCGGAATGATCCGTTTAGAGATGTTGCGACTATTTGAATGATATGGGTCGATCCAAGCCTGGTCTCCTTGGTTTTGGTTGCTCCATTATGTTTTCAACGGGATCATATTATCTCCTAGGCTGGGCCAAGTGTTGGTGAATTCGAATACATTGTTTGTGGGCCGATACTCCTTATCGGGTGGGCTGGTGAGCGGTACAGGTAAGATCTTAGCCGGAAAGGCTGATCTTTCTCGAACCGGTGACTGAGAGACTCGACCAAATTATTCACATGGGTCAGTTGGTCGACAAATGTGTGATCCCTCAGTGTATTTATGGCATAGTTTCACCGGTACAACATCGACAAGGCATCGCTCGGCTTTAGATGGGCCGGATGATATTTCTCTGAGTATTGAGTTCTCCTCGGGCTGGCTGGTTGGGACGATGTCCACATCACCGGGGTATGTTCGATTGAAAGCATGGTAACAAAGCTCATAAATAATCAATTCTAGCAAACTCTACAAACGCGAACACTGAATTATATATAACCTACTGTTGTAGTATTACACACCTATAATTTAACAACTTAACTACTCAGCTTTCGTTGGTAGCCACGCAAAAAATAATGCAATAAATTCAAGTTCATTAACGTTCACAATACTAAAGCATACTTATAGCGAAATTGCTCCCTAAAGATTAGTTTTGATATTTAGATTCAACACTTTCATGGTTATAATATACCTAGGATTAATTTCTAGTTCATGACGGTAGATCCATGCAGTAATAACAAATCTACAAGAAAGAGTTCCGGCTAAGTTATCTCATGAAATTCTTAGCAAACATATGGATCCCCTTTGATGATCCCTTATACCCAACTACTAATCTACTCAGACATAATCATGAAAGACAAAATCGAGTTTTTGAATTGCAAAATCAATAAAATCATAAAGAAACAAAAGGGTTCAAGAGAAATCTCTATCTCCCTAAACAAAGAACAAAGAACAAAAGTAAAATAGTTTGGTGCTAATTCGTGTCCAAGGGTGGCACACAAGACACACGAATTAGGGCAACTAAAACAACATATTTATAAGTCTTTTGCTCTCTTTTCGTCGGTCTCAGGGATTTCCAAAAGATAGACTTAACGGGATTGAAACGGGTTCTCATGACGAATTTGAGTTGGCAGCGGGTGCGTGCTCTCCAGCCACGATCGGGTGCTTTCTGGCCGCGGGTCGGAGTCTGTTGAGATTGAACTGTTGGATCGTCCTCAAATTAAGTGGAATGGAAAGCTTGCTAGTCCTTCTTTAATGTCTCAAAATTTGGACTGTATCATATGGTGAGAAGATCTTCTTTGATGGTTGAATTTCTGACGGTTTGACACTTAGCTGAAAATCTAGTTTTTCTCTAATTTACATAGCTTTTACCTAAGTAACCTGAAAAGAGTCTTGCCACTACATATATACAAAAAATACTATAAAATCACTTAAAACCGAATAAAACACTTGTTAAAGTGCTCTAAAATCGAAGGTAAAATGGGTGAAAATACGGTGTTATCAGTCCCCTCGCCATCGGGCGAAGCGAGCTGGATTCCAACCACAGAGCCGCCTTGCAAAGAGGCTTAATCCACATGTAGGGTCCACCGCTTAGCAGGGTCTTTGGTATATTTTTCTTGCTCGACCAACTCTTTTATGAAATTTGCTAAAAAAAACTTGGGACTTGATAGTTTTCCGAGGTTTATATTGTATGTCGTATTCGCTGAACTCGATTGCCCACTTGACTAGTCTCCCAGATTGACTCATTCCATGCAGGATGGAATGGAGTGGCTTAGTTGTTCCCACTACTATTGAGTGTAATTGGAAGTATGGTCTTAACTTCCTCGATGATACTTCTACGACCATGTCGAGCTTTTTGATCACCGTGTATCTTGTTTTGGCATTAGCCAAGGTTTTGCTTACGTAGAATACCAACTTCTGTTCTCATAAATCCTATCGGATTAGGACTCCCGATATGGCTGTTGATGATACCACTATGTATAAATACAAAGGCTCCCCATCAACGAGTTTAGATAGCACGTGGGGTTCCTTTAAATATTGTTTTCAGCTATCTGAATGCTTCTTCGCATTCTTAGTTCAAGGCAAAACTCTTGTTTCCTTTGACAACGGGAAGAACGGAAGACATTTGACGGTTGACTTCGATATTAATCGATTTAGTGCAGCGACTATCCGGTCAGACGCTGAACTTCGCGCTTTGTCCTTGGCGAGGGCATTCCTCGGAAAGCAATTAATCTCCGTGGAAATCGCCTCAATTCCTCTTGGTGTAACTAAGTACCCCAAGAATTACGCCGACGCGACTGCGAAAGTGCACTTTGCGGGGTTGAGTTTCATCCCGAAGTGATTTAGTATTTCAAAACATTCTTTCAGATGTTGGATAGTGATGTGAATCGGATTCGTCTCCGAAATTTCAGGTTTTAAATTTGTAAACCTTAAAGCCTGCAAGTGCACATATGTGCGTTGTAGTACTTAAGTTATCGATCCACATGGAGGAAATGCTGTTCTATGAGACCTTAGACACTGTATAGTAAATAAACCTAAGACGAATATATGTTTATAGGGTTTTGTCACGAACTCGAAACTAGGAATCTAAACTATACTAAACTAGACTAAACTAAACTAAGCGAGAAAATAAGAAAGCGAACGAGACTAAACTAAGCTAAACTAACCGAATAAATAAATCTAATCTAAGTGAACAGTAGCAAGCAATAATTATTTCGAGTTGTAAATCAATTAACGAAGCGTTGGGCAATCGGGAATTCTTTAGGGTTCATGGCCGATTTTCACCGAGAATTCGCTAAGATTTCTAAAGCGACTTTTTGTCGTCTTTGGGTTCTTGAACTTGAAACACGTACGCTGCGTGTAGTCTACTACCGTAATCCTACACACCTACTCACTTAAGTACTCGGACCGTAGCTTCCGACTCCGCCCGCATAAGAAGTGAATGATACTCTCAAAGGTCGTCTATGCCCACAATTCCTCCATAATTATACTTACGAAATCCTACGACGGATTTGCTCGTTTACCCTAGGTCAAGCGATTAGATACAACACTTCCATGGCTCTAAAACGCCTAATATCTGTTGCTAAGACGGTTAGTCAAGCAACGCATTAACAGCAAGGATAGAACGAAGAACCCTAATCGGTATCCTAGACTAAAAAACTAATAAGAATCGAACCATGAGAGCCCCTTCAAAAGCTTCTGAATTGCACAATCAATATATAAGGAATCGAACAAAAGGGTTCAAGGGAAATCCCTATCTCCCTAAACAAAGAACAAAGAACAAGAGCAAAAGTTTGGTGCAAAACAAGTCTTAGAGTGTAACAAGAGGAGGCCACAAAATTGTGGCTCTAAAACAAGTATTTATAGGTATTCAACTTATTTTGGTCGAGTTAGGGTTTGACGGGAAAAGACGGTTTTGGTCTCGTGTGAAGAAACGACTTGAATTAGGCGAATTTGGCTTGGTCGCGGGTTTGTGCTCTCCAGGAGTGGCGAACTGGGCTCGGGCCGCGGGTCCGTGCTCTCCAGGCGTGGTGAACTGCTTCTCGGCAGCTTCGTCGGTCTTCGGTGCATCGGGTATATTTTAGGATCCAACCATTGGATTACCCCTAATCCAATTGCATTTGAAATCTGGTTGTCACTACTTTGTTGTATCCAAATTTGGGGACGATCAGATGGTGAAAAGGTCTTCATAAGCTGCAAGACTTCTTGACGGTCCAAATTTATTCAAAAACGTATTTTTGTTCCGAAATGCACTCTTTTATCCCGAGTTACCTGAAAAGAGTCTAAAAACCGCAAAACATGCGAAACCCGTAATAAAATCATAGAAAACCAAGTGGAACACTTATTAAAGTGTTCTAAAATATATAGCAAAACGGGTAAAAATACGGTGTTATCACACCCCCAGACTTAAACCTTGTTTTTCCTCAAACAAGACAAAGCTCAAGCTTGGAAATGATCAAACGAAAATCATCGGGAACTAGAAATCTCAGAGACCGTCCTTCTAAACCATAACCATCGAACTACATCAATCGCAATCTAGTCTACAAAATTCTCACTATAAGTTCCCGTAACACTAGTCCACGGTATCCGTCATATGAAATATAAACTTTCAAAATCCAAAAATTAGGTCAACTAGCTCTCTACATTCATTAAGTATAGGAGTGGGTTTCTCTTCAAAATGATTAAACCAAGAAAATCGATGCTAGGTATTTAAGGCATTTAGAGGTGAGGTTAAGAGTGTTTTGGGTTACAGTAATTTTACCGGAGGGTGCGAGATATTATGCAAAACAGCAAGAGAGGAAGGACCTATTGATCACCATAACTTCTAGTCACTTCTTCTTGCGTAATAATGTTGCACTTCCTCCTTTCTCCAAAAACAAAAGTTTTATGTCATTCCTCCAGACTTAGAATTTTATGTGGGCTCGGAATGATAGACTTCTTACAAACGAACCATAGATGCCTCATAAGTATTTTGACTAACCTAGACTCTTGTTTCCTTTCCCTTTCGGTTATTTTTGATTTTTTTTTTTAAAAAAATGTTCGAAATGGGGAAACTCCTTTTATTGAATTAGAGTCTTAGGGGCATTGAAATTTACCATGATTTTGAGTTTTTCCAAGGCATAACCAAGCTCACATCTTTGTTGAATTCTCCACCACCGATCGCGTATAGTCTTCGTCTTTAGTGTCTGAAAGATGTGTCGTTCCTCCCTCTCTGGCATTTTTGCACATATCTGCACATAAGACACAAAGAGAGTTGCATGAGGTTTGAACAGTGGTTAAGTTTCGGGTGGGATACCAACTAAAGATGAGCTGGCCATTCATGTACGACAAAGAGTGATAAAAGGTAAAAGTGTCATGAATGTATGGTTCGTTATCTTTGCCTAAACCTTTGATGAGAAAATTAAGTCAAGATTAAGTCCAAATAAAATAGAGTTAGCATATTCCAGCCTAGAGAATCTCTATGGTCTAAATTCCTCTAGAGATTTTGCATTAACAGAAACTCTACCTACCGCCTAGTCTAGAACGAAATTACGAAAGAGCATGTTACTAGGGGATAGCATAGAAGCACACTGGTCGGTTATCGTCATGGATTCCTTTCATCATTCCGTCAAAATGTATTCCTACGCTTTTCGAAAAACGTCGAAAAATACAAAATGCAAACACAAATGAAAGAAGTGGTGGTTAGTAAGGGATGGAATCCTCCACAGAATTAAATCACAGTGTCCTAAGTGTGAAATAAATCAGGTAAGGACGAATAAATAAATGGATGTAAATAATTGAAAAAGTTTAAGAGAAAAGAAAACTTACCTGGATGAGATTAAGGAATGGCTACGATTTTTGGGAATGGTTTTGATTTCTAGGATCGAAACAAATCGTTCAGGATCGCCAGGGGGCAGGCCGTGGTTCGGGCTTGTGTAGCCGCAACCATTGGCAAGACGGCCGCAGGTTGGTTGATCGCGACCGCGGCCACGAGCTAGCTTGCCGCGGGTATGGCTTAGGCAGCCGCGGTTGAGCTTCTTCATGCGGTCAAGTACTTCCTTCTGGTTCGGGTTGGACCGAGAAATTTTGAACCGTGTCTCCATCTTTTTGTCTTTTCGGTTTTATGATATATATATTATTTTTTTAGAAAACTGAAAACTAAGAAAATAAAAAGTTAGTAGAAAAAGAAAGAAAAACTAGAAAGAAAAGTGTACTTAAAATGGGTTGCCTCCCATTGAGCGCTTTTGTTTAAAGTCGTTTAGCTCGACGTTGGTAACGAGGTGAGCATAGTCGTAGAAGGGTCTTGTCCGAAAACAAAATTTCTTTGATTTAACCTTGTAATCTTTGGTGTAAAATATATCACACCATTCCCAGTCGGGATTTCTGTCATCAAGTCCGAGAAGGTGATCTCCTTCGGGATCACAATGAAAAATCATACTTGGAGCTTCCTTGAAGTATGATTTATCAACATTGTCCGTGATTGGCGAACGTGTTGGATGCTTGTATGTTGAAGTGTATGAGGTTTGCGTCACGTCGTAAGATTGAATCATGTTGAAAGATGCATGGGGGGAATGGTCCTTCATGATCTGAAGTGGTGGTTAAGGTTAAGCATCCAAGGTGAAGACGGTTTGCTCGAAGAGGTGTGGCAAGATCACGAGCAATCGGAGGAATGATGAAACAGGTGCTGGCCGCATGTGGGGCAGGTGCAGCCGCAGCAAAAGTGCGACAGGTCGGTAAAGTGCGCCCGCGGTGGAAGAGGGCTTGGCCGCGGGTGGAGGAGGTGCGACAGCGGCGGAGATGTCTCGGCCTGATTTGCTCGATTCGTCATCTGCTTTGTCTCCAATGATGTTTTCTGGTCTTAGGGGAATATTTGGCTTCTCATTGGCTTCATTTAAGTCTCCATCACGTCCCATGTGAGCAAAGGCAGAGTGTGCATCAAAATAGATCATTTTGCACGTCAAAATTTTCAGTTTGATGTTTTCTTCAAGTGTGACGGATGCACCTTTTTCTAGAACGTTTTTAACGTTCTTTGTTGCTCCTCCAGGGTCTAAGAGTGGTTCATCTCCGCTGCATGTGTTTATAAAATGAGAATCACAAAATTCTATTACCTTGATCGAGCATGGAACATCAAATTTTTCGGGATCCTTCTCCTTTGAAAGCGTCATCAATGGTTGCTCGGATGCATCCATTAGTGTCTCATCCTTCAGGAGGTCTGCCTCATGCTCGACGTGGTGAGGAGTAGGAGTAGAAACATGTCCTTCTTCTCCTTGATGTTTTTCTTTGATGGCATGAGCTTGAGATTCCAAGGGACTTTTATTTGGTCGCTTCTTTCTAATCAATTTGGCTGTGGTACTCCATCAACTACGGTAGCTACGTAGTACCATTCATCTTCGTGCATAGACTCGTTTATTTCTTGAATACTATTGTCCACATTATCTTTGGAGAAATCTAGCCCCTCATAGTTTCCCTTCGAAAATCGCTTTACCTTGGCCCTAACCTCTTTTCGTTTTGATGCACTCTTCAAGCATTATTGTAGCAAGTTGCGTTCAAAGCGCTCTTCATTAAAATCAGGGCATGTTGATCTAACAATCGATTTTAACATGTGGATGAGTTCGGGTGTGTATAAGCTATCTCGTTAGTGAGGAGGCGCGTGGCGTCCTTGAGAGTGGCTGGTCGGTGCCGGTTTCCAATCCATCTAGAACGAGTCCATCCATCTATCTCTCTTCATCTTTTCATCACAACTCCATTTTCTTGTAGGTCGAATCGCCACCGCCACCGCCGCCGCCACCGCCCTCGCCGTCGTCAACTTCGTCTGTGCAACTGAGTTAAGCTTCCTAGAAACAAGTTTTTCGCCTTCTACTCTACTTTTTTCTGCAAAATTTTTAGATCTATACGAAATAAGACCATTTTCTATGTTCTTTGCCTAGATCTAAACAAACAGATGAGTTTTTAATTAATTTTGTTTTAGATCTACAAGATAGAAGTCCATTTTTAATTAATTCCGTTTTAGACTCGATTAGAAGTCTGAAATTATACTTTCATTTAATTAGACTCTGTTAGAAGTCGGAAATTTGAGTTTGTACGAATTAGACTTGAGAAGAAGTCTGAAATTAGACTTTTCCGAATTAGACTCTTTTAGAAGTCTGAAGTTCGACTTGATTTTAAATTAGACTTTATTAGAAGTCTGGCTTTAGACTTGTTTTAATTTTTGCGACTGTTTTCTGGTACACATGATGGGGCGATTCAGTCACCTTCCAACGTCGAGTAGTTCATGTTCAACAGGTCGACGTCGATCCGGATCATCCTACGGTTTCCCCAAGAAATGCTTCTGCGGTCTGGAGCCCGTCATGCGAACATCCACTACTACCGATAATCCAGGAAGAAGATTCTTCAGATGTCGTAACTATGATGTAATGGCCTCCAGATGTCATGTGGTTCGTTTTTTTTTCTTCTGCTTATTATAATTTGGGATCTTAATATGATTGTATAAATGTGGATGTGTAGGATGGTGGTTACCATATAATGAAGTGGTGGGATGAGGCTATGACTGAGGAGTTTAACGATGTAAAGCTGTATGTTGACCAACATGGTCAACTAATTGATGGCATGTTCGCTTCTAATGCTCAAAGCGACAAGTATTTGTCCACGTTGCTCGATGACGTCAAGGTAACGAAGGCAAAGATAGCTCAATTGAAGGAGCGGTTGACGGAGAAGCCATGTGGCCAGATAATGCGTGGCGTCAAGTTGAAGAGTCTGACGTTCGCTGGTGCTATTATTATCGTCCTGATCATGTTTTTCTGTTTTGGTTTCTTGTAATATGTGACAATTTGTAACCAAAATTTTTATTTTTTTCCATGGAATGAGATATTTGATTTTGAAGTCGGTTTAATTTATCTGTGTCCTTCTTTACTATGTCAGACTGTTTATGAAGTCTTAATTAATTAGACTTCTTTCGAAGTCTGAAAAACTTAAACTTTTGAAAATTTTCACAAGTATGGTCCTGAAAATATCACCATTTCAGACTGTAAAATGAGTCTGGCAGTAGATGTATTTGAAAAATACTTCTAAGCGGCAATTAAAAATATTAGAAAAAGCGCGAATTTTGCCGCCCAAAATTTTCAAACTTCTCGCTCAATTATCTCATCACTATCAGACTGCTAAAAGAGTCTGATATCAGACTGCGTTAATAAGTCTGACATAAGATTGCGAAAGCGGTATTTTATGTGATAAAAGCGTTTTTTTTAACCGCCGCTTAGGACACATTTTTACAGTTACCGAAGCAATTAACAAAAAAAAAACACCGATTCTTTCTCGGAGAAACTGAACCGACATCTTCGTTGTCGCTGCCGGAATTCATCGCTTACATCGTCTCATGTGCCTTCGACGGTAAGATTCTTCTACTCCTCTCTTCGCCGCAAACCGTCACCTTCTCGATACTGATTTCTAGAACTCAGCGCTGAACTCTTGTCTTTTTTGATTTCCAGATCTGGTTTCTCTTTCCTCGCCGTTGTCACCGCTCCTTCAAGTCTTCCATAGAGGGTAAAAGATTCAAATTGAGCAATAATGTTTAGATCTTTGGGTTTGAGTTGTATTGTGTTCTGTGGATTTTTGGGATTCGTCCGATTACTTCATGAATAGCCTTCGTAGTTAACTCTAACTACATTTCGTCAGATTGCAAATAGAGTCTGAATTTGAGTAGTCAGACTGCATATGACGTCTGAATTTAAGTTTTCAGACTGCTAATGGAGTCTGGTTGTGGTTGATGCAGGTTTTAGACATAATGGCAGAACGTGAATTCCCTCCAAAGATGTTCACAACCGGGTATGAGCCTCAACCAGACAAAAGCATACACTACTTCAGCAATAAGAGAGATCTCATGGACGCTCTCCAAGAAGCGTTGGATGATGATGAGTGGGAAGAGCTTCGCAACTCAGCCTTTGAGGTTTTTGTGAAGTGGGATGAGCTGAACTTCATATGGTGTTCAAGGATGGTGCACTACATGCTTACTATGCAACTAGAGGTAGATCAGAAGCATGAGCTTTGGTGTCTTCTTGGCCTTCAACCGGTGAGGTTTTCCCTCAATGAGTTTCAACAGATAACCGGACTCAATTGCGACTATGTTGATAATCTGGAGTACCCGGAGGTTGAGTATACAACCGATATGAGAGCAATGTGGGAGCTTCTTGGGCTGGATTTCGAGGTAGGGCCAAGTTATTTTCAGTTACTGGACGCTTGCAACAGATGTCGAGGCTGGGAACGGCAAGATAGGATTTGGTTGGGCTACCTAGCCATCTACACGAGCTTCACTGAGGCTCAACACTGGTCAGTTTCCGCAAGGGCTGACATGACTAAGCTACTGCTGTCTCCAGGGGCGTTAGAAGCATACCCATGGGGAAGACTGGCCTTCAAAATCTTGGTAGACTCTGTCAAAACAGAGGCAAAAAAAAAACTCCAAGATGACAAAAACTATCAGGTTGAGGGCTTCACTGAGGTCTTGAACTTATGGGTATATTGGGCATGTCCCGGGATTGCTACGCTTTATGGAACGCACTTGCAAGATAACCCAGCCCCACCGCTCTTGGCTTACAAAGGATCAAGGAATCAGAAGAAAGTCGATTTAGAGTTACGCAAGCTGGTATTTTACTGACCTTTTTTCCTTAAAATTCACATTTGATTGCTCTATGTCAGACTGCAAATTCAGTCTGATAAGTTATCAGACTAATTTTGAAGTCTGAATTTTTCCCAGACTTAATTTGCAGTCTGAAAGTTGTTGCCTGACTGAATTTGTAGTCTGAAATATTGAAGACATACCTTTTTTGAAGTCTGAAACTTTGTACCATACGGGATATGCAGTCTGGTAGATTTTATTTATTTTTTAAATACTAATATATATTTTGCTCGTTGACTTGTACTTGCAGACTCGCGTCACCAACTTCGCCATCAAGGAGTTTGAGGACATGTTCCCCCAGTGGGACGATGGTGAGGATGATGAGAAAGTTGCGAACATTGTGAAAGCAATGTTGGGTGAGTTTGAGCGCCCTTGGAGGTGGAGTTTTAAACACTAGAAGTCTGAAGGTGTGTTCGCCATTGTCAAGAAAGAGGTGCCCCTTATTAAGTCCGAGGTGGTTAAGTCTGAGGGTGGTCTGAAGAAGGCCAAGGGAAATGGTGTTAAGAGGAAGGTTGTTGATGATGATGGTGAGGATGTTGATGATGATAAGAATCGAGCAAAATCAGGCGGTGATGATGGTGGTGAGGTTGTTTACTTGATCAAGTCGGTGGGTTCTCAGATGAATGAACTTTTTAGTCTTGTTAAAGAAGGTTTTAAGCAGGTGGGTGAGAAGATGAATGAACTTGAGAAGGAAGTTAGGTTGTTAAGGGGAGAAAAGAGGAGGAAATCTGGTGTTGAGAAGTCTGATGGTGGTGTTGAGAAGAAGTCTGATGATGGTGATAAGGTTGATGATGGTGGTGATAAGAAGTCTGATGGTGGTGATGGTGAGAAGTCTAAGGGTGGTGAAGATGGTGGCCGAGCTGGCGTCGATGGTGGTGAGGCTGGGGCGGGGAAACGCAAAAAGGCTCCGCGGAAGAATATTACACCCAAAAAAATTGTTGTGAAGCCTCCTAAGCCCGCCGCGGTTGTTGAAGCTGCAGACCAAAAAGGACCTGAAAAAGAAGCTTCAGCGGTAGACGATGCAAAAGAAGCCCTGGCTGAAGACAACCCTGCCCAATCGTCTAAGGCCAAGATTCAGACTGTGGTGGATGTTAGGGTTAGTGTCCCAAACCCTCTACCAAAAAATGTTCAAGAAAGGAGATGTAGTCGAAGACTTAAGGACAAAGCTGTTGCTTAATATGCAGTATAAGTTTGATAGTTGTTTGTAAAAACCTGAACCTATGTGCAACTAAAAACTAGTTATTTCGCTTTGTTGTTGTGTTTGATGTGAACATGGTTATCTGGTATTAGACTGAGATTTAGGTCTGATTTTGGTGTTATTTTAATCTCTGTCAGACTTCTTTAGAATTTATATTGCAGTTTGTAGGTGGCGTGGATAGTGTTAGATTATTTTTCTTAGACTTTTATTGCAGTCTGACGGAGGTGGGTTTTTTTTATTTTGTAAATGCAGAGTAGTGTCGTGGGCAGCGAACAGAGTGTTCTTATCGTTGACAAGGCGGCCACAAGCGTAAACTTTGATGCTGCATATATGTCGAAACAAGATACTAAGCAGGAAGCTGTTGGAGCTTATGTAAAGGCGAAGGCTCAAGAACTCAAACAGAAAAAGCCGGATAAGAAGGAGAGAAAGAGCTCAACCCAAGTGCAGATCACACCGACATATGATCCTTGTGCTCTGGCAACCAGGACGGAAGTGAAGACACTTAATGATCATGTCAAAAAATTGTCGTATGTCGTCACACTCTACCTATATTCTAGAATAATTAGATCGATGTCTAACACGCGTAATATATTCTGTAAGGGTTATCCGAAGAGGGAGGCGAACACATCCCTATCTTGGTACTACGATCTGTGCACCCCCAAGGAATGGCTGCATGACACGGTTAGTATATAATCTGGTCAGGTTTAATGATTTTTTGTTCTCAGACTTGATTTGCAGTTTGACATTGTTGTTATCTCTTTTAGACTTCCTTCAGACTTCTTTAGAGGTCTGATGTCATACTTCTTTTCAAGTCTGGTGAAAGAATTTCTTTTCTCAGACTTGTTTTGCAGTCTGACATTGGTGTTCTCTCTTTTAGAGTTTCTTTAGAATTCTGTTTAAGTCTGACATTTTTTGCACAATGTTGACTGAATGCAGCAAATAGATGCTGGGATTGATATGATGAGGCTTCGACAACACGAACACCCGGAATTGTTCAGGTCCGAGAGGCTGACCTTCATTGACACACAACTGGGTAATTTGTGGAAGAAACATTATGATCATTTTGTGAAGAGCGGCGAAGGAGAAAATGTGATGCCCATGGCAAGGAGGCTGCCACCTGGTGTATGGGATTACCATACTGGTGAACTACCCTTATTCCTGAAATCAAACAAGATTTTGGGGCTGGAAATTGATTACATCTACACTGCCTTGCACGTTGGGGGAAATCATTGGATAGCTATTATGATTTATATCCCGGATAGGCACGTAACCATATGGGACATCATCATTGGACCGAAAACCGATGAGGTGGTAGGAGTGGCAGTGGCACCTATATGTGAGATCTTTCCCTTCGTGATGCATTGTTTGGCCCCAGTAGATGATAGGTGGAATTATCCCCTTGAGCGATACACCTACACGATTTTAAGGAGCCCGAAACTTCCCCAAAACATCCAGACAGGTGATTGTGGGGTGTTTTGTTTGAAGTTCATTGAGTTCCATTCTCTTGGGATGCCGTTTCCGAAGTGGATGTGTGATAAGAACATGAAGACTTGCAGAGAGAAGCTTGCGTATGAGATATTAACTAAGCTCTGCCAAACAGGTGAAGAGGCTCGTACCGACACCGAGAATGAATTGCTAGACGTCTATGAACAGGTGAAGTAGAGTTCCTCTTTAACTTTTGGATTCCCGAGAACAATGGATTCTTGCATATATTTATCTTTTGTAGATGTAAGAAAAACTCATCCATCTTTTGGCTTACTTTCTGCGGGAATTTTTTGTGCCATGCCAATTGTGATGTCAAAAGCGTGTTGGGCATAGGTAGGGTATTTCTACGTATTTTGTGACTATGTTATTTTGTAGATGGTAATAACAAATCCCTCGTTTTGCCCAAGGAAGAACCTTTTCAATAGAATTCTTGATGGAGGTGTGCCTATCTGAGACTATGACCAGAGGATATTGGCCTGAAATGCAGTCTCTAAGCTTTGTGAAAAACCACTCCCACGAGGCATAATTCTCAGAGTCTACAATGCCAAAAGCCAACGGAAATATTTGAAAATTGGCGTCTTGTGAGGCCGCCACTAGCATAACACCTCCATACGGCCCCGTAAGATGCGTACCATCTACCACAATGACTCTTCTAAGATACTTAAATCCCTCTATGGAAGCTCCATATGCTATAAATAGATATTTAAATCTATTCTCCTCATCTAGTTCTAGAGCAGTCTGCGTTCCCGGGTTAGTTTGCTCGATTCCATGCAATAAAGCAGGCAGTCTCTCATAGCCATCTTCCGCTGATCCTCTCACCAACTTTTGAGCATGTAACAACGCTCTGTATGCGGTTGTGTAGCTCATCTTAATCCCATACTGCTTGTTCATTGATACTAAGACATGCTTTGGTGTAATCTTCTCAATTATTCCAAAACATTCTAGAAACAACCAACCAATATAACGCGGAGTATGACGTTTTTTCTTAGCCTTCCGGTCCAGCGTTGAACATGTGTGGGCTCTATTGTAGATCATTACCCAAAACTTGTTTGGTTCGTTCTTGACAGCCGCTCGAAACTTCCAATTGCATCCTTCCACAAGATATTTAGCGACAAACAGGCTCTTGTCAGACTTATCTACTGTAAATGCGTATTTCCTCATTATCGCCGTCAAACGCAGCTCTAATATAAGATCTTGCTTGCTATCAAAACACTTTCCGAGAAAGATGCCGTCGGACCAATTTCTTCCTCGACCAGCAAATCGTTCAGCCACACGCTGCAACTCGTAAGTCTTATTATCTTCATCTTCTTTATCATCTTCATCTCCCACTTTCCCATACATGCTATAATCTACACCATCATAGTAAGACTCAGCGTGTTTCTTGAAAACTTGCTCTGGCCCATCACCACCACCACCAACACCACCATCATCACCACCACTACCACCACCACAAATAGAATCATCTGATACTGAGCCCACATCTTCGTATTCCCAGTGTTTGTCTTTGTCTTCGTCATCTTCATCTTTTACATCGTGATTCCCCGCATCTTGATATGCCAAATCGGATCAGCTCGAGACACAAAGACGGATTAAATGCGCACTAGCTAACTCGACCATGCTCCTTATTGCCTATCATTTGTGACATAAATAGGAGGGCTATCCGGACCGATCTGTTGCAAGAGTGGTTCCGGTAACGGATATGATAACTCCACCAACTCGGTTTTCTTGTCCAGCATATAATCATCTTATACCATCTCAACAAGTTCACAATATGTAGAACAATCGCTCAAAGGGATAAACCGCCCTCCTTTGAGAGTATCCACCACAAAATGTCAAATCTGGTCTCTCACAACCCATTCACCAAAATTAACAGGTAGATGCACCATTATCTGTAAAAACAATAATGGAAAAACAACATTAGCGATCTTAATGGAAATATTAGACTTCTTCGCGAAATCTGATTCTATTAGCTACATTGCCAGAATTATTAAAAAATTTATTTAAAAATAATTACCGAACATAAGCATGTAAAACTAAGGCAGGAGGAACATATACAACTAACACACATATAGAAAATTGAAAATCAACAAAATTCATCACAGTTATACAAAAAAACGTTTGAAAAAAATTTGTCAATCCAGACTGCCACAAAAGTCTGACAAACAGTATGCCAGACCTCTATGGCAGTCTGAAAAGAGGGTATTTTTGCAATTAGAATGTTACAAAGCAGACTGCGGATGCCGTCTGACAAAAAGTTATAAAAACAGACTTCTATCGCAGTCTGACAAAAAGGGTATTTTTGCAATTGACCCAAACTTTAACTTTTTTGTCAACCTGCATTAGATGTCTGAGAAAAAGAAAAAGATAAAGGTATTTCTGCAATTGACCAAAATTTTGACTTTTTTGTCAGACTTCACGGAGAAGTCTGGCGTTTGTCAGACTTATCCTGCAGTCTGAAAAAATTATGGGGTAGTTTTGCAATTGACCAAAGTTTGGCTTTCGTTCCCAGACTTCCATGGCAGTCTGACAGAAATTGGTGTATTTTTTGCGTTGATCAAAATCTTTGATATCAGACTTCTTTAGCAGTCTGAAAGATTTCATCATTTTCAAACTGCCATAGAAGTATGAAAATTGTTCCCTCATATTCAGACTGCCAAAGAAGTCTTATACTTTTTCCCCCATTTTGGTCAACTTTTGAAAAATTTCGGTCAATTACTACCAGTACCCTATTTTTTTTTCAGACTTCTGATTCCGTCTGAAAAAACAATCAACTTCTGGTCAAAGTCGCTCATTTTTACTTCATATTGTATATGATGTCTGAATAAAAAGTCAAGTGTTTGGTCAATTGCAAAACTACCCTATGCCTCGATTAGAGGAGTTTCTTGATTTTTTTGTTTTCAAAGGAAATTACCAGACTTCAATTTTAATCTCAGTATTTAAAAGTCAATTGCAAAACTACCCTCTCGTTGACCATGTGGGTTTCATCAGACTTCTAAAGCAGTATGAGTATACAACTCAGATATGAAAATCGACGATATGCAAAAATTCTTACCTATATCCGTTTAGAGTTTGTTTTCACCCTCGTCGAGCGCCCATAACGTCTAATATCACCGAAATCCCGCAAGCCCAGTCGTGTTTTGCCGTTTTTATGCCATAAAAAATGATTTCGGTAAGTTTGAATCGGAAAATCGAGGGGAAATGGGAGAACTCGGAGAGGAGAACTTGCGAAAATGAAGTCCGAGCTCTATTCTTGGGCTTTAATGGCGAAAAATGGGTTAGTTACTGCATTAACTCGTCGACGATGGTGGTTGTCGTGGAGGTTGAGAATTGATGGCAATGGCATTTCCGTAATTAAGTTAGATCTGAATTTTTTTTTTTTTGTCTTTTGAGGAATGGCATTTGCGTGAATACCCATATTCTTAAAGGGTAATTCATGGGATTTTGAAAAAGAGGAGAGGAAGGGGGCATTTTTAGCTTTGACTTCAAATTGTAGGGTATTTTTGCAAAAAGGCCCTTGATTTATGTTTTGTTTGAGGACAAACAAAGTCTAAGTCTGGGGGAGTTGATATAACCGTGTTTTTACCCATTTTCCATTCGGTTTTTAACACTTTAATAAGTGTTCCATTCGGCTTTTAAGCATTTTATTATGACTTTTGCATATTTGTAGTGCCAATACTCTTTTCAGGTTATCAAGGCAAAATCAATGCAAATTGGAGCAAAATCCCATTTTTGGAAAGTTTCAAACCATCATAAATTCGCCCTTTGATGAAGACCTTCTCACTCTCTGGTCAAGCCTAAATTTGGACACAAGATAGAAGGATCGGCCACCTGTCAATTCCGACTTGTTTGAGAACGATCCAACGGTTCAATCTCAAGAACCATCAAGAGTACTGAATCCCCATCAAGCTGTCAAGCAGAAGCATAAGCATGGAGAAACCACTCATGGCCGCGGCCAGAAGGGTCGTGCTCACGGCCAGAGAGGGTTGCACCAAGACCAACTAATTTTTCCCACGACCAGCACAGTTTCATCCCGGACCAGGCTCGTTTGCAAGTCCACTTCAAATCCTTTGCCGTTTTGGACAAGGAATAACCCTAAACGATTTTTGAAGAGCTAAAGACATATAAATATGTATCTTAGGTCATTTAATTTCGTGTGCCTCCTGTGTGCCTCAATTAGATATGAAATTTATCACCAAAAACTCTTTTAGTTTTTCTTTGTTCTTAGATCTAAGGAGATAGAGATCTCTCTCTTGAACCCTTTTGTTTTTGTTCTTATTTATGGTTATGCAACCATCAACCACATTTTTTCTTTGCATAATTATTTCTGATTAGTTTCATAGTTGGGTTTTAAGGGGTTTTAATCAAAGAGGATTTTCGTGATTGATGAGGATAACAAGCGTTTAACATAGCTCAATTTCTAGAAGTTCTTTTTTTTAGGTTTGTTCTTACTGCATGAATTTAACGTCGCGAACTAGCTGCTGATCTTAGGATTGATAAAGCAACAAAAGTGCTGAATTTATTGACCGGAACTAGCTTAGGAGAGCAATTGTGCTATAAGATACGAAAGCATACTTATAGGGCGTTGTGAACGTATAATGAACTTGAATCTACTGCGTGGCTACCAACGAAAGTTGAGTAGTTAAGTTGTTAGAAAATAGGTGTTTAGAGCTACGAGAGTATGTTAAATACAATTTCGTGTTCTAGTTTGTGGAACTTTGATCTAGAAACGATTATGAGATTTGTTATCTTGTTTGAATCAATCTGAACTTATGTGATAACCCTGGAAAACTCAACGCCTAGTTCTTATAGTTTACGTTCTTTTCTACTTTTCGTTTAGCTTTTCTTTTCTTTGCATACTTAGGAATTGTGACACCCACTCTCAAAACATATTTTTCTTAGACTTATCCTCTAACATGTTATAGATTTTTGCAGACATGCGTAGATTCTCTGTGGATCGACACCCTAAGTACTACAACGCACATTTGTGCACTTGTAGACATGGGTTTTATAAATTAAAACTTGAAAATCTCGTCCAAAAGAGACTGCATGAATAGGTACCTTATTATTGACACTCTCCAGTCCGGGCTATACTCTTCGTCGGATGACGGTTCTCCTCTGGATATCGTCGTTACTTATATCTCGGAGTTAATGCTTGTTCTACCAATTCCTTATACCAAGATCATCATTTTCACCTCGTTATCCTAGGTCGAGGCCAGGGCTGCTAAAACGTCGGCCGAAATGTTCTCCCCTCTAGGGATCCTTGTTAATGTAAATTATTTGAATGAATACGATAATTCTTGCACCAACCTTAGGTAAGTGCTCATCTGTGCGTCCTTACCCTTGTATTCTCCACTGAATTGATTCGTGACAAGTTGGGAGTCACATAATGCATCCACTTCTTGAGCCTACATTCCTTCTGCTAAACGCATTTCATATTCTGCTTCATTGTTAGAAGCACTGAATTTTAACTTGAAGGACCGCTAGGTCACTGATGCTGCTAGGGTTTATCGTCAGCTTCAGGTAATAAAATTTATAACCCTAGGTGTCTGCAACTTCAAAGCATTGCGATGTAGTACTTAGGGTATCAATCCACAGGGATTCCTCGCTTTCCTGCAAAAACTTTGGACAAATAATTAGTAAGGAATTTTAAGACGAAAATGGGTTTTAAAGGGTTTTTATTTGATTTTCTGAATTAAATTTTTTATTTGATTTTCTGAATTAAACTTTTTATTTGATTTTATGAATTAAAGAAAAGAGGAAATAACACAAAACAAGAAAGAGAAGAGAAATCGATCAAAGCAAAAAAAATATTATCTAGATTTTATTTTTTTATGAACGAACTAAACAAATAAAACTTTTTTTTTTGAGTTTATAAGAAGCAAATCAATAGAAACAAATAACTTTTATGCATTTTTAAATTTATGATGAACAAGAAGCAAAAACAATCGAAACAACAATTTGTTTTGGGTTTTTTTTGTATAAAATCGAAAAAATCAGAAAGTAAAACAAAATAATATAAAAGATAGATAAGGGAAAGAATTCACCTTGGAGATATGAGCTTTTGAAGCTCTGATACCATATGATATAAGATTGAATCTCACAATCTTATGAACACATGATTTCAAGGGCTCTCGATTTAAAATGGAAGATGGATCGATGGGAAAGATGGAGATAGGGGTTTTGTTGCTGATTCCACAACAATACAAGAATAAACTAGTTTGAATCTCACAAACTAATCTACACGCAATCACACAAGATTAAGAACTCTCTCCAAAGACTTGAAATGACAAGGAACATCAAAGACTACACGCTTTGAAACAACACACAAAGTTTTCTATTAAAATGATTCGTAGAGGGGTGAATTACAATGGAAACGAAGGTGCGCTTATATAGAGGCTCTAGTGCAACAGTAATAAGCTAAAATGAAGAAACAAATTGCAGAAATTAAGTTAAATATAGCCATTGGGCTATTAAAAGGGAATCGGCCAAAATAAGGCAAGTTTGCAAGTGCTTTAGTCTTGAAAGTTTGGGGCCGAAACTGAAGTGTCTAGGTGCGTCCTGGTTTGTGTGATAAGCCTTCAAAATGCAGCAGTAATGATAGGAAAAGAGCCGTTGAAGTGTGAACGCGCTTGACCCTATTTTTGGCAAGTTTGGTCTACTTTGATCTTGAGTGATCTGGTGTGCTTTAGTGTACCTTTGGACGTGGTGTATAGTCTCTAGATGATCTCCTAGTTTCCAAATGAAGTGCTGAGATGTTCCTAGATAAGAGAAATGGAGACTTTCCTTAAACGACCTCGGAATGATCCGTTTAGAGATGTTGCGACTATTTGAATGATATGGGTCGATCCAAGCCTGGTCTCCTTGGTTTTGGTTGCTCCATTATGTTTTCAACGGGATCATATTATCTCCTAGGCTGGGCCAAGTGTTGGTGAATTCGAATACATTGTTTGTGGGCCGATACTCCTTATTGGGTGGGCTGGTGAGCGGTACAGGTAAGATCTTAGCCGGAAAGGCTGATCTTTCTCGAACCGGTGACTAAGAGACTCGACCAAATTATTCACATGGGTCAGTTGGTCGACAAATGTGTGATCCCTCAGTGTATTTATGGCATAGTTTCACCGGTACAACATCGACAAGGCATCGCTCGGGTTTAGATGGGCCGAATGATATTTCTCTGAGTATTGAGTTCTCCTCGGGCTGGCTGGTTGGGACGATGCCCACATCACCGGGGTATGTTCGATTGAAAGCATGGTAACAAAGCTCATAAATAATCAATTCTAGCAAACTCTACAAACGCGAACACTGAATTATATATAACCTACTGTTGTAGTATTACACACCTATAATTTAACAACTTAACTACTCAGCTTTCGTTGGTAGCCACGTAAAAAATAATGCAATAAATTCAAGTTCATTAACGTTCACAATACTAAAGCATACTTATAGCGAAATTGCTCCCTAAAGATTAGTTTTGATATTTAGATTCAACACTTTCATGATTATAATATACCTAGGATCAATTTCTAGTTCATGACGGTAGATCCATGCAGTAATAACAAATCTACAAGAAAGAGTTCTAGAATTCGGCTAAGTTATCTCATGAAATTTTTAGCAAACATATGGATCCCCTTTGATGATCCCTTATACCCAACTACTAATCTACTCAGACATAATCATGAAAGACAAAATCGAGTTTTTGAATTGCAAAATCAATAAAATCATAAAGAAACAAAAGGGTTCAAGAGAAATCTCTATCTCCCTAAACAAAGAACAAAGAACAAAAGTAAAATAGTTTGGTGCTAATTCGTGTCCAAGGGTGGCACACAAGACACACGAATTAGGGCAACTAAAACAACATATTTATAAGTCTTTTGCTCTCTTTTCGTCGGTCTCAGGGTTTTCCAAAAGATAGACTTAACGGGATTGAAACGGGTTCTCATGAAGAATTTGAGTTGGCAGCGGGTGCGTGCTCTCCAGCCACAATCGGGTGCTTTCTGGCCGCGGGTCGGAGTCTGTTGAGATTGAACTGTTGGATCGTCCTCAAATTAAGTGAAATGGAAAGCTTGCTGGTCCTTCTTTAATGTCTCAAAATTTGGACTGTATCATATGGTGAGAAGATCTTCTTTGATGGTTGAATTTCTGACGGTTTGACACTTAGCTGAAAATCTAGTTTTTCTCTAATTTGCATAACTTTTACCTAAATAACCTGAAAAGAGTCTTGCCACTACATATATACAAAAAATACTATAAAATCACTTAAAACCGAATAAAACACTTGTTAAAGTGCTCTAAAATCGAAGGTAAAATGGGTGAAAATACGGTGTTATCAGTCCCCTCGCCATCGGGCGAAGCGAGCTCGATTCCAACCACAGAGCCGCCTTGCAAAGAGGCTTAATCCACATGTAGGGTCCACCGCTTAGCAGGGTCTTTGGTATATTTTTCTTGCTCGACCAACTCTTTTATGAAATTTGCTAAAAAAAACTTGGGACTTGATAGTTTTCCGAGGTTTATATTGTATGTCGTATTCGCTGAACTCGATTGCCCACTTGACTAGTCTCCCAGATTGACTCATTCCATGCAGGATGGAATGGAGTGGCTTAGTTGTTCCCACTACTATTGAGTGTAATTGGAAGTATGGTCTTAACTTCCTCGATGATACTACTACGACCATGTCGAGCTTTTTGATCACCGTGTATCTTGTTTTGGCATTAGCCAAGGTTTTGCTTACGTAGAATACCAACTTCTGTTCTCATAAATCCTATCGGATTAGGACTCCCGATATGGCTGTTGATGATACCACTATGTATAAATACAAAGGCTCCCCATCAACGAGTTTAGATAGCACGTGGGGTTCATTTAAATATTGTTTTCAGCTATCTGAATGCTTCTTCGCATTTTTAGTTCAAGGCAAAACTCTTGTTTCCTTTGACAACGGGAAGAACGGAAGACATTTGACGGTTGACTTCGATATTAATCGATTTAGTGCAGCGACTATCCGGTCAGACGCTGAACTTCGCGCTTTGTCCTTGGCGAGGGCATTCCTCGGAAAGCAATTAATCTCCGTGGAAATCGCCTCAATTCCTCTTGGTGTAACTAAGTACCCCAAGAATTACGCCGACGCGACTGCGAAAGTGCACTTTGCGGGGTTGAGTTTCATCCCGAAGTGATTTAGTATTTCAAAACATTCTTTCAGATGTTGGATAGTGATGTGAATCGGATTCGTCTCCGAAATTTCAGGTTTTAAATTTGTAAACCTTAAAGCCTGCAAGTGCACATATGTGCGTTGTAGTACTTAAGTTATCGATCCACATGGAGGAAATGCTGTTCTATGAGACCTTAGACACTGTATAGTAAATAAACCTAAGACGAATATATGTTTATAGGGTTTTGTCACGAACTCGAAACTAGGAATCTAAACTATACTAAACTAGACTAAACTAAACTAAGCGAAAAAATAAGAAAGCGAACGAGACTAAACTAAGCTAAACTAACCGAATAAATAAATCTAATCTAAGTGAACAGTAGCAAGCAATAATTATTTCGAGTTGTAAATCAATTAACGAAGCGTTGGGCAATCGGGAATTCTTTAGGGTTCATGGCCGATTTTCACCGAGAATTCGCTAAGATTTCTAAAGCGACTTTTTGTCGTCTTTGGGTTCTTGAACTTGAAACACGTACGCTGCGTGTAGTCTACTACCGTAATCCTACACACCTACTCACTTAAGTACTCGGACCGTAGCTTCCGACTCCGCCCGCATAAGAAGTGAATGATACTCTCAAAGGTCGTCTATGCCCACAATTCCTCCATAATTATACTTACGAAATCCTACGACGGATTTGCTCGTTTACCCTAGGTCAAGCGATTAGATACAACACTTCCATGGCTCTAAAACGCCTAATATCTGTTGCTAAGACGGTTAGTCAAGCAACGCATTAACAGCAAGGATAGAACGAAGAACCCTAATCGGTATCCTAGACTAAAAAACTAATAAGAATCGAACCATGAGAGCCCCTTCAAAAGCTTCTGAATTGCACAATCAATATATAAGGAATCGAACAAAAGGGTTCAAGGGAAATCTCTATCTCCCTAAACAAAGAACAAAGAACAAGAGCAAAAGTTTGGTGCAAAACAAGTCTTAGAGTGTAACAAGAGGAGGCCACAAAATTGTGGCTCTAAAACAAGTATTTATAGGTATTCAACTCATTTTGGTCGAGTTAGGGTTTGACGGGAAAAGACGGTTTTGGTCTCGTGTGAAGAAACGACTTGAATTAGGCGACTTTGGCTTGGTCGCGGGTTTGTGCTCTCCAGGAGTGGCGAACTGGGCTCGGGCCGCGGGTCCGTTCTCTCCAGGCGTGGTGAACTGCTTCTCGGCAGCTTCGTCGGTCTTCGGTGCATCGGGTATATTTTAGGATCCAACCATTGGATTACCCCTAATCCAATTGCATTTGAAATCTGGTTGTCACTACTTTGTTGTATCCAAATTTGGGGACGATCAGATGGTGAAAAGGTCTTCATAAGCTGCAAGACTTCTTGACGGTCCAAATTTATTCAAAAACGTATTTTTGTTCCGAAATGCACTCTTTTATCCCGAGTTACCTGAAAAGAGTCTAAAAACCGCAAAACATGCGAAACCCGTAATAAAATCATAGAAAACCAAGTGGAACACTTATTAAAGTGTTCTAAAATATATAGCAAAACGGGTAAAAATACGGTGTTATCACACCCCCAGACTTAAACCTTGTTTTTCCTCAAACAAGACAAAGCTCAAGCTTGGAAATGATCAAACGAAAATCATCGGGAACTAGAAATCTCAGAGACCGTCCTTCTAAACCATAACCATCGAACTACATCAATCGCAATCTAGTCTACAAAATTCTCACTATAAGTTCCCGTAACACTAGTCCACGGTATCCGTCATACGAAATATAAACTTTCAAAATCCAAAAATTAGGTCAACTAGCTCTCTACATTCATTAAGTATAGGAGTGGGTTTCTCTTCAAAATGATTAAACCAAGAAAATCGATGCTAGGTATTTAAGGCATTTAGAGGTGAGGTTAAGAGTGTTTTGGGTTACAGTAATTTTACCGGAGGGTGCGAGATATTATGCAAAACAGCAAGAGAGGAAGGACCTATTGATCACCATAACTTCTAGTCACTTCTTCTTGCGTAATAATGTTGCACTTCCTCCTTTCTCCAAAAACAAAAGTTTTATGTCATTCCTCCAGACTTAGAATTTTATGTGGGCTCGGAATGATAGACTTCTTACAAACGAACCATAGATGCCTCATAAGTATTTTGACTAACCTAGACTCTTGTTTCCTTTCCCTTTCGGTTATTTTTGATTTTTTTTTTTAAAAATTTTCGAAATGGGGAAACTCCTTTTATTGAATTAGAGTCTTAGGGGCATGGAAATTTACCATGATTTTGAGTTTTTCCAAGGCATAACCAAGCTCACATCTTTGTTGAATTCTCCACCACCGATCGCGTATAGTCTTCGTCTTTAGTGTCTGAAAGATGTGTCGTTCCTCCCTCTCTGGCATTTTTGCACATATCTGCACATAAGACACAAAGAGAGTTGCATGAGGTTTGAACAATGGTTAAGTTTCGGGTGGGATACCAACTAAAGATGAGCTGGCCATTCATGTACGACAAAGAGTGATAAAAGGTAAAAGTGTCATGAATGTATGGTTCGTTATCTTTGCCTAAACCTTTGATGAGAAAATTAAGTCAAGATTAAGTCCAAATAAAATAGAGTTAGCATATTCCATCCTAGAGAATCTCTACGGTCTAAATTCCTCTAGAGATTTCGCATTAACAGAAACTCTACCTACCGCCTAGTCTAGAACAAAATTACGAAAGAGCATGTTACTAGGGGATAGCATAGAAGCACACTGGTCGGTTATCGTCATGGATTCCTTTCATCATTCCGTCAAAATGTATTCCTACGCTTTTCGAAAAACGTCGAAAAATACAAAATGCAAACACAAATGAAAGAAGTGGTGGTTAGTAAGGGATGGAATCCTCCACATAATTAAATAACAGTGTCCTAAGTCTGAAATAAATCAGGTAAGGACGAATAAATAAATGGATGTAAATAATTGAAAAAGTTTAAGGGAAAAGAAAACTTACCTGGATGAGATTAAGGAATGGCTACGATTTTTGGGAATGGTTTTGATTTCTAGGATCGAAACAAATCGTTCAGGATCGCCAGGGGGCTGGCCGTGGTTCGGGCTTGTGTAGCCGCAACCATTGGCAAGACGGCCGCGGGTTGGTTGATCGCGACCGCGGCCACGAGCTAGCTTGCCGCGGGTATGGCTTAGGCAGCCGCGGTTGAGCTTCTTCATGCGGTCAAGTACTTCCTTCTGGTTCGGGTTGGACCGAGCAATTTTGAACCGTGTCTCCATCTTTTTGTCTTTTCGGTTTTATGATATATATATATTATTTTTTTAGAAAACTGAAAATTAAGAAAATAAAAAGTTAGTAGAAAAAGAAAGAAAAACTAGAAAGAAAAGTGTACTTAAAATGGGTTGCCTCCCATTGAGCGCTTTTGTTTAAAGTCGTTTAGCTCGACGTTGGTAACGAGGTGAGCATAGTCGTAGAAGGGTCTTGTCCGAAAACAAAATTTCTTTGATTTAACCTTGTAATCTTTGGTGTAAAATATATCACACCATTCCCAGTCGGGATTTCTGTCATCAAGTCCGAGAAGGTGATCTCCTTCGGGATCACAATGAAAAATCATACTTGGAGCTTCCTTGAAGTATGATTTATCAACATTGTCCGTGATTGGCGAACGTGTTGGATGCTTGTATGTTGAAGTGTATGAGGTTTGCGTCACGTCGTAAGATTGAATCATGTTGAAAGATGCATGGGGGGAATGGTCCTTCATGATCTGAAGTGGTGGTTAAGGTTAAGCATCCAAGGTGAAGACGGTTTGCTCGAAGAGGTGTGGCAAGATCACGAGCAATCGGAGGAATGATGAAACAGGTGCTGGCCGCATGTGGGGCAGGTGCAGCCGCAGCAAAAGTGCGACAGGTCGGTAAAGTGCGCCCGCGGTGGAAGAGGGCTTGGCCGCGGGTGGAGGAGGTGCGACAGCGGCGGAGATGTCTCGGCCTGATTTGCTCGATTCGTCATCTGCTTTGTCTCCAATGATGTTTTCTGGTCTTAGGGGAATATTTGGCTTCTCATTGGCTTCATTTAAGTCTCCATCACGTCCCATGTGAGCAAAGGCAGAGTGTGCATCAAAATAGATCATTTTGCACGTCGAAATTTTCAGTTTGATGTTTTCTTCAAGTGTGACGGATGCACCTTTTTCTAGAACGTTTTTAACGTTCTTTGTTGCTCCTCCAGGGTCTAAGAGTGGTTCATCTCCGCTGCATGTGTTTATAAAATGAGAATCACAAAATTCTATTACCTTGATCGAGCATGGAACATCAAATTTTTCGGGATCCTTCTCCTTTGAAAGCGTCATCAATGGTTGCTCGGATGCATCCATTAGTGTCTCATCCTTCAGGAGGTCTGCCTCATGCTCGACGTGGTGAGGAGTAGGAGTAGAAACATGTCCTTCTTCTCCTTGATGTTTTTCTTTGATGGCATGAGCTTGAGATTCCAAGGGACTTTTATTTGGTCGCTTCTTTCTAATCAATTTGGCTGTGGTACTCCATCAACTACGGTAGCTACGTAGTACCATTCATCTTCGTGCATAGACTCGTTTATTTCTTGAATAATATTGTCCACATTAGCTTTGGAGAAATCTAGCCCCTCATAGTTTCCCTTCGAAAATCGCTATACCTTGGCCCTAACCTCTTTTCATTTTGATGCACTCTTCAAGCATTATTGTAGCAAGTTGCGTTCAAAGCGCTCTTCATTAAAATCAGGGCATGTTGATCTAACAATCGATTTTAACATGTGGATGAGTTCGGGTGTGTATAAGCTATCTCGTTAGTGAGGAGGCGCGTGGCGTCCTTGAGAGTGGCTGGTCGGTGCCGGTTTCCAATCCATCTAGAACGAGTCACACACAGTATGTGTGTCGTGACAGTGATGAGCGCAAGATGGGTCATAGTAACCCCGCTCGTAGTAGCAATCTCGCTCCAGAGGCGAGTTCATATTCTTCAAAGCCTGAAATTAAGAAAAACAAAACTAAAACTAAAAAGAAAAAAGTTATCTTAGAGTCGATTTACTAACCTCTAAAGTGTGGCAGAACGAGTAGCGATTTCCTCCCCGGCAAAGGCGCCAAAAACTTAATGCGAATCGGATTCGTCTCCGAAACTTCAGGTTTTAAATTTGTAAACCTTAAAGCCTGCAAGTGTACAAATGTGCGTTGTAATACATAAGGTATCGATCCACAGGGAGATAATACTGTTCTGCGAGACCTTAGACACTGTATAGTAAATAAACCTAAGACGAATATATGTTTATATGGTTTAGTCACGAACTAGAAACTAGGAATCTAAACTACACTAAACTAGACTAAACTAATCTAAGCGAGAAAATAAGAAAGGGAACAAGACTAAACTAAGCTAAACTAACCGAATAAATAAATCTAATCTAAGTGAACAGTAGCAAGCAATAATTATTTCGAGGTTGTAAATCAATTAACGAAACGTTGGGCAATCGGGAATTCTTTAGGGTTCATGGCCCATTTTCATCGAGAATACACTAGGATTTCTAAAGCAACTTTTTGTCGTCTTTGGGTTCTTGAACTTGGAACACGTACGCTGCGTGTACTCTACTACCGTAATCCTACACACCTCCTCACTTCAGTACTCGGACGATAGCTTCTGACTCCTCCGCCCGCGCAAGAAGTGAATGATACTCTCAAATGTCGTTTACGCCCACAATTCCTCCGTAAGTGTACTTCCGAAATCTTACAATGGATTTGCTCGTCTACCCTAGGTCAACAGAATAGATACAGCACTTCCGTGTCTCTAAAATGTCTAATATCAGTTGCTAAGACAGTTAGTCAAGCAACGCATTACCAACAAGGATAGAACGAAGAATCCTAATCGGTATCCTAGACTAAAAACCTAATAAGAATCGAACCTTGAGAGCCCCTTCAAACCCCTATACCCAACGAGAGAACTACTCAGCCACGACCATGCAAGACAAAATCAAGCTTCTGAATTACACAATCAATAGATAAGGAATCGAACAAAAGGGTTCAATGGAAATCCCTATCTCCTTAAACAAAGAACAAAGAACAAGAGCAAAAGTTTGGTGAAAAACAAGTCTAAAAGTGTAACAAGAGGAGGGCAAGAAATTGTGGCTGTAAAACAAGTATTTATAGGTCTTCAACTCGTTTTGGTCGAGTTAGAGTTTGACAGGAAAAGACAGTTTGGTCTCGGGTGAAGAAACGACTTGAATTAGGCGAATTTGGCTTGCCCGCGGGTCCGTGCTCTCCAGGAGTGGTGAACTGGTCTCTGTCCGTGGGTCCGTTATCTCCTGGAGTGGCGAACTGGGCTCTGGCCGCGGGTTCGTGCTCTCCAGGAGTGGTGAACTGCTTATCGGCAATTTCATCAGTCTTCAGATATATTTTATGATCCAACCATTGGATTGCCCCCAATCCAATTGCATTTGAAAGCTGGTTGTCTCTACTTTGTTGTATCCAAATTTGGGGATGATCGGACGGTGAAAAGGTCTTCATAAGCTTCAAGACTTCTTGATGGTCCAAGTTTATTCAAAAACGTACTTTTGTTCCGAAATTCATTCTTTTATCTCGAGTTACCTGAAAAAAATCTTTAAACCGCAATCATGCAAAACCGGTAATAAAAGCATAGAAAACCAAGTGAAACACTTATTAAAGTGTTACAAAATATATAGCAAAACGGGTAAAAATACGGTGTTATCAGATAGGCGATTCAACTTCGATGGATTTAACCATCATGTCATCGATGTAAACTTCCATCGTTTTTCCAATTTGTCATGCGACCATCTGGCTGACTTGTTGTTGTTATGTCACCCCAGTATTCTTTAGTCTTAAGGGCATGACCTTGTAATAGTATATCCCTTTGTCAGTGATAAAATATGTTTTTCTTGATCTTGGGGTTTCATTAGAATATGGTTGTATCCAGAAAAGGGGTCCATGAAAGATAAGAGTTTGTGACCAGTTGTTGCTTCCACTAGCCGTTCTATATGGGATAAAGGGAAATTGTCCTTTAGATAAGCTTTAATTAGGTCTGTGAAATCGACATTGATCCTCAACTTCCCATTCTTATTTTTAACCACCACCGAATTTGCCAGCCATTCTGGGTATTTGACTTTGCGAATTGATTTGTTGATGGTTGTCGACCTCTCTGGTCCTAGCTTTCTCCATTTTGTTTAATTTATTTACATGATTCATTCATGTTGAGTTCGTGTGATACACGTCGAGCACGATTACATGCATATCATGGGCCGTCCATGCGAAGTTTTTTTGTTCTCCCTAAGGGGTTTTACCAGGTCACCCAATATTTTTTCTTTCAACATCGCTCTGATGTTGATGCATTTTTCTGGTTCGAGTTCGTCTATGACAATTGGATCCACCTCGTCGCGGATTGGCGAATTCTTTATGGTGAAGGTCTCGAATTCCAAGCTCACCGTACTGATTGACTTCGATTTAGCTTGCAGTCTATGACAAGCCATGTAACAAGACCTCTCAGTCTTTTGGCTTCCTCTCAGTGTTATTATTCTGTCTCAGGTCATAATCTTAACATTTATTATTCTCTCTGAGGTTGGTATTTTAAAACACTGGTGATTGGTCAAAGGTATGACCCTCATGGCGTTAATCCATGGGGTTCCAAGGATGGCATTGTCATCGATGGGCCTTCTACCACCATGAATTATGTGGTGTTGACCGTTCTCCCGATTCTTACGTGTAAAAGTATCGTTCTAACTGTGGTTACTGTTCTTCGAGTAAATCCAACATTTCTGTTGGGACGATTTTGGGCATCTGGGACATTCAATTGTCTCAGGGTTTCGGAGAAAATTACATTCACCGAAATCCCGATATCAACCAGGGTCCTCGCGACTTCAAATTCGCCAACTTCTAATGTTATGACGAGGGTGTCATCGTGCGGCTTATTTATTCCGCATGGATCTCATTCATTGAAAGTTATCTTTCGTGAAAGTACCTTGGATTGTTGAGTCAAAGAATTGACTATTTTCTCGGGATAATCTTGTTGGATGAAGTTTAGCTTTTTCGCAGTATTATCGCGATGAGGTGGAGGTACCAGATCCTCGAACTCACCAGCAAGGTATTTCTCCACGAGGATTGCCTTTAGTTTTAGCAATCCTTTGTATCGTGCCCCTTAGCGTTATGGGCCTTGTAGTATGCGTTTTCATCGAAACTTATCCTTTATATCCACTTTTCGGGGCTGACGAAACTCCCTTAGAGCGGTAAAATACTTGTTCCGGCGTAGAATATTTTGTGTTGGAATTGGACTTGCATATCTCCCTTCTTCTACCGCCAAAATGTTGTAGATGGAATTACAACGGTCAAAATTTGTAAATATTGGTTTATCTTTAATAACAGAAGAATTGAATGGCTTTTTAGCAATAGATAAGAAATATGTGACTGGTTGAGAGATGTGTTGTTTGAAAGTAGATTTAGACGAGAATATGGGAGCAAATGAATTTAGTATTTCGTCCTCAAGAACGTTTACACAAAAACAAAAACAAATAATTTGCAAGTGTAAAATTGTAGTGTATGTCGAGTAGAAATAATATTGCCATTTTCTCCTTGTTCTGCTCTTGCTTTTATACTCCGAGTCCGTGTTTAACGTTGTCATTTACTTCGATTGATTTGTCATTAAAGGTATTTAATCCGGTGGATTCGACCGTTTCTCTTTGGAACTTTAAATCACTGGTTTGAATGAGTATTCGGTTCACTTCAGATTAGATCTTGAGTTCGGCATTTATTTCCCTTTGACCGGAAGTCACTTCGGCATGTCTTTCAGCTCGGTGCTTCACCCCTCCTTCGTCTTTCACTTCTCTGGACTTTTACTTCTTTGTTTAACGGATCTGTTTTACTGGGTTGAGATTTACACGTTGTTGGTACCAGATCTCGACCTGCGAGATCTGGCCCATTAAGGGCCCATTAAACAATCTCCAAATCAACAAGGATGGCCCATTCACCACCCCGCGAGGTAGAGACGTCGGACCCAGAGCTAGTCAAACTTACAGCTCGTAAAGGAATGAGTCAACAACGGTTCCTCGATTCTCGGGATACGCGACGTACGTGATATCCGGAGGAAGTTCAGCCCGATGACCTACTATAAAAGGACATCGATACTTATATTTGGAGGACAATTCTTTTCAGCTAAAAACACCTAATACTTGTAAAATCTCCTCGAGATTTCTCTACTTGTAAACACTCTTTATTGATCCGATATCAAATCCAGTTCGCCAAGTTTATATCCAAATTACATCTTTGATTCATAGATAGGAACTAGCCCATCAAAAGTTCTTCCCTAAAAACCCTTACAAAAACTAGGTGTGCGATTCCGTATCCACATTTTGGCACCGTCTGTGGGGAAGAGCATATAGCTTTCTAGACACAAGAATCAGATCTTCGATCTAACGAGAAGCGAAATGGATCCAAACCATTCAGAATCAATCAGGGTCAACCCCTCGACAAGTCGCAGCACCTCAGACGCGACTACTGAGCCCGCGCTCAAAGGATCCGCATCCTAGATCCCAGTCCCGACAAGCACCGTGAGATCAAATCCCATCACATCGGGTGGAATGGAAACACTCGCCGCGAATCAAAACGCGGCATCGCGACGTGCAAACCCCGCCGTCCAAACGACCGCTAACGCGCCGTCAGACCAAAACCCTAATTGGGTATGGACGAGGTCCGCCTCAGGCTCTATCGATCCGTCTCAGGTTCTGTCGGACCAGAACCCTAATTGGGTATGGACAAGATCCACTGATCCGTCCCAGGCTCAAACCGGCCGGACGGGATCAACCACGCCATCGGTGATGCCGCAACAACACCAAAACGACCTGGCCGAAATCCGCGGAATGTTATCCATCCTAGTGGAAAGGCAACAGACCTACGAGACCTCGACTCGTACGCTCGAAGCTCGCTTAGAGCAGCAAGAACGTCGCTAGACGGAAAATCGAGAGCGACGTTCGCAAGGAAGCCCGCCCCCGCGAACACTCATGGATTTCGAAACAATCCACGCTTCGCCGACATTCGTTGGGCAATTCGAGACTCCGATCCGAAATACCCCGACCTCAGCTTTCACGTTCGAAAGCTCGCCATCGTTTGCTGCCAACCTGAGCAACGAGACAAGCAGACGAGCCTAGACCAGGCTACCGCCTCCGCCGAGCGTGGGAAACCACGAATCGAGGCCATTCAGCACCTTCGAATTCGGGTCCAGCTCGGGAACCCAGCATGAGCAAACTAACAACAGTTCGTTCTCTTTTCCTCCCCCACCCGCAAACAGCGAAAACAATACACGACCTCGCGAGGAAAACGAAAACCAGACCCGAACTCAGGTTCCCGACCTATCATACATAAACCTCCCGAACACCGTTGATCGCGAATTGTTCCAACGATAAGTCGATCACACGAATGTCGAACTACAACAGATGAACTCACTCGTCCATTTCGCCACTAGTTCGGCCCCGGATATCGATCGCTGGATCGAGGAGACCAATCGGACTCCCTTCACCAATCGCATCGTGACCGCACATATTAGAGATACGGGAAAAATCAAATTCCCCGAATACGCCGGAAAGACCGATCCGCGAGCTCACATACGAGCGTTCCACCTAACAGTCGCCAGGGTTCACTTCCTCGATCACGAAAAAGAAGCAGGCTACTGCCGCCTCTTCTCCGAAGCCTTGATCGGAACGGCCCAAGAATGGTTCGCCTAACTGGAAGAAAAGTCTATAGACAATTTCAACCAGCTCATCTCGGTTTTCCTCAAGCAATACTCGTTATTCATCGAGGCGCAAGCGTCCGAAGCCGACCTCTGGAAGCTCTCACAAGGCCCAGGGGATTCACTTCGGACATATATCACAAAATTCAAAGAAATCAAAGCCAAAATAGCGAACCCCAACGAGGTAGTAGCACTATTGGCACTAAAGAATAACTTATGGCATACGTCGAGCTTCCGCAAGGAACTCACAGTTCGACCTACGACGTCATTAGACGACGCACTACACCGCACATCCGCTTTCGCTTTGTACGAAGACGAGACCGCCTACCGCACCAAGAAATGCGAAATAATGGAATGCCCACCGACGTCGAAAAAGGCTCCCAAAAGGGAACCTCCCAGCAAAGGACTACATACTTACGCCGTCGGAAGCCCCCCTCAATCCAAGAACAAGGACTACGATCCATCAAAATATTGCCTCCATCACAAGCGAAAAGGACATTCCACAGAGGAATGTCGAACTCGACTTCGGCTGCTAGCAGCTCAGAACGACGCCGAACGGCCTACAGACGAAGCCATCGAGGCGGAACCAGTTCTAAAAACCGATAATAAAAAGTCAAACCCCAAAAAGAAAAGGGAACGAGCTAACGAGGTCACGGGACAAGAAACCCCGCCTCCAGCGCCGAAAAAACGCATCGACCTGATATTCAGAGAGCTGAGCCTCTGCGGCGGCTCGATGAAATCAGTAATTACACCGCCACCGGCGCCCAAAAAGACAGTCGCGCTTCGCCCCCGAAAACCTCGCTGTTTCGAAGAGGGGGGAGTAGAGCCACCCACCACTAAAAGAATAGACATCATATGCGGCGGGTCGCAATTCTGCCGCGACTCGGTGAACTCCATCAAGCTATTCCAACGACGAGCACGAACCAGACCGGCATAACCGACCCCCCTCCAGGGACCCAACCACATGATCACCTTCAGAGAAAGTGAAACCACACACCTCGACAAACCGCACTACGACGCCCTCATCGTCCAGCTCGACGTCAGTGGTTACGAGCTGTCTAGAATAATGATAGACATCGGCAGTTCGGTTGACGTACTCTTTTACGAAGCTTTCTGACGAATGGGCTTCGAAGATTCATCCCTGCGAGGTATACCCTCGCCGCTAACCGGCTTCGCCGGAAATATGACATACTTCAAAGGAACGATCGAACTCCCCGTGTTCGCGGAAGGAGTACGAAAGTTAATCGAATTTGTGGTCGTAGACCGCGCGGCACCATTTAACGCCATACTCGGCAGACCTTGGCTATACGCCATGAAAGCGGTACCATCAACGTACCACCAGTGCGTGAAATTCCCGTCACCCGAAGGAACCAAAACGGTACGAGGAAGCCAGTCCGCATCCCGCGATTGCTACATGGGAAATTATAAACAATCCAGGAATCACCCTGTATAGCAATTACAGAAAGAGCTAGAGCTCGCCACCCAGCAGATAAAAAGATCGAACGATCCTTCTGTATGCGAACCTCGCACCGAACCCATCACACAGGTCTCCATAGATGACAACAACTCGGACCGCGTCGTCGGCATAGGAATCGCCCTATCCAACGAAATTCGAGAAGAACTTATCTCTTTCGTAAAAGAGAACGTCACCACATTCGCATGGTCCACCGCGGACATGCCCGGGGTCGACATCGATGTAACGTCGCACGAACTAAACGTCGACCCGACTTACAAACCCACCAAGAAGAAACGTCGTAAGCTCGGCCCCGAAAGGGCCAAAGCCGTTAACGACGAAGTAGATCGACTACTCAAGCTCGGCTCCATCAGAGAAGTGAAATATCCCGACTGGTTGGCCAACCCCGTGGTCGTTAAAAAGAAAAACGGAAAGTGGAGAGTCTGTATTGACTTTACCGACCTAAACAAAGCATGCCCCAAAGACAGCTTTCCACTACCACACATCGACCGACTCGTCGAAGCCACGACCGGTCACGAACTGTTGTCCTTCATGGACTCGTTTTCCTGGTACAATCAAATCAAAATGAACCCGGAAGACCAAGAAAAAACGGCATTTATCACCGATCGAGGCACATACTGCTACAGAGTGATGCCCTTCGGCCTTAAGAACGCCGGAGCAACTTACCAACGATTAGTGAACAAAATGTTCGCAGACCTACTCGGTAAAACAATGGAGGTTTATATCGACGATATGCTCGTTAAATCTTCCAGAGAAACCGACCATGTAGCACAGCTCAGAGAATGTTTCATTATCCTCAACAAATACGAAATGAAACTCAACCCAGCGAAGTGCTCGTTCGGGGTCGCTTAGGGAGAATTCCTCGGTTACCTAGTAACCGCGAGAGGCATCGAGGCAAACCCAAAACAGATCACAGCCTTTTTAGAAATGCCATCACCTAAAACAACCCGAGAGGTTCAACGACTGACCAGGAGAATAGCGGCCCTAAATAGGTTTATCTCCCGATCGACTGACAAGTGCCTCCCTTTCTATCAACCCCTCAAAGGAAACAAAAAGTTCCTTTGGGACGAGCAGTGCGAGGACGCATTCCGACAACTCAAAGCATATCTAAGCGAACCCCCGATACTGGCCAAACTAGTAGAAGGAGAACCCTTATATCTATACATCGCAGTATCTCAAGCAGCTTTAAGCGGAGTCCTAGTTCGCGAAGAACAAAACGAACAAAAACCGATCTACAACGTAAGCAAAACGTTGGTCGACGCCAAAACGAGATACCCCACTATGGAAAAATTAGCCCTAGCAATTGTGATGTCGGCCTGGAACTCAGACCGTATTTTCAGTCCCACTCGATAGTAGTCATGACATTACAACCGCTCAGAACTATTCTCCATAGCCCGAGTCAATCGGGACGCCTCGCCAAATGGGCAATCGAACACAGTGAGTACGACATCGAATATTGCACTCGCACCTGCGCTAAGGCACAAGTCTTAGCGGATTTCATGATCGAACTAGCGCCCGAAGTCGCTAACGAAATGAACCCCTCCAATAAGTGGACACTCCACGTCGATGGATCCTCATCCAAACAAGGATCCGGAGTCGGCATCAAACTTACCTTGCCAACAGGCGAGGTAATCGAACAATCTTTCAGACTGGGTTTTGTCGCTTCCAACAACGAAGCAGAGTACGAAGCCCTCATCGCCGGAATCAGGCTCGCACTCGGGATCGGAGTTCGGGAGGTTGACACTTTCAGCGACTCTCAACTCATCACGAGCCAATTTCACGGTGAGTACGAGGCCAAAGACGAACGCATGGACGCATACCTCCAAGTAGTTCGCGGGTTATCGGAACAGCTCGATAAATTCGAACTTACAAGGATCCCGCGAGGCAAAAACACTTCGGCCGACGCACTTGCCGCTCTCGCCTCGACCTCGGACCCGTTAGTTAAAAGAATAATTCCTGCTGAAGGAATTGAGAAACCAAGAATCGAGATCGCCCTCAAAGCTCTCACCATAAACGAAATAACGGCCGAGCCCATAGACATGGAAACCGGTCAAGTCTTCTCCGACGCAGAAGAACACGAGCCCAGTCCTACGGTACCCCCGGAAGACGAGGACGACCCCATAGGCATAGGCGAGCATGGTCCCGACTTACCAGTCGAGCCCAAATCGCCTGATGAGGTCGCCCCAACAACCACTGGTGATCCGGAATCGGACGAGTACATCCGTAAACCAGATTGGAGAATCCCAATCATCCAATACATTACATATGGGACTGTACCACCCGAGAAGTGGGCAGCCCGAAAACTGAAAGCACAAAGCTCGCGCTTTTGCGTAATAAACGACAAACTTTACAAGCGGAGCGACTCCGAACCAAACCTCATCTGTGTCCACGACATAGAAGCCCTTGCAATCATGGGAGAAATGCACGACGGCCACTGCGGAAGTCACTCCGGTGGCCGCGGCCTCGTCGTCAGAATAAAACGACACGGCTATTTTTAGCCAACCATCTTCGTAGACTGCGAAAACTATTCAAAAAAATGCGACAAATGCCAAAGACATGCCAAAGACATGCCCCGAGCATCCATCAGCCAACTGAAACACTCTCCTCGCTCTCGGCCCCCTACCCATTCATGCGATAGTCTATGGACATCGTAGGACCGCTCGTCGAGTCGGGGCGAAAGAAACTCCGTTTCCTACTAGTCCTTACCGATTTCTTCACCAAATGGGTCGAGGCAGGAGCCTTCCAGCAAACCACGCAAGTCGAAGTGAAAGACTTTGTCTAGAAAAATATCATATGCCGACACGGGATCTCATACAAAATTGTAACCGACAATGGATCCCAGTTCATATCTCGAAGCTTCAGAGATTTCCGCTCCAAGTTGAAAATCCGCCTAACCACCTCAACCCCGAGGTACCCTCAGGCAAACGGGCATGCCGAATCCGCGAACAAGACAATCTTGAGCAACTTCAAGAAAAGACTTGACTCAAGAAAACAAAGATGGGCATATGAACTCCCCGGGGTCCTATGGGCCTGCCGCACCACTCCCCCTAGAGCTACACACGAAACACCGTTTTCACTAGCATACAGGATGGAGGCAATAGTCCCAGCCGAAGTCTCGGTACCAAGCCCAGGCGAGCTCTATGCGAATCGAACAGCGAACTCAACGAAGAAATGTTACAAGATCAATTGAACTTCATCGACGAACGTCGAGACCAAGCATTGATCAGAATCCAAAACTCCAACGTTAAACATAGGAGTTTCGAAGTAGGCGACCTAGTCTTGCGAAAGGTATACGAAAACACTAAAGAGCGAGGTGCCGGAAAACTAGGGACCAACTAGGAAGGTCCCTACCGCGTCATCGAAGTAGTGCGCAACGGCGTCTACAAGCTCGCGAAAGTCAAAATCGACGTACCAGAAAAAAGATCTTGGAATTCCATGAATTTAAAACGATATCACGACTGAGTACGCATAATAATCAAACTACGTAAAGGCTTGATCCCTTGACAGGGTACGTAAGCAGCTCGACCCTCGAGTGCAGCCACCAAAACACACTATCGATTACCTTTATCATCATATGTTGTAACTCGCTTGCCTTTCGGCGAGCCCAGATGAATAAAGAAACACTTTCACCTCGCGCATTTCCCGAGTAAACAATATTCAGCTCTCGTGTCACTAAAATCTCGCGACCTCGCATCACGAACTGAGCCACATGGTGAAACCTCGTAGCAAAAAGCACTTCGAGATCCACCGAACCACCCGAGCTCATAAAATTTCAAACAAATGCGGTCAAAGGACCACGACGACACGATCTGATCCCCAAACAGCGAACTCTAAAGGGCTGCGAAATCCACTTGGACCTCGAAGCACGCAGTTCGCTAAAAGAATCTAAACCAAAAACGAAACCTAAAGTTTCGAAAACCGTTAAGACAAAAGACTTAGCACCCTAAAATACCGACTTCCTGACAAAAGAATCGAAGAGGGTAGCGAACCCGAACTCCGGGCACAAAATTAGTAGAAATAATAAGAAGATTTCACTAAGGCAAAACACCTCGCTTCGGCAACAGGTCTCATTACGAAGTAATACTTCGACGAAACAAGTCAAAGCAACGACGAAGTAAAAATTCTCTAAAAGAGACGAATTTTTCTAAGGCAAAACACTTCGCTAAATCAACAAGCCTCTTACAAAGACCTACCTCGACAAAACACGTCGAAGTAACGACAATTATGAAAGTTCAAGGCAAAAATTTTACTAAGTAAAAAGTTGTCGAGGTCTTTTACTTAAGAAAATTCAGAAATTTCATAAAATCAATAAAGACGCCGGATTAAAACCTCCCGGCTAAGGCATTGTGTTCGGATCACCAAAAGGTCCTAAAAACTAGCACAATGCCAGATTAAAACCTCCCGGCTAAGGCATTGGTTCAGAATTTAAAAAAATAAACCTAGGCAAATAACTGTCGCCTCGGGTCCTCCACACTAATCTTCCATGAAGTCATCCGCCGCCACCTCTTCGTCGGCAATCCGCGCTACCCAGCTCTCCGCCAGCTCGACGTTGCTTCCAAACTGATCAAGGCCGGCCGGGATCTGAGAAATGGGATCGACCTCCATCAAGGCGACCGAATCCTCCGAAACAGCAGGAAGATTTAACTTACCAAGAGACATGTCGGACACTTGAGCCGCCTTGAACGCCTCTTCGAACTACCCTTTTATCGCCTCAACCTCCGGAATTTGGACCACGACAGTAGTGTCACCTTTCTGCAGCTCGTTCAGGAGGTTGATATTAGCAATCACCTCCTGGAGGTCGATCTCGGCGTCGGTCTCCGCCTTTTTCAAAGCCCACTTGGCCTTAACCCGTTCGAGAACTTCAGCATATTTCGCGGATAACTCCCGTCTAGCCGCCCGCGCCGCCTGACGGACTTCCTTGTCCCGAACAGCGATCAGTTCACGATTTTCTCGAGCTAGCCGAGCAGCCTGTTCCAGCGCAGACTGACTCTCGGACCGAAGTGCGGCGAGATGATTCTCCGTTGCTTGTAACTTCCATGACATCGACTCCGAATTAGCTTCGAGATCGGCATTCCTTGCCTCAAGAACAGGGATTCTGGCTAGTTCAGCAACCCTCTCGACCTCTTGGGCCTTCAAGGAATGCACCTCGGCGTTCAAATTGGCAACCACCTGTTTCGCCTTTTCGACTTCCTCGGGCTGAGGGGTATCCCGAACCCGCTGTTCGAAGAGAGCAACGACCTTGTTCTGCGCCGCCAGCGCCTGGACAAAGCAAAATAAACATGTCAATAGAGACACTAGAAATCACCAAGCCAGCCGCCTTGCAATGGCGAAACAACGTCACCATCCCCTCCGGATCCTCGGTGATGGGGGAATCCCGGGCGTGCTTGAACGACCAGTGGAATGGCCGGCTCGCTGAAGATTCGTTCGCCGAATCAGGTCCACGACGACCCTCTGAACCACGTGATCCCGCGTTCTCGCTCCTCTGCCGTTTCTCTTGAGGACGCGACGGCCCCGACGGGAGCGAAGTCTGTAGGAGATGCGGCGTCTCAGGACGACGCGAGGTCGTGTCGGCACTAGACCCATTCGACTTCGAACTGATAGGGATGGGGTCTATGGCAGGGTCCACGACGGGGTCCACGCCAGCTTCTGCAACCACCTGAACGGAACCACGGCTCCGGGCCCCGCCAGACCCAATCGAGGCCACAAGAGCGGGCTGTTCCAACTGCTCCACCTGAACCGGTGCGTTCAGGGCATCACTAACCGCCGCAGCGATATCCCCAGAACGGACCCGGCTGGCCCCAACGCTCGGAGTGGTCGGAGCTCGGCTACGGTAGCTTGAGCGTCTGGACATGATGAGGGGCGGTACGGTGCTGGTTGAAGAGATGGTGTCCATCACAGGTCGAATAGCCGGAGTCGGGATCGTCCGAACCTTAGCTGGCTCAACTGAAACGACAACGAGCACTGTTAAATAAAAGAAACAGTCGGCGACGAACTAAAAAGTAATTCAGACCAGAAGGAGTACTTACTCCGCAAAGGATGAGGCTGTCGAGATGGCCCGGTAGCAGGGGTCGCCTGATGGATTCGTCCAAGAGCTCGATCTATCCTACGCCTCGTAAACGATTCCCACTCGGTCCCCTGGTTTCGCAAGTGGGAGACAAATGCTCTGAGCTCGTCTGTAAAAGGCGACTTCTTCGGAGTAACTGCAAAACGCAAAGGCAACAAAAGGTTAAATAACGAACCAAATACAAAAAGACACTTACCCGAAAACTAAACAGAAGCTGCGAGCTCTAGAGCTCGTATCTAACCAGCTGCTACCGCCCATCGAGTCGGGAGCCTGGAGATATCGATGTCCCCTATCGAGGCCTGGTCGATCCTGAACAAGATCGTTTTACTTCGCCAGTCATCCTTGCCCAGAATCCCGTTAATAACCTTACAGTTAGTCCTTGGCGAGAGGTAATACGTCCCTGGGAACCCGGGATTGTGCTTCACCGAACACAGATTAAGCACATCTTTCACACAGAGCAAGATCCCCTCCTCGTGAGCTCGGACGGCGAGAGCAATAACATGCCGAATGTTCGGCATCATCTGCGAAAAGCAGAGCCGGGTCTCCGCGAGAAGCTCGAGCAGGAAGGAGGATATAGGGAAGGATAATCCGCACTTCTCGAACAGCGTCGTGTAGGTGCAGCAGAACCCCGGCCTACATCTCTCCGGCGTCTCGAACTCCGATGGAACGACGAGCTCGACATCCCTAGGGATGTTATAGACTTGCCGGAGATTAACGATATTCTGCTGGGTCGTCGTCGTCCTCCAGTGCGGGCCGAAGAGCTCATCTGGATGCGCCGGAACAAACTTCGAATCGGCCATGAGGTTTGATATAAAATCAGAAACGAAAAGAACATAGACTTCGACGAATAAAGAAAAACACGTACTTCCTAAACCCAGAAAATCGCAGGAGAAAAAGAAAAGAGAAGTTACTTTAGTTGAGGCGATGATCGTGGTTTATTAGGAAGACACAGAATCAAGCTTATAAAGGGGATCAACCCCAGCCGTTGAGATCACGAAGATCTTTCGTCTCCCTAAATCTCGGCCGCACAATCTCAAAACTGTAATTATCGCCTTTACCGGAAATCGCGGAACCTGTTCCCCTCCCCGAACCTCGACCGTACGATTTCAAGATCTCGGTAAAATCGAGATCTTTAATACGGATTAGACGTCGATTCGATTCTAACCGCCCATTAACTTATTTTAACTTAATGGGCTGGGGGGCAATTGTTGGTACCAGATCTCGACCTGCGAGATCTGGCCCATTAAGGGCCCATTAAACAATCTCCAAATCAACAAGGATGGCCCATTCACCACCCCGCGAGGTAGAGACGTCGGACCCAGAGCCAGTCAAACTTACAGCTCGTAAAGGAATGAGTCAACAACGGTTCCTCGATTCTCGGGATACGCGACGTACGTGATATCCGGAGGAAGTTCAGCCCGATGACCTACTATAAAAGGACATCGATACTTAGATTTGGAGGACAATTATTTTAAGCTAAAAACACCGAATACTTGTAAAATCTCCTCGAGAATTCTCTACTTGTAAACACTCTTTATTGATCCGATATCAAATCCAGTTCGCCAAGTTTATATCCAAATTACATCTTTGATTCATAGATAGAAACTATCCCATCAAAAGTTATTCCCTAAAAACCCTTATAAAAACTAGGTGTGCGATTCCGTATCCACAAACGTGACACGTCCACAGTTATATTGTGGGTTTCTTTAGAGGTTATAGTATTAACCTGCATTTTTTTCGAGGGGAGAGTCGATTTTTGAAAGGTGATGGTTTTTTTTAGGTATAAAGTAAATTGCCCAATGTTTCCAAATTAGTAAATAGAACAAGTTTATTGGCTGCGGTCCAACCGTTGGACCTACCGGTCCTAATCAATTTCTTTTCGAGTCTTCCCTCTCCGAACGGTCCGATTCACGACGCTTCTAAAAGCCCTCCTCTGGATTTGATACCTTTTCAAGAAAAACCCAACCATGGCTGACGAAAAGAAGAAGAGGAATAAGAAGAAGAAGCGTGGCGATAGCAAGAAGAAGATGACCACTGAGCAAGCAGAGGCTTCCAAGTCGGTTAGCGATTGGTTCTTCGTAGGTTCTTCTTCTCCACCTCTCTCCTCTTCCTCTTCTCTGGATGACTTTGCCGTCACGATCAATAGTGGTTCTTTGAGAAGCGGAGAGAAATTGGTGTTCGAGCTTCACTCTCATTCAAATCGAAGCGATGGGTTTCTATCGCCTTCAAAGCTCGTTGAGAAAGCTCATAACAATGGGGTTAGTTTGAGATTGTATGGGTTTTGTTGTGTTTCTGAAATCGGTGATATTTTTCAGATCTGCGAATGAATTAGGAGAAGATCTGAATTGGGTTTTTATTTGTTTGTGGCTACATTAAGATTAGCTGCTTTTCTAATGAGATTGTGGTATCACAATGATTTCGCCACAAAACACAAACTTCACTATTAAAGATTATAGCTTGGTGCCATTGTTTTCGTGGCTCAAGGTCTAATGGTGTTGTTTGATATGGATTTGGTTGTTTGGGTGATTCTTTCGTCTGTACCATTTTTTTTAAGGAGTAGTTCATAGGAATGAGATATGGTTTTACCATTTGCCAGCAATTTCACTTTTAGTTTCACATTTTGGACATCACAATCTACAGTTGAATCCCTGATTGCATGATATCAAGGACTTGATTTGCTTCTAAATTTGATCAAAGTAGGTGAAAGTTCTTTCTCTAACGGATCATGATACGATGGCCGGTATCCCAGAAGCAGTAGAAGTAGGACGTAGGTTCGGTATCAAGATCATTCCGGGTGTTGAGATCAGCACATTATTCTGTTCCAGGTATCATATTTATGATTTGTGATCGCATGATTCAAATTATTCTCACGTGGTTGTTTGACTTCTGAATAATTTAGCCCATTTTAGATAATCTCTGTTGGAATATCTGAATTGCACTGATAGCGATTTAATTGCCAAAATCCAGAGAGTCTGGTTCTGAAGAACCGGTGCATATACTTGCGTACTATGGCACTTCCGGTCCAGCAATGTATGATGAATTCGAAGATTTCTTGGCGAAGATAAGGGATGGGCGTTTTGTTCGTGGGAGAGAAATGGTATCGAAATTGAATAAACTAAAGATACCTCTTAAATGGGAACATGTCACCCGGATTGCAGGCAAGGATGTTGCTCCTGGTAGGATGCACGTAGCCCGAGCGCTTCTTGAAGCAGGATACGTGGAGAATTTGAGACAAGCTTTCACTAAATATCTATATGATGGTGGACCTGCTTATTCCACGTAGGTTCTGATTATTTCCTAGTTTGGCTGATTTTATGAAATCATATAGATTTGTGTGTTTATGATAAACCTTGTGTTAGCCTAGTTCAGGAGCATTGTACTTAAACCTAGATGGTTTGTAGTGGATTCTAGCTGTGTTGACAGTTCATCAACTATATTTGAGTTGGTTACTCGGTTAGCTAGAGATCTAACTTGTGTAAAGGAAGTTTAGGCATGATGAGGTGTGGTATGCTAGGTTGGTAAAGGATCTTGCTTTTGGCATTCTCTTCTATAGTGTGGTTATTTGGTGTACTGAATACAGTTTTTAACTGGTTCGAAACCTATCAGTTTCGCACTGACCTCTTTTTTTCTGTTTGGGTGGTTGCATATCCTTATTGCAGAGGGAGTGAGCCTATGTCCGAGGAAGCAGTAAAACTTATATGCAAAACCGGTGGTGTAGCTGTTCTTGCACATCCGTGGGCGTTGAAGGATCATGTCAGTGTTATTAAGAGGTTGAAAGATTCTGGGCTTCATGGGGTCGAGGTTTATAGGAGCGACGGCAAGCTAGAAGGTCCTTCTCCTCTCTCTCACTCTCTCCTCTCTCCTTCTCTCTTTGTCTATCTCTCCATATGGGTTCACTAAACGTTTTTGGTGATTAAACAGTGTTTAGTGTGTTGGCCGATACATACAGTCTACTGAAACTAGGAGGATCAGATTATCATGGAAGAGGCGGACGCAATGAATCGGAATTGGGGAGTGTAAACCTTCCTGTGACAGCATTGCAAGATTTCTTGAAGGTTGGGCGTCCTATATGGTGTGAGGCCATTAAAGCAACAATGAGAGCATTCCTTGACCAACCATCTGATTCAAACCTGTCTAATATCATAAGGTTCGATAGGACAAGGATTCTGAAATGTAGCTTGGCTTGGTCTTGCGGTAAAGAGTTGATGGACCGATGTTTAGCGATTTGGTTGACAAGTGATGAGAGAGAAAGCGATGAGTTTGAGGCTCTCAGATTGAAGCTCTCTTTTGTATCGATCACCTCAAAGGGATCATGTGTCACAGTTGGTCCTTGAATATTTAGCCAGGTTTCTTTGTACCACTCATTTCCTAGCACCTTACTCACAAGCGTGTATATGTGTGTCTTCGATGCTATTCCTACGCGAATATTAGTAATTATAGAACCCCCTGGAATCCCACCTGGAGAAATCCATTTAAGAAATAATATAATGACATGCGGTTTTAAACATAAAATTTATGGTGAATGTTTGAATTTTTATTTTTGTTGAAATGTTAAATTTATTTATCAACAAAAAACAAATTATATAATTTGGCTTTTGGGTTGCCAAACCGGTCCAAAGTGTACTAAAGCAACCGAGCAATTAAAAAGCTGGGAAAAACAGAGCTTAGGGAGCTGGAATTGTGGTAATCGGAGAAACCTATTGCCGAGGGATGCTGCTGAGGCTGCACCATCGGGTCAGGAGTTCTATGTCCTGCTCCGATTCCCCCCCGGTGCAGAGAGAGGATGTGAGTTCGTATATCTCGGTCAATAACAAGGGTGAGATGAAGAGCATATTGGTGAGGACGGTTGTGGCGTCTCCCATTTCTCTTCCTCCAGACATTTTACACCGTTGCTTGCAACGCGAGTCTACCCAGCAGTGAGTCGACCTTATTCAGAAGGTTGCTATTCAGTGATTGAATGGTGAGATGCAAATCGGGGTTGTTTCGAGAATCGAGAAGCTGTGGACAGAGCCAATGCCATATCGTAAAAGAGTATGGGCATGCAAGGAAGAGATGATCTCTCGTTTCGTTTATTTCTCTGCATAGGGGACAAGATTGTGCAATTCCCCATATTCTCATTTTTTTTCTCCTGTAGAGAGCTTGTCCTTCATCGCTAGGCACATAATGAAAGCGTTCCTCGGAATCGCTTGGGGAAACCATACAAGACGATACCACCAAACTTTCGGAAACACCTTTCGAACTTGTTCCTATGTGTTTTTTGATGAGAAGTGGTCTTTGGAATCATCATCACCATGTCGCCAACGGGTGATATCATGTCCGGCGTTGGCTTGCGGTACTGGAATAGAGCGAATTAGATGCATCATTTGTTGTAATTGAGTCCCCCGACATCGACGAAATGCCCACTCTTGTCCACGAACCACCTCTGAGACAGTAGATGTACATCTAATTCCCAGAATTATTGTCCCCGATTCTCCGGTAACGTCAATTAAACGTCCCTGGCCTGTCCAATTATCCGACCAGAAGGAAGTAGAAACTCCATCACGTACCTCTACACGAAGGAAAGAAGCCGCTAAGAATCTCAACTTTAACAACTTTCTCCATATCCAAGAACCGTTTGACCCCTACTTTACGTCCTATAAAGTAGAGTTTCAAAGTAAATAATATTTTTCCACACAACCCACAAAGAGCCCGAGTTTTTGAACAACCTCCATATGAGCTTCAAGGAGAAGGTGCGCGAGGAATCAAGAAGTGTTCGGATACCCAATCCTCCTTCTCTCTTCGGTTTGCATACATTCGACCATGCAACTTTCGCTTTAGATGTGGTGTACTGAGAGGCAGGCCATAGAAACGCCGAACGCAGACTTTCAATTGCGTCAAAGCATCGTTTCGGTAATTGGAAAACCGAATTCCAGAAATTTGTAATGCTAGCAATCACCGATTGTATAAGCTGAAGTCGACCCGCAAACGAGAGGGTTTTGCTAGACCAGGAGACCATACGGGAGGGAATCTTGTCTAAGAGGGGTTCATAGTCTAGCTGGGTCATGCTTTTGGTTGTAAGAGGCAAGCGAAGATAACGAACGTGAAGACTTTCAATCAGAATGTGATGATTTGCAGCTGCGTGTAGGATGTCTGGTGACATTTTTGTTAGTGTAGTGTTTGGCTGAGTTAGAAAGTGGTGAAACAGGTTGTGACACAACTGTATTGGAGCGAACGATTTGATACATCAAGTGATGTGGTATTGGTTGTGTGCTCGAGTTCTACAACTCAGTCATCAAGGGAGAGAATGAAAGTGTAATGCTAACTGAGTTTAGAACTGTGTCAGAACAGAATATGATACAGCTGTAGGAACATGACGTGTTACAGAAACAGTTGCTGTATCAGTTGGAAGTAGCACACGAAGTAATACAAGGAAACAGTTCGGAGCAACTGATGACGTGGATTTAAATTGTGAGCTATGGGAACATGCGATGTTGTATATGCTTAGACATAATCGATATACAAGGTTTGGCAGTTCTGACATAGACATTGGAAAGAACTGACACAGTTGCTGAGGCAGTACTTGATGCAGGTACTTGATGCAGGTGCTAGTAGAGCGGATGCAGCAGTTTATGCAAGTGATGATCAGTGACACATAATGAAAACGCAGTTGTGGCACGATCTATGTGTTTGAGCATACGTATGAGCATAAAGTAAATAACACATAGAGTTTTTTAACGAGGTTCGGTTTTCTTACATCCCCGGGACCTAGTCCTGAACAAATCCACTAGAACAAGATTACAATTACAATTGCTATGATATACAGCACTACGATGCCTATCATTCTTTTCTAGATGGAAGAACTATGGAAACGGTAACTCTACAAAGTCTACTGCTCGGCTACTAACGATACAAACACCATCTCACAGATGTGCTTGTACTCCAGCAACCATCACCAACGGATCTACAAATCCTCTATGATGGGACAACGCCACACACACCTGTGTGCCTCTCCTAATAAACCCTAGACGCGCGCAGTCTTTATGAGACGCCGTCTTGGTATTTATATGGCTAGGGTCGAAACCCTAAGAGCCCACACGATTTCTTCATCATTTTGGGCTTCTGGGCCTTTTCAATAAACCCATGTATTAGTTCCTGTACTACTTCTTAAAATGGTACAGCAACTGCATCAACGCCAGATATACATTCCAGCTATTTCGTCCAACTCAGCAACTCACTTGCCACGTCAGCTTCTGCGCCACGTCAAGTTCTTGCATCCTGATACAACGTCTGATACATCCTCTGATGTACCACGTTCTGACTCCTCGTCTGATACATCCTCTGATGTATCCAACTGCAATCTTCTTGATCGCCACAATGTATTTCCATTATGTGTCACTGATCATCACTTGCATAAACTGCTGCATCCGCTCTACTAGCACATGCATCAAGTACCTGCATCAAGTACTGCCTCAGCAACTGTGTCAGTTCTTTCCAATGTCTATGTCAGAACTGCCACACCTTGTATATCGATTATGTCTAAGCATATACAACATTTCTTGTTCCCATAGCTCACAATTTAACTCCACGTCATCAGTTGCTCTGAACTGTTTACTTGTATTACTTCGTGTGCCACTTCCAACTGATACAACAACTGTTTCTGTAACACGTCATGTTCCTACAGCTGTATCATATTATGTTCTGACACAGTTCTAAACTCAGTTAGCATTACACTTTCAATTATGATGTTAGATCTTATGAGCTAATTGTGGATACATCAGACGATTCATGAGAATAGGTGACAAGAAGCATGGCTAAGTGTTGACTGGTCTCGGCAAGTCAAACTGGGAGTTTCAGAGAAATAACACAGACTGATGATATAAGATTGAGTGTTAGTTTTAAGAGCATCAGGTTGTGTGTATATGGAAGAGCTTTCTACAACTCAATAAACAAGGGAGAGATTGTTAGTGTAGTGTTTGGCTGAGTTAGAAAGTGGTGAAACAGGTTGCGACACAACTGCATTGGAGCGAACGATTTGATACATCAAGTGATGTGGTATTGGTTGTGTGCTCGAGTTCTATAACTCAGTCATCAAGGGAGAGATTGAAAGTGTAATGCTAACTGAGTTTAGAAATGTGTCAAAACAGAATATGATACAGCTGTAGCGTGTTACAGAAACAGTTGCTGTATCAGTTGGAAGTAGCACACGAAGTAATACGAGGAAACAGTTCGGAGCAAATGATGACGTGAAGTTAAATTGTGAGTTATGGGAACATGAGATGTTGTATATGCTTAGACATAATCAATATACAATGTGTGGCAGTTCTAACATAAACATTGGAAAGAACTGACACATTTGCTGAGGCAGTACTTGATGCAGGTACTTGATGCAGGTGCTAGTAGAGCGGATGCAGCAGTTTATGCAATTGATGATCAGTGACACATAATGGAAATACATTGTGGCGATCATGAAGATTACAGTTGGATACATCAGAGGATGTATCAGACGATGAGTCAGAATGTGGTACATCAGAGGATGTATCAGACGTTGTATCAGGAGGCAAGAACTTGACGTGGCGCATAAGCTGACGTGGCAAGTGAGTTGTTGAGTTGGACGAAATAGTTGGAATGTATATCTGGCGTTGATGCAGTTGATGCAGTTGCTGTACCAGTTTAAGAAGTAGTACATGAACTAATACATGAGTTTATTGAAAAGGCCCAGAAGCCCAAAATGATGAAGAAATCGTGTGGGCTCTTAGGGTTTCGACCCTAGCCATATAAATACCAAGACGGCGTCTCATAAAGACTGCGCGCGTCTAGGGTTTATTAGGAGAGGCACACAGGTGTGTGTGGCGTTGCCCCATCATACATGATTTGTAGATCCGTTGGTGATGGTTGCTGGAGTACAAGCACATCTGTGAGATGGTGTTTGTATCGGTAGTAGCCGAGCGGTAGACTTTGTAGAGTTACCGTGTCCACAGTTCTTCCATATAGAAAAGAATTATAGGCATCGCAGTGCTGTATATCATAGCAATTGTAATTGCAATCTTGTTCTAGTGGATTTGTTCTGGACTAGGTCCCGGGGATGTAGGGAAACCGAACCTCGTTAAAAAACTCTATGTGTTATTTACTTTATGCTCATACGTATGCTCAAACACATAGATCATGCCACAACTGCGTTTTCATTTGGTATCAGAGAGGGACTCGATAGAGATTCGTTCTTATTTTTGGGTATGATCCTGGATTTGTGGCTAGTGGAGAAATAGTTTGTCGTGAAGGTTAAAAGACGGTGCTGGTGAGCAATAAAGATCCCACTGCGAATTAGGGTTTGAAAACTACTTCTGGTTCGAGTTAATGTGGCTGGAGTGACAAGAAAAGAAATCCTCGTGAGAGAAGAAGTTTGTGGATTGGGCTAATTGAAGCAAGTTGGAGTTTCTGTCAATTTGGGCCTATGTCGATTGGTGGAGCAAAGCGCAATAAGCTTTTAAGTTTTCAAAGAAAATTTGGGTTATTGGTTCAGGCAAAGTTAATGCGTTGGTCGGCAAAATCAGCTCAAAGAAGACTTCGAACCCTGAAAGAAGAAGAGTTGGTGTGAGGCTCGAATAATTGATTTGAAATCTCGCCGGAAGATTCAGAGATTCTGTCTGAGATAGCTTAGTTTTGGTTTTCAAAATCGGAGAAGCAAGTTTTCCTTCTCGCCATAGAGAGACGAATCATTGGCGAAGTATTCTGTGAATCTGGTTGATTGTGAATTAAGATGAAAGCATTCGAAGGAGCTTTGGGAATTAGAAGTTCACAGCCAATCATAAAGGTCTCAACATCATCAGATTCGGTGGTAGCAGATTTGATGAATAAGCAGAAAGTGTTGACTATCGTAACAGAATTTATCTGAATCTCAACCGGGGTTGCAGCATTATCGGAGAAGGGAGTTGTGTGAAGACTAAAGCTCAAAAGTTTAACGAAGAAGGAATCACCAAATTTTCTTGTCGATAGAGCTTGGAGGAAAATAAAGATGGTGATGGTAATCAAAGAAATTGGAGTTGGTAAGTCTGGTGATTACTAAATTTTGGTGAAGCTATAAAGATGCTGATGGGATATGCGTCAAACCAAGTTCCTCGCATCATCAAAATCAGAGTTTAAAATCGCGAGTTGCGAGAGAAACAAGACGGCATCATAATATTTATCGGAAATTTCTATGACGATGGTTGAAATTTTAGTTCACTAATCCGATGGTGGAGCTTCAGGGAGGAGAAACAAACTTGTAATGGCAGCTTCCAGGTTCATGAAATTGATGATACATCAATGTTTTCTTGACCTCTTGAACAATGCAAGCTTCGAGAAAGAATTCAGATGTGATTATCAGATGATTAAGAAAGGTTCTTTGTGAAGAGGAGAAGTTCACATAGTCATCAGAGGTGAAGCAGAATCGCATTCGATGTCGCTCTGGAATATTGATAGCGCTGATTACACCAATAGAGAGTCGATGTGTTAGGGGCTCGAGAAGAGCGAATGATAAAAGTCAAAAACTTAGAGGAGGAGACAATAGTTGCTGCAAAGTCAAAGACTTAAAGGAGGAAACAATAGTTGTTGCAAAGTCTTGACTTGGAGGAGGATAAAATAGTTGTAGCTTTCTTTCATTGGTGGTGTATGATTAAGAGAGTTTCCTTGGATCCTGAGAATCAGTGGTTGATATTATAAGTAATTGAAATTGAAGCTGGGATGTTGATTTTGCAGAAGCACGAAAAAGAATGGTTGGGGCTTCATGGAAAAATGTTACGGGTCTTTGTTGTTGGTCTGATAAGGAAGAAATTTTTGTCTTTTGCCATTGAAAGAAGAAACGTGAGGTGACTTTGATTTGTGATGGAATTGGGCTGAAGTTGAGAATAATTATTTTTGGGCCTAAGACCATCTCCAACGGGAGATCTTGAGGGGTTCTTAAAGTTTTTAAGAATAAAAAAAAAATGAAAAAAATGAAATATCTAAGAACCGATTCTTAGCTAAGGTTTTTTAGAGCCGGTTCTTAAAGAGTCTCTTAGGACAGGTGTTGAGTCCTCATTGGTTTTTGCTAAAAAATTGACGGGAAAATCTCCTTCCTTCTCTCGACAATTTCTTGTCGAAATCAAAAGCGATTTGGGGATGATTCGATCGCATCAATGGCGGAAGAGAAGAGTTTCAAGTATGTGATCGTCGGAGGTGGTGTTGCAGCAGTAAGTCTCTGTTCTTCTCGTTTTGCTTTTGATTTTCCGCACAATTGGTTTCTTATTATTGAATCATTGATTTGTTTATTGCTGAATCTCGTAGCTAATCATCATCGATTACATCGGAAGTTCAGATAAAGGTATGTAGATGGTTTCTTTTACGACTTAATCCTCCTTTTTTGTTTCTTCTTCTCATCTTTAGATATTTGACACTCGTCAATTGCCTAATTTTTGTTGGGTTTCTCTTGTTAGAAATATAGGAAGTAGCTGAAATTAATCATAGATATTCGATGGTGTGTGAAATTTATAGTTTTTTTAGTACTGTGTTTGGATCAAAAGTAGGGAATCGTAAAGTTGAGTAGCGATGATTTTGTAATCTGGAGAGGGTTTGGCCATTTTGATGTTGATCTTCTTCTTCGAAAACACAGTTTAGCTGTTGTCTTCTGGATTACCTCTGAGTTGGGGATTTCTATGGATGTCCCGTAGGTTTTTGGTTCCTTCCCGTTTTAGACCAATCACTCTACCATCTTTGTCTTAGCAATCTTCGGGCTCCTCTTGTTTCGTTTTGGATTTTGGAACAGAGCTGATGATAACTAGTCTATTTTTCAAGAGGAGTTTGCTTAGTTACTACTCACTTGCTGGTTCTCCTTTTCAGAATAATTTAAAATGCACCGGGTTGGAAGTGCCGAGAGTAATGGCGGTTCTGTCCGCACTCGCAAAGAGAAAAATCTTACGTATGTTTTAAATGATGCCAACGACACAAAGGTCAGGTTGTTTTACACCATTATGGTTTTCTGCCATTCGGAGTTGTGTTACCCTTTCTTTGATTTCTCCTTTTTCTGGTTCCTTCATATTCTTTAACTCATTCCTGATCATGTGACAAGACTTGAAATGGTTTGAAGTTATAGATCAACTCATTCCTGATGATGTTGTTTTTATCTAATGTGCACGCTGCAGCATTGTGCTGGCATAAATTGCTTGGATGTGTTGAAGTCGTCTGTTTCTAGTGATCAAAGTTACCTCTTCACTGGAAGTCGTGATGGTACACTCAAGAGATGGGCATTTGACGTTCAGAAGGTTGAGATTGCCTTCATGAGCATGGAAGGAGATGCTTTGCACTGGTTACAGTGGCTTCGCCAACAAATCCCAACACTGTCTTGGATACAACTTAAGACAGAATTGATGGAACAGTTTGGAAGAAATGTTATTGCATCTCCGTTCGAACAGTTAGCAGCTCTTCTTTTTTTTTGTGCCAAAGATAAGAGACTTGGTCACCAAATTTGCCAATTGGTTGATTTCTTAGATGAGAATTTTGCTTGATATGTCTGAAATTTGTCTAATGGAGCTAACAATTTTTTTTGTAAGAACCCCTAAGGTTTACCATTGGAGTTGAAAAATTTGATGGGGTTCTTAATTTTTAAACCATCAAAATTTATTATTAAAAAATTCTTAAGAACCCCCTCTTAAGATTTAGCATTGGAGATGCTCTAAGGTTTCTGATGGGCTTGAGCATTTAATAATTTGGTCTAGCAAATTTAAATCTTTATCATTGCTGATTCAACGAGGAATAAAGGCCTTCAGTGTAGAAGTTTGTTCGAAGAAAGAGACTTTCAATTATGGATAAAGGATGATTCACAGTCACAGTGGTTTAAATAAATTGATGATTGAAATCACCATTGGCTCCGTGAAACGAACTTGAGGAAGAAAGACACTGATTGTTCATGATTAGGAAGAAGAAACGTGAAAGGCGTGATGTGTGCGTGATCTAGTTTTTGTCTGGTAGTTGTCGCTATCGGTCGAGAAATAAGAAAGGGACACACTTGGAAATAGTGTGAATTCTGATCAGAGAGTTTGATCAAAAGAGAAGGAAGTTTCATGTAAAATCTTCTTAAATTCAGAGATAGTGATTGTATGAAATCAAATCAGGTGTGATCTTTTGCAGGAAAATAACTCAGTGAGGCTGAAGTTGGGCTTAAGATGATATTCTGTTAAATTGATGTCTGAAATTTATCTATGAGAAAAGGTTGCAACAGAGGATGTTGATTGGTGATCATTAACCAGAGATTAAAGCATTGGTCGTGGCTTTAATTGAACAAAAAGCTATTAGGCTTGAGCTCGAAAGTGGAAGAAGATCAGAAGAAGTAAAAATCAGAGAGAGAGACAGATAGCTCGATTCTCTGATACGGACTTTCCGCTTGGGCTGATGGAAAATCAGAAGATATGGTGATTATCAGAAAAAGTTTCAGGTTTTTGATTATCAGAAAGAAGAATACGGAGCCGTTGAGTTTGTCACTTCAAATAAAGATAATGCATTTAATTCAAAGCAGCCATCAAAGGGTTATTTCTAACGGCAAGAGAGATAATTTAACAAGCATGAATTTTACAATGGATGAGCTCAAGATGAACATTACAATGAGGGATGAAGCACTCACCGAGAAAGTTCAATTGTGATGTTATTATCTGAATAGTTTTAGGTTGGATTCAAATGGTGCTGGAACTCCTTTGTTGGATTTTTGAGAAGATGACGGTGTCATAATCTGTATTTTTGGTGGTTTTGATCTATACACATATCAAGTGGGTTTGATATGTTTTTGGTGGTTTTGATCTATACACACTGCAAATCCAAGGGGGAGAAACCACGAGTCTCAAAAATCAACTGCAACTAGAGTTCAAGATTATCAGAAAAATCAACATTAACACTCGGTTATTCTGGTTACTAGGAGATATCTTATAGGGGTTCAAATCTGGTTTCTTTTGGCTACCGCTTTACCTGGTTAAAGTGTTGGGTTTCAAGTAGAGAAAAGTTGCAGATGAGTCCAAGGTGGAGTTTGGAGTTCAGAAGATTCAGTCAAGCTGTGAAGTTCTTGTGAACTGCTTATGAGGTGTACTTACGATGCCTAAACCGTGTGAATAGCATCATGATGAAGGTTGGAGAGTTCGTCTAGTATCATCATAAATTGAGAGAATTTAGAAACGATGTAAACAAGGCGAAATCAGAAAGAAGAAATTCACGACGGAGAAAGAGTTCATCTAGGAAGAAGAATTGTGTGTGTTTTGGCCAATTGTTCTCGGCTCGTACTCAATTAAAGATTAAGGATAGTGATTAAGAATTGAGATCTGAGTGGCAAAATGTTTCCTGTTTGAAGAAAGTTTCAGAGGCTGAATGGAAAAGTTTACAACAAAATCAGAGTATCTTATTGAAGAAGCTTGTGATCCAAGATTCAGTGATGAAATTCGTGAGCTACTTTGGCACCACAAGGAACAGATGTTGGTTTTGGTTGAGAGTTCTGATGAAGGATATGTCTTATCGATCAATTCTGGTTACCTGATTGAGAGAAAGAGTCTTAGAAAGGTTGTTGAAAAACAAGTGTCATGAAGAACAGACTAAGGGTAGCTAAGAGAATTTGCAGGTGTTTAAGCATAATTCGGTCTCAGTTTGAAGTGAAGAGTTACAAGAAACCCTGAAGAGTTGAGGTTGCTGGTGAAAGTGCACAAATATGAGACAGAATTGTTGGAACATCTTCACATGCTTCGAATATGTGTCATATGTTGGTTTTAACTTAGTTGTGCACTCAAGCAGGGGGAAATGAAGTCTTGATGAGATACATGAGAGTACTCATACTTGTAATGCACAAATTGGTTTCAGGGAGAGTAAGGTTGTGTGAAGATGAATACCTGGATTACTCTTGTGATGCATAAGTAGCTTAAGTATCAAACTAAGCTAAAAAGGGATAGATTATGTTAGATCTTATGAGCTAATTGTGGATACATCAGACGATTCATGAGAATAGGTGACAAGAAGCATGGCTAAGTGTTGACTGGTCTCGGCAAGTCAAAGTAGAAGTTTCAGAGAAATAACACAGACTGATGATATAAGATTGAGGGAGGGTTTTAAGAGCATCAGGTTGTGTGTATATGGAAGAGCTTTCTACAACTCAGTAAACAAGGGAGAGATTGTTAGTGTAGTGTTTGGCTGAGTTAGAAAGTGGTGAAACAGGTTGTCACACAACTGTATTGGAGCGAACGATTTGATACATCAAGTGATGTGGTATTGGTTGTGTGCTCGAGTTCTACAACTCAGTCATCAAGGGAGAGATTGAAAGTGTAATGCTAACTGAGTTTAGAACTGTGTCAGAACAGAATATGATAAAGCTATAGGAACATGACATGTTACAGAAACAGTTGCTGTATCAGTTGGAAGTAGCACACGAAGTAATACAAGGAAACAGTTCGGAGCAACTGATGACGTGGAGTTAAATTGTGAGCTATGGGAACATGAGATGTTGTATATGCTTAGACATAATAGATATACAAGGTGTGGCAGTTCTGAAATAGACATTGGAAAGAACTGACATAGTTGCTGAGGCAGTACTTGATGCAGGTACTTGATGCAGGTGCTAGTAGAGCGGATGCAGCAGTTTATGCAAGTGATGATCAGTGACACATAATGGAAATACATTGTGCCGATCAAGAAGATTGCAGTTGGATACATCAGAGGATGTATCAGACGATGAGTCAGAACGTGGTACATCAGAGGATGTATCAGACGTTGTATCAGGAGGCAAGAACTTGACGTGGCGCAGAAGCTGACGTGGCAAGTGAGTTGCTGAGTTGGACGAAATCGCTGGAATGTATAACTGGTGTTGATGCAGTTCATGCAGTTGCTGTACCAGTTGAAGAAGTAGTACATGAACTAATACATGGGTTTATTGAAAAGGCCCAGAAGCCCAAAATGATGAAGAAATCGTGTGGGCTCTTAGGGTTTCGACCCTAGCCATATAAATACCAAGACGGCGTCTCATAAAGACTGCACGCGTATAGGGTTTACTAGGAGAGGAACACAAGTGTGTGTGGTGTTGCCCCATCATACAGGATTTGTAGATCCGTTGGTGATGGTTGCTGGAGTACAAGCACATCTGTGAGATGGTATTTGTATCGGTAGTAGCCGAGCGGTAGACTTTGTAGAGTTACCGTGTCCACAGTTCTTCCATCTAGAAAAGAATGATAGGCATCGTAGTGCTGTATATCATAGCAATTGTAATTGCAATCTTGTTCTAGTGGATTTGTTCTGGACTAGGTCCCGGGGATGTAGGGAAACCAAACCTCGTTAAAAAACTCTATGTGTTATTTACTTTATGCTCATACGTATGCTCAAACATATAAATCGTGCCACAACTGCGTTTTCATTTGGTATCAGAGAGGGACTCGATAGAGATTCGTTCTTATTTTCGGGTATGATCCTGGATTTGTGGCTAGTGGAGAAATAGTTTGTCGTGAAGGCTAAGAGACGGCGCTGGTGAGCAATAAAGATCCCACTGCGAATTAGGGTTTGAAAACTACTTCTGGTTCGAGTTGATGTGGCTGGCGTGACAAGAAAAGAAACACTCGGGAGAGAAGAAGTTTGTGGATTGGGATAATTGAAGCAAGTTGGAGTTTCTGTCAATTTGGGCCTATGTCGATTGGTGGAGCAAAGCGCAATAAGCTTTTAAGTTTTCAAAGAAAATTTGGGTTATTGGTTCAGGCAAAGTTAATGCGTTGGTCGGCAAAATCAGCTCAAAGAAGACTTCGAACCCTGAAAGAAGAAGAGTTGGTGTGAGGCTCGATAATTGATTTGAAGTCTCACCGGAAGTATCAGAGATTATGTCTGAGATAGCTTAGTTTTGGTTTTCAAAATCGGAGAAGCAAGTTTTCCTTCTCGCCATAGAGAGACGAATCATTGGCGAAGTATTCTGTGAATCTGGTTGATTGTGAATTAAGATGAAAGCATTCGAAGGAGCTTTGGGAATTAGAAGTTCACAGCCAATCATAAAGGTCTCAACAGCATCAGATTCGGTGGTAGCAGATTTGATGAATAAGCAGAAAGTGTTGACTATCGTAACAGAATTTATCTGAATCTCAACAGGGGTTGCAGCGTTATCGGAGAAGGGAGTTGTGTGAAGACTAAAGCTCAAAAGTTTAACGAAGAAGGAATCACCAAATTTTCTTGTCGATAGAGCTTGGAGGAAAATAAAGATGATGATGGTAATCAAAGAAATTGGAGTTGGTAAGTCTGGTGATTACTAAATTTTGGTGAAGCTATAAAGATGCTGATGGGATATGCGTCAAACCAAGTTCCTCGCATCATCAAAATCAGAGTTTAAAATCGTGAGTTGCGAGAGAAACAAGACGGCATCATAATATTTATCGGAAATTTCTATGACGATGGTTGAAATTTTAGTTCACTAATCCGATGGTGGAGCTTCAGGGAGGAGAAACAAACTTGTAATGTGACGTACGAACGGAAGCGTGACAAAGGATGGACTCAAGTCTCTGCCTTTGATAATAACAAGGAATGCGTGATGATGATGATTTGCGGGTTGGATATGATGAGAGAATCGATGGATGCAGTTGAAGCTTGCAGATCGGATCAACGAAGTATGAATTCGTGACGAGATGGTGATGAAGGGATCGAGGGTCGCCACACAAGATATGATCGATCTTGTGATAAGACAGATTCAATCTAGTCGCCTTGATATCACTCACAAGGAAAGCAGATCAAAGTTTGAAAGCTCAGTTTCACACAGAGATTTCAGAAAGAAGAATACGTTGTTTATATCATCAAAGGTAAAGATACACTGCTGCTAAAGGAACCTTATATACTGGTTCGTGCAGCTATTGCCTTCTTGGGCGAAACCCTAATACAAGTACTAACCTATAGCCCTAAAACAGAATGATATAATCGCCTATTACAAGCTAAGAATAACATAAATGAAACATGAAAATAACCTAAGGTTTCTTGTTGCTGAAAGTTGGGCCTGCAAAACACAAAACAAACACAAGTATATAATTGAAATAATACCTGCTTGGTCAAGATTAATGAGAGAGAGTTGGGCCTAGATGGGCTGAATTAAGAAGACCATCTTCTGATCTTCAATAGACTCTCTTTGGGCCTTTGTTGCTGTTGCTAACTTGTTAGAGCTTTCTTGGTCCATGAAACCTTGAATTGTCTTGTTGAATAGCTCTCTAAGTCTTCTAGTTCCTGATCTTGTTCTTGGTGGTTCCCTCATTGTTGTTATGTCTTGGACTTCTGGTTGTGCTTGTGATGAATCTTCTAAGTTAGTCTCGATGTCCTCATCATTCCCTCCCTCTTGAGAAGGTTCTGACCTCAGAACTCCATCATCTGCATTGTAAGGAAGCAAGTCAGAAACATTGAACACTGGTGAAATAGTTAACTCACCTGGAAGGTCTAGCTTGTAGGCATTGTTGTTGATTCTTTCCAGGACTCGGAATGGTCCAGCTCCTCTTGGTGCAAGCTTGTGTTTCCTCTGGTTTGGAAACCTCTCATTTCTCATATGAACCCAAACCCAATCTCCTGGATTAAAGATGAGCTCCTTACGCCCTCTGTCTGCTGCTTCTTTGTACTTGGCCGTTTTCTGCGCGATGTTCTCCTTCACCTTTTGATGTAGCTTCTTGATCACTTCTGCTTTGGTTTCTCCATCCTGATTAGTGACATCTAATGGCGGCAAGGGAACAAGATCTAAAGGTGTATCTGGCTGAAAACCATAAACAATCTCAAAAGGTGACAGCTTAGTAGCAGAGTGTTTTGCATGATTATAAGCGAACTCAACAAAAGGAATGCAATCTAACCAATTTCGAAAATTCTTACCAACCGTGGCTCTTAAGAGAGTGGAGAGTGTTCTGTTTACTACCTCTGTTTGGCCATCAGTTTGTGGATGGCAAGTTGTTGAGAAGAGTAACTTGGTTCCTAGTTTCCTCCATAGGACTCTCCAGAAATGACTTAGGAACTTTGTGTCACGATCTGAAACTATGGTCCTTGGAATTCCATGTAAGCGTACTACTTCTCTAAAGAAGAGGCTTGCTGTTTGCGTAGCATCATTTGTTTTAGCACAGGGAATGAAGTGTGCCATCTTTGAAAACCTGTCTACAACAACAAAAATAGAATCCTTTCCTCTGATTTTGGGTAAGCCTAGAACAAAATCCATGCTGATATCTACCCAAGGCATTGTAGGAATAGGAAGTGGCATATATAAACCATGAGGATGTGACCTGGATTTGGCTTTGTTACATGTCACGCACTTAGAACAGATACTTTCCACATCTTTCTTGAGGTGAGGCCAAAAGAAATGCTCAACTAGGACAGCAAGTGTCTTGTCTACTCCGAAATGTCCCATGAGTCCTCCTCCATGTGCTTCTTTGATCAGTAACTCCCTCATAGATCCCTGTGGGATGCACAAACGTTTCTCTCTAAAAAGATATTCATTATGGAGATAGTAGGAACCTGTTGGTGTGAGTGTGCAACTCTGATAAATAGAACTGAAGTCTGGATCGTCTTTATAAGCTTCTTTGAGTAGTTCAAATCCTAGAACTTTAGCTTCCATTGTTGAAATCAGCAAGTATCTTCTGGATAGTGGATCTGCTACTACGTTCTCTTTGCCTTTCTTATACTTGATGATGTATGCGAATGATTCCACAAACTCCATCCACTTAGCATGGCGTCTCTTTAGTGTAGTTTGTCCTCTAAGATACTTCAAAGTCTCATGATCAGTGTTGATGACGAATTCCTTTGATAGCAGATAGTGTTGCCATGTCTCAAGCGATCTAACTAGTGCATAGAGCTCTTTGTCGTAGATAGGATAGTTCAGGCTGGCTCCACTTAGTTTCTCACTGAAGTAAGCTACTGGACGTCCTCCTTGAGTTAATACAGCGCCAATACCTAATCCTGAAGCATCACATTCAATCTCAAAAGTCTTGTTAAAATCAGGTAAAACTAGAACAGGAGCATGCGTTAAACGAGATTTAAGGGTACTGAAAGCTTCTTCCTGAGCTGGTCCCCATTTGAAGGCAACATCCTTCTTGATCACAGCAGTAAGAGGAGCAGCCACAGTACTAAAGTCTTTAACAAACCGTCTGTAGAAGCTAGCTAAACCATGAAAACTCCGAACGTGTCCTATGCTTGTTGGTACGGGCCAGTCTTGTATTGCTTTGATCTTCTCTTGATCAACCTGTAATCCCTGAGAACTCACAACAAATCCTAAGAAAACAACTTCATTAGTACCAAAAGAACACTTCTTGAGATTGCCATATAGACCCTCTTTTCGAAGCGTTTCGATAACTAGCTCAAGATGTTGTAAATGCTCTGAAAACGACTTACTGTAGATAAGTATATCATCAAAATATACTACTACAAACTTACTGATGTATGCCCTTAAAACATGGTTCATTAACCTCATGAATGTGCTTGGAGCATTGGTGAGACCAAAAGGCATGACTAGCCATTCGTACAAACCATGCTTGGTCTTGAAGGCAGTCTTCCATTCGTCTCCTTCTTTCATTCTCACTTGATGATATCCACTCCTGAGATCAATCTTTGAAAATACATTAGAACCAGATAACTCATCAAGCATATCATCTAACCTGGGAATAGGATGGCGGTATTTGATGGTTATGTTGTTGATTGCTCTACAATCTACACACATCCTCCATGTTCCATCCTTCTTTGGAACCAACAGAACTGGGACGGCACAGGGGCTGAGACTCTCTCTGATATATCCTTTCTCCATTAAGTCATGTACTTGTTTCTCTAGTTCCTTAGCTTCCGTAGGATTCACCCTGTAAGCTGGTCTATTAGGCAATGCAGCGCCTGGAACTAGATCAATCTGGTGTTCTATGCCTCTTATTGGTGGTAATCCAGCTGGTATCTCTTCAGGAAACACATCTTTGAACCTGTCAAGCATAGATACAATCTCCTGGGGCAGTACTACTTCCTTTGTTCCTGTGAGACAAGCATCTCGAAATACCATCAGTAGCACTGTTTCTTGATGTTCTAAAGCTTTACTAACAATACTAGGTGTAATATAGAGATTAGTCTTACTTACCTTAGCATCAGTAGCAAACTTGACTTGCATTTCGTGTACTTCTTGTGGTGACAAGGGAGTAAGCTGAAACTTACGGTTCTGGAATGTGAATGAATGAATATTGGTGCGCCCATTGTGTGTCACTTCTCGATCAAACTGCCATGGACGTCCTAACAGGAGGTGTCCTACTTGCATTGGGACAATGTCGCAGCATACTTCATCTTCATACTTACCAATCTTGAATGGTATTTTGGCTTGTTCTTTGATTCTGATCTCGGTATTGGAATCTAGCCATCTTAGTCGATATGGTCTTGGATGTGGAGTTGTTTTTAGACCTAACTTATCAACAAGTATACGACTAGCAGCATTAGTACATGATCCCCCATCAATAATCAAACTACAAACCTTGTTTTGGATTGAACAGCGTGTGAAGAAGAGGTTCTCTCTTTGAATGGTGTCTGGCTCACTCAAGGCACTTAATGCTCGGCAGACTACTAGCATGTCTCCAGTCTCTGGATAAGCAATTTCTTCTTCTGAATCAGCAACTTCCAAGACTTCTTCTTCTTCTTGTGATTCGTATCCTCCATCTTGTGTGAGGATCATCACTCTCTGGTTTGGACAGTCTCTTGCATAATGTCCTTTTCCCTGACATTTGAAACAGGTTATGTCTCTAGCTCGTGTAACTGGGTTAGAGGGCTTACCTGCTTCTGGCCGGTTGTTTCTAGGACCCTCATACGCAAGCTTCTTCTCTTGGGCATTGCTTGCATTGTTGGTAACAGTCTTACCTCTGTCATAGCTATTGGAATGAGGTGCATTCCCTTGGTTCCTTGTTGCTGGCGCAGACCATTGATTAGGTCTAGAACGAGCTGTTGCTGCGGTCTTTTGTTTGATTCCCTGTTCTGCCTGTACAGCTGCATGTAACAAGTCATTTAAATCATGACAAGGTTGGCGTTGTACCTTTCTGGCAATGCGGTCATTGAGTCCATCAATGAAGTGGCCCATAAGGACTTCCTCATCGTCATCTAACGCCATTCTGTTTCTTAGTTGCTCAAACTCTTCATAGTATTCTTCTACACTTCTATTTCTCTGAGCTAACTGTCGAAACTGCTTCTGCATCTCCCTGTGGTAATGTGGAGGGACAAAGCGTTTTCTGAAGTTGTATTTCATTGCAGTCCAGGTAGCAATAGGTTCGAAGTTGTTTCTTCTTCTGTCTTGAAGTTCTCGATCCCACCAAGACAAGGCGTGATCTGTGAGTTGAGCAGAAGCAAGGGCTATCTTCTTCTGGTCATCATACTCATAGTAGTCGAAGATGTACTCCATTCTCCTCTCCCAATCTAGGTAAGCCTGCGGATTAACTCTTCCTGCAAAAGTAGGAATAGTTAGCTTTAAATCTTTAACAACAACTCTGTTTACCTCTCTGTTTTGCTGCTGGTTGTTATTGCGATTTTGAACATTCTGGTTTCTTCTTGCTGGTGCATTAATGGTGTGATCACTCTCTTCACCATCAGATTGTTCAACATCTTGAGGAACTTCCAAGCGTCCTACTCTCTGCTCAATGCGTCCTATCTGTGCAGCTAGGTCGTTCTTCATAGCTTGTAGAGCTTCAAGGATAACTGCATTGGAGTCGGTCTCTAGTCCTGCCATCGTCTCCTTGTCTCTGCACACACTTAAACAAACGATCAAGTGCCTAGGGAACAGAAGAGGTATGAGCAGTAAAATAAATCGCAAAAGAGCTACTAACCCTATGGTGACATGAAATAAAAGCTAGCAACAAACGATCTAAAGCTAATAAATCAAAGAACTGCAGCGAGCAACAATCGACTCCTACTCGTACCAGGAGAAGGGACTCGATCGAAATCCTACCAGAACTAGGAAACAATGATCCTCAAAAAGAAAACACAATCGCGATCCTAATAGAACTAGGAAGAACAAGGCAATCTCCTACTCGATTTAGGAAACTATGCGACCTAATCTCTTTTTTTTTTTTTGTGATTTTCGATTCTATCTAGGATTAACAACTAACCTAAGACGCTGAATAAAAGAAAGACAAACAGATCGACACACTAACTGAATAACAATTAACCTAAAACGCTGAACAAAAGAAAAACAAACAGATCGACACAGAAACAGAGAGTTTGCGATCTTAGCCAAACGCTGAACAAAGAAAACAAGCAGATCGACACAGAAACAGAGAGAGTTTGCGATCTTAGCCTGATATAGGAGCGTTTTAGGCTCTGATACCAGATGACGTACGAACGGAAGCGTGACAAAGGATGGACTCAAGTCTCTGCCTTTGAGAATAACAAGGAATGCGTGATGATGATGATTTGCGGGTTGGATATGATGAGAGAACCGATGGATGCAGTTGAAGCTTGCAGATCGGATCAACGAAGTATGAATTCGTGACGAGATGGTGATGAAGGGATCGAGGGTCGCCACACAAGATATGATCGATCTTGTGATAAGACAGATTCAATCTAGTCGCCTTGATATCACTCACAAGGAAAGCAGATCAAAGTTTGAAAGCTCAGTTTCACACAGAGATTTCAGAGAGAAGAATACGTTGTTTATATCATCAAAGGTAAAGATACACTGCTGCTAAAGGAACCTTATATACTGGTTCGTGCAGCTATTGCCTTCTTGGGCGAAACCCTAATACAAGTACTAACCTATAGCCCTAAAACAGAATGAAATAATCGCCTATTACAAGCTAAGAATAACATAAATGAAACATGAAAATAACCTAAGGTTTCTTATTGCTGAAAGTTGGGCCTGCAAAACACAAAACAAACACAAGTATATAATTGAAATAATACCTGCTTGGTCGAGATTAATGAGAGAGAGTTGGGCCTAGATGGGCTGAATTAAGAAGACCATCTTCTGATCTTCAATAGACTCTCTTTGGGCCTTTGTTGCTGTTGCTAACTTGTTAGAGCTTTCTTGGTCCATGAAACCTTGAATTGTCTTGTTGAATAGCTCTCTAAGTCTTCTAGTTCCTGATCTTGTTCTTGGTGGTTCCCTCATTGTTGTTATGTCTTGGACTTCTGGTTGTGCTTGTGATGAATCTTCTAAGTTAGTCTCGATGTCCTCATCATAATGGCAGCTTCCAGGTTCATGAAATTGATGATACATCAATGTTTTCATGACGTCTTGAACAATGCAAGCTTCGAGAAAGAATTCGGATGTGATTATCAGATGATTAAGAAAGGTTCTTTGTGAAGAGGAGAAGTTCACATAGTCATCAGAGGTGAAGCAGAATCGCATTCGATGTCGCTCTGGAATATTGATAGCGCTGATTACACCAATAGAAAGTCGATGTGTTAGGGGCTCGAGAAGAGCGAATGATAAAAGTCAAAAACTTAGAGGAGGAGACAATAGTTGGTGCAAAGTCAAAGACGTATAGGAGGAAACAATAGTTGTTGCAAAGTCTTGACTTGGAGGAGGAGAAAATAGTTGTAGCTTTCTTTCATTGGTGGTGTATGATCAAGAGAGTTTCCTTGGATCCTGAGAATCAGTGGCTGAGATTATAAGTCATTGAAATTGAAGCTGGGATGTTGATTTTGCAGAGGCACGAAAAAGAATGGTTGGGGCTTCATGGAAAAATGCTACGGGTCTTTGTTGTTGGTCTGATAAGGAAGAAGTTTTTGTCTTTTGCCATTGAAAGAAGAAACGTGAGGTGACTTTGATTTGTGATGGAATTGGGCTGAAGTTGAGAATAATTATTTTTGGGCCTAAGGTTTCTGATGGGCTTGAGCGTTTAATAATTTGGTCTAGCAAATTTAAATCTTCATCATTGCTGATTCAACGAGGAATAAAGGCCTTCAGTGTAGAAGTTTGTTCGAAGAAAGAGACTTTCAATTATGGATAAAGGATGATTCACAGTCACAGTGGCTTAAATAAATTGATGTTTGAAATCACCATTGGCTCCGTGAAACGAACTTGAGGAAGAAAGACACTGATTGTTCATGATTAGGAAGAAGAAACGTGAAAGGCGTGATGTGTGCGTGATCTAGTTTTTGCCTGGTAGTTGTCGCTATCGGTCGAGAAATAAGAAAGGGACACACTTGTAAATAGTGTGAATTCTGATCAGAGAGTTTGATCAAAAGAGAAGGAAGTTTCATGGAAAATCTGCTTAAATTCAGAGATAGTGATTGTATGAAATCAAATCAGGTGTGATCTGTTGCAGGAAAATAACTCAGTGAGGCTGAAGTTCGGCTTAAGATGATATTCTGTTAAATTGATCTCTGAAATTTATCTATGAGAAAAGGTTGCAACAGAGGATGTTGATTGGTGATCATTAACCAGAGATTAAAGCATTAGTCGTGGCTTTAATTGAACGAAAAGCTATCAGACTTGAGCTCGAAAGTGGAAGAAGATCAGAAGAAGTAAAAATCAGAGAGAGAGACAGATAGCTCGATTCTCTGATACGGACTTTCCGCTTGGGCTGATGGAAAATCAGAAGATATGGTGATTATCAGAAAAAGTTTCAGGTTTTTGATTATCAGAAAGAAGAATACGGAGCCGTTGAGTTTGTCACTTCAAGTAAAGATACTGCATTTAATTCAAAGCAGCTATCAAAGGGTTATTTCTAACGGCAAGAGAGATAATTTAACAAGCATGAATTTTACAATGGATGAGCTCAAGATGAACATTACAATGAGGGATGAAGCACTCACCGAGAAAGTTCAATTGTGATGTTATTATCTGAATGGTTTTAGGTTGGATTCAAATGGTGCTGGAACTCCTTTGTTGGATTTTTGAGAAGATGACGGTGTCATAATCTGTATTTTTGGTGGTTTTGATCTATACACATATCAAGTGGTTTTGATATGTTTTTGGTGGTTTTGATCTATACACACTGCAAAATCCAAGGGTGAGAAACCACGAGTCTCAAAAATCAACTGCAACTAGAGTTCAAGATTATCAGAAAAATCAACATTAACACTCGGTTATTCTGGTTACTAGGAGATATCTTATAGGGGTTCAAATCTGGTTTCTTTTGCCTACCGCTTTACCTGGTTAAAGTGTTGGGTTTCAAGTAGAGAAAAGTTGCAGATGAGTCCAAGGTGGAGTTTTGAGTTCAGAAGATTCAGTCAAGCTGTGAAGTTCTTGTGAACTGCTTATGAGGTGTACTTACGATGCCTAAACCGTGTGAATGGCATCATGATGAAGGTTGGAGAGTTCGTCTAGTATCATCATAAATTGAGAGAATTTAGAAACGATGTAAACAAGTCGAAATCAGAAAGAAGAAATTCACGATGGAGAAAGAGTTCATCTAGGAAGAAGAATTGTGTGTGTTTTGGCCAATTGTTCTCGGCTCGTACTCAATCAAAGATTAAGGATAGTGATTAAGAATTGAGATCTGAGTGGCAAAATGTTTCCTGTTTGAAGAAAGTTTCAGAGGCTGAATGGAAAAGTTTACAACAAAATCAGAGTATCTTATTGAAGAAGCTGGTGATCCAAGATTCAGTGATGAAAGTCGTGAGCTACTATGGCACCATAAGGAACAGATGTTGGTTTTGGTTGAGAGTTCTGATGAAGGATATGTCTTATCGATCAATTCTGGTTACCTGATTGAGAGAAAGAGTCTTAGAAAGGTTGAAGAAAAACAAGTGTCATGAAGAACAGACTAAGGGTAGCTAAGAGAATTTGCAGGTGTTTAAGCATAATTCGGTCTCAGTTTGAAGTGAAGAGTTATAAGAAACCCTGAAGAGTTGAGGTTGCTGGTGAAAGTGCACAAATTGGAGACAGAATTGTTGGAACATCTTCACATCGACGTTTGGAGACTTAAACATATTCCGATCAGGCTGAAATTTGGTGTCAAGCTTCGTCGCATTGTTTTCTTAATAATCAACGGTGGGATTGAGATTTTAACGGTTATTCTAAGATTTATTGTAGAATTTCTGAGACATGTCTGCACAGAAAATCCTATGAACAGTATGACGATAATTTATGTTTGAGCTGTCCAACAAGGTTGTTTTGAGCTAAATTTTTGCAGGAACATTATGGACATGTAGAACTGTTTTATGGCCAGAGGAGAGCTCATTTGGAGCTTGGATGAAAGATGGACGTTTTATTGAAGATAGTCGTTGTGCATTAAAGGTTTATATATGTGCTACAGTTTGTGTTCTACTGTCTGTGATTTCTCTTAGAACTGCTACTATATTAGAAAGAAACTGTTCTGTGCGTTTGACAAGCTTAGATCTTGTTCCTATTGGCGACAGCAGTAACCTTTTGATCTTGGGCAAGCTGTTTCTGAGCTACTCTCAAGAAACCTGATGGAGCAGAGACTGTATCAACGTCTACAACAGAATCTGGACCTGAGGATAGAACATGATCAAGCACGGTAGTTGGAGGTGAATGTGAAGACTCAAATGTGCAATTCTTAGTTCTAGCAACTTGGAATTGGTAATATGCTTCGAATATGTGTCATATGTTGGTTTTAACTTAGTTGTGCACTCAAGCAGGGGGAAATGAAGTCTTGATGAGATACATGAGAGTAATCATACTTGTAATGCACAACTTGGTTTCAGGGAGAGTAAGGTTGTATGAAGATGAATACCAGGATTACTCTTGTGATGCATAAGTAGCTTAAGTATCAAACTAAGCTAAAAAGGGATAGATTATGTTAGATCTTATGAGCTAATTGTGGATACATCAGACGATTCATGAGAATAGGTGACAAGAAGTATGGCTAAGTGTTGACTGGTCTCGGCAAGTCAAAGTGGGAGTTTCAGAGAAATAACACAGACTGATGATATAAGATTGAGGGAGGGTTTTAAGAGCATCAGGTTGTGTGTATATGGAAGAGCTTTCTACAACTCAGTAAACAAGGGAGATATTGTTAGTGTAGTGTTTGGCTGAGTTAGAAAGTGGTGAAACAGGTTGTGACACAACTGTATTGGAGCAAACGATTTGATACATCAAGTGATGTGGTATTGGTTGTGAGCTCGAGTTCTACAACTCAGTCATCAAGGGAGAGATTGAAAGTGTAATGCTAACTGAGTTTAGAACTGTGTCAGAACAGAATATGATACAGCTGTAGGAACATGACGTGTTACAGAAACAGTTGCTGTATCAGTTGGAAGTAGCACACAAAGTAATACAAGGAAACAGTTCGGAGCAACTGATGACGTGGAGTTAAATTGTGAGCTATGGGAACATGAGATGTTGTATATGCTTAGACATAATCGATATACAAGGTGTGGCAGTTCTGACATAGACATTGGAAAGAACTGACACAGTTGCTGAGGCAGTACTTGATGCATGTACTTGATGCAGGTGCTAGTAGAGCGGATGTAGCAGTTTATGCAAGTGATGATCAGTGACACATAATGGAAATACATTGTGGCGATCAAGAAGATTGCAGTTGGATACATCAGAGGATGTATCAGACGATGAGTCAGAACATGGTATATCAGAGGATGTATCAGACGTTGTATCAGGAGGCAAGAACTTGACGTGGCTCAGAAGCTGACGTGGCAAGTGATTTGCTGAGTTGGACGAAATCGCTGGAATGTATATCTGGCGTTGATGCAGTTGATGCAGTTGTTGTACCAGTTTAAGAAGTAGTACAGGAACTAATACATGGGTTTATTGAAAAGGCCCAGAAGCCCAAAATGATGAAGAAATCGTGTGGGCTCTTAGGGTTTCGACCCTAGCCATATAAATACCAAGACGGCGTCTCATAAAGACTGCGCGCGTCTAGGGTTTATTAGGAGAGGCACACAGGTGTGTGTGGCGTTGCCCCATCATACATGATTTGTAGGTCCGTTTGTGATGGTTGCTGGAGTACAAGCACATCTGTGAGATGGTGTTTGTATCGGTAGTAGCCGAGGGGTAGACTTTGTAGAGTTACCGTGTCCATAGTTCTTCCATCTAGAAAAGAATGATAGGCATCGTAGTGCTGTATATCATAGCAATTGTAATTGCAATCTTGTTCTAGTGGATTTGTTCTGGACTAGGTCCCGGGAATGTAGGGAAACCGAACCTCGTTAAAAAAACTCTATGTATTATTTACTTTATGCTCATACGTTTGCTCAAACACATAGATCGTGCCACAACTGCGTTTTCATTATGTGTCATTGATCATCACTTGCATAAACTGCTGCATCCGCTCTACTAGCACCTGCATCAAGTACCTGCATCAAGTACTGCCTCAGAAACTGTGTCAGTTCTTTCCAATGTCTATGTCAGAATTGCCACACCTTGTATATCGATTATGTCTAAGCATATACAACATCTCATGTTCCCATAGCTCACAATTTAACTCCACGTCATCAGTTGCTCCGAACTGTTTCCTTGTACTATTTCGTGTGCTATTTCCAACTGATACATCAACTGTTTCTGTAACACGTCATGTTCCTTTAGATTTATCATATTCTGTTATGACACAGTTCTAAACTCAGTTAGCATTACACTTTCAATCTCTCCCTTGATGACTGAGTTGTAGAACTCGAGCACACAACCAATACCACATCACCTGATGTATCAAATCGTTCGCTCCAATACAGTTGTGTCACAACCTGTTTCACCACTTTCTAACTCAGCCAAACACTACACTAACAATCTCTCCCTTGTTTACTGAGTTGTAGAAAGCTCTTCCATATACACACAACCTGATGCTCTTAAAACTCTCCCTCAATCTTATATCATCAGTCTGTGTTATTTCTCTGAAACTCCCACTTTGACTTGCCGAGACCAGTCAACACTTAGCCATGCTTCTTGTCACCTATTATCATGAATCGTCTGATGTATCCACAATTAGCTCATAAGATCTAACATCATAATTGAAAGTGTAATGCTAACTGAGTTTAGAACTGTGTCAGAACAGAATATGATACTGCTGTAGGAACATGACGTGTTACAGAAACAGTTGATGTATCAGTTGGAAGTAGCACACGAAGTAATACAAGGAAACAGTTCGGAGCAACTGATTACGTGGAGTTAAATTGTGAGCTATGGGAACATGAGATGTTGTATATGCTTAGACATAATCGATATACAAGGTGTGGCAGTTCTGACATAGGCATTGGAAAGAACTGACACAGTTGCTGAGGCAGTACTTGATGCAGGTACTTGATGCAGGTGCTAGTAGAGCGGATGCAACAGTTTATGCAAGTGATGATCAGTGACACATAATGAAAACGCAGTTGTGGCACGATCTATGTGTTTGAGCAAACGTATGAGCATAAAGTAAATAACACATAAAGTTTTTTAACGAGGTTCGGTTTCCCTACATCCCCGGGACCTAGTCCAGAACAAATCCACTAGAACAAGATTGCAATTACAATTGCTATGATATACAGCACTACGATGCCTATCATTCTTTTCTAGATGGAAGAACTATGGACACGGTAACTCTACAAAGTCTACCGTTCGGCTACTACCGATACAAACACCATCTCACAGATGTGCTTGTACTCCAGCAACCATCACCAACGGATCTACAAATCCTGTATGATGGGGCAACGCCACACACACCTGTGTGCCTCTCCTAATAAACCCTAGACGCGCGCAGTCTTTATGAGACGCCGTCTTGGTATTTATATGGCTAGGGTCGAAACCCTAAGAGCCCACACGATTTCTTCATCATTTTGGGCTTTTGGGCCTTTTCAATAAACCCATGTATTAGTTCCTGTACTACTTCTTAAAATGGTACAGCAACTGCATCAACGCCAGATATACATTCCACCTATTTCGTACAACTCAGCAACTCACTTGCCACGTCAGCTTCTGCGCCACGTCAAGTTCTTGCCTCCTGATACAACGTCTGATACATCCTCTGATGTACCACGTTCTGACTCATCGTCTGATACATCCTCTGATGTATCCAACTGCAATCTTCTTGATCGCCACAATGTATTTCCATTATGTGTCACTGATCATCACTTACATAAACTGCTGCATCCGCTCTACTAGCACCTGCATCAAGTACCTGCATCAAGTACTGCCTCGGCAACTGTGTCAGTTCTTTCCAATGTCTATGTCAGAACTGCCACACCTTGTATATCGATTATGTCTAAGCATATACAACATCTCATGTTCCCATAGCTCACAATTTAACTCCACGTCATCAGTTGCTCCGAACTGTTTCCTTGTATTACTTCGTGTGCTACTTCCAACTGATACAGCAACTGTTTCTGTAACACGTCATGTTCCTACAGCTGTATCATATTCTGTTCTGACATAGTTCTAAACTCAGTTAGCATTACACTTTCAATTATGATGTTAGATCTTATGAGCTAATTGTGGATACATCAGACGATTCATGAGAATAGGTGACAAGATGCATGGCTAAGTGTTGACTGGTCTCGGCAAGTCAAAGTGGGAGTTTCAGAGAAATAACACAGACTGATGATATAAGATTGAGGGAGAGTTTTAAGAGCATCAGGTTGTGTGTATATGGAAGAGCTTTCTAAAACTCAGTAAACAAGGGAGAGATTGTTAGTGTAGTGTTTGGCTGAGTTAGAAAGTGGTGAAACAGGTTGTGACACAACTGTATTGGAGCGAAAGATTTGATACATCAAGTGATGTGGTATTGGTTGTGTGCTCGAGTTCTACAACTCAGTCATCAAGGGAGAGATTGAAAGTGTAATGCTAACTGAGTTTAGAACTGTGTCAAAACAGAATATGATACAGCTGTAGGAACATGGCGTGTTACAGAAACAGTTGCAGTATTAGTTGGAAGTAGCACACGAAGTAATACAAGGAAACAGTTCGGAGCAACTGATGACGTGGAGTTAAATTGTGAGCTATGGGAACATGAGATGTTGTATATGTTTAGACATAATCGATATACAAGGTGTGGCAGTTCTGACATAGACATTGGAAAGAACTGACACAGTTTCTGAGGCAGTACTTGATGCAGGTACTTGCTGCATGTGCTAGTAGAGCGGATGCAGCAGTTTATGCAAGTGATGATCAGTGACACATAATGAAAACGAAGTTGTGGCACGATCTATGTGTTTGAGCAAACGTATGAGCATAAAGTAAATAACACATAGAGTTTTTTAACGAGGTTCGGTTTCCCTACATCCCCGGGACCTAGTCTAGAACAAATCCACTAGAACAAGATTGCAATTACAATTGCTATGATATACAGCACTACGATGCCTATCATTCTTTTCTAGATGGAAGAACTATGGACTCGGTAACTCTACAAAGTCTACCGTTCGGGTACTACCGATACAAACACAATCTCACAGATGTGCTTGTACTCCAGCAACCATCACCAACGGATCTACAAATCCTGTATGATGGGGCAACGCCACACACACCTGTGTGCCTCTCCTAATAAACCCTAGACGCGCACAGTCTTTATGACACGCCGTCTTGGTATTTATATGGCTAGGGTCGAAACCCTAAGAGCCCACACGATTTCTTCATCATTTTGGGCTTCTGGGCCTTTTCAATAAACCCATGTATTAGTTCATGTACTACTTCTTAAAATGGTACAGCAACTGCATCAACGCCAGATATACATTCCAGCTATTTCGTACAACTCAGCAACTCACTTGCCACGTCAGCTTCTGCGCCACGTCAAGTTCTTGCCTCCTGATACAACGTCTGATACATCCTCTGATGTACCACGTTCTTACTCATCGTCTGATACATCCTCTGATGTATCCAACTGCAATCTTCTTGATAGCCACAATGTATTTCCATTATGTGTCACTGATCATCACTTGCATAAACTGCTGCATCCGCTCTACTAGCACCTGCATCAAGTACCTGCATCAAGTACTTCCTCAGCAGCTGTGTCAGTTCTTTCCAATGTCTATGTCAGAACTGCTACACCTTGTATATCGATTATGTCTAAGCATATGCAACATCTCATTTTCCCATAGCTCACAATTTAACTCCACGTCATCAGTTGCTCCGAACTGTTTCCTTGTATTACTTCGTGTGCTACTTCCAACAGATACATCAACTGTTTCTGTAACACGTCATGTTCCTACAGCTGTATCATATTCTGTTCTGACACAGTTCTAAACTGAGTTAGCATTACACTTTCAATTATGATGTTAGATCTTATGAGCTAATTGTGGATACATCAGACGATTCATGAGAATAGGTGACAAGAAACATGGCTAAGTGTTGACTGGTCTCGGCACGTCAAAGTGGGAGTTTCAGAGAAATAACAAAGACTGATGATATAAGATTGAGGGAGAGTTTTAAGAGCATCATGTTGTGTGTATATGGAAGAGCTTTCTACAACTCAGTAAACAAGGTAGAGATTGTTAGTGTAGTGTTTGGCTGAGTTAGAAAGTGGTGAAACAGGTTGTTACACAACTGTATAGGAGCGAACGATTTGATACATCAAGTGATGTGGTATTGGTTGTGTGCTCGAGTACTTCAACTCAGTCATGAAGGGAGAGATTGAAAGTATAATGCTAACTGAATTTTGAACTGTGTCAAAACATAATATGACACAGCTGTAGGAACATGACGTGTTACAGAAACAGTTGCTGTATCAGTTGGAAGTAGCACACGAAGTAATACAAGGAAACAGTTCGGAGCAACTGATGACGTGGAGTTAAATTGTGAGCTATGGGAACATGAGATGTTGTATATGCTTAGACATAATCGATATACAAGGTGTGGCAGTTCTTACATAGACATTGGAAAGAACTGACACAGTTTCTGAGGCAGTACTTAATGCAGGTACTTGATGCAGGTGCTAGTAAAGCGGATGCAGCAGTTTATGCAAGTGATGATCAGTGACACATAATGAAAACGCTGTTGTGGCTCGATCTATATGTTTGAGCAAACGTATGAGCATAAAGTAAATAACACATAGAGTTTTTTAACGAGATTCAGTTTACCTACATCCCCGGGACCTAGTCCAGAATAAATCCACTAGAACAAGATTGCAATTACAATTGCTATGATATACAGCACTACGATGCCTATCATTCTTTTCTAGATGGAATAACTATGGACACGGTAACTCTACAAAGTCTACCACTCGGCTACTACCGATACAAACACCATCTCACAGATGTGCTTGTACTCCAGCAACCATCACCAACGGATCTACAAATCCTGTATGATGGGGCAACGCCACACACACCTGTGTGCCTCTCCTAATCAACCCTAGACGCGCGCAGTCTTTATGACACGCCGTCCTGGTATTTATATGGCTAGGGTCGAAACCCTAAGAGCCCACACGATTTCTTCATCATTATGGGCTTCTGGGCCTTTTCAATAAACCCATGTATTATTTCCTGTACTACTTCTTAAAATGGAACAGCAACTGCATCAACGCCAGATATACATTCCAGCTATTTCGTCCAACTCAGCAACTCACTTGCCACGTCAGCTTCTGCGCCACGTCAAGTTCTTGCCTCCTGATACAACGTCTGATACATCCTCTGATGTACCACGTTCTGACTCATCGTCTGATACATCCTCTGATGTATCCAACTGCAATATTCTTGATCGCCACAATGTATTTCCATTATGTGTCACTGATCATCACTTGCATAAACTGCTGCATCCGCTCTACTAGCACCTGCATCAAGTACTGTCTCACCAACTGTGTCAGTTCTTTCCAATGTCTATGTCAGAACTGCCACACCTTGTATATCGATTATGTCTAAGCATATACAACATCTCATGTTCCCATAGCTCACAATTTAACTCCACGTCATCAGTTGCTCCGAACTGTTTCCTTGTATTACTTCGTGTGCTACTTCCAACTGATACAGCAACTGTTTCTGTAACACGTCATGTTCCTACAGCTGTATCATATTCTGTTCTGACACAGTTCTAAACTCAGTTAGTATTACACTTTTAATTATGATGTTAGATCTTATGAGCTAATTGTGGATACATCAGACGATTCATGAGAATAGGTGACAAGAAGCATGGCTAAGTGTTGACTGGTCTCGGCAAGTCAAAGTGGGAGTTTCAGAGAAATAACACAGACTGATGATAAAAGATTGATGGAGAGTTTTAAGAGCATCAGGTTGTGTGTATATGGAAGAGCTTTCTACAACTCAGTAAACAAGGGAGAGATTGTTAGTGTAGTGTTTGGTTGAGTTAGAAAGTGGTGAAACAGGTTGTGACACAACTGTATTGGAGCGAACGATTTGATACATAAAGTGATGTGGTATTGGTTGTGTTCTCGAGTTCTACAACTCAGTCATCAAGGGAGAGATTGAAAGTGTAATGCTAACTGATTTTAGAACTGTGTCAGAACAGAATATGATACATCTAAAGGAACATGACGTGTTACAGAAACAGTTGATGTATCAGTTGGAAGTAGCACACGAAGTAATACAATGAAACAGTTCGGAGCAACTGATGACGTGGAGTTAAATTGTGAGCTATGGGAACATGAGATGTTGTATATGCTTAGACATAATCGATATACAAGGTGTGGCAGTTCTGACATAGACATTGGAAAGAACTGACACAGTTTCTGAGGCAGTACTTGATGCAGGTACTTGCTGCATGTGCTAGTAGAGCGGATGCAGCAGTTTATGCAAGTGATGATCAGTGACACATAATGAAAACGCAGTTGTGGCACGATCTATGTGTTTGAGCAAACGTATGAGCATAAAATAAATAACACATAGAGTTTTTTAACGAGGTTCGGTTTCCCTACATCCCCGAGACCTAGTCCAGAACAAATCCACTAGAACAAGATTGCAATTACAATTGCTATGATATACAGCACTACGATGCCTATCATTCTTTTCTAGATGGAAGAACTATGGACTCGGTAACTCTACAAAGTCTACCGTTCGGGTACTACCGATACAAACACCATCTCACAGATGTGCTTGTACTCCAGCAACCATCACCAACGGATCTACAAATCCTGTATGATGGGGCAACACCACACACACCTGTGTGCCTCTCCTAATAAACCCTAGACGCGCACAGTCTTTATGACACGCCGTCTTGGTATTTATATGGCTAGGGTCGAAACCCTAAGAGCCCACACGATTTCTTCATCATTTTGGGCTTCTGGGACTTTTCAATAAACCCATGTATTAGTTCCTGTACTACTTCTTAAAATGGTACAGCAACTGCATCAACGCCAGATATACATTCCAGCTATTTCGTACAACTCAGCAACTCACTTGCCACGTCAGCTTCTGCGCCACGTCAAGTTTTTGCCTCCTGATACAACGTCTGATACATCCTCTGATGTACCACGTTCTTACTCATCGTCTGATACATCCTCTGATGTATCCAACTGCAATCTTCTTGATAGCCACAATGTATTTCCATTATGTGTCACTGATCATCACTTGCATAAACTGTTGCATCCGCTCTACTAGCACCTGCATCAAGTACTTCCTCAGCAACTGTGTCAGTTCTTTCCAATGTCTATGTCAGAACTGCTACACCTTGTATATCGATTATGTCTAAGCATATGCAACATCTCATTTTCCCATAGCTCACAATTTAACTCCACGTCATCAGTTGCTCCGAACTGTTTCCTTGTATTACTTCGTGTGCTACTTCCAACAGATACATCAACTGTTTCTGTAACACGTCATGTTCCTACAGCTGTATCATATTCTGTTTTGACACAGTTCTAAACTGAGTTAGCATTACACTTTCAATTATGATGTTAGATCTTATGAGCTAATTGTGGATACATCAGACGATTCATGAGAATAGGTGACAAGAAACATGGCTAAGTGTTGACTGGTCTCGGCACGTCAAAGTGGGAGTTTCAGAGAAATAACACAGACTGATGATATAAGATTGAGGGAGAGTTTTAAGAGCATCAGGTTGTGTGTATATGGAAGAGCTTTCTACAACTCAGTAAACAAGGGAGAGATTGTTAGTGTAGTGTTTGGCTGAGTTAGAAAGTGGTGAAACAGGTTGTTACACAACTGTATAGGAGCGAACGATTTGATACATAAAGTGATGTGGTATTGGTTGTGTGCTCGAGTTCTACAACTCAGTCATCAAGGGAGAGATTGAAAGTGTAATGCTAACTGAGTTTAGAACTGTGTCAGAACAGAATATGATACATCTAAAGGAACATGACGTGTTACAGAAACAGTTGATGTATCAGTTGGAAGTAGCACACGAAGTAATACAATGAAACAGTTCGGAGCAACTGATGACGTGGAGTTAAATTGTGAGCCATGGGAACATGAGATGTTGTATATGCTTAGACATAATCGATATACAAGGTGTGGCAGTTCTTACATAGACATTGGAAAGAACTGACACAGTTTCTGAGGCAGTACTTGATGCAGGTACTTGATGCAGGTGCTAGTAAAGCGGATGCAGCAGTTTATGCAAGTGATGATCAGTGACACATAATGAAAACGCAGTTGTGGCTCGATCTATGTGTTTGAGCAAACGTATGAGCATAAAGTAAATAACACATAGAGTTTTTTAACGAGGTTCAGTTTACCTACATCCCCGGGACCTAGTCCAGAATAAATCCACTAGAACAAGATTGCAATTACAATTGCTATGATATACAGCACTACGATGCCTATCATTCTTTTCTAGATGGAATAACTATGGACACGGTAACTCTACAAAGTCTACCGCTCGGCTACTACCGATACAAAAACCATCTCACAGATGTGCTTGTACTCAGGCAACCATCACCAACGCATCTACAAATCCTGTATGAAGGGGCAACGCCACACACACCTGTGTGCCTCTCCTAATCAACCCTAGACGCGCGCAGTCTTTATGACACGCCGTCCTAGTATTTATATGGCTAGGGTCGAAACCCTAAGAGCCCACACGATTTTTTCATCATTATGGGCTTCTGGGCCTTTTCAATAAACCCATGTATTATTTCCTGTACTACTTCTTAAAATGGAACAGCAACTGCATCAACGCCAGATATACATTCCAGCTATTTCGTCCAACTCAGCAACTCACTTGCCACGTCAGCTTCTGCGCCACGTCAAGTTCTTGCCTCCTGATACAACGTCTGATACATCCTCTGATGTACCACGTTCTGACTCATCGTCTGATACATCCTCTGATGTATCCAACTGCAATATTCTTGATCGCCACAATGTATTTTCATTATGTGTCACTGATCATCACTTGCATAAACTGCTGCATCCGCTCTACTAGCACTTGCATCAAGTACTGCCTCACCAACTGTGTCAGTTCTTTCCAATGTCTATGTCAGAACTGCCACACCTTGTATATCGATTATGTCTAAGCATATACAACATCTCATGTTCCCATAGCTCACAATTTAACTCCACGTCATCAGTTGCTCCGAACTGTTTCCTTGTATTACTTCGTGTGCTACTTCCAACTGATACAGCAACTGTTTCTGTAACACGTCATGTTCCTACAGCTGTATCATATTCTGTTCTGACACAGTTCTAAACTCAGTTAGTATTACACTTTTAATTATGATGTTAGATCTTATGAGCTAATTGTGGATACATCAGACGATTCATGAGAATAGGTGACAAGAAGCATGGCTAAGTGTTGACTGGTCTCGGCAAGTCAAAGTGGGAGTTTCAGAGAAATAACACAGACTGATGATATAAGATTGAGGGAGAGTTTTAAGAGCATCAGGTTGTGTGTATATGGAAGAGCTTTCTACAACTCAGTAAACAAGGGAGAGATTGTTAGTGTAGTGTTTGGCTGAGTTAGAAAGTGGTGAAACAGGTTGTGACACAACTGTATTGGAGCGAACGATTTGATACATCAAGTGATGTGGTATTGGTTGTGTGCTCGAGTTCTACAACTCAGTCATCAAGGGAGAGATTGAAAGTTTAATGCTAACTGAGTTTAGAACTGTGTCAAAACAGAACATGATACAGCTGTAGGAACATGACGTATTACAGAAACAGTTGCTGTATCAGTTGGAAGTGGCACACGAAGTAATACAAGTAAACAGTTCGGAGCAACTCATGACGTGGAGTTAAATTGTGAGCTATGGGAAGATGAGATGTTGTATATGCTTAGACATAATCGATATACAAGGTGTGGCAGTTCTTACATAGACATTGGAAAGAACTGACACAGTTGCTGAGGTAGTACTTGATGCAGGTACTTGATGCAGGTGCTAGTAGAGCGGATGCAGCAGTTTATGCAAGTGATGATCAGTGACACATAATGGAAATACATTGTGGTGATCAAGAAGATTGCAGTTGGATACATCAGAGGATGTATCAGACGATGAGTCAGAACGTGGTACATCAGAGGATGTATCAGACGTTGTATCAGGAGGCAAGAACTTGACGTGGTGCAGAAGCTGACGTGGCAAGTGAGTTGCTGAGTTGGACGAAATCGCTGGAATGTATATCTGGTGTTGAAGCAGTTCATGCAGTTGCTGTACCAGTTTAAGAACTAGTACATGAACTAATACATGGGTTTATTGAAAAGGCCCAGAAGCCCAAAATGATGAAGAAATCGTGTGGGCTCTTAGGGTTTCGACCCTAGCCATATAAATACCAAGACGGCGTCTCATAAAGACTGCGCGCGTATAGGGTTTATTAGGAGAGGCACACAGGTGTGTGTGGTGTTGCCCCATCATACATGATTTGTAGATCCGTTGGTGATGGTTGCTGGAGTACAAGCACATCTGTGAGATGGTTTTTGTATCGGTAGTAGCCGAGCGGTAGACTTTGTAGAGTTACCGTGTCCACAGTTCTTCCATCTAGAAAAGAATGATAGGCATCGTAGTGCTGTATATCATAGCAATTGTAATTGCAATCTTGTTCTAGTGGATTTGTTCTGGACTAGGTCCCGGGGATGTAGGGAAACCGAACCTCGTTAAAAAACTCTATGTGTTATTTACTTTATGCTCATACGTATGCTCAAACACATAGATCGTGCCACAACTGCGTTTTCAGTTTTGCCGGCAAGAAAGAGAGAGGATTTAGTGGCATTGATCGCGAGACCGGATTCCTTTTCAAACTCAGAGAGAACACTGTTAGTAGCAGTAAGAGATTCAGCCGAACCATCCATAAACACCATCATGTTTCATCGAAACTAAGATGTGTAAGGCAAACTTCACGGCAAGGTGTGTGATAACCAATCCATCCCTAATTTGCAGCTCTGTCCAAAAGGTGAGACATGACATTTATGGCAACGACGAACAAGTAAGGAGAGAGAGAGCATCCTTGTCGAAGCCCGCAGGAGGTAGAGAAAAATCCCTCGAGCACTCCATTCACCATTACTGAGAAGGTTGCAGTGGAAATGCAGCGATAAATCCATGATGTGAATATCATTGGGAAACCCATAGCTTGAAGAGTGAGGGTGATGAACTCCCAGCGAACCAAATAAAAAGCCTTAGAAATTTCAATCTTAAGCGCGCAGCGAGGATCAATTGTGGATTTGTGGTAATCTTTTATTAGCTCGGTGGCCATAAGCACGTTTTCTAGTAGTAGAAACCCCTTGAAGAAAGCGCTCTGATTTGGGACCATACTCTCTGGAAGTTGTGTTCTGAGACGATTATTGAGGATCTTATAATCACCTAGTAAACCATTTTGCAGCAAGCAATAGGTCAAAAATTCCGCATTCGCAGCACATCTGTCTTCTTTGGGATAAATGTTAGAGAGGTTGCATTTACACCATGAGGCATGAGCCCATATTGGAAAAAGGATTGAACGGCCACCATCATATCGGTTCCCACAATTGGAAATGCAGCGAGGTAAAATTCAGAAGTAAACCCATATGGTCTCAGGGTTTTGTTAGATGGCATAGAGAGAAGTGCTTTCTTTATTTCCTCGGCAGTGACATCGCGAACCAGAGACTCGCTTTGTTGTGAAGTGCAGCGGAAGGTGACAAGATCCGAGAGCCCATCAACAGTAAGAGCCGGGGAGTGTTGATGTTGAGCTTGTAAGAACATAATTAAATAATTAACCGCTTCGGCTTTGATAGCAGCAAGGTCAGTGATTAAATCACCAACGTCATTCATCAGACTCTTGACGATGTTCTTTGAGTTCCGGGTCTGCACAGTACGGTGGTAGAAAACTGTATTTTTTTATCGCCATATTTCAGCCATGTGATACGAGATTTTTGTCCAAAGAATCATTCTTCCACCGCCGCACAATGGTTCCAAATTTCATATGCTTCAGAAGCAGCAGCTATGTTGTCGGAGGTAGGGGATAAGAGAACTTGGTTCTGTTTTGCACACATCAGATGAAAAGCCTCTCGAGTCCTTCGTGAGATATCTCCATACTTCTCTCGATTTAGAGCACGAAGAGAAGCTTTCAAAAGTTTTAGCTTTCGATGGAACCGGTGAAGAGCTGAGCGAGAATGGAAAAGAGGTTTCGTCACTGACCAGACTTGTTGCACTACCTCCAAGAACTGCAGATGATAGTTAGTAATTGACCATATTTTGATAGTGTAAAATTATTTTACAATTTTTGCCACATCTTATTTTATAAAATTGAATCGTTCAATGTGAGCGTGACACGTATTCTAATTATAACTCATCAGATCGTGACGTGTGTCATTGTTAATTTAGATCGTAATATATGTCAATCTTTATATTCCATCGGCCCCGGGAGCTTTCCCGATGACATCGGTTTTCTCTAATTTTGATCATCTCTTTTGGAGACTCCCAAAAGCGGATAAGAACGCAATTTTTCCTTGGATTGTGTGGAATATTTGGAAAACAAGGAATGATAAGGTTTTCTCAAATGTGGATAGGAACCCACAAGAGATATTGCGGATAGCGGAGACGGAGGCCATAACTTGGGAAACGGCACAACGTAGTGAACCAGACATAATTTCTCAACAAATTGGCCCTAATACGGAGATGACTCAAAATGATGATTACGATGGATTGAGATGCTACATTGATGGTTCGTGGAAGCAGACGGACAATTATTATGGTTTATGATGGCACTGTTTTCAGGAGGGAGTTGAAAGAACCATTATGGGGTCACGAAATCTGCGAAGAAGTCTCTTCCCGCTATTCGTAGAACTGGAAGCGCTCATCTGGGCGATGCATTGCATGATTGCAAATCAGAAGACGGCGATAGTTTTTACAACAGACTGCTCAGAGTTGGTGAAGATGGTGTCTACACCAAAGGAGTGGCCGGCCTTTACACTACATTTGGAAGAGTTCGCGAGGAGTAAGGAGGAGTTCACCTTTTTCTCTATCACACACATCCCACGCGCTTACAACACAATGGCGGACAAGCTAGCACGAAGTGCTTGTGTCTACCCATCAGATTTTACTTATGTACACTCGATAACCCCGGTTTGGTTTACTGAATCGGTATAGGTATTTAGATTGTTGACAAAAAAAAAAAATATATATATATATATATATATGTCAATCTTATAATATACATTTTCTAATTTTTAGTTATTTCAAAAAAGGAAAAAAAATGAATTGTGTTTTTCAAAATGAAAATTACTAAAATAGAAAAAATTAAAATAAGAGAAAAAACATAAAATACAATATAATAAAAATTATATTTTTGGAACTAATATAAATCAATTTCTAATTTCTTAATTGTGAATCATAAAACATAATTAGTGGAGAACTTAACGGAATTTTGATTTAAAATCTAATTATACTGATCATAATTACTAAGGTTATCAAATTTAAAATATAAATATTTTATTATTTTCCCATGTATCAAACATGCCTAATCTAGTATTATTAACAATAAAAAGAAAAAAATTATAATCCACATAATATTAATAATTAAAAATTATAAATGATTCTTAATCCTAAAGGTAAAATCATAATATTATTTGTGAAGTCATAATCTTACGTGGCGGCTTCAGAATAATCCTCCTTCATTCAAATTTTTTTTTGATTATTTGTCATAATTTCATTCGTTACTATCTGATGACATGTCCTCATCACTTAAATCAAACCGACGCTCGGTTTAACTTAATCGCTTGGTTTATTCCAAATTTATGTCTTAATCTTGGTTTATCGGTTGGTCGCTTTTTGTTATTATTATGGTTTAACAAAACCGGGGGCTCGATCCGTCTTCTAATCGGTATATATGAATGATTTTTTCATACCAAACCGATTGTTAGGTCCCATACCAACCCGGTCGGGTAGTAATCGACACTCAAATTTGTAGAACAAATCATACTATTATTTGTGAAGTCATAATCTTACGTGGCGGCCTCAGAATAATTCTCCCTCATTCAATTTGTTTTTTTGATTATTTGTCATAGTTTCATTCGTTACTATCTGATGACATGTCCTCATCACTTAAATCAAACCGACGCTCGGTTTAACTTAATCGCTTGGTTTATTCCAAATTTCATGTCTTAATCTTGGTTTATCGGTTGGTCGCTTTTTGTTATTATTAGGGTTTAACAAAACCGGGGGCTCGATCCGTCTTCTAATCGGTATATATGAATGATTTTTTCATACCAAACCGATTGTTAGGTCCATTACCAACCCGGTCGGGTAGTAATCGACACTCAAATTTGTAGAACAAAAACAAAATTCCTAAATAATGTGTAATAAACCGAAATAATCTGAATATGCGTCTAGACCAATCCATGCGATTAACCAATGAGCAGTAGTAAACCAAGTAACGTTTATTTGGTTATGCATCGTATTTGTCACTTATAGTCGTCGCCCTTTGATGTTAATCCATTCAATTAACCAATGATGCTAATCAAGAAAGATAAAAAACCAATGGTTAACCGGTTTGTGTTCTGTTGAAAACAAACAAACCAAATATCGTATGTTATATTTGATAATTGTAAGTAAATATATTCTGTTAATATAATGTTAATGATAATGACAACCATGAACTTAGATAGATTAGAAATTATACAATTTAAATGGCGCCTAGATAAAGAGAATATACTATTTCTTGGTTCAAATTTTTAATCTCCTAAATCCGGTTCGATGCGTTATTCTGTGTTTGGCTCAATTGGAACCGGTTCTCTTCTTTTTAAAAAACCGGAGCCGAGTTATTCATGTGGTACGCTTTACGATTTCGATATGGTTCTTCCATTATGTGGTTATAAGCCGTATGATTTGATTAGTCAAATTTGTATTATTTTTTTGAGCTGGACGGTTTAGTCTATCAAGTATTCGATAGCATGTTGATAGCATTTTGGTTTGGTTAGATAGTTTTGTTTATTTTTTGATTATTTGGATTGCACGGTATAATCAATTAATGTGGGTTATATTTTGAAACTGTCAATGTTAGTTCATGTTAACAGTTGCAAAGTTTCGGTCCGGGATAGGGTTATATTCGGTTGTTGAGTGTTTTTGCGTGGGCTGCGACAGGCCCAAAATAAGCAGAAATATATTTGAATCGTAAATGTTGATAAAAAAGTAAAATTTTGGTTATATCGATAATTGTATAAAATAAATTTTTATATTTTATCGATAATGATTAAGGTAAATCATGTCCATATCCAAAAAGTTAGATATGAATAAAATTTGTTAATATCGCGGCTGTTGGTTAGTTGAAAAAAAAGATGGCAAATTATAGTGATTATCGCTAAAAATAAAACCCTAATGCATATCATTATATTATATAAATACGACTCATCTTAAGTCTTTTTATGCATCCAAAAATTAATGTAATTTTATTTTACCTAATTTTGCAATATGGTGCTCTCTCTTTACCTTTCTAATGATTCTTTTGTGTGTTCATCAGCTCGTGAAATTGGACTCTACATCAGTGCGTGGGTGGAGTCGTTCTTAAAACCCGGTAATTTTGCATCCCAGCGTTGCTTGCGTATTTTGTTTAGTTACATGTTCTCTATATTTTTTCGGTTTTTAATACATCTTTTGTGGCCTTTGGACAGGGCAATCTGTTTCACAGTGACGGTTTAATAACGATATGGATTATATGTTCCTGTGTTTTGTCTAGGTTTTTTTGGGTTTGACATTTGGATTGATTGTTTGTTTATTTGTTGCTATTTATAATATTCCTCGCCTTTTGATTGTTTTCTTGGTTGGTTAGGTTCTTACAGTTTTTTCTGTCTTTTTCAGCTCAATTTGCTTCCGTTGTTCATCTTGATATGCTCGCGAATTCGTGTGAGTCTCTTCCTATTTTGTTGTATCGGCCTATATCGGGCACCAATGAGTTTTGTTGCCATGGAGGTATCGATCGTACTGCTTGCAATCTGTTGCGTTCATATAATGTGCCCTATGTCTTTCGTGAGGACAAAGACACACTTCATAGATTTTGTATATTTTTGTGGAATTCATTTCTTATCTATTTTCGTGTTTATCGTGGAAATTGCTCATAAGTGTTTTTTTTGGGGTAAAAATAAGTGTTTTTGTTATTTAAAATAAAATAAAATTGGATGTCATGCTATGCATCATTCAGCTCGTGGGTTTTCTCTCGGAGATTCGCTGCTGATTTGGCGAGTTGCAGGTTCTTTAGTGACAGCTTTTTGTATTCAAAACTTTCACTTAAGTTTCTTTGGGATTTTCGATCGAATGAGTGGGTGGTTCGTCGACGAGTGTCGGGTGAAGAAGGTTTGTTTATAGAACTGTGTAGAATGATATTTTATTTTTAATTTTACAACATGTTTTTTTATTGTGTGTTTGTTTTGTCTAGTGTTTTCTCCATTCTAAAGGGAGTCTATGGAGTCAATGATCGTAGCATGTGTATTACGTCAAAGATTCGGTGCAACACCATCATGTTTCAAAGTTTTTGGTTTCGGTTTGTTGTATTCAAAACCGTCAACCAAATTTGAATGGGACGTTCGATCGGGTTGGTGTGGATGGTTTGCCAGCACGTGTCAGATATTAATGGTGATATATAAATTCATTTGTTAGATTTTTTGTATATGGTTTTTTTATATATTTGTTTCCTTTTTTTCTTTTTTCTTTTTGTGTATTCTTTTTTTTTTTCTTTCAAATTCACGCTTTTTATTTTTTAAATTCTTTTTAAAAGATCAGAGGTGATGGTAATTAATGGTGAAGAGGGTGATACTCGTGGTGATGATATGGATGACCCTTTTGGTTGTGATGATGAGTCATATAGAGATGAGGACATGGTATAGGTGATCATGGCGGTGATATTACTGGCGGTGAGGGTGATCGTCGATGGTATTGGTGACCATTGGCGGAGGTAGAACTTTTTTACCGGGGGCAGAAAATATATGTACTAAAACAATTATCTACAAATATATTTTACGTTTACTCATAATTTAAATTTGGTTTAATCACCGTTTCATATGTTACATCTTTAAATAATATTTGTTAGATAAAATAAACGAGATAATCATTAAAAATTGATCAATGAAGCGATATTTGAATTTACCGTTTATAAATATAAACCCTAGATTTTTCAATGAATTTAATTTACATAATCATTAATTTAACAAAAAGATAAGAGTATAATCTAAACATGTGAAAGTAAAATATAAAAAGACAAAAAAATATTAACTTGAAATTCAACAGAAAACTGATAGTTTAGGTTTTTGTTTTTGTTCATCAAAAAACTTAAAAAGGAACAAAGATAAAATGTTCAGTTTTATGATTTGTTTCTTTTGTGTTGGGCAAAAATAGATATATAATAGATAACATTTTTATTTAATTTATAGTTAAGCAATAAATTATTCATAATTGCATTTTAATCGAGTCTCAAACTAAACATGAGCTCAACTAAATAAATAAATTAGGCTTTTTACTACTAAATTATTTTTTGATGGGGTCAAACTTTTTTTTAAAGAGGGGTCAGTTAAATTTATTTGAGGATATAACATAAAAACAAAAACAAAAATCCTAGGGGTCAGCTGACCCCACTATAGGCCAAGTAGCTCCGCCCCTGGTTGTGACCATATGAGTCCGATGATTGAGTCGGTGGCGTTTGAAGTTTGAGGAAAAGTTTGAGGCTAGAAATTATTTGGTTTTGTCTTCGAGAGAGATGATTGAGGCCATACCAATAGGCTATGTTCCTGTAGGTGGTTGAGCAGTTTCCACATCAGATTTGATAATAATGGCGCACGTAGTTTATGCCTTATCAGTGAGTCTCCATAATAAATTTGGTTACGTGATAATGAAGCTTCTTCTTAGTCTTTAAGAAAAAAGATTTTGAGGGTTCATAACTTTATAAGGTAAAAATAGAGATTTGGTTCAAATTTTCTATGGATGTAAGCTTCATTCATTTGCTATACAATGTTTCATTATGTATCAGCTTTAAATTATACCCTTTTTGAATCTGAGCTGGTTTGATACTAATAAAAGAAGCAAAACACGATCATGAGGATTCACAAACTGGTCCTTATGTTAATCGACACGTTATGAAAAGTAATTCAGCACCTCTTATCTTTTGAACTTATGATGATCCAAATAACTTGTAGCAAGGTCTGCAATATAATTACATTAACATCATATTCAAAAGATGAAGATTTGTTTGCTTTTTTGTTTTAGGATGGTTTGTGGTTTTCTTCTTGGCTTTGGATTTTCTTTTGATTTCAATGTGTATATTATTTTACAGAGTTTTGTTTGTGTATATACACGAAGTAGCATGTTTTTTTTTAGTTTGGTTAAAAGATTTGCATCTTTGTGCCAATGGTTCCATTACGTTGCATGAAAGCGCTGGCGAAGCTCCGATTCCGAATTCGAAGCTCCGATTCCTGCTTCAAATTCGGAATCGTCAAAAACAATAAAAAGTTATTTAATTTTTTATTGAAAACTGAAAACATCACTTATTTGAGAACAAAAAAAACCTTAAAACATCACTTATTTAAGACAGATGGAGTAATATTTATATTATGTATTGGTATTTTGTTGTTTAAACTTTAAAACATTTTTTTTAAATGATATTATGTTTAATACTAAAATATCCAAAACAAAGCCAAATTATAAATCGGATTATCCATCTGTAAATAAAATAATATATCAACTTTTAAAAATTTAGTTTATACCCGCACAAGGTGCGGAAGATGCAATTTCATCTCACGAGTAGTTGAGTCAATGTGATGAGATATCACAAGATGGGAAACAAAGATGCTAAGACCGTGATCTCAAGGACATGTTGCTTCACAGAATCCATATCAGTTCTTTAAAACTAGATTTTTAAAAGAAGAAGAAGAAAAGAAAGCTACCGTTCGAGAGAAGCAAGACAAGTTTTATTCGATTGGTGGAATGTTCATTACAAGTGGCCTTACCCTACTGTAAGCCAAAAACACATTTTATGTTCATCGAGCTAACCATAATTACAATAATGGGAGTTAATCGTTAACGTAATCGTCTCTGCCATCTAACCATAATTACAATAGTGGGAGTTAAGCGTTAACATAACGTAATCGTCTCAGACATTACCACACATTTATTATGTTCTCTATATTCTTGGCTTGCTCTTTCTTACTTTCATTTATTATGCTTTTTCTCTCTATGTATGGTTTAGTTTGTTTGTTAAAATCTGTTGAGCAACAAGACATAGTAGTTAAACAATCCTTTGTTTCTTAATTTTCCTCTTTGGCTCGAAATTGATGCGAAGTGATGACGTGTATTTTTTGTTTTCGCAGCTATACACGTCATGTCAGTATCACTGATCAAAAATGTTTTTTTAACTAACTTTGGTCTTGGTTTGAATCAAGAACCGAGTTTGAATATAAGCTTTGATGGAAACACTCTTGGGTATAGCCGGATCTCGGGCAACCAATACTTCACCAAACCGTTATAACTCTCCAATCGGATTCAATAGAGGCGATTCTGCTTACAACCGAGCAATAAAGACTTGTGGGGAAACAAAACCGATTGTTTATGCTTCCTTCTCACTAGACACTCGTATAGAAGTTTATAAGGATTGATCATTAGGGTTCATTGTACTGGGCCACAAGAAAATATATACTTCAGCACTTAGGTTCCGATGATGAGTAAGCATTGTTTTGAAACGTTGGAAGCATGCGTGTTGTGCTAAAGTGTGATAAGCCATTCGAAGGTAAGGTTATAGTATTTGGTAGAGATTTTAGACAAATATTGCCAGTTATCCCGGATGGATCTAGGGTGGAGACGGTTTTAGATTCTCTTAATTCATCAGTGCTTTGGAAGGGTTGTAAGGTTTTCATGCTTACAAGAAACATGAGGCTTCACGTGGGGCTTAGTGATCGTGATGCCGAAGATCTAAAATATTTTTTGGTATGGATTCTGGACATAGAAGACAGTAAGGCCACTTTGAGCGAGTCTAACAGTGGTAAGTCTGAAATCAAGATTCATGAAGATTTGTTGATAATGGATTGCGACGATCATGTTATATCAATTGTGAGAGAGATCTACGGAGATTAGTTTGCCACGAGAACTGATCCTAAGTTCTTCAAGGAGAAGGCTATATTGAGATGATTAATGATTAATTATATGCTACCGCAGTTACCAAGTAATAATATTTTGTTTCATGTCTTCTACTGTGTCCTTAGTATTTATATATGTTTATGTGTTGCCTTAACCGTAACCATGTTTGTTCATTCGGTAAGTGATGAAAAAGTTTATCTATGTTCTGATAGTATCGAGACTCCTTACAGAAGTACTACATATGACATGGTTTACACGCAAAAGTTCCTAAACAGTGTCAAGACTTCTTGGTTTCCTAACCATAAGTTGGCATTGAAGGTAGGTGCTCTTATTATGTTGCTCAGAAATATTGATCCAAAAGGTATAATGTGCAATTGAACACGATTGATAGTTACTCAGATGGCTAATCATGTTATCGAACCTAGGATTATTACAGGAAAGTTTAACAAAGGTCTCAATGATAGGGTCTTGATACCTAGGATGTTCGTTTCTCATATGGATACATGGTTCCCTTTTAGAATGCGACATCGACAATTCCTTATATCACTTGCATTTGCAATGACTATAAATAAAAGCCATGACAAACTCTAGAAAGGGTGAGTTTATTTTTACCAAGGCATGTCTTCTCTCATGGACATCTTTATGTTGCCGTTTCCAGGGTTACTTTGAGGAGTGGTTTGAAAATCCTCATCACGGACAAAAATAGAAAGTTACAAAAGAAAACCATTAATGTTGTCTACATAGAAGTTTTCGAAAACCAATTTAGTTTGTCGTTTGTCGTTTGTTTTTGTTTTGTTTTTTTTATTTTTTTTTATTTTGCTTTGTTCATTTGGGAAAACATGGATATGAGAATTCTGGTTGGTTTTGTTATGGTTATGGTTATCTATCTATCAGGTTAGCGTAAAAAAATAACTATATGATCTAACTGAATGTTTTGGCACACTAGCAAAAAATATTTTTAATGATCATCCAAAGAAAGCATGTAAACAAGTAATTTACATGATCATGATGATTCTTAACAAAGTTTAAATCTCGCGGTATCAGGAGGATTCTTAACAAATTTACATGATCATAAACATGTAATTTAGACTTATGTATCAACAAGTAACAAACTAAACAACCTCCTTTTGGTTAAAAGCATGTAAACAAAGTATCTTGCATTAACTTCACTATGCGAATTCTTAACAAAGTTTTAACCTCAAGTAAACTACAACCTTATAGTAGTGTTTAAAGGATATTTTCAGATTTCTAGCTCTTTAAAAGCATAGTTTTTTAAAACATACAATGCATGCAAAACAGAGTATGTGGGTGAGCTCACAAAGACTTGAATTTGTTTGTAAGCACTTTAGGTGTACCTTAAGCAGTTGTGGTAACGAGTAAAACATTCAATAAAAAGTTTTTGACCTTGGAGAAAACTTGAATCGCTAGGAGTATGATTTGGCAATAAATACATTTGGCGAAAGTACTCATTTTTGGGCGGTTGTTTTAATGTTTGTATCACCGCCAATATCGTCACCACCATCACCTTCTCATCTATCTTGACTGATGGTTCCTTATAGCATGTGGACTCGAAAAGAAGCTAGGGTCTAACTGAGGCCAAATGATCCATATTAGATAGTTTTAATTATGCTCTCTAGGTGGATATTAATAATAGTTGTTCTGGTACCACCTCATAAACATGAGCCAATCACATCCTTATTAAAAGATGTTTGCGCAAGATTAAGGTTACGAAATGCTCAAACATGAGAGTTATGATTGGTGCATGTCTTTGATAGTGTTATGGAAGACTTATGGAATAAAAGTGGTGAAGGATATCATTTATAAAAAGGTTCACCGGGTTCATCTTTATCACATATTCGGATATGTGCATCATAATGGCACTACAAAAAAAAGGGTATCTAGTGTCGATTATAAAGCGTCGGAAAAATAATTGATGTTAAATTAAATTACTTATTGACAAATGATACTAATTATGTAATTTTACATCAATTATGACAAATGATGGTATTAGTCACATGTATAGCATCGATTAAATAATACCGACGCTATTTAATAGTAAATTTCATCACTTAACAAAATTTGATACAAATGGTTTAATTGGCATCAATAAATAAGTGATGCATTTAATATTTCCTTTTTTAACATTGATTAAAAAGGAATATTTAAATTTTGTATCACTAGGAAATGATACAAAAGTAAAAAATGGATTAAAAAAGGAAACATCATTTTTTTGTCCCACATCGGTTCTTAGGGAAAAAATGTCAAAGAAATATTATTATAAATAAGAATATATTTTATACATGTTTATTTTAACATTTGCTAATTGTTTTTCAAACGGTTCAAACCAAGCCCAATTTGTAAAAGGCTTAAGAACTAAAAAAAATTGTAATTTAAATTTATTATTATAAATCTGATTGTTAAGATAATCAAATATTTTGACCGGTAAAAACATTATTTTTAGGTAAAACATTCAAAAGTATTTAATATTGGTTATAAAAACTGCTATAATTATTTACATCGTTTATAACAATTGTTACAAATATTAATATCATTTAATTTAACTGACACATAATAGCATCATTTATTATAATCGATGAAAATATTTTCATCAATTACTATAACTGACACATTAATTTGCATCGCCACTATCAGAATCGATTATATAAGTGATAGTAATACATTTATATCATTCAATAACTGATGTAAACATAAAAAATAAGTGACGCTAGCTACTATATTTCTTGTAGTGTGGATAACATTTTTTTACTTCCTCTTCATTTATAGGTCAATTCGGATTTTCATTGTTGGATAACTAATTATGATAATCGATAAACAAGTTGTGGATAATGTATAATTTTAGAAATTTTTTGAACCCGGCAACAATACGTGATTTGAAGGTATTAATCAATAAACAAGTTGGTTTAATCCACTCTTTTGTATATTTGTTTTTTAAATACTGAATTCGAGATATTTTGTAGGTTTTTAGCTATCGGTTTTCTTTCTGAGGAATCGGGGAGGTTGAATATGTTAGAACACTCCCAATCTTTTATTTCGTAATGAACTCCTTATAACGTTCCAAACAAAAAAAAACAAAAATGTTTCGGTTATTAAAAACACATCAAACGAAAGCCAAATAACAAATAACGAAAGACAAATAAAAAAAGTGGCTGGGTATGACCTTCTTGGGGATTTGGTATAAAAGAGACGGGTATTGTAGGGGTACATATAGCCTCACGAAGACGCTAGGGTTTTAAAAAGAATTTCCATTTTAAAATAAAAATCAGTAAAGATAAGTATAGAAAATATTGAAGTATATCATATATACGATAATCATGAAAAAAAATCGGTCCTTTGTCTATTGGGGCGGGGCCCACGGGTTTGGATTCAAATTGACATGTCTAACAGGAGCACATCGGTCCTTTGTCTTTTGATTATTTTCTTACACTACTGTTTTAGTAATGATTTTGTTTGATGTAACGCGACTTGAGGCTTCAAATCTATTCGTGCACATTCTTCAGGTTTGTTTCTTTTTATTGATATCACTGTTTAATTTTCGAATATATTTTCAAATATATTTGTTTTGGACCTAACAAAATAAAAAATATAAGACGTTTTTTTACAAATTATATTATATAAAAGGGGTGATATTGGTTGCTTTTAATCTCATACCTTATACCCAGTGAAGGAGCCGCCATTGCTCACATGTTCATAATTGATTAATTACGAGTAACTAAATCTTAATACAATACATCTTTAGTTAATTTCTTATGTGTCTTCATACGGGTTTCGCAATAATTGATCGTAGATTTTTCGTGTTAAATTTTTTGTTAGAAAGCATATTTTGGTTTAGTGGTTTTTTAATAGATGTCTGTAAGATCATGTTAACATTTGTACTTTTAGACATTGTGTCTCAAGTTACGTCTATCGAGACATCAAATGACATAACTTACAGAAATTATAATTTTTGTGTTTCTTTTTGGCTGCGCCTAATTTGTTAACATTTGTATGGTCTTTCTATTCTTTTTCTTCTTCCACCGAATTGGTAGGTACATTCATGATCTTAAAGACATATATTTGTTTTGTAAATGATTTTCAGATTCCATGTTCGATAATATAACTTTGTCATACTTTGGAGTCCGCACATGGTGCGGTCCATATCACTAGTTTCTAAATTAAAAGGAAAAAATGTAAATATATCTTAAAATCTAAAGTTAGTAAAAAAAAAGAAAATTAAAAAAAAAAAGAAAAATTTATAACCTTCGACTATGACTTAACATGTCCTAACTTGAAAATTGTTTCGCTTTGTTACCTTCGACTTTTAGGGAATCTTTTATTTTATGGTTCCGATAGGGATTTGGTACCGGGAAAATAGGTTCGTTTCGTTTCCAATCTTTTATTTTAGGGTTCCGATTAATACCTGAAATATTTGTTCGTTTTACAACTGTTTCTTTTTTTTGTTTTCAACAAATATATGTCCAACAAGAGCCCGGTTGTAATCGTAAACAACGGTTGTGACTGATCGATATACCTATTGTGCTTTGTTAGGGTGCTATATTTGTTTGGAACCGGATAAATCTTACTGTTGCGATGGTCATCTGGACATATATATGTGTGTGTGTGCGTAAGAGTAAATTTTTATTATATGGGTAAAAAAATCACATGTCAACAACAAATAAAAAAAAGTTATGATTGTATTAGATATATAATCATTTTTAACATCTATATTTATTTATATATATAAAATTCAAGATTACATAGAAAGTAAAGATAAGAAAATACAAACGTTTAGAAAACAATAAAAACAAAAGAAATAAAAATGGCGATGCTTTTCGAAGAAAAGTCTTACTCGTTCTCATTCTCGCATTCGATCTGATACGAACTTCATTTTTGATTATCAGAATAACCAATTTAAACACAATTTCCTCATGTTGTATTACATTGGCCAATTATCAAATTAGATCTAGAGATATTCTTCTGTTAAGAATCCAATGTACTGATTCTTCAAAAAGAAATAAAATATGGGAATGCCAATTTTCAACGATTGTACGAATATCGCCATACAACAAAGATGATACATTTTCAACTCCGACACGTCGTCCCTCCCATGATAGGTTCTGTTTTCCGGGATCCCATATCTTCCGACCAATGCACCAACACGTTTTTTTGAAGAAAGTTAATGAAACGGTAATATAAGAGGAGAAGATATTGTATTTTTGAGTTGGAGTGTATGATAAGTAGAATTTTACTTATGAATCAATCCTTAAGCTTAATCATATCATTGTAGTACTTAAGGTGTCAATCACATCGGGGTTTAGTATAATGCAACAAGAATGCAATAAACTCTCTAATTCAAGCAAACAAAGTGGTTTTGGTTTCAAATTCTAGCAACATAATTCAAATGTAACAAAGCAAACAAGTAACAAGACTAAACAAGCACTAAACAAGATTAACAAACTGATAATGGCAAACCATTGGATGAGGTTATGGACTTTGGGGACTCTTATGATCAACCTATGATGTCATTAAACACAATCAAGCAATTTTCCTTAGCCTAGAACACTTAAACAAGACTAATCCACTCTCATGGCATTAATCATTTTGCTAATCAATTAATCAAAAACAAACTCTCATTTGTGAAAAGTTAAACAACAAGCATTAATCATAAGTTCCAATAGCCATAATACTCCTTAAACGACTACTCTCATAAGTTCTATCACGAAATCCCCTAAATCAACCCCATCCATGACCTCTAAAAAGACTACTCACTAATCATGAAGAACACACCAAATCTCATGAAAGCGGTGTTGTTAATCATGATTAGAGAATAGAAAGATGAAAGATTAGAAGATATTAAGAAACTTAGAAGCTTAAAACTTAGATTGCATAAAAATAAAATGAAGATCTCTTTTACTAAAATCTCAAGAACGCTCTAAAAGGAGAGGTTTTTGCCTAAAGAAAAGAGATAGAAAATAAATCTTAGATCCAAAATTAAGTTTATGCAATATTTAAATGTGGTTTGGGCGGACCGGGTTAACCCGGAACAAACCGGGTCTTGACCCAGATGGGTATGGGTCGTGCTGGTTTTGATGGTCAGTACCGTTTGGCTGTTGGCTGGTACACTGGGTCGGTATTGACCTTGGAGCTGAGTTCCACATGACTCGTTTGGGCGCCAGATAGACATGTCCCTTCTCAATCTGATGTGTATTTCTAACCACTGCTCATACTGACTTTAATCCACCTCCAGAAGACAGCTAACTTAATTATCTAAAACTTCTATGAAGACTTCGGAAGCTAAATTAGAATACAAGTTCTTCATATGGCCTGATGTTACAGTCACTTCGGCTGGATTCGATGAGGACGTATTTTGACTTGTATTGGTGGCCTGTACCAGATGAAGGCAGCCGATACAAGGAGAAAGCTCTGGGCCGGTACAGATCCCTGGACCAATACCGGATGGATGGGGGAAGGACGCTTAGCCGGCACAAACGGAAAGAAGGTGTACGCCGGATGAAGGTCAGCCGGCACAAACGGAGAGCTCTGGGCCGGTACAGGTCCCTGGACCAATACTGGATGGATGAAGCCGGACGGATGCTGGATGGTGCACTGGGCCCGTACAAGTCCATGTCCCAATATCGGATGTATGGTGCCGGCTGGGAGCTGGCCGGTATTGGTCAGAGGTCTCGCGGCCAAACAGACGTACCCTTATTAAAATCGCCATATCTTATGAACCACGTGTTCGAATGACATGAAACACTTCCATACGACATCTAACTCATGTTTCCTTGATTGTCATGAAGACCTCAGAAGCTGTATCCGAATGGAGACCCGTCGTCTGACCCGATCTTTCAGATACCTCGGGTGAACTCTGCATTTGCCTTTGCTCCATAACTCCAATCACCCCCAAAATGTCTCCAAGGCACCTAAACACACTCCAAAACATGCAAGACTCTCTAGGACCTAGTGAGAATTCTCTAAACTCTAAATGAGAACAAAACATCAAAGAAATGCTAAGAAAACACATGCATGAGACTCAAAATATCTAGATAAATTAATGCATGCTAAAATGGGTAAAATATAAGAATATCAACTCCCATAAACTTATTCCTTTGCTTGCCCTCAAGCAAACAAACAAGAACAAGGAGAGAGAGAGAGAGAGAGAGACATGAAGCTCACATCCACAAGTATCATTACATGAATCAAGACCAAGTCTCAATCTACACAAGCACTCCTATCATCCAATCATTTGACAATCATTTAATTGTTTCAAGTGAACCACGTTCATGCAAGACAAGTGAATTCATTTGGCTATGGTAAAGGTCTTGATATTAAAATGATCTCAAATGTATGTGGTTACTTCAATTCAAGGGATCTCTCTATGAATGAGAAAGCTTTAGCAAAATGCTAAGAGTAAAAGTCAACATATGCATACAAGGATAAATTTACATCTACCCAATGCTTAAGATGTCCCTAACCCTAGCATTTCTAACCCATGAAGCCACAAACCTAAGTTACCCTTCTCACAGGGCCTTTTATGTCCCACACGTTTTTCTTCTTCTTCCACTTCATCTTTTCTCACTTGGGGGATTGTCTTTCTTCATGCTTGACTCCTGGTATGGTGTTTTCACTTCATTTCCTTTAGTTCTTCTTGTTGACTTTTTGCGTTGCCTCCATCTTCATCACTTTGATGCTTTAGCCATTTTTTTGGCTTCTTTTCTTTTCTTTTAAACACTTAGAGACTAACCTTAATGCTTAGAGCTAATTCATAACTTTTCTACCAACCATATATACTTGAGAATCTCCCCTTCTTTACCTTTTCATTTCCTTGGCCTCACTTCTCTTCTCCACCACGATCCCATCGATCATACACTTTCATTCATACCAAACCCCAAAATTTCCCTTCCTAGCCAGCCTAGCCCTTGTTGTTGGGCTATATCTACATGCAAACCTATCATTGTCGCCCTAAACTCAACACTTTTTGTCAAGCTTACCCGAAAAATTATGCCTCACATTCGCACACTAAAGATTTGGCTTGAAAGGAAGGTAAGTTAAAGGTATGGTCAACCGTTCAAATGATGGGAATTTACTATTTGAGCTAACAAGAGGGTGGTGAAAAGGGTAAGAAAGCCCAAGTATGTATGTGGTTTCCATGAATTCACTATGAGATGCATAACACGATAATTAAAATGTCAAAGATTATGGTTCTCACTTAAGTAGGATTGGACTCAATTTACAGCTTGCTTTACATAGACCCAAGTAATGAAACATGAGATCAAAATATGGTTCATCCTTGATTTCAAACACGAGATCAAAAGCATCAAACAACTAGCAATGTGGGCATTGAACCAAGCTCTTAAAATGATACTCTACAAGAATGTTTCTCCCAATGCAAGTGAGTGCAACCCTATATGATATGCATTTAGACTCAATCTTAATCATGCTAGTGCAACTACATGATTTCTTTTTCAAAAAAGTTTAAAATTTTTCAAATTTTGTGAATGCATGATATACATGAGACTCGAGATGCAAAATTCAAAATAAGAAAACAAAACAAATGATTAGATACCGGTCCCTCCCCCAAACTCAAATCACAACATCTCGGTATGAAAGAAATTCAAGAGAGAGACCAAAAACAAAAGATAAAATGCAAAGACTCAAAAGAAAATAGCTACTTACAATGGAGGAGTGGGTCTATGGGAATGGAGAGAATGGGTATTTATCCAACATCAAACGCCGTTGCTTTGCCACGACCTTGTCACCATCAAGAGCCTTGCAACCACTTAACCAAAACATCAAAAATCACTTAAAAAGATAGAAAGTATTTACAAAGATAGACATGGGAATGTCTCCCAAGTGCGCTTTGTTTAACGTCACTAAGCTCGACGTTTGTTACCATTTTAGGCGGGTGTGAGAGGAGTGGTGGAACTCCTTGGTGGGTCCTTGAGCTCGAGAGTGATGACCTTGCTCATGATCTCTTGAAGAGCGGCTTGCCCTTTGTCTTTGAGCTCTGGTGTGAGTGTTGCTTTAACCGAGGCAAAAGGCTTGGACCATCCCTTTCACTTGATTTTATACTCAATCACCCCATCTTCGTACTTCCAAGGAGTGAGTATCCCTAAGATTCGACACTCTATGCTGGGTAAGAGATGGGGATAATCCTTGCAAGCAACCAGGGCTTCAAGGCGTGGGGATTGAAGGGTCACACAAAGGGGATGGAGAGCCTTTGATATACCTTGTTGAACTCTCTGGATATGACACACCAAAGGGAAACAACAATCTGGATATTACACACCAGAAATCGGAGTAGAGAATCACTCTCTAGACCAAAGGAAGAAGAAAAACATTTTTGCATAAAAAGGAGGCTGAGTTTCGACAATGACAAAGGAACTAGGGTTTATAGGAGAAACACAACATAAGAAAATAGCTGGGCCAAACAAATGGGCCTAAATAAAAGAAAAAGACAGTTTCGAAAATAACAAGTAAAATGGGCCTTAATACATCGCAAATGGAGATGGGCTGGCAAGGCTGCAAGTTGGCGAGTGAGCTAAGGGAGTGATCTAGTTTTGCCTCGTTAAAAACCTATCTCCGTAAAACCCAATGGGACAAAAACGGGGATAGGGAAAAAGAGCACAAAACTAGACCACAAGCTCACTAACCTTCTTGAGCTTGGATCATCATCAATGTAGCTTCATTTCCCATGTGAATCAAGTAGTTTGGTTGCTCATGGATTTGGCTAAGCATTCCCGCAACAGCTTCCTTGAGCTTCTTAGACTTCGAATGTGTCATAGGACCAGTTGGAATGGTCAATGACTCCTCGGCTATAATCTCCTCTGGTTCATGCTCCTCAGCTTCTAGTTCATCTTCTGGTTCAAGTTCCATGTTGTCCATGATCATATCATCCCCCTCTTCTTGAAAAGGATTTGACCTCAAATCTGGATCATCTGCAAGAAAAGGAGCTAAGTCAGAAACATTGAAGCTATTACTTATATTGTACTTACCTTGGAGATCAAGCTTGTAGGCGTTGTCACTGATCTTCTTTGTGATTTTGAAAGGACCATCGGTTCTGGGCATCAATTTGGACTTCCTTTGTTCTGGAAATCGTTCCTTCCTCAAGTGTACCCAAACGAGGTCTCCTTCCTCAAAGATCATCTCTCGTCTGCCCTTGTTGGCATGTTTAGCATACTGCTTAGTCTTCTCTTCTATGTTTGCTCTTGCTTTTTCGTGAATCTGCTTGACAAGTTCTGCTTTCTGTTTTCCATCTAAGCTTAATCTTTCACTCACAGGTAGAGGAGTTAGATCCAACGGGGATAAGGGATTAAAACCATACACAATCTGAAATGGGGAAAACTTAGAAGCAGAATGCACAGCATGGTTGTATGCAAATTCAATATGAGGCAGGCATTCTTCCCAAGTTTTCAAGTTCTTTTTAATCAAACAACGCAGAAGTGTTCCTAGAGTCCTATTAACAACTTATGTTTGTCCATCAGTTTGTGGATGACATGTAGTAGAAAACAGGAGTTTAGTACCTAGTTTAGACGATAGCGTTTTCCAGAAGTAACTAAGAAACTTAGTATCACGATCAGACACAATGGTTCTAGGCATGCCATGCAATCTAACAATTTCTTTGAAGAACATGCTAGCAATATGAGATGCATCATCAGTCTTATGGCAAGCGATGAAATGAGACATCTTAGAGAAACGATCTACTACCACAAAAATTGAATCCTTTCCTGTTCTAGTCCTAGGCAGCCCTAAGACAAAGTCCATCGAGATATCATTCCATGGATGAGAAGGAATAGGGAGAGGAGTGTACAGACCGTGAGGTTGAACCTTAGACTTAGCTTGTTTACATGTTGCACATCTGTTACAGATTCGCTCCACGTCTCTCTTCATGTGAGGCCAATGGAAGTGATCTTGCATCACTTTCAGTGTCTTAGCAATGCCGAAATGCCCCATCAAACCTCCTCCATGAGCTTCCCAGACAAGTAAATCTCGAATAGAGCAGTTAGGAACACAAAGACGATTATCGTAAAAGAGAAATCCTTCATTTCGATAGTAATGACTAGCAGCAAACTTCTCACATGATTTAAACACTTCTTGAAAATCAGAATCAGAATTATACAAGTGTTTAAGTTGCTCAAATCCTAACAGTTTAGCATCAAGAGTAGAAAGAAGTGTGTACCTTCGAGATAGTGCATCAGCAACTATATTATCCTTACCTTTCTTGTATTTGATAACATATGGGAATGTTTCTATGAATTCAACCCACCTTGCGTGCCTCTTATTGAGCTTTTGCTGACCTTTTAGATGCTTAAGAGATTCGTGGTCAGTGTGAATGACGAATTCTTTGGGCCATAAGTAGTGCTGCCACGTTTGGAGAGCTCTCACCAAGGCATACAGCTCCTTGTCGTATGTGGGATAATTAAGAGTGGCTCCTCCAAGCTTTTCACTGAAAAATGCAATAGGTTTCTTGTCCTGCATCAGCACGGCACCAATACCTACAACAGACGCATCACACTCAATTTCGAAAGTTTTAATAAAATCTGGTAATGACAAGAGAGGGGCGTGAGTGAGTTTGTCTTTTAAGGCCTGGAATGCCTCTTCTTGTGCTGCTTCCCATCGAAATCCAACATCTTTTTGATTACTTCAGTAAGTGGTGCAGCAAGAGTGCTGAAGTCTCTAACAAAACGTCTATAAAATCCTGCTAGGCCATGAAAACTTCGAACTTCTCCTACTGATTTCGGACTAGGCCATTCACGGATTGCTTTAACTTTCTCTTCATCAACTCTTATCCCATCTGCACTCACAACAAAGCCTAAAAAGACCAAGTTATCTGTACAAAACGTACACTTCTTAAAATTGGCATAGAGCTGTTCCTTCCTAAGCACACTCAAAACAGAATGCAAGTGCTCTATATGCTCCTCTAAGTTTTTGCTGTAAATCAGGATGTCATCGAAGTATACGACAACAAAAATTCCTATGAATGATCTCAGAACATGATTCATCAATCTCATGAATGTACTAGGTGCATTTGTTAGCCCAAATGGCATTACTAACCATTCATATAATCCATGCTTTGTTTTAAATGCAATTTTCCATTCATCCCCTTCTTTCATCCTAATCAGGTGATAACCACTCTTTAAATCAATTTTTGAAAATATGCTAGAGCCATGCAGTTCATCTAACATATCATCAAGTCTAGGAATGGGATGTCGATACTTCACCGTAATATTATTGATAGCTCTGCAATCGACGCACATGCGCCAGCTTCCATCCTTCTTAGGTACAAGCAGAACGGGGACAGCGCAGGGACTCATGCTCTCTCTGATGTGTCCCTTCTCCATCAACTCATTAACTTGTCGTTGCAGCTCCTTGGTCTCTACATGGTTGGTTCTGTATGCTGGACGGTTTGGAAGAGAAGCACCAGGCATGAAATCGATTTGATGCTCAATGCCTCTAATTGGCGGCAACTCTTTAGGATTGTCTTCAGGGAACACGTCTTCATACTCCTGTAATAGAGATTTCATTTCACTCGGTAGCACCGGTGCAAGGTTAGACAAGCTGGTAAGAGCTTCCTTAAAAACAAATAGAAGTAAAGGCTGTTTAGACACTAGAGCTTTCTTTACCTCACCTACCTTTGCGAAAAGATTTGATTGCTTTGGAGTAGAGGTTTCTGTTTCTTTGAGCTTGAGACTCAGCTGATCTTGATGAACTTCTTTTGGAGTTAGAGGAACCAGAATGGTTTTTCTACCTTTGAACACAAAGGAATGGCGGTTTGTGAAGCCATCATGCATCACCTTACGATCTGATTGCCAAGGTCTCCCAAGCAGAATATGTCCAGCACCCATGGGGAGAACGTAACACATGATCTCATCTTCGTACTGCCCAATAGAGATAGGGACCAGCACCTGATTGTTCACCTTCATCTCGCCATCTTCATTTAACCACTGAAGTTTGTAAGGCTTCGGATGCTTCCTCACACTCAATCCCAACTTCTTAACCATTGTTTCGCTAGCTACATTAGTGCAACTCCCACCATCAATGATAAGACTACATATCTTACCCTGAACTACACACCTTGTATGAAACAAGTTTTCTCTCTGTTCTTGCTCTTCATCCTTAGTTTGCAAGCTTAGAGATCTTCTAGTTACTAGTAGTTCTCCACGAGTAGGTAGCTCTTCATGCTCAGATAAGGATATTCATACTCAAGCTCTTCATCTTCTGATTCCACCTCGCCATTATCCAGCATGATCATCACTTTCTTATTGATGCATTCATTGGCATAGTGACCTCTGCCTTGACATTTGAAGCACTTAACATCACGAGACCTTGTAGTAGTTTCTGTCTTGCCTTTGTAATCTGGTTTTGCTGCATAGGGCTTAGTTTCTGGTTTTGGGGTCATGATTTGCTTCCCTTCACGTTGAAAGGTATTAGACCTCTCTTCTCTTTGGTAACTTGGTTTTACAGCAGCTGAACTATTCCCATAGCTTGGTTTAGTGTATCCAGTTCCAACTCCATAGCCTGTTTTAGAGCTGTTTCTCCTCTTGAGCTGTTGTTCAACCAGAATAGCTTTGTGAAGCATTTCTTCTAGTTCAACATAGTGCTGCATCTCTAATATGTCCTGTATCTCTCTGTTTAATCCTCCCAAGAACCTGGACATAGTTGCTTCTCGATCCTCGGAAACATCAGCACGGATAAGAAGGGTTTCCAGCTCTTGATAATACTCTTCCACACTACGGCTTCCTTGAGACAGCTTTCTGAGCTTGTTGTGCAGCTCACGGTGGTAATGGCTGGGAACAAACCGTTTCCTCATCAGACTCTTCATCTCGGTCCAAGTTTCAACAGGATACTCTCCATTACGTCTCCGGGAAGTAACTAGCTGATCCCACCAGCTGAGAGCATAATCATAGAACTCAGTAGCTGCTACTCTCACTCTGTTGATTTCAGTGTAATTCTGACAATTGAAGACAAGTTCTATCTTCTTCTCCCACTCCAGATATGCATCAGGGTCGTTTTTCCTATGGAATGGGGGTATTCTGAGCTTAAGACCTCCAAAGTTTTCTTGCTGAGCTCTTCCTCCTCTAGCACGTCGGTTCTGCCTTTGACTGTTTTGAGTAGATTCACTATCCTGGCTGTAGTAACTTGCAGTCTCATCATCTCCGCGTTGCCTTTGTCGTTCAGCTTCTCTTCTATGTGCTCTATGACGAGCTATTCTCTGCTGGTTATCACTGTGAACTTGCTCTACATTAGGCTGCAGTTCTTGACGCAGAGCGTCCATCTTGTTATTCATCATCTGCTCCATATGTTTCATCATAGCTTCCATCAGTAGTTTGTTGTTTCGCATGACACTGGTTTCTGGTTCATCCTCAGCCATTGCTACCTGAAGAACAACACAAAACAAAACCCAGTAACTAGTTCTTCACAGCAATTGATTCAGCAATGATATTAAACATGAATAACAGGATAAACACAAACAAGAGATTAAAACACAATCTGCTGTTTTCAAAAATCAATTTCCTGCAACTAAACCAACATCATGCTTTCTAGACTTAAACTCACAACAAACTGAGACACTAAACTCGAAACTTAACACCTTAAAACACGACCTAGCACTCAGAAGTTGAATAAGCAAAACAGGAACAGATTTGACACAACAAAAGAACCCTAAAAAATTTTTTTTTTGATTTTTTTGCAGAAACAGGAACGAAACAACACTCCTAACACTTGTCTAGTCACGAAAATCACAGAAACAAACCTAAATAGACTCGACACACAACAAAGACACCTGAACAGTCACGAAAACACCTAAACACAAGAGGAATGGATGCGACAACAAAATCAGGAGATGAACAGAAATGAAACACAGAATAAACTAAGAACATATGCGAAATAGAGATAGGAAAAAGATTACCCAGAGTATAGAGCGTAGCTCTGATACCACGTAACGTAATACTCCCTAAGATTCGACACTCTATGCTGGGTAAGAGATGGGGATAATCCTTGCAAGCAACCAGGGCTTCAAGGCGTGGGGATTGAAGGGTCACACAAAGGGGATGGAGAGCCTTTGATATACCTTGTTGAACTCTCTGGATATGACACACCAAAGGGAAACAACAATATGGATATTACACACCAGAAATCGGAGTAGAGAATCACTCTCTAGACCAAAGGAAGAAGAAAAACGTTTTTGCATAAAAATGAGGCTGAGTTTCGACAATGACAAAGGAACTAGGGTTTATAGGAGAAACACAACATAAGAAAATAGCTGGGCCAAACAAATGGGCCTAAATAAAAGAAAAAAGACAGTTTCAAAAATAACAAGTAAAATGGGCCTTAATACATCGCAAATGGAGATGGGCTGGCAAGGCTGCAAGTTGGCGAGTGAGCTAAGGGAGTTATCTAGTTTTGCCTCGTTAAAAAACTATTTCCGTAAAGCCCAATGGGACAAGAACGGGGATAGGGAAAAAGAGCACAAAACTAGACCACAAGCTCACTAACCTTCTTGAGCTTGGATCATCATCAATGTAGCTTCATTTCCCATGTGAATCAAGTAGTTTGGTTGCTCATGGATTTGGCTAAGCATTCCCGCAACAGCTTCCTTGAGCTTCTTAGACTTCGAACGTGTCATAGGACCAGTTGGAATGGTCAATGACTCCTCGGCTATAATCTCCTCTGGTTCATGCTCCTCAGCTTCTAGTTCATCTTCTGGTTCAAGTTCCATGCTGTCCATGATCATATCAATTGTGGTAGGTTGGTCTAGCATGGACTCATTGATATTTGCATAATTTACATGTCTTTAGCATGCATATTAGTTAACATTTTAGATCATTCACATGCTAGTTCATATCTTTCTTTAGCATTTTAGTGTTTGTTAGAGTTTATGATCTTGCATTTAGGTCCTAGTGAGTCTTGCATGTTTTGGAATGATTTCTAGGGCTTTGGAGGCATTTTAATGGAGATAGGAAACCTTGAAACCGAGCACATCCAACCGCGAGAGCAAGAAGAAGAAGGCTAGAAGAGCCAAGGAGTTTTCACAGAGAGCACACCGATCGACGCTGGATCGGTGTCACCACAGGAGGAAGCTGAGCTATGAAGACAAAGTGCCGAACGAGCACACCGATCGACCCTGGATCGGTGTTACCAAATGAAGAAGCCAAACCCAAGAGATGAAGTACCGGACGAGCACACCGATCGACCCTAGATCGGTGTGCTGGATCGATGTTAGCACATGATAAACGTGAAGCCAAGGGAAAGGAGCACACCGATCGATCCTGAATGGGTGTGCTGGACCGGTCTTGACACAGGGGCAGAAACCGACCCACGAAGAAGATTAGCACCGATCTGCTCCAGACCGGTGCTGTGGGCCGGTGCTAATCCTGCAACGTACCGATCACCTTCATCCGAACGTACCAGCCGACCGAAGCTCGCCTCCCACATGCGACCCATCTCCCATCCACACGACCGTGCAGCCGGGGAATTTAGCACCGATCCCCAACACCGAGCAAGATTCGATCGGTGCTAAATCCCCATAACCTATTTTACCCAGACCCGACCGGGTCAATACCCGGTTTGTTTCGGGTTGACCCGGTTCGTCCAGATTCACTATATAATGTCTAAACCTAATTTTCTTTGGACTAAATCTTTTTCTTAAGCAAAAATCCTTTTAATTTAAGAGATTGATCCTTTTAATTTTCTTTGGACTATATAATGTTCTAGAGTGATTTGTAAGAGATTGATCCTTTTAATTTATGCATTTGAGTATTGTTTTCTTTGATTCATTATATCTATCTTCTATTTTCTAATCATCCAATCATTTAATCATGGGTTTTAACTCTTCTTTTATGGGATTTGTTGAAACCATGGTGATTAGTGAATAGTTCTGAGATTTTGAGGATGGGTTACGTTTAGGGTGATTCCATGATTGATTTATGATGCTTAGAGTTAGATTATCTTGTTTCTCTTCTTAATTAGTGATCCTAATGCTAGATTGGGCTTGAGAGAGCCAATTTAGATCAAGGGGCATTTCACACCCACAAGGTGTTTGATGAAATGCCTTGATGAACTAATCAAGAGATATTCATTCCTAGCATATGAGAGTAGTTGTCTAGGGTGTTTATTTGGTTGATATTGATTGTTTGCACTTAATGCTTGCTTGTTAGTAATTCACAAATGAGAGTTTGTTCTTGGATTAGTAATTAGCAAGATTAGTCACACTTAATGATCATTGCCTATGGATAGCTTTGTTTGAATATTGAGCATCATGAATTAGTCTTGGATCATCTTAATTCGATTACCCCATCCTTGAATTCGTTTATATTTATTGCATTACAACTTTTTTAGTTTGTTATATCTTGTTCTTGTTTTAGTTTGCTTAATTCAATAGTTAAATCACAACTCTTCCTTATTTAGCTTAACTTAAGAAGTGTCTTGCATTCTTGTTGCTTTGAAATCTTACTCATTGGATTGAACCTCTTAAACTAGCAATACTATTTTGAGTAATTGATCTCAAGACTTACAAAAGTCTTTCATCAATTAGGCGCCCTTGCCAATTGGGTTTTGATTTCAACATTGAGATTTAAGTTCTTTTTGAGATTAAGTTTCATTTTCTCTTTGATTACTAATGTCTTCCACTTTCCATTGCTATCTCTCAATCTTATAGGTGTATGCATACGCGTTCTCGAGGCAACCACAACCTAGTTGAACCGAGGGACGACATACATCGTTCGTATCGCGGGGTTAGAGCAAGGGAAGCACGTGTGAGACTACAACAAGTTGAGATCGTCATGGATCATTTTGAAGAGGTTCCACTTGAGGAAATTCATGAAAATGTGGACAACCTTCCACACCATAGGCGAGGTGGTAATGGAAACCACAAAGGCCAAGGAGGGAATGCCCATAACCCACACCCACCCGCCAAAAACGTGAGAGCTCCAAACCACCCTCCTATAGCTCAAGATGTGGTTGGTGCGGGTGATGCCGCGAACGCTCACCGGAATCGCCAAGGTATCCAAGCTCCTCCGGTTGAGAATAAGAACTTCGAGCTCAAAGCCACTTTGATTAACATGGTCGAAAACAATAAGTTTCACGGTTCGGTCATCGAAGATCCGCTTGACCACATCGATCAATTTGATCGGATATGTTGCCTTACAAAGATGAACGTTGTATCGGAGGATAGCTTCAAGTTAAGACTCTTCCCTTTCTCTCTCGGTGATAAAGCTCATCCATTGGAAAAGAGTCTTCCTCAAGGTTCGATCACTACTTGGGATTAGTGCAAGAGAGCATTTTTGGCAAATTTCTTCTCACCTTCACGAACCGCGAAGTTGAGAAATAACATATCTAGTTTCACTCAACGGAACCATGAGACCTTTAATGAAGCTTGGGAGAGATTTAGAAGCTACACCACCCAATGTCCACACCACAGATTCTCGGACGCCTCGCTTTTTAGGACATTATACCGTGGTGCTTTACCAAACATACGGATGCTCTTGGACACCGCATCTAACGGAAACTTATTGGCAAAACGAGTAGATGAAGCGATGGACCTCGTGGAGAACCTTGCTCAAAGCGACGGTACGTATGGGGATTATTATGACCGCGCCACGAGAACCACTAGCGACGTTGATGAGCAAAAGAGGACCAATGAATTGAAGAGCCTCAATGAGAAGATCGACAAGCTTCTCCATTCATCTCAAAAGCAAGTTCACTTTGTTAGGGACTATGAAGACAACCAAGGTTATCAAGATGAGGTTGTAGAAGGGGCCACCCAAGAGGAGATGAACTTTGTGGGTAATCAAGGTTACCAACGGGGTGGGTTTAACAACAATTACCGGAACAACCATAACTTCTCCTACCGGAACCCAAATGTGGAGAATCCACAAGATCAAATCTATCCTCAACAACACCAAGGGATCCAACGCGGTCAACAAAAGAATTTTCCTTCCAAACAACAAGGCCAAGCATCCAACAACCAAGGCTATGTTCCCAAGAACACTTTCCAAGAAAACCAAGACGTGTTTCAAGCCAAAGCACATTTCAATGCACCGCACGAGTTTCAACAAGGATTCGTTTCCCAAGGTCAAGTAACTATGTTTCAACAACTCCTCAAAGGCCAAGCGGAGATCAACACAAGGGTAGATTGTTCATACAACGATCTTAACTCTAAGTTAGAGACATTGAGCTCCAAGGTTAATCAACTTGAGGGCAAGGGAACCGCTTCCTCTTCAAGATCACAAGGCCAACTATCGGGAAAGCCCGAGACAAACCCCAAGGAGTATGTAAATGCCATCACACTACGGATTGGCACGGTCCTACCCACTAGAGAAGCACCTTCAAATCTCAACGAAGACATTGAGACCAAAGTGGGGGGGGGGGTGGAACTTGAGATTCAAGACGAAGTGGTAGTTGAAGACACGGTTTTGGAAAGCAAAGAGACTTTATTTGTCCAAGGTTGTTGCTCAAGAGAAGCCGAAGAAGAAAGATACTTTATTTGTCCGACCACCACCTTATGTGTCAAAGCTACCATTTCCCGGACGCTTCAAGAAGCAATTGTTGGAGAAGTACAAGGTGGTGTTCGATAGAAAAATGGAAAAGGTCGAGCTCACCATGCCTTTGGTAGATGCATTTTTTCTTGTACCTCAATATGCCAAGTTCGTAAAGGATGCCGTGAAAAAAGGGCTAAAGAGATGGAGTCCATGGTGGTATTGACACATGAGTGTAGTGCCATAATCCAAAAGAATGTGGTACCCAAGAAATTGGAGATCCGGGTAGTTTCACACTCCCGTGTGCTTTGTGACTCCTTGCATTCGACAATTGCCTTTGTGATCTAGGAGCTAGCGTGAGTCTAATGCCGCTATCCGTTGCTAAAAGATTGCGATTCACGAAGTACAAAACTTGTAGGATTTCATTGATCCTTGCGAATAGAAGCGTTAGAGTACCAATTGGGCTACTTGAAGACTTGCCGATCGCGGTTGGAGACTTCATTGTTCCAACGGATTTCATGGTATTAGAAATGGACGAGGAGACTAAGGATCCCTTGATATTCGGTAGGCCTTTCTTGGCAACCGCGGGTGCAATTATTGATGTTAGGAAGGGAAAGATCGACCTTCACTTGGGCAAGGACGAGGTACTAGAGTTTGACATCAATGATGTAATGAAGAGACTCACCATCGATGGGCAAGTTTTCCACATCGAAGCGATGGATGAATTAGCGGACGAACTCTTGGAAGACTTGAATCTTGAGGATAGTTTGCAAGTTGCTTTGACTAAGGATCACAGTGAACATGGGTATTTGAATGAAGCTATTGAGAGCTACAAGCTGATTTTGGATTCACATAAGCCAATGGTTGGTGAAGCCACGGTCATTGATTTGGGTCTTCAAGGGCTGAAGTTTGAAGACGGTTCAACAATGAGCTCGGTCCAAGAGAGCTTTGCTTTGGAAGTGGAACGAGATGAGAACGGGCAAGAAGCTAGCAATGGTAAGACTAGGGTGGACGACGATTGGAATGAACTCGAGGCGCCTAAGGTGGACCTCAAACCACTTTCCGTTGGGCTAAGGTACGCTTTCCTAGGTTCCAATGAGTCGTACCCGGTAATAGTGAATGAGAACTTGGAAGATGATGAATTGTCCTCCCTTTTGAACGAATTGAGAAATTATAGGAAAGCCATTGGTTATTCCTTGGATGACATCAAAGGCATTTCCTCTACTATTTGCACACATAGGATACATCTAGAAGATGAATCGATGACTTCTATCGAACATCAAAGGAGGTTAAATCCAAATTTGAAAGAAATCGTTAAGAAAGAGATTCTAAAGCTTCTAGATGCGGGTATTATATATCTTATTTTCGATAGTAGGTGAGTTTTCCCGGTCCATGTGATGCCCAAAAAGGGAGGAATGACGGTTGTGAAGAACGAAAAAGATGAATTAATACCCACTAGAACCATAACCGGTCATAGGATGTGTATTGATTATCGAAAACTTAACTCCGCCACTAGGAAAGATCACTTCCCATTCGCATTTATTGACCAAATGCTTGAAAGGCTTGAAAACCACCCATATTATTGTTTTCTTGACGGGTATTTGGGATTCTTCCAAATCCCGATACATCCTAATGATCAAGAAAAAACAACATTCACATGCCCCTATGGTACTTTTGCCTATCGAAGAATGCCATTCATGTTATGTAATGCACCGGCAACCTTTCAACGGTGTATGATGTCTATATTTTCGGATTTGATCGATGAAATGGTTGAGGTTTTTATGGATGATTTTTCCGTATATGGCTCTTCGTTTGGTGTTTGTCTTTCCAATCTTTGCAAGGTACTCACTAGGTGCGAGGAAGCGAATCTCGTCTTGAACTGGGAGAAGTGCCACTTCATGGTTCGTGAAGGTATCGTCTTCAGGCACAAGATTTCGGAGAAGGGAATCGAAGTGGACAAAGCCAAGATCGCAGTTATGTTGAGCTTGGAACCGCCAAAATCGGTTAAAGATATCCGAAGTTTCTTGGGTCATGCCGGGTTCTATTGGAGATTCATCAAGGACTTTTCAAAGATAGCAAGACCACTCACAAGGCTTCTTTGCAAGGATGTGGAGTTCAAGTTTGAAGAAGAATGCCTTGAGGCGTTTTTGGAGATCAAAAAGGCTCTTGTGAGTGATCCGATTGTGCAAGCACCGGATTAGAGTCTCCCTTTTGAGATTATGTGTGATGCTAGCAACTATGCGGTAGGAGCGGTTCTTGGGCAAAAGAAAGAAAAGAAGATTCACGTGATCTACTATGCTAGTAGGACACTTGACGATGCACAAGGAAGGTACACTACTACGGAGAAAGAGCTACTTGCGGTTGTGTTTCCTATCGAGAAGTTTAGGTCTTATATGGTTTGCTCCAAGATCATCGTTTACACGGATCATGCCGCTTTGAGGCATATATATGCCAAAAAGGATACCAAGCCAAGACTCCTGCGATGGATTTTGTTACTTCAAGAATTTGATATGGATATTGTCGATAAGAAAGGTATTGAGAATGGGGTTGCAGATCACTTGTCTATGATGCGCATTGAAGATCTTGTGCCAATCGATGACTCACTCCCCGAGGAGCAATTGATGTTAGTGAGTGTTTTGAGAAAAGGAATCGAAGCCGTGAGAGGTTTTGAGGATGCTAAGGGATTTGAGAAACTACTTGGCTTGTGGATGGAAAGCTACCTTGGTTTGCGGATTTGAGAAACTACTTGGCTTGTGGAAGAGAGCCTCCTAACTTGGAAGGCTACAAGAAGAAGAAGTTCTTTCATGACGTCACAAGGTACTATTGGGCTGAACCGTTCTTATACAAGTTGTGCTCGGATGGCTTATATCGAAGGTGTGTGGCGGAAGAAGAAACGATCGGGATCTTGTTCCATTACCATGGCTCTACCTATGGAGGTCATTTTGCTTCATTCAAGACGGCGACAAAGGTTCTCCAATCCGGCTTTTGGTGGCCTCGCTTGTTTAAAAACGCTCACGCTTTTATCATCACTTGTGATGCATGCCAAAGGAAGGGTAACAATGCTAGGAGGGATGAGATGCCCCAAAATCCCATTCTTGAGGTCGAAATCTTTGACGTGTGGGGTATAGTCTTTATGGGACCATTCCCTTCTTCGTATGGGAACCAATATATCTTGGTAGCGGTGGACTACGTGTCTAAATGGGTTGAAGCAATTGCTAGTCCAACCAATGATGCTAAGGTAGTTCTCAAGCTCTTCAAGTCCATCATTTTTCCGAGGTTTGGGGTTCCAAGAGTTGTGATTAGCGATGGGGGTAGCCACTTCATCAACAAAGTTTTTGAGAGCCTACTCAAGAAGCATGAAGTCAAGCATAAAGTTGCCACAACATATCACCCTCAAACAAGCGGCCAAGTGGAGGTTTCAAACCGACAAATCAAGGCCATATTGGAGAAGACAGTGGGTAGTTCGAGAAAGGATTGGGATAAGAAGCTAGACGATGCATTATGGGCATACCGGACGGCGTTCAAAACACCTCTCGGGACTACACCGTTAAATCTTCTCTACGGGAAATCATATCACTTACCGCTCGAGCTTGAGTACAAGGCCATGTGGGCCGTGAAGCTCCTAAACTTTGATCTCAAGACGGCATAAGAGAAGCGTTTGATCCAACTCCAAGAACTTGCTGAGATTAGGCTTGAAGCCTATGAGAGCTCCAAGATTTACAAAGAAAGGACTAAGGCTTTCCACGACAAGAAGATTGTGCGCAAGGACTTCAAGGAAGGAGACCAAGTCTTGCTCTTTAACTCGCATCTCAAGTTGTTTCCCGGAAAGCTGTGGTCTAGATGGTCTGGTCCCTTTGTGATCAAAGAAGTGAGGTCTTATGCAGGCGTTGTTCTTGTGAATAAGAATGGGGAAGAATTTGTTGCAAACGGCGAAAGACTCAAACCATACCATGCCAATGAAACCATTAATGAGGGAGTGTCACTTCCCCTTGATGATGCTTCTCACGCTTGAATGCGGTAACCAACGTCGAACTTAGTGACGTTAAAAAAGGTGCTCTTGGGAGACACCCCAAGCTTATCCTTGTATATACTCTTCATTCTATGTTTTTTATTTCTTTTCTAGATCATTTTGATGCTTTTTGGTAGATGTTCTTCATGTATTGATGGGCTAAGAGGTCTTGGATTAAGGAGATAGGATATAGGAAGTGAAAAATCAGAAATCTGGACGTCTGCACCGATCCACCCTGGATCGGTGTGCTGGGTCGATACTGGCACATGGAGTTTACACCAGCTGGGCTTGTGAGAAAAAGGACCAACACCGATCCACCCTGGATCGGTGTGCTGGGTCGGTAATGGCACAGGAAGTCTACACCGTTCGAGCTTGGGAGAAAGAGGACCAACACCGATCCACCCTGGATCGGTGCGATAAATCGGTGTTGGGGCAAGAGAAAAGTCCTGCAGATCAAGTGTTTGCACCGATCGCCAGCACCGAGCCAGTGCCGATCGGTGCAAAGCAAAATGATTAGCACCGATTGGCAATACCGGTCCAGAGTCGGTCGGTGCGAGTCGGATCAACGAAAGTCAATGTCATTAACCTTATTTAACCCGTTCAACCCGACCCGACCCGCGAAAATTCCCTCTCCTCTCGCGATATACCCAGCGGCCGTACACATCTTCTTCTCCCTCATTTTCTTCTTTTCTCCATAAATTTCTCCCTACTTGCTCAAATTTTGTAATTCAAATTGCTGCAATCTAAATTTTTCATTCTCTCTTTGGATTCACCACTGTTTTTCCTGCTTGTGCACTCACCCCCAAGGTATTTGACCCATGATTTCTTTGAAAATCCATGAATTTGTTCTTGAGTGAAATTTCTATGGAATTGTTTGGGTGATGAATTTAGCTTGATTTTGGCATTGGGGTTTGCTATAGGATGATTAAATTTCTTGTTTCTTTAACCAGATTGTGCTTTTGATTAAAATTTTAGAATTTGTGTTCTTGACTCTAAGATGAATTTCGAAGGAGATTTCCTCGGGTTAGTAGGAGTTTGATCCATGTGCTTAAGTCTAATGGATTGTTTTTGTTGGATTAAACTACTTCTATCTCTTGAAATTCAATACTTCTCTATTGATCATCCTTTAACTTCATCGATTTTGAGGTTTTGCTTCCATGAAACTCATGGCTTCTTTGAGAATGTGTAGGAACCATGGGACGAACAAGAGCATCCACAAAGAACGATGAAGCTCAAGCCCAAGCTCAAGGCAAGATGAATGAGATAGTTGAGGCATCGGATTCTAGACCCAAGAAGCCGGTTGATTCAAAAAGTGCTAAGGCAAAAGGCAAGCGAGTCGTGAAAGACAAGGGTACCTCGGGAACGGGAAAGAAGAAGAGCACGACTAAGGATAAGGGCAAAGCGGTTGCCACTCCGGTTCCTCCATCCGCGGAACAATTCTTCGACAAGCTCATTGATATCGAGTTTGAGAAAGGGCGGTTCGTGGATGTTGTTGTGCTCGAGAAGATGGGGATCCTCGAAGACGTGGCAACGATCTTTGACAACATGGGTCTTGGATGGTTTTTGCATATGAAGGAAGTGGCCCACCAAGAGCTTACTTGCCAATTCCATTCATCCCTACGGGTAGCTTTCTACGACAAACATCATAGGAAGGCTAATGCACAAACCGGATTTGGGGTAATCGAACTCGTGGTAAACGGCGACGACTATAGAATGACAATCCATGAGATTTTCCAAGTGTTTGGCTTCCCGAAAGAAGGAACAAGTGGAAGCCCGTACTTCCATTCCCCGAAGGATGAGTTTAAACGGTTATGGGAGACCATTACCTATGGAGACTATCGTCCGGGTTCCAACAAGACCACTCACATCCACAACCCGGCGATTCGTTATGTCTATAAGGAACTCGCCCACATGTTCTTCGCGAAGATAGAATTCAGAACATTCACACTCGACGAGCTAGAATTGATGGCTCTCGGTTTGAAGCCTCTTCTACTGGTCTTCCCCAACGGGGTAGTGTTCCAAAGAAATTAGCGCACCCCAAACCTCGCAACTCTCTTGTTGCAGCGCTTCTTTTGCTACAAAGCATGGGCGTATGAGACTAAGAACAAGAAAACCGCAATATAGTTGCATATAGGTTGCATTTGCATTTGCATTGAGAGAAATGATGTGATTTCCATGTGTAATGTCATTTTAAGATCTTGGTTCATTCCCTTCATTGTTAGTTGTTTGATGCTTTTGATCGAGTTTAAAATCAAGGATGATCCATACTTTAATCTCATGTTTCATTACTCATGTTTTAGCTAAAGCAAGTTTTGATTTGAACACAATCCTACCTAAGTGAGAACCTTAACTTTGACGCTTAATTATCATGTTTGTGCATTGCATAGTGAATTCATGGATACCACATACATATTTGGATATCTTATTCACTTTGCCACTCTCTTGTTAGCCCAAATAGCCGATTCCCATCATTGGAACGGTTTACCACACCTTTAACCTACCCTCCTTTCAAGCCAAATCTTTAGTGAGCGTATGCGAGGCCTAATTTTTGAGTAAGCTTGGCAAAAAGTGTTGAGTTTAGGGCGACAAGTATAGGTTTGCATGTAGATCTAGCTCGATATTGCGGGCTAGACTAGGCTAGGTTAGCTAGGAAGGGGAGTTTTGGGGTTTGGAATGAACAAGAATGTTGGATCGATGGGATCATTGTGGAAATAGGAATTGGGGTGAAAAGAAGAAAAAGGCAAAGAAGGAGAAATTGTCAAATGATACATGGTTAGTAGTAAGGTTTGAATTAGCTCTTAATATCAAGGTTAGTCTCCAAGTGTTCAAAGAAAATGAAAGAAGTCAAAAGATGGCTAAAGCATCAAGGTGATGAAGATGGAGACAAAGCAAAAGAAATCGACAAGAAGAGCAAAAAGAAAAGAAGTGAAAGCACCATACCATGAGTCAAGGAAGAAGGAGAAAATTTCCCCAAGAGAAAGATGTGAAAGAAGACGTGTGGAAGAAGAATGTAAAAAGCCTTGTGGGATAAGGGTAGCTAGGATTGGGATTTAATGGTTAGAATTGCTAGAGATTGAGACATTTCTTCTAGGCATTGGGTAGATGTAAATATATCCTTGTATGCATATATTGCTCTTTACTCTTAGCATTTTGCTATGGCTTACCCATTCATTGAGAGATCCCTTGCATCGGAATGAGCCCATACTTTTGAGATCATTTTAACCTCAAGACCTTCACCCTAGCTAAATGAATTCACTTATCTTTCGTAAACATGATTCACTTGAAAAGTTTAATTGAATGTCAAAGGATTGGATAATATGATTGCTTGTGTAGGTTGAGGCTTGAGTTTGGTTCGTGTAGGGAAGGATATGGCTAGTTCATTATAAGTAGATTTGCTTAATCGCATCTTAGAGCTAGTAACTTGGCAATTGAACTTGAACTTTTTCGATGATGTTGTGGATTTGAGCTCTCACCTCAACCTCTCTCCCTTCTTATTTCCTATTTGTTGCTTGAGGACAAGCAAGGAAGTAAGTTTGGGGTAGTTGATATTTGCATAATTTACATATCTTTAGCATGCATATTAGTTAACATTTTAGATCATTCACATGCTAGTTCATATCTTTCTTTAGCATTTTAGTGTTTGTTAGAGTTTAGGATCTTGCATTTAGGTCATAGTGAGTCTTATATGTTTTGGAATGATTTCTAGGGGTTTGGAGGCATTTTAATGGAGATTGGAAACCTTGGAACCGAGCACATCCAACCGCGGGAGCAAGAAGAAGAAGGCTAGAAGAGCCAAGGAGTTTTCACAGAGAGCAGACCGATCGACGCTGGATCGGTGTCATCACAGGAGGAAGCTGAGCTATGAAGACAAAGTGCTGGACGAGCACACCGATCGACCCTGGATCGGTGTGCTGGATCGATGTTAGCACATGAGAAACGGGAAGCCAAGGGAAAGGAGCACACCGATCAACCCTGAATGGGTGTGCTGGACCGGTCTTGACACAGGGGCAGAAACCGACCCACGAAGAAGATTAGCACCGATCTGCTCCAGACCGGTGCTGTGGGCCGGTGCTAATCCTGCAACGTACCGATCACCTTCATCCGAACGTACCAGCCGACCGAAGCTCGCCTCCCACATGCGACCCATCTCCCATCCACACGACCGTGCAGCCGGGGAATTTAGCACCGATCCCCAACACCGATCTAGACTCGATCGGTGCTAAATCCCCAGACCCAATCGGGTCAATACCCAGTTTGTTCGGGGTTGACCCGGTTCGTCCAGATTCACTATATAATGTCTAAACCTAATTTTCTTTGGACTAAGTCTTTTTCTTAAGCAAAAACTCTCTCTAAGTGTGTTCTAGAGTGATTTGTAAGAGATTGGTCCTTTTAATTTATGCATTTGAGTATTGTTTTCTTTGATTCATTCTGTCTATCTTCTATTTTCTAATCATCCAATCATTTGATCATGGGTTTTAACTCTTGTTTTATGGGATTTGTTGAAACCATGGTCATTAGTGAATAGTTCTTAGATTTTGAGGATGGGTTAGGTTTAGGGTGATTCCAAGATTGATTTATGATGCTTAGGGTTAGATTATCTTGTTTCTATTCTTGATTAGTGATCCTAATGCTATATTAGGCTTGAGAGAGCCAATTTAGATCAAGAGGCATTTCACACCCACAAGGTGTTTGATGAAATACCTTGATGAACTAATCAAGAGATATTCATTCCTAGCCTATGAGAGTAGTTATCTAGGGTGTTTATTTGGTTGATCTTGATTGTCTGCACTTAATGCTTGCTAGTTAATAATTCACAAATGAGAGTTTGTTCTGGGATTAGTAATTAGCATGGTTTGAATATTGCCTATGGATAGCTTTGTTTGAATATTGAGCATCATGAATTAGTCTTGGATCATCTTAATTCGATTACCCCATCCTTGAATTCATTTAAATTTATTGCATTACAACTTTTTTAGTTTGCTATATCTTGTTCTTTTTTAGTTTGCTTAATTCAATAGTTAAATCACAACTCTTCCTTATTTAGCTTAACTTAAGAAGTGTCTTGCGTTCTTGTTGCTTTGAAATCTTACCCATTGGATTGAACCTCTTATACTAGCAATACTATTTTGAGTTATTGATCTCCAGACTTACAAAAGTCTTTCATCACTCATCCTCATTAAGCATGCTTGGTCCGTTTTTCACATTGGTCTTGTTCTTTGTCCTCTTCTTAGCACTCTTGCTACTCTCAATTCCATTCTCCATTTCGGTATAGAAGAGGGATTCTAGGCACTCAGCATCCAATGCAAGGGCTTCCTCATCATTACTACAACCCATCTTGCACAAATACCCACATACTCAACTCTTGGAGTTTTAACCTCATTATCCTCAATGGTGATTGTGCCACAAAGCTTGGTGGTACGTAGAAGCCTTCATTGGATAGTAAACTTTGTCATTTACATTCTTGAGCACCACCTATTGGTTTTTGAAGTACATGCTTGCACTGGTGGTATTGAGGAATGGAGTCCTAAGAAGGAGAGGGAGCTTTTTAGATTGTCCCATCTCCATGACAATGAAGTCGTATGTACAAGACACTCTCCGATCTTGAGAGGGTAGTCTTCAACAAGGCTAAGCAGTTTCCTTGAAGAAGAGTCTCCAAATGTGATAGTGGAGGGGTATTATTCCATACTATTGATCCCGAGACTCTTAGACATCTCCAAGGACATGACGTTTACACTCGAGCCCGAGTCACACAAGGCATCATCTATCTTCAAGTTTCCAAGAGATGGAGAATTTACCGGGATTTCCAAACTTGGGGAATTGATGTGAAAATGCTTGTACCAAACCTTTTATGAGCTTTACATACCTAGCCAATAGGAATTGATGATTAGGGTGTTTAGTGAAATAATTGGAATTATTTCTTAATGATTGTGAATTACTTAATCACAAATGGAAATTTGTTCTTGATTAAGTAACTAACAAAGTGATTAATGTCATGGAAATGGATTTGTCATATTTGTGAATTTCATGTTCTAGGATGGGACTTAAATCAATCTTTGACATCGTTCTTTGATTGTTAGCTCATTCTTATGAAAGTTAAACCCATGGTCCAATGCGTTTATCTTGTTTTACTTTTTTGCACTTTTTAGATTAGATATAAAACAAAAACCCAAAAATATTTTCTCTATATTAAGAAGTTTCATGCATTCCTAGTGCATTAATCTTAACCCCTATGGATTGACACCTCTTATGCTACAATGGCAAACAGTTAGAGAAATTGATATGAATTTAAACTAACAAAAAATTTAAAAAGAATGGCGCCGTTGCAGGAGAGAACCGCCAAGGTTGGAAGGATACAAGCGAAAGAAGTTCTTCCATGATGTTACCCAGTTCTATTGGGATGAACCGTTCCTCTACAAGTTGTGCTCGGATGGCCTATACCGGAATTGTGTACCGGAAGAAGAAGTGAACGGGATCTTGTTTCATTGCCATAATTCGGATTATGGAGGACAATTTGCTCCCTTTAAGACCGCCACAAAAGTTCTTTACTCCGGGTTTTGGTGGCCGAGTTTGTTCAAGGACGCTCACGTCTTTGTCTCTACTTGTGATGCGTGTCAATGGAAAGAAAACATTAGTAGAAGGAACAAGATGCCTCAAAATCCAATTCTTGAAGTTGAGATCTTCGACGTATTCATGGGACCGTTTCCCTCGTCTTATGGAAACCAATACATTTTGGTTGCGGTTGATTATATCTCTAAGTGGGTTGAAGCGGTTGCAAGTCCAACAAACGATGCGAAGGTAGTCCTCAAGCTTTTCAAGACGATCATTTTCCCACGGTTTGGTGTGCCTCGGGTAGTAATAAGTGATGGCGGTTTTCATTTCATAAAAAATGTGTTCGAGAGCTTGCTTAAAAAACATGGAGTCAAACACAAGGTCGCCACGCCTTATCACCCCCAAACTAGCGGGCAAGTTGAAGTTTCTAATCGCCAAATCAAGGCGGTATTGGAGAAAAACGTGGGGAGTTCAAGGAAGGATTGGGCAAAGAAGATTGATGATGCTCTTTGGTCTTATAGGACGGCTTTCAAAACTCCCATCGGAACTACCCCGTTCAATCTTCTATATGGAAAGTCTTGTCATCTTCCGGTGGAGCTTGAATACAAGGCGTTGTGGGCCGTAAAGCTTCTCAACTTTGATCTCAAGACGGCTCAAGAAAGGTGTTTGATCCAACTACAAGAGCTTGATGAGATCCGACTTGAAGCTTATGAGAGCTCTAAGATCTACAAAGAAAGAACCAAAGCCTTTCATGACAAGAACATTTTGCACAAGGATTTCAAGGAAGGGAATCAAGTGTTGCTTTTCAACTCAAGGCTCAAGTTGTTTCCCGGGAAGCTAAAGTATAGATGGTCCAGTCCATTCACGATCAAGGAAGTTAGACCATATGGGGCTATCATGCTTTTGAACAAGAATGGAGAGGAGTTTGACTCTAACGGGCAAAAACTCAAACCATATCTAGCTCATGAATCCATTGGGGAAAGGGTCTCAATCCCACTCGATGATGCTCTTCAAGTCTAAAAATGGTAACAACCGTCGAACTTAGTGACGTTAAACAAAGTGCGCTTGAGAGACATTCCCATGTTTATCCTTGTAAATACTTTTATGTTTATGTTTTTCATCTTTCCTAGTTCGTTTTGATCTTTTTGTTGAGTGTTTATAGGTTCTTGAGGGTCTTGGAAATCATGGTCACCAAGCAAAGGGAAATGGCCATTTCTAGGCCACCATAAACGGTATTGAGACAGGGACACGTACCGGAAAGGATGTGATGGCTGTGACCAAACGGCACAGCCGAGACACATGTGCCGGATGGGATGTGCCGGCCCGTGACTAAAAGATGTCTTCCAAACGGCATAGCCGAGAGACATGTGTCGGGTGGGATGTGCCAGCCCAAATCCAAACGGTGCTCCCCGGCAACGGCGCCATTCTTTTTAAATATTTTTTTTTTGATTCAAAGCTTAAATTGCATAAATAAATAGAAGATCTCTCTTACCCGGTTTAGAGTATTTATAATTGTTGTTAGGCGGACCGGGTCAACCCGGAAACACCTGGGTCTTGACCCGGCCAGGTCTGGATTTTGCATGTATTGGTGGCCTGTACCGGATGAAGGCAGCCGACACAAGGAGAAGGCTATGGACGGATACAGGTCCCTGGACCAATACCGGATGAAGGCGCACCAGATGGATGGGGGAAGTATGCTTAGCCAGCACAAACAGAAAGAAGGTGCACGCCGGATGAAAGCATCCGACACAAGGAGAAGGCTCTGGGCCGGTACAGGTCCATGGACCAATATTGGATGAAGGCGCACACCTTCTTTCCATTTGTGCCGGCTAAGCATCCTTCCCCATCCATCTGGTGCGCCTTCATGCAACGGCGCCAAATTGATAGAAGATTTTTGTTAAGTTCATATCAATTCCCTTATGCTTGTCATTGTAGCATAAGAGGTGTCAATTCATATGGGTTAAGATTAATGCACTAGGAATGCATAAAACTTCTTAAGCTAGAGCAATTGTTTTGGGTTTTTATGTTTTCGTTTTAAATTAAGAAAGAAAACAAAAGATAGAAGTGTTGAATCATGTATTAGACTATCAAAGAAATGATTAATAATCAAACAATGATGATATATATTGAATTAAACACTATCCTAGAACATGGAATTCACAAATATGACTAATCCATTCTCATGGCACTAATCACTTCACTAATCACCTAATTGACATAAACTTTCGTTTGTAATTAGATAATCAATGAGCATTAATAAACAATTCCAATTAACTCACTATTCACCCTAAACATCAACTCTTATTGGCTAGGATGTGAAAAGCTCATAATAAGTTTGGTTCAAACATTTCATTGAACACCTCTCGGGCATGAAATGCTTAAGCTCTAATTTTGATCTCTCAATTCAAAACTAGCATTAAGATCAACCTATGTGAAGGATCTAACAAGATGCAATCCAAATCATCATCATTTATGATACTAATGCACACAATCTATGCTATTCCTTAGTTCTAGAACACTTGAATAAGATTAATTCATTCTCATGACACCAATCTCTTTGTTAATCATTTAATCAATCAAACTCTCATTTGTGATCATATAATTAACAAGCATTAATAACAAGTTCTATTAACCAAAATACACCTTAAACATCCACTCCCATGGGTTAAGATATGCAAATCCCTTATTTAGTTCTTTGGGGAATTTCATCGAACACCTTGTGTGAATGAAATTCCCTATGATCTAGATTAACTTTCTCAAGCTTAATCAAGCATTAAGAACACTAAATAAGGAAGGAAATCAAATATCTATAACTTAAACATCATAAATCAATCATAAAACCATCAAAATCAGGCATAATAATCCAACAAAAAGTTAACTCACAAAGAACATGAAGAACAGAAGAAAAAAGACATAAAATGAAGAACATGAATTAAATAAACATAATATAAAGATAGAGTGAAGAAATCTTCTCTAGAATGGCATATGTATCAAGAAATAAATCCAAATCTCTCAAAAGAGAGAGTTTGGGTCGAGCCCCCACTCTTACAAGAAGAAAACTTACTACAAAAATTAGGTCTAGAAAGTTTAAATAGTCAAATGGGTCAAATTGGGTCAACTCTAGTCAAACTAGGTCAACTCAGATCAAACTAGGTCAACTATGGTCTACACCGGACGGTGGTGGTCCGGTGTGATGGCCCGGTATTCTCCCTGTCTTGATCATGGCTGCAATACCAGATGGTGACACCGGTCCATGGTTGGGCGGTGTTGGTTGCTCATCTTACGGCCAGACAGACATGTTCTTGGTAAAATCGATATATCTCCTGAACCACCTATCCGAATACCTTGAAACCACTTCCAAACGACATCTAACTCCTTTTTCCATTATTGTCATGAAGACCTTCGAAGCTAAATCATTGGAAACTCTTCGTCCGGCCCAATATTTCATACACCTCGGGTGAACTCTGCATTTGCCTTTGCTCCATAACTCCAATCATCCCCAAAATGTCTCCAAGTACCTATAAAACACTCCAAATGATGCAAGACTCTCTAGGACCTAATGTAAACTAGCTAGACTCTAAATTGGACCAAAACACTAAAGAAATCTACGAAAACACATGCATGAGACTCAACACAATAAGTTAAATGCATGTTAAAATGAGTAAAATATGAGAATATCAACTTCCCCAAACTTATTCATTTGCTTGTCCTCAATCAAACAAATAAGAACAAGAAGAGAGAGACATGAAGATGGGAGCTTAAATCCAAGAGCATCACAAGAAGAAATCGAATTCAATGTCCAAGTTTGTAATTATAAAATGCACTAAATGAGTATACTCCAGAAGAGTTAGTCATTTCTATCTCCGCATGCATCAAGCTCAAGTCCCAACCTATATAAGTATTCTTATACTTCAACCCTTTGACATTCATTAATGTTTTATGCAAAATAAAATGAACTAGTTTGGCTAAGTGATACGATTTTTGAAGTCCATGATTGCACCGGTGGTATTGATGAATGGAGTCCCAAGAAGGAGAGGGAGCTTTTTAGACTGTTCCATCTACATGACAATGAAGTCTGTTGGTACAAGACACTCTCCGATCTTGAGAGGGTAGTTTTCAACAAGGCCAAGCGGTTTGCTTGAAGAAGAGTCTCCAAATGTGATAGTGGAGGGGTAATCTTCCATACTCTTGATCCTGAGACTCTTAGCCATCTCCAAAAACATGACGTTTACACTCGAGCCCGAGTCACACAAAGCCTCATCTATCTTCAAGTTTCCAAGAGAGTAAGAGATGGAGAATTTACCGGGATTTCCAAGCTTGGGGATAGACTCAGGCTCAACCCTCGTTGTGCTTGGTGAATCAAAGACCGCCATAAGCTCTTCCATTTTCTCTCGGTTCTCAAGTATGTTTTTGATGAACTTTTGGTGTTGTGAGACGTGAGACAAATCACCCTCATTAGGCAAAGGTGCTCCAATCTTATCCATGTTTGTCTTGAAACTTGAAAGCACTTTCTTTAGGGTCTTGGTGAGAAAACGACCGGAAAATGGAAGTGGAGGCTCATATGGAAAAGGTCCAATGCAAGAGGTTTCTTTCTTAGACATCACATGTGTCTCCACGGTTTCCTCCTTAAACATGTCTTTGAGAGACTTCTCAACCTCCATTTGCGTAGAGATCACTTGCTCTTCTTCCATGCTTGTACCATTTTCCTCAACAAAAGCCACATCATCTTTATTCCCAAGGGTCACCTTCCCACCTTGTTTCTCAATGTCCTCATTGAGATTTGAGGGAACATCTCTAAGGGGAAGGTCTTTGACTTGTGAACCATAGAGTAGAAGCTCAATTTCTCGAATAGCGGCTTCATGCTCCTCATTTGAGTATATAACGTTTCAATACTCCCTTTGGCTTTCATCGACTTTTCCTTTGAGTTTCTCCATGGGTCTATTAGAGAGTGAGCTTCCTTGGGTGCCTTGACTCTCCAAATGTTTGATCTTAGAAGCCATGGTTTAAGCCTAGTCGTGAGGTCATTGAAAGAGCAATCCACTTTGTTATGAATTTCTGCCATCTTATTACTAATATCCATTGCTCCATTAGCTTGGCCTTGAGGAAGTTGTTGAAGCACGTTTTTCATATCAAGGTCGTGAGGCATAGAGTTGTTTCCTTGAGCTTGTGGGGCAAAGCCTTGTTTAAAACTGCTTTTGTTCCCTTGAAAGTTGCTCTTGGGGACATAGCCTTGTTGTTATAGTTGTTGTTTAAACCCCTTTGATAGCCACCATGATTCCCAACATAATGCACTTCCTCTTGATTACTCAAATCCACCATTTGTTCTTGGAATCCTTGATGTCCTTCAAACTCACCAACAAAGTGGTCCGCTTTTTGAGAAGCATTTAGAAGCTTGTCTATCATATGGGCTTGCTTGTCCATCTTGTCGTGGAGAACCTTCATTTCCTTAACTAGCTTTTGCTCATCAAAGTCACTAGTGGTCCTTGTAGCTCTATCATAATCATCACCATATGTGCCATCACTTTGAGCAAAGTTTTCCACTAGCTTCATAGCTTCATCCACGTCCTTGGTCAAGAAGTTCCCATTTGAGACTTTGTCTAGTAGCATAATCTTGGGAAATGCTCCACGGTATAAGGTACTCAAGAGAGAGGCTTTGGAAAAACTATGATGGGGGCATTGAGTAGTGTAGTTTCGAAACTGTTCCCATGCCTCGTTGAAAGACTCATTGGATCGTTGAGTGAAACTTGAAATCTCGTTTCTAAGCTTTGCTGTCCTAGAAGGTGAGAAGAACATGGCAAGGAATGTCGTCTTGCATTGAGTCCATGAAGTGAGAGACCCTTGAGGCAAATTTTTCTCCCATTGGTGTGCCTTGTCCCCAAGAGAGAATGGGAATAATCGTAGTTTGAACCCATCCTCGGAGACTCCATTCATCGTTGTCAATCCACAAACTCTATCAAAATGATCAAGGTGATCCAAGGGGTCTTCTACCGCCAATCCATGGAACTTGTTACCTTGTAGCATGTTAATGAGACCCATCCTGACCTGAAAATTGTTGTTTTCCATCGGTGGTGGTTGTATGCCTTGGCTGTTCACATAAGCATTGGCCGCATCACCCGCTCCAACAATGTTTTGAGCTCGTTGAGGGTGGTTTGGAGCTCTAGCATTACGGGCGGGTTGTGGTGGGTGTGCTTGAGCTTGTTGGTTTCCATTGGCATCATTCCCTTGTTGTTGCTCAAAAGCAACGTTCTCATTGAAGTTACCAACCGGAGGCTCTTCAACGTTGTCCATACCCAACCTCTCGATGTGTTGAGCTCGTCTTCTTTCTCTCCTTTCTCTAAGTCCATGTTCCAATAGATGTATGTCGTCGATTGGCTAAACAAGGTTATGTCCACCTCTAGCCCTTGTGTTCATACACCTATATGAAAAGAGAAAATTAGATAGAGAGATAAGTAAATAAAGAAAATAAAAGCTTAATCTCAAAAAGAATCTAAATCCTATTGACTAAACTAGAACCCCAAATGGCAACGGTGCCAATTGATAAGTAGGATTTTACTTATGAATCAATCCTTAAGCTTACTCATATAGTACTTAAGGTGTCAATCCAATCGGGGTTTATTTTAATGCTACAAGAATGCAAGAAACTCTCTAATTCAAGCAAACACAGTGGTTTTGGTTTCAAATTCTAGCAACCTAATTCAAATGTAACAAAGCAAACAAGTAACAAGACTAAACAAGCACTAAACGAGATTAACAAATTGATAAAGGCAAGCCATTGGATGAGGTTATGGACTTTGGGGACTTTTATGATCAACGTATGATATCATTACACACAATCAAGCAATTTTCCTTAGCCTAGAACACTTAAACAAGACTAATCCACTCTCATGGCACTAATCACTTTTCTAATCAACTAATCAAGAACAAACTCTCATTTGTGAAAAGTTAATCAACAAGCATTATTCATAAGTTTCAATAGCCATAATACTCCTTAAACAACTACTCTCATAGGCTAAGCAAGTAAAATCTCTTATTTAGTTTTTTGGGGAATTTCATCGAACACCTTGTGTGCATGAAATTCCATTTGATCTAGATTAACTCTCTCAATCATAATCTAGCATTATGAACACTAAATAAAATAGGACTGATGTAAACTAAGCCCTAGACATCATAGATCTATCACGAAATCCCCTAAATCAACCCCATCCATGAGCTCTAAAAAGACTACTCACTAATCATGAAGAACACACCATATCTCATGAAAGAGGTGTTGTTAATCATGATTAGAGAATAGAAATATGAAAGATTATAAGATATTAAGAAAGTTAGAAGCATAAAACTTAGATTGCATAAAAATAAAATGAAGATCTATTTTACAAAAATCTCAAGAACACTCTAAAAAGAGAGGTTTTTGCCTAAAGAAAAGATATAGAAAATAAAGCTTAGATCCAAAATTAGGTTTTTGCAATATTTAAATGTTATTTTGGCGGACCGGGTCAACCCGGACGGGTCTAGGTCATGCTGGTTTTGATGGTATGTACCGTTTGGCTGTTGGCCGGTACACTGGGCCGGTATTGACCTTGGAGTTGAGTTCCACATGACTCGTTTGGGCTCCAGATAGACATGTACTTACTCAATCTGATGTATCTTTCTAACCAATGCTCATAATGACTTGAATCTACCTCCAGAAGACAGCTAACTCAATTATCTAAACCTTCTATGAAAACTTCGGAAGCTAAATCCGAATACAAGTTCTTTATCTGGCCTGATCTTTCAGTCACTTTGGCTGGATTCGATGAGGACGGATTTTGACTTGTACTGGTGGCCTCTACCGGATGAAGGCAGCCGGCACAAAGAGATGGCTCTGTACCGGTACAGGTAACTGGACCAATACCGGATGAAGGCGCACCAGATGGATGGGGGAAGGATTCTTAGCCGGGCAAACAGAAAGAAGGTGCACGCCGGAGGAAAGCAGCCGGCACAAGGAAAGTCTCTGGGCCGGTACAGGTCCCTGGAACAATACCTGATGGATGACACCGGATGGATGCTGGATGGTGCACTGGGCCGGTACAAATCCTTGTCCCAATACCGGATGGATGGTGCCGGCTGGGAGCTGGCCGGTATTGGTTAGAGGTCTCGAGGCCAGACAGACGTACCCTTAGTAAAATCGTCATATCTCCTGAACCACTTGTTCGAATGACCTGAAACCACTTCCATATGACAGCTAACTCATATTTCCTTTAGTGTCAAGAAGACCTAAGAAGCTGAATCTGAATGGAGACCCGTCTTCCGTCCCGATCTTTCAGACATCTCGGGTGAACTCTGCATTTGTCTTTGTTCCATAACTCAAATCATCCCCAAAATGTCTCCAAGGCACCTAAACACACTCCAAAACATGCAAAACTCTTTAGGACATAGTGAGAGCTCTCTAAACTCTAAATAAGACCAAAACATCAAAGAAATGCTAAGAAAACACATGCATGAGACTCAAAATACCTAGATAAATGCATGCTAAATGGGTAAAATATGAGAATATCAGTGTAGATCACAAATCGATCCCATGATTCCAATATATAGGACATAAGTGCAACGGTTACATCCGACAATCTCATCGCAGCGTGGTGAGAGCCCCGCTACGGAGATGAAGAACACATGGATGGAACCCACTACACTCCACGCCAGTGTCAGAATTGGAGGAAACCGCTACCTGAGAAAGAAACGGTTGAGATTGGAAGAACGATTGGGTAATCGCGCTAAAGATTGCCCAGATCGCCATCATAGCGAAACTCTCATGAAGAAGAATAAAGTAAATCTAATAATATTCATCTTGGAAAGAAGAAAAAAAAGTTAAAGATGAGGAATCACAATCGCCATTCTCAACGCCAGAGAGCGAGACTGTTAGATCAACATAATATATATAATCATTTATGTGTCATTTTGTTTAGTGAAATGCTAATTGATAAATTAAATATATGTTTATTTTATTTTATTTTAATTCATTTAAAATATATTACTTTTTGAAACAGTAGTTATATGTGTCATTTTTAGTATCATTTTTTAGTTATGTAAATTTTGTATTATGATTTAAGCAGTGTTCTAACAATCGGGAGGCGTCTAGCTAGGCGCCAAATCTGTCATAACCAAAACGATTTTACTAAAATCGGTGAGATAAATCAGAATTCTAATTTATGTGGCCCAAATCGGTTCAAATCGGCTTAAATCGGTCTAAGTAGGCCAAATAGGCCTACTCCTAGGTGCCGGTTTAATATCTGGTCTAATTTTTTAATTATTTTTTTTTGTTTTTCAAAAATATGCCGTTAAAGTAAATGAAACAAAAAATTAAAACGTAAAACTGGGTTAGTGTAATGTAATTATATCATCTTCACCATCACTTTGTTTTTTTTTCGTGAACTCTGAATCGCCATTCTTCTTTATTTTGGGGTTTCCTTTTATTATAGTTTATTTGTACTTTCATCAAATTTCAAATTATGCTTTTTATATATTTTTCTTCACTATATATTTGTTGTCCTGTTAGTTCACTATTTTATTTTCAACCATTTCACCAACCGAATTTTCAAATAAAGCACAAAGAACTTAAAAAGCATCTAATATAAATATAAAACATATAATAAATAAATAAATATTTCGTTAACGTCTAGGCCCCGATTAATCCGCTTAAGCGTTAGTTTCCTATCAAGCGCCTAGATATCGCCTATTGATTTTTTGAACATTAGTTTTAAGTAACGCTAAAAATAGTAAATAAATCGATTATTTAATTGATATTAAATCAGATCAAAAATTTGATGTTAAATTACATTTTTTTATCATTATTGTTAAAGTGATGCAAGTTAATAGGGACTTGTATCAGTTCTATTGAATGGATGTCAAATTAGTCAATAACACCCATTTTCTGTAGTGATGTGTGAGAATGGTAAAATTTGGCTTGTACGGCCGTATATACGGTGTATATATGTTTTTTTTTTGTCAACAGCTTAAATACCTATTTCTATTCGGTGAACCAAATCGGGGATATCGAGTTTACATAAGTGAAATCTGATAGGTAGACGCGAGCACCTCGTGCTAACTTGTCTGCCACTGTGTTGTTTGCGCGTGGGATATGTGTGATGGAGAAAAAAGTGAAAACCTCCTTGCTCCTCTTGAACTCCTCCAAATGAAGTGTATACGCCGGCCACTCTTTGGGTGTAGACACCATCTTCACCAACTCTGAGCAGTCCGTTGCAAAGGCAATCGCCGTCTTGTGATTTGCAATCATGCAATGCATCGCCTAGATGAGCGCTTCCAAATCTACGTGCAGCGGGGATAAACTTCTTCGCAGATTACGGGACCCCATAATTACTCATTCGAATCCCTCCTGAAAGCAGAACCATCCTAGACCAGAATAGTTATCTGTTTCCTTCCACGAACCATCAATATAGCATGTCATTCCATTATTTTCATCTTGTTGACCCGTATTATGATCGATTTGTTGGGAAGTTATGTCTGGTTTGCTATACTGCGCTGTTTCTCAAGTTATTGCTTCTGTTTCCGCTATCCGCAAAATCTCTTTTGGATTTCTATCCACATTTGAGAACACCTTGTCGTTCCTTGCTTTCCAGATACTCCACACAATCCAAGGAAACATTGTATTCCTTTCCTCTTTTGGGAGTCTCCAAAAGAGGTGATCAAAATTGGAGAAAACCGATGTCATCGGGAAAACACCTGGGGCCGATGGAAAATGAGAGAGTGCCCATGTTTGTAGCGCTGGTGGGCATTCAAACAGAACATGGTTAATCGTTTCCCCTTCCGCTCCAAACCGAGGACATTGTGTATCACAATTTATTCCTCGAGCGCGTAAATTTGCTGATACCGAGAGACATCCCGAAATAGTTTGCCAAATGAAATGTCGCAATTTCGGTGGACATGATAATTTCCATGTATGTGCCTGTAATTTCTTTATATCCGGACCGTAGAAGTAATTTCCGCCATTGTCTGGGTTTTGTTGTTCAATCTGGTACCCCGACTTTACCGTATATTTTCCTGTTTTTGTATAGTGCCAACCAAGAGTGTCTGGTCGGTATGTGCTGCTGATGGGTATACCACGAATAATTGCCACATCGGTCGGGTCGATAATTGCATTTATCAACTCCCAATTCCACGTTTGTGTCGCTGGATCAACCAAATGATTGACCCTAAGATTGGGGTAATAATTATACCCCTTACATGTTGCTGACCTCGGGGGAGAAGATGGTATCCAAGGATCATTCCATACTGAGATGGAGCCACCTGAACCAACTCTTTTAATGAGGCCTTCTGTAACCAGAGGTCTAGCTGAAATAATGCTCCTCCACCCAAAGGACGGGGAGTATGATCTTATTGGATCTAATGGGTCTGTGTTCCGAAAGTAACGACCCTTAAAAACTCAAGCAAATAACGAATCCAGTTTTTCCATTAACCGCCATAGCTGTTTTGCCAGCAGTGCCGTGTTAAATTCCTCTATGGTTCAGAAACCAATTCCTCCATTTGATTTGCTCCGACACATCTTCTTCCACGCTATCCAATGCATCCCTTTTTGGTGTCCGTCGAAACTCCACCAGAAACGCGCTGCCGCACTAGTTAATTTTGCGGTAATAGACTTGGGTAGTCGAAAGCATGACATAACGAAATTCGGCATAGCCGATGCTACCGATTTAAGTAGAACCTTTTTACCCCCTTTGGTTAGTAGCCTGGATGTCCATCCATTAATTATGTCATTATGTCTTTCGACGACGAAATTAAAAATCTTGCTCTTTGCCCCTCCGAGACTTTCCGGGAGGCCCAGATAAGTACCCATCCCTCCCATATTTTGGATTCCTAACAATTGTTTTATCTCGTCATGTACCGCATCTTGTATTGTATGTCCGAAAATTAAGGAAGATTTTGAGAAATTAATTTGTTGCCCTGAGACCGACTCGTACTGTTTAAGTATATGTAATATGGTGTGACACTCTTGTACCGTAGCCTTGCAGAAGAACAGACTATCATCCGCAAAGAGTAAATGTGAGACTGCTGGGCCAGCCCTCGCCACTTTCAACCCCGTACGTGATTTCTCTCTCTCTGCTCTCCGTATCTTGGCTATCAAGACCTCCGTACAAAATATAAATAAATAGGGTTATAATGGGTCGCCTTGCCGCAGCCCTCTGAATGGCGTTATTTGCCCTTTGGGGATACCGTTAATAAGTACCTTATATTGTACCGATTGGATGCACCACATCATCCATGAAATCCACTTTTCCGCAAAACCAAATGTCCTCAAGAGGTGTTCAATAAATGGCCATTCTACCCGGTCATATGCTTTGCTCATATCCGTCTTAATTGCCATAAACTTACTTTTGCAGGATTTATTGGTTCGTAGACCGTGAAACATCTCCTGTGAAATCAAAATGTTATCAGAGATCAGTCTCCCTGATACAAAGGCTGATTGGGTCTCTGAAATCAGGTCCGGTAGCAATCTCTTTAACCTCTAACATAAAACCTTCGAAATAATCTTATAGCCCACATTACACAGACTTATAGGTCGTAATTCCGTCATACGAGTGTGCCATCCTGTCTTCGGGATTAGGCAAATATTAGTCATGTTCAGCCGTTGATCAAAAGAACCTGTTTCCAGAAAACCGTTAACCAGTCCTACTACATCTGTCTTTATAATTTGTCATGATCGCTGGAAGAGTAAATCCGTCATTCCGTCCGGGCCCGGAGCCTTTTCTGGGTGCATCATGAAAAGGGCTCTGCGAACTTCCTCTTCCGTGTCCATTGCCGTAAGCATCTCATTGTTCTGTTCCGAAACTAAAGCCGAAATATCCCTGAGAGCATTCTCAAAATCCGTCGGGGAAGTTGATGTAAATAACTTCTCGAAATAGTTAACCGCCACTTGTTCCACTTCTTTATCCGAGGTAACCCAAGATCCAGATGCATTATGTAGTCCAGTAATCCGATTTCGCGCTCGTCGTTGCTTAACTTGCGCATGATAGAACTTCGTATTTCTGTCCCCCATCGTTGTCCATAATGTGCGACTTTTCTGTTGCCAAAATAACTCCTCGTCTAAATAAGCCTCTTTCAGTTTCCTCGTAATATCCATTAATTCCTCAGGTGTACTATTATCATCATTATGGACCTCCTCTAAAGCTTGTTGTAAATCTCTAATTTTCTCTTTTCCGTATGGTAGATTATTTTTCCGCCATTTTGATATTTCTCTCCGGCAATTCGTTATTTTTTCTATAAATGAGGATCCGTTGCCACCTGTGTTAATTTCCCAACCCTTTGAAATTGTGTCCATAAGGCCGTCCCGTCCAATCCACCGTTTATCAAACCAAAACTGGCCCCGTTTCCGCGGTATTTTATCCTCAATGGTGGCAACAATTGGCATATGGTCCGACCCGATCATTGCCAAGTATTCTACATATGAATGAGAAAAAATTTCATGCCAATCCTCATTAGCTAAGGCCCTATCCAGACGGCACCGAACAATTTTCGAATTCCGTCTTCCCCTCCAGGACATGGTATTTCCAAGACACTGAAATTCCAGAAAGCCGCAATGTTGAATCATAAGATTGAAGGACATAAAAGAGGATGCAGGTCGTAAATTTCTTCCTCGTTTTTCATTATTTCCCGTAATTTCGTTTAAGTCGCCAATTATAAACCAAGGGGCGTCTCGTGTTGTGCTTGTTCGGGTTAACCGTTCCCACACTTGATCTCGATTTTTCGGTACCGGATCACCGTAAACAAACGACAAGAAAAATTTTTTCCTTGAATAGTTGCCTCAATATCAATTATTCGTTTACTTGAAAATAAAATAATAACATCCAATGAATCCTCATAATATAAAGCGAGTCCACCACTCGCACCGCACGGTTCCACCGTGTATAATTTATTATAACCAAAATGAGACTGAAATTTTTGCATAAAAGATAAATCTTGCTTAGTTTCTGAAAGGAATAAAAATTCTGGCTTATGTTTTTTCCAAACCTCACGCAAATAACCTATTGTGTACCGATTCCCGAGTCCCTGACAATTCCAACTCATAATCCGCATAAATAAAAAGTAATTTGGTATTGCTAAATTGGTCTTTGGGTTTGATGAAACCTTCATAACCATCACCTTTGCCTCCCCTAGGGGTGACAAAAGGTCTCCCTCTTCCTCCACATTGACACATTTTCTAAAATTAAATTACAGCGTAAAATACATGAGATATTATGGGTGAAATAGGACCATTTCCCTTGTATCTTCAATAATATACCATATGTCTGTATCATTGCAAGTATTAAAGAAAACCTGACATTATTATTATAAGAGGGACCGAAACCACCATACAAAGAATACGAAAAAACTTGTCTCTATTTATCAAATCCAATAAACCCTGATAAACAAATAGAAAAAGTGAACCATTGATTAGCCTTGGGCGAAGAACCCGAACCACTCATCGGTTTTGGGGCGCCCGTTAAAACCCCAAAACGGCGATATTTACTGTTGCTGTCGTCTTTTTTCCGAAACATTTGACCATCTAAAAAACGGATGGCATCTTTAGAACCTACCAGATCCACCCATCTTTACTTCTGTTGGTGTCCAGAAATAGTGGGGAAAAACCCGTCAAACATTAACACCATGACTTGCCCACCTTGTCTCTGATATTCCGCTAATATTTTTAAAATCAAACCTTGCTTTTTGTTGATTTTCGAGAACCCAATCTCGCAAACAATATCTAAAACTGCCTCATGATCGACACCTGCTAACTCGAAGGTAGTCCAATAGAAAGCCGATAAATCACTACTCCTTCTCAAACACTCGTTAACGCCTATCTCCATTCTCATCCCATAGTAGCCTATTAGTAAACCCAAGTATTTTCCTTTGTGGAGTCCCATCCGATATTGAGACCTTGTATCTTCCCCGAGATATCCTACAATTGAATTGAGAAAGATTTCTGCCACAATCAAAGCCTCAGAAGCAAGGAGAGATTTCTTATGCTTCTCCAACACCTCCAATCTCTCCGATGAAAGCGTGATCCCCTCAATCCCAGCCCAAGATTGTTGATTTGAAATCTCGTGGGATCCCCCTCGATGGCAACACTGTGTTGCGAGTATGAAAATTAGTTCGGAGATATCAGCCTGTGATATCAATCCCCGGGATTTGATTGTTCGAAGCCGCCAATCCCGCGAATCCGCCACAGAAATCTGAATCCTATCTCCCATCCCAGAACTGTTAATCCGAGACTTCCCGATCCAGGATTGATCGAATCCACAGACCCGTGAAGTGAGCCGAATCCGAGCCAACCCGAAACTGAAACCATGAGCTATCTCCGTAAGCCGAAAAAAGACCCAACATCCGCGTAACCAAGCATAGACATCCGAAAATAAATCAATGACCACAAACGCCGTGAAGAGCAGTCGGGAACCGCAGGAAACCGAAGCCATCCTCAAAAACCTTGACTCGCCGCCGCCTTCGTCAGAGAGAAGCTAGGGCGAATCATGTTTTAGTCTCTGCTATACATTTTTGTCCTAAAATTTAAAACTTGAGATTTATTTATCTTTTGAGTTATGATAATTTAGATTTTAGATTATAATTTCAATACGTATTAGTTATTTGATTTTTGTTTGATATTTTTATATATATATATATATATATATATATATATATATTAATTGAGAAAATTATTAATTTAAATCATAAATATTATTGTATGTTCATTTTTACTATGCCATTGTATTTATATATATACATATTTTCAAATATTTTTATATATATTTATATTTTTTTGTAAAAAAATATTCAATGTATAGTTTCCGCATATAATGCTGTATTAAAAAAAAAACAATAACGGAGGTTATCTCTCCGTTAAATTGATGTGTTAAATGGTCACAAATCTAAAAGTTGAAGTATTATAAAAGGAAAACTAGATTCTACACAGTGAGTCCGCATGAGAATTTTTCTTTTTTTTTGTTTACCAAATTTTGTAATATTTTTTTTTTGTATTTAGATATAATTTGTTTTATAGATATAATTTTTCTAATAAATGACAAAGATTTGTTTTTGTGTTTAGATATAGTTTGTTTTTGTAGATTTAAGTTTTTCTAGTATAAAAACATAATTCTAAATCGTCCATTAATATTAATCCGAGAATGACCGCGATTATAAAAACATAATTTTTACCCGTCCGTTCATATTACCGTATAATATAAATATTACTAATTTCAAATATTTAAAATTTTAGGCTGATTGATTATGATAAAAATATACAATAACATATCGTTTATCATGTCCTTCATTATGAGAATATTATTTAAATTTCAATATTTAAATTAAATCTAAATTAATATCCGATTTATTATTTTTGTAAAGAAACAACTGATTGTCTGATTTTTGATAATTAATCTAACATATATTTAAGGAAATCCAAACTAATCTAAATTAAAATTTGAATTTTTGGAATTATTTTTAAATGTAAATTAAAATATTTTTTTATTAATATTGTACTAAATTGACTTGTTTGGCAACTTGAATAATAGTTATCCAAGTAAAGAATATCCTAATATGAAGGTTTTCATGTTTGGACACAAACAATGTAGGGATAATCTCAAAAATACAACTTTGGAGACACCACAATTCAAAAATACCATTAGACGCTGTGTATTTTCAAAAATACACCCTATGCTAAAGTGAAAGACAAACTTAACCATGAGTAACAAACAAACGCTCTCGTCGATTTCTTTCTCATTTCTTCCGACCAAAAAAAATAAAATTGTTCATCTCTGCGATTTCTTTCTGAAGATTCGATTCCGATCACCATGGCTTGAGGTTTCTCGTCAATTCAAGTCTCCTATAGTCTAATCAAGTAAATAAACTATCTATGTCTCAGTTTCTTCTATTAATTAGGTCAATATGTAACCAATAATTTCTGGAACTATGGTTTCTTTCTTTCGGGACGCTTTCATCATCGATTTTTGTTCAGAGCATGTTCTTGAGCTCATTTTGTTTGGATTTTTAAATTTTATGGTGATTTTCGTTTGTAGATTCAAAGTGTCAGCCATACTTTTTCATTATTAAATTTAAGATTTTGTGTTCAGAGCGTGGGATTTTTGATAGGCTATTTTTGAGGAAAATGGTTTATAAGTATATTTACAAGACCTTGTAAAGGTCTTAATTTCACTTGGTTTGGCTTAAATGGGTAATGCATCAAAAAAGGGAAATTCAGATATTAGGTCGATATTTTTAGTTGGGTATGAGGAAACATGAATAGGGGAAATCATGATATTGTTGTTTTGAATATGATTCTGGATAGACTGGTTGTGTTTTGATCAATTGGTTTACAAACCTTTATAAAGAGCTTACTTTTTCAGTTTTTACAGAGATATGGACAGTAATGATTTCTACGCAACATACAAATTACCTGGGAGGATCTATCAACCAGGAACCGAGCCTGATACTATATCAACGATCATGCAGCATTCCAATTTATCATTATTAGATAAAGTCTCAAGTCTTTTGGGGTATGAGGCGTTTTCTGTTATTGAAGCTTCCTTTCTCATCCCTATAGTTAGATGACTAGCAAAGAGAAAAGACATCCAATTCTCTGGGAAGCTGTTCCATGTCCTGATGCATAGAAAGATTTTGACTAGCGGGGAAGATCTCTAGTTTGCATTTGCTGACCAATGATATATCATGGTTTTTACCCTGTTTATACCATTATATAAGTCCTTTTTATAGAGTCTTTCTAGTGTTTTGTAGTCCTTTAGAGTCTTTTACAGGTTATAGCACGTTTGGAGCATAATTGGAGATATTGGAGCTTTCTGGAACTTTCTGGAGCGAAGCAGAGATCCGTGCAGCTGAGACGTCGAAATCACATGAGTATCGATCGATACCCCTTGGTATCGATCAATACCCGTCGAGGAAACAGAAGGATCGCGACTTATTGAAGAGTTGAAGAATTGCAGAATTGGCCCAGAAGACTTTGATATTTACAAGATGGCACATAACGTGTTTTAGCTATATAATTAGGTTTTTCAGCCACTTTAATGTCTATGCATTATTTTCTATGCTTTATTATACTTTGGTTTTGAGAGAGACAAGTCTGAATCTCCCTTCGTCCGAGATCAGATCTCAAAATCTCTTGTTACTCTTTCTATTTTATTGATGATTTATTCAATCATGTTGATTTCATTCTCCATGTCTGAGTAGATACACTTTAGGTTTGGGGTTTTCTCATAAAAGATTTCTTTGAATGCTAGGTTGATTATCTGTTTAGGGTTCATAATCTGAATTAGTTCTTCACCTTAGGTTGTTCTCAAAGCTAATTATGGATTGATCACCTAGAACTTAGATCTTATGATAATTGATTAGGCACGAGAATGCGATTAATTACCTGATAGAACTTAGGGTGAGCAAATTGATTATACGCAAAGAGATTTGGTTTAATTTATTTGTGAACTTATCAAACCTGAACTTTAAAGCTGATTTACACTTTAGGATTCGCAAAGAGATTTGGAATTCCTAGGATTTAGATTTAGATAGTTTTCGCAACGAGTGTTGGTTAGCTATATTTTAGTGATTTGAATTCAAGAACCGTGCGTAATCTGAATCATGTTAGTTAATTTAGCTGCATTCATTAATTTCCTGAGAAAAACCCTGGGCTTATATATTCTTCAATTGATTTACAACATTTTTAATTGCGTACTTGTTTTCGTTTACATCTTTTGATTTAGCGTATTTTGGATCTATATAATCTATTGTGTGATATCTTGAGTTCTTGTGTTGGACCCCTGATTTACTGCAGCAACTGCTTTAGTACTATTTAGGGTATTAATTTGAGCATATCAAATTTGGCGATGTTTCCGGGGACTCAATTCGCCATTAGATTTTAGCTAAAAATTCGTCTAAATCGCCCGAGTATCGATCGATACCCTTAGGTATCGGTCGATACCCTACGTATATTTCAGTTACTTACATTCTTGGTTTTTGTTTTCAGGTGCATGCCTAATCGAGAAACCAGAAGGAACAAGAACGCTGAGCTAGTTGATCTATCACTGGAATAGCTAGCACTTCTGGAACGCCCAAACAAGAAAGCAAAGAAATAAGCTAAGATGAACAACAATCAGTTGGTTCGTGATGCAGTTGGTGCTTACAGAGACCAAGAGGGTCGGTTATGCAATGAGCAAGGACAACGTCTGGATGGAGAGGGGATCGTTATGCCACCTGCACCTGTTGTCGCTGCGAATGTCGCTGGGAACGCGAGTAATGATGTGGTTAATCGTGGAAGGACGATTGGTGAGTACAACAGGCCTGATCAGTTTTTCGCCAATCGGTCAGCGATTCATCCTCCTGCGTTTGAGAGGAATGACTTTGATTTGAAGCTTGCTTACTGTGCTCTTGTGGGAAAGCTCTCTTTCATGGTCTTCCTCATGAACATCCGATGGACCATGTGGAAAAGTTCGAGGACTTGGTCACTAGCATCAAGAGCAAAGGAGTGTCCTAAGACTATCTCTTCTGCAAGCTCTTCCCCTACTCTCTAGGTGGAGATGCGACCTACTGGCTGAGGCAGCTTCCTCCTGGTTCGCTAACTACTTGGGAGGACGCTAAGAGAGCCTTCCTGATCAACTTCTACGATGATGCACGATCTGAGGATCTGAGGAATAAAATTTCCCAATTTTCTCAAGGACCTACTGAGGGCGTTCAAGGCTGATTGGACGAGATTAAGATCGTATTAGAGAGATTGTCCATATCACGGATACTCTGATGTGCAGCTGCTGGGTATCTTCTTTAGAGGAGTAGATTGGAGGTATCAGATGGCTCTGGATGCTTCGAGCAATGGTAATTTCAACACCAGGTACCCTGAGGATGCTTATGTGTTGATTGAAAACTTTGCATCTAGCAGTAGCACCAAGAGCGCAGACTTCGAGCGCAAGAAGCTGGCTGGTAACATGGATGAGTCGCAGATCGCTGAAGTTAAAGCTCAGCTGGATTCTATGCACAGTCTTATGCTGGGAAAGATAACAAAGGCCGTCCACTTTGCTGCTGAGAATGAAGTGGAAGAGTTAACTAAATTGGTGGTTCTGGTTTTCAGAGTTAGCGATTTGGGTACAACACCAATCGAAACTTCACCAACAATGCTCAGCAAGGAGGGTACAAATCTCCACCACCCAAAGCTCCTGAGAGTAAGAATGAGGCTATGCTTGAACAGCTGGTTCAAGGGCAGGAGAAGATTACAGTAACTTTCAATGGGAAATTGGATGCTGTGTACACCGATTTGAGTGGAAGGATCGAGGCTCTCAATACCAGTCACAGGATGTTGGAAACGCAAGTAGCTCAGACTGCAGCAAATGCCAAGGGAAAGACGGTTCATTCATACAATGCACACGTCAATGCGATCTCCTCAAGTGCAGAAAATTTCGATGCGGATCCTAAAATCGCCATAGCATCGATCGATACCCCCAAGTGTCAATCGATGCCGGTTACAATTCTGAAACGGGATACCTCCAAAACCCGTGTATCGATCGATACCCCCATTGGTATCGGTCGATACTGAGGCGGTTTCTGAGGAGACACCTGAGATTTCGACTGTGGTGCCTAAAATAGTTGTAGAGAGAGTCTATATACCGAGGATACCTTATCCCAGAGCTCTTGGGAAGGCTAAGAAGGAGGTAGAGGACGCCAGATGCAAGGCTATGCTGGATAAGCAGATTGTGGAGCTTCCCCTTGATGATGATAAATCTGTCAAGGATGATTCAACTGCAGCAATATCGATCGATACCCTTCCTGGTGTCGATCGATACCCCTAGTAGAACGAGCCAGAAACTGTGGAAACACCTGAGTTGATCAAAGAAAGAGTTTGCAAGCCCAAGAAGCTGAATCCCGTTCCTAAACACCTCAGAGATCCCATCTCTCCAAAGCAGCTGCGTGGCTTTGAGAAGATGGTAAGAAGAATTTCCCCTGAATCGTCTTTTGAAGAAGCTCTAGAACACCGTCCTCTGCTAAGTCACTTCAAAGATTGCAGAGAAACTGAGGAAGAGATTAAGGCACTCTTCATTAAGGCTAGAGGTGCACCACCTCCACTGAGACAGTTGACCCAAAGGGAAGATCCAGGGAAATTCGTGGTTCCATGCTCTATCTCTGGAGTTGATTTCAAAGAGTCTCTCGTTGACTCAAGGGGTAGTGTCAATGTCATCTCAAGGGCAATTGCAGAACGGTTGGACAACGCTATTCGATCTTCAAAGGTATCTATCACATTAGTGAACGACTCCACCTCACTTCCATACGGTACAATCTCTGCTTTGCTGGTCAAGGTAGGAGATTGTCTGGTGCCGACTGATTTTCAAGTTGTGGAGATGAGTGTGATATCTCGTATGCATATACTCTAGGGACGAACATTTATGGCTACTGCTGGCGCAATCATAGACACGCCTAATAAGAGAATCTCTTTCTCTTACATTGACGGAGGGGTCTATTATGATGTCATTCCCCCTAGGAGTGCTCCCACACGTGTCTCTAGAATCGAGGTTGTTACAGAAAAGTCGCTGGCAGTTGATCTTTTGGAAGAGGCTCCTGATGAGCCTACTGTCGCAGACATTTCAGCTGAACCGCCCAGCATTCCCAAGGAAGTTGTCAAGAAGGTTAAGGCAACAAAGAAGAAGAAGGCCAAGAGCAAAAAAGTTGAGAATCCCCATGTCATTTTAATCCCTCAGAAGAGTGATGGGAATTCGATTGAGTACAAGGTGAAGTGCAAAGGAGTTTCGAAGCCATTCTCTAAGGCTAGAGTTCTTCTTACTTCGGAGCTGAAAGAGAAGGGAAAATAGTTCGTGGAAGGCATGTTGAGCAAAACTCTGAAGCTAGCAATGTCAAGTTGTGGAGCCTGTTTTGTTGCAAGCTCTCACTCTTATCCAGCCTGAAGGGCGTTACAGTCAAGCTATTGACGTTAAACGAGCGCTTGGTGGGAGGCAACCCACTGGTGAGTCTATATATAAGTATTTTCTTTTTATTTTTTGTTTTGTGTCAGGATAAACAAGGAGCAAACTCGAAATCGCGTAGAGTGTCGATCGATAACCTTCAGTATCGATCGATACCCTACGCGATTGAGACAGGTTCATGTCGATTTAAGTCTAGTATCGATCGATACCAGGCTGTGTGTCGATCGATACTCAATGTTCCAGCAAGGTAACTTCATTTTTTTCCCAATTTTATTATGTTCTTTTGTTTTCTTTCACTGACTCTAGGCTAGATAACACTGGGGACAGTGTTGTTCAAGTCTGGGGGAGGTGTCTGCTGACATTGTTCTTGTTTTTCTTAGAGTCATAAAATAAATAAAAAATTGTCGTTTTATTGAGTCAAAACTTGTTGGAGATGATGATCCTGTGCTTGAATTGTTGTTTTGATTTTGTTTTTGAGTGACCAGTGTTGCAGGATCAGCTCTAGATCTACTAATGAAAAATCAAAGGACTGACCAGTTGACTAGAAATCATCCATGTCTCCAGCAGAGTTCTTCTGAAGCCTGAGCCAAATTTTTGCACTTCATCAATGTGGTTAGTGTTTTTAGATCTTGATTCATCATTCATATTTGATAAAGGAACCCATGTGTTTAGAGTAATAGTATCTCTCTCCCCTGTTATAAGTTGATAAATAAGAGCATAAAAGATTAAAATGATTTTCTTCTGAGTAGAGGGTTAGGAAAATTTCCAGCGATCCCATTATTCTACTTCAGAGGAGATGATAACACAAAGGTGAAAGCGAGGTTAGGAAAATTTCCTGTGATACCACTATTCGCCTAAACCTTTGATACATAGATAGAGAAGAACCGGGGATTTGGTGGCAAACACCATCAATACTCGCGTCTTATACCTTGATGTGTATATGCAAAGCTGAAATTCAAAGAAAGAACATAATAAAAACAAAGTCTGGGGGAGAGAAAGTGATACAAAAAAGTGAGAAAAATGTGGTTCCTTGTCATGATATTGTCTGGTAAAGAATCTAGAAGGTTCTTGAACATAAGCTGCAGCGATGAAACTGGCGATGAGGGCTATATTTGGACAATGCTGTGGGATAATGTGTGGAGTCTGGGAAAGCTGCGAATGTCTATGGAGAAGTACATGGTGGTTAGATCAAAAGCTGATTTGGTAACATTTGGATACTTGGGAAAAAGGTCATTTCAATGGTTCGTGAACAGGTGAGTCTCCGCGTTTTCAAACCTCTTTCTCTGGTTTAGTCTTCTATTTGCTTGAGGGCAAGCAAATGCTAAGTCTGGGAGAGTTGATATATCATGGTTTTTACCCTGTTTAGACCATGATATAAGTCCTTTTTATAGAGTCTTTCTAGTGTTTTGTAGTCTTTTACAGGTTATAGCACGTTTGGAGCATAATTGGAGATATTGGAGCTTTCTGGAACTTTCTGGAGCGAAGAAGAGATCCGTGCAGCTGAGACGTCGAAATCACATGAGTATAGATCGATACCCCCTAGTATCGATCGATACCCCCTAGTATCGATCGATACACGTCGAGGAAACAGAAGGATCGCGATTTATTGAAGAGTTGAAGAATTACAGAATTGGCCCAGAAGACTTTGCTATTTACAAGATGGCCCAAACCGTGTTTTAGCTATATAATTAGGTTTTTCAGCCACTTTAATGTCTATGCTTTATTTTCTATGCTTTATTTTACTTTGGTTTTGAGAGAGACAAGTCTGAATCTCCCTTCGTCCGAGATCAGATCTCAAAACCTCTTGTTACTCTTTCTATTTTATTGATGATTTATTCAATCATGTTGTTTTCATTCTCCATTTCTGAGTAGATCCACTTTAGGTTTGGGGTTTTCTCATAAAGGATTTCTTTGAATGCTAGGTTGATTATCTGTTTAGGGTTCATAATCTGAATTAGTTCTTCACCTTAGGTTGTTCTCAAAGCTAATTCTGGATTGATCACCTAGAACTTAGATCTTAGGATAATTGATTAGGCACGAGAGTGCGATTAATTACATGATAGAATTTAGGGTGAGCAAATTGATTATACGCAAAGAGATTTGGTTTAATAGATTTGTAAACTTATCAAACCTGAACTTTAAAGCTGATTTAGACTTTAAGATTCGCAAAGAGATTTGGAATCCTAGGATTTAGATTTACATAGTTTTCGCAACGAGAGTTGGTTAGCTATATTTTAGTGATTTGAGTTCAAGAACCGTGCGTAATCTGAATCATGTTAGTTAATTTAGCTGCATTCATTGATTTCCTGAGAAAAATTCTGGGCCTATATTTTCTTCCATTGTTTTACAACATTTTTAATTGTGCACTTGTTTTCGTTTTCATCTTTTGATTTAGCGTATTTTGGATCTATATAATCTATTGTGTGATATCTTGAGTTTTTGTGTTCGACCCCTGATTTACTGCAGCAATTGCTTTAGTACTATTTAGGATATTAATTTGAGCATATCAACCAACCTATGCGTTTTTCTTTGAAAGAATATTTCCTCACAACAGGATTACCTTGTGAGACCGAGGAAAAAAGAGCAATGACTCAAGTCACGAAAAAATACCCAACCAATCCCTATATGTGGATGTTGGAAAAAGAGGATAAGTACACAGTGAAGGACGTGTTGAGCCTTCTGTCAAAGGAAAGGGCCAATATGTCACATCTTGAAAAAATATCTCTAGGCGCATTTATCTTAGTTGAGGGGATAGTGATAGCTGACAATCCAACTATAAAAATCCCTCGAGATAGGTTAATGTCTGCATTGAATTTTGATACTTACTCTTCTTATCCATGGGGAAAGAAAGGGTATGAAGTTCTCTCATCTAGTGTGCGCAGGATGAACACAACAACTTGGTCAAAAGGGAAGTATGAAATAAAAAGATTTGCCATGGTAATCACCTTGTGTGCTCTATCTGCAATACCACAACTAGGTCATACATTTGCGCAATAATGTAACACAACCTCCACTACTGATCCCTGGTGCCTGCAATGGAAGTTGACTCGGGCTCCACGAATAGCTGAAGTTGTTGGAGTGAGGGGATGAAAAACGTGAGTGGTTTTTGGTTTTCTGATTTGTTTAAAAGCCCTTATAAATGAATGGTTTCTGGTTTTCTAATTTGTTTAAAAGCCCTTATAAATGAATAGTTTTTGGTGTTATGATTTGTTTGAAAGCCCTTATAAATGGTTTCTGGTTTATAAATGGCATCTGAAGTTGTTTTATCTTCGCAGGTTTTGGTCAAAACTATCGTAGGAGACCCAAATGAATACATACATTTGGTTCCACGAACAAATCATGATGACAAAGACTTTGAAGGGATTATTGAACTAGTAAAGCAAGGATATCGAATGAAGAGAAATGACTGGCTCCAGGAATGGGTATATGTATTTGTTGCATCATATAAAATTGGAAATCTGCATAGCATAAATAATCAGCCAAACAATCCGTATTCTCCTCCACCTCTTCTTTGTAACAGCCAAAAAATTGACATGGTACTAAAGATAGTTGGAGGTTTGAAGAAAGACGTGGAGATAATCAAGAAGGCTTTGGGTGTTAACACAGAAGGGGATGGAAAAGAAGAGGAAGTAAGTGAAAGAAAGCTATTAAGTACAAATATCTGAAATTTTGATTGATTCTTGGGATTATTACTGATAATCTTATATCATTCATTCTTTTGCAGGCCGAGAAAGATCACTATCATAATGGCTTTAGTGATGGTGGAAAGACTGAAGATCTTGGAGATGGTGGAAAGACCGTAGATTTTGGAGATGGTGGAAAGACCGTAGATCTTGGAGATGGTGAAAAGACTGAAGATCCTGGAGATGGTGCAAATAGATATGTTGGTGATGATGATTCACATGATGGTGAAGAAACAGACACAGAAGAAATTCGTCATGAAGGGCTTACAGATTATAGTTACGGTGGAGATGATGAAAACACACAAAATAATGGTGATGCAACTGATGTAGCCGAGCTTGTAGAAGGTGAAGGAGGTAGTGGTGAAAAAGGAAAAGCACATGTACATGCTAAAAGAATACTTTGTAAAAATCAATGTTATATGTTTTTGAGTATAATTGGAAAATAATATATGAACATATACTTTTATAGGAAACATCGCCTAGTACACATTTTTCTACTCCGAATTTCAATCTTCTTTCACAGGAGAGTCATGAAAACAAGATAGATGAAGTCAGGAGAGATGAGAGCAGTGGAAAAGGAAAAGAAGTGTGTGAGACAAACAATGAAAATGTAATTTACAAGGTTTTATAAATAAAGAAAAGATATGTAGTGTCTTATTTGTAAACTCATGCTAAGCGTCTTGTTTTAATCAGATTTTTGTTGAAGATGTAACAAATCCTCAAGTTTCTCAAGTGGGTGCATCAGGTTCTATGAAACCGAAGAACGATGCTATATGATGCAATTGTATTGATGAAAGAATGTGTTTTCATGTAGGCCATTGCTAATTTCTGGCCATACAATAGATGCAAGGTGGTTCACAAGTCTAGAGACGCCAGGGAGAACGATTTCAAGCATGGTAAGGGTTTTAAAAAACTTTGTAATTTTATCTGCCTTACTAAAGAACATTTATTGGTTATTAATCCTATATTTTTTACAGCATGTTTGAAGTTATTGAGGATGCGTAAGGAACAAAATCCACACCTGTTTCTCAACCAGAGAGCTTTGATACTTGGAGAGTCTTTCTTGAAAGCTTTAGACGATTCATACCTCGAGTTTTTATCAAACAAGGATGGTTTCCAATTTGGAAGCGAGGTAGGCTTTGTAGGGAAAAATGTCGAGCTCTTCTATGCACCTTTGTTTTTATATCCAAAATCGTGGGTCGCACTGGTGATTAACATTGAGAAGAGGAGAATTACAATATTAGACACTGCATCATCAAAGATTAAAGAAGAAGTGGTTGTCTCGCATGTCCAGTCGTATGGAAACATAATGCCTTACGTCTTCGACATGTTGTCGACGAAAACACCACAGACTTCACACCTTTCAAAATTACAAGGGAGTGGGAAGAACTACCACATGTAAAATATTGTTCAAACTAGTAAAATATTTAAACTTTAAGATGAAAGTGTGTATTGACAAAATTTTCTTGAATCAGGTTACTAAACTCGAAGATACCGGCATTTACATGCTGAAAATCATCGAGTGTCATGCCATGCGCATTCAAGACTTGACCAAGCCGTCATTTGAAAATATTGGAGATATCAGGAAGAAGCTAGCTTATGATATATTTGCAGAGTTATCATACCAATAATTTGACCTTCATGTAAATGACTGTGGTGCATTTGCTCATTGTGTATTCACTAAAATTCCACTAAACCATCACAATGTATAAAATCATGGTGTACCTTTGTTTTTATTTTGCAAGGTACAAGCACTAAGGATGGAGCTGTAAAAAATGGATGTGCTTTCTTTTTAACTTTTCAATAAGTATGAATATCTTTGTCTGTTAGTTAACACTTTTGGTGAAGTTTATTTTGTATAATCCTCTTATGTTTTAATAGTCACTATATGGTATGCGGAAACACTAGTATTTTGTCTTGAAAACACGTATATAAAGCCTTTGATGGAGTTAGTTGTTTGTTGTTTAGTTGTTTGTTCTTCTTATCAGGTTTACAATGTTTTATAAATTACAAACTAAATTGTTTTGAAATAATTTATATGGTTTTATATAGTTTTGAAATGATTTATATGGTTTTATATGGTTTTAAAACTAGCATATAAAACCATATAAAATCAATTATAACACCCAATATCCAATAATGTAGCTTCGGCCGAGTATTTATCAAGCATTTTAAAACCATATATTAGTGCTCAAGATAAACACGTATAAAGCATTTGATGTTTGTTGTTATTATCAGGTTTACAAACTAAATTGTTTTGAAAGGATTTATATGGTTTTATATAGTTTTAAAATGATTTATATGGTTTTGTATAGTTTTAAAACTACCATATGAAACCATATAAATTCAAATATAACACCCAATATCCAAATAATGTAGTTTCGGCTGAGTATTTATCAAGCATTTTAAAAATCCAACCCGAGGAACCCAAAATATGAGGTTCGATTCGGTTTCGATTAGCAAATATTACCCGAATGGCTCCTCAACAAATTTGTTTCGGCTCTGGTATGCCAATAACTATAATTATCTAACAATAGTTAGATACCATACCAATGCTTCATCACTCGTATATTGATTAGATCAAGCTATTCATATTGAGGTATGTTTTCGCCGCGGGGGCGGGCCACTAAGATGCGGGCCAATAGCCTAAGACCTCTTCTTTCTCCTATTAACATTATATAAAAGTTCCAAAATCTAGTCTCTACTTTTGAATTTCAATCTCTTCAACTCTCCTATGATGCATGATTTACCACACTAGAAAACCTCTACAAACAAAATACAAAGGCAAAATACATTACTTCTACAGAGATTCTACGAGAAATCTCCTATATATATATAGAGAGAGAGAGAGAGAGTTTAAGGGATTGTTGTAATGATTACGTAGGAACTCGTTGATTGGCGTGGTTCACAACGACGTGCTTGAAGCGCTGCGTTGGTCCGTTGATGTAATGTGGATTGCAGTTCTAGCGGGCTGGTCTGTTGTTGTCCAAAAAATAAAAGTGTTTGCTGTGGGGCTGGCCAATTGGACGTGGGTTCAATATTTGGTTGCAAAGGTTAATGAGCTTAATCTTTATGTCCAGTTCGAACCCTTTTTATTTATTTATTTTAAACTAGACTGTAAGTAAAATAATAGGGTTTTCTCACGATGGACACCAAAGGTAAGGATTTATATGGTTTTATATAGTTTTAAAAGGATTTATATGGTTTAATATAGTTTTAAAATTATCATATAAAACCATATAAATTCAATTAAAACACCCAATATCCAAATAATGTAGCTACGGCCGAGTATTTACCAATATCCAATAGACAACTAAGTAGATAACAACTACAATATGAAAGCTAACATTTGATTTGTAAACCATATGGGTAAAATATTTTAAAGGATTCATAAGACTTTAAAAGGATTGTACTAAAATGATTTATATGGTTTTAAAAGACCTTAAAAGATTTTATATTGGTTTATATTAGCCATGGGCATAAAACCCCAACCCGAAGAACCCGAAATAGGAGGTTCAGTTTGGTTTTGGTTAGCCAATATTACCCGGAATGGCTCCTCAACAAAAAAAATTTGGTTCTAGTATTTCAATAACTATAATTATCTAACAATAGTTAGATACCCGTACCAATGTTTCATCACTCGTACATGGATCGGATCAAGCTATTCATATTGAGGTATGTTTCCGTTGCGGGGACGGGCCATTAGGACGCGGGCCATTAGCCTAAGACCTCTTATTTCTCCTATTAACATTATATAAAAGTTCCAAAATCTAGTCTCTACTTTTGAATTTCAAGGATTAAAATAAGTTATTTAGTTTTATATGGTTTTAAATGGATTAATATGGTTTTAAAACTTTCATATAAAACCATATAAATTCAATTAAAACACCGAATATCCAATAATGTAGTTTCAATAGAGTGTATAAAACTAGAGCTACGTAAGTTTTATGCAATATATATTGTGTTTAAAAAAATATTAATGATTGATGAACTTGAAATTAAAAAAATTTCTTGTGGAATTCAAACTTAGTCGTAGATTTTCTAGAGAAATCTTGAGTCAATCTCTTCAACTCTCCTATGATGCATGATTTACCACACTAGAAAACCCCTACAAACAAAATACAAAGGCAAAATACATTACTGCTACAGAGATTCTACGAGAAATCTCCTATATATAGTTTAAGGGATTTTTGTAATGATTACGTACCAAAAGGTTAATGGGCTTAATCTTTATGTCCAATTCGAACCTTTTTTATTATTAAACTATACTGTAAGTGAAATAATAGGGTTTTCTCACGACGCGCATCAAAGGTAATTGAGAAATTTTCTATTGTCGATTCACTTGACTAAACTCTCTTTCTCGAATTCAAACCATCGTTTCGAATTCAAAAGTGCCATCAATAACAACCATCTTGCTCTGAGGCACCTAGCAAAGTCCCTTAAACTTTGCCGTCATAAAGGTGCCGTCATAAAGGTGCCATCAATAATAACTACTTTCCTCATCAACTTAAAACCTCTAACCGATGCAGCAAATGCCAAAAAAACATACTTAAATTTTCCAACGGGATCAACCTCAATAAAAGTAGCAGAACCAGGATTCGTTACATTTACCACATGAAAAAAACTTGGCAAGTCTTCATAGCTATTAGCAGGAGTCCCTCTAGCAACCTCTTGTGCATGTTCTTGAGCTCTCCACGCTTTTGAATATGGAATCACAACCCCATGATCTTTTCTAATCTTCTTTGCAATTTGTTTTGGTCTTAGTCCAATCTTTCCTCCCTCGAAATGATTTCTTACCATTGTACCCAACAACTTGGCATTTGCTTGTCGATGATTGACATTCCTTAAGGAAGTGTCACAGTTGTGCTCATGCACATACTGGCGAACCACAAAGCTTTCAGTCCCCTTCACTTTAGTTGCCCGAAATCTCCAGTTGCATTTTTCATCAATGCAACGAAGAAGATATCTTTTCTTGTCATAATGTTGAGTACGAAAATCAAAACTATATTTCATTGCCAGCGTCCGCGGCCTGTTGCTCATTTCTTGTTTGTCTTTGAAAGATTTTCCACAATAAAGGCCATCATCATCACCAACATATTTATTAGAGGAACAACTAGGAGCCATAGGTCCTGGATCAGGCACTGAAACTTCATATTGGTAACCACGTCTTAATGTTGACGTTTCTGATCCATAAAACACATGAGTGGTCGAGTTCACCTTTCTCTAAATTTGGAAGAAAAAAAAAACAGCAAACTTTTTTACAAACTCTTATAAATAAATAACGAAACAAAGAGATATATTGATATAAAGTACCTAATGCCCAACTGGAAGATTAGTAGTTGTAACACTCTCATCAATAATTGCATTCATTTGTCCCTGTGAAGGAACTAGAGAATTAAAACTCTTTGACGTTTCTGATCAATAAAACACATGAGTGGTGGAGTTCACCATTCTCTGCAAATTTGGAAGGAAAAAAAAAACAGCAAACAAATTTACAAACTCTTATAAATGAATAGCTAAACACATGAGTGGTCGAGCTTTCTTGATAAAAGTACCTCATGCCCAACAAGAAGTGGACGTTTAGTAGTTGTTACACTCTCATTAATAATTAAGTGCATTTGTCCCTATAAGACAAACACTGCCATATTTTAAAAACCCTTATATAGGAATATAACACATATATTTTTTTTAATAATAAAACTACATCATCCCTAACCAGAAGTGAAGGACCTTGAGCATTATAACTCTCCTCGAATTGAACATTCTCTACCATAGTAATTGAGTTCGTTTCTCTCTGCAAGAGAAACATGTAATTTTACAAATCTGCAGAGAATATGTTTAAAAACACTTATAAATAACAGTTAAACATTTTTAAGTACCTCATTTTGTGGTGTGCTGGAAACTTCATTGCTACTTTTCTTGTTGTTATTTTCTGTCAATGTAACACATAAATTAACTACTCCACTATCTTCAAACTTGTTCATAAAAGATCTCACTTTGCGATCATTCATAATCAACACAAGAGGAAGTTCTTTTAAATGTGATCCATAACTAATCTTTACAGAACTCACATCACCATCAATGCCAAAATTTTCTAAAACCACATCAACCAGATCTTTGTAGGTAATGTTTTTTTTAAGACACTATTTGAGCTTCCTCTTTCACCATCAATAATGAAATCTCATGTGTCATTTGTGAACTCCCATCTTCCATATACAGAGTATAGTTCAAACATTGTTACCTGATAAAAGCAAAAATATGGTTTACAGGTCCTATAAATTAGCTCATAAATTTACAATCCACATTGTCATCTCTATAATCTTAATGAGACATATTGAACCAGAAGCAGGTAAATCTCAAATTTACAAATTCACATGATTTATAAGGCTATATAAATTTATTGAACAAATTAATATCTCAGCTACATGGACCCTAAGAATTCAACAAAGAAATTTCTCAATCGTCTCATCTGAATGACACAGACTTCACATACTTCAAGGGTTATTGAACCCATAAGTTGGAAATGATATGTAAAATTTGATTTATAAGGCTATATAAATTTACTGAACAAAGAAATTTCTCAATGACATCGTCATCTCCAAAACCTAAAATCAAATACAGTCCATAAATTCTCAATTGCACAGACATCTTCAAAATCTAAAATCACTTCAACCAATCTAAAATAAGATCGTCATCTCCTAATTGAGCAAAGCAAATGTATGAATTTTCTCCCAATACCTATAAAATATGGGCGATCTCTACCCTCACGCAATAACTGTAGCGCTGCCGTCGATGGTCGCGAAATTTTCTCCTAAAATACTCAATCACCGGCGAATACAGTCTTCTCCGGGTCTGAACTCCGTCGTGATCTGCAATGATGCACATCACCAACGAAACCTCACAAAAAGCTAGTCGTGATTTATTAGATGAGGTTTAAGGGCAAAATGGTCAACAATTTATTAGATGAGGGTAATTTTGATTAATTTTTTAGTTGATTAATTGTAGTTTTGTAAAGTGAGGTCTAGATGGTGGTATATTTTTAAATTTCCCAAAAATGTATATGTTTTAATTTTACTTGTGGTAGAATTCTTAATTTTGAATTTGAATAGAATAACCATTTCTGGTTTAGATTTTATGATAATAATTTTTTTAATAAATTTTTATTAATATAAAACAATATTAACATAATATGGACAATCTTACAAAGATTAATTATATTTGCATTTCGAATTTAATTCTAAATTAATAATTTCTAAAATTGTGTGATTTTTAAAATATTAATTATTTTATATATGTAAATAACAAATATTGAATATGTATTAGTAACCGAATGTTGTCCATATGCATGATCAAATTTATGGTTGTGCAAATCTAATTAATAATATATTCATTTTTCAGTTAAAAAATATTCAATTATAAATCTGATTGTATTAATAAGATTTAAATTTAGAAGTAAACATATTTTTTTATTAATTCTGACTATTTTGTTTGTAACTGTTGATGAAATCTAAGAAAATCTACATTAAATTCAAAGTTTAATATTATCTTTCAACGAAAATTGTTAATTTTGAATATGTATCATTCAAAAAAATTTGATTATTAAATTATTTTGCATAATCGAAATTCCAAAATTCAAAATACTTAATACTATTTTCGTAACAAAATAACAATAAAATTTTTAATTATTTTTGAAATATTTAATTTACATATTTTTGAAATAATTGATTTTATTTATAATTTTAAATATTTAATTTAATTTCTGGCATAGTTTGAATTTTTATAATTACGAATTAAAATTACTAGATATATATATATATACATTTTATGAGATTAATTAATTAAATTAATTAATCTTTAATTGAATCAGATTAATTAAATGAATTTTTAATTGAAAAAAAAATTACTTGTTTGAAAACAGGGAATAGTTATCCACAAAAATCTAAAGTTTAAAAGTTATCGATGATAAGAATAGATTTATTTTCATTTTTTCCTAGTTGGACACAAAATAGCATTTTGTTTTAATAGATTAGATATATATTAGTTGGAATACTTTACTGGACACGAAAATAGTTGAAATGTTTTAATGAAATTTTCCCTTTTGGCAAAATACTAAATTCTATTATTACCGAATTCTTTTCTAACTACATAAAAAAAAATTAATATTTCGAGCGGCTAACCCACAAGTAGGAACATATAATTGAAAAGTTAAAAGGAGAATTCTCATTAATAAAAATTAACACATGGAGGGAAAAAAGTGATCCGTAACACCAAACTCTTCAGCTTCATAGCAAACAAAAAAAGATCTCTATTGCAAAAGCCCAAACAAACAAAAAAGTCCTAAATAGTAAGCCTCAATAGAAAAGATGAAGATAAGAGAGCGATGAAGAGAGCAGATACGAAAGAGACAGAGATCAAGGACGTATCCGAACTCCCAGGGACTGGAACTGGAGTTGCAGCACTTGCTCCACCGGACAACGACGCCGGTGCACCTGATCCAGGCGAGGGAGATAAACCTGTTCACATCCATACCCAAAAAATGCTAAATCCTTAAACTCTTATTCTTTTAGTTGATCACATAGACAAAATAAATATCTATTTTGATATTTTCAATGATCTCTAGAAATCATTTATATATTATTAAAATTGAAAGAGAAGAAGAGTGCATATAAAAGACATATAGATTTTCTAAAACTATAAGTTTATTCGAATTTAGAAATAATATAAATTATTTTGAAGAAATTTTATCACTGGATTTTGAAGTAAGGGTATTTAATCCATACAAACCGATCCGATCCGAACTAAACCAAAATAATTGATTTGTAAGGCAAACCATATTTCTTTGAAAATTAAGGATACGTTTGATTTGATGACAACCCGACTATAAATCGAAACTGAAACCGAACCAAATCATCATTATCAGATTAGGTTCAGCTTTGAACACTATTATTCATAAATCAAAAATCTGAAAAATCTAAAAACCAGAACCAAACTGAAATAAGGATTGAACTAATTATTCATTTATAGTTTTTATATTTTTTATTCTATTAAAACCAAACCAAAAACCACTTCCAATCAAAAATCTCAAACCAAACTTGAAAGAACTCTGCTTCAGTTCAGATCTACTATTTACAACAACATCAACAACAACCGGAAAAAACATGAGAAAACATACCAGGGGCAGTAGCAGGAGGAGATGCAGAGACAGACACTGCATCACAACATTTTCAAAATTTAATCAACAAATTCATACACAAATGTATATAAAATTGAAAGGAGAGTTGAAAGATGAATCTAACGGCCACAGCGAGCAGATGGAGGAGCAGCAACTTTACAAACAGAAGGAAGAGAAGCAGCTTTGGTAAGATCAAGAGTAACACCAAGTGAAGCACTGTTCTTGAAAGCCTCACAAAGACATTCAGGTCCTGACCTAACCACCGTTTTGAGTCCTGAGCAACATGTCCCTTCTGGTTTCTCCACCGTACTACCACTTGTCACGAACGATAAACAATCTGCCAAGTTTAGTATCAGCGACGAACAGTCCACTGCGATTACTCTCTCGCCGGACATTAATGCCACGGCCGTGAAGATCACGAGAATAGATGTTTCCATTGTTCTTGACGCCATTGTAATTGGGAGAAGAATATGATTATATGATTTATGATGTGTGTTCTTTTGGGGGGTCTCTATGGCCTGTTAAATAAATGGAATTGCCTTTTTGGTATATATTATTGTTTATTTTGAATTTTTTTCGCCGAAAGAGAAGACATGAATCATTACTTTCTCAGTGTAATTGCTTTATGGAATTTAAATCACATAAATTTAAAATTGGGATAAAATTCGGTTGGTAGAATGTTTCTATGATGACAGGAAAAACTTACGAAACAAAATTATATAATGAGTTGTATATTAGGATTGGTAATTGATTTATGTAGGGCATTGGATTATGGGTAGTCCTAATATATAACTCTAACATTTTTATCTAAAAAATTCCTAAGTTCAAGTTTTTTTGTTTTTTTTTTGAAGATCCTAAGTTCAAATAGGGCATTGGATTATGTTTAAAAGAAACTTTTTGTTAATAAAAAAATATACCAAAATCTATATCCAACAATATTTTATGTTGCATATGAGATATAACATAGTCGTTAGCCAAATTTTTATTATTGAGTTACACAAGTATGATTTTTGTTTGCTTTACTATTTGTTCAATATATTAGTATGGCGTAAGTAATTTTAAATTGGCAAAATATTTTTATTTTTATTTTTAATCTTCACCAGCTATATTTGTTTTTAAAATCACCACCATTTACTATACCACCATTTGTTATTGTTACTAAATTAATCGCCATTTTTACCGTTATAATACATTTTATTGCCATATAAAATTTTTAAATGATGAAAAAGTCAAATTGGTATTGAAGAAATTTAATGAACAAAAACTAAACTAAAAAAAATGCACACGAAAAATATAACACTGAAAATATGAAAAATTGCAAAACAAATTAGAGATAGTAAAACTGCGAAACGCGCAGATCATTTTCTAGTTTTAATAGACTGTTTATCTATATTATTAAAAATATGGATATTTTTGGAATATGTTTCCAAACACCCTTTATTTTTTTATAATAAATTGAACATATTACCAAATATTTATTAAACATGTTGTCAAACATTTATTAAATCTATTATAAACTTAAAAATTAAAAATTTAAATATTTGAATCAATAACAATTAAATTAGTTCATATTTTTCATTTCATATTTTATATATTACAAAAAAATTTATTCTATGCAGGTGCACGAGTTTAGAATATAGTTACAATATTATTACGATTTGTGAGTAAATCAACTATCGCTAGCTTTTTTTTATAACGAAGGTATTATTACAGGCTGTAAAGTATAAACCAAATTTTTAAAAATAACATTGGTTGATTATGTCTACTTTAGTACACACTATTCATTTGTCTATAAAAGAGTTTTGTAACAAAATTGATCGTTAACGAAAAGTTACTAAATCTAAGTGTATATCGTCAGAAAACAAAAATAAATTATATGAAACAATGAACTGTAAACAAATGAGTGTAATGATGGGCTATGGTGGACAAGGTGCAACGAAATGAATGCAAAGGTGGCAAAGATTTCATTTTTGTTTTGTTTTGCTAAGAGCTAAATTACTAGGACTTAAATCGCGTTATAATTAGCGCGGGATATTTTTTTATAATAAATAGTTTTGAAATTTAAGAAAATTTGCTTTTATTTGAATTTTATAATATGTTTAATTCATGATTATAGATAGAGTTGTCATAAAGAATAATTTTTCTATTTAACCCGTTTTGCAGTGAACTAAAATATTATTCGGGCTAACCCGTAAAACCTATAATCTTGAAAACATAATTTTATTATGCACCGTTTAATGATGCTAGTTTTGTGGTTAGTTCACGAACTTTTTAAAAATTAATTTTCTTATGTCTAATTTTTATAAAATTAGTAAAATATTTTTCAACTTTTATTTTGATATAAATTCAAAAAAATATAATAAACTATAGTGAAAAATACATCAATATTTTGAATACTTTTTTTATTTGAATATATATGGATTGATTATTATTTAAAATATATATAGTAGATAACATCTTTAAGACAAAATAAATACTTTCTATATTCTTATCACTAATTGTAAAAGATAATTTTATCATTTCCTATTTTAATTATTCTTTGTTATTTGTAATGGCATTTCATATAATAACTTACACAACAAAATTTATTTTCAAAAATGTCTTCTTAAATAATATTATAGAGATATTCACGGAACCAACTGTTGAACACGGACAGGGATATCAACTAGGTGAAATAAATAGAAAAGGATACTAGAGAATCTCGTTTTATTAAAGTCAAGCTTGGCGAAGTACAAGGAAGAGTTAAATCGTCGGAGGCGACGAGCTAACAGAAAGGAAACAAGATCTGAAAAACTAAAATCGGATAATGCGGAATAATTAATCTCTTAGGCCTCTTTTGTAAATAATGAATGGTCTTCTCAAGGAGGAGCTTCTCTATTAATATGCATTGTAGTCGGTTTAACCATTGGTGATTTTTTTTTCACTCGGATTTAATAAGGATAATTTCCTTTATTCTCTCAGCCAATATGTTCAATTTCCTCTTCTTCCGAAGATCTTCATTCTTTTTCGGAGATCGGCACCAACATTGCTTAGCCGAGCTTCATAGGCTTTTATGGGCCGATATATGCCGACGTGAGCCGAGCTAAAGTGAGTCGATCTGGATTTGGGAAGGACTTTTAGCGGGGTGCGCAACTCACCTCTAACACCAACCAACGTTTATGTATAGAGCTTGTGGATACTAGCAAAGCATAAAAGCAGTCAAATACATGTTGAGCAACCTAAACAGTAAAATACATGTTGAGCAACCTAAAGCCAGAAGTATTAAATGAAATGTTAAATCTTTTTAAGATTAATAATGGGAGAGTCTTATTTTGCTTGGAATAATCTGAACCAGTGAGTTAAGTAGGAGTCTTGTTGCTGAGAGTGATGCTGTTGTGTAGAGCTTATATCCTTGTCTAGACCAACCGATATGGCTCTGCGAGCTAGCTTAATGTTTCAAAGTATAGCCTAACCCTAGTAGGTAGTCTATCCCTTATTACTATCCAAGTAACAAAAGCTTGTTTAAGAATCATTTGATGGAACCAAACAACTTTTAGCCAAGAGACAACACCTACACAAGGGTGAAGAGAAATCCAAGGTTTTTTAGAAGAGAATAAAATTGGCTTCGATTGAGGAGAGATTGGGCAAAAGAAGCAATCCTCCTGAGCATCATTTTGATGGAAGGAGCTACTGGTAAGCACGCCCTGTTAAATAAAACTTGTGATTGCAAGATTTTTGACATAAACAAATATTCTTGTGTTCATGCATTAGCCGCTACGATGAAATCGGGGAAGCAAAAAGATAGGACTAAGGATATCCATTATCATGAATTGTGCTCAATATATTATTGGGAAGAAAGAAAGAAAAAAGGTTTACATCGACTGGAGAACATCTTATCCTCTTCTTGAGCTTTTTCTCCCTCATTTCATCATCTGCCTTCTTCTTCTCAATTTCTTCTCTCTGTTTCTTCTCCTCTTCTTATTTCCTTTTCATCTCATCTTCTTCGCATTATGTCACCATCATTTCATCATGCAACTCCAAACAGCTTCCTCCTTTTGCCTCGTTCACATACAACTCCACCTTTTTAATTCTTTTGTCATGGTTATCTAGCTTCTCCTTCATTACCTTTAACCTGTCTACCAATGTTTTCTTCAAACACTATAGCTCTGCCATCATTTTTTCCACTTCATTCTTCAAAGCATATGCCTTTTTACCAACTCCACCTTCTATTCGGAGAACATGTTTTTTTTTTTGAATGAATGTCAAAATATATTCACACAAAAAAAACGTTTTTACATTGATTGTTACTGAAATCAAAAGGCTTAGAGAAGAGGTTGAAATATTAGCTTAACGCTAGATAGTTATTGTGTTGAGCGGGCTGCAAACCATAAACACATCCCTTCCTCATAAGCATGATCTCCCTGCTTCCGGATGGAACTAAACCGATTTTGTATGTTCTTGTCGATCAATTTGATAATCCGAGCTTGAGAAAGAGGAGCTTCTCCATGCCTTCTTCTGTTTCTCTCCCACCATATGTGGTGTATCGTAGCTTAAAATCCGTATCTCATAGTGAACAGAGGCAATTTATCCAGGGAAGAACCTTGGATCAGCTGGACTAGTTGCCCCCAATTCGATGTGTAGCTATTTGCCAGGAGCCTGTGCATCAGAGGTTTCCAAAATTCCGATGAGAAACGACAGGAAAAGAAGAGATGATCTCGTGTATCTTCATCGTTTCCACAAAGGATACAATCAACTCTCTGTCCCGAGTTCAATTTGCTAATTCTATCTTCTGTGGATAGTCGATTCTTTATTGCGAGCCATGTTAAGAATGAGTACTTTGGCGTTGCGTGTTTGAACCAAATGCCTTTGTACCAGTCATTTGTTGGCTGTGCTACGCGAATCAAGCATCTCGTCGTTCTTGTTGCAAACTTTTTCTTGTATTTATCCTCTGAGCATTTCCAGATTGCAACATATGCTCCGTCTCCGAGCGTTATGTGTTCAATCTCTTCTTCAATCTGGTTCAGTATCACTTGCCGATGTTTTCTTCTCCGATGGGACCTTTTAACCGAGGCCACAGTTGCATGAGCAGCGATACCCATATAAATGTATCCTCGTTGGCATATAATGTCAATTAATCAACCTTTGCTCGACCAAGCATCGAACCAAAACGATGTTGCTTCGCCATTGTGAACTTAGACCTTGTGAAACTGTTTAGCTACATCTCTGTATTTCAGAATTTTTTCCACATCCACGAACCCATGCTTAAGTTCTCCTTGGCAGCCCAGAAAGTACCATGTTTGAGCAGATAAATCATTATCCACTTTACCCATAAGGATGGTTGTCGTGAGACGATTCTCCATATAAGTTTCAAGCAACTAACATTATATGATTCCTTGATAGAGTGCAATCCCAATCCTCTTTCCTTTTTTAGTTTGCATACCTCTGCCCAGGCTACCTTCGCCTTTTTCGTGTTCAATATCGGACCAGACCAAAGGAATGCTGAGCACATTTTCTCGATTTCTTGGATGCAGCTATTCGGAATACAAAAAGATGAGATCCAAAAAATTCGATAGACTAGCAATAACAGACTTTAAGAGTTGCAGACGTCCTGTATAAGAAAGGTGTCGTACTGTCTAGGATGTGATACGAGCCCGAATCTGTTCCACTAGAGGCAGATAATCATTCAACGTCATTCACTTTGTGAGAAGCGGAAGTCCTAGGTAACGAACCGGAAGTTGTCCCATGGAAAATGGAAACTGCTGCATAATCGCTTCACGCTTATTGGTCGCTAAACCCGCAAGATATATTGTAGATTTTTCCAAGCTAATCTTCCGTCCTGATATTGCACCAAACTCGTCAAAGATTTTGATAATTCTTTCCACATACCGTTTTCGCCCATCAACAAAAACCATAAGATCATCCGCAAAATACAAGTGAGTTAGTTGGATATTCTTACATTTCGGGTGATAGCTTATTCTTCGTTCTGCAGCTGCCTTATCTAAATATTTCGACAGGACATTCATACCGATAACATAGAGGTATGGAGAGAGAGCACATCCCTGTCGGAGACCCCGTTCACTTCTGAAGTAACCTGCTAATTCACCATTTACTTGAACTGAGAAAGAGGCTGTGGATATGCAGAGATTTATCCAATGAAAAAATTTCTCCGGAAATTTTGATGCTTTTAGGACATTCAATAAGAAGTCCCATTGTACCGAGTAGAAAGCTTTGGATATGTCAATCTTCATGGCACATCTAGTTGAAATTGAGTCCTTGTGATAATCTTTTACAAGTTCATAAGCAAGGAGGACATTTTCCATTAGGAGCATATCTTTCACAAATGCATATTGGTTTGCAGAGATAAACTTTGGCAGCATTCTTTTAAGCTGGTTTGCAATGATCTTGGATATGACTTTATAGATGACATTGCAGCATGAGATTGGCCTATAGTCATTCATCTCCATGGCTGTGTTTTTTTCGGTATCAAAGCCAGAATAGTCGTGTTTACGCCTTTTGGGAGAAATCCTTTAACGAAAAAGATGTGATGGCAGCAGTGAAATCATGTCCAATTATCGGCCATGCCTCTTTGAAAAATTCACTTGTATATCCGTCTGGGCCTGGTGATTTATTGTTCGGCATAGAGATTATAACCGTCTTGATTTCCTCGTCAGACACTTCATGTATCAGCAAGCTTTGATCCAACTCTGAACATCTGAAACTCATAAGGTCTTGCAAGTTCTCGACAGAAATACTCCGAAAATCTTCTGGTTTGTGTGTCAAAAAGTCTTTGAAATATCTTTCAGCTTCTTCTTTAATCTATGTACTGCTTTGTACCATTTTCCCATTCGAGTTTTGCACCTCTCTAATCATGTTCTTCATCTTTCGTATTTGCATCATCTTGTGGAAGAATATATTGTTTTGATCACCAACATTTAGCCAATGTATCTTGGATTGTTGTTTAAGCATTTCCTCTTCTAGTTCAGCTAGAAACTGCCATTTATTTTGTGATGTTCCTTCCTCGTCGAGTGAAAAAGTCGATGGATTTGCCATTATTGCCGCTTGTTTAACACAGAGATCCTCGTAGGCTGCACGCGTACGTTGAGTGAGGTCACCAAATCTTTCTTTACCCAGCTGTCGCAGAGTTGGTCATACGATGCAGAGCTAAGGTAGATACGAATAAAGGATATGTGCTAAGCCAATAATCCTCCACGACACCCTGGAATTGGGGGAGTTTGGCCATTATATTCATGAATTTGAAGGGTTTGCGTCCTCTTCGAACCTCTGCTTCTATATTTAGTTTTCCCCTTGAATGGTCTAAGCACCCGCCGGAGTCAAAAACGCAATAAGATAGCGGGAATTCCTGCATCCATCGATCATTGATTAGCAATATCGTACTATAGCTTGGAAATCTCTCATGCCTGGCGAAACCATCATGAATTGAGTGTTCGTCAACTTGTAGTATTTCATTAAAATCTCCACAAATCAACCACGGTTTATTTCTAAATAGCGGTGAATCATGGTGATTTTTAATGTCTCCCCATAACTCCTTTCTTTCTTCCGGGAAATTGGATGCGTAAATGAACGAACAGAGGAATTCTTCATCTTTTCCTTCCAAAAGAACCCAACAAGTGATCAATTGGCGTTAGTCTTGTTCTTGAGTCCCACACAACCCAAATTCATCCAAGTCTATGAGATTCATAGTTCGAGAGTAACGACCAGTCTCTAAAAATCGAAGTAGCAATTTGAGACACCCTGTTTTTCTTAACTCTCGTCTCCAACAAGCACCCAAAATGCATATAACTACTATGTTCCCAGTTACTAATGACATAATGTTTAGATGTCTTATTAAACCCACGCACGTTCCAGAAGAACCCCGACATTTATCTTTTTTTTTGGGTTTTCCTTTGTCCCACCGCAGCCAAGGGAGCCCCTTTAGCAGTTGGTAGCTGAGTATTAGATGTTGTTTTTGCCTTAGTAGCTCGATGCAGAGAAGCTCTGATCCCTTTCTCGTCTTGAGTCACTGTCTCTATTAAACGGATTTCTCCCTCCTCTTCTTCCCCATCCTCTCCTTTCTCTTCTTTCTCCTCATCATCTCTCTTTGTATCCTCCAGTAAGATCGTAAATCGAGAGGGTGTTGTTATTGGTTCCTTTACAAGCGTTTCCTGTTGTCGACCAACTTTATGTGGTGACACCTCACTCCACTCTTCCTCAATCTCCTTTTGATTTCATTTTCCTACTGCTCCATCATTTGCTAAATCGGGTCTCCCCTGTTTTCCTGCTTCCCCCACTGCAGGTGCTGCAACTTTTTCTGGTATAACGAGTTGCATTTCTGTTGCCACATCAATCAATTTCTCCTTATCTTTCTCCATGTCGATACTTGGTAAGAGATTCTTTGACATCTGTAACTATGTTCCAGACTCCGACTTCTCATTCAATTGTTTCACGGGTGACGCAACTCCTTGTCGTGTGAGTACCTTCACAGGATTTGCATTGAGCACACACACTTCAGTAGTGTGTCCCCATTTATTGCAGGTTTTTCAATGAGGGGGCATCCAAGGGTATGAAAACTCCACTTCTACCTCTCTATTGTCCTTTAGATGAAAATATGTGTTTTTGGTAAATCTTTCGTCATATCCGCTTCAACGAATACTTTATCTTCATCAAATTTAGTGCATAACTCAGTTTCCGGGTGCAGACGTTTAGGCTCTCCTAATGCACTTGCCAAGAATCCCAATCCCTGCAAAGAGAACATATTATGTGGTACATTTTTCATAGTAACCCACATCGGGATTATTGAAATCTCAGGCTGAGAGTCCTCTACAACCGGAGCTGAGAGTCCTCGACAACCGGAGTCCATTTAGCCACTACCATCGGAACGTCTGCGATGTTCCACATACCTCACCTTAGCACTCGCACTCTTACTGCATGGTCTCGGATCTAGAATTTCACCAACTTGTCACTTACCACAAAAACATCGACTTTCACTGTTTTGTTCCCAATATGCCATATTTTGTTCACAATTACGTGAATTTTAGCCACATGTGGTGTTGTGGAGATAAATCTACCAATAAGAAGATCTTCCCATAAGGGAGCGTCTTCGAAAACTTCATCAGGAACAACCACCATCTTCGAACCTCCAATTTCAGAAACTTTGAAGTCATGCTTAACCAGACTTTGACGATTTTTGACCACGCTGACCCATGAGGACTAAGCTGGAATAGTGTTTGATGTCGCTTGGATTGATTTTGGTGTTGTTTCTCCCGTCGGAATCGTTGTGACACCGGCGGCTGGACAACCGGAGTCCATTGCGTGAGGCAAAATTTTCAAAACCCTAAGTCGCCTCCAATATCGCCTATGCTGACGTGTCAAAACTCTTCACTCATCCGTTCTTTTAGTAAGAACATGTTTTTTTCCTTCGCTCTTATGGCTATTCACATCTTGCGTGTGCATCTCCTCGAAGAATTTACCTCTCTTTTCTTCCACCATAATCGTTTTCCAACCATCAATAACTGTATCAACTTCATCTTGCTCCAAATTCTCATCATCCATGACTCCAACAAACAGTTGCTCTTCATTCTTGAATGGAGCCAAAACAGTTCAATTTTTTTTTGAAAAAGACTATTTTGATCATTTTCTCAAACTTTGTAATATTCTGGCAATTTTGTTGTCATTTTGTATTGTTTAGGACCATTACCACTTAATATAATTAGTAATTTACATAAGGTTTGATTTCTAACCTTAGTTGCATAAAGTTTCATATTTATTTCTGAAAGTGCAAAACCTTTCATATCACCTTTCTTGAACCTGCTCTTGCACAACCTTGGACAACTACTATTTTCTCCAACAACAGTTTCTCTGAACTGGCTTCCAATAACTAGAATTGCCTCAAACGCCAGAAAATACACATGACACATTATACCAGTAATACTCAGTTGTGCATATTTACCTCTATAGGAAGAATGAAACTAGGAATGACTTTGTTTGCAAATTCATGCAGTTTCCCCTCAAAACATTCCACTAGCTTACGGTTGTCTTTCATATTATGATCATATGCAAATTGTCCCAAAAGAAACGTTTTACACAAATGAAGATTACTCGCCGCTCTAGGAAAGAATGGCTCTAAACTTGGGGCTCCATCTCATGTGTTCACCTTCCAAACAATCACTTTGGCTAAGAAGTAAAGCACAACAATATTCAACCTACCTTTACCAGGTTTCCCTCTCATTGACTCCAGCTTTTCATTGATATCCTTCAGTGTTACTTTCTTCTTCCCTTTCCCAAAATGCTTCTCAACAAACTTACGATTATCCCCGTCTAAACTTTGGTAATCATATGGGTAGCTACGGCAGTTCAAACAAAAAATAAGCCCTAACTCTCTCAGAGAATACTGATAGCGTCGGATTGGTTCCGAAACTTGAGGTTTTAAATTTATAAACCTAAAGGTTCCGCAAGTGCACAGACGTGCGTTGTAGTACTTTAGGTATAGATCCACATGGAGAAAGAGCTGTTCTGCGGGACCATAGACAGAGAATATCAAGGAAGTCTAAGACGAGAATAAATTTTTATAAGGGTTTTTGTCACGAAAATTTAAAGAACGTAAAACGGAAAATTGCTTGTAAAATAGACTAAGAAAATCGATGCCATCAACTAAAGAGAGAAACGATTTGTAAACAATAATAAAACGGTGTTTGGTCGACAGGAATATCTTAGGGTATGCTCGATTCAATCACGGTCGCTAAGCTCCTAGTAACTGTTTCTAGATTTCAACTCCACGAACTGAACTAAATAAATGGCGTAACCTACTTTCGTACATCCTACGCACCAACAACCTATACACTCGACCAGTAGCTTCCGTCTCTGGTCGCGCGGAAGATCGTGCTGTTCGCACTGGTTCTTTTTAGTTCACGGTACTCCGTAAGTATAATTTCAAAATCTTACGACATGCAAGCTCTTATGTATAAACAATTCGGTGTTTTTAGATCCAGCACTTTTTGTGGTACTTAACACCTATGAATCCCCTCTTGTTCATGACGCTATATTTAGTATTAACAACTATCCATAAGAAAGAGCTCTAGAAATCGGCTAGGGTTTTATCTCGTGAAATCCTTATCGAACATAGAATTTCCCTTTGATAATTCTTTTAAACCCAACAATAAAACTACTCGAACATAGATGAAGTGAAAATCATGATTAAATAAAGGAGCCTCACGATTTTAAGAACTAAATCCGGTGAGAACCTCTTCACCAATCTCGAAACGTAAAGAACAAGAGTTTAAGAGTAAAAGCAAGAACAAAACTAAACTAAAAATGGTGTAAAAGCAAGAACACAAAATGAGGTCTTCTAAGAGGCATATTTATAGGTCCTCTCTTTTGCTTTCGTCGGTCTTTATGGTTTTAAGTGACGAGAATTGAATGGGCCTTGAAAATTGGGCTTACAGGATGAAATCACCTTGGCCGCAGGTCCATGAAGTCTGGCCGCGGCAGATCTTCACTTGGCCGCGGGTGGAGGCTTCTTGCCGCGGCGGATTGCCTCTTGGCCGCGGCTGGAATGTTTCTGGAAGTGGCCAGATCAGACGTCTTGATCTTCATGTATCTTTTAATTGAACTGTTGGATCGTCCTCGAATATGTTGGAATGGAACAATAATTCTTTTAAACCCAACAATAAAACTACTCGAACATAGATGAAGTGAAAATCATGATTAAATAAATTACAGGAGATTGATGAATGAGCCTCACGATTTTAAGAATTAAGTCCGGTGAGAACCTCTTCACCAATCTCGAAAAGTAAAGAACAAGAGTTTAAGAGTATAAGCAAGAACAAAACTAAACTAAAAATGGTGTAAAAGCAAGCACACAAAATTAGTTCTTCTAAGAGGCATATTTATAGGTCTTCTCTTCTGATTTCATTGGTCTTTAGGGTTTTAAGTAACGAGAATTGAACGGGCCTTGCAAATTGGGCTTACAGGACGAAATTACCTTGGCCACGGGTCCATGGAGTCTGGCCGCGGTGGATCTTCACTTGGCCGCGGGTGGATGTTTATTGTCGCGGCAGATTGCCTCTTGGCCGCGGCTGGAATGCTTATGGAAGTGGCCAGATCGAACGTCTTGATCTTCATGTATCTTTTGATTGAATCGTTGGATCTTCCTCGAATATGTTTGAATGGAAAGTTAGCTGGTCCTTCTTGAATATCACTAAAATTTTACCGGATCAGACGGTGAGAAGAACCTCTTTGGCAATTGAACTATTGACGGTTTGACTCAGAGCCAAAAATATGGTTTTTCTCCAATTTGCAATGTTTTCGCCTAAGTACCATGAAAAGAGTCTTGAAACTACAAATATGTGAAAGCCGTAATAAAACATAGAAAAGCGAGTGAAACACTTATTAAATCGTTCAACCAGAAAATTGATTACGCTCATGCGGAAGTATCTACTCGTTACGGAATCTCAGGTGTCAATAGATATTAAAACGGGTAAAAATACGGTTGTATCACACCACTAGACTTAAACCTTGTTTGTCCTCAAACAAGACAAATCTTATGCTTGGAAACGATCAAACAAAAATCATAGGGAACTAGAAATCTCGGATCCGTCATACGAAATATAAACTTTCAAATTTCAAAAATCAGGTCAACTAGCTCTCTAAATTCATTAAGTGCAAATGTAAACTTCTCACCAAAAGGATTAAACCAAAAAAATTGAGGCTAGGTATTAAAGGCATTTAGAGGTGAGGTCAAAGGTGTTTCGGGTTACCGTAATTTCACTGGAGGGTGCGAGATATTATGCAAAATAGCAAGAGAGGAAGGACCTATTGATAACCACAGCTTCCAATCACTTCTTCTTGCGTAAAAATGTTGCACTTCCTCCTTTCTCCAAAAACAGAAGTTTTTTGTCACTCCCCCAGTCTTAGAATTTTAAGTGGGCTCGGAATGACAAAATTCTCACAAACGAACCATGGATGCCTCATAATAATTTCGACCAACCTAGACTCTTTTTAGGCTTTTGTTTCCTTTCCCTTTCGATTATTTTGGTTTTTTTTCGAAGGGAGGAAAACCTTTATTGAGATAGAGTCTTAGGGGCACGAAATTTACCATGTTTTTGAGTTTTCAAAGGGAGAACCAAGCCCTTATCTTCGTTGAATTTACTTCCACCAATTTTGTATAATCTTCGTCTTTAGTGACTAAAAACTATGTCGTTCTTCCCTCTCCGGCGTTTTTGCACATATATGCACATAATACACAAAGAGAGTTGCATGAGGTTTGAACAATGGTCAAGTTTCGGGTAGGGTACCAACTAAACATGAGTTTGTCATTCATGTACGACAAAGAGTGGTAAAAGGTAAAAGAACGTCATGAATCTATGATTCGTTATCTTTATCTAAACCTTTGATGAGAAAATTAAGTCAAGATTAAAGTTCAAGTATAATAGAGCTAGTATATTCCATCCTAAAGAATCTCTAAGATCTAAATTCCTCTGGAGATTTCGCATTAACAGAAACTCTAGCTACCGCCTAGTCTAGAGCCAAATTACGAAACAACATGTTACTAGGAAATAACGTAGAAGCACATTGGTCGGTTATAGTCATGGATTTCTTTCATCTTTCCCTCAAAACGTATTCCTACTTTATTGAAAAACTTGAACAATTTTAAAGAAAAGCGAGTAAAATGCAAAACGCAAAGACTCATGAAAGAAAATGGTGGTTAGTAAGGGATGGAATCCTCCCCCAGACTTAAATCGCAATGTACTCAGTGTAAAATAAATTGAGTAAGGATGAATAAATAGATGTATGTAATAATTGAAAAAGTTTAAGAGAAAAATAAAACTTACCTGGAAGTGGTTGGGGAATGGATCAAGTGTGTAGATCAGTCGATATGTGCTTGACCGATTGATGCAGATGAGTCTGATCAATCTGAGAAATGTTTGCGAAACATCGGATCGATCGATCCCATTGGTGGATCGGTGGATATGTTGTCCCTTTCTGCACATGATTTTTCTGCTTGCTAGAACTGAACTGTCTTCACGAAAATTGGCACACCGTTTGATCGCACCGTTGGAATGGCCTCAAACCACTTCCAAATGAAATCAAATCCAATGCTCTATAGTTACACCAAATTTGAGCTCGATCCATTTGTGTGAAGGTTTTCAACGAATGCCAACCTTCTTACGGCTATGCATGATTCTGCATCTCCATATTCTCATTTGCACTAAAACCGGTTCATTTTCTCCCAAAGTGACATAAAACCTGAAAACTTGATAAAAGACTAAAATACTCTAAAAATACATTTTGACTTGATAAACAAAAAAAAAATGTTAGAAACCGATAAAAACATTGTTTATCACAAAAGGGAGAAAAGGTTTAAACGCTCCTAAGAAATAGCTACAAAACCAGGGCCGTTGCATAAGTTTTATGAGGAAGAGCTCTGAGAAGTATCTTGATCATGAGCATGATTTTCGGAAGTATTCTCATTTGATACTTGTTAGAAATCCAAATTTATTGTTGTTTTCAACTATGTAAAGTAGAAATTACACACGAATAAAATATATCTTTAACCATCGATTCATAGAGCTATTTTAGTAAGAACCGTTTAGATATAACATTCCCATAAATGGTTGGTGCTTCAATCACTACAAGAAAAAAAAACTATTCCTGACAGTTAAAATCGTCGAAAATCCATCGGAAACGGATATTACACACAGATTTCCGATGGATTTTAGTCGTCGGGACTATCTCGTCGAATATCAAATCCATCGGAAATTTCTCGGGACGGATTAGCGAGGAACAAAATACCCGACGAATTTTCGAGGACCAGATATTCATCCAGAATATCCCGAAGGATTTCTGAAGGCTTAAATGCCTGACGGTTTTATAAGGGCATGTCATCCATCCGAGGGTAAAATTTCCGACGGATTCCCGAGGGAAATATTCCCGACATATTTTTGAGAGAAATATTTCCGACGAATTTCCGAGGAATAGTGATATGCTCAAATTAATACCCTAAAAGTACTAAGCAGTAGTTGCAGTATAGCTAGGGGTCGAACCACAAAGACTCACAGAGACGCACAATAGATTATATAGGTGATAATTAAGCTAAGCAATTCAGATGTAATTGAAAGCAGTGCAGAAATTAAAAGAGTTTTAATTCAATTGGGAGAAAAATAGGCTCATGGTATTTCTCAGGAAATCAATGAATGCAGATAAACTAACTAGCAGGATTCAGATTTAGCGCAGTTCTTGAACTCAAATCACTAAGGTATAATTAACCAACTGTCGTTGCGAGAATTATCTAAATCTAAATCCTAGGAATTCCAAATCTCTTTGCGCAGCTTTAATACCGAGTTTGATATGTTCACAAATCAATAAAACCAAATCTCTTTGCGAATAATCAATTTTCTCACCTAAGGTTCTATCAGGTAATTAATCGCACTGTCGTGCCTAATCAATTATCCTAAGATCTAAGTTCCATATTCGTCAACCTAGAATTAGTTTTGAACACAATCTAAGGCGAAGAACTAATTCAGATGGTGAATACTAATTAACTAATCAATCTAGCATTCAGAGAAAATTCTTATGAGAACCCTGAACCTAAAGTGGATCTACTCCCACATAGAGAATGAAACAATCAACATGTTTGAATAAATCATCAAATAAAACAGAAAGAGTAACAAAAGGGTTCGAAATCTTCTCTCGGACGAAGGGAGTTTCAGACTTGTCTTCCTCACAAAGCTCTCTCTGAAACCAAAGTAAAATATAGCATAGCCAACAAAGTGGCTGTAAAATCCCTATAAATAACCTAAATCACGAATTTGGGCTTCTTGTAAATATTAAAGACTTCTGGACCATATTGCAATTCTTCAACTCTTCATTAAAGTCGCGGGTCGTGTCTGCCTCGATGGGTGTCGATCGATGCTTGACGTGAAATCGGGTACTCAGCAACACGATCTTCAGCTTTGCTCCAAAATGCTCCAGAAAGCTCCAATATCTCCAATTATGCTCCAAATGTGCTAAAACCTGTAAAAGACTCTAAACTACTATGAAATAGAATAAAGACTCTATAAAACGGACTTAGATCATGGCCTAAAAGGGGTAAAAACCATGATATATCAACTCCCCCAGAATTAGCCTTTGCTTGCCCTCAAGCAAATACAAGACTAAACCAGATAAAGAGGTTTGAAAACGCGGAGACTCGCCTGTTCAGGAACCATCGCAAAGATCTTTTTCCCAAACACCCAAATGTCACCTAACCAGCTTTTGATCTAACCACCATGTACTTCTCCGTAGACATTCGTAGCTTTTCCAGACTCCACACATTATCTCGCAGCATTGTTCAAATAAAGCCTTCATCGCCAGTTTCATCGCTGCAGCAAATGTTCAATAACCTTCTAGATTCTTTATCATACAATATCATGACAAGGAACCACCCTTTTTCACACTTTTTGTATCACTTTCTCTCCCCCAGACTTATTTCTTATTATGTTCTCTTTTTTTTTAAGATCTGCATATACACATCAAGGTTCGAAACGCGAGTATTGATGGTGTTTGCCACCGAATCCCCGGTTCTTCCCTCTCTATGTATCAAAGGTTTAGGCGAATAGTGGTATCACGGGAAATTTTCCTAACTTCGCTTTCAACCTTTGTGTGATCATTCCCTCTTAAGTAGAATAGTGGGATCGCTGGAAATTTTCCTAGCCCTCTACTCAGAAGAAATCATTTCATCTTTTATGCTCTTATTTATCAACTTATAACAGGGGAGAGAGATACCATTACTTTAAACATATGGGTTCCTTTGTCAGATATGAATGATGAATCAAGCTCTGTAAACACTAACCACATCGATGAAGTGCAAAAATTTGGCTCAGGCTTCAGAAGAACTCTGCTGGAGACATGGATGTTTTCTAGTCAACTGGTCAGTCCTTGGATTTTTCATTAGTCGATCTAGAGCTGATCCTGCAACACTGGTCACTCAAAAACAAAATCAAAACCACAATTCAAGCACAGGATCATCATCTCCAACAAGTTTTGACTCAAGAAAACGATTTGGACTCGATAAAACAACTGACTCTAATAAAAATAAACACAATGTCAGCAGACACCTCCCCCAGACTTGAACAACACTGTCCCCAGTGTTATCTAGCCTAGAGTCAGTAAAAGAAAACAAATTAATAGAATATAATTGGGAAAAACAAGAAGTTACCGTTCTGGAACATCTGATGTCGACCGACACACGACCTAGTATCGATCGATACCATGATTAAGTCGACATATGTTCTCCTTATTCGCATAGGGTGTCGATCGATACCAATGGGGTATCGATCGATGCTCAGGCGATTTCGAGTTTTGCTCCTTGTTTATCCTGACACAAACACAAAACAAAAAAACAAAAAAGAAAAAGAATAAAAAACAGACTCACCAGTGGGTTGCCTCCCACCAAGCGCTCGTTTTACGTCATTAGCTTGACTGTAACGCCATTCATGCAGGATAAGAATGCGAGCTTGCACCAACACAGGCTCCACAACTTGACATCGCTAGCTTCAGAGTTCTGCTCAACATGCCCTCCACAAACTCCGTTCCTTTCTCTTTCAGCTCTGAAGTAATAAGAACTCGAGCCTTAGAGAATGGTTTCGAGGCTCCTTTGCAGTTCACCTTGTACTCAATCGAATCTCCATCATACTTCTGAGGGGTTAAAGTGACATGAGGATTCTCGACTCTTTTGCTCTTCGCCCTCTTCTTTGTTGTCTTAGCCTTCTGGACAACTTTGTTGGGGACGCTGGACGGTTCAACCAAAACGTCTATGACAGTTGGGTCGTCAGGAGGCTCTTCCGAAAGATCAATTACCAATGTCTCTCTTGTGACAACAGTGAAGCACGAGTCATGAGTGGGAGCACCTCTAGAGGTAATAGTATCATAGTAGACATCTCCGTCGATGTAAGAGAAAGAGAGTCTCTTATTAGGTTTGTCTATGATTGCGCCAGCAGTAGCCATAAACGGTCGTCCCAGGAGCAAAGAAACCTCAGATCCTTCGCTCATCTCCACAACCTGAAAATCAGTGGGCACCAAACAATCTCCCACTTAAACAGGCAAAGCATGGATAGTACCGTATGGAGGTGAGGTGGAGGAGTTCGCAAACGTGAGAAGCATCGTAGGGGGTCTTATATCAGCCTTTAATCGTTCAGCAATTCCCCTTGATATTACATTGACGCTAGACCCTGAGTCAACCAGAGACTCATCGAATTCAACTCCAGAGATGGAGCATGGAACTGCGAATTTCCCTGGGTCTTCCCTCTGGGTCAACTGCTTCAGCGGTAGTGGTGGACTTCTGGCCGTGATGAAGAGTGTTTCGATCTCTGCCAGAGTTTCTCTGCAATCTTTGAAGTGACTTAGCAGAGGCCAGCCCTCTAGAGCATCTTCAAAAGTGAACGAGTGGGGAATCCTTCGTACCCTCTTCTCAAAGCCACGCAGCTGCTTTGGAGTGATGGGTGCTCGGAGGTGTTGAGGAATAGGATTCAGCTTCTTGGGCTTGCGAAGTTTGTCAACACTCATACGCGGCTCCTTCGCAGTGTCTGGTTGGGTATCGATCGATACCTGGAGGGTGTCGATCGATGCTTGCTCCTTCGAGACGTCCTTGACAATCTCAGCCTTCTTCTCGACCTGCGTCTCAGCATCGATCGACACTGGAGGAGTATCGATAGATACACGGGATTTTAGATTCCATCGTGTAGGTGCCTGGACTGGTATCGATCGATATTGGCTGGTATCGATCGATACTCGGGCGATTTCAGAATCCCAGTCGTCATCTTCAATAGCATCGTCAAAAATTCCTGCATCAAAACCCTTTTCTACCACTGCAATGGCGTCTTTAGCACTCCCTATGGTGATTGAATTAACGTGTGCCCTTGGATTCTAAGTTTTCCATGGAAGAAAACCTTCCTGCCTCTTCACAGCTGCTGCTGTCTGAGCAACCTGAGTTTCCAGCTTCCTCTGAGAAAGATTGACAGTTTCAATTTTCCCATTCAGATAGTCAATCTTCCCATTCAGATCAGTGTACAGATGGTCAATCTTGCCATTGAAATCCACTTGCAGTTTTTGCTGTCCCTGAAGAATCTGCTCAAGCATGGATTCCATCTTATTCTCTGTGGATTTTGGAGAGATGGGCTGGTACGAAGAGTTCCCGTAATTGCGAGTGTTGTTGTTGAAATTACGGTTGTTTTTGTACCCAAATTGATGATCCTGAAATCCAGAACCACCAACATAGTTAACATCCTCCACTTCAGCTCCACTGATATTATCGACTCCATCAGCAAAGTGTACAGCTTTCTTCGACTTCCCAATCAGAATATCTAGCTTCGCTTGAACTTCAGCAATCTGAGATCCATCAATTCCTGCAGTCTGCTTCTTCCGCTCGAAATCAGCATTCTTGGTGCTATTACTAGACGCCAAGTTCTCAATTAGCACAATCGCATCATCTGGATACATGGTGTTGAATTTACCATTACTCGCAGTATCCAAAGCCATCTGGTACCTCCAATCGATCCCTCTGTAGAAAGTACCCAGCAGCTGAACCTGATTGAACCCATGGTGTGGATAATCTCTCTGATATGACTTGAAACGAATCCAAGCAGCCTTGAGTGCCTCTGTTGGACCTTGAGAAAACTGAGAAATTTTGTTCCTGAGCTCTTCGGATCTCGCATCATCATAGAAATTGCACAGGAATGCATTCTTCGTCTCATCCCATATAGTTAGCGAACCAGGAGCCAACTGCTTCAGCGAATAAGCAGTATCCCCACTACGAGAGTATGGGAAAAGTTTGCAGAAAAGGAACTCATTGGGCACTCGATTGTACTTCATACCAGTGACCAAATCTTCGAACCTCTCGATATGATCCATGGGATGCTCATGAGGTAGGCCATGGAAAGGGTTCTGACTTACAAGAGCGTAATACGCAGGTTTCAGCTCGAAGTCATTCCTCTGAAAAGTTGGAATGCGAATCGCAGCTCGATTGTCATAGAACTGATCAGGTCTGTTGTGCTCACCAAGTGTTCTACCTCGGTCAACTGCAGCATTCCCAATGTTGGCGCGCCCAGCTGGCGCGACAATCTGACCAACAACAACAGGAGGGACAATGACGTTTCCAGCTTCATCAAGTCGATGCCCTCTCTCATTGCACACTTGACCCTCTTGGTTTCTCAGAACTTCAGCTTCATCAGCTCTTAATACCACTGGGTTGTTCATCCCTGATGTTTTTTTTGCTTTCCTGTTTGCACGTTCCAAATTCACACATGAAACACACTAGACAAAGCACGCAAGTAACCAAAAATACGTTGAGTATCGACCGACACTGGGTGGTGTCGATCGATATCAACAAATAAAGACGACGAGTATCGACCGATACTAGGTAGTATCGATCCATACCGACGAACTTAGTCAAAATTCTCAGACTAAAATTTAATGGCGAATTGAGTCCCCGGCAACGGCGCCAAATTTGATATGCTCAAATTAATACCCTAAAAGTATTAAGCAGTAGTTGCAGTATAGCTAGGGGTCGAACCACAAAGACTCACAGAGACGCACAATAGATTATATATGTGAGAATTAAGCTAAGCAATTCAGATGTAATTGAAAACAGTGCAGAAATTAAAAGAGTTGTAATTCAATTGGGAGAAAAATAAGCTCATGGTATTTCTCAGGAAATCAATGAATGCAGATAAACTAACTAGTAGGATTCAGATTTAGCGCAGTTCTTGAACTCAAATCACTAAGGTATAATTAACCAACTGTCGTTGCGAGAATTATCTAAATCTAAATCTTAGGAATTTCAAATCTCTTTGCGAATCCTAAAGTCTAAATCAGCTTTAATACCGAGTTTGATATGCTCACAAATCAATTAAACCAAATCTCTTTGCGAATAATCAATTTGCTCACCTAAGGTTCTATCAGGTAATGAATCGCACTGTCATGCCTAATCAATTATCCTAAGATCTAAGTTCCAAATTCGTCAACCTACAATTAACTTTGAACACAACTTAAGGCGAATAACTAATTCAGATGGTGAATCCTAATAAACTAATCAATCTAGCATTCAGAGAAAACCCTTATGAGAACCCTGAATCTAAAGTGGATCTACTCAGACATGGAGAATGAAACAATCAACATGTTTGAATAAATCATCAAATAAAACAGAAAGAGTAACAAGAGGGTTCGAAATCTTCTCTCGGACGAAGTGAGTTTCAGACTTGTCTTCCTCACAAAGCTCTCTCTCAAACCAAAGTAAAATAAAGCATAGCCAACAAAGTGGCTGTCAAATCTCTATAAATAACTTAAATCACGAATTGGGGCTTCTTGTAAATATTAAAGACTTCTGGACCAAGTTGCAATTCTTCAACACTTCATTAAAGTCGTGGGTCGTGTCTGTCTCGATGGGTGTCGATCGATACCAAGGAGGTATCGATCGATGCTTGACGTGAAATCGGGCACTCAGCAACACGATCTTCAGCTTTGCTCCAAAATGCTCCAGAAAGCTCTAATATCTCCAATTATGCTCGAAATGTGCTAAAACATATAAAATACTCTAAACTACTACGAAATAGAATAAAGACTCTATAAAGCGGACTTATATCATGGCCTAAAAGGGGTAAAAACCATGATATATCAAATAGAAAAATAATTGATTTTATAAAAAAATATATAAATTTAATTTATTTATTAAATAATTCTAAAAAACGAAAATGAGTAATTAAATAATATTTAAATTTTTTATAAACTTAAATAATTATTAAATGTTTTTTGAAATTTTGGAAACTGTAGCAAAATTACAAAAAAATGAAATCATACTAAATCCGGCGAGAAATCCGAGAAATTTTATTTCATGAAATCCGCGATGGACGTTCTCTTTGCTTTCTTAGCGGTGAGCTCATCCTCCAAAGATGTTACTTTCCCCTTGTTCTCTTCATTCACTCGGATCACGTCTTGATCGTACACGAAACCAGCCGAAGAAGTTGTGTCGTCGCTACACCCAAACTTACCTAATCCTCACTGACGACCTTTTTTAAGGGGTATCTCCTATCAAAAAAACAATAAAAAACATTAGAACATATCAATAATTATCTAAAATTAAATGATAATATATAGTTAAATGATTAACTCAAGTACCATACGGTTGATTTCTACCCAAGGGAGGTCGCTGGAATCGTTGGAGCCGTCCGGAGATTGTTGGGTCAAGATGTCGTCCTTCTTCTTGGTCACCTTGTCGATGATCTCGTTGATGACAAGATCCTGAACCTTTTTGGTTTTCTTGTTGGTGTGCGCCCTCTCCATCAATTGTAGGTGATTCGGAGGTTTGTCGTCTTCTTGCGTTTATAAAATAAATGAAATGGTTAGGTAATAATAAATATATTGACAAAAAATTTTGAAAACAACTTAGAACAGAAAAACGTACCATTTGAATTTTGGTACTTTTTAAGTTGGTCGAACTGTTGTTGTGAACATACATCCCTTTCCCATGTTGCGGGCTCTTCTGATTTCCGGAGTTCGTCACCGAAAGAGCTTCGGTGTCGAGGGATTCCTCACTACAAGAAAACACAGTTTTTGTGACTATTTTTTGCGACTACTTTTTTTAGTCGCCCAAAAGAGGGACGATATTGTGACTGATTTGCGACTACTCATAATGCAGAGGCATAATAGTCACAAATTACCGACTAAAAAATGTAGTCAGACAATAGTCGCATAATTGCGACTGTTTAAGGACTTGCAAAAATAGTCTCAAATTTGTGACTGATTTACTTCGGTTTAGCAACTGCACTCGATTTTTTTTAAATAAACATCAAATAATATTCAAAAAAATTCTAAACTCTAAATTCAACATTTACAATTTTTTTTAAATATAATCATTTTATAAATCCTAAATTCTAAACTCTAAACCTCTAACCCTTAATCATAAAATCTAAATCTTAAATTGTAAAATATATTTTTGAACAACTATATACCCAAAATCATTGTAAATTGATATTCAAACCTTATATGTTCTTAAAGTTTAGGGTTTAAGGTAACATGTACACTAATTTGCAAACCCAGTTTTTGTGACTAATTTGAGACTAATTTGCGACTAATTTGCGACTAATTTTTAATAGTAGTCACAAAATAGTCCCAAATTTGGGACTAATTTGCAATTCCACTTGATTTTTTTTTATAAAAATCAATAAATTCTAAACTCAAACCACAAACCCTTAACTTGAAACCCTAAACCTCTAACCCTTAATCATAAATTTGATCTAAATCTTAAATTTTAAACTAAATCTTACACATAAACATCGAATAATATACAAAAAATCAAAAGTTACAATTTTTTAAATATGATCATTTATAATCACTTTTATAAATCCTAAATTCTAAACCTTAAACCTATAACCCTTAATCATAAACTATAAATATTAAATTTTAAACTAGATCTTACACATAAACATCAAATAATAAACAAAAAAATATAACACTTACAAAAATTTCAGTATGATCATAACATCTACTAAGTGTTACATGTGTTTTATAAAAAATAATTTTGAAAGATAAAAACTCTCTCAAAATTTACTTATTTTTAAGTTTTAATATATTTTTGAAATGCTAGATACACAAAATCATTGTAAAATCATATTCAAATCTTCTATGTTCTTAAAGTTTAGAGTTTAGGGTAAAAGATTTTTTTTTGTCACAAAATAGTCCAAAATTTGGGATTTTTAGCAACTTCAGTCAATTTTTTTCATTTGTACTAACAAAATAGTCCCATTTTTGCGACTAATTTGCGACAAAATGACAAAAATAATGAAAGTTTCTCATTAGTTAATTCTCTGTGACGAGGATTGAGATCCTCCACCGTTGATTGGTTTAATCCAACGGTGGAGGATCTAATTTTTGTTTTAATTGAATTTATTTATCTCTCCTTCCATGATTTTCTTTCTTCTTTCTTCTTCATTCTCTTCTTTTTTCTTCCTTCTCTTCGACATATAATTAAGTCTCTCTTTTTTTCTTCCTTCGATCTAACTATCTTTTTTTTTCCCAGATGCTCACCGATGCTATCAACGAGAAGCTTCATCACGGAGGAGGATGAGGAGGCAGTGAGCGGAGAAGAATTGTAGATCTGAAGAGGATTCGTGTAGGCCGTCGATGCGACCAAGCGGCTCTAAAGGAGTCTGACGGTGGCGATAGGAGAGGCTGGCCGGATCTTTCTTATTCCTTCTCACCAGATCGTTAATTGGCGATAAGATAAGAAGAAGAAGGAGGAGAGCCGACGAAGCATCAAGAAGCTTACCGCAACTAAGGACGGCGGACGGTGAAGAGAACCACATGGAAGGCGGTGCGGAAGGAATTGGAGCCGAGATTGGAGGGAATTGGAGCCGAGATCGGAAGGGGATCTCGTCGAGAAGTTTCCCGTCGAGAAGCTTATCGTCGTTTTTCTTTTTTTTTAATATTTTTTAATTTTAATTTTCTGTAATTAATTAATTTAATAAATAAAATTATTTTGTTTTTTTTTAATAAGTAGTCGAAAAATCAGTCTTTAAATTAAGACTGATATGTTAGTCACATAATAGTCGCAAAAGAGCGACTGTTTTGCGACCATTCAATTTAGCGACCAAATATTAGCGACTAGTTTTTTTAGTCTCAAAATAGTCGCAAATGACTCATTTGCGACTATTTTGAGACTATTTTGGTAGTCGCAAAAACTGTGTTTTCTTGTAGTGTCTTGTACGGGATGAAATCCAGCCAAACGAACGCGTTCAAGCCTTTTGGCTTCTCTTTCCCCAGTCTCCAAGCTTTCTTCCACTCGCACATGTTGCGGGAGAATTGCATGGCCACTTCCTTTACAAACTCATTCTCCACCTCCTTTGTGTCGGTAGACCTCCAATTAAATTCTTGCTAAGAAAAGAAAAAAAATATTATAAATGTAAAAGAAATCTCAAAATATTGAAAAACATAAATAAATAAAAACTTTACTGCAAACGTGCAAAACCAAACTTCTTTTTCCTCGGACGGAATTTCCAAAAATCTACGGTAAGGTTTCTTGAGGATGGAGTGCAACATCTTCAAATTGGACTTGCTAATGCAATTCCCGGATATTCTGAACCTAAAAAACAAAACGATGATTAAGAATTTTCTAAAAATAAATTAATTGTAATATGAAGGCAAACTTATGTTTACCATGTAGATCATGGACGGTTGAGTGTCTGATCGAGAAATTTGAGTAATTCTCGTCCCGGATGTTCGACTAGCTCTCCAATACGAATGAGCGGACGCGGAGCTTCACTATGGGTATCCGGGACAGTCAGAGGTGGCGGAAGAGCTCCCTGGTTGCTGATGTATGGCATGAGACGAACCACCGCCACGTCCCGTACGATAACTCACGTAAGACCTACAACAATAAAAAAATTATTGGTAATTAAATTTAAATATATGCATCATAATTTATATATAAAAAACTAAAATAGCTACAAAATAACACGTTTGTACATATGATTACCACTAACACGTTTTTATAGAAATTGCACCTAACACGTTTTTATAGAAAAATATTTATAAAAATAAAAAATGTTTTTAATCGAAAAATATATTTCTTAAAATACGTGTTAGTGGTAATCATATAAAATTATTATAAAAATATTCAAAATACGTTTTAAAACTCAAAAATAAAAATATGAAATTATTATAAAATTATAAAAAGCAATTAAAAGTTTGTATATATGATTACCAATAAAACATTTTTTATATAAAAATACTTATACAAAAAATTAAAAACGTTTTTTTTATAGAAAAACCGTTTAAAATAAAATAAAAAAATTAAGAAATAAACAAACCTATAACAAAAAAAATTTTGCTAACTAAAATTGTTTTTCACAAAATCTAACATAATAGAAAAAAACAAAACCCACCAACAAATCTATATAAAACTACAATCTAACCACTAAAACTCTCTAATCTAACATCCTATTATACCAATATTACATAGCCTAAACAAATCTAGCCACAAATTCACTAATAATATCACAATAATCTAAAAATATAATAGGAAAGAGATGAAGAAACTTACATGAGGAAACTAGGAGAGAGAGAGAGTCGACGGCGGCGTGAGGAGGAGATAGTCGGCGGAGAAGAAGAATTGGCGAGGAGGAGAAGAATCGGAGAGGAGGAGAAAGTAAGAGAAAATTAGGTTTTTAAAATATATAACTCAATTCCCGACGTATATTCCCTCGAGAATCCGTCAGGAAACAATTAAATACACCGCTAAAACTTTCAGCTTTGGCGGTAAACTTTAGGTAATTCCCGGGGTTTTTTTATCCTTTGGAAATTCTAAAAGAATACGGGAAATTTTGCATATTTTTCATTGGCTAGTCAACAGGGTTGGTTTTGTTCAAAAATAACAAGGTCTGTCGGAAATCTCCGAGGGATTTCCGACAGACCTTGTTATTTTCGGAAAAAGACATTGTAAAATTGCTATGTGTAAAATGATGAAATTTTATAAAATCCTTTGGAAATCCGTCGGAAATTTCCGACGGACTTCCGACCCTTTAGGGTATAGGGTATACAATTTGAATTTTTCATACAATTTAGGATTTAAACACATTAATGTAGCATACCAATATCACAATAATTTAGAAATACCTACGAAACACAAGTTATTAAGGGTTTTGTAACAATCAAGATAACAATGAGATCCACCATTCTTAAAGAAACATATAACTTATACTTACATTTTTGTGTTCCTTGTAGGGTTAGACTTAAAATTTACAAAATGAGGTTTTTATACCTTCAAAACATTTGATATGTGTAACTTGCAATTTTCTCAAGAACAAACATTTTCAATATTGTTAAATTTGAGGTTTTTATACCCTAAAATATGAATCCGTCGGAAATACCTTATCACCTTGTTCCAGTCCATACCCTCTATATCCTTCCACAGTCGATAGGGCATGTGCAAACTGAAATATCAAAATCAACTACACAAAATTACTAGAGACCTAGTGCAGGCTTAAGAGTATGGGCAAAGTGGTCCACGCCCCAGGGCGCATCAAAATTTTTTTTTTTTACATTAAATTTTTTTTTTTTGGGTCCAAGAAAAAAAAAATTTTTATCATAAAGGGTCCAAAAAAACAAATTTTCCCAAAATTTTTTTTTTTTATCCATGGGGCTCGGTATTTGTTGAGCCGGCCACATCTTTTTCACAGGAAAAGTATATATGTAAATGTTAATTATATTGCACTTGTCCGATGACGACTAATCACCAATGATTTGAAAAATCGAATGTGATATGTATGGTCACGGTTCAAATGGATCGGACCTGTTGGACCGGTTATATATATATATTTTTTTTAAAGTTTAAATAAAGGAAACAGGTGATAGGTTCATTCTGAAAAGTTAAAAGTTCCTTCACTACCTTCACATATATAAGCAAAAACCGGAACAACAATATAGACAGAGCAATTAAAGTGATATAAACAACTAAAGTCAATGCAAGTCAAACAACCTTGACACTATAAAAGCACAATAGACTGTAGCAATTACAAAAGCATAGATATTTGATAAAGAAACACATGGCTTCTCTTGCTACACTAGAGCAAACTATAAAAGCATAATTAATGGGAAGAGATATTAAACCATTTAACAAAAATAATGGGAAGAGATATTAAAAAAAACAAAGAGAAAGAGAGACATTCACGAAGCACTGACATTGACCAAGGATTAACATGATTTTTCTTGGTATCTTCAAAATAACTCCAAATTTTATCATATCATCCTATTCTAGTATACCAAACAGATACACATATACCTTAAACGTAAACGACCAAACGACCTTTTGGCTAGACTACACACCAAAAAAAACAAAAAAAACTCTACACATGCATCGAGCATAACAACAAAATTTGAGGAAAATAATCAACTTATTTTTTTGACGACAAAAGAAAATAGTTAACTTGCATGAACACAAAAACGTTGACAAGATGGGGAATTTCCAAGAAGAGAACGACAACTGACTTTTCAGATAGTCAAGTCCGGAAGTCATTTTAAGGTTTTGTATGAGTTAAATAGTTTAATCATATTCTAAATTTCTAATTCTAATCGACGGATACCATCTATGAAAAAAAATCGGGTATTATAATTAACCCAAACCCAAAACCGATCATTTTCCGTATTTTAACCGAATTTAAATGGGTCACAGAGAGTCTTGAGCTTTTGTATAAAACTCAGACCGGATTGATCGCTAGTACTGACCGACCGTTCTGGTTTGGGGTTTAAATAAATGCATGCAAACTTCTTTCTTTTTTTTTTCTTTTTTAATAATACTGTTAATAATATCATTTAAAAAACGATTGCGAAATGTATTTGCGTACATAATTTGCTAATAAAGCCAATAGATAAACCTTGCTCAAAAAAATAAATAAAAATACAAGGAAAATCTAGAATGACTATGGTACAAAGCACGTTATGTCTTGGCTAGCCAAATTTGCATAAGATCTTTGAAGTGCTTGCGATTTGATTTGGAGAGGATGATGTCCCGAATCGATCTGTCAATCATTCGGAAAATAGTCGCTGGGCTCGTAGAGATTCCATTGTGGAGTCGTTGGTTTCTCTCTCGCTACAGGTTGTAGATCACTGATTGAGTTACCAGTTTCCTCAAATTTTGTGGTTGATCTTTTGATGATCGTGATGAAAGCCACATCGAGAGAGCTGTCCATGTGTGAAACCTGAAGTTGTTGTTTCCTAGTCTTTGAAGAGCGAGATCCCATACCATTCCACTAACATTACATCTAAGAAAAAAGTGATCCCTTGTTTCCGTGTAGGAGTTGCAGAGGCAGCATGCTGAAGAGATATTAAACCCCCAGCTATTGAGCCTAGATCTTGTTGGAAGTCGGTCCAAGTAAGCTGTCCACATGGTGAAAGCTTGAGAAGGTATCGCACCTTTGAACCAGACATTTGCTGTCCAATGTTTCACAGCAATTTTTGGTCTCATTTCCTCCCAAGTACCTGCCGTAGTAAATGGTCCGGTTTTTTTTCCAGTGTGCCATCCGTATCGATCATTCATTTCAGAAGTGCATGGTAAATGAAGTGATGTGAGCTGGATGTGAATTTGTTCTGCAACGAATGATCTAGCTGGGCGAAGGCGCCATCCGTTAGAATCAGCAGCTTGAGACACAGTTGCATCGATATGGACTCCTAGTTGATTAGGCCCTGATTCACCACACAATTTTATCAATGGTCCCAAAGGAGTCCAATGATCGAACCAAAAACTTGCTCGTTCCCCGTTGCCCACTTCGCATCTTATGAAACGTTATGCATATTTCCTTAGGGACAGCAATGAGCTCCAAGTTGAAGAGATTCGGTTCTTGTCATCATGGGCCCAGAAACTCCTTTCCTTGAGCCTATAAGCTTTAGTTCAAGCCACCCACAGAGAGCTGGTGTCCGCAAAAAGGAGCCATGTTAGCCTCATTGCCAAAGTTTTGTTCCATAAACTCAAGCTTCTCAGTCCTAGACCTCCTTCCGAAATTGGACGGCAAACCTCTGTCCAAGACACCTTTGCAACTCCCTTCTTTAAGATATTTCCAGTCCATAAGAAACGAGAGCATAAAGATTGGATTATCCTTACACAGCCTTGTGGCAGAATAAAAGCAGACATCCAAAAATTGATAATACCGTAAATCACAGATTTCAGTAGTTGTAACCTTCCTGCAAATGATGGTATGCGAGAAGTCCAGCTACTGAATTTAGCACGAATCTGGTCCAGCATCGGGCTATAGTCTGAAATTCGAAGCTTTCTATGCATTAGCGGGAGACCAAGATATCTAATTGGGAGAGATCCAATTGAGAACCCGAATCTAGACAGATTTGAGGTTTCTTGTGTGGACTGACCCGCCATGAAGAGTTCAGTTTTGTTGCAGTTCATATATAGTCCCGACCATTGAGCAAACTCGGACATGGTATCTTTGATTTCCTTTAGTGAGTCAGATGTGCCATCAAAAAACACCATAATGTCATCTGCAAAAGCAAGATGAGAGACATCTGGTTGGGTTCCATTTGGATGATAACCGATTATCCCATTAGAGTACTTCATATGTAGCTGCTGCGAAAACACCTCCATAACCATGACAAACAAGTAGGGAGAAAGAGCATCTCCTTGTCTTAAGCCCTTTGTACCTTTGAAATAACCAGAAAGTTCTCCATTAATGGACATTGAGAAGCTTGTGGTTGTCATGCATTCTTTGATCAAAGAGATGAAAGAGTTCGGAAAGTACATGGCCTGCATTGTTAAGATGACAAAATCCCACAAGACCGAGTCAAACGCCTTTCTTAAGTCCACTTTTAACGTAGCCCTCTTTGAAGTAGTTTTCCAGTTGTAACCGTGGGTGAGCTCGGTTGCAAGGAGGACATTCTCCACAAGAAGTCTGCCTTGGATGAAGGCGGATTGATTCGAAGAGACTAGGTCTGGCAGGACATGTTTTAATCTGTTAGCCAACAGCCTAGAGATGATCTTGTACAATGTGTTGCAACATGAGATTAGTCTAAAATCTGAGACATTTGTTGCGTTCTGTTTCTTCGGAATCAATACCAAGGTAGTTGAGTTCCATTGCTTCAAGAGCTTACCAGTGTTAAAAAATTCCAGGACCGCATCCGTCAAATCTTGTCCCAAAATGCTCCAATTAGCACAGAAGAACTCTAAATTAAAGCCATCTGGACCCGGTGTTTTATTCTTTGGCAAGGAGAAAAGTGCTTGCTTAACATCATATCTTGAGAAGGGCGTTGTTAGATACGAACAGTTCTCATCAGAACACCTCTTATTGATCAATGAAGCTAACAAGGAAAGAGAAGCTGTTGACTTGACCGTTGGACAGCCCATCAATCGTTCAAAATTCTCCACTATATGATTCTGGATTTGGTCATGAGTGTCCAACATAATACCCGCCTCGTCAATAAGAAAATGAATGTAATTCCCAGAGGATCGAGTGATGATTGTTCTGTGAAAGAAACCTGTGTTGTGGTCTCCTTCCGCTAGCCATTTGATTCTTGATCGTTGTCGCAGGAAAGATTCTTCCGCCTTAGCCAATATGGACCATTTCCTATGAGCTTCTCTCTCTTCCTCAGCCACCGCTTGCGATGGAGAAGATAGAAGTCGTCTTTGTAACTCCAACATTGTCTCATGAGCTTCCGAGACTCTCAGTTCCAGGTTCGAGTAATGTTGTCTGCTAAAGTTTCTAATGATGCCTTTTAGCTCCTTAAGCTTACGGGACACTGAGAACATGCGAGTGCCTGCAAAATTCAGAGATGCCCAACAGACTTCAATTAAGTTAAGAAAACTTTCATCATCCAAAAGGTTGTTCATAAACATGAACGACTTCTTTATTTTTTCTCTCATTGAATCTAGGAAGACACAACAGGGGCTGTGATCAGAGGCATCTACTTCACCAAAGATTCCTAGAGAATTTGGAAAATTGATCAACCAATTATCATTCACAAGGATCCGATCTAGCTTCTTGGTAACAGGGTTACTCGTGCTTTTGTTAGTCCAAGTGAATGCACTTCCTCTGTAGCTTAGATCCTGAACCTTTGCTCTGTGAAGACAATTATTAAAATCTCTCATAGGTCTCGTAGAGGTAGAAACATCCAAAGCAGAGTGCTCACTACCATTGAAAATCTGGTTGAAGTCGCCTAAAAACATGCAAACTATAACCTTTTTTTTTTAAAAAAAACATGCAAACTATTGTTTTCTTTGCTATGAATGCAAACTATTGTTATCACTGCCAACTAAAAGAAAGAAATTCAAAAGTAAAAACCTAAACATATAAAGTATATGGAAACCTATTTTTTTTAATAGGAAAGGTAAAAATATATATTGGGAGACTGGATGTATACAAAACACTTTTACAGAAACTGAAAATTTTGATGTTTAAAAAAAAAAAAATTGATGTTAAAGATATAAACTATTCAATGTCTGAATCTTTTGTTTCTTTTAATATTCCTCCTTCTTGGTTAATGACCTATATGTATTTTCTGTATACATTATAATCAATATAATAGCAGTTATAAAAAAAATAAACCCGGGTTAACCAGTTTTTGGAAATTTACCAGTCTATTGCGGTTTTTAAACGGTTCAAGTATTTATTGATTATCCATCCGGTTCATGGTCGAACCAGGTTCCTACGTCAGTCCGGTTTGGGTTTAAAATTACTGGTTACATTCGCGGGCAACACGATCCGTGGGACCGTGACACAGTTTTTTATTGCACTAAAAATCTCTAGGATGTTCAGATGCAGACTGATGGATACTGTCTGTCCCTAAACAGGGCATAATCCAACAGATGTTAATTAGAGAATGAACTCAAAAATAAAAAAAAAAGACAGAGAAGAATGAAAAAGAAAAAAAAGGTTAGTCATACGTTACACATGTTTGAGGTTATCTGCTTCGGTATAGGTTCTGTTGTATCACCAATCCCAAGGCTTATCAGTCGTACATTTGGATGCTTTTCAACGTGCTCAAGCTCACGTCTGCTTATCTATATATTAACACAATTACAAACACTCAGTGAAATATAAAATCCCAATTGACATATGCATGTACAATAATCTAAATATGGAAGATCATGAAATTACTTCAGGAAACAAATAGTTGTTCTTTAGTTTCTCCAAATTCACATTACGAACCAGTTTTGTGCAGCCACCTGAGCAAACATATGGACGACAGGTTTAATCTCAAAAATATATGTAGACCCTGTACAGATATTTTAATTAACACATATTTGATATACATATATGTTGTTAACTTAACAGTTAAGATGAGAAAGGTTAGTCTCAAAATATTTGTAGACCATGTATATGACTGTAATCACCTCCTGATTATAAAAAAAAAAAATATATATATATATATATAAAATTTTGTTCAGACTCTTGTGTTGTTTTTTTTGGAATTGGTCTCGAGTACTCTAATCACACATGCTAAAAGACGACTGTGATGATAACCACATATAAAACTACATCCGGATCAGAGTTTCAAGAGTCAAGATGAGAAATTTTTACCAAGTTTCTTCAACTCGAAGTCTAAACTGTATAAGAAAGAATGAGTGCAGTGTATCAGATAATTATAAAAAAAATAAAAACTTTGGGTATATTTACATTACACATGTAAACCACTACCTAGACTTGACAGTTTTTGACGGAGAAGAGCATAAAGATGAGGCCAAACTGAAGAACTTTAGACTGATCATTATTTAGTTCAAAGTTATAACAGCTCCGACGATGTTTTAGAGTTGGACGAAAAATTACCCGTTACTCTGATGAGATCAAATCAAAGATGGCCATGTTTTTATTTGTTAAACATGGCCATCGCATTGGTACCTAGAAAAACAAATATAAGATACGTAGTTCATATATGAATATGCTAAATAAAGAAAACCCAAATCAATTTTAAGCCTAAAAAAATATTCTTTGATTTGAGTCAAAACATTTCTAAGATAATAGGAAAAAGTATGTGCGAGCAAATGTATATGTATGTATATAAAATATCGATTTGTACCTGATATGAACTTTCTGGTCTGAGTTTTTCATCTTTTTTTTTGATCGAAATATGAAAACACATAACACCAACTGTATAGAAATGAAACAAAAAAAATCAAAAAAAAAAAAAATTAGTAGCAATTTATAAATTAATATCAACAAAAACAAAACATCAAAAAAAAAAAACTCAATGGCTTCGTTTGCTTAGTGGTGGATGTCTTCTTTATATAGTGAATATGTGGATACTCTATATTTTTAGGTCATAACCGATTTTAGCTTGCATAATAAGTTTGTGGAATAATTTATTTAGTTATTCCTGATTTAGTGAATATTTGATTTGGTATCCGAAAATGTAGGAGCCGAAAGCAATAATATATATTAGTTAAAAAGGAGAATATTTGCTTATACGATTTTAATAGAAATCATTTTGAGAAAGTAATATTTGATATCCGAATATGTAGGAGATTGTTTGAGAAGCAAGTTTTTATTTTTTATTTTTAAATATTGCAATCCGCAAACTTGATAAAAAATTCAACAAAAAAATGATTGTTTATATATTTCTAATGTTTCTAAATTTCAATTCAAAATCATGTTTAATTTTAGTAAAAAATGAAATGTGAAATTATTTTTGTATCATAGCATTAAGATAATAACATGAAAAAAATAATAACAGAAATATGATATTCAAACATTGATTCCACTGAATATATTACTTAAATGATTGAACCGTAATAAAGAATATTCCTTAATTTAATATCCAAAATTATTAATCTGGAAACCGGCATTAAAAAAAAACTTGTTTGGAAACAGGATTAACAAAGAATGATAGTAGATATCCGGAATGATATTAGACTAAAATCTGTTTGATTACAAAATGTTACCCTGTTTTAATAGTATAGATGGGTTGCAAAATGCAAATAAATAACTTGAAAAAGCAAAATGTCTAACATGGAAATGCTTCGAATTCATGTCAACCAATTTTTATTTGTGTGAAAATGTCGGAAATTGTATGGAAAGAAAGTACTTTTAATGTACAATTGGTCCCATCTTGAATAACATCATGAATATTGTATGATGATCGTTCTTGATGTGTTATGGTTTAATTTTGGTCACTTCCGATATTTTTTCTCCAAAACTGCATAAAGTTGTGGCATCATGAATATTATATGACAATCGTTTTTGATGTGTCACTACAAGAAAACTGGTCACTTTCCGAAGGAAATTCCGACGGACATACAATCGTCGGACTTTTCCGACGAGTTTTGGATGAAAGTAACGTCCGTCGGAATTCCGTCAGAAAATTTTGACGGAACAAAACCCGTTGGTAATTCGTCGGACTCTTCCGACGGGGTTCCGACGACAACTGTCTGTCGGAAAATTTGCGACCCCAATCCGACGAAGATTAGATGGATTTTGTAGCCGTTTGAAATAATATAGCCGTTTGAGTATTGTAATAATCTCACAATAATCTAAAAATATAATAGGAAAGAGACGAAGAAACTTACATGAGAAAACTAGGAGAGAGAGAGAGTTGACGACAGCATGAGGAGGAGAGAGTCGGCGGCGAGGAGGAGAAGAATCGGAGAGGAGGAGAAAGTGAAGAGAAAATTAGGTTTTTAAAATATATAACTCAATTCCCGACGTATATTCCCTCGGGAATACGTCGGGAAAAAATTAAATGAACCGCTAAAACTTTCAGCTTTGGCGGTAAACTTTATATTTATCCTTCGGAAATTCAAAAAGAAAATGGGAAATTTTGCATGTTTTTCATTGGCTAGTCAACAAGGTTGATTTTGGAATTTCTGAGGGATTTCCGACGGACCTTGTTACTTTCGGAAAAAGACATTGTAAAATTGCTATGTGTAAAATGATGAAATTTTATAAAATCCCTTGGAAATCCGTCGGGAATTTCCGACGGACTTCCGAACCTTTAGAGTATAGGGTATACAATTTGAATTTTTCATACAATTTAGGATTTAAACACATTAACGTAGCATACCAATATCACAATAATTTAGAAATACCGACAAAACACAAGTTATTTCGGGTTTTGTAACAATCAAGATAACAATGAGATCCACCATTCTTAAAGAAACATATAACTTATACTTAAAATTTACAAAATGAGGTTTTAATACCCTCAAAACACTTGATATGTGTAACTTGCAATTTTCTCAAGAACAAACAAACATTTTAAATATTGTTAAATTTGAGGTTTTTATACCCTAAAATATGAATCCGTCGGAAATCCCTCGGGAATTCCCAACGGATTTCCAAGGAATTCCCAAAAGATTTTATGAAATACCTCAGAAATCCGTCGGGAAATTCCGAAAGATTTTCGACGGATTTATTAAATCACATGTCCAAACACAAATTTCACACGTTTTAAAAATGTTCTCAATAACATTTATATGTTCAAAAAATATCTAAATCTCTCGGAAATCCGTCGAAAAATACAGAGGGATTCCGGACAGATTTAGATTTTTTTTTTAGTTATAGTATGCATCCAAATTAATGTTTATGGGTTGCAAAATGCAAATAACTAACTTGAAAATGCAAAATGTCTAACATGGAAATGCTTCGAATTCACGTCAACCAATTTTTATTTGTGTGAAAATGTCGGAAAATTGTTTGGAAAGAAAGTAATTTTAGTGTACAATTGGTCCCATCTTGAGTAACATCATGAATATTATAGGATGATCGTTCTTGATGTGTTATGGTTTAATTTTGGTTACTTCCGATATTTTTTCCCCAAAACTGCATAAAGTTGTGGCATCATGAATATTATATGGCAATCGTTTTTGATGTGTCACTACAAGAAAATTGGTCACTTTCCAAAGGAAATTTCGACGAACATACAATCGTCGGACTTTTCCGACGAGTTTTGGACGAAAGTAACGTCCGTCGGAATTCCGTCAGCAAATTTTGACGGAACAAAACCCGTTGGTAATCCGTCGGACTCTTCCGACGGGGTTCCGACGACAACTGTCTGTCGGAAAATTTGCGACGACAATCCGACGAAGATTAGATGGATTTTGTAGCCGTTTGAGTATTGTCAGATTTCCAAACCGCACACATTTTTCGTATAAAAGTGTCTCCACCTTCTTCATTCATTCACTACAATTACCAAACAAAAAAACTCTCAACGAAAACCTTATAAAATATCTTCTTCAGATCCTTATAATTATTTTCGATCACGGATAGATAAACCTCATCAAATTCCGGAGACGGGCCTAATTACAGAAAAATACAAACAAGGTATGCAACAATTCATGGAATTTGCGAGTAGGTAGAGGAAAGAAAAAATCGGTAAAATCTACTGTTTTTGTACCAATTATCGGAATCGTAGATTAATCGTGATAGACAAAGTATGGTCATAGCTGTATTTTAATGAGTTTGTTCCGTGTTAGAAGATTTGATATTATCATGGAGAAAATGATACAATGGTGGATTATGATAGTATTAGTGAACAATATATTCGGGATAGATTAGAAGAACCTGAAACGGAAGTAGAAGCTGTAGGTCATATTCAGATGGTGAACAATGCGTTTTGTGAAAGTATACCATTGGTTGCTGAGTATGCAGATAGATGTAAATAACCTAACTTAGAATCTAACAAGGCGAAAGAAGCCTTTGGGACTCCTCTAGATAACGTTCGAGTAATGGAGAAGAGGCACACTAATTAAAAAAAACCGGCGAGATCCAGGACTGCAGCTCAAACCGGTGAGAAGGGGTACGTGAGATTGCCGAGACATGCATGAAGAAGAAGATGGATCGTTTGACGGAAATATCGCAGCTCACTCTTGATGGTTTGACGTCCTCAAATGAGTTACCCCGGGAATAGATCAACGATATTGTTCTTGCGGTAAGTTTTTTTTTGTTTTTTTTGTTTTATAATATTTCTGTAATTCGTCTTATAATTTTTATAATTTCTCATATGAAACTCGGAAAGTCAAGGACCGAATCTTAGGGTTAGGCGGACTTCCCACACATGAATTTTCAACAGGTTATCATGGCTCTTCATCTGAGTACAAAGACGAGATCGATAGGCTTACTCAAACGGTTAAGGACCGCGACGCGAATTTCAACGAGTTGGATACCGTACACAATTTGAACCGTCAAGTGCTAACCGAGATGAAAGAATTTATGAAGAAAGCATTCCCCGATTTATTTAAATAGTTTCAAAACAATTTTTATGTTTTTTTTCAAAACAATTTTTATGTTTTCTTAATTTTTAATTAATAAGTTTGTTTATTTTATAAATGAAAAACTAAACAAATTTTGTAATTTATTAAATTAATTACTTTATTTATTTAATTTAATTTAAAATAAAATATTGATTTCATCAGAAATCCGTCGGACATAAGACGTCGAAAATCTTTCGGCATGAGCGCCCGTCGGAATGTCGTCGGCAGTATTTCCGACAATGTTCCGACGATGGTCTGACAGTATATTCTGAAAAAGACCCGACAGAATGTCCTTCAGAAATGACATCCGTCGGAATACCGTCGATTATACCTTCGACGATATTCCGACGAGTAGTTCCGACCAAGACATCATCGAAAACTGCTCGGAAATACGGCCGTTTGTAATCCATCGGAAATGGTCCGACCAATTTCCAAAGACTGATGGCCGTTATATTATTCCCACGGAATTCCAAACAAAATCGATTTCTGACAAGCTGTAACCGAAATAAATTCGTCGGAAAGGGCTTTCCGACAAATTTCCGTAGGGAAATGTTGTCAGTTACAGTCTTGTTTCTTGTAGTGTGTTATGGTTTTGTTCACTTACGGTATTTTGTTTTACCAAAACTACATAATATTTGAATATGCAAAATGCAATTGCCTAACTTGCATAACTTGACAATACAAGAAAATACTGCGATTCCCGGCAACTAAAAATTCGTCGGGAAATCCAGACTGGTTATCGATGAAATCCGTAGGAAAAAAACCCGTCTAGGATCGATCGGGAATTTCTAACCGATTTTTGGTCGTTGGAAAATGATCCGGAATATCCGATCGATTCCCGACCGATACACCAATTTTTGGGTTCCGTCGGTAATCGGTTAGGAATTTCGATGAGTCTACGGAGAAGTACATGGTGGTTAGATTTGGAACTGGTTACGTGATATGTGGAGCACTAGGAAAAAGGGTCATTGCAATGTTTCAAAAACAAGTGAGTCTCCGTGTTTTTCAAACCTCTTTCTCTTGTTTAGCTTTCTGTTTGGTTGAGGGCAAGAAAATGCTAAGTCTGGGGGAGTTGATATATCATGGTTTTTACCCCTTTTTAGCAATGATATATGTCCTTATTTATAGAGTCTTTCTAGTATTTTGGAGTCTTTTCTAGTCTTTTCAGGTTTTAGGTGACTTTGGGAGAAAAGGAGCCGTTTTGGGTGAAAATGAGCATATGAAGATGCAGAGTCATGCAGAGACGTCAGAAGTTTGGCATTCGTTGAAGAACTTCCCACCGATTGATTGAGCTAACATTTGGATACAAGACTGATCAATAGATTATATTTCATTTGGAAGTGGTTTGAGATCATTCCAACGGTGCGATCAAAAGTTATGCCTGTTTTTGTGAAGACAGTCCAGTCTGGCGAGCAGAGGAGTCGACATAAAGGATGTGTATCGATCGATACTTCTCGGGAGAAAAGGGAAAACGCGACTTTTTAGAAGTCTGGAGATTCTGCACTTTGGTCCAGAAGACTTTAATAATTACAATTAGCCCCAATTCGTGTTTTAACCTATTTATTATGTTTTTCAGCCACATGTTTAGGCGAAGCTTTATTTTACTTTGGTTTTGAAAGAGAGCTTGGTGAGGGAGACAAGTCATAAGTCTGTTCATCTGAGAGAAGAATTCGAACCCTCTTGTTACTCTTTTTTTATTGTTTATTTTAATGATCTATTCAGTTATGTAGATTGTTTCATTCTCCATGTCTGAGTAGATCCATCTTAGGTTTATGGTTTTCTCATAGGGATTTCTCTGATTGCTGGTAATTGATTAGTTAGGATTCACCATCTGAATTAGTTCTTCACCATAGGTTGTTCTCAAAGCTAATTCTAGGTTGACGAATCTGGAACTTAGATCTTAGGTTAATCGATTAGGCACGACAGTGCAATTGAGTAATCTGATAGAACCTAGGGTGAGCAAATTAATTATTCGCAAAGAGATTTGGTTTAGTTGATTTGTGAACATATCAAACTCGGTATTAAGGCTGATTTATTCTTAGGAATTTGCAAAGAGATTTGATATTTTGTAGTTTAGATTTAGATAATTCTCGCAACGACAGTTGGTTAATTATAACTTAGTGATTTGAGTTCAAGAACCGCGCTAAATCTAAATCCTGACTGATTGGTTATCTGCATTCATTGATTTTATGAGAAATACCCTGGGCCTATATTATCCCATCGAACTTACAACAGTGTAATTTACGTGTTGCTTTCAATTACATTGATCACTTAGCTTAATTCTCATCTATACAATCTATTGTGTGTTTTCTTGAGTCTCTGTGGATTCGACCCCTAAGTATTACAATCGACAAAGCTTTAGTACTTTTAGGGTATTATTTTGAGCTTATCAAATTTGGCGCCGTTGCCGGGGATTCAATTCGCCATTAGATTTTAGTTTGAGAATTTTGACTAAGTTCGACAGTATCGATCGATACCAAATGGTGTCGGTCGATACCCGTCGTGAATTTTTTTATTTTTATTTTATTTTTGTTACTTACATGCTTTGACTTTTATGTTTCAGGTGTATGCCTAATCGCGAAACCAGAAGAAACAAGAGCACTCAGCTAGTTATTCTTTCCAACAAGGAGCTAACACTTTTGGTACGCACAAACATGAAAGCAAATAAACCAGCAGAGATGAACAATCCAGTGGTATTGGTGCGTGATGACGCTGGAGCTTTGAGAGATCATGAGGATCATTTGTGCAATGAGAGAGGACAACGACTAGATGGAGAGGGAAACATCATTCCTCCTCCTGCTGTTGTTGAGGAGATTGTCGCTGGGGATGCTGGGAATGTTGGAAACGTTGTTGTTGATCGTGGGAGAACGATTGGGGAGTACAACAGGCCTGATCAGTTCTACGCCAATCGATCAGCGATTCGCCCTCCTGCTTTTCAGAGGAATGACTTTGAGCTGAAACATGCATACTTCACTCTTGTGGGCCAGCACCCTTTTCATGGTCTTTCTCATGAACACCCTATGGATCACATTGAGAGGTTCGAGGATTTTGTCACTAGCATCAAATGCAATGGAGTGTCCTATGATTACATTTTCTGTAAGCTCTTCCCATACTCTCTTGGTGGGGATGCAGCTTATTGGCTTAAGCAGTTGCCACCTGGATCACTGAATACATGGGATGAGACTAAGATTGCGTTCTTGAACAATTTCTATGATGATGCGAGATCCAAGGAGCTTAGGAATAAGATCTCCATGTTTTCTCAGGGACCTACTGAGGCATTTAAGGCTGCTTGGCTGAGATTCAGATCATATCAGAGGGATTGTCCACATCATGGTGATATGCTCAAATTAATACCCTAAAAGTACTAAGCAGTAGTTGCAGTAATGTAGGGGTCGAACACAAGGACTCACAGAGACACACAATATATTATATAGGTGAGAATTACGCTAAGTGATTAATGGTATTGAAAAAAGAACGTAAATTAAAATGGTTGTAAATTCGATTGGAGAAAGATAGGTTCATGGTATTTTTCAGGGAATCAATGAATGCAGATAAATTAATTAGTCAGGATTCAGATTTAGCGCGGTTCTTGAACCCAAATCACTAAGATATAATTAACAAACTTCTGTTGCGAAAACTATCTAAATCTAAATCCTAGTAATTCCAAATTCCTTTGCGAATCCTAAAGTCTAAATAAGCTTTTAGATCAGGTTTGATTTGTTCACAAAACAACTAAACCAAATTCCTTTGCGAATAGTTATTTTGTTCACCTTAGGTTCTATCAGGTAATTAATCGCACTCTCGTGCCTAATCAATTATCCTAAGATGTAAGTTCTAGGTGATCAATCTAGAATTAGCTTTGCAAACAACCTATGGTGAAGAACTAATTCAGATAGTGAATCCTAATAACTAATCAACCTAGCATTCAGAGATAACCCTATTGAGAACCCTGAACCTAACAAGAGATCTACTCAGACATGGAAATTGAAGCAATAAACATGTTTGAATAAATCATCAAATAAAACAGAAAGAGTAACAAGAGGGTTCGAAATCTTCACTCGGACGAACAGAGTTTCAGACTTGTTTCCCTCAAAAAGCTCTCTCACAAAACTAAAGTAAAACTAAGCAAGCGTAGCGTAGCCATCAAAGTGGCTGTAAAATCCTATTAAATAACCTAAATCACGTTTTGGGGCTTCTTGTAAATATTAAAGACTTCTAGGCAATTTTACAATTATTCAACTCTTCATTAAAGTTGCGGGTCCTGTCTGTCTCGATGAGTATCGACCGATACTAGGCAGTATCGATCGACACACAGACTTCTAATCGGGTACTCAGCTACACGAACATCTGCTTTGCTCCAACATGCTGCAGGAAGCTCTAATGTCTCTAATTATGCTCCAAACGTGCTAAAACCTGTAAAAGACTCTAAACCACCACAAAATAGTAGAAAGACTCTATAAAACGGACTTATATCATGGCTTAAACAGGGTAAAAACTATGATATAGCAACTCCTCCAGACTTAGCATTTCCTTGCCCTCAAGCAAATAGAAGACTAAACCATAGAAAGAGGTTTGAAAACGTAGAGACTCACTTGTTCATGAAACGTTGCAATGACCCTTTTCCCAAGCACGCAAATTTCACCTAACCAGCTTTCAATCTAACCACCATGTACTTCTCCGTAGACATTCGCAGTTTCCCAGACTACACACATTATTTCACATCATTGTTCAATCAAGCCATCCTCGCCAGTTTCATCGCTGTGATTAATACCAAGAACCTTCTAGATTCTTTCCCATACAATATAATGACAATGAACCACCATTTTTCACACTTTCTGGTATTATTTCTCTCCCCCAAACTTATTTCTCATTTTTTTTCTTGCATATACATATTAAGATCCGAGACGCGAGTATTGATGGTGTTTGCCATCGAATCCCCGGTTCTTCCCTCAAAAGTAATCAAAGGTGTAGGCGAATAATGGTATCACAGGAAATTTTCCTAACCTCGCTTCCACCTTTGTGTGATCATCTTCACTGAAGTAGAATAATGGGATCGCTGGAAATTTTCCTAACCCTCTACTCAGAAGAAAATCATTTCATCTTTTAATGCATCTTATTAATTAACTTGTAAAAGGGAGAGAAATACAATTCTTTCAAACACATGGGTTCCTTTGTCAGATACAAATGATGAATCAAGCTCTATGGATACTTACCACATTGATGAAGTGCAAAAATTTGACTCAGGCTTTAAAGAACTTTGCTGGAAACATGAGTGTCTTCTAGTTAACTGGTCAGCCTTTGGATTTTTCATTAGTCGATCTAGAACTGATTCTGTAACAATGGTCACTTAAAATCAAAGTCAGATCAATGGATTCAAGAGAAAGATCACTGTCTCAAACAAAGTTTTGACTCAATAAAACAACGAATGACTCTAAGAAAGAAAAAAAACAAAGTCAGCGACTACCTCCCCCAGACTTGAACAACACTTTCCCCAGTGTTATCTAGCCTAGAGTTGGTGAAAGAAAACAAATGAACCAAGTGGATTGTGAAAATCGAAAATCTTACCTGTGAAGGTGATGAGTATCGATCGATACATACTGGCATCGATCGATACCAGTTGTATGTTGACACACTAATTTCTAATCGGTGTCATCGAGTTACTTAACCCAGGGAAAGTGATCCGAAGTGTTAGAAGTTAGCACTGTGAGGAACACTCAAAAACAAGTTAATAGCAACAAGATAATCAAGCATAAATCCATGAGTTCAAATGCAAAAATAAAGCTAACATAGGTTAAAAAGAAACGAAAAAGAAAACAAACGTGAAGATAGAAGAAGACTAATCCTCTGTTGCCTCAGAATCGCCATCAGCATCAGGATCATCAACGGGAGAAGGATCAACCGGAGTCTGCGAGGTTCTAGGTTACCCGCACGGTGTCGATCGACAATTGTTGACTAATTCCTGTGATATCTCCGCGACTGTGGTATCGATCGACACAGACTGTTGTCGATCGATACTCCTCCTCTTAATCTGCTTCACGTTAAGACACAAGACACAAAACTAAAAATAAAAACAAAAATAAAAACGTATGTACAGACTCACCAGTGGGTTGCCTCCCACCAAATGCTTGTTTTACGTCATGAGCTTGACTTTACGGACGATCAGCCAGGAGAGGAATGAGAACTTGCTCCGAAACAAGCTACATAATTAGACATCGCCAGCTTCAGAGTTCTGCTCAGCATGCTCTCCACAAACTCCTGTCCTTTCTCTTTCAGCTCCGAAGTGAGAATAACTCTAGCCTTGGAGAATGGTTTCGAAGTTCCCTTGCACTTCAACTTATATTCAATTGAATCTCCATCGCACTTCTGAGGGGTTAAAGTCACATGGGGAACACCTTTTACTCCTTTGCTCTTCACCTTCTTCTTTGCCTTAGCTGTTTTGACGTCTTTCATGGTGATGACAGAAGGATTATCTAGAAGGTCTATGACAGTTGGTTCGTCAGGAGGCTCCTCCAAAAAATTAACTACCAATGTTTCTCCTGTAACAATGGTGATGCAAGAGATATGTGTGGGAGTTCCTCTAGGGATGACTTTGTAGTACACCTCCTTGTCAATGTATGAGAACGAAATGTGCTTGTTGGATGTGTCCATAATGGTACCAACCGTAGCCATGAACGGTCTTCCAAGAATCAACTGCGTACGAGATTCTGCACTCATCTCCACAACCTGAAAATCAGTAGGAACCAAGCAGTCTCCTACGTTAACCAGCAGATCAGGGATTGTACCATATGGGAGTGCGGTGGACCTATTCGCGAATGTGATAGATGACTTTGGAGATCGAATATCAGCTCCCAAACACTCTACAATTGCCCTTGACATGACATTGACGTTAGCACCTGAGTCAACGAGAGACTCTTTGAATTCAACTCCAGAGATGGAACATGGAACAGGAAATATTCCTGGGTCTTCCCTCTTGGTCAACTGCCTCAGCGGTAGTGACTTGCTTCTGGCTTTGAGGAAGAGTGCCTTAATCTCGTCCTCAGTTTCTCTGTAATCTCGGAAGTGACTCAGCAGATGTATGTACTCTAGAGCTTCTTCAAAAGTCAGTGTGTGTGGAATTCTCCGTACCATCTTCTCAAAGCCAAGCAGCTGCTTTGGAGAAATGGGGGCTCAAAGGTGTTGAGGAAAGGATTCAGCTTCTTGGGCTTGTGAAGTCTAACAACACTCATACGCGGCTCCTTCGCAGTATCTGGGATGGTGTCGATCGATGTATGGAAGGCATCGATCGATGCCTGCTCCTTCGAGATGTCCTTGACAGATCCTTGGACGGGTGTCGGTCGATACAATAGGGTATCGGTCGACAAATAGGTGATTTCCGAAATCTCTTCGTCATCCTTGGCAAGATTGACCAAAATCCTTGCGGTTGAGCTCTTATGCACTCCTGTGTGTACCTCTCTTCCACTCCTCGAAGGGATAGCAGTGACGTGTTCGTTATGTGAATGACCCACCAGTTCCTTGATAGTTGTTGCAGTTTGAGCTACCTGAGTTTTCAGCATCTTCTGCTGAATATTAATAGCGTCGATCCTACCACTCAGATCGTTGTACATGACATCAATCTTCCCATTGAATTCCACAGTTAGCTTCTGTTGTCCTTGAAGAAGCTGTTCAAACATAGATTCAATCTTGCTCTCAGAAGTTCTAGGTGGTGTGGGTGGGCATTGATACCTTTGATCTTGAAATCCAACTCCATCAATGTGGTTAACAAATTCCACTTCATCCTTTTCAGCAAGATGAACAGCCTTCTACTGCTTGCCCATCAACAAATTGTGCATTGAATCTAATTTAGCATTCACCTCAGCAATCTGATTGCAATTCACATTACCAGCTTGCTTCTTGCGCTCCATATCTGCATTCTTGGTACTATTGCTAGAAACCAAGTTCTCAATAAGCACATAGGCATCGTCGGAATACTTGGTGTTGAAATTCCCATTACTTGCAGTATCTAAGGACATCTGATACCTCCAATCGACTCCTATGTATAAAGTACCAAGAAGCTAAACCTGAGTGAAACCATGGTGCGGGAAATCTCTCTGATATGACCTGAAACGAATCCAAGCAGCATTGAGTGCTTCTGTTGGTCCTTGAGAAAACTGAGAGATCTTGTTCCTGAGCTCCTCGGATCTCGCATCATCGAAAAAGTTGTTTAGGAAGGTTTTATTAATCTCTTCCCAGGTATTCAGCGACCCAGTAGGTAACTGCTTCAGCCAGTAAGTTGTATCTCCACCAAGAGAGTATGGGAAGAGCTTACAGAAAAGGTAATCATAGGACACTCCATTGCATTTGATGCTTGTAACCAAATCCTCAAACCTCTCAATGTGATCCATTGGGTGTTCATGAGGAAGACCATGAAAAAGATGCTGACCCACAAGAGTGAAGTACGCAGGTTTCAGCTCAAAGTCATTCCTCTGAAAAGCAGAAGGGCGAATCGCTGATCGATTGGCGTAAAACTGATCAGGCCTGTTGTACTCACCAATCTTCCTACCGCGATTAATCACAGCGTTCCCTGCATTCATAGCAATTTCAGGGACAATGATATTTCCAGCTTCATCAAGTCGCTGCCCTCTCTCATTGCACAATTGACCCTCTTGATCTCTCAAAGCTCCAGCAGCATCCTGAATCAGAATCATTGTATTGTTTATCTCTGCTGGCTTCTTTGCTTTCTTGTTTGCATGTTCCAAATTCACACCTGAAAAACACTAGGCAAGGCACGTAAGTAACAGAAAAAAACACGTTGAGTATCGACCGACACTGGGTGGTGTCGATCGATATCAACAAAAAAGAGAATGACGGGTATCGACCGACACTAGATAGTATCGACCGATACCGACGAGCTTAGTCGAAATTCTCAGACTAAAATCTAATGGCGAATAGAGTCCCCGACAACAGCGCCAAATTTAATATGCTCAAATTAATACCCTAAAAGTACTAAGCAGTAGTTGCAGTAAAGTAGGGGTCGAACACAATGACTCACATAGACACACAATATATTATATAGGTGAGAATTACGCTAAGTGATTAATGGTATTGAAAACAGAACGTAAATTAAAACGGTTGTAAATTCGATTGGAGAAAGATAGGTTCATGGTATTTCTCAGGGAATCAATGAATGCAGATAAACTAACTAGTCATGATTCAGATTTATCGTGGTTCTTGAACTCAAATCACTAAGATATAATTAACCAACTTCCGTTGTAAAAACTATCTAAATCTAAATCCTAGGAATTCCAAATTCCTTTGCGAATCCCAAAGTCTAAATCAACTTTTAGATCAGGTTTGATTTGTTCACAAAACAACTAAACCAAATTCCTTTGCGGATAGTTATTTTGCTCACCCTAGGTTATATCAGGTAATTAATCATACTCTCGCATCTAATCAATTATCCTAAGATCTAAGTTCTAGGTGATCAATATAGAATTAGCTTTGCAAACAACATATGGTGAAGAACTAATTCAGATAGTGAATCCTAATAACCAATCAACCTAGCATTCATAGATAACCCTATTGAGAACCCTGAACCTAACAAGAGATCTACTCAGACATGGAAATTGAATCAATAAACATGTTTGAATAAATCATCAAATAAAACAGAAAGAGTAACAAGAGGATTCGAAATCTTCTCTCGGACGAACAGAGTTTCATACTTGTCTCCCTCAAAAATTTATCTCTCAAAACTAAAGTAAAACTAAGCAAGCGTAGCGTAGCCATCAAAGTGGCTGTAAAATCCTATTAAATAACCTAAATCACGTTTTGGGGTTTCTTGTAAATATTAAAGACTTCTGGGCAATTTTGCAATTCTTCAACTCTTCATTAAAGTCGCGGGTCGTGTCTGCCTCGATGAGTATCGACCGACACTAGGCAGTATCGGTCGACACTCAGACTTTAAATCGGGTACTCAGCTACACGAACGTCTGCTTTGCCCAAAATGCTCCAGAAAGCTTCAATATCTCCAATTATGCTCCAAACGTGCTAAAACCTGTAAAAGACTCTAAACCACTACAAAATAGTAGAAAGACTCTATAAAACGGACTTATATCATAGCTTAAACAGGGTAAAAACCACTAAGGTTCAGTTGCTGGGTATTTTCTTCAGAGGGATTGATTGGAGGTACCAGATAACCTTGGATGCTGCGAGTAATGGAAATTTTAACACCATGTATCCTGATGATGTTTATGTGCTTATTGAGAACTTTGCGTCTAGCAATAGTACCAAGAATGCAGACTATGAGCGTAAGAAGCAAGCTGGTAACTTGGATGGCAGTCGAATCGCAGAGGTGAATGCTAAGTTGGATTCGGTGCACAATCTTTTGATGGGAAAGACCCAAAAAGTGGTCCACTTTGCTGCTGACGATGAAGTAGAAGATGTTAACTACATTGGTGGAGCAGGGTTTCAAGGTCATAGGTATCAATACCAGCAAAATAACAACCGAAACTTCACCAACAATACTCAGCAAGGAGGGTACCAATCTCCACCACCCAAAGCTCCTGAAAGCAAGGTTGAATCTATGCTTGAACAGCTTCTTCAGGGACAACAAAATATGACAGCGGATTTCAATGGGAAGATGGATGCCATGTATGCAGATCTGAATGAAAAAATTGAGTCTCTTAGTATTCATCAGAAGATGCTGGAAACTCAAATAGCTCAGACTACAACAACAGTCAAGGGAAAGATGTTTCATTCACAGAATGAATACGTCAATGTAATCAATTTAAGAAGTGCTGAAGAGGTCACTGCAGTGGTAAAAAAAGGTTTGAATGAAGAAAAAATCGTAGAGATTGAAGGTGATTTTGAGCCTGATTCGGCTGTATCGACCGACACCACAGAGAGTATCGATCGACACCTACCCTGTATCGATCGACACCCACCCTGTATCGATCGACACCCACCCTGTATCGATCGACACCCACCCTGTATCGATCGACACCAACCTGGTATCAATCGACACCAATCTGCAGAAGCGACACAAAAACCCAGTATCGATCGATACCCTCCTGGTGTCGGTCGACACCCCTCGCAGACTGAGCCAGAAATTAAGAAGAAGCAGGAGATGACTGAGGAACGTGTTTACAAACCTAAGGTGCCATACCCTCGACCACCTAGACATCTCATGAATCCAATTACTGCAGAGAAGTTGCTCGGTTTTGAGAAGATGGTAAGGAGGATTCCCCATACGATGTCTTTTGAAGAAGCTTAGGAAAATCGCCCTTTGCTCGGTTACTTCCGAGATTGCAGAGAAACTCTAGAAGAGATCGATGCACTCTTCATCAAGGCAAGAAGCACACCACCACCAATGAAGCAGTTGACTAAGAGGAAAGACCCAGGAAAATTTTCAGTTCCATGCTCTATCTCTGGAGTTGAATTCAAAGAGTCTCTCGTTGATACATGGTCTAGCGTCAATGTCATGTCAAAGGCAATTGCAGAGAGGCTGAAAATTAGTGCTATTAGATATGCTCAGATGTCTCTTGTATTCACTAACTCTTCCACCTTAGTTCCATATGGTACAATCCCTGATTTGCTGGTAAAGGTAGGAGATTGTCTGGTTCATACTGATTTTCAGGTTGTGGAGATGAGTGCAAGATCTAGTACGCCTTTGATTCTCGGAAGACCGTTCATGGCTCCAGTTGGTGCAATTATAGATACGCCCAGTAAGAGAATCTCGTTCTCATACATTGATAAGAAGGTCTCCTATACAGCCATTCCTTCTAGAAGAGCTCCCAAACAGATCTCTTGCATCACCGTTGTTGCAGGAGAGACGTTGATGGTTGATCTTTTGGAAGAGCCTTATGATGAGCCAACTGTCATGGAAGTTTTAGATGGTCCTTCTATCATCACCAAGGAAGACATCAAAACGGCTAAGGCAAAGAAGAAGGTGAAGAACAAAAGAGTCAAGGGTGCTGCCTATATGACTTTAATGCCTCAGAAGTGTGATGGAGATTCGATTGAATATAAGGTGAAGTGCAAGGGAACTTCGAAACTATTCTCTAAGGTTAGAGCTATTCTCACTTCAAAGCTGAAAGTGAAAGTAAATGATGTTGTGAAGGGTATGTTGAGCAGAATTCTGAAGCTGGAAATGTCAAGTTGTGGAGCTTGTTTTGGACCAAGTTCTCATTCTTATCATGAATGATCGTCCGTAAAGTCAAGCTCGTGACGTAAAACAAGCGCTTGGTGGGAGGCCACCCACTGGTAAGTCAGTATATAAGTATTTTGTTTTTGTTTTTGTTTTTGGTTTGATGTTTTGTGTCTTGTGTTTGGCGTGAATCAGTTACAGAGGATTTGTATCGAGCGATACCAGTCATTGTATCATTCGACACCACGATCATCATTGTTGTTGGAAAGGATTTTCTGTGTCGACCTAAGCCTGGTATCGCTCGATACCAGTGATGTGTGTCGGTCGACACCCGTACTCCACTCAGTTAACTTCTCTGATTTTCACGCATTCACTTGGCTGTTATAATTTCTTATACCGCCTTTGGGCTAGATAACACTTGGGACAGTGTTGTTTAAGCCTAGGGGAAGTAGTTGCTGACATTTTTTTTGTTTTTCTTAGAGTCAATCGTTTTTGAGTCAAAAGTTATTTTATTGAGTCAAAATTTGTTGGAGATGATTATATTTTTCTTGAATCTATTGTTCTGACCTTGCTTCTAAGTGACCATTGTTACATAATCAATTCTAGATCAGACCAATAAAAAATACAAAGGCTGACCAGTTAACTAGAAGACACTCGTGTTTCCAGCAGAGTCCATTAAAGTCTGAGCTAAATTTTTGCACTTCATCGATGCGATTGATGTTCATAGAGCTTGATTCCTCATTCATATCTGACAAAAGAACCCATGTGTTTAAAGTAATGGTATCTCTCTCCCCTGTTATAAGTTAATAAATAAGAGCATAAAAATATGAGATGATTTTCTTTTGAGTAGAGGGTTAGGAAAATTTCCAGCGATCCCATTATTCTACTCATAAGGAATGATCACACAAAGGTGGAAGCGAGGTTAAGAAAATTTTCTGTGATACCATTATTCGCCTACACCTTTGATACGTAGAGAGGAAAGAACCAGGGATTCGGTGGCAAACACCATAAATACTCGCGTTTCAACTCTTAATATGTATATGCAAGAGAACATGATGTGAAATAAGTATGGGGGAGAGGAAACAATACCAAAAAGTGTGAAAATTGGGTGGTTATTTTGTCATGATATTGTATAGGAAAGAGTCTAGAAGGTTCTTGGCATTGATCACAGCGATGAAACTGGCGATGAGAGCTTTATTGGACGATGCTGTGAAATAATGTATATAGTCTGGGAAGCTGCGAATGTCTACGGAGAAGTACATGGTGGTTAGATTTGGAACTGGTTACGTGATATGTGGAGCACTAAAAAAAATGGTCATTGCAATGTTTCAAGAACAAGTGAGTCTCCGTGTTTTTCAAACCTCTTTCTCTTGTTTAGCTTTCTGTTTGCTTGAGGGCAAGCAAATGCTAAGTCTAGGAGAGTTGATATATCATGGTTTTTACCCCTTTTTTAGCCATGATATATGTCCTTATTTATAGAGTCTTTATAGTATTTTGGAGTCTTTTTAGGTTTTAGGTGACTTTGGGAGAAAAAGAGCCGTTTTGGGGGAAAATGAGCATATGGAGATGCAGAGTCATGCAGAGACGTCAGAAGTTTGGCATTCGTTGAAGAGCTTCCCACCGATGGATTGAGCTCAAATTTAATTACAAGACAGATCATTGGATTGGCTTTCATTTGGAAGTGGTTTGAGGTCATTCCAACGGTGCGATCAAACGTTATGCCTATTTTGGTGAAGACAGTCCAGTCTGGCGAGCAGAGGAGTCGACACAAAGGATGTGTATCGATCGATACTTCTCGGGAGAAAAGGGAAAACGCTACTTTTTAGAAGTCTAGAGATTCTGCACTTTGGTCCAGAAGACTTTAATAATTACAATTAGCCCCAATTCGTGTTTTAACCTATTTATTAGGTTTTTCAGCCACCTGTTTAGGCGAAACTTTATTTTACTTTGGTTTTGAAAGAGAGCTTGGTGAGGGAGACAAGTCATAAGTATGTTCATCTGAGAGAAAAATTCGAACCCTCTTGTTACTCTTTTGTTATTGTTTATTTTAATGATCTATTCAGTTATGTTGATTGTTTCATTCTCTATGTATGAGTAGATCCATCTTAGGTTTAGGGTTTTGTCATAGGGATTTCTCTGATTGCTGGTAATTGATTAGTTAGGATTCACCATCTGAATTAGTTCGTCACCATAGGTTGTTCTCAAAGCTAATTCTAGGTTGACGAATCTGGAACTTAGATCTTCGGTTAATCGATTAGGCACGACAGTGCAATTGAGTAATCTGATAGAACCTCGAGTGAGCAAATTAATTATTCGCAAAGAGATTTGGTTTAGTTGATTTGTGAACATATAAAACTCGGTATTAAGGGTGATTTATTCTTAGGAATTTGCGAAGAGATTTGGGATTCTGTAGTTTAGATTTAGATAATTCTCGCAACGACAGGTCGTTAATTATAACTTAGTGATTTGAGTTCAAGAACCGCGCTAAATCTGAATCATGACTGATTGGTTATCTGCATTCATTGGTTTCCTGAGAAATACCCTGGGCCTATATTCTCCCATAGAACTTACAATAATTTAATTTACGTATTGCTTTCAATTACATTGATCACTTAGCTTAATTCTCATCTATACAATCTATTGTGTGTTTTCTTGAGTCTCTGTGGATTCGACCTCCAAGTATTACAATCGACAAAGCTTTAGTACTTTTAGGGTATTAATTTGAGCTTATCAATGATCCAGCGACGGGTCAACTGACGGATAAGTATGCACAGGGTGTTGAGGAATTTATGACATTTGCGACAAACAATAGCATGATGTCGAAATACGATAAAATGTATTGTCCATGTACTGAATTTTGAAATCATAGATTAGTCTCTATTAGGGAAGAATGGAATCACCTATATAGGAATGGGTTTACGCCGGGTTACAAGATTTGATATACGCACGGAGAAACTGATTTAATGGTGCAATATTATGGCAGTAGAAATAATTATTCGGGTAGGATAGAGGAACCAACACCGGAAGTAGATGCAAACGTAGGTACTATTCATATAATGAATTATACGTTTCATGAAAATGTATCATCGTTTGTTCATGATGGTAATAGAATAGAGGAACCTAATTTAGAATCCCAGATGTTTTTCGATATGTTAGATGCAGCTAAGCATCCACTATACGAAGGATGTAGAGAGGGAATATCACATTCATTAACTGCAAGCAGGTTAATGACTATAAAGATGGATTTCAACTTGGCGGAGGATTGTGTGGATGCGATAGCTGATTTTGTGAAATATATTTTACCTGAAGATAATATATCACCGGCTTCATATATACTACGAGGTTCAAAAACTTGTAGCTGGTCTTGGATTGTCGTATCAGATGATAGATGTGTGCATCAACAAATGTATGATTTACTGGAGAAAGGACGAAAACCGTGTGAAATGTCATTTTTGTCACAAACCTCGGTATCAGGAAACAAGTGGTAGAGTACATGTTCTACATAAACGAATGTGGTATTTGCCGGTAACGGAGAGGTTGAAGAGGTTATATCAATCCGAGCGCACGGCAGGACCTATGCGATGGCATGCATAACATAACTCATATGGAGAGATTGCGCATCCCTCAGATGCAGAAGCGTGGAAACATTTTTAATAGGTATATCACGGGGTTCCCGAGCAAGGACAGTGGCAGGGAAGATTATTTCTTCTTTGTCTGTATTTCCTAGGCTTCTGTCGATGGCAACTATCTTCGCTTGATTAGGTCGAGATGAGGACCACTTGGTAGACGACCTGTAGATTTTTGGCTCGGTGCGTTGTTTAGTTTCGATCTCTGATTTTATCCTTCTATTCTTGTAGATCACGACTTCCTTCCTCCGATTCCAAACGATCTGACCGAGATATTTGATCCGTTAAAGGCTAAGAAGGTTCACTGGGGAAAGTATTTTCCCTAAGGAGGATAGAGAGGGACTGAGCACTTTTTAAAGAACTTCGATCAGTTCAGATTCTTCATATTCGGAGGACCTCAGGACGACTATGGTAACAAGGGTGTCGATTTGCGACAGGAAAGTGAGGGAAAAGAGAGAATCCGCATCACGAACTCCTGAGGCGACAGTTTCTTGAGGGATCATTAATGATGATGTGGGGGGGGGGGAATCCGGTCATTCCTTCCCAGCCTCTCCCCCCTTCCCGACCGAGGAAGGAAGATAAATTGTGTTGGCCCTTCACCCGACTTCGAGACCTTCTGCTTCCGCTTTGACGAAACACGCCGAAGAGCCGAGCCGATAGCGTTCTACGTCGGGATAAAGTTGCCGGAAAAGAGAAGAGACGCAATACACCTGCTACCGCCCCCACGTCTTAGGAGCTATTTGTTAGTGATTCTATTGCATCGGCGACTGTTTTCGCAAAAATTAACGGACCCGATATCCATTTCCCTCTGCCGGATAAGCTAGGAAAGGATAAGGCGTATGCCAACATCTCGCAACGTGGCACCAAGGTACGAATTGGTCTTTGCAGAAGTTTTTTAAGTAGTTGTCTGGATCCACATTCGTCCCCTTTCTATTGTAGTTGTCTGAATCCTCATTCGCCTCTATCAACGAGATGGTTGTTGCTTACGAATCAGAGGCTCGTAAGGATAGACGTCGCGTAGAGGATATGAGGAAAAATGCCTCGACGGTGAAAAACAAACATGACGAGACAGAGAACAAATTTGAACGGGCAAAGTTGGGGCTAGCGTCGATCTGTTGAAAGACGCCAATGATAAGGTATTCGAGCTGGCCGAGGTGAACAACAACCTTGATTTTCTTTACATCCTTCGAAAGGATAATCCTCCGACTCTCAAGGCCGAGGCAGCGAAGCTGATCAGTTGGAAAGCCAACCTGGTCGGGGTGGATGGAAAATTCGAGAGGGTCGCTTCGTGCTTAAAGGAAGGGCTTAGAGTTTCTCATGTTTCAGAAGATTCGGTGGCCACTCTTCTTGGGAACGAGGTGATCGAAACTACTGCAGCTAGTGTCGGCGTCACCGAGTATGCAGGGTCCAACGAGCGCGTATTTGGAATCGCAGATCTCACGATTGAGGATAATGAAGTAAACCGCCAGGGACAGTAGTTTTGTTCCTTTTGTAATATCGTTCTTTTGTCAGACTTGTGTTTGTGTTTGCATTGAACATATGCATGCATGGCTTTTATTCAAGTGTGTTTTTGTATTTGACTTCTGAGGTATCGTGAATCCTGAAAGATGAGGTTGTAATAGAGAAAGAGGTGTTTTATGACTTGAGATTTATGATGTGGCTTTCATTTTTGAGTTGATTTTAGAACGTTCCGAAGCGTGTTCAAATCTCATACTAAGTGGTGTGTTCTGAAATAATCCATTTAGTACTATGTTGTTGAGATGTCGAAAACCAGTGTGCTGAGAAGCATATGATTACTGGGTTTTACATTTTGCCTCGGTTTTAAGGCTTGTAATGTAGACTCGACTTAGATGCCCGTTTCGATGGTAAAATTATGAGTGGTTCGGTCGAGGTATGTCATTTCCTTCCTCTGGTCTATACATACATGCCTTTAATTTATATTGTGCGCTTTAATCCGCGATGGATTGTAATAGAACCCTAATCCGTATAGGATATAGCGGTTGAAATCTGTACATGATTGTGTGGGTTCGTTATTGTGGCCAGAAACATAGGAAATTGATAATAATGTGTCAAGATATATATAATTGCATTGGGTGAAAGATTTAGAATTTGCGAGAGACCGTGTTTACATAGACCATCGACCCTTTTTCTCGTCGAGACATTTTTTCAGACCATCAAGGATAGTCTTGTTAGCTGCTTATGTATGTTCGTTTCCTTGTGGGTGGCGTGGTGTTGATTTTCTCAGCCGTATCTTCCATTTCTCCCAGAACGCCTCAAATTTTGTTGAGAGAAATTGAGAACCGTTGTCTGTGACAATTTTGTATACGGAGATGTATTTTAGAAGAAGAAACAATGACTTTGCTTCCGAAATATACGGAGATGTATTTTAGAAGAAGAAACAATGACATTGCTTCCGAAATATACAGTCTTACAGCCTTCCTCAAATTAATGTTTATGGGTTGCAAAATGCAAATAACTAACTTGAAAATGCATAATGTCTAACATGGAAATGCTTCGAATTCACGTCAACCAATTTTTATTTGTGTGAAAATGTCGGAAAAGTGTTTGGTAGTAAGTACTTTTAGTGTACAATTGGTCCCATCTTGAATAACATCATGAATATTGTATGATGATCGTTCTTGATGTATTATGGTTTAATTTTGGTCACTTCAGATATTTTTTCCCCAAAACTGCATAAAGTTGTGGCATCATGAATATTATATGACAATCGTTTTTGATGTGTCACTACAAGAAAATTGGTCACTTTCCGAAGAAAATTCCGACGGACATACAATCGTCGGACTTTTCCGACGAGTTTTGGATGAAAGTAACGTCCGTCGGAATTCCGTCAGAAAATTTCGACGGAACAAAACCCGTTGGTAATCCATCGGACTCTTCCGACGGGGTTCCGACGACAACCGTCTGTCGAAAAATTTGCGACGGCAATTCGATGAAGATTAGACGGATTTTGTAGCCATTTGAAATAATATAGCCGTTTGAGTATTGTTAGATTTCCAAACCGCACACATTTTTCGTATAAAAACGTCTCCACCTTCTTCATTTATTCATTACAATTACCAAACAAAAAAACTCTCAACGAAAACCTTATAAAATATCTTCTTCAGATCCTTATAATTATTTTTTATTACGGATAGACAAACCTCATCAAATTCCGGAGACGGGCCTAATTACAAAAAAATACAACAAGGTATGCAGCAATTCATGGCATTTGCGAGTAGGTAGAGGAAAGAAAAAATCGGTAAAATCTACTGTTTTTATACCAATTATCGGAATCGTAGATTAATCGTGATAGACAAAGTATGGTCACACCTGTATTTTAATGAGTTTGTTCCGTGTTAGAAGATTTGATATTATCATGGAGAAAATGATACAATGGTGGATTATGTTAGTACTAGAATATATTCGGGATAGCTTAGAAGAACCTGAAACAGAAGTAGAAGTTGTAGGTCATATTCAGATGGTGAAGAATGCGTTTTGTGAAAGTATATCATTGGTTGCTGAGTATGCATATAGATGTAAAGAACCTAACTTAGAATCTAACAAGGCGAAAGAGGCCTGTGGGACTCCTCTAGATAACCTTCGAGTAATGGAGAAGAGGAACACTAATAAAAAAAAAACTGGCGAGATCCAGGACTGCAGCTCAAACCGGTGAGAAGAGGTACGTGAGATTGCCGAGACATGTAGGAAGAAGAAGACTGATCATTTGACGGAAATCTCGCAGCTCACTCTCTATGTTTTGACGTCCTCAAACGAGTTACCCCGGGAATAGATCAACGATATTGTTCTTGAGGTAAGTTTTTTTGTTTTATTTTATTTCTGTAATTCGTCTAATAATTTTTATAATTTCTCATATGAAACTCGGCAAGTCAATGACCGAATCTTAGGGTTAGGCGGACTTTCCACCCACGAATCTTCAACGGGTTATCATGGCTCTTCATCTGATTACAAAGACGAGATCGAGAGGCTTACTCAAACGGTTAAGGACAGTGACGCGAATTTTGACGAGTTGGAGAACGTACAAAATTCGACCCGTCAAGTGCTAACTGAGATGAAAGAATTTATGAAGAAAGCATTCCCCGATTTATTTAAATAGTTTCAAAACAATTTTTATGTTTTCTTAATTTTTAATTTATAAGTTTGTTTATTTTATAAATGAAAAAATTGTAATTTATTAAATTAATTATTTTATTTATTTAATTAATTTAAAACAAAATATTGATTTCGTCAGAAATCCGTCGGACATAAGCCGTCGAAAATCTGTCGGCATGAGCGCCCGTCGGAATGCCGTCGGCAGTATTTCCGACAATGTTCGGACGATGGTCTGACAGTATATTCCGAAAAAGACCCGACATAATGTCCTTCAGAAATGACATCCGTCGGAATACTGTCAATTATACCTTCGACGATATTCCGACGAATAGTTCCGACCAAGACATCATCGAAAACTGGTCGGAAATACGGCCGTTGGTAATCCATCGGAAATAGTCCGACTAATTTCCACAGACTGATGGCCGTTAGAATATTCCCAACAAAATCGATTTCCGACAAGCTGTAACCGACATAAATTCGTCGGAAAGGGCTTTCCGACGAATTTATGTAGGGAAATGTTGTCAATTAAAGTCTTGTTTCTTGTAGTGTGTTATGGTTTTGGTCACTTACGGTATTTTGTTTTACCAAAACTGCATAATATTTGAATATGCAAAAGGCAAGTGCCTAACTTGACAATACAAGAAAATACTGTGATTCCCGGCGACTAAAAATTCGTTGGGAATTCCAGACTGGTTATCGATGAAATCCTGAGGAAAAAAAATCCGTTTAGAATCGTTCGGGAATTTCTAACTGATTTTTGGTCGTTGGAAAATGATCCGGAATATCCGATCGATTCCCGACCGATACACCAATTTTTGGGTTCCGACGAAATAGATCCGTTAATATACCCGTTTCACTAGCCGTTTAAAAATTTAAATTCCGTCGAAAATCTGTCGGGATATCGCAGAAAATCCATTATCTATATCTCTCCACCCTCATTCACAACTTACACAAAACCAAAAGAACTTACGGAATGTCTTCTTCAAACCTAAACCCTTATGATTATTTTCGATCGTGGATGGACAAACCTCGGCATGTTCCAGCGACGGGTCAACTGACGGATAAGTATGCATACGGTGTTGAGGAATTTATAACATTTGCGACAAACAATAGCATGACGTCGAAATACTATAAAATGTATTGTCCATGTACTGAATTTTGAAATCATAGATTAGTCTCTATTAGGAAAGAATGGAATCACCTATATAGGAATGGATCTATGTCGGGTTACAAGATTTGATATACGCACTGAGAAACTGATTTAATGGTGCAATATTATGGCAGTAGCAATAATTATTCGGGTAGAATAGTGGAACCAACACCGGAAATAGATGCAAACGTAGGTACTATTCATATAATGAATTATACGTTTTGTGAAAATGTATCATCGTTTGTTCATGATGGTAATAGAATAGAGGAACCTAATTTAGAAGCCCAGAAGTTTTTCGATATGCTAGATGCAGTTAAGCATCCACTATACGAAGGATGTAGAGAGGGAATATCACATTCATTAACTGCAAGCAGGTTAATGACTATAAAGATGGATTTCAACTTGGCGGAGGATTGTGTGGATGCGATAGCTGATTTTGTGAAATATATTTTACCTGAAGATAATATATCACCGGCTTCATATATACTACGAGGTTCAAAAACTTGTAGCTGGTCTTGGATTTTCGTATCAGATTATAGATGTGTGCATCGACAATTATATGATTTTCTAGAGAAAGGACGAAAACCGTGTGAAATGTCATTTTTGTCACGAACCTCGGTATCAGGAAACGAGTGGTAGAGTACATGTTCTACATAAACGAATGTGGTATTTGCCGGAAACAGAGAGGTGAAAGAGGTTATATCAATCCGAGCGCACGGTATGACCTATGAGAGGGCATGCATAACATGACTCAGATGGAGAGATTGCGCATCCCTCAGATGCAGAAGTGTGGAAACATTTTCAAATAGGTCTATCCTAGTTTTGCGTATGAGCCAATGAACGTATACCTCAGGTTATCTACAGATGAATTCAACCCTTTTGGAAAACATGGGAGACAATATACATTGTGGCCAGTAATCGTCACACCTTAAAATTTGCCACCTAGTTTGTGCATGAAACTAGAGTTTTTGTTCCTCACAATCCTCGTCCCCGGACCGGAGCATCCTAAGAGATCCCTTGATATTATTTTGCAGCCATTAATTTATGAGTTGAAAATATTATGGAAAGATGGTGTTTAAGCATTCGATGTTTCTCTCCAACCGAATTTCACGATGCGTGTGGTACTTATGTGGACCATAAGTGATTTTACAGCATATGGTATGGTATCTGGATGGTTGACTCATGGAAGGTTGGTGTGCCCGTATTGTCAAGATAACACTGATGTGTTCCAATTAAAGAACATCCGAAAGACTTCTTAGTTCGATTGTCATCGACGATTTCTACCGCATGATCATCCATATTGTCGGAGCACGACATTGTTTAGGAAGAACAAAAATGTATTTGATGGTCCACCTCCTGAGCTAGATGAGAACTACATCATCACTCAGTTGCGAGATTTTGGTGCTGAGAAGACGGTTTCATGTAGTGGTAATGGTCATTATCCCGTTGACGGTTGTGGCGAGTACCAAAATTGGCACAAGAAAAGTGTTTTTTGGGATTTGCCATATTGGAAAAACCATATGCTATGCCATAATTTAGATGTAATGCACATTAAAATTTTTTGTTTCTACAACATTATTAATACTGTTCTAAATGTGCAAAGGAAGACGAAAGATAATTTAAAGGCCATATTTGACTTGCCAAATATTTGTTCCCGGAAGGACCTCCATGTAATGGCAAACAGAAAATCACTCAGTTGAGAGATTTTGGTGTTGAGAAGACGGTTTCATGTGGTGGTAATGGTCATTATCCCATTGACGGTTGGCACAAGAAGAGTATTTTTTGGGATTTGCCATATTGGAAAAACCATATGCTGCGCCATAATTTAGATGTCATGCACATTGAAATTTTTGTTTCGACAACATTATGAATACTCTTCTAAATGTGCAAAGGAAGACCAATGATAATTTAAAGGCCATATTTGACTTGCCAGATATTTGTTCCCAGAAGGACCTCCATGTAATGGCCAACAGAAAATCACTGCCCCCCCCCCCCGCATTTCGTTTGGATGAGCCTTAAAAGGAGGAGTTCTTCGACTGAATTATGCATAGTGTCAAATTCCCAGACGGATACGCATTTAACCTTCATAATTGCGTTAATATTGGAGAAGCAAAGTTTTCTAGGATGAAGAGTCATGATTGTCGAGTTGTCATGCAACGCCTCCTTCCATTTGTCGTTGCCGGTCTTCTATCTAGAAACGTCCACAGAGCTATTGCAGGTACATTTACAAAATTCTATATAGTACGATATATATTATCTTAATTTTACTAATTTTTTTTATATCATTTATGCAGAGATCGGTGTTTTCTTCCGGGATCTATGCACGAGATCACTTACAGCAGACGGTATCCGAAACCTAGAGGAAAAGATACCGGTTCTCTTTTGCAACCTCGAAAAATATTTTCACCTGCCTTTTTCGATGTTATGGAACATCTTCATATTCATCTCCCTAGAGAAGCACCACTTGGGCCATTTCAATATTGATGGATTTATCCTTTTGAGCGGTATATGTTCCACCTAAAGAAGAAGGTAAAAAATCTTGCTATAGTCGAGGGTTCTATTGTCGCACATAGCATTAATGAAGAAACATCGAACTTTACCATCTACTACTTTCTATCTTCGGTCCAGACTAAAAGTAGATGACCTGCACGGCATGATGATGGAGGAGAAAAATCTAGTTATCAGGTCAATGTCCCGAATCTATTTGCACAAATTGGACAGCTTAGTGGAAAAGGGAGGCCCCGACGACTAACAGAGGAGGAACAAATGCACTTGCATACATATATTCTGACAAAGTGCGATGACTTTTTGGAATATGAGAGCTATGTACCTAATTTTGATGTTCAGTAATTAACTAAAAACCTTAATAGTATTTTACATAATGTATTTGTTTATTCACATGATATACATGGTCCAAATTCGCGAGTGTTTTCCAAATTACACAAAGGATGAGCTTGTGGTCCATAAACAAAATGACTTCGTGGGTTGGTTGCAGTATTACGTAAGTGCTAAACGATATAAATTTAACTACATTTTACATGCTTACATAAACATGCATGTTATGTTTACGATTATCCACAATTGGTACAAGTTGATGAGATGACTAATACTAGAGAGGTATCATTTCCCACGAGGTTAGTTGAGATGGTGTGTGGCCCTAATTTTATTCCAAAGGTTTTTCTGATGTATTACACTCGGGCCGGGTTACGCTTATAAGGCTTATCGTGAATGGAGCTCAAAGACAACTTGAAATTACGGTATATCGGCTACATCCGGAGAATTTGTCTACTATGGTGTACTCCGCAAAATATTAGAAGTCAAATATCCATGAATGATCGGCTTGAGGTGCATTGTGTTATAATACGATTGGTATGATCATGTGGAAGGTCTACGTCAGGACGAATTCAGTGTAACATCTGTTCACTCTGTAAAGGGACTTCGGAAATACATGATATGATGGGAATTGACTCGACAAGTTTTAGCCTTAAGCAAACCTGCAAGTGCACAACAAACGCAATAGTATTTAAGGGATCGAATCCAAAGAGATTTGAGTACCGTATATTTATATTGATTTCTAAGTTGTGTCTAGACATAATCTATTAAAAGGGGTTGTGTGTGTCACGATTTTGTAGTTAGGAATTTAAACTAAACTAAGTGAGAAAATAAAGAAAGCAAGTAAGCAAAGCGAATAATTAAAACGAGGTTGTAAACTAATAAACGAAGCGTTGGGCAATTAGGAACTATGTAGGGATCACAGTCGATTATCGTAAGAAAATTGCTAGGACTTTTAAAGCGACTTTTGTCGTCTTTTGGTTCTTAAACTTGAAACACGATAGTGTGTGTATCCTACTCTCATACATCCTACACACCTATAATTTATAATATCGACCGGTATATTTTGTCTTCGGCCGCCCAGAAAATTATGATGACACAAACAAGTTTGTTAGAAATCTTGTAGCGGTTTTTCTCATCTACCCTAGTTCAAGTATATGGATCCAGCACTTTCGTGGTTCTAAAAGTACATAAGTTCAATTGCATAGATGATCAATCAAGCTAACATGCATTAATAAAAATGATAGAACGAAGAACCCTAATCGATATCCTAACCTAAAAACCTAACGATAAATCAAACCGTGAGAGCCCCTTGAGAACCATATACCCAAAAAGAGAACTACTCAGCCATAGCTGAGCTAAACATAATATTAATTAAAAGAAAAATAGTAAGAAAAGAGATGAAGAAAGGCTTTTCTATAGAAGAACATGAGTCGAGAATCCGTTTTCCAAATCAGCAAACAAAAGTAAAAGCGGCTAAGAAATCCATATTTGTCTAAAAACGTGAAAGAGATTGTGTCGAAGAGACCTAAAAGCATGAATTGAAAGAGATTATAGTCTTCACTTCTTTAGGGACATTTAGGGTTTAGGTTGACAAGATGGAAATGGCCTCGGAAATGAAACGAACTCGATTTGGTCGCACTTGGGTTGGCCGCAGGTGAGTGGTCTCTGACCGCAGAAAAATGCATGTTGGCCGCAGGCGGAGCTCCTCTGACCGCGGAAAAACTCCTCTTATCCGCGGGTTCAGCTTCTCTGCCCGCAGTGGCTCTTCTTCAAGGCAGCTTTGTCTGCCTTCGGTGCTTTGTGAATATTTGAAGAACAAACCATTTGAATGTCTCCAAACCAATTTCATTTGAAAGGTGGTTGTGTCTTCTTTGTTGTGTCCAAATTTGGGGATAATCAGAAGGTGAGAAGGTATTCTTTGACTGGAAGAATTATGACGGTCCATGTTTATCCAAAAACGTACTTTTTCTCCGAAATGCACTCTTTTATTCTGAGTTACCGACAATGTCTTTTAAAACTCTAAAACATGGAAATCACTTGAAAACCATTCAAAACGGAGTCAAAACAACTGTAAAAGATATTAAAGTGATCTATAAAAATGGTCAAAAACCGGTGTTATCAATAAGATCCAATCATTTTTGTTTCACAAGCGGACCAGGTTTGCTACATTCGATAAACCCGGGTTAGGAACAAGCAAGAGCCATGGATTACAGTAACTTCGATACAACCAAGAGGAAGGGTATATGGTATTTCCGAGCACGACCCTTTACAGGAAACCGCGATTGGGTAACTTAGGTGCAATTGAGCATTCTCTTGAGGTTGACTTCACCTGTATGGGCATGGATTATGAGGTATTTGAGAATTATGAGCAAGAGATTGGAGAATTTGACGACGATCCAGTTTCAGGGACTTTAGATTATTCATCGGACTCGTAATAAATTGGAATAAATTTGTAACATTTTTTATATGCATTTATGTTTAAGTATCAAAATTTTTAAAAAATTTCCATAATTATACATAACAATACACTTTGGATTTTATTTTTTTATTTTTATCAATTCTACATGTTTTTCCAGAAATTAGCTTACTATAGTAATTAATGAAGCATAGTAATATTTTCTAAGGCATATTAATATTTTCTATATTTTTTTTAAGAAATATATGTTTCCGTCGGGAATCGGTCCGACCACCTTTAATATTATCGGTCGAATACTCGTCAGGAATTCCGCCCGATTCCCGACAGAAACTGATATTTTTTTAAAAAAAATATAGAAATATTAATATGTCTTAGAAAATATTACTATGCTTCATTAATTCCGACCGATTTCCGATGGTTGTTAATATTTTTTAAAAAATAAAAAACTTGTTGATATACATTTATAACATGTGTTTTTTAGATCCGTCGGGAATCCCTCGGGAATTCTCGACGGATTTCCGACCAGTTAAGGTTTCGTAACCTCAAAATGCAAAAATTTGATTAGGTTTATGATAGTTAGGGTTAGATATGATATTTTGAAATAATTGAATGTTCATATATTTTATGAATCACTCATTTTGAGGTTTTAATGAAAACCCTACAAGAAACTGAAAAGCGTAAGTATAAGTTCTATGTTTTGTTATGAAAGGTTCAACTCGTTCTCCAATCTATTCATATAAATCGTCATATACTTCTTTTTATGTTGACCTATTAAGTTAGTTGTTAGACATAAGATTACTTGATGTCTCTTAAACCCTATATTGTTTGAAAATTTTGTCTTTCAAACCCTAAACCCTAAATGGTCAGAAATCGATCGGGAATTTCTGACAGATTTCCGACGGGATTTATAAATGCATCGGAAATTCGTCAGGAATGTCATTATATCCCCACGTTTTACAGTTAGCATTTTTTCGAAAAATTTCATATCCGTCGGACAATCTCGAGAATTACCGACTGATTTTTGAAGGGTATGATTTTTTTTGAAATTAACATGTGCTTACTAGCCAATCAAAGATCATGAAATATGTTGGTTTCGTCGGAAATAAGTCGGGAATTCCTGAGGGATTTCCAACGGATCTAAACAAACTCGGGAATATTGACCGCCAAACAAAATATTGAGGTTGTTTATTAATTGATCGCCGACTGATTTCTGACGGGTGTGTCCGTCGGGAATCAATTTCTATACTTATATCGGAAATTCTATTCTTCTTTCTCATTTCGTTTCATTTCCTTCTTTCTCTTAGATCTCCTTGCCGGAGCCGCTGTCCCCACGTCGCCGCGCCGTTTCACAAGCCCACCAAGTAAGTTCCTCTTCTCTTCTCCTCATTGATTTCTTCTCTTTTTTATTAGGTCGCCGGAGCCGCCGACCCTCTTCCGCGCAATTGCGCCACCGCCGCCGTCATGCTTATCCTCACCAGGTAAGCTTCTTCTCCATTCCTTTGATTTTGGAAGATTTTGTTAGATTTGTTAGATTTGAGTGTTTCAGTGTTTTGGTTGTTAGATTTGTATAATTTTCAAAGATTAGGTTATTAGATAGTAATTAGGTTATCAATTTTGGTTAGATTAGGATGTTAGATTGTTTTGTAGATGGATTTTTGTAGATTACATGTTGTGTTACGTAGATTTTTTTAGAATATTTTTTGTGTAATTTTCAAAGATTAGGTTGTTAGATAGGGTTTTAGTAATTTATGGGAATTGTTAGAATGGAAATTTGATTATTTTTTGTAAATTTAAATGATTTTCATTGATTTTTTTAGCATTTTACAAGTGAATGTTTTAAGTTTTAATGTTATATAAACGTTTTTGGCAATAAAAAAATGAAATTTGAATTTTTATAAAACAATTCGGGTTTTTGGTTATATATCTCTTATTTTCTAGTATTTTTATAAATTCTTAGAACTAACAATTTTTTTATTTTTATTTTTCGAGGTCGTATGGTTAGTACAATGCTTGTCGCACAGTGAAGATCCTCCTCCGATTATGTCAATCGAGAGTTAGTCCATTAACCGAGGCAGGACTTACTCATCAGGCTCGATAAACGACTCCGAGGGAATTCGACGTGGTAAAATGGTCTTTTTTTGTTCAAAGTAAAATTATTTATAATTTTTGTTTTTCGTAGGTTTGGTTTTTCGAACAACGGGATTAGCAAGTTCATTTTGAGGATGTGCATTCGATCCTCAACAAACCGTACAAGAATTTTTTGGACATCCCGTTTGAGGAGAAAAAGATTTGGTTTAGACAATTTGCGGTAATTTTAAATTACTATTCTTTTTTAATATTTATATGTTTTATTCATAATTTTGTTTTCTTAGTAAGAGTTTTCATGACATCATTCTGACACGACGATGGTGGAAAAGGAGTTTATGAAGGATACGGTTACACAGTTGTCCAGAAACATGAACGAGTGGAAGCAAAAGTGGAGGAAAGGGCAAGACATACCGAAAGGCTTGAACGCTTCAGTTTGGAGTGAGTTAATCCCATATTGGGAAAACGTCGAGACAGAAAAACCTCGAAGACTAATTCGGAAAACCGAAGGAGTGGCCGATCTGGTAAGGGGTTGTACATCCACAACTCCGACTCGACCAGCTTCGTGAGCCAAGAAGTGCAAATGGTAATCTTTTATTTTCTTACATTGTTTTCTATATTTAATTGTGAACTTTAATTAGTAATTAAATTTCCTCGTTTTTTCTAGACAAGGGAAGCCGGAGGTGAGCGTCCAGATCACTGGGAGGTGATTGATAATACCGATTTTTGACCATTTTTATGGATCACTTTAATATCTTTCGCATGTGTTTTAACCCAATTTTCAATGGTTTTCAAGTGATTTCCATGTTTTAGAGTTTTAAAAGACATTTCAGGTAACTTGGGATAAAAGAGTGTATTTCGGAGCAAAAGTATGTTTTTGGATAAACTTGGATCGTCAGAAGTCTTGCAATCAAAGAAGACATTCTCACCGTCTAATCTTCCCCAAATTTGGACACAACAAAGGCACGATTCGAATCATTACGCGGAGGAAAATCTAAGTGTGGGGAATTCGCATAAAAGTTTTGAAGAAGGAGGAATTCGCAACAACACTTACGCAAGTAGGAAGTGACTGGAAACAGTGGATTCCAACAGTTCCATCCTCTCTTGCTGTTTTGCATAATATCTAGCATCCTCCAGTGGAAATACGGTAACCCAAAACACTTTTAACCTCACCTCTAAAAGCCTTTAATACCTAGCATCGATTTTCTTGGTTAGTACTTTTGATGAGAATCATGCAGCCCTTAATGAATGTTAAGAGCTAGTTGACTGAAAGTTAGGGTTTAAGTGGTTAGATTTTTGCATGACGGACACCGTGGTCTAGCGTTGCAGTACTTTGGTGAGAATTTTCTAGATTGAGTCCCGATTGATGCATTACATTGGTTATGATTTAGGAGGACGGTCACTGAGATTTTGTTAGTTCCTACATTTTTGAAAACTTATTTTCGAGGTTAGATTTCTGTTTTGTTTTCAGACAAACAAAGATCTAAGTCTGGGGGAGTTGATAACATCGGTTTTCAATGGGTTTTAAGTTCAATATCTTTCGGATGTGTTTTAACCCTGTTTTCAATGGGGTTTAAGTGATTTCTATGTTTTAGAGTTTTAAAAGACATTTGTTGGGGTCGGATTTCAGTCTCGATCAACTAATAAAAATGACTAAGTATACCAAGAAAAGAAGGAGATGTCGAGGCTGAAGAAAAGAAGGAGAGGCTGAGGCAGAACAACTCGCCTCGGTCGAATCAAGTCCAAGCCTCGGCGAATCAAGATACCGCCTCGGACAAACAAGAACATGCCTGGGCCAAACTAAGACCGAGCTGAGGCTAATCTGAAACCATACCGACCCAGTTCACCTCGGTAGTGTGGGAGAGAAAAGAGGCCGAGCCCACGACAGAGCAAATCAGCGTGGACCGAGTCAAGTACGCCATGGGCCGAAGTAAAGATTAATGGGCCGATGCAAAGCTTACCATCCAAGCATAATGGGCCGAACCGCAAGCCCAATAAATGACTCAAGTCATCATTTTCCCTAGAAGACGATCCAAGTCGGCGGCCGCGTAAGGATAAAAGGAAACCTTCCAAATACCTTCCGAGATCCTCATAGAGGTGTTTCAACGAGACTTGTATAAATAGATATCATAGTTATTCATAAATGGAGGAAGGCTTTACCCTAGAAAAAGACTTAGCAATTTCACTTGTATGCAAAGCTTTCTAAACAACAATAATAAAATCATCTTTAGATCTCTTCTCTTGTGTTTCGATCTTAGAAAATTTTGTTCCCTTTAAAAGTTCCTTACAAGATTTAGGTGTGTGAATTTTGACTCCCATAATTTGGTGTGAAGACTAGGAAAGCTTCTAGTCTGTGGGGACTAGAAGCTATCGTTCTCGCGGCAATTACCGAGAACGAGATCTAAAAAGATGTCTTGAGACAAACAAAGGAGTGTTGTCGAAGTGAACAACAACGACGCCACCGCTCTCAGAGACATAGTAGATCCCAGCTGATCTCCTCCAGAAAACACGGAGGTTGCCTCGGCGCCCATGGCCGAACTGAAGGATATTCTCGCCGCGTTGCTGAAGAAAGTAGATGAGCAAGACAAGCTGAACAAAAACTTATCGGAGAGGCTATAGATTCTGACATCGGAGAGCCAAGCCCGAGATCTGCACACCAGAAGCCTCAGCTAGGCGGCGAATACACCTAGAGGAATCGCGAGGAGACTCGGTCTCAAATCGACTTCTCAGCACTTTTGGTGGTTCCTATAACACCTAGGAATCAACCTCTAGTTCATGATGCCATATTCATGCATTAAAATCAATCTATAGGAAAGAGTTCTAGAATACGACTAGGTTTACCTTTTGGAATCTTTATCGAACGTGTGAATCCCCTTCGATAATCCCTTTAAATCCAATGATAAAACTACTCGAACATAATTAAAATCAATGACATGATTAAATAAATAACAAGAGATTGAAGAAGAAGCTTCTCGATTTTAAGACCAAAGTCAGGAGAAAACTTCTCTACAAATCTCGAAAGTAAATGCAAAAAGTATGAACCAAACTAATCTAAAGGTGGCACAAATGAAGCACACCATATTAGGTCTCATAAAACACATATTTATAGGTCTTCAACTCTTGTTTAAGTCGTCCTTAGGGTTTCTCCGAGACGGGATTCGAACGGGCTTGAAAATGGGCTTACGAGACAAAAACAAGGGTTGGCCGCGGTTCCATGGTCTCTGACCCCGGCGAAACACTCCTTGGCCGCGGGTGGAGAGCTTTAGACCGTGGTGAACTGCCTCTTGGCTGCGGGTGTACCTGCTCCATTGGATCGTCCTCAAATCAGTTGGAATGGAAAGGTAGATGGTCTTCTTGAATATCTCCAAAATTCGGCAGGATCAGATGGTGAGAAAAACCTCTTTGGCAGTTGAACTTCTGACGGTTTGACTCTGAGCTGAAAATTTGGTTTTTCTCCAATTTGCAATGTTTTTGCCTAATTATCCTGAAAAGAGTCTTGAAATTACAAATATGCAAAAACCGTAATAAAAACACTTATTAAAGTATTCTAAAATATGCGGTAAAATGGGTAAAAGTACGGTGTTATCAACTCCCCCCAGACTTAGACTTTGTTTTTCCCCAAACAAAACAAAACCAAAGCTTGGAAATATCAAACAAAATCAAATGGAACTCAAAATCTCGGAGAACGTCTTTCTAAACCATGACCATCGTACTACATCAAACGCAACCTAGTCTAAAAAATTTTCACCAGAAGTTTCTATAACACTAGTCCACGGTATCCATCAAACGAAATATAAACTTTCAAAATCCCTCTCTAAATTCATTAAGTACACTTATGAATTTCTCAGCAAAAGGATAAAACCAAATTCGAGGCTAGGTATTAAAGACATTTAGAGGTGAGGTTAAAAGTGTTTCGGGTTACCGTAATTTTACCAGAGGGTGCGAGATATTATGCAAAACAACAGAAGAGGATGAACCTATTGAGAACCACAACTTCCCATCACATCTTCATGCGTAAAATTGTTGTACTTCCTCATTTCTCCAAAAACTGAAGTTCTCTGGCATTCCCCCAGACTTAGATTTTTCTGTGGGCTCGGAATGACAGACTTCTCACAAACGAACCATGGATGCCTCATAAGAATTTTAACCAACCTATACTCTTTTAGGCTCTTGTTTCCTTTTCCTTCAAATTATTTTGTTTTTTTTAAGGGGGAAACGCCTTTTCTCGAAATAGAGTCTTAGGGTCACGAAATTATACAATGTTTTTGAGTTTTCCAAGGCATAACCAAGCTCTCGTATTTGTTGATTTCATATCAACCAATCATGTATAGTCTCCGTCTTTAGTGACTGAAAACTATGCCGTTCCTCCCTCTCCGGAGTTTTTGCACATATATGCACATGAGACATACAGAGAGAATGAACGAGGTTTGTAAAATGGATACGGTTTGGGTGGAGTACTAACTAAAGATGAGCTGGCCATTCATGTACGACAAAGAGTGGTAAAAGGTAAAAGAACGTCATGAATGTATGATTCGTTATCTTTGCCTAAACCTTTGATGAGAAAATTAAGTCAAGTTTAAAGTTCAAGTATAATAGAACTAGTATATTCCATCCTTTCGGTTTCCTCGACATATGCCTCATCGCTCCATTCTTATTCGGGATCGGGATCCTTCGACTTGAGGTGACTTTCTCCTCTATTCTTGAGCGGGACAACGGTGTAGAAAGTATCTTTGTCGATGTTGGCAAAGGAGACACGTCGATTTGGCCAATCCATGATGGCTCCAGTAGTTGAAAATAAAAACCATTATAGGATCATCAGTGTAGAATCAACTTTCGTTGTCTTGACGATGTAGAAATCGACGGGGCTATGCAATCTCTGATCCTTACGGGGATGTCATAGGCGATACCCTTTGGTGTCGCACAAGTCTCATCAGCCATGTGATAACACCATATTTTTACCCATTTTACCGCTTATTCTAGAACACTTTAATAAGTGTTTCACTCGCTTTTATATGTTTTTATTATGGTTTTCGCATATTTGTAGTTTCAAAACTTGTTTAAGGTTACTTAGCCTAAAGCATTGCAAATTGGAGAAAAATCTGATTTTCGGCTCATAGTCAAACCGTCTGAAGTTCAACTTCCAAAGAGGTTTTTCTCACCGTCTGATCCAGTCCAATTTTGGAGATATTCAAGAAGGACCATCTACCTTTCCATTCCAACTTATTTGAGGACGATCCAACGGTTCACTCAAAATATTCATCAAGATCAAGACGTCCCATTCGGCCACCCCCGGAGTAGCTCCACCCGCGGCCAAGTGGCAGTTCACCGTGGGTAGAAACTCTCCACCCGCGGCCAAGAAGAAGTTCACCGCGGGCAGAAGCCTTGGACCCGCGGTGATATATCATGGTTTTTTACCCCTTTTAGACCATGATATAGGTCCTATTTATGGAGTCTTTCTAGTATTTTGGAGTCTTTTGGAGTCTCTTACAGGTTTATGTACGATTGGAGCTTAATTGGAGATATTGAACCATTCTGGAGCATTTTAGAGCATATGGAGATGCAGAGTCATGCAGAGACGTCATAAGTTTGACATTCGTTGAAGAACTTCCCAACGATGGATTGAGCTCAAACTTGGAAACAAGATAGAACAATGGATTAGATTTTATTTGGAAGTGGTTTGAGGCCATTCCAACCGTGCGATCAAAAGTTATGCCAGTTTGGCGAGCAGAAGAGTCGACACAGAGGATGAGTATCGACCGATACTACCTAGTGTCGATCGATACTACTCGGGAAAACATGAAACTCGACTTTCTACAAGTCTGGAGAGCTTGCATCTTAGTCCAGAAGTCTTTAATTATTACAATAAGCCCCAGAACGTGTTTTAGCATTATAATTAGGTTTTTCAGCCACTTTTGTTGACTACGCTTGATTTTACTTTGGTTTTTGGAGAGACAACTCTAAACTCCTGTTTCTTATTGATTTCTTTGATGATCTATTCAATCATGTTGTTTTCATTTTTCATGTCTGAGTATATCCACTTTAGTTTTAGGGTTCTCATAAGGGTTTTTTATGAATGCTAGGTTGATTATTTGATTAGGATTCACCATCTGAATTAGTTCTTCACCATAGGTTGTTCTCAAAGCTAATTATAGGTTGACGAATCTGGAACTTAGATCTTAAGATAATTGATTAGGCACGAGAGTGCGATTAATTACCTGATAGAACTTAGGGTGAGCAAAATAACTATTCGCAAAGAGATTTGGTTTAGTTGTTTTGTGAACAAATCAAACTTGAACTAAAAGCTGGTTTAGACTTTAGTTATCGTAACGAGAGTTGGTTAGCTATACTTTAGTGATTTGAGTTTAAGAACCGCACTAAATCTGAATCATGTTAGTTAGTTTATCTGCATTCATTGAATTTCTGAGAATTACCCTGAGCCTGTCTTTCTCCCCATCGAATTTACAACACTATTATATTTCTGTTATTGCTTTCTGATTTTATTGATTTACTTAGCTTAATTCGAACCTATTTAATCTATTGTGTGTTTTATTTAGTCTATGTGGATTCGATCCCTAAGTATTATAATCGACAAAGCTTTAGTACTTTTAGGGTATTAATTTGAGCTTATCACGCGGTCAGCCCTGTTCTGTCCCGAAAAGTTTGTTTGCAAATCTGCTTCAAGCCCACTTCGATTTCTTTACAAGGAAAACCCTAAGGACGACTAAACAAGAGTTGAATACCTATAAATATGTACTTTAGATGCCCTAATTTAGTGTGTCTCATTGTGCCCCTTTTGGGTGCCCATTTGGGAGCCACCATCACGATTTTCTAAGGTTTTTATGTTCTTTTGTTCTTTGTTTAAGAAGATAGAGATTTTTCTTGAACCCTCTTTTCTATTATGTTTTATCTATTATGCATTCTTAATTTTCTGTCTTTACATATTTTTTGCCTTTACTTTTATTTTCGAGATTTGTAGAGAAGTTTTCTCCCGACTTTGGTCATAAAATCGATAAGGTTTTTTTTTTCAATCTCTTGCTCTTTATTTTATCAAGTTTTTGCTTTCTTTAATCATGTTTGAGTAATTCGTCGTTGAGTTTAAGGACTCCATTGAAGGGAATCGATTATGTTCGATAGGGATCTTTGCGAGATAAACTTAGCTGAAATCTAGAACTCTTTCTTCTAAGCTTATTCTCTATGCATGAATCTAGTGTGACGACATAGAAACTGATATTAGGATTGATAAAACCACGGGAGTGCTTAATTTATTAACCCGACCTAGCTTGAGAAGAGCAAAGCGTAATAACCTGCAGGAGTTGAGTTATGAAACTTTGTGAACGAATCAAATATGGACAATATATGCGTGTTTAATATCTTGATTACATGCGGGAGTTGAGTAATTTAGAATGCTTAAACATATTAATTGAAGCCGCAAGAGTAGGTCAATTTTCTAATCGTGATTCGAGTTTGTGGAGTTACTAGAATCGATTTTACAAGAGCTTTGTTACCGCATTTTGAATCGATCATATCCCCGAGATATCCCTGTCAATTCCACATTAGTTTTTATTATTTTTAATCTCTTTCATTTTTTTTTTTTGCATTCATCTAGAAATCGTGACAACCTATCCAAAAATCCCCTTTTCGTCTTAGACTTCCTTACTAATTTCGGTTCTAAGATTTTGTAGGTAAGCGAGGATTCCCTGTGGATCGATACCTTAAGTACTACATCGCACAGCTTTGCACTTGCATATACCTAGTGTTATGAATATTATTACATGAAGCTACGATAAACTCTAGCAGCATCAAGTTTTTGGCGCCGTTACCGGGGAATCCAATCGTCTTCCCCTTCACAATCTAAGAGGTTAGTAAATCGACTCTAAGACAACTTTTTATTTTTATTTATTGGTTTTGTTTTTCTTCGTTTAAGGTTTTTGAAACTGCGGTATTGTGAGATCACGATTTGCAGTCTAATCGGTGCAAATTACTGATCGGCCAACTACTCTCAAGGACGTTTGAGATCATGTTTACTATCGAGGTTATTATTTTGCATCTCCCATGATCAACTCACGACCTCAAGCTTACTGTCTTAGAACAAGATCCTTCTTTGACTACGCTCATCTCACCACCAACGTCGATCTAACCGACGTTAAACAAAAGCGCTCAATGGAAGGCAACCCATTTTTCCGTACGTTTTTTTTTCTTTTCTATTAACACTTTCTTTTTCTTAGTTTCAGGCTTTCATAAATTCAAAAAACCTATAAAAAAATGAAAAAAATAATATATGATCTCGGTTCAAGACTGCTCGACTCATCATGAAACGAGCAAAAACCACCTTGGCCGCAAAAGAGTCTGGCCGCGGCCGCAACATCATGACCAGCGGTGAGACGTCCCTCGACCACGCATGCATCATCTCGACCCGCGACCAACCAACACTCGGCCGCGGTCGCATCACTTCTACCTGCGGCCAACCTTCTGTCATCATGTGGTCGTTTTCCTTTAACCTGCAGTCGAGTACCATCATCCTGACCATCCAATCCATATTTTCCCAGCCATTTCCAGCCCATATGGACGTGTCCATCATCCCCATTCCATCCCCGAAACTTTTTCAATTTATTACAACTCTATTTCTCGTCCTTACTCGATTTATTTCCCACTGGGGACAATGAGTTTTAAGTCTGGGGGAGAATTCCATCCCTTACTAACCACCTTTTATATCATGAGTCTTTGCATTTTTAGTGCTTTCTTTTAAATTTTTCAATATTATCAAAAGTAGGAATACAATTTTGATGGAATGAGTCATGCTCCTCTTGGTCGCGAGCGCAATGCTTCCAGCCACGGCCAATGGCTTCTCGACAGAAATCCATGACGATAACCAAATTGTGTGCTTCTACGTTATTTCCTAGTAACATGCTCTTTCGGAATTTGGTTTTAAACTAGGCTGTAACTAAGAGTAGATATTAATGCAAAATTTCCAGAGTAATTTAGACCGTAGAGATTCTTTAGAATAGAATATACTAGCTCTATTATACTTGGACTTTAACTTGACTTATTTTTCTCATCAAATTTTTTAGGCGAGACAATGAATCAGACATACTTAGACTTTACCATTCTTTGTTGTCCTAGATGGCCAGTTAATCTTTAGCTTGTACCCTACCCCGAACGTTAACCATCATTTTCGAAAGTCATGCGCTCTTCTTTTATTGTTTTATGTGCATATATGTGCAGAAACGCCGGAGAGGGAGGAACGACACAATTTTCAGTCACTTGAGAAGACACAAGATTGGATGGATTCAGTTAAGGAGGTATCAATAACAATTCAAGATTAAAAGTTGCCTTGGAAATCTTTCATTATTGGTTATTTTTGTCCTCCCTAGACTCACGTTCTAAAGGCATTTCCGCTTTCAAAAATAAAAATAAAATAATAATAATAATAATAACAATAATAATAAACAAAAGGAAAAGAAACAAAAACCTAAACAGTCTTAGGTGGTCGATATTCTTATACCAAGGCAACCATGATTCATTTGTGAGGAGTAAGACACCATTCAAATCATTACATGTGCTTTCTTTGTTTCCTAATCTATGAGGTGATTCTTCGGTATTTGTGGAGGCATATACTCGCTTTGGCTCAAGTCATGATTCGGGGGCTTCGTCATCTCATAGGAATTTTAGTTCGGAGTTAAATTGCGATATTGAAATCACTGTCGATTATCTTCGGAATCTGTTGCAGATTCGAAGAGTTCCCAAGTCCAAGAAGTTATGTATAGGCAACAAAAGAACTAAGAGGATCATCACGGGGTTCCCGAGCAAGGACAGTGGCTGGGAAGATTATTTATTCTTTTTCTGTATTTCCTAAGCTTCTGTCGATGGCAACTGTCTTTGCTTGATTAGGACAAGATGAGGACCACTTGGTAGCCGACTTGTAGATTTTTGGCTCGGCGCGTTGTTTAGTTTCGATCTCTGATTTTATCCTTCTATTCTTGTAGATCACGACTTCTTTCCTCCGATTCCAAACGATCTGACCGAGGTATTTGTCGCGTTAAAGGCTGTGAAGGTTCACTGGGGAAAGTATTTTTCCCTTAGGAGGATAGAGAGGGCATGGGCACTTTTTACAGAGCTTCGATCAGTTCGGATTCTTCATCTTCGGAGGACCTCAGGACGACTATGGTAAGCATGGTGTCGGTTCGCGACAGGAAAGCGAGGGAAAACAGAGAGGCAGCGAGGCGAGTTGCCGAAGAATCCGCAGCACGGACTCTTGAGGCGACAGCTTCTGAGGCGATCGTATCTGCCCCCGAGGCGACTGTTCTTGAGGGATCATTAGTGATGATGTGGGGGGGGGGAATCCGGTCATTCCTTCCCAGCCTCTCCCCCCTTCCCGACCGAGGAAGGAAGATAAATTGTGTTGGCCCTTCACCCGACTTCGAGACCTTCTGCTTCCGCTTTGACGAAACACGCCGAGGCGCCTAGCCAAAAGCGTTTTGCATCGGGATAAAGTTGCAGGAAAAGAGAAGAGACGTAATACTCCTGCTACCGCCCCGATGTCTTAGGAGCTAGTTCTTAGTGATGCTATTGCATCTGCGACTGTTTTCGTAAGAATTAACGGACCCGATATCCATTTCCCTCTGCCGGATAAGCTAGGAAAGGATAAGGCGTATGCCAACATGTCGCAACATGGCACCAAGGTACGAATTGGTCTTTGCGGAAGTTTTTTAAGTAGTGATTTGGATCCTCATTCGTCCCCTTTTTATTGTAGTTGTCTGGATCCTCATTCGCCTCTATCAACGAGATGGTTGTTGCTTACGAATCGGAGGATCGTAAGGATAGACGTCGTGTCGAGGATACGAGGAAAAGTGCCTCAATGGTGAAAACAAACATTACGAGGCAGAGAAAAAATTTGAATGGGCAAAGTTGGGGCGAGCGTCGATCTGTTGAAAGACGCCAATGATAAGGTATACGAGCTGGCTGAGGTGAACAACAACCTTGAGCTTCTTGACATCCTTCGAAAGGATAATCCTCCGACTCTCAAGGCCGAGGCAGCGAAACTGATCAGTTGGAATCCCGACCTGGTCGGGGTGGATGGAGAATTTGAGAGGTTCGCTTCCTGCTTAATGGAAGGGCTTAGAGTTTCTCATGTTTCAGAAGATTCGGTGGCCACTCTTCTTGGGAACGAGCTGATTGAAAATAATGCAGCTAGTGTTGGCGTCACCGAGTATGCACGGTCCAACGAGCGCGTTTTTGGAATCGCAGATCTCACGATTGAGGATAATGAAGTAAACCGTCAGGGACAGTAGTTTTGTTCATGTTGTAATATCGTTCTTTTTTCAGACTTGTGTTTCTGTTTTCATTGAACATATGCATGCATGGCTTTTATTCAAGTGTGTTTTTGTATTTGTCTTCCGAGGTATCGTGAATCATGAAAGATGAGAATGTAATAGAGAACGAGGTGTTTTATGACTTGAGATTTATGATGTGGCTTTCATTTTTGAGTTGATTTTAGAACGTTCCGACCATGTTCAAATCTCATACTAAGTGGTGTGTTCTGAAACAATCCATTTAGTACTATGTTGTTGAGATGTCGAAAACCAGTGTGCTGACAAGCATATGATTACTGGGTTTTAGATTTTGCCTCGGTTTTAAGGCTTGTAATGTAGACTCGACTTACATGCCCATTTCGATGGTAAAATTATGAGTGGTTCGGTGATATTCATGCATTTCACATATTCTATCTTGCATTTTAGTTAACACTTTTAGTCATTTGCATGCATGATCATAGCTTTGTTTCGCATTTTGGTTTGGGTTAGAGTATTAGGTGTTTGCATTAGGTCCTATGAGTCTTGCATGCATTTGGAGCGTTTTATAGGTGCTTGGAGTCATTTTGGAGAAGTTTAGAGAAATGGAGCAAAAAGGACCATTCCATAGCGTCTGAAAGAACTGGCAGGAAGAAGTACTCCCGGTCTGATTCAGATTCCATTGCCTTCATGGAAGTTGTATCCCAGTGAGTTAGCTTTCCACATGAGCTACAATCAAGTCATTCGGACGTGTGGTTTGAGAGATATGGATGTTTGATTGGAGACGTATCTGCCTGGTCGAGAAATAGTCTTAACTTGGCACTTTTTGATATGGCCAAATCATCTACAAAAGCGATTGCTTTCTTTGGAATCATTCAACGGATATATTGTTTGTTTTCATCATCTACAAATAGGTGGGAGCTATTTAAGGAGATGGTAGGAGGTCTCACACTTAAGTCATTATCAGAGACTCGCTGGGAAAGTCGTGTTCGAGCAATTAGATTTCAGACTCCAAAAATAAGAGATGCGTTGGATTACTTGGCAGAAAATTGTGATGATCCTGGAGCTCGCAGCGATGCTGAATCTCTTGCTACAAGTGAAACTCATGGAATTGGAGGATTTGAGTTCTTATTTGGTATGGTTATTTGGTATGATCTTCTATTTACCGTCAATACGGTAAGTAAGGCGATGCAATCAGAGCATATTGATATTGATAATGCTCTTGTTCAATTGAAAGGGTTAGTTTCGTTTCTGAAAAACTACAGAGAAACCGGATTTGAAAAAGCAAAACCAGAAGCTAAGATTATTGCAGAGTCTATGGATATCGTGCCAGAATTTCCTGTGAAACGAAAGCGCATTATTAAAAGGAAAAAACATTTTGATGAAGAGGTGGAAAGAGATGATGAATCTGAGATGTTAAGCGAGGAAGAGAAGTTTAAAATCGATTTTTCCCTGAGAATCGTTGATCAAGCTATAGTATCTCTACATGTGAGGTTTGAACAATTTGAAGAGTATGGAAAAATATTTGGATTATTGTTTGATCTACATAAGCTCAAATTGGCAACAGATGGTGATATAAAGGCAGCATGTATCAACCTTGAAACTTCTCTTAAACATGGTGAGATTTCATACATTGATGGAAATCATTTATTCCTTGAGATCAGAGTTTTAAGAGAAGTTTTACCAAGCGAGATCAAGAAGGCTATTGAAGTGTTAGATTTTTTGAAAAGATATGAAGGTCGTTGTTATCCAAATACATGGATTACATATAGAGTGATGCTAACAGTTCCCATTCCAAGTTAAAGTTAATAAAGTCTTACTTGCGATCAAGTATGTCAGAAGAGAGACTGAATGGCTTGGAAATGTTTTCAATTGAGAGAGATATGGTTGGAAATCTTGACTATCAAAGTCTAATGAAGGACTTTGCAGGAAAAAATGCAAGAAGAAATATTTTTCGAAATCCATAGATTGTTATTAGTTTTACTTTTTTGTTGAAAAACTTGTGTTTCATTAGCAGTTTAACATTTTTATCTGAAATTTTTTTTTTATAAGATTTTTTATGATATGATTAATGCCCCCCCATTTTTTTTGTTTATTTCAAGCCCCCATAATTTCAGGGCCGGTCCAGCGGCCAACCACACCGCAAGCCTTCCATCCTGTCCTAGAACAGGAGAGATAACCGGCCAGTTCACAAATCCACGACCGGCCAGAAGCCACACGGTCCAACACAGCAGCATTCACACATCCAAGTTACTGCATCAGCCGAAGTAACTCAAAGATCAGGCCAAATAAAGACCTTCCCGTGCCCAAATTAATCTGAGGTCTTGATGAAAGTCATAGACAATCGAGCTGACTTTCGTTTAGTGGTGGTTTCATATTATTCAGATCAGCTGTTCAAGAGATATGGGAAATATAGGAAGGACACGTCTATCTGGCATCCAAACGAGTTCTGCTCCAAATACGACGTCTGAAAGATCAACCCAGACGAAGGGTTTCCACTCCGATTCAGCTTCTGCGGTCTTCAAAGAAGTTGTAGCCCAGTGAGTTAGGTATCCACATGAGGTGGTGTGAGACCATTCGGACATGTATTCCAGGAGTTATCGAGGTTTTACCAACCGGTGATCTTCTCACCTCGACCTACTTTCAACCGGGTCAATACCCGATTTCTCCCGGGTTGACCCGGTCCGCCCAGCTTCCTATGAATTGTAAAATGACCCAAATTTAATTCTAAGTCTTTTTCCCAAAACTTTCCTAAGGCAAAAACCTCTGTTTTATTTTATTCTTGGATTTTTGGAAGAGACCTTTGGATTTTAATGCAATCTTGAGTTCAATTCTTCTTAATATATCTAATCTTTCTTTCATTTTAATCTTTCTAATCTCTAATCATGGATTCAATCATTTTCCTTATGGGATTTGAGGGTTTCTCCATGATTAGTGAGTAGGTTCTTTTAGGGCTCATGGATGAGGTTGATTAGGGGTTTTCTTGTTTGATCTATGATGTCTAGTGATTAGATTACATGTTTCCTCTCTTATTTAAAGTTAATAATGCTAGATTAGGCTTGGGAAAGCTAATATAGATCATAGGGAATTTCATGCACACAAGGTGTTCGATGAAATTCCCCAATAACTAAATAAGAGATTTTACTTGTTTAGCCTAAGGGATTAGTTGTCTAAAGAGTATTATGGCCATTAGAACTTGATTTTCATGCTTGTTAATTAAATTTTCACAAATGAAAATTTGTTCTTGATTAGTTGATTAGCAAAGTGATTAAGACCATGAGAGTGGATTAGTCTTGTTTAAGTGTTCTAGGCTAACGAAGACATGTTTGATTGTTTGTTTAGACATCATAGGTTAATCATAGAACTCTCCAAAGTCGATAACCTCATCCAAGAGCTTGCCTTTATTAAGTTATTAATCTCGTTTAAGATTGTTTAGTCTTGTTTGCTTATTTACTTGCTTAAATTTCAATTAGGTTGCTAGATTAAAACCACTTGATTTGCTTAGCTTATATAGTTTCTTGGATTCCTATTGTGTTAGCCTCTCACCTCCTTGGTTTGATATCTTAAATACCACAATGATATGAGTGGGATTTGAGTAATTGATTAGTAAAAATCCTACTATCATTCGGTCGAGGTATGTCATTTCCTTCCTCTGGTCTATACATACATGCCTTTAATTTATATTGCGCAATTTAATCCGCGATGGATTGTAATAGAACCCTAATCCGTATAGGATATAGCGGTTGAAATCTGTACATGATTGTGTGGGTTCGTTATTGTGGCCAGCAACAGAAGAAATTGATAAGAACGTGTCAATATATAATTGCATTGGGTGAAAGATTTAGAATTTGCGAGAGACCGTGTTTACATAGATCGGACTATATGAGTTTACGCACCCACTCCCTCCCCCTTTTAGAGAGGGGGGACAGCTGAACCTTTCCGAATATTGGTTGCCTACATACCCTTTTCAGGGATTAAGCCGTCACGTAGTTTATGGATAGGATAAGATGTTTTAGTGATAGTATTTCTTCAAATGCATATCGTTCCACGATCTTGGGATTGGAACGTCGGACATGTTGGCGAGCTCGTACACTCCTGGGTGAACCACCTTAGTGACTATGTAAGGTCCTTCCCAATTAGCTCCTAGTTTACCAGCGTTGTGTTCCGCAGTGTTCTGAAACACTTTGCGAAGGACCATGTCTCCTTCGTTAAATTTCCTGCTCCGAACATTAGACTTGTAGTATTTGGTTGTTGCATGCTGTTAGTTCTGTATACGTATCAGGGCTAGGTCGCGTTGCTCGTTCAGTAAGTCTAATTCATCGAATAGCATCAAATGATTGAGTATCTCTTGTCCGGGTAGAAGTTGGCATCGTACGCCGGGAATTTTCACTTTGGGAGGAATCACGCATTCCGTTCCGTAGACGAGAGTGAAGGGTGTTTTTCCTGTGGCGCGACGCGGGGTAGTCCGATGGGACCAAAGTACTCCTTCTAGCTCGTCAGCCCATCGACCCTTTTTCTCGTCGTGACATTTTTTCAGACCATCAAGGATAGTCTTGTTAGCTACTTATGCGTGTCCGTTTCCTTGTGGGTGGCGTGGTGTTGATTTTCTCAGCCGTATCTTTCATTTCTCCCAGAACGCCTCGAATCTTGTTGAGATAAATTGAGAACCGTTGTCTGTGACAATGATATACTCATATATAGCATGTCTTAGTTTGCATTTTATTTAGAGTTTTGTGTAATTTACTTGCATAATTGATATATCATGGGTTTTACCTGTTTTAGGCCATGATATAAATCTTATTTATAGAGTCTTTCTAGTATTTTGGAGTCTTTTCGATTCTTTACAGGTTTTAGGTGACTTTGGGAGAAAATGAGCCGTTTTGGGTGAAAATGAGCATATGGAGATGCAGAGTCATGTAGAGACGTCAGAAGTTTGGCATTCGTTGAAGAATTTCCCACAGATGGATTAAGCTCATATTTGAACACAAGCCAGATCAATAGATTAGCTTTCATTTGGAAGTGGTTTGAGGCCATTCCAATGGTGCGATCAAAAGTTATGCCAGTTTTAGTGAAGACAGTACAGTCTGGCGAGCAGAAGAGTCGGCACAGAGGATGAGTATCGACCGATACCGACTTCAGGAAGAAGGAAACGTGAATTTTTACAAGTTTGAAGTTTGCAACTTGGTGCACAAGACTTTAATAATTACCAGAAGCCCCAAAACGTGTTTTAGATTTATAATTAGGGTTTTCAGCCACTTTGGTGGCTAGGCTTTCATTACTCTTGATTCTACTTTGGTTTTTGGAGAGACAACTCTGAACTCCTATTTCTTATTGATTTCTTTGATGATCTATTCAATCATGTTGTTTTCATTCTCTATGTCTGAGTAGATCTCTTGTTAGGTTTATTGTTCTCATAAGGGTTATCTCTGAATGTTATATTGATTAGTTATTAGGATTCACCATCTGAATTATTTCTTCACCATATGTTGTTTGCAAAGCTAATTCTAGATTGATCACCTAGAACTTAGATCTTAGGACAATTGATTAGGCCCGAGAGTGCGATTAATTACATGATAGAACCTAAGGTGAGCAAAATAACTATTCGCAAAGAGATATGGTTTAGTTGTTTTGTGAAAAAATCAAACCTGATTTAAAAGCTGATTTAGACTTTAGGATTCGCAAAGAGATTTGGAATTCCTAGGATTTAGATTTAGATAGTTTTCGCAACGAGAGTTGGTTAATTATATCTTAGTGATTTGAGTTCAAGAACCACGCTAAATCTGAATCTTGACTAGTAAGTTTATCTGCATTCATTGATTTCCTGAGAAGTAAATCAATCGAATTTATTTCCTGAACCTATTTTTCTCCAATAGAATTTACAACCATTTTAATTTTCATTTTGCTATCAATATCATTGATCGTTTAGTTTAACTCTCACCTATATAATCTATGGTGTGTCTCTGTGAGTCCTTGTGTTCGACCCCTACTTTACTGCAACTACTGCTTAGTACTTTTAGGGTATTAATTTGAGCATATCAAATTTGGCGCCGTTGCCGGGGACTCAATTTCGCCATTAGATTTTAGCTTAGAATTTCGTCTAAATCGTTGAGTATCGATCGACACCCTAGTTGTATCGGTCGATACCCGTCGTGAATTTCGGTTACATACGTTCTTGACTTTTGTGTTTCAGGTGCATGCCTCTTCGTGAAACCAGAAGGAACAAGAACACTCCGCTAGTTGACCTGTGAAAACGAGCAGCTAGCACAGTTGGAAAGAACAAACAGAAAAGTAAAAAGGAAAGCAGAGATGAACAACAATACAATGATTTTGATTCAGGATGCTGCTGGAGCTTTGAGAGACCAAGAGGGTAAATTGTGCAATGAGAGAGGGTAGAGAATTGATGAAGATGGAAATATCATTGTCCCTGCAATTGCTGTGAATGAAGGGAACGCTGTGATTAATCGCGGTAGGACGATTGGTGAGTACATTTACGCCAATTGATCAGCGATTCGCCCTCCTGCTTTTCAGAGGAATGACTTTGAGCTGAAACCTGCATACCTCACTCTTGTGGGTCAGCATCCTTTTCATGGTCTTTCCAATGAACATCCCATGGACCATATTGAGAGGTTTGAGGATTTGGTCACTAGCATCAAGAGTAATGGAGTGTCCTATGATTACCTCTTCTGCAAGCTCTTCCCATACTCTCTTGGTGAAGATGCAACTTACTGGCTGAAACAGTTACCTCCTGGATCACTGTCCACTTGGGAAGAGACTAATACTGTTTTCCTGAACAACTTCTATGATGATGCACGATCCGAGGATCTCAGGAACAAGATTTCTCAGTTTTCTCAAGGACCGACTGAGGCACTCAAGGCTGCTTGGATTCGTTTCAGGTCATATCAGAGAGATTACCCGCACCATGGTTTCTCTCAGGTTCAGTTGCTTGGTACTTTCTACAGAGGAGTCGATTGGAGGTCTCATATGTCCTTAGATGCTGCAAGTAATGGGAATTTCAACACCAGGTATCCCAACGATGCCTATGTGCTTATTGAGAACTTGGTTTCTAGTAATAGTACCAAGAATGCAGACATGGAGCGCAAGAAGCAAGCTGGTAATTTGGATTGCAGTCAGATTGCTGAGGTGAATGCTAAGTTAGATTCAATGCACAATTTGTTGATGGGAAAGCAGTAGAAGGCTGTTCATCTTGCTGAAAAGGATGAAGTGGAATATGTTAACCACATTGATGGAGTTGGATTTCAAGACAAATGTATCAATGCTCGATCCATCGGTGGTAAGTCCTTCAACGATTGCCAAACTTCTGACGCCTCTGCATGATCCGGCATCTTCATATGCTCCTTTTCACCCAAAACGGCTCATTTTCTCACAAAGTTACCTAAAACCTAAAAAGACTCGGTAAAGGACTAAAAGACTCTTAAAAAGACACTTTGACTCAATAAAAGACACAAAAACAAATGTTAGAAACCGGTAAAAACACAGTTTATCAGTGCTCTTAGGAAAATGAAGTCCGTGGGAAAACGATAGCATGCCCTTGTATTTCCCCTGGGGAGAAAAATTCTCCCTCGATTCCGACCCCACGTGCTGGATACGTTTTTCCCCAGGAAGAGAATTACCCCTCGGTATCGGCTCGGTGTCTCGGCAGTGTCATGCCCGGTGTGAAATTTTTTTTTGGTGGACAGGGACTTTACCGGCTCGGTGTCTCGGCTGTGTCTTGCCCGGTGTGAAAAAAAATTATCTTCGGGACGAAATTTTTTTTCCTCGATACAGTTCCCGTGTATCGGATGCATTTTTTCCGGGACGGCTTTTCCCCCTCGATATCGGCCCCGTGTACCGGCTGTGCTTCGCCTAGGATGGGAATTACCCACCGGTCCGAGCCTTTGTCCAACGGTCCATAGATTGGATCTATTACCCAATGGACCGGCAAGTTAAGTCTTCTTCCTCCCCATTTTCGCGGCCATAGACTCATTTCTTACTCTCAAACTTCATTTGCTCACAACTTTCTCATTTCTCAACCAAAAATCACCATTCAAGTTGCTAAATTCGTCATTTCTCATCATCTTTCTGGATATACCAACATCTTTTCCATTTAAGGACTGCATCTCCAAGGTATTTCACTCAAAAGTTTCGTGAAAATTTCAAGAACTTTAGCATAAATGAAAATATTTCATGATTTTGTTTGTGTAGTGTTTTCTTGGATAAATACCTTGGGTTTATTCTCGAAAACGGTTAAGGTTTGTAGTTCATGAGCTAATTTGCTATGCATTTGAGAAATTTTGGATTTTTGGCCAAGAACTTGAATTTTTGGGATTATGACTAAAAGCTCCAACTTTTGAAATTTGAATGAACTCTTGATGCATAAAGTTGGTGTCTTTGATGTTGCTCATGGAAATTTGATTGCATTTATGCTATTTGAGCAAATTTTCCTTTTGTCTCAAAAATGCCTTGGTTTGAAATGATAAGAGGATTGTTTCTTGGCTTCTTTGAACTTATGGACTCTTTGAGGCAATGTAGGTACAATGAAAACCAAAGAGAATCCAGCACCGGCTTCAAGTTTACCGAAGAAGAAGAGGGAATTGGCGCTAATGTCTTGTGCCGAGGCAAGTAAAAAGAGAAAGAAGAAGACGGGTCAAACTAGTGAAGAAGTTGAGACCGTGGTAAAAGTGGTGCAAGAGAGAAAAAAGAAGAGAGTTCCCAAGCCTAAGAAGAGGACCCCTACCCATAGTGATTACCTCAAGAAGTTCAAGGCGGTGAAATTCGAGGAGACAAAATTCCCGGATAAGATTGTACTTGGGAAAATGGGAATCCTTGAGGATGTAAAATCGATTTTCACAAACATGGGGTTTAGAGGAATCTTTGATGTGGCTAACCTCTCCCATAAAGACCAAGCTTGCCAATTCCTTGCATCATTGGAAGCTATGTTCTATGAACGAGGGGATAAAGACGCCAATGAAGATGATGGCCACGGTTTCATTGAGTTCAAGGTGGGTAGAGAGGCATACAAGATTACATTCTGTGAGCTAAGTCAAGTGTTTGGGTTCAAAGAAGAAGGAACCAAGAGAGGCCTCAAGTTTCTCTACGGGAAGAACGACTTGACTTACTTGTGGAAAGTCATTGGTATGGGAGAATATAATCCAGAGATCATCAAAAGCACATGCATCCGCCACCCCGCCATTCGTTATGCCCATAAGATCTTTGCTCACACCATCTTTGCGAGAAAAGATTTTGGAACGGTTTCGGAAGAAGATATGGAGTTGCTTGCTTTGGGATTGGCACCATTTCTTGACACACCTCAAGACAAACATCTTTTCATTGGAGAGAGTGCACGCCTGTGCCTAGCTGCCGTTCTAGTGAACCACTTACTTGGCTACAAAGATTGGGCTCTCACTACAATCCTCAAGGGGATTAAGTTGGTGGAGGAGACTAAGAACAGGGAGTTTATGGATGAGGCCTATCTCTCGAGGACTAAGTTCTTCGAAGGCAAGATAGGCAAGACTTTCTCCTACAACCTAAATCTCACCGAGACCAACACGGCCAAAGTCATTTTGCCTAACACTCCTCTCACCACACTCTGAGGGAGGAAAGAGATCTACTTGTACCCCACCAATGATCATTTCTACAACCACGCCACGGACCCACCACTAGAAAAAATTTTCTTTCGAAAGAAGAAGGGGAAGAAAATACCAAGAGAAGGTGTTGAATCACCCAAGGGCCAAGAAGAAGGAGAAGAAGATGCACACTCGATTCCCACTTGTCCCAAGTATGGAAGTGAGAGGTATTGCTTTGATCCTTGTGATGGAAGAATGCTGGACGTTACCACTAGACATGCCAACCACCAAACAAGGTTACTTCAACGTTGGTGTAAGTGGCAAGATAAGACAATCCGGAAGTTGGTAAAGGCGGTCAAAGACTTGAAGAGAACGGTTAGAGAACTCACGCGAAAGAAAGGAGGGGAGCGAGAGGAGCTTAGGGAATGCTCTACATCGTTGGACCAACGTCTTCAACTACATGGAGGAGAGTTGGTGATTCACGACAATGATTACATCCCATCCTCCTATGCAGGGAAAGCGGTCAAGAGAAAGACAATGACGACACCGTCTCCGTGCTCTAGCAATCCTTCATACTCGATGGGGTCTTCCTCCCCGTCCGAAAGCTTTTGAGGTATCACTCCAAAAACTTGTACATAGCCTAGCATTTTGTTTTCTTATTTTTGGGTCTCTTCCTTTGATTCATTTCACACCGAGACAGTGTGATTTAAGTTTGGGGGAGAGACCGGTATCTAATAGCATTTGCTTTGTCTTATTTTGATTTTGCATATTGAGTCTCATGCATATCATGCATTTTCAATAATTTTGAAAAATTTGAACTTTTGTGCATTCCATATAGGATTGAGTCTAGATGCATATCATATAAGGTAGCTTTTGCATGATCATTAGGAGCAATGATAGATTTGTCCTTGTAAAGTAACATATTTATAGCCTATTCCAATGCCATTATTGCTTTTGGGATTTTCAGAGCTCGGACGCAATTCCTACTTTCTGGTTAGGATGGGACTTGTTGACCACGATTTTCTCGATAAAGTCTTTGCGAGGTCCGATGAAGCCTGGACCACTTTTCTTTTTGGCTAGGCGGTATGTGAGCTCGTCTTTTCGTTGTAGTTGGTATATAGCGCTTTCCTTTGCGATCTGGAAACCTGCCATGTAGTATATTCTGGATTCTTTTTGACTCCCCTTGATTGTTGCGATCCCATGCTGGGAGGGAAATTTTATGCATTGATGGTATGTTGAGGACACAGCCCTCATTGAATGTATCCAAGTTCTTCCCAGGATGACATTGAATGGGGCTGACCTGTCTATCACCGTGAATTCGACCATTCTTCTTACTCCGTCTGCTATTACAGGGAGTTTTATCGTTCCGAGAGATAGCATGGTTTCCCCGGAAAAGCCTGTTAACACCATCTTATTTCTTTCGATTTTGTGATCTGGTATATCCATTTTCCTAAGGACGCTTAGGAGGATGAGTTCTACAGAGCTCCTTGTGTCTACGAGAATCTTAGTGATGAGGAGAGCATCGTCATGTGGAGAATCTAGCTCGACGGCCTCGCTTTCCCAGAATGAAATTTGCGTGTTAGGTCCCTTGAATGGGGTCCTATCACGTGCGTCGGTGTTTACCCTTCTTTGATGTTTCTTGATTGAGTTTACGGAGTAGCGACAAAGCTGGGATCCTCCATGAATAAAGTTAATCCTTTTCTTCGTGCTGGGAGGAGGCAGATCTGTTTCCCTGTCTTTCGGGGGATCTCGCCTCGTCGCACCCTCGGATGAACGTTCTCGCTTACGATCATCCTCGGACGGGCGATCACGCCTTTCATCGTCTCGAACTGGGTAATAGTTCTTCCTCGGAGGAGGTTTTTCCAGCTCGATTTTGCCCAGCTCTCCTGCTGCGAATTTGGCAGCGAGCTGCTTCTTCACCTCATGGCACTCTTCTGTCTAGTGACCCTTAATCTTGTGGAAATCACACCACTTGTTGGGATCGTAAGGCTTGAATCTATTACGAGGTGGGCTTCCCACTGAGTATGAGTGTATTCCCTGGCTTTGTTTCTGATCTTGGGACTCCTTTTTCCCGGATTTACTAGATCATTGGGAGTTAGTTGTCTGCGCTTGCTTAGTCGAGGTTGCGGGTACGTACTGCTTTGGTTGAGCTGCACTCGCTTCTTCGAGTATAATCCAGCGCGATGGAATGCATCATCTAGTGATACGGGCTACCGAACTGTAAGCTTTTCAAAGAATTTTGAGGTTTTTAGCAATCCGTTTTGGAGGGCTTTCAGGACCGTTGGATTATGCAGATCAGCGATTTTCGCTTTGACGGCTTTAAAGTTGTCGATATACGTTCGTAATGAGTCGCCTGGCTTTTGAGTAAGTACCCATAGATCGGCCTACGATGTCTCGATCTGGATAAATACCGAATACTGCTTCAAGAATGCAGCTTGAAGTTGGGTGAAGTTGTCAATTGAGTTTGGTTTCAGGGAGGTAAACCATTCCAAGGCCGAATCAGTTAGATTTTCGGTGAAGAAACTGCAGCGTGCTGACTCGAGGTCGCTTATATGCTCAAATTAATACCCTATTTAGATACTAAAGCAGTTGTTATAGTATAGCTAGGGGTCGAACACAAGGACTCACAGAGACACACAATAGATTATAGATGTGAGAATTACGCTAAGCAATCAATGGTATTGAAAACAGAATGTAAACTAAAAAGGTTGTAAATTCAATTAGAGAAAGATAGGTTCAGGATATTTCTCAGGGAATCACTGAATGCAGACAAGTTAACTAACATGATTCAGATTTAACGCGGTTCTTAAACTCAAATCACTAAGATATAGTTAACCAACTTCCGTTGCGAAAACTATCTAAATCTAAATCCTATAAATTCCAAATTCCTTTGCGAATCCTAAAATCTAAATCAGGTTTGATATGTTCACAAAACAACTAATCCAAATTCCTTTGCGAATAGTTATTTTGCTCACCTTAGGTTCTATCAGGTAATTAATCGTACTTCCGCGCCTAATCAATTATCCTAAGATCTAAGTCCTAGGTGATCAATCTAGAATTAGCTTTGCAAATAATCTATGGTGAAGAACTAATTCAGATGGTGAATCCTAATAACAAAATCAATCTAGCATTCAGAGAAAACCCTATTGAGAACCCTGAACCTAACAAGAGATCTACTTAGACATGGAAATTGAAGCAATCAACATAAATGAATAAATCATCAATAGAATAAAATAAGAATAGAATAAAACAGGGGTTCGAAATCTGCTCTCAGACGAACAGAGTTCTGACATGTCTCCCCTCTCTCAAGCTCTCTCAGAAATCCTTAAACAAATGTAAATGAAAAGCACACCGCCAAAGTGGCTGTAAAACCTAGTTTAATAGTCTAAACACGAATTGGGGTCTTCTTGTAAATATTAAAGTCTTCTGGGCAAGTTCTGCAATTCTTCAAATTTCATTAAAGTCGCGACTTGTAATCTGCTTCGATGGGTGTCGATCGATACCAGGGGGTATCGATCGATGCTTGAAGCTTCGATTGGGCACATAGTCGCCAGACTTCAGTTTTGCTCCATAATGCTCCATAAAACTCCAATATTTCCAATAATTCTCCAAATGTGCTAAAACCTGTAAAAGACTCTATAATAGAATAAAGACTCGATAAAACGGACTTATATCATGGCTTAAACGAGTTAAAAACCATGATATATCAACTCCCCCAGACTTAGCCTTTGCTTGCCCTCAAGCAAATAGAAGACTAAACTAGAGAAAGAGGTTTGAAAACATAGAGACTCACATGTTCTTGAAATGTGAAAATGACCAATTTCCCAAGCACCCAAATGTCACTTAACCAGCTTTTTGATCTAACCACCATGTACTTCTCCGTAGACATTCGCAGCTCCCCAGACTACCCACATTATTTCGCAGCATTGTTCAATCAAGCCATCCTCGCCAGTTTCATCGTTTTGAATTAGTATCAAGAACCTTCTAGATTCTTTCCCATACAATATCATGACAAGGAACCACCATTTTTCACACTTTTTGGTATTATTTCTCTCCCCTAGACTTATTTCTTATTATGTTTTTTTTTTTTAGCTTTGCATATACAAATCAAGGTACGAGACGCGAGTATTGATGGTGTTTGCCACCTGATCCCCGGTTCTTCCCTCTCAACATATCAAAGGATGTAGGCGAATAATGGCATCATAGTAAAATCCTAGCCTCGCTTCCAATCCTCAGTGTGATAATTCCCTCTTGAGTAGAATAATGGGATCGCTGGAAATTTTTCTAACCCTCTACTCAGAAGAAAATCATTTCATCTTTTAATGCACTTATTAATTAACTTGTAACAGGGAGAGAAATATCATTACTTAAAACACATATGGGTTCCTTTGTCATATACGAAAAAGGAATCAAGCTCTATAGATACTAACCACATTGATGAAGTGCAAAAATTTGGCTCAGGCTTTAAAGAACTTTGCTGGAAACATGAGTGTCTTCTGGTTAACTGGTCAGCCTTTGGATTTTTCATTAGTCGATCTAGAACTGATTCTGTAACAATGGTCACTTAGAAGCAAGGTCAGATCAAAAGATTCAAGAAAAAGATCACAGTCTCAGACAAAATTTTAACTCAATAAAACAACGAATGACACAAAAACGGACTGACTCTAAGAAAAACAAAAACAAAGTCAGCTACTCCCTACCCCAGACTTGAACAACACTTTCCCCAGTGTTATCTAGCCTGGAGTTGGTGAAAGAAAACAAATGAACTGAGTGGACTATGAAAACCAGAAACCGTACCTTTGCAGGGTATCGATCGATACTGGCAGGTATCGATCGACACCAGCTGTATGTCGACACACTGATTGAAAATTAGTGGTGTCGAGTTGCTTAACTAGAAAAAGCATTCCATTGTGTTAGATGTTAGCACTGTTAGGAACACTCAAAAACAGGTTAAAAGCAGCATGGTAGATCAAATATAAATCCAAAGAAGTACAAATGCAAAAACAAAAACTGACATAAGTTCAACAGAAAAGAAAAATAAAAGAAAAAGAAAGAAAAATACAAACGTGAAGATCAAATAGAAGGATTACAAATCCTCCTCAGTGGCGTCAGAGTCATCGCCAGCAGTGCCAGATGGTCCAACGTCAGTGGGCGTGCACGGTGAACGTGGTGAAACAGGACGTCGAGATGAGGTAATGGCGGTCCAGATCGTCTGCAGACTCGCGACTACACACCGCTGAAAAGGATCCATCTCCATCTCATGTAGTTGGTGAAGAGAAAACGCAGCAGCGAAGGGAGGTGGCTCGCGTTGCGGTTGACCCCTAGCAAGGTCAGATGCGGGTGGTAGTGCTCCAGTAGCTGAGCCTCGCCTTCGTGTAACCGGTGCAGGCTCCATGTCAGCAGGAGCAGGTGCAAAAACCAACTGAGTAGGGTCACCGCCTATGTGTGTGGGATCGGTGTTGGGGAGCTGAACCAGATGGTCCCCCGTAGAAGTGCTGAAAACCCAACGTCTGAACGGCTTCAGCCAACGCAGATGCTCCAAGCGCGCTTCGTCCATGAGCTCGCAGGAAGTTACGATCGAACAACTAGTGGTGCTGATCCCTAAATGCAGAAAAATGGGAGTGAGAAGACTGCCACCGTCTCGGTCTTCGATCGGCTTGTAGTCCTAGAAGTCTTGTCGCGTCCGGTTAAAGGCTTAACCTTCAGCGACCTCAAATGGTGCGCAAAGACATCACCTAAGTTGACCGCGAGGTCCATCTCAGGCCACTCATATGCCTTATCAGAAATAAGGTCTCCAATCCCAATGGATAGAACAATCAGCTCAGCAACTCTCATCTTGTTCGGCTCCATCTTACACAACAGAATGTTGCTCAGGATCCTCACAAGGCAACGCAGGACAAGATGGCGCACATGCATTTGTGCAGTGGTCTTGCTGTCGTAGGCTCCATGCCCAAAGTGAGACCAGAACCCCTCAACATCCATGAATTTGCGCGGAAATTCGCACCTAGAGAAGTCTTTGTGAAACCAAAATATGTCGCAGAGCTCCTGAAAGGATATCCTATATCGTACACCGCGAATCAGAAAAGTCAGAACACCTTGTTGTGCGGTTACCGGAGGCTCACTGGTGTATTAGACGCGAACATAAGAAAGGAACTGGCAAACCAAATCAGGGTACAAGTCATATTGCCGGGTAGGCATCGTCCCCAATCCAATCTTGCGGATCAAACCGTCGAGCTCCCTGTCAAAACCTAGATGCCGCATAGTGTGCGTATCAACAAACCGAGTGGGACGCACATCAACCAACTGCCATGCGTTGTAGAAATCGAATCGTAATCATCCCACTCCTCGGAAATAGGCCTATCGGTTCAAGCCTTGCTCTCCGTGATCTACTTGTTTGTCCCCTCGAAATCACCTCTCAAACGTATCATGGCTGATGAGGACATCGAGTCAACGACCCAAGTCATACAAGCACCACTAGTACCAAGTGGACCAGTGACTAGAACCAGGAGCAGGGACATGGAAAAGAAGTTCAACATGTTCATGGACCAGCTCAGACAAGAAGGTTTCTTCAATACGGACACTAGTCCGCTAAGCTCATTTGCGAGCAGTTATTGGGCCGATACTTCGAAGCAGGATCCACTTATGATCCCGGATGATTCAGAAGGCGATCCACATATGGATTTGAAGCTCTTTGAGTCTAGTTTCCAGAACACTAAAGATCAGCCCAAGAATCCTTACCATTCGGACCAGAACGTCCAAACACTGAAGACATATCGGCTGGATCCAATGCTGGCCGATAACACTAAGTGGCCACTCATCAAGCCCAGGCTCGTGGCCCACTTATCTATGGTCGACTTCACTTCAGCAGAGATGACTTAGGCCCAAGGAAGGTAATTAGTTGGGTTTGTAAGTCGTTTGGCGCTCTTTTCCCAACCTTCGTTTTTATCCCACTGGGTTTTGCGAAGATGGGTTTTTACCGAGGCCTAACGACTTGCAAATATTATTGGCCCAATTAATGACTCTCTGTAAGCCCATGAAGACCATATACACGAGCCTCACTTCTATTTGTCTTAAGTCTTTTAATTATTTTGTAAACGGGCCTAAATTGTTAAGGACCCGTCTTGTTATTTCCTTTTCGGTTTATTTATTTTTCTTTGGGGCGTGAGCTTGCTTTAAAAACCCTAGGGCTTTGTCTTTCTCATTCAAGCAGACAATAAGAATTTTCCTTGGTTATTTTCGAGTTTTTGTTTGGAACAAAAACGTTTTCTCTCTTTAGATCGTGAGTGAGTCCGATCCTTAGGGAAACCCCTTGAAGTATCAAGAGACCGTCGCCTCTCTTGTGGTTCTCATCGCCCCACCAGCAACCTCCATCTTATCCCGTTGATAGAAGAGAGAGACCTTAGTCCAGCTTCTACAACACTTGAGCTCGTATCATTTTGGTATCAGAGCTTTAAAAGCTCCTGAATCTAAGGTGTAAACGTTCCCTTATCATCTTTAATTTTCTGTAATTTTTTTTCTTGTTCTTGTTAGGTTGCTAGATTCAAAAAAAAAAAAATATAGAAGAACCATTGTTGTCGATTTCTTTGTGCACCTTAGCAATATTGATCAAAAAAAAAAAAAGGAAACTTAGCATAATCTTGGTTAAATCGATTTGTCATTGTTCCTTGTAGGAATTTTTTTGTCAAAATTAAAAAAATAGAAAGAAACCATATATTTGCAAATTTTTTTTCCTTACCTTACTTGTTAGTGTCGATTTTTTTTTTTAATAAGATTAATCAAAAAAAAAAAAAGGAAACTTAGCTTATTCTTAGTTATTCGATTTTGCAATTGTTCCTTTTAGGATTTTAGTCAAAAAAAAAATAGAAAGGAACCATATACTGGAACATATATTTGCAGAAATTTTTTTTTCTTACCTTACTTGTCATTGTCGATTTTTTTTTTTTTTTTTTTGGGTTTCATTGATACACCTTGTTGAATTTTTTTTGCAAGGAGAAACAATGGAAAACAATGCTGTACCGCAAGATCCTAACGCCATTCTCATGCAAGCAATCATGGATATGCAGCAACAACTCCAGAGCGTAGTCCAAAGACTAGACCAGAGGGAGCAGCCTCAAGTCAACAACAATCCTCTACGAAGAGCACAACGACGAGCCAACAATCTAGGCGAAGATCCGGACGATGTTCCGATAGAGGAGCAGCCGCGAGTAAGGAGACGAGGACCGAGACAAGACATCTTTGAGGAGGACGAAGGTGACTTCCCAAGGCACCAACACTCCCAGGACATGAAGCTTAAGGCACATACGTTTGCTGGAAAAGTCGATCCCGAGGCTTATTTGGAGTGGGAGCAACGCATGGAGCATATCTTCGTGTACTACGACTACAACGAGCAAAGAAGGCTGGCTTTGGCCGTTGCTCAACTCACTGACCATGCTCTCTCATGGTGGGATCGTGAGGTAGCTGACAGAAGAAGGAGCCAATCACCTCAGGTCAGCACTTGGCGAGAGATGAGACAGCTCATGAAGAAGCGATATGTTCCGAGCTATTATCATCGAGATCTTCAAAAGAGGTTCCGAAAATTATCCCAAGGAACCAGGAGCGTGGAGGAATACTTTGAAGAGTTTGAACATCTTAGAAACCGCTTGGAGCTGGATGAAGACACCGAGACACTCATGGCTCAGTTCTTAGACGGACTCAACGAACGACTAAGCCACAAAGTGGAGAAGCTTCCATACCACGACTTGAAGGACATCTTACACCATGCCATTCAGGCTGAGCAACACTTGAAGAAGAAGTCCTATGCTACTGGACGGACATGGAGTAACCAAACATGGGACCAGAACCGAGCCAAGACCCAAACTCCAACCAGCTTCCCATCTAAGGCCGCGGAGAAGGGCAAGTCGGTCGAAATCGACCCTAGGTTCACTTCTAAGGCCTATGAGCCTAATCAAGGTAAGTTTTCTAACCCAAGTACTTCTAGAACTCGTGACATAACATGTTTTAAGTGCAAGGGCAGAGGACACATGGCTAGAGAATGCCCAAATCCCCGAGTTATGATCATGTTGGATTCGGGTGAGTACGAGTCTCAAGATGAGGCCGATGTGCAAATGACCGAAGCAGCCACTGAAGAAGTAGATTGTGAGGCTGAATATGGTGAGTCTCTGGTCATAAGACGAGCCTTGAACCTCACGGTTCATCCCGACGAGACAGCCCAAAGAGACAACATCTTTCATACAAGATGTTCCATCCGAGGCAAGGTATGTAATTTGGTAATTGATGGAGGGTCATGTACCAATGTAGCAAGTGACTACATGGTCACTAAGCTCTGTCTAGAACGTGCTAAACACCCTCACCCATATAAGCTAAGATGGTTAAACGATAAGGCTGAATTACGCGTCACGGACCAAGTGCTTGTACCATTCAATGTGGGCAAGTACTCAGATGAAGTTTTGTGTGATGTTGTTCCTATGCAAGCTGGCCATCTTCTTCTTGGTAGACCTTGGCAGTTTGATAAGGACGCCATTCACCATGGCCGAAGTAACATGTATTCGTTTGTGCATGATAAAAAGAAGTATAATTTAGCACCTCTTACACCTACTCAAGTACACGAATTACAAGTTAAAATGTTAAAAGAAAAAGATGCATTGACCAGGAACAATCTTTTTATCAAGTCTAGTTATATTTCTAAGGCAATCACTTGCAAAGAACCGGTATTACTAATGATCTTTAAGGAGACTTTAAGTGCAGGTTCTAAGGCGTTGGAGCAACAGCTTCCTACTAAGGTTACTCAACTCTTGGACCGATTTTCTGATGTGTTTCCTGATGAGATACTGCCTGGCTTACCTCCTATAAGAGGAATAGAGCACCAGATCGATTTTGTGCCCGGAGCCCCATTACCCAATCGAGCCGCATATCGCGTTAATCCGGACGAAGCCAAGGAACTAGAGAAGCAAGTGAGAGAACTTATGGACAAGGGCTATGTTCGTGAGAGCCTTAGTCCATGTGCCGTGCCAGTCCTTTTGGTGCCAAAAAAAGATGGGACGTGGAGGATGTGTGTGGATTGTCGCGCGATAAACAACATAACGATCAAATACCGACATCCGATACCAAGGTTAGATGACATGCTTGATGAGCTTTCTGGTTCTAATTTATTTTCCAAGATTGATCTCAGGAGTGGATACCATCAAGTACGAATGAGAGAAGGTGACGAATGGAAGACGGCCTTCAAGACGAAGCAAGGCCTCTACGAATGGCTAGTTATGCCTTTCGGGCTAACTAACGCGCCAAGTACCTTCATGCGACTCATGAATGAGGTTCTTAGACCCTACATTAGTAAGTTTGTAGTGGTATACTTCGATGATATTCTCATTTATAGTCGAACTCTAGCTGAACATTTATCTCATTTAGAACAAATTCTTAAGACGCTTCAACGAGATGGTCTTTACGCCAACTTGAAGAAGTGCACATTTTGCGCTAATGAGCTTGTATTTTTAGGCTTTGTTGTGAGTTCACAGGGACTTAGAGTGGACCAGGAGAAGGTCCAAGCCATCCAAGAATGGCCTACGCCAACAACCGTTAGCCAAGTTCGAAGCTTTCACGGCTTGGCTAGCTTTTACCGACGGTTCGTGAAGGACTTCAGCACCCTTGCTGCACCTCTAACTGCCATCATCAAGAAGGACGTGGCATTCAAGTGGGGAGACGCCCAGGAAGAGGCCTTCAAAGGCCTAAAGGATCGTTTGACTCATGCTCCCGTTTTAACTTTACCCGATTTCTCTAAAACGTTTGAAATTGAGTGTGATGCCTCAGGTTTAGGGATCGGTGATGTGCTTACTCAAGGAGGCAAACCTGTTGCTTACTTCAGTGAGAAACTTAGTGGAGCCACTCTCAACTATCCTACTTATGATAAGGAGCTCTACGCCTTAGTCCGAGCAATGGAGACGTGGCAGCATTACCTACTATCGAAGGAGTGTGTCATCCACACGGACCATGAGACTTTGAAGCATCTTAGGGGTCAGACTAACCTCAAGAGAAGACATGCTAAATGGCTGGAGTTTATAGAGACGTTCCCCTATGTGATCAAGTACAAGAAGGGAAAAGATAATGTGGTGGCCGATGCCCTATCTCGGAGATACGCGCTAATATCGACCATGGAAGCCAAGGTTCTTGGATTTGAAATGATTATTCCATTGTATGAATCTGATGTTGATTTTGCAGAGATATACAAGAACCATGGAAAGGGAGCCCACGCTTCTTACTATGTCCATGACGGTTATCTTTTTTAAGATAAACGCCTATGCATCCCGCAATGTTCGTTACGAGAGCTTATAGTCCGAGAAGCTCATGGAGGAGGCCTCATGGGTCATTTTGGCGTTGAGAAGACTCTTGCCATGCTGAAGGAACACTTCTTTTGGCCACACCTTAAGAAGTCGGTCGAAACTTTCTGTGCAAGATGTATCACTTGCAAGAAAGCCAAGTCTCGGGTTAACCCACACGGTTTGTATCTTCCTTTACCGATTCCTACTTTACCATGGATTGATATTTCTATGGACTTTGTGTTAGGTTTGCCTAAGATCAGACACAAAGACTCCATCTTTGTCGTGGTGGATCGGTTCTCAAAGATGGCACACTTCATCCCATGTGCCAAGACAAACGATGCTACACAAACGCAGACCTCTTTTTCAAAGAGATTATCCGCCTACATGGAGTACCTAGGACGATCGTCTCAGATCGCGACACCAAGTTCCTGAGCCACTTTTGGAGAACCCTCTGGAAGAAGCTAGGCACCAAGCTGCTCTTCTCCACGACCTGCCATCCACAAACCGATGGCCAAACTGAAGTTGTTAACCGTACACTTGGGACGTCGCTTCGAGCAACAATAGGGAGAAATCTTAAAACTTGGCTTGAAGCTCTACCTTTTGTCGAGTTTGCTTATAATAGAGCTGTCCATAGTGCTACTCATTTGTCTCCTTTTCAGGTTGCATATGGATTTAATCCACAGACGCCATTGGATCTTAAGCCTCTACCTCAAACGGAGTTCTTAAACCTCGATGGAGCCAAAAAGGCCGCGGACGTGAAAAAGCTACACCAATCGGTCAAAGATCAGCTCGAAAGAACCAATGCCCTATGTGTGAAGAATGCCAACAAGGGCAGGAAGCACGTGTCCTTTGAAGTTGGAGAATGGGTGTGGTTGCACATGAGACCGGAGCGTTTCCCGGACAAACGCAAATCGAAGCTATCGCCTCGCGGAGACGGCCCATTCAAAATCTTGGAGAAAATCAATGACAATGCCTACAAGCTCGAGCTCCCAGGTGAACTTAAGGTGTCTGCTACATTCAATGTTTCTGACTTAGCTCGTTTTGATGCAGGTGATGATGTTTTGGGGTCAAAACCTCATGAAGAGGGAGGGAGTGATGAGGACATCGAGTCAACGACCCAAGTCATACAAGCACCACTAGTACCAAGTGGACCAGTGACTAGAACCAGGAGCAGGGACATGGAAAAGAAGTTCAACATGTTCATGGACCAGCTCAGACAAGAAGGTTTCTTCAATACGGACACTAGTCCGCTAAGCTCATTTGCGAGCAGTTATTGGGCCGATACTTCGAAGCAGGATCCACTTATGATCCCGGATGATTCAGAAGGCGATCCACATATGGATTTGAAGCTCTTTGAGTCTAGTTTCCACAACACTAAAGATCAGCCCAAGAATCCTTACCATTCGGACCAGAACGTCCAAACACTGAAGACATATCGGCTGGATCCTTTGCTGGCCGATAACACTAAGTGGCCACTCATCAAGCCCCGGCTCGTGGCCCACTTATCTATGGTCGACTTCACTTCAGTAGAGATGACTTAGGCCCAAGGAAGGTCATTAGTTGGGTTTGTAAGTCGTTTGGCGCTCTTTTCCCAACCTTCGTTTTTATCCCACTGGGTTTTGCGAAGATGGGTTTTTACCGAGGCCTAACGACTTGCAAATATTATTGGCCCAATTAATGACTCTCTGTAAGCCCATGAAGACCATATACACGAGCCTCACTTCTATTTGTCTTAAGTCTTTTAATTATTTTGTAAACGGGCCTAAATTGTTAAGGACCCGTCTTGTTATTTCCTTTTCGGTTTATTTCTTTTTCTTTGGGGCGTGAGCTTGCTTTAAAAACCCTAGGGCTTTGTCTTTCTCATTCACGCAGACAATAAGAATTTTCCTTGGTTATTTTCGAGTTTTTGTTTGGAACAAAAACGTTTTCTCTCTTTAGATCGTGAGTGAGTCCGATCCTTAGGGAAACCCCTTGAAGTATCAAGAGACCGTCGCCTCTCTTGTGGTTCTCATCGCCCCACCAGCAACCTCCATCTTATCCCGTTGATAGAAGAGAGAGACCTTAGTCCAGCTTCTACAACACTTGAGCTCGTATCAATGGCCTTCTCACTGATTTTAGGCCAAGGAAAACGAACTGTTGTGCGAGGATGCAATGGTGATGAAGGCGTAGGAGCCGCGGATGGTGCTTCTCGTAGGTTGACGCCGAAATCCAATGTAAAATCGGTAGAGTTGGCTGTCTGAACCTTTTAGTGGTTGTTAGTAAGACAAGCGATAACCGATCCTGGTGTCCAAACCCTGTGGTGGAAAAACTCGACCTGAGCACCCAGCTGGTACTCTGTCTGTGGTGGGTTAGAGCTGGATGCGGTATCAGTGCGTGTTCTCTTTCGTGTATACATCTGCATCATTAACAAACACGAAACATGGCATAAATCCAACATCTCTCTCAAACACTGCAATCTCGGCCAAGTAAAACAATGAGCGTCGATGGATACTCACACATGTATCGATTGCCATGCGAAGAACACAAATCTGAAAACTAAACAAGTGTAATCCAAGGGTAATTAGGTGCAATACAAGATTCGACTAAGCCTAGAATACACAAATCAAGTGGTAATCGTCCAGCAGAACAAGTTCTAGAGACATAAAAGTCGAAAGTCAAACCGTGGGTTACGAATTGAAAAGATGAGAAATTGTGATTCATACCTTGTAGATCGCGAGAAAGAGCGAGAGAATAAGACAGAGGATGAAAATCCAAGTAGAATAGGCACAAAAATCACTCAAATCCGTTGAGAAACGAAGATTTGTGATTTTGAGAGAGAGAGGTCGGTATTTGTATCGAGCGATGGAGGAGGTGGGCCAAGAAAGGAAAAACCGTAGGGTTTTAAAGGAAACTTACCTGGCCGTGGAGCATCGATCGATACCCAGAGGTATCGGTCGACACATGTTGTTTTTGGTCGACACTGGATGGTGTCGATTGACACTTATGCTCCTCTCTACGACACTTGGTATCGATCGACACTAGCTTGTGTCGATCGATACTTCTCGTTGAAATATGTTTCACATTTGACACAAAACACAAAACCTAAAATCAAAAACAAAGGAAAATAAAAACATATGTACAGACTCACCGATGGGTTGCCTCCCATCAAGCGCTTGTTTACAGTCACGAGCTTGACTTACGGACGATCAGTCGGAAGAAAGTAGGGAACTCACTCCCATGCAAGTCCCACAACTAGACACTTCCAAACTCAGAGTTTTGCGCAGCATACGCTCAATAACCTCTTGCCTTTTCTCCTTCAGCTCTGGAGTTAGGATGATTCTGGCCTTAGAGAACGGTTTCGAGCGTCCTTTGAACTTCACCTTGTACTCGATCGAATCTCCATCGCACTTTTGAGGGGTTAAAGTGACATATGTAGCGCTCTCGACGCTTTTGTCCTTCACCTTCTTCTTTGCCTTAGTCTTTTTGATGTCTTTCTCGGCGATGATAGGAGGATGATCTAGAGCTTCTATGACAGTTGGCACAGCATCAGGTTCGTCCGAAAGATCAACCATCAAAGTTTCTCCTGCACCAACAGGGATACAAGATATTTGTGTGGAAGTTCTTTTAGAGGGGATGGCTTCGTAGGAGATCTGCTCGTCAATGTATGAGAATGAAATCTTCCTACTGGGTGTGTCCATAACTGCACCAGCAGTAGCCATGAACGGTCTTCCAAGAATAAAAGGCGCGCTAGACCTTACATGCATCTCCACAACCTGAAAATCAGTAGGAACCATACAGTCTCCGACCTTAACCATCAAGTCATGGATTGTACCATACGAAACATATGTGGAAGATCTGCGAATGTGAGAGGCATCTGAGTAGATCATATGTCATCGATCCTAAGCTTATCTACAAGTGCCTTTGAAATGACATTCACGCTAGACCCTGAATCAACCAGTGATTCCTTGATTTCAACTCCAGAGATAGAGCATAGAACTGAAAATTTCCCTGGGTCTTCCCTGTTAGTCAACCGCTTCAGTGGAGGCGGTGGACTTCTGACTTTGATGAAGAGTGCCTTAATCTCTTCATCAGTTTCTCTGCAATCCCGGAAGTGACTCAGCAGAGGCATGTGCTCTAGAGCTTCTTCGAAAGTATGTGTGAGTGGAATTCTTCGTACCATCTTCTCAAAGCCACGCATCTGCTTTTGAGAAATGGGATCTCTGAGGTGTTTAGGTGGTCGAGGATCCGGTTTCTTAGGCTTGTATACACGTCCCTCAACCATCTCTGGTTTTCTCATGATCTCTGGTTCAGCCTCCGCAGGGTATCGATCGATACAAGGGGGGTGTCGATCGATACAAGGGGGGTGTCGATCGACACAAGGCTCATGCGTTGGTTCTTCAGGTTGGTATCGAGCGATACCAGCAGTGGTATCGATCGATACTGACGAGTCAGGTTCGGAATCACCTTCTTCAAGGTTTTCGAGATCTCCTGCACCTCTTAAAGTGATGGCATTGACGTACTCCTTCTGTGCATGAGTCACCTTTCCTTTAACAGCTGCTGCAATCTGAGCTACTTGCGTTTCCAACATCTTCTGATGAGTATCGAGCGCGTCGATCCTTCCACTCAGGTCCTTGTACACATCATCTATCTTTCCGTTGAGATTCATTGTGAGCTGATGCTGTCCTTGAATCAGCTGTTCGAACATGCCCTCGATCTTGCTATCCGGGAGTTTAGCAGGTACATGATGATAAGATGAATTCTCATAGTTCCTGACATGGTTTCTTGCCAAACTGATTCGAACCTCCTTACTGAGAGTTGTTGTTGAAATTTCGGTTTTTTTTTAATTGATTTCTCTGACCCTGAAAACCATAACCACCAATGTAGTTAACATCCTATACTTCATCCTCGTTGAATACCTCGATATCCTCAGCAAAGTGAACAGCTTTCTGTGTCTTGCCGATCAGGAGACTATGCATAGAATCCAACTTAGCTTGAAAGTCGGCGATCTGTGAACCATCCACGTTTCCAGCTAGCCTTTTTCGCTCAAAATCAGCATTCTTGGTGCTATTGCTAGACGCCAAGTTCTCAATCAGGGTATAGGCATCATCAGGATATTTGGTGTTGAAGTTTCCATTGCTTGAAGCATCCAAAGTCATTTGGTACCTCCAATCAAGTCCTCTAAAGAAGAAACCCATCAGCTGAACGTTAGAGTATCCATGATGTGGACAGTCTCTCTGATATGATTTGAACCTCGTCCAAGCAGCCTTGAACGCCTCAGTAGGTCCTTGATAAAATTGGGAGATCTTGTTCCCAAAATCCTCGGATCTTGCGTCATCATAGAAATTTGTCAGGAAAGCTGCTTTAGTTTCCTCCCAGCTAGTCAGCGATCCAGGAGGTAACTGCTTCAGCCAGTAGGTTGCTTCCCCACCAAGAGAGTATGGGAAAAGCTTGCAGAAGAGGTAGTCATAAGACACTCCATTGCTCTTGATGCTAGTGACCAAGTCCTCGAACCTCTCAACATGATCCATGGGATGCTCGCTGGAAATACCATGAAAAGGATGCTGTCCCACAAGAGTGTAGTATGAGGGTTTCAGCTCAAAGTCATTCTTCGGAAAATGGGGAGGACGGATCGCAGAGCGATTTGCGTAGAACTGGTCAGGTATGTTGCACTCACCAATCGTCCTACCACGATTAACCACAGCATTCTCAGCATTCACTGCGTTTGCATTCCCAGTGACAACTTGAGCTGGTGGAATGATGTTCCCCTCTCCATACAGACGTTGTCCTCTTTCATTGCACAAACGACCCTCTGGGTCCCTGTAGGCACCAGCCTCATATTGAACCAACTGTACTTGATTATTGTTCATAGCTGCTGGTTTCTTTGTCCTTCTGTTTATGCGTTCCACAAGTGCTAGTTGCTCCAATGACAGTTGAACTAGCTGAGTGCTCTTGTTCTTTCTGGTTTCAAGATTATGCATGCACCTGAAAACAAGAGTCAAAGACGTTAGTAACTTGTAACACGATGAGTATCGATCTATACCGAGTGGTGTCGATCGATATCAACAAAAGAAAATGGCGAATATCGACCGATACTTGGTAGTATCGACCGATACCGACGAACTTAGTCGAAATTCACAAACGTAATCTAATGGCGAATTGAATCCCCGGCAACGGCGCCAAATTTGATATGCTCAAATTAATACCCTATTTAGATACTAAAGCAATTGTTATAGTATAGCTAGGGGTCGAACACAGGGACTCACAGAGACACACAATAGATTATAGATGTGAGAATTACGCAAAGCAATCAATGGTATTGAAAACAGAATGTAAACTAAAAAGGTTGTAAATTCAATTGGAGAAAGATAGGTTCAGTGTATTTCTCAGGGAATCACTGAATGCAGACAAGTTAACTAACATGTTTCAGATTTAACGTGGTTCTTAAACTCAAATCACTAAGATATAGTTAACCAACTTCCGTTGCGAAAACTATCTAAATCTAAATCCTATAAATTCCAAATTCCTTTGCGAATCCTAAAATCTAAATCAGCTTTTTAAATCAGGTTTGATATGTTCACAAAACAACTAAACCAAATTCCTTTGCGAATAGTTATTTTGCTCACCTTAGGTTCTATCAGGTAATTAATCGCACTTCCGCGCCTAATCAATTATCCTAAGATCTAAGTTCTAGGTGATCAATCTAGAATTAGCTTTGCAAATAACCTATGGTGAAGAACTAATTCAGATAGTGAATCCTAATAATAAATCAATCTAGCCTTCAGAAAAAACCCTATTGAGAACCCTGAACCTAACAAGAGATCTACTGAGACATGGAAATAGAAGCAATCAACATAACTGAATAAATCATCAATAGAATAAAATAAGAGTAAAATAAAACAGGGGTTAGAAATCTTCTTTTAGACGAACAGAGTTCTGACTTGTCTCCCCTCTCTCAAGCTCTCTCAGAAATCCTTAAACAAACGTAAATGAAAAGCACACCGCCAAAGTGGCTGTAAAACCTAGTTTAATAGTCTAAACACGAATTGAGGTTTTCTTGTAAATATTAAAGTCTTCTGGGCAAGTTCTGCAATTCTTCAAACTTCATTAAAGTCGCGACTTGTAATATGCTTCGATGGGTGTCGATCGATACCAGGGGGTATCGATCGATGCTTGACGCTTCGATTGGGCACTTAGTCGCCAGACTTTAGTTTTGCTCCATAATGCTCCATAAAACTCCAATATTTCCAATAATGCTCCAAATGTGCTAAAACCTGTAAAAGACTCTATAATAGAATAAAGACTCGATAAAACGGACTTATATCATGGCTTAAACGAGGTAAAAACCATGATATATCAGTCGCCCCCGAGTAGTCGCACCATTGAAAAGGCGAATTTGAAACTTCTCATGAACGCCTTTTGGTCGGTTTCTCCGTTATACCTAGGAAATCAGATATTCCCGACATCGCCGGGCTTAGGGCTTGCAATTCGTGAGGTGAATCGGGTCTGATTGACTTCATCAATCACTCTGTCTATCTCAAGCGCTGAGCTTAGAGCAGTGTGGACCTGAGATCTCATCCGCTGTAGCTCGGCGTTTGTTTCTTCGCAATATTTCATGATTGACCCGAACCCATGTGAGTTGCCGGATCCCAAGTTGTTGTCGTTATTGCTCGGGAAGCTGAGTAGGGATTCTCCAGCAGGTTGGGGATGGTTGCTGCTATCGGGATTATCCCGAGGTTTGACCTCATCCACGTTCCTAGAGCGGGTCTGATCGATTAGTAGATTCGAGGCCGGGTCTACTCTTGGTAAGGTCGCAACTGGCGTAACTTCTCCTCCCGCGATCTGGATCGTGGAAGGGGTTAATACGGGATCTGATGTCATCGAGTTGAACCGTGAGGTGGTGGCTGAGCCGACCATCCTGCTGGTTAAGGCGTATATATCAGAAAAGTTTAGTTTTGTCACTGGTGGAGGTGGGAATGGCAATCCTCCCTGCCTAGGGGGAAAAAGGGGTTGTGTCCCAGGTGGGAGGGCGAGACACCCAGAGGTGCCTGCACGATTCACTCTTTCGAGGTCATCATGGTGTGCTGCCATCAGGTTCCAGATTTCAGCTATTAGATCCGGAGTCGATTGATATTGGCTAGTATTGGTCGATACTAATCGAAGCAGACATGACCCGCGACTTTAGTGAAGAGTTGAATAATTGCAAAATTGCCCAGAAGACTTTATTATTTACAAGAAGTCCCAAAACATGATTAAGGTTATTTAATAGGATTTTACAGCCACTTTCAGGCAGGAGGCTTTGTTCTAAGCATTAATTTACTTTGGTTTTGTGAGAGAGCTTTTGAAGGGAGACGAGTCTGAAACTCTGTTCGTCCGAGAGAAGATTTCGAACCCTCTTGTTACTCTTTCTATTTTATTTGATGATTTATTCAAACATGTTTATTGCTTCAATTTCCATGTCTGAGTAGATCTCTTGTTAGGTTTAGGGTTCTCATAAGAGTTATCTTTGAATGTTAGATTGATTAGTTATTAGGATTCACCATCTGAATTAGTTCTTCACCATAGGTTGTTTGCAAAGCTAATTATAGATTGATCACCTAGAACTTAGATCTTAGGATAATTGATCAGGCGCGAGAGTGCGATTAATTACCTGATAGAACCTAAGGTGAGCAAAATAACTATGCGTAAAGAGATTTGGTTTATTTGTTTTGTGAACAAATCAAACCTGATTTAGACTTTAGGATTCGCAAAAAGATTTGGAATTCCTAGGATTTAGGTTTAGGTTGTTTTCGCAACAAGAGTTGGTTAATTATATCTTAGTGATTTGAGTTCAAGAACCGCGCTAAATCTGAATCCTGACTAGTTAGTTTATCTGCATTCATTGATTTCCTGAGAAATACCATGAACCTAGCTTTCTCCAATCGAATTTACAACCGTTTTAATTTACGTTCTGTTTTCAATATCATTGATCTCTTAGCTTAATTCTCATCTATATAATCTATTGTGTGTTTCTGTGAGTCTTTGTGTTCGACCCCTACTTTACTACAACTACTGCTTTAGTACTTTTATGGTATTAATTTGAGCATATCAAATTTGGTGCTGTTGCCGGGGACTCAATTCGCCATTAGATTTTAGTCTGAGAATTTCGACTAAGCTCGTCGGTATCGGTCGATACTATCTAGTATCAGTCGATACTCGTCATTCTCTTTTTGTTGATATCGATAGATACCACTTGGTATTGGTCGATACTCATCACGTTTTTTGTTACTTACGTTCTTGACTCTTGTTTTCAGGTGTATGCCTAATCGTGAAACCAGAGGGAATAAGAACACTCAGCTAGTTGATTTGTCACTTGAGAAGCTAGCATTTTGGAACGCACAAACAGAAGAGCAAAGAAACCAACAAGGATGAACAACAATCAAGTGGACTTGGTTCAAGATGAAGCTGGTGCTTACAGAGACCAAGATGGTCGTTTGTGCAATAAGAGAGGACAACATCTGGATGGAGAGGGGACCATCATTCCACCTGCTCCTGTTATCGAAGAGATTATCGCTGGGAATGTCGCTAGGAACGCGCATGCTGGGAACGCTGTGGTTAATCATGGTAGAACGATTGGTGAGTACAACAGGCCTAGTAAGTTTTACGCAAATCGATCAGCGATTCGTCCACCTGCTTATCAGAGGAATGACTTTGAGCTGAAACCTGCATACTACACTCTTGTGGGTTAGCACCCTTTTCATGGTCTTTCGAATGAACATCCCATGGACCATATAGAGAGGTTTGAGGATTTGGTCACTAGCATCAAGATCAATGGAGTGTCCTATGATTACCTTTTCTACAAGCTCTTCCCATATTCTCTTGCTGGAGAGGCAACTTACTGGCTGAAACAGTTACCTCCTGGATCACTGACTACTTGGGAAGGGACTAAGACTGCTTTCCTGAACAACTTCTATGATGATGCACGATCCGAGGATCTGAGGAACACACTACAAGAAAACCTGGTTATTGCGACTACAATAACAGTCGCAAAGCAGTCGTAAACTCCATTTTTACGACCATTTTGCGACTAAATGTAATTGTAGGAAATTTCTCGTCGTAAAAACATATAGTCGTTAACTAGTCGTAATTTTACGACTCATATACGACTGATTAGTGTAGTCGTAAATTCGTCGTAATATAGTCGTAAATTATTTAGACGTAAGTTAGTCGTAATATAGTAGTAAAATACACAGACGTAATTTAGTCGGTAAATGTTACGACTATTTACCGACAATATAATTAACTATTTAACGACTAAATAACGACGAAAATGTGGTACAGTATACGAAATGTTAAAATGTTCACGACCATTTTGCGACTACATACCGACTGTTTTTTGAACTTTTTACTACCAATTTGCGACTACGTTTGTAAATATGAAATCAGAATGTGTAATTGTTTCAATGCTAATTCCTTTGATTTGAAATCCTGTTTGTGTAAATGAATTTGTTTGTAAACGAAAAACAAATTAGAAGTACTTATTAAGCTTAAACATTTACAATACAAAATGTTGAAGTAGTACATTTACAAAAGAAAACTCCTATACTAAGGAGTTTTGACAAAAACCAACATTTAACAAGTTCATGTTGCAAAAAATCTAAGGGTACCAAATAGAAAACAACCTAAGGATCAGAGGTACCAAACACCTCTGTTGTTGCTTGATCAGTATGTGTAGCAGCAGCTTCATTAGACAAGAAGTCAACATACCTTGGATTGAGTTTGAGGAACTTTTCCATCATCGAAAACTGCTTAAACTTGGTTTGTTGATCAGCCTCTAGTCGAGCGTTCTTGGAGGCTTGTTCTTCTAGCAGTTTCTGAGTTGCCACAAGTTGATCTTGAAACGATTGAAAGGAAGAAGAACTTGCAGCGTGGTTCTGCTTTCCAGTCACAAGAGCATTGGCGAGACTTCCTACTCCATATGGTGTTCCTCTTGAATCTTTTTCTGTTGACTGCAAAAGTAAAAAAAAAAAACTGAAGGTTAACATATATGGGAAATATATCACAAGTAAAGAAAACAGAGCATGAAATGTTTCACCTGAAGAAAGATCTCGTTGTCCTCCTCTGTGGTAAGCTCTCGATTACCATCTTCAGACTGAAACTCAGAGAGCTTAGCTTTCACATTCTGCTCATAGGTTTTCGCAACCTTTGTTGCCTTCCGATCAACTAACGTACCATCCGGTCTTGTGTGAATTCTGATAAAAACCTCACCAACACTAACTGGCCTCCCTACTTCCACTTCCTGAAACATTAAGAAAATTATGAAATAAACCTGAAACTTGAAGAATAACCTCACAAACAGAAGCATTAGATATTGAAAGTTAACTTACCATTTCCTGTTGGACTTGAGCATATGACTTTTGGCCTGTGAAGTGCTTGTGCTCGCCCAGGCCTTTCCGGTCAGATTTTCGAGCTTGCGATGCGGTCTGACTCCTCTTCTGAGCTTCTGATGTGTCCCAGTATGTGCACATTACTGTCCACAGAGTTGAATTGATCCACTTTGGTCTCACTCGTGTTCTCCTACAGGTGCTGACCATATCCCTCATTCTGGTTTGACAAATGCTTTCAAAATGTTGTTGAACTAGCCCTGAGAAAACGAGATCCCAATGATGTGTTTTCTACAACAGAAGAATAAGCAACATGTGTTAGTAAAGTACATTATATAAAGAAAATAATGCAAGATACGAGATAGAATCCTACTTACCGCGAATTCAAGGAAATATCTTTCCTGTCTATTGCGAGGCACACAAAACCATGTGTAATATGGTCCATTGAACTTGCTTGTGAAGATCCTTGTGATCTTCCTTGTGAGCTTTGAGGAGTCACGACCAAACCTAGACATAGAAATGAAAATCAATAAAGTTAGTGATCAAAAAACACAAGTTACACAATCTCATCATCATCACAGATAAGCAAACATTACTAACCTAACAAGAGAATCATCACATATACTAACCTAACAAGAAAACACTAACCTAATCACACTTGTCATGTATATCAAAGTGAAATACGTTTAAGCAATGAACATCACGCAATAAACATAATAACTCACGCAAATTAGTCCACTTCCGCAACAAAAAACCTAATGAACAAGAGAAACTCACCATGTAGTTTTGGCAGGCTGAGGTTCTATGGGTGAAAGCGTCGTAATACCCCTAATCTTGTGCCGGTTTGGGACGCTTAGCAGAGCATTAAGGGCTTCGAGTCTGCTGTCTTCGAGATCCGGGTCAAACTGGGCAGTGTCATCGATCACCTCATCGTCGGAGTCATCTCTATATGCTTCGACATTGTCCACTCTGTTGGAGAAGTGATTGCTGTGACCAGAAGAGTTCTGCAGCGGAGGAGTAGGGGACCCTCGTCGTGGAGACACCGCATCTTCAGGATTCGAGTTGCTCTTTCGTCGAGGAGTCTCCGGTTGAGGTTGGGAGCTTTGAAGCGGAGTCATCAGCGGTTGACTTTGAGAGCTGTGGGATTCCCGCGGTAACGTCGTCTGGAACAACTGGGTCGGCGGAGGGTAGTCTTTGAAATGCTTCGTCGATGGAGAGGGTTGCGGCGGAGAGAAGTTCTGCTCCGAAGATACTTTGCTCTTCTTCCTTTGAAGTTGCGGCGGGGCTGGGGTGAAGTTGTATCGGGATGATAGTGGCGACTTCTGGTTGTGTCTTCTCTGTTGTATCGGAGCTCGAACCTTGGCCCCCCCTCTTCCTCCTACAGGCATCAGAGAAATTTCGGAGAGATCGATTGCGAGGTTTTTGGGGAGAAATCGATTGCCAGGTTTTCGGGGAGAGATCGATTGCGAGGGATACTGAATCGATTGAGGATTGAACGAGTTTTGTTGGGGATTAGGGTTTGGGGAGAAATCGCAATCGATTGAGGATTGATAGAGCAATTAGGGTTTTTAGACGGGATTTGTGTTTATGGGGACAAAATTTGGGGATTCGTGGGTTTTAGACAAAATTAGACAAAAATTAGACAAAATTAGACAAAAAAACTTATATATAAAAAAACTTATATAACAAATATTAGTATATAAAAAACTTATATAGGAAAAAAACATAATTAAAAAAAACTTATATAAGAAGAACATAATAAACAAAAAAAAAATTATTATATAAGATCATGACGATTTTGATATATTTAGTAGCATTTTGTTACAAACTTATATAAGGAAATTAGCAAGCTTCTTCTTCCGCTACATCATCATCATAATCCAATAAATGAGCTTCGAATTCATCTTCTCGTTCTGCATCTCCGACATCCCAATCGAGATTTATTGGGTTAACACTTTGTACCAAATTGTCGACCTCAAGATCTTCAATTGTAATTATCATTACGGGGTCATCATTTTCTTGTTGCAATAGAATCGGTTCTGTGTTGCTATATTCACCTGATATATTTCCCCTCGGGTTGACTTTGACAACATTTAGCCACGGATGATTCTTTCTCTTCTTGTACGGGTATCGGATATAACAAACTTGATTCGCTTGAGAGGCTGTGTATGACAAACATTTAGCCACAAATGATTCTCTTCTTATAGATAAGTGAATGTACATACCTAGAATAAATGGTTCGTATTTATTGTATCTTCCCGATGAGCGAACATCTACAATGCCAGCGTTGCTCCTTCGAGTGCCTCTACCGATAACGGGATCGTACCACGTACACTTAAACAGTGTGATTCTCAAATTAACCACCCCTTCATACTCTAGTTGTATGATATCAGTTAAGATCCCGTGAAAATCAGCTTCATCAGATGCATCACTATAATTCTCTCCTTTAGCACACACGCCATAGTTACATGTCTTTCGGCCCTCGCTGTGCTTTTTCGTATGAAACAAATAGCCTCTTGTAAAATAGATGGGCCAGGTTTTGGCCTTATCCAAAGGACCATGAACTATCTCTTGAACCCACATAGGAAAAGGTTTTATGGCGTTCCAGTAAGTAACCTGCAAAATGATAGTCAATATCAAATATATATAGCTATAGATCATAACATATATATTATATACATAGTGAAAAATATTATTTAGACATACATAATCATTCACCCATAAATGATATTCCTGAGCTCTTTTGAACGCGAGTTCTTTTTCGGAGAGTTCTGGATATTTTGTAGAAATATAATCTTCAAAGAAACTGTGTAAAACCAACACACACACATATATATATATATATATATATATATATACCTCTTAAGGAATGATTAGCCGAAAGATTAAGGAATGATTAGCCGAAATATACCTCTCAAGTGTCTGAAAATATTCACAATTTCGCAAGACATATGCATGTGCGATTTCAATGTCTTTCCCTGAAAGCCAGATTTCATTCATTTCCCCACTTGGACGGCCCACGTGTGTAAATATATCAGGTACTCCAGGAAAATGGTATTCGGGAACTTCACCTTCATCGAATCTTGTTAATCTGGCGTAATTATTGAGAACAAATTTAGAATATCTAGCATGTTTAGCAATGGCAAAGTGAATGTCTAATATTAATTGTAGTGTTTACCTTGAATTTGTTTGTATATCCGAGGGAAAATAATGCGCTGTGAAATAAGCTACCTCCTCTTTTAAATATGATTGAACAATCGATCCTGGTGCATATCTTTTATTTTTTGCTTTCCCTTTCAACTTTTTGAAAAACCTTTCAAAAGGGTACATCCACCTGTATTGCACAGGGCCTCCTACTTCAGCTTCGTAAGGGAGATGTATAGGCAGGTGTTCCATCACGTCAAAAAATGATGGTGGGAAGATCTTTTCCAGATTGCAAATGATTAAAACTATGTTATGTTTTAGAATTTGGACGCGACTTTTCTGCAAAGTTCTGGAACATAAGTCACGGAAAAACACTGCGATCCCTACAATTTTTATATTGAAACTACAGTTGGTTAGTATAAATTAATAGAATCATATTAACGTGTGGCATGTAAACAAAATTATAAATAATTAGTACTTGATAACGCGCGGTGGATGTTCATGTCTACTAGTTCTCCGAGGATAAATGGAAGTAACCGCTCCATAAAAACATGACAGTCATAATTCTTCATCCCAGAAAATTTTTCATTCACCATATCAGCACAACTAGCTAAGTCTGCAGCATAACCATCTGGGAATTTGACCGAATGTTTCACACATTCTAATAAGCTTCTTCTAGCTTCGTCTGACAATGAGTAGGCGGGGAAAGGAGCTCTACCCTCATCATCAGTATGTAAGTGTGGCCGAGAACAGAATTGTGCTATATCCAATCTTGACGGGATGGTGTCTTTTGATTTACCCTTCACACGCATAAGAGTATTCATGATGTTGTCAAAAAAATTCTTCTCTATATGCATCAGATCGAGATTATGACGAAGATTGAGGTCCCTCCAATACGGCAGCTCCCAGAATATGCTTTCTTTGTGCCAGTTATGTGTCTTCCCAAATCCAGGCTTCTTCTTTTCGTGACCGTTTCCACCAACATCCTTTGTTTTCGGTGGCTTTACCCGACGCAACCGGTATTTATAAACTTGCTCACCTGTCAAAATCTCAGGTGGATACTCTTGCTTAGCGTCTTTTCCCTTCAAAAAGTCTTTTTTATTCTTCCTTAGTGGATGATCAAGAGGAAGAAATCTTCGGTGACAATCGAACCAACACGTCTTTCTTTCATGCGGGAGATAAAAAGACTTTGTATCTTCCATGCAAATTGGACAAGCCAATTTCCCATGGGTGCTCCATCCTGATAACATGCTATACGCCGGAAAGTCGCTTATCGTCCACAACAACACTGCTTTTAGATTAAAATTTTGGTTCAATGACACATCGTACGCATCAACTCTAGTGAACCACAATTCTTTTAACTCCTCAATAAGAGGCCGGAGGAATATATCGAGACTACCTCGAGGATGATTTGGCCCATAATTCATAATGGTAAGAAACAAGTACTCCGTATTCATGCACATACCAGGGGGTAAATTATATGGAGTCAAGATCACGGGCCACAGTGAATGATTTTTTGACATGCCAAATGGATTGAACCCATCTGTACATAACCCAAGATAAACGTTACGAGGTTCTTCGGCAAACCGGGGATGTAGATATTGAAAATTTTTCCACTCCGTCGCATCAGACGGATGACTCATTTCTCCTTCATTCGGCTGGTGCTCGGCATGCCATCTCATTGCCGCTGCAGTCTTCTCGCTCTGATACATTCTCTTTAATCTGTCAGCAATAGGCATATACCACATACGACTATATGGTACCTTGGTCCTACGGTGTTGCTCGTTTGGCATCCATCTTTCTGAATTACAAAACCGACACTTATCTAACCTTTCGTCTTCTTTCCAGAAGATCATACAATTGTTAACGCAAACATCAATTGCATGACATGGGAGGCCTAAATTGTTCATCAATTTTTCCGTCTCGTAATTTGAACTCGTTGCCTGGTTTCCTTCTGGTAAGTAGTTATTAAACATTCCGCACATCGAATCCACTAACCTCTCACTCATATTATGATCTGCCTTATGTTGCATGAGCTCAGCAGCAAAGGATAACTGCGAGTGACCTTCACGACAACCATCGTATAATGGATTTTTGGCTCCTTCTAACAACTCATAGAACTTTTTGGAATGATTGCGTACCGGTTCTTCTACACTGTGATAACTACCATCCTCATGAGAGTAATCAAAACTCACGTTCTCACGAAATGCATCATTCACCATATCAACATATCTACCTCCTTCTACATTACCCACTTCTTCACTACCACTTACCCACGTCGGATCTACAGAACTCGTTCCTAAATCCATATCGAGTTCTTCTCCATGCTTATACCAAACATAATAATCTGGCATAAATCCTTTACTATAAAGATGTTTCCAAATTCTTGTACCCGACAAGAAATTATTGTTCTCGCAATCACTACAAGGGCAGTAAAACTTACCGCGATTGCTCTGCGTTAGGGGCTGGCCATTTACAAATGTCATGAATTGATCCACCCCCGCTATGAACTCTACCGAGAAATTTCCCGTCGCTTCATCGAACCTTTTATACATCCACTCCCGAAAATTACTATAATTGTAATTTCCCGACATTTTTTTAGTAACAAACTTTTTTTTTCTCCTCAATTTCGTGTTTCTCACCACCAATGGAATGTGAATGAAAGAAACTAATGTCGTTCGAATATATTTATAGAGATTTTTGCGACTATTTTTGCGACTTTTTTACGACTACATTATTTTTTTACGACTAATTTCCGACAGCTATAAAAACTTTAACTTAGTTAGGTCCACCGACATCAAAACGAGAAGCACGTGGCCTATACCGGTTTTTAACGACTACATTACGACTATATTTACTACTCGCCGTATAATGTCGCTATTTTGTCGTAATTTTACGACTAAGTTACGACTAAAAGCGGAGCAACTATTGTGTAGTCGTAACTAAGTCGTAATATATCTTGCAGTCGCCATATAGTCGTTATGTAGTCGCTATTTCTTTACGACTACAATCGTAGTCGTAAGTCGTAGTCGCAATATCCAGGTTTTCTTGTAGTGACAAGATATCCCAATTTTCTCAAGGACATGCGGAGTCGTTCAAGGCTGCTTGGACGAGATTCAGATCGTATCAGAGAGATTGTCCACATCATGGGTACTATGATGTTCAGCTGATGGGTTTCTTCTTCAGAGGAATTGATTGGAGGTATCAGATGACTTTGGATGCTTCGAGCAATGGAAACTTCAACACCAGGTATCATCATGATGCCTATGTACTGATTGAGAAGTTGGTGTCTAGCAATAGCACCAAGAATGCTGATTATGAGCGGAAGAAGCTAGCTGGTAGTATGGATGGTTCACATATTGATGATGTTCAAGCCAAGTTGGATTATATGCACAATCTTCTGATGGGCAAGACACAAAAGGCTGTTCACTTTGTTGAAGATGTTGAGGTATTCAACGAGGATGAAGTAGATGATTTTAACTACATTGGTGGTTCTGGTTTTCAAGGTCAGAGGAACCAATTCCACAACAACCGAAACTTCAACAACAACTCTCAGCAAGGAGGTTCGAATTAGTTTGGTCAGAGATCATCTCAGAACAGTGGGTCTACGAGGAACTATGGAAACTCATCTTATCAGCCCATACCTGCTAAACTCATGTTTGAACAGCTTTTTCAAGGACAGCAGAAGCTCACTGTCGATTTCAATGGAAAGATTGATGTCCTATACAATGATCTGAGTGGACGGATCGACGCTATTAATATTCAGCAGAAAAAGCTGGAACTTCAGATAGCTCAGACTTCAGAGGCTGTGAAAAGGCAAGAAGGGTTTCTTCCAGGGAAAGTAGAGAACCCAAGGGCTCACATCAATGCAATCACCTTGAGGAGTGGGAAAGAGGTCACTCCAGGAGTGAAAATTGGCAAAGCTGCAGATATTTTCGTCGATCTTGACGATGAGGATATCGAAATCACTCCAGTATCGATCGACGCTAGCCAGCATCGATCCACACCTATCAAGATACTTTTACGGGACAAATCAAAACCGCGTGTATCGATCGATACCACTTCAGTGTCGGGCGATACTGATGCCGCAGTCGAATCAACTTCTAAGATTTCGAAGGAAGTGCCCAATGTAGTGGCAGAAGGAGTCCACACACCAAAGATACCTTATCCCAGGGCTTCTGGGAAGACTAAGAAGGAGGTAGAACACTCTAGATGAAAGGCAATTATGGATACGTTGATTGTGGAACTTCCTTTCATCGATGCTATCAAGACTTCTCCAGCTTTCAGAAGATACGTCAAGAAGATGGTGTCCAACAACGTGAACCTTGAAGAAGGATGCTTGATGATTACTCATGAGTGCAGTGCAATCCTGACCAACAGGATCCCAAAGAAGCTGCCAGACCCAGGGAGTTTTGTGTTGGATTGTACGATATTCACAGACATATTTGAGCGTTCTCTTTGTGACCTTGGCTCAAGTGTCAACCTCATGCCATATTCAGTTGCCAAAAGGATGGGGATGACAGACTTCACAACCACAAGGATCTCCCTGATACTTTCTGATCGTTCATTTAGGCTTCCAGAGGGATTACTCGAAGATGTCCTGATTAAGATTCGAAATTGCTTGATCCCAACTGATTTCATCGTCCTGGGGTACGACGCTGAGCCTAAGGATCCTCTTATCCTAGGCAGACCATTCCTTGCAACAGCTGGTGCTTTGATTGATTGCAGGAATGGGAAGATCGCTCTCAACATCGGTGATTTGGTCATGACTTTCAATATGGATAAGATGATGAAGAGACCAACCATCGATGGGCAGAATTTCTTTTTTGACACCTTCAATGACATAGCTGAAGAGTATTTCCTGGAGATGCATCTTGAGGATCCACTGGAGAGAGCATTGGTATGTTCAGCCACTTCAGAGGTCCATTCGTGTGATGATATTGCTGGTTACTCTAAGATGCTCGATTCAGCATCGCCGATATCGATCAATACTCACCTAGTATCAGTCGATACCCTGCGACTCGAAGGAGTGTTGGCCGAAAGTTCTAAGCAAGTTGATGGGCTTGGAGATTGGAGTGCAGAGAATGCTCCTAAGGTGGAACTCAAGCCACTCCCACCAAATATGAGGTATAGTTTTCTTGGTCCTAATTCTACATACCCAGTAATTGTTAATGCTTCTTTGAACAATACAGGGATTGCCTTACTACTGAGCAAGCTGCGCAAGTATCGCAAAACTCTTGGCTATTCTCTTGATGAAATTTCAGGTATATCACCAGACCTGTGCATGCATAGAATTCATCTTGAGGACGAGTCAAAGGCTTCAAGTGAACATCAGAGGAGGCTTAATCCGAATCTGACGGAAGTGGTCAAAAAGGAGGTGATGAAGCTTTTGAAAGATGGGGTCATCTATGCTATTTCGGATAGCTCTTGGGTCAGCCCAGTGTACGTTGTTCCAAAAAAGGAAGGATAATCGTGGTGAATAATGAAAGGGACGAGATAGTTCCTACTAGGACTATCACTAGGTATCGAATGTGCATTGACTACAGAAAGTTGAATGCAGCAACACGGAAGGATCATTTCCCAGTGCCATTCATTGACCAGATGTTGGAGAGGTTGGCTAGTCGTCCCTAAAACTGATTTCTCGATGGGTATTCAGGTTTCTTCCAGATTCCGATACATCCATATGACCAAGGGAATATGACTTTTACTTGTCCCTATGGCACATTCGCATACAGGAGAATGTCATTTGGATTGTGTAACGGTTCAGCCACGTTTCAGAGATGCATGATGTCTATCTTCACAGACATGATTGAGGATTTTATGGAGGTGGTCATGGATAATTTTTCAGTGAATGGATCATTGTTCAAAGACTGTTTGGCTAACCTGTGCAAGGTGCTACATAGATGTGAAGAGAAACACTTGGTCCTTAATTGGGAAAAGTGTCACTTTATGGTTCAGGATGGTATCGTGCTTGGGCACAAGGTTTCTGAAGCTGGGATCGAAGTTGATAAAGCCAAAATTCAGGTTATGACGAGCCTCCAACCACCAAATTATGTGAAGGATATCCGAAGCTTCCTTGGTCAAGCTGGGTTTTACAGGAGGTTTATCACTGATTTCTCCAAGATAGCATGCCCACTCACTATTTTATTATGCAAAGAGATCAAATTCGATTTCACGCCTGCATGCCTTACATCATTTGAGGATATTAAAAAGGCCTTGGTGAGTGCTCCTATTGTGCAACCTCCTGATTGGACTCTGCCTTTTGAAACCATGTGCGATCTGTTTCAACAACCTCCGCTAGTGATTTTGTTGTTGGATCTGTTTTGGGCCAGAGAAAGGATAAGAAGATGCACGTCATCTACTATGCCAGCAGAATATTGGATGATGCTCAGAGGAATTACAGCACCACAGAAAAGGAACTACTTGCAGTCGTTTTCTCCTTTGAGAAATTTCGATCCTACTTGTTTGGGAGCAAAGTGATTGTTCATACTGATCATGCTGCTCTCAAATATCTGATGCAGAACAAGGATCTTAAGCCTCGCCTTTGTCGTTGGGTTCTTTTGCTACAAGGTTTCGACATCGAGGTTAAGGAAAAGAAAGGAATAGAGAACGGGGTCGCTGACCATCTCTCGAGGATTCGGATCGATGTAGACGTCCCTATCGATGATCAACTACCATAGGAGTCCATTTATTTCATTGAAACTGAGTTTCGAATGGGTTTTGCCGAAACTCAGCAATTCCCACAAATTGCAGGTCTCGGTATCGATCGACACTTCTATGGTGTCGGTCGATACCCGGCAACTTCTGACCCGGTGTTGACTGTTGAACACCTTGGTGTTTCGGAGGAATATTTGGTAGCTGCAGCCGATTCTGATCAACCATGGTATGCTGATATCGCCAACTACCTCGCTGCCAATGCAGAACCAAAGCACCTCAAGCACTATCACAAATAGAAGTTCATGCGTGACATAAGGCAATATTTTTGGGATGAACCTTACCTATACAAGCATTGTTCTGATGGTATTTACAGGAGATGCATTGCTGAGTCAGAAGTACCTAATGTTCTGTTTCATTGCCATGGATCCGACTATGCTGGAAACTTTCAAGACAGTGTCCAAGGTTCTTTAACCAGGCTTCTGGTGGCCTACTATGTTCAAGGATACTCATTTTTTCGTTTCTCAGTGTGATGCCTGTCAGAGGAGAGGGAAGATCATACTCGGCCAACCATTCCTATCTACATCAAGGGCGATGATCAATGTCCCGGAAGGAAAAATTGATTTACATTTAGGTGATCTCGTGATGCACTTCGATATGAAAGAGAACCTCAGTAAGCCAACCCTAGATGGCTAAGTCTTTTGGCTTGATGAACTAGATGTGGTTACTGAAGAATTCTATGAGGAGTTACTTCTCAGTGATCCGCTGAAGAACGCACTTGCAGATTGAGAGATTGTGCAAAAGTCCTAAATAATGACATACCGGGAATCTCATTAGATCTATGTATGCACAAGATCCACCTTGAGGAGAATGCCAATAGTTCAGTTGAGAACCAAAGGAGGTTGAACCCTAACCTAATGAACGTCGTCAAGAAGGAAATTATGAAGCTTTTAGAAGCATATATCATCTTCCTGATCTCGTACAACCCTTGGGTCAGCCCAGTCCATGTTGTCCCTAAGAAAGGAGGAGGTACAGTAATTAAAAACAATAAAGACGAGATGATAACCATGAGAACGGTCATCAGACATCGTATGTGCATTGATTACCGGAAACTGAACGCAACAACAATAAAAGATCACTTCCCTCTTCCTTTTATCGACCAAATGCTGGAAAGACTAGCTAATCACCCGTACTCTTGCTTCCTTGGCGGATGATGATTGGATTTTTGAAAATCTAATATCAATTACCCAAATACTATCGTTGTAGCACTTAGGGATCAATCCAAGGAGGCACAAAGAACGACGCACTAGAAATGCAAGAAATTGCTTAAGCTAAGCAAACAAGTTGGTTTAGGTTTCTAACAATCCTAAATGATTCAAATTAAACAAGCGAACAAGTAAATAAGCACTAAACAAGATTAAGACCATAATGAAAGAGGTATTTGGGCAAGCAATTGACTTGGGGGAATCTAAGCTAATCAATGATGTCCATTTACTAATACAAGTATATTTCCTTATGCCTAGAACACTAATCAACATTAATATAATCTCATTGCACTAATCACTTTGCTAATTACCAAATCAAGAACAAACTCTCATTTGTGAAAATGTTAATTAGCAAGCATTAAATTCAAGTTCTATTAGCTAATAATCACCTTAGACAATCACTCTCATGAGCTAAATTTGAAAATCCTCTTATTTAATTCATTGGGCATTTCATCGAACACCTTGTGTGCATGAAATGCCCTTAGTTCTAGATCAACTTTCTCAAGCCTAATCTAGCATTAAAACCATCAAATACGAGATGAAACAATATAATTAGGCCCTAGACATCAAGAATTAATCAAGAAACCCCGTAATCTACCAAGCCCAAATGATCCAAGAAGGTCTACTCACTAATCATGAAGAACACACCAAATCTCATGAAAGAGGTGTTGTTAATCATGAATAGAGAATATGAAGATGAAAGATTAAAAGGGAATTAAGAGAAACAAACTTTAAATTGCATTAAAAAACTCAAGATCCCTCTTACAATCACTTAGAACCCTAAAATGAGAGGTTTTTAGCAAGAGAAAAGAGATAAAATCTCTAAAAATTAGGTCTAAAGCCTTACATACAAGTTTGGGCCGCAGCCCAACACCTGGCTGTGGTTGCCCGGGGTACCAGGCCTATGTGCTTGGGCGGTGTTTCCCCTGTCCGGGCTGGAGTCAAGCGTCGTAGGTCTCGCGGCCAGACGGATATACCTTCGGGAAAATAACGATATCTCCTGGAAGACATGTCTGAATGGCTCAAACCACCTCCAGTAGACAGCTAACTCATTTGGCTACAACTTTACTGAAGCCCATTGCAGCTGAATCAGATCAAAAAATCCTTCGTCATGCCAGTTCTTTCAGACGCTTTGGAATAATCCTTGCATCCTATTTTGCTCCATTATTTCAAACATCTCCAAAATGTCTCCAAACACCTAGAAAACACTCCAAGTGCATGCAAGACTCACTAGGACCTAATGCAAACTAACTAAAGCCCAATTTAGACCAAAATACTATGAAAAAACTATGAAAGACACATGCATGAGACCCGAAACACTAAATAATATGCATGCTAACATGTGTAAAATATGAGAATATCAACGGATATTCTGGATTTTTCCAAATCCCTATTCGACCGAAAGATCAAGAAAAGACGACATTCACCTGTCTGTACGGGACGTTCGCTTACCGACGAATGCGTTTTGGTTTGTGTAATGCTCCCGCGACTTTAGTCAAGCAACGCATTAACAACAAGGATAGAACGAAGAACCCTAATCAATCGGTATCATAGACTAAAAACCTAATAGGAAATCGAACCATAAGCTCCCCTTCAAACCCCTATACCCAACAACGAGATTATTCGGCCATATCTGAGGTAATCATATTCAATAAATCAAATAAAACAGTAAGTAAAAAGGTATGAAGAAAGCTTCTCTATCGAAGAAAACGAATCGAGAATCCTTTGCTCCAAACCAAAGAAAACATGTGCACAAGTCACAAGAGCTTCGCAGCTGCCTTTAAGCGTGAAAATAATGTAACGTCTGTGTCTAAGAGGCATAAAATAAGTATATATAGAGCTAATCTCGTTTAGGGTTTGATGGGGAAAAGATGGTTTTGGCCTCGGGTGAAGAAACAAGTCGGTTTGGTCGCGGCGAAATGGCTTCTGGCCGTGGGTCCGTCACCTATGGCCACGGCAAACTGGTGCTTGGCCGCGGGTCCAGCTCCCCAAGTGCGGCGTCTTCGTCTTCGGGGCAGTTTCATCTACCTCCAGTGCTTCGAGTGTATCTAAGGATCCAACCATTGAAATTCCTCCAATCCAATTGCATTTGAAAGCTGGTTGTCTCTACTTTGTTGTGTCCAAATTTGGAGATGATCGGACGGTGAAAAGGTCTCCATTAGCTGCAAGACTTCTTGGCGGTCCAAGTTTATCTAAAAATGTAATTTTCCTCTGAAATGCATTATTTTACTCCGAGTTACCTGAAACGTCTTTCAAATCTCTAAAATATGAAAATTACTTGAAAATCTTTGGAAACGGAGTTAAAACACCTGCAAAAGAATATGAAAGTGATCCATAAAAACGGTCAAAAACCGTTGTTATCAACTCCCCCATACTTAGATCTTTGTTTGTCCTCAAACATAACAGAAATCTAAACTCAGAAAGAGGTTTTCGAAAATATAGGAACTAACAAAATTCTCAGCGACCGTCCTTTTAAACCATAACCAACGTAATACATCAATCAGACTTAGTCTAGAAAATTCTCACTAAAGTACTACAACGCTAATCCACGGTATCCGTCATGCGAAAGTCTAACCACATAGATCCTAACTTTCAGTCAACTAGCTATTAACATTCATTAAAGATTGCGTGATTCTTACCAAAAATATTAGACAAGACAATCGATGCTAGGTATTTAAGGGCAATTTAGAGGTGAGGCTGAAAGTATTTCGGGTTACCGTATTTTCTTTGGAGGACGCTAGATATTATGGAAAACAGCAAGAGAGGATGGAGCTGTTGGTACCCACAGTTTCCAGTCTCTCCTTGCTCGCATAAGTGTTGCTGCAAAACTCCTCCATCGTCGGGACTTTTCTCCCTTTGACATAACTTTTCTGTCGTTCCCCCGGACTTAGATTTTTTTTCGGGGAATGATACGAACGGCTTCTTACTCCTCACATATTGAGACATAGTTGACTTGGTAAAAATATAGACGACTCTAAGACTCTTAGGCTTTTATTTCCTTTCCTTTCGGTTTTTTTTTTTTTGGAAATGGGAAACGCTTTTGAACGGGAGCGCCTTAGTTAGTACGAAAATTACCGGTTATAAACGATTTCCAAGGCAACTTGTTAGCTTGATTTGTCGATACCTCCACAACCTAATCCGTCTAGTCTTTTGTCTTCTCGAGTGACTGAAAAACTGTGTCGTTCCTCCCCTCCGGCGTTTTTGCACATCTACATAAGACAACAAGAGAGTTGCATGAGGTTTGAACAAAGGTTAAGTTTCGAGTGGGATACCGGCTAAAGATGAACCGGCCATCTAGGACAACAAAGAGCGGTAAAAAAGAAAAAGATGTCCTAAATGTATGACTCGTTGTCTCGCCTAAAACAATTGATAAGAAAATTAAATATAGATTAAGTCCAAATAAAATGAGCTAGTATATCTTGTCTGAAATAATTTATACGGCTCGAAATCTTCTGGGGATGTCGCATTGAAAGCACTCTAGCTACTGCCTAGTCTAGTACTAAACCACAAAAGAGCTAGCACGAGGGAATAGCGTAGAAGCACACTAGTCTATATCATCTTAGATTTTGTTCTTATGTTCCTGAAAAATACTTAGTTAAAATAAAATATTACACGAGCTCTTAAAAATTCAGCGAGAATTAAAAATATCCAAAGAAAAGAAAAAAAGATGGTAAAATTATTAAAATAAAAGATAAGGTGAAAGATATCGATTAAACCGTGGTGGTGAAGTGCGTGGCTAGGCGTCGCCTGAGCCGTGTGTCTCGGAGTCGGGCGTGTTGCCATCGCACTAGTGGTGCTCTTCGAGGAAGCGCATCATGCGCATGTATCGTCTCTCTTGTCGGGTTATCTTCTTCTCCATGGCTGCGTATTCTGGTCTGTGTTCGTGAGACGAACTCGCGGATGGTGCACGGGCTTGTGATTGTTGAAGTAGTCGAGCGCGCTCTGTCTCGGCGTCTCGGTTGGCCTTGGCCGCTAGAAACTGTCCAATCGTGTACGGTAGGCGTGGGACTGTAGGTACGTAGTCCATCGCCTCCGGTATCCATCTAGGTGATGCTCCTTCTCGGAGTCTAGGGACAGAGTAAGAAGGTAAGAAAACAAAGTAGGACTCACCGACATTAGTGCAATATTTGTAACCAAATATGTCGGGGTCGAGTGAAGCGGGAGAGATCGTGCGGTCTCGGGAGAATTGCATCAAGTCGAACCAGCTTCCTTGGAGTGGAATCTCGTTCGAGAAATTGAAGTGCACGCCTTGTAGAATAGCCGTGATGATGCTTAAGAAGGTGGTAGTAGCGTCTTCAGGTTTCGTGGAGGGCGCATCGTGTTTCACCTTGACCAAGATCTTCGCGACGATACAAGCATAGCAAGCATAGAGCGGGTCATTGGTGAAAGGTAATTGAAGGGCGACAAGCTCGCCTTTGAGGATACTCTCCACATTCGCTCTCGAGTATATGGTGTGCGATAAGAGCTTGTGTGTATAGCAGACAGCGGGATCCGTGAGTAGAGCGGCTTTGGACCGTCTGTTGTCGTAGACGCCTTGTCCCATTACGCTCCATACACCTTCATCGGGATCCTCCTATGGGTGAATCACGTCGAGATATTGAAGCTTCAAAGCTTCACAAAGTTTCGGGAACGTTAAATCATAAGAATATCCGCAAACGATAAAAACAAGTGTACCGTCGTTCGCTTTGGTATGAGAGCGTCTCTTGTAGCACATGGCGACGGTCGATAAGAATTTTTTTGGTTAGATCTTCATAGGTAGAGCTGTCAAGCGGGTCCAATCTGCCCCGCTAGACCCGCCCGCGCGGATTAAATGTTTTTTCCGACCCGCATCGACCCGCCCCGCATGAAACCAGCGGGTAACCTGCAAATATTTATAAAAAACAAATTTAATAAAATAAATTTCACATGAAAAAAAACATAAATACACAATTTTCTGAAAAATAAACAAAATAATTAATTAATTTATATATATTACAAAACAAATCACTTAACAAAAAATATATAAATATATATATATATATTACAAAATATTTCAACATTGTAATAGTATTTAGTAAATAATTTTTTTTTAATTGCGGGTAACCCGCAGGAAAAAAATATCGACCCGCACCCGTCCCGCTTTTTGGCACTTTGAAAATTCTCGACCCGCACCCGCCCCGCGGTGGGTAAAAAACACTCAAATTGATAGCCCTATTCATACGTAGGGAGGTTGAGCTCCATGAAAGGTAGAAGGTTAAGTGCGTCGAGATACCAAATCATTTCTTCTCTATTCCCGAGTGCGTCGAGAGTCGAGTAATCTATGCGAGGTGTTGATTTGATAACTAATTTGTTGAACTTCTCAAAGTAATCGATATTCGGGTCCATAAGTTTCCCGACATATCGTACCTTAAGTCTTCGTTCCGGAAGTGGTGTTGGTTCGCGAGGAAGAGAAGGTGTCGGGTCACGTCGCTTTGGTGGCACACGATTTCTAGTCGAACGTTGTCGACTTGCAAAGAACTTGCCAAGATTCGTGTCATCTCTTACGCTTCGTGTATCCGAGCTTTCCTCGCTCTCCTCAGTTTGCCTATTGGTGAATCTCCGGGATGATTGTCCTATGTAACCGCTTTTCTTTGAGTGAGTTATTCTCATTATCTTGTGGTCCATTGTTCATACAAAATAGAGAACAATTCTCGGAAAAATTATGAATATGGTTGTGATTGAAAAATTTCGTTATACGAAAATGTTAATTTTAGTATCAATTCAATCAATCCAACGGAAAAAATGATCACAAGTTTAAACAAATCGAGTTCATGATCGTGAATTCCGGGTTTTTTACGTTCTTGCAAATTTCAGTAGATTGCCGTTTGCTAATTTACGATATAACTAGGCTTGTTCAAATTAATCAAAATTAATCTCCAAATTCGTTTTTATTTAAGCTTGAAAAGTGAAGTTTATGCCAAGGGAATTAAGTGTTAAAATTGAAATTCTAATCATTCTAGAAGTGCAATATAGAGTTCTCTAACAATTTCTAACCATCAAAGACATAGATCTAGTGAATTCAAGAAAAACACTATGTTTTTGTTCATATGAAAAAGTAGATATTTCGGTTTGTACCTTGTTGGAATTGACGGGATGAATGAGGAATTGAAATCTTCTCCGAAAAATATTGAGAATGGACCGAAGAATTTTCGAAAAAGTTTTGAATTTAAAAATGTTGTTCTTGATCAAAATCTCCAAGTCTTTTGGAAGAGAAGAAGAAAGAGAGCTTGAATCTTGAAATTCTCTTTTTGTTCTTTGAAAAATTGTTTTTATGTAAAAAGAAGTTTTCTGTTTTTCAAAAACTTTTGTGACTTACCTTAGCGAGACACGGGAATTAAACCGGGTTTGGTTCAATTTCACGTTGGGAACATGTTCGGGATTGCACGGTTTAGTGTCGGGAATGGTTGGGAATCGATGGGACGAAGTTCGAAACGAAACGAGGCTGGTCGCGGGTCCACCTTGAGCGACCGCGGCCAAGAGTCTTCTCGCCGCGGGACCGGCTAACGCCGGTAGGGTCAACTGGCCCTCCGCCACGGGTCCGTCGCTTCCAGCCGCGGCCAGGCGGATTCCTTCTCGAGCCATCTTCTCCTTCGTCCCTTCATCGTTTTACGATCTGTTTCGAAAGTCATCTTCATTCTCTTTTTGTGTTTTCTGATTTTTTTAATGTTTTTGGGTTTTTTTTTGTTTTTATAGAAAGCCTGAAATCCTAAAATGAAAAACGTCAATAGAAGAAAAAAAATCAAAAGAAAAACGTACCGAATAGGTTGCCTCCCATCAAGCGTTTTTGGTTAAAGTTGTTAGCTCAACGTTTTTGGTGAGACTAGGAGTGAGCAGTAGATGTCTCGGGAATGAATGTTCCTTTGGAATCTTCTTGTTTATGACGTGTTTCGCCTTTCTTCGGTATCACCTTCTTCTTTCGGCGTTTTTCGAAATTTTCAGTTCTCGAAGATCTTGTTTTGTCTACTCAATCATTCCTTCCACTTTCTCATCTTTGGTGACTTTTAAATCTGGTGGAATTTTAATCGTGATTTTTGCAAATGGTTTAGAAGTGAACGGTGGACTTACCTTGGGTGGTTCCATCTTAGTCGACTCATCTTTCTCAAAAGATAGAGAAGGAAATAAGAAAGCCAAAAAGGCCAAAGCATCAAAGAATGAGAAGAGGCGTGAACCAAAAAACAAGAAAACAAGAGCTAGATAACAACAAAGGAGCACCAAACCATGAAAGAACAAGGAAGAAGAAGTAATCCCCGAATGAGAAGAATGTAAAATGAAAAGACAAGAAGCATGTGGGTTTTAGAAGGCAAAATGCCTCAAGATAAAAGGGGTAGCTTAGGATATGGGCACAACGGGTTAGAAGCTTTAGGTTAGAGATACTCTAGGTATTTGGATAGATGAGAATTCTCCCTTGTATGCATAGGTTGCCTTTTACCTTCAGCATTTTGCTAAAGTTTGTTCATTTCATGAGAGATCCTTGTACCTAATTACCCAGGCGTTCGATTCAGGCCATTTGGGCATCTGGTTAAGGAGGTATCGCGGATTTACTGAATACGTCTCTGCCTGGCCGAGGAGCATTCTCTTCCTCGAATGCATGCACCGGCCCGGGACAAGATTTCCCTCAGAGCCGGCATGGAACTTTCCCTTAGGTCGGGGATATCCCGGTCTCTTGTCCATGCCCAGTCTTGCCCGGTGTTGCATAATCTCCCTCGGAGATTTCCCCTCAACACCGCCCGGGACAAGATTTCCCTCTGAGCCGGCATGGAACTTTCCGTCGGGCAGGGGATATCCCGGTCTCTTGTCTCGGACCAATCTCCCCCGGGATCACTTCCCTCACCGAAGACTCCTCATACCGGCCTCCCACACCTGCCTGAAGTCGCCCGGCACACAAACCTCTCGGCTAAAACTCTTCATCCCGGCTCCATGTCTCGGATCCATCCCGGCCGGGATCGATTTCAGACCCAAAAATATCCAGGTCAAAACCCGGTTTGTTCCGCGTTGACCCGGTTCCCCTCTTTTTATTATAAATATTCTAAAACCCAAATTATTTTGGGCATGCTTTTTGTTAGTCAAAAATCTTTCCCCTTTTGATAGCGAACTTGGATTTTGTAAGAGAGATCTTTGAAGTTTATGCATTTAAATGTTTATCTCATTGAATCTCTTCCATCTATCTTCTTTTCTTATTGATTATTCGTCACCCATCAATGGATTCATCTCCTATCCATATCGATTTTGAGATGTTCTTGATGGATCTTGAGTAGTCTTTTTAGGATCTTGAGATGGGGTATATTTGGGTGATCCAATGCATGATTTAGGGTGTTTAGGGTTAGATTATCCTTATTCCCTTTGAATAGTGCCCTTAATGCTATATCTAGCTTGAGAAAGTAGATCTAGATCATAAGTCATTTCATGCACACCAAGTGTTTGATGAAATGCCTTGATGATCAAGGGATTTATGCTCCTAGCCTAGGAGATTAGTTGTGTAGGGTGTATTTTGGTTGATCTTGTTATTATTCTTAATGCTTGCTAATTGTTAATCTACAAATGATAATTTCCTAATGGATTTGATAATTAACATAGTGATTAGTTGCTTGAGAAAGAACTAATCAAGATTAGAGATCTATTGCCTAGGGAAAGCTTATTTGAGTGAAAGAACACCATGAATTGTGCTTGGATTACCTAAAGTCGATAACCCCATCTTAGGATTCGCTTTTGTTATTTGAATTACATCTTGTTTGCTTTGATATTCACTTGTTTTGAATCGATAATTAACCACAAACAACACTTGTTTAGCTTAACTTACTATAAGCACCTTGCATTCTTAGTGATTGAAATAATCCCAATTATGGATTGATAACCTCCTTACTACATCGTATTGGGGATATTGATAGCTCCTAGAGACTAAAAAGTCTTGTATCAATTTGGCGCTGTTGCCATATTGGGATTTGTTTTAACATTGAGATTTAGGTTCTTAGTGAGCTTAAGTATTATTTTCTACTAAGCTACTAATCTTCTTCACTTCCCATTGCTTTTGCTCTCTCTAGGTGTATGCATACCCGTTCCCGTGGCAATACCAATCTCATACAACCAAGGGACGATATTGATCAACTTGAGAGGGGTTCAAGAGCAAGAAGGAACCGTGTGAGAGTTCAAGAAGAGGTTGGTAACGACATGGAGCACTTTGAGAATGTTCCACTTGGGAACATCAATGAACCCATTCCCCACCAAAGGAACGGTGGGAATGGGGATGGAAACGACAACAATCAAGGAGGTGGTGGCAACAGAAACCATCACTGTCCTAACCACCCGCCTAGAGCTAGGCATGTCGTAGGAGAAGGTGTTGCGGCAAATGCACACCAAAACCGTCAAGGGATTCAACCACCTCCGGTTGAAAACAACAATTTTGAGGTCAAACCCGGGCTAATCAACATGGTTCAAGCTAACAAGTTCCATGGGTTGTCAATGGAGGATCCTCTAGATCACATTGACCAATTTGACCGGATATGTGGTCTCACAAATATCAATGAAGTATCCGAAGATGGTTTCAAGCTTCGTCTCTTCCCGTTCTCTTTGGGTGACAAGGCTCACCAATGGGAGAAAAGCTTGCCTCAAGGATCTATTACTTCATGGGATGATTTCAAAAGGGCGTTTCTAGCCAAATTCTTCTCACCGTCTAGAAACGCCAAACTTCGCAATGAGATATCTAGCTTCACACAACGGTCTATTGAGTCTTTCAACGAGGCTTGGGAGAGATTTCGAGGCTACACTTCTCAATGCCCACATCATGGCTTCTCCAACGCCTCTCTCCTTAGCACTCTTTACCGAGGTGCTTTGTCTAAGATCCCTATGCTACTTGACACGGCTTTGAATGGTAATTTCCTAGCTAAGGACGTAGAGGATGCTATGGAGCTCGTGGAGAACTTAGCTACTAGTAATGGGACGTATGGGGATAATTATGACCGTGCCACAAGGACCACGAGTGACTTTGATGAGAACAAGAGAGCCAAGGACATGAAAGCCTTGAATGAGAAGTTGGATAAACAAGCCGCCATGATAGATAAGCTTCTTGTGGTTTCAAAAGAGTCTCAAAAGGCGGTCCATTTCATTGGTGACTACGAGAACAATCAAGCTTGTTATCAAGAGGAAGGCGTGGAAACACAAGAGGAAGTTAACTACGTGGGGAACCAAGGTAACTTCCAAAGACAAGGGTTCAACCAAACCTATAGGAATCCACAAGACCAACTCTACCCTCAACAATCTACTCAAGCTCAAGGAGTTCCACAACAACAATTCAAATCTCAAGGTCAACCTTCTAACTTCAACCAACGAGGGTATGTCCCAAGGAACCAATTTCAAGGAAACCAAATTGGATTCCTACCAAAAGCCCCACCCAGTTTTCAAGGTCAACAACAAGGGTTTGTGCCCCAAGGTCAAGCACCTACGTCTAAACCGCAAGAGCTTGACTTGGCCTCCATGTTCCAACAACACATCTAGGGCCAAGCGGAAACCACTAACAAGGTCATTTGCTCTTACAATGACCTTAATAGCAAGTTTGAGGCATTGAGCTCAAAGGTGAAACTAATGGAGCAAAGGAGTGCCGCCACTTCTTCACAACATCCTCAAGGCTCTTCAAATGGGAAGGCAATACTAACCTCTAAAGAGTCTTGCAACACCTTTTCCATTCTTAAGGAGCAATACCACATAATTGAGTAGTTCCTCGGGTTAGTCTTTAGCCTCAATGAGGACATTGAGCAACAAGGTGGGGAGGTGACCTTTGGCCATGAGAATGATATGGTGTTAGTTGAAGAAAAGAATAACAAGGTTGAGGAGTCCATCAAGGACGTGTCTAGAGTGAAAAACGTAGAAATACTTGTTGGGTCAAAAATAGAGCCCATTCGCACTTTACCTCCCCCATATGAGCCTCCACTTCCATTTCCCGGTCGTTTCCTCAATAAGGCACAAGAGGAAGTGCCTCCAAACACAACAAGGATCGAGCGTAAGACTCTCCCAAAGTTTGGAAACCCCGGGAAATTCTCAATATCTTGCACCTTTGGAAGCTTGGAAGTTGATGATGCTTTGTGTGACCTGGGCTTAACCGTGAATGTCATGACCTTGGAGATGGCCAAAAGTCTTGGGATAGATAAGTTGAACGATTACCCCTCCACCATCACATTTGGAGACTCTTCCACGAAGAAACCTCTTGGCATGGTTGAAGACTTTGCTCTAAAGATTGGAAAGTGTCTTGTACCAACGGACTTCGTTGTAATGGAGATGGCACCAAACATAAATCTCCCTCTACTCCTCGGTGCAAGCTTGGACTTCATAAACAAGAGGGTTGCTCTTAAGAATGTCGATGACAAGAAGTTCTACACAATGATGCTTTCTCCCACCGCTATTTGTGGGACAATTATTTGTGGGGACAATGAAACCTAATCCCGGAAGATTGAGTATGTGGGCATTTTTGAGACGGGGAGTCAAGGAATGGTTGAAGAAGCCCTAGCTCTAGATGGAAGTTGCTTAAATTCCCTCTTTCACACCACAACGGAGAGTGAGGGTGAAAGTGCTAAGGTTGATAAGAAGAGGATGAAACCTAGGTCCGAGGAGAGGAAACCAAGCATGCTCAAGGGGGGATGGGACCCTTGCTAGACCAACCTTCGACCGTGACTCTCATCCCATTGAAACATGAAGAAGGGATGATTGAGTAAAAAGTCAAATGTAGAGGATGTCCCAAGCCCTTTGCCAAGGCCATAGCAACCCCCACACCAAAAGTTAGAGAGGGATATCAAACCGGTCTTCAAAGCTTAATGGGTAAAATTCTCAAACTCGAGCTTAAGGAACCGCTAAGGAATGCTTGTACTCCTCCAATACCGGCCTAAAAGGGTAACAAACGTCAAACTTAGTGACGTTAAATAAAGTGCTCTTGGGAGACACCCCAAGCTTATCCTTGTATATACATTTCTTTTTATGCTTTTCTTTCGTTGTTAGTTCCTTTTGATGCGTTTTCTTTGTGCAAGTAGGTCTTCGATGGTCTTATGGGCATGGACTTATGGACTAAAGTGCATAGGATGAGGTGATGGAATATGGCGTCCCTTGATCCCTCTCGTCCCCTCCATTCTTTCCCAAGGTAACACTCCAAACCTTGTTTAGAATCATATATTCTTTCCTTCTTTCCTTCTTTCATGCATTGTTTAGCTCTCTCTTAAGCTTCTCTTACACAAGGGACTATGTAATTTAATTTTGGGGGAGGGTTTGTGTGTTATCTAACATCGTTTTTGGTGTTCTTATTTTGCCTTTTGCACCTTGAGTATCACGCATATCATGCATTTTCAATAAATTTGAAAATTTTGAACTTGTGTGCATTCCATATAGGATTGAGTCTAGATGCCTAGCATATAAGGTTAGCTTTGCATGAGCATTAGGAGCAATGATAGATATGTCCTTGTAAAGTGCCTTATTAAGAGCCTTGTCCAATGCCATATAAGGTTAGCTTTGCATGATGCTTTGATCTCGTGTAGAAATTAAGAACGAATCATGCCTTGATCTCATGTCTTATTTTTCTTGCCTTGATTGAAACAAACCTTGACTTGAATTCAACCTCATCTAAGTGATAACCATAAATTTTACTTGTAAATATTATGTTTGTGCAATCTAGAATGAATTCGCGGATCACCTATACATACTTGGATATTCTTTCCCCTTTTTACCACTCTTGCTTATCCAAGTAGCCATATCCCATCATTGGAATGGTTTCCCCTACCCTAACCTTAGCCTTCTTTCAAGCCATTGATATTAGTGTGTGAATTGTGAGGCCTTTCTTTCGAACAAACTTAGCAAAACGTGTTAGGCTTAGGGCGAAAAGAGGGAATTCTCATGTAGATTTAGCTCCAACATCTCGGAGTTAAACTAGGAATAGGCTAGTTAGGATGGCGGTTCTTGGTTCAAGTTTGGGGGAACGGTTTTAGACTTGGTGAACGTTTGAGAATGGATTGTGGAATGGAAAAGAAGAAAAGGAGAAAGGAAATAGGGGGTCGGATTTGTGTAGATTGGTTGGTGAAAAATCATAAGACTAGCTCTAAAATATAAGATAGCCTCAAAAGATAGAAAGGAAAGAAGAAAGCCAAAAAGGCCAAAGCATCAAAGAATGAGAAGAGGCATGAACCAAAAAACAAGAAAAGAAGAGCTATATCACAACAAAGGAGCACCAAATCATGAAAGAACAAGGAAGAAGAAGTGATCCCCAAATGAAAACAAGGTAAAATGAAAAGACAAGAAGCATGTGGGTTTGAGAAGGCAAAATGCCTCAAGATAAAAAAAATGGTAGCTTAGGATATGGGCACAACGGGTTAGAAGCTTTAGGTTAGAGATACTCTAGGCATTTGGGTAGATGAGAATTCTCCCTTGTATGCATAGCTTGCCGTTTACCTTTAACATTTTGCTAAAGTTTGTTCATTTCATGAGAGATCATTGTACCTAATTACCCATGCATGATAATGAGATCACCTTCATCTCATAACGTTACCCTTAGCGAAACGAATTCATTTGATCTTGCATAAACATGATTCACACCTGTTACACTTAATCAATGTCAAGAGGTTGGAAGATATGAAAGTTTTTGTAGGGTGAGGTTCGAATGTAAGTCATGCAATGATAAGTATGGCTAGTCACTTTTGAGTAGTTGTTTAATCGCATCAAGAAGTTTGCAACTTGGACATTGGGCTCGGATTTTTTTTATGTTACTTTTGGATTTGGGCTCCCATTTCTAGTCTTCTTCCCTTCTTTATTCGTGTTTGCTTGAGGACAAGCAAATGTTTAAGTTTGGGGGAATTGATAAACCCATATTTTACATCTTCTAGCATGCATATTATTTGATGTTTTGTGTCTCATGCATGTGTCTCGCATAGATTTTATAGCATTTAGGTCTTTATTAGAGTAATAGGTGTTTGCATTAGGTCTTAGTGAGTTTTGCATGCATTTGGAGTGTTTTTAGGTGTCTTGGAGACAATTGATGATGTTTGGAGTTATGGAGCATAAGAGGAATGCAAAGCCCATCTGAGACGCCGGAACAATGTAGCTGGAAGAAGGCCATCCGTTATGAATCAGCCTTGAAGCTCTTCGTAGTAGTTGTAGAGAAGTGAGTCATCTGTCTGTAGGAGTTAGATTCAGGCCATTTGGACATCTGGTTAAGGAGTTATCACGGATTTACTGAAGACGTCTCTGCCAGCCCGATGAGCTTTCTCTTCCTCGGATGCATGCACCGGCCCGGGACAAGATTTCCCTCAGAGCCGGCATGGAACTTTCCCTCAGGCATGGGATATCCGGTCTGTTGTCCCTGCCCAGTCTTGCCCGGTGTTGAATAATCTCCCACGGAGATTTTCCCTCAACACCGCCCGGGAAAAGATTTCCATCAGAGCCGGCATGGAACTTTCCCTCGTGCAGGGGATATCCCGGTCTCTTGTCCCGGACCAATCTCCCCCGGGATCACTTCCCTCACCGAAGACTCCTGATATGTTCAAAATTAAAACCCTAAAAGTACTAAAGCAGTAGTTGTAGTAAGTGTAGGGGTCGAACACAAGTACTCACAGAGATGACACAATATATTGTATAGTATCGAATCAAGCTAAGCAAATCAGATGAAACAAAAGCAATAAACAGTAAAATGGTTGTAAATTCGATGGGAGAAATATAGATTTAGGGTATTTCTCAGGAAATCAATGAATGCAGATAAACTAATTAGCAGGATTCAGATTTAGCGCGGCTCTTGAACTCAAATCACTAAAGTATAATTAACCAACTGTCGTTGCGAGAATTATCTAAATCTAAACTTCAGAATCCCAAATCTATTTGCAAATTCCTAAGAATAAATCAGCTTTAATTTCAGGTTTGATATGTTCACAAATAAGTTAAACCAAATATCTTTGCGAATAATCAATTTGCTCACCTTAGGTTCTATCAGGTAATTAATCACACTGTCGTGCCTAATCAATTATCCTAAGATCTATATTCTAGGTAGCTAATCTAGAGCAAGCTTTGAACACAACCTAAAGCGAATAACTAATTCAGATGGTGAATCCTAATAAACTAATCAACCTAGCATTCAGAGAAAACCCTTATGAGAACCCTGAACCCAAAGTGGATCTACTCAGACATGGAGAATGAAAGCAACATGATTGAATAGATCATCAAAGAAAACAATAGAAAATAAGAGTTCAGAGTTGTCTCTCCAAAAACCAAAGTAGAATAAAGCCTAGCCATAAAATGGCTGAAAAACCTAATTATAATGCTAAAACACGTTCTGGGGCTTTTTGTAAATAATAAAGTCTTCTGGGGCAATTCTGCAATTCTTCAACTCTTGGAAAAGTTGCGGGTCGTGTCTGCTGCGATGGGTATCGATCGATACTAGGCAGTATCGATCAATACTGATGCTTCAAATCGGGTCCTCAGCAACACGAACTTCTGCTTTGCTCCAGAAAGCTCCAGAAAGCTCCAATATCTCCAATTATGCTCCAAACGTGCTAAAACCTGTAAAAGATTCTAAAAGACTCCAAAATACTAGAAAGACTCTATAAAAACGGACTTATATCATGGCCTAAAAGGGGTAAAAACCATGATATATCAACTCCCCCAGACTTAGCCTTTGCTTGCCCTCAAGCAAATAGAAGACTAACCAAGAGAAAGAGGTTTGAAAACACGGAGACTCACCTATTCAGGAACCATCGCAAAGATCCTTTTCCCAAGAACCCAAATGTCGCCTAACCAGCTTTTGATCTAACCACCATGTACTTTTACGTAGACATTCGCAGCTTTTCCAGACTCCACGTATTATCTCGCAGCATTGTTCAAATAAAGCCCTCATCGTCAGTTTCATCGCTGCAGCCAATGTTCAAGAACCTTCTAGATTCTTTACCAGACAATATCATGACAAGGAACCATCAAATTTCACACTTTTTGTATCACTTTCTCTCCCCCAGGCTTATTTCTTATTATGTTCTCTTTTTTTATAGATCTGCATATACATATCAAGGTCTGAAACGCGAGTATTGATGGTGTTTGCCACCGAATCCCCGGTTCTTCCCTCTCTATGTATCAAAGGGTGTAGGCGAATAGTGGTATCACGGAAAATTTTCCTAACCTCACTTTCAACCTTTGTATGATCATTCCCTCTTAAGTAGAATAATGGGATCGCTGGAAATTTTTCTAGCCCTCTACTCAGAAGAAAATCATTTCAATCTTTTATGCTCTTATTTATCGACTTATAACAGGGGAGAGAGATACCATTACTTTAAACATATGGGTTCCTTTGTCAGATATGAATGATGAATCAAGCTCTGTAAACACTAACCACATCGATGAAGTGCAAAAATTTGGCTCAGGTTTCAGAAGAACTCTGCTGGAGGCATGGATGTTTTCTAGTCAACTAGTCAGTCCTTGGATTTTTCATTAGTCGATCTAGAGCTGATCCTGTAACACTGTGCACTAAAAAACAAAATCAAATCAACAATTCAAGCACATGATCATCATCTCCAACAAGTTTTGACTCAATAAAACACTTTTTGAGTTGATAAAACAACTGACTCTAAGAAAAACAAACACAATGTCAGCAGACACCTCCCCCAGACTTAAACAACATTGTCCCCAGTTTTATCTAGCTTATATTAGGTAAAATAAAACAAAAGAACATAATAGAATTAAGAAAAACAAGAATTTACCGTGCTGGAACATCTGGTATCGATCGACACACGGCCTGGTATCGATCGATACCAGGCTTAAATCGACATGATGAACCGTCTCTTTCGCGATTGGTGTCGACCGATACCAATGTGGTATCGATCGATACTCGGGCGATTTTGAGTTTTGCTCCTAGTTTATCCTGACAAAAACATCGAACGAAAAAAAATAAAAAGAAAAATGACTCAAAAGCAGACTCACCAGTGGGTTGCCTCCCACCAAGCACTCGTTTAAAGTCAGTAGCTTGACTTTGGCTCAGGTGATCAGTCAGGAGAAGATTGAGAGCTTACTTCCATGCAAGTTCCACAGCTAGATACTTGCAGACTCGGAGTTCTGCTCAACATGCTCTCCATAAATTCCTTTCCTTTCTCTTTCAGCTCCGAAGTAAGAAGAACTCGAGCCTTAGAGAATGGCTTCGAAGTTCCTTTGCACTTCACCTTATATTCAATTGAATATCCATCGCACTTCTGAGGGATCAAAGTGACATGAGGATTCTCGACTCTCTTGCTCTTCGCCTTCTTCTTTGTTGCCTTAGCCTTCTTGACAAATTTTTTTGGGATGCTAGGCGATTCAACCGAAACGTCCATGACAGTTGGCTCGTCAGGAGGCTCTTCTAAAAGATCAACTACCAATGTCCCTTTTGTGACAACAGTGAAGCACGAGACATGTGTGGGAGCATCTCTAGAGGGAATGGCATCATAATAGACCTCTCCATCAATGTAAGAGAAAGAGAGTCTCTTATTAGGTGTTTCTATGATCGCGCCAGCAGTAGCCATAAACGGTCGTCCCAGGAGCAAAGAAACCTCAGATCCTTCGCTCATCTCCACAACCTGAAAATTAGTGTGCACCAGACAATCTCCTACTTTAACAGGCAAAGCATGGATAATACCGTATGGAGGTGAGGTGGAGGTGTTCGCAAACGTGAGAAGCATCGTAGGGGGTCTTATATCAGCCCTCAATCGTTCAGCAATTTCCCTTGATATTACATTGACGCTAGACCCTGAGTCAACGAGAGACTCATCGAATTCAACTCCAGAGATTGAATATGGAACTGCGAATTTGCATGGGTCTTCCTTCTGGGTCAACTGCCTCAGCGGTAGTGACTTGTTTATTGCCTTGATGAAGAGTGCCTTAATTTCTTCTAGAGTTTCTCTGCAATCTTTGAAGTGACTTAGCAGAGGCCAGCCCTCTAGAGCTTCTTCAAAAGTGAACGAGTGGGGTATCCTTCGTACCATCTTCTCAAAGCCACGCAGCTGCTTTGGAGTGATGGGTGCTCGGAGGTGTTGAGGAATAGGATTCAGCTTCTTGGGCTTGTGAGGTCTGTCGACACTCATACGCGGCTCCTTTGCAGTAGCAAGGTGTGTATCGATCGATACAGGTAGGGTAACGATCGATGTCGGGGTGGTGTTCGAATTCTCATCGTCAGATATATCATCAACCACAGGAAACTCCACAGCCAACTTATCCAACATAGATTTGCATCCGGCGTCCTCCCATTCCTTCTTTGTCATCTTAGGAGGCATAGGATAAGGTATCTTGGGTATATAGACCCTCTCCTTGACAATCTCGGGCCTCTTTTCGACCTGCGTCTCAGCATCGTTCGATAATGGAGGAGTATCGATCGATACATGTGATTTTCCATCCACTCGTACAGGTGTTTGGACCGGTATCGATCGATACTGGCATGGATCGATCGATACTCGGGCGATTTCAGAATCCCAGTCGTCATCTTCAACAGCATCGTCAAAATTTCCTGCATCAAAACCCTTTTCTACCACTACAGTGGCTTCTTTAGCACTTCCTATGGTGATTGCATTGATATGTGCTCTTGGATTCTCAGTTTTCCCTGGAAGAAGACCTTCGTGCCTTTTCACAGCTGCTGCTGTCTGAGCGACCTGAGTTTCCAGCTTCCTCTGGATCTGATTGATAGCTTCAATTTTCCCATTCAGATCAATGTACAGAGAGTCAAACTTCCCATTGAAATCTACTTGCAACTTCTGTTTTCCCTGAAGAAGTTGTTCAAGCATGGATTCCATCTTGTTCTCTGTGGACTTTGGAGAGATGGGCTGGTACAAAGAGTTCCCGTAATTGCAAGTGAAATCGCTGCTCTGAAGTGGTTTATGAGTGAATTGATTTTCTCCAAAGCCAGATTGGTTTCCCTCAAACTTGTACCCACCTTGCTGATTGTTGTTGTTGAAGTTTCGGGTGTTGTTGTACCCAAATTGATGACCCTGAAAACCAGAACCACCAACGTAGTTAAGATCTTCCACTTCATCTACACCGATATTATCAACTCCATCAGCAAAGTGTATAGTCTTCTTAGACTTCCCGATCAGAAAATCCAGCTTGGCCTGAACCTCAGCAATCTGCGAACCATCAATCCCTCCAGCCTACTTCTTTCGCTCGAAGTCAGCATTCTTGGTGCTATTGCTAGACGCCAAGTTCTCAATTAGCACGATCGCATCATTTGGATACCTGGTGTTGAAGTTTCCATTACTCGCAGTATCCAAAGCCATCTGGTATCTCCAATTGATTCCTCTGTAGAAAGTACCCAGCAGCTGAACCTGAGTGAACCCATGGTGCGGGCAATCTCTTTGATATGACTTGAAACGTGTTCAAGCAGCTTTGAGTGCCTCTGATGGACCTTGGGAAAATTGAGAGATCTTGTTCCTGAGCTCCTTGGATCTCGCATCATCATAGAAATTGTTCAGGAATGCGTTCTTCGTCTCATCCCATGTAGTTAGCGAACCACGAGCCAACTGTTTCAGCCAATAAGCAGCATCCCCACTAAGAGAGTATGGGAAAAGTTTGCAAAAGAGAAACTCATTGGGCACTCCATTGTATTACATACCAGTGACCAAATATTCGAACCTCTCGATATGATCCATGCGGTTTTCATGAGATAGGCCATGGAAAGCATTCTAACTCACAAGAGCGTAGTACGCAGGTTTCAGCTCAAAATCATTCCTCTGAAAAGTTGGGATGCGAATCGCAGATCGATTTGCATAGAACTGATCAGGTCTGTTGTGCTCAGCAAGTGTTCTACCGCGATCAACCCCAGCATTCCCAACGTTGGCTTGCGCAGCTGGCGCGAAAATCTAACTAACAACATCAGGAGAGACAATGACGTTTCCAGCTTCATCAAATCTCTGCCCTCTTTCATTGCACACTTGACCCTCTTGATCTCTCAGAACTCCAGCTTCATCAGGTCTTAATACCACTGTGTTTGCTTTGCCTTTCTGCTTGTGCGTTCTAAACGTGCTAGCTTCTCTAACGATAGATTAACTAGCGGAGTGCTCTTGTTCCCTCTGGTTTCACGATTAGGCATGCACCTGAAACACAAAATTCAAGAACGTTAGTAACAAACGTGCGATGAGTATCGAACGATACCAAGTGGTGTCGATCGATATCAACAAAAAGAAAACGACGAGTATCGACCGATACTAGATAGTATCGATCAATACCGACGAACTTAGTCGAAGCTCAACAGCTAAAATCTAATGGCGAAATTGAGTCCCCGGCAACGGCGCCAAATTTGATATGCTCAAATTAATACCCTAAAAGTACTAAATCAGTAGTTGTAGTAAGTGTAGGGGTCGAACACAAGGACTCACAGAGATCACACAATAGATTGTATAGCATCGAATCAAGCTAAGCAAATCAGATGAAACAAAAGCAATAAACAGTAAAAGGGTTGTAAATTCGATGGAAGAAATATCGATTCAGGGTATTTCTCAGGAAATCAATGAATGCAGATAAACTAATTAGCAGGATTCAGATTTAGCGCGGTTCTTGAACTCAAATCACTAAAGTATAATTAACCAACTGTCGTTGCGAGAATTATCTAAATCTAAACTTCAGAATCCCAAATCTCTTTGCAAATTCATAAGAATAAATCAGCTTTAATTTCAGGTTTGATATGTTCACAAATCAGTTAAACCAAATCTATTTGTGAATAATCAATTTTCTCACCTTAGGTTCTATCAGGTAATTAATCGCACTGCCGTGCCTAATCAATTATCCTAAGATCTATATTATAGGTAGCTAATCTAGAGCAAGCTTTGAACACAACCTAAAGCAAAGAACTAATTCAGATGGTGAATCCTAATAAACTAATAAACCTAGCATTCAGAGAAAACCCTTATGAGAATCCTGAACCTAAAGTGGATCTACTCAGACATGGAGAATGAAAGCAACATGATTGAATAGATCATCAAAGAAAACAATAGAAAACAGGAGTTCAGAGTTGTCTCTCCAAAAACCAAAGTACAATCAAAGTAGAATAAAGCCTAGCCATAAAAGTGGCTGAAAACCCTAATTATAATGTTAAAACACGTTCTGGGGCTTTTGTAAATAATAAAGTCTTCTGGGGCAATTCTGCAATTCTTCAACTCTTGGAAAAGTCGCGGGTCGTGTCTGCTGCGATGAGTATCGATCGATACTGCCCAGTATCGATCGATACTGATGCTTCAAATCGGGTACTCAGCAACACGAACTTCTGCTTTGCTCCAGAATGCTCCTGAAAGCTCCAATATCTCCAATTATGCTCCAAACGTGCTAAAACCTGTAAAAGACTCTAAAAGACTCCAAAATACTAGAAAGACTCTATAAAAATGGACTTATATCATGGCCTAAAAGGGGTAAAAACCATGATATATCAACTCCTCATCCCAGCCTCCCACACCGGCCTGAAGTCACCCGGCACACAAACCTCTCGGCTCCATGTCCCGGATCCATCCCGGCCGGGATCGATTTTCGACCCAAAAATGTCCGGGTCAAAACCCGGTTTGTTCCGGGTTTATCCGGTTCCCCTCTTTTTATTATAAATATTCTAAAACCCTAATTATTTTGGGCATGCTTTTTGTTAGTCAAAAACATTTCCCCTTTTGAGAGAGAACTTGGATTTTGTAAGAGAGATCTTTGAAGTTTATGCATTTAGGTGTTTATCTCATTGAATCTCTTCCATTTATCTTCTTTTCTTATTGATTATTCATCACCCATCAATGGATTCATCTCCTATCCATATCAATTTTGAGATGTTCTTGATGGATCTTGAGCAGCCTTTTTAGGATCTTGAGATGAGGTAGATTTGGGTGATCCAATGCATGGTTTAGGGTGTTTAGGGTTAGATTATACTTATTCCCTTCTTGAATAGTGCCCTTAATGCTAGATCAAGCTTGAGAAAGTAGATCTAGATCATAAGGCATTTCATGCACACCAAGTGTTTGATGAAATGCCTTCATAAACTATTCAAGGGATTTATGCTCCTAGCCTAAGAGAATAGTTGTCTAGGGTGTATTTTGTTGATCTTGTTATTATTCTTAATGCTTGCTAATTGTTAATCCACAATGATAATTTGCTAATGGATTTGATAATTAACATAGTGATTAGTTGCTTGAGAAAGAACTAATCAAGATTAGAGATCTATTGCCTAGGGAAAGCTTATTTGAGTGAAAGAACACCATGAATTGTGCTTGGATTACCTAAAGTCGATAACCCCATCTTAGGATACGCTTTTGTTATTTGAATTACATCTTGTTTGCTTTGCTATTCACTTATTTTGAATCGATAATTAACCACAAACAACACTTGTTTAGCTTAACTTACTATAAGCACCTTGCATTCTTAGTGATTGAAATAATCCTAATTATGGATTGATAACCTCCTTACTACATCGTATTGGGGATATTGATACCTCGTAGAGACTAAAAAGTCTTGTATCATCCAAGCACAATTCATGGTGTTCTTTCACTCAAATAAGCTTTCCCTAGGCAATAGATCTCTAATCTTGATTAGTTCTTTCTCAAGCAACTAATCACTATGTTAATTATAAAAACCATTAGCAAATTATCATTTGTGGATTAACAATTAGCAAGCATTAAAAATAATAACAAGATCAACCAAAATACACCCTAGACAACTAATCTCTTAGGATAGGAGCATAAATCCCTTGAATAGTTCGTCAAGGCATTTCATGAAACACTTGTTGTGCATGAAATGCCTTATGATATAGATCTACTTTCTCAAGCTAGATCTAGCATTAAGGGCACTATTCAAGAAGTGAATAAGGATAAAATAACCCTAAACACCCTAAATCATGCATTGGATCACCCAAATCTACCCCATCTCGAGATCCTAAAAGACTACTCAAGACACATCAAGAACATCTCAAAATCTATATGGATAGGAGATGAATCCATTGATGGGTAATGGATAATCAAGATAAAAAGAAGATAGATGGAAGAGATTGATGGAAACTAATACTAAATTGCATAAAAACAAAAGGATCTCTCTTCCAAATCTCAAGTTCTCTCTCAAAGGTGAGAGTTTTTGACTTAAGAAAACCTTAGCAAATAAAATTAGGGTTTTAGAGTATTTATAATAAAAGGGAGGGGAACAGGGTCAACCCAGAACAGACCGGGTGTTGACCCGGTCGGTTTTGGATCGGATTTCAATCCCGGATATGTGCGTGATCTTGTGCCGGCCGGGATGAGAAGTTTGTTGTGAGGGAAGTTCTGGTGCCGGGCTGCTTCAGGCCGGGACGAAAGTCCGGGATTCTCCCTGCCCAAGGAAGGATGCAACACCGGGCAAGTGTGTCGGCTTCGTCTTGCCCGGGACGGTGCTGAGGGATTGTTGCCGAGAGGTGCAGCACCGGGCGGTGTGGAGCTGGGACGAGAGGCCAGGATTCTCCCTATCTTGGGGGGAATCTCATGCCGGCTGAGGGAAAGGCCTTGTCTCGGGCCGGTGCGAGGGAAAGTCCTTGTCCCGGGCCGGTGCTGAGGGAAATTCTGAGGGTATTCTGAAGGAGAAAGTCTTTGTCCCGGGGGAGATTGGTCCGGGACACGCAGCCGGGATTCTCCCTGTATGAGGGGAAATCTCGTGCCGGCTGAGGGAACCTCCTTTGCCGGGCTGGTGCTGAGGGGAAATCTCCGAGGGAGAAAGTCTTGGCGCCGGGGGAAACGGAGACTCCTTAAGAAATCGGCCATATCTCTCAAACCAAATATGCGAATGGCCTGAATATAACTCTGATAGACATCTAACTCCTTCCTCCACATCTTCCATGAAGGCAGTTAAGGCTGATTCAGATCGGAGGGCCTTCGTCCAGACACATCTTTCCGGCGTCTCGGATGGACTTTGCTCTCCTCTTAGTTCCAACTCTCCAAATATGTCCAATTGCCTCCAATTACCTAGGAAACACTCCAAAACATGCAAGAACACACTAAACCTAATGAAAATGTCCTAATCTCTAATTAAGACCTAAATACAAGACAAGACCATGATTATGCAAGCGAATTACACAAAACTCTAAATGAGATGCATGCTAAAACATGCAATATATGAATATATCAGACTTTCATATCCAACTTCTTGACATGGGTTGAAATAGATTCAAATTTCCCATTCAAGTCGTTGTACATACAATCGACCTTGATGTTAAAATCTTTCGTCGTCTTCTCGTTGCATTGAGCGAGGAGTTGAATTGATTGCTCGAGCTTCGCTATTTGGGCAGCAAGTTGAGAGTTGAGAGTTAGAGATACCTTGTTGCTACGTGTTTGAGTTGTTGTAAGGTGCGACTTGAGCATTGAAGGGCGGTCTCGGTTGGAAGTTATCATTTCCTCCATTGTTCCCGTTTTGAAACCGGTTTTCGTATGGCCTTGATTGTTGTGGATAAGGCTGATCTTTAGGGTTCTCCACGTTCGGGTTTCGATATGAGAGGTTGTTGAAGTTGGCATTGTGGAAGTTGTTATTGAATCCATTGTTGAAACGGCTTTGGTATTGACTTTGTGATCCCACATAGTTAACTTCTTTTTCTTGAAAATACGAACCGTTGTTGTCGGGTTCGTAATAAGTGTCACCATCGACTCCAACAGTAGCTTCACAAGCATTTAGTTGGAGGTTTTAGTTGTTGAGAAGTCGGTTCATCATGACTTTTAGCTCGGAAACTCTTTTGATTCCGACACGTTTGATCTAGTCGATCTATCGTAGTTGGAAAAATTCTTGCTATCCGAAATAGCAATATTTTCGATGACAGCTCTTCCTTGGTTAATGGTCTTCGTGGAGAAGTCTCCATTGCTGGCCGTGTCGAGAGAAAATTGATATTTCGGTAGTAATCCTCGGTAGAAAGTGTTGAGCACATTCGGACCGGAGAAACCGTGATGAGGGAATCTCTCTCGTACTCCTTGAAACGTTCCCACGCTTCATAGAAAGACACCACCGGTTGTTGATGGAAACTTTGGATTTTGTTTCTTAGCGCGTTGGATCTCGACTTCGTGTAGAAGTGGTTTAAGAAGGCGGCTTTGCACTCTTCCCAATTAGTAATAGATCTTGCGAGCAAAGATTTCAACCAACTGTGAGCTTTATCGGCTAAAGAAAAAAGAAAAAGCTTACACTTCAAATAATCGGCAGGAACTTGGTTCGTTCTTGTCGTTCCGCATATCTCTTCGAACAACTCGATGTGCTCCATCGGATGCTCGGTTGCAACTCCATGAAACTGATTTTGCTTTACCAAAGCAATGATATGAGGTTTGATCTCAAAATTGTTTCCGTTCGGTATAGGAAGTTGTATGGCTGATCGGTTTTGGAAGTGTTGATACGGTGCATCAAAATCAGCAATGATGCGGTTACACACTTGTCTCCTCAGAGGATAAGTGGGCAGTACGGGACGGTTTGCGTTCACGCCATTAGGAAGAATCGGTGCATTATCTTGAGCATCGTTCCTTGGTGCATCACGATCAACGGGAAGTTGTCGCCTCGGATTTTCAGCATTTCGGTTTTGGTTGTGGTTTTCCTCGGGATCGAGATGTGGCTGATCATTAGCACCATGGACAGCCTCTTGATCTTCTTCGTGATCCGAAAAATCACGGTCATCCCCGTGATCTAGTTGATCACGGTTTTATTGATCTTCCGGGTGGTCGTTTTCGGCCATCCTTAAGTTTCTTTTGAGTCTTCGGAGTTCTCTCTCGTGTTTGTCCATATCGGCTAGTAGTGGTACGGTTCCTCTAGGAATTCTCCTAGTGTGCGTGCACCTTAGAACAAAAGACAAAGATAAAGGAGAAAGTCAAAAGAACAACAAAGAACTCGAAAATCAAAAGTGTCTAGAGCAGAAATTAGAATACGAAATGAAACAAGCTAAACTATCCCCGGCAACGGTGCAAAGAACTTGACACACCGGGAATTAACCCCGACATGGGGTTTTACCCTTATATCTAAGCCGCAAGTGCACAACACACGGAGTAGTACTTAGGGATCGAATCCACAGGGATAGACGTTGTCCAATTTCTAACGAGTTCTAACTTATGTCTAGACATAAATATCATTTGGATTTTTTGCACGGTCATATATATGGAATCTAAACTAAAATAAGAAGGACAGTAGCTAACTAACTATTTTATCGAGTTTGTTAATCAATATTAAACGAGGCGTTGGGCAATTGAAAATTTTCTAGGATTTATGGCCGATTTTTACGAGGAGATTTCTAGGATTTCTAAAGTGACTTTTTGTCGTCTTTGGGTTCTTGATCTTAAAACACGTACTACCATAATCCTACACACCTACTCACTTCTGTACTCGGACGGTAGCTCCCGACTCCGCCCGCGCAAGAAGTGAATGATACTCTCAAATGTCGTTTACGCCCACAATATTCCTCCAGAAGTATACTTCCGAAATCTTACGACGAATTTGCTCGTCTGCTCTAGGTCAAGCGATTAGATACAGCACTTATGTGGCTCTAAAACACCTAATATCGATTGCTAAGACGGTTAGTCAAGCAACGCATTAACAACAAGGATAAAACGAAGAACCTTAATCAATCTGTATCCTAGACTAAAAACCTAATAAGAAATCGAACTATAACTCCCCTTCAAACCCCTATACCCAACAAGGACATTACTCAGCCATAGCTGAGGTAATCATATTCAATAAATCAAATAAAAACAGTAAGTAAAAAAAGATGGAGAAAGCTTCTCTATCGAAGAACACGAATCGAGAATCCTGATATGTGCATATTCTACATGTATTTAGCATGCATTTCATATAGATTTTAGGTCATTCTCTTGGATCCTCATGGCATTTCATACTTGTTTTGTCCCATTTAGAGTATTAGGAACTGCATTAGGTCCTAATGAGTCTTTTGCATGTTTTTGAGGAGTTTACTAGGAGTTTGGAGACACATGGTGGAGTTTGGAGATTTGGTGCTTAAAGACTAGAGAGGAACCATCCAGAACGTCTCAAAGAACCGATCAGACGAAGGCGTTCCGATTTTATCTAGCTCTTGAATTCTTCATGAACATTGTATAGGGACGAGTCAGCTGTCTAGAGAAATTCGAATCAGGTCATTCGGACATCAGGTTAGGAAGTTATCGCATTTTTACCAAAGCGTGTCCGTCTGGCCGAGAAGGTGAAATCCGACCTCGCTCCATCGGCATGGTCCAATTAGGTCGGTCCTGGGACAGCAATTCTCCGAGATTCCGACCGGCCCGAAGAAGAAAAGCCGACCGACCCGAAGGAGCAAGGTCGGTTTTGGGCGGTTAGGACATCCAAGATACGGCACCAGCCGAAGTGACTTAAATATCAGACCAAATGAAGACCTTCCCGTACCCATTTTAATCTGAAGTATTCATGAAGGTTGTAGACAAGTGTGTTAGCTGACTACAGGAGGTGATTTCGGGTCATTCGGATACGTGGTTCGTTAGATATGGCCACTTTACTGAGAGTATGTCCGTCTGAACGAAGCCACCCGACATGCCTGAAAGACCTGGCTGGACGAATGGTCTCCAATCGGATTTAGCCTCGGTTGCCTTCACAAAAGTTGTAACCATGTGTATTAGCTGTCCACAGGAGGTGATTTGAGACCATTCGGACATGTAACCAGGAGATATCATGGTTTTAGCGAAGATTCTACACAAGACCAGATTTGACCCATTTCGACCGGGTCGGTACCCGGTTTGTCCCGCGTCGACCCGGTCCGCCCCATTTCTCTATTAAACCCCTAAAAACCTAATTTTCATGTTAAGTTTCCTTTTCTCTAGAGTTGGTTTTATCCCAAACTCTTTCTAAGATGATTTTGGATGGATCTGCATCATTCATGCCACTCTAGTGAAGGATTCTTCAACCTATCTATATATTATGTTTATTTAATCTTTGTTCTTTATCTTTATGTCTCTTTTTCCCTTGTGTTCTATCTTGTTCTTCATATTTAGGCCTTATGCCCCTTTTTGTTGGATTTTGGATTTTGCTTGATTTTGATGATTTGATAATTGATTCTTGATGCTTATGTTCTTAATCCTTGCTTTCCTTTCATTCTAAGTGATCCTAGTGCTAGATTGGGCTTGAGAGAGTCAATCTAGATCATAGGGAAAATCATGCACACCAAGTGTTTGATGAAATTCCCCTAGGAGTTTAGTAAGAGATAAACATTCTTAACCCATGAAAGTAGTTGCTTAAGGTGTTTATTGGTTTATTTGAATGTTGATCTAAAGGCTTTCTAATCATTTTATCACAAATGAGAGTTTGATCTAGATTAAGTGATTAGCAAAGTGATTAGTGCCTTGAGAGAGGATTTGTCATAATTAGTGATCTTAACCTGAGGATTAGCATTGATTGTGTGTTAGGCATCGTTAGTCAATTGTCTTGATGATTATATGATGATGATTTAGGTTGATCTTTGTTAGGTCCTTCACTTAGGCTGGTTCTCAATGCTAGATTTGATGAGATAAACCAAAGTCTAGAACTACACCTAGATTAGGTAGTTCTAGTTGGCGTGACAAACCAATCTAGAGATACACCCTAGGATTTTTGGTCTCATCCCATGCATTAGGGAGATATTCGAGTAAATGGTGTTAGTTCTAGATTAGATTTATTCATTCGAGTCTTGAACTTAGGCATTTCACTCCTAGCCGGAGTTTAAATGAATTGCTTGAAACAAATCTTTTGTGAGCTTTTCGTGCCTAGCCAACGATAGTTGATATCTAGGGTGATTAGTGAACTAAGTGGGATTGGAGATCAATGCTTGTTAATAACCCTATCACATACTATGGTTTGTTCTTGATTTGGTGATTAACAAAGTGATTAGTGGTACGACGGTGGATTAGTCAAAATTATGAATCTCATGTTCTAGGATAGTGTTCAATGCAATCTTAGACATCATTGTTTGCTCATTAATCATCTTCTTGATAGTTCATTCCATGATCCAACACTTATATCTTTGTTTTCTTTCTTGCATTTGTTTCCTTAGTTTAAAAAACATAAAAACCCAAAAAACATTTCTTTAGCTTAGGAAGTTTCATGCATTCCTAGTGTATTGATCTTAACCTCTTTGGTTCGATCCTCAAATACTACAATGATATGAGTGGGATTTGAGTAATTGACTAGTAAAAATTCTACTATCAATTTGGCGCCGTTGCCGGGGAGGTTTAGCATTGATCATTAGGATTTTGATTCTTCTTGAGACTAGAGCTTTTTATTTTCTTTTGTTGCTAATCTTTTCACTTTTCTTGTGATTTTCATGAAGGGAATGACAATGAGGAAGCAACCGTCAAGCTAGTGACGTTAAACGCGCCCTTGGTGACCTCCCCAAGAATATCCATTGTCGAGCTTGAGACACAAAACAAGCAATCAATAAGGGTCTTTTGGGTCCAAGGTCGTGGCAAGGCTCATTGGTGGTGATGTCGAAAGCTCTTCCTTCATCTCCATTCATCTAGCCTCACTCCTCATTTGTAAGTATTTCTTTCCTTTTGAGTCTCTTTGCATTTTTATCTTTCGTTTTTGGTCTCTCTCTTGAACTTTTTTCACACCGAGACGTTGTGATTTAAGTTTGGGGGAGGGACCGGTGTCTAATTATGTGTTTTGTGATCTTATTTTGCCTTTTGCATCTTGAGTCTCATGCATTTTCAATAATTTTGAATTTTTTTGAAATTGTTTGCATTTCATATCTAGGATTGTCTAGATGCATATCATATTAGATAGCTTTGCATGAGCATTAGGAGCAATGATAGATTATCCTTTTAAAGTATCATTTTTAGAGCTTGATTCAATGCCCTCGTTGCTTGTTGTTTGATGCTTTTGATCTTGTGTTGAAATCAATGATGAACCATATCTCGATCTTGCGTTTCATTACTAGGGTCTTAGCTAAAGCAAGTTTTGATTTGATTCTAATCCTACCTAAGTGAAAACCATAATTTTGACATTGAAATTATCATGCTTGTGCATTGCATAGTGAATTCATGGTTACCATATACATACTTGGGCTCTCTTATCCTTTCCACCACTCTTTTGCTAGTCCAAGTAGCTGATTCCCATCATTGGAACGGTTTACCATACCTTTAACATACCCTCCGTTCAAGCCAAAATCTTTAGTGTGCGTATGTGAGGCCTAATTTTCCGAGTAAGCTTGGCAAAAAGTGTTGAGTTTAGGGCGACAAGGATAGGTTGGCATGTAGATCTAGCCGAACATCAAAGGCTAGACTAGGTTAGGCTCGTCGGAAAGGGAAGTTTTGAGTCTGGTGTGAACGAAATGGTGTGACTAATGGGATTGTGGATAAGAAGGAAGTGAGTTCAAAAGAATGATGTGAAGGTGAAAGGGGAATGCAATATTGTGATGTGGTTAGTGCAAGTTTTCAAGAATAGCTTTTAGTGATAGTTATAGCCTCATAGAAACAAAGGAAAAAGCCAAAAATTGGCTAAGACATCAATTGGTAAATGATTAGGCAAGGCAAAGAAAAAGAAAGAAAGAAGAGCTAAAGAAACAACAAAAAGAAGCACGAGACCACAAGATTCAATGGAGAAGAAGAAATTCCCCAAGTGAGAAAGGATGAAGTGGAAGGAGTTCAAGTATGGGACATGACGGCAAAAAGGCCAAGTGAGAAAAGGGTAGCTTATGATGAAGACTTCATGGGTTGATATGCTAGGGTTAGAGATGATTTAGGCATTGGGTAGATGTGAGTCTATCCTTGTATGCATAGATTGCCTTTTACTCTTAGCATTTTGCTAAAGCTTGCTCATTCATTGAGAGATCCCTTGCATTAGAGTAATCCCCTACATTTGAGATCATCTTTATCTCAAGACCTTCACCCTAGCCAAATGGATTCACTTGCCTTGCATAAGCATGATTCACTTGAAACGATTAATGAATGTTAAAGGATTGGATGACATGAATACTTGTGTAGGTTGAGGCTTGAATTTGATTCGTATAGGGAAGGATATGGCTAGCTCTTTTTGAGTAGACTTGTTTGATCGCATGCATCTTAGAGCTAGTAACTTGGACATTGAGTTGAATTCTTTTTATGGCACTTTTGGATTTGAGCTCCCATTTTTAATCTTCTCCCTTTCTTTATTCTTGTTTGCTTGAGGACAAGCAAAGGTTTAAGTTTGGGGGAATTGATATGTGCATATTCTACATGTATTTAGCATGCATTTCATATAGATTTTAGATCATTCTCTTGGATCCTCATGGCATTTCATACTTGTTTTGTCTCATTTAGAGTATTAGGAGCTGCATTAGGTCCTAATGAGTCTTTTCATGTTTTTGAGGAGTTTACTAGTTGTTTGAAGACACTTGGTGGAGTTTGGAGATTTGGTGCTTAAAGACTAGAGAGGAACCATCCGGAACGTCTCAAAGAACCGATCAGACGAAGGCGTTCCGATTTTATCTAGCTCTTGAATTCTTCATGAACATTGTATAAGGACGAGTCAGCTGTCCAGAGAAATTTGAATCAGATCATTCGCACATCAGGTTAGGAAGTTATCGCATTTTACCAAAGCGTGTCCGTCTGGCCGAGAAGGTAAAATCCCCCCCCCCCCCCCCCCGGGAAAAATCCAACCTCGCTATATCGGCATGGTCCACTTAGGTCGGTCCTGGGACAGCGATTCTCCGAGATTCCGACTGGCCCGAAGAAGAAAAGCCGACCGACCCGAAGGAGCAAGGTCGGTTTTGGGCGGTTAGGACATCCAAGATACGGCACCAGCCGAAGTGACTTAAATATCAGGCCAAATGAAAACCTTTCCTTATCCAGTTTAATCTGAAGTATTCATGAAAGTTTTAGGCAAGTGTGTTAGCTGACTACAGGAGGTGGTTTCGGGTCATTCGGATACGTGGTTCGTTAGATATGGCCACTTTACTGAGAGTATGTCCGTCTGAAAGACCTGGCTGGACGAATGGTCTCCAATCCGATTTAGCCTCGGTGGCCTTCACAAACGTTGTAGCCATGTGTATTAGCTGTCCACAGGAGGTGGTTTGGGGCCATTCTGACATGTTTCCCAGGAGATATCACGGTTTTAGCGAAGATTCTACACAAGACCAGATTTGACACATTTCGACCAGGTCGGTACCCGGTTTGTCCCGCGTCGACCCTGTCCGCCCCATTTCTCTATTAAACCCCTAAAAAACCTAATTTTCATGTTAAGTTTCCTTTTCTCTAGAGTTGGGTTTTATCCCAAGCTCTTTCTAAGATGATTTTGGATGGATCTGCATCATTCATGCCACTCTAGTGAAGGATTCTTCAACCTATCTATATACTATGTTTATTTAATCTTTGTTCTTTATCTTTATGTCTCTTTTTCCCTTGTGTTCTATCTTGTTCTTCATATTTAGGCCTTAGGCCCCTTTTTGTTGGATTTTGGATTTTGCTTGATTTTGATGATTTGATGATTTGATGATTGATTCTTGATGCTTATGTTCTTAATCCTTGCTTTCCTTTCTTTCTAAGTGATCCTAGTGCTAGATTTGGCTTGAGAGAGTCAATCTAGATTATAGGGAAAATCATGCACACCAAGTGTTTGATGAAATTCCCCTAGGAGCTTAGTAAGAGATAAACATTCTTAACCTATGAAAGTAGTTGCTTAAGGTGTTTATTGGTTGATTTGAATGTTGATCAAAATGCTTGCTAATCATCTTATCACAAATGAGAGTTTGATCTTGATTAAGTGATTAGTGCTTTGAGAGAGGATTAGTCATAATTAGTGATCTTAACCTAAGGATTAGCATTGATTGTTTGTTAGGCATCGTTAGTCAATTGTCTTGATGATTATATGATGATGATTTATGTTGATCTTTGTTAGGTCCTTCACTTAGGTTGGTTCTCAATGCTAGATTTGATGAGATAAACCAAAGTCTAAAACTACACCTAGATTATGTAGTTCTAGTTGGCGTGACAAACCAATCTAGAGCTACACCCTAGGATTTTTGGTATCATCCCATGCATTAGGGAGATATTCGAGTAAACGTTGTTAGTGCTAGATTATATTTATTCATTCGAGTCTTGAACTTAGGCATTTCACTCCTAGCCGGAGTTTAAATGAATTGCTTGAAACAAATCTTTTGTGAGCTTTCCTAGCCAACGATAGTTGATGTCTAGGGTGATTAGTGAACTAAGTGGGATTGGAGGTCAATGCTTGTTAATCACCCTATCACAAACGACTGTTTGTTCTTGATTTGGTGATTAACAAAGTGATTAGTGGTACGACGGTAGATTAGTCAAAATTATGAATCTCATGTTCTATGATAGTGTTCAATGCAATCTTAGACATCATTGTTTGCTCATTAATCATCTTCTTGATAGTTCATTCCATGATCCAACACTTATATCTTTGTTTTCTTTCTTGTATTTGTTTCCTTAGTTTAAAAACATAAAAACCCAAAAAACATTGCTCTAGCTTAGGAAGTTTCATGCATTCCTAGTGTATTGATCTTAACCTCTTCTGTTTGATCCTCAAATACTACAATGATATGAGTGGGATTTGAGTAATTGACTAGTAAAAATCCTACTATCAATTTGGCGCCGTTGCCGGGGAGGTTTAACATTGATCATTAGGATTTTGATTCTTCTTGAGACTAGAGCTTTTTATTTTCTTTTGTTGCTAATCTTTTCACTTTTCTTGTGATTTTCATGAAGGGAGTGACAATGAGGAAGCAACCGTCAAGCTAGTGACGTTAAACGCGCCCTTGGGGACCTCCCCAAGCCTATCCATTGTCGTGCTTGAGACACAAAACAAGCAACCAATAAGGGTCTTTTGGGTCCAAGGTCGTGGCAAGGCTCATTGGTGGTGATGTCGAAAGCTCTTCCTTCATCTCCATTCATCTAGCCTCACTCCTCATTTGTAAGTACTTCTTTCCTTTTGAATCTCTTTGCATTTTTATCTTTCGTTTTTGGTATCTCTCTTGAACGTTTTTCACACCGAGACGTTGTGATTTAAGTTTGGGGGAGGGACTGGTGTCTAATCGGTTTGGTCGTGTAAGGTGCTGGCCGCGGGTCCGTCGTCCCCGGCCGAGGTGAAATGGCTTCTGGCCGCGGGTCCATCGCGTTTGGCCGCGGCGAACTGGTGCTTGGCCTCAGGTCCAGCTCCTCCAGGCGCGGCGGCTTCGTCTCCGGGGCAGTTTCATCTGCCTTCAGTGCTTCGGGTGTATTTAAGGATCCAACCATTGGATTGCCTCCAATCCAATTGTACTTGAAAGGTGGTTGTCTCTAACTTGTTGTGTCCAAATTTTGGGATGATCAGACGAAGTTACCTGAAACGTCTTTCAAATCACTAAAATATAAAAATCATTTGAAAACCTTTGAAAACGAAGGTAAAAACCCTGCAAAAGAATATGAAAGTGATCCATAAAAAGGTCAAAAACCGGTGTTATCACAACCTCCCACAAATGTGAAAGGTATTCGAAGTTTTCTAGTACACGCCGGGTTTTATAGGAGATTCATAAAAAAAATTTCCCAAATAGCTGTTGTATTCGCCTTTGAGAAATTTTGATCTTATCTGGTCGGATCCAAGGTAATAGTTCATACGGATCATGCGACAATCAAATATTTGAAGTCCAAGAATGATGTAAAAGCTAGGTTGATACGATGAATACTCCTACTGCAAGAATTTGACATCGAAATTCAAAATCGAAGAGGAGCAGACAACGGAGTGGCACATCACCTTTCGCGTATACGAGTAGAAGACGAAGTGCCCTTAAATTACGGTTCCAGTGAACGCACCTGAGATTTCCCCATGACCTCTTGCGCGGCAATCAGACGGTTTCAACACCCAGTGGTTCATGTACATTGCCAACTATCTAGCTGCAGACGTCAAACCGCCACAGTTCTTTGGCTACAGGAAGAAGAAATTCTTATGGGAAATAAGACATTACTTCGAGGATGAACCATACCTATACAAGAGATGTGCGAATGGTCTGAACCGATATGTGTTGCCGAAGTGGAAATGAGCGGGATATTGTTAGGGTGTCATAGCTCAGCTGATGGAGGTCATTTCGTTGTTTTTAAGACTATCTCTAAATTTCTACAAGCATGGTTTTAGTGGCCTACTCTTTTTAAGGATACGCAAGCTTACATCTCGCGCTGCAACTCATGCCAACGAATGGAGAATAGAAGTAAGAGGAACATGATGCCCAAATATTTTATTCTCGAGGTTGAAATTTTTGATGTATGGGGAATAGATTTTATGGGACCGTTCCCAACCTCCTTCGGAAACCAATAAATATTACCAACGACTTTATGACGATTAATTAGCAATGAATTAACAACGACTATTTTTTACCATCGAATTAACGATGAAATATTTACCTTCGAATTTCCATCGTTCTTACCACGTATTTATATTCGTCGTAATTTCGATGTAAAATTTACGACGATTTTACTACGAATATTTACCGATGATTTCGCGACGAATATTTGTCCCTCGTACTTTCCAAGCGATTTTACGACGATTTGTGGTTTGCTACGATCATTTAACGACGATTTCTGTTTCATCGCAAATCTGATGGTAACCCTGTTTTGCAACGATTTTACAACGATATCGTTCGTTTCAAAAAGGGTGTTTTCTTGTAGTGTTTCATGAGTCTTTGCATTTTGCATTTTTCAAGTTTTCTTTAAAATTGTTTCCAAAGTTTTTAAATAAAAAGTAGGAATACGTTTTGAAGGAATGATGAAAGAAATCCATGACGATAACCGACCAGTGTGCTTCTACGCTATTTCATAGTAACATGCTCTTTCGTAATTTTGTTCTAGACTAGGCGGTAGCTAGAGTTTTTGTTAATGCGAAATCCCCAGAGGAACTTAGACCGTAGAGATTCTTTAGGATAGAATATACTAGCTCTATTATATTTGGACTTTAAATTGACTTAATTTTCTCATCATAGGCTTATGCAAAGATAATGAATCATACATGCAGGACGTTCTTTTACCTTTTTACCACTCTTTGTCGTACCTAAATGGTCAGCTCATCTTTAGTTGGTACCCCACCAAAAACTTAATCATTTTTCAGACCTCATGCATCTCTCTTTGTGTCATATGTGCAGATATGTGCAAAAAGGCCGGAGAGGGATGAACGACACAGTTTCTAGTCACTAAAGACGGAGACTATACGCGATCGGTGAAGGTGAATTCAACAAAGGCGAGAGCTCGGTTATGCCTTTGAAAACTCAAAATCGTGGTAAAATTTTGTGCCCCTAAGACATTGTTTCAATAAAAGGCTTTCCCCTTTTCGACTAAATTGAAAATTGAAAATTGAAAATAATCGAAAGGGAAAGGAAACTAGAGCTTAAGAGAGTCTAAGTTGGCCGAAATACTTATGAGGCATCCATGGTTCATTTATGAGAAATATGTCATTCCGAGCCAACAGAAAATTCTAAGTCTGGGGGAATGACAGAAAACTTATGTTTTTGGAGAAAGAAGGAAGTGCAACATTTTTATAGAAGAAGATGTGACTAGAAGTTGTGGTTCTCAATAGGTTCATCCCCTCTTGATGTTTTGCATAATATCTCGCACCCTCTGGTGAAATTACAGTAACCAGAAACACTTTTAACCTCACTTCTAAATGCCTTTAACATATAGCCTCGATTATCTTGGTTTGAATCTTTTGATGAGAATTTCATAATTGTACTTAATGAATTTAGAGAGCTAGTTTACCTGAATTTTGAATTTTGAAAGTTTATATTTCGTATGACGGATACCGTGGACTAGTATTACGGAAACTTCTGGTGAGAATTTTCTAGGCTAGATTGCGATTGACGCAGTTCGATGGTTATGGTTTAGAAGGACGGTCTCCGAGATTTTCATTAGTTCCTACGTTTTCAAAACTTCTTTCCAATGTCAGATTTCTGTTTTGCTTGAGGACAAACAAAGATCTAAGTCTGGAAGAGTTAATAACACCGGTTTTTGACCATGTTTATGGATCACTTTAATATGTTTTGCATGTGTTTTAACTCCGTTTTCAATGGTTTTCAAGTGATTTCCATGATTTAGTGTTATGTTACAACTGCCTTGGTTTGCTCGAGCATCTCCTCTTGAGCAGCGACAGTTGCTTCAAGCACCTCCTGTTGAGCTGTTGTTTTCTCTTGAAGCGCCGCCAGCGAGGATTGCATCGGCTCCAGCTTTGCATCCCTTGCTTGTATCATCTCCATTAGTTTCGCGAGTTACACTGCAAGCCATGTAATTGATTATGTGTCTCCCATCGAATCAGAGGTCTCTGATACCAAATTGATATGAGCCTGCAACTTCGATTTCGATCTCGTAATCGGAGTTGTTGTTTAACGTGAGGAAAAGAGAAGATACTTAGCTAAACTTCCTTTTAACCTTAGTCTCTCTGAGAGAATAAGGTTAATTGTTGGAAGTTTTTATTCTCATTAATCAATAAAAAGCATTATATAAGTTTTGATACAACTTAATCATAAACTTAATGTAAAAAGAAAAAATTCCAAAATTTAAATCTAACGTGAAAAGGAAAAAGCACCAAAACTAATTAATTAAAAGACCTTAACCATAATATGTATCAAGACTCTTCATGGCTTCTCCTCTTCTTTTGGTATGACTTGGATTTGATGTCCTCATCAAAGAGCCAGGACCTAGGGCGTACATCCAGCCTCTATATAAAAAGATAGATAACAGGAGGGAAAAGTAACATGAGAGTTGGTATGACGAAGTTCTATATGAATGTCACCAAAAACACTGCCAACCACCACCACGAAGGAGAAGTCCCTGTCATCGCCAGAAAGGAAGGAGAGGACAAATCTGACTAGTTACAAAGGACAATAGAAACAGACGGGATAATAAATCGGATCCGAACGAAATTTTAAGGGTAATTCTCAACTCTCTACTTCATAGCTTGATGCTCATGTATGTTTTATTATTAGTGTTACGCTCTCTGTTGTTATTATATCTTTGTAACACCCCGACCCCGCCTTTCCGAAGGCACCAGACGTATCGGCAATGCCACCCTCGAGCCCGCCTCTTTATCTCCGTAAAGACGACGTGTCGGCTAACAACAATATCTCATTACACAATATCCACGCTCTATATAATACTTGTTATTAAATCCCAAATAATCGTCTTAAAAATCCAACATAAATCTTACATGAATCCGAAGCAAATAACTAATAATTGTCTTTAAATGAAATAACAGAAAATGCCAATAAAACCTAAAGGAGAACTTTCGAACTTCCAAAACCGCACACCACACTGGAACTACTCTTCCAGCAACGTAAACTCATCCTCATCGGACTCACCTGAAAAGAAGAGAGAGAGATGAGTAATTTGGATAACCCAGTGAGAACTAAACCTACACTTTCAACACATCCAAACATTACTTTTTAAATACGCTAAGAATAAATCTAACCAAGCTCAAACATTACTCTCTACCAGCGCACAAACAATTTACACGCAAGGGAATAACTCCAACTTCAACGGCATCTCGATAGCCAAGCACACCACGGACCATATTTACATGGCATCTCATAGCCCAGTCCACTTTGGACCATATTTCTCTGGGCCCGGGAAGACCCACCCCGATGCAAACTGACTTCTTCCGCAAGTCTCGGCTCACAACAAACATAATCGTACCACCGTTCCCTTCTCCGGTGACGATCACCTCATTCTAACTACACTACACACACTGATCACACAACAGAGTGAACAATCAAGGATGCATGTTCTTCATCTAATGCTTTCCTAACTCATTTCGTTAAGCAGATGCATATCTAACTAAATGCACATAGAAAACGTGTCCGTACTCCGTAACACGCCCTAGCCTAATCAGATCTAGACTCAACATACCAAAAAGGAATGAATCAACGTATGGAAAACCTAGATCTAATCCTCACTGTTGCCTTTTGCAGATCTGACGAAGGCGGCTGAATAGAGAAGACGACGGAGAAAATCGGCGACGACGGCGGCTCCGGCAAGCTCCAGCGAAATCCGGTGAGCTCCGGCAAACTCCGATGAACTTCCGGCGAACTCCGGCGAACTCCAGTGGTGGGTGGTCGGCTCTTCGGCGACCTCCCTCTCTCTCTCTCAGACTCTCTTTTTTTTTGTGTGGGGGTTTGAGAGCTCCCCTCTCTTCTTTATATAGGGGGAAGGGTGGAGGGTCTTTGGGAGAAAGTTCCGATGTGGGACTTTTCACACAAAAAAAGGAAATGGGCTTGGGGAAAAATGGGCCTGGTTTGGGTATGTTACAATTCTCCCCCACTTAAACGGAATTCGTCCTCGAATTCATGGGACTACTTCTCCCCCACTTGGTTTCCAACCAAACTTCGTAACATCCCGACCAAACCTCGGAGTGTCCTCCTCCTAGGGGTTGCTTGCAAGGTTACTGCTTCACATATAACAAGGGTGGGTGGGTGATGCTTTAATTTCCAGCGTCCATTTCGCGGAAAAAAGGTTTATCTTTACCGTAGAGCGAAACACCATCTCTGTCCTTGAGTATGGTTAAAGCCGATGCATACCCGTATGAACACATGGGACGTCTAGTGTCATAGTTGCTAACTTTCCAAGGCTTAGACAGAACACTCATCCTTCGAGCAATTCTAATCATAATGGGAATCCTCCACTTCCAAATGGATTTTCCCCATGGACCTTCTGGTGTTGTGCCGTTGGAGTGATGACTGTCGCGTAAACAAACTCCTATACCTTACCTTGCACCATGTTGAAGATATATGATAGCCACGACCTTTATGGCTTCATGAGTCATGTGGGTTATGAACCACCACGCTTCTGTTGCGCTCACTCTTATTACACAATTGATTTCCGTTTCAAGGTTGTCCAACCTATCAAGCCGTCGTAGTGTTTTCCTAACACTTTATTTGGGGATCCCCGTTCCAATTGGGATTTACGTTTCCATCCGTTTTTTTCCGAAGTTACTTCCTAACGCTCCCTTGAAGTCCTTGCACCAGAGATAGCTCCAAATGTGAACAACTATTCCTTACATTCTTGGTGAATTCCTTTTCACCGTCCTTAGTAAATTCATTTCACTTTCCCTAGGAAAATTCAATTACCACCTAGCTCTAGTGAGTTCCCTTAACACCCGACCATATTGGTAATTTCCGCGCATTTGACAAGGGTCCTCCTTTCTACACCCTTCTGTTCGACGGATGACCATTATCCGAGGCTTGTTCCAAAGCCTCACTGAATTATACAAGTTATCCTGTCCATTTCTACTTATTCGTTCTTCCTTACTCGGTCAGCGTTGCAACTACCCAAGTTACATCCTTACCGCCAATCCTTTTGGGTTAACCAGTAGCATATTCCATTGTCACCATATATTTTTTCCATTCGGGTAATAGTACTTGTCACCATATCCCTTTCCATTCAGGTAATGGTACTTGTCACCATATCCCTTTCCATTCGGGTAATGGTAACTTGATGTAGTCCACTAGGAACTATGAACTTCGCTTTCACCATCTGCACACCTTACACTTTCTATGATATCTTTTCCGTCAGATAATCATCATCAGAACCCGTACACGCTCCTTGAAGAAGTATATGTGTGGTGTCCTTCCACACTGGTTCCGGTCACTTACTTTAGGGCGCTTCCGAAACATGTAGAGAAATGTAACTGGCGTGCTCGTTTTAAGATCTCGTCCTCCAGATCTTTTCTCTCTGGCACATCCAGCTATTAGTAGGAACGTTCCATTGTTCGCTACGTGATACCCAATCACTATGTTATTCATTGCCCACCTTAGAACTTCACTTTTGTTCCACGCCTCGAGGATTTTCCATTACAATCACACTTGGTCCAAGGCTTCCAAACCTTACAAGCCACGAATCTCCTGGGAGTTGGTCCAACAACTCGGCGATCCAAAAATAGCGGTACTTATCCTCAATGGTTACATGATGCTCTCTTTGGCGACATCCGCACACACGGTTGCAAGTGAGTCAGCCAGTCCCGTAAAGACTGATCTCCCTGCAAATAAAAATAACACAAACCAGAGAGCTATTCTAGGTGGTGGTTTTATAATTTTGAAAAATCCCAGTATGCAAAACTTTGAAAACCGATTCTTCCTAATCCCACTAACCTAGAATTTTATCTCTAACTACTCGTAACCCGCTCTGATACCACTTGTAACGCCCCGTCCGCCCCTACCGGTGAGTCACCCATCCCTTTATCGGGCTCGTGGGCCCCACCCCTCTCCGACGGTCGGTGCGTTATTTTTTGTAGGCCCGACCGAGTAATTTACTGACCCTGCAATCACGACGTGACCTTTTTCCGTGTTTTATCCTCACTTACACGCTACCGCGAATCACTTCCCGGAAGGTCACCCATCCTTAGACTACTCCAGCCCAAGCACGCTTAACTCTGGAGTTCTTTCGGGCAAGTGATCGGAAAAGGTAAGTGCACTTTGTTGACATAGGTAGCCAAATTAATTCATTTAAGCCTTTCTCAAATGGGTCGGGCCCAGGATGTTACAATTCTCCCCCACTTAACGGGAATTCATCCCCGAATTCCGCATCTTGTTAGGGTCCGACTCATAACCGGAGCAGCCATAACCCTCAAACCCCAAGATTGTCTCCCGAGACAGAATTGGTTTGACTTCGTTGAGCTCTGATACCACTTGTAACACCCCGACCCCGCCTTCCCGAAGGGACCAGACGTATCTGCAATGCCACCCTCGACCCCGCCTCTTTATCTCCGTAAAGACGACGTGTCGGCTAACAACAATAACTCATTATACAATATCCACGCTCTATATAATACTTCTTATTAAATCCCAAATAATCGTCTTAAAAATCCAACATAAATCTTACATGAATCCGAAGCAGATAACGAATAATTGTCTTTAAATGAAATAACAGAAAATGCCAATAAAACCCAAAGGAGAACTTTCGAACTCCCAAAACCGCACACCACACTGGAACTACTCTTCCAGCAACTCAAACTCGTCCTCATCGGACTCACCTGAAAAGAAGAGAGAGGGATGAGTAATTTGGATTACCCAGTGAGAACTAAACCTACATTTTCAACACATCCAAACACTACTTTTTAAATACGCTAAGAATAAATCTAACCAAACTCAAACATTACGCTCTACCAGCGCACAAACAATTTACATGCAAGGGAATAACTCCAACTTCAACGGCATCTCGATATCCAAGCCCACCACGGACCATATTTACATGGCATCTCATAGTCCAGTCCACTTTGGACCATATTTCTCTGGGCCCGGGAAGACCCACCCCGATGCAAACTGACTTCTTCCGCAAGTCTCGGCTCACAACAAACATAATCGTACCACCGTTCCCTTCTCCGGTGACGATCACCTCATTCTAACTACACTACACACACTGATCACACAACATAGTGAACAATCAAGGATGCATGTTCTTCATCTAATGCTTTCCTAACTCATTTCGTTAAGCAGATGCATATCTAACTAAATGCACATAGAAAACGTGTCCGTACTCCGTAACACGCCCTAGCCTAATCAGATCTAGACTCAACATACCAAAAAGGAATGAATCAACGTATGGAAAACCTAGATCTAATCCTCACCGTTGCCTTTTGTAGATCTGACGAAGGCGACTGAATAGAGAAGACGACGGAGAAAATCGGCGACGGCGGCGGATCCGGCAAGCTCCAGCGAAATCCGGTGAGCTCCGGTAAACTCCGACGAACTTCCGACGAACTTCCGGCGAACTCCGGCGAACTCCGGCGAACTCCGGCGAACTCCGGTGGTGGGTGGTCAGCTCTTCGGCGACCTCCCTCTCTCTCTCTCGGACTCTCTTTTTTTTGGTGTGGGGGTTTGAGAGCTCCCCTTTCTTCTTTATATAGGGGGAAGGGTGAGGGTCTTTGGGAGAAAGTTCCGATGTGGGACTTTTCACACAAAAAAAGGAAATGGGCTTGGGGAAAAATGGGCCTGGTTTGGGTATGTTACAATCTTGTAAGCTCAAAATAGTCTCTCTTTCGGAGAAGAAACCAAAATAAATGAATACAAATCATACAAAAAACAAAAAAATATAGATTAGAGAAATAGAAAACTTATAATATTTATTATAGATAAGCTGAGAGTGATTGAGAGAATTGGAAGAACTTGCACCATAAATTGTTGTTAGTCTATCCTAATTAATATTGCTTTACTTAGATCCAATGTTTTTCATATTTGCTAATCTTGTTTGTCTTGTTTTTTTTGTTGTCATCTATTACATCATAATCATATATATTTGATCGTACCTTATTACAAATGATAATTAACTCGATCAAATCTAACTACATGTAGTACATGCGATCACAATCCACATATACAGCTTTCCCCGCAACACACGCATCAACAACTAATTGACATCTCTCTTCGCAATACATAAGACCACGACAGACGGTTCTACCTGCAATATTCTAGAACCTCCGTTAAACTTTGTATCAATAATTTACAAGAAAGTGCATTATATAGGTTTTGAACCCCAATTTTGGTGTAGAATCATTAAATCAGTGACCACTGGATCAAACGGCTTCCACTGTTTGTTTTTTATCTCTTAATCTTTGCATGTTGCCTTATTTGCTTATTGTTTTATCTTTTAGGGCATCTAAGCTGTGCATTTGCAAATTGTTTTATCAGGTTAAAACTCCAACAATCAATTTTTTTTTTTTTAAAGTGAAGTGCTTACAAATTTTTAAACAGAATTGTGATTAGTTCTTCGAAGTATACTAGGTTGGTAGCCTGCACGCATGTAGATAGATTTCTTATATCATTAAGTTATTAACTTTGTTACCGATGAAAAACTAAACACAAATATATATAACAACAATGTTAGATTTACGATCAATTCAAAAAAAATAACAACCAATATTATTCATAAAGAAATACGAAATAAAGCAATGGCAATCATAGAGTTCGAGAACATATTGAATAATATTTCATTCACTCACACATTGAATGTAAAAAACTTATTTTTTATCTCTCCATCGCTAGAACTCTCTCTCCATTTTGTCGTAAGTGTCTCTCGCTCTAATCGGTTATTCCTCATCTTTTCCTTCTTCTTTTTATCATCTTTGATTTATTTTTCTTCTTCTTCTTAATCGTCTTTGACTTCTACTTCTTTTCCTTTATCATCTTTGTCTTCTCCAACAATTCTTCTTCTTCTTTCTCTTTCGGTTTTCCTTCTTTATCATCTTAGTTCTCTGGCTTATTATTCTTTTGGTTTTTCTTCGTCCCGTCTTCATCCTCAAATTCTTGTGCTTCGTCTTCTTCTTCTTATTCTTTATATTTCGGTTTTTCTTTTTCCCGTCTTCTTCTTCTCCAAATCCTTAACTTTCTTCTCCTTCTTCTTCTTCAACGTCTTGGTCTCATCCGCCTTCTTATTCTACTTACGGTTTTTCTTTTTCTTTGTCTTTGTCATCTTCCTCACCTTTTCCAAATTTTTCTTCATCATCTTAGTCTTCGTCTTTGTCTTCTTCCTCTTCTTTTTCATCATCTTTGGCTTCTATGAATTCCTATTTTTTTCACTCTCTCACTCTTGCGGTTTTTATTAGTCATTTTCTTCTCCCTTTTCTACATCATTTTCATTCTTCGTCATCTTCTTTCTCTTCTATTTTTCTTCTTCATCGTCTTCGACTTCTTCTTCTTCTTCTTCCTTATTGTTTTTAACTTCTATGGCTTCTTCTTCCTCTTTTTCTTAAGGGTTGTCTTCATTTTCTTCTTCCGGTTTTTCTTCGTCCTCTTCTTGTTCCAGATTTTTCTTTGTCCGATTTTTCTTCGCCCTCTTCTTCATCATCTTCATATTCTCCGACTTCTTATTCTTCCGTGTTTCTTTGTCTCATCTTCGTCTTCTTCCTCGCCAAATTCAACTTTGAATCAAAATCTTCCATTTTCGGTTTCCATTACACTCTATCTCTCTCTATCTCTCTAGATTCCTAACTTAGATCTCCCTTGGTTCTTCTTCGATAATCCCAAGCATGTTCTTCTTCCTCTTACTCTCCACCATGAAAGATAAATTCCACAATAGATGGGTTTAGTCTTGTCTCCTTCTACTTCTCCTTCTCTATTTTGTTCTCTTAATTTACCTTAAAACAACTTCCCCATCTCTTCCTTCTCTTTCTTCATAACAATCACACATTTTTTCGACGCCAAAACATCTTCATTGTTTCAACCATTGTTTCTTTGTAGCTTTTATAATTTTTCTCAAGCAATTCAAACAGGGTTTGGAGCCGGTTCAGTATTGTCGAATTCAATATCTCTAATATTTATTTGTTCATACATAAATATGGTTTGTGGGTGGTTACCATTTTCTCCTTGAGAAATGCTTGTTTCTCTAAACACTCTGTAATTTCAAGTATTAAGAAAATAAAATATATAGAAAAAAAAAGTAAAACTACCATTACCAAAAAAACTACACTTACATGTTCTTGTTCTTGAAGGTTTTAAGTCTCTCTCTCTCTCTCTCTCTCTCTCTCTCTCTCTCTCTCTCTCTCTCTCTCTCTCTCTCTCTCTATCTCTCTTTCTCTCTCTTTCTCTCTCTCTCTCAATTAGATCTCCCTTGTTTCTTTCTCGAGAATCTCTAATATGTTCTTTTTTTCTCCTTCATGAATGATAAATTCCACAATAGATATGTTTAGTCTTGTATCCTTCAACTTCTGATCTCCTCTTTTATTCTCTTAGTTTACCTTCAAGCATATTGGCCATCTCTTCCTTCTCCTTCTTCATATCAATCACACATTTGTTTGCCGTCAAAACAGCTTCATCATTTCAACCACTATTTCCTTGTATCTTCCGTGCACGAAACCACTTATTTAAATTGTATATCTAAATTTTAAAACAAAATTACAACAAAAATATAATTATCATATCAACTACATTATAGTATCATATATAAATAAAATGTTTTCCTATTTGTGTTACCTCCGATTAATAATATTTATAAAAAACAAAATCTTAAAATATGGTTTTTCCTCATCTTTTCCTTATTCTTCTTCAACATCTTAGTATTCTTCGTTCTCTTTTTCATTGTCTTCTCTGACTTGTTTTAATTTCATCGTCTCCATCTTCTCCGACTTCTTTTATTTTTGTCTTTCTTTCAGTTTTTCTTTGTCTTCTTCTTCCTCTTCTTCTTTCTTATCCTTTTTCATCATCTTCGCCTTCTCGACATCATATTATTCAGGTTTTCGTCGTCTTTTACTTCTTCTGCTTTATCTTCTTCCTTTTCTTTATCTTTCGGTTTTTCTTCTTCTTCATAATTTCCTTATCTTTTCATCGTCTTGGGCTTCTTCTTTTTCATAATCTTCGTCTTCTTCGACTTCCTCTTCTTTTTTTTCTTCCGGTTTGTATTCGTCGATCTTCTTCTTCTTGTTCTTCGACTTCTCCTAATTCATTGCATTTGTCTTATTTGTCTTCTATGGTTCTTTATTCTTCAGGTTTTTTATAGCTTCCTTCCGCATCTTCACCTTCTCAGACTTTGTCATCTTCATCTTCCGGTCTCCTTCCTCATCTTTAACGTCTGGGTCCTCGTATTTTCCGAATTCTTCTTCATCAGCTTCTTTTTCTTCTTCTTCCCCGTCATCGTTTTTACATCTTCCTCGTCTTTTCCTTTTTCTTATTCCTCTTCATCGTCTTCGACTTCTACTTCTTCTTCTTTATCGTCTTGTCTTCTTCGACTTCTTCTACTTCTTTTTCTTTTGGTTTTTTCTCGTCATCTTTCTTCTTATTTTTCTTCTTTCTATTATTCTTACTTATCTCGTCTTCGCCTTTGTCCTCCTTCTTCTTCTTCATATTAATCACATATTTCTTCGTCGTAAAAAAATCTACATCGTTTCATCGTAGCTTCCATACATTTCCTCTAACATTTCAAGCAGGGTTTGGAACCTGTTTAGTATTGTCAAATTCAATATCCATGAATTTTCTTTAATCATACATCGATATGCTTCGTGGGTCGTTGCCATTTTCTCGTCGTCTTTCTCTTCTGGTTTCCTTCTTTATCGTCTTCGTCTTCTCTGGCTTATTATTATTTCGGTTTTTCTTCGTCTCGTCTTCGACTTCTTCTTTTTCTTTATTGTCTTCGTCTTCGTCTTAACTCTGAGATCTTCCCCACCATAAGATTCTTCACAACCATCATCACCGTCGTCCCCACTGTCACCAACACCTTCGGATCCAGTATCGAGACCAGATCGATCACCAGTATGGCGATCACCGGAGTTCATACGATCATCATTACCATTACCAGACTGGTAATGCCCAGTACAAACGAAATCATGTTCATTTCCGCCAAGACCACCATAAGCATGTCCTTCAATTTCTGCATTGCATGGAAGGCAATCATCAATTAAACGAATATGACCATATAACGCTAAATCGTACTATCGAACTATTATGTTTTTATATATCTATAAATTTATTTTTAAAGGTACATAAAAATTGTATAATCCAAAGATATATGCATATTACCAATACCGCCAGGGAAGAGGTAAGGAACAGCATACGTACGCAACGTCTTAAGAGCACAAGCAATATCCTTTTAAACCCACCAAGGCTTTTGTTCCATCAAGTCCTTTGAGAAAACATAATGGAACCTTGAACTGTTTGGCAACCATTCAATAACCCAAGATGCTTTCTTCTAGTTTGGTTTACCTTCTACACACTTCTGTATCGATTCCCCAAGCTTTTTATAACGCTCCGACCGCCCCTACATGTGGGCCCCACCCTCGTCCGACAAGCGGTACGCTAGTCCGGGAGGCTTGCAAGACTTGTTTACTGACCCTGCAATCACCATATGATCTTTTCCCCGTGTTTTGTCCTCACTCACACGGTACCGCGAATCACTTCCCGGTAGGTCACACATCCTTAAATTTCTCCAGCTCAAGCACTTTTAACTCTGGAGTTCTCTCTGGACAAATGACCGAAAAGTTAAGTGCATTTTGGTGACATAGGTAGCCAAATCAATTCTTACAAGCCTCTCTGCATATACCAAAAATCGGGATGTTACAATCACCCCCACTCACAGAGCGCAACGTACTCGTTGCGCACCAGGACCGTTACCCTTGACGGTGTGAGCCCACATGACTCCACACACGTTTTTGGGTTCGGCTCTGATACCACTTATAACGCTCCGACCCCCCCCCCTACATGTGGGCCCCACGCCCTCTCTCCATGGGCCCCACCCTCGTCTGACGGGCGGTGCGCTAGTCCGGGAGGCTCGTAAGACTTGTTTACTGACCCTGCAATCACCACATGATCTTTTCCCCGTGTTTTGTCCTCACTCGCATAGTACCGCGAATCACTTCCCGGTAGGTCACCCCTCTTTAAATTTCTCCAGCTCAAGCACTTTTAACTCTGGAGTTCTCTCTAGACAAGTGACCGAAAAGATAAGTGCACTTTGGTGACATATATAGTCAAATCAATTCTTATAAGCCTCTCCGCATATACCAGAAATCGGGATGTTACACTTTTCATCTGCGTTATTATCCATTAACTATTTCATCCAATCATCAGAGTTCAAAGAAGCTTCCTTTGTAAACCTCTCTATGATCTTAGGTAAAAACACTCTCTTCTGCATCTTTACAACCACATTTGACTGAATAAACTCTCTTTTCGAAACTTCTAGTTCCTCATTAACGTTTGTTGCAGTGTAAAATTTTAACTGCAATCATTTCAATCATAAGAGCGTAAATTCAGTTTCACCTATAATAACCATAAATTCGCACAAGCGAGCCAAGATTTTTTATGTGAGTAAAGCTTTGCAATATATGAGAATAAGATTAGTAATAAAGATTCAAAGAAATCACCACTGGATCTGATAGAGAACCAGTGCGAAGTTCTATGCATTCTTTATGGTAAAACCACGTTGATAATTTCTTTGATCTACGCGTACCAGTTGAGTTCATGACCATCTCTGCCTGCATTTCCAACGAATCACCAAAAATAGAATTCAAATCTGGTCAAACGACTCATACAGTGGAATTCTTTGACTTTAAAGTTGTTCTCTTCTTTAAAATCACCAGGAAGAGATCATACCATGAGTATATCTGCAGAAGAAGCTTGGAAGAAGACTCTAGGACTGTTATGGGCACCTGAAAATAAATCTTGGTGTTCTTTCTGTTTATGAGCTAGAGCTTTGGATCGGAGTTTCAGAAGCGTTTAGACTCCATGATCTGGACAGAAACTTCATTGGCTCCTTTGGTGAGGCTGAGGAATCTGAGAGAAAAGATCTTCAGCCCTCACAATTCCCTCTCCTCCAACTCTTCATCTAGATTCTCTGATCCGACTAACGATGAAGAATTAATATTCCAATCTCAATAAAACCCACCATCCATTTTCTCCTCAGATTTGTTGAAAACCCAAGATGACACTAGAAATTTTTTAGATGGAAAAGGTAAATGTTGACTTACGTTTGTAAAAGAGAAGGATGACAAAATATCACCGATAAAGGGAAAAAACTTATAAGATGCATAGTGAGAGAATCTCCATATGTATCCCCATTAATCCCCTGAGCATCTCTAGAAAAATAGAATATAGCCATTCAATTTCACATGTTTTCAGATTATAGAATGTATCAAATAAAAACGCACACATACCCAAATATCAGAAGTAATACCGTCCTAATCAATATCAGCTATATGCACACATAAAAGAATGAAATTTACATGTATTGCAGAAATCACCACGGTATAAACGATCGAAGCACATATTGCAGAGAGAGGATTAAGAAAAAAACGATAAAAGAATGAGCCGGGAGCGATCAAGCAACTACGTCGAGCTGAACGACTTTAAACAAAAGCGCTCAATGGGAGGCAACCCATTTTATGTGCGTTTTCTTTCTTTTTCTATTAACGATTTCTTTTTCTTAGTTTCAGGTCTCTAAAAAATCAAAAAAAAAAAACCAAAACGACAAAAAGATGGACACACGGTTCGAAACTGCTCGGTCTAGCCCGAACCGTGAATAAATACTTTGACCGCAAAGGAGGCCCGGCCGCGGGTAAAGCTCCCTATTTACTGCGATCGCGCAGCTCCTACCCACGGCAAAGCTCCATTTGTCGTGGGTGCAGCACCCCGAACCATGGCCAACCCCCTTGTCGTTCCCGATCGATTTTCTTCGATCACCGATCGACTCCTATCCATTCCCAATCACCTCCACACCCATTCCCCATCCCCATAACACCATGTACCATTCTCCATTCACTACCATTCCATTCCCACATCAATTCCCCAACCACCTCCAGGTAAGTTTTCTTTTTTCCTAAGCTTTTTCAATTATTACATACATTTATTTCTGTGCTCGATTTATTTCACACTGGGGACAGTGTAATTTAAGTCTGGGGGAGAATTCCATCCCTTACTAATCATCGTTTCTTTCACTACAAGAAAACACAGTTTTAGCATCGATTTTTTGCGACGATTTAATTTTGTCGCAAATTCACATCGTTTTTACGACGACTTTACGACAATTTTTAAAGTCGTCGTAAAATTGGGACGAAATATTTTGTCGTAAATTCATCGTAACTTAGCGACGATTTACCGACGATTACCGACGAAGTTACGACGATTTTAAAAGTCGTCGTAACTTAGCGACGATTTACCGAGGTTTATATAAAACGTTGTAATATCATCGTAAAATTACCGACGAATTAGCAAGGATTTATATAAGTTGAACTTTACAACGATTTCCCGACGATTAATGAGTTAGGTGAGCACGTTTAGGTTCACAGTGTACGGTTAGGTAAACATGTTTAAAGTCGTCGTAAAATCGATGTAAACATGTTTAAATTCGTTGTAAAATCGATGTTAAATCGATGTTAAATCTATGTAAACTCGTAGGTAATTCGATGGTAACGAAAATAAAAATCTATATATAGTGGCCAACTTCATAATAAAAATATCATATTCAGAAACATTTACTTCTCTCTGACCAACAAAAAATGTCAATATACGAAATTAGAAGATGGATGCATAATCGTCTTGATTCGGAGGGATCACTAACAAAGGAGATCATCAATGGGGTGGAGGGATTCATACATCAGGCGGGAAGTATATAGAATACGATTAGCAGTGGTAAGATGTATTGTCCTTGTCCAAGATGCTTGAATAGAAAATTTATCATTATCTCGAAGATGTGGTCGCATATATTAAATAGAGGGTTTATGCCGCAATACTATATATGGTATTATCATGTAGAGGGTCATGGGGGAAATGCAGTTAGTAGTATTAGCAATTATCAAGCATCGAATTTTGATGAGTCAAATAATTTTAATCAATTTGATGATCATGCGAAGCAACATGATATAGACCATGATAGGATTCATGACATGGTTTCGGATGCATTTCATGAAACCGTTAGTACATTTGCACATGATCATCATGATGAGGAACACAATCTAGATGCAAATTTTTTTATGATTTGCTAGATGCTGCAAATCAGCCGCTCTACGATGGATGTAGAGAAGGGCATTCTAAATTGTCGTTGGCGGCTAGGATGATGACTATTAAAACGGATCATAACTTAGCTAAAGTTTGCATGGATGACTGGGCTGATTTGATTAAAGAGTATTTGCCGAAGGACAATTTAGCTGCTGAAACTTACTATGAGATACATAAGCTGGTTTATAGTCTTGGGTTGCCTTCTGAGAAGATAGATGTATGTGTTGACAATTGCATGCTTTTTTTGGAAAGATGATGATAAGTTGCAGGAATGTCGATTTTGCCATAATCCAAGATATAAGCCGCAAGGTACTGGTCGGAGTAAGGTACCGTTCCAGCGGATGTGGTACATTCCTATAACTGATAGATTAAAAAGAATGTATCAGTCTGAGAGGACAGCTGCATCGATGAGATGGCATGCAGATCATTTGCAGACAGATGGGGAGGTTACTCATCCTTCAGATGCAAAAGCGTGGAAACATTTTAAGACAGTACATCCAGACTTTGCTAGAGAGAAACGTAATGTGTATCTTGGTCTTTGCACATATGGATTTAGTCCATTTGGTATGTCTGGTAGGCAATTGATATATCATGATTTTTACCCCTTTTTAGCCATGATATAAGTCCATTTTATAGAGTTTTTCTACTATTTTGTAGTGTTTTAGAGTCTTTTACAAGTTTTAGCACGTTTGGAGCATAGTTGGAGATATTGGAGCTTTCTGGAGCATTTTGGAGCAAAGCAGAACCTCGTGTAGCTGAGTACCCGATTTGAAGCCTCAGTATCGATCGATACTAACTAGTATCGGTCGATACTCACTGCAGCAAGACACGAGTCGCGACTTTTATGAAGAATTGCATAATTGCCCAAGAAGTCTTTAATTATTACAATAAGCCCCAGAACGTGTTTTAGTATTATAATTAGGTTTTTCAGCCACTTTTGTTGGCTACGCTTTCATAACTTGAGATGGAGATTATTCTATTGGATTTTGAGAGAGAGCTTTGTGAGGGAGACAAGTCTGAAACTCTGTTCGTCCGAGAGAAAATTTCGAACCCTCTTGTTACTCTTTTCTTATTGTTTAATTTTATGATCTATTCAGTTATGTTGATTGTTTCATTCTCCATGTCTGAGTATATCCATCTTAGGTTTAGGGTTTTCTCATAGGGATTTCTCTGATTGCTGGTAATTGATTAGTTAGGATTCACCATCTGAATTAGTTCTTCACCATAGGTTGTTCTCAAAGCTAATTCTGGATTGATCACCTAGAACTTAGATCTTAGGTTAATCAATTAGGCACGAAAGTGCAATTGAGAAATATGACAGAACCTAGGGTGAGCAAATTGATTATTCGCAAAGAGATTTGGTTTAATTGATTTGTGAACATATCAAACTCGGTATTAAGGCTTATTTATTCTTAGGAATTTGCAAAGAGATTTGGGATAGTTTAGATTTAGATAATTCTCGCAACGACAGTTGGTTAATTATAGCTTAGTGATTTGAGTTCAAGGACCGCGCTAAATCTGAATCCTGACTGATTAGTTATCTGCATTCATTGATTTCCTGAGAAATACCCTAGGCTTATATTCTCTCCATCGATTTTACAACTCTTTTACTGTTTATTGCTTTTTGTTTCATCTGAATTACTTAGCTTGATTTGATACTATTCGGTCTACTGTGTGATTTTCTTGAGTCTTTGTGTTCGACCCCTACTTTACTACAACTACTGCTTTAGTACTTTTAGAGTATTAATTTGAGCATATCAGGAATATTCTTTATGGCCAGTAATCCTAACGCCTTACAACCTTCCTCCAGATATGTGCATGCAAAGGGAATTTTTATTCTTGAGTATTTTAGTACCTGGTCCGAAGCATCCGAAGCGTTCCCTTGATGTGTTTTTGCAGCCTCTGATAGAGGAATTGGAGTAGTTGTGGTATACCGGGGTTCGGACAAATGATTTTGCAAGGAAAAACATTTTTACAATGTGTGCGGTGCTTATGTGGAAAATAAGCGACTTCCCTGCTTACGGGATGTTATCATTTGCTCCGCGCGACGATCGCCAGAAGATGATCCAGTCGTCTTACGTGCCACGATTACGAGTCTTCAGGAGCGGGTTGAGACCGAGGCTACTCGGTCTACGGCATATCAGGCGAAGATTGCGAGTCTTCAGCAGTGGTTTGAAATGGATGCTACCTAGACTGACTCGCTCTTCGACATGTTGGCAGAAGAGAGCCCGACAATGCAGGCCATGTTGCGGGAAAAGCGACGAAGCCGAGAAAAGGCAGACGCGGCAGCGGCACAAGCAGCGGGCACATCCGGTTCGTCGAGACGTCCCGAAGACGATTTGAATCTCGACGATTACGATATAGTTTTTTAGATTATTAGGATTCCGAATTCTAAATTTTTTTTTTTTTTTGTAAGAAAATATAATCTTTTTTTCTAAGAAAATATTATTATATATTATTTTAAAATTTTTCATTTTATAATTTCGAAATTAATTAAAATTATAAAAAATAATAATAATAATCATATATATATATGAATTATATAAATCGTTGTAAATTCGTTGTTACGTTACGACGATTTATTAGCGACGATTTTACGACGACTAATAAATCGTCGTAAAATCGTCGTAAATTACCAACGACTTTATGACGATTAATTAGCAATGAATTAACAACGACTATTGTTTACCATCGAATTAACGATGAAATATTTACCTTCGAATTTCCATCGTTCTTACGACGTATTTATATTCATCGTAATTTCGATGTAAAATTTACGACGATTTTACTATGAATATTTACCGACAATTTTACTATGACTATTTACCGACGATTTTGCGACGAATATTTGTCCCTCGTACTTTCCCGACTATTTGTGGTTTGCGACGATCATTTAACGACGATTTCTGTTTCGTCGCAAATCCGATGGTAACCCTGTTTTGCAACGATTTTACAACGATATCGTTCGTTTCAAAAAGGGTGTTTTCTTGTAGTGTTTCATGAGTCTTTGCATTTTGCATTTTTCAAGTTTTTGTAAAAATTGTTTCCAAAGTTTTTAAATAAAAAATAGGAATACGTTTTGAGGGAATGATGAAAGAAATCCATGACGATAACCGACCAGTGTGCTTCTACGCTATTTCATAGTAACATGCTCTTTAGTAATTTGGTTCTAGACTAGGCGGGAGCTAGAGTTTTTGTTAATGAGAAATCCACAGAGGAACTTAGACCGTAGAGATTATTTAGGATAGAATATACTAGCTCTATTATATTTGGACTTTAACTTAACTTAATTATCTCATCATAGGCTTATACAAAGATAATGAATCATACATGCAGGACATTCTTTTACCTTTTTACCACTCTTTGTCGTACCTAAATGGTCAGCTCATCTTTAGTTGGTACCCCACCCAAAACTTAACCAATTTTCAGACCTCATGCATCTCTCTTTGTGTCATATGTGCAGATATGTGCAAAAAGGCCGGAGAGGGATGAACGACACAGTTTCTAGTCACTAAAGACAGAGACTATACACGATCGGTTGAGGTGAATTCAACAAAGGCGAGAGCTCGATTATGCCTTGGAAAACTCAAAATCATGGTAAACTTTTGTGCCCCTAAGACCTTGTTTCAATAAAAGGCTTTCCCCTTTTCGACTAAATTGAAAATTTAAAATTGAAATAATCGAAAGGGAAAGGAAACTAGAGCTTAAGAGAGTCTAGGTTGGCCGAAATACTTATGAGGCATCCATGGTTCATTTATGAGAAATCTGTCATTCTGAGCCAACAGAAAATTCTAAGTTTTGGGAATGACAGAAAACTTATGTTTTTGGAGAAAGAAGGAAGTGCAACATTTTTATAGAAGAAGATGTGACTAGAAGTTGTGGTTCTCAATAGGTTCATCCCCTCTTGCTGTTTTGCATAATATCTCGCACCCTCTGGTGAAATTACAGTAACCAGAAACACTTTTAACCTCACTTCTAAATGCCTTTAACATCTAGCCTCGATTATCTTGGTTTGAATCTTTTGATGAGAATTTCATAATTGCACTTAATGAATTTAGAGAGCTAGTTTACCTGAATTTTGGATTTTGAAAGTTTATATTTCGTATGACGGATACCGTGGACTAGTATTACGGAAACTTCTGGTGAGAATTTTCTAGGCTATATTACGATTGATGCAGTTCGTTGGTTATGGTTTAGAATGACGGTCTCCGAGATTTTCATTAGTTCCTACGTTTTCAAAACTTCTTTCCAATGTCAGATTTCTGTTTTGTTTGAGGACAAACAAAGATCTAAGTCTGGAAGAGTTAATAACACCGGTTTTTGACCATGTTTATGGATCACTTTAATATGTTTTGCATGTGTTTTAACTCCGTTTTCAATGGTTTTCAAGTGATTTCCATGGTTTAGTGTTCTGTTACAACTGCCTTGGTTTGCTCGCGCATCTCCTCTTGAGCAGCGACAGTTGCTTCAAGCACCTCCTGTTGAGCTGTTGTTTTCTCTTGAAGCGCCCCTAGTGAGGATTGCATCGGTTCCATCTTGTATCATCTCCATTAGGTTCGCGAGTTACGCTGCAAGCCCTGTAATTGATTATGTGTCTCTCATTGAATCAGAGGTCTCTGATACCAAATTGATATGAGCCTGGAACTTCGATTTCGATCTCGTAATCGGAGTTGTTGTTTAACGTGAGGAAAAGAGAAGATACTTAGCTAAACTTCCTTTTAACCTTAGTCTCTCTTAGAGAATAAGGTTAATTGTTGGAAGTTTTTATTCTCATTAATCAATAAAAAGCATTATATAAGTTTTGATACAACTTAATCATAAACTTAATGTAAAAAGAAAAAATTCCAAAATTTAAATCTAACGTGAAAAGGAAAAAGCACCAAAACTAATTAATTAAAAGACCTTAACCATAATATGTATCAAGACTCTTCATGGCTTCTCCTCTTCTTTTGGTATGACTTGGATTTGATGTCCTCATCAAAGAGCCAGGACCTAGGGCGTACATCCAGCCTCTATATAAAAAGATAGATAACAGGAGGGAAAAGGAACATGAGAGTTGGTATGACGAAGTTCTATATGAATGTCACCAAAAACACTGCCAACCACCACCACGAAGGAGAAGTCCCTGTCATCGCCAGAAAGGAAGGAGAGGACAAATCTGACTAGTTACAGAGGAGAATAGAAGCAGACGGGATAATAAATCGGATCAGAACAAAATTTTAAGAGTAACTCTCTACTTCATAGCTTGATGCTCAAGTATGTTTTATTATTAGTGTTACGCTCTCTGTTTTTATTATATCTTGTAAGCTCAAAATAGTCTCTCTTTCGGAGAAGACACCAAAGGAAATGAATACAAATCATTCAAAAAACAAAATATAGATTAGAGAAATAGAAAACTTATAATATTTATTATAGATAAGCTGAGAATGATTGAGAGAATTGGAAGAACTTGCACCATAATTGGTTGTTAGTCTATCCTAATTAATTGCTTTACTTAGATCCAATGCTTTTCATATTTGCTAATCTTGTTTGTCTTTTTTTTTTGTCATCTATTACATCATCATCATATATATTTGATCTTTACTTTATTACAAATGATAATTAACTCGATCAAATCTAACTACATGTAGTACATGCGATCACAATCCACATCGGCAGCTTTCCCCGCAACACACGCATCAACAACGAATGGTTCTACCTGAACTACACCCACGATGGACATCTCTCTTTGCAATACACAAGACCACGACATACGGCTCTACCTGCAATATTCTAGAACCTCCGATAAACTTTGTATCAATAATTTACAAGAAAGTGCATTATATAGGTTTTGAACCCCAATTTTGGTGTAGAATCATTAAATCAGTGACCACTGGATCAAAAGGCTTCCACTGTTAGTTTTGTTTATCTCTTAATCTTTGCATGTTGCCTTATTTGCTTATTGTTTTATATTTTTGTGTTACGATTGTTAAGTCTTTTTCAAATAAAAAAGACCAACAGATCTTATCATTTTTTAGAATAACTAGCAACTCGCATATTAGTGTGTAATCTCTAATTTCATATGGATCCGATCCCGTTACAGCTACTAGGGCTTCTAAACTGTGCATTTGCAAATTGTTTTATCAGGTTAAAACTCCAACCATCAATGTTTTTTTTTTTTTTTAAGTAAAGTGCTTACAAATTTTAAAACAGAATTGTGATTAGTTCTTCGAAGTATATATGTTATTTTTCATTAGTTTGTAAATATATTGTTCATGTCTATATACTTGTTCAAGAACCTACAAGCATGACCCTTTCTAAAGAGGGTTACCTTGGACCTGAGGGGTAATCGTCGTCGATGTGGGAAATGGATTCTGGGATGAGCCAGTTAATGTCAGCTTGAGGATATGTTTCATAGTTATAATTATGTGTCAACCAGTCCTCCTTTTGCCACTCTTCCCATTTCTCAGCTGAACCGTCTCCTTCAAGCATTCTCACCACTTCTGACATCTTGGGACGTTCCAACGAAGAGCTTTGAGTGCAGAGCAGAGCCATTTGTATCAGCTGCTCCACTTCTTTATCCACGTAGTTTCCTTCAAGCTCTGCGTCCACAAGAGTTTCCAACTTCTTCTCTTTCAAAACCTCTTTCACCTAATCACCCACAAAACAAACACTTCATGGTAAAAATGACAATTCCGGACACCAAAAAGAAGATTGGAAAACCATAAAACATACCCAGTCAAGTAACATGATATCATCATCATTTGCACGCCGAGCAAGATCATAAGCCTTCTGTCCAGTGATGAGCTCGAGAAGCATGATCCCGTACCCAAAAACATCAGTTTTCTCAGACGATTTTCCTGTCGAAAGGTACTCAGGGGCTATATGGCCAATTGTACCGCGTACAGCAGTTGTCACATGGGAGTCCTTATAATCCATGAGCTTTGCGAGCCCAAAATCTCCAACTACAGCTTCAAACTCTTCATCTAACAATATGTTCGCAGCTTTCACGTCTCGGTGAATGATTTTTTGGTCGCAATGATCATGTAAATACGCGAGCCCCCTTGCTGCTCCCAGAGCAATATGCTTTCTTTTTGGCCATTCAAGTGCTGGATTGCATTCAGGACGTTCTAAACAGGAAAAATCAAAGATAAGAGACTTAGACAGTTGACCCAATTTAAAACGAGTCAAAATAAAACTATATTACAATCAGATAGGTTTAAACCCGCATGTTGTATGTAATATGCAATCAAAGGAAAAATTGAAGAAATTGGAAGGAATAAAAACTTTTAGAACAAAGAATGAGTTACCTCTTAAACAAGAAGCAACACTTCCATTAGCCATGTAGGGATAAACGAGCAATCTTTCAGTTGGAGTCATGCAAAATCCACGGAGCCGAAGCAAGTTCCTATGAACAGCCATACTGATCATCTCAACCTCGGTTTGGAACTGCAGTTCCCCATTGTTGGTACGTTCTTCTTTTAGCCTTTTCACAGCCACTAGAGAGCCATCGGCTAAACGTCCTTTATACACTTTACCAAAACCACCTCTACCCAATACATTTTTGTTACTAAAGTTATCTGTAGCAACTAGCAATTCACGCAAAGAAAACCTTTTGAGTTGTCCTAAGTGAACCTCTGGGTCGTCTTCAGCTGCAAAATATGGGAAATCAGCGAAAAAAGCTTCAATGAGCAAAGAGATGAAGATAGTTGACTAACCAGGTACATCAAAAAAGTAGTCCTGCGGTTTACTTCTCAGCCACCAAGCAAGCGCAATGGCTGGACCAGCAAATAGAACTGCTGCACCTACAGCAACTCCGATTGCTATTGTTGCAGTCATTCGCTTCCCTGAGAGTATGAGATAAATGCAAAGTTTTCTTAATACAGAACTCATTCGAAATTAAGTGATACAATGAAGAGTTTCTCGGGGAAAATCGTTGATTCATTAACCAAGTGGAACGTTTCAGCAAATGTGAAAGAGCTAAAACATTTTCAGATCAAAGAGCTTCAAAAGTGTCAAAATTGATCTTCAGGTCCTATGTTACCCACAACTTATCCATTAACCCTTCTTTTCTACTTAAGAAAGTTCAAACTTGTTTCATACTTTTTAATTCTCTTTTCAGCAATGTCAAAACTACCAAGCTGTCAAAATTCACCTCTGTTCAACACCGAAAAATGGAAAGTGATTATCAATCCTAGTGAAGATATGTCAAATATATAACCATTTTTTATATTTAAAGACTAATAACCACAAAATAGTCGACCAAATACATAAATATGTGAGTGCATGTGAAAGGAAATATTTGGTGAAAACTGCATGCTAAACAAAAATGCATGCACCCAACCACTAAATATGTAAAAGAACCAACAAGAAACACACAGAAGAGAATGAAAGGCACAAAATGGAAAACCTGAAGGTGATGGTGGTGGAGGTGGAGAGATACGACTAGGTGGAGGTTCACGAAGCGGGCTTAAACTATTATTAGCAAAACTACAAATAATTTTCAGACAGTTAGTAACTCATTGTGACCAGTCCATCAACAACAAAACTAGTGACATGAAGGAAGGAAAACCTAATAGGAGTGAACAGCGAGAAGGAACCATTAACAGGAATATCTCCATTGAGTCGATTGTTTGAGACATCCCTGCATTTCAGGATGATATTTATTTGGTCATAACTCAAAATTGCAACAGCGAATATTTAAAAATGAACAGAATAATTAAAGAGAGACGAAGTTATACTCACAGAACTTGCAGTGACACATTAGTCAAAGACCTTGGAATTTCTCCTGATAAGTGGTTGTTATTAAGACGCCTAAATGACATAGTAGAATACCATGTCAGTAAAGAGTTCAAAATGATGAACACCCAACAAATACGATTTATCTATTAAATCAATTACAAGAACAGAAACTAGTGCTATTTTGAAATCTGTCCAACTGCATAAGACTTTTAGAGCAATGACGTTTGTACAATTAGCCTCAATCTACTTCTGAAGTCTCTTAATCGATAGGACCCAGCTCGGGGTTCTACCAAGCCTAAGGCAGGATATCATCAAATGTATCCTATTCTCACTCTTCTAAAGATGCCTGACTTTCCAAGCACATAGAAGCAACAGTTTTGTAGGAAAGAAATAGAACCAAATTCTGAAACTGTACACAATAAAACTGCAAATTAAAGGTCTAAAATGAAGGTGAGTATGGATACATACAAGAACCGGAGTTTCTCTAGTTTGCCAAGAGACGATGGGATTGGACCGCTTATTCTGTTCATGTAAAGATCTAAGCTCACCAATTCCCTCAAGCCTCCAAAATCTTCAGGTATTCCCCCAGTAATGTTATTGCTATAAAGCTCCCTGTCATTAAGCTTTGCTTAATTATATTTTTGATAAGAGAATTCTTAGATTGGAAATTTCTAAATATACTTTACCAGAAATCCATGTTACAGAAAAACAATGCAGTATGTGGCAAACAAGATACCCAGTAATTTTAAACGCTATTATAGAGCTAAGATGCTGTATTTTGTAAGCAATTCAGACCGGAAAACATTTCGTGGCAGGAACACAAATATGTAGAGTGGAGATCGCCACCCAAGAAATACCAGATCCAAACCCCCAGTCCCTCATCTTATTGAATTAAGGTCTTTAATGATGCCATTTGTTTTAGGTCTTCATTTACTCAAACTCAAAGATGAACATGTAGAACATGTAGTAATTAGGCTTGTGAAGCCTAGCTAAAGATATCTGAAATGTCATTAATAAATGATTAGCAAAGATATCTAAAAACTAATGCATCAAAACAACAAGAGTGCAAATATGTGTTCAATTCCTGAAATTACTTCTTATCCAGAATTCTGTTTTGAAAACAAAGGTATGAAAGTTCTTCAAATGGAAGTAATGTCAAGATTTAGGAAAATCGATCAAGAAAGCTTATGCCACGTACGCTTTGAACAAGCAAAACGGAACATTTGCATAATAAATATTCAAGTCCTCCCAGATGAAATGCAGAAATCCAGTACTAGTTGATGGACTTGACTTGAGGAACAGATGGCTTACAAGTACTGCAAGTTTGGAAGCTGACCAAGTTGTGGCACAAGTTGTCCAGATAGATTTGCATTCCCCAAGTCACTGAGCAAACATCATGCATTAGATTCCCAAAAGGTTTGAATCATATCATTAAGAAACCAGCAGAGAAAGAGACTTACACACGAGTAACTTTATTCTCGTTATTGCAAGTAACATGAAACCATGTACATGGAGTAACAAGAGTAGCATCCCAGCTTTGGAGTACATTGTTAGGATCATCAAATAAACTCTTTCTCAGCTCAGTTAAAGCATCCCCTGTATAAGCCCCCAAAACAAAAACAAATTATTATGCTTAAATATTCCGAATTTAACAACACCAGATTAGAGACCAGATGATAATCCTACTAAACAAAGCCAGAACCTTACAGTAGTCGTTTCTAGCCAATTGAAAGAAAAAAAGAAAGATATTTCAAGACAGAAGAAGGAGAACCTTCGGCGTTTCCGGCGACTCTAAGAACCAAATCGAAAAGTAGAATCAGCCAAATAAAGCTACGAAGCGACGACCCTTGTCCCATTTTTTCCCACTTCTTAGAGTAAAAACAAACCCATGAAGGGAAAAGGATTTCGAACTCTAGATTCAGCTACTTCCACCGTTGACGAAGACCAAAAAAACAGTATAAGAGAGAAGGGTCTTCTTCTACGCGTATTCGGATTTTGACCGATTTTGGAGAAAACCCAAAATCGATTCTTGACGAAACCAAAACTCTGATATTTCCGATTGTTGATCGTGGACCCCATTTTTTATTCAAGGAACCGAGAAGAAATGGCGATTGATTGTGAAAGACCGAGAATTTTCTGCTATGGGAAGTGTAAAGACTGGCGGCGAGAGGCATGAAGCATCTCATTCTTAAGCTGGTCAAGATTAGCAACAAGCCAAGAGGACCAAATGCTGAGATGTCCTTTGTTAGAAGACCCGAATTCTCCTCTTCTTTTTTTCATCTAAGAGAGTTTTATTAATATCAAAGAAGAAATACAAGGTATAATACAAAGGTGGCATACGGTTGAAAAACACAAACCCGACAGATCGAAATCTAATCAGAAACTAAACCGGCGAGTTCAACCACAATTCCCAGAGCCAAAAGCCGGCGGAACGAATATACATCCCCGGAAACTAAACCAAACAAAACAAAAAGCTATAAATCAACTGAAAAAAATCAAGACCATAACAATTAAACAGCACTAGAAAATGAAAACAACCATGAAAAGGAGGATTACAAGAGAATGAGAAACCAAAATGAGGATATTAATGCTAGGATTGAATTGAAAACTAATACAAAATCTACTATCAACTTCATGTCAAAAAATATACTTATCATCACTTTTCTTTCGACGACAATGTGTTTGATCTTATCCATACTTCGAGTGCATTAGATGTGGAGGATAAACCCGAGAAGCTAGAGTTCGTGATGTTCGATCTTGAAGGTTTTTGTAAACATGTAGGATTCTGGTTGGCTATTTTCGACAGCATCAACAATAAGAAAATAAATATATTACACGCCTGATTGAGAGGTGTGAATACAAGAAACTAAAATAGGTTATTAGAGAGAGAAAGCTGGTGTAGAAGTGCACCTCTCTGTTGTTATGTGTTATCCACAAGCCTGTGAGTTTGGTTTGGAGACTATGTTACCTTTTCTATGTGAAGAGACTAAAGAAAAATCGTAATGGTAAGAGTTTTTGTCATTTTATAGGTTATAAAATTGTAGCTCCTTGTATGATATTTAGTTCAGAGCAGAATAAGCAATGTCGATATTATTTAGTTAGTCGGGTTATTGGAGAAATCATTTGCAAAAGTTTTTGAGTAAAATGGTGCGTAACTTTGTCGATTATAGTTACAAATATAAAAAAAAAACTCTATTACACATTAAGCATGTGTTCGTCTCTTCGTATAGTTTTCCTTACAATCTAAGCATAAAAAACTTTTACATAGCCGAAAAAAAACTTTAAGAGTTACTTAAATAGCATATAAATTAAGTAAAATGATTAGAATAATCAAAAACTATTTTTTATTACTGAAATGTTTTTTATACTCAGGATGCTCTTCTAAGCATTTGATAACAAAAACGTAATTACAGGAATGCCATTACTTTTTTTTCCACATCAGCGAAAAAACAGGCGCGGCGCCTACGTGACACAAAAACTGCCTACGTATATTATGAAAGTCTGCCGCAGAAATTTCTCGCTGTAGTGACGGTAGACTTACAGGACGAGCGGCTGATTTAAAAGAACGGCCGACTTATGAGTTGGTCGGCTGATTTATATTCATAAGTCAGCCAGATATCACGGTAGACTTATATGAACCTCGACCAGCTTATGAATTTTTGGCTAGCTTAGGAGTACACGACACGGCTGATTTATATTCGGACGGCCGATTTATGAAAAATTTGGCTGACTTATTGCTATGACATGGCCGACTTATTGTTGGCCGGCTGATTTATCGTAAATTCGGCTGACTTATTTGGCTGATTTATTTTGCAACGGCATACTTATGCGGGTTAATTGTGGCTGACTTATATTAAATCAGCCGTAATAAGACCGATTTACTTAAAAGTCGGCCTAATTACAGCTGACTAATTAGCGAAAGATTAATTACTGTAATAGTATGCTATTGACGACTGACTTATATGATGTAGCGGCTGACTTTTGTTTTCCACCTGATTTATGTGTTTTGATGGCTGATTACAGGAAACTTTATTAATTACTTAAATAGTATTTTAGTGGCGACAGACTTATAGTTTTGTTTGATGGCTGATTTTACATGGCTGATTTATAAGTTCGTTTGATGGCATGTTTCCATGTTAGCAAAATAAAGATTACACATCAGCTCTGAACACATACATTATTAGGTTTAGACTCCGTTTTCGTCGTCGTCGTCTGTATCTTTCTTCTTCTTCATTGTTGTTCTTTATCTCCATTCTTCATCCTTCTTCATCCTATACCAGATCTAAACTTTTGAGTGGAATAATAATGGATCTGGTGATTATTGTTTGCGGGACATGGGTTCATACAAATCGATATGTATTCAACGCTGACAAGAGAGGGTGTAAAGTTCTAGAAGTTAACGAACAAACAACCTACAACGATTTTGTACAGATGGTAATGGAGGATTATGGGTTGGATACACGGATCTGTAAAATTCAGCTAAGCTACATGTTCTCTAACTAGATTTTGAAAAAAATCTCGCACGATACTCCACCGGTTTATGTATGTAATTCTCGCCAATTTCTAGGTTTTCAAACGGCTGACTTAACTGTACGATACGGCTGACTTATTTGTACGATACGGCTGACTTATCTATACGATACGGCTGACTTATATGTACGATACGGCTGACCTCAAATCAGCCAAACCTCAAATCCGGCAGTTGTAAATCAGCCAAACCTCAAATCTGTGTGTTTACATTTTAAATTTTTTATTTAATTTGATAGGTTCTCTTAATAGTTTTATTTCAATATTAAGTAATTTTAAGTCTTACATCAACAATGAGTTATATTTGTAAGATTTACACTTCTTGTATGTTTATTCTTATCATGTTCATCTCAAACCCTAAACTACATACAATATAATCCTTGCCATGTATTTATAAGAATTTTCATAAATAAGCCTATAATATCATTATTTCCTTGAGATTACTAAGTTATAAACATGTCATATCTATATTACCATAAACCTTATATATAGTAACAACATAATCCTTACCATGTATTATCTATATGGCTAACTATATTAGACTTAAATCATAAATCCTACATTACATGTTTTGTAGTAACTATGTTTTTATATATAACAGAAAACATCCCCTAATTCAATGTAAAACTCGTAATCCCATAAATTCAAAAATATTTTATGTGATCAGTCGGCCATAATAGATGACAAATCGGTCATACCTCAAATATGTGTTTCAAGGTTTAATTAATAATTGGTAATAATTTTATTTCAATATTATGTAATTTTAAGTCTTACATCAACAATGGTTATTTTTGTAAGATTTACACTTCTTGTATGTTTATTCTTATCATATTCATCTCAAACCCTAAACCACATCATTCCCATGTAATCCTTACCATGTCTAAATATATTAGACTTAAACCCTAAATCTTTACCAAGTCTAACTATATTAGACTTAAACCCTAAATCCTACATTACATATTTTTTAGTAACTATGTTATCATAGATAACAAAAAATATCCTATAATTCAATGTAAGACTCGTAATCCCATAAATTCAAAAATACTTGTTTGATAAGTCGACCATAATAGATGACAAATCGGCTATGAAGTTGTATGGATGTGTTTGATAAGTTTTACATTGAATATTAAAACCAACGACAAAAAAAAACAAAAACATTTGAGTCTTCAAACGATTTGGAATTAGAATTCAATTTGGGCGTGAATATCGACGAAATTGGAGTTCCCCACGTACACTTTTTGTAATCTCGAGACACCGCGTGAATCCATATGTTTCTCTCGTAAATCAGCCATAACAGTGTTTGGTATGGTTCGTAAATCAGCCAAAACGGTATTTGGTATGGTTCGTAAATCAGCCATACCTCAAATCGGTCATTTGTAAATCAGTCATACCTCAAATCGGTCAGTCGTAAATCAGCCATAACGGTGTTTGGTATGGTTAAGGTTTCGCTTCGGGAATCGCCCATATAGATTTTTTTCGTTTCTTTTTTCGCTTCGGGAAATTTATTTCTCTTATTAAGAATCTGAAACGTTACAATTGATAGTAACGAGAAGAAACTGAATCGTTAATTTTTTTAATTAACAATAAATCTCACTTAAAACAGTAACTCCTAAATGGCATTATCGTTTAAAGACATAAAGACATAAATCAGTCATCATATAAACATAAATCAGCCATCAAGTTTACATAAATCAGCCATCATATAAACATAAATCAACCATAAAGTTTACATAAATCAGCCATCAAATATAAATAAGCCAAGTATATATAAATCAGCCATCAAGTGTACATAAATCAGCCATCAAGTATCCATAAATCGGCCATCAAGTTTACATAAATCAGTCATCAAATATACATAAATCAGCCATCAATGTAGCGTGGATGATTCTGGCACTGGTTTTCATGGCAGGTTTTGACCAGTTATAGGCGATTGAACCAGAGATACCACAAAGCCATAAACAACCTATGAAGAGTCAAATTGAGATAGTAATATCAGATAACTCAAAAGCGTCAACAAAATTAAGAACACATATCAAAAAATTCGGATATGAAGAATAATTCAGATAAATACGACATAACCTAGATCTATAATAACGATGAACCAACACAAATATTTGACGAAACTAGATTCGGGTATTCTTATTAGATGAGGTTACCAACACAAAAATATTAGATATGAAGAATATGAAGATGGAGAATAAGAAGATGAGAAGAAGAGAAAGAAGGAGACAAAGAGGAGAAAAGAATTCTTACCGTGGGTCGATGCAGCGGTAGAGGATGAAGGAGACGAAGAGTAGAAGGAGACGAAGAGAAAGAAGGAGAAAATAAGACTTACCGGTATCAACGACGTCGGAATCTCAGACGAGGAGGGAATCCGGGAACAAAACTGCGTCTTCGCCGGAGCCGGAGCCAGAGCGGAGGTGATTCGGCGAGTGAGAGATGCGGCTAGGGTTTTAGCTAGAAGAGAAAAAGACAAGAGAAACAGAAAGAAATGAGAGATTAATGTTATTTTTTCTTCTATATATCTCAATTAAAAAAATCTAAATTGCATTATCGTTAATTACAGTTTGCACGCAGCCCTTAATGGATATTTCTTTTAAAAGTTGTATCATTTAAGTAATATCAAAAAGGTATATATTACTCTAGTCATATCACAACGTTTTTGTGCTATTTGAGAAATTGTCTCATAGTATATTGCATTGGTGAATAAGAGGAAGAACATACATCATGAAAATTCAGTATAAAAACTAATCTTTGTTGAGACAAATTGCAAAGATGAACCTAAACGGTATGAGAATCATGTGTGATATATATATATATATATATATATTTTTTTTTTTTTTTTTTTTTTGGTCAACGACAATAATCATGTGTGATTATTGATATGCTCTCATTTTAGCCTTCATAGCATACATTTCAATTTGCATTTTGAGTCACATTCGAGCATATCTAGGTATTTCATGCATGTTTAGGTCTTGTTTAGAGAATATGATGTTTGCATTAGGTCTTAGAATGTCTTGCATGTTATGTAGTATAATATAGGTACTTTGGAGCGGTTCAGAGATGTTCGGGAAGTCCCGAGGCTCAAGCACAATCGGCTACGTGTTCGGAGAAGGACTTAGCACGGAACTGGAGTATCTTCGTGAACCCGACCTACCAAGATCAGCACGGTCCACTTCAGGCGATCCAGGAACAGGAATCCTAACCGCCCCACCCGTGAAATCTCAACCGACCAGAAGGAGGGCGGTCCAAGCCAGAAATCATTCTCCGGGAAACCCGACCTACCAAGATCAGCACAGTCCATTTCAGGCGGTCCCGGAACATAGTTTTGGACCGGCCAAAGAAGAAATCTCAACCGACCCGAAGCAAGGCGGTCTGCGAGCCAGCAAGCACCCCTCGTCGCCTAGACTGGCCAGCATCTAGTCGGTCTGTTTTAGCCGGTCCAAGAACAGGATCCCTAACCGCCCCATCTCAACCGGCCTGAAGGAGGGCGGTCCGCAAGCCTTCGCTAATAATATCCAACTCGGCCGAGTCGGAACCCGGTTTGTTCCGGGTCGACCCGGTCGAGCACTATTCAATATAAAAACCACTTTACCTAATTTTTGCTTATCATGCTTTTTCTTAAGTCTAAAAACTCTCACCTTTGAGAGAGTTTGAGATTTGTAAAAATGATCATTTGTTTTATGCAATTTACTACTTGTTCCAATCTATCTTCTTTTTATCTTGATTATTCAACATTCATCCATGGATTCAACCTCTATCCCCATCAATTTTGGTTGTTTCCTAATGGGTCTTGAGTAGTCTTTTAGGGTTTAGAGATGGGGAAGATTAGGATGATCCAAGGCTTGATTCATGGTGTTTACGGTTAGATCTCTTTATATCATTTCTTGTTTAGTATTCTTAATGCTAAATCTAGCTTGAAAAAGTAGGTTTAGATCATAAGGCATTTTATGCACACCAAATGTTTGATGAAATGATTTGATGAACTAAACAAGAGATTTACAGTCCTAGCCTATGATAATAGTTGTCTATGGTGTATTTTTGGTAGATCTTGTTGGTTTAAACTTAATGCTAGCTAATCAATGATCCACAAATGAGAGTTTGTTAATGGATTAGGTGATTAGCATAGTGATTAATTGTTTGAAAGAAAATTAGTCAAGTTAAGGGTCTTATGCCTAGGGATTAGCTTGTTTGAGTAAATGAACAACAAGAATTGAACTTGGGTTATCTTATATCCATAATCCCATCTTTGAATCCGCTTTTTCTTATTGATTTACATCTTGTTTAGTTGCTTACTTGTTTTAATTTGGATACTTAATCACAAAACCCCTTTTAATTAGCTTAACTTACATAGGTTCCTTGCATTCTCAATGTTTAGAATCATCTCCTAGTACGGATTGATAACCTCTTACACTGCTTGTATTTAGAGCTATTGATACCTCTTTGAGACCGAAAAGTCTTAGTATCAATTTGGCGTCGTTGCCATATTGGGATTTGATTTTATGCTCTTTGTGAGATTAAGTTTTATTTTCTACTAAGATTGCTAATCTTCTTTACTTCTTATTGCTCTTTCTCTCTATAGGTACATGCATACCCGTTCTCGTTGCAATACTAACCTAGTAGAACCGAGGGACAACATTGATAACCTTGATAGAGGTTCAAGAGCACGACGAAGCCGTGTAAGAGTACAAGAAGAAGTTTGTAACGAAATGGAAGATCTTCATGATATTCCACTCGGGAATATTCATGAGAACATTCCCCACCAAAGGAACGGTGGGAATGGGAACAACCAAGGAGGTGGTGGCAATGGAAACCATCAACAACCAAACCGTCCACAACATCCACCAAGAGCTAGAAATGTTGTTGGAGAAGGTGACGCCGTTAATGCTCACCAAAACCGGCGAGGCATTCAAGCTCCACCGGTGGAGAATAACAACTTCGAAGTGAAGTCAGGGGTGATCAACATGGTTCAAGCCAACAAGTTTCACGGATTGTCAATGGAGGATCCATTAGACCACATAGACCAATTTGACCGGATATGTGGTCTCACTAAGATCAATGGGGTCTCCGAAGACGATTTCAAGCTTCGTCTATTCCCGTTCTCTGTAGGTGACAAGGCTCACCAATGGGAAAAGAACCTACCCCAAGGATCTATCACCTCGTGGGATGATTGCAAACGTGTGTTTCTTGCCAAATTCTTCTCACCGGCTAGAACCACCAAGCTTCGCAACGAGATCTCAAGCTTCACACAACGGTCCAATGAATATTTCAACGAGGCTTGGGAGAGATTTAGAAGCTACACTTCTCAATGCCCAAATCACGGTTTTAACATCGCCTCTCTACTTAGCACTCTCTACCGAGGTGCCTTGCCTAAGATCCGAATGTTACTTGACACGACATCAAACGGTAACTTCTTGGCTAAGGACGTTGAAGAAGCCATGGAGCTTGTAGAGAACTTAGCCCAAAGTGACGGGACCTATGGCGACGATTATGACCGCGCCACAAGGACCACTAGCGACTTTGAGGAGAGCAAGCGGGCCAAGGACATGAAAGCGCTTAATGAAAAGTTGGACAAGCAAGCCAATTTGATTGAGAAACTCCTAGCGTCTTCTCAAAAGTCGGTTAGCTATGTGGATGCTTATGATGAGAATCAAGGTTGCTATCAAGAGGAGCACGCGGACATGAACACTCAAGAGGAGATGAACTACGTAGGGAACCAAGGGAACTACCAAAACCAAGAGAACTACCAAAGCCAAGGGCTCAACCAAAACTATAGGAACCACCCCCAACTTCTCTTACCGGAACACAAATGTTGAGAATCCAAAGGACCAAGTCTACCCTCTACAATCCAATCAAGCCCAAGGAGTTCCACAAAAGTAATTCCAACCTCAAGGTCAAACTTCTAGCACCAACCAACAAGGTTATGTCCAAAGGAACCAATTCCAAGGGAATCAAAGTGGATTACAACCCAAAGCTCCACCCGGCTTTCAACAAAACTTTGCACCTCACGACCAATCTCCTTCTACCAAGCCTCAAGACTTTGATTTGGGTGGCATGTTTCAACAACTCATCAAGGGCCAAGCGGAAACCACTAACAAGGTCATTTGCTCTTACAATGATCTTAATAGCAAGTTTGAGGCATTGAGCTCAAAGGTGAAACTAATGGAGCAAAGGAGTGCTGCCCCTTCCTCACATCATCCTCAAAGCTCTTCAACCGGGAAGGCAATACAAACCTTTAAGGAGTTTTGCAACACTTTTTCCACTCTTGATGAGCAAGAACACATAATTTAGGAGTTCCTCGGGCTATTCTCTAGTCTCAATGAGGACATTGAGCAACAAGGTGGGGAGATGACCCTGGGGAGTGAGAATGATATGATGTTGGTTGGAGAAAAGAATAACAAGGTTGAGAGGTCCATCAAGGACGTCGTTAAAGTGAAAAACGTGGAGACACTTGTTGGGTCAAAGAGAGAGGCCATTTGCACTAGACCTTCCCCATATGAGCCTCTACTTCCATTTCCCGGTCGTTTCCTCACTAAGGCACAAAAGGAAATGCCTTCAAGTACAACAAGGATTGAGCCTAAGACTCTCCCAAAGCTTGGAAACCCCGGGAAATTATCGACATCTTGCACCCTTGGAAGCTTGGAGATTGATGACGCCTTGTGTGACTCGGGCTCAACCGTGAATGTCATGCCTTTGAAGATGGCCAAAAGTCTCGGGGTAGATAGTTTGAACGATTACCCCTCCACCATCACATTTGGAGACTCTTCCACAAAGAAACCTCTCGGTTTGGTTGAAGACTTCCCTCTCTAGATCGGAAAGTGCCTTGTACCAACGGACTTCGTTGTAATGGAGATGGCACCAAACAAAAAGCTCCCACTACTTCTCGGGACTCCATTCCTCAATACAACTGGTGCAAGCTTGGATTTCATAAACAAGAAGGTAGTTCTTAAGAACGTGGATGACAAGAAGTTTTACACAATGATGCCTTCTTCCACCGCTATTTGTTGGACTATTATTTATGGGGACAATGAAGCCCAAGCCCGGAAGGTTGAGTATATGGGCGCTTGTACGATAGTGAGTTATGGAAAGGTTGAAGAAGCCCTTACTTTAGATGGAAATTGCTTGAGTTCCCTCTTTCACACCACGATGGAGAATGAGGTTGAAAGTGGCAAGGTTGCTAAGAAGAGGACAAAGACTAGGTCCGAGGAGAGGAAACCAAGCATGTTCAATGGGATTGGACCCTTGCTAGACCAACTTTCCACCGTGACTCTCATCCCATGGAAACATGAAGAAGGGATGATTGAGTACAATGTCAAATGTAGAGGACGTTCCAAGCCTTTTACCAAGGCCAAAGCAATCCTCACACCGGAGGTTAGAGAGAAGAGTCAAGCCGGTCTTCAAAGCTTAATGGGTAAAGTTCTCAAACTCGAGCTTAAAAAACCACCATGGAGTGCTCACACTCCTCCATTACCCGCCTAAAAGGGTAACAAAAGTCAAACTTAGTGACTTTAAACAAAGTGCTCTTGGGAGACACCACAAGCTTATCCTTGTACATACTTTCTTTTTATGTCTTTCTATGTTTTCTTGTTCTTTTTGATGGGTTTCTTAGTGGTTGCAAGTTTCTTGATGGTCTAATGGTCGTGGACTTAAAGACAAAGGTGTGCAGGATTGAGGTGATCACTCTAGTTCCCTCCATTCACTTCTTAGGTAACACTTCAAACTTTGTACATAGCATTTAGAATCTTATCTTCTTCTTTCATTCATGCATTGTTTAGCTCTCTCTTAAGCTTCTCTTACACAAGGGACTGTGTAATTTAAGTTTGGGGGAGGGTTTGTGTCTTATCTAACTTTGCTTGTGGTGTTCTTATTTTGTCTTTTGCATCTCGAGTCTCATGCATATCGTGCATTTTCAATAAATTTGAAAATTTTGAATTTTGAAACGCAAAAAGAAGTCATTTAGGTTCTCACTTAGGAAGCATTTGCATTTGTAGATTGAGTCTAGCATTGCCTACTTAGGATTCATTGCTTATGCATGGGAATAATGATAAATCTTCCTGTAGAGTACACTACAAGAAAACTGCCCTTTTACAACAAACATAATCGTCGTAAATCGGTCGTAAAACATGGTTTGCGACGGATTAGCGACGATTAACAATTCGTCGTAATATGATCGTCGTTAATCGGAAATCGTCATAAATTGGTCGTACTATTAAGGAGGACTAAAAATCGTCGTAAATTGATGTAATATATTCGTCGTAAAATCGTTGTATATTTACATCGATTTTACGACGAATATATTACATCGATTTTACATCGATATCACGATAAAATATTACATCGATTTTACATCGAATTATACAATTTTTTTTTTCGACAATCCGTCGTAAAATCGTCGTAATGGGATGAAACATTACATCGAATTTACATCGAATTATAAATTTTTTTGTTTTTACGGATTCGTCGTAAATTAGTCGTAATATGTAGCTGTAAATGCGTTGGTAAATCGATGTAAAACTATTGATGTAAAATCGATGTAAATTATGGAACGATGTAAAATCGATGTAAAATATTCGATGTAAATTAAAAAAAATTTTAAAAAAAATTTTAAAAATTATATTTATAAATTAAAATTTTATAAATAAATTCAAAATATAAAATAAAATACAAAATACAAAATAAAATTCTTAATACAAACTATTTCCCAACTGAAAAACGTAAATTATCAAAAAGCTCGTCGTCCGATCCATTCTGCTCCATATTCGCTCGTTCTTGCGCGAGCCGATCAGTTGGCTGGCCCGATGTCGATCCTTCCTGCTGCCTTAGTGCAGCCGCCAAAGTCGGGTTAGTCAGGGCAATAATATCGAAGAGAGTGTTGTATCCTTGGATTGTTTTATCGTATCCTTGGATCTTCTCATCGTATAGCACCTGCTTCGCCTGCAAATTGTTGATCTCAGTGTTGGCGGTGTTTAACTTCGTCCGCAAAATAACCGGATCGTCGAAAAGCTGACGACGGGACGACGCGGCGGCACTATCTACGATCGATCTCATCCCTAAAACTCTGCCCTTTTTTCTTCGGGGCAACCTTTAAAAAAGAAACGTAAAATTTAATAAATTGTATAAAGAAACATTAACTTTTGTAAAAAAAACGTTAAATTACCTCTGCGTATATGTCGTCCATCTGGGCAACCGTCAAAGTCGCAGTGGATTGGACCGAACTACCGCCAGGTGATAGCTGCTGAGAAAGCTGAGTTTGACGCTCGCCGATCCTTGCATGCGCGTCATTGTAGATTGCCTCAGCTCGAGGATCTACAAAAGATCCGTCTTTCTTCTTGTGAGTTTCCGCAAACACTCGGGTCATTGGAGGAAGTTCGCCTCCATTTGCTTAACAAAAAAGACATTAAAAAAGAAATCAAACCGTTGATGGATAATATAAATTAATAACAAATTAAAAGTACGTAAATAAAATTATAAGCGAAAAAATTATTACCATTTGAAGGCGTCTTCCCGCAAATGATGTTTGACCCGACGTAGGAGGCATAAGCGCTAGAAGACCGTCTGGACCCATAGTGTTTCGAGAAGCCGAACACTTAGCGGCCACTTGCTGCGCATGTCGATCTCTCCAGTATGCCGTCAAGCCGTTCCAAACATCGGAAGACATGTATGGCGGCTTCCCATTATCGCCTTTAACCTTCCACTTCCTCTTCCAATCGGAGATGGTATTGTTGAGCCGCAATTTTCCTTCTTTTTGAATTCCGCCTTCACCGTCTCATTGATCGTAACGTCCCGATGCCATTTTTGGTATACAAAAAAAAAATTAGAAACAATATATTAAAGATAAAGAATTCTCCAAAATAATAATGAATTAAAAAAAAAAAAATTTACCGCGAAACATTTAAACCATGTCTCGACAACGTCTTCCGGAACCGAAGACCAATTGCGGTGAGGCTCCATGAAATAGGCTATAATGGTGTCAGCCACACTCCGTCCAACTTTGTTATATTCCTTAAACCTGAGAAATAAAACAAAAATTATTAGTAAAAAAAAACAAATTCATAATGTTATTAAAAAAAATTTGTAGTTACGTACCAAAAAGTATTCGGAAGCCGTCGCGGATCTAACCGGTCTAAAGAATCATGCCCCGGCGACTGCAAAATATCTTCAACCGTCAATCTGCATACAACAACGGCGGTCGAGCATCTACTTCTGGAGGCGGCGCTGGTCCGACAAAAGAATCCGGAACAGCGGACTGTGTCGCAGAAGATGACGGGAGTTGCGAATTATCACTCGGTCTCGTCTCGAGAAACTGTCGATAGTGTGTCTTACGTGGCGCCATATCTAAAAAATAACTCAATTTTAGTATTATATAATTTCATTCCTAACTAATAATTCCAATCCTAACTAATAAATATTACAATCCTAGCTAACAATTCAAAATCCTAACTTACAACGATAATATAAATATTACAATCCTAACTTATAACGATAATATAATTAAAAAATACAAAAAAAATGTTACCTTTTTTTTAAGAGAGAGGTAGATAATTTTAGAGAGAGAGAGAGAGATTTAAGAAATGAGAGCGAAGGAGAGAAAATCTGGTCGCGTATATATAGATTTTGTTGTCATCGTAAATTCGTTTGTAATTTACGACGATTTTACGACGGTATCGTCGTAAAATCGTCGTAATACAGGAATGAAAATTCAACCTGTCACAATTTCCCCCACGCGGTAAATCCTATATTTTAGGTATTACAACGAAATTACGACGGATTCGTCGTAAAATCGTTGTAAGTTTACGACGATTTTACGACGAATCCGTCGTAATTTTGTTGTAATACCTAAAATCTATACCCTAAACCCTAAATCACAATACACATATCCTGGACGTAAGAACGAAGTATATTTGTGCATCTAATACTTCTAATATTTAACAATAGATTCAATAACGATGATTGAATCTATATCGTCGTCGATTTCCTTATCTTACATAATAATGTATAGCATTCATTCTTATAAGTATATTCGTAACATGCATGACTTAAATAATGTAAATGATTTTGTAAAAACATAAAATTGTTTAAACTATGATTAGAACTTACGTAAAACAAGATATAAGATAAAAAAACCAAACAAGTAAATCAAACCATAAACCCTATATTTTAGGTATTACAACGAAATTACGACGGATTCGTCGTAAAATCGTTGTAAGTTAACGACGATTTTACGACGAATCCGTCGTAATTTCGTTGTAATATCTAAAATATATACCCTAAATCCTAAATCACAATACACATATCCTGGACGTAAGAACGAAGTATATTTGTGCATCTAATACTTCTAATATTTAACAATAGATTCAATAACGACGATTGAATCTATATCATCGTCGATTTCCTTATCTTACAAAATAATATATATCATTCGTTCTTATAAGTATATTCGTAACATGCATGACTTAAATAATGTAAATAATTTTGTAAAAACATAAAATTGTTTAAACTATGATTAGAACTTACGTAAAACAAGATATAAGATAAAAAAACCAAACAAGTAAATCAAACCCTAAACCCTATATTTTAGGTATTACAACGAAATTACGACGGATTCGTCGTAAAATCGTTGTAAACGTACATATTCGATGTAAAATCGTTGTAATGATAATCGATGTAAATCCGTTGGTAATTTCTAAATCGTCGTAAACCAGTCGTAAAATAACGACGATGTTACGACGAAATGAGTGACATAGGTAGAGTTTGGTAAAACACGGTTTTTTATAGGTCACCTAATTATTTACATCGCATTTATTCGACGTAATTTCGTCGCATATTCGATGTAAAATCGTTGTAATGCTATTCGATGTAAATTCGTTGTAAATTTTCGTTGCAAATCCGTTGGTAATTTCTAAAAAAATTCTATAAATACCTTCCACACCTTCAATGCAAACTCAAAAAAAAATACACAATAAATATATACATATCCACTTTTCCTTGAGTTTTTACGCTGATCATTGTGTTCCCACTTCTTGATGATCTGGCCAATAAATAATCATGTAGGATCTTGTTTTCAAGTAAAGACAGTCTTCAACTACCATAGGTGAATGATTCATAGAATTGGACATCTATGTAAATCCTTCATAATATAAGGATGTCCAATTCTATGTATCTTTCACTTATGGTGGTTGGTTTTTATGAATATAGAAAACTTGATCCCCAGAATTCTTTGTTGGCCAGATCATCAGAAGTGGGTATACAACGTTCTACTCCTAAATCCAAAATGATCTATTTGCGCTTCTAGATCTTCCCTAGATAGATACACTGGTGGGGGGACACGCACGATTTTGTTCTTCCTAAACAACCGCCTGTTTCTCCTATATGGATGATTGATTGGTAAAAACCGGCGGTGACAATCAAACTAGCATGTTTTTCGACCATGTTTCAGTTGAAACGCATCTGTCCGATCGAGGCAATAAGGACAAGATAACCTCCCATGCGTCGTCCAACCTGATAGAATTCCGTATGCAGGGAAGTCGCTTATTGTCCACATAAGCACCGTACGCATTGTAAAAAAAATTTTCCTCGAACAATCATATGTCCGCACTCCTGTATACCACAACTGTTTCAACTCATGAATGAGAGGCTGAAAAAACACATCAAGGGACCGCTTCGGATGATTGGGACCAGGGACTAAAATATTCAGGAAAAGAAATTCCCTTTGCATGCACATATCTGGGGAAAGGTTATAAGGAGTTACGATAACTGGCCACAAAGAATATTGCCTACCAGACATACCGAATGGACTAAATCCATCAGTGCAAAGACCAAGATACACATTTCGCTTAGAGTTAGCAAAATCAGGGTGTACCGTGTTAAAGTGTTTCCAAGATTTTGCATCTGACGGGTGAGTCACTTCTCCTTCTCTCTGTGAATGTTCTGCATGCCACCTCATCGATGCAGCTGTCCTTTCAGATTGATACAATCGTTTCAACCTATCAGTTATAGGAAGATACCACATCCGTTGGTATGGTATCTTTGTACGCCCAGTTGTTTGGGGCCTAAATCTCGGTTTTTGGTAAAATCGACATTCCTGCAGCTTATCATCATCTTTCCAAAAAAACATACAATTGTCAACACATACATCTATCATCTCAGAAGGCAACCCAAGACTAAACACCAACTTCTGTATCTCATAGTATGTTTCGGCAGCCAAATTATCCTCTGGCAAATACTCTTTAATAAGATCAGCCCAATCATCCATGCAAACCTCAGCTAAGTTATGATCAGTTTTAATTGTCATCATCCTAGCAGCTAACGACAATTTAGACTGACCTTCTCTACATCCATCGTAGAGTGGCTGGTTTGCAGCGTCTAGCATATCATAAAATCGCTTCGCATCTACGTTGGGTTCCTCAACAGTACTATTATCAGCATTTGTTTCATGAAATGCATCATTAACCATGGAATGCATCCTATCATGATCCGCACCTGATCAAATTGATGTTGACCATGATCATAACTACCTTGATAATTTGATTCTACTTGACCTTGATAATTACTACTACTATCCGTTGCTTGAGTTCTTTCAAAACCCTCTCTATGTTGATATCAAACATAATATTGCGGCATAAACCCTCTATTTAGTAAATGCTTCCACACCGTCTCAATAAACATATATCTCGTATTCTTGCATTTACGACAAGGACAGAACATCTTACCACTTTCCAGGGTTGTTTGCATATTTCCGGCCTGATACATGAATATTTCAAGCCCTTCTTTGAATTCTTCCGTCAAATCTCCCTCTGAATCCTTTTGCGTATACATCCATTTTCGTAGTTCGTATATAGATATTTATATATATATATATATATATATATATATATTTTTTTTTTTCTGTTTGTTTTTTTTTTTATTCTTTCGTTTGAAGTTAGGCTGTATTTATAGAATTTTTTTCAGAATTACCAACGATTTTCCAACGGATTTACAACGAATTTTACGATGTAAATTCGATATAAATTTAGTAGGTGGACCTATTAAAAAACGTGGTCTACCTAACTGGGAACATGTGACGTCAAATCGTCGTAATATCAACGTAATATACAGAAGACATATTCGTCGTAATATCGATGTAAATTTACGACGACATTACGACAATTTATGTTGTCGTCGTAAATTTACATCGATATTACGACGACACATATTTACGACGATTTTACATCGAACACATATTTCGTCGTAATGTCGATGTAAAGTTACATCGATTTAAAAAGGGTCGTAAATTTTCGTTGGAAATAGACAGTTTTCTTGTAGTGGTAGCACTTTAAGAGATTAATTCAATTCCCTCGTTCGTAGTTGTTTGATGCATTTAAGTGAGCATGAAAGTAAAGATGCACCATTCTTAGTTCTCATATGTCATCATACTTGCATTGATTGAAGCATGCTTGAGTTGCATCCAACCCCATTTAAGTGATAACCCTAATCTTGATTTGGAAATATTGTGTTTATGCATTTTGAATGAATTCGTGGATCACTTACATACTTGGATAATTTTTTCTCTTTCACCACTCTTGTTTATCCAAGTAGCCATATCCCATCATCAGAATGGTTTCCTCCACCTTAACTTCAACCTTCTTTCTAGCCATCGTTATTAGTGTGTGAATTGTGAGGTCTTTCTTTCGAACAAACTTGACAAAACGTGTTAGGCTTAGGGTGACAAGAGGTAATTTTCATGTAGATTTAGCTCCATCATCAAGGAGTTAATCTAGGGATAGGCTAGTTAGGATGGCGGTTCTTGATTCAAGTTTGGGGGAACGGTTTGAAACTTGGCGATTGGGTATGATTGGAATGCTAAGGTGGATTGGAAATGATGAAAAAGGAGAAAGAAAAAGGGGATCGAATTATATAGATTGGTTGGTGCAAAAATAAAATCATAAGACTAGTTCTAGGAATAAGATAGCCTAAAAGATTCAAGGAAAAAGAAGAAAACCGAAAAGGCCAAAGCATCAAAGATGAGAAGAGGTGTGAACAAAAATAAGAAACAAAGAGCTAAGTCAAAACAAGGAAGCACCAAACCATGACATCAAGGAATAAGAAGTCGATCCCCAATGAGAGAAGAAGGTGAAGCGAAAGCACAAGAAGCATGTGTGGGTGTGAAAAGGGCAAAATGCCTTGGGATGAAAATGGTAGCTTAGGTTGTGGGCACAACGGGTTAGGAAGCTTTAGGTTAGAGACACTGTAGGCATTTGGGTAGATGAGAATTCTCCCTTGTATGCACAGGTTGCCTTTTACCATTAGCATTTTGCTAAAGTTTGTTCATTTCATGAGAGATCCTTGTACTTGATTACCCATGCATGATAATGAGATCACCTTCATCTCATAAGTGAACCCTTAGCCAAACGAATTCGATTTGACCTTGCATAAACATGATTCATGGTTACGCCACTAATAAATGTTAAGGGGTTGGAGAATATGATTCCTTGTGTTGATTGGGGTTTGGATTTGGTACACGATGAAATAGAAATGACTAACTCCTTTGGAGTAATCTCACTTGTGCATTTTGGAACTACATTACTTAGTTGTTGAACATGATTTCTTTTTGTGCTACTTGTGGATTTGAGTTCCCACCATCGAACCTCTCTCCCTACTTTTTCTTATTTGTTTTCTTGAGGGCAACCAAATGAGTAAGTTTGGGGGAGTTGATATCCTCTCATTTTAGCCTTCATAGCATACATTTTACTTTGCATTTTGAGTCACATTCGAGCATATCTAGGTCTTGCATGCATGTTTTGGTCTTGTTTAGAGAATATGATGTTTGCATTAGGTCTTAGAATGTCTTGCATGTTATGGAGTATAATCTAGGTACTTTGGAGTGGTTCGGAGATGTTCAGAAAGTCCCGAGGCTCAAGCACAATCGGCTACGTGTTCTGAGAAGGACTTAGCACGGAACCGGAGTATCTTCGTGAACCCGACCTACCAAGATCAGCACGGTCCACTTCAGGCGGTCTAGGAATAGGAATCCTAACCGCCCCACTCATGAAATCTCAACCGACCAGAAGGAGGGCGATCCAAGCCAGAAATCATTCTCTGGGAAACCCGACCTACCAAGATCAGCACGGTCCATTTCAAGCGGTCCCGGAATAGAGTTTTGGACCGACCAAAGAAGAAATCTCGACCGAGCCGAAGCAAGGCGGTCTGCGAGCCAGCAAGCACCCCTCATCGCCTAGACCGGCCAGCATCCAGGCGGTCCGTTTTAGCCGGTCCAAGAACAGGATCCCTAACCGCCCCATCTCAACCGGCTAGAAGGAGGGCGGTCTGCAAGCCTTCGCCAAGAAGATCCAACTCGGCCGGGTCGGAACCCGGTTTGTTCCGGGTCGACCCGGTCGAGCACTATTCAATATAAAAACCATTGTACCTAATTTTTGCTTATTATGCTTTTTCTTAAGTCTAAAAACCCTCACCTTTGAGAGAGTTTGAGATTTGTTAGAAGGATCCTTTGTTTTATGCAATTTACTACTTGTTTACATCAATCTCTTCCATCTATCTTCTTTCTATCTTGATTATTCAACATTCATCCATGGATTCAACCTCTATCCCCATCGATTTTGGTTGGTTCCTAACGGGTTTTGAGTAGTCTTTTAGGATTTAGATATGGGGTAGATTAGGATGATCCAAGGCTTGATTCATGGTGTTTAGGGTTAGATCTCCTTATATCCTTTCTTGTTTAGTGTTCTTAATGCTAAATCTAGCTTGAAAAAGTAGGTTTAGATCATAAGGCATTTCATGCACACCAAGTGTTTGATGAAATGCCTTGATGAACTAAACAAGAGATTTACACTCCTAGCCTATGATAATAGTTTTCTAGGGTATATTTTTGGTAGATCTTGTTGATTTAAACTTAATGTTTGCTAATCAATGATCCACAAATGAGAGTTTATTAATGGATTAGGTGATTAGCATAATGATTAATTGTTTGAAAGAGAATTAGTCAAGTTAAGGGTCTTATGCCTAGGGATTAGCTTGTTTGAGTAAATGAACATCCTGAATTGAACTTGGATTATCTTATATCCAGAATCCCATCTTTGAATCCGCTTTTGCTTATTGATTTACATCTTGTTTAGTTGCTTACTTGTTTTAATTTGGATACTTAATCACAAAACCCCTTTTAATTAGCTTAACTTACATAGGTTCCTTGCATTCTGAGTGTTTAGAATAATCTCCTAATACGGATTGATAACCTCTTATATTGCTTGTATTTAGAGCTATTTATACCTCTTTGAGACTGCAAAATCTTAGTATCAATTATAAGGCTAAAAAAATTTATCAAACACAATTCAGAAACAAGAATATATTATATCTAGAAGGGTGCAAAAACATGGACAATTTGGAGTCCTAAAATTTTGAAAACTTAAGAATGGTACTTATACTACAAGATACAAAAGTAATCAAATAAATCATTACTATCAAACTATATATCCACATACAAAAAATGTTAAATTCTAAACAATAAAACTAATATAACGAAAAAATATTGTGAGAAGATATTTTAGACATAAAAACCTGCACGCGGATACTCATCTAATATATATATATAAAAGATTTCACTCTCCCTATTAGTCCATTTAGCACTCTGATTAAAAAAATATTTCATTTAAACTACACAATTAAACCATATTAAATTCATTCAACTCATGCAAGAAAATATGTAACATCTATGACTCACTTGACTTTAGAAAATAAATCATATATATAACTAAATTAAAATATCATAACTCATAAATCAACCCCTTGACCCAAAAAAAACTGATACATCAAACGATCAATATAATTATACCTTCTAAAAAAATAAAATATAATTACACCAACTTAAATTGCTCCATTTATTAGTATATTAAACAGTATTGTTTATAAAAAAAAAAACAATTCAAAGGGAACACTAAAATAACCCCATCAATATAATTTTCAAAAGTTACTACAGTTAGTGGAAACAATAAATCACCCCATCATTATACCCACAATTATATGATGTATAAGTCAAATTTATTAAAAGAAAGAAAAAAAAATCATAATAACAGTCCATTAATTTTGTACATTAAAAAGACATTAAAACATAATAAAAAATTGCACTACCCATATGTATTTTGTAACGTGTGATTCAACCATAATAATGGCTCATTTTTAATTGAATCTTAATGGCCAAGCATGTATTTTGTAACATATGTTAAAACAGCTAAACTCATATAACTTTTACACTTTTCTTATAAATAACAAGAATTTTTCTTCTGCCACACCACATCACACACAATTTTCAAATAATTTTGATTATTTCCCCTATTGATACTTGCAAGAATCTCAAGCTTATGTTTCGTTTTGTAGATTTGCATAAATTGGATGTGTTTAAAAAGCTTGAAGCAAAGTGTGTAATAAAAAAAACTAACAATTCAATGATTGATTTAGCCAAGAGGCTCGTGCTCTAGTGATACTCCGGTCATTGTGAGTGGGAGGCTTTAGGTTTGAGTCCTTTGGTAGGAAAAATATATTTTTTTTAATATTTTCCTACCCCACACGGATGTGGTCGAGTGGTCGGTCGGAGGAGAACGGATAGGTAAAAAGTACACTCTCACCCGAATTCGATTCTCCCTTGACGCAGATATTCGAAACAAGGTCACAAACGTGTGTGGAAGCTGACATTGGGTTTTGGCCCAGTTGAAAACCCGTGAGGAGGTTTTATCAGTTGGGTTAACTCACTCTAGGCAATAGTCGGGAGGCACGAAGTCTTATTGGTTTGGCACGTGATACCCAGTCTCCATATCTCCAGTCGAATATCGATCGGACAGCCTAGATCATAAAAAAAAAAACAATTCAATGATTTTCTTTCTTATATAACAAAAACCAATAAAAGTAGCACACATGAGATAACTACCACGTTTTGGATTATTTTTTTGCTAGGCGGAAAGGCAAGAAAGAAGAGATGATGATGCGATTGAGAAATTAGAGAGAAGAATGTGATAACGTAAATTATGATATTTAAAAGAATTTATTGGAAAATGATTATTGTTTCTTATATAAAAAATGATAAAATATATATAATTTAGAATATTTATCTACACATATGCAAGTTTGTAAATTTGTATGTTTTAGAATTTTCTTACTAATGACATATCCTGTCCGTTTTAAATTATTAGATGTTTAAACAAAAATTAGAACCATGTAATACCGAGTGATTGTATATTTTAGAATCATGTAATACCGAGTTATTTAAAAAAAAACTCCACTTGGACAAAAGTATATTATTTTATTATAATCGTAAATTAATTAATTTTTTAAAACAAGATACCAATACACATCCGCATAATCGCGTGGACAACCATCTCGTATATAATAATAAAATAAAGTAAAACATCAGAAACAGAAATAGAAAGCAAACAGAATAATCTCAACTTTACTTCACCACCTCACTTCTCTCTCTCTCTCATGATGACAATGGGCGACTCCGACCTCCGTAAACCTACATATTCCGGCACCGGACCTCTTTCCCGGCGACGATCGTGGTGTTGCTCTTTCGCCGTTCCTCCGGCGAGTCCTGATGCTCTTTCAATTTCATCTCGTAACCACATACCAGCCAAGGCCGCGCCGCCGCATCAGAGGACCAAACCGGAAAATGTTGATAAACCGGGCCCCAAATCGGTTCCTTGCTCACCGCAGAGCTCTAAATCTGCTTTAATAGGTCGAATCGACCCGCGTCGGATCTTATCTCCGGGTCGGGTTTCTCCCATAGATTCGGATCCCACCATCAATACAATGCAAGAGACTACTCACGAAGAGGATGTGGTTACAGATTCAGCAGCGAAGCTCCGTTCAGAGAGTTTCCAAGCACCGAAGATCGAGGCAACTGTCTCAGATTCGGGTTCGGGTTACGACGCTAGGTTGAGTTTGAAGGGGAGAAATGGTGGGGTTATGGTGTTGGAGCTGAGCTCGGAGGTTTTAGCAGCGAATTCGGATGTTTTCGCGGCTCTGATTGCTGAGAAGTCTTCATCTTTAGGATTGAAGAACACATGCAGGATGGAAGTTTCTGATGTGGAGAATCTTGGGGTTTTTAGGGAAACTGTAGAACTCATGTTTGAGGAAAGTAATGGCATTATCAAGAAGTTTATGAAAATGGGTGTTTACAGAGCCATTGATGTACTCGAGGTATGAAAACTTCTCTTCCTTCTCCTTATATTTGGCTCTTGGAGATAGATGGGTTTGTTGTTATTAGCATTTTTGCTTTAGTTACTATAGCTGATTCTTAGTTATCTACATATGGCTTGCTGATAAAGACTCTGCCTTTTCGCCTATGGATTCAAAGCTCACACATCTTTGGCTAAACCCTTGAAGGGATCTACAATTTGATAGGATGTATTAGACTACATTGCTGACATACGTATTTGGATTTTTCATCACCGTGAGATATTTGGGCAATAGTCACTTATACTCTAGACTAGTATGTGGTACATGATTCTAACTTCATCCTGCCATTTCAGTTAAGTATATTGGGACACTCGTATGTTCTTGAGGCAAAAAAATGTCTGTGCAAGTTACTTACTGCTAAAGTTTTTCTACCAAGATATTTGTTGCATGTGTTTGTTGACATATCTGGTTTTTTTAAGCATGCAGTGTTTGTTGTCGTTGAGTATGAACATCGTTGTGCTGAACTTTGATCTTTGTTCTGTTCTGCGTGTTAGATTGATTCTCATTGTTTTCAATGAACAAATCGTTGTGTTTGGTGGAGGTAACAAAGTTTCTTAACAACAAACAGGTAGCGGCTGGAATCAAATTTTCAAGAGCTGTCTTGTCCTGTCTGAAATATCTTGAAGCTGTTCCATGGACAGAAGACGAAGAGGAAAAACTGAGGAGACTTCTTGCAATTTATAACTTTGATGATGCTGCAACCAGTGAGATCTTGGCAAGATTTAATTCAAATGAGACGGAAAACTCACAAGACATCTTATCGAAGCAGCTGGTTTGGTCAATAACCTCGTGCAGTGATGTAAATCCTAGGAACGAGCTCAAGTCTCTGGTGAAGGGTCTTCTTTGCAAAAGTTCAGCGTACGAGAAAGAACAGCCTGAGATCAACAAGGAATACATATATAAAGCAGGCAAGTACTGTGTGGATTCACTAGCTAAGCTGTTTGATGAGGGCAGTAGTGATAGCAGCAAGAAAGGAAAGCCATTGATTGAAAGTATATCGAGGGAGGTGGAGAACATAAATTGGCTGCTGGAAATCATGATAGATCGGGAAATAGCAGAGGAATTTGTGGAGATATGGGGGAAGCAGAGAAGGCTAGTGGAGATGCACGAGAAGGCGTCACCAATGGTGAGGTATGAATTAAGCAGAGTAACAGGAGTGATGTTCATAGCAATGGGGAAAAGGAGAGTGCAATGCGGAGGAGAAGCAAGAGCGGGGCTAGTAGAAGCATGGTTTAGGCCAATGTTAGTAGATTTTGGGTGGCTACAAAGATGCAAGAAAGGACTAGACATGAGGGAAGTAGAGGAAGGGATGGGGCAAACGCTTTTAACGCTGCCATTGAAGCAGCAGTATCAAGTGTTTATGGAATGGTTCAGGTGGTTCTCTAAGCATGGGACTGAGTGTCCTAATCTCAGTAAGGCGTTTCAGATTTGGTGGCGTAGGTCATTCCTTAGAGGAGTAGAATCTTCTTCTACTTGTAGGTAAAACAAAATATTCCAAGTGTAAGAGACAATGTTAGGTGTTAGCTTTTATTACTTCTCTCCTTTGTATCTTTTCCACATATGCTATGTGTGTATCGGATGTTTCATTGAGCTAGTTTAGTCGTAAGGTTTGATAAAAAAAAAAAAGCGGCAAGACAAACAAAACATAAAACAATTTGGTTACTGTCTTCTTTCAGCAAGTATTATTCTTTACATGAATTCTGAACATTTACTTAAAAAAGAAGGTAAACTTTTTGTTAGAGGATACAAACACACAAACAAAGAATCGAGGAAAACACTAGTAATAAGAGATTAACAATAGAGTGATAAGAAAAATGAGAGTATTGGTGAAGACTCATTTTTGTTTCTTACCACCGGCGAGAATACGCTGAATCTGCAGGCCACGGCTAAAAGCTTGGTTAAAGAGAAGCCTAGTCTGGAACTCGGAGACGAATGGGAACCACGCAAGAACCGTGACGGGCATGAAGATCACAACGCCCATTATGTACTCATATCCTCGAGCCAAAGCCTTAACAGAACCCCACATTCCTACAGCCTTCATTAATTGTCTCCCAACCTGCGAAATCTGAAGCAGTGCCCATCCCGTTGGTAAAAATGCTAATAAACTCTGCATGATATCTCCCACTGTTAGTTTCAGGAAGTGGAATAGCATTCCTACTATCACCACTGAGCCAATGAAGAGAAACAGCTTCAGCAATCTGAACATCAGCTGGAAATCCGCGCTGAACTTCTTTCTCCCCATTGACACTATCTTCAGTATGATCATTACTGCAACTATCACGAGCCAGGACAGTCCGTAAACTATGATGCTCTGCTGTTTTCCGAGTCTGCTCTCCTTGGTTAAGTTCAAGTGATAGACAATGCCGTATTGGTAGATGAGGTATCGGAGCGAGAGAAAGATCTCCCAGAACTTTCCGAAAAAGCCAGAGTGAAGCAAATGCTCTTGTTCTTCTTCCCACCAGGATTCCCAGCTTTTTTTTGCTGGCACTCCAATGCCTCCTCTGCTGCTTATCCACTTGTTCCAATCGTCCCAATCGTCAACTATCTTCTGCCACTCGAACCCCGAGGGATTAAAAAGAAACGGGGAGAATAACCAGGAACCAACGAGGAACCAGGTTGAGCCCAACACAAGCGCATACGCCACTGAGTCCTCTGTTGCTTTCCCATACAGCTTGTAACATATCAGAAGAACCATCAACTCCATTCCTTTCACAAAGTGGCTTCTCGAATACATTCTGTAATTCTCTGCAAACTTCTCGTGCTTCACCACAAACCCTCGCCCCGTTGCTCTGTACTTGGCTCCTCCGTGTAGTATGGTTCGTCCATAGTAATGAACCTTGGTACCAAGCGAGAAGGTGAAGAAGACGGGCGCTAACTGAAGCTGCATTATGATTAGGTCGGACAATGCAGTTCTGAATCCTCTCTCTAGCCCAATCTCCATTATCATTGGAAGTGTCATAAGCATACCCAACTGCACTACGGACTGTGACGCCATTGCTGCCTTGAGCGAACTATCTCCTTTAGCCGCTGCATACTTTACTATTGCATCCTCCACTCCACTCAGTGACAGATAAAGTCTTCCATACAAGAATGCATAAACCGTGAGGACAACAATCTGCAATACAGAGAATAACTCAGTTATGTTAAGGAAGTTATGAGCCGAAGCTAAACTCAGTTTGACATTAGAAGATCAGAAGTTACCATCGAGCTGATGTAGAAGCCTATCGTTGTGAAGTAGCAAGACATCATGCGGAAGAAATCGAAGCGATGCCCAAGTCTGTAGAGATCTCTACTCAATGTTTGCTCCCCGTTACCACAAGCAACCTTGGCTTCAAAGAGGGATATCTGGTTCAAACCAACATCTCTTCCTTTCCCTACTTGGATGTACTCATGATGAGTGATATTACCACGCCTTAAAGTTGAGTTGAAACCTAGATATATACATGAATCAGTCATAAGTAGATCATGAAGGAAACATAGAAATATATTTTCCTTAAAGAAGTAAAGTCGAGAATCCAACCAGCAAAGATATCCTCGCTAAGGTTTATGCCGCGTGATGCTTTGCTGATGCCACCACGAGTGATGTGGAAGATTCTGTCAAAGACATCAGGGTGACCATAGTGAAATCGGACCCTGAAATCAGAAATCAGGCATAAGCTTCATGTTTTGTATTAAGCGATATTGTGTAGTGAAACAAGGAATTGAGCATGACATACTTCAGAGGACTTGCGAGGACTCGCTGACCAATGGTCACAAAGCTTGTTTCTTGGTTGGACATAAACCAGGCTAAAGAAGAAACACTGCCGAAGGGAAACACATTTATATATCAGCTAGAAGAAAGAACGAATTTCTATACTCAGCATAATAACATAAAAACCAAATTTCTCAAATACCTGCCAGTAAAAATATGTTCTCTGAAACCAAGAATAGTGGGCGCACGTACTCCATGGTCTTCATTGAACTCTTCGAGCAGGTTCCTCATTTTCAGTGCTTCTTCCAAGTAATGGTCCTATTCATTAGATACTATGGTAAGTAACATTCTTCCAACAAGGAATAGTGCAATATGTTCGGGTTGGGGGAGAATAGTTTTACCTGATTCATGTCAATAGCCTGGAGAGCTTCTCCTCTTGTGAAAATGAGAGCATGATTCTGATTTTCGGGCTTTCCTTCTCCTATTTTTGCTGGACCAGGCAATTTTATCCTATATATTTCCTTTGAAAAGTAACAGATACAGAGTTAAAAATCTGGGGGTTCTTGAATATGACATAGTTTTAGCTAATCTGTTAAGATTTCAATTAGTAAGAATGCCTGGTCAAGGTTCTCAACAGCCTTGATAAGCACCGAGTAGAAAACTTTTTGGACTTTTCCGCCTTCTCGTTCCTCAACCTCATCAATGTATGCTACACGGAGAGAGGGATTGCTGCAGCATCGGATATGAACGATGAGACTCACCAGGGAATCAATCAAAGCATGAAAAAAGAATTTTAAATTTCTGGAATCTATTCAGCAGAAAGGATGGAGGAGGGACGTACTTAACCATTAGATTAAGGATATCAGTAGCTCTCCGGTCACCACTTCGCTTCTGATTACCATAGTTCTGACAGGTAGCAACGTAAGTAAATTTGAGATCTGCTACTGCCTCTAATTGAGCGTATAAGGATCTCTGACTTTTCTTGTCCTCCTCAGTTGGCTCTGAAATGGCTTTGTACCCTGCTAATATTTCTGTAAACAAAAGAAATGTTTTAAGTACTTACTCCAGAATGTGTTGAACATGTGTTCGATATGGAACTTCAAAACACTTCAAATATCGCTTCAGTAGTTTGGTTGTAGAATGTAAGAATCGACACTATACTGTCAGTTGACAACACTTGCACGTTTGACCTGTATAACTGATTTTGGTTCAGAACATTCAAGTAACCACGCCTCACCTTTTTCAGTAGCCATGTCAAGAAAAGCCTGAAGCTTTAGTGCCCGCCTGTAATACATCATTCCTCTAACTGCAGGATACTAAAAGCTGTAAGCAACAAAAAAACCATATAGCAAAATATAAGTAGACGGTGGATGGTATAAATTTACCTGTTCTAAACAAAGTCTGTCCCCTCAAAGAAACCCAATGGCGGAGCTGCAATATATTTTCTTCACTCTCCAAAACAGCAGTTTCATCTTTACAACCAAGCCGCTCCAAGAAGTTAGTCCATTCATCTGAAATGGTGGGCCATATCAATTACCGAAAGCATTAAGAAATAACTATATCCATCAACAAAAACTCATCAATAAGACATACCTGGGAAGATTTTCTGCAAATAATAGACAACCGATATACCATCTTCATTCTCCATTTCCAGGTCGTTCTTAGAGTAGACGGTCTCCTCACTATAGTATGGAGTTAGAACACTGTAAATGCAAAAAGAAAACTCCAAGGTTACTATAAGGAAGAACTCCTCTCTGCAGTAGGAATTCATAATAGTTCCATAGTAGCAACTACATGGATTGTATATACTACATTCGTTCCAGTCCAAAGAAAAGCAAAATGTGAAAAGATGGATTCTGTACATGGATTCTGTACATAAATCTAAATTGGAAAATATAGATAGCACATGGTATCATACGAGAAGCATAGATTCTGTTAGGAAATGGTGATAACCGGAGCACAGACCTGAAGGAGAGCATATTTCTGACACGAGGAGCTCGTGGCATATCCATAAACAGTGAATTTGTGAAGAAGGCAATCCTTCTTCGCGCTTCAAGGTTTGTCGGAACATCCATTGCAGATTCTTTTACCGTCAAGAGTAAATGAAGGCGTCTTATCTACAACAATGAATTAAATCGTAATGTTGAAAATGGTCTTCAGAATGCAGAGTATCCCTAAGAATTAGCCATAATTCATGTTTTTGAGCTTCTACCTGTTCATCCCATTGAGCTGTTGCCACTGGAGGAAATAGTATAGCAGGTTTTGCGTCAGTACCAGCAAAAATTTGCCTTCCGGATTCCTTGTTAGTATGCCCAAGTTCTACCAATTCACTGAAAAGAAGTGCCACCCATGTTTATTCTTGTTTGTGTGGATACTAAATAAATATTCACATAGGCACTAAACAAACTTTCCAATTCTCTAACTATACCACTAACCGGTTTTCATTTTGCATCATATCTCGAGTCACTACTTCCAACATATCTTGTAACAACAGCACCACTGTGTCTCTTTTGGATGGGTCCGCATCTTTCTGCAGCATCAGAAGTTATACATAATTATCTAGTTTCTCAGATAACATATACAGTTCACAAGTATTATCACGTCCATCACAACCTATCGGTTTGTTAATACTTTTACATATCAGTACATTAATTAGCAATGAAGTGACATTTTCTCCAACTAAGCAAGCCTTGAAAAAGTCTACACAACATAGATTCCTACTGAAAGTGGCAGCGAATATGGCTTATAATCATAAACAGGCCCTACATTTGGGGCTTCCACCGTCTCTGGCATAGGAAAGTATATCATACTACCACGAACAATCTTAAATCAGTATCATAGATAACACAAGGATGTGATTCACATACCAAGATTCCGACAAGCTCGACAAATTTACAGCATAGAGCAGGCAAAGGAGCCATTCTAAAATTCGAAAGGAAGGAATTCTTTGATATGTTGCTCTCCACTTCTTTGATGATGATACCAATAATCCTGTGGTATTATATCTTTCCTTAGCATCTTTAAAATGAATTTTAAAACTCAAAGAGGGGACTGAAATTCCAGGTTGAAGCTCATATATATGCCAAAGGTTAAAAAAAAAAAACTTTATGATGAAAACAGAGGGATGTTGAAACATATATATATATATATATATATATATTTATTTATATTAAAGGTCTTAGAAGGAGAAATGTTTCTACACTACATCAGCAAATAAAGTTGCTACATGGTAGAGAACATTTACGATCAGAACTAGTTAGAGAGCCAGTAGCTTCGATGTAAGATAAATTTTGGAGCGCAGGTATCCACTAAGATTTTAATGATTATTCTAAGTGCTTCATGAATCATAATCAAGAAATTCTCAGATGAATGAGGAAATACCTTTTCTCATTCTCCCCAATTACCAAGGTATGCAAGACATGTTTGAAAGATTCGTAGCATTCAATGACAGCACATTTCATGTATTCGTCAGCGCATATGCGCTTCCAGAGGTCAGAATCTTTTGTTCGAAATTGAGCTGCCATATCCAATGCTATTGGTATCTGTAACAAGAGAACTTTAGCAATAAGAAAATAAACGGTATTTGTGATGTCAATAGAAGACCACAAACCTTGCTTGCAAGCAAAAATGGTGGCCACTGAATAAGTTTCAAACTAGGGTCTGAACTATAAGGAACAAGCAACAGATCCATCTCCCTGAAGAAAAAAAACACGTTGTTTTTAAGACACAGAAAATATGGGATTCATAAAGAAGGCAGTATAATACCCAAGTTTTTACCTGTCACTGATGAGATCTTCTTCGCGGAAGCTGCAAATGATTTCATTCCAGAGTTGGGAAAATTTTGCCGCTTCAGTTCTTCTTGCTGCTGTGACCTGCATACAGATATAATTTAGTAGATGTATGGCAACATTCTTACAAAAATCACTTTGTAGATACAGACGAGCATCAATCTTGTTTAACCTCTGCAAATCTTTTCGACAAGGAAAATCCTCTTCTCCTTGTTTTATCAGAAGGAACCAGGTATGTGTTAAATGCACCAGGTAATGATTGGAACCTTGACCTTAGCATTCCAAGCGTTCGTATCTGGACGAAGAATAGAAATGAGTTTGTGTTAAAAATATTGTCATGCAGGACGACCTTAATTTCTTCGTAGTAACACAACAAGGGTAAAAGAAGTGAGTGGAATGGATCCAGAAACTATTACCTCTCCCAATCGATCAAAGGCCCCAATGACACCACCACATATAGTGGAGAAAATAGCGTACCAAATTTGAGTGTCCATGAAATAAACCTGAAACAAAATTAAGGAACATGAGACATCCATGGACTTGCTATATAGTTCATTTGGATTGGTTAAGAAAAATATACCAGAATTACTGGTAACCACAGCGACACCACTGCTCCATAGTTGTGCTCAGCTGCATGGATAATCGAAACATTTAGCTTACCCAAAATATTAAAAGCAAAATCGAAAAGCATAGTTCAAAGCAAAGAGCATAAGCAGAAAGATCACCATTGGGAAAAAACTCATGCCATTTATATTTTACATGGCGAATGCTCATAATTGCGTTAGTTGGCTTAACCAAAAGTTTCACCTGAGAGAGAACATAAGAGAGAGGTATTGAAGGTGAGTACTCTTATTATAGTTTGAACATCAGGTCACATAACTGTCATGCAGCGTCAAACCTGTAGAAAGTAGCTAAATGCAAATTTGCAACAGAAAAGCAACAGCCAGAAAAGCGTATACCTGGAAATTCCAAGAAACATATTAGCACACAACAATGTTTGTCAACTATTGATATAAATTTCATTATGTGCGATCAATTCTACAGTGAAACTTGTTTGGATCCCAAAACTCACTTTATGAGTGCAATTTGACTTTCATGCATCCCCCTTCCAACATAAATTCTTGGCTGAAATGGAAAAACATGTAACACAACAGTAAATGGGTAATCAACCACATATATAATATTCCCCTGAACATAACCATATCCAATAACTTAATTAATCTTTGATATAGCCAGGATTTAAAGTCAAGCTGTGCTCTCCATTTGCATATACTATAACTAACCAACAATACCGGAAAATGGATCCTGAATTGGCAGATAAACTCAACTATCAGAGAGTTCAGAGCTCTTCTAACATGCCTAAGGGTTTTGCTGACTTAATAGAATATAATTTTCATACAGTACTAGAAGAAAGAACAAAGTATAAAAACTCAGACTTCATACCTGTGACCACCACAAAAGCAGTCTAAATATATGCCAATCTGAATTCTCAATCCAGCGTCGAAGCATTGGAAAAATGAACATGATAGCTGCCAGCACATTTGGGAGCAAGTAAAGAGCGACAGCCATGATATAGAGCGGAGGAACCCCTTTAACTTTTGGAAGGAAAGATAGCCATTGCTTCAGCTTCCCAGGAGCAAAAGAGACGGACTGGGCATAGCAAAGTGGTAATACCACACACCAAGCAAGACTTACGATGATCTTGAGAATATTTCTCAAAATATCAGTAAATTTCCACCTGTGGAAACCTGGGAAGTTTAAGATAACGTCCAAGACACCTAGCATAGAAGCAAGAAAAAAGTAACCGTTATTTCCAGGAAAAATAACCAAATGATGAACACAGAGGAACTCCAAATAAATAATATTTTGTCACAGCATTGAAGTGACATACTCTGAAGGAAGCGTAGGAAAGCTGCTGTAATGAAGATACTGGAGAGAGAATATAAAACATCCTTGCGTAAGATTTCCCTCAGCTCTACTCGTTCAAATGCAAGAATGATCATTGCCTGTTTTGAAAAGCCAAAATGTTATTTTCACTGGCTCATGTTATGAGAAATCATGTGTATAGCTCGTGCCAGATTGCTTACTTGGAGTGCTAATAGGTAGAATGTCCAGAGTCTGTCAAAACTGTGATATATGTGCCAAAATGTTCGAGTTTCGGTGAAATTCGATTTGCCTGTGTTTCCCGCTTTTCTTAACGATCCTTTTTTCCCCTGTCAATTAATGTAAAATTGAGAAAACACTGAAGCTCAATGGAGACAGAGAAACAGCTAAGGAAAACTACAAGGGACTACCTGTGCCATATCACGCGTTGATTTGAAAAAATCTCCATCATCACGCATTGGCCAGCCAAGGGAGAAGCAATCTGGAGACCTGTATAACAGTAATGCGCAAACGATACGAGAAAATTAAGGTATCTCAACCAAGTAAATGTTCAATTTACAGACTTGAGTTCAAATATACCAGAAATATTCGTTCAGATCATCATAGTTGGACCAATCTGAGTGAGCAGCCTTTCCAGTTGCATTCTTATTTGCTTCCTAATTCATAGAAAAGATAGCTATTGTGTATATATACGAGGTCACGATTCTTAAAATGCCATTGAACTATCAGTCAAACATGTACCTTTTGAACTACACGGTAGATTGGCGTAATGACCTTCCGTAGAAATGCCTCATCATCTCCACCGTAAGAAGGCTTGATATTTTCTCCAGTAACGATGCTGACATTTCCAGCCAAGAGACCATGGAGTTCATAAGCCATCTGGGCATAAAAAAGAGATAAATTTAGATATACTCTTATGTTTTGACCCATGATATCAGCCAGAACACACAAACGAAAATGTAAATCAACAAAAGCTGAATGTATTACTGACATTGTGGAAAATATAGCACAAGCATTCTGGCATGAAGCGAATATTTGCAGCTTCACCCCAGATGAGAAGATACAAACCCATATATAGTATCTTCCGCTGTTGTATATCTTGAGCATCTTGAGGAAGCCTTTGCATAAGAAATAGTTGAGTGAATTTTGATTAGAGTATGAACATCATTCAAAACATTTCCCTTCCAATCAACTTAGAGAAAATATTGCTTGCTACCTTAAACTGTGTTTACGTCCTAAAAATTTGCACCAGTTCTTGTAGTTCTTAAAGAGCTTTGTCATCACAGCATCAACTGCTCTGTCATCGAGCTGCATTTATAGATTAAATTGATAATGAGTCCTTTCCTAAAGGAAATGTGTTTAACAGATGAAGATATATCCTGAATTTATGGAATATTGAGATAATGCTTGGTTTTTTTTTATTAGCATCGGACAATTCTTTTTAAGGGTCCTGGAAAATAGACCCTTGACTAAAATGAATAACCATCTATGGTGTTTTTCACAAGGTCTCTGAATTTTAATCAGATATCCAAAGCACATGCCCAAATGCTCTATAGGTGAACGGCCATAAATATCAAAGGTACCTTGTTCAGAGGCTCTGGCTTGGGAGTCAACCTAATATGATTGTCAGCAAGTAAACAAACCAGATGCTCCCTCTGGTTCCTGACATTGTCTCTCTGTGAAAATCAAAGAAAAAAAAAGTAAGACACATATCTCACAGGTACAACATCAATACATTAGATCGTCTTGTTACTCTATTCAGATCACCAACTTGCCTGGAATCCAAACATAGCTCTTAACCAGTCAAGAAGATCCAGATTTCCGGATTTCTTTTTGTTCTGCTCAAATCCAGCTGGCCAGTTCAATCCACGAGTGTTCCCCAAGGCAGCTACAGAAGCTTTGACCTAGTCATCAAGAAAACAGATATCAAAAGTGAGCAGCGATAAGATTAGAGCATGGAAAGACTCATTCAAATAATGTATACCTCCTCAAGCTGCATAGCAGACTGTGAGGCCCCAGCAGAATCCAGTGGAAGAATATTGTACGGTGCATAAATTTCATTCTTTTCTTGGACATCTCTAGCAGCTGCAATAATCTATTCAGAAACACACATAGAAAATTCTCAAACTCCCATATCAATTAACTGAATAAGGAAATTTTTATATCTGTCCTGGTAGCTTTGAAGAAATAGAATTTGGACACAAACCTCAGGAGCTACTGCTTCAACTTTCTCGCTCTTGTTTACTGCCATGAGCACTTCAAAGAGCACTCCGGCCGTCTGGTATGCTTTACCAAGCTGAGCCCTGCAAGATTTGGTTCACAAAATCCGTCAGGTATGAACACTGTACTAATTAACTTCAAAGTCTTCATAATCTGAATACGCCAGCATGGCCAAAGTTTGGAAAACACAAGAGTCTTTATATACAGAAAACAATCCTTACCTGTCTGCTTGTTCCCCTTGGTCAAGTGCTCTGACATAGTGCTCATAATATTGTTGATAGTAGCTCTCAACTTCCCGTCCATCGGTTTTCTTCACCCTAGAAGCAAGACTCGAAGCATTGTCCTGTATCGTAAAATTTGTTATCAGCTCCACTCATGCAAGAAGAAAATCTCATTATCCGTATTCATTTGAAATGGATATTCTCAAAGTAAAGTGTAAAACAAAATCTGCTCTGGAATCCCATTTATGAGTAATTTGCAAACTAAAGCTTGCAAGTAAAGGGGCTTGTCGAGCAGCGATTTGTATCATAAGATGAAGGTCTGAGACAATGAACTATTAAACTGGAATTTAAATGCACTTGAAAACATCCTTTGTGAAGACTACGATATGGAACAGCAAGAAAACTAATGCAGATGGAACAATCTATATATTACTACTGGCTGTCTATGTGTGGCGCTAAGAATATAAAACCCTGACTTAATGGCTATTTACTGCGTACAACAAAGAGATAGAAAAGTAAGAGGTGATCACCCTTTCTAATCTTTGGAAGAGAAGTGTCTTGAATTGCCTCACACCTCGACCACTAGAGCTTGGATCCAACCTATGAGCTTTCTCGAATGCATAAAATCGACCTTTATACAAACACAGGGATAGTTAAGTGAGCAACATAAATCGGAGTAATTTGACTTTATCCTTGTAGCGAAAAAAAGAAGAAGGAAAACGCAGAAATCATACAGAGGTAGGCTACACGAGGGCGCTCATGTTCAATCTCTGCAGCAACACGCAGAATAGGGGCAATGGTGCCAAGGGAGGCTGGAACCACCTCATGATCAAAAACTTCAATTGACACTGTTGTGGCGGCACTACGTGATGGCCGCCTCATTAGCCCCTGAGGGCCAGAGTCATGAGATGTACTGCTCTGAGCCATCTGTCCCTGTAAGAAACAATCACAGTGATACCGAGATTTTCAACAAATAAAAACAAAGATCGAAGGATATTATCTACCAAAAAACAACGTAATGTCCAGAGATTAAGATGCTATGTCTAGATTTGAGGTATACAACAATTTGATTAGAACATTAGTTTGTGATTCCTTATTCTCGATTATTCAGTGCAATCAAACAGTTGCGGAAACATACGCACAATCAGAAGGCGAGTAGAATTGAAATCCAGAAGAAAACAAAAACGGAAGCGAAATATCAATTTCTTATGAATTTCAAGGAAACTGAATCGGCAGGATAAAATCTCTGCATCGTACGAAAATCAAAGGACATCACGATCAATAACGACACACATTCACAAATCAGAAACTCAGGCGAGGAGAATCAATAAACGAAACGGAAACTGGACAATCGTTTCAATGATCTCATCTCATAATTTCCTACAAGAAATTCAAAGGAAAAAACTCTATATCGTACGCGAAACAAAAGGACCTAATGATCAATAACAACAAACATTCCCAAAATAAAAAACGGAAACAGAAACTGGACATCGATTCAATGTTATCTTACCTTAGTTTCCTAAAAAAAATCAAAGGAAGCTGAATCGACATGAAAATTTATGCATCGTACGTAAAACAAAAGGAACGAAAGAGAAGACTCACGTTCGATGCGCAGAGCTCTTAGATCCCCTTCATAAGAAACAATTATCGCCGGAAAAAGTAAATTTGACGGAGAGGTAGGAATACACCTGAAGCAGAGACGAGGAAACACAATTTCTCGCGGAGCATGAATCAGAGAAATCAAAAAAAAAAAAATGAGGAGAGGGAGAAGAAGAGAGAGAGAAATCAAAAACGGGGGAGGGAGGTATTGTTTTACGAGGGAGGGAAATGAGAGGAATATTTTTCAGTTAGAGAGAGGACACGTGTCGAGGGATGAGAGGGTAAATAATATAGCGATGGCTGGCTTGGGTGGTCGAAGACACACTCTTGTTGAAAATTAGGGAGCGATTCTTAATGGACCTCCGTTTCTTTCTCTCTTATTTCTGTTTTTTTTCTTTCTCGTTCTGATTAATTATTACTCCTTCGGTTTCTTTATATAAGAGGTTTTGCTTAAAACCACAGAGATTATAAAAATTTATTTTTGCTTTAAAACTAATTATTTTATATTTAATCATCATTCAATTAAACCAATTAAATATTGTTATATAAAAAAAAACTTTGAGAATATAAATGGCCACTATTACTACATAGCTCATATTCTCGGTCAACTACTTTATATGAAAATGTGAGAAAATCTAATAAAGTGAAACAAAATAAAATGCTTAAAACCTCTTATATAAAGAAATGGAGGAAGTATATAATTACTATAAGTCTGAACGGATTAAGGGATCATTGTTCATAAATAAATAACATTAATGATGACTATTTCAGTTAATTCGATATCAAAACATGCGATTTGTAGTTAATACTATCTTAATGGACTTGTGTGTTAGCTAGATTAAGATTTTGTGTGCTTTAGATGCTATCATCCGCGCACGGACTAGTTTTCGGTAGTTAAAGTGTATGTCAGTCGTTTGTAGTTAGCTGAGTCAAAATGGGTCACCCACCCATGACCCCATGACTCTAATGGGTTGAAGGTAAAATAGCTCATAGGTCAGACCCATGTAATTAGATAGATCATGAGGTCATATATTAATGGGTTAAATAGGTGATCCATGAATCACACAAATTTATTTAAATTATCATTAATAATTTTAAAATGAAAAATTTAAAATTGGTGAATAATATCACAAAAATTTATTTAAATTATCATTAATAATTTTAAAATGAGAAATTTAAAATTGGTGAATAATATTATGATGTACTTATATTATGAATCGACAAATTTTCTTTAATTATCGTCAATTGGTCATGAATTCGTCGAATCATATCTTTGACATGAAATGTGAAATTACATTTATGGTAGGGAAATACAAAATAATGTTTTGGCGGGAAACGAAGAATGACGTTTTTAGCAGGAAAACACATAATTAACATATTGGCAAGAAAATGCAAAATAACGTATTGGCAAGAAAATTCAGAATAACGTTTTTGGCGGGAAAATTACGTTTTTGGGAGGAAAACTCAGAATAACGTTTTTGGTGGGAAAACGCAGAATAATGTTTTTGGCGGAAAAACGCAGAATATCGTTTTTGGTGGGAAAACACGGAATATCGTTTTAGGCGGGATAATGCGGAATTACGTTTTTAGCGGAAAATACGGAATAACGTTTTAGGCGGGAAAACGCAGTATCACGTTTTTGGGCGGAAAAACGCGGAATAGCGTTTTGGCAGAAAATGTGAAATCGCTTTTTTGGCGGAAAACGCAGTATCACGTTTTTGGTGGGAAAACGCAATATCACGTTTTTAGCGAGAAAACGCGGAATCGTGTTTTAGGCGGCAAAACGCGGAATCACGTTTTTGGCGGGAAAACACGGAATCACGTTTTTGGCGGAAAAACGCGAAATCGCGTATTTGGCGGGAAAACGCAGAATCGCGTTTTTGGCGGGAAAACGCAGAATCGTGTTTTTGGCTGAAAAACGTGAAATCACGTTTTGGCGGGAAAACATGAAATCACGTTTTTGGCGGGAAAAAAGCGAGATCACGTTTTTAGCTGGAAAACGCAGAATCATGTTTTTTGGCGGAAAAATATGAAATCATGTTTTTGGTGGGAAAATATGGAATCACATTTTTGGCGGGAAAACGGGGAATGATGTTTTTGACGGGCAAATGTGAAATCGTGTTACATTTTTTACGGAAAAAAGTTGTGGAAACCGTATTTTTGACGGAAAAATCACGTTTTTGACTTGAAAATAACAGAATAGTGTTTATTTTAACTTCTGATTATATTAAATGGTAAAAAGATGATACAAAAAGTCTACCAACCAAATTGGTGGAGGATCGAAAATCGAAAAAACATCATCAGATTCATACACTTTTTTGCTAGAATATCAGTAGTTTGATTGCGTTCATGATTTACATGGCTCAATGAGCAAAGCGGCAACTTCTTAATCCAATGACGAATATCAAAAAGGATATTATTTAATATATGTACTTGTAGTTCTTGTGTTGATCAAAGTTGTCAATTCCATATTGTCTCTTTCGAACCATACTTTCCTCCATCCTTGCACCCACAATGTTTGAACAACATGAAGAAATCCCCTTGCTTATGCTTGTAATGGTATTGAAACTTGACTAAGCTTTGCATGCCCCGCTACTATGAATTTTCCAATATGATCACGCATAATCCATCCCACTCCAACACAATTTCCATTTTGTATATAACTACTGTCAAAGTTGTATTTTACCCATACATCCTCCGGTGGTTCCCATTGACTACTTCTATGCACATAAATGGTTTATTCACTTATCAGTTGATTCTTTCTCAGAACAGAGCCCCATTCTGCAACACCATTAATTCCTCGTTTTGCATCGTCATTACGGTGAGTGTTTTGTTTTTGAAACAGAAACTCATTACGTGTTTTCCAGATTGTCCATATTATCCAGAATGGGAGAATCTGTCGATCAAGAGTCAGATCATGTGTTTCATAAATTTGGAACATTCGTCAAAGATTTTCGTCAAGGTCCATTGAAGGGTTTTGGAAGGTTCACTCATGTACAACACCATATAGCCTGAGCATGGATACATTGAAACAGAATATGGCTGATTGTCTCATCTTCGATACAACATCTCTGACATATGGGAGATATATCCTCATTTCGAGAAATCAGTCGTGTAGCCGTTGGTAGAGAACCCTAGATCACTTTCCATAAATAAGCTTGTATCTTTGGTATGATATCCAATTTACAAGTTTTCAATTTCAGTTCTAGTAAACCATCCGTAGGTTCTATGATCTCAGCATCAAAAGATTCATGTGTTATAAACCAATAACCTGACCTTACAGAATAAGCTGCATCCTTCTTGTATGCCCATATATATTGATCTTCTTGAGCAAAGTGGGAGAGCACAATCTTCTGAGCCATATTTGCATCTTCTACTATGAGAGAGTTGCACAATTTTTCTTCATCTAATTCTCTTTTTCCATTCTTCCATAAATTGGCAACATACAAATTCAAATTTAGTTGATTACCTTGAGCTGGTCGTGGAGGTGATGATGGAATATGTAATCATTGATTCAATAATTCCATTACACCGTGAATGGATTTCCATCCATATGAAGTACATTGTCGATTACACGTCGATTGTAAGAATATCAACATGTTATGGTATCGACCCTTATATAAACGAGCAAGAAGCGAATTAGGATTCTTAAGAATACGCCAAGCCTGTTTAGCTAAGAGGGCCTTGTTAAATTGATGTAAATCTCGAATGCCTAACCCTCCTTCACTCTTTGGTAGCGACATTCTTTTCCAAGCTACCCATGAAATTTTCCTTTTTCCATTATCATGACCCCACCAGAATTCTGCCAGTAGACTATTAATTGCTTCACAAATTATCTTTGGTAGAAGAAAACAATTCATGAAATATACTGGCATCGCTTGTAAAACTGATTTGATTAGCACCACTTTATATGATGGCGATAAGAAACTATTGTACCATCCACTAATCTTATCTCTGATTCTATGCAGCACAAATTCAACACTCTCTGACTTCTTTCTCCCAAGTTGTTATGGTAATCCTAAATATTTTCCTTCCCCTCTAACATGCATGATATTGAAAATTTGATGTATCATTTGTCGACGAGCCTCTTCTATACGCATTCCAAAAATGAGAGAAGACTTCTCATAATTGACTTTCTGACCCGACATTGTCTCATAAGTTTTCAAAAATTTTGCCACTGTTTCACAGTCTGATCTAGTAGCACAACAGAAAATAATGAATCATTTTCAAATAACAAATGCGTAATTGTTGGGCAATGTCTGGCCAGTTTCATAAAACGGTGATTCAACTTCGCGCATCTAACATATGGCTTAGTACTTCTGCGCATAAAAGAAAAAGATAAGGTGAAAGAGGGTCACCTTGTCGTATTCCCCGAGTTGGTCGTATTTCTCCATAGGCTGATCCATTTATCAAAATCAAAAATGTAACCGATGTAACACAGCCCATTATCCATCATATCCATTTCTCAGCAAAACCCATCTTTGTCATAACCTGTTCCAAGAATGACCATTCAACTCTATCATAGGCCTTACTAACATCTGTTTTGATGGCACGATACGATTCAGCACAATCTCTTTTCACTTTTAAACCATTGAGAAGTTCATGTGCCACTAACACGTTATCACTGATATTCTTTCCTGGTACAAATGCAGCATGGAATTCTAAAATTAGTGAGGTTAAACATCCTTTAAGTCTGAGAACTAAAATCTTGGAGATTATTTTATAATTCACTGTACAAAGGCTAATTGGTCGAAACAAACCCATTTTCTTTGATTCCTTTGTTTTCGGTATCAAGTAGATGTTGGTATGATTGATCCCTTGCTCCAGTTCCCCTATTTCAAATTTTGTTTGAACCATCTTACATACATACTGACGAATCTCATACCAAAATTGCTTGTAGAAAGCTGCAGTAAAACTATCATAACCATGTGCTTTATCAGACCCAATCGCAAACACTGCCATTTTAATTTCTTCATCGTCCACATGTTTGGGTAACATGGTGTTCATTTCTGATGTTATCTTTGTTTGCAGCTCATGAAAGTTTTCTTCAAGGATTCCTACGTTTGAAGTTGAGAACATTGTTTGAAAATATTCATGTGCTACCATTGCTATTGCTTCATCTTTGCAATGATTAATGCCATGATCATCTTCAATAACCTGGATAGTGTTTCTATCCTTGCAGGCTTTCGTCACACCATGATAGAATTTGGTGTTTCGATCTCCACTGTCTAGCCAAATATTTCGGCTCTTTGTTTTCCAGAAATCTTCTTCATCACGATAAGCTTGATTTAAATCCTTTCTCATCTTGTGTATTTCTTCTACCGAGACATTAGGAGTCCTTAAATCCTCATCTATACAAGCTCTAATGCATTGAATTTGTTCTGCTGAATTAGTTATATTCCTTCTTCTCCATTGTGCCATCGTTTTTCTGCTCTGCTTGAGTTTCATAGTTATACCTTCTTCATCAAACCATCGAGAGCCCCATTGATTTCAAACTTTATCTACAAAATCCTCGTAATAGAAAAGTCTCTTATCATACATGAACTGTCCTCTTCGAATCACTTCTTCATATTCAATTGTTACTATCACCGGTTTGTGATCCGATTCTTCTAACTCAAGGTATTCTGTTTCAGAGGCTGGGTAGAGTGCTCTCCATTGTGAATTTACTAAGACATGATCCAGACAACACTCAATAACTTCTGTTCTACGTTTTCCAACCCAGCTAAATTGGTTCCCCTTATGTTTCAAGTCTTTCATATCACATACATTCATCATTAGACGAAAATCTTGAAAACTTTTATATGTTCTAGTTCTTCCACCTTTTTCTCTGTTTAAGATGTGATTTCATTAAAATCGTCTAACATCATCCAAGCTCATGTTCTTGATACATCTATCCTTTGTAGTTTTTCCCATAAGTGATGTCTCAATTTCGGTACCAGATCTCCATAAATGCAGGACAAGTAAAACAGAAATTGTTTATATTCAACAAAGAGATTTATAAGTCTTGCATCAAAGAAAATTACTTGAACTGAGACATAATTTTTCCAGAAAACAACTAATCCACCACTTAAACCCCGAGGAGAGACAATACACATATCTGAAAATCCCAACATGACACTGATAACACAGATTTTTGACCATTTTTATGGATTACTTTAATATCTTTTGCAGGTGTTTTAACTCCGTTTTCAATGGTTTCTAAATGATATCCATGTTTTAGAGTTTTGAAAGACATTTCATGTAACTTGGGATAAAGAGTGCATTTCGGAACAAAAGTACATTTTTGGATAAACTCGGACAGTCAGAAATCTTGCCATAAAAAAAGACATTCTCACCGTTTGATCATCACCAAATTTGGACACAACAAAGTAGATACAACCAGCTTTCCAATGCAATTGGATTGGAGATGATCCAATGGTTGGATCCTTAAATACACATGAAGCACTGAAGGCAGATGAAGCTGCCACAAAGAAGCTCACCGCGGCAAGCCAAGCTCGACCCGCGACCAACTACCATTCCGCCGCAGCAAGCCTAGCTTGACCCACAGCCAAGCCTCATCTCGCCGCGGCCACTCCCTGCTCGACGAAAACAAGTCTTTTCTTCACCCGAGGCCAAAACCATCTTTTCACATCAAACCTTAAACGAAGTGAAGACCATATACACTTATTTTTAGGTCTTTTAGACAGAGACACATATTTATTTTCACACTTTAAGGCAGAGACGAATCCATAGCAATTGTTACTCTTGTTCTTCGGTGTGGAGCAAGGATTCTCGATCAGTGTTCTTCGATAGAGAAGCCTTCTTCACCCCTTTTCTTTACTGTTTTCTTTTCAATTTATTGATTATGTTTATCTCAACTATGGCTGAGTAGTTCTTTTGTTGGGTATATGGTTTCAAAGGGGCTCTCATGGTTCGATTATTCATTAGGGTTTTAGACTAGGATACCGATTAGGGTTCATCAACTTATCGTCTTTCTTAATGCATGTTTGCTTGATTGATCTCCTTACAACTGAACTTAGGTATTTTTAGAACTACAAAAGTACTGGATCCATATGCTTGACCCAGGGTAGACGAGAAAAACCGTTACAAGATACGAAAGCATATTTGTGGAGGGATTGTGAGCGTTAACGACTTTTGAGTATAATCTCTAACTTTTTGCGCGGCCGAAGACGAAAGCTATCGATCGAGTACTAAAGTTGTAGGTATGTAGGGTGTACGAAAGTAGACTACACATAGTATCCGTGTTCCAAGTTCAAGAATCCAAAGACGACAAAAAGTCGCTTTAGAAATCCTAGCAAATTCTTAATGAAAATCGGCCATGAACCCTAGAGATTAACCGTTGAAAACTCTTTTTTTAGATTTTTTACAACCTCGTTTTCATTATTTTCTTAGATTACTTGTTGTTTTATTTCATCGCTGATATATCATGGTTTTTACCCCTTTTAGGCCATGATATAAGTCCGTTTTATAGAGTCTTTCTACTATTTCGTAGTGTTTTAGAGTCTTTTACAAGTTTTAGCACGTTTGTAGCATAATTGGAGATATTGGCGTTTTCTGAAGCATTTTGGAGCAAATCAAAAATTCGTGTAGCTGAGTACCCGATTTGAAGCATCGGTATCGATCGATACTGACTAGTATCGGTTGATACTCACTGCAGCAGACACGAGCCGCGACTTTTCCAAGAGTTAAAGAATTGCAAAATTGCCCAGAAGACTTTATTATTTACAAGAAGCCCCAAAACGTGACTTAGGTTATTATTAGGATTTTACAGCCAATTTGAGAGCTATGCTTTATTTTTACTTTGGTTTTGTGAGAGAGCTTTTGAAGGGAGACAAGTCTGACACTCGGTTCGTCCGAGAGAAGATTTTGAACCCTCTTGTTACTCTTTCTTATTATCTATTTGAGTATTTATTCAGTCATGTTTATTGCTTCAATTTCCATGTCTGAGTAGATCTTTTGTTAGGTTTAGGGTTTTCTCATAGGGATTTCTTTGAATGCTATGTTGATTTATTGTAAGGGTTCATAATCTGAATTAGTTATTCACCTTAGGTTGTTCTCAAAGCTAATTCTAGATTGATCACCTAGAACTTAGATCTTAGGTTAATCGATTAGGCACGACAGTGCAATTGAGAAACCTGATAGAACTTAGGGTGAGCAAATTGACTATTCGCAAAGAGATTTAGTTTAGTTGATTTGTGAACATATCAAACCTGAACTTTAAAGTTGATTTATTCTTAGGAATTTGCAAAGAGATTTGGGATTATGAAGTTTAGATTTAGATAATTCTCACAACGACAGTTGGTCAATTATACTTTAGTGACTTGAGTTCAAGAACCGTGCGTAACCTAAACCCTGATTTGTTAGTTTATCTGCATTCATTGATTTTCTGAGAAATACCCTAGGCCTATATTCTCTCCATCGATTTTACAACTCGTTTACTATTTATTGCTTTTGTTTCATCTGATTTGCTTAGCTTGATTCAATACTATTCAATTTATTGTGCGATTTCTCTGAGTTTTTGTGTTCGACCCCTGATATACTGCAGCAACTGCTTTAGTACTTTTTAGGGTATTAATTTGAGCATATCAAATTTGGCACCGTTGCCGGTGACTCAATTCGCCATTAGATTTTAGTTTGAGAATTTCGACTAAGTTCGTCGGTATCGATCAATACTATCTAGTGTCGGTCGATACTCGTCGTTTTCTTTTTGTTGATATCGATCGATACTACCCAGTGTCGCTCGATACTCAACGTATTATTTTGGTTACTTACGTGCTTTGCCTAGTGTTTTTCAGGTGTATGCCCACTCGCAAAACCAGGAGGAACAAGAGCACTCAGCTAGTTGATCTTTCCAACAAATAACTAGCAAATTTGGAACGTGCAAACATGAAAGCAAAGAAGTCAGCACAGATGAACAATCCAGTGGTATTAAGATTTGATGAAGCTGGAGTTTTGAGAGACCAAGAGGGTCAAGTGTGCAATGAGAGAGGGCAGCGGCTTGATGAAGCTGGAAACGTCATTGTCCCTCCTGTTATTGTTGGTGAGATTGTCGCGCCAGCTGCGCGCGCCAACGTTGGAAATGCTACTGTTGATCGAGGTAGAACACTTGGTGAGCACAACAGACCTGATCAGTTATATGCAATCGAGCTGCGATTCGCATCCCAACTTTTCAGAGGAATGACTTTGAGCTGAAACCTGCGTACTACGCTCTTGTGAGTCAGAATCCTTTCCATGGCCTATCTCATGAACACCCCATGGATCATATCGAGAGGTTCGAAGATTTGGTCACTGGTATGAAGTACAATGCAGTGCCCAATGAGTTTATGTTCTGCAAGCTTTTCTCATACTCTCTTAGTGGGGATGCTGCTTATTGGCTGAAGAAGTTGTCTACTGGTTCGCTAACTACATGGGATGAGACGAAGAATGCGTTCCTAAATAATTTCTATGATAATGCGAGATCCGCAGAGCTCAGGAACAAGATTTCTCAGTTTTCTCAAGGTCCGACAAAGGCACTCAAGGCTGCTTGGATTCGTTTCAAGTCATATCAGAGATATTGTCCGCACCATGGGTTCACTCAGGTTCAGTTGCTGGGTACTTTCTATATAGGTATCGATTTGAGGTATCAGATGGCTTTGGATGCTGCGAGTAATGGGAACTTCAACACCAGGTATCCAGATGATGCGGTTGTGCTGATTGAGAACTTGGCATCTAGCAATAGCACCAAGAATGCTGATTTCGAGCGGAAGAAGCAGGCTGGAGGAGTTGATGGATCGCAGATTGTTAAAGTTCAGGCCAAGCTGGATTTCCTGATCCGGAAGTCGAAGAAAGCTGTACACTTTGCTGATGAAGTCGTGAATGTGGAAGAAGATGAAGTGGAGGATGTTAACTACGTTGGTGGTTCTGGTTTTCAGGGTCAGCGATTTGGGTACAAGTTTGAGGGCAACCAATCAGGTTTTAGAGCAAAACAATTTGCCCAGAAACCACTCCAGAGCAGCGATTTTACTCGAAATTATGGGAACTCTTCATACCAGCCCATATCTCCAAAGTCCACAGAGAGTAAGATGGAATCCATATCCATGTTTGAACAGATTCTTCAGGGACAGCAAAAGATGCAAGTGGATTCCAATGGGAAGATTGACCATCTGTACACTGATCTGAATGGAAAAATTGAAGCTATCAATGTTTTTCAGAGAAAGCTGGAAACTCAGGTTGCTCAGACCGCAGCAGCTGTGCAGAGGCAGGAAGGTTTTCTTCCAGGGAAAACTGAGAATCCAAGAGCACACGTCAATGCAATCACCTTAGGAAGTGCTAAAGAAGTCATTGTAGTTGTAAAAAAGGTTTAAATGCAGGAATTTTCGACGATCCTGTAGAAGACGACGATGAGGATTCGGAAAATCCCAGGGAATCGACCGACACCACCGAGTATCGATCGACACCAGTCCAAATTCTTTCTCGAGACGTGTCGAACTCCCGTGTATCGATCGATACTTCTTCTGTATCGGTCGATAATGAGGCGCATGTCGAGAAGAAACCAGAGATTGTCAAGGAGAGAGTGTACAAACCCAAAATACCTTATCATATGCCTCCTAAGATGACAAAGAAGGAATAAGATAATTCCAGAGTGAAAGCATCGATCGACACCACCCCAATATCGGTCGATACCAGTTCAATTGTTGAAACGAAACCCGAGTTAAGTGCATAAAGGGTTTACAAACCTAAGGAGCCATACCCCATGCCACCCAGACACCTCAGAGACCCCATTTCTCTAAAGCAGCTGCTTGGCTTTGAGAAGATGGTACGAAGGATTCCCCACACACTGACTTTTGAAGAAGCTATAGAGTACCGCCCTCTGCTGAGTCACTTCCGAGATTGCAGAGAAACTCTGAAAGAGATAGAAGTACTCTTTATCAAGGCAAGAAGCAAGTCACTACCGCTGAAGCAGCTGACTAAGAGGGAAGACCCATGAATATTCTCAGTTCCATGCTCTATCTCTAGAGTTAAATTCAAAGAGTATATCGTTGACTCGGGGGCTGGAGTCAATGTCATGTCAAGGGGAATTGCAGAGAGATTGGGAGCTGATATTCGTCCGCCCACAATATCTCTCACATACGCAAACTGTTCCACCTCACTTCCGCACGGTACAATACCTGATTTGATGATCACAGTAGGAGATTGTCTGGTTCCTACTGATTTTCAAGTTGTGGAAATGAGTGGAAGATCTACTACGCATTTGATTCTTGGAAGACCGTTCATGGCTACGGTTGGTGAGATTATGGATACGCCAAGCAAGAGAATCTCGTTCTCATACATTGACAAGGAGGTGTACTACGAAGCCATTCCTACTAGAGGAAATCCCACACGTGTCTCTTGCATCGATGTTGTCACATGAGAGACGTTGGTAGTTGATCTTTTGGAAGAGCCTCCTGACGAGCCAACTGTCATAGACCTTCTAGATAGTCCTTCTGTCATCACCAAGAAAGACGTCAAAACATCTAAGGCAAAGAAGAAGGTGAATATCAAAGGAGTGAAGGGTGTTGCTTCTATGACTTTAATCCCTCAGAAGTATGATGGGGATTCGATTGAGTACAAGGTGAAGTGCAAAGGAATTTCGAAACCATTCTCTAGGGCTCGAGTTCTTCTTAATTCAGAGCTGAAAGAGAAAGGAAAGGAGTTTGTGGAGAGCATGTTGAGCAGAACTCTGAAACTGGCGATGTCAAGCTGTGGAACTTGCATAGGAGTAAGCTCTCGACCTCGCATTGCCTGAACGGCGGTATAGTCAAGCTAATGACGTTAAACGAGCGCTTGGTGGGAGGCAACCCACTGGTGAGTCTATACATAAGTCTTTTCTTTTTATTTTTCATTTTTGTGTCTTGTGTTTTCGTGTGAATCAGATGAAAAAGATCTGTGTCGACCGATACTATCCCTGGTATACATCGACCAATGGTCGTTGTATCGATCGACACTACCCTAGTATCGGTCGATACCCAACGCACAGGTAAGTTCTCTGATCTTCACGTATTCACTCAGCTGTTTTGTTTTCTTTCACCGTCTCTAGACTAGATAAAACTGGGGACATTGTTGTTTAAGTCTAGGTGAGGTAGTTGCTGACAGCTTTTTTGTTTTTCTTAGAGTGTTTTTGTTTTTCTTAGAGTCATAAAATAAATAAAAAAAAGCAAAAAATGTTTTCGTTTTATTGAGTCAAAACCTGTTGGAGATGATGATCCTGTGCTTGTGCCTATTGTTCTGATTTTGTTTTTAAGTGACCAGTGTTATAGGATCAGTTCTAGGTCGACTAATGAAAAATCCAAAGACTGACCAGTTGACTAGAAAATATCTATGTCTCCAACAGAGTTCTTCTAAAGTCTGAGCCAAATTTTTGGACTTCATCGATGCAATTGATGTTTAAAGGGGGCTTGATTCATCATTCATATCTGACAAAGGAACCCATGTGTTTAAAGTAGTGGTATCTCTCTCTCCCCTGTTATAAGTTGATAAATAAGAGCATAAAAGATGAAATGACTTTCTTATGAGTAGAGGGCTAGGAAATTTTCCAGCGATCCCATTATTCTACTTAAGAGGGAATGATCACACAAAGGTTGAAAGCGAGGTTAGGAAAATTTCCAGTGATACCATTATTCGCCTAAACCTTTGATACATAAAAAGGAAAGAGCCGGGGATTCGGTGGCAAACACCATCAATACTCACGTTTCAGACCTTAATGTGTATATGCAGATCCAAAAAGAAAGAAAGAACATGATAAAAAACAAGTCTGGGGGAGAGAAAATAATACTAGAAAGTGTGAAATTGGATGGTTCCTTATCGTGATATTGTATGGTAAAGAATCTAGAAGGTTCTTGAACATTGGCTGTAGCGATGAAACTGGCGATGAGGGCTTTATTTGAACAACGCTGCGAGATAATGTATGGAGTCTGGGAAAGCTGCGAATGTCTATGGAGAAGTACATGGTGGTTAGATCAGGAACTGGTTAGGTGACATTTGGGTGCTCGGGAAAAGGATCTTGGCGATAGTTCATGAACAGTTGAGTCTCCATGTTTTCAAACCTCTTTCTCTGGTTTAGCTTTCTATTTGCTTGAGGGCCAGCAAAGGCTAAGTCTGGGGGAGTTGATAAATCATGGTTTTTACCCCTTTTAGGCCATGATATAAGTCCGTTTTATAGAGTCTTTATACTATTTCGTAGTGTTTTAGAGTCTTTTACAGGTTTTAGCACGTTTGGAGCATAATTGGAGATATTTGAGATTTTTGAAACATTTTGGAGCAAAGCAGAAGTTCGTGTAGCTGAGTACCCGATTTGAAGCATCGGTATCGATCGATACTGACTAGTATCGGTCGATACTCACTGCAGCAGACATGAGCCGCGGCTTTTCCAAGAGTTGAAGAATTGCAAAATTGCCCAGAAGACTTTATTATTTACAAGAAGCCCCAAAAACGTGACTTAGGTTATTTATTAGGATTTTACAGCCACTTTGAGAGCTATGCTTTATTTTTTCTTTGGTTTTGTGAGAGTGCTTTTGAAGGGAGACAAGTCTGACACTCTGTTCGTCCGAGAGAAAATTTTGAACCCTCTTGTTACTCTTTCTTATTATCTATTTGAGTATTTATTCAGTCATGTTTATTGATTCAATTTCCATGTCTGAGTAGATCTTTTGTTAGGTTTAGGGTTTTCCCATAGGGATTTCTTTGAATGATAGGTTGATTTATTGTAAGGGTTCATAATCTGAATTAGTTCTTCACCTTAGGTTGTTCTCAAAGCTAATTCTAGATTGATCACCTAGAACTTAGATCTTAGGTTAATCGATTAGGCACGACATTGCAATAGAGAAACCTGATAGAACTTAGGGTGAGCAAATTGACTATTCGCAAAGAGAATTGGTTTAGTTGATTTGTGAACATATCAAACCTGAACTTTAAAGCTGATTCATTCTTAGGAATTTGCAAAGAGATTTGGGATTCTGAAGTTTAGATTTAGAAAATTCTCGCAACGACAGTTGGTCAATTATACTTTAGTGATTTGAGTTCAAGAACCGTGCGTAACCTGAACCATGATTTGTTAGTTTATCTGCATTCATTGATTTCCTGAGAAATACCCTAGGCCTATATTCTCTCCATCGATTTTACAACTCGTTTACTGTTTATTGCTTTTGTTTCATCTGATTTGCTTAGCTTGATTCGATACTATTCAATTTATTGTGCGATTTCTCTGAGTTTTTGTGTTCGACCCCTGATATACTGCAGCAACTGCTTTAGTACTTTTTAGGGTATTAATTTGAGCATATCAATCACTTAATTTAGTTTTATTTTCTTTCTATAATCGTGACAAACAAAACCCATAAAAAATTATTTATGTTTAGACATAACTTAGAAATCAATAGAAATCGACAACGATCACCCTGTTGATTCGATTCTTAAATACTAATGCGTTTGTTGTGCACTTATAGCCTAGATAAAGGGTAAAACTCGTGTCGGGAGAAATCCCGACGAATCAAGTTTTTGGCGCCGTTGCCACCGGGGAATTCTTTCCTTGTTTGATTTCGTATTCTAATTTCTGCTCTAGACATTTTTGATTTTCAAGCTCTTTGATGCTCTTTTGAAATGATCCTTTATCTTTGTCGTTTGTTCTTATGTGCATGAACACTAGGAGAACTCCTAGAGAAACTGTACCGCAACGAGACGATATTGACATACACGAGAGATAACTCCGAAAACTCAAAAGATGGCCGAAAACGACCTTCAGAAAGATCTATTAAACTGTGATCTGATCACGAGGTTGACCGTGATGTTTCAGATCACGAGTATGACCGAGAGGCTTTCCATGGTGCTAATGACCAGCCACATCTCGATCCCGAAGAAAACCAAAATCAAAACCAAAATCAAAATCGAAATGCTGAAAATTCTAGGCGATAACTTCCCGTCGATCGTGATGCACCGAGGAACGATGCTCAAGCTAATGCACAAATTCCTCCTAATGGCGAGAATGCCAACCGTCATGTCCTACCCGCTAATCCTCCAAGGAGACAAGCGCGTAACCGCACCTTTGCTGATTTTGATGCACCGTATTAACACTATTAAAACCGAGCCGTAAATCAACTTCCTTTGCCTCATAGGTACGATTTTGAGATCAAACCTAAAATCATAGCTTTGATATAGCAAAACCAATTTCATGGAGTTTCTACCGAGCACCCGATAGAGCACATCGAGTTATTCAAAGAAATATGCGGAACGACGAGAACAAACCAAGCTCCCGCTGATTACTTAAAGTGTAAGCTTTTTCCTTATTTTTTAACGATAAAGTTCACCGTTGGTTGAAATATTTTCCCGCAGGTTCTATAACTAATTGGGAAGAGTGCAAAACCGCTTTCCTAAGCCATTTCTACTCCCAAGTCGAGGTAGAACTCGTTGAGATACAAAATCCAAAGCTTTCATCAACAATTTGTGAGGTTTGAGAGTGAAAGCAAAAATTTTGGCAAAGAAAAACTGAAAATAATAAGTTGTATCTACAAGAGGTTGAGGGAAAAGAAAACATATATATTAGGATTAGTTATTATTTTATTATTTTCAAAATAAGAAGTAATGACATTCTTGTTATTATTTTCAAAGGAAAGAAGTAATGGCATTCTTGCTCTCTATTTCCAAAGCAGCGTTAATACAGAGCAAAAACAGCCTCTATCCTCTAAGAGGAAGATAGATTTTATTATCATAAAGTTACGAGGCCCAAAATATTACGAGTCCCGAAATTATGGGCTTATTCTTTAAGTTCATAACAAAACTGCCAATACAAGGCCGAGCTCTGCTCTAACTCTGCCTATACCATTTTATATATCGTCGCATGTTAGCGCCACCTTTTGTCAGGACAGCGCCGCCATTTTTTTACCAAACAATATGCCAAAACACTGTAAGTAATAGTCGATTTGTCTGCGAAACCCTAAACGAGTACAAAAGAAGAAACAACTACGTCGTTTATCATTTGTTTGGACGTCATACCTCTACAATCATCTTGTATATCATCGTTTGAAATCTTAGTTAACTCAAAACAGTGGAATGGGAGGAAAAATGTAACTCTTAGTTTAGAAGGAAGACAATACCAAGGGAATACTTGGCATATTGTTGATATAACAATGAAACACATGACATGATAATATTTTCTAAATCTGCCAAAAGAATAAGAAGAAACCATGTATAAAAAGAAGTGGAGGCAGAGAAACATGAACAAATATGAGAACACAATTTTTGTTAAAAAAAAAAAATTCTCAAAAATTTTCATCTGCCATATTGTGGTCTACCAATCAAATTACTCTAAATTTAAAAAGCTGAGTTTACTATTTATGTCTGGGACCATATCATTCATATACACATGCTCTAAAATACTACGAGGCCCGAAATTATGGGCTTATTCTTTAAGTTCATAACAAAACTGCCAAAACAAGGCCGAGCTCTGCTCTAACTCTGCTTATAGCATTTTATATATCGTCGCATGTTAGCGCCGCCTTTTTTCAAGACAGCGCCGCCATTTTTTTACCAAACAATCTGCCAAAACACTGCAAGTAATTGTCGATTTGTCTGTGAAACTCTAAACGAGTACAAACGAAGAATAAACTACGTTTATCATTTGTTTGGACGTCATACCTCTTTAATCATCTTGTATATCATCGTTTGAAATTTTAGTTAACTCAAAACAATGGAATGGGAGGAAAAATGTAACTCTTAGTTTAGAAGGAAGACAATACCAAGGGAATACTTGGCACATTGTCGATATAACAATGAAACACATGACACGATAATATTTTCTAAATCTGCCAAAAGAATAAGAAGAAACCATGTATAAAAAGAAGTGGAGGCAGAGAAACATGAACAAATATGAGAACAAAATTTTTTGTTAAAAAAAAAGAATTCTCGAAATTTTTCATCTGCGATATTGTGGTCTGCCAATCAAATTACTCTAAATTTAAAAAGCAGAGTTTACTATTTATGTCTACGACCATATCATTCATATACACATGCTCCGAAATATTACGAGGCCCGAAATTATGGGCTTATTCTTTAAGTTCATAACAAAACTGCCAAAAAATGGCCGAGCTCTGGTCTAACCTGCCTATTGCATCTTATATACTGTCGCATGTTAGCGCCACCATTTGTCAGTATAGCGCCACCATTTAATTTACCAAACAATATGCCAAAACACTGTAAGTAATAGTCGATTTGTCTGCAAAACCCTAAACGAGTACAACCGAAGAAACAACTACGTTTATCATTTGTTTGGACATCATACCTCCATAATCATCTTGAATATCATCGTTTGAAATCTTAGTTAACTCAAAACAATGGAATGGGAGAAAAAATGTAAGTCTTAGTTCAGGAGGACGACAATACCAAGGGAATACTTGGCACATTGTCGATATAACAATGAAACACATGACATGATAATATTTTCTAAATCTGCCAAAGGAATAAGAAGAAACCATGTATAAAAATAAGTGGTGGCAGAGAAACAAGAACAAATATAAAATACACAATTTTTTGTTAAAAAAAACGAATTCTCAAAATTTTTCATCTGCCATATTGTGGTCTGCCAATCAAATTACTCTAAATTTAAAAAGTAGAGTTTACTATTTATCTCTACGACCATATCATTCATATATACAGGCTCCGAAATATCACGATGCCCAAAATTATGGGCTTATTCCTTAAGTACATAACAAAACTGCCATAACAAGGCCTAGCTCTGCTCTAACTCTGCCTATAGCATCTTATATACCGTCGCATGTTAGCTCCGCCTTTTGTCAGGACAACACCACCATTTTTTTACCAAACAATCTGCCAAAACACTGCAAAAATTGTCAATTTCTCTGCGAAACCCCAAACGAGTAAAAACAAAGGAACAACTACGTTTATCATTTGTTTGGACGTCATGCCTCAATAATCATTTTATATATCATCGTTTGAAAGCTTAGTTAACTAAAAACAATGGAATGAGAGGAAAAATGTAACTATTAGTTTATAAGGAATACAATACAAGGGGAATATTTGGCTTATTATCAATATAACGTGAAACATATGACACGATAATATTTTCTAAGATTTGTTCTAAATCTGCCAAATGAATAAGGAAAAACCATGTATAAAAAGAAGTGGTGGTAGAGAAACAAGAAGAAATATGAAAACACAATTTTTTGAAAAGAAAAATGAATTCTCTAAATTTTTCATCACAAATCTACCAAAACAAGTATAATCTCTACTCTAACTCTGCCTAGAGCTTTATATACCATCACACGTTAGCGCCGCCTTTTGTCAGACAACGCCGCCATTTGTTTTACCAAACAATCTGCCAAAACACAGACATGTCTGTGAAACCGTAAACGAGTAAAAACGAAGGAACAACTACTTTTATCATTTGTTTGGACGTCATGCCTCCATAATCATCTTATATATCATCATTTGAAAGCTTAGTTAACTCAAAACAATGGAATAGTTAACTCAAAACAATGGAATGGGAGGAAAAATGTAACTCTTAGTTTAGAAAGAATACAATACCAAATGAATACTTGGCATATTGTTGATATAACAATGAAACACATGACACGATAATATTTTCTAAGATTTGTTCTAAATCTGCCAAAGGAGTAAGAAGAAACCATGTATAAAAAGAAGTGGTGGTAGAGAAACAAGAACAAATATGAAAACACAATTTTTGTTCATAACAAAACTGCCAAAACAAGGCCGAGCTTTGCTCTAACTCTGCCTATAGCATCTTATATACTGTCGCACGTTAGCGCTGCCTTTTGTCAGATAGACAGCGCCACCATTTGTTTTACCAAACAATATGCCAAAACACTGCATAGAATTGTCGATTTATCTGGGAAACCCTAAACGAGTAAAAACGAAGGAACAACTACGTTTATCATTTGTTTGGACGTCATGCCTCCATAATCATCTTATATATCATCGTTTGAAATCTTAGGTAACAAAACAATGGAATGAGAGGAAAAATATAACTCTTAGTTTAGAAGGAATACAATACCAAGGGAATACTTGGCATATTGTCGATATAACAATGAAACACATGACATGATAATATTTTCTGAATCTGCCAAAGGAATAAGAAGCCATGTATAAAAAGAAGTGGTGGCAGAGAAACAAGAACAAATATGAAAACATAATTTTTTCTTAAAAAAAAAAAATCTCGAAATTTTTCATTTGCCATATTGTGGTTTGCCTATCCAATTACTCTAAATTTAAAAAGCAGAGTTTACTATTTATGTCTATGACCATATCATTCATATACCTAGGCACCAAAATATTACGAGACCCGAAATTATGGGCTTATTCTTTAAATTCATAACAAAATTGTCAAAACAAGGCTGAGCTCTACTCTAACTCTGTCTATATAGGGCTATCAATTTGAGTGTTTACCCACGGGTCAAGCGGGTTTTGACCCGCCGCGGGGAGGATGCAGGTCTCGCGGGTTATCCGCAATTAAAAAAAAATATTTACTAAATACTATTAAAATGTTGAAATATTTTGTAATATATATATATATATATGTATATTTTTTTTTTTTGTTAACCGATTTTTTTTGTAATTTATATAAACTAATTAATTATTTTGTTTATTTTTTCAGAAAATTGTGTATTTATGTTTTTTCATGTGAAATTTATTTTATTAATTATATTTTTTTACTAAATTTTTTTATTTATTTAAATATTTGCGGGTTACCCGCGGGTACCCGCGTGTCCAAGCGAGGCGTGTCCGGGTCGAGAAATTTTTGTTAATGAGTCAAGCGGGGCGTGTCGATGCGGGTAAAAAAAACATGTAACCCGCGCGGGCGGATCTAGCCGGGCGGGTTGGACCCGCTTGAAAGCTCTATGTCTATAGCATCTTATATACAGTCACATGTTAGCGCCGCCTTTTGTCAGGACAGAGCCGCCATTTCTTTTACCAAACAATATGCCAAAACACTGCAAAGAATTATCGATTTGTCTTCGAAACCCCAAACGAGTAAAAACGAAGAAACAATTGTGTTTATCATTTGTTTGAACGTCATGCCTCCATAATCATCTTATATATCATCGTTTGAAAGCTTAGTTAACTAAAAACAATAGAGTGGAAGGAAAAATGTAACTCTTAGTTTAGAAGGATTACAATACCAAAGGAATATTTGGCATATTGTCGATATAACGATGAAACACATGACATGATAATATTTTCCAAGATTTGTTGTAATTTGCCAAATGAATAATAAGAAACCATGTAAAAAGATGTGGTGGTAGAGAAACAAGAAAAAATATGCAAACACAATTTTTTGTAAAGAAAAACGAATTCTCTAAATTTTTCATCACAAATCTGCCAAAACAAGTCTGATCTCTGCTCTAACTCTGCTTAGATCTTTATATTCCATCGTACGTTAGCGCCGCCTTTTGTCAGACAGTGCCGCCATTTGTTTTACCAAACAATCTGCCAAAACACTGCATGGAATTGTCGATTTGTCTACGAAACCCTAAACGAGTAAAAACGAAGGAACAACTACGTTTATCATTTGTTTGGATGTCATGCCTCTATAATCATCTTATATATCATCGTTTGAAACCTTAGTTAACTCAAAACAATGGAATGGGAGGAAAAATGTAACTCTTAGTTTAGAAGAAATACAATACCAAGGGAATACTTGGCATATTTGATATGCTCAAATTAATACCCTAAAAGTACTAAGCAGTAGTTGCAGTATAGTAGGGGTCGAACACAAGGACTCACAGAAACACACAATAGATTATATAGGTGAGAATCATGCTAAACGATCAATGGTATTGAAAACAGAACGTAAATTAAAACGGTTGTAAATTCAAATAGGAGAAAGATATGTTCATGGTATTTCTCAAGAAATCAATGAATGTATATAAACTAACTAACATGATTCAGATTTAGCACGGTTCTTGAACTCAAATCACTAATATATAATTAACCAACTTCCGTTGCGAAAACTATCTAAATCTAAATCCTAAGAATTCCAAATTCCTTTGCGAATCATAAAGTCTAAATCAGCTTTTAAATCATGTTTGATTTGTTCACAAAACAACTAAACCAAATTCTTTTGTGAATAGTTATTTTACTCACCCTAGGTTCTATCAGGTAATTAATTGCACTTCTGCGCCTAATCAATTATCCTAAGATCTAAGTTCTAGGTGATCAATCTAGAATTAGCTTTGCAAACAACCTATGGTGAATAACTAATTCGGATAATGAATCCTAATAACTAATCAATCTAACATTCAGAGATAACCCTTATGAGAACCCTAAACCTAACAAGAGATCTATTCAGACATGGAAATTGAAGCAATAAACATGTTTGAATAAATCACCAAATAAATCAGAAAGAGTAACAAGAGGGTTCGAAATCTTCTCTCGGACGAACATAGTTTCAGACTTGTCTCCCTTCAAAAAGCTCTCTCACAAAACCAAAGTAAAATCAAGTATCGCCATGAAAGTGGCTGTAAAATCCTATTAAATAACCTAAATCACGTTTTGGGGCTTCTTGTAAATAATAAAGTCTTCTGGTCAATTTTGCAATTCTTCAACTCTTCATTAAAGTCGCGGGTCGTGTCTGCTTCGATGAGTATCGATCGATACTAGGCAGTATCGATCGATACCGACGCTTCAAATCGAGTACTCAGCAACACGAACGTCTGCTTTGCTCCAAAATGCTCTAGAAAGCTCCAATATCTCCAATTATGCTCTAAACGTGTTAAAACCTGTAAAAGACTATAAAACACTACAAAATAGTAGAAAGACTCTATAAAACGGACTTATATCATGGCTTAAACGGGGTAAAAACCATGATATATCAACTCCCCCAGACTTAGCCTTTGCTTGCCCTGAAGCAAATAGAAGACTAAACCGGAGAAAGAGGTTTGAAAACGTAGAGACTCTCATGTTCTTGAAACGTTGCAATGACCGTTTTCCCAAGCACCCAAATGTCACCTAACCAGTTTTTGATCTAACCACCATATACTTCTCCGTAGATATTCGCATCTTTTCAGACTACACACATTATTTCACATCATTGTTCTATCAAACCATCCTCGCCAGTTTCATCGTTGTGATTAATACCAAGAACCTTCTAGATTCTTTCCCATATAATATCATGACAAGGAACCACCCTTTTTCACACTTTCTGGTATTATTTCTCTCCCCCAGACTTATTTCTTATTATGTTCTTTCTTTTGTTTTTAGCTTTGCATATACACATCAAGGTATGAGACGCGAGTATTGATGGTGTTGGCCACCGAATCTCCGGTTATTTCCTCTCAACGTATCAAAGGCGTAGGCGAATAATGGCATCATAGGAAAATTCTAGCCTCCCATCCAATCCTTTGTGTGATCATTCCTCACCAAGTAGAATAATGGGATCGTTGGAAATTTTTCTAACCCTCTACTCAGAAGAAAATCATTTCATCTTTTAATGCATCTTATTAATTAACTTGTAACAGGGAGAGAAATACCATTATTTTAAAACACATGGGTTCCTTTGTCAGATACGAATGATGAATCAATCTCTATGGACATCAATCACCTCGATGAAGTGCAAAAATTTGGCTCAGGCTTTAAAGAACTTTGCTGGAAGCATGAGGGTCTTCTAGTTAACTGGTCAGCCTTTGGATTTTTCATTAGTCGATCTAGAACTGATTCTGTAACAATGGTCACTTAGAAGAAAGGTCAGATCAATGGATTCAAGAAAACGATCACAGTCTCAGACAAAGTTTTGACTCAATGAAACAACGAATGACTCAAAAACGACTGACTCTAAGAAAAACAAAAACAATGTCAGTGACTACCTCCCCCAGACTTGAACAACACTATCCCCAGTGTTATCTAGCCTAGAGTTGGTGAAAGAAAATCAAATGAACCAAGTGGAATGTGAAAAAATCAAGAAGTTACCGTGCTGGAACATCGAGTGTCGACCGACACACGGCCTGGTATCGATCGATACCAGGCTTAAGTCGACATGATGAATTGTTCACTCGCGTAGAGTGTCGACCGATACCAATGGGGTATCGATCGACACTCAGACGATTTCGTGTTTGCTCCTTGTTTGTCCTGACACAGACGCAAAAACGAAAAATAAAAAGAAAAAGACTCAAAGACAAACTCACCAGTAGGTTGCCTCCTACCAAGCGCTCGTTTAATGTCATTAGCTTGACTGTACCGTCGTTCAGGTAGTGGGTGCATCATCTAGAGGCATTATGTGTCCTTCTGGAATCTCGGCTTTCGCCCAATAGTGCTTCACCCTTTGTCCATTTACAGTGAACTCCCCTCCTGAAGGATTTGCCAGGACAATCGCACCATGTGGTCTAACTTCCTTAACTTTGAAAGGACCTAACCAACGAGAACGTAGTTTACCAGGAAACAATTGCAAACGAGAATTATACAGAAGTACCTGATCATTTGGTTCAAAGTGTCTGGAGATGATCTTCTTGTCATGGTATGCCTTAGTCCTCTCCTTGTACAGCTTCGAGTTCTCATAGGCAAGATGCCTAATCTCATCGAGCTCATTCAGCTTGATCAATCGCTTCTTAGCAGCAGATTTGATGTCAAAATTCATCATCTTTGTAGCCCATGCTGCTTTATGCTCGATCTCCACTGGAAGATGGCATGCTTTTCCATACAGCAAGTGAAACGGTGTAGTCCCAAGTGGTGTCTTGAAAGCAGTCATGTAAGCCCAAAGTGCGTCGTCCAGCTTCACAGACCAATCCTTCCTAGTAACATTCACTGTCTTTTCCAGAATCTCTTTGATCTGTCTGTTTGAAACCTCAACTTGTCCACTGGTTTGAGGGTGATAAGGAGTAGCGACACGATGATTTACATCATACCTCTTTAGCAACCTCTCAAAAATTTTGTTGATAAAGTGAGAGCCGCCATCACTTATCACAATTCGAGGTACTCCAAATTGAGGGAAAATGATGGTCTTAAACAGCTTAAGAACCACAGAAGAATCATTGGTTCTGCTAGCAATGGCTTCAACCCACTTAGACACATAATCTACAGCAACCAAGATATATTTGTGTCCATACGATGAAGGAAAGGGACCCATAAAATCAATGCCCCAACAATCAAAAATCTCAATCTCAAGGATGAAATTATGTGGCATCTCATGTCTCTTACTGATCTTCCCTCTCCTCTAACAGGCATCACATTGTGAGACGAAAACATGAGCATCCTTGAACATAGTAGGCCACTAGAAGCCTGCTTGAAGAACCTTGGACACTGTCTTGAAAGTGGCAAAGTGTTCAGCATAATCGGATCCATGGCAATGAAACAACACATTAGACACCTCTGATTCATCAATGCACCTTCTGTAGATACCATCAGAGCAGTGCTTGTCCAGGTAAGGTTCATCCCAAAATCGCCTTATGTCTCGCATGAACTTCTTCTTGTGATAGTTCTTGAGGTGTTTTGGTTCTGCATCTGCAGAGAGGTAGTTGGCGATATCAGCATACCATGGTTGATCAGAATCGGCTGCAGCTACGAGATACTCCTCTGAAACGTCAAGGTGTTCAACAGTCAAAACCGGTTCGGAAATCGCCAAGTATCGACCGACACCATAGGAGTGTCGATCGATACCGAGACCTGCAATTCGTGGGAATTGCTGAGTTTCTGCGAAACCCATCTGAAACTCTGTTTCAATGAAGTAAAGGGATTCCTCTGGTAGTTGATCATCAATAGGGATTTTTGCATCGATCCGAATCCTCGAGAAGTGCTCAGCGACTCCGTTCTATATTCCTTTCTTGTCCTTAACCTCGATGTCGAAACCCTGTAGCAAAAGAACCCAACGACAAATGCGAGGCTTGAGATCCTTGTTCTGCATCAGATACTCGAGAGCAGCATGATCAGTATGAACAATCACTTTGCTCCCAATCAAGTAGGATCGAAATTTCTCAAAGGAGAAAACGACTGCAAGTAGTTCCTTCTCTGTGGTGCTGTAATTTCTCTGAGCATCATCCAATGTCCTGCTGGCATAGTAGATGACGTGCAGCTTCTTATCCTTTCTCTGACCCAGAACAGATCCAACAGCAAAATCACTAGCGTCGCACATGATCTCAAAAGGCAGAGTCCAATAAGGAGGTTGCACAATAGGAGCACTCACCAAAGCCGTCTTAATCTCCTCAAAGGCTGCAAGACAGTCATGTGTGAAATCGAATTTGATATCCTTGCATAATAAAGCAGTGAGCGGGCGTGATATCTTGGAGAAATCCTTGATAAACCTCCTGTAAAATCCAGCATGACCAAGGAAGCTTCGAATGTCCTTCACAGAATTTGGTGGTTGGAGACTTGTCATAACCTGAATTTTGGCTTTGTCAAATTTGATCCCAGCCTCAGAAACCTTGTACCCAAGTACGATGCCATCCTGAACCATAAAGTGACACTTTTCCCAATTAAGGACCAAGTGTTTCTCTTGGCACCGTTGGAGCACCTTGCACAGATTATCCAAACAGTCTTTAAACGACGCTCCGTATACTGAAAAATCATCCATGAATACCTCCATAAAATCATGAATCATGTCTGTGAAGATAGACATCATACACCTCTGAAAAGTGGCCGGAGCGTTACACAATCCAAATGGCGTTCTCCTATATGCGAACGTGCCATAGGGACATGTGAAAGTCGTCTTCCCTTGGTCATCTGGATGTATAGGAATCTGGAAGAAACCTAAATATCCATCAAGAAAACAGTAGTAGGGAAGACTAGCCAACCTCTCTAATATCTGGTCAATGAATGGCAAAGGGAAATGATCCTTTCGTGTTGATGCATTCAACTTCCTGTAGTCAATGCACATTCGATGTCCAGTGATAGTTCTAGTAGGAATCATCTCATCCTTTTCATTCTTCACCACGGTTATCCCTCCTTTCTTAGGAACAACGTGCACTGGACTGACCCAAGAGCTATCTGAAATAGCATAGATAACACCAGCTTTCAAAAGCTTCATCACTTCCTTTTGGGCCACTTCCATCAGATTCGGGTTCAGCCTCCTCTGATGCTCAATTTAGGTCTTTGACTCGTCCTCAAGGTGAATCCTATGCATGCACATATCCGGTGATATACCTGAAATGTCATCAAGAGAATAGCCAAGAGCTTTACGATACTTGCGCAGCTTGCTCAGTAGTAAGGCAATCTCTGTGTTGTTCAAAGAAGCATTAACAATCACTGGGTATGTAGAATTAGAGCCAAGAAAACTATACCTCATATTTGGTGGGAGTGGCTTTAGTTCGACCTTAGGAGCATTATCTGCACTCCAAGCTCCAAGCCCAGCAGCTTGCTTAGAACTCTCGGCCAACTCTCCTTCTAGTCGCAGTGTATCGACCGATACTGGGAGAGTATCGATCGATACCGTTGATGTTGAATCGAGCATCTTCGAGTATCCAACTGTATCATCACACGAATGACCCTCTGAAGTGGCTGAATAGACCAATGCTCTCTCTAATGGGTCCTCAGGATGCATCTCCATGAAGTACTCTTCAGCTATGTCACTGAAGGTGTCGACAAAGAAAGTCTGCCCATCAATGGTTGGTCTCTTCTTCATCTTGTCCATATTGAAACTCATGACCAAATCACCAATGTTGAGAGCGATCTTCCCGTTCTTGCAATCAATCAAGGCATCAGCTGTTGTAAGGAATGGTCTGCCTAGGATAAGAGGATCCTTAGGCTCATCATCGTACTCCAGGACGATGAAATCAGTTGGGATCAAGCAATTTCCAATCTTAATCGGGACATCTTCGAGTAAACCATCTAGAAGTCTAACAGAACGATCAGCAAGTATCAAGGAAATCCTTGTGGTTGTGAAGTCTGTCATCCCCATCCTTTTGGCAACTGAGTATGGCATGAGGTTGACACTTGAGCCTAGGTCACAAAGAGAACGCTCAAATCTGTCCGTGAATATCGTACAATCCAACATAAAACTCCATGGGTCTGGCAGCTTCTTTGGGATCCTGTTGGTCAGGATTACACTGCACTCGTGAGTAATCATCAAGCATCCGTATTCAAGGTTCACATTGCTGGACACCATCTTCTTGACGTATCTTCTGAAAGCTGGAGAAGTCTTGATAGCATCGATGAAAGGAAGTTCCACAATCAACTTATCCATAATCGCCTTGCATCTAGAGTCTTCTACCTCATTCTTAGTCTTCCCAGAAGCACTGGGATAAGGTAACCTTGGTGTGTAAACTCTTTCTGCAACTACGTTGGGTACTTCTTTCGAAACCTTAGGAGTTGATTCGACTGCAGGATTAGTATCGACCGATAGTAGAGTGGTATCGATCGATACAGGCGGTTTTGATTTGTCCCGTGAAAGTATTTTGATAGGTGTCGATCGATGCTGGCTAGTGTCGATCGATACTGGAGCGATTTCGGTATCCTCATCGTCAAGATCGACGAAAATATCCGCAGCTTGGGCAATTTTTACTCCCGGAGTAACCTCTTTTCCACTCCTCAAAGTAATTGCATTGATATGAGCCCTTGGTTTTTCTACTTTCCCTGGAAGAAAACCTTCTTGCCTTTTCACAGCATATGAAGTCTGAGCTATCTGAAATTCCAGCTTCTTATGCTGAATATTAATAGCGTCGATCCTTCCACTCAGATCATTGTATATGACATCAATCTTCCCATTGAAATCCACATTGAGCTTCTGCTGTCCCTGAAGAAGTTGTTCGAACATAGATTCGATCTTGCTATCTGGGAACTTAGCAGGTATGGGCTGATAGGATGAATTTCCATAGTTCCTAGTGTACCCACTGTTCTGAGATGACTTCTGGCCAAACTGATTTTAACCTCCTTGCTGAGAGTTGTTGTTGAAGTTTCGGTTGCTGTTGAATTGATTCCTCTGACCTTAAAAACCAGAACCACACATTTAGTTAACATCCTCTACTTCATCTTCGTTGAGTACCTCAACATCTTCAGCAAAGTGAACAGCCTTTGGTGTCTTGCCCATCAGAAGACTGTGCATAAAATCCAACTTAGCTTGAAAATCGGCAATCTGCGAGCCATCCATGTTACCAGCTCGCTTCTTCCGCTCAAAATCAGCATTCTTGGTGCTATTACTAGACGCCAAGTTCTCAATCAGGACATAGGCTTCATCAGGATACCTAGTATTGAAGTTTCCATTGTTCGAAGCATCCAAAGTCATCTGATACCTCCAATCAAGTCATCTGAAAAAGAAACCCATCAGTTGAACATCAGAGTATCCATGATGTGGACAATCTCTTTGATACGATTTGAGTCTCGTCCAAGCAGCCTTGAATGCCTCAGTAGGTCCCTGAGAAAACAGTGAGATTTTGTTCCTCAGATCCTCGGATCTTGCATCATCATAAAAGTTGGTCAGGAAAGCGGGCTTAGTCTCCTCCCAAGTAGTAAATGATCCAGGAGGTAACTGCTTCAGCCAGTAAGTTGATTCCCCACCAAGAGAGTATGGGAAAAGCTTGCAGAAGAGATAGTCGTAGGACACTCCATTTCTCTTGATGCTAGTGACCAAATCCTCGAACCTCTCAATATGATCCATGGGATGTTCGCTGGAAAGACCATGAAAAGGGTGCTGTCCCACAAGAGTGTAGTATGCAGGTTTCAGCTCAAAGTCATTCCTCGAAAAAGCAGGAGGACGGATCGCAGATCGGTTTGCGTAACACTGATCAAGCCTGTTGCACTCACCAATCGTTCTACCACGATTGACCACAGCATTCCCAGCATTCACTGTGTTCGCGTTCCCATCGACATTCCAGCGACAACAGGAGCAGGTGGAATGATGTTCCCCTCTCCATCCAGACTTTGTCCTCTCTTATTGCACAACCGACCCTCTTGGTCTCCGTAAGCACCTGTTGCATCTTGAACCAACTCCATTTTATTGTTGTTCATCCTTGATGGCTTCTTTGCTCTTCTATTTGTGCGTTCCAAATGTATTGCTCGAGTGACAGATCAACTAGCTGAGTGCTCTTGCTCTTTCTGGTTTCACGATTAGGCATACACCTGAAAACAAGAGTCAGGAACGTAAGTAACAAAAAACGTGATGAGTATACCAAGTGGTGTCGATCAATATCAACAAAAAGAGAACGGCAAGTATCGACCGATACTAGATAGTATTGATCGATACCGACGAGCTTAGTCAAAATTCTCATACTAAAATCTAATGGCGAATTGAGTCCCCGACAACGGCGCCAAATTTTATATGCTCAAATTAATACCCTAAAAGTATTAAGCAGTAGTTGCAGTATAGTAGGGGTCGAACACAAGGACTCACAGAAACACACAATAGATTATATAGGTGAGAATCATGCTAAACGATCAATGGTATTGAAAACAGGACGTAAATTAAAACGGTTGTAAATTCAATTAGGAGAAAGATATATAGGTTCATGGTATTTCTCAGGAAATCAATGAATGCAGATAAACTAACTAACATGATTCAGATTTAGCACGGTTCTTGAACTCAAATCACTAAGATATAATTAACCAACTTCCGTTGCGAAAACTATCTAAATCTAAATCATAGGAATTCCAAATTCCTTTGCGAATCCTAAAGTCTAAATCAGCTTTTAAATCAGGTTTGATTTGTTCACAAAACAACTAAACCAAATTCCTTTGCAAATAGTTATTTTGCTCACCCTAGGTTCTATCAGGTAATTAATTGCACTTTCGCGCCTAATCAATTATCCACAGATCTAAGTTCTAGGTGATCAATCTAGAATTAGCTTTGCAAACAACCTATGGTGAATAACTAATTCGGATAATGAATCCTAATAACTAATCAATCTAGCATTCAGAGATAACCCTTATGAGAACCCTAAACCTAACAAGAGATCTACTCAGAAATGGAAATTGAAGCAATAAACATGTTTGAATAAATCATCAAATAAATCAGAAAGAGTAACAAGAGGGTTCGAAATCTTCTCTCGGACGAAAAGAGTTTCAGACTTGTCTCCCTTCAAAAAGCTATCTCACAAAACCAAAGTAAAATTAAGCATCGCCATGAAAGTGGCTGTAAAATCCTATTAAATAACCTAAATCACGTTTTGGGGCTTCTTGTAAATAATAAAATCTTCTGGTCAATTTTGCAATTCTTCAACTCTTCATTAAAGTCGTGGGTTGTGTCTGCTTCGATGAGTATCGACTGATACTAGGCAGTATCGATCGATAACGATGATTCAAATCGGGTACTCAGCAACACTAACGTCTGCTTTGCTCCAAAATGCTCTAGAAAGCTCCAATTATGCTCCAAACGTGCTAAAACCTGTAAAAGACTCTAAAACATTACGAAATAGTAGAAAGACTCTATAAAACGGACTTATATCATGGATTAAACGGGGTAAAAATCATGATATATTAATATTGTCGATATAACATTGAAACACATGACACGATAATATTTTCTAAGATTTGTTCTAAATCTGCCAAATAAAAAGAAGTACTGGTAGAGAAACAAGAACAAATATGAAAACACAATTTTTTTAAAAGAAAAACGAATTCTCAAAAAAATTCATCACAAATCTGCCAAAACATGGCCGATCTCTGCTCTAACTCTACCTATATCATCTTATATACCGTCACATGTTAGCGCCGCCTTTTGTCAGGACAGCGCCGCCTTTTGCCAGGACAGCGCCGCCATTTCTTTTACCAAACAATCTGCCAAAACACTGCAAAGAATTGTCGCTTTGTTTGCGAAACCTCAAACGAGTAAAAACGAAGAAACAACTACGTTTATCATTTGTTTGGACATCATGCCTCCATAATCATCTTATATATCATCGTTTGAAAGATTAGTTAACTAAAAACAATGGATTGACAGGAAAAATGTAACTCTTAGTTCAGAAGGAATACAATACCAAGGGAATACTTGGCATATCGTCGATATAACGATGAAACACATGACACGATAATATTTTCTTAGATTTGTTCTAAATTTGCCAAATGAATAAGAAGAAACCATGTGTATAAAGAAGTGTTGGTAGAGAAACAAGAACATATATGAAAACATAATTTTTTATAAAGAAAACCGAATTCTCGAAAATTTTCATCACAAATCTGCCAAAAAGTCCGATCTCTGCTCTAACTCTGCCTAATGTTTATATACCGTCGCACGTTAGCGCCGCCTATTTTCAGACAACGCCGCCATTCTTTTTACCAAACAATCTGCCAAAATACTGCATGGAATTGTCGATTTGTCTGTGAAACCCTAAACGAGTATAAAAAAAGAAGCAACTACATTTATCATTTGTTTGGACGTCATGCCTCCATAATCATCTTATATATCATCGTTTGAAAGTTTAGCTAACTCAAAACAATGGAATGGGAGGGAAAATGTAACTCTTAGTTTAGAAGGAATACAATACCAAGGGAATACTTGGCATATTGTCGATATAACAATGAAACACATGACACGATAATATTTTCTAAGATTTGTTCTAAATCTGCCAAATGAATAAGAAGAAACCATGAATAAAAAGAAGTGGTGGTAGAGAGAAACAAGAACAAATATGAAAACACGATTTTCTTTTTAAAGAAAAATGAATTCTCGAATTTTTTTTATCACAAATATGCCAAAACAAGGTCGATATATGCTATAACTCTGCCTTGAGCTTTATATACCGTCACACGTTAGCGCCGCCTTTTTTCAGACACCGCCGCCATTTATTTTACCAAACAATCTGCCAAAACACTGCAAGAAATTGTCGATTTGTCTGCGAAACCCTAAACGAGTAAAAACGAAGGAACAACTACGTTAATCATTTGTTTTTGTACGTCATGCCTCCATAATCATCTTATATATCATCGTTTGAAACCTTAGTTAACTCAAAACAATGGAATGGGAGGAAAAATGTAACTCTTTGATACGATCCTCCCAAAAACGGCACACTCGAGATCGGTAGAAGAACGGATAATCCTTGGATCCAAATTCGCGGAAAGAATTGGACAAGGCTGGGGAATGAATGGCTGCGTCGAGAGCTATGAAAGGCACTCGGTAAACCTGAACCGAAGGCTAACCATCTAAGGAACGTTGTGACTCTTCGGCTAACCACCTCGGAATCGATTGTGAATGTTGGATATGACTCACCAATAAATGAACCACGGATATGACACACCGCATGATGATCAATGGCTAACCACCAAATGATCGATTTGATTTTCTTGGCTAACCACCAAAAGAATCGAAAAGTTCACAAAGGAACAAAGGAGAGAAATCTCAAAAGAGTTTATAAAATTGGATGATTATTCTCAATGAGATTACATAGCTTTTATAGAAAAGAAATGTGAAGGGGTGAAGAAGAAAGCACTAAAATCAATGCATGAGAAATAACAAAGTCTAATTAAAACCCAAAGACTAAGACTGTTGACTTTTGACTCCATTAAGTCTTGTTTGAATGCCCCTTAGCCTCCCAATTTCGTGGGTGATGATGATCTTTGCACATCATGGAAGAATTTGGGCAAAATGTGAGATGTAAGCCCAAGCCTCATTAAAACCTCTTTAGGTAAACCCATTGGGACAAAACCAAAAGGAGGAAAAAGAGTACAAGGACAAACACCTTGGGCCAAACCTCAAAACCATGATGACTTCTTTGTACCTTGATGGTTTTAGGGAATAGGTAAGCTTCTTGGAAACATCTTTGATGAAAGAAATGATGCCCAAAACGCAGCATCTTGGACAGTAGTTCCGTTGAGAAGTTACAACTCCGAAATGAAGCAAGTCGAGGATCCGTTGGGTTTGAACTTGAATAACTCCCAAACGAAAACTGGGATCGACTTGATTCCAACTCTCCATGAACCCCTGATGGATAAAGATTGTATAACAGGTTGATTTGTAGCCTAAATCCTCTTGGTTTGGTTGTAAACCTCCAAACAAGGCATATCTGTCCAAATCGGGGATGCTGGGAATCACCCGATTTGTAAATTGCATAACTCCTTCCCCTGAATTCGGATCGGACTGATTCCACTTCGAGGAGCTCTCTATGTGAGCTGAGAATGTTTTCCAAGTAGTCGCATGTGCTGAATCATCGTGGTTGAATTTAGATGCTCCAAGAAAGGCACACGTATCCTGATTGATCCTTTTGCGACTTGTGTGGTGCATTTGATGGAGTTTTGGTTCAGCTACGGGTCTGTTGACCTCATCAATATCCTTTGGATCAAGCTCAGCTACAAGCTCAGGTTCAAGCTCGTCCATGAATCTATCACTCTTAGTTTAGAAGAAATACAATACCAATGGAATACTTGGCATATTGTCGATATAACGATGAAACACATGACACGATAATATTTTCTAAGATTTATTCTAAATCTGCCAAAGGAATAAGAATAAACCATGTATAAAAAGAAGTGGTGGTAGAGAAACAAGAACAAATATGAAAACACAATTGTTTTTAAAAGAAAAACGAATTCTCGAAATTTTTCATCTACCATATTGTGGTCTGCGAACCCCTAACTCTAAATTTAAAATGCAGAGTTTACTATTTATGTCTACGACCATATCATTCATATACACAGGTTCCAAAATATTATGAGGCCCAAATTTATGGGTTTTATTCTTTAAGTGCATTAGGAGTGAAAAGTTAGGCTTTTGTATTTGCACGAACGACTATATCAAACATCGAACTGTTTATGAGTTTAAAGTTTGAATAAAGGAGCCAATGAAGAAGAGTCCATTTCCATGGAAACCAAAGACCAAATAAAAATTTATGAGTTTAATGTTTCTTTTATCTTCTTTTAAGTGCAGAAAGAGTCAAAAGTTTGGCTTGTTATTTGTACGAAAGACTATATCAAATATGAATTGTACTATTTTTACAATTTTGCGTTAAGTATGCATCTCAATAGTCTACGTTAAGTCTGCGTGGGCATAAATGTAGCGCTAATACTCTGCCTTTAATCTCTGTTTATGTCTGCAAGAGCATAAAGGTAGCGCTGGTATTTTGAAAACTAATACTCTGCCTTTAGTCTTTGTTTATGTCTTCAAGGGCATAAGGGTAGCGCTGGTATTTTAAGTCTGCATCTCAATAGTTTGCGTTAAGTCTGCCTGGGCATAAGGGTAGCGCTGGTATTTTAAAAACTAATACTCTGCCTTTAGTCTCCGTTTATGTCTGCAAGGGGACAAGAGTAGCGCAAATATTTTAAGTCTTCATCTCAATAGTTTGTGTTAAGTCTGTGTGGGCATAAGGGTATCGATGGTATTTTGAAAAAGGTGTACTATTTTTACAATTTTCCCTAGCATGGTACCCCGTTTCAAATTAGTTCGTCATTTTGTACGATTTTGGATCATTTTGACTTTATTTTTTCATCTACCTCGTTACAATAATGTATATTTGTGTTTTATAATAGTGAGAGAGGAATCTCACAGATTTTATCACCAAAGACAAAAACGTAAAAACTTTTGCCGACAAAAACATTAACTTTCTCATACTGTCACATCATGGCTAGTTACCTAATTATGTTTCATAGTTATCTATCTAATTGACTCTATTAATTTATATAGATAAATAAGTAAGGTCCATATCTACATCTATGTGATTACCAAAAAAAAGTTGTAATATTAAAACCTAAATTATTAACAAATTAAAAGGTCCATATTTCATATTTTTCTTAAGACTGTCAAAATTATTAAAACGGGCGTGAACTGACTCAATAAATGTGGATCATCCCAGCACTAGACAAACAACCTAAAGCATGCTACACAATATACATATAGCCAAGGTCGGCTCATACTCTTTTTGCTTTTTCTTTCACATGTTTTGTTGACGGATTATGGAAAGGCGATGATAAAACTAGTATTGTAGGCTGAGTTTTAGAATTTCATGATGGAATGATGGATCTTTTAGGGTTGCATGGTAGTTTATGTGGTATATCCTCCCTTCATCTGGAGTTACATAGTCTAATATTGGCCCTCACTAGTTTGAGGAAGAAGAATCGCTTTTGCTCATTGTTTGTGATAGACTCTATGGATTTGACCCTCACGGGTATCCAATCCAGAAGCATGACAATCATTTTTTCCAGAGTTAAGCGAGTTAGCAGCACTAGGACAATACTGTTGGAGCTGGAGGGAGTGACATTGGCCATGGCTACAGCTTGGAGGGGTTTGTTATTATTATCTCGAAAGATTGGAGAAAGAAGGTCGCGGGAGGATCCTGTGAGGAGTTTACGGAGGAGGAATTCAACGGAGATGGAGCAGCGGAAACAGAGTTATCCGCCAGAAGAAGCGATGAGGATGAAATCGCGGCGGTGGAGGGGGAAGCGATTGCGGCGGTTGAAGTTTTTCCAGGTGGAGTCGAAAATAAATGAAGAGTTGGAATCGTTACAAATCATGGAGAGCCAAGGATTCCGACAAGGGATTTGGGAGCAAGGGAGCTTAAATTTTTTTGAGGATTCGCTGGATTTTCATCTCTTGCAGACGAAGCTCATACGGAAAAAGTAGGAGGTAGGTAGCCATGAGAGGACTCTCTCGAGGACGTCGTCGCTGAGGTCATCCATGGGGAAATCAACATAAGCTTAGCTCACTGTATCTTCTTCATCTCATGATTTTATTTTCCCAGCTGAGAATCCCATTTTTGGATTAAATCTGCGCATATTAAGAAACATTCAGTGAATATTTTGAGATTCTGGATAAGTGAAATTTGACTTGGATTGTAGTACGGAGAAATTTCCAGAAAACTGATTTTATTTGGGGTTTTAGCAAATCTCATGAAAATTTGTGAACAAAATCAGAAGAAACCATATCTACCGAAATTTAGAGAAAAAGAGTAAATTCCAAAGCAGCTGATCTCAAACCTGATTTTTTTTGGTTTTAGCAAACCAAAATCAGAAGAAACCATATCTACTGTCTATAAACTAATAAAATCTTCATTTTTTTTCAAGTCATGATCTAACTTATATTAGATTTCTAATAAAAAAAAGAATAACTTAATTTGAAAATCTGTTATAAATATCAAAACACATATTGTACGACAAATCAACAAAATATTAATCTCACTAAAATTTAAGAATTACAAACTCAACATATTTAAATCAATAACACTTAAATTATGTCTTATTTTTCATTTCACATTTTGTATATTACAAAATTTAATCTATAAAAAAATTTACTCAACGCTGGTGTGCGGATTAAAATTTAATTTGAAAAAATAAAGGGTCATCTGGATGAAAAACATAAGTTGACCAAAAAATTAGTTTTTGGAAAAAGTTAATTTCAACGTTAGTTTTGGGGAAAGAGAAAAAAAATTACACCAAAAATATCATTCTCTATTTCAAATAATTACAACAATGCCATTTGACTTGAAAACAGTTGAAAACTGTTTTAGCAACTAATAAAACCGGCAACACTGTTCATTTAACATCTCATCGACACTGTTCATCCCGTCGATACTGTTCATCCACCATCTCGTCGATACTGTTCATCCTATGCAACACTATTCATCCTAAGTCGTCGATACAGTTCATCCCATCGACACTGTTTATCATGTCGACATTGTTCATCACTGTACAATCGAATACACTATTCATCACCAGATATTTAGTGGATTGGTTAACTTGCTAATTAAATATGTTATCGTGTTAACCCAATTAACATATAATATATTATCGTGCTAACCCAATTAACATATAATATGTTATCACGTTAACCCAATTAACATATAATATTTTATCGCGTTAACCCAATTAACATATAATATGTTAACGTGCTAACAATAATATCCGTAACTTGTAACGTGTTAACAATAATATTCGATAATTTAGACCGTGTTAACCCAATTAACATATAACATGTAACTTGTTAACACAATATTATAGCGTGCTAACGATAATATATGAGAGTTGTTAACGTGTTAACATACTATGTTAGCGGGTTACAAGTTTCAGATATTATTGTTATTCTGATGATGAATAGTATCGTCGATTTGGATGAACAGTGTTGGCGGATTATTAGTTGCTAAATAGTGTCGACAAGATGTTAGATGAACAATGTCGATAGAATGAACAATGTCGGGATTATTAGTACCGTCGACTTGGGATGAACAATGTCACGCGAGATGAACAGTTGCAACAGATGGTGGATGAACAGTGTCGACATGATTATTAGTATCGTCGACTTTAGATGAACAGTGTCGCGTGAAATGAACAGTATTGCGCGTAATGAACAGCGTCGTCATTGATGAACAATGTTGACGGATGGTGGATAAACAGTGTCATCGGCTATATTAGTTGTTAATACAGTTTTCAGCAGTTTTCAATTTAAATGATATTGTTGTAATTATTTGTGGTGTAATTTTATTTTTATTTTCAGAAAACTAATTTTCAAATTAATTTTTCTCCAAAACTAATTTCCGTACTGATATTACCCAAAAATAAATGAGTGTTTTCCGGAATTGACTTAAGATTTTAAATCTGAAAACAAAATGATGTTTTTGGGCTTTTAAGGGCCGAGTAAAAAATCCACTCGAGACAGACACAGCGCGAAGCAATGATATTGACCACGTCAGCACGTGCCACCCTCTCCAACTACCCTTTCGTGCTTAGCTGTCCACTCTCTCTCTCACCCCACTTGTCTTCTTCTTCTCTCTCTCTCTCCTTCGATATCTGATTTTCTTCTTCCTTTTCCATCTTCCGTATTTTATCTTCCTTCTCATGCCCTAACTCCAGATTTTGTTTTCTCTCTCTCTCTCTCTTTCTCTACGATTCCGTCAAATCTCCGCTCCAAAATCCTCCGTTTTGTGATGCCTACTTGGTGGGTGAGAAAATCCGGCAAGAACAAAGACGATAATCACCTTGTTCAGAGCCAAACTCGTTGTGTTGCCGACAAGAGTAGCAGAAGAATCTCCGTTGATAACAAAAGCAACGGTGATCTTCCCATCACTCCTTCTCGCTGTACTCCTCGTTCCAGTCGTGAATTCGCCGGAGCCTCTGGATTCTCCGGCTTCGATTCCGACGAGAAGAAATGTCATCCTCTTCCTCGTCCATCGCTCTCTTCTTCGGTTCCTAACGATCACGTAAGCGGATCGGTTTCCGGATCGGCTTCTGTTTCCAGCGTTAGCTCATCTGGATCAGCTGAAGATCAGAGTCAACTCGCTAGTTCTAGGTTCGCTTTTTCCCTCTTTACTGATTGGAATTGTGCATCTGCTTGTAAGATTCCAAGGAACTCGGAGATTACTGAATGTTTGTGAAAAGAAATGACTGACAAAATTAGGTTTTGCTTTTTATTAATCTCTGGTTTTTGTGGTTTTGGTGGCTCTTAACTCATAATCATATTGTAGGGGACATTGTGATGTGAAATCCAACGCAGTAGCCGCTTCTCCAAAGGCAGGAACTAGACCCACGTCTCCACTGCATAACCGATTGTCTGGTATGAGCTTAGAGTCTTCGACAGGGAGGAATGATGATGGAAGGTCCTCTGAGTACCACCCTTTGCCTCTGCCGCCGGGTTCTCCTACAAGCCCCTCTGTCGTGCTGCCGGGTTCGCCTACAAGCCCTTCTGGTGTGCAAGGGTCCTGGATTGGAGGAGGGTCCGAGACGTCTCCTTTGGGGTTTTCCAAGTGGAAAAAAGGGAAGTTTATAGGGAGTGGCACGTTTGGGCAGGTCTATCAAGGGTTTAACAGGTGATAATTGAAATGCTTCTACTGATTCTCTTGGATAAATTTGATAAGTTGGCTTAATTTTTAGGTGACAAGAGTTAGCTACGTTTGGATTTAGCAAATTCTTCCACTCGTTTGGATGGTGTAATGTGCGATGTTCTGATAGATAGGGCGTTTGATGCTAGTTCTCTCTTTATGAGGAAAGTATATTTGCTTCGCGTGGATCCAAAGCCATTAATATTTATATATAGGTCAATAGCTCTCCTAAACCAGTACCCAGAGATGCTAAGTGTGATAGATTTGGGTATTTTTCATGACCTCTGATACCTAGGTCAATAGCTCACCTGTGATCGTTACGTTTGTGGGCTGTGTTGACATTTTTGATGGTTCATGACCGCAGTACTTTATCAAAATTGAAAGTTAACTTCATCTGCCAACTAGATTAAGGCAATTTGAACGCATAAGTTTCTATTATGCTAGCTCCATTTACAAATATTGCGTTATAAATTTGTTGAATCATCCTCTCTAAATTGGTTGGTACCATCATCTAATTTCTTTCACCAATCTTACAGTGAAAAAGGAAAAATTTGTGCTATTAAAGAGGTCAAGGTCATTTCTGACGACAAAAACTCAAAAGAATGTCTGAAGCAACTAAATCAGGTTTATCTAGACAGCCTCATCTTTTGTAAATTTCAAGACCTGATTCCTTTCAGCTCTTATTTATAACAAAATCAAACACTCTATTATTTGTCACACCTCTGACCAGACTATCTGATTTGCAGGAGATAAATGTGCTGAGCCAGCTTTGTCATCCGAATATTGTTCAGTATTACGGAAGTGAACTGGTATGTGTCAACATCTGTGAGCTTCAGGAAAAGAAGAGATCATTTATGCTTGTTGAGTTTGGGCAGTGTAATACTATTATATGGAAACCATATTAAAGCCTCTTTGGACATGTGTCTGGATATTTGTTATGGTTGTAGAGTGAACAAACCCTGTCCGTATACTTGGAGTATGTGTCAGGTGGCTCAATCCATAAACTACTCACGGAGTATGGTCCTTTCACTGAACCTGTTATCCAAAACTACACGCGGCAGATTCTCGCGGGGCTTGCCTATTTACATGGACGAAATACGGTGCATAGGTAGTTTGGCTGTAGTATCTGAAACTACATTTTAAAGGTTGAATGCAACTCCATTTGTCTCTTCTTGGAAATTCAATAAAGATTTATGTTAATCCAACAGGGACATCAAAGGAGCAAATATATTAGTGGATCCGAATGGTGAAATCAAGTTGGCAGACTTTGGCATGGCCAAACATGTAAGTATATCGATGTACGTCATAATCAAATATGAATAAGTGTTCTTCTATTCTAGAACGTCATCAAAAGGCAATAGAAGATATCAATTATTTTATCCCCTTGATATTATACATTTCCTGAAAATTGTGCTTGCAGAAGTTCTAATAGCCATTTCTTTCTGCAACAGGTAACAGCCTATTCTACTATGCTTTCTTTCACGGGGAGTCCTTATTGGATGGCACCCGAGGTAAATCTCCTTTTCTTTCTTTTTAACTTCGGAGAAGCTCATGCAAGTGATGCATGCTACAGAGGAAGGACATTATGTTCTTTCAGCTGATTGAAAATCACATAATGCTTCCGTTTTCTCCCAGGTTGTGATGCACAAAAATGGCTACACTCTTGCAGTTGATGTGTGGAGTTTGGGTTGTACTATTCTTGAAATGGCAACAGCAAAGCCACCTTGGAGCCAGTTTGAAGGGGTATATGATACTGAAGACTGAGCATAATCTTTTGTGCACTTCTTTTTATTATTCTAAAATTTTGTCTAAATTCCAAGTTGTCTTGTGCATTATTTTTACCAGGTTGCTGCAATTTTCAAAATCGGGAACAGCAAAGACATGCCAGAAATTCCTGATCACCTTTCAAATGATGCAAAGAATTTTATAAGGCTTTGTCTGCAGCGAAATCCGACAGTACGCCCTACAGCTTCTCAGCTTTTAGAACACCCTTTTCTACGTGGGCCCTCAACAAGAGTGGCTAATACTAGCATGCCCAAAGATGTGTCCCCACGTTCCTATGATGGAACACTGGTATGTGTATTATGCATATGTTGAGCTATATCACTTTGTTTTCCTATCAATAATCTAAACTTGTTTTCCTCTTGAACAGCCTACAAGGGAACCACCCTATTTAGGAAGACATCCCGTCTTTCATGCTATAAAGAGCCCGAGGTAAAAAAGGTTTGTCCCTCAATCTGTTTGATGCTTGGTTGTTTCAAACTAAATCCGTCTTTCATGTTTGCAGTAGAGAAAACGTAAGAGCCATCACGTCCTTACCAGTATCTCCATGCTCAAGCCCTTTACGCCAACTTGGGCCAGCATACAAAAGTTGTTTCCTGTCACCTCCTCACCCGTCTTACGCATTTCCAGTGCAAGACAGTGGGTACAACCTAGCGGAGTTTGCCGCAAGCCCTTTTAGATTCAAGAAAGACACAATGATAGAACCATCTAGTTACAGGGCTCAAGCGCCGAATTCACCTATGAGATCAAGACTGGTGTAGGGATGGTAGCAAAGATTGAGATCCCGAGTGAGCTGCCTCCTGTAAACTAAGGATTAAGGACCCATGTATAAACAGTTTCTCCCCTGGTTTTGGCTTTATCCTTCTCTAGACCCTGGAACCTTAGTTGTGTGTGTGGGGAATCTATTTGAAGTGGAGATTTTTGGAACAAGAAGGAGAGGTTTAGTGCCAAAACGGGGGAAAAAAGAAAGAAAGAGATGTAAAGAGCAAACATGAAATGAATACAACGGTAATAGAAGTGAGAAGTAAAAATAGTAAAGTTGTGTTGTTTTACAAAGATGATATTCAACCATTTGTTCTCTTACAGTGTGAATATTTCTTCTAGAAAAAGTTCATGAGTTTGATTTGTCTTTACACTGAATTCTTTTCGGCTTATGGATTTTGTTATTTCAATCTCGTGCTCGAGTAGAGTGCGTCAAAGAGTCAAAATAGAGAAGCTGTAGTTTTGAGAGGAGAAAATTAGGTCAAAAGGTCAACGGTATGGTACACGGCAGACCATTATTGCCAAACTTTTTAATTCAATTTTGGTGTCAAATTGTCAAGTCAGAGAACACGCAACAGTGAATATCTTTTGCCTCTTCTTCGACCAACAAGTGCTGTTTATTGTGGTCAAACGGTAGTAGTACAAATCAAAATTCAAAAATCAAAAATCTTGTATCACTTCCCTTCGTAAAATTACAACATTTTGTGAAATATGGACTATATAGTACCACAAAATTATAATTTGCTATTCTGATTTATGTACTTTTCAGTATTTTTTTTAAAAATTACTAGCTAACGGGTCTACGCCGTACGCGGGTTACAAATGCTTAATAAATAAAACGTTAGAACAAAGTTGGGTTATGATATTTCTTAATTTTTTTAATATATTCTTTGGGTTTGATTATAATGTGAACCGAATCGTAGATGGTGGTGGGACATCGGCCGGCGGACATCCACCGTCAGCTACTAAGACGGATGGTCCACCGACACAAATACAAAGTGCTACCACCACCTTCGGTTCAACAAGGTGTAGGACGTCACCCGGCCCCATATTCACATATGACGGTCGAGAATTTACTTGCACATCCGAGCCGGCATAGGATTCAGATATTAGACCCAGACCGTACTGACGGAGCATAATGGTAAATGTTTTTTTTAATTAATTACATTTATTATTGTATATTTCTATTTAATTAATATATATTTTGAATTATTGTTTCAGATTTGGTGTGGAAAGAAGGTTGGCCGCACCGTTGCTAAAATAATCAAATTCTATTTTTCCGAGCCTCATGCCAACTGGTCCGAGCTCCCGACACACAACAAGGATATATGGTTCAAATTGTTTGCGGTATAACCAATTATTTTATTTCATTATTTTTATTATATATATAGTTAATCTAATCTAATTTTCATGCAACAAAAATATCACTGGGATCTAGGGATTCATGACGAGGTGAAGGAATTGTTCCTCGAGAAGGTGAAGTTACGCCTCAACAACACCGTTTCTTATGGAGTTTCAAGGTCGATGATGCAAAGCCCATTTACATGGATAGAGCGGTATGAGATAGATTGGCGCGGTACTGCCAGGATCCACAATCGATAGTTATTAATGTTGTCTCGTTTGTCGAGACTTTTAGGTTTTAAATTTGTAAAACTCTAGGTCTGCAAGTGCATAGATGTGCGTTGTAGGACTTAGGGGTCGATCCACAGAGAATCTACGCTTGTCTGCAAAAGTCTAAAAGAGGTTAGAAGTGAGCCAAGATAGAATGGTTTTGAGAGTGGGTGTCACAAATTCTAAATGCAAACCAACGAGAATGAAAACGAATGTAAACTATAGGAACTAAATATTGGGTCTTCATGGATATCGCAAGTGTTCAGATTGATTCAAACAAGAAGATAACATATGCGTAACATATTTAGCCTAAGTTCTTCTAAACTAGAACACATATAAATAGACAACCTACTTTAGTAGCATCGACTACCTATGTCTAACAACTTTTCGTAGGTAGCTACGAGATCAAACACGCAATGAGATCATGTTCATATACGCTCACAAAGCTCTGTCAGTATGCTTTCATATCTTATAGTGTAATTGCTCGTCTAAGCTAGATCTGGTTAATAAATTCAGCACGTTCGTGGCTTTATCAATCTTAATATCAGTTGTTAATTTGCGACGCTAACTCCATGCAATAAGAACAAACCTAGAACGAAAGAACTTCTAAAACCTAGCTATGTTAAATTTGATACTTATCTTATTCAATTATGAAATCCTATTTGATAAACCTTTTAAACCGAACTAATGAACTACTCATACATGATTAAACAAAGCAAAAACGAAGTAAAGGAATGCATAATCAATAAAGCATAATAGTAACAAAGAGGGTCAAAGAGAATCTATATCTCCCTAAACTAAGAGCTAAATAGTTTGGTGCTATGAAATTCGTAACTAAAAGAGGCACTAAAGTTTTAAAGACCTAAAACATCATATATATATAGGTCTTCAACTCTCCAAAAGGCGTCTAGGACTTTTCCTTGTGCGAAACGGCATTGAATTTGAAGTGGGCTTCCAAACGGGCCTGATCTGGGACGAAATTGAGCTGCCCGCGACTTGATGTCTCCTGGCCACGGGCGGGAGCCTCTGGGTCGCGGCCAGGGTGACTTCTGCTTGTTGGCTTATGCACTTGACAGTTTGACAGGGCCTCAGTAAACTTCATGGTTCTTGAGATTGAGTCGTTGGATCGTCACCAAACTAGTTGGATGTGAAAAGTGGTTGATTTATCTATCTTGTGTCCAAAATTGGGATTGATCAGACGGTGAAAAGGTCTTCATCGGATGTCGAACTTTTGTCGGTCCAAATCTGTCCAAAAAGGGGATTTTGCTCTAATTTGCATCCCTTTTGGCTTGATAATCCTGAAAAGAGTCTTGACAGTACAAATATGCTAGAACCATAATAAAATGCTTGAAAACCGACTTGAACACTTATTAAAGTGCTCAAAAACCGAATGTAAAATGAGTAAAAACACATTTATATCAACTCCCTTATACTTAGATCTTTGTTTGTCCTCAAACAAATCAGAAATCAAGGCTTGGAAAGATGATTGAAAAATTGCGGAAACTCAAAATCTCATAGACCGTCCTTCTAAACCATAACCATCGAACGACATCAATCGAAAACTCAAACTAGAAAATTCTCAAAAAAGTCCCTGCAAAACTTGTCCACAATTTCGGTCATGCAAAATATAAACCATCTAGATCTAAATTCCGGTCAACTAGCTCTCTATATTCTCATTAAGGTATTGCGTGAGCTTCTCATTAAACTTGTTATTCAAGGTAGACGACGCTAGGTATTGAAAGCTATTTAAGTGGTGAGGTGATGTGTGTATATTTTGTATTATTTTTACTTAGTTTCCATCCATCTATGCATCTATTTCATCATCATCCATGCATTTTAGATTAGTTTTGTCTCATCTTCCATACCAGAGTCTTATGATATATATATTGCATTTGCACTTGCATTATGGTCGTATTTATGTACTTATGGCGTATGAGGAGAAATGGCTCAAAGAAGATACGCATGGAGATGAAGAGGAGTAAAAAAAGTGAGGAAACCAGAGAAGAGATGCTTGCATCGGTTGCTCGAGCGATGCATGAAGGCGCCGTGACGAGCAAAGGAGTGAAATCCCCGACCAAGTTTCAAGAGACATCTGTATCGGTTGTTGGACCGATACAAAAAGCCGACATGAAGAGCCAAAGAAGAAGCCAAGATACTGGTACATGGACAACGGTCCAAATGTTGATGGGATGAACCAAGATATAAGTAGAATATTGTCAATATGGAGACGAAAGCACCAGTCCATTCCCCACCCAAACCAACATATGCCCTGAGCCATAAGATGAAAAAGGAATAGATCCAAGATCGGATGACCAGCATGGTGGTCAGGGCGCTACCGATGCGATGAGCATTTGTTTTAGTTTTTACCCGACCTGGTTTATGCTGGGTCGATCCGGTCCGAGTTTGCACTTCTATAAATAGTTTTGAGGTCATTTCTAGACCTAAGTTTTAGCTACTCTTAGCCTACTACCTCTTTTCTCTATAAACTCTAGGGGTTTGTTGGATCTTGAACCACTTTCATGATCTAGTAAAGTTTCTTTGTTTAACAATCTTTTTTTATGATTATGTCTTCTCTTAATGCATTTACTTTGTTTTCTTTAATCATGAGTGAGTAGTTTCACTACAAGAAATATGAACATTCTTAGCACACGATTAACGCTATTATATGGGTATAATAGCATTTTCATAAACACTATGACTGGAGGAGTTATAATAAGTTGACCGCATACAATATCGTTTTTGAGAAGTGCTATTATAGGTTATTATATAATAGCATTGATATGGTGATATTAATTAGAATGGTGTAGTACATTTTAATGCTATACAAATTTACTAGCCAACTCTTCATCTAAATACTCAGCAGCTTTATATAACCCAAAAATCTCATCGTTCCATTCATTTACTTTACCTTCTTCTACAGTCCCTGAGTTTACTTCTCCATGATAATACCAATCCCTCCGCAGCTTGTAAGCCTCATCCATTCCCCTTGTTACAAGATGATCAACTATATCACTGCATGAATGACGATCCACATTGCGACAGTCGATGCATGGGCAAATTATCATTTTAGTGTCTCTAAACGCGGCAGCAACCGCGTTGACAAAATTCTAAGCATCAATCTCGTATGCATGATCAGCTCTTCAGTGCATGCCAATGAAATAAAAAAACAAAGAAAAGCTATCACTACAAGAAAATGGGCATTCTTAGCACACGAATAATGCTATCATAGGGGTATAATAGCATTTTGATAAACGGTATGATTGGAGGAGCTATAATAGGTTAACCCCATACGATAGAGTTTTCTATTTGTGCTATTATATGTTCTTCTATGATAGCGTTGATGGAATGCTCTCATTTATGATATTATAGCTCATTTAAATGTTGTACTAATTTATGTTGTAGCTCTTTTTTCATGCTATGATCTAATGTTTTGTAACTCTTTTTCCAAGCTATGATCTAATGTTTTGTAGCGCTTTTTTTTAGGCTACGATCTATTGTTTTGGCTCCTATTTTGCAGCCTATAATAATTTAGATTTCCAATATATATTCAGAAGATACAAACATGTTTCTTTCCATAGATCATCAAAAGATATATAGTTGTAATTTTACTTAAATAGTTCAACTGCGGGCCTCACTGGTAAACTTTTAGAGTAATTGAGATGAAATAGAAAAATTGAGAGGAAATAAGGAGAAAGGAAAGGAAAAGTAAAAATTGAGAGGAACATATAAGGTAGAGTAATTGAGAGGAAAAAAAGGAATTGGGAGGAAGAAAATTGAACGAAGGAAAAGGTGTGAAGTAATTAAAAATTGTTCTAGGCGTCCACTTATACTATCAACATTTTTTTTAAAATGAAAATTATATTCTTAATAAAATCATCAACCTCGTATTCAAATGAAATTATAATTGATGAATATTTCAAATTAACATACAGTGGGTATTTCTGGATTATCACCACTTGTATTTCCACCATAACTTGAAGATGAAGGAGCAGAAGCTCGACCGCGACCTCGAGCTCGACCGGTTCTTCGTGTATTACTTCGTCTATTTGACATCTGTATCATAAAAAGTAATGCAGTTAGATATATATTGGAAATCATAATGTTAAAATGATAAAATCTTGACAATCGAATGCAATAAATTTTTTTTTATTAGAAACATATTAAAACAATTGGTCGCCAACAATAATTAAAATATCAGACATATGAGGAAAAAATATGAATGATAGTAACATTTGTATATATATACAATTATATAAATATATAAATATGTAAAAATATATAAAATATGAATTAAACTAACTTATATATATAAACAAAGGTAATTAGAATTATATATATATGAAAGAAATGTAAAATTAGTGTATAATTCTAGTATTTACTATTATTACACGATTGTAACTTATGTGAATTTTTTTTATTCAAAAGAAGTTCTTGAGATGAATTAAAATAAAATTGAAAGAAGAAAGAAACGTTTGTTGAGAAAAATGTGGTGGATTCGAGTGAAGAAAAACTCATATTTATAGGTAAAATTGTAACATCCTTAAACTGGGTATCAAAAACGGACCGATTTAATTTATTAAGCCGGTAAGCCCATTTTAAAACCTAGGAAACCCTACCTATTGTCTCTATAAAAAAGAGAGGAAGCTGAGAGGAGAGACACAGTTGAGAGGCGTGGACGAAGCCCTGCTCGTTTTGTTCCTTACACCGTAAACCCTAGCCGCCTCCAAAAGCAAATTGTCGCCGCCACCTTGAGTGATGATTTCCCGGCGACCAGTATGGAACCAGGTGACGTTTTACCTATCCGTGGAAAGCCCCGAGTCTCAGCTTTCCATGAAGACCAAGATCGTCACGATCGGAGGTATGTGTCAAAAGTTATCGTCGTTTATTTGTATTCGCTGCAGTCTGCCCGAATCTCTAATCCGAGTAGTTTCAGTAGGATTGATTTGAAAATCAATAAGGATCTTCCTGACTCTCTTATTTAGATAATACAGAAAGAGGTTCATCATTTGGAGTTGTGATATGAAACTTATGTATGTCTTCTCAGGCCTGATCGGTGCAGTGCGGATCTGCGACCAGTGAGAGGAGAAACCGATCTGGAGGTCCAGTAGTGATCCGATCAAGCTGATTTTTGGTAAGGATGTTTGTTACTCATAGATATAGATCTCTGTGAAATATCTCAGTCTTATACCTTGTGGTTTGGAAGTAATGTTAGTTTTACCGAGACTATTATGCACATCGCACATGTTAGACCAATCTAGCGAGTTGACTTGTTTGGCTAGGCAAATCAATCTGGATCGACCTGAAACTTTTCAGAGATCATAAAGACACGTTGATCTAGCTCTCTGCTGAAGGATAACTGATTTGAGCCTTAGGAGCATCTGCAATCGTGTTGTCAAATCAGTGGCCAAGGTGAGGATTAGATCTAGATTCTCCATACGTTGATTCGTTCCTTTTTGGTATGTTAAGTCTAGATCTGATTAGGCTAGGGCGTGTTACGGATTACGGACACGTTTTCTATGTGCATTTAGCTAGATCTGCATCTGCTTAACGAAATGAGTTAGGAAAGCATTAGATGAAGAACATGCATCATTGATTGTTCACTCTGCTGTGTGATCAGTGTGTGTAGTGTAGTTAGAATGAGGTGATCGTCACCGGAGACGGGAACAGTGGTACGATTATGTTTGTTGTGAGCCGAGACTTGCGGAAGAAGTCAGCTTGCATCGGGGTGGGTCTTCCCGGGCCCAGACCCTACAAGAAAACTGTCTATTTCCAACGAAAATTTACGACCGTTTTAAATCGATGTAACTTTACATCGAAATTGCGACGACTTTACGACGAAATATGTGTTCGATGTAAAATCGTCGTAAATATGTGTCGTCGTAATATCGATGTAAATTTACGACTAGTTTACGACGACATTACGACTACAACATAAATCGTCGTAATGTCGTCGTAAATTTACATCGATATTACGACGAATTTGTTTTCTGTTTATTACGTTGATATTACGACGATTTGACGTCACATGTTCCCAGTTAGGTAGACCACGTTTTTTAATAGGTCCACCTACTAAATTTACATCGAATTTACAACGTAAAATTCGTTGTAAATCCGTTGGAAAATCGTTGGTAAATCTGAAAAAATTTCTATAAATACAACCTAATTTCAAACGAAAGAATAAAATAAAAAAAACAAACAGAATAAAAAAAACAAACAGAATAAAAAAAAATATATATATATAAATGTCTATATACGAACTACGAAAATGGATGTATACGCAAAAGGATTCAGAGGGAGATTTGACGGACGAATTCAAAGAAGGGCTTGAAATATTCATGTATCAGGCCGGACATATGCAAACAACCCTGGAAAGTGGTAAGATGTTCTGTCCTTGTAGTAAATGCAAGAATACGAGATATATGTTTATTGAGACGGTGTGGAAGCATTTACTAAATAGAGGGTTTATGCCGCAATATTATGTTTGGTATCAACATGGAGAGGGTTTTGAAAGAACTCAAGCAACAGATAGTAATAGTAATTATCAAGGTCAAGTAGAATCAAATTATCAAGGTAGTTATGATCATGGTCAACATCAATTTGATCAGGGTGCAGATAATGATAGGATGCATGCCATGGTTAATGATGCATTTCATGAAAAAATGCTGATAATAGTACTGTTGAGGAACCGGACGTAGATGCGAAGTGATTTTATGATATGTTAGACGCTGCAAACCAGCCACTCTACGATGGATGTAGAAAAGGTCAGTCTAAATTGTCGTTAGCTGCTAGGATGATGACAATTAAAACTGATCATAACTTAGCTGAGGTTTGCATGGATGATTGGGCTGATCTTATTAAAGAGTATTTGCCAGAGGATAATTTGGCTGCCGAAACATACTATGAGATACATAAGTTGGTGTTTAGTCTTGGGTTGCCTTCTGAGATGATAGATGTATGTGTTGACAATTGTATGCTTTTTTGGAAAGATGATGATAAGTTGCAGGAATGTCGATTTTGCCAAAAACCGAGATTTAGGCCCCAAACAACTGGGCGTACTAAGATACCATACCAACGGATGTGGTATCTTCCTATAACTGATAGGTTGAAACGATTGTATCAATCTGAAAGGACAGCTGCATCGATGAGGTGGCATGCAGAACATTCACACAGAGAAGGAGAAGTGACTCACCCGTCATATGCAAAAGCTTGGAAACACTTTAACACGGTACACCCTGATTTTGCTAACTCTAAGCGAAATGTGTATCTTGGTCTTTGCACTGATGGATTTAGTCCATTCGGTATGTCTGGTAGGCAATATTCTTTGTGGCCAGTTATCGTAACTCCTTATAACCTTCCCCCAGATATGTGCATGCAAAGGGAATTTCTTTTCCTGAATATTTTAGTCCCTGGTCCCAATCATCCGAAGTGGTCCCTTGATGTGTTTTTGCAGCCTCTCATTCATGAGTTGAAACAGTTGTGCTATACAGGAGTGCAGACATATGATTGTTCGAGGAAAAAAAATTTTACGATGCGTGCGGTGCCTATGTGGACAATAAGCGACTTCCCTGCATACGGAATGCTATCAGGTTGGACGGCGCATGGGAGGTTATCTCGTCCTTATTGCCTCGATCGGACATATGCGTTTCAACTAAAACTTGGTCGAAAAACATGCTGGTTTGATTGTCACCGCCGGTTTTTACCAATCAATCATCCATATAGGAGAAACAGGCGGTTGTTTAGGAAGAACAAAATCGTGCGTGTCCCCCCACCAGTGTATCTATCTGGGGAAGATCTTGAAGCGCAAATAGATCATTTTGGGGGACTAGAAACTGTGAATCGTGGGGGAAATTGGCACACTCCAGCTAATATGCCTGATGGATACGGGGTTAATCACAATTGGCACAAGAAAATCATTTTTTGGGATCTTCCGTACTGGAAAAATCATCTACTGAGACACAATCTTGATGTCATGCACATTGAGAAAAACTTTTTTGATAACACCATGCATACAGTGTTAAACGTGAAAGGAAGAACCAAAGACAGCGGAAAGTCAAGGTTGGACTTGCCAGATATTTGCAACAGAAATGAGTTGCATATAATGAGCAATGGAAAATCACCAGTTCCTATATTTCGGTTGGGTGCAGAACAAAAGGCATCGTTGTTCAATTGGGTTTCATCTGACGTGAAGTTTCCTGATGGGTATGTATCCAATCTTGCTAAATCTGTTGAGAAAGGAGAAAAGTTTTCAGGGATGAAGAGTCATGACTGCTATGTGTTTATGCAACGTTTACTTCCTTTCGCATTTGCCGAACTCCTTCCAGAAAATGTTCATGAAGCAATTGGAGGTAAGATACTTCATCACATATACAATTATTGAGATAAATTATATATATATATGTTACAATGTATATAATTTTGTCTTTGCAGGCATCGGAGCGTTTTTCCGGGATCTTAGTACACGGACGTTGTCAGAAGATGTAATTGCACAACTGGCTGCTAATATTCCAATCTTGTTGTGCCATTTGGAGAAGATATTTCCCCCTGCATTTTTTGATGTTATGGAACATCTTCCCATTCATCTCCCCCACGAAGCAGAACTAGGGGGCCCTGTTTAGTTTAGGTGGATGTACCCATTCGAGCGCTTCATGAAACATTTAAAGGAAAAGGCAAAAAATCTAGCAAGGGTTGAATGATCAATTGTTGCGGGAAGTTTGACAGAAGAAACTTCACACTTCACTTCATATTATTTCGCTCCAAAAGTCCACACACGCAAACGGGCTCCCCGACGATACGATGATGGCGGTGTGGGACGAATTTATGCAGTAGAGGGTGTCCCAGATATATTCTCACCAATTGGTCGTCTTAGTGGAAAATTGAAGGAAGTTTGGTGGATAACGAGCATGACAGGCACAGCGCACATACGTACATCCTCCTAAACTGTGATGAAGTGAGTCCTTACGAAAGGTAATAACAAAACTATTTAATTAATCAGTCATTAATAATTAATTAATATAATTATAAATAAATGTGTTAATTTTTATGTCTATATATGTATTTTGCAGGTTATTTGTTACCCAGGTACGAGAATGCATTGAAGGGGTTTCAGATGATGAAATAAACGAACGTAAAGATCGTCACTTTGTTGAGTGGTTGAAAACGCAAGTAAGTTAATATAGTTATAAATATTTCATTTAATTATATCGGCTTTCAATCTAACTTTTACACTTATCATAGGTTGATCATGGCGATCCCGCATATCCATTTTGGTTTCATGAGTTACTCCTAGGCCCGATCGGGAAGATAACGACCGCACCCATGTATTTTACCCGTGGTTATGTGTTTCTTACATACAAGTATGGCGTTCGTCGGGCAACTACCAACTACGGAGTATGTGTTAGAGGTGAAATAGATTTTATGGGGTTTTGCAGGAAATAATTGAAGTGGAGTACCCGGACTGGTTAGGTTGAAATGCGTTCTCTTCAAATGTGATTGGTTCGATCCAACAGTCGGTCGAGGGGTGCGAATTAACAAATTTGGTGTGGTTGACGTCAACAAATCACGATGTTACAACAAGTTTGAGCCATTCATCCTAGCATCACAAGCAGAACAAGTAACGTTCGTTCCATATCCGCGAGTTCGAACATCTGGGATCTCATGGTTATCGGTTATTAAAATAACTCCAAGGGGTAAAATTGTTGGTGTTGATGATCTTCCAATGCAACAAGATTCTTGCCTTGATATTACAGAACCAAAGATTACGGAGAACGTTCTTTTAATTGATCCACGAAACAGGCAACTTGAATATCTACCTGACGACACAGAAGAAGAAGGCGATTCCGACGAGTTTGAAGAAACTGACGATGATGATGGACCTGAAGATGATGAACCCAATCAAGATGATGAGCCCAACGAAGATGATGATTCTGATTGAAAGCTTATATATATATATATGTAATTTTCGGTTTGTTAAATGTTTAAGTTTTTGTTGTAAAATTATATATTAATATAAACTAATAAAAATTCGACGAAACATTGATGAATTAAAAGTTTTTGTGAATGAAACACGTATATTAGGGTTAATTTAACTTTATTACATAATGCTAAACCCTAAATATACAGTTATTTAATGTAAATCTGATGGTAATTAACGATGATTTTACGACGAAATTACGACGCCTAGGACCACATTCGTAGTAATATCGTCGTAATGTCATCTTGGGTTTAGGAGCAGAACGTAACGTTGTATTCCCACTTCTGATGATCTGGCCAACAAAAAATTCTGGGGGTCGAGTTTTCTATATTCATAAAAACCAACCACCATAAGTGAAAGATACATAGAATTGGACATCCTTATATTACGAAGGATTTACATAGATGTCCAATTCTATGAATCATTCACCTATGGTAGTTGAAGACTATCTTTACTTGAAAACAAGATCCTACAGGATTATTTGTTGGCCAGATCATCAAGAAGTGGGAACACAATGATCAGCGTAAAAAATCAAGGAAAAGTTGGTATGTATATATAGAAATCTTTGATTTAGCATTGAAGGAAAAGTGATTATTTGAGTTAGCATTGAAGGTGTGGAATGTATTTATAGAAATCTTTTAGAAATTACCAACGGATTTGCAACGAAAATTTACAACGGTTTTACATCGAATAACATTACAACGATTTTACATCGAATATGCGACAAAATTACGTCGAGAAAATGCGATGTAAATAATTAGGTGACCTATAAAAAACCGTGTTTTACCAAACTCTCATTTCGTCGTAATATCGTCGTTATTGTACGACGTGTTTACGACGATTTAGGTTTAATTTACATTACGATAGATTCGTCGTAAACTCGTTGTAATTTTACAACGATTTTACGACGAGGTCGTCGTAATTTCATCGTAAATTATAAAATTTGGGGTACGTTTACAACGATTTTACATCAAATATCATTACAACGATTTTACATCGAATATGCGTTACGACGATTTAGGTTTAATTTACATTACGATAGATTCGTCGTAAACTCGTTGTAATTTTACAACGATTTTACGACGAGTTAGTCGTAATTTCGTAGTAAGTTCTAAAATTTGGGGTAAGTTTACAACGATTTTACATCGAATATCATTACAACGATTTTACATCGATTATGCGACGAAATTACGTCAACAAAATGCGATGTAAATAATTAGGTGACCTATAAAAACCGTGTTTTATCAAACTCTCAAAGTTGACGTGAAATCGTCGTGATACCGATGTCACTCATTTCGTCGTAAAATCGTCGTGAATTTACGACGCGTTTACGACGATTTAAGTTTAATTTACATTACGATAGATTCCTCTTAAACGCGTTGTAATGTTACAACGAGATTACGACGATTTATTCGTAATTTCTAAAATTTGGGGTTTAGGGTTTGATTTACATGTTTGGTTGTTTTATCTTATATCTTGTTTTACGTAAGTTTTAATCATACTATGTTTTTACAAAATCATTTACATTATTTAAGTCATGCATGTTACGAATATACTAATAAGAACGAATGATATACATTATTATGTAAGATAAGGAAATCAACGACGATATAGATTCAATCGTCGTTATTGAATCTGTTGTTAAATAGTAGAAGTATTAGATGCACAAATAAACTTCGTTCTTACTTCCAGGATATGTGTATTGTGATTAAGGGTTTAGGGTATAGATTTTAGGTATTACAACGAAATTACGACGGATTCATCGTAAATTCGTTGTAAGTTTACAACGATGTTACGACGGATTCGTCGTAAATTCGTTGTAAGTTTACAACGATGTTACGATGAATCCGTCGTAATTTTGTTGTAATACCTAAAATATAGGATTCGTCGTAAATTCGTTGTAAGTTTACAACGATTTTACGACGAATCCGTCGTACTTTCGTTGTAATACCTAAAATATAGGGTTTAGGGTTTGATTTACATGTTTGGTTTTTTTATCTTATATATTGTTTTACGTAAGTTCTAATCATAGTATAAACAAGTTTATGTTTTTACAAAATCATTTAAATTATTTAAGTCATGCATGTTACGAATATACTTATATATAAGAACGAATGCTATACATTATTATGTAAGATTTGGAAATCGACGATGAAATAGATTCAATCGTCGTTATTGAATCTATTGTTAAATATTAGAATTATTAGATCCACAAATATACTTCGTTTTTACGAATCCGTCGTAATTCCGTTGTAATACCCAAAATATATGATTTACCGCGTGGGGGAAAATTTCGATACGTTTAATTTTCGGTTCAGTATTACGACGATTTTACCAACGAATTTACGACGACACCAAAATCTATATATACATGACCAAAATTTTCCTCGCTCACAATCTCAAAATTCTCTCTCTCTCCTCACTCTCTCTCTCTAAAAACCTCTGCCTTCTCTCTAAAAAAAGGTAACAATTTTTTTTGTATTTTTAAATTATATTATAGTTATAAGGATTTTGAATTGTTAGTTAGGATTGTAATATTTATTAGTTAGAATTGGAATTATTAGTTAGGAATGGAATTATATTATACTAAAATTGAGTTATTTTTAAATATTTTTTAGATATGGCGCCATGTAAATCACACTATCGGCAGTTTCTCGAGACGGGACCGAGTGCTAATTCGCAACTCCCGACATCTTCTGCGACACAGTCCGCTGTTCCGGATTCTTTTCCCGGACCAGCGCCGCCTCCAGAAGCAGATGCTTGACCGCCGTTGTTGTATGCGGGATTGACGGTCGAAGATATTTTGCAGTCGCCGGGCATGATTCTATAGACCGGTTAGATCCGCGACGGCTCCCGAATACTTTTTTGTACGTAACTACAATTTTTTTTTTAATAATATTATGAATTTGTTTTTTAACTAATAATTTTTGTTTTATTTCTCAGGTTTAAGGAAGATAACAAAGTTGGACGGAGTGTGGCTGACACCATTAAAGCCTATTTCATGGAGCCTCACCGCAATTGGTCTTCGGTTCCGGAAGACGTTGTCGAGACATGGTTTAAATGTTTCGCGGTAAATTTTTTTTTTAATATTCATTATTATTTTGGTCAATTCTTTATCTTTAATATATCATTTCTAATTTTTTTTTGTATAGCAAAAATGGCATTGGGACGTTGCGATCAACGAGACGGTGAAGACGGAATTCAAAAAGAAGGGAAAATTGCGGCTCAACAATCCCGTCTCCGATTGGAAGAGGAAGTGGGAGGTTAAAGGTGATCATGGGAAGCCGCCATACATGTCTTCCGATGTTTGGAACGGCTTGACGGCATACTGGAGAGATCCGCATGCGCAGCAAGTGGCCGCTAAGTGTTCAGTTTCTCGAAACACTATGGGTCCAGACGGTCTTCCAGCGCTTATACCTCATACGTCGGGTCAAACGTCTTTTGCGGGAAGACGCCTTCAAATGGTAATAATTTTTTCTGTTATAATTTTATTTATGTAATTTTAATTTGTTATTGATTTATATTACCCATCAACTGTTTGATTTCTTTTTGAATGTCTTTTTTGTTAGGCAAATGGAGGCGAACTTTCTCCAATGACCCGAGTTTTTGCGGAAACTCACAAGAAGAAAGACGGATCTTTTGTAGATCCTCGAGCAGAGGCGATCTACAATGACGCGCATGTAAGGATCGACGAGCGTCAAACTCAGCTTTCTCAACAGCTATCACCCGGCGGTAGTTCGGTCCAATCCACTGCGACTTTGACGGTTGCCCAGATGGACGAGATATACGCAGAGGTAATTTAACGTTTTTTTTTTACAAAATTTAACGTTTCTTTATACAATTTATTAAATTTTACGTTTCTTTTTTAAAGGTTGCCCCGAAGAAAAAGGGCAGAGTTTTATGGATGGGATCAATCGTAGATAGTGCCGCCGCGTCGTCCCGTCGTCAGCTTTTCGACGATCCAGTTATTTTGTGGACGGCGTTAAACACCGCCAACTCTGAGATCAACACTTTGCGGGCGAAGCAGGTGGTATACGATGAGAAGATCCAAGGATACGATAAAACAATCCAAGGATACAACACTCTCTTCGATATTATTGCCCTGACTAACCCGACTTTGGCGGCTGCACTGAGGCATCAGGAAGGATCGATATCGGGCCAGCCGACTGATCCGCTCGAGCAAGAACGAGCAAATATGGAGCAGAATGGATAGGACGACGAGCTTTTTGATAATTTAAGAATTTTATTTTGTATTTTAAATTTTATTTTATATTTTGAATTTACTTATAAAATTTTAATTTATAAATATAATTTTATTAATTATTTTATTAATTTTATTTAATTTATATAAAATTATATTTAATTTACGACTATTTTACATCGAAAACTTTACATAATTTACATCGATTTTACATCGATTATACATCGATTTTACATCGATTATACATCGATTTTACATCAATAATTTTACTTCAATTTTACATCGTTCAATAATTTACGACGAATTTACATAGAATATTTTACATCGATTTACCAACGCCTTTTACAGATACCTATTACGACGAATTTACGACGTATTGTCAAAACAAAAATTGTATAATTCGATGTAAAATCGATGTAATTTTTCATCCTATTACGACGAATTGACGACAGATTGTCGAAAAAAAATTGTATAATTCGATGTAAAATCGATGTAATGTTTCGATGTAAAATCGATGTAATGTATTTTACATCGATTTTACGACGAATAATATACGACGATTGTACGACGATTTTTAGTCCTCCTTAATGTTACGACCAATTTACGACGATTTCCGATTAACGACGATCATATTACGACGAATTGTTATTCGTCGCTAATCCGTCGTAAACCATGTTTTACGACCAATTTACGACGATTCTGTTAGTTGTAAAAGGGCAATTTTCTTGTAGTGAGAGAAATATGGTCCAAAGTGGACTGGGCTATGAGATGCCGTGTAAATATCGTCCATGGTGGGCTTGGCTATCGAGATACCGTTAAAGTTGGAGTTATTCCCTTGCGTGTAAATTGTTTGTGCGCTGGTAGAGCGTAATGTTTGAGCTTGGTTAGATTTATTCTTAGCGTATTTAAAAATTAATGTTTGGATGTGTGAAAAGTGTAAGTTTAGTTCTCATTGGGTAATCCAGATTACTCATCCCTATCTCTTCCTTTCAGGTGAGTCCGATGAGGACGAATATGTGGAACTAGATGAGTGATTCCGGTGTGGTGTGCGGTTTTGGGAGTTCGAAAGTTCTCCTTTGGGTTCTATTTGCCATTTCAGTTATTTCATTTTTAAGACGATTATTCGGGATTTAATAAGAAGTATTAATTAGAAAGTAAATATTGTGTAATGAGTTATTGTTGTTAGCCGACACGTCGTCCTTACGGAGATAAAGAGACGGGGTCGAGGGTGGCATTGCCGATTCGCCTGGTTCCTTCGGGAAGGCGGGGTAGGGGTCTTACAAGTGGTATCAGAGCGGGTTACGAGTAGTTAGAGATAAAATTCTAGGTTAGTGGGATTAGGAAAAATCGGTTTTCAAAGTTTTCAAATGGGGATTTTTCAAAATTGTAAAACCACCACCTAGAATAGCTCTCTGGTTTGTGTTATTTTTATTTGCAGGGAGATTAGTCTTTACGGGACCGGACTGACTCACTTGCAATCATGTTTGCGGATGTCGCCAAAGAGAGCATAAGGTTTGGAAGTCTTGGACCAAGTGTGATTGTAATGGAGGATCCACGAGGCATAAAACAAAGCTTAAATTCTAAGGAGGGCAAAGGACAACATAGTGATTAGGTATCACGTAGCGAACAATGGAACGTTCCTACTAATAACACTGTGTGCCCGAGAGAAAAGATCTAGAGGACGAGATCTTACAACGAGCATGCCAATCACGTTTCTTTACACGTTTGGGAAGCATCCTAAATTAATTGACTGGAACCAGTGTGGAAGGACACCACACATATACTTCTTCAAGGAGCATGTATGGGTTTGGATGATGATTATCTGACGGAAAAGATATCATAGGAAGTGTAAGGCGTGCAAATGGTGAAAGCGAAGTTCATAGTTCCTAGTGGACTACATCAAGTTACCATTACCCGAATGAAAAGGGATATGGTGACAAGTACCATTACCCGAATGGAAAAATATATGGTGACAATAGAATATGCTACTGGTCAGCCCAAAGCGAGTGCGGTAAGGAAATAACTTGGGTAGTTGCAATGCAGATTGAGTAAGAAAGAACGAAAAACAGAAAGGGACATGATAACCCGTATAGTTCGGTGTGGCTTTGGAACAAGCTCTGGATAATGGTCATTCGTTGAACAGAAGGGTGTAGAAAGAAGAGTCCTTGTCAAGTGTGCGGGAATTATTAACAAGGCCAGGTGTTATGGAATTTACTAAGGCTATGTGGTAATTGATTTTTTTTCTAGGGAAGTAGAAAGGAATTAACTAAGGATTGTGAAAAGGAATTCATCAAGAAATGTAAGGAGTAGTCGTTCACATTTGGAGCTATCCCTAGTGCAAAGACTTCAAGGACACGTTTGGAAGTAACTTCGGGGAAAACGGATGGAAACGTGAATCCCAATTGGAACGGGAACCCCGAATAAAGTGTTAGGAAAACACTACGACGACTTGATAGGTTGGAAAACCTTGAAACGGAAATCAATTATGTAATAAGAGTGAGCGCAACAGAAGCGTGGTGGTTCATAACCCGCAGATCTCATGAAGCCATAAAGGTCGTGGCTATCATATATCTTCAACATGGTGCAAGGTAAGGTATAAGAGTTTGTTTACGCGACATTCATCACTCCAATGGCACAACACCGGAAGGACCAATGGGGAAGATCCATTTGGAAGATTCCCATCATGATTAGAATTGCTCGAAGGATGAGTGTTCTGTCTAAACTTTGGAAAGTTAGCAACTATGACACTAGACGTCCCATGTGTTCATACGGGTATGCATCGGCTTTAACCATACTCAAGGACAGAGATGGTGTTTCGCTCTACGGTAAAGATAAACCCTTTTTCCGCGAAATGGACGCTAGAAATTAAAGCACCACCCACCCACCCTTGTTATATGTGAAGCAGTAACCTTGCAAGAAACCCCTAGGAGGAGGACACGCCGAGGTTTGGTTGGGATGTTACGAAGTTTGGTTGGAAACCAAGTGGGGGAGAAGTAGTCCCAAGAATTCGAGGACGAATTCCGTTTAAGTGGGGGAGAATTGTAACATCCCTAAATTGAGTATCAAAAACGGACATACTTAATTTATTAAGCCCGTAAGCCCATTTTAAAACCTAGGAAACCCTACCTATTGTCTCTATAAAAAGGAGAGGAAGCTGAGAGGAGAGACACAGTTGAGAGGCGTGGGCGAAGCCCTGCTCGTTTTGTTCCTTACACCGTAAACCCTAGCCGCCTCCATAAGCAAGTTGTCGCCGCCACCTTGAGGGACGATTTCCCGGCGACCGGTATCGAGATGCCATTGAAGTTGGAGTTATTTTCTTGCATGTAAATTGTTTGTGCGCTGGTAGAGCGTAATGTTTGAGCTTGGTTAGATTTATTCTTAGCGTATTTAAAAAGTAATGTTTGGATGTGTGGAAAGTGTAGGTTTAGTTCTCACTGGGTAATCCAAATTACTCATCCCTCTCTCTTTCTTTCAGGTGAGTCCGATGAGGACGAATATGTGGAACTAGATGAGTGATTCCGGTGTGGTGTGCGGTTTTGGGAGTTCGGAAGTTCTCCTTTGGGTTCTATTTGCCATTTCAGTTATTTCATTTTTAAGATGATTATTCGGGATTTAATAAGAAGTACTAATTAGAAAGTAAATATTGTGTAATGAGTTATTGTTGTTAGTCGACAGGTCGTCCTTACGGAGATAAAGAGGCGGGGTCGAGGGTGGCATTGCCGATTCGTTTGGTTCCTTCGGGAAGGCGGGGTAGGGGTATTACAAAAATAATCTGAAAATAAGAGGGAAAATATTTATTGTTCAATTTGCTCAGCAGAATTATTGGTCCACTTGGTTATAGTGGAGGACAAAAATCACTGTGTCCGCGTGAGTAGCAGAACTATTATGCCAGCTTTTCCCCCCTCCCCCATATTTTTGACTGGTGGTAAAATGAGAGTCCCCAGGGGAATTATAATTCCTCTCAATTCATTTTCCCTATTACATATATCCAATCAGGCCCTACATGAAAATTCATACAAAAATCAAAATAAAAAAGAGATCATCAAAAAGCTACTTGCCTACTTCCCTTCATTAAAATCAACATCCATCATGTTGACTTCAATCTATCAAAACTAACCATAGAGCCTTCAAAAAGTAATCCCAAGCACGTCATGGGCAGACGACAGTGAAATTATGGCACATAATATTTTCACCTTCAATCTCGACATTAGAGTAGTCAATTGGGTGGGTTGTCCATGGGCTAGCCCAATCCATATTATTACGGACAGTTCATGATCACACCTAAATAGGAAATGGTCTAAATGGGCGAAGACCATTCTCACCCGAGGTCAAAATGGGCTTGTCCGCGCGGTTATTGGATAGCCCAATTACCTAAAAAAAACTAGGGTTAATCAATTTGGGGATTTTTGACCCAAAAAAAACTAATCAGTCTAATTAATTTTCAAACATAACCTAAAAACTTTTTAAAATAAAATAAAACTAATAAATTTTATTAAATGATATTTTACAACTATCGTTAAAATAAGCGTTTCTTGCAAAAAATATCATTTACTTACCAAAACCGTAAAATCGTGTTTTCCAACAGTAAAATCGTGTTTTCCAACAGTAAAATCGTGTTTTCTCGCCAAAACCGCAAAATCGCGTTTTCCCGCCAAAACCGCAAAATTGCGTTTTTCCGCCAAAACCACAAAATCGCGTTTTCCTACCAAAATCGCGAAATCGTGTTTTCCCGTTAAAACTCTGAAATCGTATTTTCTGTCAAAACCATAAAATCTTGATTTTCTGCCAAAACCGCAAAATCGCGTTTCCCGCCAAAACGCAAAATCATGTTTTCTCGTCAAAACCACGAAATTGTGTTTTTCCGCCAAACCCGTAAAATTGCGTTTTTCCACCAAAACCGTAAAATTTCGTTTTCCCGCTAAAACCTTAAAATCACGTTTTCCGCCAAAACCGAAAATTGAGTTCTCCTGCCAAAATCGCAAAATCGTATTTTCCCGCCAAAACCGCAAAATCGTATTTTTCGCCAAAACCGCAAAATCGTGTTTTCCCGCCAAAACCGAAAATAGTGTTTTCTTGTCAAAACCCTGAAATTGTGTTTTTCCACCAAAACCATAAAATCTTGTTTCCTGCCAAATCCGCAAAATCGCGTTTTCCCGCCAAAACCGTGAAATTGCGTTTTTCCGTCAAAACCGCAAAATCGTGTTTTGCATGTAAAAATCGCAAAATCGTGTTTTCCCGCCATAATTGTGTTTTCGAATGGAGAAACAAAGGGAGAAGCTTTAAGAGAAGATGTCAAATGTATTTTTTGAACATGTGCCTGGACAGCTTTATCCACTGATACGCTATGGCTTTGATTTTGGAGCCGTTTAGAGTGTACGGAATGTAATGTTTCAAATTTCTTATGAGATGGAGTGTCTTGTGATGATTCGTACCGTATGTCGAGATGTTAAAGACCAGCGTGCTAAGAAGCGATTAATGACTGGGTTTAGCTTTCACTTCAGTCTTAGGGCTTGCGATGTAGATTCGACTTACATTCCCGTTTCAATAGTGAAATTGTGATTGGTTTGGTCGAGGTATATCTTTTCCTTCCTCCGGTCTGGATATACCGCCTTTAATTTATATAGCGCGCTTTAATCCGTGGTGGATTGTAAGAGAACCGTGATCCGTATAGGATAGGGGTTAGAATCCTAAGAGGATGTATGAGCTCGTTGTTGTGGCTAGCAACATACAAGAATGTTGAGTGCAAATGCAATATGAATTGATAACTTAAAAGGTATGATAGATGAGTTGCGTTTACAAAATATGGGAGTATGTATACGCATACGTACTCCTCTCCCCCCTTTGTAAGAGGGGGGACAACTGCACCTTTCCGAAGATTGGTTGCCTACATACCTTTTACAGGGATCAAGCTGTCCCGTAGTCCATTGCGATGAGGTGGTTCTAGTCGAAGGAGAGTTTTCCTCTTTAGATGAAGCTTTATGAGTTTTCCTTTGGCTTCCTTGATTGGTTTGTTATTGCCATACTTTGATTCTGAGGAACTTTCTTCTTTGCTTTTGAGCTGGATGGCCGGGTAAGACATTGATGTCGATGTTGGTACGGGAAAGGCGTTGACGTGGCCAATCCATGATTGCTCCGATTGTGGCTAAGAATGGCCATCCAAGAATTATCGGGGCCAGATAGATCTTATGTGCTTCAAAGATATAGAAGTCGACAGGGGCTATGAAATCTCCGATCTTCACAGGTATATCACGTGTTATCCCTTGTGGTGTTGTATGAGACTGATTGGTTATGCTGATCCTTGTTCGGGTTGGTTGGATATGCTGGATGCCGAGTCGTTCGACAGTTGATCTAGAGATGATGCTAAGGTAAGCTCCGGAGTCGCACAAGATGTTAGTGAAATCAGTGACTTGTATGTTGCACGAGATTAGAAATTTTCCTTGCTCCCGAGTCTTGTAAAGCATCTCCATTGGTCTTCCTCGCTTTGCATAAGTCAAGAGATCTTCTATTTCCGATGTGGATTCAGTGCTGTCGCGGAAGAAACGCCCGAGTTGGCATTCCTTGAATGCTGTAGTAAATGATATTTCTTCGGGCAGGCTGCAAACTACTTGAAAGAATTTTTCGAGTTTCTATGGGCCTATCTTATTCGGGTACCAACGTTGTGATGCAGACATGAGATGTGTAGTCTCGAAGGCTGAATAAGATTCGCAATAGGAGTCTGTGGTATCATGGCACATGAAAGAATCAATGTATGACATATTCACTGTCTTTGATAAGTCGTTTTGGCGTGGTGGCGATAGAGTTTTGGAACAGCTTTAGAATTTTTGTTTTCAAATTTGACATAAATAACATAATTAACATTGTGACATAAGTAACATAGTTAATTAGTAGGGTTCTTCGTCATCTGGTTCTTCATCAGAAGACGACAAATTACACCGAAATTCATCTTCTGATTCTGCATCTCCAACATCATAATCGAGGTTTATTGGGTTTACTTCCTGTACAAAAGTGTCGAGTTCGAGATCTTCAACTGTAGTCATCAATACATCATCATCATTTTCTGTTTGTAAAAGAGTCGGTTTTTTTTTATATTCCCCTGAAATGTTTTCCCTCGGATTCACTTTTAGAACATTGAGCCACAACTGCTTCGGTTTCTTTGTGTATGGGTACGAAATATAACAAACTTGCTCCGCTTGCGAGGCTGTTTTCAATATCAACATGTATATAAGTTATACATATGTATATATATGATATCAACATTAATAAAATGCTATACACAGTAAAACTTGTATAAATTAATACTCGATAAATTAATAATTACTATAAATTAATAAATTTCTCCGGTCCCGAGTCGGGCCAGTGTAAAATTTAACACAATTCGATAAGATAATAAGATAATAATTTTTTTGAAATCCCTATGTAAATATATGGTCCCAATAATATGATAAATTAATAATTATAAATCTTATGCATATATACCTAAGACAATTTAGTAAAATATGAATCTATTTTTGAATAGTGAAAAGTCGTGTTGTTTCCATTTTAGCCTTCATGGTTCTATTTTTATCAGAGTGTCGATAAAAGTACTAAACTAACAATTTCTTTTTCCTTAGCTGGATCGTTTGCAAAAGTTTGACCATTTGTAAAGTTTCCGGTAACTATTGCAAAGATAATGTCATTCAACTTCATCAAAGAAACATCTCTCTTTCCCATGATACAATATTCAATTGCGATGTATGTATAATCTATTCAAATAAAATAAAATTTAAAAGATTATGCACTAAATTTTTTTTTATCTCTATAAATTAATAACGATTAATTTATCGATAAATTAATAATTTATTAATTTATCGATTAGTTAATACCTCTATAAGATAATAAAATTTTGAAGTTCCAACATTATTAATTTATAGAGGTTTTACTGTATATATATACATTATAAGTACGTACCTAGAATAAATGGTTCGTATTTATTGTATTTTCTCGACGAAAAAACGTCTACAACGCCACCATTGCTCCTCCGAGTGCCTCTACCGATAACAGGGTCATACCAATTACATTTAAAAAGTGTGATTCTTAAATTGACCATCCCCTCGTACTCGAGTTCTATGATATCAGTTAAGGTCCCGTAGAAATCCGCTTCATCAGATGCATCAGTGTAATTTTCACCTTTAACACAGATCCCCTAGTTACATGTCTTTCGTCCAGCGCTGTGATTCTGCGTATGAAACAAATAGTCTCTTGTAAAATACATTGGCCATGTTTTGGCCTTATTCAAAGGTTCATGTACTATCTCTTGAACCCAAGTAGGAAATGGATTTGTGGCGTTCCAGTAAGTAACCTGCATATATATAAACAATAGCATCAATATTTATAAGTATAGATATATGCATAGTTATGAATATTATTTAGACATACATATTCTTTCACCCATATATGATATTCGTCAGCTCTTTTCGCGGAGAGTTCATTTTCAGATAATCCTCGATATTTTGCAGAAATATACTCCTCGAACATACTATACAAGACCAACACAAAAATGAGAAAATATAGTGGATTATATATTAAAACGCATGCTGGGAGAGATGCCAACTTATATACCTCTCAATTGGCTGAAAATAGTCACAATTTCGTAAAACATATGCATGTGCACATTGATAGTCTCTCTCTGAGAGCCATATTTCATGCATTTCTCCACTTGGACGGCGTACGTGCGTAAATATAGAAGGTACTCCAGGAACATGATATACGGGGACTTCATTTTCATCGAATCTTGTTAACCTGACCGAATGAGTGAAAATTAATTCACATTAAAATACATAGCATGTGTATACAATATAAATGGCAAAGTGGACGTGATGTGATTGATTTTAGCATTTACCTTGATTTCGTTTGTATATTCGCGGCAAAGTAGTGCTCTGAGAAATAAGCAATCTCGTCATTGATATATGATTCAACAATCGATCATGCCGCATATCTTTTGTTCTTTGCTTTCCCTTTCAACTTTTTTAAAAATATTTCAAACGGATACATCCACCTATACTGGACAGGGCCTCCTAATTCGGCTTTATAGGGGATATGTATAGGCTGGTCCTCCATCACATCAAAAAATGAAGGTGGGAAGATCTTTTCCAAATTGCATAGGATTAAAACTATGTTCTGTTTTTGAATTTGAACGCGACTTTTAAGCAAAGTTCTCGAACATAAGTCCCAGAAAAATGCTCCAACCCCTACAATATATATTCAAACTGCATGAGGTTACTTATAAATTATTATAATCATATTTTAAGAAATAGTTATAATTAGTACATGATAACGCAAGGTGGACATTCCGGTCTAGGAGGTCTGCAATGATAAATGAAAGTAACCGCTCCATAAAAACATGGCAGTCATGACTCTTCATGCCTGGAAACTTTCGGTTGTTCATATAAACACAAGTCGCTAAGTCTGAGGAATAACCATCTGGGAATTTAACCGCATGTTTCACACATTCCAATAAACTCTTTATGGCTTCTTCTGTCAATGTGAAAGCTGGGAAATGAGCTTTACCCTCACTATCAATATGTAAGTGTGGCCAAGAACAAAATTGTTCTATATCCAATCTTTACATGATGTTGTCTTTCGATTTACCTTTCACACTCATAAGAGTATTCATGATGTTGTCAAACAAATTCTTTTCTAGATGCATCACATCAAGACAATGTCGTAGATTGAGGTCCCTCCAGTACGACAGCTCCCAGAATATGCTTTCCTTGTGCCAGTTATGTTGCTTCCCATAGCCCGACTTCTTCTTTTCGTGACCGTTTTCACCGACGTCCTTTGTTTTTGATAGATTTACACCTGCCAACAGCTCGCAATAAACTTGCTCAACGGTCAAAGACTGAGGCGGATACTCTCTTGAAGCGTCTTTTCCCTTTAGGAAATCTTTTTTATTCCTCCTCAGTGGATGACCATGACAATCAAACTAACATGTCTTCCTTCCATTAGGTAGATAAAAAGACTTTATATTTTCCATGCAAACTGGACAAGACAATTTACCATGGGTTGTCCATCCGGATAACATGCTATACGCCGAAAAGTCGCTTATCGTCCACATCAGCACTGCTTTTAGATTAAAATTTTGATTCAAGGACACATCATATGCATTGACGCCATTAGACCACAACTCTTTTAACTCCTCAATAAGAGGTCAGAGGAAGATATCGAGACTAGCTCGCGGATGATTTGGCCCAAACTTTAGAATTGTAAGAAATAAATACTCTGTATTCAAGCACATACTAGGGGGTAAATTATATGGAGTCAAGATCACTGGCCACAACGAATGATTACGAGACATGCCAAATGGATTGAACCCATCGGTACAAATAATTACATTACGGGGTTCTTCGGCAAACCAGGGATTTTGATCTTGAAAATATCTCCACTCTGCTGCATCAGAAGGATGACACATTTCTCCCTCCTTTGCTTGGTGCTCGACATACCATCTCATTGCCGCTGCAGTCTTCTCGCTCTGATACATTCTTTTCAATCTGTTAGCAATAGGTAGTTACCACATACGACTGTATGGTACTTTGGCATTACGTCGGTCGTTTTTAGGCTTCCATTTTTGTGCACCACAAAACAGACATTGATCTTCCTTCTCGTCATCTTTCCAGAAGATCTTACAATTGTTAATACAAACATCAATTGTATGATATGTGAGGCCTAAATTGCGCATCAATTTTTCTGTCTCGTAATGTGAACCGGTTGACTTGCTTTCTTCTGGTAAATAGTCAGCCAAGATTTTGCAAACCGAATCCACTAACTTTTCACTCATATTATATTCTGCCTTATTTTGCATGACTCGAGCAGCTAAGGATAAATGCGAGTGACCTTCACGACAACCATCGTATAATGGATTTTTTCACCTTCTAACAAGTCGTAGAATTTCTTTGAATGGTTACGTATCAGTTCTTCTACATTCTGATAACTACCATCCTGATGATAGTTATCAAAACTCACGTTATGACGAAATGCATCATTCACCATATCCACATATCTATCTTCTACTACATTACCCACTTCTTCACTCCCGGTACTTATATATGTCGTATCAACATAACTCGATCCTACATCCATATTGATTTCTTCTCCATGCTTATACCAACCATAATAATCTGGCATAAATCCTCTGCTATAAAGATGATTCCAAATTCTTGTCACCAGGATAAATTTCTCGTTCTTGCAAACACTACAAGGGCAGAAAAACTTACCGCCATTACTATGTGTTAGAGGCTGGCTATTTGCAAATGTCATGAATCCCTCCACCCCCGTTCTGAACTCTGCCGAGAAATTTCCCGTCTCTTCATCGAACCTCTTATACATCCACTCCCGCAAACTACTATAATTGTAATTTCCCAACATTATATAACTTATAAAAAAACTGAATTTTGTTGGCATTTGTGTTTGAATATCGAATGAGGAGAAGTAATGGGTGAATTTTGCTTATATAGACATTTCTGGCGACTAAATAGCGACTACACGGCGTCTGAAAGACGACTACATGTTGTAGTCGCATAAAACCGGTATACCAACCCCAAAACGAATAACACATGCTTTTCACCGGTATTTTACAACTAATTACCGACTACTGTGCGACCCACCAAAATAGTCGTATGTTAGTCTCCAAATGGCGACTATTATGCGACTCTTGTTTTCCGTCGGCAAATTAGTCGTAACTTTGTCGTAAATCAGCGACCCGCCGAAAGAGTCGCATATTAGTCGCTAAATTAGCGACTATTAGGTGACTAATATTTCCCGTCTGAAATGTGGTCGTAAATTAGTCGTAAAATAGCGACTATGTTCTTTGGTCGTAAACCAGCGACTTAATTACGACCAAATTGTATTGGTCGCCAAATAGTTAGAATTTAGTGGGCTATTAGTCGCAACTTTTGGCGACTAATTATTTAGTCGCTATTTGTAGTCGCCAAAACGTTGTTTTCTTGTAGTGTATGAATGCTATTTATATGGGTTTACATTGGCGAGAATCTCGGAAGAAAAAGGAATATTTCCTTTTGCGTCCCGCGGCCACCGACTTAGGTTAGGGCAATCGATGATCTAGTCCTTCAACTCGGCCCACAAGTTAATGAATGACTGGTATCTCGGTCCATAAGTGTTCTTCTCGGCCCACTTGTATCTGATGGGTTCGACCTTTCGAGGTGAGTCGATCCGTCTCGTAGCGGTCTCAGTTCAGCCGAGAGAAGAGATTACTTTGGCCTCGGTTTTGTTTTATCCTTATTCAGACAGAGTCGCCGAGGTGGGGGCCTTTGGGACAGATCGTGCGAGGTCATCTTGTTACGGCTCGGGTCCTTTATATTCCTTTGGATCGGTATAACTTGTTGCCTTGAAATGTTAATCTCGAGTGGGTGAAAATCTACCCCAACAATGATAAGAATATTTGTATTAAACGAGTAAGGATGAGAAAACTTCTCTATATCGAAGTACAAAGTCGAGATCTTCTCCTTGAAGCTCTTAGAATCCAAAATCAATGAAAAACTTGTAAAAATTGTGTGTGGTGATAAGAGAAACGTGGATGTGTTTATTATGGTGACTTCCTGCTTACAAGCGGATAAAAACAAGTATTTATAACCCTAAAGTCGACCTAGGGTTTCATTAAACCGAAAAAGGTAATTTTTGGGGCGCAGGGTCGGCCAAGCTTCTGGGCTGATCTCAGGCCCAATTCAGACACGTCTTCAGTAAAATCGGTGTATCTTCTTGACCACTGCTCCAAATGACTTCAAATCAATTGCATATTAAATATGACTCAAATTTCTATCTTTCCACCAAATTTCATCTCAATCCATCAACGGGAAGGCATCCAATGAAGGTGAAACCTCTGATGCATATGTGTTGTCCAATTGGAGAAATACGCATTTTTGAGCTTTAGGTGCTTGGCTGATCTTTTGGACTTGGAAACATGTCTTGGACTTGGACAACTCTTTTTGACTCCATTTTGCATCTTTTTGATGATTTGACCTAAATAGACTGTAAAACTACAAATACGAGAAAACTACCTCAAAGAGCACAAAACCGAATGAAAATTCCTAGATAAAAATACTAAAATCCATAATAAAAACAATAAAATATAGAGTACATCATGGGCGCGCCTCTTGACCAAGGCATAAGGTTTTGCAACCCGTTCCTTAGTGTCGAGTTGTTTCATTTTGGACTAAACTAATATCATTTAACACAAAGTGGTCTTTGATGAAAATTCGTACATATTATTCATATTATTGAAAATAGTTACAAAAGAGGTTTATACTAGGGTCGGCCTTATTGCCAAATTTACATAGATAATATTTTGCTAACGGGATTTTACAAAAGCCAAGCCAAACTACTCCGAAGGTCCTAACGTTCCGCCGTCCCGAGCTACTCTCGTCTACTGATCCCTTGCAAAACAAAATGAGTCATGAGTATTCTAGTAATACTAAGTGAGCTCCGGGGAAATCTAAGCACTCATTAGAATCCCTCCCAAATCATCCGCAAGCAAGTTTTCCTAACAAGCAAGCTAACAAATAAATCATTCACATCATATGCACATGCGGAAGCTATTAACAACTTAGCAAAGTCTCTTTATGCTAACTACACTCAAATTCTTATTGTGAGGCCTCTATGTGCATCTGCCACTTCCCTACTTCTTCACAAGCATCCGCAAATCACCACACATGATCAGATTGGTGATCTTGCATCGATCGCGTGACTTTCGTTCCTTTAGTCACCACTCGGCTAGGGAGCTAACCTACATCACTTGAGTCTTCCTGCCTTTTTAGAACTTTATTCTACAAAGTTCAGGCCTTTTGGAACGTGCCGAATACACCTTAATATAAGAACATATAAACTCCTAACAGATTTATACTTCTTAGATGCAATAAAACAATCAAAAACCAAGTCGTAACCAGAACATGCTACTCGCTCCACTTAGCATATTGTGTTACACTTCTCATTTCGATGTTGCGTTCTTCCATTACTTGCTTAGAAAGGTGTCTCCCGACCTTTCCTTCGTCCCTGCAAGAACCTCATCAACAATCAACAAACAACCGGAACTCACCAGAACCGGTGACTCTAACTTCGGTTAAACCCTACAACTTCGATCTCCCCTAACCAATCTTCTAGCTCCGTCGTCTCACTCTTTGTCGGAAACGCTACGTTTCGCTTTCTGGTTTCTGCTTTCTTCACTTTTTCACTCTACTTTATCTCTCTAATTCCTTAGTTTTTCCCTAAGTTTTTGGTGAGTGAAGACTAAACTAAGGGGGGGGGGGGCTATTTATAGTGTTTCGGCTACTTAGAGTGCAAGCTTCTTCTTGCTTCAGATTGGTTGATCTACGCGACGACTCATCACACGGAAACATGTGTCCCGACACATGCTGTGACTTGCGGTCCAAGTTTTGGTTACAAAATAACAACGCTCCTTAAATCCCGCGCAAGCTTCGTTAACTTCCCGACCAAGTCCCGTGACTTTTGGGTGAAGTTTTACTTACCTCCTCGCAAAGTTTTGTTCACCTCGCGACGCGTGTCCCACTTCCTGTTCTCGGCCACTGTCCTGGAATTCGGTTCTGGTGACTTTCCGGCATTCCGATCATCAATCCCAGCTGGATTCTCCTCGCCCGTCGTCCGATGGGGTTCTCAAGGCGAAAATCCCTTCTTCGACTGTATCAGAGTCTTTGTCTCGGCCTTTCTCCACTCGTCGTTCGGCAAGGGAAGTTTCCTCTTTCTTTCCTTGTGGTCAAAATCAGATTCGCATAACTTTTATAAATTACCCGATTTTTTGCTTTGGCGGGAATTTATCGGCTAAATACCCTTTCTTGTGTGAAAACTAGATTTCTTGGCTACAAGGCGTCCTGCCCGGATATCTTCATTTCTGTCCGTTCGGTTAGATTTCTGACTCGACCAAACATTTTATTTTGGTCCCTCCTTGCTAGTTCAGCCGTCCTTATGCTTTTCTAAAGATTTTGATTTTTCTCCATTTTTCTCTCGGTAATCTCTGTCGTATGGGTACTGCTGCTGGAAATTTAAATCCATTCATGCTAATCCAAAATTGACTCTACCAAAGTGTTTCTTTTGGTGTATTCTTGCGGGAAATTCTTTCTCTCAGTCGATTTTCCAACTTTGACTTTTTCTCGACGCTCGACCTGGTCGATGCTCAATGTTGGGTTATCACAACTGCGCTAGAATATTAGGTTGGAGGAGGTGTACTACCTCTCAGTCCAGCTTCCATTTTCCTCTCCGAGCTCCTCAACATCAAACAAGGGTGGAACACGTAGCCAGAGCCGAGCATCTACATAGGAGGGATGCTCACTCCTCTCTTCGAATACTTGAAAATGGACCTCAACAAGCATTGGGAGATGCCACATAGAGAATACATGGACATGGAGTCCCTCCTTAATATGAAGTCCATCATCGGGATCTTTGAATGCCCGAGAATCTATGTCCACTCGTATATAACCGCTGATGGATACACAAAGGCAGTTTTACTTCCCCTGTCCCATTAGACACATACGAGAACATTTGATGCTCTCAACTTCCGTGTCTCTCAAGCATTAACCTTCTTCCCTCCTCCTCAACACTCCACCAGCTCACTTTTAGCTCTGAGGTACCTCTAAACCTCGTTTACATATTTTTATTTGCATTTATATACAGTCTCTTTCCTTTTCTTGATTTTGTTTTTAACTCTCTTTTGGATTAATTTCACACCAAGACGGTGTAATTTAAGTCCGGGGGAAAGGTCTCTGTCATTTAACTTTTTTTGTCTTATTTTACTTGTCATTGAGTTTTTAATGCATTGCATTGTACATTACATTATGCATTAGAAAAAAAATCGAATTTTTTTGAAAAATCCAAAAAGAAAATCATATAGTTTTGCATCATTACATTCTTCTTTTTAGGATTGAGTCTAGAAGCATATAGGATTGCATTGCATATGCATAGGGGACAATGATTTAAACCACCTTGTAAAGACGTAGCTTAGAACTCGATATGATACCCTTAGTAATACTATTATGTTGCTTAAACAACATTTTGAAACTTGTAAATATCTTGCTTTGATCTCTCTACTCTTAACTCTTTGTCTTGTAAATACTTGTTCAAATCGAAACCAACTTCTTGATAATGGACTTAATTGAACGTAATCTTCTCAATTATGGGCTTGTGATACATAACCATGGTTCAAACAAAACACTCGGGTTATCTTATCCACTTTTACCATTCTCTCATAACCCGAGTGACCATTCTCATCTTTAGAATGGTTCCCCAACTTAAACTTAACCAGTTTTTTCCATCCCCTTGTTGTTTGATTGAGTGAGGCATTTTTTTGATAATGCTATTATGTGTACAATCTTGCAAGTATTGGAAATGACAAAAGTTAGCTTTTCATAATATAATTTGATAAAGTTATAGTTAAAACATATTTGGACTCGACTAAAATTTATAGATATGATGATGGGATTTTATTATAATAGCATAACCTAATATTAAATTTAAAAATACATAAAAATACTGAAATTAGAAATAACATAAAGTAAACTTAATGCAAAAACGACTAATAATAATCTGGTAAACCACTTCCAGATCCACCAAGATCATTAAAATATTGTCCAAATGAACCAGATTGAGGTGGATTTTGTTGATTTTGTTGTTGCTCTGCTCTTTTTTGTAAAATCCGTGTTTGTTCACTCTGAAAAAATATTTTGCTACGCGACAAGAAGCATGTAGGAAAGATGTAGAACTTGCCTTCGGGGTTCTCCAGTCGCGATTTGCTATTATGAGCTTAAAAGAGAAACAAGAAATGAAAATGGGATCACCATTTGGGTAGAATGCTTTGCTAGGAAGGTAGAACAATGCGAGCTAAACTTTGAATGTATGAATTGTTTCTAGTCTTCCTTACTTTTGCATAACCAATATCATTCCTTTTTCTTTAGGTAAGCCACCCAAAAATGATAAGGCCTCCTTGCACTCATATACTTAGTGCTAAGAGCCTTTTCTTCCAAACCGATTGGATTTGATCACTTACCCATTTGCGAGAATATAGCTAGTGAAAGATCAAATGAATGTGAAGGTTGGTTGAGATGAGAACTCGTAGGCGTACGACATTGTTGTTTAGAGAAAAGATTAGGAGTTGCGATAAGCCTTGAATGAGTTAGAGTGGAATAAGTGTTTGTTTTTTTGTAAGATGCTAATATTATTCAAGGTGATCATGTCGAATACTTGCTAAGATCTTTTGGTTATGAGTCCCCGCCTTCAAACCTCTCTTCCTATTTTTTTTTTTTTTGCTTGAGGGCAAACAAATGACAAGTCCATGAATGTTTATGTGTGTACATTTTTCTTGTTTTTACTTCGTTTTTTCATTAGTTTTCATCTATCTTTGCATTTATTTCATCATAATCCATGCATTTTAGATTAGTTTTCTCTCATCTTGCATATTAGATTCCTATGATGTATATATTGCATGGAGCAGGAGGAGAAATGGCTCAAATGAGATAAGCATGGAGATGAAGAGAAGCCAAAGTCGCTGGACCGATTCAGGAAGGCGCCATGACAAGCAAAGGAGTGAAATCCCCGACCAAGTCTCAGGAGACATATGTATCGGTTGTTGGACCGATACAGAAAGCCGGCATGAATAGCCAAAGAAGAAGCAAAGATGCTGGTGCAATGGACATCGGTTCAGATGTCGATGGGATGAACCAAGATACAAGCAGAATATCGTCAATCTGGAGACGGCAGTACCGGTTTATTCCCCGCCGAAACCAACAGATGCCATGATCCAGAAGATGAAGAAAGAAGAGATCCACGTTCGGATGACCAACATTGTGGTCGCCTGACCGCCACATGCTACCGATTCAATGAGCATCTTTTGTTTTAGTTTTGACCCAAGCCGGTTTGTCCCGGGTCGACCTGTTCCGAGTTTGTACTTCTATAAACTTTAGGGTTTTGTGGGATCTTGAACCAGTTTCATGATCTAGTAAATTTTATTTGTTTAACAATCTTTCTTTTTATGATTATGTCTCCTCTTAATGCATTTACTTTGTTTTCTTTAATCATGAATGAGTAGTTTTCTTATGGGCCTTTGGGCTAAATAGAATAAGGTGATTAAGGGTTAGGCTAATGGTGCTAAATGCGTAAATCTACATATCCAAATGGTTAGGGAGTATTAATACTAGGTTTAGAAGTAGCTACTCTAAATTTAGCTCTGTTGACATTTCATTTACTTAATGTGTTTGATGAAATGTCTAGATCAATCCTAACCATGCATTCCATGCTTAGTCTAACGAGAGTTGCATGCCTAGGATGATTTGTAGCTTGATATGTTCTTGTTCTCAAGTTCACAAAGCTCTTACCTACTATCGAGGGATTTATTAGTTGAGAGATTAGTGAAGGGATTAATGTTATGAAGATAGATTACTCCTTTTTAGTGAGCCTATGCTTTGGATTAAGCTTGTTTAAGATTTGTTAGCACCATTAACCAACTATTAACCACCCAACGTCAATGACTTTAGCCCAAAGCTCATATTTCATTTTATAAGTTTATAATCTTTGTTAATCATTTTCCTTATTACTTGTTTAGTTCATTTGTACCACTTTTTCGAGGATTGGACAACTCCACCTTTTCATCATTAGGACTAGACTATTAGGTTTCTGGCATTCTAGACTAGCCTTTAGACCTCCTTGTAATTCGACACTTAACTTACTCTTCAATAGTATCTTGCATTTGGGTAGTTTAAGATTAAGATTAAAGATTCAAAACTTAAATCTGACCATGAGGTTAAAATGTTTAGGATTACCTGACGCTTCGAAAGATACAAGATATAATGCAAACCCGCAAGAGAGAGAATGGATTTGTTGATAATCACAGTTTTCAGTCACTTTTCTTTGCACAAAGGTTGTCACACATTCCTCCTTCTTCGGGAACCATTCACAGCTCACATTAATTATTTTATTACAATGGAAACTCATTTTGCTCCATATTGATATATCATGGTTTTTACCCCTTTTAGGCCATGATATAAGTCTTTTTTTATAGAGTCTTTATGTTATTTCGTAGTATTTTAGAGTTTTTTACAGGTCTTAGCACGTTTGGAGCATAATTGGAGATATTGGAGATTTCTGGAATATTTTGGAGCAAAGCTGAAGTTCGTGTTGCTGAGTACCCGATTTCACATCAAGCATCGATCGATACCCCCTTGATATCGATCGACACTCATCACAGCAGACACGACCCGCGACTTTAATGAAGAGTTGAAGAATTGCAACTTGGTCCAGAAGTCTTTAATATTTACAAGAAGCCCCAAAACATGATTTAGGTTATTTATAGGGATTTTACAGCCACCTGTTTAGGCTATGCTTTATTTTGTACGCTTTATTTTACTTTGGTTTTGTGAGGAAAACAAGTCTGAAACTCCCTTCGTCTGAGAGAAGAGTGCCCATGTTTGTAATGCTGGTAGCCCTCTCTCGGCCCGTGGGCCCCACCCTTGTCCGACGGCCGGTGCGTTAGTCCGGGAGTCTTGTAATACTTGTTTACTGACCCTGCAATCACCACGTGACCTTTCCCCGTGTTTTGTCCTCACTCACACGCTACCGCGAATCACTTCCCGGAAGGTCACCCATCCTTAGACTACTCCAGCCCAAGCACGCTTAACTCTGGAGTTCTTTCGGGCAAGTGATCGGAAAAGGTAAGTGCACTTTGGTGACATAGGTAGCCAAATCATTTCTTATAAGCCTCTCCGCATATACAAGAAATCGGGATGTTACAATCACCCCCACTCATAGAGCGCAACGTCCTCGTTGCGCACCAGGATCGTCACCCTAGACGGTGTGAGCCCACCTGACTCCACACACGTGTTTGGGTTCGGCTCTGATACCACTTATAACGCCCCGACCGCCCCTACCTGTGGGCCCCATGCCCTCTCTCGGCCCGTGGGCCCCACCCTTGTCCGACGGCCGGTGCGTTAGTCCGGGAGGCTTGTAATACTTGTTTACTGACCCTGCAATCACCACGTGACCTTTCCCCGTGTTTTGTCCTCACTCACACGCTACCGCGAATCACTTCCCGGAAGGTCACCCATCCTTAGACTACTCCAGCCCAAGCACGCTTAACTCTGGAGTTCTTTCGGGCAAGTGATCGGAAAAGGTAAGTGCACTTTGGTGACATAGGTAGCCAAATCAATTCTTATAAGCCTCTCCGCATATACAAGAAATCGGGATGTTACATATACTACAACAACTGCTTTAGTACTATTTAATGTATTAATTTGAGCATATCATATATGTTGCTCCATACCTAGTCTCTCTCCTTGTAACGAAGTTATAAAAATCTTTAATGAAAAGGGGGAAGCAAATGACATGTACTGGATGGGCTATATATGATTTTTTAGAAACTCATGTTTGATGTTTTTCTATATGTGTATACATAACATAATTTATGTTTACTATAGGGTCAGTTTAATATTTTTCATTTTTTTTTATCTCGAAATAGCTAACAGAACTTGTAGATAATTTTTCTTTCAAATTTGTAATTTTTGTGGGGAAAATTCCATTAAAAAGTTACAAACTAGTAGGCTACTCACATGAAAAAAAATACATACGTTTTTTTGTGTTGTGTTTAGATTTGCATTTTGCTTGAAAGCATGTAAAACAATAAAGTTTATGTCTGGGAAAGTTGATGTGTTACAAATAAAAATTAGACAATAAAATTATAAGAAATATTTTATTATATTGAAATACATTATATATATTATTTTTATAACATAAGTTTTTATATTCTTATACATTTTTAAATTATATTTATTAAATTATTGTTTTATTATAATATTATTTTACGATGTTATCTAACAAAATAAATTAAGTTTAATTTTCAAATATTTTAGAGGTCAAAATTTCATATGAACGCGTAAGGTGAGTGATCTCATTTACAACATCTAAATATTCTCCTCTATGCTTTATTAACAACTAGATAAGTATCCGCATATATGCGGGTTTTTAATTTAATATTTTATAACCCGTTAAAACAAATTAAATACGAAAAATAGAAAACAAAATTAGATCACCCGTGAAAATATATAATACATAAATTTAGAAACAAAGTTTTGCGATGAAATAAATATATACCTTGAAAGAAAAATTTGGTGAATAAATGCAGTAAAATAGCTTTGGATACGTTTATTGGACTTTTAATGTTTTGGTGTGTAATTGACACAATACCAAATTGTAATTTATATAAAAGTGAGAAATTATAATTATTTTTCTTTTATGATTAATTTCCTTAATCTAAATGGAAAAATAAAATGTTGTTTTTTCCTTTATTCTATTAATTTTGCCTTATAGGATACTTTTTTAATTTTTATTTTTAATAACTTTACCTTTTAAGATTATAAATCGTTTATTAAATTTTCAGAATTTTTAAGTTTTTTTATTAATCTATTTTAAGATTATAAATCGGTTATTAATTGATTTGAGTAAATTTACATTCAATTTTATAATATGAGATTCCCTTATTATAAACTGAAATATTATTTATTTATTTTTAAAAATATTTGGCTTTTGTTCATTTTATTTTTATGATTGTTATCTATTGTTTAATTTCCTTATTATAATATGAAATATAGTTTTTCCTTTTTAAAAAAAACATTTGGTTTTCATTTATAATTTTTGTTTAATTTCTTTAATCTAAACATAACTACTATTTTTCCTAATATATTTTAAGATTATTGTTTTTGTCTATTGTTTTCTAATACCTTTTACGATTCCTAAAATTTTAATTTTATTGTAATTAATATTATGTGTTAAAATATAATTAGAATTTTATCAAACACGTGTCAAAATATAGTTGGAAATTTATTAAACATATGGTAAAATCTAATCGATTAACTTATCACGTTTAAAATATGGAAATTTATTAAACACGTGTCAAAATATAATTAGAAATTTATTAAACATTTGTAAAAATCTGATTGTTTGACTTAACACGTGTCGCGATCATTCGAATTACTAACTTTGACACATTCTGTTTTATATAATAAATAAAATTTGACATGTTTAGATTTTTTATATGAAATCTAAACATATAAGAAGTCATATAATAAATAAAATTTGACATGATTAGATCTTTTATATGAAATCTAAACATATAGGAAATCAATTACTTTAAAAACATTTATCATCATCATCCCAACCTGCAAATTTTTTTATTAAATAATCCAAAAGAGAAAAAAGATTCGGAGAGGGAGAAAGGGATCGGAGCTGCGGCGATTGATTCTTCTCTCAGATCTTGTCGATTGATTCTTCTCGATTGATTCTTCCTTATCTTGTCGATTGATTCTTCTCTCAGATCTGACGGTGGTGGTGTTGGGCTGCGGCGGGGTTTCTTCTCGGCTGCGGCGGCGTTGATGTTGGGCTGCGTGGTGGTTGCAGATCGGCGGAGGAGGAGCAGATCGGCGAGGGAGATCGGAGGAGCATATCTTGGCCAGGCGGAGGAGCAGATCGGCGGTGGTACTGAGCAGATCTTGGTCGGCAGAGGAGCAGATCGACGAGCAGATCGGCGAGTCGATCGGATCTTCGATCTTCTTTTTTTGTTTTCATTTTGTTTTTATTTTTTTTAATTTGTACTTTTGTAAGAAGGCGATGAAAATTGGGTTTGATTAAAGGTTCATGATTCCAACAGTGGATCAGCGGTTCTGTTTTCGGTGTAATCTGGTGTTAATCTCGGCTATCAATGTTCGGAAATCAGTGGGATATTTTCAGATCTGTTTCTTGGTTTTCTTAACGACCCCGACTGGATCGGATCTGTCGGAGATCGTGTTGCTCTTGGGTGGATTTGTAATTGTACGGATACACAATGATAGGCAAAGGCTTAGCTTTTCTCAGGATTTCGGATCCCACATATCCTGTTTCGGCAAGTCCCAGATCGTTTCTGAGATTAGCAGTGAGAGGAATCTCAGGAAAGCAGAGGAAGGATTACAGATTGCTCAATCGGGAAATCGATATGGTCTTCGCTCAATCAGGAAACATGTTTCACGAACTCAAATTTTTTGTGTGATTATAAATGGTTTTAGATTCGGTAAAGTCAAGACTCTATTATTGGACATGGATAATGGGATCAGATACGATATGATAATTTTTCAAACTATGATCCCACGTTACTGGTTTTTAATGATTTTGGTGCTCTCGAATCACAAAAATCTATATAAATTTTCACTGGATCTTCGTTTTTATGGTGAATCACAAAGGATGGGGTGTACTCTCGAATCGGGATTAGTTTTTTGGCATGATTATTCGGGTGTTAATGGTCGGAATCAATTTTCGGTGATTCTCGGGAAGCTATGGAAAAAAACTTCGGATATAATTTTGGCCTGGATGGACTTGATTTTTTCGAAATCCTGGTTTATCTCATATAGATCTTTTAGATCGGGATTGCAATTAGTCTGGAATTCATGGGATACGACGGTTTTGGATCAAAAATGGTTGGGAAGATCTGTCGGAAGTTTTAACTTTTTACAAAGATGGTTTTTACCGATTTCGGTAATGTATGGAGTGATTGTTGACGGAGATCATCATGGGTTTGGAAGAGCAAATCGATCACAGGTTTTCAGATCAGTGTATTCCCGATTCGATTCGTCAAAGATTTCCAGGGTCGTGATTAGCAGACAATTAAGACTCTTTGCGGTGATTGTTTGGTGCTCTCGTGATTTGATGGAGACTGTGGATCCGAAAACCAATTCATGTTGGGTTGTTTTGGGATTTACAACAAAGGAGATCTACATTGATACGGTTTCTCACGATGGCTTACAGGTTTTCAGATCAGTGTATTCCCGATTCGATTCGTCAAAGATTTTCAGGGTCGTGATTAGCAGACAATTAAGACTCTTTGCGGTGATTGTTTGGTGTTCTCGTGATTTGATGGAGGCTGTAGATCCGAAAACCAATTCATGTTGGGTTATTTTGGGATTTACAACAAATGAGATCTACATTGATACGGTTTCTCACGATGGCTCACAGGTTTTTGAACAACTGAGATTTCATTGGAAATCACAGCTTTTAAATTTAATTACGGTTCATGGGATTGATTCTTTTACGGATGACATTGTTGAGGGAGCTTTTTCTATTGCTTCCGAGATTGTGTTTTCGGTGAGTTGTGAGTGTCCATGGTTAGTTTCTATACAAACAAAGGAATATGGGAGACGATGTTGGCAATCTCTGGAGATTACGATTGACTTGATAGCCACAATAGCCTCTCGACAAGATGAGAAACGGGGCCGGGTGGATCTAGTGGGTTTTAAGTTGCATGTTTTTTTGGGACCTATTAATGTTAATCGGGTCGTTCAGTGTCGGTTCAATGACGGATTCTCTTTTATTTATCATAACATTTTAGAGATCTATTTCTTACTTCAAACGAAATTGTCTCGCGTTATGAAAGCGGAATTTCATTGGAAGGATAGCGGAATTAATTCGGGTCGTATAGAGGATGGATCAGGTCAAGTGGCTCCAAATGGATCTTCAATCCTAAAGGTGGAGCAAAAAAACATTACATATTGGTTAATTTATGAGAATCCTTAGTTGGAATTGCCAAGGGCTTGGGAATAAGTATACAATAGGTTATCTTAGGGAGGTGTGGAAGAAACATAAACCCGAATTTTTGTTTCTTTCAGAAACCAAACAAGATTTTTCTTTTATGCAAAAATTTCAGTTTCATTTCGGTTATAATAAGTTGTTCACGGTCGAGCCGCGTGGGGCGAGCGGAGGACTAGCTTTATATTATGATGATTCGCTTAACGTTACGATTTTATACTCAAGTAATCGAATAATCGATATCGAGGCAACAATACAAGGAAAAAAAGTATTCTTATCATTTATATATGGTGATCCGATACCAAAAAAGAGAGACCAAGTTTGGGAACGGTTAACACGGACAAGTCTAACAAGAGCGGATCCTTGGTTTATAATAGGGGATCTAAATGAAATAACAGGGAATAACGAGAAACAAGGAGGCAATTTACGACCCGCTTCTTCCTTTATGTCTTTTAACCTGATGATACAACACTGCGGTTTTCTGGAATTCCAATGTTTGGGTAATACAATGTCTTGGCGAGGAAGACGAAACTCGAAAATTGTGCGGTGTCGACTGGATAGAGCCTTAGCAAACGAGGATTGGCACGAGATATTCTCCCATTCATTCGTAGAATATTTAGCAATGATTGGGTCGGATCATAGGCCGATTGTCGCCACTATAGAGGACAAAATACCCCGGAGACGGGGTCAGTTTCGGTTCGATAAACGGTGGATTGGGCGTGATGGTCTTATGGAAACAATAGCAAAGGGCTGGGAAATTAACACAGCGGGAAGCGGGACTCTCTTTATAGAGAAAATAAAGAATTGCCGAAGAGAAATTTCAAAATGGCGGAAAAACAATTTGCCATATGGCAAAGAGAAAATTAGGGATTTACGACAAGCATTAGAAGAGATCCAAAATGATGATAATAGTACAAACGAGGAACTCATGGATATCACGAGGAAACTAAAAGAGGCTTATTTGGATGAGGAACTATTCTGGCAACAGAAGAGTCGAACCTTATGGGCAACGGTGGGGGACAGGAATACAAAGTTTTACCACACGCAAGTTAAGAATCGCAAGGCGAGAAATCGCATCACGGGACTACACGATGCATCAGGAGTTTGGGTTACCTCGGACAAAGATGTAGAACAAGTAGCCGTAAACTATTTCGAGGTTTTATTCACATCCACTTCACCAACGGATTTTGAGGAGGCCCTCAGTGAGATTCAAACATTAGTTTCGGACCAAAATAATGATATGCTCACGGCAATGGCCACAGAAGAGGAAGTTCGTAGAGCACTTTTCATGATGCATCCAGAGAAGGCTCCGGGCCCGGATGGAATGACGGCTTTGTTTTTTCAAAGATCATGGCACATAATAAAGGCAGACGTTGTCGAATTGGTTAACGATTTTTTGGCAACGGGCTCCTTTGATCAAAGGCTGAATATGACTAACATATGCCTAATACCAAAGACGGGAAGACCAACTCGTATGACGGAATTAAGACCTATAAGTTTGTGTAATGTGGGGTATAAGATCATCTCGAAAGTGTTAAGTCAGAGGTTAAAGATATTGCTACCGGACCTGATTTCAGAGACTCAATCAGCCTTTGTATCAGGGCGACTGATATCGGATAATATTTTGATTGCCCAGGAGATGTTTCACGGACTACGAACCAATAAATCTTGCAAAAGTAAGTTCATGGCAATCAAGACGGATATGAGCAAAGCATATGATCGAATTGAATGGACCTTCATTGAACACCTATTGAGGAAATTTGGGTTTGCGGAAAAGTGGATTTCGTGGATGATGTGGTGCATACAATCGGTACAATATAAGGTACTCATTAACGGTAATCCCAGAGGACAAATAAAGCCATTCAGAGGTTTGCGGCAAGGGGACCCATTATCTCCGTACTTGTTCATTCTCTGCACGGAGGTCTTGATAGCCAATATACGGAAAGCAGAAAGGGCAAAATCGCTTACGGGGCTAAAGGTAGCGAGGGCAGGTCCAGCGATCTCACACTTACTCTTTGCGGACGATAGCCTTTTTTCTGCAAGGCTACGGTACAAGAATGTCAAACTATATTACATATACTTAAGCAATACGAGTTGGTCTCAGGGCAACAAATCAATTTTTCAAAATCCTCTTTAAATTTCGGATACACGGTTCCAGAAGCGGTACAGGACGAGATAAAACAATTGCTAGGAATCCAAAATATGGGAGGACTGGGTACTTATCTGGGTCTGCCGGAAAACCTCGGAGGGGCAAAGAGTAAGATTTTCAACTTTGTTGTCGAAAGACACAATGATAGAGTCAACGGATGGACATCTAGACTCCTGACTAAGGGAGGTAAAGAGGTTCTACTTAAATCGGTAGCCACGGCTATGCCAACTTTCGTCATGTCATGCTTTCGGTTACCTAAGTCTATTACCGCTAAACTAACCAGTGCGGCAGCGCGGTTTTGGTGGAGTTCAGACGGTCAACATAAAGGAATGCATTGGATGGTATGGAAGAAGATGTGCCGGAATAAGTTAGATGGCGGAATCGGGTTTCGATCAATAGAGGATTTCAACACAGCTTTACTAGCAAAACAGCTATGGCGGTTAATGGAACAACCGGAATCGCTATTCGCTCGGGTCTTTAAAGGGCGATACTATCGGAACGCAGACCCTCTAGACCCTATTAAGTCATACTCGCCGTCCTTTGGATGGAGGAGTATCATCTCGGCTAGACCTCTGGTTACAAAAGGGCTAATCAAAAGAGTTGGTTCAGGTGGCACCATATCAGTATGGAATGACCCATGGATACCATCCTCTCCCCTGAGGCCAGCAACATGCAAAGGGTACAATTATTACCCAAATCTCAGGGTCAATCATCTGGTTGATCCAGCGACACAAACATGGAATATGGAATTGATAAACGCAATCATCGAACCGACAGATGTGGAATTTATACGCGGAATATACATCAGTAGTATATATCGACCAGATACGCCGGGTTGGCACTATACGAAATCAGGGAAATATACGGTAAAATCGGGATATCAGGTTGGCCAACATATCACAGACAACGGCGACAACTACCTCTACGGTCCAGATATAAAGAAGTTACAGGCACACTCATGGAAATTGACTTGTCCACCGAAATTGCGACATTTTATATGGCAAGCAATCTCGGGGTGTCTGTCGGTCACAGCAAACCTACGCGCTAGAGGAATAAATTGTGACACACAATGTGCTAGGTGTGGCGTGGAGGGAGAAACGATTAATCATGTTTTGTTTGAATGCCCACCAGCACTACAAACATGGGCACTCTCGCATATTCCATCGGCCCCGGGAGTTTTCCCGATGACATCGGTTTTCGCCAATTTTGATCATCTTTTTTGGAGACTTCCAGCTGAGGAAAGAAATTTAATGTTTCCGTGGATTCTGTGGAACATTTGGAAAGCCAGGAATGATAAGGTGTTCTTAAATGTGGACAGAAACCCACAAGAGATTTTGAGGATAGCGGAAACAGAAATAGCAACTTGGGATGCGGCACAAAATAGTGAACCTGACATATCTCACCAACAACCACCGAGTCCCAACACCGGAATAAATGAACAAAATGAATATAACGGGCTCACATGCTATATTGACGGGTCATGGAAGGAAGGAGATAAATTTTCTGGTTTAGGTTGGTTTTGCTTTCAGGAAGGAATTGAAGGAAAGATTATGGGGACCCGTAATCTACGAAGAAGCCTATCCCCGCTACACGTGGAGTTGGAAGCACTCATCTGGGCGATGCATTGCATGATTGCAAACAACAAGACGGCGATAGCCTTTGCTACAGACTGCTCAGAGTTGGTGAAGATGGTGTCTACACCGAACGAGTGGCCGGCTTTTACGCTACAGTTGGAGGAGTTCATGAGGAGCAGGGAGGTTTTCACCTATTTCTCTATCACACAAATCCCACGCACGAGTAACACAGTGGCAGACAAGTTAGCACGAGGTGCTCGAGTCTACCCATCGGAAGTCACTTATGTAAACTCGATACCCCCGATTTGGTTCACCGAATAGGGTTAGGCATCAAGGCTGTTGACAAAAAAAAAAAAAAAAAAAAAAAAAAAAAAACAATTACTTTAAAAACATTTATGATTAATTTCAAAAACTTATGAAATAAATCTTTGAAGGAAAATTTTGGTGAAACATATGCTGTAAATACCCTTGGATAAAATTATTGGATTTTTAATTTTAATGTGTAAAAGTATATATTTATCTTTTGTAAATAAATAATAACATATATTCAATTTTAATAAAATATTATGTGGTTTTTCTTTTAGTTAAACGTAATAATAAATTTTATTTTTTTCAGTTTATAAGATAAATATATTTATGTTTTAATTAAGATATTTATATGAATCACACATTTTAAAAAACAATTATGTGTGATTTTGTGTGATTTTTTAATTAATATTATGTGTGATTTTTAATTAAGATATTTATAATTATGTTTTAATTAATATTATGTGTGATTTTTAAGTTTTAAAAGTCACACATTTTAAAATTAAAAAGGTGTAGATTATTATATAGAGTTTGATCGTGGTTGTATATTAATAATAATTTTCCTTTTTAAGTTTTCTTTTGTCATAATGGAAAGGATTATAAACTTTTAAATTTGGTCGTATATTAATATTTTTCCTTTTAAGTTTATAGTATATTTCTAATTTTCATCTTTTAAGTTTGTCATGGTATAAACTTATAAGTTTCACTTTGTCAATTTTCTTTATTGTAAGTTTTCCTTACTTATTCTTTTTTTTTTTTAAATTGGTTTTTTTTAGTTTAACATTTTTAATATTTACTTTAATTTATTTTTATTTTTTAATTAAATTGACACATATCGCGATCTTAATTAACAACGACACATGTCACGATCTCGTAAGTTATAATTTTGCTTACGTGTCACACTCACGTTGAGGGATCATACTTTATATAATAAGATGATAATTACATATCTTATTATATAAATTTTGATACATCTACTTTATAATTATTATGATTGTTACACATGTCAAATAGTCAATCACATTTTGACACGCATAAAACATGTTTTAATTAAATTTTGATATATATCAACATAGTTTTATCTATTTAAAAAAAACCTTATATGATTATATTTCTGAATTAGATTACAAAAGCAAATTATTATTTTTTATAAAAACTTTCATTTTGATGATAATTTAGAGCCCAAAAAATAATTAAACAATTAAATGGAAATGGTAGATATATAAAAGTAAGAATATCTAAAGAATAAAAAGTAAACTTAATTAAAATAAGAATAGAAAAAATTGAATATTTGGAAACATGTAACAAAAAATAATTGGAAACTAAACAATAAAAAATTTAGGAGTAGCAAAATAAATTAGAAATGTTAAGCTTCTCTATTAGAAACTTTGCATCGTCATTTTCAATTTATTTGATTTATTTTTACGAATGATCTAATTTTGTCTTTTTTAGTTTTTATTTTTTTTGGATAATTATGAAATACTCACTCTGTTATATATTAAGTGATGTTTAAGGTTTTTGCACACCAATTAAGGATTCATTTAATTTTTATTTTTTCTATACTAAAAACATCATTTATTGTATATTTAAACACAATTCGACCAATAAGAAAACAATATGCAAAATACAAAGGGTAAAAAATAATTAAAAATTATTTAATTTTGCATTGATTTGTGAGAACATCACTTATTTGAAAACAAAAAAAAATCTTTAAAACATCACTTATTACATAACGAAGAGAGTATTAAATTTTACACCCTCGTATAGGCAAGTCCTAATCTAATTTTATAGAACTATGGGAAATCACAATAAACTCATCTAAACTCTAACAAAAACGATACAGTTTTGAGTGTCGCTTGGACATACAACATGGAAAGATCTAAAACAAATAAATTTAAAATAAACCAGTTTACGTAAACACCCGAATTGAGAGTGTCAGCCAACTTATAGATTGCTAAAATACATTTGTAAGATAACAAATATACATATAAAAAAAACAAAAAAGTTAGAAAATGAACAAGAGTACACAAAGTCTCAATGTTGGCTAACGTGGATTTTCTAAAGCATATGTGGCCTTTGGTTGTTCATGTGAGTTAACCGGACTCTCAGGCAAATCCATCTCATCTTCTTGTGCCCATGATCCAACATACTGTTGAACCACAAGGACAGAGACGGTGGCTGCAAAGTCTGATGATGCAAGCAAATCTCCAATGGCACCAAGCTCAGGACACTCACTCCAATCAGTCAAACCCGCGGTGAGAGGAGACGACATTCCTTCCCCTCTTCCAACTATAAACAGATCGTGAGAACTATCCATTGATCTCACTGCTGCAACTGTCTCTTCCCCGTTGCTCACAACTTTTTCTATATACTCAATTGACTCGTGATCCGCATTTGCCACCCGGAAGGCATCGATATGTTCATCATCAAGCTGTCTTTGCTTTTTCAGGTCGACGTTCACCTTTTGGTTAGACTCATTCGTTACATCTTCATCAGGAATAAACCGCAACACGGTTAAAGAGATGCCCGGATGCTCAGCCATTCTCCAAGCATAGGATAAGGCTTCTCTATCGTCTGGACCACCGAAATACAGAACAGCAACGTGGAGAGAGATAGTGTTTGAGGTCAATCTTGTGGTACCATTGAGTCCTCTATCTACCAGTATTCCAACGGAGCAAGGCGAGTTTTCGAGTAGGTTTTGGTTAACTAAGCGGTATGCTGGATTGGTGGCTTCCATTCCTCCATCAACTGTTTGTTGTTTGTGAAATGGTATGATTATAAAAGAGACACGTTTGTCCTCTGCTAAGCTACAAACATCTTCATGCATTGTCGAATAAGGCGAAATAGCTGTTAAGGGTTGAACAGCAACAGAGGTTGCATGTTGTTCATAATTCTCAAAGGCATTAATGATGTGATCTGACTGAGCTTGAGTTCTGTTAAGCGCTGGTCGTCCTGATTTCCGTGTGTTGTGGACAATCAGCATTGCGGATGCTCGACCCGTGAGCTCAACAAGATGGAGAACGTAGATACATATAGGAGATATCTTTGTGGGATGTGAAGCTTCAAGAAGGTTGATTATAGTAGGAACATTACGCGGTGTGTGGACACATACCAGTACTCGAAGCTCGCTGTCTGGCTTCGTCTGTTGGATTGTCCGTCTCTTGTACGAAACAGAACGTTTTACTGGTCTGTAAAGGATAGTTACAATAGGAGTTATGACTCCAGTCATAACCAAGGCTATAAGAACCATGGTAGCAAATGTCTCATCATCTAAAACCTTTTGGTCTTTTCCAACATTAAGGACTATCATTTCAACAAGACCTTTGGTGTTTAATAGCAGGCCAAGAGTTATCCCTTCACGAACTGGCATTCCATGAAAAAAAGCAACAATAACGGTACCGATGACTTTTCCAGCACATGCGAGGAAGATAACGAGCATCAGAGTTAACCAAGTGGCAGGCCCTTGGATGGAAGCTATATTAGTCTTAAGACCACTTATGGCAAAGAAGAGAGGTAGGAGAAGTCCAGAGACAAAATCTTCAAGTTTCTCGATGAGAGTAAGACCAAGAGGTCCATTAGGAATCACAAGACCAAACACAAAAGCTCCAAAGACTGAATGTGTTCCGATTGCATCGGTAATGAAACCTGCGATCATGACTCCTGTCAAGATGAGACAAATATAAAACTCACTAAAGTTCTCTCCTTCAGGGGTTTTCCTTATAATCCAAGAGATGCCTGGTCTCACAACAAAGACGCAAATAGCTATGAAAGCTGCACTAGAGATCATGACCCAAAGGGAGGCAAAAGAAGTTTTGTCACTCTCGGCCAATGCGATGGCTAAGGCCAGGAGAATCCAAGCAAACATGTCGTTGACCAATGCTGCAGACATGGATATCCGACCAATCTCGGTATTAATGAGCTTGAGCTCAGCAAGAATCCTTGCAAGAACCGGGAATGCGGTAACAGAGAGAGCTACACCGAGGAAGAGTATGTATGTGCCTTGCCCCAAATGGTCGTCTGCTCTGTGCATAGAGAAAGAGAAGGCAGCACCAATGAGGAATGGTAAGATCATACCACCAATAGCAATAGTTAGAGCTCGCTTCCCTGTCTTGCGTATCACCATAATGTCCATCTCTACACCCACCAGAAAAAGGAAGTAAAGTAAACCAACATTAGCCATTGTTTCAAGTACCATCACACTTCTCTGAGGGAAGATGGTGTTTGAAAATTTGTCGTATCGCCCAAGCACCGATGGCCCGAGCACGATTCCTCCCTGTAAATTAAGATCAATGATAGGTTTTAGGATAACCTTGTGAAGAAATCACCAGCTTCCAACTCAAAACCAATTGACAATAAGTGAAGAGATTCATATCAATTATATATTAGTGTTGAATCATCTCCATTTCCGATGTAAACATTCCAACATCTCCAACACGGAGGGGAAAAAACAGAATTTATGCTTACTCACAAGGATCTCGGAGATAACACGAGGTTGGCGAAATGGCTTGAGGACAAAGACGAAAAAACGAGTGACGACAACGACCAAGGTAAGCTGGAGAACAAAGAGAGGGAGGGAGAAATCGAGAGGATTATCGCCTTGCCAAACTCCATTGGTGGTGATCATGCTTGGCGCGTAACATATTATTGAAGTGTCTGTACTGTTTTCCTCGGCCATTTTGCTGCAACTCCTATCAAAACTAGAATTGATTGAAAGGTTTGTTCTGTTGAATTTGCAGGAATACATACATAGCCATATGTGGGAAACGAAATGGATTCAAAGTTGGTGGTATTCCGTATCATCCTCTCTGCTCAATGAGTCAAACAACATCATTTCCTCTCTATTTTTAGTCTTCTTTCTTTTATTAGATCAATCCATTTTTGTTTTTTCAGGTGTTTAGCTAATCGTTTATTAATTCTCGAAATTCAATAAATATCAAATTAATAATTTTTATTTATTTAGTTACTGGATTATGGACCCTTGCAACAGCACGGGTTGATTGTTATCTCTGAAATAATTTTTTTATTTTTATACATATAGGTATATAGTATATGTTTTGAAGATTGTTGATGGCTTCGATTTTTATGAATTTAATCTGTGTATTGGACGAATTATAATTTACTTGGATTGATGTAGTTTTGTGTTTTGTAATAGGTGATATATAAATATTATATGAAATATTACTGATATAAACTTGTTGAAAACGTACCCAATATTAACTTTTAATGTTAGTGTTAATATTTTTTCGAATGAGATGTGTAATTAGATATGAAGAACTTTTAATATAAACATTAAAAAATATGTAATTAAATAATTTTCGAATATGATAGTACTTTAGCTATGTTTTACTGTACACATAATTTTTTGTAACCGTTAAATTCGTTTATTAAGTTTTTTATTATATTTAGATGTATATATGTTTGAAAGATTGTTAATAGCTTATGGTTCATTTCTCGCTATCTTCACTGTTTTTTCGTGTGAGACGAAGAATTTATTATCTTTCAACTGTGAGACTTTATAAACTTTACTTTATTTTAAAATCCTTAAAGTTATAATTTATTCAATCAAAATTTAACACTTATAAAACCCTTATACTAAAAATTCACAAAGTCTAACTTCACTTTTTTGTTCCTACAATGGTTTATTTTTTTAAAGCCAACAAAATAAAATTTTACAAAGTCAAATTTTCTACAACATTTATTTAAAGTACATTAGCAATCTAAAATTAAAGTCCCTATCAATCACCTAGGAACTTGCAGCTTAGAATAATTGTGAGAGTGACACCTCAACAAAAAAATTTAAATCAAGCTCAAACTAATGGCTTAAACTTTTACATGTATGATGATTATACATTATATGCATAAAAAAAACTCAACTTAACTATCTTCATCTGTCTCTTATTTTTACAAAAAAATTATCCTCAAATTCATCTTATCTTAACCTAACCTTTTTAAACAAAAAAACTTGCTACCACTGATTAATTTTTGATTTCACTACCACTGATTATTTTTTAAACATACTCAAACTCAATCTTATCAATTTTTATTTTTAACCTAATATCTAAATAATTCCTTTATGGATATCTTTACTGTTTTTTCCGTATGAGACTTTGAAGGGTTTTATTTTATTTCAACTGTGAGAATTTAATTTAATTTTAAATTATTTAAGGTTCTTATTTATCCAATCAAGTTTTAACATTTTAAAGCCCTTGAAATTCTACTAACACTCCCCACTATTAAATATCGCTACCCATTATTTTAAAATCAAATTCTCCAAAATACTTTTAAGTAGAATTTATACTCAAATTTCATCTTCTCGATCATGCAATAACTCCTAAACAATCTTGCAATAACTCATTGCTTCAGCATTGGCACTCAAATTGATTTCCCATGATTGTGATACAATCGACAAACTTTCACCATCCACTTATTAATAAGGATAGTACCCATGCTTTGCAAATTAATGTATAAGATGGTAGTTTTTTATAAATATACAACATTTCTTTTAACCTAAGTATACAACAAAAATTAATGTATAAGATGGTAATTTTTTATATATAGAATATTTTTTATTAAATGGTAACCATTTGATAAACACGGAAAATGACGTTTATAGAGGTGGAACTAAGTTCTCCTTCTCTACTTCAATTGATCCCGTGTGAAATTACAAATTCCAAAACAACCAAGTAAATAAGTCAAAACGAATAAGAAGAAATTCATGTTTCTTAACACAAAAAAATAATCATTATTTTTGCTATGAAAATGATAACAACCCTAATAATTTCTTACAACTTTTTCACATCGAACTTTGTTGAACTTCTATTGACGGTAAAGTTTTTAAAAACTAACACTGATTATGTAAAATATTATAATGAGATCTATGGTTATCGATCCGTCTCTTGCTTATATGCGGGTGTATACTCAATATATACTCCATTGCGATCAATTTTTCATCGGTAGTCTTATATCTAAATCTCTTCTTTGCGGCTATCTTTATTGTTTTATGTGTGAGACTTTGAAGATTTATAAGGAATTTAAAATTCTAATTTATCCACTCAATCTTTAACACATTTAAAGCCATAAAAATTCTCCTAAAATTCCCACAATCTAATTTCTACTTTTTGTTTGCGATAGTTCAATTTTTTTAAGCCAAGAAAATAGAGCCTTTTTATTTTAAACCACAATTCATTATTTTAAAGTAAAATTATCTACAACCTTAACAATCTAAAGTTAAAGTCCTTACCGACCAGTTCTATATGACATGGAAGAAATCTTTTACAATTTTTATTCCATAGCCGCGCACGCCCATTAAAAAAACTGCTTCAAATAATTGTCCTTTTCAATAACCCATCATATTGCTCTTTATTTTATAACGCATTTTCAGCAGTGATCGCTATATTGCATCGATGATATGTTCTCTACTTAGATTGGATTCTATCATTTTTCGAAATAACATATTTTTTTTTTTTTCAACAGCCTTGATACCTAACCCTATTCGGTGAACCAAATCGGGGGTATCGAGTTTACATAGGTGAAAACTGATGGGTAGACTCGAGCACCTTGTGCTAACTTGTCTGCCACTGTGTTGCTTGTGCGCGGGATTTGTGTGATAGAGAAATAGGTGAAAACCTCCTTGCTCCTCTTGAACTCCTCCAACTGTAACGTAAATGCCGGCCACTACTTCGGTGTAGACACCATCTTCACCAACTCTGAGCAGTCTGTAGCAAAAGCTATCGCCGTCTTGTGGTTTGCAATCATGCAGTGCATCGCCCAGATGAGCGCTTCCAATTCCACGTGTAGCGGGGATAGGCTTCTTCGTAGATTACGGGCCCCCAAAATCTTTCCTTCAATTCCCTCCTGAAAGCAAAACCATCCTAAACCAAAAAATTGATCCCCTTCCTTCCATGATCCATCAATATAGCATGTGAACCCATTATATTCATTTTGTTCATTTATTCCCTTATTGAGACCCGGTAGTTGGGGATATATATCAGGTTCACTATTTTGTGCCGCTTCCCAAGTTGCTATTTCTGTTTCCGCTATCCTCAAAATCTCTTGTGGGTTTCTATCTACATTTGAGAACACCTTGTCGTTCCTTGCTTTCCAAATGTTCCACACAATCCACGGAAACATTATATTCTTTTCCTCATCTGGAAGTCTCCAAAATAGATGATCAAAATTTGCGAAAACCGATGTCATCGGGAAAGCTCCCGGGGCCGATGGAATATGAGAGAGTGCCCATGTTTGTAATGCTGGTGGGCATTCAAACAATACATGGTTGATCGTTTCCCCCTCCACACCACACCTAGAACATTGTGTGTCACAATTTATTCCTCTAGCGCGTAGGTTCGCTGTGACCGACAGACACCCCGAGATTGCTTGCCATATAAAATGTCGTAATTTCGGTGGACAAGTCAATTTCCATGAGTGAGCCTGTAACTTCTTTATATCTGGATCGTAGAAGTAGTTGTCGTCGTTGTCTGTGATTTGTTGGGCAACCTGATATCCCGACTTTACCGTATATTTCCCTGATTTTGTATAGTGCCAACCATGCGTATCTGGTCGATATAAACTACTGATGTGTATTCCGCGTATCAGTTCCACATCGGCCGGTTCGATGATTGCGTTTATCAATTCCAAATTCCACGTTTGTGTCGCTGGATCAACCAAATGGTTGACCCTGAGATTTGGGTAATAATTGTACCCTTTGCATGTTGCAGACCTCGGGGGAGAGGATGGTATCCATGGGTCATTCCATACTGATATGGTGCCTCCTGAACCAACTCTTTTGATGAGACCTTTTGTAACCAGAGGTCTAGCCGAAATGATACTCCTCCATCCAAAGGATGGGGAGTACGACTTAATAGAGTCTAAAGGGTCTGTGTTCCGATAGTACCGTCCCTTAAAAACCCGAGCGAAAAGCGATTCTGGTTGTTCCATTAACCGCCATAGCTGTTTTGGTAGTAATGCTGTGTTGAATTCCTCTATTGATCGAAATCCGATTCCACCGTCTAACTTATTCCGGCACATCTTCTTCCATGCCATCCAATGCATTCCTTTCTGTTGACCGTCTGAGCTCCACCAGAACTGCGCTGCCGCACTGGTTAGCTTTGCGATAATAGATTTAGGTAACCGAAAACATGACATGACGTAAGTTGGCAAAGCCGTGGCTACCGATTTAAGTAGAACCTCTTTACCTCCTTTAGTCAGGAGTCTGGATGTCCACCCGTTGACTCTATCATTGTGTCTTTCGACAACAAAATTGAAAATCCTGCTCTTTGCCCCTCCGAGACTTTCCGGCAGACCCAGATAAGTACCCAGCCCTCCCATATTTTGGATTCCTAGCAATAGTTTCATCTCGTCCTGTACCGTTTCTGGAACCGTGTATCCGAAATTTAAAGAAGATTTTGAAAAATTAATTTGTTGCCCCGAGACCAACTCGTATTGCTTAAGTATATGTAGTATAGTGTGACACTCTTGTACCGTAGCCTTGCAGAAAAAAGACTATCGTCCGCAAAGAGTAAGTGTGAGATCGCTGGCCCTGCCCTCGCTACCTTTAGCCCCGTAAGTGATTTCTCCCTTTCTGCTTTCCGTATATTGGCTATCAAGACCTCTATTTCTTTTTTTGTAATCTTGTAGGATAAGAGATCTTCATTTCGTTTGATTAGTTCATAAATGAATTAGGATGGTTAAGTGTAAGGTAGACAAGTTTGTTTGAGATTTTACAAAACTATGAGTTGAAAATAGATTATGAATTTTACTACGAAATTATATATTTTGGAACATACATAGTACGCAAATATATATATATATATACCTCCCTTGGACTCTTAAAAATTTGGGATATGCAAACTTTGTATGTACATTCTTTGGATTTTCAAAGTTTGTAATAATAGAAATATTTGATAAAAGTTTTAAATATCCAAAACTATTTTTAAATTTAAAAAGATTTCTACAAATTCAACAATATTCTTAGGAATGCAAAAATAACTTACCCCCAATTCTATAAACTGAGTTTAAAATTAATATTAAAATCTTTATTTTTTGTAACATCTTAGCATTTAACATTATATCTATAATATTTTCAACCATCGATAAGATTTTATGTTGAGATTTAGGAACCTTTTTTTAGTAGGAAATCACGTGATGATATATCTTAGAGATTCGAATACTAATGGTTTTTTAAGTTTATTTGTAAGAAATTTGAATACTAATGGTTTTTGATTATTAGTGAAGATGAAAAGTTTTTTTTATTTAAAAATTTTTTATATATAAAATTTCAATTATTATTCGCGTCTCTTTTATAGAAGATTTTAAGTAACAAAAATTACAAAATATTTACCTTACAATTTTTATAGTTAGTTAAGGGACCCAAGGTTAGAAAAAGGAAAGTTAGAAACTAGTAACTTTCATTTTTTTTTTTGCAAATACAGTCGCATGTATATAAAAGTGTACGCATTTTTTACCATCTCCATTCATAAGCTTGCCCATTTAAAGATAATCAAATTTGTGTCTGGGTAGATTTTTTCATATTATATCGAATAAAACTAATTGAACTTAATGTGATTAAAAAACGACTTAGCTCAAAAAATAAGACAACGTGTGTTTTAGACTGTCTTTTTAGTTTATGGGCATAAACTAAAAAGACCCGCACGGAGAGTAGCAAGTCCATCTATCCCAATCTCTTGTTTGTACTCAAGGGTGTAACTAATAACAAATATTTAGCATTTCTCTAATCATTTGTGAAAGACTTCTTCTCCATAAGATTCATTCAAGAAAGTAACACGCATGAGCAAAAGCTAGCAACTGTTGGCATAAGTAAAACATGAGAAAACAGAGTTTAAGACATCTAAAATAAATATTTCTGCAAGAATCAGATATAAGAATGAGTCCTTAGATCCGTGTCACAACGATCATTCTTTGAAAACATGAGAGAGAAGGATCTATGATAAAAAAAATGAAAAAGGCTTACCACCATTGCTACGTAGAGTTTCAGACTGTCTCTCATTCTCGGTGCCTGACCTCTGAGATTCACTATTTTTGCTCTCAGAAGGTGCAACCACATATTTTCCATCAACTAACTTGTTAGAAACTCCGTGTAAGGAAACACTATGGCCTTGGGGAAGACCCGATAACAATCAATCCAATCAAGAAACTTACTTTTCTCAGTACACATTGAAAAACCTCCTTGATTACATTTCATAGGTTGTTGAACCATCTTTGTTCTAGTGGAAAATGAAACGGAAGAATCTCAACACTCATGGACCGAGCGTAAACACCACCTACATAATACAAAAACATATGATGATTAAAACAACATAGAAACATGCGAATAAAAATATCAATTAATATATTACCAATTTTACAAATCGTAAGCTATTAACGTGATCACCGCAACACCTTACTAATCCTTCTACACAGAAACGGATTATGCAGCCCGATCACTAAGAACCTGGTCGGACGAAAATATTATAGCATCAACTTGTATGCATAATTAAATCAAATATACTATATATCAAAATCAAACATAAACAAAAACAAAAAACAAACATAAAAAAAGTTACGTTAATCATGGTAAAGGTCCTCCATCTGCAAAAGATACTTCTTAAGGCCTCTCATTCATATCCAAACGGTACTTCTTCTATAACTCATCTTTCTCTCACTTTAACGTATGTGTCACAATTCGAAGCAATTCAGCGGCGGAATTCACCGACTGTTGCTGCTCACGCTATAACTAAGAAGAAGAGGATAGGTTGGTTGCAATTTTGATTTAAAAAAATGGGAGTGGGAATGTGTAACACCCCGACCCCGCTTTCTCGAAGGAACCAGACGAATCGGCAATGCCACCCTCGACCTCGTCTCCTTATCTCCGTAAAGACGACGTGTCGGCTAACAATAACTCATTATACAAGTAACCACTTTATGAATAATACTTCTCTCATTCATTTCCCGAATAATTGTCTAAAAATGAAATAACGAAAATGCCAAATAAAACCCAAAGAGAACTTTCGAACTCCCAAAACCGCACACCACACCGGAATCACACATCTAGTTCTTCATAGTCAACACCATCGGACTCACCTGAAAAGAAGAGAGAAGGATGAGTAATTTGGATTACCCAGTGAGAACTAAACCTACACTTTCAACACATCCAAACATTATTTTTTAAATACGCTAAGCATAAATCTAACCAAGCTCAAACATTACGCTCTACCAGCGCACAAAAAATTTACACGCAAGGGAATAACTCCAACTTCAACGGCATCTCGAGAGCCAAGCCCACATGGACCATATTTACACGGCATCTCATAGCCCAGTCCACTTTGGACCATATTTCTCTGGGCCCGAGAAGACCCACCCCGATGCAAGCTGACTTCTTCCGCAAGTCTCGGCTCACAAAAAACATAATCGTACCACCGTTCCATTCTCCGGTGACGATCACCTCTTTCTAACTACACTACACACACTGATCACACAGCAGAGTGACAATCAAGGATGCATGTTCTTCATCTAATACTTTCTTAACTCATTTCGTTAAGCAGATGCAGATCTAACTAAATGCACATAGAAAACGTGTCCGTACTCTGTAACACGCCCTAACATAATCAGATCTAGACTCAACATACCAAAAATGAATGAATCAATGTATGGAAAACCTAGATCTAATCCTCACCTTAGCCACGATTGCAGAAGCTCCTGAAGCTCAAATCAGTTATCCTTAAACTGAGAGCTAGATCCATGTGTCCTTATGATCGCTGCAAAGTTTCAGGTCGATCCAGATTGATTTGCTTATCCAATCAACTCATCTCGCTAGGCTGGTCTAACATGTGCGCTGCGCAAAACAGTCTCGGTAAAACTAACATTATTTCCAAACCACAAGGTAGAACACTGAGATATTTCACAGAGAGATAGATCTATGAGTAACAAACATCCTTACCAAAAATCAGCTTGATCGGATCACTACCGAACCTCCAGATCTGTTTCTCCTCTCACTGGTCGCAGATCCGCACTGCACCGATCAGGCCTGAGAAGACATCCATAAGTTTCATATCACAACTCCAAATGATGACCATCTTTCTGTATTATCTAAATAAGAGAGTCAGAAAGATCCTTATTGATTTTCAAATCAATCCGAACAGTTTTTCCCATCCGTTTCCATTTCCTACTGAAACTACTCAGATTAGAGATTCGGGCAGACTGCAGCGAATATAAAAAAACGACGATAACCTTTGACACATACCTCCGATCGTGACGATCTTGGTCTTCCTGGAAAGCTGAGACTCGGGGCTTTCCACGGATAGGTATTTTGTCACCTGGTTCCATACCGGTCGCCGGGAAATCGTCCCTCAAGGTGGCGGCGACAACTTGCTTATGGAGGCGGCTAGGGTTTACGGTGTAAGGAACAAAACGAGCAGGGCTTCGCCCACGCCTCTCAACTGTGTCTCTCCTCTCAGCTTCCTCTCCTTTTTATAGAGACAATAGGTAGGGTTTCCTAGATTTTAAAATGGGCTTACGGGCTTAATAAATTAAGTCGGTCCGTTTTTTGATACCCAGTTTAGGGATATTACAATTCTCTCCCACTTAAACGGAATTCGTCCTCGAATTCATGGGACTACTTCTCCCCCACTTGGTTTCCAACCAAACTTCGTAACATCCCAACCAAATCTCGGAGTGTCCTCCTCCTAGGAGTTGCTTGCAAGGTTACTGCTTCACATATAACAAGGGTGGGTAGGTGGTGCTTTAATTTCCAACGTCCATTTCGCGGAAAAAGGGTTTATCTTTACCGTAGAGCGAAACACCATCTCTGTCCTTGAGTATAGTTAAAGCCGATGCATACCCGTATGAACACATAGAACGTCTAGTGTCATAGTTGCTAACTACCTTAGCACCAGCTTTTACATTTCCGTGCTAAAACACTTTTACATTTCCGTTTTTAAGAACTTAAGCAATGGAAACCTTAGCACCAGCTTCTTCAAGCTGCTTCTTCAAGCTGCTTCTTCGCTTCTTCATCTTCATCCTTCGTCACGCCTTCCTTGAACTTTTTTGGCAATCCTTCAATGAGCTCCTTCGCTTCCTTAAACGCCAAGCTTGTCAAAGCCCTTACCGCTTTAATCACTGCAATACGATTACTGCTGGGCACTTCGTTGATAACCACATCGAGAGATTTTTATTTTTTTACCTCGACATTGTAATACTTTAAAGGTCCATTTGATTTGCTGGAGCTCTCATCAATTGGGTTCACTGGGTGTTCGAAGTCAACGTGAGGTCCTTCAGTTGAACAAAGCATGAATCCGATAGTTCACAGAACCCTTGAATATCTCACGTTGGAAACAATGTCTTCAATGATGTCCATGTGAAGCCACATGCTTTCAGCCTGAGTACACACAACTCCACCAGGACGAAGAGCTCTAGCCACAGATTGGAAGAAGGGTTTCTCAAACAGCTCCTTTGATAAACACACACACACAAACATGAGTAAACACAATACACACAGAAAGTATACTGTGTGTGAAACACAGAAACACAATACACACACACACAGAAACATGAGTAAACACATAACACAATTGAAGAAAGAGTGCTTGTAATTCCTAAATCGGCAGATACACACAAAACACAATTGAAGAAAGAGTGCTTGTAATTCCTAAAATTTTAGAGATACACACAGAACACAATCGACACTTAACACATGAAAACACTTGGAATTACACGAAACCAAAGAAGATGAAATAGGCAGAGCAAGAGTTAAACCCAAGTTATGAAATCCCTAAATCGATTTATCCTCCCATTCTAAAACCCTAGGAGCATAATTAATCCCATAGGAGGCGGAGGAGGCGAGGCGGACATGCGGAAGAAGAAGAGGAAATTTCACTTACCGGAGGAGGCGGAGAGGCGACAGTAACTCCGATATCGGAGAGGCGACGGTAAATCCAATTCTCCCTTTCTTTCTTTTTCAAGTCGCTTAGAGATATGATTTTGGGTTTTGGTAATCCAGTTTTTTTCTTTTTTTTTTAAATCAAAGTAATATTTTTTTTTAACTATTATTATTTAAGGGGTAAAACTAGATTATCAGAGCATGTCCAATGGTGAGGTTCTAAAAATGGGTATCTAAAATTTTTAGAACCTCACCTTTTAGAACCCCAACATTTTGTATGTTAATTTTTAGAATCTGTATCTAAAAGTTCTAACTTTAGAACCCTTCTCTCTTCTTTTTAGAACCTCTCCAATATTTATCAATTATATATCATTATAATTTTTTAGAACTCTTCTATTTAGAACCCCCATTGAACATGCTCTCATATACCTTATAAAGAGAGAATTAGTGCTCTCTAGCTTTGACACTTGTCTCCCACTCATTGGTCAATTTTTGTTTTCTCAATAAATTCAAGATTAAAAAAACCATAATAACTTTAAAAACCTTCCAACTTCTATTTAATTTACAAATATATAAAAACCTTTTCAACTTACTAACAATAATTTTTTGTTAAAGAACTTATTTACAATAATTACGTCTTTAACACAATTCTTGCCAAATTCATTGTATTTTAAAGTAAAAACAAATAACTAAAACAAGTCTAAATTCATGTTATTCATATATCTAAAATATATTTACGAAAAACGAGAAGACAAAATTCACTTAAAACATTTAATATATATAAATAAAACAAATATAAATACACACTCAATGGTTGCTATTCTATTCATATAACAAATTTTTATCTAAATTCAAAGGTATGTTAGATTGTTCTTTTTAATAAGTGTTGATTCTTTTAATTATGTTATTTAAAGATTTTATCTTATGGCTGCACAAAAAAGAAATTTAGCTACTTTTTGGCATGCAAACAGTCTAACATATGAAATATTTGTTTAGGATAAAAAACACGACTAAGAGAAAAGAGCACCGATAAGACATTTAACATTCATTCATCATCATGCGAGCTATATTAACTACGAATGATGATAAATCACAAAAGATATTATATGAGCTATGAAGTTATTCGAACCCTTAGAAGCGTTACACATAAAATTTTCAAAGAAAGTTGTTATGCCATAAGACTCTTTGATGGTGATAAAGAATTTTATGAATCAGTGGCCGCATCAGAACATGGTGGTAACACATAGTAAATGGTTTCAAAATTTGGGGAAGACGGATGCAAACCCTAGAAAAGAAGGCAAATAGATTACAAGAAGATGAAAGTCAAGCAGTTTTATTTGTAAACACACATGGACTCATTACAATATTATAAACTCATTGTTTTATTTTATATATTTATTTTAGTTTAATAATAGAGAAAGTTAGAGAACACAAACTAATTATACAGTAATAAAACAAATTCATCAAATGACCTGTATCTCGAATTATGTTGTATTCGTTATACTAAAATTTTAAATCATATTTTACTAAACACAAATTAGAAAATATATATAACATATAAACAAGGCTCTTCGAGCGATGATTCGTTTTGGAATAGTAATGATCGCGAATTCAATCTCTTGATTTACAAGGGGCAAGATTAAAGGTTTCAGACGAGGAAAAGAGCAAGAGAGGCGCTTAATGAGCCGAAGAAGAGGATTTTTAATCGAACGGTGATATGCCATCTTGCTTCAATGGGGCATGCGTCCTCAGGAAAAGGGCATTACCAAGCGGCTCCGGTGAAGATGAATTTAGGTTCGATGGCTAATCAGGGTCAGCCCCAGCAACATCAAGCGCAAGGGCAACATGTATTTACCGGTGGTGGAATGGTTGCATCACCGTTCATGCTAGGGAACCAATACCATCCGGTTTATGTAACCAAAATGTTGGGGAATCCAGCTTTAACAGCAGCAGCCGGAGGAGGTTACATGTATCTGATGTTGGCGAGCGCTCTAACCCATGTTGGGTTGAGCCATGATTTGTTGCAGTCGAGCCAGATGGGTGGTATCGGTGAGCCATGCGTTGGTGATGGTTTATAAGTTCTGGGAATGGTAAAGATTCAGATGCTAGCTTTCGTTGATTTATAGTAGGATCGTATGTATTTGGCTTAATGGATATATATAATGGGTTACGACTTCGTAATAGTAATCGAAATATCAGCTGCAGTCCCGTCTCTAACTTTTTTTAAGTCTTAGGCCAAAAAAGAAAATTGAGCTTTTTATGGTATATAAATTTTTTATTATTTTTTGGGACCTTTTTCTCAAACATATATATATATATATATATATATATATATATATATATATATATATATATATATATATTTTCATAATTTTGAGTTTTTCCTTTTAAAAAAAGGGGTCTAGGGCGTAGGCCCCTTTCGCCACCCCCTAGAGACGGGCCTGATCACCTGGCATGATGTCTCTCTAAATCTGCATTTGTTACGAAATTTTTTTTTTTTAAAACGCACCAAAAATCTTTTACATAAAAATACCCGCGCGTTAGCGCGGGGACTCACCTAGTTAATATAAATACTAAAGGGACAATAATCTGTAATTAAATACTAAAGGGACAAAAATCTTTAATTAAATATTAAAGAAACAATAATCTGTAATTAAATACTAAAGGGACAATAGTTCCCAAAATATGTTATAAATTTCCAATTCTCCCAATTTTAAACGATCCCTCAATTATAGCTAAATAACAATCCGATCTGAATTAGATATATGAATTATTAATTTTAAAAATTCAACTTTGTATATAATAATATGTTGCTATGTTTATATTGATATTGCTTAGAAATATTTGAAATCAAAAACTTATTTGTAATTTTTATGCTATATTATATGTTACTAATCATCTGTCGAGTGTAATTAGATTTAAAAAAAAATAGATTTTGCATTGTAATTCATATGAAATACTCTAAATTGTAAATGTCTTCTTTTTTTAAATGAGGATATGATTTTTTTTAAAAAATATTGACATTCGAAAAATAGGAGAAAATGCTAAATGCTAAATTTTATTTACGAAATTTACGAAAAAAATAAGCAAAGATAGATTAGGAAATGCTAAATGTTAAATTTTAGGAAATGATTGTGTTTGGATACAAAGATAGTACGAGTAAAACTAATGATTTAATAATTTTTTTAAATGCTGAGAAAAATGTGGGGATGACACCTCAGCAAATGTCACCCCTAAACTCTTCATGTTTAATATATAGAGGATGTGTTATATATGTGGGGAGAAAATCTCAGTACAGTAAACCAGACCCAATAAGCAAGCGGTTAAAAGTCCAAAAAAATGAAAGACATAGACGATGTGACATACCAAACTCGAAGGTACACCGGACTCGCTTACGGTCAAAGGGTAGTAAATGCTAATTTTTCGGTCAACCCCGCAATGACCAAAGACTCGTTCAAACCGGTGATTAAAGACGCCTGAATTTAACGGCTGTATCCTTGGAATTAAAGACCATTCATAGCGAATCAAGCGTAGTAAATGAAAACGTTTAACACAGATTCGGAGTATAAAAACAAGGGCAAGAACAAGGAGCACACCAACTTCTTCTACTCGCAATTAGCACTACACACTCAATACGTATTTCTTTGTTCTTGTGTAAACACTCTTAATGAAAAAATACTAAATTCATTTGCTTCCACTTTTTGTGTCTAAATCTTTATTTGATCCATTCAACTCGCCGTGAGCATTTATTTGCTTCCACTTTTTGTGTTTATTGCTCAAAAGCTCTTTGAATCTTCTGTTATTAAAGATAAGCCAAAGTTCTTCAAAAATTTATATTTACAAATTTTGACCGTTGTAATTCCAGTTACAACAGTTTGGCGCTAGAAGGAGGGGGATATGCAAGTATAACTACAACACATAAGATCTGTAATGGAAGGCGACCACAACGCCGTTCAGGAAACCTTGAGTAAGGTCACCAACGACCTGACCACGATGGTCGAAGGGGCAATGACCACAGTAACCCATAATATGGAGAATGTCAACTCCGATCACGTGACATTGACCCAATCAATCACCGAGCTCCGCTCAGCGGTGGTGGGAACACGAGAACCACCGCCAACCACGATATCCGGAAGTAGTGGGAATGGCACCTCGCTCGCAGAATCATTCAACCTTGGGACATGCCAATTCTATATTGGCCCGAACAGCAATATCATGTTGATACCCCATGAGGTGGAGATCGAGTCAATCCCACGAATCTTCCCCCGCCACCTTCTCTCGGTCCGCTCCATTTGACTCCCCCTAACCAAGATCAGAGAACTCTTGTGACCCCAAAGTTCGGGCGTAGGAGCGGCCAAAGCCAATTCGGTCCTCAATTGTGTCTAAATCCTTTTATGTTCCATTAAACTTGCTCCGAGCAATCTACTTTTGTTAATTGCTGAAAAGCCATTCGAATCTTATATTATTAAAGATAAGCCAAATTTTTTTGACAATTCCTATTTATTAATTTTGACCGTTGTAATTCCAGCCACAACAATAATATTCTTTAATAACTAAAATGTATTTCTCTATCTCTCTCTATCTCTTTTCCTCACTGTGATTGGATTTGCAAAGTGTACGATCACTCGGGGAAGAATGCTTTGTTCTAAGCAGTAGAAAGCTCAAATCTGAGCTTTTAGCGATTATTAAGCTTTTAGCGATTGAACTGGGGTGAATAAGTTGTATTAAGTCCAAATTTGGAAATTTGGAGTTTAGTTTTTTCAAATTTAAAAAAATCCAGCTAATCTCAAGTCTCTGGGAATTGTTCTTTGTAACAATGATTTCTCCCCACGAACCGGATTAGCCGAAATTTTATCCTTTTAGATTGTCTAACGTGAATTGATGTATGCTTAGCCACTTCTTTTTTTTTTTTTTTTTGTCAACAGTCTTGATACCTAACCCTATTCAGTGAACCAAATCGGGGTATCGAGTTTACATAGGTGAAATCTGATGGGTAGACTCGAGCACCTCGTGCTAACTTGTCTGCCACTGTGTTGCTTGTGCACGGGATTTGTGTGATAGAGAAATAGGTGAAAACCTCCTTGCTCCTCTTGAACTCCTCCAACTGTAACGTAAATGCCGGCCACTCATTCGGTGTAGACACCATCTTCACCAATTCTGAGCAGTCTGTAGCAAAAGCTATCACCGTCTTGTGGTTTGCAATCATGCAATGCATCGCCCAGATGAGCGATTCCAATTCAACGTGTAGCGGGGATAGGCATATTCGTAGATTACGGGCCCCCATAATCTTTCCTTCAATTCCCTCCTGAAAGCAAAACCATCCTAAACCAGAAAATTTATCCCCTTCCTTCCATGATCCGTCAATATAGCATGTGAACCCGTTGTATTCATTTTGTTCATTTATTCCCTTATTGAGACCCGGTTGTTGGGGATATATATCAGGTTCACTATTTTGTGCCGGTTCCCAAGTTGCTATTTCTGTTTCCGCTATCCTCAGAATCTCTTGTGGGTTTCTATCTACATTTGAGAACACCTTGTCGTTCCTTGCTTTCCAAATGTTCCACACAATCCACGGAAACATTATATTCTTTTCCTCATCTGGAAGTCTCCAAAATAGATGATCAAAATTTGCGAAAACCGTTGTCATCGGGAAAACTCCCGGGGCCGATGGAATATGAGAGAGTGCCTATGTTTGTAGTGCTGGTGGGCATTCAAACAATACATGGTTGATCGTTTCCCCCTCCACACCACACCTAGAACATTGTGTGTCACAATTTATTCCTCTAGCACGTAGGTTCGCTGTGACCGACAGACACCCCGAGATTGCTTGCCATATAAAATGTCGTAATTTCGGTGGACAAGTCAATTTCCATGATTGAGCCTGTAACTTCTTTATATCTGGACCGTAAAAGTAGTTGTCGCCGTTGTCTGTGATTTGTTGGCCAACCTGATATACCGACTTTACCGTATATTTCCTTGATTTCGTATAGTGTCAACCAGTCGTATCTGGTCGATATATACTACTGATGTGTATTCCACGTATCAGTTCCACATCGACGGTTCGATGATTACGTTTATCAATTCCAGGTTCCACGTTTGTGTCGCTGGATCAACCAAATGGTTGACCCTGAGATTTGGGTAATAATTGTACCCTTTGCATGTTGCTGACCTCGGGGGAGAGGATGGTATCCATGGGTCATTCCATACTGATATGGTGCCCCCTGAACCAACTCTTTTGATGAGCCACTTCTCTTTTACTATTGTTTTTAGGACAATTGTTTGGACCCATGCCTCGTAGTCAACAAAACCAGAAGATAGTGGTGGTGAAGAAAACGTCGGCGGTGAAGAAATCAATGGCGGTGGTGGTGGTAGTGCTAATTTCTAAGTAACGCCCCCGTGAAACTGTTGGTGAATGGAAGATTGGTACAGTCGCTCGGCAGAGTTATATATTTTCCCGTTGACGGAACTTTTGATCCTTTCGTTGTTGGGTAATTAAATTTCATATTTCTCTTCTTTTTGTTCTTTTTTGGGATTTATCAATTCAATCGATTGTTGTCGATATCTGAGTACATAATTTTGATGCTTGCAAAGTGTTTGATACAATATTTGAGTATATCTCAGACATCAATTCAATCAAATTTTAGATGTTAATATAAAAGTTAATCAATAACAAAATTAGTTAACGTGAATTATTAACATATTATTATTATTCTTATCTGTATAATTATGTATAACTTGTTATTATCATTGTTATCATGTTAACCTATTTATGTATAAATTACATGTTTTAACATAAATATTACGGGCAGCTGTTTGGTGAGAGACCCTCCCAAACATGGAAGATTGTTTGGTGAGAGACCCTCTCAAACTTTTTCAGGACACTCCCTCTCTCAGCACCCCCCCAATTGGGAACCATCGTGTGCGGAACAGAAAATCGAGAGTGCTAGAAAGGCCTGTGTTCAGACATCCCCTGTTGATTCCCACTCCTACAAAAGAGAGAGATGCACCGCCTCTCGGCACCAGACCCTTCGGGGAACCATTCTAATGAGGGAAGGGAATTCAGCAGGGACCCGAGGGAACTCTCGTACTTCAAAACGGCGTCGCATACTTCTCATCGATCTCCTCCTCACCATATCTGGAGAGAAAAGACACCAAGGGAAAGTCACAACAGCTCTGATCACTCGGAAACTTCTCGTTTGGCCCGCCTCCCCCCCCCCCCTCGAAAGAAATTTGGACAGGGAAGCTTTCCCACCTACACAACCTCTTCAAACGGTTGAAGAAATTTATGAAGAACTACAAGAGGTGTCCATCCAGTACATTAACTGTGGAGATCCTATAGAAAGTGCAGCAAGACATCAACGTGTCATACAAGGAGAAGAGCGAGGCCTTATAGCAGAAACTGCAGCAAAGATTTTTGCCGCAAATGCCCTCCTTAAAGGAGAAAGCTCTCATCCCAGAGGGAAAACAACATAGAGAGAAACCTCTAGTCTTCATGAAATTGCTGAAGGATCCTGCCCTGATCCCCCAAAGAAGAGAAGAGGACGCCCTTCCTCAAAGAAAGCGACAAAACACGCAACCTATAATTGCGGGTGCTTGCTCCCGTAAGCTGAAAGCACACCAACTTCGAAACACACCAGTTCCAAGAGTAACCCAGGCTAGAGCATCTCCAAGCATGGACCAACTAGGACATCAGCTTCCTCAACAGCCTACTTCGCAGAGAGCGGCACCTCAGAATGCAGCGAGGACCCCTGCCACAGATGGAACACTCCGACAATTATTTCTCCTGGCGTGGAGTCCGACACACGCATTTGGTCCACTGCAGACTTGATCGAGTTGTATCCAACAGTTCTTGGGCTGAATTGTTTCCCTCCGGGAGATGCAGTTATCTTAACTTCGAAGGCTCAGATCATCGACCCGTGGTCTCCTTTTTTGAGCAAGCTGGACCAGGAAAGCGTGGCCTCTTCAGATATGACAAGAGTTTTAGAAACAACCCGGAGATCACTAAAATTATCTCAGAAACTTGGCCTGTTATCCCATCCGATACAGTGGAACAAAGAATCTCAAAATGCAGACAGGCTATTTCTAGATGGAATCGTGTCCACCATCAAAATAGCCAGAAAACCATAACTTTGGAGAAAGAAAATTTGGAGAAAGCAATGGCGTCGCCAATCCCTGAAGAACCCTGAATCCAGGAAATTAATCAAACATTAAAAAAGGCATACAAAGAAGAGGAGGAATACTGGCGACAAAGAAGTAGAACCCTGTGGCTCACCCTTGGCGATAAAAATTCTGGGTTTTTCCATGCCATCACACGAGGAAGGAGAACCATGAACAAGTTTTCAATCATCGAAAATGCTGAGGGACAAGCTGTATTTGAAGAAGAGGAGATTTTCTAAGTAATTGGCTCATACTTCCAAGACCTCTTCATCTCTCGATCCACCAATGCCTCAGAAACAGTTGCTCGTGCCCTACAACCTTGTATCTCCTCGGCAACAAACGATAAACTCATCTCTGACCCGACAAGAGAAGAAATCCGCTCTGCTTTATTCTCCATTCATCCCGATAAAGCTCCGGGACCCGACGGGTTTTCTGCAAGTTTCTTCCAAACTAATTGGGAAGTGGTAGGACCAGAGATTGTGTCTGAGATCAGGGATATCTTTGCATCCGGTATGCTACCAAGATCAATCAACAATGCTCATATCCGATTAATCCCAAAGATTCCTAGTCCAAAAGCAGTCTCGGATTACAGACCGATTGCGCTCTGCAATGTGTACTACAAGATAATCTCAAAAATCCTCACTAAACGTCCACAACCAGTCCTCAATGACATCATTTCCGAAACACAGTCTGCGTTTGTACCTGGAAGATCGATCTCCGACAATGTCCTCATCACCCATGAGACCCTGCAGTTTCTTAAGGGATCCGGTGCTACAAAACACTGTTCAATGGCTGTAAAAACCGATATGAGCAAAGCCTACGATAGGCTTGAATGGAATTTCATTATGGCGGTTTTGGAGAGAGTTGGCTTCCATGCCAAATGGATCAACTGGATTTTTCAATCCATCTCCACTGTCTCTTACTCATTTCTTATTAACGGAGCAGCTCAAGGGGCAGTAACCCCACATCGAGGAATACGCCAAGGAGACCCACTTTCCCCCTATATTTTTATCCTTTGCGGAGAAGTTCTCTCGGGACTATGCAAAAAAGCCTAATATAACGGATTACTTTCCGGGATCCGTGTCTCGACGGGAAGCCCAAGAATAAATCACCTTCTCTTCGCAGACGACACCATGTTTTTCTGTAAAACAAATACCCGGAGTTGCGAAGCTCTCCTGGATATCTTGGAAACGTATAAGTCTGCATCTGGGCAAATGGTTAACCCACACAAATCTTTCATCACTTTTTCCCGGAAGACTCCACCAGAGATCAGAGAACAAGTGAAGCTTAAACTCGGAATTGAGGTTGAGGGAGGCCAAGGCAAGTACTTAGGCCTACCGGAAAGCTTTGGGCGAAGGAAAAAGGATCTGTTTATGCAGATTGTTGATCGAATCCGCCAAAAAGCAATCAGCTGGTCTTCCCGTTTCCTTTCAAGTGCCGGGAAACTTACCATGATAAAATCAGTCTTATCCGCTATCCCTATGTACTCAATGACCTGCTTTAAACTCCCAGCAAGTTTATGCAAAAGAATCCAATCAGCACTGACGAGATTCTGGTGGGATGCAAAACCGGGGAAAAAGAAGATGTGCTGGATCTCTTGGAATAAACTAACAAAATCGAAGAGAGAAGGGGGGCTTGGATTCCGTGAAATTCAAAATTTCAACAATGCACTTCTAGCTAAGCTCTGCTGGCGTATCCTCAATAGACCAGCTTGTCTTCTATCCCGAGTTCTTTGCGGGAAGTATTGCAAAGACCAACCCCTGCTCGTGGTTAAAGCACCTGCTGCTGCATCGCATGGTTGGAGGGGAATCTTAGTTGGAAGGGATCTCCTTTCAAAACAATTGGGGAAAGTAATTGGGGACGGCAAAGACACATCAATCTGGAATGATCCGTGGATCTCCTTAACCGCCCCTTGTACCCCCCATCGGTCCTCCAACTTTTCTCACAAAGGATTTGAAAGTATCGGAACTCATATCCGAAGAATCGCAAGAGTGGAACAGAGGAAAAATCGAGGAAATCCTACCAGAATATGCTGCGGACATACTCTGCCTCAGGCCGAGCAAAAAAGGAGCAGAGGATTGCTATGCTTGGATACCGGCAAAAACAGGAGACTATTCCTCGAAATCCGGTTATCACAGCTCAGTCTCTGAGATCCCTCAACCAGAAGCTCAAGCTATAATCAATCTCAATTGGCATTCTGATATTTGGATGGGAAACTTCTCCCCAAAATTGAAACTCTTTCTCTGGAAAGTTGTTCAAAAGGCTCTTCCTGTGGGAGAGAACCTTCTTACCCGTGGCTTGTTAGCTAATTCCTGCTGCATTCACTGCAGGGAGCTCGAAACAACAGAACATATGTTCTTCCACTGCCCGTTCTCGCAACAAATCTGGTCGCTACTACCTACAAAAATAATAACTGATGCCTCTGCTCTCACAGATTTTGCCTCAGCTCTATCGACGTCGAAACATATGATCTGTCTCCCTCCAACCGGTGTGGGACCTGGCCCTGTGTTCCCATGGGTGTGTTGGGCTATTTGGACTATAAGAAACCACCATATTTTCGAAAGCAGATCTTTTAGTGCAGAGTATCAAAGGCAATCAGGGAAGCAAGAGAATGGCAAACAGCCAAAATCCTGGAAATCTCATCAAAACCCGTCACCTATGGAAGATCTCTCTGCCAACAGAGATCAGGAGAGATCACCTGCCATTCTGACGCAACTTGGATAAGCGATACAAAATCAGCAGGGACAGGTTGGGTTTTCCTTAATCACAATCAATCTGAATTGAGTTTTGGAATTTCTTCGGAACTATTTGTCAACTCTTCACTGATGGCTGAAGCCCTTGCGATCCGCTCAGCTTTAAACCATGCCCTCGAGATGGGTTTCATCAATCTCTGCCTTAAGTCAGACGCTCAGGAACTTGTCCGAGCCATATCAACGCAAGAACCAATCAAGGAAATCTACGGAATTCTCTTCGATATTAAAGTTCTAGCTGCCTTATTTCTATCTATTTCTTTTGTTTTTATTCCACGATCCCTAAACGGAAGAGCCGATGCCCTTGCAAAGAGCTCCCTCCATAGTCTCTCCTCTGTACTTCCTGTTATGTAAAACTCTTTTCCTTAATGAATTAGTCGTTCAAAAAAAATATATAAATATTATATGTATATCTAATATTTTAACACGTTAATACAAATTTTAATCAGATATTTTATATGTTAGCATGTTATAATTGTCAGATATTATTGTTAACATGTTATTATCATTGTTATCATGTTATTAATCATATGAGAGAAAGACTAATTTTTTTTTCTAAATTGATATATCTATATATATAAAGTTACCTTTGTTATCTCCTCATTACGCCACCTCAGCAACTATTTTTTTTTTTTTTAAAACACACAAAAAACTTTTAAAAAATTTCATAGTTATAATCTTTGGGCTTGAAATAAATATAACTCTATATATAAATATGGGTTTCAAGTATAAATTGTTTCATAGTTATTTCTATGAATTATCACACATTCACACTAACGGACAAACACATAAAAAAACGCAGACACATTTGTTTCCAAAGTTAACTTTTTTGATTCAGCTGCCCAGGACAAAAAAGATACAATACCTTTACCCATCTACACCATAATTGAAAAAAGCAAAATTATACACTATGTATTAACTCTATGAAATGTCAACTCTGATAAAGCTCTATGATCTCTGTAATTAATTTCTTAAACAGAAAAAGCTAACATGTGCTTTTTTTGCAGGGGTTCCATCTTCATATTCCACAACTTCATCATTGAGCATCTTTGGCATAGTGATTGCTTCACCAAGTAAATAAGGATTGTAGTATAACCCTTCTCTTATTTGTACCATTGTAATAAGATATTATCCAAAAAATCAGCAAACATGTAATAAGAAAATAGAAATATACCAAAGTTTATTCCAACCAATTGGACAATCATGTGACAACAAAATCACGTGACAACTGCTCTCTCCTCATTCCGCCACCTCATCAACCATTTTTTTAATGAAAAAAACACAAAAACTTAAAAAATCTCATAGTTATAATATATGTGTTTGAAATAAATATAAATCTATATATAAATATGGGCTTCAAGTATAAATTGTTTCGGTTATTTCTATGAATTATCACACATTGACACTAACGGACAAACACATAAAAAACGCACACACCTTTGTTTCCAAAGTTAAAAATTTTCGTTCAGCTGCCCATGACAAGAACGATATAACATCTTTACCCATCTACACCATAATTGAAAAGAGCAAAGGTAAAGATTATGTATTAACTCCATGAAAGGTCAACTATGATAAAGTTCTATGGTCTCTGTAATTAATTTCTTAAGCAGAGGAAAGCTAACATGTCCTTATGTTGCATGGGTTATCTCTTCATATTCCACATCTTCATTATTGAGCATCTTTGGCATAGCGATTGCTCCACTAGATAAATAAGGATTGTAGTGTAACCATTCTTTTACATGTATCATTGTAATAAGTTATTATCGAAAATATCAGCAAACATGTAATAAGAAATAGAAATATACCAAAGCTTATTCCAACCAATTGGACAATCACATGACAACAGTAATTTGATCTTTGGGTGGAAAACAAAAACACCACAATGACAATTAAGAATGATTGTCGGTGACTTCAACTCTCGCTTCTGGCTTCTTCCGCCGGTAGTTGCTAGATCCGAGAATTAGGAAAAGCTGTCATTTGATATGTGATAGTTTGACAATCAATAAAGGGAATTTCTGCAGCCGCCGTGAATATAACCTCTGATGATGGCGACAAAATCACATTTTCTCAATTTTTTTTTGATTGGGGTTTTTAGACGTCTTCGACTTATGAATGAACGACGTCCACACTTACGGAAAATTGATTCAATTTGATGGATTTTTAAATCTAATATTGGAAAGTTGGGCTTGGACCGTAACAAAACCTTTATATGTGTGTTAAATATGGAGATAGATATTAAAAAAAATCGGAAAAAGTAAAACCAATAAAGAGGATTCAAATCTAACGTAAACAATATTGGAAATAATAATAAAAATTGGGAAAAAAACAAAAACAAAAACAAAATATTAATCGAGGAAGACGAGATTAACGATCCTAAAATTCTCTGCAACTATCTCCATCCTAAACGCACAATATCTGACCCTAAATCGACGATAAACTCACCACTCGTCACCTATATTTCAGATTCCCCCATCTCGGTCTGCCACTCGCCACATGTGTGTACTAATAGACGGAGTAAATATCCATCCATTTACTAACCCGTATGAGTTGCGTTAAAACAACAAATCTACACAGAACTAATAACAAAGACCAACTAAAAATTAGACACTTCCCAAAACTTAAAAATGACAAAACTTTCATTTAAAAAAAACAACTAATTGCATAAATAGACAACCAAAGAGAAAAAATAAAATATGCATCATCCACTAAACAAACACATAAATAAATTTAAATTTAATATGTCGAGATATGTCAGATAATTTGAACTAATTAAGACATAAATTGGGAAGTATAATACGCACAACATCCCCTCCGAGTATGGTTTTTTTACCACCAAGTATTCTTTGTGCATATTGGTATCAGATTATTTGTCCACCAAACAAATAGCTATGACAATAAAAGTAACAAGTAACAGATTGGGGGTACCTCATGGATTGGTGTCTCTGTATTGGGTGTGTCAAAACTATTCTCCGGTATTGCATTCTCTTTTGAGAGGTGAATGATGTGTTGGGGTGTAGATGAGGCAGAGATTGATGCCTTGAAGTGTGTTGGGGAAGGGGGTTTTGTTCGACGTTTATTTTTCTGCTGGACTGAACTGAGACACTGGGTAGAAAATTTTTCTATCTGGGAAGACTTCATGGCTTTAAGTTTATCCTCAAGTATTTTTACCCGACCACACAATTCCTGAACTTGAGATAGAAACCATTGGTTCTGATTTTCAGCATGAACAACCTTCATAAAGTCATCGATATGCTTCTATTTACGATGAGAAGCATTCTTCGGCGATATTTTCCGAGGGTGTAAAGTAGACCGGGATTATGATTGTGTCTGCTTGGTCCTTCTATCCACAATGTGTCTTTTGTGGATACCTTTCACTTGTATATGTAGGTGAACAATCAATGGCTCTATTGCATCTCCTCCGGGTCAAACAAACTTTTTAAATACATGACCCGTATTTACCGGCCGTTCCAGGTAAGCAACTTTCCTGTCTATAATTTCGTCATCCCATTCTCTCAATTCCTCAATTTGAGGTTGGATGAGAGGGATCAGGGGATGGACCAGAAGCTGTAAAATGAAGCAAAAATAAGTGTGTAAATTTCTGAATGAAGCTAAAAGAAGTAAAAAATATGATTCAACGTACATTTTTATCAAACTCAACATCAAGCACATCAGTATGAGAGAGTACATTACTTTTGCGGAGTTTTACACCAGGCCACCGTAGTAGTGTGGGATGTTCAACATCATTAGGTAACTTAGAGGGCGGAATTGAGATAGCACGGAATGCTACAAGCTGTAAGACGAGTGGGAAACCTAGCAAGAGAAAGGTGGAATGATGCATTTGCTGCATGTAAGCTCGTACAAGGTCTTCCATTTTGCCTAGAATTTTGATCCCGATACGCATACATGATATGGTTTTGAGAAAAGATTATCTATCCGAAGGAAAACTGAGGAATCCATCAAGATTCTCCAACATCCGGACATATTTGGGAGTGGGTTTGTGTACATGTGTGTTTGCAACAAGTACACCGTCGACTATTAGAAGAAACACTAGATGGAGTCTTCTTTCACTTGGCATGTATGGCTCTTTTTGAGCATATAGCCAATGTCACCTAGGGTTGTTTTAGCATCGCTTCCAAAGAGCTCTCTCCAGTACAGATCAGGCACGACCTTGTTGGGTGCCTGGTAATTTGAGTTGTAATCTTCTGGGAACTCACCACTTGGCAATCATATAACAGTTCCAAACTCCTTAAGCCCAAAGTGGAAAGGATGTCCACCAAATACTATCCACAAATCATATATTTTTTTGCTAACAACATGCCTGGTGAGAAAGGTGTGGATGAGCCTGCATGATATAGGACATCTTAGTGCAGGTAGGTCGAATAACTGGCCAAAATAAGATTCTCTAATAGCCTCAAACTCTGGTGTATCCCTTAGGACATCGTGTAGGAACGAAAGTGTGTCTGGTTTGGAATAAACATTGATACGGTTGATTGGGTATATGTCTGTCGCAAACAAACGTGGCAGTAGTCTTGTATCTCATTCTGTTGTAGGGTCGGAGGCTGATGGAACATCAAAATGAATCAGTTCATTTCGAGTAAAACATTTAAAAATTGGGTTCAGAATAGATAAAAGTGTTTCCAAAAACAAAAAATTTTAAAAACATGGTTCAGAATTGAGTCAGTTCGATTGGTCTACAACATCGAATATCGTCATCTACATGCTTAGAGATTCGAAGCAGTTTTAGGTTGTTGCAAAGATTATCCAAAATCTATTACCAGTATGACAGAAGACTTAAATTATAGCGATAGGGGTTTTTACCTTCCATGTAGGGGTCGTCAAAGCAGTAAACGAGGAGATTCGAAGCAGTAGACGAAGTAAATCAATTGTTGGTGAGAAGAATAAACCGAAAAAGAAGGGTTTGCGGATGAGCCAACCGAGAAGCTGGGGGTCTGGCTCGGCCGGAAGTACGGAATACGGCGGATGTTAACACCGTTCATTACTTTTTTCTATCGGGTTTAGTCGCCGGCGAGTTTAGATCTAAGTTTTTTACAGTTTTGGTAAAAGGGTCGTGTGTAATAAGAAGTTACAGAATCAGGTAAGTCAGAGAAGGGTATAATTGTCTTTGGAAAGGGTGAAAGTGTAATTAGACTTTGGTAAAGTGACTTACAGTATAATTAAGAGAAATTGATCAAAATAGCACTTTTTGAAAACTTTCTGACCAAACTAGCACCCTAATAAAAAATCCCCATTTTTAGCATTCATTAAACAGGCAAAATACAATTTTGCCTAAAACATTTTAGATCTCGATTTCGAATCATAGCCGCCGATCGATATAAAAAATGAAAATTACCCAGAATTAGATCGGGAAATTTGGCGTCTAGCACGTTTCGGCGACTCTCGACGGAGCAACGCCGGTGTGGAAGGAGCAGGGGCGATTAAGACTCCTAGAGCGATGATCAGAGCATCGATCTCGAGAACCGAGATGTTGTAAGGGATTTGCTTAACAAATTTTGTGTAAGAGGAATTGAGCTTGGAAACCGAAGCGGCGGAGCCAAATCCGACTTTGCCTTCTTTAAGATCGGTGATGTTGATGAATCCTAGTTTTCGATGGTTTGCTAGAGTGTGTTGGAGAGAGTACGAGGATGCGTAGATCGTTTTTAATGATAGAGAGTGGATGTTTCCCGGCGAGAGATGTTGTCCAATGTTGTCTTGGACCATTGTTGTCTTGTAGCAAAATGTTGTCTTGTAGCAAAAGCTATTGACCTGTGTGGATAATGACAGGAGTTTGAGAAGATGAAGGAGAAGAACCCAGAAAACTTCAGGCTGGACTTTGCAGTGAGCAGAGAGCAGACGAACGACAAGGAAGAGAAAATGTACATTCAGACAAGATGAATGGCAGAGTACGCAGAAGGGCTGTGGGAGTTACTGAAGAAAGACAACACCTTTGTTTACATGTGTGGTCTTAAGGGTATGGATAAGGGTATCTATGAGATTATGGTCTCACTTGCTGCTAAAGATGGTAAGGCACATTCATTTAATTTTTGGGAACCACCCAAGTCTCCCTCCACATGGTTTTAACTTGGCTTTGAACAGGGATCGATTGGTTGGAGTACAAGAAGCAATTGAAGAGGAGTGAGCAGTGGAATGTTGAAATCTACTAAGGAAGCTTGTGAGGGGTTTATTATTATTATTATTATTATTATTATTATTATTATTATTATTATGTAGATAAAGCCGATGCATTGTCAATTCTTCAAATTCTGCTACTTTCTTCTTCCTTCACTTGTTCTTGATGGAGGATTTTCAATAACATTCAAAAGAGAGAGTCATTACCCACCAAACTATTCTTTCTTGCAACAGTATATTGTGTTTTGGTGTTTTCTGAGAATTAAAAAAAAGGCCAATAAGATTAGGAGACGTGTGTAAAGAGAAGATTGTGAAGATTTACAGTGAAGAAAAAAGAACATGATAAAATGAAAACAAACATGTTTAGAGGATTTTGTTGGAAGCTAGTGTGGTTCTGATTGTTATGTTAAGATCTGGAAACTCAAGAGTGCTTTTTGCGGCTTTTATTGGATTAATTTTGCTAAATTGGAAACTTGTTCAATCGGATAAATGAGTTTTGAATCATGTTTTCTATCAATTTGAGATTCACATTAGTCGATTTCCTGATGCATCACAACACATTCTTGTATGCTTCTTTTGGTGACAATTTATTGATTTTTGCAACAAAAAGGCCGCTGGTTGCTGAGGTGGAAGGGTCGAAATGCACTGTTTTTGGAGTGCGGCCACTTGTACACGGCCAATCCTTGGCCATATCAATCTCTTGTAGCTCTGCATCACCCCATTTTTCTGTTAGTTCTTTTTATCTCACACTAAGTCCATAAGTAAAAGAACAACAAATCCAAGACTCAAAACAAAACTTTGACCCCAAAAAGTTGGATTCTTATTGACGATAATACACACACACTAAATTGTTGTTATTTTTTTACTTTATATGTACATGCAGAGGAATTTTCAGCAAGGAAATTATCCACAACATCTTCGTTTTGGGCAAGCGTCAAACTGATAGTTACACCACTTAGATCACTGGTTCATGTTAAAAGATAAAAAAGTATAAATAAAACACATAGCTTATTGTATTTTACCTGCAGGTGCTGTATACAAGAGTGCCCCCTTGTTTCAACAATCTAAATCCATTTCTCAATAGATTCAACTGCAAACAAAGACCCTGGCAATGATCGCCACAGAGGTAATAGCAAGGACAGATGCATGTGAGACACAAACGGCCTTATGGAATTTACCTGAAGAGTTGACAGATTTATATTCATTCTCTCAGCGTCCAGTACACGGCGTTCCAGCGTTGTCCAACCCCATTGCTCAAATTTCTGGATATGCTTGATTGAACCATCATGTGTGCACTCTGCGTCCACAAGAACCTGCAAAACCACACTTCAGTTCTCTAGTTATGTTACTTCTTTTAAGTGATTGTATCTGCAGATCACAACTTTGTATTTTGAGATGAAGCTCAAGCACTTGGATTTCGTTCAAGCCGCAGCCATTTACTTGGCCGTCTGTTTGTCGGCGCTCTACGATTTATCTTATTGTAAGCCATCTTTAAAAGAAACTGATCATTTTTCATCATTTGTATCTTTCTTTCTTTGCGTAGCCAAACAAAAACACATGTTCTGATAATCTGATGCTTCATTTACGGATGATAATCAACAATTAATATATTAATTTAGAGCTTTTCTTGTTTCTTGTTCATTTACGAAAGCTTTCCTAAATTAGTTATATAGTTTCTGAAATGGTTCCTAAATACGTTTCATTTCAAGAAATACGTTATATATGTTCCTAAATACGATTCATTTTCAAGAAAGGGTCATTTTTCATCATTTGTTCATTTCGGAAGACTTTCCGAAATACGTTATATATGTTCCTAAATACAATTTATTTTCAAGAAATGATCATTTTTCATCATTTGTTCATTTCGGAAGACTTTCCGAAATACGTTATATATGTTCCTAAATACGTTTCATTTTCAAAAATGATCATTTTTCATCATTTGTTCATTTCGGAAGACTTTCCGAAATACGTTATATATGTTCCTAAATACGTTTCATTTTCAAGAAAGGATCATTTTTCATCATTTGTACATTTCAGAAGTCTTTCCGAAATACGTTATATATGTTCCTAAATACGATTCATTTTCAAGAAATGATCAGTTTTCATTATTTGTTCATTTAGGAAGTCTTTCCGAAATACGTTATATATGTTCCTAAATACGTTTCATTTTCAAGAAATGATCATTTTTCATCATTTTTTCATTTAGGAAGTCTTTCCGAAATACGTTATATATGTTCCTAAATACGTTTCATTTTCAAGAAATGATCATTTTTCATCATTTAAATCTTTCTTTATATCTTTGTGTAGACAAAACAACAACACATTTATTCTGATGCTTCATTTACGCATGAAAATCAACAGGAAATATGCTTCATTTGTACATATTTTGGAGGATCTTCCTAAATATGTATGATACATTACTAAATTAGGATAACACTAATTTATCATCATTGTAACTAGTAAAGTCAGAGGCAAACAATAAAAATTTTCACATAAAATGAAGATGCAAGTGGCAAAGATAGAGCTGTTTGATTCAGAGGCAAACAACAAAAGATACAAACCCAATGTCACATGGTCCCTCGTGGATCTCGACACCGACATTATATTATTCAATCTTTTTATCGCATAATTACATATCATAAGTTGATTGACAAATTTAGAGTTAAGTATGTAAATAAGATGGTAACTATTTAACTTTAAGAAAAGGATTTGTTTCTTCTTTCTTTACCTCGGAAGAGAGCAACCAAAAATATCAAAATGGCTTCTCTTCTCCTGTTTCCAACATCATATTCCTATACAAACATCTTTTAATTTTCCCCATAAACATATGAGATGAAATGGTTAAAGGTAGCAATGACGTGTTCGCCGAGCGGTCATTGAATAAATTCGCGACCAATAATTGAGGTATGATTTTAGTGGAAATCAACAGGAAATATCGTTTTTTATAGTTTTTTGTTTTTGTTCATTTAGGAACACTTTCTGAAATACGTTATATATGTTCCTAAATACAATTCATTTTCAAGAAATGATCATTTTTAATCATTTGTATCTTTCTCTATCCATTGTATATTTCATCATTTGTTCATTTAGGAACACTTTCCGAAATACATTAATTGGATTTGACGATAAGCTTTTACTACTTAGGTGATTCCCTACACTGGTTTCTGAACTGTTTCTTGGTTAAACAGAATTTCAATTGGATTTTGGTATGGCGAGCTTATTGCAAACAGCTTTTACTAAATACGTTATATATGTTCTTAAATGGTTCATAAATATCTTGCACTTCCATACATGATCATTTCTTGTTGATTTAGGAAGACTTTCCTAAATACGTTATATATGTTCTTAAATGGTTACTAAATACCTTGCATTTCCATAAATGATTATTTCTTGTTGATTTAGGAAGGTTTTCCTAAATACGTTATATATGTTCCTAAATGGTTCCTAAATACCTTGTATTTCCATAAAGAATACTTTAAAGTTTACGAAAACCATTCCTAAATGTGTATTCTTATCGAGTCTTTATCTGTTACATATGAGATATATGATTATTTTGTGATATATTGCTATCCAATGAAATATCATTATTCCATTAATTTTGTAGTATTTTATAAATTGCATTCTTATTCTTGCTGATTTTTTTATCCTTCTTGTAAATGCAGTTTATTGCTTCGTTCTATCAACATGTAGTTTATTGTCTATGGTTAAAGTTTCTAAAGTATATGGTTAAACTTTCTTAACGATTCAGGAAAGCCTTCCTAAAATATTTGAAATCCTTCCTAAATTTTTTTAAAAACTTCCTAAATCGTTAAGATCAACTTTGCTGCTAACAAAATCACATAACTTTTTTTTTGTTTGACATCATCACATAACTAAAATGCTCATTTATTAAAAGGAGACAATCGTCTATCAATTTACAATACTCCAATCACAATATCACAGAAGATCTGGAAAGAGTTTTGAAAGGGAAACATTATTGACGAGCTTTACAATAATATATTGATTATGCAGAGCGTAGCTTCACACGTTTGTTTGTGTTTGAAAGGGCAGTTCTCAACGTCCCACCACACTGAAGTTTTTGCCGTTGCAAATTTCGCATATGCCGCTTCTCCGCTCGTCGATGTGGTGAGTATATTAGGACATTACTTCTTGTCCAGTGCTCCGTAAGCTCTTCAAGATCGTCTCCTTCACTCACAAAACAAGATCAGTCTTACACAAAAGAAACAAAAAAACATAATATAAGAATATCAATATTGTCTTCCTAAATCTTCAAATTAAGACTTCTAAAAGTTTAGACAATGCCTAGATTAGTTCATATGGAATATCAATGGTTTTGAATAATTTAACAATGATCTTTAAAAGTTTAGGAAAGTCTTCCTAAATCTTCAGAAAGTCTTTCCTAAATTTAGGAAGTCTTCATGAATTTTTAGGAAGTATCCATAATGTTTTAAGAAGCCCTAAGTGATGTTTTTGTCTCAATGTGGCACAATTGAAGCAGTCACACATTTTACTTGTAATTGTGCTTTTTCAAGTTACATTTTGTAATATGTGGGATAAATATGATCCTCAAAAGTTGGTTTTTTGTTCAAATTGCTCTGTGCTTGGTGAATTTTCAGACATAAACGGATTTAGGTAGAGTTTCCTAAATGTTAAAAAAATCTTACTAAATTTTAGGTAGAGCATTCCTAAATGTGTATTATGGCTTCTTAAATTTGAGTTTTGTATAAATAGACACAAAAGTTCTCATTTACACATTTAGGAAGGCATTCCGCTTTATTAAGCTTTTAATGTCAGATATGTCAAATTTATTAAGCTTCATAACACTTGTATGGACTTAACCTTAACCAACCACAAATGGCAGATTTTTTTTCTTTGGCAATCACATTAACCTCGAAAAAATATTTCTAGGACTTGAATATAGTCAACCAAACAACCTAATCACTGGGATTCCATTCAAGTAAACACAACATTTTTAGGGTGATGAAACATGAATTCAAACACAAACCACGAGAGATGAGGCAAAAACAACTCATGGAAAGCCACAAGCATTCTACAACACACATTTACACTAAACCATAAAGTTTGACTAATAAACCCCAATTTACCAAAATATCACTAAATCGCTCCATAATTAAACAACATTAACCTCACACAAGCATCCAAAACCAACCCCAACCAAGCAAATCAGTGGTGAAAAGGAGAGAACATGACGAAAAAGAACTAAATTTGACAACTAAAAAAAGGACAGAATGTTGCACAAATTCAATAGAAAAGGAACTTCAAATCGCAAGCAGAAAAACATAAACAACAAACAGAGCAGAAGATGAACTTACTGAGAGATAACAGTGACATGGTCACGTAAGATGGCTGACGAAAAAGTGGGCTGGACGGAGGTACTGGCTGGATTGAGATTTGAGAGATAGTGGTTACGAGAGAACGTTTCTCTCGAGAAATCCCCAAATAGAAACATCTTACCAAATCTGAAAATCTCAAATCGAAAAAAGAAGTTGAGAAATCTGGCGACAAAGACGAGAAATTAAACTAGTCCGATGATCAAAGACGAGAAATCCGGCGACGGAATATAGGGATTGAAGTCCCAGAGAAAAGGGGAAAATGGTCGGCCTCAACGAGAGAGAAGATAGATTTGCATTGTCGACTTTTCTTTTTTGATAGTGTGGTTTATTAACAAAGATGATAGTTTAGTCATTTTCCCTTTAAATGAATGCTAATTTTGAGATTTTTAGTCTTGGATGTTAAATTATTAAATTTTACGTTTTTTGGTACTATTTTGTAGAATTGCCCTATAATTAATTATATGTTATTATTATGTTTGGCCCACCTTCACACAACAACATTTTAGTTTAATGAAAGTAATAGTAAGAGGGTTTTGGTCAAATCATACAAATAAACAGTATTGTAATAGTGTCGATTCCGAAAAACTAATTTTGCTAATATAAATTGTTAGATATTGCTAGTGCCCAAAATTTTTTCTTTTCGGTCACTCTTATACCGGACATGTACGACTTTTTTTTCATTCAGGATACTTTTGTCTGTCTTTGTGGTTTTTTTTTTTTTTTATATAAGAAATTGGTAAGACATCATAAATAAATAGATTGCGCACAAATGAAAAGAGAAGACCAAAAAAAATTGCATAAAGCAACACGTGACTCTTCATTTCTTGGGAAAGTTACAGCGAAGAGAGAAGAAGAATTGCATGTGAACGAACTTCTCTCTTTCTCTCTCCTATGATATAAGAAAACAAATGGCCCGTGAACCAAAACTTCAACTTCACTTAAATCCAATGGAAGCTACAGAAACCAAGCTGTCCTCCTTCGTCTTTTGAACAATATGAGACCAATACAATACTTACCAAAAGTTTATTAATAATACGATTAGAAGAAAAACTACATAAGACAAATAATTGGTATTGTACCATTACTCGTCCTTTTTCTCAAGCATTGGAGAAGAGAGAGAGAGAACAAAGCTTCAACAATGGAGAAGGAAGGATGTGAGATCGAAGCTTTAGATATTGATTACAACATCTTTTTACGGAAGATTAATGTTAATCCTTTCGGAATCTTTACACGGAAATCGGTTCCGGAAGCTGACCAGCCGGTTAAGACAGAAGAAGAGCCATGGAAGCTTGAGCATGGAACCTGCAACAAAGTCAAGCATGTACTAAAAGGAGTGACTTGCAGAGCCAAACCATGGGAGATTCTGGCCATTGTTGGTCCAAGTGGTGCAGGGAAGTCTTCTTTGCTTGAAATTCTAGCTGCTAGAGTCATCCCTCAAACCGGATCGGTTCTTGTCAACCAGAGACCAATTGATAGAGTCAATTTCAAGAAAATCTCCGGTTATGTCACTCAGAAGGACACTCTGTTTCCTTTGCTTACTGTGGAGGAAACTCTTTTGTTCAGTGCCAAGCTGCGTTTAAAGCTCCCTGCAGGCGAACTGAGATCACGGGTTAAGTCATTGGTGCGTGAGCTTGGGCTCGAAGCTGTTGCTATGGCTCGTGTTGGCGATGATAGCGTTAGAGGGATATCGGGTGGAGAGAGACGCCGTGTCTCCATAGGAGTTGAAGTTATTCACGATCCTAAAGTTCTTATTCTTGATGAGCCAACCTCTGGTCTTGATAGTACTTCGGCTCTGCAGATCATTGACATGCTCAAGCTCATGGCTGAAACACGAGGACGGACCATAATTCTGAGTATCCACCAACCGGGTTTTCGTATAGTCAAACTGTTCAACTCTGTTCTTTTGTTGGCCAATGGCTCTACCTTGAAGCAGGGCTCGGTGGATCAGCTTGGCGTGTACTTAAGGTCAAATGGTTTACAGCCTCCTCTTCATGTAAACATTGTTGAATTCGCCATTGAGTCAATCGAAGCCATCACAAAACACCAACGGCTACAGCAAAGCAGAAGAGTAGCTCACGTCCTAACATCACAAACAACATTACAAGAGAAGAGATCGGAAGATAGTCAAGGGGAGAGCAGAAGTGGCCAATTCACACTACAGCAGCTGTTTCAACAATCAAGGGTTGCAGATGTAGGAACGATGAACATAGGGACGGAATTCACCAGAGATTTCGCAAATTCGAGACTAGGAGAAACTATGATACTCACTCATAGGTTCTCCAAGAACATTTTCAGAACCAAGGAGCTGTTTGCGTGCAGGACGGTTCAGATGTTAGGTTCAGGAATTGTTCTAGGTCTGATTTTCCATAATCTTAAAGACGATTTGAAAGGTGCGCGCGAAAGAGTCGGCCTCTTTGCTTTCATATTGACCTTCCTGCTAACTTCAACAATAGAGGCACTCCCTATATTTCTGCAAGAAAGAGAGATTTTGATGAAGGAGACCTCAAGTGGAAGCTATAGAGTGTCGTCATATGCCGTCGCTAATGGACTTGTTTACTTGCCATTTCTGCTCATCCTAGCTATTCTGTTCTCAATCCCAGTGTACTGGCTGGTGGGACTGAACCCCAATTTCATTGCATTTCTGCACTTTCTGCTCCTAATTTGGTTGATCCTCTACACAGCAAACTCAGTGGTTGTGTGCTTTAGTGCACTGGTTCCAAACTTCATTGTTGGAAATTCGGTGATTTCCGGTGTGATGGGTTCCTTCTTTCTGTTCTCCGGCTACTTCATATCGAAGCATGAGATCCCTGGTTACTGGATTTTCATGCACTACATCTCTTTGTTCAAGTACCCTTTTGAAGGATTTCTGATAAACGAGTTCTCCAAGTCAAGCAAGTGTTTGGAGTATGGACTCGGAAAATGCTTGATGACCGAGGAGGATCTCCTAAGAGAAGAAAGGTATGGAGAGGAAAACAGATGGAGAAACGTTGTGATTATGCTATGTTTTGTCTTACTCTACAGGTTCATTTCCTATGTGATTCTGAGGTGTAGATGTTCACAAAGAAGTTTCAAACCCACTCTTGTTTGATAATAAGTCTTTTCTGCAAATCATCGAGTTACAAGTTTGTTCAAATGTTTAGTACAGCAACCGAAGTTGTGACAGAAAGTGTTGTTTATGCAAAATGAATTTTCCATTTATTCTAATAATGTTTCTATTTCCTTAAGCTTTCAACAAAAAAGGGAATATCTAGCAAAGACAGGGACTTACTTGGCATTGTCCCAAATAAGACTAGATGAATAATCCATTTTCTCAAATGACAGTGATCCTGTTTCGTCATGATCTTGCTCCTGACTCATCTCTGCTCTTATAATATCAAGAAGCGAGTGAATCTGTTTCTTTCGAGGATGTCTTTTATCTTTGACCATGAAAACATGAGAATGTCCTTGTATCTCTATCCAACTACAGCCTGGCTGCTTTGTGACTCCCTCTTTTGTCATCAACTTCCGTACATTCATCACATCACCCCATTGTCCGCGCTCAGCATACATGTTAGAGAGAAGAACATATGGTCCTGAATTTGACGCCTCTACTTCTAGAAGTTTCTCTGCAACGTATTTACCTAACGTGATGTTCCTATGAACTTTACAAGCAGCAAGCAAAGAACCCCATATAACAGAATCTGGTTGCATTGGCATCTCCTCAATCATGCTCTTTGCTTCTTCGAGAAATCCAGCTCGACCAAGCAAATCGACCATGCAGGTAAAGTGATCCCTGAGCGGAGCCACACCAAAATCTCTAGTCATGGAAGAAAAGTAATGCCGCCCTTCGTCAACAAATCCAGCATGTCCGCACGCGGAAAGAACACCAATCATGGTAATGTGATCTGGTTTTTCTCCAGAATCAAGCATTTCTCTGAACAACTCAAGAGCCTCATTTCCATAACCATTTTGTGCAAATCCAATAATCATCGCGTTCCAGGAGACGCAATCTCTTTCCATCATCTTCCTAAATACAAGATAACCATCTTCTACACAGCCACATTTTACATACATATCTATCAAGGAATTGCCAACAAATATATCAGCTTCCTCACCAGATTGAAACTTAAACCCATGCTTCAACACATGCACGTGAGCCTGCATCCCGAGATGTAACTCTGCAAGATCTGCACATGCCTTGAGGATATTTGCAAAGGTATAGTGGGTTGGGCATACTGATTCCCTCTTTAAGAGACAAAAGAGACTAAGTGCTTCTTCGTTTTCCCTGTTTTGTGTATAGCCAGAGATAAGTGCATTCCATGAAACAATATTCCTCTCCGTCATCTTAGTGAACATGAGTCTAGCTGCCTTAGTGCTTGCAGCCATCGCGTACCCACTGATCATGGAGGTTTCAGCGATTACATTTCTGATAGGCATGCTATCAAATATGAACCTAGCTTCTTTTATCTTGCCGCACTTTGCATACATATCCACAAAAGCATTGCTTAGAATTATGTCATTCCTTAACTTATCGTTTTTAGCAACACGGCCGTGAACTTCCTGACCAACTTTAATTGCCGACAAGCTCGCACATGCACTAATCACACTTGCTAGTGTAACCTCATCTGGCTTAACACTAGCTCTTAACATCACATGGAAAACCTTGAGAGCTTCCGCCGCAGGACCATTTTGTTCGTAGCATGTAATCAAACTATTCCAAGTTACAACATTTCGGTCACCCATCTCATCAAAAACCTGCTGAGCATCATTTACGTTTCCGCATTTGGAATACATATCAACAAGAGCAGAACCTATATGAACATCTGACAAACGAGGCGATTTCGCAACCAAAGAATGAATCTGTACACCTCTATTCATATCGTTTAGACCGGAACAAGCGCTGATACCACTAGCGAAAGTATATTCATTGAGCACAAAGCCTTCCTTATGCATCATAGCAAAATAACTCAAAGCCTCTTCACACCTATCATGCTGTGCAAATCCCGAAACCATCGAGTTCCAAGTACACTGATCGCGTTCAGGCATCGACCGAAATAGAGAATCAGCTTCATCCAAAAGGCCTAACTTGGCCAAAGCCGTCACAAAAGAGTTCCAAGTGTAAACATTTCGTTCAGGCATTTTGTCGAACACTTTGCGTCCATCCTCGAGTGACCCACATTTCGCATAGGCATCGATGAGACGATTCTGTATAAAGACCTCTTTGAAGAAAGGGGATTTGATGATAGAAGCATGGACACTACGGACAACATTTGGTGACAGCTTGGATTTGATGCATGAATCCAGACGCTTTGAGAATGGTGAAGAAGAATCCGTGAAAGAGACATCACCAGCGAGTTTGAGAAATGATTTTCTTGCCATTCCATTATTGTTGGAGAAATTCTCGAACTGAAGATGAATTTCGATTTCTCGAGTAATCAAGGCTACACATCTTTGTGTATACAGAATTCTCAGAACAGAGTTGGATTTTTTTTTTATGTCATATGCTCTCAACCATACAGAAACCGAACCGGAGCTAACCGGACCGAACTGAAGATCCGATTAAACACATTAACGGCCTATAAAACCAGTTAAACATAAACCGGTATTAATTGGGGCCGGTTAACTGGCTTAAACCATCCCCTATGGAGCAGGTTTTAGTGCCTAAAAACGTGAGTCTGGGGATTAGTCCATTTTTTTTTTTTTTTTTTGAATGAATGTAAAATTTATTCACCAAAAACATTGTTACAATAAATGCATTGTTTTGTTGAAATTGTGTGGAAAAAAACAAAACAAATTATCACATATAAATCGAGTTGAGTGTTATGGAGGCCGAGATCCGAACCACCTAACCATGGCCTCCTCATATGATCGATCTCCGGACTTTCGAATAGATGTGATTCGGTTGCGGACGTTTTTGTCGATGAGCTTTATTAGCCGTGACAGTGGGAGCGGCCGTTCCCCATGTTTCCGACCATTTCTTTCTCGCCATAAGTGGTAAACTGTGGCCTGGAAAGCATACCTCACCAAGAACGTGTTGAGCCGGTCTTGGGTCATGTTATGCAGTTGATCGATGTTCTGGTCCCAATAGTCCGAGAAATTACTGCTCAGAAGGCCTCCTGCAATATTCTCCCATACTGCCCTTGAGTATTGGCATTCGAAAAACAAATGATTTCGGGTCTCCTCCTCATTACTGCAGAGAACACAAACTGGATCATGTCCCGTCGTCCATCGCTTCGTTCTATTACCCGTGGGTAATCTATCCCTTATTGCTATCCAAACAAGGAAGCTGTACTTTGGCGTTGAGTGTCGGAACCAGCCGCCTTTGTGCCATGTCTTCTCAGAGTGGATTTCTCTCGTTAGGTTCCACGTTCCCCTCGTCGTGAACTTCCTCTTGAACTTGTCATTTGAGAATCGCCATAGAGATTGGTCCTTTCCAATACTTAGTATCCGTTTCACTTTTTCCAGTTCGTCTTCTATCAAGTTCATCATGACCCCGCGGTGACGTCTTCGACGGTGATTGTTCATTGCCTCCGCAACAGTGGCTCGAGTTTGGATTCCCATATCAATACTCCCTCGCGTGCCAACCAGATCTATGAGTCTACCTAGAGTGGACCAATTATCATACCAGAAGGAGGTCTCCTCTCCGTCGCGCACCTCTTTTTTGTGGAAAGGTTTGGCTAGCTCCTTGTATTTCATGATTTTCCTCCACATCCACGAACCAATGCTTGTCGACTCCTTTACCGACCAAAACGACTCCTCTTTGAGTAATGTTTTCTTAATCCACTTGACCCACATCGATGTCTGTCCCGATACAATCCTCCACACCAGTTTGAGATAGGTGACCGTATTCGCCTCTCTCAAGGAACGAATCCCCAGTCCTCCCTCTCGTTTCGGCTTGATTATCTCCTCCCATGCTACTTTTGATTTTTTTGTATTCAATTCCGGCCCAGACCATAAGAACGCCGCGCACAGCTTTTCTATTTCTTTTATGCATCCGCTCGGTAAGCGGAAAGCTTGGATCCAGAAGTTCGTTATACTCCCAATAACTGAGTTATGTAGTTGTAAACGCCCTGCATATGACAAAAAACGAGTCGTCCAGGAGCTGATTCGTCCTCGGATCTGTTCGATTAGAGAAGTATAGTCCTGCACTGTCATCCTTCTTGTTAGCAATGGCAGCCTTAGATAACGAACCGGAAGTTGCCCTGTGGTGAACTGGAAGTTCGCACTCAGTTCCTCAAGTTTATTATCTGATAATCGTGCCATGTAAAGTGTTGATTTTTCCAGGCTGATTTTGAGACCCGAGCAGGTTGCGAAGTCGTCGAAGGTACTAATGATCCCCTCGATAGAAGACCGAGTCCCATCGATGAACACCATTAAGTCATCTGCGAAGCATAGATGGGTGAGCTGAATCGATTTGCACTTAGGGTGGTATCCCGTCTTCCTTTGTGCTGCTGCTTTGTCTATTAAACGAGAGAGAACATTCATGCATATGACAAATAAGTATGGTGAGAGCGCACATCCCTGGCGTAATCCTCTCTCACTCCTGAAAAAACCCGCTAGATCCCCATTTACTTGGACCGAAAAAGATGCTGTGGATATGCAGAGGTTAATCCAATGGATATATTTCTCTGGAAAGTCGAGAGCCTGAAGCGTATTCAGTAGGAAGCTCCATTCTACTGAGTCGAAAGCTTTGGATATGTCTATCTTAACTGCACAGCGTGGTGAACCAGTCTCCTTATGGTAATCCTTAACCAACTCCGTAGCTAGCAATACATTCTCCATTAGTAATCTTTCCTTTACGAATGCAGATTGGTTGAGGCCTATGAATTTCAGGATTACCTCCTTTAATCGATTGGATAATATCTTCGAGATCACCTTATAGATTACATTGCAGCATGAGATTGGCCGGTAATCTCTCATCTCCATTGCCATTTTTTCTTTGGTATAAGTGCTAGAATTATGGAATTGACTCTCTTCGGCAAGAAACCTTTGACGAAAAAAGATTGGATAGCTGCTGTAAAATCTTTACCAATGACCGGCCAGGCTGCCCGGAAAAACTCACTCGTGTATCCGTCTGGTCCGGGGGATTTATTATTCGGCATTGAGAAGAGAACCTTCCTTATTTCTTCTTCCGTGACATCGTTACACAACAAACTCTGATCTAAATCCGAGCACCTGAAATCAAGATTTTCACGAAGCTGCTCTACCGTCATCCCGACGAAATCACTTGGTCTGTGGGTAAGGAAATCCCTGAAAAAATGCTCTGCCTCCTTCTTAATGTCCTCTCCATCCGTATAATGTTCTCCCGCAGGACCCATCACTTCCCGAATTGTGTTTCGCATCCTCCGTAACTGAACTGATGAATGAAAAAACTTATTGTTTCGATCACCCACAGTAAGCCAGTGAATCTTTGCTTTCTGTTGGAGGAAACCTTCTTCCAGATCTGCTAGCTGTTGCCACTTCGCAAAAGCTGTTACTTCCTCTTCTATTGCTTGAGGTGATGGGTTTGAGATGGTTGCTGTCTGTTTGGAACATAGGGCTTCATGGGCCTCGCGAGTGCGCCATTGCAGGTCTCCAAGGTTCTCTTTACCAAGGGCTCGAAGTGTAGGCTTTAGTGATTTCAATTTCTTCGAAAATCTATACATCGACGACGTAGAGATAAATATAGGTTCCGTACTCTCCCAGTTCTCACTCACCGCTTCCTCGAATTGTGGGAGAGTAGTAAGCACATTTGAGAACTTGAATGGCCTCCTTCCTCTCACCAGATCAGATTTTAGACTAAATCGTCCCCTCGAATGATCTGAGTAGCCACCTGCTTCGAACACTCCGTACGATTGCGGATATGAATTCAACCATGTATAATTCACCAAAATTCTGTCTAACTTCTTACAGATCAATCCACCATCTCGCTTGTTACTCCATGTGAATAAAGGGCCATGATAACCTAAGTCCAGAAGAGAGCAATCTCAGACAACGTCCTGGAAATCCCTCATTCCCAACGGAATATTTGGCGAATCATGAAAGTTAGAGTGCTCTTCTCCCTCCAAAATCGCGTTAAAATCTCCACAGATCAGCCACAGCTTGTTACGAAACAATGGCGAGGTGTGGTGATTCCGCAGATATTCCCAAAGAGTTTTATGTTCCTCAACAAAGTTCGACGCATAAACGAAAGAGCAAAAAAACTCCTCTTCATGACCCTTCAATAGTACAGAAACCGTGATCATTTGATCGCTCTTAAAAACAGGTGTAATCCTTGTCTCCTCCTTCCAGATTACCCAAATCCGACCAAGCCGATGATGTTCGTAATTCGAAAGGAACGAACAGCCTTGAAATACCGTAGACACTAACTGGTTTGCTTTGTTCTCCTTGACCCTCGTCTCCAACAAGCAACCGAATTGCATTAGATCGTTATTAACCCAACTACTAACTACTGGATGTTTTGATTTTTTTATTAAGACCACGCACATTCCAGCAAAAGCCCGACATTGATTAATTTTTTTTCTTCAGTACCCTTTTACCCGAAGCACAAGGGAGCTTGTCCGATGCTCTTAGGGCAGTAGAGTTGCCTAACACACGATGTAATGATTTAGAGGCTCGAGGGGGAGGGATGCGAGTCCCCTGTTCCTCTAACTTCTCAGTTTTCCTCGAATGCTGTTCCTGAACTCGGACCTCTCCTTCCTCTATGTCGTCGTCTTCTTTGTTGTCTGAGACTGTCTCGTTTGGGTCGGATAAGTCCTCTCCCATCTCCTATGTTCCTTGCTTCCCCTCCCCGTTTGTTCCCCTTTCTTTCTCCTCCTCTGTTTCCAGAACCGAGAACCGTGATGGAGTAGCTGAGATGTCTACCTCACCTCCCTGCTTTCCCGCCATCCTTCCTGTTTTTGAAGGAGAAACATGGTTCCACGTTCCCTCGTCTCCCCCGCCTTGGGATTCCATCACTGCTTCTTTTAAATTTTCAGGGGCTGATCTCTTTCCCTCTACTTCTACGACTGTGTCCTCAACCTCTATCGCCTTACTCTGTACAGTTAATTATCCCTATGTTGCCGAGAGTTCTCCTGTCTGCACTACTGCACAGACCTCGGCGTCTATCTCTTCTTGTGTGATCAGATTCAACGCTAAGTTGTTTTGGTTTGCTTCTCCTTTTGATTTCACCAGCAGTGTTTTCCTTCCCGGACTCGCCAAACATGTTTCCGTCAGATGCCCCCATTTTGAGCACTTTGAGCATCGTGGAGGACGCCACGGGTACTTAAACTCCACCACCGCATCTACCCCCATGTCTGACTTAAACCGATATGACTGTGGCAGTGCCTTTGTGAGATTTGCTTCAACGAAGACCTTCGCCTCGTCAAAACTTTTGCATAAAATTGTGTCCGGGTGCAGTCTCTTTGGTTCTCCTACTGCACTAGTAAGAAACTCGAGACCTTTCCCATGATACATCTTGTGTGGAACATTCTTAATTATAATCCACATCGGGATAGTTTTTATTTCCGGTTGAGCTTCTTCTATCACCGGTGTCCACTTAGATACAATCATGGGGACGTCGGCAATATTACACATTCCTCTCCATAGGATCGTAGACCTGACAGAGCTGTCCCTAATACGGAATTTTATCGTGGTAGACTTCACCACGAAAGCATCGATCTTCAATGACTTGTCTCCAAGAGTCCAAATCTTATTGACTATCAAATGGACTTTCGCCACATGTGGTGCTGTAGACAAGAACTTGCCGATGAGGATATCCCCTCATAATGGTGTTGAGCCTTCGATGATGTCGTCCGGGATCTCCACCATGGGTGATCCGTCGACCATGAAAACGTTGATTTCGTGTTTTGACAGTGCTTGCTTGTTTTGAACGATGGATGACCAGAGAGGTTTCGGTGGGACATGTGTGTCGTGTTGAGAATATTGAGATGGCTGAGACGAATCCTTTCCCATCTCCGCCATGGTGAGCGCCGGCGGCCGACTGCCGTAGGCTTGAGAAACCCTAGTCGCTCTTTTCCAATTAAGGAAAGTCCTTAAATCGCCTCCTTATCGCTAGTCTCTTTTTTTTTATTCGGAAAAAGAATTTTATACGGACAATGTTCATTACGGACAATGTTCTCGAACCTGTTAAACCTACGTAGACAACGAACCAACATACGGACATGTCACACAACGATAGCATTACGAACCAGGTTGACTCTGGTACACTACTTGTAATATATAGTTTTCTTGGTATACACTCTAGATTTTTCGTCTCTATTCTATACACCCTAAACAAATTTATTATTTACTAAATATCACGAACTTTACATTCTCTTATAATTGCAACATACTGAATTAATATCGTGATTGTGGTTAGAAAACCGGCAAATCGCATTTAAAAACCACCTCAAAACCGAACCCACCAAGTTACTTAAAATCCAACATCGAGTTGGGGCAAAAATTAGGGTTCCTTAGAGTAAAAAACATAGATTTCATCGTTTTCATTGCTCGTTTCTATCTCCCAATCTTCTACCTTTTTTGATTAATTTTTTGATTAGTCCGCTGAATTTCGGTCTTATTGCTTTGTTACAGATGTTTGGTCTCCCAATTTTGGTTATGATTTTCGCATTTTATGGGTTTGTTTAGATTTTTTTTTTTCAGCTCTGGATTTGCTTAGATTTAGTCAAACTTTTGTGAAGAATTAAAGATTATAGTAATATTAAATCTTATGGAAAGTTGACACGCAAACACTTTTCAATTATCAAAAGGTTTGTTGATTGGAGTTTGGGTGGAGTTTTGATAAACTGACACGATCCAAGTATATTTAGTTTTCTCTTCTTCTTTATTTGTTGTCAATAGCTTATGTGGATAGATTAAATTAATCGTTTATATATGTGAAACATGGGTTAAGGGGTCGGGTTAGGGGGTCGGGCTAAGGAGTCGGGTTAGGGGTTACACGAGTCAGATTATCTTACTCATGGTTTTTTAAAACGTGATTACCGGTTTATTAAACTCAATCATAATTTTTAGTCGCTATGTTTTAATTATAAGGGAATGCAAAGTTCGGGATGTTTAGTAAAGAATAAATTTGTTTGGGGTGTGTAGAAAAGAGACGAAAAGTCTATAGTGTATATCGAAAAATCTGTATACTACATGTAGTTTACAAGAGTCAACTCTTACGAACTACTATTATATTTTTTAACGTCTAACTAGGATTTAATCCGCACTAATTATAGCGCGAGGTGTTTTTTTATATGGAAATTGTTTTGAAATTTAAGAAAATTACTTTTATCTAAATTTTACAATATAGCTAGCTAATGATTATAGATAAAACTGTCAATTTGTAATAATTTGTCTATTTAACCCGTTTTGCAGTGAACTAAAATATTATTCGGGTTAATCCGCAAAAACTTATAATTTTGAAAACATAACTCTACTATGCACCGTTAAATGACTCTAATTTTTGTGGTTAGTCTACAACCTCTTAAAAAAATAGTTTTCTTGTGTTTAACTTTTTATAAAAATAGTAAAATATTTTTTTAACTTTGGTTTTGATATATATTCAAATAAAATATAATAAATTGTAGTGAAAAATATAGCAAAATTTTACATATATTTTTTTCTTTGAATATATATGAATTTTACATAGCTGCTTATGCAATAATTTGTAATTCGATGTTTTGTATTCGACTTTGTAACCATGCTTGTACTCTGGTTTTTTGATGAAAGTAATTTAGCCGGAAAAACAAAATATATATGAATTAATTATTATTTTAATAAATATAGTATTAAAAATAATTAAAAAATTAGATAATAAATAGCATTTTTAATGTAAAATATATAATTTATATATTCAAGTCAATAATTTTAATTAAATATTATATCATTTCCTATTTCAATTATTCTTTGTTATTTGTAAATGCATTTCATGTAATAACTTACAAAACAAAGTTCATTTTTAAAAATGTCTTCTTAAATAGTATTATAGAGATTTGTAATAATTTGTCTATTTAACCCGTTTTGAGTGAAATAAAATATTATTCGGGCTAACCCGCAAAAACTTATAATTTTGAAAACATAACTCTAATATGCACCGTTAAATGACTCTAATTTTTGTGGTTAGTCTACGTACTCTTGAAAAAAATAGTTTTCTTGTGTCTAATTTTTTATAAAATTAATAAAATATTTTTTAACTTTTGTTTTGATATATATTCAAATAAAATGTAATAAATTATAGTGAAAAATATAGCAAGATTTTGAATATATATATTTTTGAATATATATGAATTGATTATTATTTTAAAATATATAATATTAAAAATAATTAAGAAATAAAATAATAAATAACATATTTAATGCACAATATATAGTTTACATATTCTAATCAATAATTTTAAAAATCTATTATATCTTTTCCTATTTCAATTATTCTTTGTTATTTGTAATGGCATTTCATGTAATAACTTACAAAACAAATTCATTTTTAAAAATGTCTTCTTAAATAATATTATAGAGATCAAATATATATTTGTTTTTACATCTAACTTTATTTATTTATATGTGAATGGGAAATACAAATTGTCAACAAGCCAACAAGATGGAACATTAAAAATCGAATACAACAATGGAGAATCGTAGACCTTTGTCAATTTAGCACTATCTCCTTCAAAACAAACGCATCTCCATCCTTGCCCAGATAGTTTGAAGAACATGGAGAAAGCCGATCGCTTCTGCGTGTAGGGAAGATTGAACCGTTTTAAGACGAGCATTACCTGACCTTATGTCCCCTTTATGGTTCCTTAAAATCCATTTTATTGATAGGGCAAATTGATGTTTTTACCCCAAAATTTCGTTTTTATGACCAAAATACACTGTCATTTCAATCAAATGTTGTGCTACACTCTCGGGGGTGGAAAATTACAGTTACCTCCTTATGACCAAACAAAAAACATAAAACCTCTATTACCATTTAACATTCGCGACATGTCAGACTTCTATAGAGGTCTGACATTTAGACTCTAATAGAAGTCTGATTGATTTCTCTTACCAGACGTCTCTCAGACGTATTCGAGAAATCTGATACAGATTAAAATACTAAATTTTAATTTTAAAATTTTAAAAAAAAATTTTGTTAAATTTTTTTTCTACAATAATTAAATATAGACGATTTTGATGTATAGAAATTAATATTTCATAAAATGGAATCAAATTAAACAAGGTTAGTTAATTATGCCTATACCTCAATAAATATCAGACTTCTTCGAGAAGTCTGATACATATTTAATTAGTAAATTTCAATTTAAAAATTGTAAACAAATTATTTTGTTAAAAATTTCTTATACATAAATTAAATATAGACGATTTCGAAGTATTAAAATTAAATTTCGTAAAATTGAATCAAATTAAAAACATGTAAGGCAAAGTAGGTTGTAAACCTCAAAACATGCTTTGTAATGAAAACATTTACATATAACTTTAGGGTTAGATTCATGGTTTACCAAATTTACATTTGAAATTTTAAATGTGCACATATGTGTTGTAATGTGCATGTATTTCACGAATTTGATGCTTCATAGAAGTTATATTTTAATATTGTCACTCATAAGTGATAAATATTAGATTTTGGGTTACTTGGACTTATCGGAGAAGTCTGAGAGAATCGGGATTTCTCAGACTTCTCAGAGATTACCAGAATTCAATTTTAATCTGATTTTTTAAAAGTCAATTGCAAAACTACCCTCTCGTTGACCATATGGGTTTCATCAGACTTCTAAAGCAGTCTGAGTATGCAACTCATATCTGAAAATCGACGATATGCAAAAATTCGTTCCTATAACCGTTTAGAGTTTGTTTTCACCCTCGTCGAGGACCCGGAACATCTAATATCACCGAAATCCCACAAGCCCAGTCGTGTTTTGCCGTTTTTATGCCATAATTTCCTATTTCGGTACGTTTGAATCGGAAAATCAGTGGGAAAATGGGAGAAATCGGAGAGAGAAGTCGTGAAAAGTGTTTACGAGCTCTATTCTTGAGCTTTAATGGCGGAAAACGGGTTAGTTATTGCATTAACTCATCGACGATAGTGGTTGTCGTGGTTTCTTAGACTTCTCAGAGAATCGGGGTTTCTCAGACTTCTCAGAGAAGTCTGAAACGTATTCAATTTGAAAATTTAAATTTAAAAAATATTAAAAATTTAGTTTTTAGAAATGTTTACTACATAAATTACACATACTCATTGTTGCTGTATATAAATTAAATGTACATAAAATTTAATCAAATTGAATCATTGGAGATGAATTTGGATCTAAACATAAGTTTTCAGTTTCTTAGACTTCTCCGATAAGTCTGAATTGTATTTAATATGAAAATTTAAATTAAAAAATAATTTAAAAAATTTTCATACAAATTTTTGATATATAAATTAAACATAATCATTGTAGATGTACATAAATTTAAATTACATAAAAGTTAGTCAAAATGAGTGAGTATGCGATAAATTTGGATCTAAACACCATGTAGGTAAGAGTTTACGGTTTACGGGCTCAATATTTGTTGGATTAGGGTTCAAAGTTTGCCCTTGGAGTGTAATTAACTATAAAAGAGTGTGAATATCGAGTTATATATTTCATTGTGCAAATAACAAAGAAAACCAGAGTTTTGTCTATGTTCGACATATGAAGTTGTATATCATGTTCTTATCTGTAGGGTTAGATTGAAAGTTTCTAAATTTTTAATTCATAATGTTTTTTACATATACTGGTTAGTTTGTGACTAAGTTAAACGAGTTTGATGTTTGTTATAAGTTTTCTATATAATATAATGGTATTTAAGTAGTAATTATCAAGTTTAAGGTTTATCAGACTGTCATTTCAGTCTGATCATGTCCATGGCTTATCAGATTTCTTGATGGAAACCTGTGAATTAACCTATAATAAGTTACCCTACTTGTGATTTTACCCCATATATAAACTAAAGTTACCAACCCTAATCTGTAAAAGTCATTATCGACTCTCTCTCTAAAACAGGAAGAATATCTCTCTCTCTAAACTCTCTCAAACATCTCTCCGGAAACCCTCGTCGCCACCGCCACCGCCGCCGTCAGCTTCTTCAGTCTGGTAATTACCTCTCATTTTTCGTGTCACCTTACCAGTCCCTGCATCTATCTCTCTTCATCTTTTCATCACAACTCCATTTTCTTGTAGGTCGAATCGCCACCACCACCGCCGCCGCCACCGCCCTCGCCGTCGTCAACTTCGTCTTTGCAACTGAGTTAAGCTTCCTAGAAATAATTTTTTCGCCTTCTACTCTACTTTTTTCTGCAAAAGTTTTAGATCTATACGAAATAAGACCATTTTCCATGTTCTTTGCCTAGATCTAAACAAACAGATGAGTTTTTAATTAAATCCGTTTTAGATCTACAAGATAGAAGTCCATTTTTCTATGTCAAACAAAATTTCTAGGTCTGGTATGTATTTTGATGCTTGGTTGTATTCAGTCCAAAAAAAACTTGAAATTTACTATATTAAAAGTCTGAAAGTGAATTAGACTCGATACGAAGTCTGATACTTGACCTGATCTGAATTAGACTCGATTAGAAGTCTGAAATTATACTTTCATTTAATTAGACTCTGTTAGAAGTCTGAAATTTGAGTTTGTACGAATTAGACTTGAGAAGAAGTCTGAAATTAGACTTTTCCGAATTAGACTCTTTTAGAAGTCAGAATTTCGACTTAATTTTAAATTAGACTTTATTAGAAGTCTGGCTTTAGACTTGTTTTAATTTTTGCGACTGTTTTCTGGTACACAGGATGGGGCGATTCAGTCACCTTCCAACGTCGAGTAGTTCATGTTCAACAGGTCGACGTCGATCCGGATCATCCTATGGATTCTCCCAGAAATGCTTCTACGGTCTGGAGCCCGTCATGCAAACATCCACTACTACCGATAATCCGGGAAGAAGATTCTTCAGATGTCGTAACTATGATGTAATGGCCTCTATATTTCATGTGGTTCGTTTTTCTTTTTTCCTACTTATTATAATTTGGGATCTTTATATGATTGTATCAATGTGGCTGTGTAGGATGGTGGTTACCATATAATGAAATGGTGGGATGAGGTTATGACTGAGGAGTTTAACGATGTAAAGCTGTATGTTGACCAACATGGTCAACTAATTTATGGCATGTTCGTTTCGAATGCTCAAAGCGACAAGTATTTGTCCACGTTGCTCGATGACGTCAAGGTAAGGAAGGCAGTGATAGCTCAATTGAAGGAACGGTTGACGGAGAAGACATGTGGCCAGATAATGTGTGGCGTCGAGTTGAAGAATCTGACGTTCGCTGGTGCTATTATTATCGTCATGATCATGTTTATCTGTTTTGGTTTCTTGTAATATGTGACAATTTGTAACCAAAATTTCTATTTTTCCATGGAACGAGATATTTGATTATGAAGTCGGTTTAATTTATATGTGTCCTTCTTTACTATGTCAGACTGTTTATGAAGTCTGAAAAACTTAAACTTTTGAAAACTTTCACAAGTCTGGTCCTGAAATATCACCATTTCAGACTACAAAACGAGTCTGGCAGTAGAAGTATTTGAAAAATACTTCTAAGTGGCAATTAAAAATAGTAGAAAAAACCGCAGAAAAAGCGGGAATTTTGCCGTCCAAAATTTCCAGACTTCTCGCTCAATTATCTCATCACTATCAGACTATAAAAAGAGTCTGATATCAGACTGCGTTAAGAAGTCTGATATCAGACTGCGTTAAGAAGTCTGACATCAGATTGCGAAAGCGGTATTTTTATGTGGTAAAACCGTTTTTTTAACCGCCGCTTATGACACATATAAAAGGGTTTTTTATCCCCTCATTTTTACAGTTACCGAAGCAAATAACAAAAAAAAAACACCGATTCTCATTGTCGCTGCCGGAATTCGTCGCTTACATCGTCTCCTGTGCCTTCGACGGTAAGATTCTTCTACTCCTCTCTTCGCCGCAAACCGTCACCTTCTCGATACTGATTTCTAGAACTCAGCGCTGAACTCTTGTCTTTTTTTATTTCCAGATCTGGTTTCTCTCTCCTCGCCGTTGTCACCGCTCCTTCAAGTCTTCCATAGAGGGTAAAAGATTCAAATTGAGCAATAATATTAAGATATTTAGGTTTGAGTTGTATTGTATTCTGTGAATTTTTGGGATTCGTCCGATTACTTCATGAATAGCCTTCGTAGTTAACTCTGACTATATTTCGTCAGACTGCAAATAGAGTCTGAATTTGAGTAGTCAGACAACATATGACGTCTGACTTTAAGTTTTCAGACTGCTAATGGAGTCTGGTTGTGGTTGATGCAGGTTTTAGACATAATGGCAGAACGTGAATTCCCTCCAAGGATGTTCACAACCGGGTATGAGCCTCAACCAGACAAAAGCATACACTACTTCAGTGGTAAGAGAGATCTCATGGACGCTCTCCAAGAAGCGCTGGATGATGATGAGTAGGAAGAGCTTCGCAACTCAGCCTTTGGGGTTTTTGTGAAGTGGCATAAGCTGAACTTCGTATGATGTTCAAGGATGGTGCACTACATGCTTACTATGCAACTAGAGGTAGATCAGAAGCATGAGCTTTGGTGTCTTCTTGGCCTTCAACCGGTGAGGTTTTCCCTCCATGAGTTTCAACAGATAACCAGACTCAATTGCGACTATGTTGAGAATCTGGAGTACCCGGAGGTTGAGTATACAGCCGATATGAGAGCAATGTGGGAGCTTCTTGGGCTGGATTTCGAGGTAGGGCCAAGTTATTTTTAGTTACTGGACGCTTGCAACATATGTCGAGGTTGGGAACGGCAAGATAGGATTTGGTTGGGCTACCTAGCCATCTACACGAGCTTCATTGAGGCTCAACACTGGTCAGTTTCCGCAAGGGCTGATATGACTAAGCTACTACTGTCTCAAGGGGCGTTAGAAGCATATCCATGGGGAAGACTGGCCTTCAAAATCTTGGTAGACTCTGTCAAAACAGAGGCAAACAAAAAACTCCAAGATGAAAAAACTATCATGTTGAGGGCTTCGCTGAGGTCTTGAACGTATGGGTATATTGGGCATGTCCTGGGATTGCTACGCTTTATGGAATGCACTTGCAAGATAACCCAGCCCCACCGCTCTTGGCTTACAAAGGATCAAGGAATCAGAAGAAAGTCGATTTAGAGTTGCGCAAGCAGGTATTTTACTGGCATTTTTCCCTTAAAATTCACCTTTGATTGCTCTATGTCAAACTGCAAATTAAGTCTGATAAGTTATCAGACTAATTTTGAAGTCTGAATTTTTCCCAGACTTAATTTGCAGTCTGAAAGTTGTTGCGAGACTGAATTTGCATTCTGAAATATTGAAGTCAGACCTTTTTTGAAGTCTGAAACTTTGTACCATACGGGATATGCAGTCTGGTAGATTTTATTTATTTTTTACATACTAATATACATTTTGCTCGTTGAATTGTACTTGCAGACCCGCGTCACCAACTTCGTCATCAAGGAGTTTGAGGACATGTTCCCCCGGTGGGACGATGGTGAGGATGATGAGAAAGTTGTGAACATTGTGAAAGCAATGTTGGGTGAGTTTTAGCGCCCTTGGAGGTGGAGTTTTAAACACTGGAAGTCTGAAGGTGTGTTCGCCATTGTCAAGAAAGAGGTTCCCCTTATTAAGTCTGAGGTGGTTAAGTCTGAGGGTGGTCTGAAGAAAGCCAAGGGAAAGGGTGTTAAGAGGAAGGTTGTTGATGATGATGGTGAGGATGTTGATGATGATAAGAAGCGAGCAAAATCAGGCGGTGATGATGGTGGAGGTTGTTTACTTGATCAAGTCGATGGGTTCTCAGATGAATGAATTTTTTAGTCTTGTTAAATAAGGTTTTAAGCAGGTGGGTGAGAAGATGAATGAACTTGAAAAGGAAGTTAGGTTGTTAAGGGGAGAAAAGAGGAGGAAATCTGGTGTTGAGAAGTCTAAGGGTGGTGAAGATGGTGGCTGAGCTGGCGTCGATGGTGGTGAAGATGGTGGTGAGGCTGGGGCGGGGAAACGTAAAAAGGCTCCGCGGAAGAATATTACACCCAAAAAAATTGTTGTGAAGCCTCCTAAGCATGCCGCAGTTGTTGAAGCTGCAGACCAAAAAGGACATGAAAAAGAAGCTTCAGCGGTAGAGGATGCAAAGGAAGCCCTGGCTGAAGACAACCCTGCCCAACCGTCCGAGGCCAAGATTCAGATTGTGGTGGATGTTGGGGTTAGTGTCCCAAACCCTCTTCCAAAAAAAGTTCAAGAAAGGAAAAGTAGTCGAAGACTTAAGGACAAAGCTGTTGCAGTATAAGTGTGATAGTTCTTTGTAAAAACCTGAACCTATGTGCAACTAAAAACTAGTTATTTCGCTTTGTTGTTGTGTTTGATGTGAACATGGTTATCTGGTATTAAAATGAGATTTAGGTCTGATTTTGGTGTTATTTTAATCTCTGTCAGATTTTGGTGTTATTTTGGTGAGATTTAGAAGTCTGATTATGTTTTGGATTTATATTGCAGTCTGTAGGTGGCGTGGATAGTGTTAGATTATTTGTCTTAGACTTTTATTGCAGTCTGACGGAGGTGTGTTTTTTTTTATTTTGTAAATGCAGAGTAGTGTCGTGGGCAGCGAACATAGTGTTCTTATCGTTGATAAGGCGGCCATGGGCGTAAACTTCGATGCTGCATATATGTCGAAACAAGACACTAAGCAGGCAGCTGGTGGAGCTTATGTAAAGGCGAAGGCTCAAGAACTCAAACAGAAAGAGCAGGATAATAAGGAGAGAAAGAGCTCAACCCAAGTGCAGATCACACTGACATATGATCCTTGTGCTCCGGCAACCAGGACGGAAGTGAAGACACTTAATGATCACGTCAAAAAAATGTCGTATGTCGTATGTCGTCACACTCTACCTATATTCTAGAATAATTTGCTCAATATCTAACACGCGTAATATATTCTCTAGGGGTTATCCGAAGAGGGAGGCGAACACATCCCTATCTTGGTACTACGATCTGCGCACCCCCAAGCAATGGCTGCATGACACGGTTAGTATATAATCTGGTCGGGTTTAATGATTTTCTGTTCTCAGACTTGATTTGAAGTTTGACATTGTTGTTATCTCTTTTAGACTTTGATATGCTCAAATTAATACCCTATTTAGATACTAAAGCAGTTGTTATAGTATAGCTAGGGGTCGAACACAAGGACTCACAGAGACACGCAATAGATTATAGATGTGGGAGTTACGCTAAGCGATCAATGGTATTGAAAACAGAATGCAAATTTAAAAGGTTAGAAATTCAATTGGAGAAAGATAGGTTCAGGGTATTTCTCAGGGAGTCACTGAATGCAGACAAGTTAACCAACATGATTCAGATTTAGCGCGGTTCTTGAACTCAAATCACTAAGCTATAATTAACCAACTGTCATTGAGAGAATTATCTAAATCTAAACTTCAGAATCCCAAATCTCTTTGCAAATTCCTAAGAATAAATCAGCTTTAATTTCAGGTTTGATATGTTCACAAATCAATTAAACCAAATCTCGTTGCGAATAATCAATTTGCTTATCTAAGGTTCTATCAGGTAATTAATCGCACTGTCGTGCCTAATCAATTATCCTAAGATCTATGTTCCAGATTCGTCAACCTAGAATTAGCCTTGAGAACAACCTATGGCAAAGAACTAATTCAGATGGTGAATCCTAAACAGATAATCAACCTAGCATTCAAAGAAAACCCTTATGAGAACCCTGAACCTAAAGTGGATCTACTCAGACATGGAGAATGAAAACCACATGATTGAATAGATCATCAAAGAAAACAATAGAAAACAGGAGTTCAGAGTTGTCTCTCCAAAAACCAAAGTAAAATCAAAGTAATAAAAGCTTAGCCATAAAAGTGGCTGAAAAACCTAATTATAATGCTAAAACACGTTCTTGGGCTTTTTGTAAATAATAAAGTCTTCTAGGGTAATTCTGCAATTCTTCAACTCTTGGAAAAGTCGCGGGTCATGTCTGCTGCGATGGGTATCGATCGATACTGATGCTTCAAATTGGGTACTCAGCAACACTAACTTCTGCTTTGCTCCAGAATGCTCTAGAAAGCTCTAATATCTCCAATTATACTCCAAACGTGCTAAAACCTGTAAAAGACTCTAAAAGACTCCAAAATACTAGAAAGACTCTATAAAACAGACTTATATCATGGCCTAAAAGGGGTAAAAACCATGATATATCAACTCCCCCAGACTTAACCTTTGCTTGCCCTCAAGCAAATAGAAAACTAAACCAGAGAAAGTGGTTTGAAAACACGGAGACTCACCTATTCAGGAACCATCGCAATGACCAATTTCCCAAGCACCCAAATGTCACCTAACCAGCTTTTGATCTAACCACCATGTAATTCTCCGTAGACATTCACAACTTTTCCAGACTCCACACATTACCTCGCAGCATTGTTCAAATAAAACCCTCATCGCCAGTTTCATCGATGCAGCCAATGTTCAAGAACCTTCTAGATTCTTTACCAGACAATATCATGACAAGGAACCATCCAATTTCAAACTTTTTGTATCACTTTCTCTCTCCGGACTTATTTCTTATTATGTTCTCTCTTTTTTTAGATCTGCATATACACATCAAGGTTCGAGACGCGAGTATTGATGGTGTTTGCCACCGAATCCCCGGTTCTTCCCTCTCTATGTATCAAAGGTTTACGCGAATAGTGGTATCACGGGAAATTTTCCTAACCTCGCTTTCAACCTTTGTGTGAGCATTCCCTCTTAAGTAGAATAATGGGATCGCTGGAAATTTTCCTAGCTCTCTACTCAGAAGAAAATCATTTCAATCTTTTATTCTCTTATTTATCAACTTATAACAGGGGAGAAAGATACCATTACTTTAAACATATGGTATCCTTTTTCAGATATGAATGATGAATCAAGCTCTGTAAACACTAACCACATCGATGAAGTGCAAAAATGTGGTTCAGGCTTCAGAAGAACTCTGCTGGAGACATGGATGTTTTCTAGTCAACTGGTCAGTCCTTGGATTTTTCATTAGTCGATCTAGAGCTGATCCTGCAACACTGGTCACTCAAAAACAAAATCAAAACAACAATTCAAGCACATGATCATCATCTCCAACAAGTTTTGACTCAATCAAACATTTTTGACTCGATAAAACAACTGACTCTAAGAAAAACAAACACAAACACAATGTCAGCAGACACCTCCCCCAGACTTGAACAACACTGTCCCTAGTGTTATCTAGCCTAGAGTAGGTAAAAGAAAACAAAAGAACATAATAAAATTGTGAAAAACAAGAAGTTACCGTGCTGGAACATCTAGTGTCGATCGACACACGGCCTGGTATCGATCGATACCAGGCTTAAATCGACATGATGAACCGTCTCATTCGCGATCGGTGTCGACCGATACCAATATGGTATCGATCGATACTCAGGAGATTTTGAGTTTTGCTCCTTGTTTATCTGACACAAACACAGAACGAAAAATAAAAAGAAAAACGACTCAAAAGCAGACTCACCAGTGGGTTGCCTCCCACCAATCACTCGTTTAAAGTCAGTAGCTTGACTTTGTCTCAGGTGATCAGTCAGGAGAAGATTGAGAGCTTACTCCCATGCAAGTTCCACAGCTAGATACTTGCAGACTCAGAGTTCTGCTCAACATGCTCTCCATAAACTCCTTTCCTTTCTCTTTCAGCTCCGAAGTAAGAAGAACTCGAGCCTTAGAGAATGGTTTCGAAGTTTCTTTGCACTTCACCTTGTAATCAATCGAATCCCCATCACACTTCTGAGGGATTAAATTCATAGAAGTAGCACTCTCGACTCTTTTGCTCTTCGCCTTCTTCTTTGTTGCCTTAGCCTTCCTGACAACTTTCTTGGGGAAGCTGGGCGGTTCAACCAAAATGTCTATGACAGTTGGGTCGTCAGGAGGCTCTTCCAAAAGATCAACTACCAATGTCTCTCTTGTGACAACAGTGAAGCACGAGACATGTATGGGAGCACCTCTAGAGGGAATGACATCATAGTAGACCTCTCCGTCAATATAAGAGAAAGAGAGTCTCTTATTAGGTGTGTCTATGATCGCGCCAGCAGTAGCCATAAACGGTCGTCCCAGGAGCAAAGAAACCTCAGATCCTTCGCTCATCTCCACAACCTGAAAATTAGTGGGCACTAGACAATCTCCTACTTTAATAAGCAAACCATGTATAGTACCGTATGAAGGTGAGGTGGAGGAGTTCGCAAATGTGAGAAGCATCGTAGGTCATCTTATATCAGCCCTTAATCGTTCAGCGATGTCCCGTAATATGACATTGACGCTAGAGCCTGTGTCAACGAGAGACTCGTTGAATTCAACTCCAGAGATGGAGCATGGAACTGCGAATTTCCATGGGTCATCCCTCTGAGCCAACTGCCTCAGCGGTAGTGACTTGCGTCTTGCCTCGATAAAGAGTACTTCAATCTCTTCCAGAGTTTCTCTGCAATCTTTGAAGTGACTTAGCAGAGGCCAACCCTCTAGAGCTTCTTTAAAAGTGAACGAGTGGGGTATACTTCGTACCCTCTTCTCAAAGCCACGCAGCTGCTTTGGAGTGATGGGGCTCGGAGGTGTTGAGGAATAGGATTCAGCTTCTTGGGCTTGTGAGGTCTGTCAACACTCATATGTGGCTCCATTGCAGCATCTGGGTGGGTATCGATCGATACATGTAGGGTATCGATCGATGCCGGGGTGGTGTTCAAATTCTCATCGTCAGATATATCATCAACAAGAGGAAGCTTCACAACCAACTTATCCAGCATAGTTTTGCATCTGGCGTCCTCCCATTCCTTCTTTGTCATCTTACGAGGCATAGGATAAGGTATTCTGGGTTTGTACACCCTCTCCTAGACAATCTCTGGTTCCTTATCGACTTGCGCGTCGGTATCGACCGGCACAGAAGTAGTATCAATCGATACACGTAATTTTGGATCCATTCGAGCAGGTGTCTGAACTGGTATCGATCGACACTGGTTGGTATCGGTCGATACCATGGCGATTCCTGAATCCTCATCGAAATTTTCTGCACTTAGGGTGATTGTATTGACGTGTGCTCTTGGATTTTCAGTTCTCCCGGGAAGAAAATCTTCCTGTCTTTTCGCACCATCTGAAGTCTGAGCTACTTGAGTCTCTAGTTTCTTCTGATAGTTACCAAGAGCATCGATCATTCCACTCAGATCTTTGTACATAGCATCCATCTGACCATTGAAGGTCACTGTTATCTGCTGCTGTCCTTGAACCAGTTGTTCAAGCATAAACTCAATCCTGCTCTCTGGGGTTTTAACAGGTACATGCTCATAAGAAGAATTCCCATAGTTCTTGGTGTAACCACTGTTCTGAGGAGGTTTCTGGTTGAATTGATTCGACCCAAAACCACTCGTATTAGCATCAGATCTGAATCCTCCTTGCTGGAGATTGCTGTTGAAGTTTCGGTTGTTGTTCAATTGGTTCCTCTGACCCTGAAAACCAGAACCACCAATGTAGTTAATATCCTCTATTTCACCCTCATTGAACACCTCAACATCTTCGGCAAAATGAACTGCCTTCGTTGTCTTGCCCATCAGAAGATTGTGCATAGAATCCAGCTTGGCCTGAATTTCAGCAATCTGTCATCCATCCATGTTCCCATTCTGTCTCTTTCGCTCAAAGTCTGCATTTTTGGTGCTATTGCTAGACGCAAAATTCTCAATAAGCGCATAAGCATCATCTTGATACATGGTATAGAAATTACCATTGCTCGAAGCATCCAAAGTCATCTGATACCTCCAATCAATCCCTCTGAAAAAAATACCCGGCAGCTGAATATCAGAGTACCCGTGATGTGGACAATCTCTCTGATCCGATCTGAATCTCGTCCAAGCAGCCTTGAACGCCTCAGTAGGTCCTTGAGAAAACTGGGAGATCTTGTTTCTCAAATCTTCAGATCGTGCATCATCATAGAAGTTGGTCAGGAAAGCAGTCTTAGTCTCCTCCCAAGTAGTCAGCGATCCAGGAGATAACTGCTTCAGCCAGTAAGTTGCTTCCCCACCAAGAGAGTATGGGAAAAGCTTGCAGAAAAGGTAATCGTAGGACACTCCATTACTCTTGATGCTAGTGACCAAGTCCTCGAACCTCTCGATATGGTCCATGGGATGTTCATTGGAAAGACCATGAAAAAGGTGCTGTCCCACAAGAGTGTAGTATGCGGGTTTCAGCTCAAAGTCATTCCTCGGAAACGCAGGAGGACGAATCGCTGATCGATTGGCGTAAAACTGATCATGCCTATTGTACTCACCAATCGTTCTACCAGGATTAACGACATCATTCCCAGCGTTCGCGTTCGCAGCTGGTGCGAAAATCTCACCAACAACAGCAGGAGGGACAATGACGTTCCCCTCTCCATCCAGACGTTGTCCCCTCTCATTGCACAACTAATCCTCTTGCTCTCTCAAAGCTCCAGCAACATCCTGAATCATAATCATCGTGTTGTTCATCTCTGCTGGGTTATTTGCTTTCCTATTTGCACGTTCCAAATTCACACCTGAAACACACTAGGCAAAGCACGTAAATAACAAAAAAAAACACGTTGAGTATCGACCGATACCAAGTGGTGTCGATCGATATCAACAAAAAGAAGACGACGAGTATCGACCGATACCAAGTAGTATCGATCGATACCGACGAGCTTAGTCAAAATTCTCAGACTAAAATCTAATGGCGAATTGAGTCCCCGGCAACGGCGCCAAATTTGATATGCTCAAATTAATACCCTATTTAGATACTAAAGCAATTGTTATAGTATAGCTAGGGGTCGAACACAAAGACTCACAGAGACACGCAATAGATTATAGATGTGGGAATTACGCTAAGCGATCAATGATATTGAAAACAGAATGTAAATTTAAAAGGTTGTAAATTCAATTGGAGAAAGATAGGTTCAGGATATTTCTCAGGGAGTCACTGAATGCAGACAAGTTAACCAACATGATTCAGATTTAGCGCGGTTCTTGAACTCAAATCACTAAGCTATAATTAACCAAATGTCGTTGCGAGAATTATCTAAATATAAACATTAGAATCCCAAATCTCTTTGCAAATTCCTAAGAATAAATCAGCTTTAATTTCAGGTTTGATATGTTCACAAATCAATTAAACCAAATCTCTTTGCGAATAATCAATTTGCTCACCTAAGGTTCTATCAGGTAATTAATCGCACTGTCGTGCCTAATCAATTATCCTAAGATCTATGTTCCAGATTCGTCAACCTAGAATTAGCCTTGAAAACAACCTATGGCGAAGAACTAATTCAGATGGTGAATCCTAAACAGATAATCAACCTAGCATTCAAAGAAAACCCTTATGAGAACCCTGAACCTAAAGTGGATTTACTCAGACATGGAGAATAAAAACCACATGATTGAATAGATCATCAAAGAAAACAATAGAAAACAGGAGTTCAGAGTTGTCTCTCCAAAAACCAAAGTAAAATAAAAGTAATAAAAGCTTAGCCATAAAAGTGGCTGAAAAACCTAATTATAATGTTAAAAACTCGTTCTGGGGCTTTTTGTAAATAATAAAGTCTTCTGGGGCAATTCTGCAATTCTTCAACTCTTGGAAAAGTCGCGGGTCGTGTCTGCTGCGATGGGTATCGATCGATACTAATGCCTTAAATCGGGTACTCAGCAACACGAACTTCTGCTTTGCTCCAAAATGCTCCAGAAAGCTCCAATATCTCCAATTATGCTCCAAACGTGCTAAAACCTGTAAAAGACTCTAAAAGACTCTAAAATACTAGAAAGACTCTATAAAACAGACTTATATCATGGTCTAAAAGGGGTAAAAACCATGATATATCAGACTTCCTTCATACTTCTTCAGAGGTCTGGTTTTAGACTTCTTTTCAAGTATGGTGAAAGAATTTCTTTTCTCAGACTTGTTTTGCAGTCTTACATTGGTGTTCTCTCTTTTAGAGTTTCTTTAGATTTCTGTTTAATTCTGACATTTTTTGCACAATGTTGACTGAATGCAGCAAATAGATGCTGGGATTGATCTGATGAGGCTTCGACAACACGAACACCCGGAATGGTTCAGGTCCGAGAGGCTAACCTTCATTGACACACAACTGGATAATTTGTGGAAGAAACATTATGATCATTTTTTGAAGAGCGGCGAAGGAGAAAATTTGATGCCCACGGCAAGGAGGCTGCCACCTGGTGTATGGGATTACCATACTGGTGAACTACCCTTATTCCTGAAATCAAACAAGACTTGGGGGCTGGAAATTGATTACATCTACACTGCCTTGCACGTTGGGGGAAATCATTGAATAGCTATTATGATTTCTATCCCGGATAGGTACGTAACCATATGGGACAACATCATTGGACCAAAAACCGATGAGGTGGTAGGAGCGGAAGTGGCACCTATATGTGAGATCTTTCCCTTCATGATGCATTGTTTGGCCCCAGTAGATGATAGGTGGAATTATCCCCTTGAGCGATACACCTACAAGATTGTAAGGAGCCCGTAACTTCCCCAAAACATCCAGACAGGTGATTGTGAGGTGTTTTGTTTGAAGTTCATTGAGTTCCATTCTCTTGGGATGCCGTTTCCGAAGTGGATGTGTGATAAGAACATGAAGACTTGCAGAGAGAAGCTTGCGTATAAGATAGTAACTAAGCTCTGCCGAACAGGTGAAGAGGCTCGTACCGACACTGAGAATGAATTGCTAGACGTCTACGAACATGTGAAGTAGAGTTCCTCTTTAACTTTTGGATTCCCCAAAACAATGGATTCTTACATATATTTATCTTTTGTAAATGTAAGAAAAACTCATCCATCTTTTGGCTTACTTTATCCGGAAATTTTTTGTGCCATGCCAATTGTGATGTCAAAAGCGTGATGGGCATAGGTAGGGTATTTCTAGGATAATTGGTTTAAGACCTCTATAAAAGTCTGGTGTCAGACTTCTATTTCTATATTTTGTAATGAATTTCTGTTATTAGACTTATATTGCAGTTTGGAAAGGGTGTACTTTTCTTAAAACTTATTTAGACTTGACGAGATGCAGCAAACACATAAGTACTACAAATTAAGTTTAAGCCAACAACAACAACCAACGATTAACACAACAAGTTCTTAGACTTAGACAACTTAAAAAATGACTTGGAAACGAAATATTGTACTGGAAAGACACCAACACACTCCTCTCAGACTTTCTTCAGACTTCTCTATCAGACTTCTAAATTGCATTCGTCAGTACATCAAACTCCCACCAGATCTAATCCTTCTCAGGTTTGGTTACCTGTCTCCACCGAAAAAGACAGCAGCTTCTCATATACAGTAGATAGATGAAAACAACTATAAAACAGGTGAGTGTAAGGTGATTTATCTTACACAATTTGGTTTTTTGTGGCCTGGTTGTTTGCAATTAGAACAAGTATATTGCTTGGGAAGCTTCTGTGGTTTATTGCCCTTTGTCTTGGCAATTTCCAGCCAAGTTTGCCACCTCGATTTCTGAGGTCTTCCAGGAGGACGAGGATTATGCGGGGGAAGGACACGTACGGTGTCAGGAGCTTTCATAGTACAGTTCTTCGGAATGATGTCCATTGCGTATGCCTGAAACAGATAGTCCCTACCATATGATGGGCATGGCAGCGTCTATGGGTGTAGCTCAAGTTCTGGTGTAGCGCAGATTGCATGTGAGCAAGGTATCTTTTCGTAATCCCACACACCACATTCACACGTTCGGTTGTGCAAGTCGACCACACAATCCCTATGTCCTCCCTTAACAACGAATCGATGCCCATCAACGCGTTTCGCCGTCATGAAGTCTGCATAATATTCACGAATAGCCATCAAATATTTAACTCCTCGGCTAAATTTTGTTGTGAGACTCAATGCATTTAGCCGTATTTTACAAAACCACGTCCCTAGCTTCTCTTGTATGAACTCCAAAAGGAAAGAGATACGATATCTTTTTGCCTTTTTGACTACGGAGTTTATAGTTTCGGCAATGTTGCTCGTCTTTATGTTGTACTTTTTGTTTCGGCAATGTTGCTCGGCAATCAGATCAAAAAAATCAGATCTTCAATGAACGAAACCAACACGATGAGGAAAAATCAGATCTTCTTCCTTTGGGCTTGAGCAGATTTGTGGGCCCATCAAACATCTGATATTTACTAGGCCCATGGTATGGCCCAAAAATATAGAAAGGAGAAGATCCAGCTGTCTTGTGCTAAGTTGCATTCCAGGTTCAAAAAAAAAAAAAAAAAACTGGGCCTAAAGCCCACCAGGAAGAAGCGAATAAAAGGGAAGGAGAAAATCTGAGCTCGATTAGCTGAGCCCGGTTTAAAGCATAAACCACGGCGAAATTCTTTTCACCCGAGTCAACTAATGCACTAGCCAAAGCACGAGAATAAAAGAAAAAGAAGAACGTTCACCAATCTCATCAAACCAAGCTCAACAATTGTGCACCAGTAACAAAAAAGCTAAATACCATTTTTCTTTGCTAAATACTATGATCCAAAATCTCAAAGAAAAAATATCTTCACATTTTTATCAAGAAATCGCAGGATTTACAAAAGTTGTCGCTCCAGCTAGAACGCTTCGGCAGCACACAAGCCATTATAACGGCATGCAATCAAGAGCTTCAGCTCGTCAATCCATCTCATCATTGCTCGTCGAGCTATCTCAAATCTTAGACCGTCTACCAAAATATTCTCAGCTAGTCAACACAGCTCCCCAAAATTCAGGTATCACCTATGGAAAACTATCTATTTTTCGAACATGTTATGTTCAAACTCAATCACAGGGTTCGTCCCTCTAAGCCGAACTACGGTTAGCAAAAAAAAAAAAAAAAAAAAAGGACGCTCGTCTACCGAGCTACGATACGCTCTCCTACCGAGCTACGCTCAATTATCAAGACACTCTCGTCTACCGAGCTACGCTCTCTTACCGAGCTACACTCAATTATCAAGACACTCTTGCCTTCCGAGCTACATTCGATTATCAAGCTACACTCATCTACCGATTTTAGTTCGAATCAGTTTCAGTCAGCTCAGAATTTTAGAATATCAGTTCGACTATTTTTGGTTCAGAATTTTAGTTCATCGGTCTCAGATCAGAATTCGATCATAATCTCAGTTCATCAGAATTTTAGTTCGTCAGATTCGGCTCAGAACTTCCGTTCGTCAGATTCCGAACTTCAGTTCGTCAGATTCAGAACTTTAGTTCGTCAGATTCGGCTCAAAACTTCAGTTCGTCATATTCAGAACTTCAGTTCGTCATATTCAGAATTTTAGTTCGTCAGATTTGCTTCAGAACTTCAGTTCGTCAGATTCAGAACTTCAATTCTTCAATTTCAGTTCAAAACTTCAGTCAGTTTCAGCTCAGCCTATCACTGGGTTCAGTTATAACTCCTCAGCTCGCATCAAAAGCCGAACTCCATAGTTCTCACACATAAGCCGAGCTTATATAGCTTTCACAATTCGTATTTTTCAAGCCGAACTATCACAGTTCGCCGAACTCACAAAGTTCGTATTTTTTAAGTCGAACTATCGCAGTTCGCCGAACTCACACAGTTCGTATTTTTCAAGTTGGACTATCGCAGTTCGCCGTACTCAAACAGTTCGTACACTTGTAAGCCGAATTCACGCAGTTCGTACTCTCCTAAGCCGAACTATACAGTTCGCACAACAGTTTGAAACGACAAAGTAATTTAAGCCGAACTCGTATAATTCGCACTTTAAACCATCATGGTCCCCACATCGACGTCCTGACCAGACGATCGATAAAATCGAATAAAGCCGAGCTATTGCTCGCACGCATCCTCATGGTGCTATGGATAAAACACTTTCCATGTATAAAGCCGAGACCAGTCTCGCATTTAACAAACTCTAAGATCATTCGAGCTAGCACAATAAATTGTATAGTATCAAGTCAAGCTAAGCAATTCATATTAAACAAAAGCAGTAAGCAGTAAACGAGTTGTAAATCGATGGGGAAGAGATAGGTTCAGGGATATTTCTCAGGAAATCAATGAATGCAAAATAAACTAACTAATCAGGGTTCAGGTTACGCACGATTCTAGAACTCAAATCACTAGAGTATAATTAACCAACTGTCGTTGCGAAAACTATCTAAATCTAAACTTCAGAATCCCAAATTTCTTTGCAAATCCCTAAGAATAAATCAGCATTAATTCCAAGTTTGATATGTTCACAAATCAATTAAACCAAATCTCTTTGTGAATAATCAATTTGCTCACCCTAAGTTCTATCAGGTAATTAATCGCATTGTCGTGCCTAATCAATTATCCTAAGATCTAAGTTCTAGGTGATCAATCTAGAATTAGCTTTGAGAACAACCTAAGGCGAAGAACTAATTCAGATTATGAACCCTAAATAACTAATCAACCTAGCATTCAAAGAAATCCCTTATGAGAATCCCTAAACCTAACAAGATATCTACTCAGACATAAAAATTGAATCAATAAACATGGTTAAATAAATACTCAATATATAGAAAATAAGAAAGAGTAACAAAAGGGTTCGAAATCTTCTCTCGACGAACAGAGTATCCGACTTGTCTCCCTTGAAAAGTTCTCTCACAAATCCAGAATAAAATAAAGCGTAGCCAACAAAGTGGCTGTAAAATTCCTATATATAACCTAAATCACGAATTGGGGCTTCTTGTAATTATTAAAGACTTCTGGACCAAGTTGCAATTCTTCAACTCTTCATTAAAGTCGCGGGTCGTGTCTTGCTGTGATGGGTATCGATCGATACCAAGGGGTATCGATCGACACTGATCGTAAAATCTGGTACTCAGCAACATGAACTTCAGCTTTGCTCCGAACTGCCCTAGAAAGCTCCAATAACTCCAATTATGCTCCAAACGTGTTAGAACCTGTAAAAGACTCTAAAACACTACGAAATAACATAAAGACTCTATAAAACGGACTTATATCATGACCTAAAAGGGGTAAAAACCATGATATATCAACTCCCCCAGACTTAGCCTATGCTTGCCCTCAAGCAAAACAGAAAACTAAACCAGAGAAAGAGGTTTGAAAACGCGGAGACTCACCTGTTCAGGAACCATCGCAGAGATCCTTTTCCCAAACACCCAAATGTTACCTAACCAGCTTTTGATCTAACCACCATGTACTTCTCCGTAGACATTCGCAGCTTTTCCAGACTCCACACCTTATCTCACAGCATTGTTCAAATAAAGCCTTCATCACCAGTTTCATCGCTGCAGCCAATGTTCTTTCTTTGCAACTTCTGCTGTCCATGAAGAATCTGTTCCATCATGGATTCCATCTTATTATCTGTGAACTTTGGAGAGACTGGTTGGTACGAAGAGTTCCCATAATTGTGAGTGAAATCGCTGCTCTGAAGTGGTTTCTGAGTAAATTGCTTCGCTCCGAAACCAAATTGGTTCCCCTCTAACTTGTACCCACCTTGCTGATTGTTGTTGTTGAAGTTTCGGTTGTTGTTGTACCCAAATCGTTGACCCTGAAAACTAGAACCACCAACGTAGTTAACATCCTCCACCTCTTCTTCATCCATGATATCGACTCCATCAGCAAAATGTACAGTATTCTTCGATTTCCCAAGCAGAATATCCAACTTCGCTTGAACTTTAGCAATATGCGATCCATCAATTCCTGCAGCCTGCTTCTTCCCCTCGAAATCAGCATTCTTGGTGATATTGCTAGACGCCAAGTTCTCAATCAGCACAACCGCATCATCTAGATATCTGGTGTTGAAATTCCCATTACTCGCAGTATCCAAAGCCATCTGGTACCTCCAATCGATCCCTCTGTAGAAAGTACCCAATAGCTGAACCTGATTGAACCCATGGTGCGGGCAATCTCTCTGATATGATTTGAAACGGATCGAAGGAGCTTTGAGTGCCTCTGTTGGACCTTGAGAAAATTGAGAGATCTTGTTCCTGAGCTCTTCAGATCTCGCATCATCATAGAAATTGATCAGGAACGCATTCTTCGTCTCATCCCATGTAGTTAGCGAATCAGGAGCTAACTGCTTCAGCCAAAAAGCAGCATCCCCACCAAGAGAGTACGGGAAAAGTTTGCAGAAAAGGAACTCATTGGGCACTCCATTGTACTTCATACCAGTGACCAAATCCTCGAACCTTTCGATATGATCCATGGGATGCTCATGAGGTAGGCCATGGAAAGGGTTCTGACTTACAAGAGCGTAATACGCATGTTTCAGCTCGAAGTCATTCCTCTGAAAAGTTGGGATGCGAATTGCAGCTAGATTGGCAAAGAAATGATCAGGTTTGTTGTGCTCACCAAGTGTTCTACCTCGATCAACTCCAGCATTCCCAACGTTGGCTTTCGCAGCTGGCGCGACAATCTGACCAACAACAGCAGGAGGGGCAATGACGTTTCCAGCCTCATCATGTCGGTGCCCTCTCTAATTGCACACTTGACCCTCTTGGTCTCTCAAGACTCCAGCTTCATCAGATCTTAAAACAACTGGGTTGTTCATCCCTGATGTTTACTTTGTCTTTCGGTTTGCGCGTTCTAAACGTGCTAGCTTCTCTAACGATAGATTGACTAGCGGGGTGCTCTTGTTTCTTCTGATTTCACGATTAGGCATGCACCTGAAACATAAAAATCAAGAACGTAAGTAAAAAAATCGTGATGAGTATCGATCGATACCAAGTGGTGTCGATCGATATCAACAAAAAGAAATCGACGAGGATCGACCGATACTAGATAGTATCGATCGATACCGACGGGATTAGTCGAAACTCGACAGCTAAAATTTAATGGCGAAATTGAGTCCCCGGCAACGGCGCCAAATTTGATATGCTCAAATTAATACCCTAAAAAGTACTAAAGCAGTTGCTACAGTATATCAGGGGTCGAACACAAGAACTCAGAGAAATCGCACAATACATTGTATAGTATCAAGTCAAGCTAAGCAATTCAGATTAAACAAAAGCAGTAAGCAGTAAACGAGTTGTAAATCGATGGGGAAGAGATAGGTTCAGGGAAATTTCTCAGGAAATCAATGAATGCAAAATAAACTAACAAATCAGGGTTCAGGTTACGCACGGTTCTAGAACTCAAATCACTAGAGTATAATTAACCAACTGTCGTTGCGAAAACTATCTAAATCTAAACTTCAGAATCCCAAATTTCTTTGCAAATCCCTAAGAATAAATCAGCCTTAATTCCAGGTTTGATATGTTCACAAATCAATTAAACCAAATCTCTTTGCGAATAATCAATTTGCTCACCCTAAGTTCTATCAGGTAATTAATCGCACTGTCGTGCCTAATCATTTATCCTAAGATCTAAGTTCTAGGTGATCAATCTAGAATTAGCTTTGAGAACAACCTAAGGCGAAGAACTACTTCAGATTATGAACTCTAAATAACTAATCAACCTAGCATTCAAAAAAATCCCTTATGAGAATCCCTAAACCTAACAAGAGATCTACTCAGATATGGAAATTGAATCAATAAACATGTTTAAATAAATACTCAATAGAAAATAAGAAAGAGTAACAAAAGGGTTCGAAATCTTCTCTCTACGAACAGAGTATCCGACTTGTCTCCCTTGAAAAGCTCTCTCACAAATCCAGAATAAAATAAAGAGTAGCCAACAAAGTGGCTGTAAAATTCTTATATATAACCTCAATCACGAATTGGGGCTTCTTGTAATTATTAAAGACTTATGGACCAAGTTGCAATTCTTCAACTCTTCATTAAAGTCGCGGGTTGTGTCTTGCTGCGATGGGTATCGATCGACACTGATCGTGAAATCTGGTACTCAGCAACACTAACTTCAGCTTTGCTCCGAACTGCTCCAGAAAGCTCCAATAACTCCAATTATGCTCCAAACGTTCTAGAACCTGTAAAAGACTTTAAAACACTATAAAATAACATAAAGACTCTATAAAACGGACATATATCATGGCCTAAAAGGGGTTAAAACCATGATATATCACTAATTGTTAGAGGGGAGTTTAGCACTCCCCGGTTTAACCCGGTTTGAATTAAGATTGGCCCAACTCCGACATCAAAGCCCATCAAGGTCGACTTACGAAATAAAAAGAAGATATCCTTTTATTTGATAAAGGCAAATTCCGAGAAAAAGGAAGTTATCCTTATCGACTCCGAGAAATAAGGATAATCGCCAATATCAATTCAAGAAGGAAAAGGAAAATCGACAAACCCCGAGACTTATAAATAGGAGAGCTTCTCATTCATAATAAGGATCATGAACTTTATATGTAATTAGAACTACGACCGGTTTGATCCCTTTCGAGGGTACGTAGACAACCCACCTCGGGTTCAGCTATGATTCTAGTAAAATAATTCTCCTAAACCCAAACCGATTTCGCCGATCTACAATATGTGCGAATTCTGGTTCCTTCAATTGGCGCTAGAAAGAGGGGGCAAGAAAATTGAGGGTTTATGGAGAATTATTTTAAAACCCTAGAAATTCGACAAAGTCTCCGACTCTTCTCGTCATGTTCAACAATTCTCCAATCACCGACATGTGCTTCCGATCTTACCACAATTTTCAATACGAGATCAAAAAAAAAAAAAAAAAGGACCGTGCATGAATAAGAGGAAGAAACAAATTCTAGAGAGAAAACAATAACAACGAGCTGAACGCCATGAGCAAGATGAGGAAAGAAGCATGACGTGCATGCCAAGCAACATGGTATGAAGAAGACGTGCCAAGTAACGTGATCGTGACAAGGAGGAGTACGCGAGGGAAACGACAAACAATGACGAACTCACGATCTGATTCTCGCCATGATGAACCCGCCGATCTCAAACTCACCATGAACGAGCTCGCCGAAGAAGAAGAACGAGCTCAACAAATATGGCTCTCGCCGAGCACGACACGCCGAGCTCACTCCCACGAGCTTACAAACGCCGAGTTCGCACATGCCGAGATGACCTTGCGGAACATGCCGACCTCGCCGCACATGCCGACCTCGGCAAACACACCGAACTCATCAGACCGCAGCCATGGAACACGCCGAGCTCGTGGAGGCAAACTTATCGTACCGCCGATCTCGAACTCAACGTGACGAACTCACTTGCCGAGCATGAAAACCACCATGACCAGAGAAGATGTAACTTGCATGCCGACCACGAATCACCCGACACTGACCTCACTCACCATCACCGCCGCCATTAACGCCGCACCTGCAACAAAAACCAAGCCGGCATGAAAGAAGATCATATTTCTCTTCTTTTGTTGGGCTTTCATAAGTTTTTCGGCCCATCTGATACTAGGCCCATCACCTGGCCCGAAATAATGCAAGGATTTAAAGCCCAATGACATCCTTCCTCGCAGTATCCTTTCCGATTAAAAAAAAAAAAAAAGGGACAACCTCCGATCTCGTTCATGCTCGTCACTTACCGATCATAACTCGTCTACCGAGCTCCCTAAAATTCAGGTACCCCTTATCAAAAAATTTTAATTTATTATTCGAATATATTTTCCTTTCATATTATATCACCGGATCTTTCCCTTTAAAAACTAAACCACGGTCAACAAAGAAAAAAGGAGACACCCGCCTACCTCTCAATCAGACATATCGCCTACTGCGCAGTTAGGCGGCTCCTGGTCGGACTTCGTCGACTACACAGTTAGGCAGCTCGCAGTCGAAGTTCGTCGACCACGCAGTTAGGTAGCTCTCAGTCGCAGCTATCGCAGTTCGCCGACCTCGCAGCTCACCGACCTCACAGTCACAGCTCACCGACCTCACAACTCGCCGATCTAGAGGTCGCAGCTCTCCGACCTCGCAGCTCACCGACCTCACAGTATGGCAACTTGCAGTCGCAACTCGCCAACTTTACAATTGGGCAGCTCGCAATCAGAGCTCGCCGACTTCGCAATCTCACACGAACTATCGAAACCAAACTTGAAAAAGCTGATGCCGACCTCGCACTTAACTAACAAACACCGAGCTCAGCCTCGAGTTCAATCTCTCGTCTTAGTAATTTTTGCAGGGACAAAGTCGAACAACGTCTAAAAGGAAATTTGACCAGATGCTGATTTCAACTCCAATCGGGCTAAAGGATTCTCCAAAGAAATCCGCCGAACTCGATCACTCCTTTGCCGAACTGAGGGGGGGGGGGACTAATTGTTAGAGGGGGATTTAGCACTCCCCCGGTTTAACCCGGTTTGAGTTTAAATCAGCTCAACAATCGATTTCAAGGCCCATCAAGACCGATTTACGAAATAAAAGGAAACTTCCTTTTATTTGATAAAAAGAAGATTTCCTTTTATTGGAAAAAGGCAAAACCCGGGAAGAAAGGAGATTATCCTTATCGGCTTAAAAGAAAAAGGACAATTGCCAATACAAAGTGAAGAATGAAAATGAAGAGTTAAGGACTTCAAGACTTATAAATTGGGGAACCCCCTATTTATAATAATCACTCTACAATCTCACAATCAGATCATCTCACAATTTCTCAATGGAGAACTTAGACCAAAACATCTTTTGTAACAAGAACTACGTTTTGGCTTGATCCCTTTTAAGGGTACGTAGGCAGCTTTCAACAACACAATTATAAATCTATAAAAATAATTCTCCTAAACCCTAAACTGAATTCGCCGATCTACGATATATGCGAATTCTGGTTCCTTCACCTTTCTCCAACAAAGTGAGCGCGGTTAAAGCAAGTGAAAACAAGACTGCAATAGAAGTCTGATAAAAATCAGACTGCAATAGAAGTCTGATAAAGACGAATCAGACTGCACAAGAAGTCTGATAAGAAAAATGCCTTTTCAGATTATACATGTCTCCATCAAAATGAACGCGTGACCATAGACTCGGATCCGCCTCCTCCAAGTATCTAGCAAGGTCAGGATTTACCGCTCGTAAGGAGGCCATGTATCGGTTAAAATCGTACATCGTATACGCGTATGCCGCGTTTTTCACCAAGTACAAAAGATGTTTTCCCTTGAACTTTGTGACTACGTTATTTTGTAGATGGTAATAACAAATCCCTCGCTTTGCCCAAGGAAGAACCTTTTCAATAGCATTCTTGATGGAGGTGTGCCTATCTGAGACTATGATCAGAGGATATTGGTCTGAAATGCAGTCTCTAAGCTTTGTGAAAAACCACTCCCACGAGGCATCATTCTCAGAGTCTACAATGCCAAAAGCCAACGGAAATATTTGAAAATTGGCGTCTTGTGAGGCCGCCACTAGCATAACATCTCCATACGGCCACGTAAGATGCGTACCATCTACCACAATGACTCTTCTAAGATACTTAAATCCCTCTATGAAAGCTCCAAATGCTAGAAATAGATATTTAAATCTATTCTCCTCATCTAGTTCTAGAGCAGTCTGCGTTCCTGGGTTGGTTTGCTCGATTCCATACAATAAAGCAGGCAGTCTCTCATAGCCATCTTCTGCTGATCCTCTCACCAACTTCTGCTATTCCATGCAATAAAGCAGGCGCCAAATTGATAGTAGGATTTTTACTAATCAATTACTCAAATCCCACTCATGTCATTGTAGTATTTGAGATATCGAACCACATAGGTTAAGATTGAAGCACTAGGAATACATGAATCTTCCTAACCTAGAGCAAATGTTTTTGGGTTTTATATTTATGGGAAAAGAAACAAATGCAATAAAGAAAACAAATATAGAAGTGTTGGAAATTGAATTAACTATCAAGAAGATGATTAATGAACAAACAATGATGATAAAGATTGAATTAAAAACTATCCTAGAACATGGAATTCACAATTATGACTAATCCACTCTCGTGGCACTAATCACTTTGTTAATCACCAAATCAAGATCAAACTCTCGTTTGTGATAAGATGATTAACAAGCTTTATACCTCTAATTCTACTTAGTTCACTAATCACCCTAGACATCAACTCTCATTGGCTAGGCATGAAAAGCTCACAAAAGGTTTGGTTCAAGCATTTCATCGAACACCTATCGGGCGTGAAATGCTTAAGCTCTAGTTTTGATCTTTCAATCCAAAACTAGCTTTAAGGTCAACCTAAGTGAAGGACCTAACAAGAATCAACCTAAATCATCATCATCTAATCATCAAGACAATTGACTAACGATGCCTAAACATTCAATGCACATTTATTCTTATGACATGGAACACTTTCAAATAGATTAGTTCACTTCCATGACACTAATCATTGTATGAATCACCTAAAGTCAGCATTCACCGATCACTTAGATAATCCATAGTTTACCACAAGTCCATTTTAGTCAACAATTCATTCTAAAGTCAGCATCCACCGATAACTTAGTATGAAAAGCATGCTTAGAAGTTTTCATCGAACACCTTGTGTGCATGAAATGTCTAAGTTCTAGAAAATGAGTTTTCAATTCAATCCTAGCATTAAGATCCTTCCTAACATGAGAACAAATGTTTATCTAGTCCTAAGCATCACCAATCAACCATCAAACCATCTAAATCAAGCTAAATCTAAGATCCAACAAAAAGGGGCCTAAAACCTAAACATGAAGAACAAGGAAGAATACAAGGGAAAAAGAGACATAAAGATAGAGAACAAAGATTAAATAAACATAATATAAAGATAGGTTGAAGAATCATTCACTAGAGTGGCATGAATGATGAAGATCCATCCAAAATCATCATAAGAAGAGTTTGGGATAAAACCCAACTCTAGAAAGAAGAAACCTTAACATGAAAATTAGGTTTTTAGGGGTTTTATAGAGAGAGGGGGTGGACCGGGTCGACCCGGGACAAACCGGGTACCGACCCGGTCGAAATGGGTCAAATATGGTCTTGTGTATAACCTTCGCTAAAACCGTGATATCTCCTGGGATACATGTCCGAATGGCCTCAAACCACCTCCTGTGGACATCTAATACACATGGCTACAACTTTTGTGAAGGCGACCGAGACTAAATCAGATTGGAGACCATTCGTCCAGCCAGGTCTTTCAGGCATGTCGGGTGGCTTCGTTCAGATGTACGTACTCTCAGTAAAGTGGCCATATCTAACGAACCACGTATCCGAACTTCGTTCAGACGTACTTACTCTCAGCTAACGCACTTGGCTACAACTTTCATGAAGACTTCAGATCAAACTGGGCAAGGGATGGTCTTCATTTGGCCTGATCTTTGAGTCACTTCGGCTGCATCGCCCAGTGGGAAGGAACTGGGTCGATGTAAACGCTCTGAAGCTGAGCATCGATTTGTTGGTCGATGTGAAGGGGAGCTGGGTCGATGCTAATGCCCTGATGTTATATCTAGCATCAACATCGACCTGTGGGAAGAGCTGGGTCGATGCTAAGGAGTTTTTAGGGAGACAAGAGAAAGCTCATCGGCCAGGCAGAGACGTCTTCAGTAAATCCACGATAACTCCTCAACCAAATGTCCAAATGACCTGATTCAAACTCTCCTAAATATCTAAGTCACTCCTCTACAACTTCCATGAAGGTTGTGCAAGCTGATTCAGATCAGAGGGCCTCCTTTCAGTCACGTTTTTCCGACGTCTCGGATGGTCTTTGCATTCTACTTCGGCTTATTTCTCCAAATATCATCAATTGTCTCCAAATCACCTAAAAACACTCCAAATGCATGCAAAGACTCACTAGGACCTAATGCAAATACCTAATACTCTAATAAATACCAAAATGCTATAAAAACTATGCAAAACACATGCATGAGACACAAAACAATAACAAGAATGCATTCTAAAAAGAGGTAAAATATGAGAATATCATGGCTCATCTACGTGGGTCTGGACTGATCCATGGATCTCCCTTGAGACCCCGATAAAACCTTTTGGACCATCAACAGAAGCAAGTTCAAAGCTTAAAGTGGCTGACCTTCTCTTGGAAAATTCAAAAGTATGGGATAAGGAAAAAATTTTAGGGCTCTTACCTGATCTGATGCAAGAGATTCTCTGCATTAAATCGAGCCTCACATAAGCTTGTGATAAGCATAACTAGCTCCCCAATCAATCTAGAGAATATTCTACCAAATATGGCTATCACACAGGTTATGCGGGAAAAGTTTATGGATTTTCTGCTTCTGAAACTCCAGCAAATTTTAACTGGATTTCGGATATCTGGGCAAGAATTTGCCCGCCAAAGCTGAAGTTATTTCTCTGGAAGATTGCCAAAGGAGCCTTAGCATCCGGGGAAAACTTGCTGGGCCGTGGTGTAGATGCAAATGCAACTTGTATTCACTGTGGAGAACTTGAATCTTCAGAACACCTGTTTCTCCATTGCGACTTTGCGAAGACAATGTGGCAACTATCACCATTTCTTCTACCAGTTGACTGAAGTACTATACCCGACCTTGAATCAATGTTTCGAGAGTCAAAGAAATGGGTTTGCCTACCTCCTACGGGAATTGTAACCAGCTCCCTTCTCCACTGGATCTGCTGGGCAATTTGGTCTGCAAGGAACCAATTAATTTTCGAGAACATAGTTTTCTCCTCGGCAGCCAAAAGCTCTGATGCCCGAGAATGACACTGTGCACAACTGGCTAAACCCATCACGCCAATACATCAAATCTCTCAGCAACCAAAAGCTCTGATTCCGAATCTCATCACTTGCTATTCAGATGTTGCGTGGAGATCATAACCAAAATCTGCAGGATTTGGATGGATTTTTCAAGATCAAAACCAAAAAATTATTATGGAAAATTCTAGGGCTGAACCTTTTGTGAGCTCACCTCTTGTGGCGGAGGCAATCGCCACCCGAGAAGCTCTACAACAAGCAATCTTCTTCAATTGGGCAAATATGTGCTTGAACTCAGATTCTCTAATGCTCATTCGAGCTATCAGATTCGAAGATCAAATCGCTGAGATCTATTGTGTCCTCCACGACATCAAGTGTCTAGCTTCCTCCTTCAATTTGATTTCCTTCAATTTCGTGTCGAAATCGACCAATCTGTTGGCTGATTCTCTCGCTAAATATGCTCTTCGTGAATCTCTCTCTCTATAATCGATTTTTGATTTCTTAAATAAAATGTTGTTAAAAAAAAAAAAAAGATAATATCAAAATTAACCGACACATTTTTCACTGTTCCACGATCGCTATTCACATTATAAAGTCTAAGTCACCCCTATTCTAACAATCGATTATTCGCAATTAAAAATCTGGATATAAATAGCTCGTGGACCCTATGTTTTTATTATATGTGAGCAACCGACCACAAAATCTAATGATTGTATTTATTTTATTTAAGGGTCTTTTAAATATATATGGTAAGTTGACGACATATCCGATACTAGTAATCGACACTGTTAATCTAAAAATCAATGATACTATTCATCACTTGAAACAAAAATATATAAAACTTGTTAGCGTACTTGTTAACGCGTTAATAAAAATATTTGATATTTGTTAACGTGTTAATAATAATATATGATATTTGTTAACGTGCTATCCAATATTTGTTATTTGTTAGCGTGCTAACAATAATATCTTATACTTGTAACGTATTAACATAATATGTTACCATATTAACAATAATTTATGATACTTATAACGTGCTAAAAATAATAATATATGATACTTGTTATTATTGTTATCACGCTAACAAGTATTGGATAACACGTTAACAAGTATCAGATATTACTGTTAACACGCTAACAAGTATCAAATATTTTTGTTAGCACATTAACAAATATCATATGTTACAGTTAACACGCTAACAAGTATCATATATTTTTGTTACCACGTTAACAAGTATCAAATGTTATTGTTAACACGCTAACAAGTATCAGATATTTAGTCCACATGGGCGTGGTCGAGTGGTAGTGGGGAAGTGGGATTGTTCCACCAACGGGGAACCCGGGTTCGATTCCCCCTCTGCGCTGGTGCTCGAAACATTAATCACGACCATGTGTGGAAGCTGGCACTGGGCTTCGGCCCAGTTGAAAACCCGTGAGGAGGCTTTGTCAGTTGGGCCAACTCACTCTAGGCAATAGTCGGAAGGCACAAAGTCTTACTGGTTTGGCATGTGGTAGCCAGTTCCCATCTCTCTGGTAGGATGTCGACCGGACAGCCTAGGTTATCAAAAAAAAAAAAAAAAGTATTAGATATTTTTGTTAACATGTTAACATGAATCATATATTATTGTTAGCATGCTAACATACTATGTTAACACGTTACAAATATAAAATATTATTATTAATAAAATTTTCAACAATAATTATCACGAGTGTTGACTAAGTTAACAGTTGCAATAGAGGTTAACTTGACGAAATCATTGCAACTTCTGCTAACTATGTTAAACGTTCACAATATAGGTGGTGTCCTACTCGCATTTTCTTTACGAGAATCCGTACATATATTATTTAAATAATTTATCTTATCATCTATAAAAGTAAAAAATTGTGGTATAACGTTTTTGGTCGAGCGCGTGATATCTCTCAAATGAATTTGCAGTTTTAACAATTTCTCGCTCCAATAGGGACAGTTACGTCCACAATTGCCTTTGAAACTTATGCAATCTAATTATGAATTATCGATTACTACTTACCTAATAAAATGGTCAACGTTGTATATTCACTCTATTGTTAGACACTCTATATGCTATATATTGTTATCGGAAATGCTCATAACATTTATTCGTATAATACAACCAGTGAAGTGAACATATATAAAAAACAGAGTGCTATAACTACAAGATAACAAATACATGTTATTTGATACAACAAATCTCTCTCGATAACTTTGTGGAGTGCTATCAGTTGGATGCTAACATAATTAAACGTATGTGTCATATTGTTATCGGAAATGCGGATAACAGTTATTCGCATAAAACAACCAGTGAAGTGAACATATATCTAAACAAAAATATTCAAAAAACAGAGTGATATACCTACAAGATAACAAGCACATGTTATTTGATAACAACGAATCTCTCTCGATAACTTTGTGGAGTGCTAACAGTTGGATATGCTAACAGAATTAACCGTAGGTGTCAGATTGTTATCGGAAATGCGGATAACAGTTATTCGCATATGAAACCAGAATTAACGGACACAAGAATAAGTGACAATACCTCGTCTTCCTCGTCCAGGGATCTGTGTGCCGCCTATGCGCACATTTCTGTCTGATCTGCTATCTTCTTCGTCGGAGGAATTGCTCTCCTCTTGAATTGCTGGAACAGCTTCCAATACCACCATTTGTAAATTTGGGAAGAAACCTTGGACAACAACGTTGGCAGTAGCTATATGCGCAAAATCCCTATTTATGAGTGAATCCATAATTATCGGAAATGCGGATAACAGTTATTCGCATAAAACAACCAGTGAAGTGAACATATATTTAAAAAAATATATTCAAAAAACCGAGTGCTATAACTACAAGATAACAAGTACATGTTATTTGATAACAGCAAATCTATCTCGATAACTTTGTGGAGTGCTTACAGTTGGATGCTAACAGAGTTAACCGTAGGGGTCATAATGTTATCGAAAATGCGGATAACAGTTATTCGCATAAAAAACCAGTGAAGTGAACATATATCTAAAAAAAACATTCAAAAAACAGAGTGCTATAACTACAAGATAACAAGTACAAGTTATTTGATAACTTTGTGGAGTGCTAACATAGTTAACTGTATGGGTGTTTCCCGCATCTAAGACTGTTGACAATTTTAAACTCCCGCATAGAAACCCTGATTGGTTTGTCAGCAAACATCAGCCATATCTCATTCTCTTTCTCGACATCCAACAATCGCGTTAGAGTGAATAATCCAAAAGCCTCCGACTACGCCGGTTTGGAAGAGAAGTCAAATAACTTCCCAAATTGGGTTTTATACATGAATTATCTTTCGTCGCCGCCACGCGCCAGTTCAATGTTCGAAAGGACGGTCATTTTCTGATAAATGTTGACCCGTTCTCCGGTGGGGGCTTGTCCTTCCGCGATAATCCTCGGAGACCTAGTAGGTGACTATGATGGTTGTTTGAAAGGCTCGGCGGTGACTCTTGTAGTTTTTTTAGGATCTCGGTTGTTAATTCGTAAATCAAACAAGGGGTTTAAACAGAGAACTTTGATCGGAAACTTGATTTATTGATTGAATTCGGTGTTACAACAGAGTTTCCATAAAAAGGGACTAAGGAGACTAAAGAACTTGAGATTCGGCGCTTGATGAAGCTCTTTCTCTGTTCTTAGGTCTCTCAGATGATTGTGAATGTTCTCTTCGAGTTTTGCTCCTCCTTATTTATAGGTTTTTTGAGTCGGTCGCCATTCGGAATATTTCCTTTTTCTGGATCGTCTCGGAAAGGAAATATTCCGAATATCTTCCGAGATATGGGGATCTTCCGTTTATCTCGGAGGTCGGTCCTTATATTATCATATCGGGCCGGGCCTTTGTTGGGCTATTAAGTTCGGTAGAGAAAATGGCCGAGTCTGTCTTTGGTTCTTTTAAGAGTTCGGCCCATTGTCTCGAAGCCCATCTTTCTCTTATCCGAGTTATTATAAACCGATACCGGTCTCGGTTCGAACCGAGTTAAACCAGAGGGTGCTAAATCCTCCTCTAACAATTGGTCCTCCCCTCAGTTCGGCGAAGGAGACTTTCAAAGTTCGGCGAAGTCTTTTAGGAGTATTCTTTAGCTCGGTTAAAATTGAGATCGGTATGGCTTGTCTGACGATTCGAGTTTGGTAAATTTTTCTCAGGATTATTGAGTTCGGAACTTTCGAGTCCGCAGATCTTCGTGTTGGTTCTGAATGTTTTGAGTTCGGTGGATTTTCTCGGGAAAAGGGGTGTCAATTCGTCTTTTTAGTCGTGGAATTCGAGGAGTCGCGTCTCGATTCGTCTTCCTCAGTTGCAGAATTCGAGGAGTCGTCATCATTACTTTTTTTTCCTATAAATATCGCTCGAACATCCTTCCATTTCTCACTTCTTCCTTGCTTTAAAAAGGTAAACGATTTTCTCTCTCTAGCGCTCTCCCATTTCTCTAGATTTTATTTATTTTCCGTTCTCCGATCATCTCTTCCGCCGTGATTTTTCCGGTTTGCTTGAAGATTTTCGAGTTCTTCAATCTGTTCTTCATCAATTTTTTCTTTTCAATCGAAATGAATTCAAGAACCTCTTCTTCTTCTGTTAATGACCGAACTCCACCGCCGAAATTCCCCGATGTCGAGTTGTTTATTGACAGCTCCAATTCGAGTTCGGGCGGTCTGAGCGATGTTCGGCAGGAGTTGATCAGGCGTAATTCTCAACATGCCGTTGCCGGACCGAGCAATCCCAGGGTTGTCATCGAAGTCCCTCATCTCATTGATGAGGACGAGCCAGAGGAAGGGGTCACCGAATCAAACGATCAAGTTCGGGCGGATCGAGAATTTGCAGCTCGGCTTGCGGAGGGCGATGATGTAGCTCGTCTGGACGATCGTGCTGCTTCATCAGTAGTCCGTCAAAATGATGGAGACGATGTCCCCTTGCCGACTGCCAGACGAGTAGTTGAAAGACCTGCAAACACCGGACCGTCTCTTTCTAAGGCGGAGACGGTTCAGGCTACTCTGGAAAGATGCAATGCTCCGAACAACCTTCTTTAAAAGTTCCCGAAGGTTGCCGATCGTCCGTGTGACGCACCTGACGGCTATATATGCATCTATGAAGAGTATTTCAGAAGCTGCAGTCTCCAGTTTCCTATCCCGGAACTCTTCTATAAGTAATGCAAGAGGCAACATGTCACGATCTCTCAGCTGATGCCGGCCACGGTAATAAATATTATGGGTTTCCTTACTCTTGGGGAGGAGTGCGGCATCCCTATTACGGCCAAGATCTTCGAGAGGCTATTTCGGGTGAATCTGTCGAAGGTCAGGCCATGGTTTTTATCGGCTAATGCGAAGCCGGAGTACGATCTTGTTAACAAGAACAAGCCGAGCAAGATCAACAACTGGAATGCTCGGTATTTCTATGTGAAGATTGACGAATCTTCCGTTGAGCATCCGGACGGGAGTTACCGAACTCAGTGGAGGACTCCTATCGGTTGACATTGGTTCCCGATTTCTATCTATTGCTTTATTTTGCCTAAGTTATATTTTTCCTTTTCGTTTTAGATCGTCACGTACCGGGCTTCCTTATCACCACACCAGGATTTACTTTTGCTCACGCGAAGCAATTAAGTGCGGCTGGGAAAGCTCGGTGGCCTGAAGCTTACCAGGAGAAAGTCGACTTAAAAGCCAAAAGAGCTCTTAAAGGTATATGTCGGTAAATTCTCCTTCATAATCTGTCGTTTTCGATCTGTTTTTTATATATATTTATTATATCTCTTCTCCTCCTTATTTTTTTTTAGCAAACCCTTATCGCCAACAGAAAATGAAGCTCGATGATATCCCGAACCTGACCGCCGAGATGTCCGATGAAGAGGTGAGTATCGAAGTCCCGCCTGCTGCTCAGGATGGGCAAACTGCTGTCGACGCGGAAGTCATCGAAGAGCAGGTTCCGCATGAGGAACCGGTTCCTATCGAAAAGCGTGCGTCTTCGGCAGATGTGGCGAAGATGAGGAGGAAGAAGAAAAGAGGCAAGAGGCCGGTGAAGCAAACTTCTGAAGCCGGTACGGGAAACGCCGAACCTCAAGGCGTTGATGATGATACGGTGGTTATCTCGGACCGCTCGGCTGCATCAAAGAGGCAGCAAACTTCAGGACCTTCGGTTCATTCTGTCAGTTTTGGTTATGACAAGAATGAGCCGGTGACGAATGATGCAGATGCTTGCGCCGATCTGTATCGTCAATTGAATTTCAACTCGGGGGTGCTTCCTCCAGTCGAGGATCTTTTTCAGTCCGGAGCTTAAAAAAGTTGGCTCGGACCACTGCTGAGGTAAACGAACTTTCCGGGTTTAGTTGATATCGTTCATCTCTTTTTGGATTTCTTTGTTGTGACAGGTTTTCCCTTTTTCTGATGGTCACCCAAACGAACGAGCTTGTCGGTAATTACGACCGTGAGCTCCGTTCTGCTCGCCGAAAAGCTCTTACAACCAGCGTACAGGTTTTCGAACTACGCAAAGCGTTGCTCGTTGAGCAGGAGTGGACTGGTGATTTTGCGGTTAACGAGCTGACAAGGGAGGTAGCCGCGTTAAAGGCTTCTGAGGCCGAGCTTGTCAGTGAGAAGGATGCCCTTGCTCGTACCATTTTCCGGGAGACGACCCGTCTGAGAGCTGGCCGGACCCAGCAGATTATGAAAAGGAAGGAAACTACCAAAAACTGCCAGGTTCGGCTCCAGAAGGTTAAAGATCAATTGGCGGCCTTGGTTCGGGTTAAGAAACCATTCCTTGCTATTAATCAAGCTCAAGGGGTGCTTGGCTTCTGTGATAGCCTCCAGGCAAAGCACGGTATTGTCGTCTCGCTGTCCTGTATCGAGAAGGTTAAAAAGCTTAAAGCTGCGAAGTTAGCCGAGTATGAGGCGCTTGATCTCTGTGAGCTTGCCGAGGAAGACTTGGTTGTGTCGCCTTTCGTTGAGCCGATTCATTCGGAGATTTCTCTCCTGATAGGCACCGAGGTCCCGCCTGGTATTGACATGTTTGGTTCTAACCGGGCTGCGATGTCCGGGGATCGAGCCGATGCTATCCGGAATCAAGATGTTTGACTTATGTATCTTGTAATAATCTTCTTTTTTGGCCATAGAGGCTTATAACTTTACCTTTTGGACCGAAGGGTTTTTATAGTCCGGTATCCGTTAATCTTTGTATCACTCTCCTTTGATTTTATGAGTATGACTCCCTTTGATCATTTTCTGAAATTTTTGTTTTATCGAATCTCGGTTTGTTTGAAGTCGTAAATTTATACGAACTTCTCAAATTTGTCGTACACAAAGTGGTGCCGTAATAGTACGGTCTTAGCCGGGGTGAAGAGGACGAACTTTATTCTACGATTTATTCAAAATCGGCGGTCTGTTTAATCAGATCGGCTTATATTTTTCAATTGTTGAGGAATCGGTTTAGACTTTCGCGATTGTTGAGAAATCGGCTTAGGACTTTCGCGATTATTGAGGAATCGGCTTATATTTTTACGAGAAATGGCGTTCGGTTTTACCTATGGAACTCGGCAAAAGAGTACGTAAACAGCTCGTCTTAAGATACTCCAAGGTTTTCTCAGATCGAATCCGAGTGTGTGAGACAGGCTTGGCTTATTTAGCTCGAACTGTCTGAGAATAGGTTAAGTGCGAGACTGGTCTCGGCTTTATATATGGAAGGTGTTTTATCCATAGCACCATGAGGATGCGTGCGAGCAATAGCTCGGCTTAGTTTGATTTTATCGATCGTCTGGCCAGGACGTCGATGTGGGAACCGTGATGGTTGGTAGGAGAACTTTCGGAGTTCGGTGGACTCCTGGAGTTCAGTGAATTTTTAGAATTCGGCGAACTGTTTAAAGTTCGGCTTTTGATGAATACAAATTTTTAGAATTCGGCGAACTGTTTAAAGTTCGGCTTTTGATGAATACGAATTTTTATAATTCGGCGAACTGTTCAAAGTTCGGCTTTTGATGAATACGAATTTTTAGAATTCGGCGAACTGTTTAAAGTTCGGTTTTTGATGAATACGAATTTTTAAAATTCGGCGAACTGTTTAAAGTTCGGCTTTTTGCCTTGAATGAAATTTTATTAAAGTAACACCTAAACCCGAGGTGGGCTGCCTACGTACCCTCGAAAGAAGGATCAAGCCATTCGTAGTTCACATTACATTTTTTTATGGCGCTTCTAGTAGTAGTAGCGTTTGAGATTCATCGAGTTCCATGATCGTGGGATCGGTGTTCCGTCCAACTTCATGAGTTCGTACACTCCGGGCTTGACGACCCTCATAATCTGATAAGGTCATTCCGAGTTAGTGCCAAGTTTTCCTGCGTTCTTCTCTTCGGTGCCTTCGAAGATTTTCGTAAGACGAGATCGCCGTCTATGAAGTGGCGTCCGCGGACCTTTTTGTTGTAGTAGCGTGCTGTCAGTTTTTGATAGTTTTCGATGCGAAGTAAAGCTTGATCACGTTGTTCTTCGAGTGTGTCGAGGTTGTCGAGCATGATTTCGTCGTTTAAACCAGGATTTTCCACGAGCATTGTCCTGCGTATTGTTAGGAATTTTAGTTCGGCGGGATAGAGAGCTTCAACGCCATAAGCCATGTAGAAAGGGGATTATCTGGTTGATTGTCTTGGAGTGGTGCGGTAAGACCATAAGACTCCATCAAGTTCGTCGGCCCATCATCCTTTCCTGATATCCAAGCGTTTTTTGAGTCCATCGATGATGGTTTTGTTTGTTGATTCGGACTGGCCGTTGCTTTTAGGGTATCTCGGTGTGGAAAAACTTAGTCGGATTTTCCATTTGGCACAGAAATCGACGAATAATGTTGAGATGAATTGCGGCCCGTTATCGGTGACGATATCGTACGGGACTCCGTGCCAGCATATGATGTTTTTCCAGACGAATTTCTTAACATCGAGTGCATGGATTTCAGGGTATGACTCGGCTTCGACCCATTTGGTGAAGTAGTCTGTCATGACGAGGATGAATTTTTTCTGTGTCGTGGAACATCGTAGGGGACCGATTATGTCCATTCCCCAGCGCATGAACGGGTATGGAGCTGTTGATGTAGTTAGTAGTTCGGTTGGGAGATGTATCATTGAGCCATGCCTTTGACATTTTTCGCACTTGGCTACGAATTTGTCGCAATCTGCTTGCATGGTTGGCCAGTAATAGCTCGCCTTTTTATCTTTAGGGCCAAGGAGCGTCCTCCGGTGTGGTTTCCGCCATCTCCTTCGTGTATCGTTTTCATGACCTCGTGAATATCGTCGCCGGACAGGCATTTGAGAAGGATGCCCGCAGCGCTCCAGCGGAATAGGACGTCTCGGATCAGTATGTATCTTGAGCTCGCATTTTGAGTCGCCGGGGTGCCCATCTGTCGGCAGGGACTATCCCGTCGATGATATACATTTTGATTTCCTGTGTCCAGTCGGTGGGTGTAAGTTCGCTTAGGGGTTCGATGTTTACGGGCGTATGAAGCCCCTCTGATGGTTCATCAGTTTTGTCGTCGTAGTGGTTTTGTGTTGGTTCGACGATGTGTCCGGTTTCTTCGTTGTTCTCAAGCTCGGCGTTATGTTCATCGTCTATTATCCGCGTTTTCCTTTGTTTTCGTGGGATGGGTTCGGCTGCGGGGGAGTCTTCGTAGTTACGCATGCGCGTGGTGATATTGCATTCTTTTGTTTATCCAATACTCGGCTCGAGTATACTTTCGACTGGTATTGTCCTTTTGAGATGAGGATCTGAACTTGATGCTAACTTGGCAAGTGCGTCTGCCGGAGCGTTTTCCTCCCTTGGGATTTTGGTGAGATCAAAGTATTTGAATTCGGCGGCGAGTTTTTTCACGAGTTTGAGGTATGCGTCCATTCGATCATTTTTTGCATCGTATTCTCCGCTAAACTGATTGGCGACGAGCTGCGAGTCGCAATAGGCCCGTATACGAGTTGCGTCGATGGCCTTGGCTAATCGAAGTCCGGCGAGTAGTGCTTCATACTCTGCTTCGTTATTTGACGCGTTGAATGCCAGACGAAATGATTGTTCCAAGATTTCTCCGGTCGGAGACTGAAATCGTATGCCTACTCCCGACCCTCGATGGGATGATGATCCATCCACGTGTAGGGTCCATTATTCGGTAGCTGTTACATCAATATCGACGAACTCTTGCGGTAGCTCGATAAGGAAGTCGGCGAGAACTTGCGATTTGAGGCTTGTCCGACTCTTATAGTTGATATCATATTCGCTAAGCTCGATTATCCATTTCGCGAGTCGACCGGATTGGCTCGGACTGTGTAAGATTGTTCGGAGCGGCTGATCTGTTAAGACGGTGATAGAGTGCGATTGAAAATACGGTCTAAGTTTCCGAGCAGCAGTGATGACGGCGAAAGCAAGTTTTTCGAGTGTTGGATATCGGCTTTCGGCGCCATCAAGTGATTTGCTTACGTAGAAGATCGGCCTTTGCTCGCCTCTATCTTCCCAAACGAGAACCCCACTGACCGCTGAGGTTGAAATTGCGATGTAAAGGTAGAGGGTTTCACCATCTCCGGGTTTGGCTAAGATCAGTGGCGTGGACAGGTATTGCTTGAGCTGTTTGAACGCTTCTTCGCATTGGTCGTCCCATTCTAGATGCTTGTTTCCGCGTAGCAGTTGATAGAAGGGGAGACACTTGTCGGTGGACCGTGAGATGAACCTGTTGAGCACGGCAATGCGGCCAGTCAGCCGTTGAACTTCTCTTTTCGTTGTTGGGGAAGGTAGATCGAGGATTGCGCATATCTGTTTAGGATTAGCCTCGATTCCTCTTTGGGTGACGATATACCCGAGGAACTTTCCCAATGTGACTCCAAACGTACTTTTAGTTGGATTGAGCTTCATGTCGTACTCGTTTAGTATGCCGAAACACGTGTTGAGATGTCTGATGTGGTCCTTAACGACGAGTGATTTGACGAGCATATCATCAATATAGACTTCCATGGTTTTGCCGAGCTGACTAGCGAACATACGGTTGACAAGTCTTTGGTATGTTACTCCGGTGTTCTTCATGCCGAATGGCATGACTTTGTAGCAGTAGATGCCGCGATCGGTGATGAAAGAATTTTTCTCTCAATCGCCCGGGTGCATGAGTATCTGGTTATAACCCGAGAACGCATTCATGAAGGAGAGGAGTTTGTTCCCGGCCTTGGCTTCGACAAGTCTATCGATATGTGGGAGTGGGAAGCTGTCTTTTGGGCAGGTTTTGTTGAGATCGGTAAAATCGACGCAGATCCTCCACTTACCGTTTTTCTTTTTAACGACGACTGGGTTTGCCAGCCAGTCCGGATATCGAACTTCCGTAATTGACCCTGCTCCAAGCAGTCGTTCGACCTCGTCGTTGACAGCCTGGGCTTTCTCAGGTCCGAGCTTGCGCCGTTTTTACTTGATTGGTCTGAAGGTGGCATCGATGTGGAGTTTGTGACTCGTGATTTTTGGGTCGATCCCGAGCATGTCTTTGATAGACCAGGCGAAAGTTGATACGTTCCTTTTGAGAAAACGGACTAGATCGTATTTGATATCCTCATCGAGTTCGGCTCCGATTCCGACACATCTGTCTGGGTTGAGTTCGTTGATGTTGACTTGAATGATTGTTTCTCGTCTTGGCAGATCATGATTGTTAACGGTTTCTTTCGTGTTGATTACGCATGTCCGGGGTGTTGTTCTCAATTTACACTCGTTTATGTAGCAAGTTCGGGACATAAATTGATCGCATCTCAGAGTGTAGACTCCGGATGGTGTTGAGAATTTTAAGCATTGATGATAAGTCCAGACGACGGCTTTCATCGTGTATATCCACGGTGTTCCAAGTATGACGTTGTAGATGGCAGGTTTATCTAGGACTAGGAATTTGACCATTTGTACGATTCCCCCAACGTAGACGGGGATTTTTACCGTTCATGCGGTCATGGTCTGCTCGCTTGAAAATCCTGTAAGTGGTTCGATATTCGGTTTGATCTGAGCGTCCGGGAAGTCCTTGTTTCTGAGTGTTTCTCTGAATACTACATTAACCAAACTTCCGGTATCAACGAGGACTCGTCCGACGACGACGTCCCCAATAAGTACTTCGACGACTAGTGGGTCGTTATATGGCATGTGTAGTTCTTACGTATCGGCTTCAGAGAAGATGATCGGCACTCCGCTTGTTGTGGCTCGGTTTTCACGTTGTGCGGCCAACGCTTCTCTACTGTATTCTTTAATTGCCCGGACGGAATAGTTGCAAGACTCTAGCGCTCCCATGATCATGTTGACGCGTTTTCGGACTTGGGGGTGTGTTGGCTGTCCGTTTGTTCCTCCCGATCGTGTTTATGTTGATCTAAGTCGGCGGCGTCTATTGGTTGCTCGGTATTTTTGTTTGGCTTGTCGTTGTCCCGACGTCGTTTTCCATTGTTACTGTGGCGGGGTCTGCCTGTAGGTCGGAACGCTCATTCTACCGGGATCTCCCATTTCTTGTATTTCATTAATAAGAACTCATGGAGATATCGGCAGTCTTCGGTGGTGTGGCCCTTCTGATTATGAAAGTGGCAGAACGGTCCGCACTCGTTATCGGACTCTTTTGAGTCGTCTGATCGGATCCATGTGTTCCAGTTTTGTTGTGTTTGGACGGCATTGACAGGTTACCTCGGAGGGGCGTACTGCTTTTCCTTGACGAGGGGCTGCTTTAGAGGAGCGTACTACCTATCCTTTGCGGCTTCCTCTTCTTGCTCGAGGATGTAGATATGCGACTTGTGCAGGATATCTTCCAAGGATTTTGGCCAGTTTCGTTTGATTTCTTTGTGAAAGTCGGACCGATACCAAGTTGCTTTGTAAAGGGCCTCTATCGCGGCTTCGTCGTCGATTGTGCAATGAGATACCACTTCTTTGAAGCGGTTCATGAAACTACGTAGAGGCTTGTCGCTTTTCTTCTCGAGTGCCCAGAGGTCGGCATTTCTCGTTTTTTGTTTCATGAACATGGTGAAGCGTTTTAGGAGCTTTGTTGTAAGCTCGTTATAGTTGTTGATGAAGTTTGCATCAAGTTGTGAGAACCAGTCGAGTGCGGTTCCGCACAGGTTTTCCACGAACAGTTGACACATGGCCGCCTCTTTTTCTTCTTTGTTAAAGAAACGGAAACGGTTCATCATGATCACGAACGAGGTCAGAAAGTGATGTGGGTCAGTGTGTCCGTCGTATGGGGCGATCTTAACTCTCTCCATGCGTCGGACTGGAGTATTGATGATTTGATCTGTGAACGGTGTTTTCTGTGTTTCCTGGATAACTCGATCGATCTCTGGTGCCGAGCTTGTAGCTTGGTAGACTTTGGATCGGATATCTTGAAGTTGGGCGCCGACATCCTCGAACTCTAGGCCGATAGACGCTTGATCAGTGATGCGGGTTCCTGGACTGGCCGTTGACATTCTGGTCGGTAGGTTTGCCATGTTTTGATTTCGGGCACCGTCAAGTTCGGGCAACAGATTCCGGCGAAGATCGTTCTCGGGGGTGATCTGGTTTGGGTCGAATATCGCGATCTGGCTTCTGAGTTCGGCTTGTGAGGCTAGCAGAGATTCGAACTGCTCTTCATTCGTCTTAGAGATATCCGCGAGCTGGGCTGCCATTGATTCTAGGAGTGTGGTTGGATCGGCTAGCGTTGGAGCTGCTGGTGTATTCGTTGGAGGGTTTGGCGGACTATCTCCGCTGGTAAGTAAGTCCAGTGGTTTCCTCCGGCAGGTGGCAGACCGGTATCTTTCGGGATGGTTCTGTTACCTATATGATCGTCGTTCTCGGTGATGACTGCTCGAGTGTCTGGTGGGTTCGTCATTGCCGAACTCAATCAAACGAGATCCGAAATTTCTGTTTTTGTTCTTATTCCCCACAGACGGCGCCAATTGTTGATTCGTAAATCACACAAGGGATTTAAACAGAGAACTTTGATCAGAAACTTGTTTTATTGATTGAATTCGGCGTTACAACAGAGTTTCAATAAAAAGGGACTAAGGAGACTAAAGAACTTGAGATTCGGCGCTTGATGAAGCTCTTTCTATGTTCTTAGATCTCTCAGATGATTGTGAATGTTCTCTTCGAGTTTTGCTCCTCCTTATTTATAGGTTTTTTGAGTCGGTCGCCATTCGGAATATTTCTTTTTTCTGGATCGTCTCGGAAAGGAAATATTCCGAATCTCTTCAGAGATACGGGGATCTTCCGTTTATCTCGGAGGTCGGTCCTTATCTTATCATATCGGGCTGGGCCTTTGTTGGGCTATTGAGTTCGGTAGAGAAAATGGCCGAGTCTGTCTTTGGTTCTTTTAGGAGTTCGGCCCATTGTCTCGAAGCCCATATTCCTTTTATCCGAGTTATTGTAAACCGATACCGGTCTCGGTTTGAACCGAGTTAAACTGGAGGGTGCTAAATCCTCCTCTAACATCGGTGGTGACTCAGGTGGGGACTTCAGTTTTTTTTTTTTGAATTGAAGGTGACGAAAAATCCGGATATAACCCTAAATAAAAGTGGGTTTTCACTTTTGCGGCTTTCCCTATTTCTTCTGAAAAAAAAAATACCTTGGGAAAATCTTATATGTATCCATCAAAGATAAAGCTGTCTTTCTCTAACAATTTTACTGCACTTGTGGGCCACATCATTACGCAACCTACTATAATAGTTTAGATCTACAATGAGGAGGGAGTAGGGGTTATTACGAGATTTCACACGTAAAACAGTGACAAGTACAGTGGCGGAGAAAGAAAACTAATTTTGGTATTAATCAATGCTAGATACTCATATTATCCTATTAACAATTGACTAAAAAAATAGCTATATACAATGGATAAATAAAAATTAAGTATTTTTGAAAGAGAAAACAAAAAACAACAAAAAATATCCCTCTTATTTTAAATATTTACATAAATGCCATTGATATGAGATTTTTGTTTTCCGACAAGATATCTCGGTACCACTGTTCATCACAGGCATCCGATACTATTTATTCGAAAACAGGTGACACTGTTCATCACCCATTTGTTGTCGATGGACACTGTTCATCACCGAAAATCATAGTCAATTCATAATTATAATGGTTAACTATTCGCTTAACATGATAACTAATATATCGCGATAATTTTATCTGATTAACGTGATAACAATTGTATGTACATGTGACATAGAATAATACGATAATGAGTTAACATTTGGATAACATGTTAACATTTAATGGATAACTATTTGGTTAACGTGTTAACACTAATATATGATACTTATAACGTGTTAACAATAATATATGAGACTTTTTAACGTGCTAACAATAAGATATGGTGCTGGTTAACGTGTTAACAATAATATTTGATACTTGTTAACGTGCAAACAAATAATATATGATCCTTGTTAACGTCCTAACAATAAAAACTAATACTTATCAATTTCATTACCTAATGAAATTGAACACCGATAGACCACCCTGTCATTGTCGCTGTCACCATCAACGACACTGCTATTGCCACCGACACCATCACCAGTCCGCCAGTGTAATCGCTTCCATCGCCACCGTCATCGCCGTTGTGACCACCGTCGTCGTCGTTATGACCACCGTCGTCACCGCTATGACCACCGCCGTTATCGCCATCACCATCTTCGCCATCTCCATCATTGTCACATACACTATCACCAACCTATACCTCAATCTTCACCATCCTCATACGTGCATCGTCCTTCTCCTTCTTTTTCTTTCTTTTTTTTTTTTTTTTCTTTTTGATCTTCTTTCGTCGGAGAGCCTTTGAAGAGAGATAATGAAATCTGTAATTATTTAGAAAACAAAGGGCCAAAATGGATTTTTGGTGATGAAAATTAGATAGTGAATAGTATATGTGGAGAGAGAACTAATTATAGCATTATCCGTAGTCAGATATTGCTATTTCTCAATTTAAAACTCTTTTACATCATCTGCAAACTTTTTTATAATCCACTGTTATATATCATGGTTATTTAAATATAAATATTTATGACTTTTATATATAACTAGATTAGGTTTCGCATGATACGTGGTAAACAAATAACTATATTAAACTATAAAATTGATAACTCACGTAAATATGATATATATAATTAGATTTTAAATTAAGATTCATGTTTAGTTATCAAGAAATTATGTTTTGTTATTCATAATTAAGAAAACTCAAAATTGATTCATATTACCTAGAGGCATGGGCATTTGGGTAATCGGTTCGGTTCCGGGTCTTTCGGGTAGAAGGACTTTGGACCCATATATGAACCGATAGGGTTTCGGTTTGGTTTTGGTTTGATTCCAATCGGTTCCGGGTCTTTCGGGTCTTAATTTTAAAAACCGATAAATACCGGAATCTTTTTGGATATGGTTTGGTTCATCTATTTTTTATCCGAAATATCCAAAATATACCCGAAAACCCAAAAATATACCCAAAAACTCGAAAATATACCCAAAAACACAAAATAATTAAAGAAAATATATCCGTAAAACTAAAAATATACACGAAATACCCTAAATACCCAAAACAATTAACTAGTATTTATGGGTATATAATTATTCTTCATATGTTTTTGGTACCCGATCGGTTCTTGGTTCGGTTTCGATTCGGTTCCGGTTCTTCGGGTATAAAAGTTTAGGATCCATCAGATATTTTTATAGGTTTCGGTTCGGGTTCGGTTCCTCCTAATCGGTTCGGTTCTTCGGTTCCGGTTCGGTTCTTCGGTTTCGAGTATTTTTCCCAGGCCTATTACCCATGGTAAACATTTTTTTGGCAACATATGAGACACTTAGAACGGTTCAGAAATCCGAACTGGTGGCGCCAAGTTTACATATGAAATATCATAAGGGTGCACATGAGCACTTCGTGCTAGCTTGTTCACCGTTATATTCTTTGTGCGTGGAATAAGTGAGATAGAGAAGAAAAAAAAACCTCCTTGCTCCTCCTGAATTCCTCCATATGTAGTGAGAATGCATGTCATTCCTTTGGTGATGACACCATCTTCACCAGCTCAGAACTTCGACGAAGATTCCTTGCTCCTAATAGCGTTCCTTCACCCCCTTTATTGGACACACTACCAATATAGTCCTGAAAAAGTGTCAGTCTCCTTCCAAGAACCGTATACACAACACCAAAACCCTTCAATTTTCGAGCAAATCTCATTTTGATCGGTGTGTGTGTTTGGCCGTATTTCATTGAGTTGCCTCAGACTCGTTATCTTCAGGATCTCTTGCGGGGTTATATCCACATTTGAGAAGACTTTATCATTTCTAACTTTCCAAATATATCATATTACCCAAGGAAAAATCTTAGTGTGATCATCTTGTGGTATTCACCAAAAGATAATCAAAATTTGTGAAGACCGATGAAGTTGGGAATCTCCCCAGGTAAACATTTCATCTATATGAATGAGAGGGTTCCCAAAACAAATTTGAAATCTTATGTAACATAAAATGGATCAAATTGATAAAATTAATCTATTTTTTATAAAAAATATTATATTCTGAAACTTTTAATTGTTCTAACATGTTTAAAAATTATGTTTTAATGTAATCATCCAAGTTCAAAGTTTATATTTCTAAATTATCTTCTATAACTTTTAATTGTTCTAATATGTTGAAAATTATGTTTTAATGTAATCATTAAGTACTTTGACACACGTCGCGATCTTAATTAACAACGACACATATCACGATCTCGTGAGTAAAAATTATCCTACGTGTCACGCTCATGTTGACGTGCTCACCTTTATATAATAAGACTAGCTAACGGGCCCGCAACAAATGCTTAATAAGTAGTACGTTAGAATTAAAAAATATTTTATTTATTATATGTTTATTATATTTTGTTTATCGGTTTTTTAATTAATTTATACTAAACTGAAAATCTGAATGGACCTATCGTCGAAAAATATATATAAAATCGATATCTGCTCAAAAATTATATATGTACATATGTCGATACAGCCGAGTTCGAGTGAACAATATATTAACATAATCTCCCTCCATATCCAATACATGCAATCTCATTGACACTCTCGAATACAAACGAATCGATATGATCTTTATAACACTTCCTCCATCATAACCCTTAGACTCCACGCACAAGATCAATTGTGATTCCTTGTTGTTTCTGAGGTTATGTTGAAGATAGTGTTTTAAAGAACCATCTAGAGAAAAAGAGAGCTAACAACCATTGCCGGTGTTTTAAAGTTGGTGTTTTAACATCTTCATTGGATCCACTAAATTGGAGGTTGATAGAATCAAAGATTCGTACCATTGGATTTTTCCTTAAAAAAACATATCGTCAGCCGAAGCCGATTATCATTGTTGAAAACATCATCAATGCTTTTCGATGTATAATATTTTGATTGAATTTTTTTATGAAAACCCAATCCATAATTTTATCCTCAATTACCCTTTATATAATTGCAATAAAGGAATTTATCTGCTCCCCGTGATTCGTCAAGTTCTTTTTCTTGGTATCATGCTAATTATGCAATGATAAATTTATATTATTACAATCGCAAAATTTGTATATTTAAGCAAGTATGAACTCAATAGCATACACAAATTGTAATTGCACTTTCAAAACAAAACAAAAAATTATATTTCTCATATGTATGTTGTCGCCACAATAGATCAATAAATCAATATTTACTTTCATTACAAATATGGGTAAAAACTTTATTCTCAGGTATGTTGTCTCAAATTTAGGAATATCTTTTTCTTTTGAATTGGAAATAATATTACAAAAAATACTTATACAAAAGATTGAACCATTTACATATTAAATTCATAAATAACATATTTTGTTCATATCAAATGAACGAATGTGGTTGATGTACACACCACATGATTTGATCATCATTATGGTCGAAAAATTTAGATGAATTATTATCGATTACAGAAAACTACATGATTGATTTATTTATTAACATCTATTATTATATGTGTCATATCAACTTTAACGACGATTATGATATTGGGCTACACATTATAGGTTGGTATAGCAGCTGAGTTACTATGTATTTGATATCAGTTATCATGTATAAAATTTATGGTGAGTAGAAGCCGATTATCATTATTTAAAACATCCATCAATCTTTTTCGATTAGAAAAATTTACGAAAACTTAATCCATAATGTGTTTCCTGGTTACTCTTTATACAATTTGAAACAAAATAAATTTATATACTCCCCGTGATTCGTCGAGTTTTTTTCCTTAATATCATGTGAATCAGACAATGAATGAATATTATTACAATAGTGAAATTTGTATAGTTAAGCAAGTATGAGCTCAATATCGCTACAAAAATTGTAATTGCACTTTGAAAACATAAGAAATAGTTAGATTTCTCATATGTATGATGTCGCTAAAATAGACCAATAAATCAATATTTAATTTCAGTGCAAATCTGGGCAAAAATAACTTCTAATATTAACCTTGTTTATTTTCGTTTATAACATTGATCAATTCTTTTCGGAGTCTAATTAAATTCTTGGTTGATTAATTTTTTCATCAAAACTCAATATATATATATATATATATATATATATATATATATATAGAGGGTGGATTACTATAGTAACTTTAATTTCTATTATTATTATTATTATTATTATTATTAATTTGACATACATTTATTTTTATTACTACACTAACCTAATTTTTTCCATATTACCCAGCGTGCCCTTATGGCCTTTGTTGAAAAAAAAGTAATTACAAAACTGTCATTACTATTTATTTGCCACGTAGGCAAAAGTTGATTGAACAAGTCTACCGTTCTTTGACGGTAGACTTGTTTGATGTTGGTCAACTCAAATTTTGGTCCGTAGATTTGTTTGATTGATGGTAGATTTGTTTGAAAGTTGGTAGATTTATAAAATTTTGGTAGACTTATTTTGGTAGACTTATTTTTACGATGCGGTAGATATATTTATTTTTGGTAGATATATTGTCAATGATGGTAGATTTGTTTATGAGTTGGTAAACTTTACGACCAACCCATTGACTTTTGACTTTTTTGGTAGATTTATCGACAATGGTGGTAGATTTATATTACAAAATGGTAGACTTATTTATTGTGGTGGTAGATTTAATCAGAATGAATTAGTTTTCGTTACGGTAGATTTGTTGATTTGACGGTAGTTGTATCGCCAACGGTATATTTTTATTGGGTTGGTAGATTTATATATAATTGCGGTAGATTTAAAACAGTGTAAAATCTTGGTTAATTCGATTTGTAACGGTGGTAGATTTAATTTTAGTGACGGTAGATTTAAAAAAGTTTGGTAGATTTGTTTGTGATGGTGGTAGGTATAAAAACGTCTAACATCTCATCAACTATGGTGGTAGATTTAATATTAATGACGGTAGATTTAAAATTATTTGGTAGGTTTATTTGTAATGGCGGTAGATTTAGTAATTATTTTGGTATTTACTCAGGTAACCTTCATTTGGTAGACTTATTTGTAGTGTTATGGTAGACTTTTTTTTACGGTAGATTTATAGACATTGTTTGGTGGTAGACATTTGAATTTTTCCATAATGAAAATGACGTTTTTGCCCTACACTAAAACTCATATTTACAAAAAAATTCAGGCACCCAAATATGCTAAGTATGAGAATTTTTTAGTGTTTGATGGTAGATTTATTTAATGATGGTAGATTTATGTTGTTATCCTCCCTTTTGGTTTATTTTGTGTGATAATTATCTTTTAACTTAGGGTCTCTTGGTTCTTATTTGTGTTTATTCTGGTACATTTAACTGAAATTACAGTAAATCTTGAACATAAAAATGTCAAATCACACTCACCTTGCTTAATATGTGTTTCTTTGTTATATCATTGGGTTGAATCATGTGTTTTTGGTTAAAATCTCACTCACCTTGGTTATACATATTAAGCAAGGTGAAATTAAAGAACATGAAGGATAGCAAAGATGGTAGAAAGATGAAATGCTTGACACATGACTCAGCATTTTGCAACAATTATAACTTGAAAACAATATCATCATTTAAAATCTACTATGATTTTAAAACAAATACAACTTTTAACAAAGAAACATAAGGTAGATGTTTTCAAGTCTTACAATGCAACAGAAACATAGAAACATAAGATTATCTTACAAAGCAACATAAACAAGTAGATGTTTTCAAGTCTTAGAAAGCAATATAAACATAAGATCCTTCGGAAAAACGAATACAAAAGGATCTTAAGCCGCATATTATCAAACATAAACATAAGCTAAAGTCTCTTCCTAAATCCCGAAAGTTGCTCCCTCAGCGTATGGATCTCGTGGTCCTTCTTTGCTAAGTTTTTCTTGATCTCATCAATTTCTTGACGCATTCGCTCAACGGCCATACGCATCTCATAGAAAGATGCAATTTGTCCTCTTTGCTCATCTAGTCGGAGGTCTACCCTTTCAAACTGATCTTCGATTGCATGATCCCACCACTGAAATATGTGCTCTCATCCCGGACCACGCTCTACGTCACTCGCTCGACAATGATAGTATCTTCTTCCTTCATTCCCCGGAGTTTTATCCACCGCGACTGTTGTTTGTTGACCGCACCAACACTTTGAGGGAATACCGTAATTACCGTCCTCTCTTGCGAAGAGATGGAGATAACGTTCCTTGTAACCGTCCTCTGAGGAAGAACTGGACATGATCTTAGTAGTACCTAGTTGAAAATAGTATCCAGAAATCAGAAATCAGGAATAGAAACACTAGCTCTTTTTAAATGAAAAATCCAAACAGTCACACCAGAACAAATCTACCATCATCTACAAACAAATCTACCATCATGCACAAACAATTCTAACAAACAAACAAATCTACCATCATTGATTTACAAAGTGTACCATCGTGCACAAACAAATCTACCATAACGTACAAACAAATCTACCATCATTGATTTACAAAGTTCAAATATGATAATAAATCTACCATCAAATAAAATTACAGTTATTACAATAAAAGGGTCATGCACACAGACATATCTAACAAACAAATCTACCATAACTGATTTACAAAGTGTATCATCATGCACAAACAAAGTTACCATCATGCACAAATAAATCTACTACCATCATGCACAAAGTTCATAACCACCAAAACACTTTTCGTTTTATAAATAAATCTACCACCAAAGAATTAAGAAATCTACCACCAAAGAATTAAGAAATTTAGGATTCATAACCACCTCACCGGAATAATTCTTCAGTCACATCGGAATGAAGACTGGAACCACAGATTAATCACGAACACTGCAAAAAAAAAATTAGGGTTAGGTTTTTTCACTAAAACTGTCGAAATTCCTTTATCTATGCCGAAACATCACCGCGACTCCACCAATATTCCCTGAAACGGCGGCGGATGACTTGTCGGACGCTCGACTCGCCTTCCCCGCGACTGGCCTCGCCTCGCCTCGCCGTGGGTAGTGAATACTCCAAGAAACTTCACCAAACAAAGGGAGAAAACCAAAACGAAGGAAGAGGATGAAGAATCTTACCAGATTTTAGCCGGAATCGTCGGTCTCACGGTTGAAATCGCTTCAGAATGTAGGGGAGACCTAAAGTCGCCGTTGTCGCGCGAGAGACACTTTTTCCCGATTGTGTTTTTTTTTCTCCATTAGATAATATAACTTATTTCATTAAAAAAAATTCCTAAAAATTAAAGAAAATTAAATAACTTAATGACAATTCTGTAATATAATTGACATTAACCAAAAGATTAAAGTTAGTTGAGTTTGGTAGACTTATAGGAGATTAGTCTAACAATAAGTGCATATAGTAAAGTTAGATGGATGAATTAACTCATATATATATATATATATATCTATTTGAACAATTTCAGAATAATAAAATGAACTAATGTGTAAAAGACGCTTACAAATCAAACTAAACAGTAGGTAAACTAAATGCTTTCGAAGACTTCTTTGAAGACAATATTCATTGTTTTATTTAGTGGCACTATTTTCTTGTCCGTGATTAGAACTTTCAAACCAGTTTTGCATGTAACTATGGAAACTGCAACATAAATCTGTAATGAGAAAAACCGGCTATTGTTGGAGGTGGGCCTAGCACTCCCAATTAGTTAGGCCCATCTTAGGAAAAGTCCCTCTTCAGCTCGGTCGCCGACCTAAAGGCACCGCGCTCGTATCACCCGAGTTCCCGAGCTCCCGAGGACGCACCTCGGGTCCGGCCTGGCACTTCACCAAAGCAGGATTGTCAGAAGAGCAGAAGGCACGTGGGAGCTGGTAGAACAGTGCCCTACCCGCGTAGGGATACGGCTTCGACTCGACGTCCCACCAACCCTGCATAATCGACGAAAGAGGAAAGGACACGTGGAGGAGAGTTGGCGAAACAGTGCGCTGCTCTGCAACACGCCACGCCGAGCTCATCATGACCTCCCTCCTCGAAAGCCGGAACACGCCTCCTAGACCACCTTACCCGCGAAACAGGCCGAAGACGACACGTAGGCCCGAGATCCCAGGGAGCAGGAAGTCAACTGCCGGTATAAATACCCCTCGATGTCATTAATGATCGGGACCTAAAAATTTTGGTATCTCACCTACCACAAGGGACCCGACCTCTCTCTCTCTCTCTTTGTAACAAAACAGCGATTTAGAACGCCGAACTGGACGTCCTTCGGAACCAGTTCGTAACTCTAAATTGCTCACTTCCTTCATCATCAATAAAAAGAACACGGCCCACGGCCTGCCCAAAAATATTCCCGACCTGCCTCAAATTGTGGTTGACTCTCTAATTAACGAAAATCTCGCCTCTCTCTCCCTAATCAATCTCTTAAACATACTTAGTGATCCCGGGGATCAACAATTGGCGCTAGAAGGAGGGGGGGAGATTCTTCTACACGCAAGGAGCAGTTCAACCACCACCGCAACCGCAGCAACGATGGCAATTCCGCCCCCAAGAGTGTTGTCAGACCAGGAGACCCCGGCCCAAACAACGGCCCAGGCCCAGACAACGGCCCCGCCAACGACTCATACAACAGCGACCGCCCCACCGTCAGCCCAGGCGGCTACCAACCAACCGATTCCCCGAGAGCAGTTCTTCAGGGCTCCGCCCCCGGCTCCGACGCCCACTCCTTCCGACGGCTCCGCTGCCCACAACGCACCCCGAGCACCGGAAGACCAGCCCACGCTGTCTGCCGTAATGCAGACCCTGCTCGCCAGAATAGACGAGCTGACGCGAGCTACCGATCAACGGTTCGCCACGCTAGGAGCCTCCCGTGACCGGTCGGACAACACCAGATCCCCCGACGTCCATCTCAGAGGGCCGGCCTCTCGGGAAGAAACCCCGCGCATCGGGATAAGCCGACCCGGCGACTCACCGTCGGGATCCGAAGGCCCGGGCGGACGTTTCGCCCCGGCCGTAGGAAGCCACCCGGGCGACGAAGCCCACCATCTCCGATCCAGCTCGGAGCGCTCCAGGGACGCCGAGTTCGAAGCTATGAAGGAGACAATCCGCGCGATGTCCTCCAAAATCCATCAGGCCACCCGCGCGGCCCCGGAAATAGATCGCGTCCTCAGAGAGACGCAAAACACGCCGTTCACCCGCCGGATCGCCTCCGTACCGCTCCAGCACCTCGGGAAGCTCAAACTCTAGCCTTACGCGGGCACCACCGAACCGGCCCAGTATCTCACGGCGTTCACCATCGCCATGGGCCGCGCTCACTTCTCTCCAGACGAGCGCGAAGCTGCCCACTGCCAGCTCTTCGTCGAGAACCTCACCGGCCAGGCCCTCACATGGTTCTCTCGACTGAAGACGCACTCCATAGACAGCTTCAGAGATCTGTCGACTACCTTCCTCGAGCATTACTCCATCTACATCCGGCAGTCCGCATCCAGCGCAGACCTCTGTGCGATGAACCAAGGAGCAAAGGAGTCCCTCAGGTCCTTCATCGAGCGCTTCAAAGCCACGGCCTCCCAAAGCAACGTGACGGACGAATAAGCGCTCCCCGCTCTGAGAAAGCCACGGCCTCCCAAAGCCACGGCTGATTCGGCCTTCAAGGACGATATGAAGCTCAACAGGCCGCGCTCGCTGGAAGACGCCCTACACCGCGCTGGACTCTTCGTCGAGCTCGAGGAGGAAAAGGCGGCTGAGTCAAGAAACAGCGCCTCTCACAGGGCCCCGTTCCCGAAGGAGCGGCCCCAAGAAAGATGTCAGGAGCCTCGTCAACATTACGATGACGAGTATCAGCGCAGCAAAGGAAAGCAGGCCGCCGCATTCCTTGTCAACGGACCGCCCGCCGGCCTCCGTCTGCGCGATCCCGTACTTCCCCCCAGCCCCGTGCCAAGGTTGCCTTGGAACAAGTATGTACGGGATCCCCACCAGCAGGATCGGCGTCCCGACGAGCCGAGCGATAGGGAGTCCCGACCATATGAGCAGTACGACAGGTTGGCCTTCTGCGACTTTCACCAGCGAAAGGGGCACCCGACCTCGCACTGCCGCGCACTCCAAGAGGTCCTGCTGAACCAGTTTCAACTGGGGGAAATCTGCGTGCCAAAGCGGCTGCGGCCGCATGCCCGGGACGGCGATCGAATGCAGCCCCGCGATAACCGAGGTCGCGAGGACAACCGGGCTAGGCCTTACAACCGCGCCCAAAACGACGATCGTCGGCGACGATCCCCCTCGCGAGACCGGGAAACGGGCAGATCGCCTCCCCCGGCCCGGACTCTGATAGGGATGATCATGGGAGGCCTCCTCTCGTGCAACGACTCAGTGCGGTCCATCAAGCGTCATGAGAGGAAGACTGACGCCTCCCTGAAGTGGCACTCCGGGCCGGAGGTCGACGCTCAGGACACGAGCAAGAGGGGTATATGTTTCACCGAGGCCGACGCGGCCGGGGTCCACCAGCCCCACAACGACCCCCTCGTCGTACAAGTCCGCGTGGCCGACTGCGATGTCAACCGAGTCCTCGTCGACACGGGCAGCTCGGTCGACCTCATCTTCAAGGACACCCTTGCCAGGATGAATCTAAACGGGGTCGCGATCAAGCCGCACTCAATCCCGCTAACCGGCTTCGCCGGAGACACCGTCAGCGGAATCGGCACCATCGAATTGCCGGTCTACGTAGGTCGGGTCACGAAAATCGTCAAGTTCGTGGTCTTTGATACCACCCCGATCTACAATATCATTCTCGGAACCCCCTGGCTGCACTCGATGAAGGCAGTCACATCGACGTACCATCAGTGCCTCAAGTTCCCCAACCAGGCCGGCACGTATACTCTTAGGAGTAACCAGAGGGTCTCTCGCGCCTGCTTCGCCATCGAGCATAAGCTGCGCCACGCCGCGCCGGCCTGCTTGGCTGTCAGCGCATACCAGCCCGGTGAGACGATCGCTCGGGATCTCCCGGGAGAAGACCTCATCACCCAGGTCAACATCGATCCGAGCGACCCCGCCCGTTGCGTCGTCATCGGAACCGACCTCGAAAAGGGCATTAAGAACGAGCTGGTCGAATTCCTGAGGCAAAACGTCTCCACCTTCGCCTGGTCAACCGGCGATATGCCCGGCATTGACCTGGCCACGTGCCGCCACGAGCTCAACGTGGACCCGACCTGCAGACCGATCAAGCAGAAGCGGCGAAAGCTGGGCCCCGAGCGCGCACAGGCAGTCAATGACGAGGTGGAAAGGCTCACCGCAGCCGGCTCGATCACCGAGGTCAGATATCCGGACTGGCTGGCCAACCCGGTGGTAGTCAAGAAGAAGAGCGAGAAATGGAGGGTCTGCGTGGACTTCACCGACCTCAACAAGGCGTGCCCAAAGGACAGCTTCCCCCTCCCCTGAATCGACCAAGTCGTCGAAGCCACCGCGGGGAACGAGCTGCTCTCCTTCATGGATGCCTTCTCGGGGTACAACCAGATCCCCATGCATCCCGACGACCAGGAGAAGACCGCGTTCATCACAGACCGAGGCATTTATTGCTACAAGGTAATGCCCTTCGGACTCAAAAACGCCGGAGCCACCTATCAGCGGCTCGTCAACCGGATGTTCGCCGATCAGATTGGCCGCACTATGGAAGTGTACATAGATGACATGCTGGTGAAATCCCTGGTGGCAACCGACCACGTCGCTCATCTCCGATCCTGCTTCCGGATATTGAACGAATACAACATGAAGCTGAACCTAGCCAAGTGTTCTTTCGGCGTCAAGTCGGGCGAGTTCCTCGGATATATCATCACCCAGCGCGGGATAGAAGCTAATCCCAAGCAGATCCGAGCTATCACCGAGCTCAAATCCCCTGAGAGCACGCGTCAAGTACAGCGACTCACCGGGAGAATCGCCGCGCTGAACCGGTTCATCTCCCGCTCTACTGACAGGTGCCTCCCGTTCTACCAACTGCTCCGAGCTAACAAGCGGTTCGAGTGGGACGACAAGTGCGAGGAAGCCCTCCAACAGCTGAATGAGTACATATCCACTCCTCCCGTCCTGTCCAAACCGGAAGAGGGCGAAACCCTTTACCTCTATATCGCCATCTCTGCGTCAGCGGTCAGCGGAGTGCTAGTACGGGAAGACCGGGGCGATCAGAGACCCATCTCTTACGTCAGTAAATCCCTTGACGACGCGGAGAGCAGGTACCCAACTTTGGAGAAGCTCGCCTTGGCGGTAGTCGTCGCAGCCAGAAAGCTCCGGCCTTATTTTCAATCCCACGCGATCGCCGTCCTAAGCACCTATCCCCTCAGGACCATCCTCCACAGCCCAAGCCGGTCTGGCCGGATAATGAAGTGGGCTGTTGAGCTGAGCGAGTATGAAATCGATTACAGAGGACGGACCGCGATCAAATCTCAAGCTCTGGCTGACTTCCTAGTTGAGTTGGTGCCCGAGCTAGCAGTCAACGAAGTCCCCGAGGTATGGAGCCTGCATGTCGACGGATCGGCCTCCAAACACGGGTCCGGCATCGGCATACGCCTCGAGTCCCCGACCAAGGAGATCCTCGAGCAGTCTTTCCGTCTGGCATTCCCGGCGGCAAATAACGAAGCCGAGTACGAAGCCCTGATTGCCGGCCTGCGCCTGGCCAAGGAGGTCGGCGCGAAGAAAATCCGAGCTTACTGCGACTCCCAGCTCGTCGCCAATCAATTCAGGGGGAGTATGAGGCCAAGAACGATCGCATGGATGCTTACCTCATAGTGACCCAAGGCTTGGCCGCACACTTCTCCGGTAGAACTTCCGCAGACGCCCTCGCCGCGCTGGCCTCCACCTCGGCCCCAGCCCAACGACGGGTGATCCCGGTAGAAAGTATCGACTTCCCCAGCATCGAACTGCCAAAAGGGGCCTACTTGATCAACCCCCAGGTCGCGGACCCCGAGGAAGACGCCCCACCTCCCGATGATCTACCGCCACCTCCGGCCGATCCCGAACTGCCAAACTGGCTAGTCGACCTACTTATGTACATCGCAGACGGCATTCATCCCCCAGATCGGTGGGCCGCCCGACGGCTAAGGAAGAAGTGTGCCCGATACACGAGGCTGGACGGCAATCTGTTCCGGTGGAGCGCCTCGGGAACCTTGCTCGGCTGCCTCCACGGGCAAGAAACCGTCGACGTGATGAAAGAAATGCATGAAAGCGCCGACGGAAACCACTCCAGCGGCCGGGCTCTCGCCCTGAGAATACGGAACCAAGGACACTACTGGCCAACGATGCTGCAAGACTGCGAAAGATTCGCAGCCCGGTGCGAGAAGTGCCAGCGTCACGGCCCGCTCATTCATTGTCCTACCGAGCTCCTTACCACTGCGGTTGCGCCCTACCCCTTCATGCGATGGGCCATGGACATAGTCGGGCCCCTTCCCCGATCCCGCCAAAAGCGCTTCCTCTTGGTCATGACCGACTACTTCACCAAATGGGTCGAGGCCGAAGCTTACGCCAAGATCACGGCAGAGGACGTCCGAAAATTCGTCTGGAAGTTCATCATCTGCCGGCACGGGCTGCCCTACGAGATCGTGACCGACAACGGTGCCCAGTTCACATCGGCCCTCTTCGAAGACTTCTACGCGAAGTGGAAAATCAGACTAAGTAAGTCCACCCCGAGGTACCCCCAAGGGAACGGACAAGCCGAGGCCACCAACAAGACAATCCTCGACGGTCTCAAAAAGCGACTAGACGACAAGAAGGGGTCTTGGGCCGACGAGCTAGATGGAGTCCTCTGGTCCCATCGCACAACGCCGAAGACGTCGACAGGTCGCACACCATTCAGCCTCTCTCACGGCATGGAAGCAATGGCCCCATCCAAAGTCGGGCTCCCCACTCCTCGCCGCGTTATGCTCACCCAGCAACCCGCACTGAACGACGCCATCCTACTCAGCGAGCTGGATTTCCTTGAGGAACAGCGGGACCATTCCCTCCTCCGAATCCAGAACTACCAGCAGCTCGCGTCCAAGTACTACAACAAGAAGGTTCGAGGCAGGTTCTTTACCGAAGGCGACCTAGTCCTCCGCAAAGTCTTCGAAAACACCGCCGAGCTCAACGCAGGCAAGCTCGGTGCACATTGGGAGGGCCCTTACCTTATCTCCAAGGTTGTGAAGCCCGGCGTCTACGAACTAGTCACGATGAACGGCGACGCAATCCCGCGCTCGTCGAACTCGATCAACCTCAAACGCTTCTACTACTGATCACCCGGGCTCCGCCCCGCCATCTGCCTCTGTAAGCAAACGAACTACGATTGGCTTGATCCCTTCTACTAAAGGGTACGTAGGCAACCCCTAACCAGGGCTCAGCTATTAATCTAAAAAAACCTTTTCAAAAAAAATAGCCGAGCTCCAACGCTCGCACCTCTACAAAAAAAAAAAGCCGAGCTCCAACGCTCGCACTGCACAAAAAAAAAAAAAAAAAAAAAAAAAAAAAAAAAACCGAGCTCCAACGCTCGCACCACAAAAAAAAGGGACCGAGCTCCAATGCCCGCTCTCCCCGGCACACAAGTTATAAGTGCCAAAGCCGAGCTCCAATGCTCGCACTCCCATAGTACACAAGCAATAAGTACTAAAGCCGAGCCCCAGGGCTCGCACCTTTACTAGACACACAAGCATTAAGTGTTTCAAAGCCGGGCTCGCTACCCGCACCAAAAAAAAAAGGTACACAAGCTTTAAGTACCTTAAGCCGAGATCACCTCGCACCCACTAAAAATATTAAAGATACACAAGCATTAAGTATCTCAAGCCGAGTCGTACCTCGCACCCAATACAAGAGCACGGTCCACGACCTGCATACATGACAGGGTACGGTCTACGACCTACTCTACCGTTCGCAAAAGCCTCGAAACGGCACCTAAAAAAAAAAAAAAAAAAAAAAAACAAAGGGCCAACGGCCTCGTTATTACAAAAAGGACCAACGGCCTCGTTATTACAAAAAAGGGTCAACGGCCTCGTTATTACAAAAAGGGCCAACGGCCTCGTTATTACAAAAAGGGCCAACGGCCTAGTTATTACAAAAAGGGCCAACGGCCTCGTTATTACAAAAAGAGGGCCAACGGCCTAGTCCTTACAAAAAAGCCTCGAAACGGCACTTACATAAAACGGCCTACGGCCCGGTCTTTACAAACAAAAACAAAAAAAACAAAAAAAGGGGCCTCGAAGCGGCACTTACATAAAACGGCCTACGGCCCGGTCCTCACAAAAAAAAGAGAGAAAAAAGAAAAAAGCTACAAGCAGCAAAATATTTACAAGGCCGCATCGGCCGGTAGGTCTTCACCCCCGTCAGCACAGGTACCATCTAAATCGCCCGGGCCCACCATCCTCACATTGGTGCCATGCTCACCAAGGAAGGGCTGCTCGGACCTCTCTTCCTCAACCGCGGCCTCACCGGATGGCGCGTCGGGACCGGCCTCATCAGCACGCGGGGCCGAGTCTTGTGCTGGCAGGTCCGCTTGGACGACCTCAGCAGCCGAGGAGGGAGCGTCCGCAGTCAGATCCACGTAGGGCGCCTCCGAAGGAGCGACGGGCATGAGCCGCTCAAGCTGGACGCCATGAGTGCGGTCCAGAGGGATGTCCAGATCCTCCGGGGTCAAGTCCGGAAAGTCCATTCCATCCAGCACGGCACCGAATGCCGCCTCATCCTCGTCCAGCTTATGGTACCGGTACCACGGCACCGACACCCCGTCCTCGGCCTCCATCCTCTTGAGGCACGCCCTTACGCCGACCACCTGGTTGTACAGCAGGTGAGGCTCTAAGGCCCGGCTACGACCGTCAAGATGGGCGCGGATCTTCTCCATCTTCACGGACCACTTCCGGTTCCGCGCGTCCCACCTGGCCGTCACCCGGTCGCTCTCCGCGGCCACGGCCACCTTCGCCCGGCCTATGGCGCCCTCCAGCCCCTTAACCCTAGAGCGGAGCGTCTCCCTCTCCCCCTTCAGGAGCCCGACCTCCTCCTCCAAAGCAGCCGACCGAGCCCGCTCAGCGGCAGATCGGGCCCTCTCAGCCTCCAGCTCGGCCAGAAGACTGCCCACCTCGGCAGCCCGGGTTCGTACCCGCGCCGCCTCTTCTTCCAGCCCCGCTGATCGGGCCTTCTCATCCCTCAGCTCCTTCTCGATCCCGCGGAGACGAAGGGCCTGGGCCTGCGCGCTGGACTCCCGGCACGCCTTCAAGAAGTCGAGCGACGCGTTCTTCTCGGCGAGCCGCTTCTCGTAGGCCTCCGCCAGATAGGCGGTAAGGGCCATCGTCTGCGTCAAAACCAGCTGTTAGCAAAGACATACAACAAATCCTGATGAAACAGCAGTACACAAAATAAAACCTCACCCGAGCTGCGGACCGCGCCGCGTGACGAAAGGCGTCGGACTCAGCCATCTCCAGCGGGTGCTTCTGCCCGAACATCATTGCCTGCGCCAGTTCGGCGCACTCGTCCTGGTCCACCATGATCTGGCTGTTGCCGTCCTCATGACAGAAGTAGAAGCTGTAGTCCCGCGGCCCAGCATCAGAACCCTCCGAAGCACCGCCCCCATCAGCGCTTCGGTCCTCCGCCCCCTCCGCATCGGCGGGGTCCCGTCCCTCCTCCGCCACGACGATCGCATCGCCGCCCTCGGTCGCCCTCACCGCGACCTCTTCGCCCCCCTGGGTCCGGGTCTCCTCGACCCCCCCTGCCGGCACCTCGGCCGCAAGCACCTCGGGCTCGACCCCGGTCAGTTCCGGTCGGACTCCATCCCGACCCGCGGCAGAGGACCCTCCCACCTCGGTCATCTTCTTCTTCTTGCCGGCCTTACCACCGGCAACCTCAGCCGCCTCGGAGGACTCCCCCCCAACCCGTGGTGTCGGGTCTCGCCGGACCGGCACCTCGACCACTGGCGGCGGCGGCGCCACAATAGAGTCCGCATACAGCGGACTGGCGAACCTAGCTCTACCTGCGATAGAAGCACTCGTCAGTTCAAAAAAAAAAAAAAAAAAAAAAAAAAAAAAAAACCGACCACCGGCCATCGCAGCTGCAATCCTCCCCGAGGTGAATGACTTCCAGTACCTTTCGCGCACCGACCTGAGCACAGCGACGATACCCGCGTAGTCCTGCAGCTTGAACCTGGAAGAATGAGGACCTGGAAGCAGAACAAACATCAGTTAGACCAAAGCTGAAAGAAAGGAAGGCAGTTCGGTCTGCAAACCCCTACCCGGGGAAAAATTCCAATCTCGGGTCTATCTCCCCGACGGATCGAGTCCAACCACGTCGGCAGCCCGGATATAGAAGTAGCTGCGAGACCAGTCCTCGACCTTCGACAGCTTACTAGCCTTGGACCCCGAGCTGGGGGCCTCCAGGACATTCGCCGCAGGCTTGAAGGCAGCATAGTAAGTGCCCGGGATCCCAGGATTCGCCTTCTGCTGGGTGAGAGCCTCGAACATGGGCACCGTCACCTCCACATCGCATTCGTGCCCCTAGGTCAGCAACACGATCATCCCCTGGATCGTGAACGGGCAGACCTGCGAGAAGGCCAAACCCCGCGCCCGGCAATACTGGACGAACAGCTAGGGGAGAGGAAGGCGCAACCCGCACTTCTGGAAGAACGATTCATACAGGCAGACGAAGCCCGCCCGAGGAGTCCACGGGTGCTCGTCCGCCCTGGGTAGCCTGAGCTCGACACCATCAGGGAAATCGCACAAGTCCCTCAGCAGAGTTACCGATTCCGCTGTGCTCCAGGTCGGTGACCCGCACTGCTCGTACGGAACCAAGGAGGACCTCCTCGCCTTGGTCACTCGCTCTCCGCCGCCGCGGCCGCCCTGACGACCAACCCGGTCGCCCAGACGCCCGGTTCCTCTCCCAACCTGGCCAGCGCCGCGGCCACTAGAGGAGGACCTTATCACCGCCTTCTTTCGGAGATGGGTCCCAGGGAGCAGCGGGGCGGCCCTTGAAGTTGAAGGAGCAGGCTGCTCCCCACTGTCTGCGCCTCGACACGGAGAGGAGGTGCGCCCGGAATCGTCGGAAGAAGAGCTCGGAGGATCACTGCGGTTGTCGCGAGATGCCGACTCGTCGCTCGACTCAACCCTAATTCCGTCTAGCATCGGTGCCATTGCAAAAAGGAGGAAGAAATCGAAAAACACAGAAAAAGGAAGAAAAGGAGAGAATCGGAGAGAGGAGTTACCTTAAGGTTATGCGCAGAAGGTTTTAACAGGAGGAAGAAAGAGGGGTTAAATAGAGGAAGGGGACAATGAAGCGACGCATGGACACGTGTCGAAGGAAGCGCGGCCGCCCAGAAACCTAATGATGACGACTCCTCGTTCTCCCACGCCAAAAAGCAGGGGACGCCTCGATACACGCAAAGCGTCTGTCTCACGCCGCGCGTGGGCAGCTCACGCAAAAAAAGAGGTGACCTTTCGTTCTCTCACGTGATGGGTACGCGCCAACCACCTACGGATTTTCGGAAATGTCAACACGTACGAGCACGGGCTCAAATCTGGGCTGTAACACCCCGCGCTCCTCCGCCCAAATTTCGAGGAACCGTCCTAAGATGCGCCGAACTAACACCAGATCAACTTCGGGTCGCTCACCTCGCCTCCCGACACCGAACTGGGGGAGGGCCTATTGTTGGAGGTGGGCCTAGCACCCCCAGTTAGTTAGGCCCATCTTAGGAAAAGTCCCTCTTCAGCTCGGTTGCCGACCTGAAGGCACCGCGCTCCTATCACCCGAGTTCCCGAGCTCCCGAGCTCCCGAGGACGCACCTCGGGTCCGGCCTGGCACTTTACCAAAGCAGGATTGTCAGAAGAGCAGAAGGCACGTGGGAGCTGGTAGAACAGTGCCCTACCCGCGTAGGGATACGGCTTCGACTCGACGTCCCACCAACCCTGCAGAATCGACGAAAGAGGAAAGGACACGTGGAGGAGAGTTGGCGAAACAGTGCGCTGCTCTGCAACACGCCACACCAAGCTCATCATGACCTCCCTCCTCGAAAGCCGGAACACGCCTCCTAGACCACCTTACCCGCGAGACAGGCCGAAGACGACACGTAGGCCCGAGATCCCGGGGAGCAGGAAGTCAACTGCCGGTATAAATACCCCTCGATGTCATTAATGATCGGGACCTAAAAATTTTGGTATCTCACCTACCACAAGGGACCCGACCTCTCTCTCTCTCTCTCTTTGTAACAAAACAGCGATTTAGAATGCCGAACTGGACGTCCTTCGGAACCAGTTCGTAACTCTAAATTGCTCACTTCCTTCATCATCAATAAAAAGAACACGGCCCACGACCTGCCCAAAAATATTCCCGACCTGCCTCAAATTGTGGTTGACTCTCTAATTAACGAAAATCTCGCCTCTCTCTCCCTAATCAATCTCTTAAACATACTTAGTGATCCCGGGGATCAACAGCTATGGTAAATACAACCCCACCTTTTCTAATGTTTTCCCTTGGATTTATTTATAGTCATCGCGAAAAATAGTTTTGTGGCTCTAACGTCAATTAAATAGTTTGTAGTAGAGCTGTGATTGACATGATTATGAAGTAATATCGGAGTAAGAATTTTGTCTACACATCACGATATCGACGGTGGTATGAATATAAGCACGAAAACAGATAATGAGTATAATTCTGATAATACATGACACGAATCGATGCTCTGTTTTCAACATGCTGCTCATTTCCGTTTCCAGTTTATTTTCATAACCGATCAATGAATTTGTCTTCGAACCTATCGATCCCATGACTCGATTTATCGGCCTGAACAAACGCATTATTCCAATAACCCAACAAATGGATCAGTATATCCAACCGATCGGTCCATTCCACACCGAAGATTGACAATCTCTAGTTACCCTATGTATCGATCGATCATTCCCGTGATCGACTGATCCATCGTGAGATCCATCTTAAACATGTTCGTTATATCTAACCAGCCGAACTATAAACACATTTGAGCTCTAACCAAAACACCAAAAATCGTTGGAATCACCATTCTCCAAAACATATGTATAACGGATTTTTGTTGAAACTCTAAAAAACATGAATCAATCATAATCCTCATGTATGATTATTTTGCATCATTAGCATCGTGTAAATATATTTCAGTAGGGTTGTGACTGGTTCATGTTTATGAGGCAATACCGAAACAGCAATGTTGTATCTAATCGATGATCTATTTCCAAATGCATGCTCATCTCTGTTTCTGGAAAAGTTTGCACGAAATTCTCCACGTCGAGAAGGCACATTTATAAAAAAATTCCCCTCTTTCTCGATAATCTTTCATCGTCTCTCATGAAACTTTGTACAAATGCCCATCGTTTCGCTTCTCGCCATATCTAGAAGGCACATTTATAAAAATGCCCCTCTTTCTGGATAATATTTCATCGTCTTTCATGAAAATTTATGTCCTATTAGATTCGTCTTTTCCCATATATTTTAAAGTGGAAAGATCAAACACAAATGAGATTTTTCATTTATTTCAATTGAAAATAGTATTAACATATGAGTTAATCCATTCCTCGCCTGATAAGGATTTAATTGCCTCCTCACTTGGATCTTGCTTATCGTATTGAATTACCTTACCTTCCACTGAGAGATCACTAACCACATCATAAAATTCGAAAGACTGAGCTTCTTGCTTCTCCACGCTATTGAGCAACCACACCTTGCACACAACCAAAATATCTTGTTCCCTTGAGACACAAGTAACAATAGCAAGTTGAAGATGTGAAATACATAAACAAACAAATTTTGTTACAAACATTTAAACCCTTACATTTCCTCCACAAGCTTTGACAAACCACCCCGTTTTTTGTCAGACTGTGAAACTACCAAACATGCTACGTCTTGATTAGAATAAGAGACTTTCCCACCGTGTCTCTCCACCTTCTTCTTTCAATATTTCTGCAACAACTGGAAGAGGAAAACAACGCTCCTAAGCGTGTACGTAAAACAAGGAGTCAAAATAAAGATCTCAACAAAGTCAGGATAGGTTACATGTATTCTATGAGACTTCCCATGAGAGAGATCATCATTACTGTGAAAGGTTTATCATCAGAGCTTATCTCCTTTTTAGGTAGATTTTTCGGATTCTGGTGTTTCTTGATTAATTATGCCAAACAACAAAAATGATAATATTCAAACAAATATTTTTTTGAAAAACATAGTTTTGATGAATTGGATCCTTCAATCTTAGGAACTTATATCAGAGATATAGAGAAGTTCATGATGAATTCATGGGATTTGATTGGCTTCTCTTTTCTAGGAATTTTTTTTGTGCTGAATACGTGATGCGATCGGATTGTTTTCGAAATTTCAGGTTTTAAATTTGTAAACCTAAAAGTCTGCAAGTAAACATATGTGTGTTGTATTACTTAAGGTACCGATCCACATGGAGGGAAAAATGTTATGTGAGACCTTAGAAAGAGAGTTAGTAAGGAAGTCTAAAACGAAAATAAGATTTATGGTGTGTGTTACGAAACGAGTGCTAGAAATTTAAACTAAACTAAGCGGGAAAATAAGCAAGCAAGCAAGTAAGCTAAGCGAATAATTAAAAGGGAGGTTGTAAATAAATAAACTAGGCGTTGGGCAATAGGGAACTCGCTAGGGATCATGGCAAAAAATCATAGGAATTTTGCTAGGGTTTTTAAAGCGATTTTTGTCGTCTATGAATTTTTGAACTTGGAACACGGACAATGTGTGTAGTTTACTTTAGTACACCCTACACACCGACAACTTTAGTACTCGACCGGTAGCTTTCGTATCCGGACGCGCAAAAAGTTGTGATGATACTCAAAGGTCGTTAACACTCACAATCCCTCCACAAGTATACTTTCGTATCTTGTGACGGTTTTGCTCGTCTACCATAGGTCAAACATATAGATCCAGTACTTTCGTAGCTCTACAAATATGTAAGTTCAATTGCAAGGTAGCTAATCAAACAAACATTCATTAAAAATAAGGATAGAACGAAGAACCCTAATCGATACCCTAATCTAAAACCTAATGATAAATCGATCCATGATATATGGTCTAAATTCCTCTAGGGATTTCGCTTTAACAGAAACTCTAGCTACCGCCTAGTCTAGAACCAGATTACGAAAGAACATGTTACTAGAAAATAGCGTAGAAGCACATTGGTCGGTTATCTTCATGGATTTTTTTCATCATTCTCTCAAAACGTATTCCTACTTTTATTGAAAAACTTTAAAAAAAATTAAAGAAAACTTGAAAACTTGAAAACTGAAAAATGCGAAGACTCATGAAAAAAAAGGTTATTAGTAAGGGATGGAATCCTCCCCCATACTTAAATCAAAATGTCCCCAGTATGAAATAAATTGAGCAAAGATGAGAAATAGATGTATGTAATAATTAAAAAAGTTTGAAGAAAAATAAAACTTACCTGGAAGTGTTAGAGAATTGATGTGGGAATGGAATGGTGATGAATAGGGGATGGAAAATGGTGTTGTGTTGATGAGGAATGGGTGTGGGGGTGATTGGGAATGGATTGGAGTTGATCGGGAATCAAAGCAAATCGATTGGGAATGGATTGGAGTTGATTGGGGATGGAAGTAGTTGGCCGCCGGTCGAAGGGCTCCGACCGCGGCCAAAGGGGAACTCGCCGCGGGTCGGTGGGACGCATGCACGGTCGATGGCTGATTCGCCGTGGGTCAGTGGAACGCACCCGTGGTCGATCTTCTTTTGCGGTCAAGTCCTTCCTCGTGGTTCGGGCTGGACCGAGCAGCTTCAAAACCGTGCTTCCATCTTTTTGTCTTTTCGGTATTTTTTGGGTTTTTTTTAAAGCTGAAACTAAGAAAAAGAAAACGTTAATAGAAAAAGAAAAAAAAATTTAACAAAAAAACGTACCTAAAATTGAGCGCTTTTGTTTAAATTCATTTAACTCGACGTTGATAACGAGGTGAGTTTAGTTGAAGAAAGGTCTTGTCCGAAAACAAGTTTCTTTTGACTTAACCTTGTAATCTTTCGTATAAAACGTATCACGCCATTCCCATTCGGGATTTCTGTTATCAAGTTCGAGATGGTGATCTCCTCCGTGATCACAATGGAAAATCAGACTTAGAGCTTCCTTGGAGTATGATTCTTCTACTTTGGTATTCTCGGACGGTAGAGCCATGTTGCACGATGCATAGATGGTAGGTTCTAGATGAGTTGGCGTCTTGGTTGAAGCTTGAGTGTTGATGGAGAAGGAAGTTTTCTCGAAGCAGTAGGATCGGGACGCACAATGTCGAAGTTGAGATGAATAGGGGTTGGCTGCGGGTGTAGGAGGTGCGACCGCGGCGAAAGGTGGCTTGGCCGTGGGTTGGTGATGCGCGCCCGCGGTGGAAGGAGGGTTGGCCGCGGGTGGAGGAGGTGCGGCCGCCGTGGTGGGATCTCGGGCGGATTTGCTCGGTTCGTCATGTTTCTCGTCTCTACTACGTCTTTCTTGTGAAGAGTCCTTAGGGAAGAGTCTTGAGGGCCAGTTAAGCTTCACACTAGCTTCAATTGAGTCTCCATCACGTCTCATATGAGCAAGGTTCGAGTTTGCATCAAATAGGATCCTTTTATAAGTCGAACTTGTAGGTTTAATGTTTTCCTCAAGTGTGACGGGTGCACATTCTTCTAGAACGTTTTTATCCGATGCATGTGTTCATAAAATGAGAGCTCCTTGCGGGAATCGCCGGATAGAAGGTATTCTTGTTGATCCTCGAGAAACATATATGTTTATTTGGATAAGATGTGTAAGTATCTCATCCTTCACGAGATTTTTCTCACACTCAACGTGGTGAGGAGCTGAAGGAGAATAGAACTTTGCTTCATCGAGTGGAGGTGATTTGTGATCTTGTTTGACGTCTTCAAGACACTCGAACAAATCGATAGAGATAATATTGTCATTAGGAATATAAACAGGTCCTTCTTTTCCTTGATGTTTTGCTTCGATGACATGAGCTTGAGCATCCAAGTGACTTTTATTTGACGACTTCTTTATAACCAATTTGGCTACGAGTACTCCATCCACTTCGGTAGCTATGTAGTATCCTTCATCTCCGCGCATAGACTCGTTTAGTTCTTGAATAATATTGTCCACATTAGCTTTGGAAAAATCCGCCCCTTCAAAGTTTCATTCCGAATATCTCTTTAGCGTGGATCTAAGCTCTTTTCGTCTTGGTGAAATCATAGCACTGCAATATCTCGTGTTCTCCTTATCATCACGAGGTTCTTGGGTGAAGCCTTGGGATTTGCAACGTCTCCAAGGGCGGAATCCCGTGTAGCATCCTTGTAGCATATCTTCCTTGTTGAGTTCAAAGAGTTCTTCATCAAAATCAGGGGATGATGGTTTACTAACGGATTTTACCATGTCCATGAATTCGGGTGTGAAGAAGTTGTCTTTGGTCGGTGCCGGTTTCCAATCCATATAGTATGAATCACGGTAGTAGTGTGAATCATGAGAGTAGGAGCATAAGATGGGTCGTAGTAACTCTGCTCGTAGTAGTGATCTCACTCTAGAAGCGAGTCCATGTTTCAAAGTCTGAAACGAAGAAAAAGAAAAACAAAAATTAAAAAGAAAAAGATTGTCTTAGAGTCGATTTACTAACCTCTAAGATGTGACAGAACGATAGCAATTGCCTCCCCGGCAACGGTGCCATAAACTTGATGCGATCGGATTGTTTCTGAAACTTCAGGTTTAAACTTTAAACCAAAAACTCTGTAAGTGCACATATGTGCGTTGTAGTACTTAAGGTATCGATCCACAAGGACGGAAAGCTGTTCTGCGAGACCTTAGAAAGAGAGTTAGTAAAGAAGTCCAAAACGAAAATAAGATTTATGGTGTGTGTCACGAAACGAGTGCTAGAAATTTAAACTAAACTAAGCGAGAAAATAAAAAAGCAAGAAAGTAGATAAGAAAGCAAGTAAGCTAAGCGAATAATTAAAAGTGAGGTTGTAAATAAATAAACTAGGTGTTGGGAAATCGGGAACTCTCAAGGGATCATGGCCGAAAATCAAAGGAATTTTGCTAGGGTTTTTAATGAGAATTTTGTCGTCTATGGATTCTTGAACTTGGAACACGGACACTGTGTGTAGTCTACTTTCGTACACCCTACACTCTAACAACTTTAGCACTCAACCGGTAGCTTTCGTATCCGGACGCGCAAAAAGTTGTGATGATACTCAAAGGTCGTTAACGCTCACAATCCCTGCACAAGTATACTTTCGTATCTTGTGACGGTTTTGCTCGTCTACCATAGGTCAAACATATAGATCCAGTACTTTCGTAACTCTAAAAATATCTTAGTTCAGTTGCAAGGTAGCTAATCAAGCAAACATGCATTAAAAATAAGGATAGAGCGAAGAACCCTAATCGATACCCTAATCTAAAACCTATTGATAAATCGATCCATGAGAGCCCCTTGAGATCCCTTTGCCCAACATGAATAGATAAAGAACATGAGGCTGATGAAGAATCTTCTCGATTTTAAGAACGAAGTCCAGAGAAAACCTTTTCACCAATCTCGAAAGTAAATAACAAAAAGCTTAAGAAAAGTAATGTAAAAAGTAAACTAAAAGTTTTTCTATGGAGGCTCAATGTGTAACACGAAATAGGGTCTGTAACATGTATTTATAGGTCTTCAACTCTTACTTTGGTTATTCTTAGGGTTTCTTTGAAGAGAAACCGAAGTGGGCTTGAAATGGGCTTCGAACGAGCTGATTTTGGGTCGAATCTGGCTGGCCACGTGTGCGTGAGCTGGACCCATGGCCAAAGGTGGTTTCGCCGCAGCTGGAGAGCCTCAAACTGCGGCCAGGAGTGTCTTAACTGTGGTCATGAGTCCTGGATCCGCGGTGGTTGGCCGATGATGTTGAAACTTCAATTCTTCTCTTGCTTCTTTCGCAAGACTGCAGAACATGCCTTCAGTCAATTGGATGGTTCTTGAGATCTAACCGTTGGATTGTCTTGAAACGAATTGGGTATGGAATTAGGTTATCCCCTCTATGTTGTGTCGACATTTGGGCTTGATCAGACGGTGAGAAGGTCTCCATCGGATATCGAACTTTTTACGGTCCAAAATTATTCAAAATCTGGTTTTTCTCCAATTTGCGTCGTTTTGCCTAAGAAACCTAAAAAGAGTCTTGAAAGTACAAATATGCGAAAACTACTATAAAAACATGTAAAAGCGAATGAAACACTTATTAAAGTGTTCTAAAATAGATAGTAAAATAGGTAAAAATATGGTGTTATCAATACGAAGTTGTATCACTCACTAATCTCACCTCCAAACCAGATTTCTTAACCACTTAGATGGACCTTTATGCATTTTGTCTTCATAAGGAACATAGGTTCTTTTCAGAACTATATATGCTGCAAAATCTTGTCGTCCTTCCACTTCGAAATTCCTTACGTTTAAGTATCTCCTTGGTGCCTTATGATTCATACTATATAAACATTGAGAACATGAAAACATATTTTTACATACGTAATTATAGCAACGATCGATAAGTACAATTAATCTAAATCAACAAATTAGAGGAAAAAATGCCAAAACAACATCAACAAAAAATCAAATCTCAATCCTCAATAAATCAAAGATTGATTGAATATGACATGGCAGCTAGGAAAGAAAAGAAAATTGTGAAACATTTCGCTAGATATGATCATTTTTATTGGATTTTTTTGGGAAAAATGATCTTACAATCTTATCCATGCCTTTTTTTTAGTAAGTAGTCCATTATTCTACGAACTGTAAGTCAATGTATACATCTCTCTAAACTGAATCTATACATTGATCTAAAAAAAACTCCCCACTATGGCCTGTTTGGTAGTCCATTTGATATAAGCATCCAAATGATGCATTTAAATGATTCATCTAGATAGATCATCTAGATGATGTTTGTTTCTATATTTGTTATTGATTTGGATGATTCATCTAGATGAATCTATATTTGTTTGTTCATTTTAATGTAAATGTACATCTTCTTATTTAATCATGATCTTAATTATATTAGTTTTACAACACGATCTTCATCATATAAGTTTCTAAATTCATGAAATATAACATTTTTATAAGAAATTTCATCATATAATTGATAAAAAAGTATAAATTCATAAAATTTGAAATCATCATAAATACATATAAATTCATAAAAACGAAACATTCTCAAGCAAAAACCAAGGGACATAAATACTTACAAGATCTGATACTCTTCTTTACCCGATACTCTTGTTATTCACGGTCCCTGGATCACAAAAGCTTGTGAATAGGAAAAGCAGGACTCCAACTATAACAGCCACGAAACTCATATACCTTCAAAACAGAATTGAATGATTTTAAGATGCTATCATGTAAAATTTAGGAGTTACGGAATTTAAAGAACATGGATAAAGAGAACCATGCCTTACTTGGGAACTTGGCCGATATAATATCCAGGTATATAGGCAAAGGAAGATTTTGCAGTTAAAAAGTATGTTGATCCAATAATCGATAGATTTATGATCTGCAAGATATTGAACAAGCATTTCAAATACAGTAACTATAACCGATAAGGATTTACAAAAATCTCTAAGCAGTGATGATCTGATCCTTAGGGGAAAGAAGCAGCATGCCATTCACAATTAGCTATTTTTCCAAGTAACAAATCTGGAACTTACTTTCCCCATAGCTCATAAAGACTAGTTTCAGGGATATGAACTCAATACATTTCACTTGAATTTTTAGAATTACAAATCAAAAATAAATCTTCAACAATGGGTTAGCTGCTTTGATTAATCTACTAATCACTTATAACCCACCCCCCCTAATCAAAGGACACATTTATTACTTGAAACATCAAAGGAAGAAGAAGAAGACGTACTAACTTGCAGTAAAGGATTAGGCCGGTCACAGAAGAAATACTCAGCCAATAGAATCAAGTCGGTGCCTTTGGAACCAAACACAAACCCAACAAACCGCCTGCAAGAAAACAAGAGAACCAAATCGATGGAAGAGTTGTTTCAGAATACAAACAGAGTTTTGGTGAAGGAGGAGGGAGTACAGAATACAAAAAAACGAAATGTTAGGACATATATTATTCATTTGGCCGATTACCCTTCTTTTTCCGGCGTACTGAAGCTCGACTGTTGGGATTCGGCGTGGCGGGTTCCGGTGACTCAGACCTGCGGTGGTTCAATCATGGCGGCAACTAAATGTTAGGGTATGATCAATTGAACCTAACAATAGATCTACAAAACGGTAAAGTCTCGGGTTTACTTGACGGAGGAAGCGACGGCTATGCTTCCGGCGGCGGTGACTTCTAGTGCTTCCGGCGGCATCGTGTGGCTCGGCTACAATGGAATCGATCTCGTCGAGGGTGAGAGAAGTGGAGTCACTAACATGAATACGATTTAGATCTACTTTTGCTTAGGGGTATTTTCGTATTTTGTAATTTTGAACTGAGCTTAATCATTTAGCTGAGCCAGTTTAGAGCAGCCAACTGAGTCTCTTTTTTTATTCATAAGTTTTAATACTCATCTAGATGGATCATTTAGATAATGATTTTAGCATTAAAACAAACATCATTTGTCATCTTCACCCAGATGATCCATCTGGATGAACAACCAAACAAGGCCAATGTTATCTAACAGGAAACATTGAGTGAAGGTGCGGAGTGAGAACGACGAAGCTATCAAAACCCGCTTCTTATCTTCATGCAGAAAAAGGTATAATTTCTCATCTTCTCTTATTTGTTTTCAAAGAATTTTTGTTTTCTCAGGTTATGAACTGCTTGCTTCCATCTTTATTGTCTCTATCTCTTTTTGTATGTGTTAAAATGGTTATGGGGACATAGTGTTCTCATGCGGCATCAAATTCAGGTTTATTCCAATGAGACTCTCTCTCTCTCTCTCTCTCTCTCTCTCTCTCTCTCTCTCTCTCTCTCTCTCTCTCTCTCTCTACTTGTTCCTTTATGTGAACTCTTTGTCTCTCGCTTTCTCTGTGTATTACTTTCTGTAAATTCCTTTTTGAATTTGCATCTACATTGATCTCTACTATGGTAATGTTTGCAACTGATTGGAAACCAAACAGTTAAGGTTCTAAGATGTGAAACCAAACATCCTATCAATAGCAATGACAAAAAGCCTTGTGATAAAAGGAAAATCTGCAATTTTTCCTTTGAAGACCTTCTATAATGTGTAAATAAACCGGTCTAAAGGCATTTGAAGTGACTCATATAATTTTGGAAGAAACAATTGATATAACTGTGTTTTTACCCATTTTTCATTCGGTTTTTGTGCACTTTAATAAGTGTTTCACTTGGTTTTCAAATATTTTATTATGATTTTAGCATATTTGTAGTGTCAAGACTCTTTTCAGGTTATCAAGGTAAAAGGATTGCGAATTGGAGCAAAAGACCCATTTTTGGAAAGATGGAGACCGTCAGAAGTTCGACATTTTATGAAGACCTTATCACCGTCTGATCAACCCCAAATTTGAACACTTGATAGAGGGATCATCCAACTTTCATTTTCAATTTACTTGAGGACAATCGAACGGTTCAATCTCAAGCTACATGAAGTTTACTGAATCCCTGTCAAACTGTCGAACATAAGCATGAGTGTGGAGAAATCACTCTTGGCCGCGATCTGAAGGGTCGTGAGTACGGCCAGAGAGTCATTCCCCGCAGGCAGGAGCTCGTCCATGTGGTCAGCTTCAGTTTGTTATGAATCAAGCCCGTTTGCAAGCACACTTCAAATCCACTTCCGTTTTGGACAAGAAAATACCCTAGACACCTTTTGAAGACCTCAAGACCTATAAATATGTTGTTTTAGACACACAAATGCACAGTGCCATCCTTAGTTACGAATTTCATAGCATATATATCTTTAGCTTGTTTCCCTTTGTTCTTAGATTGGGGAGATATAGATTTCTCTTGAACCCTTTTGTTTCTTTCTAATTTATTGATTATGCAATTCATAAACACGGTTTTGCTTTGCATGATTATGTCCGAGTAGTTTATTAGTTGGGTTTAAGGGGATTTTATTCAAAGAGGATTTCATGATTGATAGGGATTTCAAGTATTGAACATAGCTCGATCGATTTCTAGAAGTTATTTCTTTTAGGTTTGTTCAAGTTAGCATATATCTCTTATGAATCCCTCGGGCTTCAAGCGTTGCATATAAGGTTTTGATTTCTTCAAGGGAATTTTACCGATGAGGTTAACGTTGCCCCAGTACATCTCAAATGGAGGGTGTTGCAGAGGATCTTCAAAGATACCTCACGAGTCTACGGTACCATCTTGTAACGACATAGTCCTTCAAATAATCAAAAATCGTTTGTACACAACACTTAGTTTACGGATTGCATCGTAGTAAAACAAACACCAAAATCTCGATCGTCGACTGAAATTTCAAAAAATTTCATTGAATTACACGCGAGACATAAAAGATGGAGACAGAGGGATCAAGAATGATACGAACAATAGCGAGGCTGTTTCCGTTAATCGAATATGGCTTTGATTATCAGAATCTTGGTTTTGAGCAAGGGCTTGAAGAAGCAGAAAAATATCACAGTAAGATATGATGAATCTTGTGCGAGAAATTTACCTAATATCGACCCGCAAAGTTAATTGAATCTCGAAATAATTTGCTTGTTGAGGTCGCAAGTAATACAATTAGAAAATTAAGGGTAAATCGAAAAACACAAAAAAGTTCAAACACAGAAAAACTCAAGAAACATAATGTCAAAACAATTTCTTATCAAAACTATTAGTTACATAGGATCTGAGCACGGTCTGATTCCGTTGACGTGTGGTAATTTTATGAAACTGAGTTATCTTCGGCTAACATACTCGAGACTCGTCGGAGAAATTTTTGATTCGATTAAAATCTGATTTTGTTGAAGAATTTTGATTTAGCTATGAAACCGAGATCACTACGCAATTAGTTGTTCTATCTCTCTCTCTGCAACGTTTGATCCTATTGAACAAAAAACTTATGTTGATTTGATGAACATGGGATGAAGAAAAACCTTTAAGAAAGACCCTTTTGAAGATTCTCACCATGTGAAACCGATCGATGTTGTAAAGGACTTCAATTGATTTATTGTTTTTGAGAGATTTTTTAGGAGCCGGATAGCTAGAAAAAAATTACGGATGTTAAGACATGATTATTAAATCAAATATAAAGTAATGAACAAGAAGAGACAAAACCTTTTATAACGTTTGTGAATCAAAATTGTCGTCGTCATGAGTGTCTAGAGAGTTTTCTGTGAAAAGCTACAAACCAAAAACACAGTATAGACCCAATACATACACGATGAAGAAGCCAAAAATTCATCCCTCTAAAAAATCCAGCATAGCCAAACACATACTATTGGAGATCCAATCAAACCAAAACTCTTATGATTTCCCTCGCATATTTCCAAAAGAAGATGAAACTGACCAATCCACGATAGAGAAATACCAGATATCCCAAAAAACACATAGAGAAAACCAATCCACTAAACAAATCATTCCCTAATTGTTTGTTCATCAGTTTGTTCCATCGATGAAAGTGGTCTTAAAAGTCGGTGCCCCTATATATGATCTCATATTTCCGAAAAAGATAAGATACCAATCCACGGTAGAGAAATACCATATCTCCCAAATAACACGTAGATAAAAGGGGGAATTGGTTTTATAATGGTGATTGATTGGTTTTAACATTGTCCTTTTACTATTTTTTTCAAATTTGTCACTTTTTGACTCAAATGACATTTTAATTATTTAAGGCAAGTTTAAATATAATTAAAATCGAAATTTTTTAAAACAATTCCGAAAAAATCAAAATAGGAAATAAAAATATATTCCAAAATCATTTTAGGAAATAAAAATATTTGGCAAAATCATTTAAGGAAAATTGAATATTTAAAAAATATTTTTTAACTGGTTCTACGCAATGCAGAATGCGTATTCTACATTATACGTTTAGGTAGAATTCGTTTTCCCGTATTCCCTCATTAATCTAACAACATGTAGAATACGTTTTCTAGAATTTACACTATATTCTACCGAAAAGGTGAATACATATTCCATATGTTACACTATATTCTACATTTTTGCAGAATACAACTTCTAGTGCTTACACAATATTCTACTTTTTCCCATAATACAACTTCTAGTGCTTACACAATATTCTACTTTTACCCAGAATACAATTTCTAGTGCTTACACGATATTCTACTTTTACCCAGAAGATAAGTTCTAACGTTTGGTCTTTGTTCTACGATATGTAGAATATGTATTCTATAAAATTTTAACAAAATCAGAGAAAATCTAGGAGAAGTGGTAACTTCCAAAACTGAATATTTTCGAAAATCTTTTAATTTTTTTTTTTTTGCTCGGTTCTAATTTTTTTTAGGGGTAAATCTAGGAGAAGGGGAATTTTTTGTTTCTTTGCTCGGTTCTAATTTTTTTTTGGCTCGTGTGCTATTAGTTTATGGGTATGGAATTGTTGTTTTTTTTTTGGGTAACGTTTGTAAATCATATAGCAATATTCAATAATTATATTTTAAGGGGTAAAAGAGGTTTAACATTAATGTAAGTATTAAGGGGACAATATTAGGCAAGAAAATAGTAAAAGGACAATGTTAAAACCAATCACCATTATAAAACCAATTCCCCCTAGATAAAATCAATAGGCGAAACATACCATTCTCTAATCGTAGTCAGAGAATCCAACGTAGATCGCTTAATTGAAGAAAGTATGAAGAAGAAGAGAGCAATTCAATAAGCGGCGGTGTGGAATGATGAAATTCGGAGATTAGGGTTTATAATAAACTTTTTTTTTCGACAAATAGATATTATATTAATATGAACTGATAAAATCATAATACAAAGTTTGAGTTAGCCATGAAGGCGGATATGCAGTTCCTGTGAAAAACTTTAAATTCGTAGGACCTTTCTTAGCCAATATATGTGCTGTTGTATTTGAAGTTCTTTTAATATGGGTAAAAGATATACGATTAAATTTAGAACTCCAAAATTTTATATCGTCAAGTAGATTTAATATTGTCAAGTCGTCTTTTCTGCCATGAATCATATTAACTAAGACTTGGCAATCTCCCTCAAAGCAAATCGATGTAAAACCCATACTCCAAACGTTTGGTAGAGCTGTTAATAAGGTTTTACCTTCAACTTCTAGCTAGACTAAATATAGTTATTCCAAGATCTGTCGAACCCCATAGTTTTGCTCTGCCTTGATGATCTCGCAAAATCCACCCACTTGTACTTTTGTGTGAGTGAGGATCAAAAGCAGCATCGTAATTGCATTTTAACCATTCCGTATCAGGTCTTTTCCATGTCGTCCTTACCATTGAGACTAGAGGGAGATTTGATGACTTATCATTCGATTTTGTGACGCTGATCCATTCCGCTACATCTGCATTAGCTTTCTCGACATTACGCCATGGTTTAATTTTTTGTTTGTTGAAGATAAGGTTATTTCTTGCTTTCCAAATTCGCCACATTATCCAGAAAGGTAATAGTTTCTGTTTTTCTGTTAAGTTTTTATTTCCTTGAAGATTCAGTATGTTTCGTATATTCTCTTCGACGTCCAAAGAAGGATTAAAAAGAAAGGAGAATGGTACGTTCGATAGTCGCCAAGTAGTTATCGACAATGTGCACATAAATAACATATGATTGATAGTTTCAGGTTCCTTACAACATCTCTGACATGTAACATCCATACGAATTCCTCTAGTTCTTAATTGAGTGGCCGTACCAATTGCTTTGGATAGGATTCACCATAAGTAATGTTTTATTTTAGGCACTATAGGCAATTGCCATATTTTTGATTCCAAAATTGGATCCCCGTGTGGGGGAACTAGCGGTAGTGCATCATGAGGCTCCATAGAATTTTGTGAAAATTTATAGCCTGAAGAAACCGAGTAGATACATGAATTGATGTAGTTCCACCGAACTCTGTCTTCTTTTGTTTTCTGCCCCAAGTACAATGTTTTAACTAATTCCTTCTCTTCATCTAATAATAATCCAGACAACACATCTTCATCCCAACAACGTACACCATTCTCTATTTTGATCAAATCGCTAACCAGAGCGTTAAAATATAAACTTTATTTATAGCAGAAGTTATTAGAGTTTCTCATAACCAACTATGATTATAACGTGTGGGCTATGGCCTAGGAAAAACAACTAGATTGGATCATTAAACTAATATTGTGTGATAAAAACCGAGCCGAAATTAAAACCAAACGATACGATTAACTCGACGTCGGTTTGTTTTAAGTGAATTAGACACGTAAGCAGACCACTGTGAATAAGAGACAAACACATGGCTTAACAGGCGAGTTATCAAGGGTATCGACATCTTTTCGTAGCTGAAACTCACCGAGGAGACGACACGTAAGAAAATCACTACACAAATAATTATATGATTTACCAATTAATATTATTTTTATTATAATTTTTTTTGGCCGTCTGAAATATTATTTATTACAAATCATGAGAACAATTACATGGACAATTCTACATTCCTAGAATGATCCATAATCGACGTTTCTACTTGCTTGCATCATGCTCGTGATTAGGGGTGTTTAATTTGGCAAAATTGAACCAAATCGAACCGAAGTAGAACAGTATGGCTTGATTTTGGTTATACCATATAAACCGAATGGATGTAATTTCTTAAAAACCGTAGGATACATATATGATTTGGATATTAACCGATTAAACAAAAAAAACCTATTAGTTATAAATTCTAATATAATAGTATATAGTATACAATATATATACACTATTGTTATAAATACTCATATATAATATTAATCTTTATATATGTAATTCCAAAAATCTATTGTCTAAAGTCTACATAAATCTTTGTATAGAATAATATGATTAACTTAATTTTAAGAATATAGAAACCCTAGTTCTAAAATAAAGCAATCTTCTTTTTTTCGTTGGTATTATCTTGAAATTTTAAGTTTTGATTAAAAGTTAAATGTTTTATTTGATTTAAAAGACAAGTGTTTTAATGCTTTTCTTCTTCTTTAATTTCATGTTCTTTACGAATTGTAGAGTCATTGGTTATACTAGGATGGACCACGACGAATAGTTCTACTAGCACCGCGCTGTAAATTTTCTGTAATTTTTCGTCTTTTAATTTGCATTCGGGGATCAAATGTCATATCTGCAGGTGTAAAATCATTAATGAACTATTGCTCAATCACTAGACCTAGGGAGCTTCCACATTCTTATTATATTATATTTATGTTTTTATAATGTATAAAATAAACTTGAAAACAAAAATTATACCTTTTTAACGAGTTAAACAAGAAAATTTTAAGTTTTAAGAGTATGCGGATCGTTAAACTGCAAAACCCACAATCATAAAATGGAGCGGATTAGGGTTGGCATTATTAAAACTAAGGATCTTGGCACACTGGCTAACCAAAACTCACAAAATATTTTAGCCCATTGTATTATAGGTTAAGTATAGCGGGTTAACCCGCATTAACACCCTTATTATACCTGTAAAAAAGAAAAAAGGAGCGAGTCACAGGGAGTTCCAAATTTGGTTAGACATCCATAAATAGACAAGTTGCCTAGTTTCATGCACTAAGCTTACCCATAAAATCAGATCCATCACATGTCATTACATCTCAGAAAAAACAAAAGAGATGACTGAGGAAATCCCAGAAGAAGATCATGAATCTCCTGGTGGAGCAGAAACAAACCCAGGAAGCCCTTCTTCAAAGAACAACAACAACAACAACAAAGAACAAGACCGGTTCCTTCCAATTGCTAATGTCGGAAGAATCATGAAAAAAGTTCTTCCCGGTAACGGTAAGATCTCGAAAGACGCAAAAGAAACCGTTCAGGAATGTGTATCGGAGTTCATCAGTTTTGTAACTGGTGAAGCTTCTGATAAGTGTCAAAGAGAGAAGAGGAAAACCATCAATGGAGATGACATCATTTGGGCCATTACAACTCTCGGTTTCGAAGACTATGTGGCTCCATTAAAGGTTTATCTCTGCAAATACCGAGAGACCGAAGGAGATAAAGTCAATAGCCCGAAACAAAGACAACAACAACAACAACCGCAACAACAGCTACAACAGAATCATCATTTTCAGTTTCAAGAACAAGACCATAACAACAACATTTCATGTACTAGTTACATCTCTCATCATCATCCTTCTCCATTCTTGCCCACGGATCATCAACCTTTTCCAAATCTTCCTTTCTCTCCTAAATCATTGCAGAAACAGTTCCCGCAGAATCATGATAACATTGATTCCATTGGACAGTGGTCAGTGTGAGACCTTGTTTGATTTTTCCTTTTTGTTTTTATATATTATATGTTTTGTTTCCCTTGTGAGTACATCTTGATGCTTAAATTGTTGCTATATAGACACATTAGATACGTACATCTTAATATTTTCAATATACCCATGTTATGAATTTGTGTAACAAGAATTCTTCTTGATATATTTTCGGATTGCGTTAACCTGAATCACACAAGAGGAATATGTAGAAGGTCAGATAACACAAAGCTATCTTGAAGTGTAAGTGCATTTTTGATCTTTGTTAAACTGGTCATTAGATCTATAAAGTTAGTGATCTATTATATTATTTGTGAAGTGATTTGAGCTGTGGTTCAAAACTCACTTTTTGGTGTGGTTTTGATTAATGAAAACGATATAATCTGATTGGTGGGTAAAAATAACTTAATCTGATTGGTTGGTTCATAATTAAATAAAACAATTAATTCTTAAAAAAAAATGGATCAGCGTCGGGCCTGAAAATAAAGGGGCCCGAAGCCAATTTTGTTGGTCTACAATAATATATTCATGATGGTCGATGGTTTACAAAAAATATATGATGGTTGTGTTGGTTGTAGATCTAAATTTAGTTCTCGCATGTGACAAGTTCGAATCTTCCAATTTTTTTTTTCTGGTTACCCCGTTATTGAATGAATTATTTTAGTTAAAAACAGATTTTATCCGAAATAGAAGTTTTTTAATATAAAATAACTGAATCTTTGGAAAATGGAATGATAAAATCGAATCTATGTTTATCGTGTTATAGATGATATATAAAAATGTAAAAACGTGTTTATGATAATAATAAAGGATTATTCGATCGTGCTCATGATTATCGTAAGTAAACAATAATTGGAATTTCGTATATAAAAATATAGAAAACGCGTTTATGATATTAATAATAAAGGAATATTCGATCGTGTTCATGATTATCGTAAAGAAAAAAGGAAAATTAATAATGTTTATGTTTTTTCAGATTCTTATGCTACCCTCTCTTCCCTAAATTGATTTATCTTATTTAATTAATGCGGATTTAAAAAAGAAGGTTTCTCGCGATTAAAAAGCGGAAATATGACATATTTGTTCGTTTAAATCTAAAACGGAATTTTTCCTCGTTGTAAATAATTAAATCTTTGATAAATGGAATGATAATATCGTATCTATGTTTATCGACATAAATTAAAAAGAAAAACATAACCAAGGTTTAACATATATTCAAAAGGAAATTTATCTTTTAAATTGGTTTTAATCCGAAATGGATATTTTCCTAATCGTAAAAGTCAATATTTTAGAAACGGAATGATATAGTCGTATCTATGTTTATCGGATTATAGAAAAAGGAAAAATCGAGTTTTGGTTAATCAAAAAGGAATATTCGGTAATATCACGAATTATTATAACCATAAACAAATAAAAATATGCATAAACCCTACATCCCTTTTCGTATAAATACTTTGTGTATGCTCTCATATTCATAACATGTTTTTTTATTTTGCAGGGTTTAACCGATTTCTTTTCTTTACGTGTTTTTTTTATTTTTTTAGGGTTGTGTGATTTTCAATATATTTATTTTCTTGCACACTAATCTAACTATATGATCTTCATTTGATTGATTAGGTCGGCTATACGCCATGGAACGAATTTTAAAGATGGTTTCCATTTTGCTGTTTAGAGGTAAGTTTTTTTTTCTTATATCAATACGATAGATCTTGCTTTCATTGTTGTTATTTCTTTGTTTTTGTTGTATTTGATATGAAAGAATAAATCGGTGAGGACTTTTGTATCCCTTTCATATTCATTACGTAGTAGCTTCTTTCGTTTTTCTGTTTTTGTTCTAGAGTTTAGTCGATTTATTTCTCTATGTGTTCTCTTTTTTTAAGGATTCTAAGAGAAGGCCAGAAAATGAGGTATTATCTTAAAACTCTTAATTGTTAATTTGTCTTAATTTTTCTGTCGCTTGATTTTTCTTCTAACTATTTTTTAGATCATAATCCATATATGATTTTTCTCTAGCTTTGAAGAACAGAGGATCGACAAGACGCAAAGTCAGTACTTAGCACTTTCTACGTTACAAATATATATGTGGTTATGTTCATGTTGTTGCTTCCTTTGCAAGTTATTTTCCAATTTCGTAGCATTAGGGAGTTTAGGTTAAAAGGTTTCAATATGTGTATATGTATTGTATGCACATATATGGATTGGTACATCTTCTGTATTGTTTTTTTTTTAATTTGATATGAATCTTAAGCTGTGATTTAATCTTCTTTTAGGTTACTTAGAATACGACCTCGAAATCTAGGAAAGGCGACCAAGGGTTACAAAAAAATCTGAAACAATATTTCGAGTATTGCTTAACTCTTTGTTTTGATATTTTTGTTTTTTTAACCTGGAAAACTTAATTTTCCGTATGTTCTTAACTTTTTGTTTTGAAATTTTTGCTTTTGTTTGATCTGACGAACCTAATTTTTCGGTTGTGTCTTCTTTTATGAAAGGTAACTTCGAAGGAGTCATAGTCCAAAAAACGGAATCATAAAGGACTTCAAATAGTTATGGTATCTTTATTTTTCTTTTGATGTTTTAGTTGAAAAAAAAATATCTCTTCTTCTTCCTTTTATATAAACAGAAGAACAAAAAAGATGATCTAAATAGCATTGATATTTTTCTCTCGATTCTTTCAAAGGGATGAAAGTCTACTAATTGGTCTACCTCGCAAGCAAAGGGTCTCTAAGGCAGAGATTCGACAAAGTGTAATTCTTCCCAGATATCTCTGAAAACGATTACTTTGTCGCTTCCTATTCCATAAGACATCTATTTCATGCTGAAGATTCCTTTTGTGATAATCCCATAAGTGGTGGTCGTCATTGACGAGAGAATGTCTTCCTCTTTGTGTCCTCAACAAAGAAGCTCCACTTTCTCTCATCCTATATAAAAGTCAAGCGCCAAATCAACTCTATTTGGAAGCTACAACAACTCAAGTCAAACCACTCAGGATCACTGTTCCTCCCCAGCAACAACAATATGCAGAAGGAAAAGCAGCAGATGGTTGTGGAGAGAGAGACGTATGAGCTTTACATATGACGAAGGCATAAGTGATGATAAGGTTTCTTCAGTCGCAAATTAATACATAGCGTGCGGGAAACGATGGTCTGATTTCTGAAGAAGAACAACAACAACAAGGAATAGTGCTCTCAGATTTCTTCTTTTTCTTGCTTCCATGGTAATGATGGGGATGAGGAGAAAGCAACAATCCTACTGCAACAATGTATATCATTAGATAGTTTTTGTATTTAAACATAGTTGATTGATGATGCTTTTTGGAAACTTAAACATGTATTTTAAATAGATTCCTTCGAAGTATTTTTTTTATCTTTTAGTTACAAATTTTTTGAGAGTAAAGCTTGTTGGAACTAATTTTTTGTCAAAGCCTGAGGGTTTGATAAAATTATGTTAGTGTGAAAAGAAATGAGTTAAGCTCTTTCTAATGAAATGTTTTCATTAACCGAGAAATGTTTTCTCGTGTATATATGTTGGAATGGTTGTGTCTTAAATGAACAACATGAGAGAAGAAAAGCCATACGTGCGACGTTCGCATCTTGGGCCTTGATTGGGCCCGTGGACTTTTTGAGGTATCGATCGATACCCCTTGGTATCGATCGATACCCAGCGGGCCGACTTAAAAAACGCAGCCGCCTAGGTTATTCTAGAAATATTCCTTTTCTGTCATGGAAAAACCCTAGCCTCTCTCCTATATATACAACACGATTTTCACCTAAAGGATCATCCTCTGATAAACAATAAACACTTACTAAAAGTTCTAGCAATCGTTTCTTCAATTCCCTACTGCTTAGAGTAAGTTTTAATTTCGAGAGTATCGTAGAATAATGGTCGATAGACATGAATCATGGTGTTGATGATTCAGTTAAACTTTGGTTGTATCCTGGGACTCATGGATCTATAAAACCCCGTCACACTACGGGAGATTCTTAGAGTTAAGGAAAGAGATTTATCTCGCCTCCTCAGATCTTGTATTGCTTTATCGCTTATAAATCGTCTGTTCCTTAAACTGTTTATTTACATATTACTGTGATTAAATCTTTCCTGTCTGTAGTGTAAATTTTGGTCCTACAATCTTAACTCTAAGAAGATCCAATTTCTGTTTTATTACTTCAATTGGATCTTTAATCACGAGTAAATAAACGTTTTCGAACGGTTTTTTAAACGATTCTTCTACTGCTGATGATACTCAAACGTTGTCAAAAAGCTTTTAGCAAATTGAAACGTGTAGTAGAGGCAATCTTCATCTCTCTCTATTTTTTAAGAAGATGTTCTTCTGCTAGTGATACTCAAACGTTAATCAAACAGCTGTTTAGCAACTTGAAACGTGTAGTAGAAGCAGATCTGCTTAAACATCTTCTAAAAAAAACCGTCTTTAATTGCGATTAAAGAACGGTATAATCAACGAACACACATCTGTTCTTGATAGGTTCGATTCAGATCGAGGCCTTGTGAGTATCGATCGACACCCTATGGTATCGGTCGATATTGGACTAAATTGTATCGGTCGACACTTAAGTGTATCGATCGATACCATGCAAACAGTGTATCGGTCGGCACCTCAGTGTATCGATCGATACTTTGCATCGACCAAGTTGGTCTATGTCGATCGATACTGTGTATAAGACACAGGTATCGATCGACACTGGTGCTATGATCGATCCTGTGAAACTCACTTGTATCGATCGACACCCAGGGTATATCAATTGATACTAAGCCTGTATCGATCGATACCAGGTTGCTTCGAATGACACAGTATGTGCATCGAGCTTCAATCGGAACCCAGGGTGTATCGATCGATACTCAATGTGTGTAACGCCCGCGTTCCGGAGGAATTAATTATTGGGGAAAAATAATTAATTCGGGTTGCGCTGGGGGCTAGTGTCGATCGATACTAGGGGTATCGATCGATACCAGCCGGGATTTCTCCTTATAAGTCTTCTTCCTCTTCTCTTCTTGCGCGTGGAAACCATTCTTTTGGGAAAGAAAAGTCTTGGTCGCGAGAGAGAGAGAGAGAGAGAGAAGGAGAGCGTGAGAGAAGGTGAAGCTTGGTGAAGCTTGGATCTTGCGAGATCGAGAGAGATTCGAGCTTGGGAGAAGCTTGAAGAAGAGATCGGAAGAGTTTGGTCTTGGTTTTGGGCGTGAGCTTGTGGGAAGCAAGGGAGGTCGATTTTGAGCTCGATCCAGCCGATTTAAGGTGAGTTGGGACCAAAGGTTAGCAATTAAGCTTGTGTGATGCGTTGTTTAAGCTTGATTGATGATTTTCGTGGTTGGTCTTGGCGATTTCTGGGTTTAGATCTCGCGGAAGGTTGTGATTTGCAGGTGGGTATCGATCGATACCATGTGTGTGTCGATCGATACTAGACTCTTGTCGGTGGACTCGAGTCGTGTAGGCATCGATCGATACCAGGTGTGTATCGATCGATACCAGTTGTTGCCTGTGGGCATGTGTTGCTTGGCATCGATCGATACCAGGGGTGTATCGATCGATACCGGTTGTTTGCCTGTGGGCATGTGTTTGGGTATCGATCGATACCAAGGAGGTTTCGATCGATACTGGTCGTGGGTTGTGCCTTGAAGGCGTGTTGTGTGTTGCCTTTCAGGCTTTGTGTCTAGCTTTTCTTGGGATGGAATTGCTAGGCGTTGGTATAGTTTTCATGGTGATGAATTGCTATTGTGTTAGAAGTTTTAATTGGTGTTAATTAATTCTTCGTATTGATAATTGTTGTTGATTGTGCTTATTGTTTAGCCTGTTGTTGGGATGATCTCTCACTCAGCGTTTGGTTAGCCAAATGTTGATGCATCACTTTTGTCGATGCAGGTAAAGATAAGGTGTGATCGTGGAATCGAGGCAGTGAAGAGGGGATGGTTAGGACCCGGGGTTCTATTTATTGTTGTTGCTTTTGCTGTTAGAACTGCTGGCTTGTGTAAGCTGTAGAACTTGGATTGTTCTGGTGTTTGTATTATTTCCGCGTTGTTAATTATGACTGTTTATTTATTATGTTTTAAAAAAAAAAAAAAAAAAAAAAAAAGTGCAGTCGTTTCAATGTGTATCGATCGACACCAAGATGCTTCGATTAACACAGTATGTGCATCGAGCATCGATCGACACCTACGGTGCATCGATCGACACCATACGGGTGCATCAATAGACATTGAATGTGTATCGATCGATACCAAGGAGTATCGATCGACACCAATGCGATTTAGTTCGATATTAGAATTGCGATTCTTAAAGTTTATATATCGATACTAATTAAAAGTTGTTTCTTTTGTCTTAACAGAATGACAATTGATGTGGAAAACAACTCTGGATTGGTGGAGAAAACCAGTGAGAAGGTTGAATCGACTGCGAGTCAGATCGAGACAGTCAAAGTTCCATCTGGGAATCACGTCGCTCCTCCAACCAAGTTTGATGGGACAGCATTCAAGATGTGGAAAAGGAAGATGTTCTTCTATCTGACAACATTGAACCTGCAGAAATACACCAGTGAGGTGAAACCTGCTCTCCCAGAAGATAACACTGATCCACGTGCGCTTGCGAGTGTCCACGCCTGGGAACATGCTGACTTCTTGTGCAAGGGCTATATTCAGAATAGCCTTTCGGACTCTCTGTTTGGGGTGTACGAAAATGCTGAGACATCTAAGGATCTGTGGGATTCCTTAGACAAGAAGTACCGCATTGAAGATTCTGGTACTCAGAAATTCACTGTGGCGAAGTTCGAGCAGTACAAGATGGTGGATTCAAGACCACTAATGGAACAAGTCGATGAGGTGCAGAGGCTCCTACACGATATCTTTGCTGAGGGAATGCGGTTGTGTGAAACCTATCAAGGTTGCTGCATCATTGAGAAGCTACCTCCTGGTTGGACGGACTTCAAGAACTACCTCAGGCTGAAGAAAAAGAAGATGAGCCTTGAAGATCTGATTGTTAAGCTCCGCGTAGAGTCTACGAATCGGGAACAACAGATCAATGTAGGTGTGAAAATTCGCGAACACAATGCGAACATGGTTGAACACCTAAACCCCAATCAAGGCAAGTGGCAGAACAAAGGTCGCCTTAACAAAGGCAAAGGGAAGATGCCACCAAAGAACTTCCAAAAGTTCAAGAACAAGAGTGGTCAGAATGGCCAGACTTCTCAAAGGTTCTTAGGATTGTGTAACTTCTGTGGGAAGCAAGGACACAAATCCGTTGATTGTCGTAGCAAGAAGGCTCAAGCCAACTTGACAGAAGCTGACATGTGTGCTGTGGTCACTGAGGCCAATGTTGCTGAAAGCCATCCGAAGACTTGGTGGTTCGATACTGGTGCAACCAGACACATCTGTATGGATCGAGAGATGTTCTCCACATACACAAAGACCAAGAATGGTGAAAAACTCTTAATGGGTAATTCAGCCTCGTCGACAATTGATGGTCACGGGAAGGTTGTTCTGAAGCTCACCTCTGGACAAGAACTTGTTCTCACGAACGTCGTCCATGTACCAGATATACGCAAGAATCTGATCTCTGGATCGCTCATAAGTAAGCATGGATTCTCTGTGAAGCTGGAAGGTGATAAGCTGATCCTAACGAAGAATGGGATGTATTTGGGTAAGGGTTTTGTTTGTGATAATCTGTTTAAGATGTCTGTTGAGGCAGTAATCCGAAAGGATAATGTAACCGAGGCTTCCACCTCGAAGAACCCTAAGATTAATGATAAGAAATCAATTGCTTATCTCGCTGAGTCTTTTAATATTTGGCATGAACGACTAGGACATGTTAATTTCAAGTCTATGAGTAGATTAATGAACATGAACATGATTCCTAAATGCAAATTAAGCAAAGACAGATGTGAGGTTTGTGTCCAAGCCAAACTCACTAAAACGCCATCACCCAGCGTTCAAAGAACAACAGAACCTCTAGGTTTAATTCACACAGATTTATGTGATTTGAAATATATTCAAACCAGAGGAGGCAAGAAATATTTCGTGACTTTCATAGATGATTGCACGAGATATTGTTACATCTTTCTACTGCGAAGTAAAGATGAAGCCTTGGACAAATTTAAAGAATACAAGCTGGAAGTTGAAAACCAACTCGGCAAGACCATAAAAAAGGTCAGAAGTGATAGGGGTGGTGAATATAGTGAACCATTTGATGCATTCTGTAGAGCACATGGCATTATTCATCAAACAACTGCTCCCTACTCACCGGAATCCAATGGAGTTGCTGAAAGAAAAAACAAAACTCTCAAGGAAATGATGAATGCAATGTTGCAGGAATCTGGGTTAGCCCAGAACATGTGGGGGGAAGCTCTGCTTACCTCTAATTATATCCTGAACAAAATTCCACACAAAGTCACAGGAAAAACTCCTTATGAACTTTGGAAAGGTAATGTACCTTCGTATGTATACCTGAAAGTGTGGGGGTGCCTGGCAAAAGTTGCAGTACCACTTCCGAAAAAGGTCACCATCGGACCTAAAACGGTAGATTGCATTTTCATCGGATACGCGCACAATAGTAGTGCCTATCGTTTTCTGGTACATAAATCAGATATACCAGACATTCATAATGGAGTCAAGGAATGCATACTTCTTCGAAAATGTGTTTCCATGTAAGGATAGAGGAAATCCTAAACGAACTCGTGACGAACGAGATGCTAGCAATGAGGCAAGCACTTCAGGCATTTCTACAGAAGTAGAAGAAGCTGAACCGAGACGAAGCAAGAGAGCTCGTAAGGAGAAGACATTTGGCTCTGAGTTCATAATGGCATTCCTAGCGGAAAGTGGTCCAAGAACTTTCATGGAAGCGATGTCTACACCTGATGCACCTTTCTGGAGGGAGGCATCTAACAGTGAAATCAACTCAATTTTGCAAAATCATACTTATGAGTTGGTAGACCTACCTCAAGGTTGTAAACCTCTGGGCTGTAAATGGGTCTTCACCACCAAGCTAAAAATCGATGGCTCTATAGACAAATATAAGGCCAGGCTCGTGGTACAAGGATTTCGTCAAAAGGAAGGATTGGACTTTTTTGACACTTATTCTCCAGTGACGAGAATTACTTCGATTCGCATGTTGATTGGAATCGCAGCTTTAAGAAACCTTGAAATACATCAGATGGATGTTAAGACTGCTTTTCTAAACGGAGATTTAGAGGAAGAGATCTATATGAATCAACCTGAGGGTTATGTTGCTCCCGGACAAGAGAAGAAAGTCTGTAGACTTGTCAAATCGCTATATGGACTCAAGCAAGCTCCGAAGCAATGGCATGAAAAATTCGACAGTGTAATGATGTCAAATGGCTTTCACATCAATGAATGTGATAAGTGCATCTATATCAAAAGTACTTCACAAGGTTATGTGTTGTTGTGTTTGTACGTAGATGACATGCTAATCATGGGAAGCAACAAAGATATAATCATTCAAACAAAGAACATGCTAAGTGGAAAGTTTGATATGAAAGACATGGGATTAGCTGATGTAATTCTAGGGATTAAGATTATTCGAAATTCAAAAGGAATAATTATGTCTCAAGATCATTACGCTACAAAAATCCTAGAGAGGTTTAAGACCTACTCCAATGGGACTGCAAAAACTCCACTTGATCCTCATCTTCACTTGACAAAGAATTCAGGTGAAGCAGAGTTACAAGTGGAGTATGCAAGAGTCATCGGGAGTCTAATGTACTTAACGAATTGTACTAGACCCGATTTAGCACACTCGGTAAACGTACTAAGTCGTTACACGAGCAATCCAGGTCATACCCATTGGAGAGCCATAACTAGGGTATTAAATTATCTAAGATACACCAAAAGTTATGGGCTGCACTTTGGTAAAGAACCAGCAGTGCTGGAAGGGTACAGTGATGCCAATTGGATTTCAGATTCAAGAAACTCCAAATCCACGAGTGGATATGTCTTTACTCTTGCTGGTGCAGCAATATCCTGGAAATCTTCCAAACAAACACTCCTGGCCAGATCAACCATGGAGTCAGAGTTTGTAGCTTTAGACAAAGCTGCTGAGGAAGCAGAATGGCTTCGAAACTTTTTGGAAGATATCCCAATGTGGGAGAAACCAGTGCCAGCATTACGTGTACACTGTGATAGTCAGTCGGCTATCTCTCGGGCACTGAGTAATCTATATAATGGCAAGTCTCGTCATATAAGAAGACGACATAAGACCATTAGACAATTGATCTCAACTGGCGTAATAACGATAGATTACATCAAGTCGGCTGATAACCTAGCGGATCCGTTTACCAAAGGTTTGCCGCGAGATCAAATTGTAAAATCATCAAAAGGAATGGGTTTAAAGCCTATAGAAAAAGATGATGTTTGACAGATACCCCACCTATGTGACTGGAGATCCCAAGATCTAGGTTCAAAGGGAAACAAAATTAAACTGATTCGAATTGAGCACTGTGAGACTATGTCTCTGCCCAGTTCCTAGGATGATATAACAGTGCTACCTGTGGATAGTAAGGATAAGCGTTGGCTTTTAATGATTGCATAGCTATGTAGATAGTGGAGTGTGACAGGACACTTCTGAAAAACAAGCTAATAAAAGATCACCTAGTGAAGTGTGAAATGGGGCCGTTTCTAGGAGAATGAAAGAGAAGGCTATATTCTCCAAATTCACTCACGAATACCAGGAATGTTCAAGGCCAAAATGAACACAATAGAGAACAAAGTTCTACGAGAAGATGTCTCTGTGCGATACCTGTTGTCTAAGTTTACATAAAAATCCGGGCGGTTCAAGACATCATGTTCACCTCCTGGCCGAGTAAACTCGACAGATATTAAAAATGTTTGGTTCAAAGCTGGAAAATGCTACCTCTCAGATACAGTTACATTTTCGTATACTCTCGAAAGTCTGTCTACGTCTAGATGAGTCTAGTCAAGTATGTCTAGTAAAGTCTAGTCTGTACAATTTTCATATGTTCTAGAGTCATTTCTATTCATGTGGGGGATTGTTGGAACTAATTTTTTGTCAAAGCCTGAGGGTTTGATAAAATTATGTTAGTGTGAAAAGAAATGAGTTAAGCTCTTTCTAATGAAATGTTTTCATTAACCGAGAAATGTTTTCTCGTGTATATATGTTGGAATGGTTGTGTCTTAAATGAACAACATGAGAGAAGAAAAGCCATACGTGCGACGTTCGCATCTTGGGCCTTGATTGGGCCCGTGGACTTTTTGAGGTATCGATCGATACCCCTTGGTATCGATCGATACCCAGCGGGCCGACTTAAAAAACGCAGCCGCCTAGGTTATTCTAGAAATATTCCTTTTCTGTCATGGAAAAACCCTAGCCTCTCTCCTATATATACAACACGATTTTCACCTAAAGGATCATCCTCTGATAAACAATAAACACTTACTAAAAGTTCTAGCAATCGTTTCTTCAATTCCCTACTGCTTAGAGTAAGTTTTAATTTCGAGAGTATCGTAGAATAATGGTCGATAGACATGAATCATGGTGTTGATGATTCAGTTAAACTTTGGTTGTATCCTGGGACTCATGGATCTATAAAACCCCGTCACACTACGGGAGATTCTTAGAGTTAAGGAAAGAGATTTATCTCGCCTCCTCAGATCTTGTATTGCTTTATCGCTTATAAATCGTCTGTTCCTTAAACTGTTTATTTACATATTACTGTGATTAAATCTTTCCTGTCTGTAGTGTAAATTTTGGTCCTACAAAGCTTTGTTGCGTGATAAAGAATTATTAAAAAAAACTTATGTTATCGACCACTCATTACCAAAAAAAAAAGCAAATGCGAATACTTAGAGTTTATATGTTAAATTTTTGAGTCTTTTACCACGAGAAGAGTAAAAACAAGACAAACAAATTGGTTCCAATTTTTAACATGGAAAACATGTTGTTTCAATTCAAGGATAATTGCTATCTTTTTACATGTTCAACTCAAGGATAATTGCAATCTTTTTTGCAATATAGAATCTAAACTATCAAGAAATCATAATACTAAACTGTATTAAAATTTAATTTCTATAAAAAAAAACATTTTTGACGTTATTTCGCTGTCATAATCATTAATACATGATGCCATAATATTATATTCTAAATTTAATAGTAACTTTGAGTGCATGCAAACACACTCCATACTATATAGTCCAATGTACGAATTCATCATCATGATATTTTTTTGGGATTTTGACGTATATATATATCGTTAATGCTCAATCAAAGGTTTGTATAGGCATCAGGTTGGAAATCAAAAGAGGAGTTGAATCATTGATGAAATTATACGAGAGCTATTAAATTTTAATATGAACAAGCTTCCTTATACAATTTCCCCAATAGCTTTCTGATCACGAACTTCAGTTTAGTGACCCCAACACAATGTAGTAACCCGAGCACAACTTAGTAAGAAAGATCATTGCTCCCACTGTTCAGCTTCATCTCTTTTTTTTTGGATTCCTAATTATATTTTACTGTCTAGCAGTTGTAAGATTTATGGACATGTTATACTATTATATGATCGTGGTGAATTGTTTGATGGCTTTGATATGTGGTTGAATCTCATGCTTATTGCCACCGGCCTGCTACTTTTGTTTGATGTTATTTTGCATATTGTTTACTAGCAAGTTAGAGAGGATACATTGGAAAGATATCTAGCATTTTGAACGTGATGATATCCCGGTCTTTAATATCTTGATTTCATTTTTTAGATAGAGATAACAAAATCAACATGTTTAGTTCTCCTCTCTTATTTTTTATTGTTTTTTAATTCCTTAATCCAATGAGAGATTCTTCGGCATTGTTTTTTTATTGAGTTAATTTTTTAGATCTTAGTCTTGCAAAATGATTATTGTTTCGATTTATGTAGAGAGAATCTTAGTGTGGTTAATTTGCGAGTCATTAATCAACAATCATCATGTTTACAAAGCTATTCAGGAAACCCAAGCACAAGTCTAATACTCTCCAAACATTATAAAACCTAATGAGGTATCACCAAATGATCTATTTTGTCTGTTTTTTTATTTGCCAATTTGATCATTAATTATGTCAAGTAAATGTACCCAAAACAATAACCTCTGAAAAAACTATATATATCGGCCACTTACTTTTTCCCATCATTTAGGTTTTAGTTTAATTCATGAATCGTTTTATTTTTTAATTTATTTTGGAGTGAGAGATCTTGATTTCTTTATTGTTATTTAGTTGTTTTCGTTGTGTTTGGTGTGAAATTGATCATCAGATTTTGTTTTCTAGGGTACATGGATAAATATAATTAGACGTAGCAGATACCCCGCCATGTAAACAAAACAAAAACCAAAAGAAGAATATAAAAAACCCAAATCAGATGAAGACATTGAAAAGAAAGAATTTGGAGAAAATGAAGAATGATTAGAGGAAGAAGTCGGAGAAGGAAATCAGAACATAGAAAACGAAGTGGAAGAAGGAAAAGATATCCAAAAAAAATTGGATGAAGAAGATGAAAACCGGAAGATGAATAAGACAAAATAGAAGAAGGTGAAGATGAAGAAAGAAACAAAGAAAAATCAGATGAATAAGAATTCAGAGAACATGAAAACGATGAGACAAGAACAATTAATTAGAAAACGAAGACGATGAAGAAGAAGAAGGTAAAGATAAAGAAAGAGACAACAAAAAAAATTGAATAAGAAATTTTGTTTTGCATAATACTAACATAAATCCTTTGATATATTTGCTTAAATTGTTTGGTTTTGTTTTGAACTACTAATTGAGAATGTGCACAACCAATCCAAGCGCTAATCTCCCTCTCATACAAAGAGAGTCTTGATTCGGTCCATTCAGTTGTGTTAATTTCAAAGAACATTTTTTTTTGTATAGGTACTTGATCCGATGGTGTGGCGAATTCGGAAGATTTCGAACCACATCTAGCGGCAATGGACAAGGCAAATCTGAATCGTTAGATCGAAAATTTAATGAGGATTAGAGAAAAGTTATTTTCACTAATTGCGAAACTCTTTTTCTAGATTTTTCATAATATTGTAGAAAAAAATTATGGTTCAACATTTACATGTGCTTTGTTATGTGCAAGACAAACTTAAAGTGGAGTAGGCGAAAGAAGAAGCAAAATACCTCATGTAGGAGATGGCTAACGTGTTTGTTCACAAAGAATGCAATCTGTCAAACATGATTACATAGAATATGTTAACAAGAAGCCATCATATGCCTTAGTTAGGCATTGCAAACAGTCACACTTGATTTTCCTCTTTATCATGTAATGTATGAGAGGGTCCACAGTTGGAATAGAGATAAAAGTAATTGTAGTAGTAAGGCCGAGATTTAGGATTTTAGCTATTGAGAATTTAAATCTTGAAAATGTACTAAAATATATTTTGCCAATAGGGTTCTCCAACAATGCCCACATGGCCAGATATCATTTCTCTTCTTTTGTTGGTTTATATTCTATTGCTATTAACTATGAAGATTCTCAAAGCAAGCGAAGATTTAATAAGGTTGTTCCTTTAATCATGTCCCCACTTTGTGGTTTATAATATTGTTTTTGTTTTGCTTGATCGAGCAATATAGTTATATAACAGAGTAAAGAGTCGGAAAATTTGGATTGGAACCAACCAACCTCAGCAGGCTAAATATGATAATCAACCTTTGATATGATTATTAACCACCATCCGAGTTTTGGCTTCGAAAGTTGATGATTTTTCTAGGATGCAGAGGTTTACTTGGCCTGACCAATGTTTATGTCAATTTCAGCTCAGTGACATTCGATTTGACCTTTGATGGTAGATGTACGCGGTGGGCATAGCGATTTCTCCTTAGGGGTAAGTTCTTGATCTTATGGAGATTCGATTTCCAATAAGAGGCATTAGGTTTATAAAATTCAATAGAAAGCTTTCTCACAATGCAACGAAGAAGGTCTTGAAGGAGTTCAATAAAACCACATGTAAAGCAGTAAGTAAAATGGATTGTGTATAAGGAAACGACTCTAAAACTCTGTTTGAGTCGAACATAGTCTTTATGCTTCTTTAAGGAAGCGACTCTAAAAGAAGTCGAAGGAGACAAAGAGGATAAAGAAGAAGAAGTAGAAGACGAAGAAGATGAACATGAAGATGAAAAAATGAATGATAAAGAAGAGGACGAAGAATAAGACGAAGCTGCTTAATTCAGAAAATACAAGGACAAAGATGAGAAAGCAGGCTGAAGATGAAGATGAAAAAATATGAGAATGTGGAGATGAGGAAGGAGACTAAGGAAAACCATAAGAATAAGAAGACGAAGAAGACAAACACGATGAACCAGGAAGAAGATGGATCACACGAAATAACGAAGAATGATAAGGATAAGAAGATGGATCGCACGAAATAACGAAGAATGATAAGGATAAGAAGATGAGGAAGTTGGAGAAGAAAAAGAAACCCGTTTGATGACGAAAAATAAGTAGAAGAAGAAGAAAATATGAAGATGATGTAGACGAAGTAGAAGAAGTCAAAGATGATAAAAAGGAAGAAAAGTTCGAGGAAGAATAAAAACCGAAAGATAAAGAAGATGATGCAGATGAAGACGAACTAGAAGAGAAAGAAGACGTAGAACGAGATAAGTACGAATAAGAGAGAAGAAAATGAGGAAAAACCGGGGAAAAAAGAAGAAGAAGAATTCTAAGAAGACAAAGAGGATAAAGAAAAAGAAGTAGAAGTGTAGGATTAAAAAAATGAAAGATAAAGAAGATGAGAAAGAAGAAGAAGAAACTGATGAAGAACAATTCAGAAAATTCAAGGAAAAATACGTTGAAGATGAGAAAGGAGATGGGAAGATGAAGATGACAAACTATGAGAATGTGAAGATGAGGAAGAAAAAAAAAACCATAAAAATATAATTACGAAGAAGACAAATACGATAAATTAGGAAGAAGAACGATAGCACAAAATTATGAAGAAGGATAAGAATAAGATATGATATTCTCATATTTTATCTCTTCTAAGCATCCATTTAGCATAGGTTTTGTCTCTTTTGCATATGGTCTTATAGCATTTCTTTAGTGTTTTGTTCTCATTTAGAGTTTAGAGAGTTTACACTAGGTCCTAGAGAATCTTGCATCATTTGGAGTGTTTTCTAGGTACTTGGAGACTTTTTGGAGGTACTTGGAGTGATGGAGCAAAGGCGAAATGCAAAGGTCACTCGAGGTGTCTGAAAGATCTGGCCAGAAGAAGAGTTTCCAATCGGATTTAGCTTCGAATGTCTTCATGGCAATGATGCACAAATAAGTTAGCTGTCGTCTGGATGTGGTTTCAGATCATTTAGATAAGTGGATCAGGAGATATGACAATTTTACCAAGGACGTATCCGTCTGACGCGCGAAACCTCCACAGCGGCCCACCCACACCGCCCCAACTCCACCCGGTGTTGAACCAAACCTTGGACAGAGAGAATACCGGCCAAGCACACCGGCCGACTTCCGCCAGGTGTGGAAGCCCATGTCTCACACCGGCCGACTTCCGCCAGGTGTGGAATCCCATGTCTCACACCGGCCAAGGACACCGGCCGACCTCCGTCAGGTGTTGGGACTCGGCCCAGCCATCTATATAAGGCCTTAAACCTAATATTTAGAAGGGGCCGGATTTTATCTTAGTTTCTCCTTTTTTCAACAATTCTTTCCTTTGATGGTTCTTAGCAAAGTTTGTAAGAGATATCTTGAAGATTAATGTAATTTGAAGTTTCATTTCTCTAATATATCTATTTCTTAATATATAATCATGATTAACACCACTTCTTTCATAAGATTTGGTGTGTTATTCATGATTAGTGAGTAGTCTTTTTGAGAACTCATGGGTGTGGTAGATTAGGGGAATTTTTTTGTCACGAATAAACCGTCATCAATAACCATCACCGTATCAAGAATAATACTTTTTATGTTATAGATTATGTTTTGGTTATTGTTTTGTATTATTTTTATTTAGTATGTGTACGATTATGTTGATTAATTATAATTATATTTTTTGATTGAATGTTTAGATAGGTTAACTAAATAATTTTCTATGAAACACTACAAGAAATCTGGTTTTTAGCCACGGATTAGGCCAAGAATATATTCCGTAGCCACCAATTAGCCACAATTTTGCCACAATTGGCCACACTTATAATTTTTCAGCTAAACCGTGGCTAAAACATGGGCAATTCGTGACAAATTGGCCACGGAAATAATTCTGGCTATGCCTTTGCTTTTAGCCACAACGTAGCCACATTTACGCCCTTGGTAGAGATACATCAGCCACGATTTTCACCGTAGCTTGTCCCTGGCGAATTAGCTACAACGTAGCCACATTTAATCCCTGACAACGAAGATTTTCACCACATATATTAGACACGATTTTTGGCCACTTTAAATATCTATATTGCCACGAATTGGCCACAATTATTCACTGGCAAACTGTCATTTTCGTATAGTCATGTCGAAAAGACTAGGTGAAGCTAATATATTCGATATGGCCACAGAATGGCCAGAGATCTGTCGTGGCCAGTAGTGTAATCCCATCCATCCGTGAAACGAGAGAATATTAATCACATGGCCACGGATATTCCGTGGCTAATCCCTAGCGTCCTGAAGTTTTATATATACCATTGAACATCTCTCATTTTTACATTGAATAAAAACTCTCATATCAAAACCGTTTACAGAGAAAAAATGACGAATTTTAATAATTCAAGAGAGTGGATGTATAAAAGATTAGAGCGTGAGAGAAATTGTGTATCAAATGAGTTTGTTACAGGGTTGGAAACGTTTTTCGAATTTGTCCGTCAACAAAGTTCATATATCAAACAAGGGACAATCTTGTGTCCTTGCGCCAAATGCAAAAATCAAAAGAGGGCGGACATAGATAACGTGGCGAGTCACTTATATATGAAGGGATTTACGAAAAACTATTTCGTATGGACGAGTCATGGAGAACAATGCTATGAAGGAGATGAAGCATCCACGAGTCATGCAGCGGTGGAAACTGAAAATTGGGATCAACAATACTCTTACAGTCCTAATTACGTCCAGGAGGAACATCACGGTGATCCGGCCCCGATCGGAAATTTTGAAGAGGAAACTACAACAATGGTACCAGAAGAGCCATGTGACGATGCAAAAAGATTTTTCCAGATGTTAGAGGCTGCAGATCAACCCCTTTACGAAGGGTGTGCGGAAGGGATTTCTGAGCTTTATCTTTCTTCTCGAGTGATGAACATAAAGACCAAGTATAATCTGCCAGAGCTGTGTGTGGATGAAATTTTGCAGACATTTAGAGATGTTCTACCGCTGGGTAATAGAGCTCCAAATTCGTACTACAAAACGAAAAAGTTGTTGAGGTCATTGGGGTTGCCGTTTCACAAGATTGATGTATGTGAGGACAATTGCATGCTATTTTGGAGAGGCGAAGATAGCAAACTGGAAAAATGCCGTTTTTGCAAGAAAGATAGGTATGAACCAAGAGTTGGAGCTGGAAAAAAAATCCCCAAGCAACGGATGTTTTATTTGCCAATTGCCGATCGGTTGAAGCGTCTGTATCTATCCGAGGCTACAGCTGAACATATGAGATGGCATGCAGAACATAGGTCTCCAGAAGGAGAGATGCATCATCCTTCCGATGGAGCTGCATGGAAACATTTTCAGCAGGTATATCCTCAATTTGCTTCGGAACGTAGAAATGTTTATTTGGGGTTATCTACGGATGGATTTAATCCAATTGGCATGAATGGTCAGTCGCATTCGGTGTGGCCTGTTATAGTTACTCCATATAATCTGCCTCCAGGAATGTGTATGAAGAGAGAATATTTTTTTCTCTCGATTTTAGTCCCTGGCCCTAAGCATCCGAAAAAAAGCTTGGATATTTATATGCAACCGTTGATTGAAGAGTTGAAGGAGTTGTGGATAAATGGTTCAAACGCTTACGATGTCTCGTTGAAACAAAATTTTAAGATGCGGGTCGTTTTGATGTGGACTATAAGCGATTTTCCAGCATATGGAATGTTGTCTGGATGGACGACGCATGGTCGCTTATCTTGTCCATATTGCCTTGAAGAGACGAAAGCTTTTTGGTTACCGAATGGTAGGAAACACAGTTGGTTTGATTGCCATAGGCCTTTCTTGCCTCCAGATCATCCTTACCGTAAGAACATCAAAGCTTTTACTAAAAGGAAAACCGTATTCGATGAGCCACCTCGTTGGTTGAATGGAGAGGAAATTTTATACGAGCGAATCAACAACATTGAAGGGGTTTGCAGAACTGTCGACTGTGGAGGTAACGGACATAACAACCCATCTCGCTCTATTACAGGCTATGGTGACTACCATAATTGGGTTAAGAAAAGCATATTTTGGGATTTGCCTTATTGGGAAGATCTTCTTCTTAGACACAATCTTGATTTCATGCATATCGAGAAGAATTTCTTTGACAATCTCATGAACACCATTTTGAATGTTCCTGGAAAGACGAAAGACAATGTCAAATCAAGGATGGATTTGGCAACAATATGCAAACGTCCAGAGTTAGAGCTTCTTCAAGGAAAAGCTCCAGTTCCTATTTTTAGATTATCAAAGGAAGGAAAAAGGAAATTTCTACGTTGGTTGAAAACGAATGTTAAGTTCCCAGATGGATATTCTTCCAAATTTTCGAGATGTGTTGAAGAAGATACGCAGAAGTTTTCGGGATTGAAAAGTCATGATTGCCATGTTATTATGCAACGCCTACTTCCCATCGCATTTCAAGAGTTGCTTCCAAAAGCCGCTCACACAGCGATTTCAGGTAATAATAATAATTATATGTAGACCATTTTATATTTTAAATTATATTTTTATAATTGAATCAAAATTAACTAATCTATAATTCATAAATTTGTGGCATTTATTTTCAAACAGATATTGCACTTTTCTTTCGAGATATTGCTGGAAAGACATTGAAGACCGAAGATGTTCATACTATGAAAGCAAACATTGCTGTCAAAATTTGCAATTTGGAGAAAATTTTCCCTCCATCGTTTTTTGATGTAATGGAACATCTTCCAGTTCACCTTCCAGATGAAGCAGCGTTAGGTGGACCAGTACAATTCCGGTGGATGTATCCGTTCGAGAGATTTATGTACCATCTAAAAAAGAAAGCAAATAACAAAGCACGCATTGGAGGATCAATAGTGGCACAATGTATAAACGAGGAGATCTCTTACTTCACATCCAATTATTTTGCGTCACAAGGTCTCCATGATCCCTCAACTGATGTTGGCTTACAATTCACCTACATTTACCCCGATGTTCCCTCCATGTTTCAACCCGTCGGACGTGTTGGTGGAAAAGCTGTTCGTGCTTGGTTAAATGATGTAGACATGCATATCCTTCAGACATTCCTAATGATAAATTGCGAAGAGCTTGCACCATATGAGAGGTATATATATAAATATATAATTACGTACATATAAATAATTAATATACTTTTATATAAATATAAAAATATATATGCAGGATGTTCGAAGATCATATGACTCTAATGCAACCAAATATCACTGCAACCGACATGACGACCGCTAAAGAACAACATTACGCTAAATGGTGTCGAGACTATGTAAGCTATGAGTATATATATATATATATATATAATAATATATATATATATATATATATTAAGGTAACTAATAATGTTTATAATTTTTGCAGATAAATGATAGTAGCCGAGATTATACGCCACCTTTATGGATGCTTGAATTTGTACAAGGCCCAAAGCGTCAATACACATCTTGGCCAATTTACTTCACGCGGGGATACAATTTTCATACGTTCACCCATGGTCAAAACAAGAAAACGATGAATTATGGAGTATGTGTCCGAGGAACAGAAGAGTCGGAGTTTTTTGGTCTCATCGAAGAGATTTTCAAGATTGAGTATCATGGCGCTGTTGGATTAAAAGCAATGATTTTTAAATGCACTTGGTTCGACCAGACTATTGGACGTGGAATGAGGAGACATGCATCTGGTATTGTCGATGTTTGTCCTCGTAGAGAATATCAGAAGTATGATCCTTTTATCTTGCCGGAACAAACAGATCAAGTTTGTTACATTCCTTATCCGCGTATTAGACAAAGCCATGAAGAATGGTGGGCATCTACAAAGGTTCTTCCTCGGGGATATCGCGATAGTACTGAAGTCGCACAAACCGCATTGCAAGATGATAGTCATAATCAAGTTGTCGTCAGAAGTGGCGTTATTAAAGTTACCACCCACACGGTTGAACCGGAGACAAATGATGATTTGCAGTTGGACGACCCAGTAATAATACCAGAACCGTTGGATGATGATGATAAAGATGATGATGATGACTCAGATTCAAATGTTGATGATGATAACAATGATGATTTAATCCTTGAAGAATCAGACTCAGACTGACTGATTTTTAGAGCTATATATATATATTGCTTTTTGGTTTTTATAAAATGTTGTTTCATATTGTAAGATACTTCTAATATGTATGATCATCATAATCATATATATATTTTAATTATCAGAGTATCAAAATTCACACTTAACACAACCTACAAAATTCAGAAAAATAAGAGCGCACAACACTTAGAAAAATTTTCATCCATTTTTTTTATCAACACTGCCACGGTTTAGCCATGAAAACTCTGTGGCCATCATTTCCCGCCATTAATTAGCGAATTATTTTTTAGTAGCCACGAATTTGCTAGGTTATATCGGTGGCTAAGTTAAAAATTTTCAAAAATATATCTGAAAATTTTAAAAAACCGTGGGAAAAAATATTTGGTGCGATAAAACAGATAAATTTTATAAAAAGGCCATCTTTGGGCCACGAAAATTTGTGGCTTTTTTTATTATCTTGAACAAAAACCCTTCATTTATAAGTCACTTTTTCCTTAGGAAAACCCTAGATTTTCAGTTTGTTGTGATTCTCTCTGCGATTTCCCCTGTGTTTGTGATTCTCTCCAAGCCATTTCGCTTTTGGGTAAGCTCTCCTCCTCTCTCTCTCTCTCTCTCTCTCTCTCTCTCTCTCTCTCTCTCTCTCTCTCTCTCTCTCTCTCTCTCTCTCTCTCTCTCTCTCTCTACCGCTCTCTCAAGTTCGACCTTTGGGTTCTTTTTTTCAGACTTTTCTACTAGATTTCACCAATCTCGTTCAAACCTCCATTTTGGAAAAGGTAATCTATCCAAAGTTCGCTGTTTGGATTCTCTGTACATGATAGCATGTTCTTCCCGTTTTTCTGTGTGTCCACTTGTGTGCTTTGTTATATTTAATTTGTTGATTTTTTATCTATGCTCGTTTGTTTTGAAGAGAAGAAATGAGAAGAGAGTATTTATTCTCTGTTTGAATTGTGCATGAATTTTTGGTTTGTGTAAGCCTGGTTTGAGTTTAATTGTGCTTGACTATGTTTTTAGAGAGTGTAAGCAACCCACACGAATTCTTCTATAAAGCAATTAATTGAGATATATCTATTGAAATGGTAAAATTGCATTTATGATTCATCTTAGGAAAACCTATTCTTAGGTGATTCTCAGAGAATATAATGCTTTGCAAAGCTTGTGGTCTTTGAGTAGTGATCTTAGACTTTTTTTGTTTGTATATAACCTTTTATGATTGTATTTGTTAAAATGAAGATCAATATGCAAAGTCGCCTCTTTCAACAGCAGCCTGCAAGAGCTCTCCGAGGTGTTGGACGAAGGGCAACGACCTCTAATGGTGTTGCCGGTCCTGCTGCACCTCCTGTTGCGCCTGATGTGCCTGTTGCACCTGCTGCGCCTCCTGTTGCACCTGCTGCGCCTCCTGTTGCACCTGCTGCGCCTCCTGTTGCACCTGTTGCGCCTCCTGTTGCACCTGTTGCGCCTCCTGTTGCACCTGCTGCGCGTCAACCACGTCAACCACGACCCCGACGCTACCCAGAAGTCAGCATTGCAGAGTTGTTGGCTTCACCATCCCGGGTCCAGATGCCTCTTATACATCCAGAGAAAGAAAACAATGGACTTTGGTTAGTTTAATTAGTTAGTTATTCAAATATAGGTTTTACTAATATTGTCATGTTATTATATTCTATTTGTTTCTTGAATTGAAGGTTTAAGATCGACAAGTGTCTAACTGATGATTGCACATCGATCTACACTTCTGATTGGAAGGGAGCATGGCACAATTTCAGCATGGTCTCAGAGGAGATGAAAAGAACGTGGTGGGGAGACTTTGTGGTAAGAGTTTTATTTTATTTTTGTAATGCTTTTTATGCTTAACATTTTTTATGTCTATTAACTAATTGCATTATTTGTTTTTTTCATTGTAGCAAAAGTATTATTGGGATGCTGTTCACGACGATGTGGTGCATTCAGCATGGAGACTAACTATGATGTCATTGATCTCTAACTACATCAGCAAGAGAAAGCGGAGTGGTAAGATGCCACCATTCATGAGTCTTCAGGATTGGGATACTTTGCAAACGTATTGGGGGACTGAAAAGGCGAAAAAAAAAAGCAAGTCGGCATCTGAAAGTCGCTGTTCAGATCAAGGTGGTCTCGGTCAACATGTACACACTGCTGGCTCAAAACCATTCATCAAAATCAAGTACGATATGGTAAGCAATCTACATTTTAGTTTTCATTTCAAGTTTTTAATTTTATCATTTATAGTTATATAACTATCAAATCTCTTAGTAATACATTATCTTTACATATATGTTTTAGATGGTTGCAAATGGTGGGATTGAACCATCATTGCCAGAACTTGTGCGAAAGACACACACTAGAAAAGATGGCACATTTGCAGACGGTCGAGCAAAGAAGATTGTAGAAGAAGTAGAGTGTATAGCAACCCAACAAGCAGAGATTCAATCTGGTCAAGAGGCAGTCAGTGACGAAGGGTCTACGGCAGCAACAACATTGCCTGAACAACTTAATAGGCTGTTTTATGAGGTAAGTGTCTTTGCACATTTTTAGTTTACTAAAAACTTTATATATCTCCTTTAATTATATTTTTCTGCCCTTTTTATTGTCATCTGATTTTAATTATTATCTTTTTATTATAGGTTGTTACGTCCTACAAAGGGCGTATTTATGGACTCGGATCTGCTCATCGTTATTACGGTGATTCGATTCTGTCTTCCTCTACTGCCATCCCGCGCACATTGAATTTGGAGACAAGGGTGACGTCGATTGAAGGCAACATGAAGTCCATGGCCACAGACATAGCTGCTATTATGGAAGCCTCACGAAGGCTTTTGGAGGCTAACGGGATTGATCCGTCTGTTGTTCTCAAAGCTACAACGACAACAACAAATACTGCAGAGCCGACGCGTGTAGCTACTCCGGAGCGTCAGTCACCGTCTACAAACCGTCATGCACAAGTTCCCCTTGCAACTAGTCCGATCAATTTGGCAGACATGGAACCTCAGTCTTTTGATGGGTATTTTGATAATGATCTCAACCATTAGCCTTTTGAAGTTGCAATGTTTATTTTGATTATAAATTATTAACGGCAATATGTAGGTTGATGGAATGCTCTTTTTTGTAAATCCCTGATGTATGTTGAACTAATGATCTTTTTGTAAGTGAACCTGATGTAGGTTTGAAACTGAAACTCATGTAGACTTTAGTATGAAAAAAGTTTCAGTTATTCTAATTTAAGAATTTCAGTTATTAATGTGTTTTAAATTTAAATTCTAATTCTCAACAATTAGTTTTTGTTAATTTATAATTACAAAATAATTATTAAACAAATTTTATAGATTTACCACGGATTAAACGTGGCAGTTTTCATGCCACAATAATAATTTAGCCACATTTATTTTGGTACATATGGCCACGAAATACACACATATCTCATTCGTGGCACACCACTAGAGAAAAGTTCATGGCTATGCCGTGGCTAACTTGCTAGGAAATATTAGTAGCCGATCCGTGGCAAATAGACAAGAACTGTTCAAAACATGATCGTGGCGAATGGTCATTGATAAAAGCCACATAATTTTCGTTGCAAAATAGCCAGGGATAATTCCTTAGCCTTTCCGTTGAAAAATTGCCAAGGAGTGGCCACGACTATAATATGTGGCTATGTTGTCGCACCGTGCCACGAACGGCCACGTTTTGGCTATAGCAACGATCGAATACCAACGAAAAAATATTTGTGGCCGTCCGTGGCGATTTGCAGAATAGCCACGGATATTGCCTTATAGCCACGATATTTTCCCTGGCCATTCGACAGATTTCTTGTAGTGAAATCACGTTCGCGCATAGCGCTGGCAACCACCTAGTTACTATGTAAACCAAGACTTTAATTAGTAAACTAGCTAACAAATCTGTTGATTAATAAGTTACCAAATCATACAATCTATCAAACACGATCGGATATGCTAGTTCGAACTCCTAATAAACAAATCGAAGCTCGGACCAAAGAATTTTTCAATCAAACATACCACTTTTTAACTCATGGTTTACAACAGTAGAATCTAATTCCATGTTCGGTTGACAGAGATTCGGTATGTTTATGTTATTTAATTTTTGGTTTAATTAAGTCGATTTAATAATCTTTTCGAAATATTCCAGCAACTATAAATATTTTCTTTTATTTTATTTTCAACCAAAATATTATAATTCCATTTTAGATAAGTTCAAATTTTCTTTTTTTTCGGGAGAATATTTTTTCCTATAAATACCAATCTCATTCTCTCTTTTCCAGAAACCCTAAATACTTCCCTCCTCTCTCTCTCTTTCACGTCTCTCCTCCTCCACCGTGACTTTCTCTCTCCTTGCCGCGAAACCCTAGCCGCGAGATGTCCACTCCGTCGCCTCCTCCTTCGCCGAGCTCCTCCATGGATTCCGATGATGAGTTTTTCTCCTTGCCGTCTCCTTCATATGTGCCAAGTTGAGGACTTGTTGCCCTCACTTTCTTTCAGAACTTGTTTTATTGCTTTTGATAAGTCTTTTCTTAAACTCAGCTTTCCTCTAAGCGAGCTAATTTGACTATATTATATATATGCAACCATATTATTATCTCTTAAATTTGCCATTAGGTATTGCTTAGATATGTTTCTAGAGTTTTATTATGATTATTGTTTGTTGCTTGTTTCACAAGTTATATGAATTTGATCTAGTAACTATCGAACCTTAATAACATGGTAAATTGATTGTGAAGATAGTAGACCATTGTTACAACTTGGTATAAGAGCACATAATTAGATCACTCCAGTTTTGACCTGAAGGATCGCGTCCGAGTTTTCGTCGTGTTTGCATAATTGTTTTCTTGAAAGTTTTTCAAAACGTTTTCAAACCCAACACAACAACAATATATTGACGTCCGATCTGATAGTCCTTCTTATCTTTTTCTTTTCTGTAGCTGGAGACCAATGCCCTTGCCGCGGGAAACTGCACGTAAGAGGGTTACTCGCCAGACTATGTGCAAACTTAATTAAGTCCCGCCCTTGGATATGTGGCCAAGTAAGGGTTGTGAAAGAGATTGGCCCTCTGGGTGTTGTCCAGACCGGACCAGGTTGGTTTTTCCGGGATCACCATACCGTAAGACAACGCCAATTTTGAGTAAACGGTCCATGGTTGCAGAGATACCATCACTACAAGAAATCTGTCGAATGGCCAGGGAAAATATCGTGGCTATAAGGCAATATCCGTGGCTATTCTGCAAATCGCCACGGACGGCCACAAATATTTTTTCGTTGGTATTCGATCGTTGCTATAGCCAAAACGTGGCCGTTCGTGGCACGGTGCGACAACATAGCCACATATTATAGTCGTGGCCACTCCTTGGCAATTTTTCAACGGAAAGGCTAAGGAATTATCCCTGGCTATTTTGCAACGAAAATTATGTGGCTTTTATCAATGACCATTCGCCACGATCATGTTTTGAACAGTTCTTGTCTATTTGCCACGGATCGGCTACTAATATTTCCTAGCAAGTTAGCCACGGCATAGCCATGAACTTTTCTCTAGTGGTGTGCCACGAATGAGATATGTGTGTATTTCGTGGCCATATGTACCAAAATAAATGTGGCTAAATTATTATTGTGGCATGAAAACTGCCACGTTTAATCCGTGGTAAATCTATAAAATTTGTTTAATAATTATTTTGTAATTATAAATTAACAAAAACTAATTGTTGAGAATTAGAATTTAAATTTAAAACACATTAATAACTGAAATTCTTAAATTAGAATAACTGAAACTTTTTTCATACTAAAGTCTACATGAGTTTCAGTTTCAAACCTACATCAGGTTCACTTACAAAAAGATCATTAGTTCAACATACATCAGGGATTTACAAAAAAGAGCATTCCATCAACCTACATATTGCCGTTAATAATTTATAATCAAAATAAACATTGCAACTTCAAAAGGCTAATGGTTGAGATCATTATCAAAATACCCATCAAAAGACTGAGGTTCCATGTCTGCCAAATTGATCGGACTAGTTGCAAGGGGAACTTGTGCATGACGGTTTGTAGACGGTGACTGACGCTCCGGAGTAGCTACACGCGTCGGCTCTGCAGTATTTGTTGTTGTCGTTGTAGCTTTGAGAACAACAGACGGATCAATCCCGTTAGCCTCCAAAAGCCTTCGTGAGGCTTCCATAATAGCAGCTATGTCTGTGGCCATGTACTTCATGTTGCCTTCAATCGACGTCACCCTTGTCTCCAAATTCAATGTGCGCGGGATGGCAGTAGAGGAAGACAGAATCGAATCACCGTAATAACGATGAGCAGATCCGAGTCCATAAATACGCCCTTTGTAGGACGTAACAACCTATAATAAAAAGATAATAATTAAAATCAGATGACAATAAAAAGGGCAGAAAAATATAATTAAAGGAGATATATAAAGTTTTTAGTAAACTAAAAAGGTGCAAAGACACTTACCTCATAAAACAGCCTATTAAGTTGTTCAGGCAATGTTGTTGCTGCCGTAGACCCTTCGTCACTGACTGCCTCTTGACCAGATTGAATCTCTGCTTGTTGGGTTGCTATACACTCTACTTCTTCTACAATCTTCTTTGCTCGACCGTCTGCAAATGTGCCATCTTTTCTAGTGTGTGTCTTTCGCACAAGTTCTGGCAATGATGGTTCAATCCCACCATTTGCAACCATCTAAAACATATATGTAAAGATAATGTATTACTAAGAGATTTGATAGTTATATAACTATAAATGATAAAATTAAAAACTTGAAATGAAAACTAAAATGTAGATTGCTTACCATATCGTACTTGATTTTGATGAATGGTTTTGAGCCAGCAGTGTGTACATGTTGACCGAGACCACCTTGATCTGAACAGCGACTTTCAGATGCCGACTTGCTTTTTTTTTTCGCCTTTTCAGTCCCCCAATACGTTTGCAAAGTATCCCAATCCTGAAGACTCATGAATGGTGGCATCTTACCACTCCGCTTTCTCTTGCTGATGTAGTTAGAGATCAATGACATCATAGTTAGTCTCCATGCTGAATGCACCACATCGTCGTGAACAGCATCCCAATAATACTTTTGCTACAATGAAAAAAACAAATAATGCAATTAGTTAATAGACATAAAAAATGTTAAGCATAAAAAGCATTACAAAAATAAAATAAAACTCTTACCACAAAGTCTCCCCACCACGTTCTTTTCATCTCCTCTGAGACCATGCTGAAATTGTGCCATGCTCCCTTCCAATCAGAAGTGTAGATCGATGTGCAATCATCAGTTAGACACTTGTCGATCTTAAACCTTCAATTCAAGAAACAAATAGAATATAATAACATGACAATATTAGTAAAACCTATATTTGAATAACTAACTAATTAAACTAACCAAAGTCCATTGTTTTCTTTCTCTGGATGTATAAGAGGCATCTGGACCCGGGATGGTGAAGCCAACAACTCTGCAATGCTGACTTCTGGGTAGCGTCGGGGTCGTGGTTGACGTGGTTGACGCGCAGCAGGTGCAACAGGAGGCGCAACAGGTGCAACAGGAGGCGCAACAGGTGCAACAGGAGGCGCAGCAGGTGCAACAGGAGGCGCAGCAGGTGCAACAGGAGGCGCAGCAGGTGCAACAGGCACATCAGGCGCAGCAGGAGGTGCAGCAGGACCGGCAACACCATTAGAGGTCGTTGCCCTTCGTCCAACACCTCGGAGAGCTCTTGCAGGCTGCTGTTGAAAGAGGCGACTTTGCATATTGATCTTCATTTTAACAAATACAATCATAAAAGGTTATATACAAACAAAAAAAGTCTAAGATCACTACTCAAAGACCACAAGCTTTGCAAAGCATTATATTCTCTGAGAATCACCTAAGAATAGGTTTTCCTAAGATGAATCATAAATGCAATTTTACCATTTCAATAGATATATCTCAATTAATTGCTTTATAGAAGAATTCGTGTGGGTTGCTTACACTCTCTAAAAACATAGTCAAGCACAATTAAACTCAAACCAGGCTTACACAAACCAAAAATTCATGCACAATTCAAACAGAGAATAAATACTCTCTTCTCATTTCTTCTCTTCAAAACAAACGAGCATAGATAAAAAATCAACAAATTAAATATAACAAAGCACACAAGTGGACACACAGAAAAACGGGAAGAACATGCTATCATGTACAGAGAATCCAAACAGCGAACTTTGGATAGATTACCTTTTCCAAAATGGAGGTTTGAACGAGATTGGTGAAATCTAGTAGAAAAGTCTGAAAAAAAGAACCCAAAGGTCGAACTTGAGAGAGCGGTAGAGAGAGAGAGAGAGAGAGAGAGAGAGAGAGAGAGAGAGAGAGAGAGAGAGAGAGAGAGAGAGAGAGAGAGAGAGAGAGAGAGAGAGAGAGAGAGAGAGAGAGAGAGAGGAGGAGAGCTTACCCAAAAGCGAAATGGCTTGGAGAGAATCACAAACACAGGGGAAATCGCAGAGAGAATCACAACAAACTGAAAATCTAGGGTTTTCCTAAGGAAAAAGTGACTTATAAATGAAGGGTTTTTGTTCAAGATAATAAAAAAAGCCACAAATTTTCGTGGCCCAAAGATGGCCTTTTTATAAAATTTATCTGTTTTATCGCACCAAATATTTTTTCCCACGGTTTTTTAAAATTTTCAGATATATTTTTGAAAATTTTTAACTTAGCCACCGATATAACCTAGCAAATTCGTGGCTACTAAAAAATAATTCGCTAATTAATGGCGGGAAATGATGGCCACAGAGTTTTCATGGCTAAACCGTGGCAGTGTTGATAAAAAAAATGGATGAAAATTTTTCTAAGTGTTGTGCGCTCTTATTTTTCTGAATTTTGTAGGTTGTGTTAAGTGTGAATTTTGATACTCTGATAATTAAAATATATATATGATTATGATGATCATACATATTAGAAGTATCTTACAATATGAAACAACATTTTATAAAAACCAAAAAGCAATATATATATATAGCTCTAAAAATCAGTCAGTCTGAGTCTGATTCTTCAAGGATTAAATCATCATTGTTATCATCATCAACATTTGAATCTGAGTCATCATCATCATCTTTATCATCATCATCCAACGGTTCTGGTATTATTACTGGGTCGTCCAACTGCAAATCATCATTTGTCTCCGGTTCAACCGTGTGGGTGGTAACTTTAATAACGCCACTTCTGACGACAACTTGATTATGACTATCATCTTGCAATGCGGTTTGTGCGACTTCAGTACTATCGCGATATCCCCGAGGAAGAACCTTTGTAGATGCCCACCATTCTTCATGGCTTTGTCTAATACGCGGATAAGGAATGTAACAAACTTGATCTGTTTGTTCCGGCAAGATAAAAGGATCATACTTCTGATATTCTCTACGAGGACAAACATCGACAATACCAGATGCATGTCTCCTCATTCCACGTCCAATAGTCTGGTCGAACCAAGTGCATTTAAAAATCATTGCTTTTAATCCAACAGCGCCATGATACTCAATCTTGAAAATCTCTTCGATGAGACCAAAAAACTCCGACTCTTCTGTTCCTCGGACACATACTCCATAATTCATCGTTTTCTTGTTTTGACCATGGGTGAACGTATGAAAATTGTATCCCCGCGTGAAGTAAATTGGCCAAGATGTGTATTGACGCTTTGGGCCTTGTACAAATTCAAGCATCCATAAAGGTGGCGTATAATCTCGGCTACTATCATTTATCTGCAAAAATTATAAACATTATTAGTTACCTTAATATATATATATATATATATATATATATATATATATATATATATATATTATTATATATATATATATATACTCATAGCTTACATAGTCTCGACACCATTTAGCGTAATGTTGTTCTTTAGCGGTCGTCATGTCGGTTGCAGTGATATTTGGTTGCATTAGAGTCATATGATCTTCGAACATCCTGCATATATATTTTTATATTTATATAAAAGTATATTAATTATTTATATGTACGTAATTATATATTTATATATATACCTCTCATATGGTGCAAGCTCTTCGCAATTTATCATTAGGAATGTCTGAAGGATATGCATGTCTACATCATTTAACCAAGCACGAACAGCTTTTCCACCAACACGTCCGACGGGTTGAAACATGGAGGGAACATCGGGGTAAATGTAGGTGAATTGTAAGCCAACATCAGTTGAGGGATCATGGAGACCTTGTGACGCAAAATAATTGGATGTGAAGTAAGAGATCTCCTCGTTTATACATTGTGCCACTATTGATCCTCCAATGCGTGCTTTGTTATTTGCTTTCTTTTTTAGATGGTACATAAATCTCTCGAACGGATACATCCACCGGAATTGTACTGGTCCACCTAACGCTGCTTCATCTGGAAGGTGAACTGGAAGATGTTCCATTACATCAAAAAACGATGGAGGGAAAATTTTCTCCAAATTGCAAATTTTGACAGCAATGTTTGCTTTCATAGTATGAACATCTTCGGTCTTCAATGTCTTTCCAGCAATATCTCGAAAGAAAAGTGCAATATCTGTTTGAAAATAAATGCCACAAATTTATGAATTATAGATTAGTTAATTTTGATTCAATTATAAAAATATAATTTAAAATATAAAATGGTCTACATATAATTATTATTATTACCTGAAATCGCTGTGTGAGCGGCTTTTGGAAGCAACTCTTGAAATGCGATGGGAAGTAGGCGTTGCATAATAACATGGCAATCATGACTTTTCAATCCCGAAAACTTCTGCGTATCTTCTTCAACACATCTCGAAAATTTGGAAGAATATCCATCTGGGAACTTAACATTCGTTTTCAACCAACGTAGAAATTTCCTTTTTCCTTCCTTTGATAATCTAAAAATAGGAACTGGAGCTTTTCCTTGAAGAAGCTCTAACTCTGGACGTTTGCATATTGTTGCCAAATCCATCCTTGATTTGACATTGTCTTTCGTCTTTCCAGGAACATTCAAAATGGTGTTCATGAGATTGTCAAAGAAATTCTTCTCGATATGCATGAAATCAAGATTGTGTCTAAGAAGAAGATCTTCCCAATAAGGCAAATCCCAAAATATGCTTTTCTTAACCCAATTATGGTAGTCACCATAGCCTGTAATAGAGCGAGATGGGTTGTTATGTCCGTTACCTCCACAGTCGACAGTTCTGCAAACCCCTTCAATGTTGTTGATTCGCTCGTATAAAATTTCCTCTCCATTCAACCAACGAGGTGGCTCATCGAATACGGTTTTCCTTTTAGTAAAAGCTTTGATGTTCTTACGGTAAGGATGATCTGGAGGCAAGAAAGGCCTATGGCAATCAAACCAACTGTGTTTCCTACCATTCGGTAACCAAAAAGCTTTCGTCTCTTCAAGGCAATATGGACAAGATAAGCGACCATGCGTCGTCCATCCAGACAACATTCCATATGCTGGAAAATCGCTTATAGTCCACATCAAAACGACCCGCATCTTAAAATTTTGTTTCAACGAGACATCGTAAGCGTTTGAACCATTTATCCACAACTCCTTCAACTCTTCAATCAACGGTTGCATATAAATATCCAAGCTTTTTTTCGGATGCTTAGGGCCAGGGACTAAAATCGAGAGAAAAAAATATTCTCTCTTCATACACATTCCTGGAGGCAGATTATATGGAGTAACTATAACAGGCCACACCGAATGCGACTGACCATTCATGCCAATTGGATTAAATCCATCCGTAGATAACCCCAAATAAACATTTCTACGTTCCGAAGCAAATTGAGGATATACCTGCTGAAAATGTTTCCATGCAGCTCCATCGGAAGGATGATGCATCTCTCCTTCTGGAGACCTATGTTCTGCATGCCATCTCATATGTTCAGCTGTAGCCTCGGATAGATACAGACGCTTCAACCGATCGGCAATTGGCAAATAAAACATCCGTTGCTTGGGGATTTTTTTTCCAGCTCCAACTCTTGGTTCATACCTATCTTTCTTGCAAAAACGGCATTTTTCCAGTTTGCTATCTTCGCCTCTCCAAAATAGCATGCAATTGTCCTCACATACATCAATCTTGTGAAACGGCAACCCCAATGACCTCAACAACTTTTTCGTTTTGTAGTACGAATTTGGAGCTCTATTACCCAGCGGTAGAACATCTCTAAATGTCTGCAAAATTTCATCCACACACAGCTCTGGCAGATTATACTTGGTCTTTATGTTCATCACTCGAGAAGAAAGATAAAGCTCAGAAATCCCTTCCGCACACCCTTCGTAAAGGGGTTGATCTGCAGCCTCTAACATCTGGAAAAATCTTTTTGCATCGTCACATGGCTCTTCTGGTACCATTGTTGTAGTTTCCTCTTCAAAATTTCCGATCGGGGCCGGATCACCGTGATGTTCCTCCTGGACGTAATTAGGACTGTAAGAGTATTGTTGATCCCAATTTTCAGTTTCCACCGCTGCATGACTCGTGGATGCTTCATCTCCTTCATAGCATTGTTCTCCATGACTCGTCCATACGAAATAGTTTTTCGTAAATCCCTTCATATATAAGTGACTCGCCACGTTATCTATGTCCGCCCTCTTTTGATTTTTGCATTTGGCGCAAGGACACAAGATTGTCCCTTGTTTGATATATGAACTTTGTTGACGGACAAATTCGAAAAACGTTTCCAACCCTGTAACAAACTCATTTGATACACAATTTCTCTCACGCTCTAATCTTTTATACATCCACTCTCTTGAATTATTAAAATTCGTCATTTTTTCTCTGTAAACGGTTTTGATATGAGAGTTTTTATTCAATGTAAAAATGAGAGATGTTCAATGGTATATATAAAACTTCAGGACGCTAGGGATTAGCCACGGAATATCCGTGGCCATGTGATTAATATTCTCTCGTTTCACGGATGGATGGGATTACACTACTGGCCACGACAGATCTCTGGCCATTCTGTGGCCATATCGAATATATTAGCTTCACCTAGTCTTTTCGACATGACTATACGAAAATGACAGTTTGCCAGTGAATAATTGTGGCCAATTCGTGGCAATATAGATATTTAAAGTGGCCAAAAATCGTGTCTAATATATGTGGTGAAAATCTTCGTTGTCAGGGATTAAATGTGGCTACGTTGTAGCTAATTCGCCAGGGACAAGCTACGGTGAAAATCGTGGCTGATGTATCTCTACCAAGGGCGTAAATGTGGCTACGTTGTGGCTAAAAGCAAAGGCATAGCCAGAATTATTTCCGTGGCCAATTTGTCACGAATTGCCCATGTTTTAGCCACGGTTTAGCTGAAAAATTATAAGTGTGGCCAATTGTGGCAAAATTGTGGCTAATTGGTGGCTACGGAATATATTCTTGGCCTAATCCGTGGCTAAAAACCAGATTTCTTGTAGTGCATCTTGTGTGTTTGAGTGGGTTCCGACCCGTTCTACGTAGCTAATGGCTCGAAAGGGAAGGTCCCGCAAGAGTCAACGGAACTCGTCTGGCCCTAAAAAGCTAGACACGACTCCATCCAGCGTTAGTTGGGGGCTAGACTGGGCGAAGCAGGAATACCATCAGGAATTAGTGCATGCCATGGAGCTCTACGGCCAACCCAGAACTGTTGAAGAGATGGCAATGATTTTCTTATTTGGGGTTCGAGGCGATATTCAGCTCAGACTTTTTGAAATGAGACTTCCCCATGGTGACTGCGTGAACATCATTTTACGGAATGCTCGTCTAGTAGAGGAATCGCTCAGCCAAGTGTTTCATCTCGTTTCGTCTGATAGTGAAGTGGAGATCGACTCCTCAGAAGCTTCGGAGGACAATTAGGATAAATTGTTTTCATATGAGTAGAACTTGGTTATTTTCATAAAAGTAGAACTTGGTTAGTAACCAAGTTCAACAAGACAACATGAGTTGAAAATAAGTCGTGTTATGAATTTCAGTATACCCATGTTATGAATTTGTGTAACAAGAATTCTTCTTGATATATTTTCGGATTACGTTAAACTGAATCACACAAGAGGAATATGTAACAAGTCGGATAACACAAAGCTATCTTGAAGTGTAAGTGCATTTATAAATAACTTTCTTGGTTTGATCTTTGTTAAACTGGTCATTAGATATATAAATTTAGTGATGACTCTGTAAACCAAGACTTTAGTTAGTAAACTAGCTAGCAAATCTGTTGATTAATAAGTTACCAATTCATACAATCTATCAAACACGATCGGATATGCTAGTTCGAACTCCTAATAAACAAATCGATGCTCGGACCAAAGAATTTGTCAATCAAACATACCACTTTTTAACTCATGGTTTACAACAGTAGAATATAATTCCATGTTGGATAATCTTAACATTTTGAACCTTTATTTCACCAAGAAAGTAACTTTTGTTCCAAGTGGATGTTTTGGATTAGAATAACCCTTACCTTTTGAAAGTTACCAAAATGTTCCTCACTCATAGTTATCTTATCACTAAACTAGATGTTATATTAAAAAAAGAAAAATGCACTTGGAATATGACATGCGATTATATTGATAAGAAGTATAAACTTAAGGGTTGCTGCTATTAGTCCGACTAATGAAGCAACCCAGCAATAATTTTTTTACATATAAATAAGAGAAAGCAGCAAGCAACTATGAATATGATTGGATAAGAAGTAACCCAATTCTAATTATTTCTTCTTTACATAAAAACAAGTGAAAGCAGCAGCTATGAATCTGATTGGATATGAAGCAACCCAATTATAATTTTTTACACATAAGGAATAGCAGAGTTCTTCATCTTTGGAACCAAACTTAGTCATCTTTGTAGACTAAAGTCGGATATTCTGGACTCCACATGTTGTTTTCCACATACTCCATCAGTTCCTCCTGCGGAAGACACAAGTCACGGCATTGAAAATACAGAACGACACTCTTTATGAAACAAAAGTAAATGTAAAGTCACACAACAACAAATGAAACGGAGGTAGTAATTATTTTTATTTTTTTTTGTCTACGGGAGAAATCAGGCAACTACTGTTCTGTTCCTGAGCTGGGTTACCTCATCAAGCTTTTGGAGCTCTCGAGCATCCATTTCCCTATATCCACCAGCCAAATCTTCCTCAATCGCTTCCTTAATTACCGCAGCCGCTATTCTTTTTGTTATGTCTCGTATCCTGCAATTTTGAACACACCAAATATAACATCTCTATCGAACCTTTCCTTCTTATGCAACACTCATAATGTTTCTTCTATTGTGTTACCTTGATATTGGAGGGTATATAATCCCCTTTAGCACTTCTTCCTCGCTCATGTATGCTGCTAGGCTGCAGTTGTTTAGCAGAACAATTTCATGATCCCATATTGATAAAACATGGGACTTGTTTGATTTCATGATCTCCTTAAATCCAAGTTTTACACTGACTAGTATATGAAACCTCAATTGAAGGCCTACTTTGCGGGACTACCATTTGGAGAGAACATCAGCCAATTATGTGATTGGTTTAAAATTAGTCGAGTTTGGTCCGTAGTTATATATATCATGTCACCCACTTCAGCTCTAGATGAAATTTAAATTCAGGAAAGACAATTGCAGTAGGTAAAGAAAAGAGCTTACCACTCAGCTGCGGCCTGAAGCATCCCGTCCGAGACGATGGGAGTACCAGATAGAAGAATACCAAGTCCAATACTACATAAAAATTTACAGGATAAGAATATCAATTTTTTTTCATGACCGTTACTGCATTCAAGAGCGTATGCAATTCTTTCTGACGATAAATAAGCGGAACTAACCCGGGAAATAGGTACATGTTGTTTCCCTGGTTGCAATGTCCTACATGACCATTCCCTGCCACAAGAAAAGGTACTAATATATCAAACAAAAGCCTCAGAGTAATCAAGTATCTAGAACGGTTAATTTAAAACATAACTGAAATTTTAGGAGCAATTACGATTTTCTTCGCATATATATAAGTCCTCATACATACCAAGATCCACATTCTTGAATGGGCTTCCACTCGCAAAAATGATATTGTCGCCTAATATAGAAAATGCCTCTTGAGCCGTGCATTCAGCTGTAGTTTTAAGCACAAGTAACTACTACATCAATTCCGAAAAGAATCACAAATAACAGCAAACCACATTTCAGCGCAAACGAAGGGGACATATTACCATTTTTTGTCGGGTTTGACATTGCAAAAATAGCTGGTCTGGTCGAGGTTGAACCTTTCATGGCTTCTAAAACCTTAACACATCCATATGTCAGTATCATGGAAGCAAGAGGCACCAAAGCCTTATTAAGAGTTATGAGCTATGCTAGATTCTATTTGCTAGCTCATCTAACTAGCAGTTACCATAGAAATTAGATAATGAAAGACAATGGTCACTGAAGAAATTATCATAATAGACCACATAGCTTAGATCACTGAGTCGGTAGCATAGCACGAGATTATACTTTTTTCCGGTATTTTTAGGCTTTTGGCAACTTTGTTTACCTCTTTTGAGAATAACCCTCCAACTGCAGATAAACCCAGAAGCACATCAGGTTTAACTTCTCGAACCTAGCCAGATGAAACATAAAACTGTTAGTTTCTTGCTAGTATTAAGCAGGAATTTCTGTGAGAGTGAACTTCAATCAACGGTTGATTATCAACCACCAAATTCATTGCCAAATTAAATTTAGTAAATTGATAAAAAGAATCACAGACCACTTCAACAAGAGATGCTCCTTCTTTTAATCCTTGACGATCCATTTCTTTAGTCTTCCTAGCAAATGGCAGAGCCTCTGGGTCAATATCTTCTCGTCCTTCGGTAATAAGACCCTGATTAAGTGCAACAAGAGTGTTAACTAATTGAGCTCCTCAAGCTATTGCACAAAACACAAACCAGATGACGAAGTGATTTGGCTAGTAAAAGAAAACCAGAGGGAAATCCCTTGATTGGGGGAAAACATCTTATGAGCTCCCTACGCTGAAAATCATCTACACTATAATGGAATAACATACCTGAGCATCAACCACCCAAAATTGACTTTGTGCACTATCAAACGCAGTTTCAGTATTTCCCAACATCCGTGCCATTGTCTTTCTTGCAGCATTTAGAACACCAATTCCCGCGCTAAAAATTCAAAGATTTTTATAAGGAAGCTCAGTATTCTGATATAACTATTGTTATCCATCACATCAACTTAGACTAATGCAGTGATGCAACTGGAAGTTTCCATCTGTTAAATGTCTTCGAACAATACTATAAGAAAAAAAAAAAAAAATCCACCAATATATAATAAACAATAAGCCCAGCACTATGTTCTACCTATAAAAACCTTGGGTAACCTAGGAACAGGAAAGACAAGAAAAATAGCATCAAAGAACGGCTTACCTTCCAGCGCCAGCAACAACAATCTTCATCTTTGGAAAATCAAGCATCGGCCGCCCCTGTGCTCTAACCGCTCCAAGAAGACCAGCAATCGCAACCCCTGCTGTCCCCTAAGCCGAATCATGAAGATGTAATGATTCATTAAATGAAAACCAAGATTTCGTATCACTATTTAGATTTTCAGTTCCCTTCCTGTTGACTCTTTAAGTCATCTGGTCATACAGAAAAGGTTAACTATTGAATGATAAGATGCTGGTTTGGTTTGGTCACATGAAATACGATATTTTGAACATTATAGCCCCCTTGAAAAATGTCAGACAAAGTTGACTAACACATCGACATAATATAAGTACTACACAAACAAATAATGGCAAATCATCTTCACAAGAATCAAACTAAGGTTTGGTCAAAAAAAAAAAGAATCAAACTAAGGCGGGAGACTCATTACCTGGACATCATCATTAAACATTCGATAGCTGTTTCTATACCTCTGCAGTAATTTGAAAGCCCACTTGCTCTGGAAATCCTCAAACTGTGGGTAGAAAAATAATAAAAACTTTCATAATAAGAAACATGTTATTTATCTGGCATATATAACATGTTTCATAATAAGAAGCATCAGTTACCTGCACAATAACTTGTGGCCAGCGGGTAAACACTGCCTCCATAAATTCATCGATTACTTCTATATATTCCTCATTTTCTAAACGATGTTGCTGCAGACCCAAGTCTGTCAACAAAGAAAAACACAGAAAGAATTATATCATGCCAGATAATAAGCTATTCTCGTACCTGTCTCACAACTATTGGAAATCCATAAACCATCGAAGAAAAAAATAACATGTCGTGTCCTTTGATTCAACGAAAAACAAAGATAGAGTTATATAACTGACTCTTAGACAATACTACAAAGCTTTTACATTTTAATATAAATGTATGCATTCACTAGTATAAAATACTCGTTCGCTACCTCCTTATGTAAAGAGATATATAATCAATATGCTTCACCATACTAAAATCTCCAACATCAGCAAACACCAAACAGTTATATCATATGTTTTCGGAAAGAAGAAAACCGTCATTATCCTATCATAGTCATCTAATGATTGACTTTAATAGAGGTAAGAGGTGCAAATGAATCTTACACATGGGGTTGTTGAGTAGTTTTTCATTGTTTGTTCCAACATCAATCATGACAGGAAGTACCTAAACCAGCATGTGCCCACAAGTATTGTATCACGTCATCATTGAGAAAAGTGGGGAGGGGGGGAAGAAGAAAGAAATAGAGGATGCTGCATGTACCCGTTGAGGATTTATTCCAGCTGCGGCGACATATAAATCAAGCTTCCCTACAGAAATTCCAATTCCATGAATCCCTAGATCTCCAAGACCCAAAATCCGGCTTCCATCAGTAACAACAATCATATCAACCTAAATATACCGTAAGAACGTTACATCAGAAAACGATATATCTGTTTCTTGGTATATTAGAGACAATAAGAGACAGAGGGTAGTATGGCTTGGGATTAGTCAGCTAAACACAATTGAGATATCTTAAGGACATTATCAGATATATCAATGACCTGTTCAGCTGGCCAGTTGTAAACCATGGACATCATTTCACCACGATCTTCAGCGCTAAAATACATTCCCCTTGGCCTCCTAAACAACCCACTGTAGTTCTGGCAGACAAGACCAACTGTAGGCGTGTAAACTATCGGCGCATATTCCTCAATATTGGCAATCAAAACCTTAAACACATTTAAAAAAACCCATGTAAATAGCCTCTTCATAGAACAAAACAAGCGTTGTAAGCAAATCTTGAACAGACTTTAGCAGCAAATGGAAGCAAGCTGTAGACATTCTCTCAACTTCTGACAAATTTTCTAAGCAGTGATTCGAAAACAAGAGAGGAAGTGAGTTAAACCTTATAGTACATAGTCTCATTTCGGTCATGCAAACGATTAAGAATTCGCCACTTAGCGAGAGCATTGGGATCAGAAGGTCCATCTCTTGCTTGCTCCTCCAGCCTTTTCAAGTCAGTCACTATTTAGAAGAAAAAAAAAATTTGATCATCTCTGATTTGTAAAAGACACTAATATTATATGTTCATCAAGAAACTTGATTAACTTACTGAAACGCTGAATTTGCTGATCAGAATCCATAACATTAGGTGGAAGAAGTCCCCTAAGATCAAGACGGTCTCTCTCCGTCATCGTAAACGCAGTCCCCTAACAGAGAGTTCGATTTCGATTCCATTACAAAGCTCAAATCAGATCCAGATTCAAAATAACAAGCTCAATTCATACCTTGTTGAACCAAGGGTCATGGAGGATATCAAGGCTTCGTTTATGGACGATGGTGGGACGGTGGCCTTCCGTCGTGGTGAAAGATCTGGCGGATGAGTAGAGTACTCTCCGGTGGAGCATACGGCTGAGAGAAGAAGTTAGCCGGAGTTTGTTTCCTATACCCATCACTTTCGGCGTTTCCGGCGAAAAATCGTACCGATCTGGCTACCAACAGTGTTTTCTGACTCCTCCGTATGTGTGAATGTGTGTGATGATGATTATCATCAATCAGAGTCTCATTTTCAGTCTTTTTCTATTCTCTGTATTTTTTTTATTTTTTATTTTCCAAGATTCTCATTTCGGTTAGTCTAGTGGTCAACTAAAGCTTAATTTACAGAAGATGCGATTTATGCAGGTTATTAATGCAGACAAGTTTATTAGGAAATTTTCAGCGTGGTGCAATGAAAACCGTTCTGTGTGATTCTAGTCTGCGTAGATTCTGATGGAACGGATATATTGTCAGTTGAAAATTTGTTATTGTAATAGTTCTTCTAATCTATAATAAAAAAAAGATTTCAGACGACAAAAAAAAAATTCTCATTTTTTTTATCAACTATCTTTATTAATATAAAAATTAAGTTACATAAAAACAACAATACATAAAAATAAATATGCAAAACAATAAAACAAAGAAAATGGGGTTTAACAATTCTTTTCTTTTCTCATTTTATTTCCCATTTGTCTTTTTTTTTGGGTTTTTAAAGGAAAATGTTAGTTTTATATTTTTAATTTGCTAAAATAGTGTGTTTTGTTGGTCTTTGGAGAGTTGGATAGTTTTTGAATAATGACAATTTCATATTATCTATTTCGTCCCTATTATACAAAAAGTAGGAGAAAGAAAAATGTGACATTTAAAAAAAAAATTCATCTCTCAAATCTTTGATTCATATATCTTATTTTAAAAAGTGAATCATATTATCCATTTCGTCCCTATTAGACAAAAAGTATGAGAAATAAAAGTGTGACATTTTCAATTTTTTTCCTCCCTCAAATCTTTGATTCATATATCTCATTTTAAAAAGTGAATTATATAATAATATATATTTAAAAAACATATATTTTTTGTTGCACATATTGAAATTTAGATTTTTGAAAACAAACATTTTTAAAATACATGAATGTATATGTATACCACATACATGTATACTATATTCATGTACACTATATATGTATACTATATATGCGTATACTACATATGCGTATACTACATATGCGTATACTACATATGTATACTATATATGTATACTATATTCATGTACACTATATATGTATACTACATATGTGTATACTACATATGTATACTATATATGCGTATAATATATTCATGTATACTACATATGTACACTACATATGCGTATACTATATTTATGTACACTATATATATATATATATATATACTTTATATGTGTATACTACATATGTACACTACATGTATACTACATATATGTAATGTATACTACATTCATGTATATTACATATGTACACTACATATGTGTATATTACATATAAATTTATAATTTAATATTAATATTATGTTTTGTGGTTATTTAACAAAATAAAATAAAATAATTATATTTAAATTTGTTTTTTTATTTTTGTTTTGTTTTTGTTTATGTATATATATATATATATATATTATTATTAATATTTTTTTTTTTGGAAGGTTAAATTTATTGATTCAAAGGAAAGAAAGTTATGTACAAAAGCTCAAGGGAGCAAAAGAAAGAAATTAAGAGAAAATAAATTGAGTACAAAAATATAAAGCTAAAAAATAAAATGCACGTCTGGATCATCGCCGGTCGATATGCGCGAACCAAAGCTGCATCAGGGGTAGAAGACGAGGGTGCTCCCAGTAGCGGAGAGATGATGTGATTTCTTATAGTTTTGTCGATGTCGAGCAATACGATGCGACAGACGTTAAGGATTTCCGTAAATCCTATCATTTCTCTCCCTCCATACGAAATAAACTGTAGCCTGTAAAGCTAGGTGAGCGAGAATATGTCGCAAGTGGTCATGAGACAACACATCGATGGCAGAGAGAGTGTCAGCCCAATCGAGAGTTAATCGGGTGGCGAATAAAGTCACAGATACTTCTGGACAATATTATATAAATATTGATTTGTTTTTGTGTTACTTGGGTTGATTTCAAGTTTGTTTGAAGAAAAAAAATTCTAGACATGAATATAGGTATCTTGGTTTTTCTTGTAACTTACCTTTTTAATATTTATTTTATAATTTAGTTAGAATGTAGTTAGAAACAATTAAAACAATTAAAACAATCAAATGTGTTTTGTTTTTTCTTCTAGATTGTAAATTCTTAAATTGGTTGAATTCAAACGACAAACAATACATAAAAACAATATCATTGTACGTACGATAGTATACGATGTACGTACACCAATATATGTATGCCAAGGTGGTAGCGTCGTTTGATCATGAGCAATGTGAGATGACATTGGCCAGCTTTGCTTCGAGAGATCTAATGTGGTGGCGTTGTTTAATCATCATTTTGACCAGCTTTGTTTGAAAGAATTTTTTTTTTCAGCGTACCAAAATTACTCGCCAAACTCTGTAATTAGAATCCACTCAAAGTTCAAGTTTTGATAAACTGATAAACGATGTTCCACACTTTCACAAACAAAAAGATAGCAATTTTCCATCCCTAAAAACAAAAACTTCAAATTTGCACGTCTTCATTAAATTTGTGGATTCAAGTAATTACTCGAATTAGAGAGATTTTCAAGCAGTTTTCTCAGATTCATCAGACCCAAACTATGAAAAGTCTCAGATTTACATTACTCCAACTTATTACACCCGTTGAAATTACTAAGAACCAACCATACCAATTCTTATTGCCGACATAAAAATTGCAACATAAAGAAAAAGAAGAACTTTGGGCGAGAGTCACAAATGCCATTTTGATTTGAAAATTAATCTCATGTACCACAAATTAATCTGAATGCCATTCTTGATGTGGTTTTCCAATTATGGCATTAATGAACTTAGTCAACAATCGGCACATATTTTAATTTTAAATAATTACATTAAACTAAAACGAAAAAGAAAACAAAAACGAAAAAGAAAAAGAAAAAAAAAGAAAAGAATTACATATTTTTTTCTTCTTTCCCGATCCACTTTCCGCGAGCTCAATCAAGCATCACAAATTAATCTGAATGTCACTCTTGATGTGGTTTTCCAATTATGGCATTAATGAACTTAGTCAACAATCGACACATATTTTAATTTTAAATAATTACATTAAACTAAAACGAAAAAGAAAACAAAAAAGAAAAAGAAAAAGAAAAAGAAAAAGAAAAGAATTACATTTTTTTTTTCTTCTTTCCCGATCCACTTTCCGCGAGCTCAATCAAGCATCCCATCTCGCCGGCCCTCGTCCCCGCCTCCTCCTCCTCCTCTTCTGCAATCCGTTTCTTGTTCGTAGCTCATCTTCTTCCGCCATTGCTGAACCTTGAAAACTGAGTGAGTTTCTTAGCACATTGATTTGATTTGAGGATTTCACAATTTATGGATTAGATTTGAAAATTGCTTGTTTCGGTATACACATTGATTTGGTAACCAAGTTTTATGGGACGATTAGGTATTTGTATTGGTAATTTGTCGATTTTAGTTGTTGAATCGTAGTGATTCGCCCTAGTGATTCTTAGGTAGATTAGAATTAGAACCCGAATTCACCAAATATGTAAATATAAAACAACTGGTACAAATGGTATAACTGAGAGATCTAAGACAACTGGTACAAATGGTATAATTGAGAGATTGCTAATTGCGTATTTTTTTATTCTATTTCCAGGAGGCAATGAGCACCAGCCACACATACATACATTTAGATTATGGAAAATACTATTCACAAAACGAAAAAGAATGAATTTCAAGAAATTTCATCTACGCTATATCGTTTAAGACCTCATATTTGGAGGAGATAACTTATTTGGCGTTAGTATATAAGTGATATATCATGGTTTTTATCCGCTTTTAACCATGATATATGTCTTATATATAGAGTCTTTCTAGTATTTTTGGAGTCTTTTCGAGTCTTTACAGGTTTAGGTACGTTTAGAGCTAAATTGGAGATATTGGAGCATTTTGGAGCCAAGCAAGATCATGCAGCTGAAGATCAAGTTGAAGTCCTGGTGTCGAGCGACACCAGCCTGAAGAGTCGACACAGAAGTTGTGTATCGATCGATACCACTTATGGTGTCGGTCGATACTGATCGCATGAAGAGAAGGATCGCGACTTTTTACAAGTCTGAAGATTACACTTTGGTCCAAAAGACTTTAATAATTACAAGAATCCCCAAAACGTGTTTTAGCATTATAATTAGGGTTTTCAGCCATGTTTTTGGCTAAGATTTATTCTATCTTTGATTTTGTGAGAGAGCTTTGAGGGAGACAAGTCTGGAACTCTGTTCGTCAAAGAGAAGATTTCGAACCCTTGTTTTCTTTCTCATTTATTATTAATTTCAGAGATTTATTCAATCATGTTGTTTGTTTCAATCTCCATGTCTGAGTAGATCTACTGTTAGGTTTAGGGTTCTCAATAAGGGTTCTATTTGAATGTTAGGTTAATTAGTTGGTTAGGGTTCATAATCTGAATTAGTTCTTCACCATAGGTTGTTCTTAAAGCTAATTCTGGATTGATCACATGGAACTTAGATATTAGGTTAATCAATTAGCCACGACAGTGCAATTGATGATCTGATAGAACCTAGGGTGAGCAAAATAACTATCTGCAAAAAAATTTGGTTTAGTTGTTTTGTGAACATATCGAACCTGGACTTAAAGCTAGTTTAGTCTTGAGGATTTGCAAAGAATTTTGGAATTCTGAGATTTAGACTTAGATAATTCTCACAACGATAGTTGGTTAATTATAGCTTAGTGTTTTGAGTTCAAGAACCGGGCTTAACCTGAATCGTAACTAATTAGTTTATCTGCATTCTCTGATTTACTGAGAAATACCCTAGAAATACCCTGAACCTATCTCCTCTCCATTTAATTTACAACCCTTTAATTTGCATTACTACTTTCTTATTTCATTGATTTACTTAACTTAATTCGAACCTATATAATCTATTGTGTGATTCTTGAGTCTCTGTGGATTCGACCCCTAAATACTACAATCGACAAAGCTGTTAGTACTTTAGGGTATTACATTTGTGCTTATCAAATTTGGCGCCGTTGCCGGAGACTTTTAATTCACCATTAGATTTTAGTCTAGAATTTCGACTAAGTTCGGTAGTATCGAGCGAGACCACCTAGTGTCGGTCGATACTCATCGTTATTTTTGTTACTTATGTGCCTTATCTTTTGTGTTTCAGGTGTATGCCCACTCGCGAAACCAAGAGGAACAAAAGCACTCAGCTAGTTAACCTTTCCAACAAGGAGCTAGCAAATTTGGAACGTACAAACAGGAAAACAAAGAGGCCAGCAGAGATAAATAATCCAGTGGTATTGACTCGTGATGATGCTGGAGCTTTGAGAGACCAAGATGGTCATTTGTACAATGAGAGAGGGCAACAACTTGATGGAGATGGAAACGCCATTACCCCTCCAGTTGTTGTTGATGAGATGGCCGCGCCAGCTGCGCGCGATAACGAGGGGAATGTTGGGAATGCTGTGGTTAATCGTGGTAGAACGATTGGTGAGCTCTATGCCAATCGATCAGCGATTCGCCCTCCTACTTTTCAGAGGAATGACTTTGAGCTGAAACCTGCATACTTCACTCTTTTCATGGTCTTTCTCATGAACACCCCATGGATAACATTGAGAGGTTTGAGGACTTGGTTACTAGCATCAAATACAATGGAGTGTCCAATTATTTTCTTTTCTATAAGCTCTTCCCATACTCTCTTGGTGGAGATGCAGCTTATTGGCTTAAATAGTTGTCGCCTGGATCACTGACTAGCTGGGAGGAGACTAAGAATGCCTTATTGAACAATTTCTATGATGATGCAAGATCCGATGAGCTCATGAATAAGATCTCCCAGTTTTCTCAGGGAGCGACTGAAGCGTTTAAGGCTGCTTGGATCAGATTCAGATCATATCAGAGGGAATGTACACATCACATGTTCACTAAGGTTTAGTTGCTGGGTATCTTCTTCAGAGAGATTGATTGGAGGTATCAGATGGCCTTAGATGCTGTGAGTAATGGGAACTTCAACACCAGGTATTCTGACGATGCTTATGTGCTTATTGAGAACTTGGCATCTAGAAATAGTACCAAGAATGCAGACTTTGAGCGAAGAAAGCAGACTGGGATTATGGATGGATCGCAAATTGCTGAGGTTCAAGCCATGTTGGATTCAGTGCACAATCTCGTGATGGGAAAGACGATGAAGGCTGTTCATTTTGCTGATGAGGTTGAGAACTTCAATGAGGATAAAGAGGAAGATGTTAATTACATTGGTGGTTCTGGTTTTCAAGGTCAGAGAAATCAATACCACCAGAACAACAACCGAAACTTCACCAACAATGCTCAGCAAGGAAGGTACAAATCTGAAGTCAACCCGACTGGTTTTAGAACCTATGGAAATTCGTCCTACAAATCTCCACCCCCTAAAAATCCAGAAAGAAAAGTTGAATCTATGCTTGCTTGAACAGTTTCTTCAGGGACAGCAGAAGATGACAGTGGATTTCAATGGGAAGATGGATGCTATGTACACAGACCTGAATGGAAAAATCGAGGCTCTCAGTATTCATCAGAAGATGCTGGAAACTCAAATAGCCTAGACTGCAGCAGCTGTCAAGGGAAAGATGGTTCATTCAGAGAATGAATACGCTAATGCAATCACCTTAAGAAGTGCTAAAGAGGTCACTGCAGCGGTAGAAAAGGGTTTGAATGCATAAAAATCCGTGGAGATAGAAGAGGTTGAAGGTGATTTTGAGCCTGATACGGCTGTGTCGAGCGACACCAATAATGGTATCGATCGACACCAACCTGAAGAGTCGACACATAACCCTTGTGTCGATCGACACCAATCTGGTATCGGTCGACACCCCTCGCAGACTGAGATAGAAATTGTGAAAAAACCGAAGATTGTTGAGGAGAATGTTTACAAGCCTAAGGTGCCATATCCTCAATCACCTAGACATCTCAGAGATCCCATTACTGTAGAGAAGTTGCTCGCTTTTGAGAAGATGGTAAGGAGGATTCCTCATACGATGTCTTTTGAAGAAGCTTTGGAAAACCGCTTTTCGCTTGGTTACTTCCGAGATTGCAGAGAAACTCTAGAAGAGATCAAGGCACTCTTCATCAAGGCAAGAAGCACACCACCACCAATGAGGCAGTTGACTAAGAGAGAAGACCCAAGAAATTTTTTGGTTCAATGGTCTATCTCTGGAGTTGAATTCAAAGAATCTCTCGTTGATTTAGGGTCTAGCGTCAATGTCATGTCAAAAGCAATTCTAGAGAGGTTGAGAATTGGTGATATTAGATCTGCTAAGATGACTCTCGCATTCGCGAACTCTTCAACCTCAATTCCATATGGTATCATCCCTGATTTGCTTGTTAAAGTAGGAGATTGTCTGGTTCCTACTGATTTTCAGATTGTGGAGATGAGCGAAAGTTATAATATACCTTTGATTCTTGGAAGACCGTTCATGGGTACAGTTGGTGCAGTTATAGACACGCCAAGTAAGAGAATCTTGTTCTCATACATTGACAAAGAAGTCTCCTACAAAGCCATTCCTTCTGGAAGAGCTCCCAAACATGTCTCTTGCATCACCGTTGTTACATGAGAGATGTTGATGGTTGATCTTTTGGAAGAGCCTTATGATAAGCCAAATGTCATAGACGTTTTAGATGGTCCTCCTATCATCACGAAGAGAGACATCAAAACGGCTAAGGCAAAGAAGAATGTGAAAAGCAAAAGAGTCAAGGGTGATGCCTATATGACTTTAACCCCTGAGAAGTGTGATGGAGATTCGATTGAATATAAGGTGAAGTGCAAGGGAACTTCGAAACTATTCTCTAAGGTTAGAGCTATCCTCACTTCATAGTTGAAAGAGAAAGGAAAGAATGTTGTGAAGGGTATGTTGAGCAGAATTCTGAAGCTGGAGATGTCTAGTTGTGGAGCTTATTTTGGAGCGAGTTCTCATTCTTATCCTGACTAATACATGAGCCAAAGTCAAGCTAATGACTGAAAACAAGCGCTTGGTGGGAGGCAACCCACTGGTAAGTCTGTATATAAGTTCTTTTATTTTATTTTAGTGTTTTTGGTTTTGTGTCTTGTATTTTGCGTGAATCAGTTACAAATGAGCTATGTCGAGCGATACCAGTAATGGTATCGATCGACACCACTTGCGCGACAAAGGAGCTGAGTATTTATTATATGGACATGAAAACAGTTACATGTGTCGACCTAAGCCTGGTATCGATCGATACCAGTGTTGTGTGTCGGTCGACACTCCTACCCCACTTCGGTAACTTCTTTGTTTTTCACGACTCCACTCAGTTCTTTTGGTTTCTTTTACCGACTCTAAAATAGATAACACTGGAGACAGTGTTGTTTAAGTCTAGGGGAGGTGGTTGCTGACAGTGTGTTTCTTTTTCTTATAGTCAGTCTTTTTTGAGTCAAAAATCATTTTATTGAGTCAATACTTGTTGGAGATTATGATCTTTTTCTTGAATCTATTGCTCTGACTTTGCTTCTAAGTGACCATTGTTTTAGGATCAGTTCTAGATCGGACTAATGAAAAATCCAAAGGCTGACCAGTTAACTAGAAGACACCCATGTTTCCAGTGGAGTTCATTCAAGCCTGAGCTAATTCTTTGCAATTCATCGATGTGATTGATGCTCACAGAGCTTGATTCCTCACTCATATCTGACAAAAGAACCCATGTGTAGAAAGTAATGGTATCCCTCTCCCCTGTTATAAGTTAATAAATAAAAGCATGAAAATATGAAATGGTTTTCTTCTGAGTAGAGGGTTAGGAAAATTTCCAGCGATCCCATTATTCTACTTGGAAGGAATGATCACACAAAGGTTGGAAGCGAGGTTAGGAAAATTTCCTGTGATACCATTATTCTCCTACAAATTTGATACATAGAGAGGGGAAGAACCGGGGATTCGGTGGCAAACACCATCAATACTCGCGTCTCAAACCTTAATATGTATATGCAAGAGAACATTATATGAAATAAGTCTGAGAGAGAGGAAATAATACCAAAAATATGAAAATTGTGTGGTTCTTTTGTCATGATATTGTATGGGAAAGAGTCTAGAAGGTTCTAGGCATTGATCACAGCGATGAAACTGGCGATGAGGGCTTTATTGGACAATGCTGCGAAAGTATGTGTGGAGTCTGGAAAGCTGCGAATGTCTACGGAGAAGTACATGGTGGTTAGATTTGAAACTGGTTAGGTGATATGTGGAGTACTAAGAAAAAGGGCCATTGCAGTGTTTCAAGAACAAGTGAGTCTCCGTGTTTTTCAAACCTCTTTCTCTTGTTTAGCTTTTTGTTTGCTTGAAGGCAAGCAAATGCTAAGTTTGAGGGAGTTGATATATCATGGTTTTTACCCGTTTTTAACCATAATATAGGTCTTATTTATAGAGTCTTTCTAGTATTTTGGAGTCTTTTCGAGTCTTTACAGGTTTATGTACGTTTGGAGCTAAATTGGAGATATTGGAGCATTTTGGAGCCAAGCAAGATCATGCAGCTGAAGATCAAGTTGAAGTCCTGGTGTCGAGCGACACCTGCCTGAAGAGTCGACACAGAAGCTGTGTATCGATCGATACCACTTATGGTGTCGGTCGATACTGATCGCATGAAGAGAAGGATCGCGACTTTTTACAAGTCTGAAGATTTTACACTTTGGTCCAGAAGACTTTAATAATTACAAGAAGCCCCAAAACGTGTTTTAGCATTATAATTAGGGTTTTCAGCCACTGTTTTGCCTAAGATTTATAGAGCGGATGAAGCAGGAGAACAACGTAACGAGCCAATTATTGAAGAGCCGATGGAGAAAGATGAATCACGTGACGAATTTGCGAGTGTGGATAATGTATCACGTGATGAATATGCGGCTGTGGATAACCACATGGATAACAGTTTGGATGGTATGCATGAATATGTTGAGCTTCATGTAAATGAAAGTCAGTATGTCGAAGAATGGGAAGATGGTACGGGTCTTCAATTAGGTCAAGAATTTAGTTCTAAGAAGGCAGTGCAAAATTTGGTTGATATAGCTTCACATCAGAATTGTTTTGGGGTCGCTATTTTTAAGTCGGATACAGAGCGACTTATCTTACAATGCCATAAAGCGAAACAAAGTTGTAAATGGTATTTACGAGTTGCGAAAATTAAGAAATCAAATTATTTCATTGTTAGAGTATATAGAGAGATGCATACATGCTCTCGGGCTGTTGCGAGTACAAGCAACAATAAAAGGAAAGGCACACTAGGATTAGTAGCATCTATTTTGCATGATGTCTATCCAGGTCAACTCGACACCCCAACTTCTAAAAATATCATCAGTATTTTTCAGGGAAGACTTGGTTTGAATTTGTCCTACTTACCGCCTTGTGAGGGGGAAAACTAGTTGTTAGTGATGTGCATGGCAGTCCTAAAAAAAGCTATAGGATATTGTATTTTTTATCTCTACATGTTAGAGAAAGTCAATCCTTGTACAGTAACGAGTGTGAAATTAGATGCAGAGAAAAAGTTCAAGTACATATTCATCGCTTTGGGCGCTAGCATTGAAGGGTTTAAAACAATGAGAAAAGTGATAGTTGTAGACGCAAATTTTCTTAAGACTGTATATGGTGGTATGCTAGTTTTTGCCACAGCTCAGGATCCTAATCGTCACCATTACTCCCATTGCGTTTGGTGAAATTGATAGTGAGAAAGATGCTAGTTGGAAGTGATTTTTTTGAAATACTAAAAACCGTTATACCAGATGATCATGAATTGGTAATTATGAGTGACAGACATGCAAGCATCATCAAGAGAGTATGTGAGGTGTACCCGATGTCTCAGCATGGATATTGTATTTGGAATTTGTCTCAAAACGTGAGAGGAAAAGTGCATTATGTCAACAAAGATCTAGTTGTGATGAAATTCAGGGATTGCGCTCATATTTATACTCCGCATGAGATCAACAGAGAGTATGGTGATTTTCGGAGTATGTATCCAAAATTTGCTGAGTATCTGGATAAGAGTGTAGAGGTGGAAAAATGGGCAAGGTGCTATTTTCAAGGAGATAAGTACAACATAGACACTAGCAATTCCACCGAATCATTGAACAGTGTGTTTTCAAAAGTAAGGAAGTACGCCCTATTACCTATGATTGATGCGATTCTTGAAAAATTGTCTGAATGGTTTAACAAGCATCATAATGAATATGTTGTTGCATCGTACACAAAGAAATTGGTGCCTTATGTGGAGAACGAATTGCACCCACGATGTGCAATTGCAACGCACTTATTGGTGACTGAGTTAAACAACTTTCAGCTTGAATACAATGTTATTGGACTCGATGGGAAGACATATTTGGTGGACTTGTTAAAGAAAAGTTGTTGTTGCATATGTTTTGATATAGACAAGTATCCATGTGTCCATGCAATAGCCGCAAACAGGGCACTCATGAGCAAGGAAGGGAGAACAACGAATATCGAAATCTACGATCTGTGCTCAAAATAATACTCGATTGAGACGTGGGCATTGACATATTACAGAACGATTTATCTAGTGCTACATGAGTTTACGTGGAGTATTTATAATGATATACAAGAATTGTTCGCTTTGCCGCCGGATTACAAAAAAAACCGGGAAGAATTAAAGAAAAGCGGTTTCCATCCACCAGAAAACGTCGCCGAAGGACAAGTAACAAATATGTGCCTGGTATAAACTTGGAGAGGTGGTTGCAGGGCGAAAGTAGCATGGAAAATTAATGTGTGTGTTTGTATTTATATTTCTCGGGTTGTACCAGGTAAAACAAGGTACAACTAAGAACAATGTTGTATTGGTATTCCCCGTGTTTGTACACCTATGTTCGTTAAGGTTCAACTAAGACCAATTCTGTATTTTTTTCTCAATAAGAACAATTTGGGTTTTACCTATTGGTTTGTGTATGTATGTATTTGTATGTTTGCTTGTGTATGCATTTGTCTGTTTGTTTCGCAAAAACTTTGTAAAACTGTGTTCCTATGGTTCAACTACTACTAGCAACATCATGAAATTAATAATATAATAATAAAATTATATTCATTATTAATAATGAAATAAAATTATGTGAAATCATCCAATTAAGAAATATAAGGAAACAATTAAAAAATTTGATAACATGAATTTTTCATTTTCATAATAAGGATTCTTGTTTTCAAATCAAACACACCCCTTATAGTATAAAGAAGACTTTGTCAATGTTAACCATCTTACTATGCAAGAACTCCAAATTATATGATTTTGCACAACTTGTACTATGAAGACCTTGTAAATGAAAATTAATAGTCAAAAATCATGTGTACAACTACAACATAATAATTTATATTAAGGTTCAACTACAAAAACTATAAACTCGCAAGAGTACAACTATTAGGATATTCGTACAACTGGACACTTAGGGACAACTATGTTTATAACACTTGATATTTTATTAATATTTGATATTCCCATATGTTACCCGTTTTAACATACATCTAGCTTAGTGTTTTCGATCCCATGCATGCGTTTTTCATAGTTTTCTTAGCATTTTAGTCTAAATTATGGCTTAGGTAGTTAGCATTAGGTCCTAGTGAGTCTTGCATTCATTTGGAGTATTTTCTAGGTGTTTGGAGACATTTTGAAGATGTTAGGAATGATGGAGCATAAGAGAAGGAAAAGCTCATCCGAGACGTCTGATAGAACTGGAAGAACGAAGGATTTCCAATCTGATTCAGCTTCAATGGAATTCATGAAAGTTGTAGAACAATGAGTTAGATGTCGACTGGAGGTAGTTAGAAGCCATTCAGACATGTATTCCAGGAGATATCGTGGTTTTACCGAAGATATATCCGTCTGGCCGCTAGACCTTTGACCAATACCGACCCGCCTTCACCCGGCACGGCCGACCGGTATCAGCACGTCCAAACCAGGGAGAATACCGGCCTGCCATACCAGGCCCAAACTTGTATATAAGGCCTTAGACCTAATTTTTAGAGGCCATCTCTTTTCTCTTGCTAAAAACCTCTCCTTTTGTAGGGTTCTTGAGATTTTTGTAAAAGAGATCCTATTTTTATTTATGCAATCTAAGTTTTAAGCTTCTAAGTTTCTTAATATCTTCTAATCTTTCATCTTTCTATTTTCTAATCATGATTAACAATACCACTTTCATGAGATTTGGTGTGTTTTTCATGATTAGTGAGTAGTCTTTTTAGAGCTCATGGATGAGGTTGATTTAGGGGATTTCGTGATAGATTCATGATTTCTAAGGCTTAGTTTACATCTTTCCTATCTTATTTAGTGTTCATAATGCTAGATTAGGCTTGAGAGAGCTAATCTAGATCATAGGGAATTTCATGCACACAAGGTGTTCGATGAAATTCCCCAAAAAACTAAATAGGAGATTTTACTTGCTTAGCCTATGAGAGTAGTTGTTGAAGGAGTATTATGGCTATTGGAACTTATAATTAATGCTTGTTGATTTACTTTTCACAAATGAAAGTTTGTCCTTGATTAGTTGATTAGCAAAGTTATTAGTGCCATGAGAGTGGATTAGTCTTGTTTAAGTGTTCTAGACTAAGGAAAATTGCTTTATTGTGTGTAATGACATCATAGGTTGATCATAAAAATCTCCAAAGTCCATAACCTCACCCAAGAGCTTGCCTTTATCAATTTGTTAATCTCGTTTAGTGCATGTTTAGTCTAGTTACTTACTTGCTTTGTTTAAATTTGAATCATTAGGTTGCTCGATTAAAACCACTTGATTTGCTTAGCTTATATAGTTTCTTGGATTTCTAGTGTGTTAGCATCATACCTCCTTGGTTCGATATCTTAAATACCACAATGACAAGAGTGATATTTGAGTAATTGACTTAAAACTTGCAAAAGTCCTACTATCAATTTGGGGCCATTGCCGGGGAGGTTTAGCGTTAGCCATTAGGATTTAGATTCTTAATAAGACTAGGCTTTTATTTACATTATGTTAATGCACATCACTAAGAGCATGCATCTCATCGAGATGATAAATTTTCTCTTATACATTGTCACTAACTTGTCTTCCTTGGTTCTCTTGTGCTTTCAAAGGTACCGAATAAAACAAAAAGAGCAATGAAAAGACAAGATCACTTGAAGTATTGGATATAGACGATCAAAGAGGGTACCAAGTCCAACGGAAAAGTGATGGAGAGAAAAGGTCACTTGAGGTGTCGGAGATGGACTACCAAAGGAACATTCTTCAAGCCCCACAACCTCAATAAATGCCAACACCTCAAGACTTGTCATCAAATCCGATCTAAGTTCCAAAGGAGAAACAAACGGTTGGGTGTTTTGACACTCCATGTTGTCATGGATCAAGATATGGAATTCACCCACCACCAATCGAAGCCGATGCATATGAGATCAAGACAAGCTTGGTTAGGTTGATTCAAGAGTCTAGATTCTTGGGGACAAAGGTGGAAAACCCTTATGATCACTTGGATTTCTTTGAGAGGCTGTGTGACACGTTTAGAACCGGAGGAGTGCCCCATGATAGCATCAAGCTCATCTTTTTCCCGTTTTCTCTTGGAGGAAAAGCAAGCCAATGGGAGAGAACAATGCCATCTCACTTGGTAAACTCTTGGGATGATTGCAAGGAGATTTTCCTCAAGAAATTCTACTCCACACAAATAACGGTCCAAACTAGAAGAGACATCTCGAATTTCAAGCAAGGCATGCATGAAAGCTTTCATAAGGCATGGGGAAGACTTAAAGGATATACTCGAGATTGCCCCCATCACGGGTTCAAGAAGGAAGCCATCCTTAGCATATTCTATTTGGTAGTTGATCAAGAGAACAAATGGACCTTAGATGCGGTTAGCAATGGGCGTTTTACAAACCTCACCGTGGAACAAGGAGAGCTACTAGTGGAGAACTTTGCCCAAAGCAAAGAAAACTATGGAGATGACTACTATAGGTCTCCACTAGGAAGTGGAAGGCACGAAGACCAAGGTAGAGAGGAGATTAAAGCTCTACATGAAAAAATGGATAAGCAACTTACCATGATTGAGATGCAATCTACACTTATAGACAAGCTTCTCATTGCTACTAAAAGGTCGGTTCATTTTGTTGAAGACTTCAATGACAACCAAATGTGTGCCCCTCGAAACCATGCTCCTCTTATTTATCCACAAAGTTTTGCACAAGGTTTGGTTCCTCAAGGGCAACATAGCTTTTCTATGCCACAAGATGTGGATTTTAATGGGGGTGTTTAAACAAACTCTCAAAGGTCAAGTTGAAACCTCAACCAAGATAGATTGTGCCTATAATGATCTCAACTCAAGGCTTGAAACCATGACTTCTAGGCTCAAAAATTTGGAGAATCAAGATGCTCAAGGAAGCCCCCTCTCTAGTAAACCCATGGAGGAACTCAAGGGTGAAGTCGATGAAAGCCCAAGTGAGTATTACAAAGTTATCTTCTCGGATGAAGAGAGTGAATAGTCTTTAAGAGAGGTTGAGAGAGTTCTCCATGGCTCCAAAGACGAAGTTCATGTTGAGGAAGTGGCCTTTGTGGGTAGTCATGAGATGATGGATGTTTCTTCACCCCCAAAAGGTTGTAAAAAGAAGAAAGGCTCTCATGAGGCAAAAGTTTTGGGTTATGGTAATGTTGAAGAAGCCCTTGCATTGGATGGTGATAGCTTGGAATCTCTTTTTTCTACCACTATGGAGGAAGATAAAGAGAGTACCAAGGGGGAAGGCACTAAGACCAAGAAGAAGAAACCCAATGATAACCACCCTCCCACCCTTGACCCATCTTCTCACACAATGACACTCATACCTTGGAGGTATGATAATGGACCATTGAGTACAAGGTGAAGTGTAAGGGAAGATCTAAACCCTTTGACAAGGTTAAAGTACTCCTCACCACCGAGCTTAAGGAGAAAGGTCCAAAGGGTCTTCAAGAGGTCATGAGCAAGGTGCTTAAGCTTGAGCTCAAGGACCCACCAAGGAGTTCCACCACTCATCTCACACCCGCCTAAAAGGGTAACAAATGTCGAGCTTTGTGACGTTAAACAAAGCGCACTTGGGAGACATTCCCATGTCTATCTTTGTAAATACTTTCTATCTTTTTAAGTGTTTTTTGATGTTTTGGTTAAGTGGTTGCAAGGCTCTTGATGGTGTCAAGGTCGTGGAAAAGCAACGGCGTTTGATGTTGGAAAACTCCCCACTCTCTCCATTCCCATAGACCCACTCCTCCATTGTAAGTAACTATTTTCTTTTAAGTCTTTGCATTTTATCTTTTGTTTTTGGTCTCTCTCTTGAATTTCTTTCACACCGAGACGTAGTGATTTAAGTTTGGGGGAGGGACCGGTATCTAATCATGGGGTTTGTTTTCTTATTTTGATTTTTGTATCTTGAGTCTCATCCATATCATACATTCGCAAAAATTGAAAAATTTTGAATTTTTTTGAAAAAGATATAATGTAGTTGCACTAGCATGATTAATATTGAGTCTAAATGCATATCATATAGGGTTGCACTCACTTGCATTGTAGAAACATCTTTGTAGAGTATCATTTTAAGAGCTTGGTTCATTGCCCTCGTTGCTAGTTGTTTGATGCTTTTGATCTCGTGTTTGAAATCAAGGGTGAACCATATTTTGATCTCGTGTTTCATTACTCGTGTTTTAGCTAAAGCAAGTTGTGAATTGAGTCCAATCCTACGTAAGTTAGAACCATAATATTGACATTTTAATTATCATGTTTATGCATATCATAGTGAATTCATGGATACCACATACATATTTGGGCTTTCTTATCATTTTCACCACCCTCTTACTAGCTAAAATAGCCGATTCCCATCATTGGAACGGTTAACCACACCTTTAACCTACCTTCCTTTCAAGCCAAATCTTTAGTGTGCGAATGTAAGGCTTAATTTTTTGAGTAAGCTTGGCAAAAAATGTTGAGTTTAGGGCGACAAGGATATGTTTGCATGTAGATCTAGCCCATCATCAAGGGCTAGACTAGGCTAGGCTAGCTAGGAAGGGAAATTTTGGGGTTTGGTATGAATGAAAGTGTATGATCGATGGGATCGTGGTGGAGAAGAGAAGTGAGGCCAAAGGAATGAAAAGGTAAAGAAGGGGAGATTGTCAAGTATATATGATTGGTAGAAAAGTTATGAATTAACTCTAAGCATTAAGGTTAGTCTCCAAGTGTTTAAAAGAAAAGAAAAAAGCCAAAAAGATGGCTAAAGCATCAAAGTGATGAAGATGGAGGCAAGGCAAAAAGTCAACAAGAAAAGCTAAAGGAAATGAAGTGAAAACACCATGCCATGAGTCAAGGATGAAGAAAGACAATCCCCCAAGTGAGAAAAGATGAAGTGGAAGAAGAAGAAAAACGTGTGGGACATGAAGGCAAAAGGCCTTGTGAGAAGGGTAGCTTAGGTTTATGGCTTCATGGGTTAGAAAGGCTAGGGCTAGAGACATCTTAGGCATTGGGTAGATGTAAACTTATCCTTGTATGCATATGTTTCTTTTTACTATTAGCATTTTGCTAAAACTTGCTCATTCATAGAGAGATCCCTTGCATTGGAGTAACCACATTCATTTGAGATCATCTTAATCTCAAGACCTTTACCTTAGCCAAATGAATTCACTTGTCTTGCATGAACGTGGTTCACTTGAAACAATTAAATGAATGTGAATGATTGGATGATAGGAGTGCTTGTGTAGGTTGAGACTTGGGCTTGATTCATGTAGGGATAGATATGGCTAGCTCTTTTTGAGTATACTTGTTTGATCGCATCCTAGAGCTAATGATGCGAATCGGATTCGTCTCCGAAACTTCAGGTCTTAAATTTATAAACCTTAAAGCCTGCAAGTGCACATATGTGCGTTGTAATACTTGAGGTATCAATCCACATGGAGAGGGTGATGTTCTATGAGACCTTGACTTATTTATTTTTAACTAAGGGATTATACAATTAAATGCATTGCTCATGGAGAGTTTGCTGCTGACATCAAAGCAAGATGCAAAGGATTCAATGGTCATTTTGCTGTTTGTGTTTTAACCGACTGGGTCGTCAAGAAAAACAGAGGTCTGTGAACAAAATTGTAAGAAATAGTAATATATTTCACTTATGTCATTTTATATGGGTTTTTTCTAATATGTATAGTAATTATTTCATTTACATACATGTAGATGAAATAAAAATCCAAGAACATGAATCTGTTGGTTTTTCCTAGTTTCCTCACTGCTCCACCAATTGATGTTGTTAGCAATTTTCGAATGAAGTAAGAATAACAATCCTACTGCTTTTAAAATTTTCGGATAATACAAAGTTACTACTAAAAGTCTAACTTATTTATATAACTTGCATGATTTGGAACACGATAAAAAGATGAAGAACTATGGACAATCAAGTGAAGTTACAATAGGCAGAGTAAAGAGTGCTGCTGAAATAGCATTCTTTATAAATCTTTTAAATTTGCATTTCATAGACTATAAGGAGAGATGTCCTCATAATTTGCTTTATATTTGAATCGTTTTTGTTGATGGTTATGTGTAGTTGAACTATTTTGTTTTTTTTGTTTTATAATTATGTTTGCTATTTATATATATATCTACTTTATTAAAGTATTAAATCTATTTTATAATTTTAGTTACTCAAATTAAATAATTCAATAGTTAATATACAAATCAGAACATTTAGCAAATAAGATTTAATATTAACTAGGTTAAATAAGTTCCTCCAAAAAAAATTTCAACAATTTAACTCATTGTATAAGTACTTTTTCTCTCTTGATACGTAATAGATTTACTTCGATTATTCCGTTATAAAAAATGATACTAAGTTGATACTAGACTATCCATTTCAGAACATTTATTTAAATTTACAAAGTTTAATTTAGGAAGAAAATGTTGAAGAATATTACACAAAATATCCCCGTATCATAACTGTATCTTAATTTTATTCTCATTGTCATTCTAATAAACCTACACCTAATGTTTATATATAAACTGTATCAATATTAGGTCATTTCATTATTTTGTATAACTAACAAACCAAGATGCAGTGCTGTTACTTAGCAGATCATGTTGCTAACAATATTGGACGATTTGACAAGGTTTCTCAGCTCCATTCATGGAGATCAGATTGGAAGATTGTGATAATGGTGTTGAAAAAGTGGGAAAAGTTGGTTCGCATGGTATTGAAGGGTTAGAGTTTATTTTTGTAGATGAAGAAGTAAGTTTTAATAGAATATTTCAATGAGTGTCCATTGAATTTGTTTACTACTTTAAACAATAAGGTACTTTTAGACTTATTAAGTGTTTTATGTTTTTAGGGATGCAAAATTCAGGCATCAATGACAAATCCTGTTTTGGTTACATATTACAACAATGCTTTAAAAGAAGAACAATGAAATTCTGTAAATGATTTCGTTGTTACTGATGCATTTTGGTCCCAAAAAATCACTCCACACAAATGGCGTTTATTCATACTAGAAAACACAACTATGGATCCAATAAAACCAAGGTCAGAAAACCATTTCCTGAAATTTGCAGACTTTGGAGAAGTTTATGATGGGACTGTTGATACCAAATATCATATTGGTAAGTTATCTTCTAACCTCATAGTATTACATATTTCGTTCTTTATAAAAAGTATGATAGAATTCTTAATTTTCTTGCATTAAGAACATGTTAGTCATTGATTTCATGCTCAATAACAAAATCTACTTTTCTGAACAGACTTAATTGAAGATCTGGTATATGTTGGAAGACTTATTAGAGATAAAGAGTTCACAAATGATGGTGAAACACATAAATTCTGTAGCCGCATCAAATTCTCTATCAGAGACACCAAGTAAGTATGATTCTTATTATACTTTGAATACAATAACCCTGAAAATAAAATGATTACAAAATTTCTATAATGAAGGAATGTGGACATCAGTTGTGTTGCATATGGTAACTTAGCTGACAAGTTCCAAAGTCAGTGGTGGGTTGCAGGTGGTTCTGATATTATTTGCGTTTTGACTGATTGGCGTGTTGTGTGGAACAAAGGTTTGATGTGTAATTGTTCTTACTCTCACATTTTACCAATACACTTTAGTTGGGATTGTGTTTTTATCGAATGAAAAATGTGAATTTCATAATGTTTAGTAGTACTAAGAGTATCTGAAGCCAAATGGATGCCAAGATTTTTGTTTAACCATCGGTTACCTGAAGTTGATTCTTTCAAAGAAAGGTATAAACAATACAACCTTCTTACTGATATAATAAGTTTGTATTGTTTATAACAATTCTCTTCATATTTGTATTTAAGGATGAAGACTATCAACGAAACTGATCAGAAAGAATTAGATATGTTAGCCATATATTTCATGGCTAGATGGATGGTTTAGAAGAATATAATTTGATTGATACTATTTTCATTTCTACGTTTGAATTGTTCATGTTCTACAAACATTTTTGTCAGAGGAATTATGTAATGTCCAAATACATTGCAGTATCAAAACATTTATGTTTTTCCTTTACCTAAACGTTATTTATCCATTTCTAACCATTATTAAGATAGTTGATAGTCTGCAGAATCTATGTATATTGTGATAAAATAATTTCAATACGAGGTTCATCAAACTGAACGAGATGTTGAAATGGATGTTAAAATTATTAGAAATATCTCAATAAGGATTACTTAAATTAAGAGTCCAATTGTGTACTAAATCATATACATGATGGTTTATTGAGTTTAACAGAATCCATAATTGAACCTGATTAATTTTTCGCTCTGAGATTACGATGAAGCGGTTCTTCATTGTTGACTTCGCTTTCAATTCTTCAATAAGATTCGATGGGATCTTCAATTAACATCTAGAACTCCATCGATGATGGCTTAACTACAATTTATAAACCGAAAATGAATTATCCGAGTCATTATTCTTACTCTTTCGGCTAGATCAAATTCCAGAAGTTTCGAAACTCAGACAAAAACAATTAAGAAGATGAAGGAAGAATGATGATCGACCAATGTAATGATAAATTCGATGGTGTTTTACCTCATATATATGTGAGTAGACATGGGATTTAGTTTTCGAAATATCGATATTACCAATGATTCAAACTGCCTGGCTTTGATGTCGATTTGGAGAACACCAATATTTTTTTGCATATTCCACTACAATAGAAAATGAAGCTGAACGAAAATTAATTTACTTACTAAAATAATCAATAATTTATTTTTCTGTTCTACATTATTAATATATTAAGAAAATTATAATTAGGAACAAATAAATAAGGTGTTATTATTGATGCTATAATTTAGTTTAAATTATACATACCTTAATGCATCAGAATGTAACTAAAGTTTATATATGTAGCTAATATGATGTGTGCATATCCTTTGAAATACAACACAACATAACATAATTATAATATAAAATATATATCATTTAGACTTCTAAATATTCATTGTTCAAATATCACAACTAAGATAAACAAATTTACATAGTTAAAATGTTATAAGACTAATGTCATCATTTCCATGGATATAATTAAAAAAACACCAAATAAATATATTATAAAACATCTAAATAACTAAAACTTTACAAATTCAAACTTATATTATTAACGATAACAATAAACCCGTGCACAGCACGGGTACTATCCTAGTTTCTAATATTTTTGTAGGTTATTATAGGAAATAAAAACTATACAAAAATTAAACTATTTTGACATTAAATCAAATATGTTTAATTAAATGTCTTCCATATTTACAGTTGATAACAATTCTCTCTAAAAATAAATTCAAAATTAGAAATTGACGAATTCCAGATACATAAAATAAAATTTTATGAAAAACTAAATGACGATTCCAGTGGCGACTAGAAAGGCGATATCCTTACAGTTATTTTCCCGTTTGATTTTTACCACTCCGTTGACAATTTTTTTATTTCTTGCCGGCGAGATCGGAGATCATGTCTCACTCTCTCGAACGGCGACGGTTTTCCCCACTTTGGATCCCACGATCCCTAGTGATGCACATTCTCCATCAAAATCGGTGATATTCCGCAAATATAAATTGAGAAATCCAGTTTGGATATCTACACAATTTCTCCAGCAATCTCCTTCAAATATCTAATTTTCTCTTTGATTTTACACAACTCTATTGAAGATGGAGGACAATTTGAGAAGAGCCGTTCAAGATCTGGATCTTGGTGTTGAAGATGAGCCTTTTGTGCTTCCAATGGACGTGGTGAATCAAGCAGCAAATGAAAACCGATTCGTTCTCATGGGGAGACCCACAATACCTCGCATGCAAAATCTCTGTTTAATCATTGCGAATCTACCACGCATTTGGGGTCTCGAATGTCTTGTGTTTGGTCGAATTGTCGATAACCACCGGTTCCAATTCATCTTCCCAACAGAAGAGACCTTGGAGAGCGTGCTCAGACGAGGACCTTGGGAATTTGCAGACAAAATGTTGAGTCTTCACATATGGGCACCACAAATGGACCTTATAATGCTAAAATTCATTCCATTTTGGATCCAAATCTGTGAGGTTCCGTTACAGTACATGAACCAAGATTTCATCGCACATATCAGACGTGTTTTTGGTATGTTTATGGATCTTGATTATCATCCTGAGACAGTTGCAAGGCATGAGTATGCCCGTGTAAGAATCAACTGGGATGTCAATCTCCCATTGAGGTTTCAATGCAACTTCCAGTTTTTGCCTGGTGTGAACACTCTCCTCAGATTTCGCTATGAATGACTTTGTGGTTTCTGTGAGGTTTGCGGAATGCTAACACATGATTCAGGCAACTGTCTTGTGAAAAATAGAGGCCTTGTCCATATCTTTGATGATGAAAATGACAATAATGATCATGATATTGCCCCGCATGCAAACCAAGGTGTTCAAATTTGGGAGCTTGATGAGAACGATATGTAGGAAGACGACCAAAATCAAGATTCTCAGCAAAATCAGAATGGCCATGATCTGCAGGATGAGGATTATGATGAGGAGGAAGACATCCTTCCGCTTGAAGAAGTTCAATGTTTGGAGGCAGAAGAATATTTGATGATTGATGTTGATGAGCACTTTGGTAATGCTATGGAGAGAGGCGAACTCGACATGAATGAAACGTTCAACCCATTTCCCATTTTCTCAAATGCTACATGCGACATTTCAGGTACTGATTTACAGCCTAGTGAATTATCAATTGCTGAGAAAGAGATGGTTCAACATTATGCAGATTTCAGTGATGATTCTTTGACCAAGACAATGCTTGTTTGTTTTAATAAAGATGTCTTTTCTCCTCTCTTGTTTGTAGATTGCTTTCATGAGATCTGAGTAGATTTCTTAGTTAGGTTTTAGGAATTCAAAGAATTTCATGATTTGATATCGATTTGCATGATAAAATAGGGATATAATTTGGTTCTCATATTTGCTTGTGCGATTTAATGTTGATTGCTTTTCCAAAAGTCTCGCAATTTGTTATTAGGTACTTAGAGCCACGAAAGTGTTGAATTCTTTACCGGAACTAGTATTTGATGAGCTAAGTATCATAGGCTTCCAAAATTTGACTTATGGGGTTTAGTGAACAATCGAAACTTGATCAGATAATTATGAGTGTTTGACAATACTAATAGCTTCCAAAAGTTTTCATATTAGATTGATTAGAAATAGATGTTGGAGCCACAAGAGTGGAAAAACTTTACATATGTGTTCTAAGTTCGAGACGGCAATATGATCCATGCATATCATTTATCGTATCATTTATTGATTCTCTGCGAATAATCCTGAAATCTAACGCTTTCTCTATCATCGTTTACACCATTTACTTTATTTGCTTTTTTATTTTCTCACAACTACTAATCTCGTTTGTTCTAACTTGATCTGATTCTCATAGGTTTGAAGTGTGTCGAAGATTAGGTCAATCCATGTGGATCGATACCTTAAGTACTATTGTGATTGTTATGCCCTTGCAATTGTTTACTTAGGTAAAACATGACAGACATCAAGATTTATGGGGTCATGGTTTTCAACAATGGGCACATCGCCAAGTGCTCCACAATGGGACACACTGCCAAATGCATAACAATGGGGCACACCACCAACTGCTCAACAATAGGGAACACTACCAAATGCACAACAATGGGGCACACCGCCAAATGATCAACAGTGGGGCACCCCGCCAAATGCACAACAGTGGGGCACACCGCCAAATGTTCAACAATGTGACACACCACCAAATGCACAACAATGGGGGCAAACCACTAAATGCACACCAATCGGTTCCCAAGCAAATCCTCCACAATGGGTATCCCCATCAAACATTCATCCAGGACGATATACACCAAATTTTCCACAGAGTGGCTAATCTGGAATGACTCCAACGAATGTACAATATGGATTTACATTGAAATTGTCAAGTAGAAAGTATGAAGAATACAACAAGAAGTTTCACAAGGTGCAAGAGTAGGAACTTCACCAAACCTTCAACAAACATCATCACCCAATCTCGGTTTTACCAATTATCATGAAACTGGAAAGAATTCACAAAGACCTAGGCGTGGAGGTATGTTCAATATTTAGGGGACCTCACAAGGAAATAGTGAAAGTTTAAATGAAGGTCATCAAAGTGATTCAGGAGACAAGGATTGGCATGTTTTATAATTTTTGTTTGCGTTATAAAATATTTGATGTTTGTTCGTTTTTACTTTGTTAAATGTTTTTAATATGTTTATGCATTCAGTGTATTGTTTAATGTTATTTTATATTTGACTAATGACGTATTTTAAAAAATAATAATTACATGCTTTCTTATCAGCCAATTGCGATCACAAGGTATCCACAATCTAAGTTACGAAGAGAGAATCGAATTGTGGAATTTGTAAAATGAGCAATTCGAGAAGTTAATAATTCAACCAACTTTGAGTTATCATGATTGATATTTTCAAAGAGCACTAGTCCAAACTGATGGAGGTTTGGGATGAAGAATATTTGGCATCAACTACATACATATGATGTTGCTTGTCTTCAGCGTATGTCATGTGTAGCTTTCACAATATTGTGTAACCTTCTACAAACAAATTAGGGGTTACAACCAACATTAGATATAAGCATTGAAGAAACTCATCTCCGTCAAATCGAATTCGGTGAACATTTAAGGGAACACCCGTGAAATGCTTACGCCAATCGGAGCCGATCTCCAGAACCACCGACTTGCCGTATAAAGCAAAATCTCACCAAAGAAATTCACGAGCTCGGTCGAATCCATGGCTCTCTTCCCAATCTATTCCATCTCTCATACAATCTAACAAGGAAAACCTGAGTAACATGAGCGATTTTTCTCTCCAAGTCGTAGCCACAATCGGAGTCCGACGAAGCCTTTTCAAGATCATAGATTCCCCTAAGAATATCCGGCGAAGACTTTATCTTCTATCTTCTATCGAAGACTTTATTTTTTCGAAGATATTCACTCTTCAGATTCAGTCACTCCCTCTAAAGCCGAACTACGGTTCAAAATAAAAAAATAGAAAAAATAAAAGGGACGTTCGTCTACCGATCTACGCTCTTCTACCGAGCTACATCTTCTCCGAGTAACAATACGTTCGATTATCAAATAGTCAATTTCGCCTCAACCAACTTCAACTCGTCAGTTTTAGCTGCATCCGTTCATCAGTTTTTGGTTTATGATTTAAGTTCATCAGTTTTAGTTCAAAAATTTAGTTCGTTAGTTCATCGGTTTCAGATCAGATTTTCAGTTAGGCTATTTCAGCTCAGATTTGCAGTTCATCAGTTTTCAGATCAGAATTTTGGTTCGTCAGATTCAAAATTTCAGTTCTTCAATTTCGGTTCAGAACTTCAGTCTGTCAGTTTCAGCTCGTCTGCTTTGGACCTTCAGTTTCAGTCTGTAAGTTCTAGCTCGACAGCATTATGTCGTCAGCTTCATTCCATCATCTTCAGTTCGTCGGTTGGTACTCTCAAAACCGGACTCATAGATGTTGTACTTTCAAGCTGGACTCCTGCAGTTCGCCGAACTCGAACAATTTGTATTTTCAAGCCGAACTCAATCAGTTCGCCGAACTCGAACATTTTGTATATTTTTCAAGCCGAACTCATACAGTTCGCCGAACTCGAACAATTCGTATATTTTTCATGCAGTTGCCAATATTTTTTTTTCATGTAGTTCCCACTACGTATATGTTCGTATTTGTTTTTTTTTTTAAATCTCAACTCAACTTAAATTTTTATGATGTGATAGATCCCAATAATTCCATCTAGCGTAGTGGTATTATTGTTCACTCCGATGGGATTTTCCACGGTTCAATTCCTTGGATATATCTACAATTTTTTGTTTTTTTACTCAAAACAACGTCGTATAACTCTATCGTTCCAACGAGGATTCCACCGTGACAGCTGACTCATCTCCATTAATGGTTTAACGAGATTGACTAACATGATTTAGGTCAATGCATGTTTTGGCCCAAAAAAAAGATAGTGTATGTATAGATATTCGAATTTTTAGAAGTATGGATATGGGGGAGAAAGACTAATTAGTACATCAACCAATACTGCCGGTACTGATTACTACCCGAACTAATGAGCTGTGTTGAAACATACCCAAACCTTTAAAATTTTGAATATCCATTCATGAACTTTTTATGTTTTGGCCAAATCATACATTGACTCGGATTCCGTCAGTCAACCCCGTTAAACCGTTAACGGGGATGACTCAGCTGCCACGGTGGAATCCTCGTTGGAATGGTAGTCAAAACGACGTCATTTTGGAGGAAAAAAAAAATTTGTCAACCAAAAGATTCGAACCTGGTTTGATCGGAACATGAGTCATGATATACCAGTAAGCCAGAGTGTTTAATTGGTATCTATCACACAATAAAACCTTAGACAATCCACAATGGAGATCCATGAATGTGTGTTTTCCTGATATATATATATATTTTTAGTTTAAATAATATAATATTTATTTGTCTCAACGAATCACGCCGCGACACATGGCCATTTTGAGAAGAGATTGTGTCTATGGGAAGACACAAACAGAACTATTCATTTTGTTTTTTATTATACAATATTAGGAAAACACCCACATTTATGTCGGGTGCTCTCAGAGAAGCAAAGATTTTTTTTATTAAAAAAACATGAGATCCCATTTCTGTCAACACCACAGGCAAAACTCTCTCCCCGTCTCTCATTGCGGTGTTAAACCTCCCGACCGCGAATCCGCCTCCGGGAAGTCTCCATATCGTCATCCCCACGGCGTTCTCCTCCTCGTTATTGCTGCTCTGTCGGTTAGGCTCTGAAGGTAGCTCGAATCGGCAGACGGGGCACGAGTTCCGGAACAAGAGCCACGGCACGATGCAATCCTCGTGGAAAATGTGCTTACACGGCATCTCACGCGCCTCCGTCTCCGGCTCGAAAACCTCCGTGCAGACAGCGCAATTCGCCTCCGCACCTATGTGGCAATCCGAGATTTCGACTCTCGGCAAAGACTCAATCTACGATTTCGACACCGGAGGGTTTCCAAATCTACCGATTCCGGTGCCCGACGCCTCGATCTGACTCAGCTGCTCGAGCAACTGCTCAAATCCCGATCCCAGATCTCAGATACAGAATCTGGGAGCGGCCTTAGACCCGATCCAGACCCATCATCGTAATAAAACACAAAAGCACGTCGATCCCTTTCCCCGTCTCCTTCTTCTCCCTCATCTCTCTCGTCGGCGCCTCCCTGGAGGACGATGACCCGGTTAAACGACGGATGACGACCAGATCTCCGACGGACGACCGGATGACCGGGTTAAACGACCGTGAGATACACTGCAATGAGAGACGAAGAAGACAATAATGTTCCGCTGTAATTTTCGGGGATTGCATTACTTGGAATTTTTAATATCGTCTAAGCACGATTAGGGTTTCCTCTATGCGTGTAATGAATGGTGTGTTTGGGTCTTGTATTCGATTCTTCCAACTTTTGGGCGTCTTTAAATTTCGAGTTTATGGTGTTGTCCTTTGTTAGTTTCGTCGCTGGATACAACATCTAATTTGAGTTCAAGTCGTAGTCAATTCTTTTATTGTTTGAAGGTTTTAACTCAGGAATATTTAATAAAAAAAAATCGTTGCTTCTCTACATAAGATCTTATTGTGTGATAGATACCTATTAAACACTCCGGCTTACTAATATATCTCATGTCTTACGATTCAATCAACCCAGGTTTGAACCCTTGAGTTTACAAATTTTTTATTTTTTTTCTTTCAAAACGATGTCGTTTTGACTACCGTTCCAACGGGAATTCCACCGTGCCAGCTGAGTCATCTCCGTTAACTGTTTAACGGAGTTGATTGACGGAATCTGGGTCAATGTATGATTTAGCCAAAAAAAAAGAAAGTTCGTGTATGAATACTCAAATTTTTTAAAATTTAGGTATGTTTGAATACAACTCATTAGTTCGGATACAATCAGTACCAGCGGTGTTAGTTGAGTCACTAATTAGCACAAATAAATTGTTCGGATACTACGTTGAGGCAGGAATTAGCCGCCGTTCTCCCGTATCATCATCTAATCCAATTCATTAAATTACTAATCTGCGATTGATCCGGATTGATTCGATGACCATATATATGAACCGGAATATAATCCGGTTCGCTTCCTGGATCGGTTTAAAAAGCAGATTGATTGTTCACCAGTTGTGCCGGGCCTTAGAGCATCATTATTGGGAGAAACCCATTTGAGTTTCTTATGTAATATTTAATTATAAATTTGAAGTTAAGAAACTCTGTTAAGAAACTTCTATTTTTGTTGCTTTATTGGTAGAACTCTATTAGGGGTTCTTAAAAAAAAATTAATAATTTTGTTTTATTTTAAATAGAGTTTATTTTTTAATTAAACATAATTAACATAAAAACATAACATTTTAAACATAGATTTTGAAAAAAAAATGAAAAAAACATTCAATTTGGGTTTTTTTTCTGATCTTGTATATGAATCGCTTCATGTTCACCCTCTGAACGATTCCAATTCATTTATATGTAAAAAAAGTTTAATACGTAAAGATTCCAATTTATTATGTAAATATTTCAATTCATCAATATGTAAAAAATGTTTAAAATTTTAAAGTTGAAGATAAGAAAAAGTTTAAAAAAAAAAATTAAGAATTTGTTTTTAAGTTGAGTTAAGAAAAAGTAAAAAAAAAAAATTTGGCAAAAAAAAAAATCCGACAAATTAGGAGTTGACACATGGCTAAGAACAGTGTAAGAACCCCTTAAGAATCGATTCTTATTCATAATTTTTATTATTATTATTTTTTTGTAGGTTAAGAGCCCCCTCAATAACCCCAATAATGATTCTCTTAGAAAAGAACCAAAAAAAAAAAAAAACACTAAGGGGACTGAAGAAAATCGAAAAACCTCAAGCTACGAAGAAGATGAGTAATTGGAAGACTCTTCTCCTTCGAATCGGCGAAAAGGGCCCCGAGTACGGCACTTCCTCCGACTACAAAGAACATATTGTCAGTACTCTCTCTCTCTCTCTCTCTGGATTCATCTTCGCTCTTAAACCCTAATTATCTCTCAAGTCTTTTTGGTGCGTATCGCTTGCTCACTGTGTCTTTAGTTCCCATTACCTTTCCTTTACTCAAACTTTTCGGTTTGTGTTTATATGCAGGAGACTTGTTTTGGTGTTATTCGAAGAGAAATCGAGCGTTCTGGGGACCAAGTTTCGCCTGTAAGTTTTGACATTCTCTGACTTCGTTGTTCAATTCTATGAAATGTGTCACTGATTCTGTATATACACTACTAGCTTTATTTAGGATTTGCAATTTTTTTAAGTTCCATTTTCATGTATTTGAGACCTCTTCACCCTTTTGAGAGGTTCAGTAAGTTCCATTTTCATGTATAAATGTATCCCTGTGTATATTATTCGTGATTATTATTGTTTTCATCTTAACAGTTTCTACTGCAATGTGCTGAACAATTGCCTCATAAGATTCCCTTGTATGGGACTTTGGTAAGTCTCTTATAAACTAAAACGTTTGTTTTTTTCCTTTTCTTTTCTGGGTATGTGTTCGATGTTGGACATGCATGTGGATGTGTTATAGGTAGAGATTTTGATTGGGTCTTGGATGATATGCGTGATTTGACGCATATCAAATAAGAATTAGCCCAGAAAAAATAACCCAAGGATAACTTAAGTTAATGAGAATTCCCTTAAGGTGGATCATTTTGTGCTGTAAGATATATCATAGATAACATATTGTAGTAATCTATTTATTGTTAGTACTGGCGACATTTGGATATACGCTGAACTGAGATATCCTGTGCTCTGTTATTTAATTTGACACATATACTTTCAAAATCTGATTGGTATATTTGCATATGTTTTAGATTGGTTTGTTGAACTTGGAGAATGAAGACTTTGTCCAGAAGACAGTAGAAAGTGTCCAAGCTGATTTACAGGTGAATAATCTGTACATGAATGGTCAAGAAGAATTCTATTCCAATAGCTAAATTGATAAAATAAGTTTTTGAGTTACTTATGTTTGTATTGTAACTGCTTTTACTGGGTTGAACATGCCAGGTCGCTTTAGATTCTGGCAACTGCAACAATATCCGTATATTGCTACGCTTTATGACTTCCCTGGTATGATTGCTAATCTTTTAACATGGTCGCTTTGTTAATTTGATATGTAAGTTAATATTTTCTAATACACCAAAAGCGTCTGGAACATAAAACTGTGAGGCATACTGGAATTTACAGTATCAGTTCACATTTTGAGATGTTTGTTCATTTTTTTAACATGCTTTATTGGGTTCTTTAGTTGTGCAGTAAGGTTATTCAACCTGCTTCTTTGATTGTCGTGTTCGAAACATTGTTATCATCTGCTGCCACCACTGTGGATGAAGAGAAAGGAAATCCATCATGGCAGGCGCAAGCTGACTTTTACGTTATATGCATCATGTCAAGCCTCCCGTGGGGAGGAGCAGAACTCGCTGAGGTACTTCTCTTGGATTAAAGTCATTCCAGAAAATATCTTAGTAACTGTGTATTAGAAAAATATGACATTTGCATTTGCATTGAGGGCTATTAGAGTACATGCGCTTCCAGTTATATATTGATGTCGCCCTGATGGAAGTGCAATCAACTTTGGTTGTCTAATTCGTAGGTTTATCATGGCTGGCCTAGTGGGCAGTACTGGTCACTGAACTGCTTCTATATGAACTGCTATAAGCTATTATTCTAACTTGTTACCACCGCTGAATTTCCCTCTTTCTTGCAGCAAGTTCCTGATGAGATTGAAAGAGTGTTAGTTGGGATACAAGCTTATTTGAGCATCCGAAAGCATTCTTCCACCTCTGGTTTAAACTTTTTTCACAATGGCGAATCTGAAAGCAGTCTTGCAGAGAAGGTTTGATTTTAATGTCGAATTTATGAAGTTTTTGTATTTGCTTTGTGTTTGCTTCCCCTTGATTTTGTATCGGTAGATGTCTTGGCAGATGTATAAATAAGATGAATTTGTTTAAATCTATATGACGTTCCGTTCTCTGCCTTTTTATATTTGTCCAAGATAGTAATTTTTTGAATTTTGTATAAAGGTGTAGTAACTTTTGGTTTGCGTCGTTCATCTTTGTTGTTTGTGGTCTCTTTAGGATTTTGTGGAGGATCTATGGGATCGAATACAGTCTCTGGCTTCCAATGGATGGAAACTTGATAGTGGTATGCATTTTTTTGTATGGTTTACATTTCTCTTTGTAACACTAAGACTGCAACCCACTACAACCCTCTCCTTCAATTTCCCTGTCTACCTTCTTTTAACTTACTAGCTAATCAATTCATATGACTAGAAATGTTAGTTGTATATTACTATTGATGACAATTTAATGCTTGTTCAATGTGCTAGTTCCTAGGCCTCATCTCTCGTTCGAAGCTCAGCTTGTTGCTGGAAAATTTCATGAGCTACTCCCCATTAAATGTATGGAACCACCAAGTCCCCCTTCTGATCTTTCGAGAGCACACATTGGCAAGCAAAAGCATGATGCTTTGATGAGATATCCTCAGAGGATTCGCAGGTTGAATATATTTCCAGCTAATAAAACGGAGGTGATTTTCTGCTTTGTGATGTCTATGTTCATTGGATAGGACACTTTTGAAGTTTATTTCACTCGTTACAATCTTAGTCATCAACATTTTCTTCTCCAACCTATTAGATATGTAGATTGATATATGGGTTGTTTGATGTCGGTTTGTATTCCCTTTCTTTTTCCTACCCTTTCTTCTAATTCTGTAAATATTAAACTCGCAGGATGTACAACCTATCGATCGCTTTGTCGTGGAGGAGTATTTGCTGGATGTGCTCCTCTATTTAAATGGATGGTATGTAATTTTGCCAAATGGGTGTTCTTGGTTTTCTATGTTCCTATTATATTTTCCTTGCACAGTGGACTGTTGTCCATGTACGCTGGTTATGGTGTAGACCTTGGTTTTGTCCTCCTAGCCATTAACAATTAGTCTAGCACTCTCTAAATATCCAATCTTAGCTTAAGGTGCATTGACCTAAGTTAAAGACTTGCTCTTCGAACAATATGGTCACTGAATCGGCTGGGCGACTGATTCCCTACCATGGGGAGTGCTTTTGTGTTGAGTGTCTAATTTAACCTTCTCTTGTCCATCCTTATGGTTCTAGAATTACCTAGCATATAGTTGTTTCTTAGTCTACATCGGAGCTTTTGCTGAGTTTCTGTTTATTTATGTGATCACCTTTTAAATTTGCTTGCCTTCCTAAATTCTATAGAATTTTGTTTCACTAATTAATTTATTGCAAAGCTAGTCGGAAGGAGTGCGCTTCCTACATGGCGAATCTTCCTGTTCCTTTTCGGTATGAGTATCTTATGGCAGAGACAATATTTTCTCAGGTAAAATTCTGTTGTTTAAATTTGGAATTTATCTCTCTATGAAATGTACCCATTGTATATGAAAGCATAATGATAGTCTTGTCAGTGGTTTTAGATATAACAATTCAAATCTACTGTTTTTCAGATACTTCTGCTACCACAGCCACCGTTCAAAACTCTTTATTATACACTCGTGATTATGGATCTTTGTAAGGTAGCAACCAAGAATTACTCTGATCATCCTATGGTTTTTTAATCACTGGTGTCATTTCTTTCTTCTACCTGAATCCAAATATTCAACTATGTTAGGCTCTTCCGGGTGCTTTTCCTGCTGTTGTTGCTGGTGCTGTCCGTGCACTATTTGAGAAAATTTCCGACTTAGACATGGAATCCAGGACACGCCTTATCCTCTGGTTTTCTCATCACTTGTAAGTATATATTTTCATTTTTCTTACCTCTTGATTTTTGTGAACTGGAAAAGGTGCTTCAATTGTAGAAATTTTTGTGGATGTTCCATATGATAGAAAATTATCTAGCTTATCAGCTTTTCTTCAGCCAAGTTGGTGATTGTTATTGATACATAAAATACGGATTTTCAATAGACATGAACTTAGGTCTGTTTTACTATATGCTTTCTATTATCAAGTTTTAGGGTGGGTTTATTAATTTTTTATTTGACGATCTGTTTACGTTTACATATTTTGTTTTGTTCCCTACTTTGATGGGTATGATTTCCATGCTTAACAGATCCAACTTCCAATTCATCTGGCCATGGGAAGAGTGGGCTTATGTGTTGGACCTTCCCAAATGGGCCCCTAAGCGTGTATTTGTCCAGGAGGTTTTGCAAAGAGAAGTACGTTTGTCTTACTGGGATAAAATTAAGCAGGTAACAGATCACCTGCCGACCATGATTTTTGTTATGATTTGTATGTATACTGTTAAATTTTTGCCTCGACCTTTGTACCGGTTTGGGTGGTTACGTGAAATGGAATTGGTTTTCTTTTGGGCGTAAATGATGGGTCATGTTCCACGTTTAGTTCAGGTGAAACAAATATGCAATTTCGAATAGCTCTGTAGAACTGGATAAAGTAAGGTCTTATTGCACAGAATATTGGGTGGCTTGGGAGTTAGTATTGTATTGGTTCTAATCAGAACACAGAAATAATATCTTAAAGGCACATCCAGATTTTTTCTCCAGCTGGAAAGGAAAAAAACATTAATTTGTTCTTATATTTGAAAAATATTATCAGGTTATTTTTCTTAGTCCAATTCTTCAAGGATCTAATGTTTCATCTTCAGTTCCACATGGCTTTAGTTCTCCACTAAAGAAGCTATTTTGTTTTCTATGTGTGTGTGTCAAACAGAGCATCGAGAGTGCGAGTGCCCTAGAAGAATTGCTTCCTGCAAAGGCTGGTTCGGCTTATATGTATTCCTTGGAAGAGGGTAAAGAGAAAACAGAAGAACATCAGTTGTCAGTTGAATTGAACAAGAAGGTCAAGGAAAAACAATCTGCACGTGACATGATGTCGTGGATTGAAGAAACGATATATCCAGTTCATGGTTTTGAAATTACTCTTACAGTAGTTGTACAGAGCTTACTTGACATCGGATCAAAAAGTTTCACTCATTTGGTCACAGTCCTGGAGCGATATGGCCAAGTATTTGCAAAACTTTGTCCCGACAATGATAAACAGGTGATGCTATTATCTCAAGTGAGTACATACTGGAAAAACAATGTACAAATGACGGCGGTGGCAATCGATAGGATGATGGGTTATAGACTCGTATCTAATCAGGCAATTGTTAGATGGGTCTTCTCCCCGGAAAATGTTGATCAATTTCATGTGTCTGATCAGCCATGGGAGGTCAGTTGCGTTCCAACTCATTCGTCTCTGCTGAGCAAGTTTGTTTATTAAACTCAGATTTTATCTGCGTTCTAAAGAGCTTGTTTGTTTATACTCTGCTTTTTCGTTCTTTCTCTGCAGATACTTGGGAATGCTCTTAACAAGACTTATAATCGTCTCTCTGATTTGAGGAAAGAAATATTAAACATTACGAAAAACGTTTTGGTTGCTGAGAAAGCTTCAGCAAACGCACGAATAGAGTTGGAGGCTGCTGAGAGCAAACTTTCCCTGGTGGACGGTGAGCCCGTTCTTGGTGTCAATCCAGCAAAGATGAAGCGTTTAAAATCAACTGTGGAGAAGGCAGGGGAGGCAGAGGTATCTCTTCGGGAGTCCCTGGAGGCAAAAGAGGCCCTTCTCAACAGAGCTCTCTCTGAAACCGAGGTATTATATTAGTTTTTTGTCTTAAATTTTGTAGTGTACTGTTGTTTGCCTTTGTATTCCTTTTGTTTACTACCAGCTAATTGATTTTCCTTGTGCATAGGTTCTACTGCTCCTGCTGTTCCAGAGTTTCTTGGCCGTCTTGAAAGAACGGCTCCCAGAACCAACAAAAGCGAGATCGTTGCAGGATCTAAAATCTGTAGGTGCAGAAGACGAAAACTCATCTGCGATGGAGGTGGACAGTGAGAATGGAAACCCGAAGAAAAAATGCGAAATCGGTGAGAGAGAACAATGGTGCTTATCAACACTTGGGTATCTCACGGCGTTTACAAGACAATATGCGAACGAGGTAAAAGCAACTTAAGATTTGGTTTTTGTCAGAGCTTAAGATTTAGTAGAATGACGAATCTTACTTGTTTCTCAATGTCTTGTAGATATGGCCTCACATGGAGAAGTTGGAGCCGGAAGTGTTCTCTGGAGAAGATGTTCATCCTCTCTTTCTTCAAGCCATATCTTCTGCACTACAGTTCCCTAAACAATAATTCTGATCTTTTCATCTCAAACCCGTCTTTTGTTTTTGTTATGAGATTTATTACATTCAAGTTTTCTTAGAGGAAGTCGATGAGAATTATAAAATTAAAATTGGAAAACAAAGAGAAAAGTAAACAGCAGTAGTCCCTTTTCTGGGGAAGGTTAGCTTGTTTGTCAATTTAATGTTGTCGTTTTACTTGCTGAAACAAAAATCAAAACAGTTAAGCATTATAACATGAAAAGAATATATGTAGGTGATATTTATGTTTATTATGTGTGTAGAGAATTAGGAGGACAATAAGTTATCTTTTCTTCTTAGTTTCCGTCTTCAAAGTCAAACATATATTTTGTGGTAGTTAAGACTATATATATTGTTTTTTCTAATCATATATAATAAAAGCTAGATGATTTTTGGTTTTCGAGGCCTCTCATTCACTCTCACGTGGTTAATTACCTCTTGTCCTTCCTTTAAAAAAATCGATGGTACCTTTCCATGTGTTAATCTTGTGTGTTTGTCTATGAATTAGCGGAATTACTCTTAATGAATCTAAATCGCAATTTGGCTGTTATTTGGATGTTCGAATTTTCGTGGTGGGCTAGATCTTAATGTCGAAATATTAACCCTATAAATTAGATCATGTTCGTTTGGTCTACTAATTATAAAAACCCTAGACTACTTTGTTTTTGTTCGTGATTAATCGACTACGTATCATGTTAAAAATATAAAAATTCATATTTTTGATGATTTACGTATCTAATATTTGTACTTATCTTATATGTATATATTAAAAATGTAAAAAATGCATATTTTCGGCGATTTGCGTATCTAATATTTGTACTTATCTTAATTAAAGAAACTAAAAAAACCCTAGAACGTGTAGGGGCTATAAATACCACGTCTTCTTACTATTCTTTTCGTGATTCGTATACTGTTTTTTTAAGGTTTATTCGTTGTTTCTTTTGTATTTGAATGTTTTCTATTATAAATTTAATTTTTGGGGTCGATCTTCTTTTGATTTCCGTATATTCATGTTTAATCGTCTCCATGCAACTGATTGTTCGTTTTTGTTGTCTTATTGTGTGTATGAACCTTTTGGCGAGTGTTCGTCGTGGCATCGGAGTGTTCGTCGTGGCATTGGAGTGGTATATGCATCGTTCCTTTGTGTTCGAGGTATATGTTTCATGTGAATATATAATAAAAGCGAGGTGATTTTTGGCTTTCGAGGCCTCTCATTCACTCTCACGTGGTTAATTACCCCTTGCCCCTCTTTTTAAAAATCGATGGGATCCTTTTATGTGTTAATCTTGTGTTTCGTGTATGAATTGGCGTAATTACCCTTAATGAATCTAAATCGCAATTGAGCTGTTATTTGGATGTTCAAATTTTCGTGGTGGGCTATATCTTACTTTCGAAATATTAACCCTATAAATTAGATCATGTTCGTTTGGCCCACTAATTATAAAAACCCTAGACTACTTTTTGTTTCGGTCGTGATTAATCGGCTACGTATCATGTTAAAAATGTAAAAAATCATATTTTTGACGATTTACGTATCTAATATTTGTACTTATCTTATACATATATATTAAAAATGTAAAAAATGCGTATTTTCGGCGATTTGCGTATCTAATATTTGTACTTATCTTAATTAAAGAAACTAAGAAAATTCTAGAACGTGTAGGGGCTATAAATACCACATCTTCTTACTCTTCTTTTCGTGATTCGTATACTGTTTTTTTTAGGTTTATTCGTTGTTTCTTTTGACTTTGAATGTTTGCTATTACAAATTTATTTTTGGGGGACGATCTTCTTTTGATTTCCGTATATTCATGTTTAATCGTTTCCATGCAACTGATTGTTCGTTTTTGTTGTCTTATTGTGTGTAGGTACCTTTTTGTGTGTGTTCGTCGTGGCATTGGAGTTGTGTATGCATCGTTCCTTTGTGTTCGAGGTATATGTTTCATGTGAATATATAATAAAAGCGAGGTGAATTTTGGCTTCCAAGGCCTCTCATTCACTCTCACGTGATTAATTACCCATTGCCCCTCCTTTTAAAAAATCGATGGTACCTTTTATGTGTTAATCTTGTGTTTCGTCTATGAATTGGCGTAATTACCCTTAATGAATCTAAATCGCAATTGGGTTGTTATTTGTATGTTCAAATTTTCGTGGTGGGCTATATCTTACTTTCAAAATATTAACCCTATTAATTAGATCATGTTCGTTTGGCCCACTAATTATAAAAACCCTAGACTACTTTTTTCGGTCGTGATTAATCGGCTACGTATCATGTTAAAAATGTAAAAAATCATATTTTTGACGATTTACGTATCTAATATTTGTACTTATCTTATAAGTATATATTAAAAATGTAAAAATGCATATTTTCGGCGATTTGCGTATCTAATATTTGTACTTATCTTAATTAAAGAAATTAAGAAAATTCTAGAACGTGTAGGGGCTATAAATACCACGTCTTCTTACTCTTCTTTTCGTGATTCGTATACTGTTTTCTTTAGGTTTATTCGTTGTTTCTTTTGTTTTTGAATGTTTGCTATTATAAATTTATTTTTGGGGGTCGATCTTCTTTTGATTTCCGTATATTCATGTTTAATCGTCTCCATGCAACTGATTGTTCGTTTTTGTTGTCTTATTGTGTGTAGGTACCTTTTGGTGTGTGTTAGTCGTGGCATCGGAGTGTTCGCCGTGGCATTGGATGCATCGTTCCTTTGTGTTCGAGGTATATGTTTCATGTGAATATATAATAAAAGCGAGGTGAATTCTGGCTTCCAAGGCCTCTCATTCAGTCTCACGTGATTAATTACCCCTTGCCCCTCCTTTTAAAAAATCGATGGTACCTTTTTATGTGTTAATCTTGCGTTTCGTCTATGAATTGGGGTAATTACCCTTAATGAATCTAAATCGCAATTGGGTTGTATTTTGGATGTTCGAATTTTCTTGGTGGGCTATATCTTACTTTCGAAATATTAACCCTATTAATTAGATCATGTTCGTTTGGCCCACTAATTATAAAAACCCTAGACTACTTTTTTTTTGGTCGTGATTAATCGGCTACGTATCATGTTAAAAATGTAAAAAATCATATTTTTGACGATTTACGTATCTAATATTTGTACTTATCTTATACGTATATATTAAAAATGTAAAAATGCATATTTTCGGCGATTTGCGTATCTAATATTTGTACTTATCTTAATTAAAGAAACTAAGAAAATTCTAGAACGTGTAGGGGCTATAAATACCACGTCTTCTTACTCTTCTTATTGTGATTCGTATACTGTTTTCTTTAGGTTTATTCGTTGTTTCTTTTGTCTTTGAATGTTTGCTATTATAAATTTATTTTTGAGGGTCGATCTTCTTTTGATTTCCGTATATTCATGTTTAATCGTCTCCATGCAACTGATTGTTCGTTTTTGTTGTCTTATTGTGTGTAGGTACCTTTTGGTGTGTGTTCGTCGTGGCATCGGAGTGTTCGTCGTGGCATTGGAGTTGTGTATGCATCGTTCCTTTGTGTTCGAGGTATATGTTTCATGTGAATATATAATAAAAGCGAGGTGAATTTTGGCTTCCAAGGCCTCTCATTCACTCTCACGTGATTAATTACCCCTTGCCCCTCCTTTTAAAAAATCGATGGTACCTTTTTATGTGTTAATCTTGTGTTTCGTCTATGAATTGGCGTAATTACCCTTAATGAATCTAAATCGCAATTTGGTTGTTATTTGGATGTTCGAATTTTCGTGGTGGGCTATATCTTACTTTCGAAATATTAACCCTATTAATTAGATCATGTTCGTTTGGCCCACTAATTATAAAAACCCTAGACTACTTTTTTTTGGTCGTGATTAATCGGCTACGTATCATGTTAAAAATGTAAAAAATAATATTTTTGACGATTTACGTATCTAATATTTGTACTTATCTTATACGTATATATTAAAAATGTAAAAAATGCATATTTTCGGCGATTTGCGTATCTAATATTTGTACTTATCTTAATTAAATAAATTAAGAAAATTCTAGAACGTGTAGGGGCTATAAATACCACGTCTTCTTACTCTTCTTTTCGTGATTCGTATACTGTTTTCTTTAGGTTTATTCGTTGTTTCTTTTGTCCTTGAATGTTTGCTAGTATAAATTTATTTTTGGGGTCGATCTTCTTTTGATTTCCGTATATTCATGTTTAATCGTCTCCATGCAACTGATTGTTCGTTTTTGTTGTCTTATTGTGTGTAGGTACCTTTTGGTGTGTGTTCGTCGTGGCATCGGAGTGTTCGTCGTGGCATTGGAGTTGTGTATGCATCGTTCCTTTGTGTTCGAGGTATATGTTTCATGTGAATATATAATAAAAGCGAGGTGAATTCTGGCTTCCAATGCCTATCATTCACTCTCACGTGATTAATTACCCCTTACCCCTCCTTTAAAAAAATCGATGATACCTTTTTATGTGTTAATCTTGTGTTTCGTCTATGAATTGGCGTAATTACCCTTAATGAATCTAAATCGCAATTGGGTTGTATTTTGGATGTTCGAATTTTCGTGGTGGGCTATATCTTACTTTCGAAATATTAACTCTATTAATTAGATCATGTTCGTTTGGCCCACTAATTATAAAAACCTAGACTATTTTTTTTTGGTCGTGATTAACCGGCTACGTATCATGTTAAAAATGTAAAAAATCATATTTTTGACGATTTACGTATCTAATATTTTTACTTATCTTATACGTATATATTAAAAATGTAAAAATGCATATTTTTGGCGATTTGCGTATCTAATATTTGTACTTATCTTAATTAAAGAAACGAAGAAAATTCTAGAACTTGTAGGGGCTATAAATACCACGTCTTCTTACTCTTCTTTTCGTGATTCGTATACTGTTTTCTTTAGGTTTATTCGTTGTTTCTTTTGTCTTTGAATGTTTGCTATTATAAATTTATTTTTGGGGGTCGATCTTCTTTTGATTTCCGTATATTCATGTTTAATCGTCTCCATGCAACTGATTGTTCGTTTTTGTTGTCTTATTGTGTGTAGGTACCTTTTGGTGTGTTGTCGTCGTGGCATCGGAGTGTTCGTCGTGGCATCGGAATGTTCGTCGTGGCATTGGATGCATCGTTCCTTTGTGTTCGAGGTATATGTTACATGTGAATATTTAATAAAAGCGAGGTGAATTTTGGCTTCCAAGGCCTCTCATTCACTGTCACGTGATTAATTACCCCTTGCCCCTCCTTTTAAAAATTCGATGGTACCTTTTTATGTGTTAATCTTGTATTTCGTCTATAATAAGGCGTAATTACCCTTAATGAATCTAAATCGCAATTGGGTTGTTATTTGGATTTTCGAATTTTCGTGGTGGGCTATATCTTACTTTCGAAATATTAACCCTATTAATTAGATCATTTTCGTTTGGCCCACTAATTATAAAAACCCTAGACTACTTGTTTTTGGTCGTGATTAATCGGCTACGTATCATGTTAAAAATGTAAAAATTCATATTTTTGACGATTTACGTATCTAATATTTGTACTTATCTTATACATATATATTAAAAATGTAAAAAATGCGTATTTTCGGCGATTTGCGTATCTAATATTTGTACTTATCTTAATTAAAGAAACTAAGAAAATTCTAGAACGTGTAGGGGCTATAAATACCACATCTTCTTACTCTTCTTTTCGTGATTCGTATACTGTTTTTTTTAGGTTTATTCGTTGTTTCTTTTGACTTTGAATGTTTGCTATTACAAATTTATTTTTGGGGGACGATCTTCTTTTGATTTCCGTATATTCATGTTTAATCGTCTCCATGCAACTGACTGTTCGTTTTTGTTGTCTTATTGTGTGTAGGTACCTTTTGGTGTGTGTTCGTCGTGGCATCGGAGTGTTCGTCGTGGCATTGAAGTTGTGTATGCATCGTTCCTTTGTGTTCGAGGTATATGTTTCATGTGAATATATAATAAAAGCGAGGTGAATTTTGGCTTCCAAGGCCTCTCATTCACTCTCACGTGATTAATTACCCCTTCCCCCTCTTTTAAAAAAAATTGATGGTACCTTTTTATGTGTTAATCTTGTGTTTCGTCTATGAATTGGCGTAATTACCCTTAATGAATCTAAATCGCAATTGGGTTGTTATTTGGATGTTCGAATTTTCGTGGTGGGCTATATATTACTTTCGAAATATTAACCCTATTAATTAGATCATTTTCGTTTGGCCCACTAATTATAAAAACCCTAGACTACTTTTTTTTGGTCGTGATTAATCGGCTACGTATCATGTTAAAAATGTAAAAATTCATATTTTTGACGATTTACGTATCTAATATTTGTATTTATCTTATACATATATATTAAAAATGTAAAAAATGCGTATTTTCAGCGATTTGCGTATCTAATATTTGTACTTATCTTAATTAAAGAAACTAAGAAAATCCTAGAACGTGTAGGGGCTATAAATACCACGTCTTCTTACTCTTCTTTTCGTGATTCGTATACTGTTTTTTTTAGGTTTATTCGTTGTTTCTTTTTACTTTGAATGTTTGCTATTACAAATTTATTTTTGGGAGTCGATCTTCTTTTCATTTCCGTATATTCATGTTTAATCGTCTCTATGCAACTGATTGTTCGTTTTTGTTGTCTTATTGTGTGTAGGTACCTTTTGGTGTGTGTTCGTTGCTGCATCAGAGTGTTCGTCGTGGCATCGGAGTGGTGTATGCACCGTTCCTTTGTGTTCGAGGTATATGTTTTATGTGAATTGTGTTTGCCTAACACTACAAGAAAACACAGCTTTTGCGACTACCAAAAGAGTCCAAAAATAGTCGCAAATCAGTCATTTGTGACTATTTTAGGACTAATAAAAGTAGTCGCAAATAATTGGTCGCAAAATACAGTTATCGCATAATAGTCGCAAATTTACGACTATTGTGTGACAATATATTTTCGTCGTATATAAGCGACTATGTTGACACTGACATTTATAGTCGTTTATTAGCGATTATTTACATACTATTTTTTGAGTTGTACTATAGAGACAATTTTAAGACGATTAAATAGTCGTTTATTAGAGATTATTTTCAAACTCTACGAGGAGTCGTATTATCGAGAATACTTTGGTACAATTATATTTAGGACTGTTTTAAAAGTAGTCGCCAAAGAGTCACATATTGGCAACTATTTTGCCACTATTTTGTTCTTGTCGCTGTCGCAAATCAGTAAATTAGTCGCAAAAGAGTCACTTATTAGCAACTAATTGGCCACTATTTTTATATTCCTCTTCTCAAATCAGAAATTATATTTAAATTAAAAAAATCTAAAATGAAAATAAAAGTTTAAATTAAAGATTTAATTAACAGAAAACAGGATACAAAACATTTTTTTACATTTATAAATCCAAAACATTTATATATACAAAATGTAAAAGTTTTAACATGGAAGTGAATGGTTTGTGGCCGGTAAGTTGGCCGGTACGGTGGCTGGTGCGTTGGCTGCGGTGGATGCGGTGGCTCCTTGAGAAGCCGCCACATACGATGCAAACGCAGGATCCTTATCTTTGAAGAAGGAGAGGAACGACGCCAACTGAGTTTGAGCAAGTCGATGTTCCTCATCCCGTCGAGCATTTTCCGCTTCTTGTTCCGCGATCTTTTGATGAGCAGCTCGAAGTTGTTCTTGCATCTCAAAAATTGTGTTTGAGGAGGATGCATAACTACTACTGTCCTTACTCCTGCTGTTGAAGATTTCTCCAAGTTCCCCAAGTCCAAAAGGCTGTCCCTTGGTATCTGTTTCAGTAGACTAACACAAAAAAAAAAAAACTGAATCAGAAGACATGTTACAAAACTGACAAGGAAAGAAACGTTCAACACATGAGAAACATGAACCAGAAACGTAGAACACATTAGTCACAAAACTGACCAGGAAAGAAACAGAAAATGACCACATTGTTAGAGTATATAAACGAGACTAAAACTCTTCAATTTGGTGTTAAATCGAGTATAAGTTTTGATTTTGAAGCCACCCACAGGTCCAAAATTGCACTATAATTACAGAGAAACAATCAACAGGAAGAATCGATCCTAATACAGAATTCTCAAAATCCCTACTAAAGTTTTCAGCTTTCCAACAACAATTGAAATCTGTCTAATACATGAGTCAGTAAACACTGATTAACCACGGGAACAATGGAATTCAATTGCAAGAGTACCAAAAACAGCTCAAACCACAAAATCCATAAACAAGAAATCTATAAATCTCCACGAGAAAACAAGCAATCACAAAACAATGTTATTTTGGTATCTTTATCTGCAAATTGAGTCAAATGCAGATAAGAAAAGACTTTCTTTGATTCAGTTGGTAACATCTTGAAATCACTTGTAGAATGAGACAACAACAACAAAAGAATCAGAAGGTTGCATAAAAGCCAGAAGACACGCCTATTGCATCAAACATCAACAAAAGAAACAGAAGAACCACGATCACATGCCACAAAAAGAGTGCATCAAACAGCAACAAAAGAAAAATGACAGATTACCATAAGACAAGAAACTGAAAACTGAATGCATCAATAACAACAAAAAAAACCACGATCTGATTCAATGAGATTACCTTAAGACAAGAAACTGAAAACTGAAAACTTACCTAAACACTCAACTCATCATATTCAATCAGATTACAGCAACTAAAGACCTGTTAAACTAATTCTAAGAAGAGGAAGACTTACCTTAAGAAAGATGTCATTTTTTTGTTCAATGGCCAGGTTCTGCTGAGTTGATTGCTCTGAAGGTGATGCACCATCAACAGCCATTTCTGACATCCTCTCTTGGATATTCTTCTCATAAGTTTCAGCTACCTTTTTGGCCTTTTGATCAACAAAAGATCCTTCATGTCTTGTATGTGTTTTCATAAAGACTTCTCCAAGCGAGACAAGACGCCCTAATTCTTCCTCCTTAAATGATACAAAAACATATTAGTTATCTGAAATGCAATATATAAAACCAATGAATTAAAACGTTACCATTTCTTGTTGAACTTGCAGGTATGATTTCTGCCCGGATACGTGTTTGTGAGGACCAAGACCGCCACGGTCAGAGTTGCGGCATTGTGAGTAAGTAGAGCTCCTCTCAATTGCTTCTGGAGTTCCCCAATGAGTCACCATTTCTGCCCAAAGCGTTTCTCCTATCCAAGCTGGTCTCTCACCACTGTGTTTAGCTTGACTTACTATGCCTTTCATCAGTTTTTTGGCCCTTCTCAAGAAGTCTGCTTTCACCAGGTCAGTAATCCCCCTCTCCCAATTGTACTTCCGCTACACAACACAATAAATGTAAGTATCACTCAGTAACTAAATCAGATTACTATGTGCCTACTATACAATGAAAAATAACAATTATTACCGCAAATGTTCTGAAATATCTTTCTTGGATGTCTAAAGGCGTTTTACCCCAGCTATAATATGGACCATCGAACTTCCTCCGAAATATTCCAGCAATGACTCGAGACAATTTGCCTTTGTCCCGGTTAAACCTGTGACATAAAACAGCAAAAAGGTTAATTAGACTAAATGAATGAAACTGCAAATGAATGAAACTTACTACACTAGCAATGAAAAACGAAACTGAACAATGAAACTGCAAATGATAATCCAATTTCCATAACAATGCAACTCACTACCTAGTAATGAAAAACGAAACTGAACAATGAAACTGCAAATGATAATCCAATTTCCAGAACAATACAACTCACTAGATGGATGTCAAACTTTTACAGAACAATGAAACTCACTAGATGGATGTAAAACTTTTACAGAACAATGTTCTTACATATGCATAACCATCGACATCCATATGTTCTTACATATGCATCATTTTGTATTAATGAAACAGAAACAGCACAGCAAAATCAAACTGAAACAGAAACAGGACCAAAACAAGAGCAATCTACTAATAGAAGCAAAGCAAAATCAACCTGAAACAGGAAAAAACAGGACCAAACAACTAACAGAAGCTAAGCAACATCAAACTAGATATTCAAACTACCTACTAATGGATGCAAAATCAAAGATAGAATCGATCCTTACCATGTGTTCTGGACGTGGGGAATCGGATGTGGACTCAAGATTGGTAGATGTTCTCGGCCAAGAAGAGCCAACAAATCATATAACAACCGTTCGAAGTCCACTTCTGTCTCGGGAGAATTAAGAGCACGAGATTGTTGCTCTAGAATCTGAACCGGCTGCGGTTGATGTTGAGGATTCTGATAAAGAGACTGTTGTTGCTGGGGAATCTGATAGGGTTGTTGTTGATGGGAAATCTGATAAGGCGGAGGATAATGCAGGGGAGTCTGATAAGGCAGAGGTTGTGATGTCGGAGTCGCAGGTTGTGGCGTCGGAGGCAGCACAGTAGCGACTTCGGGCTGTGGATTAATGAATTGTGGCGCTTGTGTCGTCGGAGGAAATTGGGCTGGAATAGATGATGAAGGGGTAACCGATTCTTTCGCGGAAGAGGGCCGGTTTGAGGCGTAGGAAGACGAGTCGACACCTCTATCTGCTCTCCCACCGGCGGATAACCGGCCACCACCACTGCGGGAACTAGACTTTCGGCCACCACCGCCGCCGCGGAACTACTTGGTCTTACCTTGGGACCCATTGTCGTGAAGGGAATTTCCGAGAATGAGAGGTAGAGAATCCCGATTTAGAGGGTTCGGAGATAGGTGAGAAAGAGATGAGGGAGTTAAGTTTTCTCGACAATAGAAGGGGAGACGACGAGTTTCACTCTGTTATGAACGAAGGCGTCTCTAAATAGTCGCAAATCAGTCTCAAAGAAATATAGTCGCAAAACTGGTCGCAAATAAAAAAAAATAGGAGGGATAATGTTACCGCGTGTTAATTCAGCAAAATAGTTTGAAATGGTCGCAAATTAGTCATAAAATAGTCACAAAGTGCGACTATTTTGTGACTGTATTTAATAATTCATTACCCTATACCATAAATCCCAAAGTTTCATTCATTTTTAATAAAACTAAGACTATAAACTATCTCTTAACCTAAATCTAACACTAGAACTCTCCATACAACCATAAATTGTAATTTCAATCATTCTTAAATAAATACCCTAACTTATTACATGTAACACATATAGTCAATTTACTACATGTCTAAATAATATACAACCATAAGTTTAAAAATTTCAATTTAGAAATTTAAGATATTTAATAAACGTCTAAATAATATACAAAACATGTCTACATGTCTAAAAGTTTAGATTAACATGTTTAACATTCGATATTGTTGATTTTTTATTAAACAAAATCCATTGGAATTGCGAAATAGTTGCAAATCAGTCTGAATTTCAGGTGTTGGTAAGGAATTAGTCACAAAATCGTGGGTATTTTAAGACACTTACTTGACTATTACGAAATTGTTGAAAATATGTTTAAAAATTAAAGAATGGTCGCAAAATCGTGGGTAATTTAAGACACTTTTGTGACTACTGCTATATTTGTTGAAAATCCGATTCTGGAGAATCGAAACTCAGACCTCATTTTCAATCTGGAAGGACGTAACCAAGAGCCATTGTTTCTTACATAGACTTGTATATAAAGCATTGTGTCAAAACATTTCTATTATATTAGTTCCAACCAAATGTTACAAAACATACAAACACATATATAAATAAAACATACAACTATATTGCATCAAACAAATACAAACACATATATAAATAATTTTTTTTGCAACAAAACATACATGATATATAATTATATGATTACAAAGATATAAATTAAAATATTATTAAAATTCCTCATCTTCATCATTTGACGATGATAAATTACAAAGAAATTCGTCCTCTGCTACTGCGTCTTCGATCTCAAAATCAATTTTTTCGTAAGGCTGATTTCCCTCAACTAAAGTATCAATTATGATTTCATCAATTGTATCCGTGTTATCATCAATTGTTTGCTGCAATATAACCGGCTCTTTTTCGTTAAATTTTCCCTGAACACCATGTCTTGGATTTACTTTGAGAACTGTGAGCCACACCTTCCGAGGTCGTTTAATGTATGGGTATGAAAGATAACAAACTTGATCAGCTTGAGATCCTGTAAGTGGGCATAAAATTAGAAGTAGACACACACACACACACACACATATATATATACATACTTATCAAAACAAAAATTACCTAAAATAAAAGGTTTGTAATTTTGATATCTCCTTGATGATAGCATATCAACAATGCCTCCTTCTTGCATTCGGGTGCCTTTGCCAATCGTAGGGTCATACCATTCACAGTAGAAAAGTGTGATCTTAAAATTCAGAAATCGTGGATACTCGAGCTCTATGATCTTTTCCACAGTCCCATAAAAATCATCCTCTTGATCATATGCTTCAGAATAATTTTGTCCTCGAACACATACCCCATAATTCATTGTTTTTTTTTGTGATTCCGTGTTCTCGTGTGTGAAACAAATACCCTCTAGTAAAATACATAGGCCATGACTTCACTTTATTTTCGGGACCTTCCACTATTTCAAGAACCCAAGGAGGAAAATGTTCTTTACTTTTCATTGTATTCACCTATACATTTATATATATGCAAATATATTAAAAAAACAAATTCATAACTATTCTTTAATAATCAATAGATGGATATTAAATACGTACATATTGGCGAACCCATATATGAAAATCTGCATCTCTTTTCGAGTTGACCTCGTCATCAGAGAGTTCTGGATATTCAAATCGAATTTGCGCCTCCAACAATCTATAAGAAATAGTTAACTAATTCAATTAAATATTAAAGTTAATTAAAATATAACAATTACGTTAATGAACCATATATTACCTTTCAAGCGGCTAAAAATAGTCACAATTGCGCAAGACATATGCATGTGCACATTTATAATCTTTCTCAGTTAACCAAAATTCACTACTTTGGCCACTTGGACGACCTACTTCAGTGAATATATCTGGTACCGGTATAGGATATACCGGTAATTCACCTTCGTCATACCGACTTGACCTGCGAAATTATAATATTAATATTAACGTCTACAAATAGTCAAGACCTTCATTTTAGCTCGTATAATTACTGTTCTGATAAATAATCACCATCATAACTTCTTCTGCGAGCTGTAGAAATGTGCGAAGCAAAGTAGTGTTCTGAGAAATAAGATATCTCATCATTTATGTATGATTGAATTATTGATCCCACTGGATATCTTTTGTTCTTCGCCTTCCCTTTTAAACGTTTAAAAACCTTTCGAAGGGATACATCCACCTATATTGCACAGGACCACCAAGCTCCGCTTCGTAAGGTAGGTGTATTGGTAGGTGTTCCATCACATCAAAGAAAGAAGGTGGGAAGAGTTTTTCCAAATTACACAAAATCATGACAATGTTATCCTTCAAAACTTTGAGCCGGGTTTGATCCAATGATCTACTACTTAAGTCACGGAAAAATGCTCCAATCCCTACGACAATATGCCAATTATGCCACCCCCATAGCATCCACTTTATTTTCATGACCATTTCCACCGACTTCAGATGTTTTGGGTGGTTCTGCATGCCTTATACGCTCATATAAAACTTGTTCGCCAGTTAAAGATTGTGGTGGGTAGTCGTTCAATGCGTGCTTTCCCTTCAAAAAGTTTTTTTATTCTTCCGTAACGAATGACTTGCAGGAAGAAATCTTCTGTGACAGTCAAACCAACATGTCTTCCTACCAGCCGGAAGATAAAAAGCATTTGTATCATCCATACAAATAGGACACGATAGTCTTCTATGTGTCGTCCATCCCGACAACATACCATATGCTGGAAAATCGCTTATAGTCCACATTAGAACCGCTTTCAGGTTGAAATTTTGATCAAATGACACATCATATGCCCAACTACTCCGTTATACCATAACTCCTTTAACTCGTCGATCAATGGTTGGAGGAAAACATCAAGACTGGCTCGTGGATGATTTGGTCCGGAATTAAAAATAGTCATAAACAAATACTCAGTATTCATGCACATATCTGGCGGTAAGTTGTATTTGACATACCAAGAGGATCACATGCCACAACGAGTGATTTTTTGACATACCAAAACGGATTAAAACCGTCAGTACATAACCCAAGATATATGTTTCCCGTTTCTTCTGCGAACGTATGATGCAAATTTTGAAAATTCTTCCACTCCGCCGCATCAGATGGATGACACATTACTCCGTCTTTTGAATCATGCTCAGCATGCCATCTCATCGATGATGCAGTCTTCTCTGATTGGTACATTCGCTTCAGTTTGTCAGTGATAGGTAAATACCACATACGACTAAACGGGATTTTAGTTCGTCCCTCACTAGCCTTATATCTTGGTTTTGCACAGAACTTGCAATGCTCCAATTTCTCATCTTCTTTCCAGAAGAGCATACAATTATCTATGCATACATCAAAATGTATGGTACGGCAATCCTACCTTTCGCATCAAAGTTTCTATCTCGTAGTACGAACTAGGTGATTGATTACCCTCTGGTAAAACCTCAGTAACCAATTCAGACCATGCGTCCATACAGCTTTCAGCCATATTATGGTCTGACTTAATGTTCATGAACTGAGCAGCCAAAGATAACTTCGACAGACCTTCACGACAACCATCATAAAGTGAAGTATTTGCAGCATCTAACATGTCGTAAAACTGCTTTGCCTCTTGGGTAGGTTCTTCATGAACATGATCATATACACTATCATGTTCATGATGATACTCATGATGATTAAATGGCGTAGTACCATGAAATGCATCATTCACCATCCTAACATATACATTCCCCCCATCATACGTTGTTGGTTGATCTACATTAGCATAATGACTATTCGTTCGTCCTGATCCCCCAACCACATCATAATCTTCACACCATGTTCAGACCATACATAATCTCCTGGCATAAATTCCCTACTATGCAAATGCTTTGAAATTGTATTTCCTTGCAAAAATTTAGAATTTTGACATTTTACACAAGGACAGTGAAACCCCTACCTCCACTGCTTTGCTCTAGTGGTTGGCTATTAGCAAAATTCATGAACTTCTCCACCCCGCCAAGAATTCACTAGAGATATGATTTGTGTGTGGATCGATTCTATTATACATCCAATCTCTTGATGAATTCCACATTGTATTTTTTTGGATATGGGATTTTTTTTTTCGGATTTGGATCTGGGGTTTTTTTTTTGGATTTGGTTTTTTTTTTTGGATTTGGATCTGGGGTTTTTTTTTTTGACTCTGGTTTTTTTTGTACGTAGGTTTGAATGAATGATTTGTGTTAATGGGGAGGAGTGGTACGAGCGTTATATAGGCAAAACGTTTGTCACTGATTTGCGACTACTACAAAGTAGTCGCAAATGTACAACTATTTTGCCACTATTTTCCGATTAATTTGGGACTACTATAAGTTATCGCAAATGGTAGGTGTACCAACTAACTCCTACATTTTCCACGTTTTCTACCTACTTTTACCGACTAATGTCCAAATCAGTTGCAAATTTGAGACGATTAATTTAAGTTGCAAAACAATCGCAAATGTGAGACTAATATTCCAGACTAATACTAATAGTCGCAAATTAGAGACTACTGTTGCGACTACGTTTCCCACAAAAAAAACAGTCAAAAATTAGTCTCAAAGTCAGACCATTTTGCGACTAAATGAATGTAGTCTAGTATTAGTCGGATATCAGTCGTTTATTAGCGATTAATTGCCTACGAATAATTTTTGTCGTTAATTTGCGACTACTGTTCCTCTGCGACTTAAGTAGTCGCTTATTAGTCGCAAATAAGTCATAAAAGGGTCACTCAGTTTTGCGACTTTAGTTTGTGATTTCGGTTGTGTTTTCGGTTTGTGTTTTGGTTCTGTTTTGTGGATTTTATCATTTTTTGGGAGGTTTCCATTGTTTTGTTTTCCTTTTGCTTTTACTTTGGTTTGCTTTTATCCTTGGTTATGGTTGTTCTTCGTTATTAATTGTCCATTCCCTGATGATTATTGGGTTTTTTTTCATGATTGTAGGTTGATAAATTTCCGGTGATTTTAAGAACGGTGTGTGTGTGTCTCTGTTGCATGTTCGAACGAGGTATCTCTCTTTGCCTCTGTTTTTCGTGTTCCGAAGATACGATACAAAAGAGTCAAACTTTTGTCTTATGTAGTTCGGGCATAATATAAGGATATCGATTATCGTTTCTCTCGCACGATGGATTCATTGTTCTTGGCTTATTTGTTTCTTAATGATAGTTGTATATTTATTTTTTGCTAGGGTTTGCGTTTTGATTTAAATAATGACTTAGGTGCCTTATGCTTGAAGTTGTTACTTTTATTTATATACTTCTTGGTAGCTGTTTCTTCTAAGCTATGATCACTGATTTGATTCATGTATTTTAATCGAAGATGAGTAGGGTGTTTAAATCTTTGTATTTTTTTGGTCTATCATCATAGAAGAGTCTTATTTATAGTTTTTATCTCGCGCTTATTGCTCTGAGTCTTTTCCAAAATTTCATATTGTTGCAGGTTATGAAGCTCCCAAAAACTGGTGGCAAGCGGACGAAAGCTTTTAAATTTCATGTCTCAAACCGACTGGAGTTTGTTTCATTTTATTAAGTAGGTTTGTTGTTGTTTTGTTTAATTTGTTATCCTGATTTCTATTTGTTATATCAGCCATAACTACGAGAGCTGAAATTAACGCACCAGTTGGTCCCCAAACGTTCAATTTATCACACATATATAGATATAGATGGTCCTTGGCAAGGTTAGCATGGCTAGAATTGCCATGAGAAGAAGAATGGAGATTATTCGATCCAAACGTGCCTTGAAAAAACAAAGAAGGAGTTTAGGTTATGATTTTGTGTTTTGTATACTTGGTTTGTAGGTGGTATGTTAAATAATTGAATTTATTGTTATTGTTGCTTATTTGTTTTCCGTAGACTTATTAGACAAACCCGTGGATATCGATGATTTTTAATGCTTTGTGGCTACTAATTCTGACACCGACGAAGATGAGGGTCTGCGAATTACTCTATATTCCTAGGGAAGAGAATAATTCGGCTCGACGAAAACAACAAAGGCCAGTTAATTTAGCTAGGATTAATTCTTTAGCAATTCTCGGGAAAACTGAGAATGGTACTAATAGCAAATTTATATATGTTTCATATTTTGTTATGTGTTGCAAATGATGAGATTTGGTTTCATTGTCCAGGTTACTATGACGATATGTATCCATCCTACATATATTGCTTTTGTCATGCTTTTATGTGGTTCGAGGAACGTATAAACAAAAGTGTTGCGACCGCTACCCCAGTTTTTACGATGTGCTGTCATAAAGGAAATGTTGATCTACCACTTCTTAAATCGCCTCCAAAAACACTATTGAAGTTATTGTATAACCGCAGTTATAGGAGGACCCATTTTCGTGAATTCATAAGAGCCTACAACATGATGTTTTCATTTACATCTCTCGGTGGCAAGATTAATAGCGCCATCAACAATGGTGCTGGTCTGTATCTATTTCAGCTATGTGGTGAGAATTATCATCGTATCGGTGACATTTTCCCAGCTGCTGGCAAGCAACCAAATTTCTTGCAGCTATACACCCACGATACCATAAATGAGATAGCTAATAGACTGAGTGCTTACGGGTAATTATTTAGTTTTATGTTTTTTTTGGTTTGTACAAGTTTGCATAATTCGATAATTTTAATAAGAAATTGTATAATTTGTTTTTCCTTACTGTGACAACTGGATGTTCGGAAAAACTTAGGTCTGATATTGTGAGGCTTTTAACAAGAATGTTGGATGTTCATAATCCTCATGTCAAAGCGTTTAGGTCCGCACGGGAAAGATTTGTCGATAGTGGTAATACTCAAGGTTATAAATTGGTGCTTGCTGCTAGAAGATCTGCTGATGGGAGAATTCATAACTTACCAACCGAGAAAGATGTAGCGGCTTTGGTGTCTGGGGATTTTAGTATGGCTGCTGATAAACGAGATATAGTTCTTGAAAGTAGGACATGAAAGTTACAACGAATAAGTGAGCTACATTCGGCTTATTTGCCTTTGCAATATCCATTGTTGTTCCCATATGGTGAGGATGGATTCAGGCTAGGAATTGATATTGGGTTCGTTGATACCGCTGGTAGGAAGCGTACGATTGTGACGATGCGTGAATTTTTTGCATTTCGCATTCAAGAGAGATATGGTGAATCTCCATTTATTATGATGTCTGGCAGATTATATCAGCAGTTCGTGGTGAACGCATATACCATGATAGAGCCTAATAGACTTCGTTATATTTGGCATAATCAAAAGAAACTCAGATGCGATAACTTTGATAAGATTTAACGAGCAGTTGAGAAAGGTGATTGTAGTCTGGCCGGACAAGAAAGACGGGTCATTATACCGTCATCGTTCACTGGTAGTAAGAGGTATATGATGCAGCATTATCTATACGCGATGGCGACGTGCAAATATTATGGCTATCTAAATTTTTTTTATTACAATCACTTGCAACCCGAAGTGCCCTGAAATAACGAGATATTTACAAAAGCATGATTTGAAGACTGAGGATCGTCCGGATATTTGTTGTAGAGTTTTCAAGGTGAAACTCGATAATCTTGTGCATTATCTAACTAATGACAATGTCCTAGGTCGTGTTAGCTCAGGTAAGAACTTAATTGTACGTTCTAAGTATGTTTATGTTTAGCTCTTATTACATGTGGTTATTTGTGATATACGTTCTAATATTGAGCTTCTTTCGGTATAGAAACTAATTGTATTAAATACTGGATAAGGTTATTATAATTTCGTATTTTATAACGATATTTGCTCGGGATGCCTTTTATCGCATTTAGGCGTGGAAATATAAAATTATTTTGTATTTATATTATTATCCATGTTGAGTTGCTTTTGATAATCGCAGATAACACGAGTTTGCCTAACTCCGTTTTTATGCTTTGTCTATTTTCAGCAATGTATACCATTGAGTTTCATAAAAGGGGATTGCCGCATGCTCATATGGTTGTATTCTTGCATCCTAATTCTAGGTTGCCTACGGATGAGGACATTGATAAATTTATATCGGCCGAAATCCCTGATAAGGATTTAGATCCCTATTTGTATGAAATTGTTGGCGATTTAAAGATCCATGGGCCATGTGGTGAGGCCAATCCAAAAAAACGTTTGTATGAGCGATAGGAGGTGTACTAAATTTTATCCAAAGTCGTATAGTACAGTTACGAAGATCGATGATGCTGGATTTCATATTTATACACGCCGGGACAATTCGTGAACTGTGCTGAAGAAATGTTTCGAGTGTGACAATAGGTATGTTGTACCTTACAATGAAAAGCTTTTGAGGCGTTATCGCGCTCACATTAACGTCTAGTGGTGCAATCAGACGAGGTCAATCAAGTACCTATGTACATATATAATCAAGGGTCCAGATTATGTTAGGGCAGCCATTGAAGATGAGGATGGTAACCCCGTTATCTCCGAAGATGAGGTTGAGAATTATTATAATTGCATGTGTTTCTCTTAAATTCTTTATGTTGATGCTCACCACGTTTTCAAAAATTATTCTATATTTGTTTTGTCCGGTGTGACGATTGTGTTGTTGGGATTGTAGGTATATTTCGGCTTGTGATGCCACCTGGAGGATTCTTGCTTTTCCTACGCACTATCGAACTACTCCGGTTGTTAAACTTTCATTTCATCTTCCTGGTCAGCAATTACTTATATATCACGAAGATGACTATGTTGATGACATTCTGAATAGACCATCGGTAGGTTAGTCTAATTTCTTAGCTTGGATGGAAGCCAATCGAGAATATGCATTGGCACGTACATTAACTTACGCATATTTTTTGACAATGTTCGTCTAGGTTACGGAACTCAGGGTATGGAAAGTTCGTCATCAAGGTTTTGCCATAGGCAGGCTTACATATGTACCACCGTCTTTGACATACGCATATCACCTGAGGATTCTGCTAAACGTCGTCAAAGGGCCTAGAAGTTTTGATGAGCTTAAAATGGTTAAAGGTGTTCTATATGCTACATTACGGGAAGCATGCTATGCCCTTGGTTTGTTAGACGATGATAAAGAATACATTGAGGGAATTAAAGAAGCAAGTTTTGGGGGTTCAGGAAAGTTCTTACGTAAACTATTTGCCATTATGCTACTTTCGAGTAGTGTGGTAGTTCCTATCAACGTCTGGAATGCTACTTGGGAATTATTAACCGAATATTTCGTATACATGCTAAGGCGCAAAGAGAACAATAATAATATGATCGTTTTTAACCCCTTCTTTATTTTTTATTTTTGTTTTTAATTTTGTGTCTAACTTTCGTTTTAAACAGGTCTGGTAATAAGCGAAGCCCATTTGAAGAATCTTGCTTTTTCAGAGATTGAAAAGTATCTGCGGAGGAACGGTCATTCTTTGTCTAATTATAAAAAATCGATGCCTGTCTCGGACGATATTGCTCGGTATATGAACATTAACCATTTTTTACTTGATGAGCAAAACTATGATTGTGATAAACTGGCTGCTGATCATGCGAGGTTGTTCTCTACAATCACCGATGAGAAAAGACGTGTTTACGATGCGATAATGTACGCGGTTAATGGTGATACCAGTGGTTTCTTTTTTGTCTATGGTTATGGTGGGACAGGAAAAACATATTTGTGGAGTGTTTTGGGTTATGCGCTCTGGTCTAAAAGCCGTATAGTCCTTAATGTTGCATCGAGTGGGATAGCTACATTGTTGCTGCAGGGGATCGAACGGCTCATTCTAGATTTGGGTGCCGATCGTTGTCAACGAGTATACCTTGTGCTCGTTAAGTGATGGGTCGCACCAATCAGAATTACTTGAAGCAACTAGCCTTATTATTTGGGATGAAACTCCGATGATGAGCAAACATTGTTTCGAGACGCTCTACCTGACTATGCGTGATATATTAAAGTGTAATAAGATATTTGGTGGTAAAGTGGTTGTTTTGGGCGGAGATTTTAGGCAGATTTTACCTGTTATTTTCGGCGGTAATCGCTCGGAAACTATACTGGCGACTATGAATTCTTCTCCTATTTGGTCTGATTGCAAGGTTTTGGAGCTAAAAATGAATATGAGACTTCTTCGTGGCACTGGTAATGTTGTCGATCAAGGGTTAAGAGATTTTGCAAAGTGGATATTATATATCGGTGATGGAAAAATTAATGAGCCCAATACCGGAGAAGTTGAGATCGATATCCCATCAGATTTATTGATAACTGAAGATGGTGAGCCCGTGAAAAATATTGTAACAGAGATTTACGGTGGAATGTATGCAATGACACATGACCCTAAATTTTTTCAAGAAAGGGCTATTATGAGTCCCCGTAATCAAGATATTGATGTTATAAATGATTTTATGTTGTCAAAGCTCGCATGTAATTTTAGTGTGTTTTTGTGAGTATTTATGACTTTTGGATTCCATTCGATATAACTTTTTAAATTTTGAATCCAAGTGTTAAGCATGAATATCTTAGTTCTGATAGCATTGATACTTCAGACACAAGCAAGATCGATGATATGGTTTATACTCAGGAATATCTAAACAGTATCAAGGTGTATGGTCTACCATATCACTGTTTAAAGTTGAAGATTGGTGCCCCGATCATGTTGCTTAGGAACATTGACCCTCGATGCGGTTTATGTAATGGGACAAGATTGCTTATTACTCAGTTGGCAAAACATGCTATCGAAGCTAGCCTTATAAGCGGTGATAAAGTCGGCAAAAAGGTACTCATACCTATAATGTTTGTTTCGCATTCGGAAGCAAGGTACCCCTTTAGAATGTGGCGTCCTTTAGAATGTGGCGTAGACAATTTTCCATTGCTATAGCGTTTGCTATGACGATAAATAAAAGTCAGGGTCAAAATCTGAAAAAAGTTGGGTTGTACTTACCTAGGCATGTGTTTTGTCATGGTCAGCTTTATGTTGCTGTCTCTAGAGTTATGTCAAGGGAAGGATTGAAGATTCTAATTACCGATTCGAATGGTAAACCACAACGTAAGACAATGAATGTTGTCTACAAAAACGTGTTTCAAAATATCTATAAGAACTCGCGTTTGTCGTAGTTTTATTTTTTTGTGACTTTTACACACTTCATTGGTTTTGTTTTGTTTTTGTTTTTAGTTTATTGATTGATATTGGTCATTTGTTGTTGCTCTATTTTCAATTTGTTGATCTCTATACATGTTTTATTTTTATTTAGTTTTAGATAGTTAATATTTGTGTTGTTTTTATTCGGTTTTGAGATATTAAGGCGCAAGTTAGACACCTAGTTGACTAAAATAGGAAAACAAAGAAGGTTGGAGTCATCGACACCTTTAAAACGGGACGAGATAAAGTAGAGTCATAGACTCTTTACAAAGTGGAAACAAAAACAAAGTGGAGAACTGGTCTTTCTAAAGGCTCGTTCCATTATTTGAACAAGCAAATGAATTAAAAGAAAGAAGTCATGTGACTTCTAAATCAAATACTTTCTGTTTGGTGACTCTGGTCTTGTTGACTTTCTCAACATCAACTTGTCTTCTTCTTTACTATGCATCTCGCCTTTATTACTTTGCATTTCAGCTCTGCCCATGACTGGTATCCTATCAATACTTCCACGGTCCAAAAGAACCTTGTCCTCAAGGTTCATAGTAAAAAGAGGAAAACTGGATTGAATCTGATGCGACTTCTCCCATGTTGCCTCATCAAGTGGTAACTTTTTCCACTTAATTAACACCTCCGTGAGCTCCTTAGACCCTCTGCGAACTTGATGTTTGGACAATACCTCCTCGGGGATGAGCTGGAACAACTCATTCTTCTTCAGCGGTGGAAGCTGAATTGAAACATGTTATTCTTCACTGATACGCTTCTTCAAGAGTGATACGTGAAATAATGGGTGAATATGAGACCCCTCTGGCAACTTTAAACGATACACAACCTGTCCAATGCGTTTCTCAATCTGAAATGGCCCGAAAAATCTGTTTGCGAGTTTCTGAGATGAACACTTGAACACTGATTTTTGCCGGTACGGTTGTAGTATAAGAAACCCCATTCACCCACTTCGAACTCAACATCTCATCGCTTGCGGTCCGCCATTTGTTTCATACGATTGTTAGCTGGTTGGAGATATTGCTTCAATTCTGCCAACAACTCATCTATGTCCTGCAATTGTTCATCAATTTCTTCCCCCATAGAGGAGCCGATTTTTTACCTTGGCATTAGAGGATGCCACCGACTATACAAAGTTTCGAACAGTGACATGCCGGTGGAGGAATAAAAGGTGGTGTTGTACCAGAACTCCGCCCAAAGAAGAAGATCGCTCCATTGCTTTGGTCGATGTTGAACGAAACAACGGAGAAATTGCTCGATACACCGGTTAACGACTTTCGTTTGGCCATCAGATTGAGGATGGTAAGCCGAGGACATACGGAGAGTCGTACCTAAACGTTTCCACAGCTCTTGCCAAAAGTTTCAGAGGAATATGGGATCACGCTCGCTGAGGATGGACTGTGGGATTCGGTGATGACGAACAACAAAATTGATGAAGCGTGTAGCCACATGAGATGCTGTGTAAGGGTGAGTCAAAAGAATGAGATGTGCAGCCTTACTTAAACGATTGACCACCACCATGATTGTCGTATGATTGCTGGATCGTGGAAGTCCATCAACAAAATCCATTGACACATCTTCCCAAAAACGATTTGTAATGGGTAAGGGTTAAAGTAGACCTGCCGATGAAAGAGTATGCACCTTCGCTCTCTGACAAGTATCACAGCGAGAGACATAGTCATTGGTAATCTGATGCATCGAGGGACAATAAAATTGATGAGACATGCGTTTAAAGGTGCGTAAGACTCCGGAGTGACCTCCCATGGTTTTATCGTGGTGCTCGCAGATGAGGTGATCAATGAGTGGTGAGTTGGGCGGAATAACCACACAATTATTATAGGATAAGAGACCGTCCTTCCACAGCATCCTTGGTTTTGCTGTGGCTAAGGCGCCATTTCGAATGAGATAGGGATATGTCGCTGCAAGCTTACAGAGATCATCCTAGAGAGACACTGACGAGACATAAATGGTGTTGAGGATTGGGCTGTCGGGACTACGTGACACGTCTGCTGGTGCGTTAGCCTTTTCAAGTTTGTAGACAATCTCGTAGTCATATCCAACAAGTTTTCTCATCCAGCAAATAACGAAGACTACACTGATCGGTCTGAATGGTGAATCGGCGTCCAAGTACATACGCTCTCCATGTACGGATGGCGACTATGATTGCCAATATCTCACTTGCATATGTCGACCACATCTTCTTAGCAACACCCAACAATATGCTCATAAACGCAATAGGTTGGTCGTTTTGAGAGAGAATAGTGCCGATACCTTCACCTAAAGCGTTAGTTTGAATGACAAATGGTTTCGCGAAATCCGGCAAGGCCAACGTCGGAGTTGTCGTCATCGCTGTTTTGAGCTGTTTAAACGCCTCGTCTGCCTCTGCATCCCACATAAACAATCCTTTGCGTAAACGTTTCGTCAGTGGTCTAGCAATTAGACCATAATCTTTCACAAACTTCCGATAGTAACCCGTCAAACCCAAAAATCCATGCAACTCGGTGACTGTTGTTGGAACTGGCCGATTGAGCATAGCTTGGATTTTTGTAATTATGTGGCCGAAGTATTCCAGCTTATGTTTCTCAAAATCACATTTCTTGAATTTGACCGACAGCTGATTTTCTCGCAGTAATTCAAACACCTCATGAACATGGGTTAGATGGGAGTTCCAATCAGGGCTGTATACGAGGATATCGTCGAAGAAAACCAAGACTGATTTGCGCATCAACGTTCGAAATATCATGTTCATCAGTGCCTAAAATGTTGATGGCGCGCTGCATAACCCAAACGACATCACAAATACTCATAGTGCCCGTTGTGCGTTCGGAATGCCGTCTTGGAAATGTCAGGAGGATGCATTCGGACCTGATGATACCCGGCAGTGAGATCAAGCTTTGTAAAATATGCTTCTCTGTGTAATTCATCTAACATATCGTCGACGGTGGGAATAAGAAAGCGGTCTTTGATCGTGGCTGCATTTAGAGCTCGGTAATCTGTGAAAAATCTCCATGACCCATCTTTCTTCTTCACGAGCAACACCGGAGAAGAAAACGGACTCCAACTTGGCCGTATGATACCCGATTTTAGCATATCCGTCACTTGCTTCTCGATCTCTTCTTTTGGAAATATGTGGTAACGATATGGCCATACGTTGATAGGATCTGTTCCCTTCTTGAACGTAATCCAATGCTCAATTTCCCGATGTGGCGGCAGACCATCTGGAATCGTGAACAAATTGTTGAATTCCTGGATTAAAGCTTGCAAATCTTATGCGACATGCGCCAATGGTGTTTCTGTTTCAGCGAGGTAAGAGCATCTCCATTCCTAAACCCTTTCATGGGTTCTTAACATTATTTTAATAATAAAATTTGGATTGTTTAAAAATTAAGAACTCCATCAATTTTTGAGTGTCCAATGGTGAACCTTAAGTAGGGGTTCTTAAAAAAAAAAAAATTTAGAATATCATTTATTTTAAATATAAATTATATTTATAATAATTTTAAACATACAATATTTATAAAATCAAATTTATATTGCATTACATGAAATTTAAAACATACAAAAATATATATATTGAAAAAACAGTTTAGTTGTAATCTAGAGGGTTGCCAAATTTGTGCCATATATGCTCAACTAAATCAGCCTTCAATCGTTGATGTATTTGTCTATCACGAACTTGATTTCGAATGCCGATCATATTGCCGAGATTTGTAGGCATATCTGTAGAATACGTCATATCCACTTGTGAAGTTCTGCTTCTTTCTCCTTGTTGGAATTCTGATACATCAAACTGAGTGTATCCATCTCGTTCGTTTTCTACTATCATATTGTGTAGTATGATACATGCTCTCATGATCTTTCCTATTTTTACCTTATCCCAAATAAGAGCTGGATTTTTGACAATAGCAAACCGAGCTTGTAAGACTCCAAAAGCACGCTCGACATCTTTACGGACAGCTTCTTGATATGTTGCAAATAAGGATGCTTTTGGACCTTGAGGAATTGGAATAGATTGGATAAAGGTTGCCCATTTAGGATAAATTCCATCGGTGAGGTAGTACGCCAAATTATACTCGTGTCCGTTGACCAAGTAATTCACTTTTGGAGCTTTACCTTGTAATATATCATCAAAAACTGGTGAGCGATCAAGAACATTGATATCGTTTAAGGTACCTGGAGGTCCAAAAAACGCGTGCCATATCCAGAGATCCTGTGACGCTACAGCCTCTAAGACGATTGTCGGTTTTCCTGATGCACGTGTATATTGCCCTTTCCAAGCGGTAGGGCAATTCTTCCACTCCCAATGCATACAATCGATGCTTCCTATCATCCCGGGAAATCCGCGTATCTCTCCAATATCGAGTAGTCGTTGAAGATCTTCTGGTGATGGTCTTCTTAGGTACTCATCTCCGAACAAATATATTATTCCTTCAACGAAATTTTCCAAGCATGAAATTGCAGTACTTTCACCGAGCCGTAGGTATTCGTCAACTGCGTCAGCCGCACAACCATATGCCATCATACGAATTGCTGCTGTACACTTTTGTAGTCCAGAGAGGCCAAACCTTCCGATAGCGTCTCTTCTTTGTTGAAAGAATGGAACTTCATGGGAGAGTCGATCTATAATACGCATGAACAATGGCTTATTCATTCTAAAACGGCGTCGAAATATATGAGGAGGGTATGTTGCATCTTCACTGAAATAATCGTTCCATAAGCGGTTGTGGCCTTGTTCACGTTCTCTTTCAATATATGCTCGTTTCTTCTTTGGCTTTGTTGCTGCATGACGATCAAGAACGGCGTCGAACATATTGTCGAATTTTTTATCGAAGAATTCATCAAAACTTTCATCAAGCGGTCCGTCGAAAGCATTGCTTGAAGAAGATGCCATAAATTTTTTTTTTTTTTTTTTGGAGAAAACAAGAGAATAGTTGGAGTTTGATAGAGAAATAAAAGAAGAGAAGAGTTGGAGTTTGATAGAGAAATAAAAGAAGAGAAGAGTTGGAGTTTGATAGTGAAATGAAAGAACGGTTTTGAAAACATATATATATAGGAAATCCATGATCGATTGTTTTACAACACTTATGTGGTTTACAATATTTTGTGGTTTACAATACTACAAAACAAAACCAAAATGGACTCATACACTGATCAATAAAACAACACAGGCCCGTGATCTCTTGGCCTTCCCTTTTTTTTACAAAACCCGTGATCTCTTGGCCTTACCCTTTTTTTTACAAAACCCGTGATCTCTAGTATTGACCTTCACCTCTTTTTACAAATCCCGTGATCTCTATCTTTGGCCTTCACCTCTTTTAGTGCCTCCATCTCATACAAAAAGACACGAAGCAGAGCATTATCAGAACAAAGAACAACATATTAGCTTGTAACATAGACCAGCTTGTAACAAAGAACAACAAACCAGCTTGTAACATATAACAAAGAACAAAAAATCAGCTTGTAACATAGACCAAATAACAACAAACCAGCTTGTAACATAGAACAAATAACAACAAACCAGCTTGTAACATAGAACTTGTAAACTTTGTCCAAAGAACAACATACCGCAAACTTGTAAACTAGAACAAAGAACAACATATTAGCTTGTAACATAGACCAGCTTGTAACAAAGAACAACAAACCAGCTTGTAACATATAACAAAGAACAAAAAATCAGCTTGTAACATAGACCAAATAACAACAAACCAGCTTGTAACATAGAACAAATAACAACAAACCAGCTTGTAACATAGAACTTGTAAACTTTGTCCAAAGAACAACATACCGCAAACTTGTAAACTAGAACAAAGAACAACATATTAGCTTGTAACATAGACCAGCTTGTAACAAAGAACAACAAACCAGCTTGTAACATATAACAAAGAACAAAAAATCAGCTTGTAACATAGACCAAATAACAACAAACCAGCTTGTAACATAGAACAAATAACAACAAACCAGCTTGTAACATAGAACTTGTAAACTTTGTCCGAAGAACAACATACCGCAAACTTGTAAACTAGAACAAAGAACAACATATTAGCTTGTAAACTAGAACAAAGAACAACATACTTATGACAACATATCAGTAATTAGCTTGTTCTTTAGCGCCATTTCTATATCAGAAAGTGGCTGTGTTTTTGCAAGGAGGCTGTCAAGTAACTTATTCTTAGAAAGCTTCTCTTTCATTTCCAAATCCTTTTGCTTTATCTCCCACATGCTCTGTAACACCAACAGTTCCTCTCCCTGACGGCTACAATTATTCTTAGCCGCTTTCTTTGATGCCTTAACACCAGCCGGACGACCCATTGATACATCCTCTCCCTGGCTTTCTGGTTGGGAGCTTGAAGACTGTGCTGAACCCTCTTCAAGCTTTCTTCTTTTTGACCTTGCACCATCTTTAACAGAAGAAGTTGAACACCATTTCTGGTCATGGCGAAGCTCCCTCCATGCATGATCAAGTGTGAACTTGATCCCGTGATCATTGAAAAATATTTCATGAGCTGCTTTCATAACATCATTCTCATTCTGGCCGCTTGATTGCTCTTTCATTGCAGCCTCATAGCATCCAACGAACTTGCATACTTGGTCATTTATCCTCCCCCACCTTTGCTTACAGTGACTGGCCTCTCTATTTTGCTCTCCAACAAGCTGTGGACTTGAGTTAAAGTACGCTTGAATGCGTTTCCAAAATGCTGCTGCTTTTTGCTCATTCCCAATAACCGGATCCTTGCTGGTGTTCAACCATGCACTGATGAGAACAACATCCTCCTTCGGTGTCCATTTCCTTCTTTCTTTAGGCGCCTCAACACCTAGGCTTGGATCATCAGAACATTGTCTACTTAACAAAGGGACTTCTGATGATCCAACTTTTATACTAGGCAAGTAACTCTCATTAACTAGTTGACTAGTTAAGAGGTTTACAAAGCCTGGAGTGTGACTATATGGGTTCGTAGAATCCATATCCTAGTTTGAGTGTTTAGTGGTTTAAGTGTTTAGTGGTTTAAGAATCCATATCCTAGTTTGAGTGTTTTAGTGTTTTTAGCAATTGTGTTTAAGTGTTCGCAGCAATATATAAGCGATTGTGTTTAAGTGTTTTTAGCAAGCAAACATTGATCACAAGACCTTTACCTAACAAAAGCTAACAAGCATTGATCACAAGACCTTTACCTAACAAAAGCTAACAAGCATTGATCACAGAGACCTTTACCTAACAAAGCTAACAAGCATTTATCACAAACCCTATCTAACCGAGAAATATGATCAAAATGTTAAACAAAGAAGCAAAACAAGCATTTATCACAAACCCTATCTAACTGAGAAGACATTTACCAAACACACAGCTAACAAGCATTTATCAAATACAGATGCGTTCACTCTCTAGATGTACAGAGCACTTAAATCTAATCAACACCAATATGATTTAACACTTAAAGTCTAAGGCAGAAGAATATTATTTCTCCAATAGAACATCCAGAACCAGACAAGTACTAATTAAGCATCTCAATAAACTTCCATTGTAGATCAAAAAGGTGACAGACAAGTACTTACATGCCAATAAGAAGAAGAACATATGGAAGTTGAGCTGTCTTCTCATAATCCATTACAAACAGAGTATGAAACGCCATAATCTCATAATCCAAAGTTCCTGCAAAACAATCATTCCAAAAATGTTAACCAGAGAAACCCATTTGAGAAAAACCCTCAGTAAATCGATGGAGAGCAAACATTTGAGATATAAACCCTAAAGCACCGAGAATTGAAGATTAAAGTAGCTCTTAATCAATGTATATAATCAAGGGTCGGCGATAAATTCGATTGATAACGAAAGATTGTTCTCCAATTTGCAAGATAAACTCAAAAATTCACAATAAAAAACCCATACTCATTACCTTCTATTTGCTGCTCCATCGACCATAAGATCCATTTGCTGCTCCATCGGCCATGAGATCCATTTGCTGCTCCATCGCCGATCTCCTCCTTGATTCACAACTACGCCTCCTTCGTCCACCATAATCAAGAACAAGAAAGCTGAAGAAAATTCGTGATGGATTTCAAGAAAACAGGAACTTTTTTAGGAAAAGGAGGATCGATCGAGGTATGTATATGTGTTTATTGCAGACACACGTCAGCGGTGAAGAGGAAAGAAAGAGGTTGAAGAAAGAAACAAAGAGAAGCAAAGGTTGGAAAAATTTGAGAAGCAAAGGTTGGAATTTTTTGAGGAAAAGGAGGATCGATCGATTTGGTTTGCGACCTCTCGATTTGCTGCTCCATCGCCGATCGCCATGTCTCTCTCTCTCCAATTCTCCGTCGACGAGATAAATGGATTTGGGGAAATTGGTTTTGCCCCAAAAAAATGTCCAAACCAATTATATCAGTACACGTGTGTTTAAGAAGCGGTTCTTAGATCAGATTTTTAAGCATCGGTTCTTAGCTTTTAATTATATTTTCATTTATTTTAAATACTATTAATATCTAAGAACCCCTCTAAAAACCTTGCGTTGGAGATGGTCTAAATCGCAAAGATATAATGACCTTGTCGGGCTTCTTTTTATAATTCATGTGAATCAATGGGCTTAATAAATGTTGCTTTAAGCCCACGAAGGATATGGACTTCTCCTTCCTATTTAATCTCCATAATCTGGACCCGTCAATCACAAGTTACTGGGCCTAAAGTTTCAAGCCATTTAGCACCAAAAACCAGATCCAAACCCACCAATGGAAGCACGTGCAGCGTCATCGTGAAAGTGGCGTCACCAATTCTAACCGCTACGTCATCGTATCGACCTCCACAATTCAATGGTGCTACGTTGGCGACGCGAACCAGAAACGGAGAAGTCAGTGTCATCGTCAATCGGAGTCACTGCGTCGCTTTCACGCTGATAAAATTGTGGGTCGACCCACAGAGCCGTGCCTAGAGATACGGATCCCGTAAGCGGTGTCAAAAAAATACCTCAATTAACCATCATCGTCCAAAATTCATATAAAACATATTCTAATCTAAAATTATAAATCATACTTTCTTAAAGTTGATAAATTAGTCAATTATTTGAGTTTTCGTTTATAATTTACTTTAAATCACAATATTAGATGAAACAAAATTATAATGAAAAGTATTTAACAAATATCAAATAACTTTTCATTATGTGATTGCCGAAAAAGAAGAAGAAGAGAGTTGAAGAAGTTTTCAAAACTTCAACGAAGAAGAGGGGAGTTGAAAATGTGATTTTGAAAAACAAAAATTTAATTTGTTTAATTGTTTAGATGGTTGTGTATGCTGCCCTAATATTTTATTGTGTTGTAAAATTAATTTAAAGAAAAACGTTTTTCTTTTCAAACTACACTATACGTGTTTAGTCCACGCCTAGTTGAGTTTTGTCAAAAGACATTAAACTTCATTTTCTAAATAAAAGACAATTATATATGCAAGCTGAAAAATGTTTTGAAAGACATATACAAACAAAATATTAAGTTTGAAACATAATTTTGTTTTCTTTTTCCAATCTAAATCACAAATCAAACTAAATCTAATATTAGATGAAGTAAAATTATAATGAAAAAAATACTCAATAATTAGCAAATACTTTTTGATAATGTGGTGGTTGTGAAAGAGGAAAAAGATAGTTGAAAAAATCTTTCGAATTTTAATAAGAAGAGAGTAGAAAATGTGATTTTGAGAGTAAAAGTTTATTTTTTTCTAATTTGTTTAGGTGGCTATGTGTGTTGCCTTAATATTTTATTGTATTGTTAAATTATTTTTTAATTAGTTGTTAATTTTATATCTAAAAACGTTTTTAAGTTGACCCAAAAAAGGTTTTTATTATTATTAATGTTAAATACTAATAAATTGTGCCCTTCAATTTTTTAAAAATACTAAGCCCGTAGGCCAATGTTTCTTTTTTTTACCCATAGTCACAGATACTATCCACAAGCGCCAATAATCCAGTTGTGCCAATCTGTGTGTGAAGTCGAATGGTTGTCGGAGAATCCCAGCCGGTTAAGAGGTGAAGGGTAATCTCCGGCGACTGTGCATCTTCATCTGGTGGGTCGCCGTTGTCATCATCACCATCATGTTCACTCTCCATGATGAACAAATGCGATTGCTTGCATGTTCACACTCGGCACCGCCGTTTGTCTATCGCTGGTTGGATGTGAAGCCGGAATTGTTGCTCGTGAATTGCCAATTGAAGACTTAGTCTTCTCGTAGATGTATGAGCATATTCCCACTTTTAGTTTCCACTTCCTGTTTTGTAAGAATCATAAGGATTCCACTTCTTTGCTTTCTTATTGTAATCGTCCTATTTAAGGACCCATAAAATAATGAATAAAGGAGACAAGTTTTCTGTAATCTTTTGTGTTTGTTAAACATTTATCATTTGTGTTTTGGGACCTCTATCAAGTGGTATCAGAGCACGTCTTTATTTTGATCCGGACCACAAATTGTGGTGTCAAAACTGCATCTATCTTTCATTTTGTTTTTGATCCGGACCACGTTGTGGTATCAAAAACACTCATCTTCCACCTAATCATCACCCTCGTCATTCACCATTCCACCGAAAAATTCAAAAAAGAAAGCTATAAGCAAACCCTTGAACGAGACCACATCACATGTGGTAACATGGATGGCGGCGAGTAACAAAGATAGAATTGATGTACTCGAAGCCAGCATAAGACAAATCGCCAGCAACTCCAACAAATCGCACTGATTAGTTCCGATCTAAATTTGTGAAGCTTGAATTTTCACTGTTCTTGGGAGGAGATCCGATCAATTGGATAAGCAAAGTGAAACAGTTCTTTTTGTACCAAGAGACACCGGAAGAGCATCGTGTCCAATATGCTTCTTACTATCTCGATGACAAAGCAAACGAGTGGTGGCATGCTATATCAAGGGCGTTGGAAGAAGATCAAACTGAGATCACTTGGGACGTGTTTATAGACGAGTTATGGACTCGTTTTGGGCCGAAGGACTGCAAAGATTTCGATGAGGCCTTATCTAAAATTCAACAAAGCTGCAGTTTTCGAGAGTATCAAAGAGAGTTTGAGTGTCTTCAAAACAAAGTTCATGGCTGGACTCAAAAGGCATTGGTGGGAATGTTCGTGATATACTCTATATTTTACTGTTTTATTATGGATTTTAGTATTTTATCTAAGCATTTTTATTCGGGTTTGTGTTTTTTGAGTTAGTTTTCTCGTATTTGTAGTTTTAAAGTCTATATAGTTAAAATCATCAAAAAGATGTAAAATGGAGCCAAAATGGAGTTGTCCACATCTAAGACATGTTTCCAAATCCAAAAGACCAGCCAAGTATCAAGAAACCAAGAAAGATGGATGTTAAAACTGGTGCCCATCTAAGAAACCATGAAAGTTGGACAACACAAATACATCAGAAGTTTCACTTTTGTTGAATACCTTCCCATTGTAGGAGTGACATGAAATCTGGTGCCCATATATATTTTTGAGTCATCTTTCATATGGAAGTAGTTTGAAGACGTTTGGAGCATTGGTCAGGAAGATACATCGATTTTACTGAAGATATGTCCATCTGGCTAGGAAAAGGAGGCAAGTGCAGAAATAAGGCCCAAGCTCGGCCCAGGAACTCGACCAAGCTTCCTGCGTCCTTGCAACCCAAAAACTGCCTTTTTCGGTTTAATGAAACCCTAGGACAACTTTAGGGCTATAAATACTTGTTTTAGCCTCTTGTAAGCAAGAAACCACCACAATAACCTCATAGACCTTTTTTATAAGTTTTTTCATAGTTTCTCGATTCAAGAGCTTTCCGGGAGAAGATCTCGCATTTGTATGTCGATATATTCTAAACCCTCTTGCTTTTATTTGAAGTTTATGATTATGAATTGCTCTATATTTCTCTGTGTTTCATCTCTGGTCATGTGTGAGTAGTTCCCTCCCTAGGTTATTGATGCGATCAGATTTATTATCTGAAATTTCAGGTTTTAAATATGTAAAACCTAACATCTGCAAGTGCACAGATGTGCATTGTACGACTTTAGGTATCGATCCACAGGGAGGGAAAATTGTTATGCGAGACCTTAGAAAGAGAGTTAGTAAGGAATTCTAAAACTAAAATAAAGTTAATGGTTTGTCACGAATTTGAAACTAGGAATTTAAACTAAAATAAACTAGGCGAGAAAGTATGAAAGCGAGCAAGTAAATAAACTAGTAAGCAAAGCAATATTGGAATTTAAACTAATCTAAGCAAGTAAATAAGAAAGCAAGTGAATAATTAAAGGCGAAGCTGTAAATAAATACACTAAGCGTTGGGCGATCGGGAACTCTATAGGGATTATGGCCGAAAATCATAGAAATTTTGCTAGGGTTTTTCAATGTGACTTTTGTAGTCTTTTGGTTATTGAACTTGGAACACGGACAATGTGTGTAGCCTACTTTTGTACATCCTACACACCGATAACTTTAGTACTCGACCGGTAGATTTCATCTTCGGCCGCACAAAAAGTTATGATGATACGCAAAGGTCGTTAACGCTCACAACCCCACAACAAGTATACTTTCGTATCTTGTGACGGTTTTGCTCGCCTACCCTATGTCAAACATATAGATCAAGTAATTTTGTAGCTCTAAAAATATCTAAGATCAGTTGCAAGATAGCTAATCAAGAAAACATGCATTAAAAGTAAGGATATAACGAAGAACCATAATCGATATCCTAAACTAAACCCTAATGATAAATCGATCCATGAGAGCCCCTTGAGATCCCTTTGCCCAACAAGAGAACTACTCATACACGATTGAAGAAAGCAAAAACATAATTAAATTAAGAGCAGGAGGATGGTGAAGGAGCTTCTCGATTTTAAGAACTAAGTCCGGAGAGAGCTTCTTCACCAATCTCGAAACTAAGAACAAAAACTTAAGAAAAGTAATGCAAAAAGTAAACTAAAAGGTGTTCTATCGAGGCTACGAAATTGTGCCTGTAAAAAATGTATTTATATGTCTTCGAATCTTGCTTTGGTCATCCTTAGGGTTTCTTTGAATAGAAAACGAAGTGGGTTTGAAGCGGACTTAGAACGAGCTGTTTTTGGGCCGAATCTGGCTGGCCGCGGGTGCGTGGGCTGGACCCATGGCCAAAAGTGATTTTGCCACGGCTTGAGAGCCATTTCCCGTGGCTAGGAGTGTCTTTACCACGGTTGGAGAGCCTGGAACCGTGGTGGTTGGCCTATGAGGTTGGAACTTCAATTCTTCTCTTGCTTCTTTTACGAGATAGCAAAACATGCTTTCAGTCAATTGAATGTATCTTGAGTTCTAACCGTTGGATTGTCTTGAAACCAAGTGAGTATGAAAGATAGTTCTCTTTTCTATCTTCTGTCCAAATTTGGGCGTCATCAGACAGTGAAAAGGTCTACATCGGATTTGGAACTTCCGACGGTTCAAAATTGTCCAAAATCTGGTTTTTCTCCAATTTGCGTCGTTTTGCCTAACGAACCTAAAAAGAGTCTTGAAACTATAAATATGAGATAACTACGATAAAAAAATGTAAAAGCGAATGAAACACTTATTAAAGTGTTCTAAAATAAGCGGTAAAACGGGTAAAAATACGGTGTTATCAGCTATCAGTATTCATCTAAAATTATGTTTAATGCTTGTTGCTTGATTGACCATCTAGTTACTACTCGTAAGTATATTTACTCACCGAAAGTGTTGTTAAATTATTTAAATTGATTTAGATGAGCAAAGTGTGATTACCAGCGGGAGTTTAGTTATTAAACTTTGTGAACATATCAAACTTGAACTATTTATGCATGTTTAACTACTTAATTACCAGTGGGAGTTGAGTGATTTAAGTTGTTTAAACATAATAATTGACGCTGCCGAAGTAGGTTAATTATTCATTCGTGATTCGTGTTCAGAACATATTTATTGAATTCCCTATCTAAATTATCCGATTAAATCGATCTATGATAGTATACGAATTTTCCGATACCTAGTACTTTGTGTACTGCTTTTACATTGCTTTTATTTGCTTTTAAGTTTTTTTTTTTTTTTCGTCACTATTCACAGCCCTAAAACGAAACCTCATATTTTTTCATCTTACCTTAACTCGATTCTCATAAACTTGTAATGTGATTCTTTGGTATCTAGTGGATTCGACCCCTAAGTACTACTGCGTTTACTGTGCTCTTGCATGATTATTTCAAGGATTAAAACAATGTGTATCAGTTCGTCGGAGGACTTAATCCATCAATTTCAGACCACATTCGGATGTTCGTGCCTAAGTCTCTTAAAGAAGCAACGATGTTGGCACGAATGAGAGATGAAAAAATACAAAATATGAGACGCAGTCCATCAAGCAGCTCCAACACTTACCAAAACTCACCTTCCAGTGATCAAAACCAGAGTCAGATCAGTACTCTGGCGGTGCGTGACACTATGACACCTAAACAGTTGAGTTGGAAGGATGTGAGCGCCAAGAGAAGCTTAGGTATCTGCTTCAGTTGTGATAAGAGGTACACTCCCGACCACAAATGTCGAAAACCTCAACTCCTTCTCATGGAAGTTGAAGACGACGAGGAAGAGGATGATACTGAACCTTGATGACAAGGTTCTCGGCGAGGAGGGGCGTATTGATGAAGACAAAGTCAAAGAGATTTGACTAATTCTTCATTCATCCTCTTTTCATGATTTAATTTTCAAATGTTTTTAATAATTGACGATTTAGTCTTCTCATAGATGTTTCCCACTTGTAGTTTCCATTTCCTGCTTTGTAGGAATCATGAGGTTTCCACTTCTTTGCTTTCTTATTGTAACTGTCCTATTTAAGGACCCATAAAAGAATGAATAAAGCAGAAAAGTTTTCTGCAATTTCTTGTGTTTGATAAACATTTATCATTTGTGTTTTGGGACCTCTATCATCATCCATTCGGTAGGATCACCGCTGCTAAACCTCGGAAATTCAAACTTCACATGTCGTATATTCGCCATAACCGTAGGTGGGGAAAAATGATTGATCTGCTCTCCTCATTGAACCGATGGTTCGGGACTATGGTTCCCTTGTGGCACACTCGAACCGCTCTCCCGTCCGTGTGACATCATCTCCATCATTCACTGCAAAGATTCCTCGACAATGCGGTTGAACGAGTGTTCCATCCCTTGAAATTTGTCATTGATACCGGTGTTGAGTTTTTGAAGCTCATCTTGTACCATCCCGAGACCCGCTTCAAGATCATCGAGTCGCTCTTTGTCAGTTGTCATGGGCTCGTCCCTAGGATTTTGAGCCACAATAGTTTTGTTTGAATTATTTGTTTTTTTGGGTGCAATGGTGATGTTTGGTGGTGAAAGAAAAGAGTGAATGAAAGTGATGAATGAAAAGAAAAAAAAGTTGTGTTTGCTGAGCGTTGATTCCGTGTGAATACCGTCAACAAGAACAAGGAAACGTGCTCTGATACCAAATTGTTATGGTACATCTTCAAAGCCAAAAAGATTTGTAAACATAAGATAATAACATATATTTGGTGGTAGTTAAGACTACATTTTTTTGGTTTTTCTCATTGAATTAAATAGGAAAACAAAGAAGGTTGGAGTCATCGACTCCTTACAAAACGGGAACGAGATAAAGTGGAGTCATAGACTCCTTACAAAGGGGAAACAAAAATAAAGTGGAGAAATGATCTTTCTAAGAGCATCTCCAAGAGATACTTCAAATTTGAAGTTTTTTAGTTTTGTGTCCAATGATAAAATTAAAAAACAATTTCAAAATTTTGGTTATTTGCATTATAGTCCTCATTATTAATCATAATTAATTAAAATCATATAACTTTTATAATTATCTATAAAACATACATTTGAAATATTACAAGCAAAATTAATTATATTACATCAAAATATAAAATTACATAACAATAAAATAAAAACACACAATCTAAAATATAAATTACAATAAATACCCAATTACTCAACAAAATTATTTCCATAATGCTCTCATATATGATCAATCAATGCATTCCGAAGTGCTAAATGACTCTCTTTATTTTTTATTAGTAGATTACGAGCTAAAAATTCTTGAAATCAAGCATTTTCATTTATTGCCATTTCAACTGTTATCTCAGGCGTTGATCTTGCATCTATAATTGGTGCATTGATATCACGTTCATCTTCAATTATCATGTTATGCATTATAATGCATGATGTCATGATATCATGTAATACTTCTTTCTTCCAATAACGTGATGATCCTGCTATGATAGCAAACTTGGATTGCAGAACTCCAAATGCACATTCAACATCTTTCCGACATGATTCTTGTCTTGCTGCAAACAATTTTTTCTTTGGACCTTGGGGATTGCTTATAGCTTGAACAATCGTTGACTACCATTTTGGATAAATACCATCAGCTCGATAATAACCCATGTTATATTCCTTGCCTTGAATAATATAATTAGCTGGAGGAGCGGTACCTTGGGCAAGTTTTGAAAATAAATCAGATGACTTCAAGACATTAATGTCGTTGTTGCTGTCAGGCATACCAAAATAGGCATGCCATATCCATAGATCATAATCCGCGACTGCTTCCAAAATGATTGTGGGTGATCTGCTACGACCTGGAAATTGTCCTGCCCATGCGGTTGGACAATTTTTCCACTTCCAGTGCATACAATCTAGACTACACAGCTTTCCAGGAAATCCACGTTGTTGACCGATATAGAGAAACCTGGCAACGTCTTCTGATGTTGGTGACCTGAGATACCATTCCGAAAATACTTCTATAATTTCACGACAAAATCTCTTCATGCATTCAATTGCTGTAGACTCCCCTATTTTGATGTATTCGTCTGTGGCATCAGCAGGCTTACCATACGCCATAATCCGTATAGTAGCAGTCACTTTTTGCAGGGTTGATAAACCCATCACGTCGTTGAGTGAAGTAGTTGTCATGATGTTTAACAGTATCAACAATGCGAAGAAATAACCTTTGTGACATTCGAAACCGACGATGGAACTCTATTTCACCATACGCATGATTATTAGAAAAATAATCATTGAACAAATTACGGTGAGCATTTTCTCTATCCCAGTGTATAACTGCATGATTAAGAATAGAGCCTCGATGACTTACGTGATCGGTTTCTTGAGTGAGTTGGTGAATAAGACGATTGTTGTTGAGAAACAAATTGAGTGCAATTTGCTCTTCTCTATCTATGGCGGCATTGTCATTCATCAACCATTCATCAAACTCAGATGAGTCGGAAGAGTAAGATGAATTTTGAAAAGAAGATGGACTTCCAATATTAAAATTCATTTTTAGCTAAGTTGTGATGTTGTGATATTTTTCTATCGTTGATATGTGTATTTTTATAGTTATAAATATTATTATCTAAGAAGATAAGAAAATCTTGAAATATTAATCTTAGCCATTCATTAAATCGCATTTGTCATCAACCGTTAGATTAAAATCCTATCAAATATCTGCAAAATTTATTCATGGCCATTCATTTAAAACCTTATCCACCCCTATCTCAATTTTCCAACATTATCATATAAGCAAATCTTGAGAAATTGATCTTGGCCATTCATTATATCGCATTTGTCATCAACCATCAGATTAAAATCTTATCTAATATCCACAAAATTTATTCATGGCCATTCATTTAAAACCTTATCTACCGTATCTCACTTTTCCAACATTATCATATATAAGCAAATCTTGAGAAATTGATCTTTGGCATTCATTATATCGCATTTGTCATCAACCGTTAGATTAAAATCCTTATCCACCAATTTTCATGTATAAGTAATAGACTTTCGATCAAGAAATAACTCACACTTCAATCAACTCCTTGTTTTCTAAAGAGAAACTATGGAAAAAATTAGAGGCTCATCATTCAATCAAAATGAGGATGAGTTGTTATGTAGTGTGTATCTAGAGATATCACAAGATCCGATTGGTAGTAATAACCAATCTCTGAAAAATTTATGTGAAAAAATATATGACAGTTACAACGAAAAAAGTGAGAGTTGTGATATATCATGGTGTTTACCTTGTTTAAGCCATGATATAAGTCCGTTTTATCGAGTCTTTATTCTATTATAGAGTCTTTTTAGAGTGTTTTACAGGTTTTAGCACAATTGGAGCATTATTGGAGATATTGGAGTTTTATGGAGCGTTATGGAGCAAAAACTGAAGTCTTGTGACTAAGTGCCTGATCGAAGCGTCAAGCATCGATCGATACCCCCTGGTATCGATCGACAGCCATCGAGGAGATCACGAGTCACGACTTTTAATGAAGTTTGAAGAATTGCAGAACTTGCCTAGAAGCCTTTAATATTTACAAAAAGACCCCAATTCGTGTTTAGACTATTTAATTAGGTTTTACAGCCACTTTGGCTGTGTGCTTTTCATTACGTTTTAGTTTTACCGTGGTTTTGGTGAGAGAGCTTTGAAGGGAGACAAGTCTGAAACTCTGTTCGTCCGAGAGAAGATTTCGAACCCTCTTGTTACTCTTTCTGTTTTATTTGATGATTTATTCAAACATGTTTATTGCTTCAATTTCCATGTCTGAGTAGATCTTTTGTCAGGTTCAGGGTTCTCATAAGGGTTATCTCTGAATGCTAGATTGATTTGTTATTAGGATTCACCATCTAAATTAGTTCTTCGCCATAGGTTGTTTGCAAAGCTAATTCTAGATTCCTAAAAATTCCAAAATTCCAACAAACTAGCACAAGGGGGGTTCGAAAATCGGTTCTAAACACTTATCCAACAAGCAATGCCCAAGAAAAACGAGTGAAAAGAGCCAAAAATCAGGAAACCCAAACCTTGTGTTCTTTTGATGGAAATAGAGGAATTAGTGTGTCATACCTTGCAGATCGGATGAATAGATGATAGAAATAGATAGAGCACGAAAATCCAACACGGTTAGGCACCGGAATCACTCAAATCCGTGAAGAAACGAAGATTTGGTGAATTTGGAATTGGGTTTTGCTAAGTGTCGATCGATGGGAACTGTGGAGAAGAGAGAAAACCCGAGGGTTTTAAAAGAAAACTTACCTGCGCGTGGGATATCGATCGATACCAAGGCGATTTGGTCGATGTAAGTTCTGTTTCTCCTCGTTTAACCTGATCCACCAAAGACACAAGACACAAAAATGAAAAATAAAACGAAAAACACTTATATACAGACTCACCAGTGGGTTGCCTCCCACCAAGCGCTTGTTTAACATCATTATCTTGACTGTACCACCGTTCAGGCAGTGGGTGCATCATCTAGAGGCATTTTGTGTCCTTGTGGAATCTCGGCTTTCGCCCAATAGTGTTTTGATATATCATAGTTTTTACCCTATTTAAGCCATGATGTAAGTCCTTTTTATAGAGTCTTTATAGTATTTTGGAGTTTTTTTATAGTCTTTTACATGTCATAGCACGTTGGGAACATTATTGGAGATATTGGAACTTTCTGGAGCAAAGCAGAAGTTCGTGTTACTGAGAACCCGATATGAAGCCTTTCTATCGATCGATACTGGCTAGTATCGATCGATACCCATCGCAGCAAGACACGACCCGCGAGTTTTCCAAGACTTGAAGAATTGCATAAGTGCCCAGAAGTCTTTAATAATTACAAGAAACCCCAATTCGTGTTTTAGGTTATTTATAGGGATTTTACAGCCACTTTTATGGCTATGCTTTATTTTGCTTTGGTTTGAGAGAGAACTTGGTGAGAGAGACAAGTCTGAATCTCCCTTCGTCCGAGATCAGATCTCAAAACCTCTTGTTACTCTTTCTTATTTTCTATTGAGTATTTATTCAAACATGTGTATTGATTCAATTTCACTGTCTGAGTAGATCTCTTGTTAGGTTTGGGGATTCTCATAAGGGATTTCTTTGAATGCTGGGTTGATTAGTTATTTAGGGTTCATAATCTGAATTAGTTCATCACCTTAGGTTGTTCTCAAAGCTAATTCTAGATTATTCACCTAGAACTTAGACCTTAGGATAATTGATTAGGCACGACAGTGCGATTAATTACCTGATAGAACCTTAGGTGAGCAAATTGATTATTCGCAAAGAGATTTGGTTTAATTGATTTGTGAACATATCAAACTTGAAATTAAGGCTGATTTATTCTTAGGGATTTGCAAAGAAATTTGGGATTCTGAAGTTTAGATTTAGATAGTTCTCGCAACGACAGTTGGTTGATTATACTTTAGTGATTTGAGTTCGAGAACCGTGTGTAACTTGAACCCTGATTAGTTAGTTTATTTTGCATTCATTGATTTCCTGAGAAATATCCCTGAACCTATCTCTTTCCCATCGAATTACAACTCGTTTACTGCTTACTGCTTTTTGTTTAATCTGAACTACTTAGCTTGATTCGATTCTATTTAATCTATTGTGTGATTTCTCTGAGTTCTTGTGTTCGACCCCTGATATACTGCAGCAAGTGCTTTAGTACTGTTTAGGGTATTAATTTGAGCATATCAAATTTGGCGCCGTTGCCAGGGACTCAATTTCGCCTTTAGATTTTAGCTGTCGAGTTTCGACTAAGTTCGTCGGTATCGATCGATACTCACTAGTATCAGTCGATACAAATGCGATTTCTTTGTTGATATCGATCTATACCATCCAGTATCGATTGATACTCAACGTATTTTGTTTGGTTACTTACGTTCTTGATCTTTGTGTTTCAGGTGCATGCCTAATCGTGAAACCAGAAGAAACAAGAGCACTCCGCTAGTCAATATATCGTTAGAGAAGCTAGCACGTTTATAACGCACAAACAGAAAGACAAAACAAACATCATGGATGAACAACCCAGTAGTTTTAAGAGCTGATGAAGCTGGAGTCTTGAGAGACCAAGAGGGTCATGTGTGCAATGCGGGAGGGCATCGACATGATGAAGGTGGAAACGTCGTTGTCACTGCTGCTGTTGTTGAGATTGTCGCGCCAGCTGGGCGCGTCAACGTTGGGAATGCTGCAGGTGATCGAGCTAGAACACTTGGTGAGCACAACAGGCCTGATCAGTTCTAAGCCAATCGAGCTGCGATTCGCATCCCGACTTTTCAGAGGAATGACTTCGAGCTGAAACCTGCGTATTACGCTCTCGTAAGTCAGAACCCATTCCATGGCCTACCTCATGAGCATCCCATGGATCATATCGAAAGGTTCGAGGACTTGGTCACTGGTATGAAGTATAATGGAGTGCCCAATGAGTTCCTTTTCTGTAAACTCTTACCGTACTCTCTTGGTGGGGATGCTGCTTATTGGCTGAAGCAGCTAGCTCTTGATTCGCTAACTACATGGGATGAGACGAAGAATGCGTTCCTGATAAATTTCTATGATGATGCAAGATCCGAGGAGCTCAGGAACAAGATCTCTCAGTTTGCTCAAGGTCCGACAGAGGCATTCAAAGCTTCATGGATTCGTTTCAAGTCTTATCAGAGAGATTGTCCGCACCATGGGTTCACTCAGGTGCAACTTCTGGGCACTTTCTACAGAGGGGTTGATTGGAGATACCAGATGGGTATGGATGATGCAAGTAATGGGAACTTCTTCACCAGGTATCCGGATGATGCGGTTGTGCTGATCGAGAACTTGGCCTCTAGTAATAGCACCAAGAATGCTGATTTCGAGAGGAAAAAGCAAGCTTGAGGAATTGATGGGTCGCAGATTGCTGACGTGCAGGCCAAACTGGATTCCTGATCGGGAAATCAAAGAAATCTGTGCACTTTGCTGATGAGGTCGCTAATGTGGAAGAAGAAGAGGATGTTAACTACGTTGGTGGTTCTGGTTTTAAGGGTCAGGGATTTGGGTACAACAACAACCGAAACTTCAACAACAACAATCAGCAAGGTGGGTACAAGTTAGAGGGGAACCAATCTGGTTTCGGAGCGAAGCAATTTACTCAGAAACCACTTCAGAGCAGCGATTTCACTCGCAATTATGGGAACTCTTCGTACCAACCAGCATCTCCCAAGTCCACAGATAATAAGATGGAATCCATGATGGAACAGATTCTTCTGGGACAGCAGAAGTTGCAAGTGGATTTCAATGGGAAGTTTGACTGCACTATCTTCACAGAGAGATTTGAGCGAGCTCTCTGCGATATTGGGTAGAGTGTGAACCTTATGCCACACTCAGTTGCCAAGCGAATGGGGATGACAGATTTCCAATCTACAAGGATTTCGCTGGTACTTGCTGATCGCTAAGTGCGACTTCCAGAGGGACTGCTTGAAGATGTCCCAATCAAGATTGGGAATTGCTTGATCCCAAAAGATTTCATCGTCCTGAAGTACGATGCTGAGCCTAAGGATCCTCTTATCCTGGGCAGACCATTCCTTGCAACTGCTGGAGCCTTAATTGACTGCAGGAATGGACAGATCGCTCTCAACATCGGTGACTTGGTGATGTCCTTTAACATGGAAAAGATGATGAAAAGGCCAACCATCGGTGGGCAGACATTCTATGTGGACACCTTCAGTGACATAGCTGAAGAGTACTTCCTAGAGATGCACCCTGAGGATCCACTGGAGAGAGCATTGGTCTGTTCGGCCACTTCGGAGGTTCGTTCATGTGACGAAACTGCTGGATACTCGAAGATGCTTGATTCAGAATCACCAGTATCAATCGATACCCCTCTGGTATCGATCGATACCCTACGGCCAGAAGGAGAGTTGGTCGATGGTTCTAAGAAAGCTGCTGGGCTTGGAGATTGGAATATAGAGAATGCTCTTAAGGTGGAACTAAAGCCACTTCCAGCGAATCTGAGGTATAGTTTTCTTGGTCCTAATTCCACATACCCAGTAATCGTTAATGCTTCCGTGAATACCACAGAGGTTGCTTTACTGCTGAGCAAGCTGCGCAAGTATCGCAAAACTCTTGGCTATTCTCTTTCTGACATTTCAGGTATAGCACCAGACTTGTGCATGCATCGGATTCACTTGGAGGACGAGTCAAAGTCTTTGATTGAGTGTCAGAGGAGGCTGAATCCGAAACTGAAGGAAGTGGTCAGGAAGGAAGTGATGAAACTGTTGGAAGCAGGGATTATCTATGCAATCTCGGATAGTTTTTGGGTTAGTCCAGTTCACGTTGTGCCTAAGAAAGGAGGCATAACTGTGGTGAAGAACGAGAAGGACGAGCTGATCCCTACAAGGACAATCACTGGTCACAGGATGTGCATTGACTACAGGAAACTTAATGCGGCTACACGGAAGGATCACTTCCCATTGTCATTCATTGACCAGATGCTGGAGAGGTTAGCGAGTCACCCATACTACTATTTTCTCGATGGGTACTCAAGCTTTTTCCAGATTCCTATACATCCAGAGGACCAGGTAAAGACGACCTTTACATGTCCCTATGGCACATTCGCCTACAGAAGAATGCCATTTGGATTATGTAACGCTCCAGCGACCTTTCAGCGATGCATGATGTCGATTTTCACAGATATGACTGAGGAGTTTATGGAGGTCTTCATGGATGATTTTTCTGTGTATGGATCGTCATTCAAGGACTGTCTGGATAACTTGTGCAAGGTGCTTCAGCGATGCGAGGAGAAGCACTTGGTTCTTAATTGGGAGAAGTGCCACTTCATGGTACAAGATGGCATTGTTCTTAGGCACGAGGTTTTTAAGGCAGGGATCGAAGTCGACAAGGCTAAGATTCAAGTAATGACGAGCTTGCAACCTCCACGATCTGTTCCTGAGATACGAAGCTTCCTTGGTCATGCTGGGTTTTACAGGAGGTTCATCAAAGATTTCTCTAAGCTTGCACGTCCACTCATAGCCCTGTTATGTAAGGAAGTCAAGTTTGATTTCACATCTGATTGCCTTGTAGCCTTCGAGGAAATCAAGAAGGCATTGGTGAGTGCTCCTGTAGTCCAACCACCTGATTGGAGCTTGCCTTTTGAAGTTATGTGTGATGCCAGTGATTTTGCTGTTGGAGCTGTGTTTGGTCAGAGGAAAGACAAGAAACTCCATGCTATTTATTATGCCAGCAGGACGTTGGATGATGCTCAGCGAAATTACAGCACCACTGAGAAGGAGTTGCTGGCAGTCGTTTTCTCTTTTGAGAAATTCCGGTCCTATTTGATTGGGAGCAAGATCATTGTTCACACAGACCATGCTGCTCTCAAATACCTGCTGAAGAACAAGGACCTCAAGCCTCGTCTATGCCGATGGGTTCTTTTGCTCCAAGGTTTCGACATCGAGATCAAGGACAAGAAAGGAGTTGAGAATGGCGTTGCTGACCACTTATCGCGACTAAAGGTCGATGAGGTCGTCCCTATTGATGATTGTTTGCCAGAGGAAGGTGTTTACCTCATTGAAGCTCAGCGTCAAGACCTTTAGCCCGAAAATCTGCAATTTTCACGAATGCAGACTTTCGGTATCGATCGATACTCACCTAGTATCGATCGATACCCCTCGCGACCTGAACCTGTTTTGTCCGTAGAGCACTTTAACTCCTATGATGTCCATCTAGCTGCTGACTTTAGTGCTGCACGTCCATGGTACGCAGACATCGCCAACTACCTTGCTGTAGTGACTGAGCCAAAGTATCCCATAAAATATGCAAGGAAGAAGTTTATGCGCGAGATAAGGAGATTCTTATGGGATGAGCCTTACCTATACAAGCATTGCTCAGATGGTATCTACAGAAGATGCGTTGCAGAGTCTGATATGCCAGCTATTCGTTTTCATTGCCATGGGTCTGAATATGCTGGTCACTTTGCTACTTTCAAGACGGTATCCAAGGTTCTTCAAGAAGGCTTCTGGTGGCCTACCATGTTTAAGGATGCTCACACCTTCGTTTCACAGTGTGATGCTTGTCAGAGGAGGGGGAAGATCAGTAAGAGACATGAGATGCCACAAAATTTCATCCTTGAGGTTGAAGTTTTCAATTGCTGGGGCATCGACTTTATGGGTCCCTTTCCATCGTCACAAAAGAAAAGATACACCCTGGTTGCTGTGGACTATGTGTCCAAATGGGTGGAAGCGATAGCTAGTGAGAAAAATGACTCTGCGGTGTTTCTTAAGCTGTTTAAGACCATCATTTTTCCTCGCTTTGGAGTACCTCGAATTGTGATAAGTGATGGTGGCTCTCACTTTATCAACAAAATTTTCGAGAGGTTGCTGAAGAAGTATGGTGTGAACCATCGTGTCGCTACTCCATATCACCCTCAAACCAGTGGGCAAGTCGAAGTCTCCAACAGGCAAATCAAGGAAATTCTGGAAAAGACAGTGGGTGCTTCTAGGAAGGATTGGTCTACAAAGTTGGATGATGCGCTATGGGCTTACAGGACTGCTTTCAAGACACCGCTTGGTAATACACCATTTCACTTGCTGTATGGGAAAGCATGTCACCTTCCAGTGGAGATTGAGCACAAGGCAGCATGGGCGACGAAGTTGCTGAACTTTGACATCAAACCTGCTGCAGAGAGAAGATTGATCCAGCTGAACGAGTTGGATGAGATTAGTCACCACGCCTACGAGAACTCAAAGCTGTACAAGGAGAGGACTAAGGCCTATCATGATAAGAAGATCATCTCCAGACATTTCGAGCCAAACGACCAGGTATATCTGTATAACTCTCGTTTGCAATTGTTTCCTGGTAAATTGCGTTCTCGTTGGTCAGATCCCTTCACAATCAAAGAGGGCAGATAATGCCTTTCGATGATGCACCAACAGCCTGAATGGTGTTACAGTCAAGCTATTGACGTTAAACGAGCGCTTGGTGGGAGGCAACCCACTGGTGAGTCTATATATATATAAGTATTTTTCTGTTATTTCTCATTTTTGTGTCAGGATGAACAAGGAGCAGACTCGAAATCGCCTTAGTGTCGATCGATACCCCATTGGTATCGATCGACACCATCGCGAATGTACGGTTCATCAAGTCGATTTAAGCTTGGTATCGATCGATACCAGGCTGTGTGTCGATCGATACTCGATGTTCTAGCAAGGTAACTTCTTGTTTCTCTTTGTTTCTTCTATTCTTTTGTCTTCTTTTACCTATTCTAGGCTAGATAACACTGGGGACAGTGTTGTTCAAGTCTGGGGGAGGTGTCTACTGACATTGTGTTTGTTTTTCTTAGAGTCAGTCATTTTATTGAGTCAAAACTTGTTGGAGATAATGATCATGTGCTTAAACCTACTGATTTGATTTTGTTTTTGAGTGCACAGTGTTACAGGATCAGTTCTAGATCGACTAATGAAAAATCCAAGGACTGACCAGTTGACTAGAAAACATCCATGTCTCCAGCAGAGTTCTTCTGAAGCATGAGCCAATTTTTGCACTTAATCGATGTGGTTAGTGTTCATAGAGCTTGATTCATCATTCATATCTGACAAAGGAACCCATGTGTTTAAAATAATGGTATTTCTCTCCCTGTTACAAGTTGATAAGATGCATTAAAAGATGAAATGATTTTCTTCTGAGTAGAGGGCTAGGAAAGTTTCCAAGGATCCCATTATTCTACTTCAGAGGAGATGATCACACAAAGGTGAAAGCGAGGTTTGGAAAATTTCCTGTGATACCATTATTTGCCTACACCTTTGATTACTTTTGAGGGAAGAACCGGGGATTCGGTGGCTAACACCATCAATACTCGCGTCTCAAACCTTAATATGTAAATGCAAGGAACATAATAAGAAATAAGTATGGGGGAGAGAAATAAAACCAAAAGTGTGAAAAGGGTGGTTCCTTGTCATGATATCGTATGGTAAAGAATCTAGAAGGTTCTTGAACATTGGCTGCAGCGATGAAATTGGCGATGAGGGCTTTATTTTAACAATGCTGTGGGATAATGTGTGGAGTCTGGGAAAGCTGCGAATGTCTACGGAGAAGTACATGGTGGTTAGATCAAAAGCTGATTTGGTGACATTTGGATACTTGGGAAAAAGGTCATTTCGATGGTTCGCGAACAGGTGAGTCTCCGCATTTTCAAACGTCTTTATCTGATTTAGGCTTCTATTTGCTTGAGGTCAAGCAAAGGCTAAGTCTGGGGGAGTTGATATATCATGGTTTTTACCCTATTTAAGCCATGATATAAGTCCTTTTTATAGAGTCTTTATAGTATTTTGGAGTCTTTTACAGGTCATAGCACGTTGGGAACATTATGGGAGATATTGGAACTTTCTGGAGCATTTGGAGCAAAGCAGAAGTTCGTGTTACTGAGAACCCGATATGAAGCCTTTCTATCGATCGATACTGGCTAGTATCGATCGATACCCATCGCAGAAAGACACCACCCGCGAGTTTTCCAAGACTTGAAGAATTGCAAAAGTGGCCAGAAGTCTTTAATAATTACAAGAAACCCTAATTCATGCTTTAGGTTATTTATAGGGATTTTACAGCCACTTTTATGGCTATGCTTTATTTTGCTTTGGTTTGACAGAGAACTTGGTGAGAGAGACAAGTCTGAATCTCCCTTCGTCCGAGATCAGATCTCAAAACCTCTTGTTACTCTTTCTTATTTTCTATTGAGTATTTATTCAAACATGTGTATTGATTCAATTTCCATGTCTGAGTAGATCTCTTGTTAGGTTTGGGGATTCTCATAAGAGATTTCTTTGAATGCTAGGTTGATTAGTTATTTAGGGTTCATAATATGAATTAGTTCTTCACCTTAGGTTGTTCTCAAAGCTAATTCTAGATTGATCACCTGGAACTTAGACCTTAGGATAATTGATTAGGCACGACAATGCGATTAATTACCTGATAGAACATTAGGTGAGCAAAGTGATTATTCGCAAAGAGATTGGTTTAATTGATTTGTGAACATATCAAACTTGAAATTAAGGCTGATTTATTCTTAGGGATTTGCAAGGAAATTTGGGATTCTGAAGTTTAGATTTAGATAGTTCTCGCAACGACAGTTGGTTGATTATATTTTAGTGATTTGAGTTCGAGAACCGTGCGTAACCTGAACCCTGATTAGTTAGTTTATTTTGCATTCATTGATTTCCTGAGAAATATCCCTGAACCTATCTCTTTCCCATCGAATTACAACTCGTTTACTGCTTACTGCTTTTTGTTTAATTTGAACTACTTAGCTTGATTCGATTCTATTTAATCTATTGTATGATTTATCTGAGTTCTTGTGTTCGACCCCTGATATACTGCAGCAACTGCTTTAGTACTGTTAAGGGTATTAAATTGAGCATATCATGTTTGACCATTTGTCCATTGACAGTGAACTCTTCGCCTGAAGGATTTGTCAGGACAATCGCAACATGTGGTCTAACTTCCTTGACTGTAAAAGGACTTGACCAACGAGAACGCAATTTACCAGGAAACAAATGCAAACGAGAGTTATACAGATGTACCTGATCATCGGGTTCAAAGTGTCTGGAAATGATTTTCTTGTCGTGATACGCCTTAGTCCTCTCATAGGCAAGATGCCTAATCTCATCGAGCTCATTCAGCTTGATCAATCGCTTCTCAGCAGCGGACTTGATGTCGAAATTCAGCAACTTTGTAGCCCATGCTGCCTTATGCTCGATTTCTACTGGAAGATGGCACGCTTTTCCATACAGCAAGTGAAACGGTGTAGTCCCAAGTGGTGTCTTGAAAGAAGTCCTGTAAGCCCAAAGTGCGTCATCCAGCTTCACAGACCAATCCTTCCTTGTAACATTCATTGTTTTCTCTAGAATCTCCTTGATCTGCCTGTTGAAAACCTCAACTTTTCCACTGGTCTGAGGGTGATAGGGAGTAGCAACACGATGATTCACTCCATACTTCTTCAACAATCTCTCAAAAACATTGTTGATAAAGTGAGTGCCACCATCACTTATCACAATTCGAGGTACTCCAAATCGATGGAAAATGATGGTCTTAAACAACTTAAGGACCACTGAAGAATCATTGTCTCTGCTAGCAATGGCTTCAACCCACTTAGACACATAATCCACAGCAACCAAGATGTATTTGTTTCCATATGACGAAGGAAAGGGACCCATTAAATCGATGCCCCAACAATCAAAAATCTCAACCTCAAGGATGAAATTGTGTGGCATCTCATGTTTCTTACTGATCTTCCCTCTCCTTTGACACGCATCGCACTGCGAAACGAAGGCATGAGCATCCTTAAACATAGTAAGCCACCAGAAGCCTACTTGAAGAACCTTGGACACTGTCTTGAAAGTAGCAAAGTGTCCATCATACTCAGATCCATGACAATGAAACAAAACATTATGTACCTCTGACTCAGCAATGCATCTCATGTAGATACCATCAGAACAGTGTTTGTAAAAGTAAGGTTCATCCCAAAAGAATCGCCTTATGTCACGCAAAAACTTCTTCTTGTCATATTTCTTGAAGTGCTTTGGCTCTGCATCTGCAGCAAGGTAATTGGCAATATCAGCGTACCATGGTTGATCAGAATCAGCTGCAGCGACTAGATACCCTTCAGAAGCACCAAGGTGTTCAACAGTAAAAACCGGACTGGAGATCGCAGGGTATCGACCGATACTATGGGAGTGTCGATCGATACCAAAATCTGAAATTCGTAGGAATTGCTTAGTTTCGGCAAAACCCATTTGAAACTCAGTTTCAATGAAGTAGATGGACTCTTCTGGTAGTTGATCATCAATAGGCACGTCTGCATCGATCTGAATCCTCGAAAGATGGTCAGCAACTCCATTCTCTATGCCTTTATTGTCCTTAACTTCTATGTCAAAACTTTGGAGCAAAAAGACCCAACGACAAAGGCGAGGCTTGAGATCCTTATTCTGCATTAGATATTTGAGAGCAGCATGATCAGTATGAACAATCACTTTGCTCCCAATCAGGTAGGATCAAAATTTCTCAAAGGAGTGATATATCATGGTTTTTACCCCGTTTAAGCCATAATATAAGTCCGTTTTATAGAGTCTTTCTACTATTTTGTAGTGTTTTAGAGTCTTTTACAAGTTTTAGCACGTTTGGAGCATAATTAGAGATATTAGAGCTATCTGGAGCATTTTGGAGCGAAACATAACTCGTGTAGCTGAGTACCCAATTTGAAGCCTCTGTATCGATCGATACTGACTAGTGTCGATCGATACTCACTACAGCAAGACACAAATCGCGACTTTTACAAGAGTTGAAGAATTGCAAAATTGCCCAGAAGACTTTATTATTTACAAGAAGCCCCAAAACGTGATTTAGGTTATTTATTAGGATTTACAGCCACTTTGTTGGCTATGCTTTTTATGCTTTATTCTACGTTTTCATAACTTGAGACAGAGATTATTGTACTTTGGTTTTTGGAGAGACAACTCTGAACTCCTGTTTCTTATTGATTTCTTTGATGATCTATTCAATCATGTTGTTTTCATTCTCCATGTCTGAGTATATCCACTTTAGGTTTAGGGTTCTCATAAGGGTTTTCTTTGAATGCTAGGTTGATTAGTTGACTAGGATTCACCATCTGAATTAGTTCTTCACCATAGGTTGTTCTCAAAGCTAATTCTAGTTTGACGAATCTGGAACTTAGATCTTAGGATAATTTATTAGGCACGAGAGTGCGATTAATTACCCGATAGAACTTAGGGTGAGCAAAATAACTATTCGCAAAGAGATTTGGTCTAGTTATTTTATGAACAAATCAAACTTGAACTAAAAGCGGTTTAGACTTTAGGATTCGCAAAGAGATTAAGAATTCTAGGTTTTAGACTAAGATAGTTTTCGCAACGAGAGTTGGTTAATTATACTTTAGTGATTTGAGTTTAAGAACCGCGCTAAATCTGAATTCTGACTAGTTAGTTTATCTGCATTCATTGATTTCCTGATAAATACCCAGAACATATCTTCTCCTAATCGAATTACAACTTGTTTAATTTATGTATCGCTTTCAATTACATCTTTTGGTTTAGCTTAATTTGAATATATTTAATATATTGTGTGATATCCTGATTTCTTGTATTCGACCCCTACATATACTATAACAACTGCTTTAGTACTTATAGGGTATTAATTTGAGCATATCAAATTTAGCGCCGTTGCCGGGGGCTTAATTTCGCCATTAGATTTTAGCTAAGAATTTCGTCTAAATCGTTGAGTATTGATCGACACCCTAGTGTTATCGGTCGATACCCATCGTGAATTTCGGTTACTTACGTTCTTGACTTTTGAGTTTCAGGTGCATGCCTCTTCGTGAAACCAGAAGGAACAAGAACACTCCACTAGTTGACCTGTCAAACGAGCAGCTAGCAAATTTGGAACGTGTAAACAGGAAAGCAAAGAAGCCAGCAGAGATGAAAAATAATGTCGTATTGATTCGTGATGAAGCTGGAGCTTTGAGAGACCAAGAGTGTCAATTGTGCAATGAGAGAGGGCAGCGACTTGATGAATCTGGAAATATCATTATCCCTGCAATTGTTGTGAATGCAGGGAATGCTGTGGCTAATCGTGGTAGAACAATTGGTGAGTATAACAGGCCTGATCAGTTCTACGCCAATCGTTCTGCGATTCGCCCTCCTACTTTTCAGAGGAATGACTTTGAGCTGAAACATGCATATTACACTCTTGTGGGTCAGCATCTTTTTCATGGTCTTTCTCATGAACACCCTATGGATCACATAGAGAGGTTTGAGGATTTGGTTACAAGCATCAAGTGCCATGAAGTATCCTATGATTACCTCTTCTGTAAGCTCTTCCCATACTCTTAGTGGGGATGCAGCTTATTGGCTGAAGCAGTTGTCTCCTGGTTTGCTAACTACATGGGATGAGGCGAATAATGCGTTCCTGGATAATTTCTATGATGATGCGAGATCCGAAGAGCTCAGAAACAAATTTTCTCTGTTTTCTCAGGGTCCGACAGAGGCACTCAAAGCTGCTTGGATTCGTTTCAGGTCATATCAGAGAGATTGTCCGCACCATAGGTTCACTCAGGTTTAGTTGCTGGGTACTTTCTACAGAGGGATCGATTGGAGGTATCAGATGTCCTTAGATGCTGCAAGTAATGGGAATTTCAACACCAGGTATCCTGATGATGCTTATGTGATGATTGCGTACTTGGCGTCTAGCAATAGCACCAAGAATGCAGATTTTGAGCGCAAGAGGCAAGCTGGTGGCATGGAAGGTTCACAGATTGCTGAGGTTCAACCCAAGTTTGATTCTATGCACAGTCTTCTGATGGGCAAGACACCGAAGGCTGTTCACTTTGATGAAGATGTTGAGGTATTTAACGAGGACGAAGTAGAGGATGTTAACTACATTGGTGGATATGGTTTTCAAGGTCAGAGGAATCAATTCAACAACAACCGAAACTTCAACAACAACTCTCAGCAAGGAGGGTCGAATCAGTTTGGCCAGAAATCATCTCAGAACAGTGGGTATACCAGAAACTATGTAAATTCATCTTATCAGCTTATACCAGCTAAGCTTCCGGATAGCAAGATTGAATATATGTTTGAACAGCTGGTTCAAGGACAGCAGCATATCACAGTGGATCTCAATTGAAAGATAGATGATGTGTAAAAAGATATGAGTTGAAAGATCGAAGCTCTCGGAATTCTGATATGCTCAAATTAATACCCTAAAAGTACTAAGCAGTAGTTTCAGTAAAGTATGGGTCGAACAGAAGGACTCAGAGAAATCACACAATATATTATATAGTATCGAATCAATCTAAGCAAATCAGATGAAATTGAAAGCAGTGCGTAAATTAAAAGTGTTGTAATTCAATTGGGAGAAAGATAGGCTCAGGGTGCTTCTCAGGAAATCAATGAATGCAGATAAACTAACTAGCATCATTCAGATTTAGCGCGGTTCTTGAACTCAAATCACTAAGGTATAATTAACCAACTGTAGTTGCGAGAATTATCTAAATCTAAATCCTAGGAATTCCAAATCTCTTTGCGAATCCTAAAGTCTAAATCAGCTTTAATACCGAGTTTGATATGTTCACAAATCAATTAAACCAAATCTCTTTGCGAATAATCAATTTGCTCACCCAAGGTTCTATCAGGTAATTAATCGCATTTTCGTGCCTAATCAATTATCCTAAGATATATGTTCCAGATTCGTCAACCTAGAATTAGCTTTGAACACAACCTAAGGCGAAGAACTAATTCAGATGGTGAATCCTAATAAACTAATCAACCTAGCATTCAGAGAAAACCCTTATGAGAACCCTGAACCTAAAGTGGATCTACTCAGACATGGAGAATGGAAACAACATGATTGAATAGATCATCAAAGAAAACAATAATAAAACAGGAGTTCAGAGTTGTCTCTCCAAAAACCAAAGTAAAATCAAAGTAATGAAAGCGTAGAATAAAGCATAGCCAACAAAGTGGCTGTAAAATCCTTATAAATAACCTAAATCACGTTTTGGGGCTTCTTGTAAATATTAAAGACTTCTGGACCAAGTTGCAATTCTTCAACTCTTCATTAAAGTCGCCGGTCGTGTCTGCTGCGATGAGTGTCGATCGATACCAAGGGGGTATCGATCAATGCTTCACGTGAAATTGGGTACTCAGCAACACGAACTTCAGCTTTGCTCTAAAATGCTCCTGAAAACTCCAATATATCCAATTATGCTCCAAACGTGCTAAAACCTGTAAAAGACTCTAAAACACTACGAAATAGAATAAAGACTATAAAACGGACTTATATCATGGCTTAAAGGGGGTAAAAACCATGATATATCATATTCATTAGAAGATGCTGGAAACTCAAGTAGCTCAGACTACAGCAGCTGTCAAGGGAAAGATGGTTCATTCCCAAAATGAACACGTCAATGCAATCACCTTAGGAAATGCTAAAGAGGCCACTGCAGTGGTAGTAAAGGGTTTGAATGCAGGAATTTTCGATGATCCGGTAGAAGATGACGATGAGGATTCAGAAAATCCCAGGGTATCGACCAACACCACTGAGTATCGATCGACACCAGTCCAAGTACTTTCACGGGAAATTTCAAAAACACGTGTATCGATCGATACAATCCCTGTATCGATCGACACTGACCCTGCAGTCGAGAAGACACCTGAGTTGACGCCAGAGAGGGTTTACAAACCTATGATGCCATATCCTAGACCACCTAGACACCTCAGAGACCCCATTTCTCCAAAGCAGCTGCTTGGCTTTGAGAAGATGGTACGAAGGATTCCCCACACACTGACTTTTGAAGAAGCTCTAGAGTACCGCCCATTGCTGAGTCACTTCCGATATTGCAGAGAAACTCTGGAAGAGATCGAAATATTCTTTATCAAGGCAAGAAGCAAGTCACTACCGCTGAGGCAATTGACCAAGAGGGAAGACCCATGATATTCTCAGTTCCATGCTCTATCTCTAGAGTTGAATTTAAAGAGTCTCTCGTTGACTCGGGGGCTAGCGTCAATGTCATGTCGAGGGCAATTACAGAGAGTTTGGGAGCTGATATTCGATCTCCCAAGAAATCTATCACATTCGCAAACTGTTCCACCTCACTTCCATATGGTACAATCCCTGATTTGATGGTTAAAGTAGGAGATTGTCTGGTTCCTACTGATTTTCAGGTTGTGGAGATGAGTGAAAGATCTAGTACGCAGTTGATTCTTGGAAGACCTTTCATGGCTACAGTTGGTGCCATTATGGACACACCCAGCACGAGAATCTCGTTCTCGTACATTGACAAGGATGTGTACTACAAAGCCATTCCTACTAGAGGAACTCCCACATATATCTCTTGCATCACCATTGTTACAGGAGAAACGTTGGTAGTTGATCTTTTGGAAGAGCCTCCTGACGAGCCTAATACCATAGATGTTCTAGATAGCCCTTCTGTCATCACCAAGAAAGACGTCAAACCATCTAAGGCAAAGAAGAAAGTGAAGGGTGCTGCTTCTATGCCATTAATCCCACAGAAGTGTGATGGGGATTCGATTGAATACAAGGTGAAGTGCACAGGAACCTCAAAACCATTCTCTAAGGCTAGAGTCATTCTTACTTCGGAGCTGAAAGAGAAAGGAAAGGAGGTTGTGGTGAGCATGTTGAGCAGAACTCTTAGTCTGCAAGTATCTAGCTGTGGAACTTGCCTGGGAGTAAGTTCTCAATCTTCTCCTGACTGATCACCTGAACCAAAGTCAAGCTACTGACTTAAAACAAGCGTTTGGTGGGAGGCAACCCACTGGTGAGTCTGTACATACGTTTTTTATTTTCGTTTTTAATTTTTGGTTTTGTGTCTTGTGTCTTAACGTGAAGCTGATTTAGAGGAGGAGTATCGACCGACACCAGTCCTTGTCGATCGATACTAGTCACATTTGTTTTTTTCTTTTTCTTTTCTTCTTTTTATTTTTCGTTTGTGTTAAACTTATGTCAGCTTTATTTTTGCATTTGAACTCATGGATTTATGATTGATTATCTTGTTGCTATTAACTTGTTTTTGAGTGTTCCTAACAGTGTTAACTTCTAACACTTTGGATCACTTTTCCTGGGTTAAGCAACTTGATGCCACTGATTTGAAATCAGTGTGTCGACATACAACTGGTATCGATCGATACCGGTCTGTATCGATCGACACTCATCACCTTCACAGGTCAGATTTTTTATTTTCACAATCCACTTGGTTCATTTGTTTTCTTTCACCAAACTTAGGTTAGATAACACTGGGGACAGTGTTGTTCAAGTCTGGGGGAGGTAGTCGCTGACATTGTTTTTGTTTTTGTTTTTCTTAGAGTCAGTCGTTTTTGAGTCAAAACTTTGTTGGAGATTGTGATCTTTTTCTTGAATCTTTTGTTCAGACTTTGCTTCTAAGTGATTATTGTTAGAAAATAAGTTCTAGATCGGACTAATGAAAAATCTAATGGTTAACCAGTTAACTAGAAGACACCCATGTTTCCAGCAAAGTTCTTTAAAGCCTGAGCCAAATTTTTGCACTTCATAGATGTGATTAATATTCATAGAGCTTGATTCCTCATTCGTATCTGACAAAGGAACCCATGTGTTTAAAGTAATGGTATTTCTCTCCCTGTTACAAGTTAATTAATTAGATGCATTAAAAGATGAGATGATTTTCTTCTGGGTAGAGGGTTAGGAAAATTTCCAGCGATCCCATTATTCTACTTCAGAGGAAATGATCACACAAAGGTGGAAGCGAGGTTAGGAAAATTTCCTGTGATACCATTATTCGCCTACACCTTTGATTACTTTTGAGGGAAGAACCGGGGATTCGGTGGCAAACACCATCAATACTCGCGTCTCGAACCTTAATATGTATATGCAAGAAACATATTGGGAAATAGGTCTGGGGGAGAGAAAATAATACCAAAAAGTGTGAAATTGGATGGTTATTTGTCATGATATTGTATGGGAAAGAATCTAGAAGGTTCTTGACATTAATCACAGCGATGAAACTGGCGATGATGGGTTTGATTGAACAATGTTGTGAAATAATGTGTGTAGTCTGGAAAACTGCGAATGTTGATATATCATGGTTTTTACCCCTTCTAGACCATGATATAGGTCCTATTTATGGAATCTTTCTAGTATTTTGGAGTCTTTTGGAGTCTTTTATAGGTTTAGGTACGTTTGGAGCATTTTGGAGCATATTGAGATGCAGAGTCATGCATAGACGTCAGAAATTTGGCATTCGTTGAAGTACTTCCCACAGATGGATTGAGCTCGAATTTGCACACAAGATAGATCAATGGATTAGCTTTCATTTGGAAGTGGTTTGGGGCCATTCCAACGATGCGATCGAAAGTTATGCCAGTTTTCGTAAAGACAGTCCAGTCTGGCGAGCAGAAGAGGCAGGGTGTCGACCGACACTGTTTGGTGTCTACCGACACTGTTTGGTGTCGATCGGCACTGTTTGGTGTCGACCGACACCGCTTGGTGTCGACCGACACCGACTGCAGGAAAGCAGATACGCGATTTTTAAAGCCTGCAGAGTTTTTTTCCTAAGCCTAGAAGACTTTATTAATTACAGAAAAGGCCCAGAACGTGTTTTACCTTATAAATTAGGTTTTCAACCACCTGTTTAGGCTACCCTTTCATTACTCTTGATTCTACTTTGGTTTTTGGAGAGACAACTCTGAACTCCTGTTTATTATTGATTTCTTGGTTGATCTATTCAATCATGTTGTTTTCATTCTCCATGTCTGAGTAGATCCACTTTAGGTTCAGGGTTCTCATAAGGGTTATCTTTGAATGCTAGATTGATTAGTTTATTAGGATTTACCATATGAATTAGTTCTTTGCAAAGAGATTTGGGATTCTGAAGTTTAGATTTAGATAGCTTTCGCAACGAGAGTTGGTTAGCTATACTTTAGTGATTTGAGTTCAAGAACCGCGCTAAATCTGAATCATATTAGTTAGTTTGTCCGCATTCATTGATTCCCTGAGAAATACCCTGAGCCTAGCCTTTCTCCAATTGAATTCACAACCGTTTTAATTTACATTCTGTCTTTTAATACCATTGATTGCTTAGCGTGATTTTCACCTATATAATCTATTGTGTGTTTCTGTGAGTCCTTGTGTTCGACCCCTAGCTATACTACGACAACTGCTTTAGTATCTAAATAGGGTATTAATTTTAGCATATCAAATGTCTACGGAGAAGTACATGGTGGTTAGATTTGGAACTGGTTAGGTGATATGTGGAGCACTAAGGAAAATGGTCATTGCAATGTTTCATGAATAGGTGAGTCACTATGTTTTCAAACCTCTTTCTCTGGTTTAGTTTTCTGTTTTGCTTGAGGGCAAGCAAATGCTAAGTCTGGGGGAGTTGATATATCATGATTTTTACACCGTTTAAGCCATGATATAAGTCCGTTTTATAGAGTGTTTCTACTATTTTGTAGTGTTTTAGAGTCTTTTACAGGTTTTAGCACGTTTGGAGCATAATTGGAGATATTGGAGCTTTCTGGAGCATTTTGGAGCGAAACAGAGATCGTGTAGCTGAGTACCCGATTTGAAGCCTCGATATCGATCGATACTGACTAGTGTCGGTCGATACTATCACTGCAGCAAGACACGAATCGCGACTTTTCCAAGAGTTAAAGAATTGCAAAATTGCCCAGAAGACTTTATTATTTACAAGAAGCCCCAAAACATGATTTAGGTTATTTATTAGGATTTACATCCACTTTGATGGCTACGCTTTTTATACTTTATTCTACGTTTTCATAACTTGAGACAGAGATTATTCTACTTTGGTTTTTGGAGAGACAACTCTGAACTCCTGTTTCTTATTGATTTCTTTGATGATCTATTCAATCATGTTGTTTTCATTCTCCATGTCTAAGTAGATCCACTTTAGGTTTAAGGTTCTCATAAGGGTTTTCTTTGAATGCTAGGTTGATTAGTTGATTAGGATTCACCATCTAAATTAGTTGATTATGTTGTTCTCAAAACTAATTCTAGGTTGACGAATCTGGAACTTAGATCTTAGGATAATTGATTAGGCACGAGAGTGCGATTAATTACCCGATAGAACTTAGGGTGAGAAAAATAACTATTCGCAAAGAGATTTGGTCTAGTTTTTTTGTGAACAAATCAAACTTGAACTAAAAACTGGTTTAGACTTTAGGATTCACAAAGAGATTTGGAATTCTAGGTTTTAGACTTAGATAGTTTTCGCAACTAGAGTTGGTTAATTATACTTTAGTGATTTGAGTTTAAGAACCGCGCTAAATCTGAATCCGGACTAGTTAGTTTATCTGCATTCATTGATTTCCTGAGAAATACCCTGAACCTATCTTTCTCCCAATCGAATTACAACTTGTTTAATTTACGTATCGCTTTCAATTACATCTTTTGGTTTAGCTTAATTCGAATATATTTAATCTATTGTATGATATCCTGAGTTATTGTGTTCGACCCCTACATATACTACAACAACTGCTTTAGTACTTATAGGGTATTAATTTGAGCATATCAACGAGAAAACAACTGCAAGTAGTTCCTTCTCTGTGGTGCTGTAATTCCTCTGATCATCATCCAATGTACTGCTTGCATAGTAGATAACGTGCAGCTTCTTATTTTTCCTCTTACCCAGAACTGATCCAACAGCAAAATCACTAGTGTCTCACATGATCTCAAAAGGCAAAGTCCAATCAGGAGGTTGCACAATAGGAGCACTCACCAAAGCCTTTTTAATATCCTCAAAGGCTGCAAGACACTCAGATGTGAAATCGAATTTGATCTCCTTGCATAATAGGGCGGTTAGTGGGCGGGCTAGCTTGGAGAAGTCCTTGATGAATCTTCTGTAAAACCCAGTATGACCAAGGAAACTTCGAATATCCTTCACAGAAGTCGGTGGTTGGAGACTTGTCATGACCTGATTCTTGGCTTTGTCAACTTCGATCCCAGCTTCAGAAACCTTGTGCCCAAGCACGATGCCATCCTGAACCATAAAGTGACACTTTTCCCAATTAAGGACCAAGTGTTTCTCTTCACACCTCTGTAGCACCTTGCACAAGTTAGCTAAACAGTCCTTGAATGATGATCCATAAGCTGAAAAATCATCCATGAACACCTCCATAAAATCCTCAATCATATCGGTGAAGATAGACATCATGCATCTCTAAAAAGTGGCTGGAGCATTACACAATCCAAATGGCATTCTCCTGTATGCAAATGTGTCATAAGGACATGCAAAAGTCGTCTTCCCTTGGTCATCTGGATGTATCGGAATCTGGAAAAAACCTGAATACCCATCGAGAAAACAGTAGTAGGGATGACTAGCCAACCTCTCCAACATCTGGTCAATTAATGGCAATGGGAAGTGATATTTCCTTGTGGACGCATTCAACTTCCTGTAGTCAATGCACATTCTATGCCCAATGATAGTCCTAGTAGGAATCATCTCATCCTTCTCAATCTTCACCACAATTATTTCTCCTTTCTTAGGAACAACGTGCACTGGACTGACCCTAAAACTGTCTGAGATGACATAGATAACTCCTACATCCAAGAGTTTCATGACCTCCATCTTAACCACTTCTTTCAGGTTTGGATTCAGGCTCCTCTAATGCTCAATTGAAGCCTTTGACTCGTCCTCAAGATGAATTCTATGCATGCACAAGTCCGGTGATATACTTGAAATGTCATTTAGAGAATAGCCAAGAGCTTTGCGATACTTGCGCAGCAGTTAGGCAATATCTGCGTTGTTCAAAGAAGCATTAATAATCACTGGGTTGTGGAATTAGGACCAAGAAAACCATACCTCAGATTCACTGGAAGTGGTTTGAGTTCCACCTTAGGAGCTTTTTCCTCACGCCAATCCCCAAGCCCAACAGCTTGCTTAGAACTTTCGGCCAACTTCTTTTCTGGTTGCAGGGTATCGATCGATACTAGGGGAGTATCGATCGATACTGGTGGTGCTGTATCGAGCATCTTCGAGTATCTAGCAGTATCATCAGCCAAATAGACCTAGATATATCATGGGTTTTACCCCGTTTAAGCCATGATATAAGTCTTTATACTATTATAGAGTATTTTACAGGTTTTAGCACGTTTGGAGCATAATTGAAGATATTGGAGCTTTTAGGAGCATTCTGGAGCGAAATGGAATTGAAGCGACTAAGTACCCGATTTGAAGTCAAGAGAATCGATCGATACCCCCTGGTATCGATCGACACCCATCGAAGCAGATATGAATCGCGACTTTCACAAGTCTTGAAGAATTGCAGAACTGCCCCAGGAGTCTTTAATTATTACAATAAGCCCTAAAACGTGTTTTAGCATTATAATTATGTTTTTCAGCCACTTTGATGGCTAAGCTTTCATTACTTTGATTTTACTTTTGGTTTTTGGAGAGACAACTCTGAACTCCTGCTTTCTATTGTTTTCTTTGATGATCTATTCAATCATGTTGTTTTCAATCTCCATGTCTGATTATATCCACTTTAGGTTCAGGGTTCTCATAAGGGTTTTCTCTGAATGCTAGGTTGATTAGTTTATTAGGATTTACCATCTGAATTAGTTATTCGCTTTAGGTTGTGTTCAAAGCTAGTTCACGATTAGCTACCTAGAACTTAGATCTTAGGTTAATTGATTAGACGCGAGAGTGCGATTAATTACCTGATAGAACCTAAGGTGAGCAAAATACCTATTCGCAAAGAGATTTGGTTTAGTTGTTTTGTGAACAAATCAAACTTGATTTAAAAGCTGATTTAGACTTTAGGATTCGCAAAGAGGTTTGGAATTCCTAGGATTTAGATTTAGATAGTTTTCGCAACGAGAGTTGGTTAGCTATACTTTAGTGATTTGAGTTCAAGAACCACGCTAAATCTGCATCCTGCTAGTTAATTTATCTGCATTCATTGATTTCCTGAGAAATACCCTGAATCTATCTTTTCCCAATCGAATTACATCTTGTTTAATCTACGCATTGCTTTCAATTACATCTTTTGGTTTAGCTTAATTCGAATCTATTTAATCTATTGTGTGATTTCCGTGAGTCCTTGTGTTCGACCCCTACATATACTGCAACTACTGCTTAGTACTTTTAGGGTATTAATTTGAGCATATCAAATTTGGCGCCGTTGCCGGGGACTCAATTTCGCCATTAGATTTTAGCTTAGAATTTCGTCTAAATCGTTGAGTATCGATCGACACCCTAGTGGTATCGGTCGATACCCGTCGTGAATTTCAGTTACTTACGTTCTTGACTTTTGTGTTTCAGGTGCATGCCTCTTCGAGAAATCAGAAGGAACAAGAACACTCTGCTAGTTGATCTTTCAAACGAGCAGCTAGCACAGTTGGAACTTACAAACAAGAAAGCAAAGAAAACAGTAGAGATGAACAATCCAGTGATTTTGATTCAGGATGCTGCTGGAGCTTTGAGAGACCAAGAGGGTCAATTGTACAATGAGAGAGGGCAGCGACTTGATGAAGCTGGAAATATCATTGTCCCTGCAATTGCTGTGAATGCAGGGAACGCTGTGATTAATCGCAGTAGAAGGATTGGTGAATACAACAGGTCTGATCAGTTTTATGCCAATCTATCAGCGATTCGCCCTCCACCATTTCAGAGGAATGACTTTGAGCTGAAACCTGCATACTACACTCTTGTGAGTCAGCATCTTTTTCATGGTCTTCTCATGAACACCCTATGGATCACATTGAGAGGTTTGAGGATTTGGTTACAAGCATCAAGTGCCATGGAGAATCCTATGATTATCTTTTCTGCAAGCTCTTCCCATACTCTCTTGGTGGAGATGCCACTTACTGGCTGAAGCAGTTACCAGCTGGGTCACTGACTACTTGGGATGAGATCAAGACTGCGTTCCTTGATAACTTCTATGATGATGCGAGATCCGAAGAGCTCAGGAACAAGATTTCTCAGGGTCCGACAGAAGCACTCAAAGCTACTTGGATTCGTTTCAGGTCATATCAGAGAGACTGTCCGCACCATGGGTTCACTCAGGTTCAGCTGCTGGGTACTTTCTACAGAGGGATCGATTGGAGATATCAGATGTCCTTAGACGCTGCAAGTAATGGGAATTTCAACACAAGGTATCCCGACGATGCTTATGTGTTGATTGGGAACTTGGCATCTAGCAATAGTACCAAGAATGTAGACATGGAGCGCAAGAAGCAAGCTGGTAACTTGGATAGCAATCGAATCGCATATGTGAATGCTAAATTGGATTCAATGCACAATCTGTTGATGGGAAAGACCCAAAAAGTGGTCCACTTTGCTGTTGAAGATGAAGTGAAGAACGTTAACTATATTGGTGGAGCCGACTTTGGATCGAATCAGTTTGGGCAGAAACCTTTCCAGAGCAGTGGCTACACAAGGACCTATGATAGTTCATCTTACCATCCTATACCTGCTAAGAGTCCTGAGAGTAAGATTAAGGCTATGTTTGAACAACTGGTTCAAGGGTAGCAGCAGATAACAGTGAATTTCAATGGTAAGATGGAAGCTATGTACAAAGATCTGAGTGGAAGGATCGAAGCTCTCAGTATTCATCAGAAGATGCTGGAAACTCAAGTAACTCAGACTGCAGCAGCTGGCAAGGAAAAGATGGTTCATTCACACAATGAACACGTCAATGCAATGACTGTAAGAGGTGCTGAAGAGATCACTGCGGTGGTAGAAAAGGGGTTGAATGCAGGAAATTTCGACGACCCTGTAGAAGATGGCGACGAGGATTCAGCGAATCCCATGGTGTCGACCGACACCAGAGAGCATCGATCGATGCCCGTCCAAATCCTATCTCGAGACGTGTCAGAACCCTACCTGGTGTCGATCGATACCACTCGCAGAATAAGCCAGAAATTGAGAAGACACCTTATTTGATTGAAGAAAGACTTCGCAAGCCCAAGAAGCTAAATCATATTCCTCAACACCTCCGAGCCCCCATCACTCCAAAGCAGCTGTGTGGCTTTGAGAAGAGGGTACGAAGGATACCCCACTCGTTCACTTTTGAAGAAGCTCTAGAGGGCTGGCCTCTGCTAAGTCACTTCAAAGATTGCAGAGAAACTCTGGAAGAGGTCAAAGTACTCTTTATCGAGGCAAGACGCAAGTCACTTCCGCTGAGGCAGTTGACCCAGAGGGAAGACCCATGGAAATTCGCAGTTCCATGCTCCATCTCTGGAGTTGAATTCAATGAGTCTCTCGTTGACTCATGGTATAGCGTCAATGTCATTTCACGGGACATCGCTGAACGATTAAGGGCTGATATAAGATCACCTACGATGCTTCTCACATTTGCGAACTCCTCCACCTCACCTCCATACGGTATTATCCATGGGTTGCTTGTTAAAGTAGGAGATTGCCTGGTACCCACTAATTTTCAGGTTGTGGAGATGAGCGAAGGATCTGAGGTGTCTTTGCTCCTGGGACGACCGTTTATGGCTACTGCTGGCGCGATCATAGATACGCCTAATAAGAGAATCTCTTTCTCTTACATTGACGGAGAGGTCTACTATGATGTCATTCCCTCTAGAGGAGCTCCCATACATGTCTCTTTCTTCACTGTTGTCACAGGAGATTGATATGCTAAAATTAATACCCTAAATAGTACTAAAGCAGTTGCTGCAGTAAATCAGGGGTCGAACACAAGAACTCAAGATATCACACAATAGATTATATAGATCCAAAATACGCTAAATCAAAAGATGTAAACGAAAACAAGTACGCAATTAAAAGTGTTGTAAATCAATGGAGGAAAATATAGGCCCAGGGTTTTTCTCAGGAAATGAATGAATGCAGCTAAATTAACTAACATGATTCAGATTACGCACGGTTCTTGAACTCAAATCACTAAAATATAGCTAACCAACTCTCGTTGCGAAAACTATCTAAATCTAAATCCTAGGAATTCTAAATATCTTTGCGAATCCTAAAGTCTAAATCAGCTTTAAAGTTCAGGTTTGATATGTTCACAAATCAATTAAACCAAATCTCTTTGCGAATAATCAATTTGCTCACCATAGATTCTATCAGGTAATTAATCGCACTCTCGTTCCTAATCAATTATCCTAAGATCTAAGTTCTAGGTGATCAATCCAGAATTAGCTTTGAGAACAACCTAAGGTGAAGAACTAATTTAGATTATGAATCCTAAGAAACTAATCAACCTAACATTCAAAGAAATCCTTTATGAGAAAACCCCAAACCTAAAGTGGATCTATAATCAACATGGAGATTGAAAGCAACATGATTGAATAGATCATCAAAGAAATCAATAATCAACAGGAGTTCAGAGTTTTCTCTCCAAAAACCAAAAGTAGAATCAAAGTATAGAAAATAAAGCTTAGCCTAACAGTGGCTGTAAAATCCCTATAAATAACCTAAATCACGTTTTGGGGCTTCTTGTAAATATTAAAGACTTCTGGGCACTTTTGCAATTCTTCAAGTCTTGGAAAACTCGCGGGCTGTGTCTTGCTGTGATGAGTGTCGATCGATACCAAGGGGGTATCCATCGATGCTTGAGGTGAAATCGGGTACTCAGCAACACGAACTTCAGCTTTGCTCCAAAATTCTCCAGAAAACTCCAATATCTCCAATAATGCTCCTAACGTGCTATAACCTGTAAAAGAATCTAAATGACTACAAAATATAATAAAGAATCTATAGTTCAGACTTATATCATGGCCTAAAAGGGGTAAAAACCATGATATATCAGAGATACGTTGGTAGTTGATCTTTTGGAAGAGCCTCCTGACGAGCCAACTGTCATGGACTTTTTGGATGGTCCTTCTGTCATCACCAAGAAAAACATCAAAACAGCTAAAGCAGAGAAGAAGTTGAAGAGCGAAGGAGTAAAAAAATTTCCCCATGTGACTCTAACCCCTCAGAAGTGCGATGGTGATTCAATCAAATATAAGGTGAAGTGCAAGGGAACTTCGAAACCGTTCTCTAAGGCTAGAGTTATTCTCACTTCGGAGATGAAAGAGAAATGACATGAGTTTTTGGAGAGCATAATGAGCAAAACTCTGAAACTGGCGATGTCAAATTGTGGAGCTTATTTCGAAGCAAGTTCTCATTCTTCTCCTGACTGATCGTCCGTAAAGTCAAGCTCGTGACGTAAAACAAACGCTTGGTGGGAGGCAACCCACTGGTGAGTCTGTACATAACTCTTTTATTTTTGTTTTTGTTTTTATTTTGTGTTTTGTGTCTTGTGTCTTAAACGTGAAGCAGACTAAAAGGAGGAGTATCGATCGACACCAGTCCGTATCGATCGATACCACGCGGAGAAAGACCAGGATTTGGCCAATGAGTGTCGATCGATACTGGTCTGTATCGATCGATACCGCGCGGGAAGGTAAGTTTTCTCTTAAAACCCTCGGGTTTCTCTTTCTCTTCCTTCTTCCCCATCGATCGATACCCTGTAAAGGTACGGTTTCTGTTTTCCATAATGCACGCAGTTCATTTGTTTCCTTTCACCAACTCTAGACTAGATAACACTGGGGACTGTGTCGTTTAAGTCTGGGGAGGTGTCTGCTGACATTTTGTTTGTTTTTCTTAGAGTCAGTTGTTTTATCGAGTCAAAAATGTTTTATTGAGTCAAAACTTGTTGGAGATGATGATCATGTGCTTGAATTGTTGTTTTGATTTTGTTTTTGAGTAACCAGTGTTGCAGGAACAGCTCTAGATCGACTAATAAAAAATCCAAGGACTGACCAGTTGACTAGAAAACATTCATATCTCCGGCAGAGTTCTTGTGAAGCCTGAGCCAAATTTTTGCACTTCATCTATGTGGTTTGTGTTTACGGAGCTTGATTCATCATTCATATCTGACAAAGAAACCCATATGTTTAAAGTAATGGTATCTCTCTCCCCTGTTAAAAGTTGATAAATAAGAGCATAAAAGATGAAATGATTTTCTTCTGAGTAGAGGGCTAGGAAAATTTACAGCGATCCCATTATTCTACTTAAGAGAATATGATCACACAAAGGTTGAAAGCGAGGTTAGGAAAATTTCCCGTGATACCACTATTCGCCTAAACTTTTGATACATAGAGAGGGAAGAACCGGGAATTCGGTGGCAAACACCATCAATACTCGCGTTTCGGACCTTGATGTGTATATGCAGATCTAAATAAAAAAGGAGAGAACATAATAAGAAATAAGTCTGGGGGAGAGAAAGTGATACAAAAAGTGTGAAATTGGATGGTTCCTTGTCATGATATTGTATGGTAAAGAATCTAGAAGGTTCTTGAACATTGGCTGCAGCGATGAAACTGGTGATGAGGGCTTTATTTGAACAATGCTGCGAGATAATGTGTGGAGTCTGGAAAAGCTGCGAATGTCTACGGAGAAGTACATGGTGGTTAGATCAAAAGCTAGTCAGGTGACATTTGGGTGCTTGGGAAAATGATCTTTGCGATGGTTCCTGAACATGTGAGTCTTCGTGTTTTCAAACCTCTTTCTCTGGTTTAGTCTTCTATTTGCTTGAGGGCAAGCAAAGGCTAAGTCTGGGGGAGTTGATATATCATGGTTTTACCCCGTTTAAGCCTTGATATAAGTCTTTTAGAGTCTATTACAGGTTTTAGCACGTTTGGAGCATAATTGGAGATATTGGAGCTTTTAGGAGCATTCTGGAGCGAAATGGAATTGAAGCGACTAAGTACCCTATTTAAAGTCAAGAGCATCGATCGATACCCATGGTATCGATCGACACCCATCGAAGCAGATACGAATCGCGACTTTCACAAGTCTTAAAGAATTGCAGAACTGCCCCAGAAGTCTTTAATTATTACAATAAGCCCCAAAACGTGTTTTAGCAATATAATTATGTTTTTCAGCCACTTTGATGAATAAGCTTTCATTACTTTGATTATACTTTTGGTTTTTGGAGAGACAACTCTGAACTCCTGCTTTCTATTGTTTTCTTTGATGATCTATTCAATCATGTTGTTTTCAATCTCCATGTATGAGTAGATCCACTTTAGGTTAAGGGTTCTCATAAGGGTTTTCTCTGAATGCTAGGTTGATTAGTTTATTAGGATTTACCATCTGAATTAGTTCTTCACTTTAGGTTGTGTTCAAAACTAGTTCTAGATTAGCTACCTAGAACTTAGATCTTAGGATAATTGATTAGGCGCCAGAGTGCGATTAATTACCTTATAGAACCTAAGGTGAGCAAAATAACTATTCGCAAAGAGATTTGGTTTAGTTGTTTTGTGAACAAATCAAACTTGATTTAAACGCTGATTTAGACTTTAGGATTCGCAAAGAGATTTGGAATTCCTAGGATTTAGATTTAGATAGTTTTCGCAACGAGAGTTGGTTAGCTATACTTTAGTGATTTTGAGTTCAAGAACCGTGCTAAATCTGAATCCTGCTAGTTAATTTATCTGCATTCATTGATTTCCTGAGAAATACCCTGAACCTATCTTTTCCCAATCAAATTACATCTTGTTTAATTTACGCATTGCTTTCAATTACATCCTTTGGTTTAGCTTAATTCGAATCTATTTAATCTATTGTGTGATTTCTGTGAGTCCTTGTGTTCGACCCCTACATATAATGCAACTAATGCTTAGTACTTTTAGGGTATTAATTTGAGCATATCAGACCTCTGACTCGGCTGAACGGACAAATGCTCTCTCCAATGGATCCTCAAGATGCATCTCTAGGAAGTACTTTTCAGCTATGTCACTGAAGGTATCAACAAAGAAAGTCTGTCCATCGATGATTGGTCTCTTCATCATCTTTTCCATGTTAAAAGTCATGACCAAATCACCGATGTTAAGAGCGATCTTCCCATTCCTGCAATCAATCAGAGCCCCAGTTTTTGCTAGGAATGGCCTTCCCAAGATAAGAGGATCTCTAGGTTCTGCATCATACTCCAGGACAATGAAATCAGTTGGGATCAAGCAGTTCCCAATCTTAATAGGAACATCTTCGAGCAACCCCTCTGGAAGTCTAACTGAGCGATCAACAAGTATCAGTGAGAACCTTGTTGAAGTTAAGTCTGTCATTCCCATTCTCTTAGCAACTGAGTATGGCATGAGGTTGACACTTGAGCCGATGTCACAAAGAGAACGCTCAAATCTGTCTGTGAAGATCGTACAATCCAACACAAAACTACCTGGATCCGGTAACATCTTTGGGATCCTGTTGGTCAGGATTGCACTGCACTCATGAGTAATCATCAAACATCCTTCCTCCAGGTTCATATTGCTAGATACCATCCTCTTGACATATCTCTTGAAAGCTGGAGAAGTCTTGATAGCATAGATGAAAAGAAGTTCAACAACCAGCATATCCAAAATTTCCTTGCATCTAGAGTCTTCTACCTCCTTTTTAGTCTTCCCAATAGCTCTAGAATAAGGTATCCTCGGTATGTAAACTCTTTCTGCAACCACATCAGGTACTTTCTTCAGAACCTTAGGTGTTGTATCGACCGATACACGGGGTTTTGAGTTATTCCGTGAAAGAATCTGGACCGGTGTCGATCGATGCTGGCTAGTGTCGATCGATACCCTGGGGATTTCAGAATCCTCATCGTCAAGGTCGACGAAATTTCCTGCAGTTTGGCCAACTTTCACTCTTGTATTGACCTCTTTTCCATTCCTTAAGGTGATTGCATTGATGTGTGCCCTTGGGTTTTCTCCTTTCCCTGGAAGAAAACCTGCTTGCCTTTACACAGCTTCTGAAGTCTGTGCTACTTGAGTTTCCAGCTTCTTCTGATGAATACCAAGAGCGTCGATCCTTCCACTCAGATCTTTGTACATAGCATCCATCTTACCATTGAAATACATTGTTATCTGCTGCTGTCCTTGAACCAGATGTTCAAGCATAGACTCGATCTTTCTCTCTGGGGTTTTAGCAGGTATAGGTTGATAAGATGAATTCCCATAGTTCCTGGTGTAACCACTGTTCTGGGAAGGTTTCTGGCTAAACTGATTCGACCCAAAACCACTCGTATTAGCTTCAGATTTGAATCCTCCTTGCTGGAAATTGTTGTTGAAGTTTCGGTTGTTGTTGTATTGATTCCTCTGACCCTGAAAACCAGAACCACCAATGTAGTTAACATCCTCTACTTCATCATCATTGATATTCTTGACTTCCTCAGCAAAATGAACTGCCTTCATCGATTTTCCCAGCAAGAGATTGTGCACTGAATCTAACTTAGCATGAACATCAGCAATCTGCGATCCATCCATGTTCCCACTCTGCTTCTTTCACTCAAAGTCTGCATTCTTGGTGATATTGCTAGACTCCAAGTTCTCAATAAGCACATAAGCATCATCGGGATACCTGGTATTGAAATTCCCATTGCTCGCAGCATCCAAAGCCATCTGATACCTCCAATCATTCCCTCTGAAGAAGAAATCCATAAGCTGAACATTAGTGTACCCATGATGTGGACAATCTCTCTGATATGATCTAAATCTTGTCCAAGCAGCCTTGAATGCCTCAGTCGGGCCTTGAAAAAACTGGAAGATCTTGTTCCTAAGATCCTCAGATCGTGCATCATCATAGAAGTTATTAAGGAAAGCAGTTTTAGTCTCCTCCCAAGTAGTCAGTGATCCAGGAGGTAACTGCTTTAGCCAGTAAGTCGCATCTCCACCTAGAGAATACGGGAAGAGTTTGCAGAAGAGGTAATCATAGGACACTCCATTGCTCTTGATGCTAGTGACCAAATCCTCGAACCTCTCAATATTATCTATGGGGTATTCATTGGAAAGACTATGAAAAGGGTGCTGACCCACAAGAGTGTAGTATGCAGGTTTCAGCTCAAAGTCATTCCTCTGAAATGGTGGAGGGCGAATCGCTGATCGATTGGCATAAAATTGATCAGGCCTGTTGTACTCACCAATTGTTCTACCATGATCAGCCACAGCATTCCCAACATTCATAGCAACAACCACCTCGACAACAGTAGGAGGTGGAATGATGTTCCCCTCTTCATCCAATCGTTGCCCTCTCTCATTGCACAATTGACCCTCTCGGTCTCTGTAAGCACCAGCTGCATCTTGAACCAAAACCACAAGGTTGTTGTTCATCTCTGCTGGCTTCTTTGCTTTTTTGTTTGTGCGTTCCAAAAGTGATAGCTGCTCTAATGACATATTAACTAGCAGAGTGCTCTTGTTCCTTCTGGTTTCGCGATTAGGCATGCACCTGAAACACAAAAGTCAAGAACGTAAGTATCACAAAAATTCACGACAGGTATCGACCGATACCACTAGGGTGTCGATCGATACTAAGCCGAACTTAGTCGAAATTCTCAAACTAAAATCTAATGGCGAATTGAGTCCCTGGCAACGGCGCCAAATTTGATAAGCTCAAATTAATACCCTAAAAGTACTAAAGCTTTGTTGATTGTAATACTTAGGTATCGAATCCACATACACTCAAGGAAACACACAATAGATTCTAAAAGTTGAATTAAGCTAAGTGATCAATGGAATTTAAAGCAAATACGCAAATTAAACAAGTTGTAATTCGATTGGTAAGAAGATAGGTTCATGGTATTTCTCAGGAAATCAATGAAGCAGATAAACTAACTAATCAGGGTTCAGGTTACGCACGGTTCTTGAACTAAAATTACTAAAGTATAATTAACCAACTCTCGTTGCGAGAATTATCTAAGTCTAAATCCTAGAATTCCAAATCTCTTTGTGAATCCTAAAGTCTAAACCAGCTTTTAGTTCAAGTTTGATTTGTTCACAAAACAACTAAACCAAATCTCTTTGCGAATAGTTATTTTGCTCACCCTAAGTTCTATCAGGTTTCTAAATTACACTGTCATGCCTAATCGATTAACCTAAGATCTAAGTTCTAGGTTATCAATCTAGAGTTAGCTTTAAGAACAACCTAAAGCAAAGAACTAATTCAGATTATGAACCCTAAATAACTAATCAACCTAGCATTCAAAGAAATCCCTTATGAGAACCCTAAACCTAACAGAAAATCTACTCAGACATGGAGATTGAAACAATAAACATGACTGAATAAATACTTGAATAAATAATAAAGAAGAGAGTAAATCAGGGGTTCGAAATCTTCTTTCGGACGAACAGAGTTTCAGACTTGTCTCCCTCAGAAAGCTCTCTCACAAAAACCAAAGTAGACTAATATCTGTATGAAGCGTAAAAACCATGATATATCAGGTATCCTAATGTATCCAAATATATGGATATTAGTGTACATGAGGCAAAATGGGCAAAGTGTTATTTTCCAGGAAAAATGTACAACATAGACACCAGTAATTGTGTAGAGTCCATGAACATTATTTTTCTTGAAGCGAGAAAGTACTCGTTATTACCTATGATTGATGCGATTGTTGCAAAATTTGCTGAGTGATTTAACAAACATAGGAACGAGTATGTTGCTGCATCGGATGCACATAAAATGGTCTCCTTTGTCGAGAACCTAGTGCACGATAGGGTAGCCATTGCGATGAAGCCAACGGTTAATGAGCATAACTTCTTTTAGCTTGAATACAGTGCCATTGGACGCGATGGGAATACTTATTCGGTGGACTTGAGAAGAAAAACTTGCGGTTGCAAGTGTTTTGATATATACAAGTATCCTTGTGTCCATGCAATAGCCGCTACCATTGCTTTCATGAAGCAGGATGGAATAACAGAGGATATTCATGTAGAGGAATTGTGCTCGAAGTATTATTTGGTAAGGCAGTGGGCATTGGCATATTATAGGACGATCTATCCGGTTCTGCATAAGTCACAGTGGATTGTTCCGAATCATATACAACAATTGTGTGCCTTACCCCCGTATAATCTTGAAAATGAAATACACCGCTTAATGACTATGGTTTTTGTGATCAGTCCACAAACTCTTAAAAAATCGATTTTCTGGTGTCTATCTTTATAAAATTAGTAAAATATTTTTATAAATTTTTGTTTTGATATATATTTAAATAAAATATAATAATCATAGTGAAAAATATTGCAAGATCTCAAATTTGTTTTTTATGTATGGATTGATAATTATACAATAATATCATTATAATTAAGAAACTAAATAGTAATAATCTCTTTAATAGAAAATAAATACTTTCCATATTCTCATCAATAATTTTAAAATACAATTATATCATTTCCTATTTCAATTAGTTTTTCTTATATGTAATGGAATAATATGTAATAACTTACAAAACAAAGTTTATTTTCAAAAATGTCTTCTTAAATAATATGATAGAGATATATTTGACACTCTGTTTTGTTTCACTACATAAACCTTGGTACAACCATGTTTAATATATATATATATAAATACAATAACATAACCAACATTAAATTTTTATTTGCTTAAATTTTTTAATTTCTTAACCTCATTTCGTAGGCTCGAGCCAAAGCCCAAAGCCCTTTCGTTTAGTGTTCTTTTTACTTAATTATAAATAAAATAGAAAATAAACATATTTACTTAACGATACATAAATTATGAATGCTCATTCACATATTTAATACATGTTTTAGTTGGTTCTTTGTTACAGAGTTACATATTTTATTAACATTTAGTATTTTTTGGAAATTTTTTTTTTTACATCATTTGCTCATATTCTATCTTTCCCATCATAAACCTTTTACTTTTATGGTCACTTTGTTAATCTTAACCATCTTATGAAGCAAAAGTTACGGAAAAATGATTTATGACATTTTTCCCATGAAAACGTCGGAAATGTACTTTTATTACCATAAATCAATTGGACAACCAAAAATATTTAATTTAAAACATAGTATTATAATACTAATTACAAGTGATTACCCAAAAGTATAACTACTTGACCACGAGTAAAACTGAAACATTAGGTAGAACTATGTGAAAAATTACAATATTTTTGATTTAGAAGATATGGGATTGGTGGCGGCACGTGAGAAATAACTGCACCATGTGTCAATTGGTTGAAGTAAGTAAGGATAAATAATCCCTAAATTCCAAACTATTTTTTCCCCCCAAAATAAAAAAATTCTCAAATTCCAAATTATAGGTCCCCCCCGCCAAAATCACAAAATCCACAATTTTCCAAAAATCACAATATCTCCATATTCCAAATTTCCCCGAAACAGAAGACGAATAGAGAAGTAATAATTGCATAATGTGTCAAACTATTCCCCCCCCCCCCCCCCCCCCCCCCCCAAAATACAAAAATTCTCAAATTCCAAATTATAGGTTCCCCCCCCCTCCATAATACACAATTTTCCGAAAATCACAATATCCCCATATTCCAAATTTCCCCGAAACAGAAGACGAAGAGAGGAGTGTATCGTTGTTTCCAAAATCCCCAAATTTCTCCAGACATTGTAAGAATGCCGTACATTTACAGTCTCAGCCCTTCTGAGAGATCAAGCTTGAGCCCTCCTCCCAAACGCACTGAGAATTATGGAATTCTGATTCATTGTTATTGTGGTGTGGCACAAACCATTGAAACTTCTTATTCTGACTTGGATCCGAGAAGGAGATTCTACACCTGCGGCCTCGTAAGCAAAATTCTGATTTCCAACATAATTTGTGGATACCAATTTTTAATTTCGTGAAATTTTGTGAAGACTTATTCGTCTGGAAAATGCCATTTTCTCAAATGGTTTGATGATGCAATGACAGAGGAGCTCTATGACATTCAAATCGAGATGGGAGAACATGAAGATTGGATTCGATATGACGTTAGGCGACCGAGTTATTACACCTTCGATAATCGATTAAAGAGCTGCATGAGTTGGTTATTAGGTGTTCTCAATCTTATCACAACCTTAAGGAGATTGTGTGTGACACAATTGTTAAAGAAATTGTTGATGCTTCAAATGTCGAACATCGAAATGCATTCTATAAGGAAGTGAAGGTGATGGTTGGTCTCTATGGCCTTGCCATTGCAATGGTAAGTTTCATTATCAGCTTGTTTAAGTAGATAAGATAAGTAGGACGTTTCTTTATGATGTTGTAATCTGATCCGTTGTACTTTTATGTTTTTTTGTTCATAAGTTTTGGAAATTTGTGTTTATATGCTTTTGTGTTGTAGCTAATTATGCATCATAATTATGTCGAGAAGTACGGATGGCCGAAAAGTTATAATGTTAACATAGTTATAATTTTATTCATATTTGTATCTAGTAATACCAAGTTATACGAATGTCAACATAGTTATAATTTTGTTCATATTTGTACATACCAAGTTATACGAATATCAACATAGTTATAATTTTGTTCATATTTGTATCTGGTAGGGATTTTAGCCTATTCCCTCATGAACTATTCGGCTCCTGATTATTCATATGCGAAGTATCGATCAATGCTAAAAACATCATGAACTATCTATAATTTTGAATTTACTACAGGAACTTACGAAAATTAGTCAATTTCACAAAAACCGTAAACGCTGTTTGTTTTCCGTCAACGGAATCTGACGTGGCTGACAGGTGGCTCAACGGTTTGCGATTAAACCAAAATTTTTTTTTTAATTTCTCAAACCAAAACGGCGTCGTTTCGGTCTCAAAAACGTTATACTATTTTACGCATCAGCCGGGAATCAAACCCATGTATGGACTATGGCAAAGTAGTATTCTACCACTAGACTACTTGTGCTTCGTTGTACTTTCAAACACATAACTATATATATATATATATACACATAACACCGAAGCTTCCATTCTCGCCGGTAATCTTTCTCCCGTTATCTTCTTCGACTGATTTCAATATATATATATATATATATTTTGGTGCCTGATGTGTGGGTATATACACTCGAATCGCTTGTTTGATAAAAGTAAAATTCTTGTTTCAGGGTTATCTAAGTTTGTTAAGTGTATTCGACCAATTTTGAATTTTAGGTCTTTCACGGGAGGAGGAAGATGATCTTCGTTTCAAGGACATTTATTAGTCTTGGCTTCGATTCACCATATAAAATTCACCATAGACTCAATTCATAAGGAGAAATCATCCTTCTGTGTAGGCAATTTTCCGAGCTCACACTACTTTTTCGGATTTTGCTAGAAATATTCTGGAAAATTTTCACTCATTTCCAAAGATTTTCGTCTCCAATCAGAAAAGCTCCAAATGTCATCGTTAGAACAAGAATTTTTCTCACAATGGAGAAACAAGAAGAGATTGAGATGTCTAAGAGCCAAAGACCAACAGATCTCACGCGAATCCAATTCCTTACTTGGGAGGAGAAACTCTTCTTGGTTTCTAGGTCAAGAGACCTTCCTCCTTCAATCCACGAGATTCTCCAGGTAAATCTCATCTCGGTTTTGTAAAATTGCTCAATACCACTCTTGGAAACGAAGCCAAACCGAGATTCACCATAGACTCAATTTGTTTCATGGACATATATATATAGTTATATGTTTGAATGTACAACGAAGCACAAGTAGTCTAGTGGTAGAATACTACACTACCAAAGACCAGGCATGGGTTCAATTCCCGGCTGATGAGTAAAATAGTATAACGTTTTAGAGATTGAAACGATGCCGTTTTGGTCTGACAAATTTAAAAAAAATTGGTTTAATCGCAAACCGTTAAGCCACCTGTCAGCCACGTCAGATTCCATTAACGGAAAACAAACATCGTTTACGGTTTTGGTGAAATTGACCAATTTTCGTAAGTTCATGTAGTAAATTCAAAATTATAGGTAGTTCATGATGTTTTTAGCATTGATCGATACTTCGTATATGAATAATCAGGAGCCGAATAGTTCATGGGGGAATAGGCAAAAATCCCGTATCTGGTAATACCAAGTTATACTAACATCAACATAATTATAATTTTGTTCATATTTGTAACTAGTAATATCAAGTTATACTAATATCAACATAGTTATAATGTTGTTCATAAAATGTACATGGTAATACCAAATTATACGAATATCAACATAGTTATAATTTTGTTCATATTTGTACCTGATAATACCAAGTTATACGAATATCAACATAGTTATAATTTTGTTCATATTTATACATGGTAATACCAAGTTATACGAATATCAACATAGTTTTGTTCATATTAGTATATGGCAATACCAGGTATTACAGATGTCTGAATATGTTTGCGTATGATTACGAATAGTTGTTCTTAGTTGCACAGAGAAATACTAAATAAATATAGTGGAAATAGTCATAATAAGTACGAAATGACAAATAAATTGCGAGAATAGTACATTGTTTTGGAAAATTGTCAAAATAGTATTTTTCAAAAAAATTGAACTATTTTGGGTTTAGGGCTCGGTTGTTTAGGGTGTAGGGTTTAGTTTTAAGGTTGTGGGGTTTAGGGCGAAACCCTAAACCCTATAAACTTTCCCAAAAAGACAATTATTACAATTTTCTCAAACGATGTACTACCTCGGCAATTAGTTTGTCATTTTGTACTATTTTGTCAAATGCCACATAATTATATATATTTAAATAAATATATATATATATATATATACAAAGAAAAGAAAAAAAAATGCAAAAAAAAAAAAATTTACAACATAAAAATAAAATAAAATAAAATAGGGATAGTAAAGGTCGCCTCGGTACAACTACCACTTTTTTCATTTAACTACCTTCATTTAATTACCAGGAGTGGACACGTCAAAATTTGAACGGACACATAAAAATATGTAATAAATCCGTTCAATCCAAATTCATCGGGAACAAAGAAAACAATTAGAGGATTTACCCAAATTTAATTACACAATAGTAAATGTCGCCTCGGTACAACTACCACCGCTTTGGATTTGACCGGTGATGTCAAAATTTTAAATTGTAAAATAGCATTAGTTTAAATTTTAAATGTTGATTTTACCAGTGATGTCCAAATTTTATATTCAAAATTGACGTGGAAAAAAATCGAGTTGACACGTCAAAAGTTGAGTGCCAACGTAAAAATTGATTTTAACTGCCTTAAAATCGGGGATTTGACTATTTGATTTAATTTTTCCTTGCAATATCAAAATAACAACGATATCAAAATATAAAATAACAACGATTAATATAATTAGTTCAGTCCAAAAACATCAAAAAGTGTCATGTCGGAAAATAAACCAGGATGAACAATAAGATCCACAATACAAATTAAGATGAAATTGAGAGGAAAGAGGCAAAAAGAGTTTAACGCTTTGTCTTCTTCGTGCGTGGCCCTGTCATCTTCTGATACTCCCGTTTCCGTTTCCCACCACCCACTTCTTCCTTAACCGGAGCATCAGCCTCAACCGCTTTTGGTTGTACCTTCAAATACCAAGTAATACGACATAGTATTACTGAAAAATACCAAGTAATACGACATAGTATTACCGAGAAATAATAAGTAATACAAATCCAATTGAAACCGGATTTTCATATTTCAAATACCTCTTGTTTTTTACTACGTCTAGTCTCGTACGTATTCATTATCATCTTCTTGTTCTTCTCATTCTCCATCTTAATTGCCACCTCACTTCTTCTCACTTCTCCTTCTCCTTCTACTTCCTTTCCACTTACACCTCCTTCCTTCGCACCATCTTTCTCACTTGGTAGAACTCCTCCTTGTCCTTCTCTTCTTGTCTCTTTCACATATGGTTCAATGGAGTTGAGCCTTGTATCAATGACATCCATGCGGTTCTTGATTTGGAGAAACTGATCATCCATACTTTTCTTCAAGCTCTCTAGCTGTTCCACAAATCCAATCGGAGCCACTGAATTCTCCGTAGTCATTGCATGATGATGGACCCTCTCCTTAACATCTGGCTGGGCAGCAAAATCCATGTTGAATAGCTCTTTCCAGCATATAGACTTCCCTTCATCAATTAGACGCTTCGACCAATTGTCAGGAACTACATCACCAAAATTTGGCTCTTCATACTCCCCAGCCACGATTCGAGACATCATAACATGCTCATCCACATATGGTTGCAAGATGCTGTGAATGGCCTATGAATATAAAGAAATACAATTTAAAAACAAATACATGATAAATAAATAATGAATATCATATAAGATGATTTCCAACCTTAGTATCATCAAGTGCTTCATATAGTTCCGATAAAGGAAAACCTTTGAGTGTGAATGGTCGGAACTTTTGTTTGCACATACGAGGAAAATCCCTATCTACTCTTCTTAACATCTTCTCTGTATTTGATCTTCGGATTTGGGATTGCATCAAAAGCAAGAATCTACACATAACAAACGAAATTACAAATAAAATCATAAAAAAATAGGAAATGAATACTTATCCACATTCAAAATCATATTAATTACCTCCAACGGAGTAACAAAGCTTATAAAGGTCCATGAATCTGTTCCGATGACCCTATTGAAATGTTTCATGGTATGATCAATTTCCTTCATATTCACATCGAAGGAAAACCGCCCCCACGGGAACGTTCGACACGCGTCAAGATCGTTCACAATTCTCATAAAAACGATTCTACAGATGGTGCTCCATTTCCGGCCCTCGACTTTCCACTAATTATGCTATATAAGAAGTAGACGACACACATCTTCAACCGATCTGAACAAGGTCGCATCTTGTAGAGCTTTTCGTCAACATCAACAATTGAGGGGACAGTTCCTTTCTTAAAATGCCTCAACCTAAACCAATTACTGCCCATTGTCTCATAGTCATCTGGATACGGACGACAGTCTAATAGCGGATGGAAACGCCATTAACAACAAACCAACATTCCTTCTTCTTATTTGTACTTACCATCCAAAAAAGGAGCATCCACATGCCCATCATCTTATGTGTTGGATCCAATTTCATGGCCCTATGCATGTGCAAAAAATGCTTGAACTGCGGATGCTCTGTAAACCACCTCGAGTCATCAGGTTTAAGTCTGTAGACTCCAATTTCTCCACTGCTTTGTGGATATAGCACCTTGTTCTCAACTTGATTTCCTTGTTATTCTCGGTTTGACCAAATAACATCCTCTTAGGTTGCAATGGTTGGTCTTCCTCCTGGGTATACGTTGGCTGTGATACAAGACTATTTAGTCTCTAGGAGGTATCAATATCCCCAATACGATGTAGTAAAGAGGTTATCAATCCATAATTAGGATTATTCTAATCACTAAGAATTCAAGGCACTTAAAGTAAGTTAAGCTAAACTAGTGTGGTTTGTTGTTAAGTATCCAATTCAAAACAAGTGAAATAGCAAAGCAAACAAGATGTAATTCAAATAACAAAAGCGAATCCTAAGATGGGGTTATCGAATTTAGGTGATCCAAGTCCAATTAGTGGTGTTCTTTCACTCAAAGAAGCTAATTCCTAGGCATAAGATCCTTAATCTTGACTAATTCTCTTTCAAGTAACTAATCACTATGCTAATCACCTAATTCATTAACAAACTTTCATTTGTGAATCATTGATTAGCAAGCATTAAGAATACAAACGAGATCAACCAAAAATACACCCTAGACAACTATTATCATAGGCTAGGAGCATAAATCTCTTGTCTAGTTCATCAAGGCATTTCATCAAACACTTGGTGTGCATGAAATGACTTATGATCTAGATCTACTCTTTCAAGCTAGATATAATATTAGGGACACTAGACAAGAAGGAATATAAGATTATCTAACCCTAAACACCACTAATTAAACCTTGGATCACCTTAATCTACCCCATCTCAAGATCCTAAAAGACTACTATAAACCCATCAAGAACAACCCAAAATCGATATGGATAGGGGTTGAATCCATGGATGAATGTTGAATAATCAAGATAGAAAGAAGATAGATAGAAGAGATTCAAAGAGATAAACACCTAAATGCATAAACTTCAAAGATCTCTCTTACAAAATCCAAGTTCTCTCTCAAAGGGGAAAGGTTTTTGACTAACCAAAAGCATGCCATAAAAATTAGGTTTAGATGGGGTTTTATATGAAAAGTGGGCGACAGGGTTAACATCAAGGGGATTGGGCGATGCAACAGGTTGATGTTGGTTGCTGGGTTTTTGCATCGCCCAGTTGCATCGCTCCGTGGTCGTTGGTTGCTGGTCGATGCTAAGGATTTTTCCCCCTGATCTTCCATCGGTCCGTTGCATCGCTCGGTGGTCTCGATGTAAACGTCCTGAAGCTTGAACATCGCTCGGTTGCATCGGCGGGTGGTCGCGGTGTAAACCTATTGGCTAGTACAAGTCATTTGGCTTCTCGGCTAGGTAGAGGCGACTTCAGTAAAACCGCCGTATCTCTCGAACCACATGTCCAAATTGCCTGATTTAACTTCCACTGGACAGCTAACTCACCCCTCTACATGATTCATGAAGGTCTCCAAGGCTTATTCAGATCGTAGAGCTGTCGTCCATACACATCTTTCCGGCGTCTCGGATGGACTTCGCACTCCTCTTAGGTCCAACTCTCCAAATATGTCCAACTGCCTCCAATTACCTAGGAAATACTCCAAAATTTTCAAGAACACAATAAACCTAATGCGAATGTCATAATCTCTATTTGAGACCTAAATGCAAGATAAGACCATGATTATGCATGCGAATTACACAAAACTCTAAATGAAATGCATGCTAAAACATGCAATATATGAGTATATCAATTCCCCCAAACTTAAACATTTGCTTGTCTTAAACATTTGTTTGTCCTCAAGCAAACAAGAATAAAGAAAGGGAGAAGACTAGAAATGGGAGCTCAAATCCAAAAGTGCCATAAAAAGAATCTGAGCCCAATGTCCAAGTGGCAAACTTCTTGATGCGATTAAACAACTTACTCAAAAGTGACTAGCCATACTTATCCTTGCATGACTTACATTCGAACCTCAACCTACATAAACTTTCATATCTTCCAACCTCTTGACATTGATTAAGTGTAATAGGTTTGAATCATGTTTATGCAAGACCAATGAATTCGTTTGGCTAAGGGTAAGGTTATGAGATGAAGGTGATCTCATTATCATTCATGGGTAATTAGGTACAAGGATCTCTCATGAAATGAACAAACTTTAGCAAAATGCTAAAGGTAATAGGCAACCTATGTATACAAGGGAGAATTCTCATCTACCCAAATGCCTAAAGTATCTCTAACCTAAAGTTTCTAACCTGATATGACCATATCCTAAGCTACCCTTTTTATCTAGAGGCATTTTGCCTTCTTAAACCCACATGATTCTTGTCTTTTCATTTCACCTTCTTCTCATTCGGGGATCACTTCTTCTTCCTTGTTCTTTCATGGTTTGGTGCTCCTTTGTTGTGATCTAGCTCTTTTTTTCTTCTTTTTTGTTCACGCCTCTTCTCATTCTTTGATGCTTTTGGCCTTTTTGGCTTTCTTCTTTTTCCTTCTATCTTTTGAGGCTATCTTATTCTTTAGAGCTAGTCTTATGATTTTTGCACCAACCAATCTACACAAATCCGATCCCGTTTTTCGTTTCTCCTTTTCTTCCTTTCCATTCCACAATCCATTCTCAAACGTTCACCAAGTCTAAAACCGTTCCCCCAAACTTGAACCAAGAACCGCCATCTTAACTAGCCTATTCCTAGATTAACTCCGAGATGTTGGAGCTAAATCTACATGAGAATTCCCTCTTGTCGCCCTAAACCTAACACGTTTTGCCAAGTTTGTTCGAAAGAAAGGCCTCTCAATTCACACACTAATAACAATGGCTTGAAAGAAGGCTAAGGTTAGGGTAGCGGAAACCATTCCAATGATGGGATATGGCTACTTGGATAAGCAAGAGTGGTAAAAAGGAGAAAGAATATCCAAGTATGTATAGGTGATCCACGAATTCATTCTAGATTGCACAAACATAATATTTACAAGTCAAATTTATGGTTATCACTTAGATGAGGTTGAATTCAAGTCAAGGATTGTTTCAATCAAAGCAAGAACAATAAGTCATGAGATCAAGGCATGGTTCATTCTTAATTTCTACACGAGATCAAAGCATCAAGTAACTAGCAACAATGGCATTGGACTAGGCTCTTAATAAGAAACTTTACAAGGACAAATCTATCATTGCTCCTAATGCTCATGCAAATCTACCTTATATGCTATGCATCTAGACTCGATCCTATATGGAATGCACAAAAGTTCAAAAATTTCAAATTTATTGAAAATGCATGATATGCATGAAACTCAAGGTGCAAAAGACAAAATAAGAACACCAAAAACGATGTTAGATAACACACAAACCCTCCCCCAAACTTAAATTACACAGTCTCTTGTGTTAGAGAAGCTTAAGGAAGAGTTAAACAATGCATGAAAAAAAAAAAAAAAAGATATGATTCTAAATGCTATGTGCAAAGTTTGGAGTGTTACCTTGGAAAAGGATGGAGGGGACGAGAGGGATCAAGGGAAACCATATTCCATCACCTCATCCTATGCACCTTAGTCCATAATTCCATGCCCATAAGACCATCGAAAACCTACTTGCACTAAGAAAACCCATCAAAAGAAACTACTAACGAAAGAAAAGCATAAAAGGAAATATGTACAAGGATAAGCTTGGGGTGTCTCCCAAGAGCACTTTGTTTAGAGTCACGAAGTTTGACTTTTATTACCCTTTTAGGCGGGTAGTGGAGGAGTGCAAGCACTCCTTGGCGGTTCCTTTAGCTCGATTTTGAGAACTTTACCCATTAAGCCTTGAAGACCGGTTTGATCTCCCTCCTTAACCTTCGGTGTGAAAGTTGCTAATGCCTTGGCAAAAGGTTTGGGACGCTCTCAAGATTTGACATTGTACTCAATCATCCCTTCTTCATGTTTCTATGGAATGAGATTCACGATCGAAGGTTGGTCTAGCAAGGGTCCAATCCCCTTAAGCATTCTCGGTTTCCTATCCTCGGACCTAGGCTTTGTATTCTTCTTATCAACCTTAGCACTTTCACCCTCACTCTCCGTTGTGGTGTGAAAGAGGGAATTCAAGCAACTTCCATCTAGAGCTAGGGCTTCTTCAACCATTCATTGACTCAGCGTCTCACAAATGCCCACATACTCAACCTTCCGGGCTTGGGCTTCATTGTCCCCACAAATAATAGTCTCACAAATAGCGGTGGAAGAAGGCATCATTGTGTAGAACTTCTTGTCATCCACGTTCTTAAGAACAACCCTCTTGTTTACGAAGTCCAAGCTTGTACCGGTTGTGTTGAGGAATGGAGTCCCGAGGAGTAGAGGGAGCTTTATGTTTGGTGCCATCTCCATTACAACGAATTCCGTTGGTACAAGACACTTTCCAATCTTTAGAGCAAAGTCTCTAACCATGCCAAGAGGTTTCTTCGTGGAAGAGTCTCAAAATGTGATGGTGGAGGGGTAATCGTTCAACTTATATATCCCAAGACTTTTGGCCATCTCCAAGGTCATGACATTCACGGTTGAGCCCGAGTCACACAAAGCATCATCAACTTCCAATCTTCCAAGGGTGCAAGATATTGAGAATTTCCCGGGGTTTACAAGCTTTGGGAGAGTCTTAGGCTCGATCCTTGTTGTCTTTGGAGGCGCTTTATCTTGTGCCTTATTGAGAAAACGACCGGGAAATGGAAGTGGAGGCTCATATGGGGGAGGTAAAGTGCGAATGAGCTCTCTTTTTGACCCAATAAGTATATATACGTTTTTCACTCTAGCCATGTCCTTGATAGACTCCTCAACCTTGTTATTCTTTTCTTCATCCAACACCATATCATTCTCATGGCCAAAGGTCACCTCCCCACCTTGTTGCTCAATGTCCTCATTGAGGCTAAAGACTAACCCGAGGAAATCCTCAATTATGTGATCTTGCTCCTCAAGAGTGGAAGAGGTGTTGCAAGACTCTTTAGAGGTTAGTGTTGCCTTCCAATTTGAAGATTATTGAGGATGATTTGAGGAAGAGTCGGCACTCCTTTGCTCAATTAGTTGCACCTTTGACCTCAATGCCTCAAACTTGCTATTAAGATCATTGTAAGAGAAAATGACCTTGTTAGTGTATTCCGTTTGGCCCTTGATTAGTTGTTGGAACATGGAGGCCAAGTCAAGCTCTTGCGGTTTAGACGTAGGTGCTTGAGGCAAGCTTTTCTCCTATTGGTGAACCTTGTCACCCAAAGAGAACGGGAAGAGACGAAGCTTGAAACCATCTTCGGATACTCCGTTAATCTTGGTGAGACTACATATCCGGTAAAATTGGTCAATGTGATCTAGAGGATCCTCTATTGACAACCCATGGAACTTGTTAGCTTGAACCATGTTGATTAGCCCGGGTTTGACCTCAAAGTTTTTGTTTTCAACCGGAGGTGGTTGAATCCCTTGACGGTTTTGGTGTGCATTTGCCGCATCACCTTCTCCAACAACATGCCTATCTCTAGGCAGGTGGTTAGGACGGTGATGGTTTCCATTGCCACCACCTCCGTGATTTTTGCCGTTTCCATCCCCATTCCCACCATTCCTTTGGTAGGGAATGGGTTTATTGATGTTCCCAAGTGGAACATTCTCAAAGTGCTCCATGTCGTTACCAACCTCTTCTTGAACTCTCATACGGTTGCTTCTTGCTCTTGAACCCCTCTCAAGTTAATCAATATCGTCCCTTGGTTGTATGAGATTGGTATTGCCACGGGAACGGGTATGCATACACCTAGAGAGAGCAAAAGCAATGGGAAGTGAAGAAGATTAGTAGCTTAGCAGAAAATAATACTTAAGCTCACAAAGAACCTAAATCTCAATGTTAAAACAAATCCCAATATGGCAACGGCGCCAAATTGATACAAGACTTTTTAGTCTCTAGGAGGTATCAATATCCCAAATACGATGTAGTAAAGAGGTTATCAATCCATAATTGGGATTATTCTAATCACTAATAATGCAAGGCACTTAAAGTAAGTTAAGCTAAACAATTGTGGTTTGTTGTTAAGTATCCAATTCAAAACAAGTGAAATAGCAAAGCAAACAAGATGTAATTCAAATAACAAAAGCGAATCCTAAGATGGGGTTATCGAATTTAGGTGATCCAAGTCCAATTAGTGGTGTTTCATTCACTTAAAGAAGCTAGATCCTAGGCATAAGATCCTTAATCTTGATTAATTCTCTTTCAAGCAACTAATCACTATGCTAATCACCTAATTCATTAACAATCTTTCATTTGTGAATCATTGATTAGCAAGCATTAATAATACAAACGAGATCAAACAAAAATACACCCTAGACAACTATTATCATAGGCTAGGAGCATAAATCTCTTGTCTAGTTCATCAAGGCATTTCATCAAACACTTGGTGTGCATGAAATGCCTTATGATCTAGATCTACTCTTTCAAGCTATATCTAGCCTTACGGACACTAGACAAGAAGGAATATAAGATTATCTAACCCTAAACACCACTAATCAAACCTTGGATCACCTTAATCTACCCCATCTCAAGATCCTAAAAGACTACTCAAAACCCATCAAGAACAACCCAAAATCGATATGGATAGGGGTTGAATCCATGGATGAATGTTGAATAATCAAGATAGAAAGAAGATAGATAGAAGAGATTCAAAGAGATAAACACCTAAATGCATAAACTTCAAAGATCACTCTTACAAAATCCAAGTTCTCTCTCAAAGGGGAAAAGTTTTTGACTAACCAAAAGCATGCCATAAAAATTAGGTTTAGATGGGTTTTATATGAAAAGTGGGCGACAGGGTTAACATCAAGGGGATTGGGCGATGCAACAGGTCGATGTTGGTTGCTGGGTTTTTGCATCAACCAGTTGCATCGCTCCGTGGTCGTTAGTTGCGGGTCGATGCTTAGGCTTTTTTCCCCCTGATCTTCCATCGGTCCGTTACATCGCTCGGTGGTCTCGATGTAAACTTCCTGAAGCTTTAACATCGCTCGGTTGCATCGACAGGTGGTCGCGGTGTAAACGTCTTGGCTAGCACAGGTCTTTCGGCTTCTCGGCTAGGTAGAGGCGACTTCAGTAAACCGCGTTAGCTCTTGAACCACATGTCCAAATCGCCTGATTCAACTTCCCCCTGGATAGCTAACTCAGCCCTTTACAAGATTCATGAAGGTTGCCAAGGCTGATTCAGACCGGAGGGCTGTCGTCAATACACATCTTTCCGGCGTCTCGGATGGACTTCGCACTCCTCTTAGGTCTAACTCTCCAAATATGTCCAACCGCCTCCAATTACCTAGGAAATACTCCAAAACATGCAATAACACACTAAACCTAATTCAAATTTCGTAATCTCTAATTGAGACCTAAATGCAAGACAAGACCATGATTATGCATGTGAATTACACAAAACTCTAAATGAAATGCATGCTAAAACATGCAATATATGAGTATATCAAGCAGCCACTACAAGAAAACATCATTTTTGCCACTGCTAGAATCGTCTCAAAGTAGTCGCAAATCAGGGATTTACGACTCTTTTGTGACTCCAGCAAGTAGTCGCAAAACGCTCGTCGCTAATTTTTGGAGTCGCAAAAAAATGGCACAATTGCGACTAATATGCGATTCCTTAATAAGTCGCAATTTTTGCGACTAAAATAAAACTGCACTGATAGTCACAACTCTAAGTTTTTTTGCGACTAACTTGAGACTCATGTAGTAGTTAAAAAATGTTGTCACACTTTAGTTGCATATTTTGCGACTAATTAGTGACTACAATGATCAATCGAGTCGTAAAACTGTTGTCAAACTTAGCAACTAATTTGCGACTACGTGTAAAAAAATGAGTAACTATTTTGCGACTACGTGTAAAAAAAATGAGTAACCATTTTACAACTACGAGTAAAAAAAAAACATTTTGCGACTACGTGTAAAAAAAAATTAAAAAATAAAATAAAATAAAGATCTTCGATCTTCTTCTTTCTCACCGGCGCCGGCGGTGGAGGAAGGAGGAAGAAGTCGAGTTTTTGTGGCTAATCCGTTGTTGTCATCTCTGTTTTCTCCTCTGCACAAATTTTCTGTTTCAAAATCAACAAAGCTTAGAATTGGGACATGGATTTTGGCCTCTCTTTCTCTAGTCCAGATCTGGATCTTATAGAAACGATTCTAGATCCGAGGGGAGAAGTTAGCGACTGGTAACCTCCGGTGGTTTTTCCCGGTCATCCTTCCTCTCCGTCGCCGTTGATGATTCCATTTCTGTTGTTGTTTCTCCCAAACCCTCGCTCACTGGATTTGATGAACCTGAACCCAGAAACAAAAATAAAATCAATGGAGAAAGAGAAAAGAATTTGTTACAGATTATATCTTTTTCGTCAAAGAAACTGAGACAAAATCGAGAAAGTAGAGAAGTATAGTTTGGGTTTCGTCAAAAAAGTTTCACCTCCAGATCTATTATGAGAAGTAGAGAAGCTTAGTTTGAGATTCGTTAAGAAAATAGAAAGAAAAGAAAGATCCCATTATCTTCAAATTAAAAACGAAATGAGAGAGAAGAGAAGAAAATAGATAATAAAATAGTCTAAAATGAAATGTGAGAGGAAACATTTAGCGCCAATTATTTCACCCAAAATTTTAATTTTTTCCATAAAATTTGATATAGTCACAAAATAGTTGTAAAGTAAATAGTAAATCACAATATAATCCCAAATAAAGTATCAAAGTAGTCACCAATGAGAATTTAGTCTCTTTTTTTTGCATTTTGATGTCGATTAGAAATATTATAACTTGTTATAAAAGTAATATTATTAGAAACGTAATTTTATTGATTTTTTTAGAAATCGTTTACATGAATATTTAAAGTAATTACAAAGAAAAATAGCGCATAAAGGATCATAATAATATTAATGGCAAGTTCTTTTTGAGTAAATTCTCCAACGTAAATGTCATAAATAGAAAAAAATTACAATTAAACTTAAAAGCAACAACAAAATAAATATTTTTCAAAACATTTTTCTTACAAAAAAATCTAAGAAACATTTTATTTTCTCTGTGACCGTTAGAACCAACGAAAATCAATCTAAAAATTGTAATATGTATCAGTTAAACTTAAATCTATCAATTTTCAGATAAAATATTATTTATATATTATTTGTAAGTGTTTGATTTTTTGTATTTTATTCGATGTTTATGTGTAAGAGTTTATAATTTAAGATTTAGAGTTTATGATTAAGGGTTAAAGTTTAGAGTTTAGGGTTAAGGGTTTGTGTTTGGGGTTAAGAATTTAGGATCTATAAAATGATTATTTTAAAAAATTTGTAAGTGTTGAATTTTTTTGTATATTATTTGATATTTATGTGTAAGATCTTATTTTTTTACACGTAGTCGCAAAATAGTCACAAAGTAGTCGCAAACCTTTTCAAAAACCACGCAGTCGCATCTTAGTGGCAAATTAGTCACATAACAGTGGCATTATAGTGGCAAAACAAAATCCTAAACACTAAATGAACAGTTTAAATCGTATATGCTAATTTTAACAGTTAGGGATAAAATAAACATATGTACATACATAGATATTGAAATTTACTAGAGTTTTTGTTACAAAAGCTAATATATATGTTTTGCAAATCAAATCAATAAATTTACTCTTTAATTACATACTAATGTTTGATATAAGTGTGGAGATGATGAGAATATCTGAAAAAGTTATGAATCTTACAAATTTTAAAAAATTTGATAGATTGTAAAATAGATTGTAAAAGATATATATGATTTATCAAGTTAAATTCATAATTTAACATTCACAAACATTGTTAAAAATGTGAATTTTGTAAAACTAAAATCAGGTAGTCACAAAGTAGTCACAAAATTAGCGACTACTTTGTGACTCCATCGATAAATTGTTTAAAAATATTGTTTTGTAGTCATAAAGTAGTCGCAAACCTTTTAAAAAAACCACGCAGTCGCATCTTAGTGGCAAATTAGTCGCATAACAGTGGCATTGTAGTGGCAAAACAAGACCAAACACTAAATGGATAGTTTAAATCGTATATACTAATTTTAACAGTTAGGGATAAAATAAACATATGTACATACGTAGATATTGAAATTTACTAGAATTTTTGTTAAAAAAGCTAATATATATGTTTTGCAAATCAAATCAATAAATTTACTCTTTAATTACATACTAATGTTTGATATGAGTGTGGAAATGATGAGAATATCTGAAAGAGTTCTGAATCTTACAAATTTTAAAAACTTTGATAGATTGTAAAGGATATATATGATTTATCAAGTTAAATTCATAGTTTAAAATTCACAAACATTGTTAAAAATGTGAATTTTGTAAAATTAAAATCAAGTAGTAACAAAGTAGTCATAAAATTAGCGACTACTTTGTGACTCCATCGATAATTGTTTTAAAAATATTCTTTTGTAGTCACAAAGTAGTCGCAAACCTTTTAAAAAAATCACGCAGTCGCATCGTTGTAGCAAATTAGTCACATAACAGTGGCATTGTAGTGGCAAAACAAGACCCTAAACACTAAATGAATAGTTTAAATCGTATATGCTAATTTTAACAGTTAGGAATAAAATAAACATATGTACATACATAGATATTGAAATTTACTAGAATTTTTGTTACAAAAACTAATATATATGTTTTGCAAATCAAATCAATAAATTTAATCTTTAATTATATACTAATGTTTGATATAAGTGTGGAGATGATGAGAATATCTAAAAAAGTTATGAATCTTACAAATTTTAAAAACATTGATAGATTGTAAAAGATATATATGATTTATCAAGTTAAATTCATAATTTAACATTCACAAACATTGTTAAAAATGTGAATTTTGTAAAATTGAAATCAAGTAGTCACAAGGTAGTCACAAAATTAACGACTACTTTGTGACTCCATCGATAATGTTTTTTAAAATATTGTTTTGTAGTCACAAAGTAGTCGCAAACCTTTTAAAAAAACCACGCAGTCGCATCTTAGTGGCAAATTAGTCGCATAACAGTGGCATTGTAGTGGCAAAACAAGACCAAACACTAAATAAATAGTTTAAATCGTATATGCTAATTTTAACAAACATATGTACATACGTAGATATTGAAATTTACTAGAATTTTTGTTAAAAAGCTAATATATATGATTTGCAAATCAAATCAATAAATTTACTTTTTAATTACATACTAATGTTTGATATGAGTGTGGAAATGATGAGAATATCTGAAAAAGTTCTGAATCTAACAAATTTTTAAACCTTTGATTGATTGTAAATGATATATATGATTTATCAAGTTAAATTCGTAGTTTGAAATTTCAAATAACTGAAATTATGATTTATAAGACAAATATATTTTTGTAGTCTTATTTCAGTCACAAAATGTGCAACTGATTAGTGATTACTTGTGAAATTTGCGACTACAATGTGACGACAAGTGTTTCCGTAGTCGCAAATAAGTCCCAAAATCTTGGAAATAAAACAATGCAAAAAGCTACAAACTATTTTGGGAAAAATTGTGACTAATTTGTGACTACGTCTTTGTGTCTACAAATGTAGTCGTAAAGTCGTAACTCTTTGACAAATATTTTGCTACTCCAAAATTTAGTCGGAAAGGAGTCGCAAAAACGTGCCAAATTAGCGACTAAACTACAACTAAAGTTTTTGGTCGCTAATTGCAACTAATATGCGACTAAGTTGTTGAGAGTCTCAAATGTGTCGCAAATTGGTCACATATTGGTCGCAAGTTTTTGCGACTATATGTGTAGTCGCAAAATGGAGTGGCTAAATCGATGTTTTCTGGTAGTGTATAATTACCCTAAGAATTGACTATTCCTTCAATGATGTTATCTCGCGGCGGTTCTGAGGGCGAGTTTTCATATATTGCCGGTAGCGGATGAGTCTCAATTTCTTCGACAATAGCCATAACACAAGTTCTACGAATTTATAACACAATCCATTAGCATATGAAATCCAACCCTAGACAAAAATCGAATTCTATTCTACACAAAATCGATATCAAACTCTAGACAAAAATTGAAGTACATTCTACACAAAATCGAATTTCATTCTATGTAACCCAGAAAAGTAGAGATCAAAGATACAAAACTTTTCTTGTAAATCAGAAGAATAAGAAGAACGAACCTAGTTTAGAGTTGATTCGAGGAATCCGCATAAATTCACTCCCACTCGGTCATAATTGTACCTTTTTGTACCAAATAGGAGGGAAAATTGATGATTTTTTTGTTTGCACAAGTAGATGGACGTATTTCGACAATTTTAGGTTCTTATTTTGGTTTTGACCCAATTTCATCGAATTCGATCCGTTATCGCGGGTCTGGTACGTCTTTTAACGCTTTATCGATTTAAAAGAAATTCAATAAGAAATTAGTTTTTATAATGGGGCATCTGAAAATTCAGCTCGTAATAATTATTAAGTGTTGAATAAGTTGTTTAATAATGAGAGTTTTGAATAAGTTGTGTAATAATGAGAGTGTAGAATAAGTTGTAAAATATATTATGAAACATTCCATGAGATATTCCTTATGACTTGTACTATAAATAAGGAGGTTTGGGTGAAGCATAAACCAAGCCAAGTGAGTAAGAAGAGTTTGAGAGAGTTTGAAAGTCTTTGTAATCTTTGAGTGTTCTTAATAATAAAGGTTTCCCCCTTTTCTTAAATACTCTTCTAAATACTTATTTGATCCTGATAAACCTCTTTCGTGGTTGTACCTACTATGTGTCTGTAAATTTGGTATCAGAGCCATGACAGTCTAAGCTTCGTTTTTTATCTTCCTAAGGGGTACTATTCCCATGAGTTGTTTTCATCCATAAGCTAGTATGGAAAGTATGCTCTGTGATTGCCACCTAGTGGATCCTCCACACCAGAAATCCAACTAAGCTAAAAAAAGAAGAATATAGAGAAAAATCCATAATGCTCAAAGTACCTTGAGGCTCCAAACAAAGAAAGTATTGCCTCTTAGAAGAAACACCTCACGAATTTTTTCTCCATATTCTTAGCACCACATGTAAAAGGAAAAAACAACTCAAGGTCCAATATTAGTCCAAGGGATAGATAGGAAAAAAAGTATTTTGTTCTGGCCTCTGGTGTAAATACACACCATGGAAAGTACATATTCTTTGACAAACTCACCTTTTTCAGAAAATCAAACGCTAGTAAAATAGACTATATCTATGAAATAGAATATATGAGTGAAGATAGCAATATCCCTATTCCCCAATTACCCTTACTCAACCCATATAAAGCCTTCACAAAACCAACCTCCACTTTCCCAAAATTTATTAAACATGTGTTTGGTCCCAGCAAACATGTTGCAAGAGAGATTGTCCTAGCCTCACAAATGGAGCAACATTTGGTTCCAGCAACATAAACCGAGCAGAGGATTCCTCTCCGCTTCAACGAAGGGATAATTCATCAATGGAGAACTCATGGCTATACTCACCTTCACTATGGAACAATACGCCTGGCGCTAACCCTTCATGGAAGAAAAGGTCTACTTGTAGTGGCGAGAGTCGCTCTACTCGACACTAGATATAGAGAGTACCAACATGCTTGCATAGTGATACAAGGATTTTGCCGTGTATCAATTATTCAAATGCCTAAGTAGCATTTGAGATATCAAATCCGTGGGTATAAGTTCCAAGCATTAGGAATGCATACAACTTTCTAAGTTAAGCAAGCAAAAGAGGTTTTTTTGTTTCTAACAACCTAAATGATTCAAATTAAAGGCAAGAACACAAGTAAACAAAGCAAAAACGATTTTAACAAATAGATAAAGGCAAGCCCTTGGATGAGGTTATTGATTTTGGATCCTTCCATGATCTATCTAGATGTCATTTCACACAATCAAGCAATTCCATTAGCCTAGAACACTTAAACAAGATTAAGCCACTCTCATGGTCTTAATCACTTTGTTAATCACCAAATCAAGAACACACCATCGTTTGTGATAGGATGATTAACAAGCAATAAACATAGGTTCCTATGGCCATAATACTCCTTAGACAACTACTCTCATAGGCTAAGAAAGCAAAATCCCTCATTTGGTTCTTAAGGGAATTTCATCGAACACCTTGTGTGCATGAATTCCCTAAGATCTAGATTAACTATATCTAGCCTAATCTAGCATTATTAACACCAAATAAGAGAGTCAAGATGTAAACTAAGTCCTAGAAATCAAGATCTACCACAAAATTCACCTAATCTACCTCATCCATGGGCTTAAAAAGATCTACTCACTAATCATGAAGAACACACCAAATCTTGTGAAAGAGGTGATGTTAATCATGATTAGGGAATAGAAATGCGGAAGATTAGATAGAGATGAAAAGATATAACCTTAAACTTGCATAAATAAAAAGAATCCAAGGGAAAAATCCCAAGAACCCTAAAAAGACAAGGTCTTGTTCTAGAGAGAAAAAGAGAGAGAAAAAGGGAGAAAAAGCATAAAAAAGGAGATAGATCCAAAAATGAGATTTTTAACATATAAAAAGGTGTTTTTCTTAGTGGGTCAAAGTTCTGATACAGGCCAAATTGGGGCCGGTATGGTTGGGCCGGTATGGAGACTTTGCTACTTTGAGCATAACTCGTTTGGGCGCCAGTCAGACATGTCCCTGCTAAATCTGGTGTATCTTTCAAAAAACCGATAATAATGACATTTGAAGGCTTCAAAAGCTAAATCCGAGCTTAGGTTCTTCGTTCAGCATGGTCTTTTAGACACTTTGGCTGGCTTCTGCGAGAGCTTCCATGCCGGGCGAGATTGGGCCGGTACAAGAGGCCAGTATTTCCCCTGGTCGAGTGAAGGAGTAGTACTGGTCAGGGATGGAGGGGTGTTGTGGGCCGGTAATCTTCTTGTCCAAGCTGAAGCCGGACAAGATTGGTCCGGTATGGTGCAACGGGTTCGCGGCCAGACGGAGAATCCTTAGAAAAGCGGCCATATCTCTCGAACCACATGTCAAAATGACCTGAATCCAACTCCCGTAGACAAATAACGGACTCCTATAAAACTATTATGAACATTTCCGAAGCTGAATCTGATTCGAAACCCTTCGTCCGACCCGTGCTTTAGGACACTCTCATGGAAAGAGCAAACTTTAGCACAATCCTAAAGGTAAAAGGCAACCTATGCATACAAGGGAGAATTCTCATCTACCCAAATGCCTAGAGTGTCTCTAACCTAAAGTCTTCTAACCCATTTGTGCCCACATCCCAAGCTACCCTTTTCATCTTAAGGCATTTAACTTCTTAAACCCACACATGCTTCTTGTCCTTTCACTTCACCTTCTTCTCATTCGGGGATTAACTTCTTCTTCCTTGTTCTCATGGTTTGATGCTTCTTTGTTGTGACTTAGCTCTCCTTTTTCTTCATTTTTGTTCACGCCTCTTTTTCTTCTTTGATGCTTTGGCCTTTTTGGCTTTCTTCTTTTTCTTTGGATCTCTTGAGGCTATCTTATTCTTAGAGCTACTTTTATAATTTTGCACCAACCAATCTATAAATTCGATCTCTTTTTCCCTTCTCCTTATTCATCTTTCCCATTCCACAATCTATTCCAAACACATATGTTCACCAAATTTCCAAACCGTTCCTCCAAACTTAAACCAAGAACCGCCAACCTATCTAGCATATTTCTAGATTAACTTCGTGATGATGGAGCTAAATCTACATGAGAATTCCTCCTTGTCACCCTAAAGCTAACACTTTTTGCCAAGTTTGCTCGAAAGAATGCCTCACCAATCACACATGAATATCAATGGCTAGAAAGAAGGTTGGGGTTAGGGTAGGGGAAACCATTCCAATGATGGGATATGGCTACTTGGATAAACAAGAGTGGTGAAAGGGAAAAGATTATCCAAGTATGTATGAAGTGATCCACGAATGCATTCAAAAATGCATAAACACAATATTAACAAGTCAAAATTAAGGTTATCACTTAGATGGGGTTGAATTCAAGTCAAGGTTTGCTTCAATCAAGGCAAGAATAATAAGACATGGGATCAAGGCATGGTTCGTTCTTAATTTCTACACGAGTTCAAAGCATCAAGTAACTAGGAACAATGGCATTGGACTAAGCTCTTAATATGGTACTTTACAAGGAAAAATCTATCATTGCTCCTAATGCTCATGCAAAGCTACCTTATATGATATGCATCTAGACTCAATCCTACATGGAATGCACAAAAGTTCAAAAAATTTCAAATTTATTGAAAATGCATGATATGCATGAGACTCAAGATGCAAAAGGCAAAATAAGATCACAAAACATATGATTAGACACCGGTACCTCCCCCAAACTTAAATCACAACGTCTCTGTGTGAAAGAAGATCAAGAGAGAGACCAAAAACGTAATATAAAAATGCAAATAGACTCAAAAGTAAAGAGTTACTTACAAATGAGGAGTGAGACTAGATGAATGGAGATGAATAAAGAGCTTTCGACATCAACACCAATGTGCCTCGCCATGACCTTGCTACCATCAAGAACCTTGCAACCACTCAACAAAAGATCAAAAAGAACAAGAAAACATAGAAAGACATGAAAAGAAAGTATGTACAATGATAAGCTTGGGGTGTCTCCCAAGAGCACTTTGTTTAAAGTCACTAAGTTTGACTTTGGTTACCCTTTTAGGCGGGTGAGAGAGGAGTGTGTGCACTCCATGGTGGATCTTTGAGCTCGAGTTTGAGCACCTTGCTCATGACTTCCTCAAGACCGGCTTGCCCTTTCTCCTTGAGCTCCGGTGTGAGGATCGCCTTAAACGAGGCACAAGATTTGTATCGGCCTTTGCGTTTGATCTTATACTCAATCACTCCATCCATGTACTTCCAAGGAGTGAGAGTCATCATAGAGGGCTGGTCTAGCATGGCCTTGTCTTCATGAAGCAAGCTTGGCCCGTTTTTCACTTTACCCTTGGCCTTCGTCCTCTTCTTGGCACTCGTGCTACTCACAACAACCTTCTCCACTATGGTGGGAGGAAGTTGTTCTAAACAAGCAATATCAACCTCCAAAGCTTCTTTGTCATTACCATAACCCAATTTCTTTCTCTCAAGAGTCTTCTCTTTCTTTTCACAAACTTTTGGGGGTGAAGCTTCATGAACCATCTCACAACTACCCACATACCTCACTTCTTCTTCACGAAACTCATCATCTTTTATGGTAATTGTGCCACAAAGGTTGTTGGAAGAAGTCCCCATTGGGTAATATACCTTATCATCCACATTCAAGAGGACTACCATTTGATATTTGAAATCCATTCTAGCACCGGTAGTAAGTAGGAATGGGGTCCCAAGGAGTAGTGGGAGCTTGTTGGTCTTCTTCATTTCCATGACAACGAAGTCCGTTTGGACTGCAATCCCCAACTTTAAGTGGATAGTCTTCGAGAAGACCAAGTGGCTTTCTTGAAGAAGCATCTCCAAAAGTGATAGGCGATGGGTGATAGGTGAGGTTTCTTATCCCTAGACTCTTGAACATCTCTCGAGACATGATATTCACACTTGAACCAGAGTCACACAAAGCATCCTCAACGTCTAATTCACCAAGAGAGCAATATATAGAGAACTTATCATGATTACCAAGCTTGGGGAGAGACTTAGGCTCGATCCTAGTTATGCTTGGTGAATCTTTGCAATCAACACTACCCTTGTCTTCAACCAAGGTAACGTCCTCATCTTTCTCAAGGGTCACTCCACCACCTTGTTCCTCAATGTCCACATTGAGTTTCAAGGGAACGTCTCTAAGGGGAAGGTGTTCAACATGTAAACCGTAAAGTATAAGCTCAATCTCGTTAGTGTCGGCTTCATGATCTTCAATGGGACGTGGTTCATATGAGGAGATGACATTGCAATACTCCTTTGAGGGTTGTATTGCTTTCCCATTTGAAGAGATTTGTTGCACTTTGTCTCCATTGGCTCCCTTGGTCTCTATTTGTTGAACTTTTGAACTCAATGCCCCAAGTTTCTTGTGGAGATCATTGTATGAGCAAGGTACTTTGGAATTTATTTCCTCCATCTTCTTGCTCATATCCAATGCTCCACTAGCTTGGCCTTGTAGAATTTGTTGAAGCATGTTCTTCATATCAAGGTCTTGAGGCATGGAGTTTTTGCCTTGAGTTTGAGGTATAAAACTTTGTTGAAAACCTCCTTGGTTCCCTTGAAAGTTGTTCTTGGAAGCAAAGTTTTGTTGGTGATTAATGGGGGCTTGACCTTGGTTGCCATAGTTGTTGTTGAAACCTCTTTGATAGCCACCATTGTTCCCAATATAATGCACTTTCTCTTGGTTGATCAAATCCACTATTTCATAATGGGACCTTTGATTTCCCTCAAAATTACCAACAAAGTGAATAGATTTTTTGGAAGCATTGAGAAGCTTGTCAAGCATAGTGGCTTGCTTGTCCATCATGGAAGATTGCTTATCCAACTTCTCATTGAGAGCCATCATGGCTTTGGTTCGTTGTTGCTCCTCGAAGTCACTTGTGGTTCTTGTAGACTGGTCATACTCATCACCATATGTACCATCACTCAAACCAAGGTTCTCAACCAACTCCATTGCTTCATTCACGTATTTGCCTAAGAAGTTTCCATTAGAAGCGGTATCAAGCAACTCCATTGCTTCATTAATGTTGTTTTCATTCTCCATGTCTGAGTAGATCCACTTTAGGATTAGGGTTCTCATAAGGGTTTTCTCTGAATGCTAGGTTGATTAGTTGATTATGATTCACCATCTGAATTAGTTCTTCACCATAGGTTGTTCTCAAAGCTAATTCTAGGTTGACGAATCTGGAACTTAGATCTTAGGATAATTGATTAGGCACGAGAGTACGATTAATTACCTGATAGAACTTAGGGTGAGCAAAATAACTATTCGCAAAGAGATTTGGTTTAGTTGTTTTGTGAACAAATCAAACTTTAACTAAAAGCTGGTTTAGACTTTAGGATTCGTAAAGAGATTTGGAATTCTAGGATTTAGACTTAGATAGTTTTCGCAACGAGAGTTGGTTATCTGCATTCATTGATCTCCTGAGAAATACCCTTGACCTATATTCTCCCATCGATTTTACATCCTCTTTTAATGTTTATTGTTTTCAATTCCATTGATCACTTAGTTTAATTCTCATATATACAATCTATTGTTTGTTTTATTGAGTCTCTGTGGATTCGACCCCTAAGTATTACAATCGACAAAGCTTTAGTACTTTTAGGGTATTAATTTGAGCTTATCAAATTTGGCGCCGTTGCCGGGGATTCAATTTCGCCATTAGATTTTAGGTGTATGCCTAATCGAGGAACCAGAAGGAACAAGAACACCCCTCTAGTTAATATGTCATTAGAGAAGCTAGCACTTTTGGAACGCACAAACAGAAAAGCAAATAAGCCAGCAGAGATGAACCACAATCCTATGGTTTTGGTTTAAGATGCAGCTGGTGCTTACAGAGACCGAGATGGTCATTTGTGCAATGAAAGAGGGCAACGATTGGATGGAGAGGGAAACATCATTCCAGTTCCTATTATTGAGGAGGTTGTTGCTGCGATTCCAGGGAATGCTGTAGCTGATCGTGGTAGAACAATTGGTGAGTACAACAGGCCTGATCAAATTTATGTCAATCGATCAGCGATTCGCCCACCTGCTTTTCAGAGGAATGATTTTGAGCTGAAACCTGCATACTACACTCTTGTGGGACAGCACCCTTTTCATGGTCTTTCCAATGAACATCCTATGGATCATATTGAGAGGTTCGATGACTTGGTCACTACCATCAAGAGCAATGGAGTGTCCTACGACTACCTTTTATGCAAGCTCTTCTCCTATTCTCTAGGTGGAGATGCGACTTACTGGCTGCAGCAGTTACCTCCCGGATCACTGACTACTTGGGAGGAGACCAAGACAGCTTTCTTGAATAATTTCTACGATGATGCACGATCAGAGGATCTTAGGAACAAGATTTCCCAGTTTTCTCAAGTACCGACTGAGGCGTTCAAGGCTGCTTGGATGAGATTTAAATCGTATCAGAGAGATTGTTCACATCATGGGTACTCTGATGTTCAGCTGATGGGTTTCTTCTTCAGAGGAATTGATTGGAGGTACCAGATGGCTTTAGATGCTTCGAGCAATGAAAACTTCAATACCATGTATCCTGATGATGCTTATGTGCTAATTGAGAACTTGGCATCTAGCAATAGCACCAAGAATGCAGACTTTGAGCGCAAGAAGCAAGCTGGTGGCATGGAAGGTTCACTGATTGCTGAGGTTCAAGCCAAGTTAGATTCTATGCACAGTCTTTTGATGAGCAAGACAACGAAGGTTGTTCACTTTTCTGAAGATGTTGAAGTATTCAATGAGGATGAAGTAGAGGATGTTAACTATATTGGTGGTTCTGGTTTTCAAGGTCAGAGGAATCAATACAACAACAACTGAAACTTCAACAACAATTCTCAGCAAGGAGAGTCGAATCAGTTTGGCCAGAAACCTTTCCAGAACAATGGTTACACCAGGAACTATGTGAATTCATCTTATCAGCATGTACCTGCTAAAACCCCTGAGAGCAAGATTGAATCTATGCTTGAACCGCTAGTTAAAGGACAGCAGCAGATTACAGTGGATTTTAATGCAAATATGGATGTCATGTACAAGGATCTGAATGGAAAAATTGAGTCTCTCAGTATTCATCAGAAGATGCTGGAAACTCAAACAGCTCAGACTGCAGCAACTGTCAAGGGAAAGAAGGTTCATTCACACAATGAACACGTCAATGTAATCACCTTAGGAAGTGCTAAAGAGGTCACTGCAGTGGTGAAAAAGGGTTTGAATACAGGAAATTTCGATGATCCTGTGGAAGATGACGATGAGGATTCGGAAAATCCCAAGGTATCGACCGACAACGCCGAGTATCGATCGACACCAGTCCAAATACTTTCTCGAGATGTGTCAAAACCCTGTGTACCGATCGATACCCTTCCTGTGTCGATCGATACCCACCCTGAGGTCGAGAAGACACCTGATTTGATTGAAGAAAGGGTTTACAAGCCTAAGATGCCATTTCTTGATCTACCTAGACATCTCAGGGACCCCATTACTCCAAAGAAGTTGCTCGGTTTTGAGAATATGGTAAGGAGGATTCCCCATACGATGTCTTTTGAAGAAGCTTTGGAATACCGCCCTTTGTTCAGCCATTTCCGAGATTGCAGAGAAACTATAGAAGAGATCAAGGCACTCTTCAGCAAAGCAAGAAGCACACCACCACCAATGAAGCAGCTGACTAAGAGGGAAGACCCAGGAATATTTTCAGTTCCATGCTCCATCTCTAGAGTTGAATTCAAAGAGTCTCTTGTTGACTCTTGTTGACTCGGGGGCTAACGTCAATGTCATGTCAAGGGCAATTGCAGAGAGATTGGGAGCTGATATTCAAACTTCCAAGACATCTATCACATTCGCGAATTGTTCCACCTCACTTCCATATGGTACAATCCCTGATTTGCTGGTTAACATAGGATATTGCCTGGTTCCTACTGATTTTCAGGTTGTGGAGATGAGTGCAAGATCTAGTACGCAGTTGATTCTTGGAAGACCGTTCATGGCTACAGTTGGTTCCATTATAGATACACCAAGCAAGAGAATCTCGTTCTCGTACATTGACAAGAAGGTGTACTACAAAGCCATTCCTACTAGAGGCACTCCCACACATATCTATTGCATCACCATTGTTACAGGAGAGACGTTGGTAGTTGATCTTTTTGAAGAACCTCCTGACGAGCCAATTTTCATAGACCTTCTAGATAGTCCTTCTGTCATCACCAAGAAAGACATCAAAACATCTAAGGCAAAGAAGAAGGTGAAGAGCAAAGGAATGAAGGGTGTTGTTTCTATGACTTTAATTCCTCGGAAGTGTGATGGGGATTCGATTGAATACAAGGTGAAGTGCAAAGGAACCTTAAAACCATTCTCTAAGGCTATAGTCATTCTTACTTCGGAGCTGAAAGAGAAAGGAAATGAGGTTGTGGAGAGTATGTTGAGCAGAATTATGAAGCTGGAAATGTCAAGTTGTGGAGCTTGTTTTAATGCAAGTTCTCATTCTTACCTTGACTGATCTTCTATAAAGTCAAGCTCGTGACGTAAAACAAGCGCTGAGTGGGAGGCAACCCACTGGTAAGTCTGTACATAAGTCTTTTATTTTGTTATTTTGTTTTTGTTTTTATGTGTTGCGTTTTGAGTGATTCAGATCGAATGAGTCTAAGTGTCGACAAAATCGACCAGTATCGATCGACACCACCTGGGTATCGATCGATACTCCATGCGCATGTAAGTTTCCTTATAAACCCTACGGGATTTCTTTTCTTCCTCATTCGCCTCCATCGAACGATACTTGAACCCAAATCACCAAATTTTTGTTTCTTCACGAAATTGAGTGATTCAAGAGCCTATTCTTGTTGGATTTTCGTTCTCATTCTCATTCTCTCATCCTTTCACTCGATCTACAAGGTATGAAACACGAATTTCTTCTTTTTCAATCCGTGACCAACGGTTAGGTTTTCGATCATTAGCTCTTAGAACTCGTTTTGTTGGATGAATACGACTTGATTGTGTTGTTCTAGGACTAATCGGAACCCGCCTTACGCTTGATTGCCATTAATTTCGATTTTTGAAAATTTTGGATTGCAGATATGTTCGTGCGGTTCGCAATTTCTTGAGTATCGATCGATACCACCTAGTGTCGGTCGATACTCAATGAATTCCTTGACCATTTTTGATGTGTGAGATTCTAGTTCGAAATAGTAGAGTATCGATCGATACCCTGCTGGTGTCGATCGATACCATGCGGGTAGTGATGGAATTTTGAGAATTTTGTTGTTGATCGTTGTTGTATTGATTGGACTCGATGCTTATTCGGTGTTTGATGTGTGTTCTTTGTCTTTGACTGCATATGTCTACTCGAAAGAGAACACGAACGGATGGTGCATCCAGCTCAAACCAACCACCTACAGACTTTCGTTTGGGTCAACATGCCAAGATCTGGGATGGTTTGCATTGGCGGAGAGGTGTGGTGAACGGATATCTAGGCAACGACACCTACATAGTGATGATTGATAGAGCGTCGGCAAACATTGAGGTTTCGCATGCTTCCTTGCGTGAGATCCCACCACCCCCACCAGTGGCACAGCCATAGTCACCACCTGCTGACCCTGTGGCTCCTGCTGCCATATATCGAGCTCCTTGTCCTAAGAGGAACGAGAAGGCCAGGATTCCCTGCAACAGACTTTGGGAGGGAACAGATAGGGAGATCGCTGAGAGTGACGACTGCATCTACAGGCCTATCTCTGAGTCTTGGGACGACTATGACACGTTGTTCTACAACGCATGGCAGGACGTTGACGTACAGACTACTTGGTTTGTTGAAACTCAGACCTTGCGTCGTCTAGGTATCGATAGGGAACTCGGGCGTCTGATTGAAAAGCTTGGCCTGGGTACTATGCCTTTGAGGCAATATGATATGTTCCCTGACTTGGTGCGACATTTCCTTGCGATAGTTCCTGTTTACTATCAGGATGAGGTCCTTAAGGACGCACAGGAAGGTACCATGACCTTCATGATTTGCGGAGTGAGATACAGATTGCCGATCCCAGATCTCTGCGACATCTATGGTTTCCACAAGGACTTCAGGAAGGTTGCTTTGCCTACTCAGTTTCTCGATGTGCAGGTTCTCTGGGAGTATTTCGGGAATGGAGCATACTACTCCAAGACCTCTACTCACATGGATGTACGCTATCCTGTTCTACGCTGTCTGGTTAGGATTCTGAGCAACACCATCTTGTGCAAGATGGAGCCTATTGTGGCTGTCTGAGCTTATTCTGTTCTCCATTGCTATTGGATATATCATTGATAACGATAACTATGAGTGGCCTGAGCTCGACCTCGCGGTCAACCTAAGGGCAATCTTTGCACATCACCTGGCCTCTCTGAAGAACAAACCATTCGTGGGTACAGCTCGGAAGACCGATACAGTGGGTAGTCTTCTTACCCCTATCTTCCAGCACTTCAGTATTAACACATCGAGTTGTTCGATAGTCACCACACGCACTGTTATGGATGAGCAATATATGCAGAACCTCATGTGGTTGAAGCCTGAGCGACGTTGGTGTTTTTCCAACACAGGTGGAGATTATCTGATTCAGCTCCCCAACAGAGCGCTAACGGACATTGATGACGACCCCGATCAGCTGCGTTTTGTGCCTGACCCGAGACTGTTGATTGTTGCACCTTGCACTCGCCGGGGCCGAGGCTCTTCTACGAGCGTACCTGCTGCTGCTGAGGATGAGCCAGTTCCTGACCTTGCTGGAGGTCAATCTCGGCATGCACGTCATCCTCCATCTTCTGCGAGTACTCTTCCACCACCACCTGCACTTCCTATGGATACAGACACCTTTCAGAGGTACGTGTTTGAGAGTTTCCAGAGTATATGGAACACCATTTCGACGCTCTCTCGGTGCGGTTGCATTGCACCATCTCGCCCACGCTCACCATCAGGAGAGGGACCATCTCACACAGCTGGAGATGATGATTCTGACGAGGACTAATCCTCTGTTCTATCTGGTTCACTTTTGTTTTTATTTTATTTTCTTTTTCTCTTTAACTTTTGAGTCTGTTTTGTCATTTTGTTTTGATTTTTAACTTTGTGGATCTATGCATATATGATCTTTTGTTGCATCTGGCTTGTGTTTGAGTGATTTAACAGTGCTAACCATAACACTTGGATCGTTTGACACAAAATCGGGCGTAACATTTGACCAATTGTCGATGATTTGAGGACATGTGTCGACCAATACATGGTATCGATCGATACCAAGTTGGGTGTCGGTCGACACTCATATCCCATTTCTGTAATGATTTCATTTTTCACAATTCCACTTGGTTCATTTGCTTGTTTTCACCAACCTTAGGCTAGATAACACTGGGGACAGTGTTATTCAAGTCTGGGGGAGGTAGTCGCTGACATTGTTTTTGTTTTTCTTAGAGTCAGTCGTTTTTGAGTCAAAAGTTGTTTTATCGAGTCAAAACTTGTTGGAGATTATGATCTTGTGCTTGAACCTATTGTTTTGATTTTGTTTCTAAGTAACCATTGTTACAGAATCAGTTACAGATCGACTAATGAAAAATCTAAAGGCTAACCGGTTAACTAGAGGACACCCATGTTTCCTGTAGAGTTCTTTAAAGACTGAGCCAAATTTTTGCACTTCATCGATGTGGTTAGTATTCATAAAGCTTGATTCATCATTCATATCTGACAAAGGAACTCATGTGTTTAAAGTAATGGTATCTCTCTCCCCTGTTATAAGTTGATAAATAAGAGAATAAAAGATGAAATGATTTTCTTCTGAGTAGAGGGCTAGGAAAATTTCCAGCGATCCCATTATTCTACTCGTGAGGGAATGATCACACAAAGGTTGAAAGTGAGGTTAGGAAAATTTCCCGTGATACCACTATTCGCTTACACCTTTGATACATAGAGAGGAAAGAACCGGGGATTCGGTGGCAAACACCATCAATACTCGCGTTTCAGACCTTAATGTGTATACGCATATCTAAAAAGAAAGAACATGACAAGAAAAAAGTCTGGGGGAGAGAAACAATACCAAAAAGTGTGTAAATTGGGTGGTTCTTTTGTCATGATATTGTATGAGAAAGAATCTAGAAGGCTCTTGAACATTAGCTGCAGCGATGAAACTGGCGATGAGGGCTTTATTGGGACAATGCTGCGAGATAATGTGTGGAGTCTGGGAAAGCTGCGAATGTCTACAGAGAAGTACATAGTGGTTGGATCACAATCTGGTTAGGTGACATTTGGATTCTCGGGAAAAGGATCTTTGCGATGGTTCATGAACATGTGAGTCTCCGTGTTTTCAAACATCTTTCTCTAGTTTAGTTTTCTGTTTTTCTTGAGGGCAAGCAAAGGCTAAGTCTGGGGGAGTTGATATATCATGGTTTTTACCCCGTTTACGCCATGATATAAGTCCGTTTTATAGAGTATTTCTACTATTTTGTAGTGTTTTAGAGTCTTTTACAGGTTTTAGCACGTTTGAAGCATAATTGGAGATATTAGAGCTTTCTGGAGCATTTTGGAGCAAAGCAGAAGCTCGTGTAGCTGAGTACCCGATTTGAAGCCTCAGTAACGATACTGACTAGTATCGGTCGATACTCACTGAAGCATACACGAGTCGCGGCTTTATAGGTAGAGTTGAAGAATTGCAAAATTGTCCATAAGACTTTATTATTTACAAGAAGCCCCAAAACGTGTATTAGGTTATATGTTAGGTTTTTCAGCCACTTTTGTGCCTAAGTTGGATTCTGAACTTTTATTCAAAAAGTTTATTCTACGCGTGATTTTACTTTGATTTTTGGAGAGACAACTCTGAACTCCTGTTTCTTATTGATTTCTTTGATGATCTATTCAATCATGTTGTTTTCATTCTCTATGTCTGAGTAGATCCACTTTAGGTTTAGGGTTCTCATAAGGGTTTTCTCTGAATGCTAGGTTGATTAGTTGATTAGGATTCACCATATGAATTAGTTTTTCACCATAGGTTGTTCTCAAAGCTAATTCTAGGTTGACGAATCTGGAACTTAGATATTAGGATAATTGATTAGGCACGAGAGTGTGATTAATTACCTGATATAACTTAGGGTGAGCAAAATAACTATTCGCAAAGATTTGGTTTAGTTGTTTTGTGAACAAATCAAACTTGAACTAAAAGCTGGTTTAGACTTTAGGATTCGCAAAGAGATTTGGAATTCTAGGATTTAGACTTAGATAGTTTTCGCAACGAGAGTTGGTCAGCTATACTTTATTGATTTGACTTTAAGAACCGCGCTAAATCTGAATCATGTTAGTTAGTTTATCTGCATTCATTGATCTCCTGAGAAATACCCTGGACCTATATTCTCCCATCGATTTTACATCCTCTTTTATTGTTTATTGTTTTCAATTCCATTGATCACTTAGTTTAATTCTCATCTATACAATCTATTGTGTGTTTTCTTGAGTCTATGTGGATTCGACCCCTAAGTATTACAATCGACAAAGCTTTAGTACTTTTAGGGTATTAATTTGAGTTTATTAAAAGATTAGATAGAGATGAAAAGATATAACCTTAAACTTTCATAATTCAAAAGAATCCAAGGGAAAAATCCCAAGAACCCTAAAAATACAAGGTCTTGTTCTAGAGAGAAAAAGAGAGAGAAAAAGGGATAAAAAGCATAAAAAAAGGAGATAGATCCCAAAAATGAAGTGGGGTTTATTGGTTCTTGCATTTTAATGGATTTGGAAATCCAAACCAAATCAAGTGTTATTGGTTCTATAATTTTGAAATCCATATTCAAATCTTATGTTATTGGTTCTATGATTTTAAAATCTATGTTAAAATCAAGTGTTATTCAATAGTAAGGATTTTCATAAGGATTTGATTTTAATTTTGATTTGAATGGATTTACAAGTATTTTTAAGACTAAATACAAAAGAGCAAATATCGAGTGAAACCTTGTTATTTGGTTGGATTTGGATTTACAAGTTTTTTTTTTCAAGATGAAACTACTACATAGAATTAAAAAAAGAAAGACACCAATCAATTAATGTGTAGAAGAAGAGACAATAAATAACTACATGTAAAATTAATCTACTTACAAGGCTAATTTCTAATGTTACAAGGCTAGTTTTTAAGTATGCTCCTCCTTTTCCTTATAAGACATAGACATAAATCGTACTTACATGTGCTGGTTTACATAACTTTCTTCGAAAGTACTGTTGAACATATAGTTTTCCTGAATAAACAAATTCTTATGAATAAGAAGAAGATCTTGAAGAAGTTAATAACAATGATGAAGAAATTCTTGGAACCCATGATCAAGAAAGAGAACATGCCAATCAATTGAGAGCAATAATTGCAACAAATATGTGGACATATTCTATACTTTAGGAAAATACTAGATGATTAGTGAAAGAAAAAATTGTTTTTTTTTAATTTTCTTATAATACTAAAATTCTTGTAAATCTATTTGGTTGATTTACAATAATCCATTTATTTGATTTTGAAATCCAATTATTTAACTTTGAAATCCGTTTCTCAGATTTTAAAATCAATGGATTCATTAGGATTTCTAAATCTGAGAAATCCATTAAAATGCAAAAACCAATAACCCCCACGAAATCTTTAACATATAAAAAGGTGTTTTTCTTAGTGGGTCGAAGTTCTGATACCGGCCAAATTGGGGCTGGTATGGTTGGGCCGGTATGGAGACTTTGCTTCTTTGAGCATAACTCGTTTTGGCGCCAGTCAGACATGTCCCTGCTAAATCTGGTGTATCTTTCAAACCACAGATCATAATGACTTGCGACCACCCCCAGAAGACAGCTAACTCAATTACCTACAACTTCTATGAAGGCTTCATAAGCTAAATCCGAGTTTATGTTCTTCGTACAGCCTGGTCTTTCGGACACTTCGGCTGGCTTCAGTGAGAGCTCCCACGCCGGGAGAGATTGGGCCGGCACAAGAGGCCGGTATTTCCTCTGGTCTAGTGAAGGAGAAGTACCGGTCATGGATGGAGGGGTGTTGTGGGCCAGTAATCTTCTTGTCCAAGCTGAAGTTAAACAGCTGACGGTGACGCCGGACAAGATTGGTCCGGTATGGTGCAACGGGTTCGCGGCCAGACGGAGACTCCTTAGAAACTCGGCCATAACTCTCGAACCACATGTCTAAATGACATGAATCCAACTCCGGTAGACAGATAACTGACCCCTCTACAATTCGAATGAACATCTCCGAAGCTGAATCTGACTGGAAACCTTCCGTCCGACCCGTTATGTCGGACACTTTGGACAGACTTTTCCTTTCTTATGCTCCATAACTCCAAACATCATCAATTGTCTTCAAGACACCTAAAAACACTCCAAATGCATGCAAGACTCATTAGGACCTAATGGAAATGTCCTAATCCTAAATGAGAGCTAAATGCAAGACAAAACCATGATTATGTATGTAAATGACACAAAGCTCTAAGTGAAATGTATGCTAAAACATGCAATATATGAGTATATCACATAGAAACTATCCAAACAACCTTAAATACGGGCACGGTATTTGTCACACTCTACCCAAATTTCAACATATCGCTTGAAGATCCACAATTAACTAAAACATGCAAATCCAACTACAAATCACGGGTGCTCCACAAATTGGGAATACATATGTAGCAACGCTCCACCATCAGATGGCATACATGGTCCAGAATCATGCCATGGACCTAAGTCTCCTACGAGAAACATGAGATACACTGCTCATTCAACTAGAATCACATCATAGTCCATCATGCATCCATATTCCATACAAATCCCTAGAGAAGAGCTAGTCAAGCTACTCTCAGAATCATGGGTAACAAATTACGAGAAGTTCCATGAAATCAGTGTGCCAATACAGTATGTTAACTCTTCCATCCACATGAGAAAAGACGGCACCATTGAGATATCATTCAAACAACAAGAGTGTGAAAAGTCACGATCTGCAAATTTCTGTACAGAGATCAACATAATCTCTCGAGCTGAATAAGCACAACCCACATAACAACAAGCATACTTGCCTTGTGTCCCAATCAAATATTTTGATTCACTTGGAGATCCTATTTATTCATTCTCAGATGAAACGGGTCACAAGTTCTTTGATGTATGTGATTGTCCTATGTGCTTAATGGACAACTCAGACGAAGAACAAACTCCAAGTCAAAGGAGGAGGAAAAAGAAATTATCTCAACAAATACTCAAAGAACGATACGAGTCTGGAGATTCGGAAGTCGGCCTCCTCGGAGAACCTTCTGGAAAGAGTTTTGAATACTATGTCTTGTATTCAAATAGATCAACCCAGACCAGTCCGGATAAAGAAGATGTGCGAACGTGTTATATGGTTGGTCCTTCTTCCTCTCAGTAACCAACATTTCCAACAAGAGAATTCGAAGAAGGCAACATAAAGCACTCATGGAAGATCAGAAACCCTAACATCAAAACTCAAGATGGATCGATGAAATATATCGGTGCATCAGAGACAACTTTTAACTGGCAGTCAGAAAACTATATGGTCCAGAATCATCTCTTGAGCCAAATCGACAAAAAAGGTATCGACTTTGGACATTTCCATTAAAGAAATAAATAAAAGGATATACTCTCTCCACCACGAACTCCTCCACCTGGAAACTGCTGTTTCCATGACCACTCCCCTCATATACCAAAAGGAGTCATAACTAAAATCTCTCAAAGCCCAATTACATTCCGTACAAAAACAGCCCAAAACCCAAACCCAAATGCCATATGATCTCTTCACACCATATCCAATTTACGCTTCACCTTCTATGGTCTAGACACAACCTCTCTCTTTCTCTCAGGACCCAAGCCATTTCGCTTCATCCTCTTTCTTGCCAACAAAGGTTAAAGAACAACATGTTATGAGGAAACATCCAACTGTTCCTCTAGAGAGAGAAACTCCAAAGGTGTCCATACTAGACACGTCAAAGACGACTTCACCTGAAAAGAAGGAAGCACATTTCATGGTGGAATATGCCAACAACCTAATCTCTACTTTCCTTGAGAAAGTGGCAAAGCAAGAAAAAACTCCCAAGCAGCAACGTATGGCGTAGATTCTTGAAACACCACAAGATAGTTCAGATGAGGATGTCCTAATTCCAGACTTCATGATGGCGGAACCAACAGTAGAAGAAGAAGACATGGAAAGTGACAGAGGAAACGTATCTGAAGATAGACGAAAACCCCTAAGACCTCATCCTCCACCGAATTGGAATCCAAGAAATCAAACTGATCCACACGGTGTTTTCTCCTTCGACAACGTCCCCCCATCAAAATGGAGAGACAAAATCGAGCTACTCTTCCAACAATAATAGACAAATTAGTCTCCAAATTCCATGGTCGCCTCAGACAATGGTGGATCAATCTTCTCGAGTACGGACAACTACAGGTACGCCAGTGTCCGACAGTCGACGCTTTGATTGGACATATCCACAATGAATTCATTGGCACATGGGATAACTATACAGTCCAAACAAGAGAAGAGTACCTTAAAATGAGATGCTGATCTTTCAAGAAAAAAGACCTAGAAAGACACTATGAACGTATGTCGAAGAGACTCTACACCTTAAATGGAATAGACGACGTCAACCTCAAGCAGGCTTACTTAAACTCTCTCGGTTGTTGTCCCTTAAAAATGAAACTTCTCGGTTGTTGTCCCTTAAAAACATGGCTCTTCATCAAGCCTCATTTGGAGAAATATACTAGCCCTAGGCATAATATCTGGATCGAAAAATAATTAACTGAAACCGATCCGAAAAAGAGGAACCGAACCCGAACCGAAACCGATAAAATACCCGAATGGATCCTAGATTCCTATATTCGAAGAACCGAAACTAAACCCAAATCAAACCGAGAACCGAATAGATACCCGAAATACCCGAAATATCCTATATACAATTATATACCCAAAATATTTATTATATTTAGACTTGACAACCCAAAATTACAATTATAAATCCGAAGATATGAGTTATTTTTATACCAAAATGATTGAGAGACCCAAAATAACAAAAATATACTAAGGGTTTGTTCGTTTGGCAGCCGCAGGAGGCTGCGGCTGCGGCCAGCGGCCAAACGTTGTTCGTTTGCTAGACGCAGCCTCCTGCGGCCAAACGCTGCGTCTGGCCGCTGCGTTCTGCGATTGGAATTTTTGGACGCTGGATTTATCCAGCGTTGCGTTGCGACTAAACCTGCGACTAGAGTGGTAAAAGACTAAAAACCCCCTATTATTAATGTGAATTACGAAAATGCCATTTACCCTAAATCAATCTCCTTCTCGATCTCTTCTGTTCTTCGGCGTTGAAGTCTCTCTCTCTCCATGCTTCTTCTTACGGGTCAGGATCTCTCTCTCTCTCTCTCCATGGTGGGTCTGTTCGTTTTGATTTGTGTGAGTCGAGTCGAGTTTGGTCGTGATCCTGTGTAGTTGTCTCTCTCTCCATGCTTCTTCCGGATTCCGATTCACTTGATTTCCTTCCCCCCCCCCCCCCCCCAGTCCTACGCTTCATGGTTTTCTGATTCCGTGTTTCATGTAAACTTTTGCTTCTGGGAATCCGGATTTGTTTTCTTATTCGTTCATAGATCCGTCATTATTATTGCCCGCAATAGCTTCTGGTGATTTGATTTTCTGAGTATTTCTGCTTGATTTTGTTTGGAAAGAGGCATATGGTTGGTGTAATTCAGGATTTCTGGCGATTTGGTGGACGTGTGGAGATATATTCGAGCTTAGTTTTGCTAGGAAACTTTTCTCTTTTGAAGGAGAATGATGGGGTTTCGATGGGTTTGAAAGGATTTTGTTTTTTCGTCAAGGTGAGATTGTTGGAGATTGCAAGTCATCTCATTCGTATTCACGGGTTTGCTTGATTATAGGACTTTGATTGTTGGAGATTGCAAGTCATCTTCGAGCTTAGAGATGGATGAAGAGGCTACTTCTTGGATTAGGAGGACTAAATTTTCTCAAACGGTTTCTCATCGTCTGAATCCCTCAAAGTTAGCCTCTCTCCCTTTTAAGGTAAACCAAGATAAGATTTCTGGACTGAAAACAAGACCCCAGACATCATCATCGGATCCGAAGCTGGTTTCGAGTAACTCACAGACGACTACGCAAGATCCCACGAGTTTGAAAGCTGATGTATATGTTGCTGAAGTTTCTGGGTTTTGATTTGATTGTCCGTGAGTATTTGTTTGTTTTGTGGTAATGGCTACTAACTAAGTTCAGGTTTTGTTGTGGAGAAATTGGGAAAAACGAGAAACTTTGGATTAAGCTTTGGATTTGATGATTCTACTAACTAAGTTCAGGTTTTCTTTCAAAATTGGGAAAAACGAGAAACTTTGGATTAAACTAGTTGCTTCTCTTTTGATTAAACTATTGCACAGTGCTTTGGCTTCTTGTGTTTGGCATTTGGGCTTCACGATCTCACGCTTCTTCTCACTTCTTCTCAATCTTGTTTTTTTTGTCTTTTGCAGGTTGTTTTTAAGATTGCTCTACAAGATTTTGAGGAAGGATCAGAGATAAACAAGAAATATGGCTATTGATGTAAGTAATTTGTGGGTTATTTATTGGTTGATCTTGTGACTGATTTTATGAATTGGTTTTAGAATTGGTCCGACGAGGAATGTCGGTATTTTTTTCATCTCTATGCGGATGAGAAAAGAAAAGGAAACAAAACGAAGCTTGGAATGAATCAAACAGGGAAAGACTTTATTATAAAGAAGTTTGAAGAGAAATTTGGGAGGGGATTCCTCCAATGGGAAAAATTCAAAAACAAGTATGATTCAAGTAGAAAAGCATGGGCCAAATTCAACAAGTTAACGCACAATAGAACTGGACTTGGATATGATGATATGGGAAGATTGGACATGTCTGATGATTGGTGGGATCAACGAGTAGCGGTAACTAACCTTCTTCTTCTCGTTTCCCTTTTTTAGATTTATGTTAAAGCTTGGTTGTTCGATGGTCTTTTGACTTTTTTCCAGCAATCGTATTCTGAAATCGGGAGAGTTGTGATTGGTGGGATGTGATTGATCTAATTCTGAAATTGTATCAATAATGATTACTTCTCTTATTAATTGTTTTGCTATAACTTGAGTCTTACTACTTCTCTTATTAATCTGATCATAACCAATGTGAAATCAATATAATAACAGAAATTGGTTTAGTCTTTTTGGCTAATACTTCTTGTTTATTTTTGTTATATATAGGAATGGCCTGGTGCTAGAAAATATAGAGAGAAACCGACTCCTAATATGGATTTGTTTGAAGGGGAATTTGGTGGTATTACTGTGACGGGAGCAGAAGGATGGAGTGCTCAACAAGGAGAAGCTAGTTTAAATTCTAGAGTGAATGAAAATAATGAGGATTAAGCTGATTCTGTTGATACAGACATGGGCGTGCCAGAGACACAAACCCAAGCTGTAGGGAAACAAACCCAAGGTGGAAGTTCAAGAACAAAAAGAAGGCGTAAAGAGAAAGATGTAATTATAGAGACTTCTGTTGCACGTAATACCATTCTGGTGCAGGATGGCGTCATGTTCAACAACTTATGCATGGATCAGATCAGCAATGTTATGATATTCTTCGAATGAAGCAAAGAACTTTTGAAGATTTATGTAAGATGCTAGCTAGGCGATATGGGTTAAAAGAGTCTGAAAATGTCTACGTTGAGGAATCTGTTGCCATGTTTCTTGAGGTGGTTGGTCAAGATATGACTATGCGGGTTATAGCTGAAAGATATCAACGGTCATTGGATACAGTGAAAAGGAAACTTGATGACGTTTTGAGTGTTCTCCTCAAGTTTGCAGCAGATATACTAAAACCAGAAGAAGGTGAGTTTACAAGAGTACACTCTGTTTTGACGAATGGGGATCGATATCGACCATTTAAAGATTGTATTGGAGCACTTGATGGAACTCATGTCCCAGTTCGTCCTTCTAGTCGAACTGCAGAAGCATATAGAGGTAGAAAGCGGGAACCTACAATGAATGTCCTTGCTATATGCAACTTCGATATGAAATTCATATACGCATATGTCGGTGTACCAGGTAGAGCACATGATTCAAAGGTTTTGACTCATTGTGCGAGGTATGAATCTTCTTTTCCACATCCGCCTAATGGAAAGTACTATCTAGTTGACTCCGGATATTCCACCAGGACAGGGTATCTTGGTCCGCATCGTAAGATGCGATATCATCTTGAGCAATTTGCTAGAGGAGGACCACCTACAAACACACGAGAGTTGTTCAACCGAAAGCATTCAAGTTTGCGATCATTTATTGAACGAACATTTGGAGTATGGAAAACAAAATGGAGGATTTTGGATCGTAAGCATCCAAAGTATGGTTTGACTAAGTGGATTAAGCTTGTAACAGCGACGATGGCACTACACAACTTCATACGTGATACAGATCGAGAAGATTATGATTTTGTACGTTGGCAAAACAGAGAAGATTATCATGTTCATGGTGACGAAGAAGGAGCAGGAGAAGAAGAAGTTGATGATAGTAGCAGTGATGATGATCATGGTGGACATATTCCATATGAGCCGACCGGTGATAGAGCGATGGAAGCTTTGCGTGACACCATCACAAATGAATATGGTAGAGGACGTCGATTACCTTATTATATATTATAATTTATGACTTTTTTTAAAAGTTTATTTAAGACTTGGTGTATTACTTTTGTTTTGTTATATTTTATGATCTTATGTATTACTTTTGTTTTATGTCAGTTAAATGATTTAGTTTAATATGATTATTTTAATTTAGTTTATGATTTTTTATCATAAAAATTATAATGTTCTAATTATATTTAATTATAAAATTATTAATATGATTGTTAACTAATAAAAAATTATTATGGATGTACAAAATTTAAACTATATTGTTTATCAAAAATATAAATGTATAAAATTCATAAAAAATAATTTGAATTAAATGAAAAACTATGGCTAATATATATATATTTTTTTTTTTTTAAAAACTATCGCTTGCGTCAGACAAACGAACAGACCTGCGGCCAGACGCTGCGTCTAGACGCGCGGCTATCAAACGAACAAACCTGCGACCAGTCGCAGAGACCAGACGCGCGGCTGCCAAACGAATAACAACCGCTGCGTCTGATCGCAGCGTCTGGCCGCAGGCCGCAGCCGCAGCCGCAGACGCCAGCGGCTGCCAAACGAACAGACCCTAAGTTTTTAACTATATTTGTTAAGGTTTGACCAAATTTTATTTAAATTTAACCAATTTTATTCAAATTTAACCAATTTTCATTTTATCTTTATGATTTTTTGGGTACCCGAAACCCAACTGAACCCGAACCGAACCCGAACCAAAATTCTAAAATACCCGAATGGATTCTAAATCATAAGCCCGAATAACCTGAACCGAACCCGATCGGATATCTGAACGCCCATGGCTAAAATATACCACATATCACTTGCAGTTCTTGAAAAATTATGCAACCACCAGAAGTTCTTCAAACAACTACAAGAACAAGGAAATCTCCTCGGAAAAGCATGTGATCGTCCATAACTCTCCATCAAATGTAAAGAAATGAGGTGTGGGTGCTCTACAAGTTACAAAAGAAATACAAAAGCAAATGGCAGAAGAGATATCCTCAATTATCCATCCAAAGAAGTGGAAATTCTTTAGGAGAAAGAAACAAAGATGTTTCAAGAAATCAGACATGTGCTACATATGCAAGAAAAAGGGATACTATGCGAAGCAGTGCCCAAACAAGAAGAAGAGAGATAACCTCCTTGGATATCTAGCACAGATTGAAGACATCGATGATTTGGATATTGACTCCATATTCTCTCTTGACGACGAACCGACCGACAATACAATTCTCGCAATGGGGATTGAACAAGAAGATGGGTCTTCAGAAGAATCTGACACCGAAGAAGAAGATATTGATGCCCAGTTTATGCTCTTTGACCTCTATACACTTGACGCATGCAAAGTAGAAGAGTCAAAGGAAGTAGAATTAGCATATCTATCCAACCATCTCCAAATACCAATATCTACATCTTTTCTACCAAATATGATAAGCCCATACCGGTGATAGCATACTTTGATACAAGAGCCGCATCTTCCATCATCAAGCCAAATATACTCCCATCATCCCACTGGGAGCCATGTTCAGTCGCATTCAAAGCTTCAAATGGCCAGATATTCCACATTTCCCTCATCAATAAGCATATCCATATCCAACTCTTTCCGGGATACATGGTTAAATCTAAAGTATATGGGTCTAATCTTCCTGGAAAAGACTTTATACTAGGATTTGATATTCTACACAGCCTCAAAAGAGTTTCATGGCACCCAAAAGGCCTCAAACACAAAAACCATCTACTACCTTGGACAACAGTCTCCCATCTCTACCCTATGGAAATCCTAAACCCTATTAGAGATGAGATTGCCAAAACCTCTTGTGCCACCTCCCACTCAGGGTGAGGAACATTTTCGTCACAAAATGTTCTTCACCCTTTTGGAAAAACCTAGACTTCTTCTTATCCTTACCCTTTAAGAATAACGAAGATATCAATCCAATAAAGGCAAGCCACCCAGGGATGAATCTAGATCACTACACACTTGCGCTTGAAGAAGTAAATCAACTCCAGAAAGAGGATCTCATTGAAAAGACTAGTTCACCATGGGCATGCAAAGCATTCTACGTCAACAAAAGAGCAGAACAAGTTCGAGGAAAATTGAGGCTAGTCATCAATTATCAACCACTCAACCACTTTCTCGTTGATGACAAATTTTATTTGCCAAAGCGGGAAGTCTTATTCCATCGACTCCCACAAGAACAAGTCTTCTCCAAGTTTGACATAAAGGCGGGATTTTGGCAGCTAGGAATTAAACCAGAAGACATGCTTAAAACAGGGTTTTGCATACAAAATCCGCATTATCATTGGAAAGTGATGCCATTTGGATTGAAGGTGGCTCCTTCACTGTTTCAGAACGCAATGACCAAGATATTCGAGCCAATCCTCCCAAATGCACTGGTGTACATCGATGACATTCTCTTATTCTCTCCAGATATAGACTCCCACACCTGACTACTAGCAAAATTCCACAATATCGTGCAACAATATGGAATCATGCTTTCTGAAAGGATGATGGTTATTGGAGAAACATAAATCGACTTCCTTGGCATGCATACTTCAAAGGAAAAATATCATCTTCAGCCTCACATTGCAACCCAACTTAATGAGTTTTCGGATGAAGGACTTTCCTTTAAACAATGCCAACAATTTCTTGGGATTGTTAACTATATGGCGGATTTCATCCATGGCCTAGCAAAATACAGGTCAGTCCTCTCGACACAGCTAAGGAAAGACGCTCCTCCATGGAATGTCAAGGATTCAACACACTCCATGGATTCCTGAAACTCTACATCCACATGTATAGTCTAGATCAAGGACCATACCTCAGGCTGCCCTACCATTCGGTAAATCCTTTCCTTACTACCATAGACTTGAACCCAAATCACTATGGTAAATTTCCAGAAGAAGCATATTTCTTATTGTGGTACCTAGCAGATCTGTATACCATTGGAGTCCTTGTTGACAAAAGCCGTCTACATCAGCACTTGGCAAAGTGCATCATGACAAGGAGAAAACCGCATTACAAGTTGTTGTACAAATGGCTCACACTGTTCCATGATGTGACATGGTGGCAAGAGAATATTCGCACACAAGAAGCAATGGTAATTCTCGTCACGTTCAAGATAATTATGGAGCAAGACCAAAAGGAAGATGGCGTAATAATTCAGAGAAAAATATGAAGCTCAAAACCAGACAAGCTACAATGATAACGCTTTTGACGAAAGCAACTTCCACCAAAGAACAAGCAAGTTGGCAGAGCTAAATCACACAAAAGAATCCAAGATTGATTCCAAGCTTTTCTGTCCACACATAGCAAACTGACACAACAGAAAAGTGTACCCATCCGACTTTTTAAAAGAAATGCAACAAATACTGACAAGCTTCCATGAGCAGTACGCGTGGCCACAAGATAACACTGGCCATCCAATTTACATGGTTGAAAGGAAAATGTATTAAATCAAAAGGTATATTCTGGGCCATAAAATCTATGTGACAAAAATCGTTCCTGACTGCGAAGAAGACGACACAAACTCAGACTTCGAATGAGGTGGAATCGATCTCTCTTTTGGAGATAGGGGAATAATAATTATTAAGTGTTGAATAAGTTGTGTAATAATGAGAGTGTTGAATAAGTTGTGTAATAATGAGAGTGTAGAATAAGTTGTAAAATATCTTATGGAATATTCTGTGAGATATTCCTTAGGACTTGTACCAAGCCAAGTGAGCAAGAAGAGTTTGAGAGAGTTTGAGAGTCTTTGTAATCTTTGAGTGTTCTTAATAATAAAGGTTTCCCCCTTTTCTTAAATATTATTCTAAATACTTATTTGATCCAGATAAACCTCCTTTGTGGTTGTACCTACTATGTGTCTTTAAATTGGACCAAATGCTCTAATACCTTTAATGAAGGCAAAATTTGCTTCCATACCCTTCATCAGTCTTCATACTTTCCTTCTATTACAATAATATACAAAACCATTTTTTCCCTTCTTATATTTAATTTTTTAATAATGAATTAAAAAAAGATCCTGGCAAAAAAAAAAACCGATCCCAGCTTCTTCGCTTCTTCGCTTCTTCTCCGTTCTCCTCAGATTTCTTCTTCGTTCTATCCGTTCTGACCATGACGATTGAAGATTGAAGTTCAAGAAGGTAATTTTGTATGCTATTGATGTGTTCTATATTGTTGTAGCTTCTCCACCATTGAAGATTCAAGTAATGTTCATTCTCAATTTAGGGATTTCAATTGAGAAAATTGTAGATCTTGTAAATTTGTTTTTTTTTTTAATGTTCGTTGGGTTAGTAAGCATGTTTTGTTGGTCAATTAAGGTCTTACATTGGTAATTTATGGATTGTATTGGTTGAAGTTTTGGAAAATCCAAAATTAGAACTGGAATTTGCAGGGTCCGATTTGCAGAGCTAGAACAACTGAGATAACTGGTACAACTAGAATAACTGGGATAACTCATACAATTTTGAGAACGGGTTTTCTTATATTTTCTTATGCCTTGTCATAATAGGACTCCAAATCTCTGTCCTAGTCACCTTCCTCTTCTTCCTTCCCTCGTCCGTCTTCTTACTTGGTTCTCCTCCTTGTGCTTTTCTTTTTTTCTTCTTCGAATCCTTGTCATTTGGTTCTCCTTCTTCTTGTTCTTTTCTTTTAATTTTCTTCGCATCCTTGTCACAGGGCTCATCTTCAATTGCCTTTTCCATCTTAGACTTTTTACCTTCACCGTTCCCTTTTTCCTTACTTGCTTCATCTTCAATCCTTGTCATGAGTCCCTCATCTTCACCGCCACTGGTAGTTATAAGTAGTAGATCTCTTTGTTGTTCATCTTTTTGTTGTTCATCTCTTTGATCTCCTTGTGATCTTGAAAAGTTCACATATGCTTCCAGAGATTTGACTCATGAATCAAGGCCATCAATTTTCTCATCAAGGCCATTAATCTTCTCATTCATTTTCTGTAACCCATCGTCCAAAATTATCTTCAAATGGCTCTCTAAGTCCAACAATCTATATTTCCACACATTCTCCGGATCCACATTCTCCCGAGCCACATTCTCGGAATCCACATTCCCTTGAGCCACATTCTTCCGACCCACAGTCTTTCGAGCCACAATCGCATTCTCCGAACATGTAATTGCCTCAATTGCTCGGGTAGCCTCATCTTGGTTGTAAAGCTCTTCAAACCATATTGACTTCTTTTTCTCAATAAGACGCCTCCTCCAACCATTAGTAACTGGATCATCCTTATCATTCCATCCACACTCTTTCTCCATGATTCGACCCAAAAGAACTTTCTCAAGGTGAAATGGAGCCAATATATTATGAATATCTTGTGAATATAAGGAAATACAATTTAAAAACAACCCATCATACATAAATAATGAATATGAGAAGTAATTTACATTAAGATTATATTTAACCTTAGTTGTACCAAGTTTCTCAAACATTTCCTTTCTTAAACCTTGCTTAACTTCTTTTGAACTTCATTTTGCACATCCGATGACATCCAGGGTTTCCGTCTTTAACATTTTTTGAATTTTTTTCTTGCAGAACTGGAATTACCTCATACGCTAGAAGCTACACACAACACAAGATCATTCAAACCTTAGTTATACCAATTTTTTCTAACTTTAGTTATACTAAATTTTTCAAAGCTTAGTTGTACTAAGTTTTATCAAGTTTATCTAACATAAAAACTAAGAAAGGAATAATGATCAACATTCAAATCATATTTACCTCCAAATGAAAGACGAAACTAGGAAAGATCCATGTTGATTGCACGACCCCGTTTAATTGGCTCATCAAATGAAAGATGTCTTTCATATTGTCTTCAAATGCTAGTCGCTGATATTCATGCATTTTACAAGTTTAAGCATACATTTTACTTAGAGTTTTGTGTCATTTGCATGCATAATCACGGTTTTGTCTTGCATTTAGGTCTCATTTAGAGTTTAGGACATTTGCATTAGGTCTTAGTGAGTTCTTGCATTCATTTGGAGTGTTTTTAGGTGTTTTGGAGACATTTGGGATGATTGGAGTGGTTGAGCATCAAGAGAAGGAAGAGCTCATCCGACACGCCGGAAAGATGTGGCTGCACGGAAGCCTTCCATTATGAATCAGCTTCAATGATTTCATGGGAGTTGTAGAAACGTGAGTTAGCTGTCCATAGGAGTTGGAATCAAGTCATTTGGACGTGTGGTTTGAGAGATATGGCAGATTTACCAGAGATAGGTCCGCCTGGCCGAGACGGTTTCTTCAATACCGAGGTCACTGGTCGGTGCAACAAATCGGTGTGGAAACAGAGGGAAAATTCCCTTAATACTAATGTACAATACCGATTTGTGATATCGGTATTGAAGGGTCTCCACTCCGAATTAGCCTCAGTAGTCTTCACCAAAGTTGTAGAGGAGTGAATCAGCTTTATACAGGAGTTTGAATCGAGTTATTTGGACGTATGGATAGGGAGATAAGACGGATTTACTGAAAGTATGTCCGTCTGGCCGAGAGAATATGATACCGTCCAAATAACCGGCAAAACGAAGGCCTTGCGTTATGCATCAACTCAAACGGTCTTCTTAAGATTTGTAGAGGGACGAGTTAGCTGTCTACAGGAGTTGGATTCAGGTCCTTCGGATATCAGGTTCAGGAGTTATGACTGATTCACTGAAGACGTACCAAAGACTTGACCGGGTCAAAACCCGGTTTGTTCCGGGTTGACCCGGTCCGACCCAAACTCATTTAAATATTGAAAACCCTATTTTTTTAGATCTAAGCTTTCTTCTTTCTAGAGTTGGATTTTATCCCAAACTCTTCTTATGATTTTGGAGGGATTTTGATTGTTCTTCATACAAATGCCACTATAGAGAAGATTTCTTCACCCTTATCTTTATATATAATGCATTTTATCTATATTTATGTCTTTTTCTCTTGTGTTCTTCATGTTTAGGCCTTAGGCCTCTTTTTGTTGGATCTTAGATTTAGCTTGATTTTGATGATTTGGTGATTGATTCTTGATGCTCATGTTCTTAATCCTTGTTTTCCTTTCTTGTTTAGAGTTCCTAATGCTAGATCTAGCTTGAGAAAGTAGATCTAGATCATAAGGCATTTCATGCACACCAAGTGTTTGATGAAATGCCTTGATGAACTATTCAAGGGATTTATGCTCATAGCCTAAGAGATTAGTTGCCTAGGGTGTATTTTGGTTGATCTTATTTATATTCTTAATGCTTGCTAATCATTGATCCACAAATGAGAGTTTGCTAATGGATTGAGTGATTAGCATAGTGATTAGTTGCTTGAAAGAGAATTAATCAAAATTAGTGATCTTAACCTAAGGATTAACATTGATTGTGTGTATTAGCATCATTAGTTAATTGTCTTGATGATTATATGATGATGATTTAGGTTGATTCTTGTTAGATCCTTCACTTAGGTTGGTTCTTAATGCTAGATTTGATAAGATAAACCAAAGTTTAGAATTACACCTAGATTAGGTAGCTCTAGTTGGCGTGACAAACCAATCTAGAGCTACACCTTAGGATTTATGGTCTCATCACATGCATTAGGGAGAGATTCGAGTAAACGGTGTTAGTGCTAGATTAGATTTATCGATTCGAGCCTCGAACTTAGGCATTTCACTCCTAACCCGAGTTTAAATGAATTGCTTGAACCGAACCTTTTGTGAGCTTTTCTTGCCTAGCCAACGAGAGTTGATGTCTAGGGTGATTAGTCAACTAATTGGGATTGGATTTTAATGCTTGTTAACCATCTTATCACAAACGAGAGTTTGATCTTGATTTGGTGATTAACAAAGTGATTAATGCCACGAGAGTGGATTAGTCATAATTGTGAATCCCATGTTCTAGGATAGTGTTTAATGCTTCCTAATGATTCATTGTTTGATTGTTAATCATTCATTTGATAGTTCATTCCATGATCCACATTTCTATCTTTGTTTTCCTTCTTGCATTTGTTTTCCTTAGTTTAAAAACATAAAAACCCAAAAACATTTTCTCTAGCTTAGGAAGATTCATGCATTCTTAGTGTATTGATCTTAACCTCTATGGATTGACACCTCTTATGCTACAATGATATGAGTAGGTTTGAGTAATTGATATGAGCTTAACACAAATTCTACTATCAGTCGCCCCCAAGGAAATGTTTTACATAAATTTAGATCATTTACGGCTGTGAGAAAGAACGAATGAACAGAGGGTGCTGCCCTTCCTGTTTTCTTTTTTCCTATAATGACGCTGTATAAGAAATACAGGATTGCCATATTCAAACGATAAGGAGATTGTTTCAACTACATTAGCTTTTTCTCCACATCTTCATATGTTACTATGCTCCCAACTTTAAAATTCTTCCCAACAAACGTCAAACTGCCTGATTTTTCATAATGATATGGATAAGGATGGCAGTATAATCTAGAAAGTAGTGCACGTTCCTGGAGAGAATAAAGGACGGGAACGCCATTGACAATGAACCAACATTCCTTATCCTTCTCTAAACGGGCCATGCGAACAAAAAGCATCCACATACCCATGAGCGTATGGCTTGAGTCCCTATGCATATGGAAGAAGTTGTTGAACTAAGGGTGTTCTACAAACCATTTCATCTCGTTGGGTTTAAGAAGACCCTCTAATGTCTCCACTGCCTTGCCAATATAGCACTTTGCTGAGAGCTTAATTGGCATGTTATACTCGGTGGGACTGAAGAACATTTTCAGAGGTTTTAATGCTTCGACATCATCTTCGGAATCCTGCAAAACAGATTTATTTGTACCAAGTTTTACTAAGTTGTACATTTTCGTTTCAACAATTTTTTACAAAACCCGACTAGTTATACTAAGTTGTATCTTTTCGTTTCAAGAATTTCTAACTTACAAAACCCGACTAGGTATACCGAGTCCTACTAAGATGTGCAACTACATACTTTTGAATGCTGACCGATTGACTTAGTTTTATCAGAATTGATTGAAATTGTTTTCTTCTTCTACGATTTTATCTACATGAATCGTCTCTCCATCTCCACTTTCGGTCGGATTTCCGATGTCACTTGGGTTATTTGTAGATATCATAACTAGAGGAAGCATGTCTTCACCTTAGGTCGGATTTCCCCTGACAGTTGGATTTTTTGTACGCACCATTTTTGGTCGGACTTAAGATTTGGTTGAGACTTAGATGGGTCTATCGATTTTGAATTGAGACTTAGGAAGTAAAAGAAAAAAAACTGTTGATTTTAGGGATTTTAGGGGGATTTACCCGATTTTTATTGGTTCGGGTGGAAAACCCGTTATCAGTTTGGTTGAATCTGTAAATAAGTTAAATTGTGAATGTTATGAAGTAATTTCAATGTTTGAGAATTTAAAGAAAATCAAAAAGAAAATATTTTTATATCAGAGGCATATGAGTCTTTTTTTTAACTTCTGCAGAGATATTTGAGCATTTGGTCCTTCTAAAAAGGACATCTAAGCATTTGATCCTTCTGAATTGCTGCAAACGTGATGCACTTAGATTGTTTCCGAAACTTTAGGTTTTAAAAGTTCTGCAAGTGCACATACGTGTGTTGTATTACTTAAGGTATCGATCCACAGTGAGGGAAAGCTGTTCAGCGAGACCTTAGAAAAAAGTTAGTAAGGAAGTCTAAAACGAAAATAAAGTTTATGGTGTGTCACGAAACGAGTGCTAAATATTTAACTAAATTAAGCGAGAATATAAGAAAACGAACAAGTAAATAAACTAGTAAGCAAAGCAATATCGGAAATTAAACTAATCTAAGCAAATAAATAAGAAACCAAGTAAGCAAGTGAATAATTAAAGGCGAGGCTGTATATAAATAAAATAAGCGTTGGGCAATCGGGAACTCTCTAGGGATCATGGCCGAAAATCATAGGAATTTTGCTAGGGGTTTTTAATGCTACTTTGGTTGTCTTTTGGTTCTTGAACTTGGAACACGGACACTGTGTGTAGCCTACTTTCGTACATCCTACACACCGAAAACTTTAGTACTCGACCGGTAGTTTTCGTCTCCGGCCGCGCAAAAATTTATGATGATTGGTATTCCCATATTTTGTCCCTTCTATGCATTCATTTAGCTTAGGTTTTATCTTATACACATATAGTTTCATTGCATTTCTTATTTGTTTTGTCTCATTTAGAGTTTAGGGTTTTCATACTAGGTCCTAGAGAGTCTTGCATGTTTTGGAGTCTCTTTTACGAACTTTGGAGGCTTTTGGAGACTTTGGAGGAGTTCACACTTGGCTTGGGATCTTGAGGCAACGCCTAGAGGCAAGGGTGGATCGCACTCACTGCACCGGACTCTCATACCGGACCTAACCATCGATTTTGGTTGGTTCTTAATGGGTCTTGAGTTGTCTTTTAGGGTTTAGAGATGGGGTAGATTAGGATGATCCAAGACTTGATTCATGGTGTTTAGGGTTAGATATTCTTATATCCCTTCTTTTTTAGTGTTCTTAAGGCTACATCTTGCTTGAAAAAGTGGGTCTAGATTATAAGGCATTTCATTCACACCAAGTGTTTGATGAAATGCTTTGACGAACTAAACAAGAGATTTATACTCCTAGCCTATGATAATAGTTGTCTATGGTATATCTTTGGTTGATCTTGTTTATTTAAACTTAATGCTTGCCAATCAATGATCCACAAATGAGAGTTTGTTAATGGATTAGGTGATTAGAATAGTGATTAATTGCTTGAAAGAGAATTAGTCAAGTCAAGGGTCTTATGCCTAGGGATTAGCTTGTTTGAGTAAATGAACATCATGAATTGTACTTGGGTTATCTTATATCCATAATCCCATCCTTGAATCTGCTTTTGCTTATTGATTTACATCTTGTTTAGGTGCTTTACTTGTTTTAAATTGGATACTTAATCAAAACTCTTTTATTAGCTTAACTTACATAGGCTCCTTTCATTCTTAATGTTTAGAATCATCTCCTAATACGGATTGATAACCTCTTGTACTACTTGTATTTAGATTTATTGATACCTCTTTAAGACCTAAAAGTCTTAGTATCAATTTGGCGTCGTTGCCATATTGGGATTTGATTTTAACATTGAGATTTAGGCTCTTTGTGAGATTAAGTATTATTTTCTACCAAGATTACTAATCTTCTTTACTTCCTATTGCTCTTTCTCTCTATAGGTGCATGCATACCCGTTCCCGTGACAAAACTAACCTCGTAGAACCAAGGGACGACATTGATCAACTTGAGAGGGGTTCAAGAGCAAGACGAAACCGAGTGAGTACAAGAAGAAGTTGGTAACGAAATGGAAGATCTTCATGATATTCCACTTGGGAACATTCATGATAACATTCCCCACCAAGGGAACGGTGGGAATGGGAACAACCAAGGAGGTGGTGGCAATGGAAACCATCACCAACCAAACCGTCCACACCATCCACCAAGAGCTAGACACGTTGTTGGAGAAGGTGACGCCGCTAATGTTCACCAAAACCGGCAAGGCATTCAAGCTCCACCGGTGGAAAACAACAACTTCGAAGTGAAGCAGGGGGTGATCAACATGGTTCACGCCAACAAGTTTCACGGATTGTCAATGGAGGATCCATTAGACCACATAGACCAATTTGACCAGATATGTGGTCTCACTAAGATAAATGGGGTCTCCGAAGACAATTTCAAACTTCGTTTCTTCCCGTTCTGATGAGGACATCGAGTCAACGACCCAAGTCATACAAGCACCACTAGTACCAAGTGGACCAGTGACTAGAACCAGGAGCAGTGAAATGGAAAAGAAGTTCAACATGTTCATGGACCAGCTCAGACAAGAAGGTTTCTTCAAGACGGACACTAGTCCGCTAAGCCCGTTTGCGAGCAGTTATTGGGCCGATTCTTTGAAGCAGGATCCACTCATGATCCCGGACGATCCAGAAGGCGATCCACATATGGATTTGAAGCTCTTTGAGTTTAGTTTCCAGAACACTAGAGATCAGCCCAAGACTCCTTACCATTCGGACCAGAACGTCCAAACACTGAAGACATATCGGTTGTATCCTTTGCTGGCCGATAACACTAAGTGGCCAATCATCAAGCCCAGACTCGTCGCCCACTTATCTATGGTCGATTTCACTTCACCAGAGACGACTTAGGCCGAAGGAAGGTCATTAGTTGGGTTTGTAAGTCGTTTGGTGCTCTTTTCCCAACCTTCGTTTTGATCCCACTGGGTTTTGCGAAGATGGGTTTTTACAGAGGCTAAACGGCTTGCAATATTATTGGCCCAATTAATGACCCTCTGCAAGCCTTGAAAACCAAGCACACGAGGCCCCCCTTCTATCTCTCTTAGTCTTTTTAATTCTTTTGTAAACGGGCCTAAATTGTTAAAGACCCGTCTTGTTACTTCTTTTTCGATTTATTCCTTTTCTTTTGGGCGTGTGTTTTCTTTAAAAACCCTAAGGCTTTTTTCTTTCTTGGGCACGCAGACAATAAGAATTTTCCTTGGTTATTTTCGAGTTTTTGTTCTTCACAAAAATGTTTCCTCTTTTTAGATCGTGAGTCCGATCCTTAGGGAAACCCATTGAAGTATCAAGAGACCGTCGCCTCTCTTGTGGTTCTCATCGCCCCACCAGCAACATCCATCTTATTCCATTGATATAAGAGAGAGACCTTAGTCCAGCTTCTTCAACACTTGAGCACGTATCATTTTGGTATCAGAGCTTCAAAAGCTCATGAATCTAAGGTGTAAACGTTCCCTTATCATCTATTAAATTTTTTTTTTATTTGTTTTGTTCTTGTTTAGGTTGCTAGATTAATCAAAAAAAAAAAAACTTAGCATTCCTTTAGTTAGTCGAAAATTGAATTGTCCCTTTTAGGATTTTAGTCAAAAAAAAATATATAGAAAACAACCATATATTAGAATTTTCGATTTTTTTAATTCTTTTTTTTAAAGTTACTCAGAAAAAAAAACAGAGTGTTTTAGTTTAGAATATTTCCTTTTAGATTTAAGAATTTTTTTTTTTACTTTATTACTTGTTCTTGTCGATTTTTTTTTGAGTTCCATTGATACACTTTGTGAATTTTTTTGCAAGGAGAAACAATGGAAAACAATGCTGTACCGCAAGACCCTAATGCCATTCTCATGCAAGAAATCACGGCTATGCAACAACAGCTCCAGAATGTAGTTCAAAGGCTTGATCATATGGAGCAGCCTCAAGCCAACAACAATCCTTAACCAAGAGCACAACGACGAGCCAACAACCTAGGCGAAGATCTGGACGATGTTCCAATGGAGGAACAGCCTCAAGTGAGGAGAAGAGGACCGAGGCACAACAGTTTTGAAGAGGCCGAAGGTGAATTTCAGAGGCACCACTCCACGGACATGAAGCTAAAGACCCCAACCTTTGCTGGCCGAGTAGATCTCGAAGCTTACTTAGAATGGGAACAACGAATGAAGCATATATTCGCCTATTATGACTACAACGAGCAAAAGAGGCTAGCCTTAGCCGTAGCTCAACTCACGGACCATGCTCTCTCATGGTGGGACCGTGAGGTTTCTGACAGAAGAAGGAGCCAATCTCCTCAAGTCCTTACTTGGCGAGAGATGAGGCAGCTTATGAAGAAAAGATACGTCCCCGCTTACTATCACCGAGACCTCCAAAAGAAGTTTCGAAAATTAACCCAAGGGACTAGGAGTGTGGAGGAATATTTTGAAGAGTTCGAGCACCTAAGGAACCGTCTAGAGCTTGATGAAGACATTGAGACCCTCATGGCTCAGTTCTTAGACGGACTCAACGAACGGCTAAGTCACAAAGTGGAGAAGCTTCCATACCACGACTTGAAGGACATCTTACACCATGCCATTCAAGCTGAGCAACACTTGAAGAAGAAGTCCTATGCTACTGGAAGGACATGGAGTAACCAAACATGGGACCAGAACCGAGCCAAGACCCAAACTCCAACCAGCTTTCCATCTAAGGCCGCGGAGAAGGGCAAGTCGGTCGAAATCGACCCTAGGTTCACTTGCCATTCTACGGTGCAAATGACCGAAGCAGCCACTGAAGAAGTAGATTGTGAGGCTGAATATGGTGAGTCTCTGGTCATAAGACGAGCCTTGAACCTCACGGTTCATCCTGACGAGACAGCCCAAAGAGACAACATCTTTCATACAAGATGTTCCATCCGAGGCAAGGTATGTAATTTGGTAATTGATAGAGGGTCGTGTACCTATGTAGCGAGTGACTACATGGTCACTAAGCTCTGTCTAGAACACGCTAAACACCCTCACCCATATAAGCTAAGATGGTTAAACGATAAGGCTGAATTACGCGTCACATACCAAGTGCTTGTACCATTCAATGTGGGCAAGTAATCGGATAAAGTTGTGTGTGATGTTGTTCCTATGCAAGCTGGCCATCTTCTTCTTGGTAGACCTTGGCAGTTTGACAAGGACGCCATTCACCATGGCCGAAGTAACATGTATTCGTTTGTGCATGATAAAAAGAAGTATAATTTAACACCTCTTACACCTACTCAAGTACACGAATTACAAGTTAAAATGTTAAAAGAAAAAGATGCATCGACCAGGAACAATTTGTTTATCAAGTCCAGTTATATTTCTAAGGCAATCACTTGCAAGGAACCGGTATTACTAATGATCTTTAAGGAGACTTTAAGTGCAGGTTCTACGGCGTTGGAGCAACAGCTTCCTACTGACGTTACTCAACTCTTGGACCGATTTGTTGATGTGTTTCTTGATGAGATACCTCCTGGCTTACCTCCTATAAGAGGAATAGAGCACCAGATCGATTTTGTGCCCGGAGCCCCATTACCCAATCGAGCCGCATATCGCGTTAATCCGTACGAGGCCAAGGAACTAGAGAAGCAAGTGAGAAAACTTATGGACAAGGGCTATGTTCGTGAGAGCCTTAGTCCATGTGTCGTGCCAGTCCTTTTGGTGCCAAAGAAGGATGGGACGTGTAGGATGTGTGTGGATTGTCGCGCGATAAACAACATAACGATCAAATACCGACATACGATACCAAGTTTAGATGACATGCTTGATGAGCTTTCTGGTTGTAATTTATTTTCCAAGATTGATCTCAGGAGTGGATACCACCAAGTACGAATGAGAGAAGTTGATGAATGGAAGACGGCCTTCAAGACTAAGCAAGGCCTCTACGAATGGCTAGTTATGCCTTTACGCCAACTTGAAGAAGTGCACATTTTGCGCTAATGAGCTTGTGTTTTTAGGCTTTTTTGTGAGTTCACAGGGACTTAGAGTGGATCAGGAGAAGGTCCAAGCCATCCAACCGTTAGCCAAGTTCGAAGCTTTCACGGATTGGCTAGCTTTTACCAACGGTTCGTGAAGGACTTCAGCACCCTTGCTGCACCTCTAACTGCCATCATCAAGAAGGACGTGGCATTCAAGTGAGAAGAAGCCCAGGAAGAGGCCTTCAAAGGCCTAAAGGATCGTTTGACGCATGCTCCCGTTTTAACTTTACCTGATTTCTCTAAAACGTTTGAAATTGAGTGTGATGCCTCAGGTTTAGGGATCGGTGATGTGCTTACTCAAGGAGGAAAACTTGTTGCTTACTTCAGTGAGAAACTTAGCGGAGCCACTCTCAACTATCCTACTTATGACAAGGAGCTCTACGCCTTAGTTCGAGCAAAGGAGACGTGGCAGCATTACCTACTATCGAAGGAGTGTGTCATCAACACGGACCATGAGACTTTGAAGCATCTTAGGGGTCAGACTAACCTCAAGCGAAGACATTCTAAGTGGCTGGAATTTATAGAGACGTTCCGCTATGTGATCAAGTACAAGAAAGGAAAAGATAATGTGGTGGCCGATGCCCTATCTCGGAGATATGCGCTATTATCGACCATGGAAGCCAAGGTTCTTGGATTTGAAATGATTATTCCATTATATGAATCTGATGTTGATTTTGCAGAGATATACAAGAACCATGGAAAGGGAGCCCACGCTTCTTACTATGTTCATGACGGTTATCTTTTTAAAGATAAACGCCTATGCATTCCACAATGCTCGTTAAGAGAGCTTATAGTCCGAGAAGCTCATGGAGGAGGCCTCATGGGTCATTTCGGCATTGAGAAGACACTTGCCATGCTGAAGGAGCACTTCTTTTGGCCACACCTTAGAAGTCGGTCGAAACTTTCTGTGCAAGATGTATCACTTGCAAGAAAGCCAAGTCTCGGGTTCACCCGCACGGTTTGTATCTTCCTTTACCGATTCCTACTTTACCATGGATTAATATTTCTATGGACTTTGTGCTAGGTTTGCCTAAGATCAGACACAAGAACTCCATCTTTGTCGTGGTGGATCAGTTCTCGAAGATGGCACACTTCATTCCATGTGCCAAGACAAACGATGCTACACAAACCGCGGACCTCTTTTTCAAAGAGATTGTCCGACTACATGGAGTACCTAGGACGATCGTCTCCGATCGTGATACCAAGTTCTTGAGCCACTTTTGGAGAACCCTCTGGAAGAAGCTAGGAACCAAGCTGCTATTCTCCACGACCTGCCATCCACAAACCGATGGCCAAACTGAAGTCGTTAACCATACACTTGGAACGTTGCTTCGAGCAACCATAGGGAGAAATCTTAAAACTTGGCTTGAAGCTCTACCTTTTGTCGAGTTTGCTTATAATAGAGATGTACATAGTGCTACTCATTTGTCTCCTTTTCAGGTTGCATATTGATTTAATCCACAAACACCATTGGATCTTAAGCCTCTACCTCAAACGGAGTTCTTAAACCTCGATGGAGCCAAGAAGGCCGTGGACGTGAAAAAGCTACACCAATAGGTTAAAGATCAGCTCGAAAGAACCAATGCCCTACGTGTGAAGAATGCCAATAAGGGCAGGAAGCACGTATCTTTTGAATTTGGAGAATGGGTGTGGTTGCACATGAGACCGGAGCGTTTCCCGGATAAACACAAATCGAAGCTATCGCCTCGCGGAGACGGCCCATTCAAAATCTTGGAGAAAATCAATGACAACGCCTAAAAGCTCGAGCTCCCAGGTGAGCTTAGGTGTCTGCTACATTCAATATTTCTGACTTAGCTCGTTTTGATGCAGGTGATGATGTTTTGGGGTCAAAACCTCATGAAGAGGGAGGGAGTGATGAGGACATCGAGTCAACGACCCAAGTAAAACAAGCACCACTAGTACCAAGTGGACCAGTGACTAGAACCAGGAGCAGGGACATAAAAAAGAAGTTCAACATGTTCATGGACCAGCTCAGACAAGAAGGTTTCTTCAAGACGGACACTAGTCCGCTAAGCCCGTTTGCGAGCAGTTATTGGTCCGATTCTTTGAAGCAGGATCCACTCATGATCCCGGATGATCCTGAAGGCAATCCACATATGGATTTGAAGCTCTTTGAGTTTAGTTTCCAGAACACTAGAGATCAGCCCAAGAATCCTTACCATTCGGACCATAACGTCCAAACACTGAAGACATATCGGCTGGATCCTTTGCTGGCCGATAACACTAAGTGGCCACTCATCAAGCCCAGGCTCGTGGCCCACTTATCTATGGTCGATTTCATTTCACCAGAGACGACTTAGGCCCAAGGAAGGTCATTAGTTGGGTTTGTAAGTCGTTTGGTGCTCTTTTCCCAACCTTCGTTTTTATCCCACTGGGTTTTACGAAGATGGGTTTTTACCGAGGCTAAACGGCTCGCAATATTATTGGCCCAATTAATGACCCTCTGCAAGCCTTGAAGACCAAGCACACGAGTCCCCCCTTCTATCTCTCTTAGTCTTTTTAATTCTTTTGTAAACGGGCCTAAATTGTTAAGGACCCGTCTTGTTATTTCTTTTTCGATTTATTCCTTTTCTTTTGGGCGTGTGTTTTTTTAAAAAACCCTAAGGCTTTGTCCTTTCTTGGGCACGCAGACAATAAGAATTTTCCTTGGTTATTTTTGAGTTTTTGTTCTTCACAAAAACGTTTCCTCTCTTTAGAACGTGAGTGAGTCCGATCCTTAGGGAAACCCCTTGAAGTATCAAGAGACCGTCGCCTCTCTTGTGGTTCTCATCGCCCCACCAGCAACATACATCTTATCCCGTTGATAGAAGAGAGAGACCTTAGTCCATCTTCTTCAACACTTGAGCACCTATCACGTTCTCTTTAGGTGACAAGGCTCACCAATGGGAAAAGAACTTACCCCAAGGATCTATCATCTCGTGGGATGATTGCAAACGTGCGTTTCTTGCCAAATACTTTTCACCGGCTAGAACCGCCAAGCTTTGCAATGAGATCTCAAGCTTCACACAATGGTCCAATGAGTCTTTCAACGAGGCTTGGGAGAGATTTAGAAGCTACACTTCTCAATGCCCTCATCATGGCTTTAGCAACGCCTCTCTCCTTAGCACTCTCTACCGAGGTGCCTTGCCTAAGATCCGTATGCTACTTGACACGGCATCAAATGGTAACTTCTTGGCTACGGATGTTGAGGAAGCAATGGAGCTAGTATAGAACTTGGCCCAAAGTGACGGGACCTATGGCGACGATTATGACCACGAGCGACTTTGATGAGAACAAGCGGGCCATGGACATGAAAGCGCTTAATGAAAAGTTGGACAAGCAAGCCAACTTGTTTGATAAACTCCTAGTGTCTCCTCAAAAGACAATTAGCTTTGTGGATGCTTATGATGAGAATCAAGTTTGCTATCAAGAGGAGACCGTGGACATGAACACCCAAGAGGAGGTGAACTACGTGGGGAACCAAGGGAACTACCAAAACCAAGGGAACTACCAAAGACAAGGGTTCAACCAAAACTATAGGAACCATCCCAACTTCTCTTACCGGAACACCAATGTTGAAAATCCACAAGGCAAAGTCTACCCTCCACAATCTAATCAAGCTCAAGGAGTCCCACAAAAACAATTCCAACCTCAAGGCCAAGCTTCTAACACCAACCAACAAGGTTATGTCCCAAGGAACCAATTCCAAGGGAACCAAAGTGGATTCCAACTCAAAGCTCCACCCGGTTTTCAAGGCCAACAACAAGGGTTTGTGCCTCAAGGTCAAGCAACTACGTCTAAACCGCAAGAGCGACTTGAACTCCATGTTCCAACAATTGCTAAAGGGACAAGAGGAGATCAATACACGGGTAGATTGCTCCTACACCGACCTCAACAACAAGATTGAGGCTTTAAACTCCAAGGTCAAACACATGGAGACCAAGGAAGCCTCATCTTCTTCACGTGCTCAAGGCACTTTGCCCGGTAAACCCGTACCAAACCCCAAGGAATATGTGAATGCTATCACCCTAAAGAGTGGCACGGTCTTACCCACAAGAGATGTCCTTTCTACTCTCAACGTGGACGTTGAGAACCAAAGTGGGGGGAGGGGGGGTGGAACTTCAAAAAGATGAAGACTTAGTTGAAGACGTGGTAGTAAGAGGTCAAGACAAAGGGAAACGGGTTGAAGAGGTGAAGACCAAGGCCGTGGTTCAAGAAACGCCTAAGAAGAAAGATAGTGTATCCATGCCAAAACCTTATGTGCCTAAGTTACCTTTTCCCGGGGCGTTTCAAGAAACAACTCATGGACAAGTATAAGGCGGTATTCGACAAGCAAATGGAGAAGGTCGAACTTACAATGCCATTGGTTGATGCCTTTCTACTTGTATCCCAATATACAAAATTCCTCAAGGACGCCGTGAAGGAAAGAGCCAAGGAAATGGAATCCATGGTAATCTTGACCGAAGAGTGTAGTGCCATCATCCAAAGGAAGGTGGTACCAACAAAACTTGAAGATCCCGGTTCATTCACCCTTCCGTGTGCCCTTGGACCTTTGGCTTTCGAAAATTGTCTTTGTGACCTTGGAGCAAGCGTTAGCCTTATGTCGTTCTCGGTTGCAAAGCGGTTGGGTTTCACGAGGTATAAATCTTGCAACATCTCGTTAATATTAGCGGATAGTAGTGTGAGGGTACCCATTGGTTTTCTTGAAGATCTCCCAATAATGTTTAGAGACTTCATCGTCCCCACAGATTTTGTTGTTCTCGAAATGGATGAGGAGCCAAAGGATCCAATTACCTTTGGAAGACCATTTTTGGCGACCGCGGAAGCCATTATTGACGTGAAAAAAGGCAAGCTTGACTTGCACTAGGATAAAAGTGATGTCCTCGAGTTCAACATCAACAACGTGATGAAGAAGCCCACCATAAATGGGCAATATTTCTACATAGAAATAATGGATGAACTCGCGGATGAGTTGCTTGAAGAGTTGAGTATTGAAGACGGTTTGCAAGTGGTTTAAACACAAGAGCACGGTGTGCATGGATTCTTGGATGAAGAAAGCCAAGGATATGAGCTACTCATGGACTTGCACAAGACGGTTGAAAGAGAGACGCCATTTGTAGAGTTGGGTAACCGAGTGACAAGGTTTGAAGTTGGGTCAAGCACGGGTACGGTTCAAGAGAGCTTTGCGTTAGTCGTGGAAAAAACTAGCAAGGGTAAGACTAGTTTTGAGGATGACGATTGGAGCGCTTTCCGTTGGGCTAAGGTAACTTCCCGTTGGGCTAAGGTACGCTTTCCTAGGTCCAAACGAGTCATACTCGGTTATCGTAAATGATAGTTTGAACTAGAATGAACTATCCTCCGTCTTAGTTGAACTTAGGAAGTATAGGAAAGCCATTGGTTATTCTTTGGATGACATCAAGGGTATTTGCTCTACTTTATGCACATATATAATCCATTTAGAAGACAAATCAAGGACTTATATTGAACATCAAAGGAGGTTGAATCCGAATTTGAATGAAGTTGTAAAGAAAGAGATTCTAAAGCTTCTAGATGCGGGTATTATCTACCCAATATCGGATAGTATTTGGGTCTCACCGGTTCATTGTGGTCCTAAGAAAGGGGGGATTATGGTTGTTAAAAATGAAAAGGATGAAATGATACCTACTAGGACCATAACCGGGCATAGGATGTGCATTTACTATATGAAGCTCAATTCATCTACTCGTAAGGATCACTTTCCATTATCTTTCATAGATAAAATGCTTGAACGTTTAGCTAATCATCCATTTTATTGTTTTCTTGACTGGTATTCGGGATTCTTCCAAATCCCAATACATCCCAATGAACAAGAAAAGACAACATTCACATGCCCCTATGGTACCTTCGCCTATCGAAGAATGCTGTTCGGGTTATGTAATGCACCGGTAACCTTTCAACGGTGTATGATGTCTATATTTTTGGATTTGATCGAAGAAATGGTTGAGGTCTTTATGGACGATTTTTCCGTATATGACTCTTCGTTTGGTGTTTTCTTGTCTAATCTTTGTAGGGTCTTGCAACGATGTGAGGAGGCGAACTTGGTACTGAATTGGGAGAAGTGCCATTTCATGGTACGTGAGGGCAGCGTGCTTGGGCATAAGATCTCCGAGAAGGGGATTGAGGTAGGCAAGGCCAAGATAGAGGTCATGGTTAGCTTGGAGCCACCAAGGACGGTTAAGGATATCCGAAGTTTTTCGGGTCATGCGGGATTCTATCGCCGTTTCATCAAAAACTTCTCAAATATCACAAGGCCTCTCACTATGCTACTTTGCAAAGATGTTGAGTTCAACCTTGATGACGAGTGTATGGTGGCGTTCTTGGAGATTAAGAAAGCGTTGGTTAGTGCTCGCATTGTCCAAGCCCCGAATTGGGATCTTCCTTTCGAGATTATGTGTGACGCGAGTGACTTCGCGGTTGGAGCCGTCTTAGGCCAAAAGAAGGACAAAAAGACCAACGTCATCTACTACGCAAGTAGAACTTTGGATGACACTCAAGCAAGGTATGCTACCACGGAGAAGGAATTTTTGGCGGTGGTGTTTGCCATGGAGAAGTTCAGGTCATACGTAGTGGGCTCAAATATCATATTCTACACGGATCATGCGGCTTTGAGGTACATACACGCCAAGAAAGACACCAAGCCGAGACTTCTCCGTTGGATTCTACTCTTGCAAGAATTCGACATGGAGATTGTGGACAAGAAAGTTATAGAGAATGGGGTCGCGGACCACTTATCTAGATTTAGGATTGAGGATCTTGTTCCACTTGATGACAAACTCCCCCGAGGAGAGTCTTATGGTGGTGAGCGTCTTGAAGAAAGGAGTAGAGGCCGTGAGGGATCTTGAGAGTGCAAGCGGATTGCAAGATCAGAAGCTACCATGGTTCGCGGATTTGGTGAACTACTTGGTTTGTGGGAAGTAGCCCCCAAACTTGGATGGGTATAAGAAGAAAAAGTTCTTTCATGACGTCACAAGGTACTATTGGGATGAGCCATTCTTGTACAAGTTATGTTTGGATGGCTTGTATCGAAGGTGTGTGGCGGAAGAAGAGGTCCAAGGGGTCTTATTCCATTGTCATGGATCGGCCTATGGTGGACACTTTGCTTTGTACAAGACGGCTACAAGAGTTCTCCAATCGGGTTTTTGGTGGCCGAGCCTAGTCAAGGATGCACATGCTTTTGTTTCCACTTGTGACGCTTTCCAAAGAGAGGGGAACATTGGTAGAAGAGATGAGATGCCTCAAAATCCAATTCTTGAAGTTGAACTTTTTGACGTGTGGGGAATAGATTTCATGGGACCATTCTCTTCTTCATATGGAAACCAATACATTCTATTGGCGGTTGACTATGTCTCCAAATGGGTAGAGGCGATTGCGAGTCCCACAAACGATGCAAAAGTCGTTCTCAAGATGTTCAAGTCAAAAATCTTCCCTGGATTTGGCGTACTACGGGTTGTGATAAGTGATGGGGGCTCGCACTTCATCAACAAGGTCTTCCAAAGCTTGCTTAGGAAACACGGAGTGAAGCACAAGGTGGCCACGCCTTACCATCCTCAAACGAGTGGCCAGTGGAGGTTTCTAACCGGCAAATCAAGGCGATACTTGAGAAGACCGTTGGGAGTTCAAGAAAAGATTGGTCCAAAAAGCTTGATGATGCGTTATGGGCTTATCGAACCGCCTTCAAGACACCGATAGGGACCACCCCGTTCAACCTTCTCTATGGGAAAGCTTGTCACTTGCCGGTTGAGTTAGAATACAAAGCCTTGTGGGCGGTAAAATTTCTCAACTTCGATCTAAAGACCGCACAAGAGAGGCAGTTTATTCAACTCCAAGAGTTAGATGAGATTAGGCTAGAGGCCTATGAGAGCTAAAGGATCTACAAGGAACGGACCAAGGCGTTCCATGACAAGAAGATCTTGCGAAAGGATTTCAAAGTTGGAGACCTAGTGCTATTGTTCAACTCCCGGTTGAAGCTTTTTCCCGGGAAGCTCAAGTCAAGATGGTCCGGACCGTTTAAGATCAAGGAGGTGAGGCCGTATGGGGCCGTGGTACTTGTGAACAAGAGTGGCCAATAATTCATTGCCAATGGCCAAAGACTCAAACCATACCATGCCAAGGAAATCATTGAAGAGAGAGGCTCAATCCCTCTCGATGATGTTCCCCTCGCTTGAATGCGGTAACCAACGTCGAACTTAGTGACGTAAAACAAAGTACTCTTGGGAGACACCCCAAGCTTATCCTTGTATATACTTTTAATTTTCCCTTTTCAATCTTGGCTAGTGATATCCTCATATTTTGTCCCTTTCACGCATTCATTTAGCTTAGGTTTCATCTCATATGCATGGAGTTTCATAGCATTTCTTATTTGTTTTGTCTCATTTAGAGTATTAGGTATTTGCATTAGGTTTAGTGCATTCTTGCATGTTTTTGAGTATTTCCTAGGTGATTGGAGGCGATTGGGTATAGTTGGATAGTTGGACCTAAGTGGAGTGCAAAGCCCATACGAGACGCCGGAAAGATGTAGCTGGACGAAGGCCTTCTGATATGAATCAGCCTTGAAGCTCTTCATGAAAGTTGTAGAGGAGTGAGTTGTCAGTCTACATGAGTTAGATTCAGGCCATTTGGAAATCTGGTTAAGGAGTTACCGCAGATTTACTGAAGATGTCTCTACTTGTCCGAGAAGCTCTAGCCTTATCCCCTCATGCACCGGCCCGGAACAACACCATGCACATGCCCGGTGCTGAACCTTACCTCGGACAGGGAGAATCCCGGACCCATACACCGGCCCAGCCTTACCCGGTGTTGCATCTTTCCTCGGACAACACCACACACCAGGCCAACAACCCACGCAAGCACCGGCCAGGTGCAAGCATGCAGAACACGAACACACCGGCCGACACACAGCCGGTGCACCGACCCGGTGCCAGACCTTCACTTGATCAGGGGAAATACCGGCCTCCCACACCGGCCCAACTTTGCTCGGTGTGGAAGCTCTCGCCGAAGCCAACCGAAGTGTCTGAAAGATCAGGCTGGACAAATGACCTACGCTCTGATTTAGGTAATTGAGTTAGCTGTCTTCTGGAAGTGGTTTTAAGTCGTTCGGATCTGTGGTTTGAGAGATACATCGGATTTAGCAGAGACATGTCTAACTGGCGCCCAAAAGAATTATACTCAAAAATGAAAAAAAACCTCCCACACCGGCCACATGCACTGGCCCCAACCTGACTGGTGTTAGAAACTCGACCAGAAATTGACTGGGTCAATATCCGGTTTGTCCCGGGTTGACCTGGTTCGCCCACTTTTCATATAAAACCCATCTAAACCTAATTTTGAGGTTTATGCTTTCTTTTGTTCAAAAACTCTTTCCCTTTTGAGAGAACCTAATTTTGTTCAAAAACCTAATTTTGAGTTTTCCGCAATAAGGCACAAGAGAAAGCGCCTCCAAGCACAAGAGGACTCCTACACCGCCCAACGATGCCACGCACGTACCGGCTCCACTTCCCCCGGCACCAAGAAGCAAACTCCCCGATGAAGACTCTCGCACCGGCCCGGCACAAGACAGCTCTCTCGCCCGGTGCCCGATTTTCTCCCCACCAGGAAGTTTACCAGCCATGCATCCCGGCCATAATCCGGCCGGCATCACCCCTTCTTGCGCGTAACCTCATACCGGCCATCTATATCGGACCCGTTTTGGCCGGTATAGAAAACACTACCACTTTTTATTATAAATACATTATAAACCTAATTTCTTAATTATGCTTTTTCTTAAGTCTAAAACTCTTACCTTTGAGAGAGAGCTTGAGATTTGTAAGGAAGATCCTTTGTTTTATGCAGTATAGTGTTTATTTCCATCAATTCCTTGCATCTATCTATCTTCTATCTTGATTATTCATCATCCATCCATGGATTCAACCTCCATCACCAACGATTTTTGTTGGTTCTTAATGGGTCTTGAGTAGTCTTTTAGGGTTTAGAGATGGGGTAGATTAAGATGATCCAAGGCTTGATTCATGGTGTTTAGGGTTAGATATTCTTATATCCCTTCTTGGCTAGTGTTCTTAAGGCTAGATCTTGCTTGAAAAAGTGGGTCTAGATCATAAGGCATTTCATGCACACCAAGTGTTTGATGAAATGCCTTGATGAACTAAACAAGAGATTTATACTCCTAGCCTATGATAATATTTGTCTAGGGTATATCTTTGGTTGATCTTGTTTATTTAAACTTAATGATTGTTAATCAATGATCCACAAATGAGAGTTTGTTAATGGATTAGGTGATTAGCATAGTGATTAATTGCTTGAAATAGAATTAGTCAAGTCAAGGGTCTTATGCCTAGGGATTAGTTTGTTTGAGTAAATGAACATCATGAATTGAACTTGGGTTATCTTATATCCATAATCCCATCATTGAATCCGTTTTTGCTTATTGATTTACATCTTGTTTAGTTGCTTTACTTGTTTTAAATTGGATACTTAATCAAAACCCTTTTTATTAGCTTAACTTACATAGGCTCCTTGCATTCTTAATGCTTAGAGTCATCTCCTAATACGGATTAATAACCTCTTATACTACTTGTATTTAGAGTTATTGATACCTCTTTAAAACTCAAAACTCTTAGTATCAATGATACGCAAATGTCGTTAACGCTCACAACCTTTCCACAAGTATACGTTCGTAACTTGTGACAGTTTTGCTCGCCTACCCTAAGTCAAACATATAGATCCAGTACTTTCGTAACTCTAAAAAAATCTAAGATCAGTTGCAAGGTAACTAATCAAGCAGACATGTATTAAAAATAAGGATAGAACGAAGAACCATCATCGATACCCTAATCTAAAACCTAATGATGAATCGATCCATGAGAGCCCCTTGAGATCCCTTTGTCCAACAAGAGAACTACTCGGACACGATTAAAGAAAGCAAAGACAAAATTAAATTAAGTACAGTAGGTTGGTAAAGGAGCCTCTCAATTTTAAGAACTAAGTCCGGAGAGAGCTTCTTCACCAATCTCGAAAGTATAAAGAACACAAACTTAAGAAAATATTTGCAAAAAGTAAACTACAAAGACGCTTAATGTGTCAAACAAAATTGTGTCTGTAAAACATGTATTTATAGGTCTTCAACTCTTGCGTTGGTTGTCCTTAGGGTTTCTTTGAAGATAAAACGAAGTGGGCTTGAAGTAGGCTTGAAGCGGGCTTCGAACGAGCTGATTTTGGGCCGAACTCGCTGGTTGTGTGTGCATGGGTTGGACCCAAGGCCAAAGGTGATTTCGCCGCTGCTGGAGAGGCTTGATACGCGTCCAGGAGTGCCTTCGCCGCATCCGTGAGGCCTGGACCCGCGGTGGTTGGCCTTTGAGGTTGAAACTTCAATTTTTCTCTTGCTTTTTTCGCGAGACCGCATAACATGTCTTCAGTCAATTGGATTTATCTTGAGATCTAACTGTTGGAATGTCTTGAAACCAACTATGTATGAAAGGTAGTTCTCCCTTCTATCTTGTATCCAAATTTGGGCATTATCATATGGTGAGAAGGTCTCCATCGGATGTCGAACTTCTGACGGTTCAAAATTGTCTAAAATCTAGGTTTTCTCCAATTTGCGTCGTTTTGCCTAAAGAATCTGAAAAAAGTCTTGAAACTACAAATATGCGAAAACTACGATAAAAAAATTTAAAAGCAAGTGAAACAATTATTAAAATGTTATTAAATAGATAGTAAAACGGGTAAAAATAGGGTGTTATCAAAACGCTCCTCCCATCTATCCTCTCAAAATATGCACAATCAATTAAAGCTCCACACAAACCGTTGCCGCTTGGTGAACAACTCATTCAGACGATTAGAGATCGAAAGAGGGGGCACATCGATGATTTTCAATCGATAATTATTTACACTGATTATTCATGTTAACTTCGACTATTCTCTCAATCGATAAATAAAAATTGATTCCGATTTCAGAATTAAAGCTGATTCAAGTTTGTTTTCTATTTTTCTTCTTCTTTGTGCAGCTTCGATTCCCAGAATCAAACCGGAGAAATCATTTAAGATTGAGAGCATGTGCAACTTCAATGAAAGTAATATCTTCAATTTCGTGAGGTAGAACAGTAAATTATTTGCTTGCTTGAATCAACTTAAGTTTTGCTTTCTCTCTGTGTGTAAGCGAAAGAATAATCGGAACCTCTAGATGGAGATACTTTTTCAAACCTGACAAGTGACAAACAGGGAAAAAGAATGATACGGTCCCTCTTCAAAGCTAAGAGATTGTGTAGCACAAGAACAAAGAACGCTTTTGTTTGGCAAATTCAATATGCATTTATTTCTTTTGGCTTTTCCTTTCTATAGAAGCAAATGGAAATATCGTTCCTACAAACTTGGAAACAAACTCAACAATTGAAAATACAACGTGCTTACTCTGATCCTACAATTCAGGAGTCAAAGAAGACTTAGTTATTTGCAAGAAATAAAGAAATAGAAACTCGTGAAGACTTAGTTCAAGTAATTTGGATTTCTTCTTCTTTCCCTTGTTGATCTTCTCCAGCCACTTTCAACGTTTATTACATCTTCTACCTCATCAAAGAATGCACATCTAAAGCATCATATAAGAATGACAAGAATCAGAACATCACCACCACATGTATTCAAGAACACGAGAGGTTATTATTTACCTTCCTTATTCAAGAGATTATATTGTTGTTAAGCGATGAGTGAGTAACACACATTTTCGTTAAATGTTAATAGTTTTCTCGACGACGACGATGTTACTAAGCAGACAGATAACAAAGAGAACACTCCTCCATCACATAAAACAAAGAGAACATTCCTAAATCAAGACAGGTGATTCATCACTATAGTTCTCGCACAAGTGCACAACCATCATGAGAACAAACTCTTAGCATATTTTGTCTTGCCTTCACACTATTTGCTTATGTGTCTTTTTTTGCTTCTTACCACTTTCAGCTTGAAAGTAAAACTTCGTTCACTCACATCTAGATCAATTCAAAAGATTGTTGAATTGGAACCGGAGTCATGACTTTGACAACTTTGTATAGGTAAACTCTCTTGTTTGTTATGTACGTTTGTTTTAAAAGTTCCATTTCATTTTGAAATAGTGATCTTTACATGTATGTCAGGTTTTAGTTTATATAAATCATGTTTAAGGGATAATTATTCAAAACCTCTTCGTTGAACTATCACATTTAATATTTTCTCTATTTCACAAAGAGTGTCATTCTGACACTTTTTTGTTACATAAAGAGTGTCATTCTCTAATTTCAATCGAATTTTGACAAAACATTCCCTTTTTAACCTCAAATTAAAATGATCAAATATTTAAAAAAAATTGTGATAAAATTCCAAAAGTCACTTGTTACAGAAAATTAATTATATTACTTCATAATCCCAATGACACTCAACGTATCCATATTTCATTTAGAATAGTTAGATATTTTAATTTAACTCTTATAGACTAATTTCAGATGATACAAGGTATTAAAAATTTAATAAAAAATGCAGTGATTTAGTTTAAAATATATTTTAATATCCTATAGTTGAAAAATTATATGTATACGAAAAATCTTCTAGGGGCATAATCATCACTATTCACTGGTGGGATATTCAAATGCAGTGATTTAGTTTAAAATATATTTTTTTCTATTTGTCGTAGGTGATAACTTAATATCAAAAGCCATAGATGGAGTATTTAGAAAGTCATGATGATCTAATATATAAACTCCCAATTTTATAATTTTTTTGTTTGATTCCCTCCACTACAAATTTTGCCTCCATTTTTTATATTGTTATCTAACTTTAACGTTTTTTTATAAAAAAAAAAGGCATTTTGCAAAAATATCCTACAATTTGAAGTCAAAGCTAAAAATGCCCTTTTCTTCTCCTATTTTTCAGAATCCCACGAATTACCCTTTAAGAATATGGGTATTCACGCAAATGTCATTCCTCATACTGCTGTTGGAGTCTAACGTTTTTTTCAAAAGACAACAAAAATTACGGAAATGTCATTGCCATCAATTCTCAACCTCCACGACAACCACCATCGTCGACGAGTTAATGCAGTAACTAACCCATTTTTTTGCCATTAAAGCCCAAGAATCGAGCTCGGACTTCCTTTTCGCGAGTTCTCCTCTTCGATTTCTCTCATTTCCCCTCGATTTTCCGATTCAAACTTACCGAAATCATTTTTTTGTGGCATAAAACGGTAAAACACGACTGGGCTTGCGTGATTTCGGTGATATTAGACGTTCTGGGCGCTCGACGAGGGTGAAAACAAACTCTAAACGGATATAGGTACGAATTTTTGCATATCATCGATTTTCATATCTGAGTTGTATACACAGACTGCTTTAGAAGTCTGATAAAACCCACATGGTCAACGAGAGGGTAGTTTTGCAATTGACTTTTATATACTCATATTAAAATTTAATTCTGGTAATTTCCTTTGAAATAAAAAAAAATCAAGAAAAAACCTCTAATCGAGGCATAGGGTAGTTTTGCAATTGACCGAAAATTTGACTTTTTATTCAGACTTCATATCCACTATGAAGGAAAAATTAGCGACTTTGACCGGAAGTTGACTGTTTTTTCAGACGGAATCAGAAGTCTGAAAAAAAAAACAGGATACTGGTAGTAATTGACCGAAATTTTTCAAAAGTTAACCAAAATGGGGGAAAAGTATCAGACTTCTTTGGCAGTCTGAATAGGAGGGAAAAATTTTCAGACTTCTATGGCAGTTTGAAAATGATGAAATCTTTCAGACTGCTAAAGAAGTCTGATATCGAAGATTTTGGTCAACGCAAAAAATACACCAATTTCTGTCAGACTTCTATCGCAGTCTGAAGGATTTCTTCATACTGTCCTGGAAGTCTGGGAACGAAAGACAAACTTCGGTCAATTGCAAAACTACCCCATAATATTTTCAGACTGCAGGAGAAGTCTGACAATCCGTGAAATCTGACAAAAAAGTCAAAATTTTGGTCAATTGCATAAATACCTTTTTTTTTTCTCAGACATCTAATGCAGTCTGACAAAAAAATCAAAGTTTGGGTTAATTGCAAAAATACCATTTTTGTCAGACTGCGATAGAAGTCTACTTTGATAACTTTTCGTCAGACGGCATCCGCATTCTGCTTTGTAACATTCTAATTGCAAAAATACCCTCTTTTCATACTGCCATAGAGGTCTGACATACTGTTTGTCAGACTTCTGTGGCAGTCTGGATTGAAAAAAAATTTTAAACCGATTTTTGTATATTTGTGATGAATTTCGTTGATTTTAATTTTTTTTATATGTGTCTTAGTTGTATATGTTCCTCCTGCGTTAGTTTTACATGCTTATGTTCGGTAATTATTTTTAAATAATTTTTTTAATAATTCGGGCAATGTAGCTAATAGAATCAGACTTCTCGGAGAAGTCTGATATTTCCATTAAGATCGCTAATGTTGTTTTTCCATGATTGTTTTTACAGATAATGGTGCATCTACCTGTTAATTTTGGTGAATGGGTTGTCAGAGACCAGATTTGGCATTTTGTGGTGGATACTCTCAAAGGAGGGCGGTTTATCACTTTGGGCGATCGTTCTACATATTGTGAACTTGTTGAGATGGTACAAGATGATTATATGCTGGACAAGAAAACCGAGTTGGTTGAGTTATCATATCCGTTACCGGAACCACTCTTGCAACAGATCGGTCCGGATAGCCCTCCTATTTATGTCACAAATGATAGGCAAGTAAGGAGCATGGTCGAGTTAGCTAGTGCGAAGACAAAGACTGGGAAGACGAAGATGTGGGCTCAGTATCAGATGATTCTATTTGTGGTGGTGTTGGTGGTGGTGATGATGGTGGTGTTGGTGGTGGTGGTGATGGGCTTAGAGACTGCATTTCAGACCAATATCCTCTGGTCATAGTCTCAGATAGGCACACCTCCATCAAGAATGCTATTGAAAAGGTTCTTCCTTTTGCAAAGCAACAGAGTTTTTGCAGCATATTTGCAATAGATTTGTTATTTGTAATATTTGCAACGATATTTCGTGGATAGTCGTTGCAAATGGATTATTGCAACGAGGGTGTTGCTAATTTTTGCAACGAAGTTTTTTGTAACATATTTTCAGTGAGATGTTCATTGCAATATTTGCAACCAAATATCATGGATACTCGTTGCAATTGTTTGTAACAGACTTTTAGCAATGATATTTAGAAACCAATATTACAGAAATTACAATTGTTTTGTATGGTTACTGGTTACAAAAATTAGTAACGGAAATATTATATTAATTGTCAAATTTGGCAATAGCTAAATTAAAAAAATTATAATTTATTATATTTATATGAAACCATGATACAAAAAACTTATATTACAATGTAAAATTACATAATTAAAAGATAAACTCAAACGACTATTACAAAGTAAAATTATATGATTTCTCCATCAACTTCCTAAGAACCAAACGGAAACCAAAAACAATGAGTCTCAAATCTAAATCAACAAACCAAACAGAGTCCACGCCATTCATGGCATTAACAGATTTATCCACATATTCTGAATCATCAACAGATCCATATAATCAAGTTAAAGAGAAGCAACCTGCAAAGATCACAATCACGAAAATCAAATTGAGAAAACTCAAAAAATCTGAAACGAGATTCATGTGCCTCCATCACTAATAAAAATATATTGAGAGAGCTATACCTTCTCTCTTCCGGCAGAGATTACCTCATCTCCCTCTCGTCGTCTCTTCCTCCTCCGCCGTCTCCTTCTACTTAGACACCAGCAGCGACTTCGTCTAGTTCCCTTGTCGTCCTTCACCTGAATCCTCTGCGAATCCAAACCTCCTTCTCCCTTCTCTCTCTCCTCCTCCGCCGCCCACCGTATCATGCTCCTCCCCTTCTTGCTCCGCCACTCACTCTTCTCTTCCCTTCTCTGACCTCTGCGCCATCGAGAAGTTGCTGGTTAGGAAGCGCCTGGAACAAGAGAATAACCACAACGAAATTAGAAAGGAAGAGTACATAAACGACGAATTTAAGAAATCTCATGAGATCTGAGACAATATAAACCCTAGATCGAACAAGATCTAGAAGAAGAATTATACCATATTATCCGTTTGCAAACGAGAAAGAGAGAGAGAGAGAGACCGAAATTAGGCGATGTGAGTGAGAATCGATGGTTGGATCCAAATCGCCGCCACAAAAGCATGGTTCTCAGAGTCTAGGAGAGACAAGGAAGAGAAGACGATTAGTCTTTTTATTTTTTCCGTACAAAAAGAAAAAGAGTAATCTACTGGAGATAATAAAAAATAGAAGAAGGAAGGGGTGAGATTTGGCAACATCACCAATGTGAGTGATTTCTTCTTATTGGCTCTCTATTTTTATTTAGTTTTTAATGAATAGTTTTTTTAGTTTGGAGTTTATGAGTAATTTATTTTACAATAAACTTAAATTTGTGTACTTTGATTTTTTTAAGGAATTTATAATGTTATATTTCTTTTTTAATTTGTATTTTGTAATAGTTTTTTCAGTTTTATATTACGTTTTTAGTATGAAACAATAATTTATTATATTTTCTTTTCTTTTTTAATTGAGAAATATAAAAAAAAAAATTTACAAATGTGAATCCATATATACTAAATCAAACACTCATTAATACTTAAAAATTATTATATTTCTATTGTTAATAGAACAAGAAAAATATATCATAACCCTTATACCCTAAACTTCAAACCCTATGCCCTAAACTCTAAGTCAAAAACTCACTAACTTTTAGTTTTCTTTTTAATTTTGTAATAGTTGTTTCTATTCTATTTTATGTACTGAGAAACAATAATTTGGTTCTGTGTACCAGAAAACAGTCGCAAAAATTAAAACAAGTCTAAAGCCAGACTTCTAATAAAGTCTAATTTAAAATCAAGTCGAAATTCAGACTTCTAAAAGAGTCTAATTCGGAAAATTCTAATTTCAGACTTCTTCTCAAGTCTAATTCGTACAAACTCAAATTTCAGACTTCTAACAGAGTCTAATTACATGAAAGTATAATTTCAGACTTCTAATCGAGTCTAGTTCAGATCAGGTCAAGTATCAGACTTCGCATCGAGTCTAATTCACTTTCAGACTTCTAATATAGTAATTTTCAAGTTTTTTTGGACTGAATACAACCAAGCATCAAAATACATACCAGACCTAGAACTTTTGTTTGACATAGAAAAATAGACTTCTATCTTGTAGATCTAAAACGGAATTAATTAAAAATCCATCTGTTTGCTTAGATCTAGGCAAAGAACATGGAAAATGGTCTTATTTCGTATAGATCTAAAAATTTTGCAGAAAAAAGTATAAGGCGAAAAACTTGTTTCTAGGAAGCTTAACTCAGTTGCAAAGACGAAGTTGACGACGGCGAGGGCGGTGGCGGTGGCGATTCGACCTACAAGAAAATGGAGTTGTGATGAAAAGATGAAGAGGGATAGATGGAGGGACTGGTAAGGTGACACGAAAAAAGAGAGGTAATTACCAAACTGAAGAAGTTGACGACGACAGTGGCGGTGGCGACGAGGGTTTTCGGAGAGATGTTTGAGAGAGTTTAGAGAGAGAGAGATTCGTCCTGTTTTAGAGAGAGATAGTCGATAATGACTTTTACAGATTATGGTTGGTAACTTTAGTTTATATATGGGGTAAAATCACAAGTATGGTAACTTATTTCAGGTTAATTCACAGGTTTCCATCAAGAAGTCTGATAAACCATGGACATAATCATACTGAAATGGCAGTCTGATAAACCCTAAACTTGATAATTAATACTTAAATATCATCATATTATATAGAAAACTTATAACAAACATCAAACTTGCGGGATTTCAGTGATATTAGACGTTCTAGGCGCTCGACGAGGGTGAAAACAAACTCTAAACGGATATAGGTACGAATTTTTGCATATCGTCAATTTTCAGATCTAAGTTGTATACTCAGACTGCTTTAGAAGTCTGATGAAACCCATATGGTCAACGAGAGGGTAGTTTTGCAATTGACTTTTAAAAAATCAGATTAAGATTGAAGTCTGGTAATCTCTGAGAAGTCTGAGAAATCTCGATTCTCTCAGACTTCTCCGATAAGTCCGAGTAACCCTAAATCTAATATTTAGCACTTATGAGTGACAATATTAAAACATAACTTCTAGGAAGCATCAAATTCGTGAAATATATGCACATTACAACACATATGTGCAAATTTCAAATTTCAAATGTAAATTTGGTAAACCATGAATCTAACCCTAAAGTTATATGTAAATGTTTCCATTACAAAGCATGTTTTGAGGTTTACAACCTACTTTGCCTTACATTTTTTTAATTTGATTCAATTTTACGAAATTTAATTTTAATACTTTGAAATCGTCTATATTTAATTTATGTATAAGAAATTTTTTAAAAAAATAATTTTTACAATTTTTAAATTTAAATTTAATAATTAAATTTGTATAAGACTTCTTCGAGAAGTCTGATATTTATTGAGGTATATGCATAATTAACTAACCTTGTTTAATTTGATTCGATTTTATGAAATATTAATTTGTATACATCAAAATCGTCTATATTTAATTATTGTAGAAAAAAGTGTTAACAAATTTTTATATAATTTTTAAATTTAAATTTACTATTTTAATCTGTATCAGACTTCTCGAATACGTCTGAGAGAAAGCTGGTAAGAGAAATCAATCAGACTTCTATTAGAGTCTAAATGTCAGACCTCTATAGAAATCTGACTTGTCGCGAAGGTTAAAATGGTAATAGCGGTTTTACATTTTTTGTTTGGTCATAAGGGGGTAAATGTAATTTTCCACCTCCGAAAGTGTAGCACATCATTTGATTGAAAGGACGGTGTATTTTTGTCATAAAAACGAAATTTTTAGAGTAAAAACAGCAATTTGCCATAAAAAAAATTGACAAATATGATTTGCCTCCATAATTTTATGTTAATCGTAAAATCCTTTGCTTTAAGTGCATTTAATTATTACAATGCCTATTGACTCAATTAAAGAGAAGTGTAAGAGTTGTAGTACTCATAATTTCATTAAAATAAATTGACATAAATCATTGTAATTACATAAATAGTTTAGGGGTATAAAGGAATTTTTATTTTGTTTCTTAATTTGTGTGAAAAATGTCAAAATAACACTTTTTTGTGAAACAGAGAGAGTATTACTTTTCCTAAAATCAAATCTGAACGGTCGAAAACCATATATTTATTGATCCAAATGCTTTAAAATTGATCATTAGCTTGAAAATGCTAAACATGGGTTCGTAGGTAGGGAGAGAGAATTTTGATGCATTATCTTAAACAATGCACTTAAATAATCGCCAAAAATTTAATGTCATGAACAATATCCTTTCTCACGGGTTGTGAACTGAATTTCAACCGACCCATACCAAAATAACTCTAACAAGAGTTAAGTTATAGTTTTGGTAAAACCAAACTAAATGACATTTACAAGATAAACATGGTCCGTTTTTAACATTTCAGTTAGATCAATGGAGCCTCAAGTTGTCCAATTAAGCGACTTAAAAATATAAACTATAAATGTTGTACAAGTTTGTGGAGAAATGTGTATATTACGTAAATAGGTTATAAACTAAAAAATTAAATGTTAAAAAGAAAATACAATGTATAATAAATTAATAATCTATAGTACTACATTCAACATATAAAAAAATTTGAACATATCAAAAAACAAAAACATTCAACATAATTTTTTTTTTAAAGAAACGAAACAAAAACCCAAGTAATACATTGATTGATGACACTCGTACCACCATAATGAGCCTTAACCCAAATTTCTAGGGTTCATTTTAGCTTTATTTGGATTGAAAATTCGAGGTTTATAAGGGCTTGATATGAATCTTTTGATTGCTGCTTTGTTGTCGCATAGATGGAAATGAGAAATCCATATTTCCGTTGAAACTTATTGATGTGAATGTTTATCTTCCCTTTCTTACAGTAATGATTTACGGTATAAGTAACTTTTTGAGTTTGTTTATATTATAAGTCACTTTTGTGTATTGGATAACTTTTCCAAGTTTTTAAAAATGGGAAAACCCGATTTTACTCTTCATTAAACTTTTCAGTAACGATTCCCTCTCCTTGTTTATCCTCTTTCTTCGCCGTCTACAATTCTTTTTTTTCTCAGCTTTCTCCGGCGACAAAATCGTTGCTCGTTCAATCGATGGGAAACTAGGTAACGTCGGCGGTTTCACCAGATTGCTCTCCGGTAACCATTCTATTTCTTTCTCAGGTCCGTTCAAACCTTCACATCCCTCAAATTAAAAACCTTCATTCTTTTTTTGACCGGAAAATATAATTCCAATTTTTTTTCCTGGATAGGTTGGCATATATATATATATATATATATATATATATCTCTCAGAATGAAAAATATAGGTTGCTGGTTGATTCCACATACAACACACGGCCAAGAGAACTTGATTCCACAAACAATCTGAATCGACATGGATTGATGGCACCACAAAGAGTGTGAGAGGATATATGATAGTGTAATACACACAGTCTTATGAGAATCACACACACGAAGAACAAAGCAAAAGTTCTCTCAAGGATGCGCTTGAAGAAGAAGCATAAAACGTCGTCTTTATTATTATCAAAAAGGTTGAATGATACATGAGTGCAAGGGGACCTTATATAATGGTCTTATCAGCTAGACCTAGCTTAGGTCGACACAAAAAACAGCAAAAGACTCAAAAACAACATGACATTTAAAAGGAAAAACTACAAATTAACACACAAAAACGCCAAAAAGGAAAGTTTCACTAAACTAAAAAGAAAACTATATAAGCTTCGTGTGATCTTCTCTGGGCTTAAATTGAGGTCCTTTGATGTGTGAAATACCACTGGAATACTCCCTATTACCTACACAAGTCATATAAATTGAAATTACCTTGTTTTGGCTCGAGATGGTCGGTTTTGAAGCTGAGGTGGTCGTCGCTTGTGCTGGTCTGTTCAGCTTGAAGTAATGGATAAATTCTTCCTCCAGAAGTCTCTTGAAGTTGAAATGATTGAGATCTTCAAGTGTTCTCACATGGTTAGCTTCAGAATCCACTTCTTGCTCCATTTGTTCTCAATTGGCTTCATGGCTTGAAAATGAGATATCTTACATCTCTAATGTGATCTCGGTGAGATTCTTGATGTTCTGAGCTCCATTTCCTGCCAAGTAAACATATTTACCTTGTATGGCTCGAGGCTGATCTTCCTTGAAGCTCAAACATGCAAAATTCGATCCATTATGTCTAAATCGGGTGCATTGGAGCTCTCTTGAAGGTTGTTGACTTGTGGAGGATTTTTGAACGTGTATCTAAGTTCTATTGTGTTTAGGAGGGACTCTACTTTCATGTTTAACCCTTCTCTTAGTTTAATGGTCTTGGAACGTACCGTTGGAGCCTCCTTGAGCTCGGGAACATGTGTTGGGTTTAGGCTCGGGTTGATGTCCGCATCATTTTAGATTGGATTTTTTATTGGATTTTATAGTTCAGTGATGATAAAAATCTGGATCTTTAGCAAGTTAGTTGGCCACAACCTGTAAGAACAGTGATGGAGTTGGCCTCAACCTATAAGAACAGTGATCGTAAAATACAACCCAAACTACATTTTTGTCTCTCCGAAATTCATGGACATCATAGCGTGGATATCAATTAATATTATAGTACATAAGGTATTTGTGGACTAGTCGGAGCGGACAAACCTCTCGTGAATAACATATGGTGGACAAGTTGTATGAACACATTATAGTGGACTAGTTAGCATGGGCGCTACTTCTATTAATAGAATAGCTTTTGTTCTTGTGGGTATCTCAGCTCTTCCGTTTGCATATGGCCGAAAGATTTCATTGACCAGGTGGACAAATTATCGTGGAAATGGTGTATGAGTATATTTACAGGATTTTTGAGATTGGTATTTAAGTTTCTCTCTCTTTTATCTTCTCCTTTTACAGATACTAGACTTCCATCTTTCAAAACTCCTTTGAATACTGGATCGGATCAGCCTTTTTGGATTAAGGATAAGAATCCATCGGTAGATTCGTCGAGATTTTCGAGCATGATTTTTATGGACAATATGGACAAATTAGTGTGGACATCATATCGTGGACAGCAATTAAAATTATAGTGGTTAAAGTTTTTGTGGCTTTGTGTTTTACTTCTGGTTTTGTATTTTTTTTTTAGTTTTTTTTTTTTTGCAGATAACGCTTATGGGATTCATGTTTCTAGTCACATCTTCCCACGTAGGCCACGAGAGTGATGTGATTCATTGATGTCTTGTTTTATAGTCTCCTGAAGCATTTGGTTGTTTTCTTGTTGGTGGATATGTCTGCTTTTTACATATGGATTTGATTTTGAAGACATTTTTTTAAATTTGTATCAGATATATTCACCTCAGGTGGATTCTCCTCCTCCACAATAGGTTCACTTCACACATGGTTTACTTATTTTCTTGTATTAGGTTTTTGTTTTTCTCTTTTTTCAAAAAGTCTCACTTTCTTCTCTTAATACATTTGAGGACTAGTTATTGCAGACAAAATATGGTGGACAATGTATGGTGGATGTAATCATATTTCTTTATATACAACACATACAACATATGGTGGATACATTATATTTAGAATGTAATCACGTGTTCTTTGTTGTTGAAATTTCTTTAATCTTTGCTAATGCAGTGTCTTTTGTCTAATTGTGTTTGTTGCAAGGTATTGCAGAGGCCAAGGACTTCTTCAAGAATAAAGGGGTCGATGTTGGATCGAATTGACACAATAGCTTCTAACGACCAACCATTAGAAATAGTTATTGTTTTTGACAAAGAACTTAAATTTTCACTTAAACAGTGTTTTTAAGGTAGAGCGTCATCACGCAACACATCTTGTGTATCAAAACGCAATTGTAAAAGTGTAACATCCTTAAACTGGGTATCAAAAAACAGACCGACTTAATTTATTAAGCCCGTAAGCCCATTTTAAAACCTAGGAAATCCTACCTATTGTCTCTATAAAAAGGAGAGGAAGCTGAGAGGAGAGACACAGTTGAGAGGCGTGGGCGAATCCCTGCTCGTTTTGTTCCTTACATCGTAAACCCTAGCCGCCTCCATAAGCAAGTTGTCACCGCCACCTTGAGGGACGATTTCCCGGCGACCGGTATGGAACGAGGTGACAATCTAAATATCCGTGGAAAGCCCCGAGTCTCAGCTTTCGAGGAAGACCAATATCGTCATGATCGGATGTATGTGTCAAAAGTTATCGTCGTTTCTTTGTATTCGCTTCAGTCTGTCCGAATCTCTAATCTGAGTAGTTTCAGTAGGAAATGGAAACGGATGGGAAAAACTGTTCGGATTGATTTGAGAATTAGTAAGGATCTTCCTGACTCTCTTATTTAGATAATGCAGAAAGCGGTTCATCATTTGGAATTGTGATATGAAACTTATGGATGTCTTCTCAGGCCTGATCGGTGCAGTGCGGATCTGCGACCAGTGAGAGGAGAAACCGATCTGGAGGTTCGGTAGTAATCTTATATAGCTGATTTTTGGTACGGATATTTGTTACTCATAGATATAGCTCTCTGTTAAATATCTCAGTGTTCTACCTTGTGGTTTGGAAGTAATGTTAGTTTTACCGAGACTGTTCTGCGCAGCGCACATGTTAGACCAACCTAGCGAGATGAGTTGTTTGTATAAGCAAATCAATCTGGATCGACCTGAAACTTTGCAGAGATCATAAGGACACATGGATCTAGCTCTCAGTTGTAGGATAACTAATTTGAGCTTCAGGAGCTTATGCAATTGTGTTATCAATATGTGGCTAAGGTGAGGATTAGATCTAGGTTTTCCATACGTTGATTCATTCCTTTTTGGTATGTTGAGTCTAGATCTGATTAGGCTAGGGCGTGTTACGGAGTACAGACACGTTTTCTATGTGAATTTAGTTAGATCTACATCTGCTTAACTTAATGAGTTAGGAAAGCATTAGATGAAGAACATGCATCCTTGATTGTTCACTCTGATGTGTGATCAGTGTGTGTAGTGTAGTTAGAACGAGGTGATCGTCACCGGAGAAGGGAACGGTGGTACGATTGTGTTTGTTGTGAGCCGAGACTTGCGGAAGAAGTCAGTTTGCATCGGGGTGGTCTTCCCGGGCCCAGAGAAATATGGTCCAAAGTGGATTGGGCTATGAGATGCCGTGTAAATATGGTCCATGGTGGGCTTGGCTATCGAGATGCCGTTGAAGTTGGAGTTATTCCCTTGCATGTAAATTGTTTGTGCGCTGGTAGAGCGTAGTGTTTGAGCTTGGTTAGATTTATTCTTAGCATATTTAAAAAGTATGTTTGGATGTGTTGAAAGTGTAGGTTTAGTTCTCACTGGGTAATCCAAATTACTCATCCCTCTTTCTTCTTTTCAGATGAGTCCGATGAGGACGAGTTTGTAGAACTAGATGAGTGATTCCGGTATGGTGTTCGGTTTTGGGAGTTCGGAAGTTCTCCTTTGGGTTTTATTGGCATTTTCTGTTATTTCATTTAAAGACAATTATTCGTTATTTGCTTCGGATTCATGTAAGATTTATGTTGGATTTTTAAGACGATTATTTGGGATTTAATAAGAAGTATTATATAGAGCGTGGATATTGTGTAATGAGTTTTTATTGTTAGCCGACACGTCGTCTTTACGGAGATAAAGAGGCGGGGTCGAGGGTGGCATTGCCGATTCGCCTGGTCCCTTCGGGAAGGCGGGGTCGGGGTGTTAAAAATGGTATCAGAGCGGGTTACGAGTAGTGAGAGATAAAATTCTAGGTTAGTGGGATTAGGAAAAATCGGTTTTCAAAGTTTTCAAATGGGGATTTTTCAAAATTATAAAACCACCAACTAGAATAGCTCTCTGGTTTGTGTTATTTTTATATGCCGGGAGATCAGTTTTTACGGGACCGGACAGACTCACTTGCAACTGTGTGTGCGGGTGTCGCCAAAGAGTGCATCATGTAACCATTGAGGATAAGTACCGCTATTTTTGGATCGCCGAGTTGTTGGACCAACTCCCAGGAGCTTCGTGGCTTGTAAGGTTTGGAAGCCTTGGACCAAGTGTGATTGTAATGGAAAATCCTCGAGGCGTGGACCAAAAGTGAAGTTCTAAGGTGGGCAATGAACAACATAGTGATTGGGTATCATGTAGCGAACAATGGAACATTCCTACTAATAGTTGGATGTGCCCGAGAGAAAAGATCTGGAGGACGAAATCTTAAAACGAGCACGCCAGTTACATTTATCTACATGTTTGGGAAGCGCCCTAAAGTAAGTGACCGGAACCAGTGTGGAAGGACACCACACCTATACTTCTTCAAGGAGCGTGTACGGGTTCTGATGATGATTATCTGACGGAAAATATATCATAGGAATTGTAAAGCGTGGGGATGGTGAAAGCGAAGTTCATAGTTCCTAGTAGACTACATCAAGTACCATTACCGAATGGAAAGGGATATGGTGACAACTGACAAGTACTATTACCCGAATTGAAAAGGGATATGGTGACAATGGAATATGCTACTGGTCAACCCAAAAGGATTGGCGGTAAGGATGCAACTTGGGTAGTTGCAACGCTGGCCGACTAAGGAAGAACGAAGAAGCAGAAATGGACATGATAACTTGTTCTCCCTCTGTTTTTTTATAAGCGGTTTTCTTTAAAAGCACAAGAATTAAGAATTTTTTTTTTTTTGCTTGAAACATTAAACACTACCATAACAGCATTTAGTTATCCAATTAGGAAGAGGAGTATTAATGTTTCATGATAGTACCAAGACTACTAATGAATATAATTAATTAATTTTTGCATGGGAATGTGAAAAGCTCTTATAAAAAAAAATAAAACAAAATGTCTAAAACCCCTTATGTAAAAAAACATAGGGAGTATAGTTCATTGAGGCTTTGGAACAAGCCTCGGATAATGGTCGTCCGTCGAACAGAAGGGTGTAGAAAGAAGGACCCTTGTCAAATGCGCGGAAATTACCAATCTGGTCGGATGTTAAGGGAACTCACTAAGGCTAGGTGGTAATTGAATTTTCCAAGGGAAAGTGAAAGGAATTCACTAAGGACGGTGAAAAGGAATTCACCAAGAATGTAAGGAGAAGTTGCTAACATTTGGAGCTATCCCTGGTGCAAGGACTTCAAGGGAGCGTTAGGAAGTAACTTCGGAAAAAACGGATGGAAACGTAAATCCCAATTGGAACGGGGATCCCCAAAGAAAGTGTTGGGAAAGCACTACGACGGCTTGATAGGTTGGACACCCTTGAAACGGAAATCAATTGTGTAATAAGAGTGAGCGCAAGAGAAGCGTGGTGGTTCATAACCCACAGGTCTCACGAAGCCATAAAGGTCGTGGCTATCATATATCTTCAACATGGTGCAAGGTAAGGTATAAGAGTTTGTTTACGCGACAGTCATCACTCCAATGGCACAACACCGGGAGGACCAATAGGGAAGATCCATTTGGAAGTGTAGGATTCCCATCATGATTAGAATTGCTCGAAGGATGAGTGTTCTGTCTAAGCTTTGGAAATTAGCAACTATGACACTAGACGTCCCATGTATTCATACGGGTATGCATCAGCTTTAACCATACTCAAGGACAGAGATGGTGTTTCGCTCTACAGTAAAGATAAACCATTTTTCCGCGAAATGGACGCTGGAAATTAAAGCACCACCCACCCACCCTTTTTATATATGAAGCAGTAACCTTGCAAGCAACCCCTAGGAGGAGGATACTCCGAAGTTTGGTCGGGATGTTACGAAGTTTGGTTGGAAATCAAGTGGGGGAAAAGTAGTCCCATGAATTCGAGGACGAATTCCGTTTAAGTGGGGGAGAATTGTAACATCCCTAAACTGGGTATCAAAAACGGACCGACTTAATTTATTAAGCACGTAAGCCCATTTTAAAACCTAGGAAATCCTACCTATTGTTTATATAAAAAGGAGAAGAAGCTGAGAGGAGAGACACAGTTGAAAGGCGTGGGCGAAGCCCTGCTCGTTTTGTTCCTTACACCGTAAACCCTAGCCGCCTCCATAAGCAAGTTGTCGCCACCACCTTGAGGGACGATTTCCCGGCGACCGGTATGGAACCAAGTGACAATCTAAATATCCGTGGAAAGCCCCGAGTCTCAGCTTTTCAGGAAGACCAAGATCGTCACGAGCGGAGGTATGTGTCAAAAGTTATCGTCGTTTTTTGTATTCGCTGCAGTCTGTCCGAATCTCTAATCTAAGTAGTTTCAGTAGGAAATGGAAACGGATGGGAAAAACTGTTCGGATTGATTTAAAAATCAGTAAGGATCTTCCTGACTCTCTTATTTAGATAATACAGAAAGCGGTTCATCATTTGGAGTTGTGATATGAAACTTATGGATGTCTTCTCAGGCCTGATCAGTGCAGTGCGGATCTGCGACCAGTGAGAGGAGAAACCGAGCTGGAGGTTCGGTAGTGATCCGATCAAGCTGAGTTTTGGTACGGATGTTTGTTACTCATAGATATAGCTCTCTGTGAAATATCTCAGTGTTATACTTTGTGGTTTGGAAGTAATGTTAATTTTACCGAGACTATTCTGCGCAGCGCACATGTTAGACCAATCTAGCGAGATGAGTCGTTTGGATAAGAAAATCAATCTGGATCGACCTGAAAGTTTGCAGAGATCATAAGGACACATGGATCTAGCTCTCAGTTGAAGGATAACTGATTTGAGCTTTAGGAGCTACTGCAATCGTGTTATCAATATGTGGCTAAGGTGAGGATTAGATCTAGGTTTCCATACGTTGTATCATTCCTTTTTGTTATGTTGAGTCTAGATCTGATTAGGGTAGGACGTGTTACGGAGTACGGACACGTTTTCTATGTGCATTTAGTTAGATCTACATCTGCTTAATGAAATGAGTTAGGAAAGCATTAGATGAAGAACATGCATCCTTGATTGTTCACTTTGCTGTGTGATCAGTGTGTGTAGTGTAGTTAGAATGAGGTGATCGTCACCGGAGAAGGGAACGGTAGTACGATTATGTTTGTTGTGAGCCTAGACTTGCGGAAGAAGCCAGCTTGCATCGGGGTGGGTCTTCCCGAGCCCAGAGAAATATGGTCCAAAGTGGACTGGGCTATGAGATGCCGTGTAAATATGGTCCATGGTGGGCTTGGCTATCGAGATGCCGTTGAAGTTGGAGTTATTCCCTTGCGTGTAAATTGTTTGTGCGCTAGTAGAGCGTAATGTTTGAGCTTGGTTAGATTTATTCTTAGCATATTTAAAAAGTAATGTTTGGATGTGTTGAAAGTGTAGGTTTAGTTCTCACTAGGTAATCTAAATTACTCATCCCTCTTTCATCTTTTCAGGTGAGTCCGATGAGGACGAGTTTGTAGAACTAGATGAGTGATTCCGGTGTGGTGTGCGGTTTTGGGAGTTCGGAAGTTCTCCTTTGGGTTTTATTGGTATTTTCTGTTATTTCATTTAAAGACAATTATTCGTTATTTGCTTCGGATTCATGTAAGATTTATGTTGGATTTTTAAGATGATTATTTGGGATTTAATAAGAAGTATTACATAGAGTGTGGATATTGTGTAATGAGTTATTGTTGTTAGCCGACACGTCGTCTTTACGGAGATAAAGAGGCGGGGTCGAGGGTGGCATTGCCGATTCGTTTGGTCCCTTCGGGAAGACGGGGTCGGGATGTTACAAAAAGCAACAATTAATATTTATCTGTTTTGCTTTTTTCCATTCTTGATTGCCCAATGTCTATGGATGATGCCAAAAAATGAAAGCACATTGATGAAACCAACGATATCTTAGGAAAAATATGTTCTCTTTGAAACACTTTGTGTTTTTCTTAGTAAGTTGTAGAGATTAAAAACCATAGAATCTGATGTGAGGAGAAAAATGAATTACACAAAGTGGAGGAGGGCTTGTTTATCTATTCTTCTGACCACTTTTGCTTGACTTTGAAGAAGTTCAGATGTAGAAGTTGTGGCCTGAGGTTCACTTTATGAGATTCTTGCTTCTTCACTCTCTCCAGATATCTCGATACCAACTCCGCAATTTTCTGCATCAGTTTGTTAGCTTCGAGAGAAAACGAAGAAGATGAAGATAGAAAATGAATAATATTTCTCTCAACTATATTCAATTACAATTGTTTTTCTTTAATAGAGATTAATTAGTTGGTTTAAAATAAATCGGGATAACAATATCTCATATTCCCCCTCAAGATGAGCCAAATATTGAGATTAAGCTCATCTTGCCAATAAGAGCCTGGAACAGAGTAGGATACAGAGGTTTAGTAAAAAGATCAGCAATTTGATGATGAGTTCTCACGTGCATAGTCTTGAGTAAACCACTTTCAACCCGTTCCCTCGTTGTATGGCAATCATTCTCAATGTGCTTTGTTCTTTCGTGGAAGACCGAATTGTTGGCTATGTGAATTGCGGCTTCTGAATCACATAATAGAGGTACTGGATTTTGTTGGGGAACCTGCAATTCTGTAAGTAATTTCACCAATCAAGATATCTCACAACTAGCTAAGGCCATAGCTCTATATTCAGATTCAGCAGAAGATCGAGATACCACGTCTTGCTTCTTAGATTTCCATGAGAGTAGGGAATCTCCAAGGAACATGCAGTATCCGGTTGTAGATCATCTTGTATCTAGACATGAAGCCCAGTCTGCATCACAAAAAGCTTTGAGGTGTAGATCACTTTTAGCTGGATAGAAGAGTCCCAAACCAATGGTGCCTTTGATGTAATGAACCACCTTGCGAGATGCATTTAGATGTGAACGCGTAGGTGCTGATGAAAATTGACAGAGCTTATTCACAGCATAATAAATGTTTGGTCTGGTAATCGTCAAATACATCAATTTACCAACCAAACGAAGATATTCCTCTGGATTATCCATCTCTGGTTCATCATTATGCAGACTTAGTTTCAAGCTTGGCTCCATTGGAATGGTAGAGGGTTTACATCCTAATAAACCAGTGTCTTCTAAAAGTTCCAGTGCATATTTCCTCTGGCAAATTGAGATTCCTTTGCTAGATCTGGCTATCTCAAGACCAAGAAAGTATTTGAGAGCTCCTAAATCTCGGAGTTTGAAAGCTTTTGCCAAATCCAGTTTCAATTGAGTCACAACCTCTTCATTACTGCTCGCAATAACTATGTCATCAACATAAACCAAGAAGGCAACATAACTTTTTGTGTTATGTTGAATGAATAGAGCATGATCAGAATGTGACTTATGAAATCCCAAATTAGCAAGAGTAGATCTGAATTTCAAGAACCATTGCCTCGAAGCTTGTTTGAGGCTATAAAGAGATTTTTGTAGCTATAAAACTGCATTCTCAGGTAATGATTCCCCATTCCTTGATGAATATACTGGAGGCAAAGTCATGTATATTTCCTCATCCAAATCGCCATTGAGAAAGGCATTTGAAATATCTAGTTGGTGTATGAACCAATTATTTGCAGATGAAACAAAAATAAGCTTCCTTGCCACCGCCTCACCTCCCATAGACTTCTGCGGTGGAGGGGCTGTCGGCTTCCTCTGTTGCCGTGGCTGATGCACTAAATTGGCGACGGGCTTGCGAGAATTGGCGGAAGGAGGCGTAGGTAAGATCTCTCTGAGATTGCCCCTTCAACGCCATTTGAAGGAGCTCAACTTCGTCTAAATCGTCGCTGTCGTTCGATATTTTATTCGCTGAATCAGATGATCGTTTCAGTTTCTTCCTCCCTTTTAGCTATCGCAGAGATCTGTGCAGTTGTTTTTTCTTTTTTTTTAAAAAAAAATCTGTTTTTGACTAATTTGAATTTTGTTCGTGACTTTTTCTTTTTCTCGCGTAGCGAATTTTCTTCTCTTGTTTATTTATTTGTTTTTAACCTTTCTAGTTCCAAATAGTTGGTAAAAGGGTCGTGTGAAAAAAGAAGTTACAAAATCAGAATGATTAGAAACAATTACACAATAAGCCACTTTCAACTCTTGGTGTACTTTTGTGAAAGTAAAAGACCAAACTACCCAATGCTTCACTTTGCTTTTTTGTAAATTGGAAATTGTCCGCATGGTCATGGATGCAAGATCGTGTATGGTCAAGAATTTGGGAAATTTTTTTTATTACCCCACCTGATTTGTTTTCTATTTTTTTATAATGTGAAAGACACAAAACAATTTATTTGGTAACAATGAATGATAATTTTATTTTTCCTACATTTTAAGATCTATTTTGCTATAGTTTTGATGTGAAAAAAAAAATCTAAACATATGAAATCCAGATCGACGTGGACATGAAAACGTGGACAATTGTGTGTGGACAGATGATAATCTCGTATTATTAGTGTGGATGGTCATGTGTGGATAGTAATTTACTAATGGTCATGTGTGGATGGTATTATTTGGATGTAGTTCTTGATATTTGCAAGTAAATTACTATCCACACATGACCATCCACACTAATAATACGAGATTCTCATATGTCCACTCACAATTGTCCACATTTCCATATCCACGTCGATCTGGATTTTATTTTTGGCTTGACCCTTGAGTGTCTAACACTAAATGGATTTTGAAGGTTTAATTTACCCCAATTCAATACGACGTCGTTTGTTATTTTTTTGAGTTTAGAGAGATAAAAACGACATCGTTTTGGTACCCGAATCCACTGTGTCATTGACGTGTCTACCACATCAGCACTCCGTCAAGGTTGACTAACGTTTTTATGGTCAATGTTGGATTCGTGTTAGTTTTAGTAGTTTGGGTAGAAAATTTTAATTTATTTTGAGTTCGGGTAGTAAATGGCACCGTATTTTAGTTCAGATTTTTTTCGGCACACCGAATTTAGTTGGGGTTGTTTTTGACCATTTTCCCGTCTGTGTACTGTTCAGCGTTGATTCACGGAGTACTGTACATATTTACGACTGGAAGGTCAACACGTGTACAATACAAAAAGTGTATGTTTCCCAATTAAGTTCATAAAATGTTAAAAAAAACTTTATAAAACTTTCAAAAACATACTAAACAGCCAAAAATTACAATCAGAATCAGGTAAGTCAAAGTTGGGTATAATAGTTGATATGCTCAAATTAATACCCTATTCAGATACTAAAGCAGTTGTCGTAGTATAGCTAGGGGTCGAACACAAAGACTCACAGAAACACACAATGGATTATATAGGTGAGAATTAAGCTAAGCAATTCAGATGTAATTGAAAGCAGTGCATAAATTAAAAGTGTTGTAATTCAATTGGAGAAAGATAGGCTCAGGATATTTCTCAGAAAATCAATGAATGCAGATAAACTAACTAACATGATTCAAATTTAGCACAGTTCTTGAACTCAAATCACTAAGGTATAATTAACCAACTGTCGTTGCGAGAATTATCTAAATCTAAATCCTAGGAATTCCAAATCTCTTTGCGAATCATAAAGTCTAAATCAGCTTTAATATCATGTTTGATATGTTCACAAATCAATTAAAACAAATCTCTTTGCGAATAATCAATTTGCTCACCTAAGGTTCTATCAGGTAATTAATCGCACTGCTGTGCCTAATCAATTATCCTAAGATCTAAGTTCCAGATTCGTCAACCTAGAATTAGCTTTGAACACAACCTAAGCGAAGAACTAATTCAGATGGTGAATCCTATAAACAAATCAACCTAGCATTCAAAGATAACCCTTATGAGAACCCTGAACCTAAAGTGGATCTACTCAGACATGGAGAATGAAACAATCAACATGTTTAAATAAATCATCTAATAAAACAGAAAGAGTAATAAGAGGGTTTAAAATCTGATCTCGGACGAAGGGAGTTTCAGATTTGTCTTCCTCACAAAACCAATGTAAAATAAAGCATACAAAATAAAGCATAGCTTACAAAATGGCTGTAAAATCCCTATAAATAACCTAAACATGAATTGGGGTCTTCTTATAAATATTAAAGACTTCTGGACCAAGTTGCAAATCTTCAACTCTTCATTAAATTCGCGGGTTGTGTCTGCTGCGATGAGTATCGATCGATACCAGGGGGCATCGATATCGATCGATGCTCGACGTGAAATCGGGTACTCAGCAACACGATCTTCAGCTTTGCTCTAAATGCTCCAGAAAGCTCCAATATCTCCAATAATGCTCTCAACGTGCTATAACCTGTAAAAGACTCTAAAACACTACGAAATAGAATAAAGACTCTATAAAACGGACTAATATCATGGCCTAAAAAGGGTAAAAACCATGATATATGAATTTTCCCAGACTTAGCCTTTGGTTGCCCTCAAGCAAAACAGAAAACTAAACCAGAGAAAGAGGTTTGAAAACGCAGAGACTCACCTGTTCATGAACCATCGCAGAGATCCTTTTCCCAATCACCCAAATGTCACGTAATCAGCTTTTGATCTAACCACCATGTACTTCTCCGTAGACATTCACAGCTTTCCCAGACTCCACACATTATCCCACATCATAATTCAAATAAAACCCTCATCACCAGTTCCGTCGCTGCAGCCAATGTTCAAGAACCTTCTAGATTATTTACCATATAATATCATGACAAGGAACCACCCTTTTTCACACTTTTTGTATCAATTTCTCTCCCCCATACTTATTTTTTATTATGTTCTTTCTTTTATTTTCAGCTTTGCATATACACATCAAGGTATGAGACGCGAGTATTGATGGTGTTAGCCACCGAATCCCGGTTCTTCCCTCTAAATGTATCAAAGGATTTAGGCGAATAATGGCATCATAGGAAAATCCTAGCCTCGCTTCCAATCCTTTGTGTGATCATTCCCTCTTAAGTAGAATAATGGGATCGCTGGAAATTTTCCTAACCCTCTACTCATAAGAAAGTCATTTCAATCTTTTATGCTCTTATCTATCAACTTAACAGGGGAGAGAGATACCAAAACTCTAAACACATGGGTTCCTTTATCAGATATGAATGATGAATCAAGCTCTAAAAACACTAACCACATTGATGAAGTGCAGAAATTTGGCTCAGGTTTCAGAAGAACTCTGCTGGAGACATAGATGTTTTCTGGTCAACTGGTCAGTCCTTGGATTTTTCATTAGTCGATCTAGAGCTGATCCTGCAACACTGGTCACTCAAAAACAAAATCAAAACAACAATTCAAGCACAAGATCATCATCTCCAACAAAGTTTTGACTCAATAAAACAACGAATGACTCGATAAAACAATTGACTCTAAGAAAAACAAACACAATGTTAGCAGACATCTCCTCCAGACTTGAACAACACTGTCCCCAGTGTTATCTAGCCTAGAGCCAGTGAAAGAAAACAAAAGAACAGAATAAAATTGGGAAAAACAAGAAGTTACCTTGCTGGAACATCGAATATCGATCGACACACAGCCTGGTATCGATCGATACCAGGCTTATATCGACTTGGTGAACTTTTCATCCGCGATTGGTGTCGACCGATACCAATGGGGTATCGATCGACACTAAGGCGATTTCGAGTTATGCTCCTTGTTTATCCTGACACAAACACAGAACGAACGAAAAATAAAAAGAAAAACGACTCAAAAACAGACTCACCAGTGGGTTGCCTCGCACCAAGCACTCGTTTAACGTCATTAGCTTGATTGTAACGCCTTTCATGCAGGACAGGAATGCGAGCTTGCACCAAAACAGGCTCCACAACTTGACATTGCTATCTTCAGAGTTTTGCGCAACATACTCTCCACAAACTCTTTTCCTTTCTCTTTCAGCTCCGAAGTAAGAAGAACTCTAGCCTTAGAGAATGGTTTGGAGGTCCTTTGCACTTCACCTTGTACTCAATCGAATCTCCATCACACTTCTGAGGAATCAATGTGACATGGGGATCCTCGACTCTTTTGCTCTTCACCTTCTTCTTTGTTGCCTTAGCCTTCTTGACAACTTCCTTGGGGATGCTGGGCGGTTCAACCGAAACATATGTGACAGTTGGCTCGTCATGAGGCTCTTCCAAAAGATCAACTGCTAATGTTTCTCCTGTGACATCTTCAATGCAAGAGACACGTCCGAGAGTTCCTCTAGGGATGGCTTTGTAGTACACCTCCTTGTCAATATATGAGAATGAGATGTGCTTGCTGGGTGTGTCCATAATCGCACCAACTGTAGCCATGAACGGTCTTCCGAGAATCAACTGCGTACGAGATATTTCATTCATCTCTACAACCTGAAAATCAGTAGGAACCAGGCAATCACCTATTGTGATCGTCAAATCAGCGATTGCCCCATATGGAAGAGAGGTGGAATCGTTCGCGAACGTGATAGATGTCTTTGGAGGTTGAATATCAGCTCCCAATCTCTCTGCAATTGCCATGGACATGACATTGACGCAGGCTCCTGAGTCAACGAGAGACTCTTTGAATTCAACTCTAGAGATAGAGCATGGAACTGAGAAGATCCATGGGTCTTCTCTCAACTGTCTCAGTGGAGGTGTACCTCTGGCCTTAATGAAGAGTGTCTTGATCTCTTCCTCAGTTTCTCTGCAATCTTTGAAGTGACTTAGCAGAGGCCAGCCCTCTAGAGCTTCTTCAAAAGTGAACGAGTGAGGAATCCTTCGTACCCTCTTCTCAAAGCCACGCAACTGCTTTGGAGTGATAGGATCTCTTAGATGTTTAGGAATACGATTCAGCTTCTTGGGCTTGCGAACTCTTTCTGCAATCAACTCAGGTGTTTTCACAGTTTCTGGCTCGTTATGCGAGGGGTATCGATCGACACCAGGTAGGGTATCGATCGATACTCTCGCTGTTGAATCATCCCTAGCAGATACATCATCATCAAAAGGAAGCTCCACAACTGATTTATCCAACAAAGCCTTGCATCTGGCGTCCTCCCATTCATTCCTTGTCATAATACGAGGCATAGGATAAGGTATCCTGGGTATATACACTCGTTCTGCAACTACCTTAGTCACCACAGTCGAAATCTCAGGTGTCTCCTCAGAAATCGCCTCAGTATCGACCGACACCAATGGGGTATCATTCGATACAGGGGATTTTAGATCCATTCGAGCAATTGTCTGGGCTGGTATCAATCGATACAGGCTGGTATCGATCGATTAAGGCTGGTATCGATCGTGTTTGTGCGATTTCAGGATCCTCATTGAAATTTTCTGCACTTGAGGAGATCGCATTGACGTGTGCTCTTGGATTTTCAGTTCTCCCTGGAAGAAAAACTTCATGCCTCTTTACAGCTGCTGCTGTTTGAGCAACCTGGGTTTTCAGCTTCCTCTGGGAGAGACTGATGGCTTCGATTTTCCCATTCAGATCCATGTACAGCGAGTCAAACTTCCCATTGAAATCCCCCTGCAACTTCTCTTGTCCTCGAAGAAGCTGTTCCATCATGAATTACATCTTATTGTCTGTGGACTTTGGAGAGATGGGCTGATACGAAGAGTTCTCGTAATTGCGAGTGTTGTTACTGAAGTTCCGATTGTTGTTGTACACAAATTGCTGACCCTGAAATCCAGAACCATCAACGTAGTTACAATCTTCCATTTTATCTCCACCGATATTATTGACTCCATCAGTAAAGTGCACAGTCTTCTTCGACTTCCCATGCAAAATATACAGCTTCACTTGAACTTCAGCAATCTGAGACCCATCAATTCCTGCAGCTTGCTTCTTCCTCTCGAAATCAGAATTCTTGGTGCTATTGCTAGATGCCAAGTTCTCAATCAGCACAACCGCATCATCTGGATACCTGGTGTTAAGCTCCCATTACTCGCAGCATCCATACCCATCTGGTACCTCCAATCAATCCCTCTGTAGAAAATGCCCAGCAGCTGAACCTGAGAGAACCCATTGTGCGGAAAATTTCTCTGATAAGACTGGAAACGAATCCAAGCAGACTTAAATGCTTCTGTCGGACCTTGAGAAAATTGAGAGATTTTGTTCCTGAGCTCTTCAGATCTCGTATCATCGTAGAAATTTATCAGGAACGCATTCTTCGTCTAATCCCATGTAGTTAGAGAATCAGGAGCTAACTGCTTCAGCCAATAAGCAGCATCCCCACCAAGAGATTATGGGAAAAGTTTGCAGAATAGGAACTCATTGGGCACTCCATTGTAATTCATACCAGTGACCAAATCCTCGAACCTTTTGATATGATCCATGTGATGCTCATGAGGTAGGCCATGGAAAGGACTCTGACTCACGAGAGCATAGTACGCAGGCTTCAGCTCGAAATCGTTCCTCTGAAAAGTTGGGATGCGAATCGCAGATCGATTGGCATAGAACTGATCATGTCTGTTGTGCTCGCCAAGTGTCCTAACTCGATCACCTGCAGCATTCCCAACGTTGGCGCGCCCAGCTGGCGCGACAATCTCAATAACAGCAGCAGGGACAACGAAGTTTCCAGCTTCATCAAGTCGCTGCCCTCCCTCATTACACACATGACCCTCTTGGTCTCTCAGAACTCCAGCTTCATCAGCTCTTAAAACCACTGGGTTGTTCTTCCCTGATGTTTGCTTAGTCTTTCTGTTTATGCGTTCCACAAGTGCTAGCTGTTCCAATGACAGTTCAACTAGCTGTGTTCTCTTGTTGCTTTTGGTTTCACGAACATGCATACACCTGAAAACAAAACACTAGACAAGGCACGTAAGTAACTAAAAAAAATACGTTGAGTATCGACCGATACCAAGTGGTGTCGATCGATATCAACAAAAGAAGACGACGAGTATCGATCGATACCGACGAACTTAATCAAAATTCTCAAACTAAAATCTAATGGCGAATTGAGTCCCTGGCAACGACGCCAAATTTGATATGCTCAAATTAATACCCTATTCAGATACTAAAGCAGTTGTCGTAGTATAGCTAGGGGTCGAACACAATGACTCGCAGAAACACACAATGAATTATATAGGTGAGAATTAAGCTAAGTAATTCAGATGTAATTGAAAGCAGTGCAGAAATTAAAAGTGTTGTAATTCAATTGGAGAAAGTTAGGCTCATGGTATTTCTCAGAAAATCAATGAATGCAGATAAACTAACTAACATGATTCAAATTTAGCGCAGTTCTTGAACTCAAATCACTAAGGTATAATTAACCAACTGTCGTTGCGAGAATTATCTAAATCTAAATCCTAGGAATTCCAAATCTCTTTGTGAATCCTAAAGTCTAAATCAGCTTTAATATCAGGTTTGATATGTTCAAAAATCAATTAAACCAAATCTCTTTGCGAATAATCAATTTGCCCACCTAAGGTTCTATCAGATAATTAATCGCACTGTCGTGCCTAATCAATTATCCTAAGGTCTAAGTTCCAGATTCGTCAACCTAGAATTAGCTTTGAACACAACCTAAGCGAAGAACTAATTCAGATGGTGAATCCTATAAAAAAATCAACCTAGCATTCAAAGATAACCCTTATGAGAACCCTGAACCTAAAGTGGATCTACTCAGACATGGAGAATGAAACAATCAACATGTTTAAATAAATCATCTAATAAAACAGAAAGAGTAATAAGAGGGTTTGAAATCTGATCTCGGACGAAAGGAGTTTTAGATTTGTCTTCCTCACAAAACCAATGTAAAATAAAGCATACAAAATAAAGCATACCCTACAAAGTGGCTGTAAAATCCCTATAAATAACATAAACATGAAATGGGGTCTTCTTGTAAATATTAAAGACTTCTGGACCAAGTTGCAAATCTTCAACTTTTCATTAAATTTGCGGGTTGTGTCTGCTGCGATGAGTGTCGATCGATACCAGGGGGTATCGATCGATGCTCGACGTGAAATTGGGTACTCAGCAACACGATCTTCAGCTTTGCTCCAAATGCTCCAGAAATCTCCAATATCTCCAATAATGCTCCCAACGTGCTATAACCTGTAAAAGACTCTAAAACACTACGAAATATAATAAAGACTCTATAAAACAGACTTATATCATGTCTTAAAAAGGGTAAAAACCATGATATATCAATAGTTTTTGCAATGGGTGAAAGTGTGCTAAGAGTCACAAATGGTCAAAATCAATCTCTACTAAATTCGATGTGCCAAAAAAAATCTGAACTAAAATACGGTGCAATTTCCTACATTCCGGAATCGACTGCCACGTCAGTCTTCATTTCAATTTTTTTTTTATAAAAATGATATCATTTTACTATATATATTTTTGTCTAAATTTTTAGTATTCCATTAAACTTAATTACCTAAAAATAATTATATTTAAATCTCAATTTTTATGTTGTAAATTTTCTCTTAATCACACGAGTTAAAAATATATAATTAATTATTCTTTGTGAAGGAATATAAATTTCATATTTATGGATAGATATAAATTTCATATTTATCTATCCAAACTCCGAAACACTAAATTATCTTAACCAAAACTTGTGAATTCGAACCAAACCGCAATAAAATTTGGAATCGAACCGATCATATACCTAAATATTATAATGAAAGCTAAAAATTACAGAAATCATGAAAAATGCTAAGACGTTTGTGCGCATGAAAGCCAACTTGAAGAAACCACATTAGCAATATATGTAGTCAAAAATACAACTAGACTTCTTTTAATGATATAATTGGTTATGTTTGATAAAAAACGAGAAACAGAACCCTCGAACTCATGTTCTTTTTTTTTTTTGAATCGCCGAGGTTCCGGGCCCGTACATCCCCAGAGCGGGGTCCAAACTATGTTAAAATCACTCCTTCGGAGGAGACCCCTCCCAATGGGAATCGAACTCAAAGCCAGTAGGAGAAGCACATACCCACTGCTCCTTAACCAATAGAGCAACTCAACGTTGGTGAACTCATGTTCTTCAGTTTCCACAACCACATTTTACGCTTCTAATATCCAATAAACCTTATTGGATTTTACCAAAAATAAAAAAACCTTATTGGATCATAGCTTCATGACTCTAATATATATATGAGAGAAAACAAAACAATTAATCTATACGTTAATTTCTATTATCTTCTCTAGTCTAGTTTTATCAGCTACTTAACCTTTTGTGCGCATTCTCTCTCTCTCTCTTCTCTTCTTCTGCAAAAAAAAGAAAAGAAAAAAAGCTATAACATTCTGATTTAAGATGAATAAGAAACATACTGTATAACACGGGAATAGTCCCCCAAAAACCCTAGCCGCCGTAACCAAAACTTCACCAAATCCAGCCTCTCCGGTGTCCTGCGTTCGCCGGCGCTGTGAGAGGCTCCTCTTCTTTTCTTTTTTCATTCCTAAGGCGCTTCATCCGTGGAAGGGAAGTCCTCTCTGATGAGACTTTGTGGCGTTCCCCTGGCTTCTCGGCGGTGGAACAAGGTGTCTGAGTGGTGGCGTCAAGGTGAGGCTCTTGCTCGGATCGGTGAGGACGAGATCAAGTGGGAGTTCTCTTCATGCGATGGTTTCGCGGTGGTTCTTTGCTTGTGGATGTTGGAGCGACAAAGTCCAGCGAGTGAGCGTGTGGTGGAGCTGAAGTCGGGAGAGTGGGTGGTGAGTGGGCTCACGACAAGAGAGTCGCTGGATGTATCCCTGCTGAGGCGGAACTGCTTGGGGACGGCAGATCTGAAGATCCAGTGAGTCTTCCCGACGAGTTTCGGCGGGAGGTCCTTTATCTCCATCGTCGGCCAGGTTCGCTTTCTTGGAGTAAGTAAAGCCCGTGTTTTTTCTGATGGCTTGGAGTTGTTTTGGTCCCTCCCCGCCGTTTTAGGTTTGTGGATGCTGCAGATGTGGTTTGTTCTGTCGCGGCGGAGGTCTTGTTCTGCGCTTCCTCTGGATGTGGTGAGAAGCTCGTGGCGGGGATCCTGTTCCGGCTCGGTCAGCGTCGGCGGTTTTCCTTTGTAGATGTCGGTTTCATGTGGCGGCATCTCATGAGTGGCGGAGTTCTTCCTCAGCTCTTAGGGTTCCGCGGTCCCAGTTTAGGCCGGTTCTCTTTGCTCTCCAGTTGCGGTTGTGTTACTATGTCTCTCTCGGTTTGGGTTTACTATCCAAGCCCTTTCAGGATTTAATTTGCTCTGTAGCTGCGTTTCTCTCTTCAGGCGGAGAAATCATTTAGCTTACTCTAGTTCGAGTTGCCGAGGACAGCTTCTCCGACGGGGTTTCTGCTTCGATTTCCTCTCCGATTTTGTCTCTTGCTTGCAGCGGTGGCGGTGGCGTTCTCTTTCTTGGCTCCTTGGTTTGAGCTTTGCAGGTCTGGTTCGTGGTTTGGTGTGGCGTCTTTGCGGGCGGTTCTGGTAATAAGCGGAGACGTGTCGGTGTGGCGTATCTTCGGAGGTTTCTGTTCCGGAGGAGGGACGTCCTGCAGCCCCGGTTTAGGTTTGTTTATTTTAATTTTCCTTTGTTTTGCGGGCTCGGAGTGGCGTCTTTGCGTCCGGGTTCTCGTAATAAGCGGAGACGTGGCAGTGTGGCGTAACTTATGCCTTGGGTCGGTGTTTGGCGAGTGGGGTCTGCCTTCTTTGCCTCTCTTCTCATCTGTGTCTTTGGTGAGCTGCACGATGTTTTACGCGCTATCGGTTTTCTACGAATTAATCGGGAATGAGTAAAGGGGCCTTTGGTCTTTTTGCTGCCATCCCACCAGCGTGGAGTTCGAATCCACCTTCCCTAGTGATGGGTTTCTCCCTCGTGATGGACCCCTCAATATTGTATCTCACTACGGTAATGTATTTTTCTTATGTAAGGGTTTGGCTACTGGGCCGGCCCTATGTGCCCCAGTTGCCATGTAAATCAGACAATGTCGGTGAGGTTTTTATCTTGTCGGCATAACTTGATTTAATGAAATGGAATGTTGACAAAATAAAAATTGGTTATGTACGATTTGATTTTTTTTATCTATCCATAAATATGAAATTTATATTTTTTTAAAATATAATTTCACAAAAAATAATTAATTATATATTTTTAACTCGTATGATTAAAATAAAATTTACAACATAAAAATTGATATTTAAATAGAATTATTTTTAGATAATTAAGATTAATATAATATTAAAAATTTAGACAAAAATATATATAGAAAATGATATTATTTTTTTAAAAAATTGAATTTTTTTTTTTGAAATGACGATTGACTTAACAATTATGAACGGTTTAGCTGATTTGACACTGACTCATACTGCTTAACCAAGTTTGTTAACGGTTTGACTAACTTATTAGATTTAATAGTTTATGAAGGAAATTTGAATTTTTATATCCATAAATTAAAAAATTACAAAGTATTTTAGTTCAGTTTTTTTTTGGCAGATCGAATTTTAGTTTGGTTTTGATTCAACTGTTGATTTTGATCCTTTTCCCGTCGCTTCGGTATAATTTTAGTTTGGTAAAGTGATTTTGGGTGTAATTAATTCTTCTTCTCTGCTGCTCGACCACTCACAACCTCCGCAAGTTTTGGTCTCCTTTTGAGATGAGCGCCACCGCCTCCGCCTCCCTTAGTCTCCGGCAACTCCGCAGCTTCCCTTGTGGTGTCCCTTCTCTTCTATTCTCATCCTATTCCTCCATCTCATTCCCTCTCCACTCTCCTCGTCTCTGCTTCTTCCTCCGCCGCAACTCCCGCCGTCGCCAACTCTTACTCAACCGTCCCCACGCTGCAAACTTCAGTTCCTCTCCAGGTTACAGTCTCTACACTTTCATCTCGAGTTTTGTAATTTGCAATTGCTGTTTTGTACGTTTCCGATTAGAAGATGTAATCTCTTAGGTTATACGTCTGGTTCGAACTACGACGTTATTGTGGTTGGAGCTGGACACGCTGGATGCGAAGCGGCTTTAGCCTCTGCTCGATTGGGAGCTAGTACTCTGCTTCTCACATTAAACCTCGATCGAATAGCTTGGCAGGTTTTGAATGTTTTTTCTCAGTACTAGTTACGTTTTTGTGTGTACATACTTTCTTAAAATTGTGGGAAAATACTAATGCCCAGAGAAATGTATTGTTACGTGAAGCCTTGCAATCCAGCAGTAGGTGGACCAGCAAAATCACAGCTAGTACATGAAGTTGATGCACTTGGAGGTGATATTGGCAAGGTTGCTGATAGGTAATTGTATTCAATTTCTTATCTCAGTCATGTCTTTTCTTGTATTCTGTTTGCTCTCTTGTGGTATCTAGTGAAACTTACGGCTTATTCAGTGATTCTGGGGAAAAATCTCTTGAATATATATAAGTTACTCATGTGTTTTACCTTGTTATTAGCTGAGGCATGGGGTTTAGGATTGCCTTTATCAGATGATATTTTGTTTTGACTTGTAACTGTGATAGCATGATGAATCAGAGTTATGAAAAGGAGAACAAAATTGAGCGTTTATAGCTCTGACTCGGTGCAATCTCTGATATATCTTCAATTATCTTCTCTAGAGCAGTGGTCGAGTCACATTCCTCTATTTAATTATGTATCCTGTTCGACATTCCTCTAATGTTGTAAATAGTTTTGACTATAAAGAACACCCACCCACCCTCCTTTACTTTGTTAACTTATAGGTGTAAATATAATTACTGATATAGTTTTCTTCTTCGTCACTGTCACTGAACAACTTAACAGTGCAGATGCTATTTACAGAAGCGTATCCTAAATGTTTCAAGAGGACCTGCTGTAAGATCATTACGTGCTCAGACCGACAAAAGGGAATATGCCATGGAGATGAAAAAGATAGTGGACAGGTTAGCTGAAGTTTACAATCTTGCTTACAGTTTTTTTTTCTTTTGGTGACAACTTTGACTATTGTGCTATGGTTTGCATATAATTCTCAAGCAGATGTAAGATGCTGAAATTTAAAATTTACAAGTTATGGCAATATTACAATCTTGAATTACAAGGTGTATATGTTCTCTATTAACAGTTGTCCATGGTTTCTTCTGTTCTGGCTTATGACTGCAATTTTTCCTTGGTATGGCAGCACTGAAAATCTCTGTATTAGAGAAGCAATGGTAACAGATATCCTAGTGGGGAAGAATGACAACGTGGAAGGCGTAGCCACATTTTTCGGGATGAACTTTTATGCACCATCTATTATTCTCACCACTGGAACCTTTATGAGTGGGAAGATTTGGGTCGGTAGAAAGTCTATGCCAGCTGGAAGAGCTGGCGAGTCAGCTTCACAAGGATTGACAGAGAATTTGCAGCAACTTGGATTTGAAACAGATCGCTTGAAGACTGGTACTCCGGCGCGTGTGGATCGTCGAACTATAGATTTTTCCAAATTGGAGGTTCAACATGGAGACGAAGAGGTATACTATACAGTTAAATAAGTAGCCTATCCAGGATCAATAGTGCATGGTTACATGGGTTAAAGCGATCCCGTCAGCGAGTAGCCAGTTAGACAGCGCACAAAAAAGTTTATACACTTTCTTGGCGAGATTAGTTCGAGCACACTAATTGGCAATTTATAAATATTTTTTTCACCAGTGGAACAATGTTTCATTTGTTTCTCTGGTATCACACCAAAAGGATTCATGAACCTTTTTTAATTGAAGATGCTGAACATTAATTTTCTTTTCCCAGGTAAGCTGGTTTAGTTTCGACCCGGATTTTCATATTGAGAGAGAGCAAATGTGCTGCTACCTAACTCGCACGACAGAGTTTACACACCAATTGATCAGGGATAATTTGCATGAGACCCCAACTTATGGTGGATGGGTTGAAGCAAAAGGTCCTAGGTACTGCCCTTCCATTGAAGACAAGGTAAATTCTTTTCTGTGCATATGCTTTACTCTTTTGCTTTGTATTATCTCTTTCTTAGACCCATGGGAAGTTACATTGGACATGGTTCATCTACCTTTCATTTTATTAAGCTGATTTTTCTTGATATACTTGTCAATGTTTATGACGCATTGTGGAATCTAATTGTGAGCAGGACCATGGAAACCCGGATTTACTAGATAAAAGTAATTCTAAGACAGGTTCCCGCTCCAACATGTAAACATATGCTGATAAGTCTTTATAATGAGACATAGTAGTTAACAAAATAGTTAGAGCCTCAGAGGGAAGCATGAGTATAAATATGGGAGGGAACAGATCAGTGTGGCTGTTTAGTGTTTGTGATAGAATCAAGAAGGTCTCGAAAAAGAATAGGACGAAGAATTGGGAGAGTTTAGGTTATGTAGAACAAACCCTTGGTTCCTTGGATTTTTTTTTTCCGTGGGAGAGTTTAGGCTATGTAGAGCAAGTGTACGTTGTTTCTGAAAGAGTAATAAAGCAGTAATCGTTTCTAAATCGTTCGCAGTCTTATCTTATTCCCTTGTTTCTCTCTTGGATGATGTCACAGTAGCAAATTATATATGCTAGTTTTCGGCAAACTGCTCTACGTTTTTCATCATCTTTCATTTGCAAGTCTTGAAGGTCCCTTCTGCTCTAGTGTTGACGGTGGTGTTCTTCTAATTTCTTAAACGATCTTGCATTCACTGTTTCTATGGTCGGTACAAAGATTATGTTGAACCATCTCTCTCTTAAACTACTTTTGATGAAGTTTATAAATTTTTCTTATATAAATTTACCACTCTATTTTATTTCGTTTCAGATTGTTAGGTTTAAAGATAAAGAGTCGCATCAAATATTCCTCGAACCAGAGGGCCGAGATGTTCCTGAGATCTATGTGCAGGTTGATGCATGTCTTAGTTATGATTTCTCTAACTGTTAAACGTCTCTGGTAGGGAAAAAGTGTGAAGCCTAAGGATGATAAAAGGAATCTAGGTTGTCCAGGAATTTTCTTTATGGATAGTTAGAGCAAGCCTGAAGTTTGTTACTGCTCAGAATTTGTTTGCAGTTAAACGTTTTCAGTAGATATCTTAGCTTGTTTGCTATGTATTCACTATTCAGTAACTAATTTGATACCTTAGCTTGTTTTCAAGACTAGAGAAGATATCCTAGCTTGTTTGCTAAGTATTTAGTAGCTAATTTGTGCATTGGTATATAAGTCTTTCAAGCAATTGTATATATATCCGTATGAGTGATTTGCTAGAATGTAATGTCATTGGTATCACTATCATTCTTATCGATTGGTATGTCAACAGGGATTTTCAACTGGCCTGCCGGAGAATCTCCAGCTGCCACTTCTAAGAAGTTTGCCAGGACTCGAAAATTGTGCCATGCTAAGGCCTGCCTATGCTGTTGAGTATGACTATTTGCCGGCTCATCAGTGTTCCAGGTCCCTTATGACAAAGAAAATTGAAGGTCTTTTCTTCTCTGGTCAGATCAATGGCACAACTGGTTATGAAGAGGCTGCCGCACAGGTGACTGATCTGTACGAGACTTTAATTTCCTTAATGATGGACCTTGATTCTTGATAATAGTTTTACTCGGATGATATGGAAATAAAATATTGTCATTACAATGAAAACGGCTGTGTAGACTTGGTAAGTACGTATTGTTGAACCAATCTTTGTTATTTCTTTCAAATCTAGGGTATTATATCTGGAATCAATGCTGCCAGACATTCGGATGGTAAGAAACACATTGTTCTTGAGAGGGAAAGCAGCTATATAGGTACGTTAATTGACGATTTAGTCACAAAGGACCTCAGAGAGCCATACCGCATGCTGACAAGGCAAGTTCCATTTCATTTTCTTGTTCATTAACCTAATTGTCCTCCATTCTTTTATATTTTCGAGATCACTCCTCCATTCTACTTTCTGAAGTTTGATTGGTTAAATTTTCCAATAACTCTATTGATGTAGGTGGTTCCAGTTGAACTTCTAATAAAAATGACTTTTTAACTTTTCTTGATGCTCCTCTATGGCCATGAATTGTTTAACTTCCTTTTTTCTCTGTTCACATGAACTATTTTGTGCCTGTACTCATAGTCTATAACCGTTGAAGTTCTTGATCAGTACTTATGTATGTTTGTCATTGCGGATAATCAAATATTTTTTGCTCTCAATGACAGCCGTTCAGAACATCGGCTTCTTCTTCGATCCGATAATGCGGATAGTCGACTCACGCCTCTGGGGCGTGAACTTGGATTGATAGATGATAGACGATGGAAGCTATACCAAGAGAAGCAAGCAAAAATTTCAGAAGAAAAGAAGAGACTGAAAACTGTAAAGATTTCAGGTTTTCTCCCTATTCTATTCCTCCCAGGCTCCCTGTTTTCTTAGAACAAAGTTGCGTTATTTCTCCTTGCATCCATTTTAACATGGGATAGTTCTTCGGAAAAGCTGTGTGGTATGAGAGTATCTACAGACAAGAAATTTGATAAACTTCCTGTGTTTTTCTTACTGATTGTTATAACACAGAGCTCAGTGTCTGTCTTTAAGCAAACGTATTAAGACTTGAAAAAAACTGGATTTGTTTGCATTTGATTTGCAGCTGCAAGCGGTGATTTGGCTGCTGAAGCTACTCATGTGTCTTCTCAGCCAGTCAAAGAATCAGCGACACTAGAAAGTCTACTAAAGAAACCACATGTGCACTACGACATTCTTGAGAAGCACGGCTTTGGAAACGAAACACTATCTAGAATGGAGAAACACTGTGTAGAGATCGATATAAAATATGAAGGTTTCATTCTGCGCCAACAAAACCAACTGCTGCAGGTATGTTTTATCTGCTTCATTACTCAATTAAATGCTTCTTGCCTCTTGAGATATTATGACATGAACTGAAAAATATAAAATCTTTGATAATAGATGGCCAAACAAGAACATAGACAACTTCCAGAGGATTTGGATTACTTTTCGATGACGACTCTATCCCATGAAGGGCGTGAAAAACTTTCAAAGGTGTGTATTTTTATTTTTTTTTGGTCAACAGCCTAGATACTTATACCGATTCAGTAAACCAAACCGGGGTATCGAGTTTATATAGATAAAATCTGATGGGTAGACTCGAGCACCTCGTTCTAACTTATCTGCCACTGTGTTGCGTGCGCGTGGGATATGTGTGATAGAAAAAAAAATGAATTCCTCCTTGCTCTTCGCGAACTTTTCCAAATGTACTGTAAAAGCCGGCCACTCCTTGGGTGTATACACCATCTTCACCAACTCTGAACAGTCTGTTGCAAAGGCTATCGTCGTCTTCTGATTTGCAGTCATGCAATGCATCGCCCAAATGAGCGTTTCCAATTCTACATGTAAGGGGGAGAGACTTCTTCGCAGGTTCCGTGATCCCATGATGGCACCTTCGACCCCCTCTTGAAAGTAGTGCTATCCTAAACCAGAATAGTTATCCGTTTCTTTCCATGAGCCATCAATATAGCATTTCGGTCCATCAAATTCCTCATGTTGAGCCAGTACCGTGTTAGGACCGATTAGTTGAGAAATTATATATGGTTCACTAATTTGTGCTGTTTCCCAGGTTGTAGCCTCCGTTTCCGCTATACTTAGTATCTCTTGTGGGTTTCTATCCACGTTTGAGAATACCTTATCATTCCTTGCTTTCCAAATATTCCACACTATTCAAGGGAAATTTGCGTTCTTATCCACCTTTGGAAGTCTCTAGAATAGATAATCAAAATTAGAGAAAACCGATGTCATCGGGAACACTCCCGGAGCCGATGCAATATGAGAGAGTGTCCATGTTTGTAGTGTCGATGGGCATTCAAAAAGAATATGATGAATGTGTTAAAAAGTAGTTCTGAGTAGAATAAATGTGCTTTTATATGTAGCTTATCGTCTTATGCTGTGAACAATTATAAATTTCAGGTGAGACCGCAGACAATTGGGCAGGCAAGCAGAGTGGGCGGAGTTAGTCCTGCTGACATAACAGCTCTGCTCATAACACTTGAATCGAACCGAAGAAGAAGTCAAGTGGAGAAGAGAGGGAAAATATTGGAGCATGCCTTGGCAGAATCGAATCCACACTTGGTTGAAGATAGAGATCATATGGTTAAAGAGTGAATAAGAAGTTTCTAATCGTTCAGGTTAGCATCAACTCTCTAAGATTGTGAAACCTTGAAAATGATTTGAATATGATTTTGATCTATCGATATTCAGTGTTGTAGTTGATTTTGATCTGATTTTGTGTTATTTTTTTTCTGTTTATATGGTTCAAGCTCCACAACATATCAACCTCATGGCTATAGTAAATGGAATCTATAAAGGAGATGGAGGATCATGATATACCCTTAACGTTTATTGATCCGTCATCTTCGATCTTCCTTAAAAACAGTCCTTCAAAACGTAATGTACCCAAATTCAAGATAGCAGAAAATACACAAATTATCATTAATTGACACAAAACCACATATATACAAACTTTTTACTAGGGATGGGCAAATGGTTATTCGGTTTGGTTCGGTTATTTCGGTTTTTGGTTACGTTCGGTTATGTCTTTTACTATCTATTCGGTTAGTAACATTTTTCGGTTCGATTATCATTCGGTTCGGTTCGGTATGGTTATCAAAATTAATAACCGTTTGGTAACCGAAATCTTTCGGTTATTTTCGGTTAAATTTCAAATATTTTTGGTTATTTTTGGTTATTTCGGTTACATTTCGAAATATAACCGAAATATTTTGAAATTTAAAATATTTTGAAATTTTGAAATATTTTTGAAATATTTTGAAATATTTTGAAAAATATTTCGAAATGTTTCGGTTATTTCGGTTAGTTTCAGTTATTTCGGTTATTTCGGTTATTTCGGTTATTTCGGTTAATTAGAAGAAATAAACATAATTTTTTTTTTTGATATACATGGATACCCATTGGTTATCGGTTAATAACCATTCGGTTATTATAACCAATGGATATCAAAAATAAAAACTATTCGATTATTGTGAAGTAACCATAACCTAACCGAACCATTAATTTCGGTTCAGTTCGATTCGGTTTTATTCGGTTCGGTTATTATGCCCAGGCCTACTTTTTACCTTGCACAAACTAAACAGTTCAACTGAACTAAATTATGTTCACCAATAAACTTAAAAGGGTTTGTTGTAATATTAACATGATAGGCAGATCCGACGTGGCTCGACAAACTTGCGATTTTAATTGCTAGAGAAGAGACCATTTGAAAACAAACTAGCGATTTTCAAATGGAAGCAAGGTCGCAAAATTGCCACACTTTACAGAGACATAGTAGGTGCAACCACCAAAGAGAGCTTTTATTATGATGAACATTCAAAAGATTTTAAAGACTACATAGAACACTAAGACTCAACTTATCTTAAATTAATAGTAGCTAACTATTATAAGAAATATTTTATGGTATATTTTATAAGATATTTTACAACTTATTCAACACACTTAATAGTGATATTTTACAATTTTTTCAACACATATAATAATATTTATTCCCTCCTAGCGAAAAAAAATATATATTTATTCCTCCTGTCTCCAAAAGAGAGATAGATTCCGCCTTATCCACAATCAAAAAGTCTGTGTCGTTTTCCTCACTAGCAGAAAGCACTTTTGTTAAAAGTCTGTAAGAACCTAGTTTATCAGCAAACCCAAGCATAACACCATAATTAACCTTCGAGACAACACAATATCTTAAATGGAAGAAAACTAAAACCTACACAAGGATTGGTGAATCCAAATTGATTAGTGTACAATATGCCATCCATAAAAGGCACCGTAACTAACTTCCAACACAACAAAGTATACAAGGGGGAATCTAAACCCAAAATAGTAATGGGCAAACCTAAACATAACGCTGTAATTACCTATTGAAATGACATATTATCTTAGATAAGAAAATGCTAAGCTTTACTCAAGTACCGGCGAACCCTAAATAGTAATCGGCAGACCCAAATATAACACCGTAACTACTTACCGAGATGACACAATAACTTATATGAGAGAACAAAAACTCTAGTCAAGGAGTGGCAAACCAAAACTAGTTAGTGTACCGTATGACATCCATAATAAAACATGTTGGAGATAAATAATTTATCATGGAGAAGACGTGATGCAACATGTAGTAGATTAGTCTTTGACTACGAGGGTAAGTGGCCGAACCATAAGACATGTAATGATATGTTATATGTGGCCATTTTTTTCCAAAACCATTGGTTCGAATCGACATTGCCATTGGAAAGCTGGATATTAGCAACAAAAGAAGCACTCGGGTATCTGTACGAGTTCCGACCCAACATCTGAGATTCGACCTGACGATGCAAGATCCGACCGACACGTGGATATGCGATCCATATTACTTCCCGAGACATGTATACTCTATAATAAACCCTTCCCTCCACGAAGAAAGGGGACATACACTTTTTCATAAAAAAACACACAATATTCCATATTTCTAAAACGGCTCTCAAGCGAAATACCTAAGATATTTTTAGCTTCTTCTGTGGAATTCCCAAAGATCCCTCCGATCACTTCTCTGATCACTGTTTACCAGCCATTTTCCTATTCTCTCTTTCTTTATCAGAAATAGCCCACCAAATTCAACATATTCTCTATCGATCCAATCTTCCTTTGGGCTCAAGGTCACTTAACTCAATTTCTCCCGTTTTTCGACTCTTTTTCGGACTCGACTCCCAAAAATTGTGATCTTTTACTCTTTTGTTTACTGATTTGAGCGTCAGAGGATCCTCAGAAAAAATCACACCGTCGTGTTATCTTTTGTAGACGATCTGCTTCTCCAGATGATGAAAAAACTCTGAAACGAAAACATATATGAGGAGAAATCTAAACCCTAAACATGAATTACCTACCGAAAGGACACAATACGTACATACCGAGATCAGAGCCGTGCCTAGAGGTTTTAAGGCCGTAGGCAAAATTAAAAAGGTAGTTTATTTATCATTTATGACAAATATAATATGAAAAATGTAGATTAATGTTTAAATATATATAAAAATATAATGCAAAACTTTTAGAAAAATAATTTATAAAATAAAATTTTGATAAAAATATTACAAAACAATAGAAATTATTACCTCATAGATATGAAAATTTTAATATAAAACTGTAATATTATTTATATAAAATTAATGTATTTTTAAATTAGAAAATAAAAAGTGTAAACAAAAAAAACTAACAAAACTAACAATGAAGTTGGTTAAAAAACGAAAAATCAATGTAGTGAAAACAATGTATTTACCAAAAAAACCACATAAATATAATTATAAATATGACTTTCTAAAAATTTTACACGTAGGCGAATGTTTCTTTTTTTCCTAAATAGGCACGGCTATGCCAAGATGGCATGGAGAAATCTAAACCATAAATTGTAATGGATAATCCAAACATAATGCCGTAACTACCTAACAAGATGATAATTTTTAATCAAGAAAACGTTTAACCCTATTCAATGATTAAGGAACCCAAAGTCATAGCCATTATCAAACATGTAACAATTCATGTAATAACATTTTCATATAATAATTTCTCTTACCAAATATTTCTGAATTGTTTTAGGTTTTCATAAAATTTCATTAGTTTTAGAAATTCTTATAAGTTTATAAGTATTTCGATGTGTTTACCCTGTAAAAACATTGTTTATCTTCCTTATTTGAGTTGTCAATTTATTTCATATATAATCCTAAATCATTACCTCTAAAACCTAATCGTTACATACTAAGCCCTAATTACTGTTGTTTTAAAACCTCCTTAGTGTTAAGTCTGGTGTTTGGACATCTAGATCACTGTACAACACAAGACAATGGAATTAAAGACACGACGTTAAAATAGAAGTATGACGTGGCAAAAGATCATTGGGTCAAGAGCACAAGATATACAATGGAAAAGAGAATCTCAATATCGACAAAAAGGAAGATTTGGAGATATCCTCAAGATTGGAAAATAATATACTCTCAACTAGATGAGTTGGAGAATATAAAGAAGCGGAGGTGCCGCTAGGTCATTATCGAAACACAAAGACGTCGCGGGAAACGTGCTCAAGAATATTTTGGTGAGAACAGAGAGTTCTTGTGAGAATATATAGTTCTTGTATTGAGTGAGTGAATAACGAGTAGGTACAGCAGGTGTTGTGCGCCAGATTGGGTAGATTAGGAATTGGTCAGTGACGAATCAATATTAACTGCGTGTAAATCTGATTAAACATCTTGTAAAAAGAGTGTTTAAGCGATTTCTAATAAAGCAAAAAGAGTTTTTGCAGAATCCCATCTTTTGTGCCTATCGATACGTTCCAGGTTTTACAATTGGTATCAGAGCGGGACACCTAGCCGAAGGAGTACGCTTCGAACACATGTGAGATCCTGAGAAGAACATGGAGACATCGATATCCGTTCGTAGAACTCTTATGCTCGATGAGAGCAATTTTGGTCACTGGAAGGTGCGTATGAAGCAGAAAATCAGGGAGATAGATGAAGACGCTTGGACCGCTGTGGGATCTGGTTGGGAAGAACCATTTATCCTTGATACTAAGGGAGAAAAACGACCTCAGCTCACAGATAAATGGACAGAGGCTGAAAATGAAGTTTCGAAGTTTAACTCGAAGGCTATCAGCGAAATTTTCACTGCGATTGATGCAGAGAAGTTTAAAATGGTTCAGGGATTTAATGCGGCTAAGGATGCTTGGGAGGTCCTTGTAAACTTCTATGAAGGAACGTCAAGTGTGAAGAGGACAAGATTGAATCACTTAGCGTCTCAGTTTGAAAATCTTCGAATGGGAAGTGATGAATCCATCTCAAGCTTTGGATCCAAACTCAACTCTATAACGAATGAAGCATCGGTGCTTGGAAAAACCTATAAGGATAAGAAGCTGGTCAAAAAGATGTTGAGATGTCTACCTCCAAAGTATGAAGCTCAAAAGGTTGTTCTAAAGATGGCTATGAACACCGATGACATGAAATTTTCTCAGTTGCTGGGAATGTTGAAAGCTGAGGAGATGGAGGCAGCTGCACATCAACCTATGATTGTCAAAGATTTAGCATTTGTTGCAGATCAGAATACTGACAGAATTCAGAAGCTCAAATAAAATTTGAATCACAAATTTGAGGAAAGCATGGGTTCGATGGCAATAAACTTCAAAAGGCACTTAGGAGAATTGAAAAATGTCAGACTATGTCTACTTCGAGGCCTCAAGGTAATGATGTTGAAAGAAATTCCAGTAGAGCAACAAGGGTTGAGACTGGAAAACAAACTAGAAGACATGATATACGATGTCATGAATGTGAAGGGTACATACACTTCAAATCTGAGTGTCCTCTAGCCAAGTGTAAGGAGTTGAGGTGCCATGAATGCAAGGGATTTGGACATATGAAGTCGGAGTGCCCTAGCCTGCAAAAACGGAATGATAGATCGCTGTTGAGTTTCAGTGACACAAAATCAGATGTGAGTGAAGATGAAGGTGATCTACTGAACTTTGTGGCACTCGTTGGGAAAAAAGTTGATACAAAATCAGATGCAGATTATGAATCAGATGAAGACGGTGAAGTTGATGCAAATGTTGAGTATCGGTTGCTATATGATAACTGGGTTAAGTTGAGCTATGAGAAACTGCAGTTACTGAAAGACAAAGCGATTTTGGAAGCAAAAGTCAATATTCTTGAGCTTGAAAGCAAACCAACCAGGGAGAGTTTCGATGGTAGTATATCAAATGCATCAGTTGTGTTACACACGATGTCGTCTATGTCACACGCCGACTTAGAATCGAATCAAAAGGAGATAAAACAGTAAATTACTGTTGGCCTCAAGGAGTTAGATAATTCTGAAAAGAAAGACGAGTCAGACAAGGAGAAAGCTGAAGTGTTGAAGGATGATGCAGCTGATGTTGAGGTTTCCGATGAAGTTGAGAATAAAGAAAAGTCAGAAATGGAGAGCTTACGGGTTTTGGAATTGGAAGTCAAAATGGTTAAGATGCATGAATTGCTTGCTCAAGAGAAAGAAAAGAGCAGAAATCTTGAACATGATTTGTCTGAGAATTACAAGAAAACCAAAATGTTGAACAAGGGAACTGACAAGTTAGATCACTTGCTGACAATGGGAAAAACAGACAAGCAGAATCGGGGAATGGGCTTTAATGGTTGTGATCATCCAAGTCAGAGTTATGTTGAACCAAGTTATAAAAACATGAATAACTTTGTTCGAGGTAAACACGATAGGGAAAAGAAAGGTAAAAACATCCAGGTGGAAATGAGAAAGATCGATATTCCAAAAAACCAAAGGATGACACCAAAGAGAGAAGTCATCAAGCCAAGAAAAGCTTGTTATTTTTGCGAGAAAAGTGAGCATATTAAGAGGAACTGTTTTGAGCTAAAGAAGAAAATCAGGGAGGCTTGGAGAAACAACAACTGCCACATCGAGAGAAGATGCTATGGGAAGGTGTGAATAGCTAAGAAGAATTTGTATTTCAGACAATCAGCTGCGAACAATATAATCTTGATGCAAAGAACACAAGCAGCTGAAACTGGAAAAACTGCAGACGTATGTGTTGCACAAGAAGAGTTTGTGTGCAATCTGGTTCTTACAGAGAATGATGAAACTCACGAGGAAGTCGTTGAAACCAGAGAAGAAGAGGTCATCATCAACAATGTTGCTTTCACCCCTACAACAGCTCAAAACAACATACCTTGGTATTTCGACAGCAGATACTCTAGGCATATGACTGGAAATCAGAAGATCTCGAATAATGTATTTGATGACAAGATTTGTGCTACGCTGGAAGAAGTGACACATGAAGGAGTTGTGTTACACAAGCAAGCCCCATAAATTTCTATGAGAAGAGACGATGAAATAAAGGATGAACATGCCCTTGGGAAAGATGACAGAAGGAGCACTTCAGGTGGATGTTTCCTTCTCGGTAACAACATGATTTTTGGCCACAATGAGAAGCAAAATTGTGTCACGCTCTCAACGGCTGAAGCTGAGTATGTTGCTCTCGGAAGTTGTTGCACACAACTGATGTGGATGCAACACATGCGGGATGATTATGGTATGACTTATGAACCTTTGTTACTACATTGTGACAACATGAGTGCGATACATATATCCAAGAACCATGTACAACATTCATGGACGAAACATGTTGACATACGACATCATTTTGTCAAAGAATTGGTTGAGGAAAAACGTGTTGAAATTGTGCATATCGCCTCAGAGAAACAACTTGCTGATATGTTTATTAAACCACTTGATTTTAATACATTAATTTATTTGCGAAAAGCTATTGGTTAATGTGAATGTTAGCAGGTTCTGGCTTGGGAGGGGGTCATATTGATGCTATGATCTAGTGTCACGGTTTGTGCTTTTAATCTCTATGTATAGATCACCTCCCAAAACCTCTCACTGGCATACTGGAAGAAGGAAATAGCTGCTTTCCATGCTTTTAAGAGGTCAGACTTCTTTGTGAGTTTAGACAAGAGTAATAACTGAGTCAATGGACTGCAGAGGAAAGAAAAAGAAGAATAAAAAAGGGGGAAATGTGTTATAAAGATTGTTCCATTGATCGAGAACCAGATCATGAATGAACTCTCGATGATGTGAACACTTGATTAAGTTGTGAGACAAATCGAAAGGCCTGATGAGAAAGACACTCGAGGGATCACAGTCTCACAAGATCAAACAGTGTCGCATAGATTGTCCCTTGAATCAAGCACTATATCATTTTTGGACTCTCGATGATGTGAACACCTGATCGTATGTTGTTTGAGTTATGTGTACATTCATTCGATCACTGTCTGGATCAGGCAAGAGATCAGAAAGTAGTACCGAGAATGTGTATACGGGTCAAGTAGTAGACCTTATTTGGACTGAGGTAGATCGTTCTTTGTACTCTTTCTGAATATCTCTTGAAGGGAAAAGGTTGAGAAACAAGTTCCTCTAGGCTCAGTTATCCTTGTCTGGAGAAGTACCTCTGAAGTTATGGCAATGCGTAGACTGCCTTCATCTGTTGTGTTAGTGAGTTGATCACTTTCTTAAATTCCACATGCACTGACACTGAACTGGCCCTCTTGTGATCCTAGTACCAGGACATATCAGGTTAGAGATTCTCACTTTAATCTGACTTAATTAAATCCAATAAGTGGTTTTTGAGACTCTATGTTTCAGTTTCAACTATGGGGTACTCACCAGTTCTCTGAACAAACTGCATGAGCATGTTTTCCGTGTTCGTGTCAATTCTAAATGTGGTGCTTCATTTTGACATGGATGGTCTGGTTGTGTTACACAAGTAATCGTGTGTGTCACTAGTTTGCAATAATGGTGTGGTTCGAGCTGTTTAAGTTTGAGCAGGTTCATGGTTAGGCTTCCTGCGTCGAGTATATAGACTGCATTGTGACTTTTCGTGTGCTGCTACTTCCGCTGCCACTGAAATAGAATCCTGAATCACCCCTGATACCACATAACCGATTTGATGATAACATTAATGCGGAAACGTCTTTGAGGTAAGTAAATTCTACCTTGTGTGCATCTCTGTGTGGTTATTGGTTTTTGTCTAAGAGTGTACTCAAGCAGGAGGAGAATACAACATATTTAGGAAGTTTGAAGTGTTTTTAGTTTTTGAAACTAGGAAAACTAGCAGACAAGGGGAGTAGTTAGTACGGTTGTTCTGTTCTTCTATGTTTTTGGATTACCCCTGGTAATTACATTTTCGGTGTTAATAGGTCTGCTTGTGTGTGTAGTGAAGACCTTGTTTTTAAATGAGGAATAAATCTAGCGCGTTATGGGTATTTGGCGTTGGATATTACTTAGTGTGGATGTGTATTTGTGTATTGATTACATGTTGCTTGGAAATACACACTCACACAAAGGGGGGGGGGGGGAGATTGTTAAGTCTGGTGTTTGGACAGTTGGGTCACTGTGCAACACAAGACATTGGAATTAAAGACACGGCGTTAAAATAGAAGCATGATGTGGCAAAAGATCATTGGGTCAAAAGACACAAGATATACAATGGAAAAGAGAATCTCAATATCGACTAAAAGGAAGATGTGGAGATATCCTCAAGATTGGAAAATATTATATTATCAACTAGATAAGTTGGAGAATATAAGGAAGCAGAGGTGTCGCTAGGTCATTATCGAAACACCAAGACGTTGCAGGGAACGTGCTCAAGAAAATTTTGGTGAGAACATAGAGTTCTTGTGAGAACAGAGAGTTCTTGTGAGAACAGAGAGTTCTTGTGAGAACAGAGAGTTCTTGTGAGAACAGAGAGTTCTTGTGAGAACAGAGAGTTCTTGTATTGGGTAAGTGAATAACGAGTGGGTACAACAGGTGATGTGCGCCAGATTGGGTAGATTAGGAATTGGTCAGTGACAAATCAAGATTGGCTACATGTAAATCTGATTAAACATCTTGTAAAAAGAGTGTTTAAGCGATTTCTAATAAAGCAAAAAGAGTTTTTTTGCAGAATCCCATCTTTGTGCTTATCGATACGTGTTCCAGGTTTTACATTTAGTTCATAATCTTAAATCATAAGATGTCAAAAATAAAATTCTTAAATATTAATATGTGTATTCTCATGGAATCGTTTTCGCAGGAGACACAATTTTAGTTATAAAAGATACTGGTTTCAATTGATTTTTTTGAAGTTCAAAAGCATGATGTAGAATAAATAATGATCAGATTACCCCAAAAAAATAGCTGTTGTTTGGGATAAATATGGTCCTTTTACGTAGACGACTTACGTGATGCCACATGTTGTTCATGGCTTTTTTGTAGATACGACCCCATGGGTCAAACTGGGCCTTGCTTGAGCACCCCATGCTTTTTGCACCGGACCTTGGAACCTACGGAAGCAAGAGACCCAGCTAGGGCCACCTGTCTCAAGACTCTCCGTATCTGACAGTGCATACCACACTGTCAGTGATGCGGACATCCAACCAACATTGAACCATATAGCTAAGGAGGTGTTCCATGTTCTAGAAAAATCTTTTCTATGCCTAAAAACAAGAAACAATAGAGATGAGTTCAAAGAAATCAAAACGAAACCACCAGATTCACTCAAATGAAGGACTAGTCTTGAACAACCTCTCAACAGGCAAGAACCATGGATACTCAAGGAGTACCATCCCAAACAAGCCCACAAACCTACAATCATTCAAATGGCCCGATAAGAACATATGTGCATCTCAAAAAGGAGGAGTTACAAAAGGCGGTAACTAGGCGATAGTAGGAGTCACATCCACGTGAAAGGCAAAGGTGGAACAGAAAAACCGCAAAGAAGAAGGAACGGCGAGAGCATTAACCATAGTAGGAACATAAGACTTCAATACGACTTTCAGAAGGAACCTTGGAGTTAGGAAGGAAGAATTTGGTATGAATTCTAATGAGGTGGGAGAATATAATAACCCGATAGAGAGAAGAAAGTTCGAGGAAAATGAAGTTCGAAGAATCGACTGAGGGAAGGTGGAATCCTCAAAGTAAGGCCAAAAGAAAAACATTGGTCGAGTCAGAATTGGTTTAGCTCAAGCCAATTCGGGTAACCTCAACTATGGAACATATTTGGCCAGAATCGCCGGCGGAAGAGATGAAGAAAATCGAAGTTGTCAAAACAACTGAGTGATGAATGTTTTGACAAGGAGAGACCAAAACAAGGCGGATTTAAGATTACCCGAGCCGAATAGGAGTTAGCCGTATAAGACTCATTTTAGCCGAGAAGAGGTCAGTTTTAGCCGAAGAAAGTAGAAGAATCACCAAGTGATAGAAAATCACTTGGGTAAGCAAGAAGAGGGAAATATAAGTAGATTGATCGAAACTAAAGGAGAAAATCCTGAAGAAATAAGAAGCTATTCCATTAAGACCGAAGTAGCCGAGAGATAGAAAACAAGTATCAAATGGAATCCGACGAAGGCAAAACGAAAAGAAATCTTGCCGAAGGAAGTCAACAAGTAGGAGATGGAGAAAAGACAATGTGAAGCAGCCAAAGCAAGAAGGTTAAGGAAGGAGCTACTTAGCCGAGGATGGTCAAGAGAAGCACGGGGGAAACCGACCACGGGGAAATGGACGGATGACTCGCAAATCAACATTGGGAAAATGTCTGACCGGAGCATCACCGTGGAAGGGGAAGAATCACCGGAGAAGAGATGAATGGCGGAGGATTGGACAGGTGGAACGACATCGGCCGTTGGATCCGGCCGACAACACGTCGGAAAATCCGGAAAAGTGAAGGAGGCGCGTGGCGCGCCGAGAGAATTTCACGTCGGAGTTGTCGCCCATCATGGAGGCACCGTTGACACTTGGACCACTCCGACTTCGAAACGGACGAGTGTCTCGACTCGAAGGGGTATTTATAAGCTAAAACTTGACCCGCAAGTTTTTTGAGACTTGCCGGTTAAGTCTTACGACTCTTGCCGTGCAAGTTTAAACGAAGAAATGGCCGACCTATGAACTATTATGACAGGCCTAGGCATAGGAAGCTATGGGATAGCTGAGGAATTGACTTGATAACCCAGACTAATCGAACGACACACGTGAAAGCTGTCGGTTTAGTGCACGACAAGATAGGACTTTGCGCAGACCTACGGGTAGGGACTAGTGTAGCTTGGCGACACATCGAACAAAGGAGGATCTGATCAGAAGGAAGTGTGGGGCAGAAGACTCGTCAGAGATTGCGTCGAAAGATAAGGCATGTGCCGGAACACATGTCGTGCCTCGGAAGCTCCGGATGACAAGTGTTTGTAACAAAAAATGACTCCCTTTGGCTATAAATAGGATCCTTAGAACCTTGGTAAGTTCATTGCTAAAAAAAAACATAAAAAATCATAGAGAGAAGCAAGAGATATTGAGTTAGAGAGAGAGAGAGAGTAATCGGGAGAGATTTTCTCTGCTTAGATCATGTGAATTTAAACCGACAAGAATTCTTAGCTAGGAGCGAGGAGATCCAAGAGCTAGAAGTCTTTCCCTTCGGTCTAAAATCTCAAGGTGAGTTCCGGTAACATAGGTATATGCTTATTGTTCTTGCAAGTTTTGGTGGGAGTAAACCAAGCGAGTTTACTCCGCCGAACGTGTGTGGTTTTATAAGTTAATTAGGGGAATGTGGTTAATTTATGTTGGGACATAGAAATTACTAGGTGGTGAATCTATGATTTAAACTTATGTGTTAGTTGGCTTGCATGCATGATGCGAGGGGCCTACGCACGACAAAGACAACAAAAATAACACGCGGGTAAGTAAGGTGATATGGGGGGGGGGGGGGGGGAATCTCTTGTGTGACGGGGATCTACATGAGGTGAACCAGGATAAGGAATAATCCTTTGTATGTTTGTTTGTTGTTTGGAGATATGTGTGGCAGGTAGCTACGTAACTTAATAGTGTGGAGAATTATACAATCCAAGGAAGGTTGTATTACGGTAAAGTCTACAAACCGGTTGTAGTTTATATAGTTTGGTTAGGGATGTAGTCATCACCGCCAGCGTTGATCTCAGAAGGATACTTGGATCACCCCCATGGCCGAGAATTGCACGACGGTGCAACCGATTCAAATTCAGAAAAGACTAGGGTCGTAGGTGACATTAAGTACACGATCCTCTATGGTGAATGGATGGCGTTGGTCATGGTAGGGCATGTAGACGACACGTCTAGTGGCGCTCTAGGTTATTAGTTTGGGTGATAGAAAGGTGTAGCATACGTGTTTGTGTGTAGTTGATTGCTAAATGGACTTAGCATGTTTGTAAAGATAGAGTACGACGCCTAAAATGGGTTAGTGTGTACTGTTTGAATGTTTTAGCTTCCGCTTGTGCTTACTTGTGATGAGTAGGGTGATAGATTGCTTTCTAGATAAGGATTTTGCTTGCTTGTTGAATGCGTAGTTTAAGTGCCGATTACTTGGTTTGCTTGTGTGATGATTCCTTGTAGAATTTAGGCTTCGGCTATCTGACAATGAGAATTGTGGGTGACTAACATGATGTAGGGGGTCCTGAGCTCACTGAGTATTCATTAGGAATGCTCACGATAATTTTTTGTCTCGCATGTAATCTTATTGGGAAGCTAGAGGGAAGGCATCATACACTAGGCCAGCCAGAGTAGATAGCACAGTGTTTTTGTAAGAATCTTTATGTATTTTATACAATTTTATGGAAAAGATGCATCGTGTTTTGTAATGGATTTTGAAGTTTAATGAAGATGTATTTTTAGGCATAAAACCTTGATTCTTAAGATACTAGACCTAGTCCAGGTCGGAACAACCCTCAACAAGAAGAACGAGTTGAAAAACCTTAGGTGTTAAGGCGAGGGAAAAAAGGAAAGTCGATCTCCGGGTCGGTATGGCTAGCGAGGTGATATGGGTTGCCTTTGGCCGGTCTGTCTCGATGATCGTCTCCCCCTTCCGTAACACACCCGACTCGTTTCTCAAAGGAATTTAGAGGGCGAATCGGTGGTGTTACAAACGTTGGTATCAGAGCATGGTTTATGATCATGCTCACGGGAACAAGTTTTCAAATATTTTTTGACTCAAAAAGAGTCGCATAAAACAACACTAGGAATCTGGAAGTCCGATGCCATTAGGATAAAGGGGATTTGGGGAAATCATAGGACTTACCTTATTTGATGAGTAGTGCAAGATGTTGAGGAGATCGGAAAGGTATGAGGGAGATCCGTAGTGGACACCTGGTTCAGAATGAACACATGTAACCCGTTACCCAACAACGTTCTATGGATCGAGAGGATCCAATTCATGGGATAACTCATCGAGTGACACAAGTTTAAACTCATTGACGGAGATCTATATTTTCGATCCAGACACATCGTTTAAATTCGATCCGGAGATAGAAGTAGATCTGGCTTACATCGAGGCAGTCCTACCGGATATGAACTTGTTGGACGGGCTAGACTTGGATATGGATATGGAATCCATACCACAAGCATCACAAGAAGAGGAATGAATGGAGATGGCACAACCATTTGTGGGATATACCCCGGTACCAACGGCATATTCAGACATGAAGATATGGGAGCCACAAGCGTCAATAAGGGAGGAAGTGTCGTCCGACGACATAATGAAGACAAGCGGTTCGAGCATGTCAATAATGACGTAATCAAGTATGTCCCAGTAGTGGATCAGAAGAGTTGACGCTGATTCGCATGTCGTACGTCTACTCAATGGAATGTAACCATCAGTATGCACCACAAGAATCGTGGACAGTTCAGGAGGATGTTCTGGAGCCGAGAGTTAGATGCGTGGAGCCAGGAAGATTAGGATAATGCACAAGTGTTTTAGTGAATGGAAATTCGGGAAGACGAGTCCGTGTCACTTTTAAAATAGAAGCTTGAAAATGTAAGTAGAGTACGTAAATAAAAGTAATCTTGTGTGAAGCATGGATAGTTATATTATATACTTCAAATATTGAGCATGGTTATCACCATTTTAAGTATGTCGGGAAGAAAATTACCGAGAAGGCATAGGTAAAATTGAGAGTCTTTAGGTTTGCGATTAGGGAATTATAAAACCATAGAATGAAATAAAAAGTCTCTTAGGAAAGCCACATAGGAATCAGGTTAGGCTAACTATATATAGCCGGGAAGAGAAATGTGCCAAGATCAAGAAGTGATTTAGGTGTTTTACCACGTTGTCAATTAATTAACTAAAGTGCACATTAGTGCAATCATAACAGTATGTCAATGTAATACTTTAGGATCGTATCCAAAGAGACCAAGGTTACAGTACGATTCTCACAAGATGAAATTAAGCTAAGAAGATAATAAGGTTTGATTTGCAAGGTAATGAAAATAACTAAAAGCGGTGTAAATTCAATAAGAGAAAAACGTTAGGTCGAAGGTTTCTTCGGGGGAATCCAGAGATCATGAATCAAACAACTATTCAGGAAACGATTAAGCACAAGTTTCAAACTCAAACATAAATATTTAACCAATCCACTTTTGTGGCATTGATTACTAAATCTAGCAACCTAAAATCCTAACTTCCGTTGAACATAGAGTTCTAGACCAGCATTAACGAATATGTTCAATATGTTCACGAATCGCCTTAACATCAACTTCCGTTGGCTAAGGAAAATTCGCTCGCTTATGTTCTTTCTAGCAACCTACGACACTTCCGTGGTATAGATTAAACCCTAGATCATAGACTAAGTGATCAATTCAGCTTAAGCAATAAACACAAAAATAAGCGAAAACCTCAAAAGATAAATCCCTAAATCGATAAAATACTCAAAAGAAACACCAAAACATTTGTAAAAAAACAGTAAAAACCAAGTATATCAATTCTCACAGACTTAGCTTTTTGCTTGTCCTCAAGCAAACATAAAACTAAGGAAGAAGAAAAAGTTTGAAAAAGCACGGAGACTCACATTTCCTCTAGAATTTTGTAATGACCATTACTTTAGTAATCCACGTATTGCCAATCTAGCTCCAGATCGAACCACCATGTACTTCTCTGCTAGCATTCGCAGCCTCTCAGATTCAACTCATTATTTCACAGAATAATCCAAAGCTATCATTGATGGGTCTCATCAAGGATCATACTGCCAAGAACCTTCTAGACTCTTTCCCTTTCGATATCGTGATGAGACAACAACAAAACCTTTGGTACTTTTTCCCTCCCCCACACTTATTATTTTCTCATTTTCTTTCCGTAGGGTCAATGGCCGTTGGAACGCGAGTATCGATGGTTTTTGTCACCGAATCCCCGGTTCATTTTAGTGCACCCTTTTATTCTAAAGTGTAGGCGAATAGTGGTATCTCTGGAAATTTTTCTAACATCGCTTCCAACCTTATTGTGATCATTTATTTCGAAGTAAAATAATGGGATCGATGGAAAATTTCCTAGCCCTTTACTCGAAAGAAAATCATTTCATCTTTTCTTCCTTTTATTTTAAATATGGGAGAGGAGTACCATACTTTCACACATGTCGTCTTGTCAGATACGAATGAGGAGTCAAGATCTGAGGACACCAATCATGATGATGACGTAAAAGGAGGAGCTCAGAAATTAGCTCAAGCTTTTTGAATTTTTCTGGAAACATGGATGCGTCTGATTAACTGGTCAGCCTTTAGATTTTTCATTAGTCTGGTCTGAAACTAGCTCTGCAACAATGGTCACTTAGATGCAAATCACATAAAAATTCAAAGGTCGTGATCATAATCTCCAACAAGTTTTGATTCAATAAAACAAAATGACTCAAAGCAAACATCAAAATGACACAAAAGGAAAAACAAAAGACCCTTCCCCAGACTTACGGTGTGAAAATAAACCAAGAAGATGGTAAAACAGACTCAAAGAAAGAAAATCAAGAAAAAGTCAAAGTTGACTTACCTGGGTCGGTATCGGTCGATGCAAGATATGCATCGATCGATTTTTGTTTCTCTAGACGCCCTGCATCGATCGATGCGTACACTGCATCGATCGATGCGTACACTGCATCGATCGATTTTCGATTTTCTGGACCCTTGGCATCGATCGATGCGTACACTGCATCGATCGATTTCCGATTCTCTGGACTCTTGGCATCGATCGATACCCATGTGGTATCGATCGATTTTGTTCTGTTTTTTTTTATTTTTATTATTACCAGAGACACTTAGACTCAAAACTAAAAATTATAAAATGTTAGTGAAAGCAAAAACAAAGGAAAAGATAAGATATGTACACTTACCGGTGGGTTGCCTCCCACCAAGCACTTGTTTATAGTCGTTAGCTTGACTTCGGTCTCAGATGTTAATCATGAGAATGAAAGTGTTCAACATGGCATGCAACTATCCATGGCAAAGAAACAAAACTTACATCAAGGAAGTTTACTACGAATGTAGCATATATCTTGGAATTTCCCTTGATGGTGAGATTCTCATGAGGATCAAATGCACTTGATGGAAAAATAAAGTCAACTTTAGGTTTAAACGAGTTTATCATAAAATAGTCAACTTCGTCTCCATCAATCATGTTAAACACAATATTCTCCTTCCTAGATTCCATCTCAACCTTAGGGTCATATATCTTATTCAAGATCTTATCTACATCAAGCACATCCCCAAGGTAAGATTTTTCAAGAAGAGATCTAGATTCCTCAGACATTGAAAACTTAAACTCGAGATCATAAACATTCAAAGCACATAGATAATTAATATCAAAACATACTTCATGATAATCTCTAGCAAGCTTTTCTACTCTTAAGGTATCTAGTCTTTGAGACTCAAATATTAAATCATAGCATTCATCAATGAGCATGGGAGTATGCGAACTAGAAGCTACATCTTCAATGCAAGGCAAATGACTATCCTCATAATCATATATTTCAAAGGCTGAGTCAAAAATACCTTCTAGTTGGCATGGTGGAACCCAATAAATTACCTCTCTAAGTGCATGAGCTACCATTATCTCAGACATTGTGAGCTCCCTTCCCTCAAGTGCTGCCCGATGTGACATGAGGTTCAAACGAATCATAGCAGCTAGGTCACTCCTTTTCACCGTTGGGTTCTCTTCATGATGCTTATCCAACTCCACTTTTTGTTATGGTGTGAGTACACTTTCATCAAATGGTGGCTCCACGTATGGCTCATCTTGAATGTATTCATCAAATGTGGCATCCTTTTCTTGTGGCCAATCATTGTAGTCCATGGCCATCAACTATAAGAAACAAAAAGGAAGAAAATAAAAAGTTAGTAAATCTTAGACTAAATTTTAAATTCAGAATTGTAGGTAACGCTATTGGTGCCCGGCAACAGTGCCAAATTGATTTAAGTGTTTTACCACGTAGTCAATTAATTTACTAAAGTGCACACTTGATATATCATGGTTTTTACCATATTTAAGCCATGATATAAGTCCTTTTTATAGAGTCTTTATAGTATATTGGAGTCTTTTAGAGTCTTTTACAGGTCATAGCACGTTGGGAACATTTATTGGAGATATTGGAGCTTTCTGGAGCATTTGGACCACATCAGAAGTTCGTGTTGCTAAGAACCCGATATGAAACCTTGGTATCGATCGATACTGGCTAGTATCGATCGATACACATCGCAGCAAGACACGACCCGCGAGTTTTCCAAGACTTGAAGAATTGCAAAAGTGCCCAGAAGTCTTTAATAATTACAAGAAACCCCAATTTGTGTTTTAGGTTATTTATAGGGATTTTACAGCCACTTTTATGGCTATGCTTTTTATGATTTATTTTACTTTGGTTTGATAGAGACAAGTCTGAATCTCCCTTCGTCCGAGATCAGATCTCAAAACCTCTTGTTACTCATATTTTCTATTGATGATTTATTCAGTTATGTTGATTGTTTCATTCTCCATGTCTGAGTATATCCACTTTAGGTTTAGGGTTTTCTCATAAGGGTTTTCTCTGAATGCTAGGTTGATTAGTTTATTAGGATTCACCATCTGAATTAGTTCTTCGCCTTAGGTTGTTCTCAAAGATAATTCTAGGTTGACGAATCTGGAACTTAGATCTTAGGATAATTGATTAGGCACGACAGTGCGATTAATTACCTGATAGAACCTTAGGTGAGCAAATTGATTATTCGCAAAGAGATTTGGTTTAATTGATTTGTGAACATATCAACCCTGATATTAAAGCTGATTTAGACTTTAGGATTCACAAAGAGATTTGGAATTCCTAGGATTTAGATTTAGATAATTCTCGCAACGACAGTTGGTTAATTATACCTTAATAATTTGAGTTCAAGAACTGCGCTAAACCTGAATCCTGTTAGTTGGTTTATCTGCATTCATCGATTTCCTGAGAAATACCATGAGCCTATCTTTCTCATCGAATCACAACTCGTTTACTGCTTACTTCTTTTTGTTTAATCTGGACCTTGATTCGATTCTATTTAATCTATTGTGTGATTTATCTGAGTTCTTGTGTTCGACCCCTGATATACTGCAGCAACTGCTTTAGTATTGTTTAGGGTATTAATTTGAGCATATCAAATTTGGCGCCGTTGCCGGGGACTCAATTCGCCATTAGATTTTAGTTGAGAATTTCGACTAAGTTCGTCGGTATCGATCGATACTCTGTAGTAAAGGTCGATACTCGTCGTCTTCTTTTGTTGATATCGATCGACACCACTTGGTATCGATCTATACTCAACATATTTTTTTTGGTTACTTACGTGCCTTGTCTAGTGTTTTGTTTTCAGGTGTATGCCTGTTCGTGAAACCTGAAGCAACAAGAGCACTCGGCTAGTTGAACTGTCACTGGAACAGCTAGCGCTTGTGGAACGTACAAACAGAAAGACCAAGCAAACATCAGGGATGAACAACCCAGCGGTATTAAGAGCTGATGAAGCTGGAGTCTTGAGAGACCAAGAGGGTCATGTGTGCAATGAGGGAGGGCAGCGACTTGATGAAGCTGAAAACGTCATTATCCCTGCTGCTGTTATTGGGATTGTCGCGCCAGCTGGGCGCGCCAACGTTAGGAATGCTGCAGGTGATCGAGTTAGGACACTTGGCGAGCACAACAGACCTTATCAGTTCTATGCCAATCGATCTGCGATTCGCATCCCAACTTTTCAGAGGAACGACTTCGAGCTGAAGCCTGCGTACTATGCTCTCGTGAGTCAGAGTCCTTTCCATGGCCTACCTCATGAGCATACCATGGATCATATAAAAAGATTCGAGGATTTGGCCACTGGTATGAAGTACAATGGAGTGCCCAATGAGTTCCTATTCTGCAAACTTTTCCCATACTCTCTTGGTGGGGATGCTGCTTATTGGCTGAAGCAGTTGGCTCCTGGTTCGCTAACTACATGGGATGAGACGAAGAATGCATTCCTATGCAATTTATATGATGATGCGAGATCTGAAGAGCTCAGGAACAAAATTTCTCAATTTTCTCAAGGTCCAACAGAAGAACTCAAGGCTGCTTGGATTCGCTTCAAATCATATCAGAGAGATTGTCCGCACCATGGGTTCAATCAAGTTCAGCTGCTGGGCACCTTATATAGAGGGATCGATTGGAGGTACCAGATGGCTTTGGATACTGCGAGTAATGGGAACTTCAACAGCAGGTATCCAGATGATGCAGTTGTGCTGATTGAGAACTTGGAATCTAGAAATAGCACCAAGAATGCTGATTTCGAGAGGAAGAAGCAAGCTGCAGGAATTGATGGGTCTCAGATTGATGAAGTTCAAGCGAAGCTGGATATTTTGCTTGGGAAGTCGAAGAAGTCTGTGCAATTTGCTGATGGAGTCAATAATATCGGTGGAGATGAAATGGAAGATTGTAACTACGTTGGTGGTTTTGGATTTCAGGGTCAGCAATTTGGGTATAACAACAACCGGAACTTCAGTAACAACACTCGAAATTACGGGAACTCTTCGTACCAGCCCATCTCTCCAAAGTCCACAGACAATAAGATGGAACTCATGATGGAACAGCTTCTTCGAGGACAAGAGAAGTTGCAGGGGGATTTCAATGGGAAGTTTGACACGCTGTACATGGATCGGAATGGGAAAATCGAAGCCATCAGTCTCTCCCAGAGGAAGCTGGAAACTCAGGTTGCTCAAACAGCATCAGCTGTAAAGAGGCAGGAAGGTTTTCTTCCAGGGAGAACTGAAAATCCAAGAGCACACGTCAATGCGTTCTCCTCAAGTGCAGAAAATTTCGATGAAGATCCTGAAATCGCCAAGGCATCGATCGATACTCCAATGTATCGATCGACATCAGTCCAGACACTTGCACGAGAGGATCCAAAATCACAAGTATCGATCGATGATCCTTCTGTGTCGATCGATACTGAGGAGCAGGTTGAGAAGAAGCCTGAGATTGTCAAGGAGAGGGTGTATAAACCCAATATGCCTTATCCTATAATTCCTAAGCCTACAAGGAAGGAATGGGAGGGCGCTAGATGTAAGTATTTGATGGATAAGCAGAATGTGGAGCTTCTTTCTGATGATGATGTATCTGCCAGGGACAGTTCAACTACACTAGTATCGATCGATACCCTACCTGGTGTCGATCAATACCCCTCGCAGAATGAGCCAGAAACTGTGAAAACACCTGAGTTGATCGAAGAAAGAGTTCGCAAGCCCAAGAAGCTGAATCCTATTCCTCGACACCTCAGAGATCCTATCACTCCAAAGCAGCTGCGTGGCTTTGAGAAGAGAGTACGAAGGATACCCCACTCGTTCACTTTTGAAGAAGCTCTAGAGGGCTGGCCTCTGCTAAGTCACTTCAAAGATTACAGAGAAACTGAGGAAGAGATTAAGGCACTCTTCATTAAGGCTAGAGTTACACCTCCACTGAGACAGTTGACTAAGAGGGAAGACCCAGGGATCTTCTCAGTTCCATGTTCTATATCTAGGGTCGAATTCAAAGAGTCTCTCGTTGACTCAGGAGCCTGCGTCAATGTCATGTCCAGGGCAATTGCAGAGAGATTGGGAGCTGATATTCAACCTCCAAAGACATCTATCACGTTCGCGAACGATTCCACCTCTCTTCCATATGGGGCAATCGCTGACTTGATGATCACAATAGGAGATTGCCTGGTTCCTACTGATTTTTCAGGTTGTAGAGATGAATGCAAAATCTCGTACGCAGTTGATTCTCGGAAGACTGTTCATGGCTACGGTTGGTGCCATTATGGACACACCCAGCAAGCACATCTCATTCTCATACATTGACAAGGAGGTGTACTGCAAAGCCATCCCTAGAGGAACTCCCACACGTATCTCTTGCATCGATGCTGTAATAGGAGCAACGTTGATATGCTCAAATTAATACCCTAACAGTACTAAAGCAGTAGTTGTAATATAGCTAGGGGTCGAATTACAAAGACTCACAGAGATGCAAAATGGATTGTATAGTATCGAATTAAGCTAAGCCAAACAGATGTAATTGAAAGCAGTGCAGAAATTAAAAGAGTTGTAATTCAATTGGGAAAATATAGGCGCAGGGTATTTCTCAGGAAATCAATGAATGCAGACTAACTAACTAACAGGATTCAGATTACGCACTGTTCTTGAACTCAAATCACTAAGCTATAATTAACCAACTGTCGTTGCGAGAATTATCTAAATCCAAATCCTAGGAATTCCAAATCTTTGCGAATCCTAAAATCTAAATCAGCTTTAATATCAGGTTTGATATGTTCACAAATCAATTAAACCAAATCTCTTTGAGAATAATCAATTTGCTCACCTAAGGTTCTATCAGGTAATTAATCGCACTGTCGTGCCTAATCAATTATCCTAAAATCTAAGTTCCAGATTCGTCAACCTAGAATTAGCTTTGAACACAACCTATGGCGAAGAACTAATTCAGATGGTGAATCCTAAACAGATAATCAACCTAGCATTCAAAGAAATCCTTATGAGAACCCTGAACCTAAAGTGGATCTACTCAGACATGGATAATGAAACAATCAACATAACTGAATAAATCATCAATAAAATAGAAAGAGTAACAAGAAGTTTTGAGATCTGATCTCGGACGAAGGGAGATTCAGACTTGTCTCTCTCAAACCAAAGTAAAATAAAGCATAAAAACATAACCTAAACAGGTGGCTATAAACCTAAATTATAAGCTAAAACACGAATTGGGGATTCTTGTAATTATTAAAGACTTCTAGGGCAAATCTGCAGTTCTTCAACTCTTCATTAAGTCGCGTCTCTTGTCATGCTGCGATGGGTATCGATCGATACCAGGGGGTATCGATCGATGTTTGACGTGAAATCAGATACTCAGCAACAAGAACTTCAGCCTTGCTCCAAACTGCTCCAGAAAGTTTCAATACTTCCAATTATGTTCCCAACGTGCTATGACCTGTAAAAACTCTAAAAGACTACAAAACACTAGAAAGACTCTATAAAAAGGACTTATATCATGGCCTAAACAGGGTAAAAACCATGATATATCAACTCCCCCAGACTTAGCCCTTGCTTGCCCTCAAGCAAATAGAAGACTAAACCAGAGAAAGAGGTTTGAAAACGCGGAAACTCACCTGTTCATGAACCATTGAAAAGACTCTCTTTCCAAGTACCCAAATGTCACCTAATCAGCTTTTGATCTAACCACCATGTACTTCTCCGTAGACATTCGCAGCTTTCCCAAACTCCACACATTATCTCACAGCATTGTTCAAATAAAGCCATCCTCGCCAGTTTCATCGCTGCAGCCAATATTTAAGAACCTTCTAGATTCTTTACCATACGATATCATGACAAGGAACCACCCTTTTTCACACTTTTTGTATCAATTTCTCTCCCCAGACTTATTTCTTATTAGGTTCTCTTTTTTATATATTTTCAGCTATGCATATACACAGCAAGGTATGAGACGCGAGTATTGATGGTGTTTGCCATCAAATCCCCGGTTCTTCCCTCTCAATGTATCAAAGGATGTAGGCGAATAATGGCATCATAGGAAAATCCTAGCCTCGCTTCCAATCCTTTGTGTGATCATTCCCTCTTAAGTTGAATAATGGGATCGCTGGAAATTTTCCTAACCCTCTACTCAGAAGAAAATCATTTCATCTTTTATGCTCTTATTTATCAAATTATAACAGGGGAGAGAGATACCATAACTCTAAACACATGGGTTCCTTTATCAGATATGAATGATGAATCAAGCTCTTTAAAAACTAACTGCATTGATGAAGTGCAAAAATTTGGCTCAGGCTTCAGAAGAACTCTGCTGGAGACATGGATGTTTTATAGTCAACTGGTCAGTCCTTGGATTTTTCATTAGTCGATTAAGAGCTGATACTGTAATACTGTGCACTTAAAAACAAAATCACATCAATAGGTTCAAGCACAAGATCATTATCTCCAACAAGTTTTGACTCAATAAAACAATTTTGACTCGATAAAACGACTGACTCTAAGAAAAACAATCACAATGTCAGCAGACACCTCCCCCAGACTTGAACAACACTGTCCCCAGTGTTATCTAGCCTAGAGTCGGTGAAATAAAACAAAAGAACATAATAAAATTGGGAAAAACAAGAAGTTACCTTGCTGGAACATCGAGTATCGATCGACACACAGCCTGGTATCGATCGATACCAGGCTTAAATCGACTTGATGAACCGTACATTTGCGATTGGTGTCGATCGATACCAGGGGGTATCGATCGACACTTAGGCGATTTCGAGTTTTGCTCCAATCTGATTCAAGACACAAAAACGAAAAAAATACAAAAATAAAAGACTCACCAGTGGGTTGCCTCCCACCAAGCGCTCGTTTAACGTCAATAGCTTGACTGTAATGCCCTTCAGGCAGGATAGGAATGCGAGCTTGCATCAAAACAGGCTCCACAACTTGACATCACTAGCGTCAGAGTTATGCTCATCATGCTGTCCACAAACTCATGTCCTTTCTCTTTCAGCTCCGAAGTAAGAAGAATTCTAGCCTTAGAGAATGGCTTCGAAGCTCCTTTGCACTTGACCTTATACTCAATCGAATTCCCATAACTCTTCTGAGGGATTAAACTGACATGGAGATTCTCGACTCTGTTGCTCTTGGCCTTCTTCTTCTTTGTTGCCTTAGCCTTCTTGACAACTTCCTTGGGTATGCTGGGCGGTTCAGCTGAAATATTTGCGACAGTAGGCTCATCAGGAGACTATTCCAAAATATCAATTGCTAGCGACTCTCCTGTGACAACCTCGATGCTAGAGACAGGTGTGGGAGCACTCCTAGGGGGAATGACATCATAATAGACCCCTCCGTCAATGTAAGAGAAAGAGATTCTCTTATTAGGCGTGTCTATGATTGCGCCAGCAGTAGCCATAAATGGTCGTCCCAGGAGTAAAGGCATACGAGATATCGCACTCATCTCCACAACCTGAAAATCAGTCGGCACTAGACAATCTCCTACTTTGACCAACAAAGCAGAGATTGTACCGTATGGAAGTGAGGTGGAGTCGTTCGCGAATGTGATAGATACCTTTGAAGATCGAATATCAGCGCCCAACCGTTCTGCAATTTCCCTTGAGATGACATTGACACTAGCCCCTGAGTCAACGAGATACTCTTTGAACTCAACTCCGGAGATAGAGCATGGAACCGCGAATTTCCCGGGATCTTCTCTTTGGGTCAGCTGTGTCAGTGGAGGTGGTGCGCCTCTAGCCTTAATGAAGAGTGCCTTGATTTCTTCCTCAGATTCTCTGCAATCCTTGAAGTGACTCAGCAGAGGCTAGTCCTCTAGAGCTTCTTCAAAAGATGATTCATGGGAGATCCTTCGTACCATCTTCTCAAAGCCACGCAGCTGCTTTGGAGTGATATGATCTCTGAGGTGTCGAGGAATAGGATTCAGCTTCTTGGGCTTGCGAACTCTTTCTTCGATCAACTCAGGTGTTTTCACAGTTTCTGGATTGTTCTGCGAGAGGTATCGATCGACACCAGGTAGGGTATCGATCGATACTCCTGCTCTTGAATCGTCCCTGGCAGATACATCATCATCAGAAAGAAGCTCCACATTCTGCTTATTCAGCAAATACTTGCATCTAGCGTCCTCCCATTCATTCCTTGTCAACTTAGGAATTATAGGATTAGGCATCTTGGGTTTATACACCCTGTCATTGACAATCTCAGGCTTCTTCTCAACCTGCTCCTCAGAAATCGCCTCAGTATCGACCGACACCAATGGGGTATCGATCGATACACGGGATTTTAGATCCATTCGAGCAAGAGTCTGGGCTGGTATCGATCGATACAGGCTGGTATCGATCGATGCTTGTGCGATTTCAGGATCCTCATCGAAATTTTCTGCACTTGAGCTGACTGCATTGACGTGTGCACTGTGTGAATGAACCGACTTTCCCTTAGAATTTGCTGTAGTCTGAGCTACTTGCGTTTCCAGCATCCTTTGATTGGTATTGAGAGCCTCGATTTTCCCATTGATATGGTCAATCTTCCCATTCAGATCAGTATACAGATGTCAATTTTCCCATTGAAATCCACTTGCAGTTTTTGCTGTCCTTGAAGAATCTGCTCAAGCATGGATTCCATCTTATTATCCGTAGACTTTAGAGGGATGGGCTGATACGAAGAGTTCCCGAAATTGCGAGTGTCGTTGTTGAAGTTTCGGTTGTTGTTGTACCCAAATTGCTAACCCTGAAATCCAGAAACACCAACGTAGTTAACATCCTCCACTTCATTTCCACCGATATTATCGACTCCATCAGAAAAGTGTACAGTCTTCTTCGACTTTCCGATTAGAAAATCCAGCTTTGCTTGAACATCAGCAATCTGCGATCCATCAAGTCCTCCAGCTTGCTTTTTCTGCTCGAAATCAGCATTCTTGGTGCTATTGCTAGACGCCAAGTTCTCAATCAGCACGACTGCATCATCTGGATACCTGGTGTTGAAGTTCCTATTACTCGCAGTATCCAGAGACATCTGGTACCTCCAATCGATCCCTCTGTAGAAGGTACCCATCAGCTGAACCTGATTGAACCCATGGTGCAGAAAATCTCTCTGATATGATTTGAAGCGAATCCAAGCAGCCTTGAGCCCCTCTGTTGGACCTTGAGAAAATTGAGAAATTTTGTTCCTGAGCTCTTCGGATATCGCGTCATCATAGAAATTGCACAAGAATGCATTCTTCGTCTCATCTCATGTAGTTAGCGAACCAGGAATCAACTGTTTCAGCCAATAAGCAGCATCTCCACCGAGAGAGTATGGGAAAAGTTTGCAGAAAAGGTACTCATTGGGCACTCCATTGTACTTCATACCAGTGACCAAATCTTCGAACCTTTTGATATGATCCATGGGATGCTCATGAGGTAGGCCATGAAAAGGACTCTGACTCGCGAGATCATAGTATGCAGGCTTCATCTCGAAATCGTTCCTCTGAAAAGTTGGGATGCGAATCGCAGATCGATTGGCATAGAACTGATCAGGTCTGTTGTGCTCGCCAAGTGTCCTAACTCGAACACCTGCAGCATTCCCAACGGTGGCGCGCCCAGCTAGCGCGACAATCTCAACAACAGCAGCAGGGGCAACGACGTTTCCAGCTTCATCTAGTCGCTGCCCTCATTTATTGCACACATGACCCTCTTGGTCTCTCAGAACTCCAGCTTCATCAGCTCTTAAAACCACTGGGTTGTTCATCCCTGATGTTTGCTTGGTCTTTCTTTTTGTGCGTTCCACAAGCGCTAGCTGTTCCAGTGACAGTTCAACTAGCTGAGTGCTCTTGTTGCTTCTGGTTTCACGGACATGCATACACCTGAAAACAAAACACTAGACAAGGCACGTAAGTAACAAAAAAAAAACGTTTAGTATCGATCGATATCAACAAAAGAAGACGACGATTATCGACCGATACTACAGAGTATCGATCTATACCGACGAACTTAGTCGAAATTCTCAAACTAAAATCTAATGGCGAATTGAGTCCCCGGCAACGGCGCCAAATATTATATGCTCAAATTAATACCCTAACAGTACTAAAGCAGTAGTTGTAATATAGCTAGGGGTGGAACCACAAAGACTCACAGAGATGCACAATAGATTGTATAGTATCGAATTAAGCTAAGCCAAACAGATGTAATTGAAAGCAGTGCTGAAATTAAAAGAGTCTTAATTCAATTGGGAAAATATAGGCTCAGGGTATTTCTCAGAAAATCAATGAATGCAGACTAACTAACTAACATGATTCAGATTACGCACTGTTCTTGAACTCAAATCACTAAGCTATAATTAACCAACTGTCGTTGCGAGAATTATCTAAATCTAAATCCTAGGAATTCCAAATCTCTTTGCGAATCCTAAAGTCTAAATCAGCTTTAATATCAGGTTTGATATGTTCACAAATCAATTAAACCAAATCTCTTTGCGAATAATCAATTTGCTCACCTAAGGTTCTATCAGGTAATTAATCGCATTGTCGTGCCTAATCAATTATCCTAAGATCTAAGTTCCAGATTCGTCAACCTAGAATTAGCTTTGAACACAACCTATGGCGAAGAACTAATTCAGATGGTGAATCCTAAACAGATAATCAGCCTAGCATTCAAAGAAATCCTTATGAGAACCCTGAACCTAAAGTGGATCTACTCAGACATGGAGAATGAAACAATCAACATAACTGAATAAATCATCAATAAAATAGAAAGAGTAACAAGAGGTTTTGAGATCTGATCTCGGACGAAGGGAGTTTCAGACTTGTCTCTCTCAAACCACAGTAAAATAAAGCATAAAAAGCATAGCCTAAACAGGTGGCTAAAAACCTAATTTATAAGCTAAAACACGAATTGTGGCTTCTTGTAATTATTAAAGACTTCTGGGGCAAATCTGCAGTTCTTCAACTCTTCATTAAGTCGCGTGTCTTGTCATGCTGCGATGGGTATCGATCGATACCAGGGGGTATCGATCGATGCTTGACGTGAAATCAGATACTCAGCAACACGAACTTCAGCCTTGCTCCAAACTGCTCCAGAAAGCTCCAATACTTCCAATTATGTTCCCAACGTGCTATGACCTGTAAAAGACTCTAAAAGACTACAAAACACTAGAAAGACTCTATAAAAAGGACTTATATCATGGCCTAAACAGAGTAAAAACCATGATATATCAGACGTTGATATCATATCCTTTGGAAGAACCTCCTGACGTGCCTACTGTCGCAGACATTTCAGCTGAACCGCCCAGCATACCCAATGTAGTTGTCAAGAAGGCTAAGGCAACAAAGAAGAAGGCCAAGAGAAACAGAGTCGAGAATCCCCATGTCACTTTAACCCCTCAGAAGTATGATGGGGATTCGATTGAGTACAATGTGAAGTGCAAAGGAGCTTCGAAGCCATTCTCTAACGCTAGAGTTCTTCTTACTTCGGAGGTGAAAGAGAAAGGAAAAGAGTTTGTGGAAGGCATGTTGAGCAAAATTCTGAAGCTAGCAATGTCAAGTTGTGGAGCCTGTTTTGGTGCAAGCTCTCACTCTTATCAAGCCTGAAGGGCATTACAGTCAAGCTACTGACGTTAAAAAAGCTCTTGGTGGGAGGCAACCCACTGATGAGTCTTTTATTTCTTTTATTTTTCGTTTTTGTGTCAGGATAAACAAGGAGCAAAACTCGAAATCGCCTAGTGTCGATTGATACCCCTTTGGTATCGGTCGACACAATTCGCGAATAGACGGTTCATCATATCGATTTAAGCCAGGTATCGATCGATACCAGGCTGTGTGTCGATCGATACCAGATGTTCCAGCAAGGTAACTTCTTGTTTTTCCCAATTTTATTCTGTTCTTTTGTTTTCTTTCACTGACTCTAGGCTAGATAACACTGTGGATCGTGTTGTTCAAGTCTGGGGGAGGTGTCTGCTGACATTGTTTTTGTTTTTCTTATAGTCATAAAATAAATAAAAAATTTCGTTTTATTAAGTCAAAACTTGTTGGAGATGATGATCCTGTGCTTGAACCTATTGATTTGATTTTGTTTATGAGTGCACAGTGTTACATGATCAGTTCTAGATCGACTAATGAAAAATCCAAGGACTGACCAGTTGACTAGAAAACATCCATGTCTCCAGCAGAGTTCTTCTGAAGCCTGAGCCAAATTTTTGCACTTCATCAATGTGGTTAGTTTTTAAAGAGCTTGATTCATCATTCATATCTGATAAAGGAACCCATGTGTTTAGAGTTATGGTATCTCTCTCCCCTGTTATAAGTTGATAAATAAGAGCATAAAAGATTGAAATAATTTTCTTCTAAGTAGAGGGCTAGGAAAATTTCCAGCGATCCCATTATTTTACTCAAGAGGGGATGATCACACAGAGGATTGGAAGCGAGGCTAGGATTTTCCTATGATGTCATTATTCGCCTACATCCTTTGATACATAGATAGGGAAGAATCGGGGATTCGGTGGCAAACACCATCAATACTCGCGTTTCGGACCTTGATGTGTATATGCAAAGCTGAAAATATATATAAAAAAAGAGAGAACATAATAAGAAATAAGTCTGGGGGAGAGAAATAATACCAAAAAGTGTGAAAAGGGTGGTTCCTTGTCATGATATCGTATGGTAAAGAATCTAGAAGGTTCTTGAACATTGGCTGCAGCGATGGAACTGGTGATGAGGGCTTTATTTGAACTACGTTGCGAGATAATGTGTGGAGTCTGGGAAAGCTGCGAATGTCTACGGAGAAGTACATGGTGGTTAGATCAAAAGCTGATTAGGTGACATTTGGGTACTTGGGAAGAGGGTCACTTCGATGGTTCGTGAACAGGTGAGTCTCTACGTTTTCAAACCTCTTTCTCTGGTTTAGTCTTCTATTTGCTTGAGGGCAAGCAAAGGCTAAGTCTGGGGGAGTTGATATATCATGGTTTTTACCCTATTTAAGCCATGATATAAGTCCTTTTTATAGAGTCTTTATAGTATATTGGAGTCTTTTAGAGTCTTTTACAGGTCATAGCACGTTGGGAACATTATTGGAGATATTGGAGCTTTCTGGAGCATTTGGACCAAAGCAGAAGTTCGTGTTGCTGAGAACCTGATATGAAACCTTGGTATCGATCGATACTGGCTAGTATCGATCGATACCCATCGCAGCAAGACACGACCCGTGAGTTTTCCAAGACTTGAAGAATTGCAAAAGTGCCCAGAAGTCTTTAATAATTACAAGAAACCCCAATTCGTGTTTTAGGTTATTTATAGGGATTTTACATCCACTTTTATGGCTATGCTTTTTATGCTTTATTTTACTTTGGTTTGAGAGAAACAAGTCTGAATCTCCCTTCATCCGAGATCAGATCTCAAAACCTCTTGTTACTCTTATTTTCTATTGATGATTTATTCAGTTATGTTGATTGTTTCATTCTCCATGTATGAGTAGATCCACTTTAGGTTTAGAGTATTCTCATAAGGGTTTCCTCTGAATGCTAGGTTGATTAGTTTATTAGGATTCACCATCTGAATTAGTTCTTTGCCTTAGGTTGTTCTCAAAGCTAATTCTATGTTGACGAATCTGGAACTTAGATCTTAGGATAATTGATTAGGCACGACAGTGCGATTAATTACCTGATAGAACCTTATGTGAGCAAATTGATTATTCGCAAAGAGATTTGGTTTAATTGATTTGTGAACATATCAAACCTGATATTAAAGCTGATTTAGACTTTAGGATTCACAAAGAGATTTGGAATTCCTAAGATTTAGATTTAGATAATTCTCGCAACGACAGTTGGTTAATTATACCTTAGTGATTTGAGTTCAAGAACTGCGCTAAATCTGAATCATGTTAGTTAGTTTATATGCATTCATTGATTTCCTGAGAAATACTCTGAGCCTATCTTTCTCATCGAATCACAACTCGTTTACTGCTTACTGCTTTTCGTTTAATCTGGACTTCCTAGATTGATTCGATTCTATTTAATCTATTGTGTGATTTCTCTTAGTTCTTGTGTTCGACCCCTGGTATACTGCAGAAACTGCTTTAGTACTGTTTAGGGTATTAATTTGAGCATATCAACACTACTGCAATCATAACAGTATGTCAATGTAGTACTTTAGGATTGAATCCACAGAGACCAAGGTTACACTATGATTCTCACAAGATGAAATTAAGCTGAGAAGATAATTAGGTTTGATTTGCAAAGTAATGAAAATAACTAAAAGCGGTGTAAATTCAATAAGAGAAAAACGTTAGGTCGAGGGTTTCTTCGGGGGAATCCAGAGATCATGAATCAAACAACAATTCAGGGAACGATTAAACACAAGTTTCAAACTCAAACATAAATATCTAACCAATCCACTTCCGTGGCATTGATTACTAAATCTAGCAACCTAAAATCATAGCTTCCGTGGAATATAGAGTTCTAGACCATCATTAACGAATATGTTCAATATGTTCACGAATCGCTTTAACATCAACTTCCGTTGGCTAAGGACAATTTGCTCGCTTATGTTCTTTCTAGTAACCTACGACAATTCCGTGGTATAGATTAAACCCTAGATCAGAGACTAAGTGATCAATTCAGCCTAAGCAATAAACACAACAATAAACGAAAACCTCATAAGATAAATTCCTATATGTGTCTAATTCAATGATACATGGATTCCGTTGAAATCCTAAACATAACTATGGAACTACTCCGACATGGAATCAGAGAAATCACAAAGAGATGAGAAGGAAGACATAATTAAATTGATAAAAATAATAAGAGGGTTCAGAAATCTTCTCCAAGTTTGTCAGAAGTGGTTCAGAGATATTCTCCCAAGCATACAATTGAAGAGAAAAAGATGTCTAAGAAAAATAAAACTTAGCCTTTAAAGAGGCTGAAAAATAAGTATATATAGGTCATGGGTCGAATTAGGTTAAGTTAGGATGATTCTAGAGCAAAATAGGAAGTTTAGAAATTGCATAAACTGTCTTTTTCGTCTGGGAAGTGCATCGATTGATGCAAGTGTGCATCGGTCGATTTTGAATTTTCTTGACAGCTGCATCGATCGATGCATTCTAACCTCCCTGTTCTGCGCATGCTCATTGTGCGAGGCAGATTGACATGTCTTCAGTAAATCGGGTATAACTCTTGATCTCACCGTTAGAGTTTCTTCAAACCATTTGCAAATGAAAGCTAATTCAAAGATCTATCTTGTGTCAAAATGTCAGCTCGATCCAATAGTGGGAAGACCTTCAAACCAAGTATATCAAGAAGTCCCATTCGGCCACCCCCGGAGCAGCTCCACCCGAGGCCAAGAGGCAGTTCACCGCGGGAAGAAGCTCTCCGCCCACGGCCAAGGAGTGGTTCGCCGCAGGCAGAAGCCTTGGACCCACGGCTAGCCTTGTTTCGTCCCGGAAAGCCCGTTTGCAAATCCGTTTCAAGCCCACTTTGATTTCTCTTCAAGAAAAACCCTAAGGATGACTAAAGAATAGTTGAAGACCTATCAATATGTACTTTATTTGCCCTAATTTTGCGTGCCTCATTGTGCCCCTCTTGGGTTCCCCTTTGGGACCCACTATCACGATTTTCTAGGGGATTTATGTTCTTCGTTCTTCGTTCTTTGTTTAGGGAGATAGAAATTTCTCTTGAAACCTCTTTTCTATTATGTTCTATATACTATGCATTCTTAGTTTATGTCTTTACATTTATTCTACCTTTACTTTTCTTTTCGAGATTTGTAGAGAGTTTTCTCCAGACTTTGGTCTTAAAATCAAAAAGCTTTCTCTTCAATCTCTTGTTCTTTATTTTATCATGTCTTTGCTTTTTTTTAATTATGTTTAAGTAATTCGTCATTGAGTTTAAGGGTTCCATAGAAGGGAATCGACTATGTTCGATAAGGATCTTCGCGAGATAAACTTAGCCGAATTTTAGAACTATTTCCTATAGATCGTTGTTAATGCATGAATCTAGCGTCATGAACTAGAGACTGATTCCTAGGTGTTATAAGAACCTCCAAAAGTGCTGAATCTAACCACCCTAACCGTTAATCTATATGGAACATGTCGCGCTATAAGTTACCAAAGTATACTTATAAAGTGCCGTGAATGTATATGAACCTATTTGTTCATCATAACTTTCTGCGCGGCCAGAGACGAAAGCAACTGGTCGAGTATATAAGTTATTGATGCGTAGAATGTACGAGAGTAGGCTACGCCATTTATTCTGTTCCAGTTCATGGAGTTTACTAGAATCTATTTCACTAAGAGCTTTGTTACCGTGTTTTGAATCGATAATATCCCAAAGATATCCCTGTCAACTCAACATTAGTCTTTATTATTTTAGTAGCGACTTATTATCTTTTTTTGCATTCATCTAGAAATTGTGACAACCTATCCAAAAACTTTATTCTCGTCTTAGAATTTCTTACTAATTCTGGTTCTAAGGTTTTGTAGGTAAGCGAGGATTCCCTGTGGATCGATACCTTAAGTACTACATTGCACTGATGTGGACTTGCAGTTACCTAAGGTTATAAATATTATTACCTGAAGCTACATTAAACCCTAGCAGCATCACAGCTCCACGGTTGCTCCTAAACTGTGGAGATCCATCACCCAAACTATTGTTTTCTTCTCTTTCATCACAAAAGTCCACCATTAACAGCCCATTGAGGATCAATCCCTTCTTTCGGACCCATTATGCATCTTCCTTCACTCCGTTTTGTGATCACTCTTTCCGTTCTCCTATTCACTACTATGTGGTCTTTCTTTATACATTTTCTGACTTGGGCGTCAGAGAGCCATCGAAAAACACCCTTCCATAGTGTTTACGGGCCTTCACGTCTTTACCTGTTTTGTAGGAGACTTGTCCCTGAGAGGACGAAAAATTCCCTAAACAACTGTGAAAGACAAGATAGGTCAATTGTAGCCCATAGTGCCCCTATAAGAGAGATTGTGAGGCGAGGCTGAGGGCATTAAATACTATGTTGCTCATTTAATGTGTTGGAGATAGAAATGAATTTAGTCTATTTAGCGGCCTTCAAAAGTGTTCGTCAAAAGGGCCCACCTGAAAAAACGATAACAATGTTAACTAAAAGCGATAACAATAACATCGTTAGCTTAAAAATAAAAGAAGTTAACTATATAATAAAGTGTTTGTGACGTCAAAAAAAAGTGTTCATCAAAATTGTCCACCAGAAAAATGATAACTACACACGATAACAATAATATCGTTAATTTCAAAATAACAAAGTTAACTATATAATAAAGTGTTCGTCGAAAGGGTCCATCTGAAAAACGTTAACTGAAAACGATAACAATAACATCGTTAACTTCAAAATAACAAAGTTAACTATATAATAAAATGTACATGTACTCCATGGTTTGGTGTGTCTGTTTTATCTATTTGGTGGCCGTCAAAAGTGTCCGGCCAAATAGTTTGCGATAATAATTTAATTACCCGGCTAATTGTGTTATTTCTAGAATATGATAACTAATCGTAAGTATGTATTCAATGTTTTTTTATCTCTGAATTCTCATGAGCTTCATGCTGATTTTCGGTGTGTCTACTTTTGTCTGCTTGAGTCCCAATAAAATAACAGTAGACATGACTTTGACATAAATTAGATCAGTTAATTATTACAATTATTGGCACCCTCCACGTAATCTCCTTTGAGAAAAATACGAAGTCGGTAACAAACCTATTATTTTGTTAATCATGTTGTAAATAATTGAGTTATATAGTTAACAGAGTGTTGAGTTGATAACCTATTTTAGATGTATGTTGGGGGTTTCATACATGTGCATTAGATGATTGTGGCTGTCCTCCGCTAGTTGAAAGACCGGCCTGGTTGGTCTCTTCTGTTACCTCGCCATCACAATTCTATTGTGAAAAAAATATGTTAGAGTTAAGATCGGTCGGTCTCGAGTTGTTTTTGCTAAATATATAGTTTCCAAATCCAAATACATGATGTTTATGAAATTAAAGTTACTGAATTCATTGCCAATTGTGTCGTGTTGAGAGTAAACATAAAAATTAACGTGGATATTAATATGAACTTTTAAATAACCGTTAACTTGCTTGTTAGAGTGATCGTAAGTTAGGAATTTGGCACACAGATCCAAAAATGCCTCTGACGTGTAAAAGGCTGCAACTTCTTCCACTGTTGGTGCCTGGTGTATTATACGTTTATTTCAAAGTTAGATTGTTAATTAAATTAAGTAGATAATAAGTTCATTATCGATAACGAGTAATATTGTGTTACTTATTTAGTACTACACATCTAAATTTAGGTCGTTTTGTCTAAATAAGTAAATGTGGAGTGATATGCAAATAAAAAATGTGGTATGTTAAATACCAAAATTGTTGATTGATAATGAAACTAACGACACAGGCACACAGGGATCTAACATGTTGGTGTCTAACACATACAATAAAAATGGGTATCATATATTTATTGTTTTCCAAAGCAACAAATTAATTGTAGAGTAGGGGTTGGTTCGAGATTTTATTGTAAACAGTTATATCCTAAACAATACACAAAAGTGTTGTAGTTGGAATTACAACATTTAATATTTGTAAAAAGTAATAATCAAAATATTTTGACTTATTTTTAATAACAAAAGAATCAAATGGCTTTGAGCAATAAACAGAAATTAAATTACTCAGAGCGAGCTGAATGAATATTCAAATGTGGATTTAGACACGAAAAGTGAGAGTAAATGAGTTTTTATTTATTTATTTTGTCATCGAGAACGTTTACACAAAAACAAAAACAAATAATTGATAAGTGTGAAAATGTAGTGCTAGTTACAAGTCAAGAAGATTGTCCATTTCTTCTTACCCTTGCTCTTGCTTTCATACTTTGAGTCCGTGTTTAACGTTGTCATTTACTCCGATTGAATTCTTAACATTTTCATTAATTTTCAATGGTATTCTCAGTAATATAACACATGACTAAAGGTTATTTTCTAGAAAGAATTTTTTTAATAGTATAGTTAAGTTCTAAACATTTTCTATATCATAAAAACGCAATACCTAAAGTATTTCTTGTTTGTAATATAAAATCTTAAGATAATTAAAAATGAATATTTCAAAAAAAAAAACTTTTTTAAGAGAAAATATATATTTAAAGAAATCTTGTGTGAGTACTATTAACTCTTTTTCTTTTTTTTTTTTATTGAAAATAGTAAACCAAAAAACCATAACTTTTTTACTTGTGATCGATAAAAACTGGATGGGTAAAGTAATGTCTTGCTTTGATCATCTCTGGCTCTAAAAACTTAAAAATTATTGGATTAGTGGGTAAAAGACTAAGCGGAATTAGCATATGAGATGGGTTTTAGCGATGAGAGAAATCCCCTAAGCCAGTGGTCCATTGGCTACTGGAATTGGAACTCTCAGTGATTCCACCAGCAGCAGGGGACTAAGGAAATGTGATAGTATACTCTATGTAAGGACATTATTGACAAGAAGTCTTGGTTCATGGTTAAAAAAGTTCGGACCCAACATATTGGGATGTTTACAAAATTTTGAGAGAGAAAGTTTTAAGGTGAACATGTAGTTATAATGTAACCATATTTAATGTAAATCTTACACGAAATGATTAAGCTGACTAGAAGTTTCAAACGTGCACAACTCCATCCCAAAAGCTTACAAGATAAACAAAACAAAAAGTTTTTAACAACATAGTACAAGCATGATTAGCATATTTTAATCATAACAGTATGTTACGGATTTATATGAGATCAATTTGATTAGCGTGATGGGCCAAATTAGTTTTGATATGCGGGTCACATATAATAAACCCAAACACGATCTATAAGTGTTTGCAGATTTGTTGGCCAACTCTCATTAGTTTTGTTTCTTATATATATATTTGAATCGACGATCTATTTCCGCATGATAACATTCATATAATATCACATCTACATAAATTTTAGCCCTAGTGCTATTAAAATTATTTTACGGTAATATAAATATTTTAAAAATTTATAGTACATAACTTTTAAAAAATAATTTAAAAATAATATCCATATAACTATTTTCTAGATATTCTAGGTCCATTAATAAATTTTATTTCAATTACCATACATAATAGATTGTATTTTATAAAATATATATATAAAAATTTTGTTAATAGAAAATAGCTACCCACACACCAACGTTGAGTTGGTCTAGTGGTTAAGGAGGAGTGGGTATGTGCCTCTCCTACCGGCCCTGGATTCGATTTCCGTTGGGAAGAGTCTCCTCCGAATGAGTGATTTTAACATATTTTTGGTTTCGCTCCGGGGATGTACGGGCCTTCGGGCCCAGAACCTCGTTAATTCAAAAAAAAAAAAAAAAGCTACCCACATGCCAGCTTGTCAACCTGTCAACCTACAAGCAAAATTTACAATCCTCTATGGAATGATCCACGAGACTCGATTTTAAATATATTTAAAATTTTAAAACCATACACGTTTGATGACCAGATGGATTGAGTTCATCTCATGAGATACAACCAGTTTTGACATATCAAAAAATTGTTTTAAATAAAACACACATCTATTAACATTAAAAGTTTTAAACCAAAAAGTATATATATATCAGATTTTGGGAAAACTTAGTGTCTAAATTTGTTACCAAGTCAGTGAATAATCCATGTTGAGGTTCAGAAATCTGATCATCTATATTGAGATCATGGATTGGAAGGCTTGTTGCATACAACCATCGACCTTGCCTTTTATTAGATACGAAGAACGATATATATACAAGCGTGAGAACCTTAGTCTCTATACAAATAAGGAAACTTAAGAAAAAGGAATATATACAGATCCATCCCGTAATAATCCTCCTCAAGTTGGCGTATGGAGATCACAAATACTCAATTTGCCACGAAGAAATTAGAACGCTTGTGAGCCGAGAGCTTTCGTGAAAATGTCCGCTAGCTGATGTTTGGAAGGGACATATGAAGTTTGTATCAATCCGTTATGAATCTCATCCCTTACTTAATGACAATCACGTTCAATGTGTTTGGTGCGTTCATGAAAGACGGGTTTAGCCGCGATGTGTAGAGCTGCCTTGTTGTCGCAAAACAATTTGATAGGCTCCTCCGATGTGACCAAAATCAGAGAGAATGCTAGAAACCCATTTGAGCTCCGAAGTAGTGAAAGACATAGCTCTATATTCAGCTTCCGTTGAAGATTTTGAAACAACTCTTTGTTCTTTGTCTTCCATACAATAGAAGATCCACCGAACAAAACAGAGTAACCCGTGAGCGATTGCCGTGAAATTGGACAAGAGGACCAATCCGAATCACAATAACCTGAGATCTTCAAATCATCATTTTCTGTGAGCAAAATTTATTGTCCATGGTTTCCCTTAAGATAGCGTACCATACGTAATGCCGCAAACCAATGCTTGATATGAGATTGGTGCAAGAACTGAGCCAGAACATGTACCACATACATAAGCTCGGGTCGAGTAATAGTCAAATACACCAACCGTCCCACTAAACGCCGATACTTGTGCGGTTCGTCAAAATAACTCCCTTAGGCTCTTCTAATTTGTGGTTTTGTTCTATCGGTGTGTAAACTGGTCTTCCTCCTAACAATCCAGTTTCGTTAATGATATCCAATGCGTATCTTCGTTGTGACAAATAAATACCCTCAGAAGATCTTGCAACTTCAATCCCTAAGAAATATTTAAGATGCCACAAATCTTTCATATGAAAGCATTGATTCAAATACCCCTTGAAACGAACAACTGCCTCTGCATCATTCCCTCCAATGAATAAGTCATCGACGTAAACGATCACATAGAGACACATCCTTCCCCAAGTCAAAGCAAATAACGAGTAATCTGAATAAGACTGAACAAATCCATACCCGATCAACGCATTCGTGAGTTTAGAGAACCAGCACCGTGGGACTTGTTTTAGACCGTATAGCGACTTCCGCAACCTGCATACTTTATTCGGACAAGACGCTTTGAACCCCGATAGAAGCTTCATGTACACCTCTTCTTCTAAGTCTCCATGAAGAAAAGCATTGTGTACACCCATCTGATGCACAATCCAATTCTTAACAACCGCTACCTTGAGAAACATGCGAACCGTAGTAAGTTTAACGACATGCGCAAATGTTTCTTTGTAATCTTTGCCCTCCTTCTGGCGATTACCCATGACTACCAAATGAGCTTTATGTCGCTTAATCATACCATCCGAATTATATTTGAGTTTGAAAACAAATATACACCCAATGGCTGTTTTTCCCGGCGGTAAGTCTTCAATATCCATGTATGTTGTTTTTCCAAAGCCTTAACCTCAAAATTCACAGCATTCCACCAAACTTCAAGTTGCATTGCATCATTATACGATTCTGGTTCATATCCAGCAGTGATGGCTGCGAGAAATGCTGCATGATGGGCAGAAAAACGGTCACATGTCCCATAATGAGCAAGAGGATAGGTGACCGTACCTGAGCTCGAAGATGACGTTAGTGCAGGAGAGTGCGAAGGGTCAATATTACAAGTCGTCGCGTAAACCTCATAATTCTGCAACTGAGTATTCAGAATCTTTCTTCTGTCTGGTTCTATCGAATCAACTGTCGGTAACGGAAGAGAATAAGGTAGTTCAGATGGTGGAGACATAGAAGTCTCGCTACTTTCTTCGAAACTCCCTCGTTCGTCTACAATCTTTGGTGATGGCGAGATCACTCTATTCTCTGCTGAGCTCCCCCTTTAATCAACGTCCAGAAAATCGTTATCACAAATCAAAGGCGTAACATGATATGTAATACCAATGTTTTTGTTTTCGGTTGTTGAAACCGCAAAGGGAAACGTCGTCTCATGACATTTCACATCCCGTGTGTCTCCAAATCGTACAACATCCATCTTTTTTTCCATAGGGATATCCCATAAAAACGCACTTTCTACTTTGTTCTCCAAATTTGTCTTTATCCCGATAGATCTTACGAGCATAACTCAAGCATCCAAATACTTTCAAGCCATCAAATAAAGGTGCCTTGCCATGCAGTATTTCATAAGGAGTTTTACCTTGCAACAAAGGTGTAGGGGTTCGATTGATAAGATGACTTGCTGCTAGAACACACTCTCCCCAAAATTTTAACGGTAACGAGGCTTGGAACATCAAATAACGAGCGACACTGAGGATGACCCGACCGGGTCAAGGCCCTGTTTGTTCCGGATCATGACCGGTCTGCATATTCCGGGTTGATCCGGACGCCCACCTATTTTTATAACTACTAGAGACCTATTTTTTTTATGGGCAAGTTTTCTTCTTTCTAGAGTTGGGTTTTATCCCAAACTCTTCTTATGATGATTTTGGATGGATCTTCATTATTCATGCCACTCTATTGAATGATTCTTCAACCTCTATCATTTCTCTTTTTGTTTATTTGTTTTGTTTTACTTTTCTTTTATGTTCTTCATGTTTAGATGATATATCATGGTTTTTACCCTATTTAAGCCATGATATAAGTCCGTTTTATCGAGTCTTTATTCTATTATAGAGTCTTTTAGAGTCTTTTACAGGTTATAGCACATTTGGAGCATTATTAGAGATATTGGAGTTTTATGGAGCATTCTGGAGCAAAACTGAAGTTAGGTGACTAAGTTCCCAATCGAAGCGTCAAGCATCGATCGATACCCCATGGTATCGATCGACACCCATCGAAGCAGATTACAAGTCGAGACTTTAATGAAGTTTGAAGAATTGCAGAACTTGCCCAGAAGACTTTAATATTTACAAAAAACCCCAATTTGTGTTTAGACTATTAAATTAGGTTTTACAGCCACTTTGGCTGTGTTCTTTTCATTACGTTTGTTTGAGGATTTCTGAGAGAGCTTGAGAGAGGGGAGACAAGCTGTCAGAACTCTGTTCGTCTGAGAGAAGATTTCGAACCCCTGTTTTATTCTACTCTTATTTTATTCTATTGATGATTTATTCAATTATGTTTTGTTTCATTCTCCATGTCTGAGTAGATTAGTTGTTAGGTTCAGGGTTCTCAATAGATTTTTCTCTGAATGCTAGGTTGAGTATTTATTAGGATTCATTATCTGAATTAGTTCTTCACCATAAGTTGTTTGCAAAGCTAATTATGGATTGATCACCTAGAACTTAGATCTTATGATAATTGATTAGGCACGAGAGTGCGATTAATTACCTGATAGAACCTAAGGTGAGCAAAATAACTATTCGCAAAGAGATTTGGTTTAGTTGTTTTGTGAACAAATCAAACTTGATTTAAAAGCTGATTTAGACTTTAGGATTCGCAAAGAGATTTGGAATTCCTAGGATTTAGATTTAGATAGTTTTCGCAACGAGAGTTGGTTAGCTATACTTAAGTGATTTGATTTCAAGAACCGCGCTAAATCTGGATCCTGTTAGTTAGTTTACCTACATTTATTGATTTCCTTAGAAATACCCTGAACCTATCTTTCTCCAATTGAATTTACAACCTTTTTAATTTGCATTATGATTTCAATACCATTGATCGCTTAGCGTAATTCTCACATATATAATCTATTGTGTGTCTCTGTGAGTCTTTGTGTTCGACCCATAGGTATACTACGACAACTGCTTTAGTATCTAAATAGGGTATTAATTTGAGCATATCAAATTTGGCGCCGTTGCCAGGGACTCAATTCGCCATTAGATTACGTTTGTGAATTTCGACTAAGTTCGTCGGTATCGATCGATACTACCTAGTATCGGTCGATACTCGCCACTTTCTTTTTGTTGATATCGATCGACACCACTTGGTATCGGTCGATACTCATCGTGTTACCGATTACTTACGTTCTTGACTTCTGTTTTCAGGTGTATGCCTAATCACAAAACCAGAGGAAACAAGAACACTCAGCTAGTTGAACTGTCATTGGAGCAGCTAGCACTTGTGGAACCCGCAAACCGAAAAGCAAAGAAACCAGCAAGGATGAACAACAATCAAGTGGAATTGGCTCAAGATGAAGCTGGTGCTTACAGGGACCCAGAGGGTCGTTTGTGCAACGAGAGAGGAAAACGTCTGGATGGAGAGGGGAACATCATTCCACCTGCTCCTGTTGCCGCTGGGAATGTCGCTGGGAACGCGAACGCAGTGAATGCTGAGAACGATGTAGTTAATCGTGGTAGGACGATTGGTGAGTCCAACAGACCTGACCAATTTTACGCGAATCGCTCTGCGATTCGTCCTCCACCTTATCAGAGAAATGACTTTGAGCTGAAGCATGCATACTACACTCTTGTGTGCCAGCACCCTTTTCATGGTCTTTCCAGCGAACATCCCATGGATCACATTGAGAGGTCCGAGGACTTGGTCACTAGCATCAAGAGAAATGGAGTGTCCTACAACTACCTCTTCTGCAAGCTTTTCCCATACTCACTTGGTAGGGAATAAACTTACTGGATGAAGCAGTTGACTCCTGGATAGCTGACTACTTGGGATCAAACTAGGACTACTTTTCTGAACAATTTCTATGATGATGCACAATCTGAGGATCTGAGGAACAAGATCTCCCAGTTTTCTCAAGGACCTACTGAGGCGTTCAAGGCTGCTTGGACGAGATTCAGATCGTATTAGAGAGATTTCCCACATCACGGATACTCTGATGTTCAGTTGATGGGATTCTTTTTCAGAGGGCTCGATTGGAGATACCAGATGACTTTGGATGCTTCAAGCAATGAAAACTTGGCGTCTAGCAACACCAAGTATCCTGATGAAGCCTATGTACTGATCGAGAACTTGGCGTCTAGTAATAGCACCAAGAATGCTGATTTTGAGCGGAATAAGCTAGCTGGTAACATGGATGGTTCACAAATTGCTGATGTTCAAGCCAAGTTGGATTCTATGCACAGCCTTCTGATGGGCAACACACAGAAAGATGTTCACTTCGCTGAAGATGTCGAGGTATTTAACGAGGATGAAGTAGAGGATGTTAACTACATTGGTGGTTCTAGTTTTCAGGGTCAGAGAAATCAATTCAACAACAACCGAAACTTCAACAACAATTCGCAGCAAGGAGGGTCGAATCAGTTTGGCCAGAAACCATTTCAGAACAGTGGGTATGTCAGGAACTATAAGAATTCATCTTATCAGCCTGTACCTACTAAGCTCCCAGATAGCAAGATCGAGGCTATATTTGAATAGCTGATTCAAGGACAGCAGTATCTCAAAGGGAATCTCAATGGAAAGATAGATGTTGTGTACAAGGATCTGAGTGGAAGGATCGACGCCCTCGATACTCATCAGAAGATGCTGGAAACGCAGGTAGCTCAAACTGCAGCTGCTGTGAAAGCTGGAAAGGAGACTCAAGAACAGAACGAATACGTCAATGCAATCACCCTGAGAGGTGCTGGAAATCTCAAAAACCTTTTAAAAGGTGATTCCGAACCTGATTCGTCATTATCGATCGATACCACTTCTCATATCGATCGATACCAACTTGAAGAACCGACACATGAACCTTGTGTCGATCGACACCAACACAGTATCGATCGACACCCATCGGAGGTTGAACCAGAGATCGTGAGGAAACCAGAGATGATTGAGGAACGTGTCTACAAGCTTAAAGTTCCATACCCTCAATTACCCAGACACTTCAGAGACCCCATTTCCCCAAAGCATCTGCGTGGCTTTGAGAAGATGGTACGAAGAATTCCACTCACACATACTTTTGAAGAACCCTAGAATGCCGCCCTCTGCTAAGTCACTTCCGCGATTGCAGAGAAACTGAGGACGAGATTAAGGCAGCTTTCGCCAAAGTCAGAAGTTCACCGCCTCCACTAAAGCGGTTGACTAAGAGGGAAGACCCAGCGAAATTTTTAGTTCCATACTCCATCTATGGAGTTGAATTCAAGGAATCACTGGTTGATTCAGGGTCTAGCGTGAATGTCATGTCGAAGGCACTTGCAGAGAAGCTTAAGATCGATGACATACGATCTACTCAGATGCCTCTCACATTCGCGAACTCTTCCACATCTATTCCGTACGGTACAATCCATGACTTGATGGTTGAGGTAGGAGACTGTGTGGTTCCTACAGACTTTCAGGTTGTGGAGATGCATGCAAGGTCTAGCACGCCTTTGATTCTTGGAAGACGGTTCATGGCTACTGCTGGTGCAGTTATGGATACTCCCAATAGGAGGATTTCATTATCGTACATTGACGAACATGTCTCCTACGAAGCCATCCCTTCTAAAAGAACTCCCACACAGATATCTTGCATCCCCGTCGGTGCAGGAGAAACATTGATGGTTGATCTTCTGGACGAGCCTGATACTGTGCCAACTATCATAGAAGCTCTGGATCATCCTCCTATCATTTCTAAGAAAGTCATCAAAAAGACTAAGGCAAAGAAGAAGGTGAAGGACAAAAGCGTCGAGAGTGCTACATATGTCACCTTAACCCCTCAGAAGTGCGATGGAGATTCGATCGAGTACAAGGTGAAGTGTAAGGGACGCTCGAAACTGTTCTCTAAGGCCAGAATCATCCTAACTCCAGAGATGAAAGAGAAAAGGCAAGAGGTTATTGAGCGTATGCTGCGCAAAACTCAGAGTTTGGAAGTGTCTAGTTGTGGGACTTGCATAGGAGTGAGCTCCCTACTTCCTTCCGACTGACAGCTCGACCAAAGTCAAGCTATTGACTGTAAACAAGCGCTGAGTGGGAGGCAACCCACTGGTGAGTTTGCTTTTGAGTCTTTTTCTTTTTATATTTTGTTTTTGGGTCTGTTTCATGATAAACAAGGAGCACAACAAAATCGCCTGAGTGTCGATCATTACCATTGGGTATCGATCGACACCCTGCGCGACGGAACGTTTCATCATCTTGAGTTAAGCTTGGTATCGATCTATACCAAGCTGTGTGTCGATCGATACTCTATGTTCCAGCACGGTAACTTCTTGTTTCTCGTGACTCCTTTTGTTCCATTTGCTTTCTTTCACCAACTCTAGGCTATATAACATTGGGGACAGTGTTTTTGAGTCTGGGGGAGGTAGTCGCTGACTTTGTTTTTGTTTTTCTTAGAGTTAGTCCGTTTTTGAGTCATTCGTTGTTTTATTGAGTCAAAACTTTGTCTCTGACTGTGATCTTTTTCTTGAATCTTTTGATCTGACCTTGCTTATGAGTGACCATTGTTAGGAAAATTTCTAGCGATCCCATTGTTCTACTCAAGAGGGAATGATCACACAGAGGATTGGAAGCGAGGCTAGGATTTTCCTATGATGCCATTATTCGCCTACATCCTTTGATACGTTGAGAGGGAAGACCAGGGGATTAGGTGGCAAACACCATCAATACTCGCGTCTCATACCTTGATGTGTATATGCAAAGCTAAAAACAAAAGAGAAAATACAATAAGAAATAAGTCTGGGGGAGAGAAATAATACCAAAAAGTGTGAAAAAGGGTGGTTCCTTGTCATGATATTGTATGGGAAAGAATCTAGAAGGTTCTTGATATTAAGTCACCGCGATGAAACTGGCGACGAAGGCTTGATTGAACAATGCTGAGAAATAATGTGTGTAGTCTGGGAAGCTGTGAATGTCTACGGAGAAGTACATGGTGGTTAGATCAAAAGCTGGTTAGGTGACATTTGGGTGCTTGGGAAATTGGTCATTTCCACGTTTCAAGAACATGTGAGTCTCTACGTTTTCAAACCTCTTTCTCTGGTTTAGTCTTCTATATGCTTGAGGGCAAGCAAAGGCTAAGTCTGGGGGAGTTTATATATCATGATTTTTACCCTGTTTAAGCCATGATATAAGTCCGTTTTATAGAGTCTTTATTCTATTATAGAGTCTTTTACAGGTTTTAGCACATTTGGAGCATTATTGGAGATATTGGAGTTTTATGGAGCATTCTGGAACAAAACTGAAGTCTGGTGACTAAGTGCCCAATCGAAGCGTCAAGCATCGATTGATACCCCCTGATATCGATCGACACCCATAGAAGCAGATTACAAGTCGCGACTTTAATGAAATTTAAAGAATTGCAGAACTTGCCCAGAAGACTTTAATATTTACAAGAAAACCCCAATTTGTGTTTAGACTATTAAATTAGGTTTTACAGCCACTTTGGCTGTGTGCTTTTCATTACGTTTGTTTGAGGATTTCTGGGAGAGCTTGAGAGAGGGGAGACAAGTCAGAACTCTGTTTGTATGAGAGAAGATTTCGAACCCCTATTTTATTATACTCTTATTTTATTCTATTGATGATTTATTCAGTTATGTTGATTGTTTCATTCTCCATGTCTGAGTAGATCCCTTGTTAGGTTCATGGTTCTCAATAGGGTTTTCTCTGAATGCTAGGTTGAGTAGTTATTAGGATTCATTATCTGAATTAGTTCTTCACCATATGTTGTTTGCAAAGCTAATTCTGGATTGATCACCTAGAACTTATATCTTAGGATAATTGATTAGGTACGAGAGTGCGATTAATTACCTGATAGAACCCAAGGTGAGCAAAATAACTATTCGCAAAAATATTTGGTTTAGTTGTTTTGTGAACAAATCAAACTTGATTTAAAAGCTGATTTAGACTTTAGGATTTGCAAAGAGATTTGGAATTCCTAGGATTTAGATTTAGATAGTTTTCGCAACGAGAGTTGGTTAGCTATACTTTAGTGATTTGAGTTCAAGAACCGCGCTAAATTTGGATCTTGTTAGTTAGTTTACCTGCATTTATTGATTTTCTGAGAAATACCCTGAACCTATCTTTCTCCAATTGAATTTACAACCTTTTTAATTTGCATTATGTTTTCCATACCATTGATCGCTTAGCAAAATTCTCACATATATAATCTATTGTGTGTCTCTGTGAGTCATTGTGTTCGACCCCTAGCTATACTATGACAAATGCTTTAGTATCTAAATATGGTATTAATTTGAGCATATCATTAGACTCTAGGGTTTTTGTAAGATCATGGTTTGCTTAATTTTGATAATTTGATGATTGATTTGTGATGCTTAAGTTCTAAATCCTTGACTTTCTTTCTTATTTAGTATTCTTAATGCTAGAGTAGGCTTGAGAAAATTAATCTAGATCATAGGGAACTTCATGCACTCAAGGTGTTCGATGAAATTCCCCAATGAACTAAATAAGAGATTTTCATACTTGGCTAATAGCACTTGTGTTTAATGCTTGCTAATCATATAATCATAAATGAGAATTTGATATTGATTAAGTGATTAACAAAGATATTAGTGTCATGAGAATGAACTATTTATTCAAGTGTTCTAAGCCTAAGGAATATCATAGATTGTATGAATTAGCATCATAATTGATGATAATTTGGATTGCATCTTGTTAGACCCTTCACATAGGTTGATCTTAATGCTAATTTTGAATTGAGAAATCAAATCTATAACTTGAGCATTTCATGCCCGAGAGGTGCTTGTGAAAATGCTTGAACCAAATCTATTGTGAGCTTTTCACATCCTAGCCTACGAGAGTTGATGTTTAGGGTGATTAGTGAACTAATTAGAATTATTTATTAATGCTCATTGATTATCTAATTGTAAACGAGAGTTTATGTCAATTAGGTGATTAGTGAAGTGATTAGTCCCATTATAATGGTTTAGTCATATTTATGAATTCCACGTTCTATGATAGTATTTAATGCAATCTTTGTCATCATTATTTGATTGTTAATCATTTCTTTAATGCAGTCCCATGATCCAACATTTCTATCTTTTGTTTTATTTCTTTCATTTTATTTTCTTAATTTAAAAGTATAAAAACCCAAAAACCATTTGCTATAGCTTAAAAAGTTTCATGCATTCCTAGTGCATTAATTTTAATCTCATTGTATTGATCCCCAAGTGTTACAACGATAACATTTGGGTAATTGATATTCGATTATCAAAATCCATTTATCAGGTATCACCTGGTCGGTATTGAGGCAGGGACTAATACAGACCCATGCCTCACTTCATACTGATCGAAGGTCGCCTGGCACTTATCCTACCAAAGACAAACACTGACCGGCTTCACTCTCCGTGCCAACCCATCTTCGCTCGACATTCAACTTCAGGGTTCTAAGTACCGACCAACCCTTGGGCAGTATCGTCCAGTCATTATTGGGACATGGTTCAATACCGACCCAAGCAAAACGCCATACCGACTAATGTCCACCCGGTTTCACAAGTCCAAATCCGTCCTCACCAAAGTCAGCCGAAGTGACTAAAAGATCAGACAAGATCAAGAACTTATATTTGGATTTAGCTTCAGAGGTCTTCATAGAAATTGTATATAATTGAGTTAGCTGTCGTCTAGATGTGGTTACAAGCCATTCTAAGCAGTGGTTCGAAAGATACAACTGATTTAGCAGGGATATGTCTGTCTGGCGCCCAAATAAGTTATGCTCAAACAATATCGACCCAACAATACCAACCAAGCTTCGGTCGGTACAGACCACCACAAACCAGATCCAACCGGGTCAAAACCCGGTTTGTTCCGGGTTGACCCGGTACGCCCAAGACCCTTTTAAATATGCTATATACCTAATTTTTTAGGGGGGATCCTTAAGTGTTTTTGGGATTTTGTAAAAGATATCTTTGAGTTTATGCAAGTCTAATTTTAATTTCTCTTAATCTCTCTTCTACTTTTAATCTTTCTATTCTCTACTCATGGAATCAATCATCTCTCTTATGGGATTTGAGGGTTTCGCCATGATTAGTGAGTAGATCTTTATAGAACTCATGGATGAGGTAGATTAGGGGATTTCGTGATTGATCAATGATGTCTAGGGCTTAGATTACTTCTTTCCTTTCTTTTTAGTGTTCATAATGCTAGATTTGGCTTGAGAAAGCTTATCTAGGACATAGGGAATTTCACACCCACAAGTTATTCAATGAAATTCCCCACAAAATTATAACTTGTGACTAATGATTGATGATTAACTTTTCACAAATGAGAATATGATCTAGATTAAGTTGATTAGCAAAGTGATTAAGACCATGAGAGTGGATTAATCTTGTTTAAGTGTTCTAGGCTAAGGGAAAATACTTGATTGTGTGTATTGACATCATAGATTGATCATAGAAGTCCCCAAAATCCATAACCTCATCCAAGGGCTTGCCTTTATCTTATTTCTTAATCTTGTTTAGTGCTTGCTTAGCTTGTTTGCTTTCTTGTCTTTTCTTTATTTTTATTAGGTTCATTAGATAAAATCTTATTTGAATTGGCTTAGATTAAATAATTTCTTGCATTCCTAGTGTGTGTTCTTCGTGTCTCCTTGGATTGATCCCTAAGTGCTACAACGATAGCATTTGGGTAATTAATATTCGATTATCAAAACTTCATTTATCAACGTCGAGCTGTTTCTTGACCGTGGTGAAGATAGATAATAGAATTTTGAACTGCTACTTTTCTTCGGCATGTCACGGGCTATACATATTTTCTATCGATTTTCTTGTGTTCGTTGATGTTTGTACACGTGTTCACGCATCTTACCTTAAGTACCTCGGGAATCGCAAGCGAATATATTCGTTCCCGGCGTCATGCCCACACACGCACCGAATTGCTTATAAATAGCGAGATGTCCTCATCATTCCTCTTATTCTTCGCATTTGTCAATCTTCCGAAAACATGTAACTCTCTCCTTTCTCTCCTTTCCTCTCCTTTTATTTATTTTTCCGGTTAGAGTTTTCTGATTCATCGCCGCACCGTTTAGTTTGTTCGATCCGAAGTGCGTCGAGCCTTTGAATTTGCCAATATATCATCATATTTTATGATTCATCTTCGTCGATCCGAACTCAATCAATCATCCCTGAAGCGGTGATGTCTAGTCCTACTACTTCGAAAAATTTGGCTGATTCAAGAGATTCTTCTGTGTGGCTCGACTGTAACACCGTGAGTGGTGACGAGGTGGATAAGTCCCCCGAGGCGGTTCTCCCTTTCACTATGTATTCCGATCCCAATGTTAGCAGGTTACCCGAGGCACTATACCCTCCCGTGACAAATTTGTTGGCAGATCTACTCGAATTCGCTGAGGACCTAGAGCGAATGATGTCGGGTCAGCAGACATGTCCATCCAGAAAGTGAACCGCGCCAAAATCAAAAATTCAAAAGAAAAAGGAAGACGTTCTTCCTGGTTCAACTCTTTCCACCGAGAGGACCCTTGTCGAGTTGAGGCGACGCTTCGAAATACCCGAGGAGGTTGAATTCATCCTTCATGGTCCATCTGATCGACCCAATAACCCTCCTTCGGATTGCTTCACCATCTACGAGAACTTCTTTCCCATGTGTTTCTTGTGGTTTCCCATTCCGAGGCTTGTTATACGATACATTTGGAGACACATAGTCACTATGGGTCAAGTCACGCTTCAGGGGCATTGTCATTTGATAGGAATCCTGGTCAGATGCGTTGAGTATGGTGTTGAAGCGAATGTTAAATACCTTTGGAATCTCTTAGAGATCCGAAGAGTGCGTAGCTCAGACAAAGTTTATATATTCAATAAAATCGATTTTAAAATCTTCCGAGGTTTCCAGAGCAAAGATAATGATTGGGATATCTGCTTCTTCTTTGTCCGGATTTCTGAGGACTCTTTTGATCGGGACTGCCTCCCAGTAGTCATGACAAGCTGGGGATCGCTTGGTAGTTTTCCTTATATTCGTGGTTTGGTTTGTTGCCCGATACTCTTAATTAACTTTGTGCCTTTGTTTTTGTAGTTCGTGAAGTTCCTCCTCCGTGTCAGAATGATCTTTCCGAGGTATGGACGATTCTATCAGCCGAAAGAGTTGATTGGAGAAAGGATTTCTTGTTCGAGAGAGTTAAGAGGGCATGAGCTATTTGTGACGGTGTTTCGGTAAACTCACAACCTCCACCTGTCGAAGGTACACTGACGAGCATGGCAAGATTGTCGTTTCGTGCGAAGAAAGAGCTTGAGGCGAAGGAGGCGGAAAGGAAGACTGCCGAGGCGGTGAGTCAGGCTGCCGAGGCGGCAAGTCAGGCTACCAAGGCGGCGAGTCAGGCTGCCGAGGTGGCAAGTCAGGCTGTCGAGGCGGAAGAAACGGCTAGATGGGATGCCGAGCCGAACGTAAATTCTTCTACCATCGACGTGGTTTATACCGAGGTGACAGTGGTTCCAGTTTTCGTTGAGCCACGATCCCTGGTGCTGCTGCGGCAAACGTTGATTGTTGGGCCTAGATTCTGCACTCAAGGCCCAGCCCGAGTAAACAGGCCAGACAAAGAAGGCTCGGCCCACGAAGGGTCTCATGAGACTGTTTACAAGCTGAAGTAAGCGAGGTCCCGAGATATAGTGAGTCAACAAGCTGGAAGAACCATGCACGAGGAAAGGAAGCGAGCTCGCATGAAGACATGAGTATGCACTAGACCAAGTGCAAACCTGGTCAAACACATTGATTTCATATTAAAAACAAAAGATTACAAATTTAATTATGTAGTTAATGTGTGTATAATAATTAGGTATTTACATTTTCAGCTGGCATAAGTTTTGAATAACAGCCTCTTTGTAAAGGACCGAATCCTTCGCGAATAGAAGAATATACAACTTTTCTCTCAAATTTCTCTAAGTTTTTCTAAGTACATTCAACCTAACGCAAGTTGAGAACTGAGGTTGTGAGATTCATCTCTCACAATTTGGTGCCGTCTGTGGGGAGAAGCAAAACAATTTCCTTTTTGTAACCTGCGAAAGTGATCATTCGAAAGAGGATAATATCGGGCACAATAAGCGCAACAGTCACTGCTTCATCCGGAGTTATGAATACCTCCATCCTACCATCCCAGCCTGATACCACTGCTCCGGTGAGCTCGAATGGAACAACAAACGTTCTCATTACCACCTCGGAAGCGAATTTCACGATTGGGAACAACGAAACTGTTGATCCTTCGGGACCTGCAGTCTTTAACAAGCCGGCTCCGGATCAAATTTCTGAGATCCGGAACATGATATCGGCTCTCATAGAATCGCATAATCGTTGTTCGTCAAGACGATCTCGAAAGAGCGGCTCGGACAGGCGCGATCGGGGGATCTGCTCTCCGACCTGGGACACAATCCCCGTTTGCACCAGGACAAGGGGGGTTAATGTTTTCACCTCAACCAATAACGAGGCTAAACTTTTCCGGTATCGATGCCTCGACCAGCAGAATGGTCGGCTCAACCACCACCTCGCGGTTCAACTTGGTAATATCGAACCCTATATTTACTCATTCCACGATCCTGACTGCGAAAGGAGGGATTCCATCAATTGCGACCTTTCCGGGATCAGGTCGGACCTCAGACCGATTTGCCAGTCATGATCGTTATGGGAGCGCCAATGAAGTTGAAGCTCGGGACAATCCCGAGAATGAAACGCGACCTGAAAATAAGGTCGGAAACCTTGCGCAGCTCACAATAGGATTCCTGCTCCGGTCTCCAAGAAATAACGAGAAACGGTTTAGGAACCGGTGCCTTGCATTGGTTTGAGTCAATTAAGAAATACTATGAAGATACCTGTGCCGAGCTTCAGCGGATGAGATCGCAGGTCTACGCCGCTCTTAGCTCGGCACCTGAAATAGATCGGGTGATTGATGAAGTCCCCATCTCGGAGATGTCGGGAACATCCGATTTCCCCGATATAACAGAGAAACCGACCCCAAGCCATTTATAAGAAGTTTCAAATTCGCCTTTTCAAGGGTGCGACTACTCGAGGGCGACCTAGAGGCAGCACGTTGTCGTTTCTTTGCCGAAAATCTAACGGATTCGGCCATGGAATGGTTCACCTCCCTGAAGCCGAATTCTATTGACAACTTCACCCAGCTTCAAGCAGCATTCTTGAAACAATATTCGGTATTTATCCAGATCGAGACCTCGGAGGCCGATCTGTGGGTACTTACTCAAAAGCCAGGTGACTCGTTACGAAAGTACATTGACAGTTTTAAGGCAAAAATTGACAATTTACATAACCCAACGGCCCTGAAAGTTCTTCAAAACAGACTGCTAAAATCCTCAAAATGCTTCGAGGAGTTCATAGTCCGGGAGCCGGTGTCGCTAGATGATGAAGAAGCAGCTTGCTGTGAAATTCGCAGCATTAGAGCTAGGCAACGTCGAGCTGGAGAACCCCCCTCCCACAACAGAGGAGGAACTACTACCCAGCTCGAGATAATGAAAGGCGAGATCGCCCATATGAGGATGATCGTAAGCGAAAATGCTCATCCGATGACGCAACGAGGCGAGAGCACCCCAGGGACAGGGAGGCGGATCTACCTCCTCCCATCACGAAGAAAAGAATTTATTTGATTCACGGAGGATCCCAGTTGTGTCGCAACTCCGTGAATTAGATTAAGAAACATATGCGGAGGATAATCACTGACATACATGACATAATCCCATTCAAGGGATCTGACACGTAAATCTCATTCTGGGAAAGCGAGGCCGTTGAGATAGATTCCCCACATTATAATGCTCTCCTAATCAAGCTGGAAATGGGTGGATGCGAGCTCACCAAGATGCTCGTGGACACTGGGAGATTTGTAGAACTCATCCTCCTAAGTGTTTCTAGGAAAATGGGCATACCAGATCACGAAATCGAGGGGGATAAGATGGTGTTAACCGGCTTCTCTGGGGAAACTACGTTATCCCTCGAAACAATAAGAGTCCATGTAATAGCAGCTAGAGTAAGGAGGATGGTTGAATTCGCTGTGATAGATAGGCAATCCCCATTCAATGCCATCCTGGGTAGAACGTGGATACATTCAATGAGGGATGTATCCTCAACCTACCATCAATGTATAAAATTCCCTACCCAGCATGGAATCATAATAGTGAAGGGGAGTCAAAAGGCATCCAGAATATGCTATATGGGAGGTTTCCAAATAGCAAAGGAAAGCGCATTATAGCAATTACAGCGTAAGGATAAGCTCGCAGACCGACTGGCAGGAAAGAAGAGTGGTCCTGGTGCCATCGGACCTTGCAAGGACTTTATCGAGAAGGTAGGAATGGGATCCGAGCTCTCCAGGACCCAAAAGGACCAATTAATATTCTTCCTCAAGGAATATGTCGGTTCATTTGCATGGACAACGGCTGATATGTCTGGCATTGATCTGAGCATCATCTCACACGAACTCAATGTCGATCCGAATCATAAGCCAGTGCGTCAAAAGGGTCGAAAGTTCGGACATGACAAGACTGAGGCTGGTAATAGCGAGGTTACTAGGTTGCTAAGTGTTGGGTTCAACAAGGAGGTGAAGTATCCCGACTGGCTAGCAAATCCAGTCGTGGTGAAAAAGAAAAATGGCACCTTGCGAGTATGTGTGGATTTTACAGATCTGAATAAAGCGTGTCCTAAGGATAAGACATGCTTCATAATAGAACGAGGAACGTATTGTTACAAAGTAATGCCATTCGGCCTCAAAAACGCATGAGCGACCTACCAAAGACTTATGAACAAGATGTTTGCTAGTCTCATGGGAAAGTCAATGGAGGTATACATTGATGACATGTTGGTTAAGTCCTTGAAAGAAGAAGATCACATAAGTCAACTCGGGGAATGATTCGACTTACTGAATAAGTATGGGATGAAACTGAATCCCTAAAGTGTACCTTTGGAGTTGCTTCGGGTGAATTCCTAGGTTACATAGTAACCCAAAGAGGAATAGAAGCAAACCCTAAACACATTAGCGCGTTCTTGGAAATGCAACCTCCAAGCTCGGCAAAGGAGGTGCAGAGGCTGATAGGCCGCATTGCTGATCTAAACCGGTTCATTTCAAGATCGACTGAGAAATGTCTCCCTTTTTATCAATTGTTAAAAGGAAACAAAAAATATATTTGGGATGACAAGTGTGGGGAAGCCTTTAAGCAGCTAAAAGCATATCTCTCTGAGCCCCTCCCCCCTATTCTTTCAAAGCCAGTTGAGGGAGAACCCCTCTACCTGTACGTAGCAATCTCCGAGGCCGCGGTAAGTGGTGTCCTCGTAAGAGAAGAACGAGCTGAGTAGAGACCGATCTACTACGTGAGCAAGTCCCTGGTGGATGCTGAAACCAGGTATCCACTAATGGAAAAATTGGCTTTGTAAGTAGTAGTGTCAGCCCGCAAACTCTGGTCGTATTTCCAGTCACACTCTATCATAGTGATGACAACACATCACAGTGCTACATAGCCCCAGCCAGTCCGGTATGCTAGCCGAGTGGGCTATTGAGATGAGCGAGTACGATATCGAGTATCAACCTCGAACTAGCGCCAAGTCAGAAGTATTAGCTGACTTCGTCATCGAGCTCGCAGCGAGCAGCGAGATGGCTGAATCAAGCTTCGGAACCTGGCTGCTCTACGTTGATGGAGCTTCCTTGAAACATGGGGCATGTATTGGAATCCACCTCGTATCGCCGACCAACGAGGTTGTGGAATAGTCTTTTAGGCTCGGTTTCTCAGCATCAAATAATGAAGATGAGTACGAGACTTTATTAGCATGTCTCCGACTCGCACTTGGAATAGGAATACGCAAGTTGAGTGCATTCAGCGATTCTCAGCTCATTACAAGTCCGTTCCATGGAGAATATGAAGCCATAAATAGCATAATGGAATCTTATCTAGCTATAGTCCACGAGTTAGGCAAGCGGTTCGAAATATTCAGCCTAAAGCGGATTCCGCAAGGTGAGAACACGATTGCAGATGCGTTAGCAACTCTCGCCTCAACCTCGAATCCTCATGTGAAAATAGTGATTCCAGTGGAAGGAATTGAAAAACCTAGCATTAACGTCGAAAAAGATGTTGAAGATTTAATGGAAATCGATGTCGACAATATGGAGTTGGATGTAGTGCTGGCCTCAATAAAGGACGACCGTCCTTCTGAAATAGGGGATGCTGAGGACCCGGACCAAGCTCCGCTTGGCGTCAGGTTTGTTTCCCTCCGCGAAAAATGGTTACAAGAATTGATTGGCGAGAAGCGATTATACAATACATTGAGGGGGGTGAGGCTCCCCCCAGCAAGTGGGAAGCCCGTAAACTCAAAACCATAGTTTCAAGATATTGTATAATCGGTTCTCGCCTCTACAAACGAAGCGTGAATGGCCCCTACCTTGTGTGTGTCCACGGACTCAAAGCTTTCACGGTTATGATGGAAGTTCACGGGGGCTCGTGTGGCAGTCATTCAGGAGGAAGGGCGTTAGCCATCAGAATCAAAAGGCAAGGGTATTTTTGGCCCACCTTGGTCGATGATTGCGAAGAACACTCTAAATCATGCGACAAATGTCAACGGCATGCTCCCACGTTACATCAGCCTACTGAAAATTCGTCTGCCATCTCATCTCCATACCCCTTTATGAGATGGTCTATGGACATAGTAGGGCCTCTGGTAACCTCTGGAAAAAGGAGGTGTCGCTTCCTGCTCGTCTTTACTGACAACTTCACCAAATGGATAGAAGCAGGGGCCTTCCAACAGGTTAAGGCAAAACACATGGAACAATTCGTATGGAAAAATGTAGTTTGCCAGCATGGAATCCCGTATGAAATCGTAACCGATAATGGTGAAGATCACAAAATCAGGCTGACAACTTCGACCCCGCGTTACCCTTAGGGAACGGGCAGGCCGAGGCAGCAAACAAACTGATATTGAGTAATCTCAAAAAACGATTGGACGTTAAAAAGGAAAAATGGTCTGATGAACTCCCAGGAGTACTACGGGCCTCTCGGACCTCACCTCGTAAAGCAACCTCAGAAACACCATTCTCCTTGGCTTATGGGATTGATGCCGTGGTCCCTGCCGAGGTCGTAGTCCCCAGCTTGAGGGTAGACGTGTGTCCCATAAATGAGGAACTGAATAACAAAATGCTTCTGGACCAGCTCGATGTTATCGACGAGCGTCGAGATCGAGCACTCGTTAATCTTCAAAATTATCAACACGCATCAACGCGTTATTATAATTCAAATGTCAAACAACGAAGATTTCAAGTTGGCGAGCTCGTCCTACGAAAATTATATGAAAATACTAAGGATATCATGGTTTTTACCCCTTTTAGGCCATGATATAAGTCCGTTTTATAGAGTCTTTCTACTATTTCGTAGTGTTTTAGAGTCTTTTACAGGTTTTAGCACGTTTGGAGCATAATTGGAGATATTGGAGCTTTCTGGAACATTTTGGAGCAAAGCAGAAGTTCGTGTAGCTGAGTACCCGATTTGAAGCCTTTATCGATCGATACTTACTAGTATCGGTCGATACTCACTGCAGCAGACACGACCCGCGAGTTTTCCGAAGAGTTGAAGAATTGCAAAATTGCACAGAAGAATTTATTATTTACAAGAAGCCCCAAAACTTGACTTAGGTTATTTATTAGGATTTTACAGCCACTTTGATGGCTATGCTTTATTTTACTTTGGTTTTATGAGAGAGCTTTTGAAGGGAGATAAGTCTGAAACTATGTTCGTCTGAGAGAAGATTTCGAATCCTTTTGTTACTATTTCTTATTATCTATTTGAGTATTTATTCAGTCATGTTTATTGCTTCAATTTCCATGTCTGAGTAGATCTCCTGATAGGTTTAGGATTTTCTTTGAATGCTAGGCTGATTTATTGTCAGGGTTCATAATCTGAATTAGTTCTTCACCTTAGGTTGTTCTCAAAGCTAATTCTAGATTGATCACCTAGAACTTAGATCTTAGGTTAATCGATTAGGCACGAAAGTGCATTTTAGAAACCTGATAGAACTTAGGGTGAGAAAATTGACTATTCGCAAAGAGATTTGGTTTAGTTGATCTGTGAACATATCAAACCTGAACTTTAAAGCTGATTTATTCTTAGGAATTTTCAAATAGATTTGGGATTATGAAGTTTAGATTTAGATAATTCTTGCAACAACAGTTGGTCAATTATACTAAAGTGATTTGAGTTCAAGAACCGTGCGTAACTTGAACCCTGATTTGTTAGTTTATATGCATTCATTGATTTCCTGAGAAATACTCTAGGCCTATGTTCTCTCCATCGATTTTATAACTCTTTTACTGTTTATTATTTTTGTTTCATCTGAATTGCTTAGCTTGATTCGATACTGTTCAATATATTGTGCGATTTCTCTGAGTTCATGTGTTCGACCCCTGATATACTGCAGCAACTACTTTAGTGCTTTTAGGGTATAAATTTGAGCATATCAAATTTGGCGCCGTTGCCGGGGACTCAATTTGGCCATTAGATTTTAGCTGTCGAGTTTTGACTAAGTTCGTTGGTATCGATCGATACTAATCAGTGTCGGTTGATACTCGTCGTTTTCTTTTGTTGATATCGATCGACACCACCCAGTGTCGGTCGATACTCATCACGATTTTTGATTACTTACGTTCTTGACTTTTTGTGTTTCAGGTGCATGCCTAATCGTGAAACCAGAGGGAATAAGAGCATCCGCTAGTTAATTGGTCGTTAGAGAAGCTATCTCGTTTGGAACGCACAAACAGGAAAGCAAAGAAGCCAGCTGAGATGAATAACCCAGTGGTATTAAGACCTGATGAAGCTGGAGTCTTGAGAGACCAAGAGGGACAAGTGCGCAATGTGAGAGGGCATCGACTTGATGAAGCTTGAAACGTCATTGTCCCTCCTATTGTTATTGGTGAGATTGTCGCGCCAGCTGCGCGCGCCAACGTTGGGAAAGATGCAGTTGATCGAGGTAGAACACTTGGTGAGCACAACAGACCTTATCAGTTCTATGCCAATCGAGCTGCGATTCGCATCCCAACTTTTCAGAGGAATGATTTTGAGCTGAAGCCTGCATACTACGCTCTTGTGAGTCAGAATCCTTTCCATGGCCTATCTCATGAACACCCCATTGATCATATCGAGAGGTTCAAAGATTTGGTCACTGGTATGAAGTACAATGGAGTGCCCAATGAGTTCATCTTCTGCAAGTTTTTCCCATACTCTCTTAGTGGGGATGCTGCTTATTGGCTGAACCAGTTGGCTCCTGGTTCGCTAACTACATGGGATGAGACGAAGAATGCATTCCTGAACAATTTCTATGATGATGCGATTTCCGAGGAGCTTAGGAACAAGATCTCCCAATTTTCTCAAGGTCCGACAGAGGCACTCAAGGCTGCTTGGATTCGTTTCAAGTCATATTAGAGAGATTGTCCGCACCATGGGTTAAATCAGGTTCAGATGTTGGGTACTTTCTGCAGAGGGATCGATTGGAGGTACCAGATGGCTTTGGACGCTGCGAGTAATGGGAACTTCAACACCAGGTATCCAGATGATGCGGTTGTGCTGATTGAGAACTGTCATCTAACAATAGCACCAAGAATGCTGATTTCGAGCGGAAGAAGCAGACTGGAGGAATTGATGGATCACAGATTGCTGAAGTTCAAGCCAAGCTGGATATTCTGATCGGGAAGTCGAAGAAGACTGTACACTTTGCTGATGGAGTCGATAATATCGATGAAGATGAAGTGGAGGATGTTAACTACGTTGGTGGTTCTGGTTTTCAGGGTCAGTGATTTGGGTACAACAACAACCGAAACTTCAACAACAACATTCAGCAAGGTGGGTGCAAGTTTGGAGCGAAACAATTTGTCCAAAAACAACTCCAGAGCAGCGACTTCACTCGCAATTACGGAACTCTTCGTACCATCCCATATCTCCAAAGTCCACAAAGAGTAAGATGGAATCCATGTTTGAGCATATTCTTCAAGGACAGCAAAAGCTGCACGTGGATTTCAATGGGAAGATTGACCATCTGTACACTGATCTGAATGGAAAGATTGAAGCTCTCAATATTTCTCAGAGGAAGCTGGAAGTTCAGCCTGCTCAGACTGCAGCAGCTGTGCAGAGGCAGGAAGGTTTTCTTCCAGGGAAAACTGAGAATCCAAGAGCGCACATCAATGCCATCACCTTGAGGAGTGAAAAAGAAGTGATTACAAGAGAGAAGAACATCCCAATTGCAGAGACTTTCGTCGATCTCGCTGAAGATGACGACTGGGATTCCGAAAATCCACGTGTATCGATCGATACCAGCCAATATCGATCAAAACCAGTCCAGCCACATGCACGAGAGGATCCAAAATCTCGTGTATCGATCGATACTCCTTCGGTGTCGGTCGATACTGGGCGCAAGTCGAGAAGGAACCAGATATTGTCAAATAGAGGGTGTACAAACCCAAGATGCCCAATCCTATGCCTCCTAAGATGACGAAGAAGGAATGGGAGGACGCCATATGCAAAACTATGTTGGATAAGTTGGTTGTGGACCTTCATTTTGTTGATGCTATTAAGACTTCTCCAGCTTTCAGGAGGTATGTGAAGAAGATGGTGTCTAGCAATGTGAACCTTGAGGAAGGTGTCATGATGATTACCGCTGAGTGCAGTGCGATTCTACTCAACAAAATTCCCAAGACACTTCCAGATCCAGGGAGTTTTGTTTTGGATTGCACTAACTTTACAGAGAGATTCGAGCGTTCTCTCTGTGATATTGGGTCGAGTGTGAACCTCATGCCACACTCAGTTGCTAAGCGAATGGGGATGACAGATTTCCAATCTACAAGGATTTCGTTGGTACTTGCTGATCGCTCAGTGCGACTTCCAGAGGGACTACTCGAAGATGTCCCAATCAAGATTGGGAATTGCTTGATCCCAATAGATTTCATCGTCCTGAATTACGATGTTGAGCCTAAGGATCCTCTTATCATGGGCAGACCATTCCTTGCGACTGCTGGAGCCTTGATCGATTACAAGAATGGACATATAGCTCTCAACATCGGTGATTTGGTGATGTCCTTTAACATGGAAAAGATGATGAAGAGACCAACCATCGATGGGAAGACGTTCTATGTGGACACCTTCAGTGACATAGCAGAGGAGTACTTCCTGGAGATGCACCCTGAGGATCCACTGGAGAGAGCATTGGTCTGCTCAGCAACTTCAGAGGTCCATTTGTGCGATGATACTGCTGGATACTCGAAGATACTCGATTCAGCATCGCCAGTATCGATCGATACACCCCTAGTATCGGTCGATACCCTGCATCTAGAAGGAGAGTTGGCCGAAATTTCTAAGCAAGCTGCTGGGCTTGGAGATTGGAGCGAGAAAAATGCTCCTAAGGCGGAACTCAAGCCACTCCCAGCCGCATTGAGGTATATGTTTATTGGTCCTAATTCCACATACCCTGTGATTGTCAATACTTCCTTGACACCGCAGAGATTACCCTACTGCTGAGCAAGCTGCGCAAGTATCGCAAAGCTCTTGGCTATTCTCTTGATGACATTTCAGGTATAGCACCATACTTGTGCATGCATCGGATTCACCTGGAGGATGAGTCTAAGTCTTCGATTGAGTGCCAGAGGAGGCTGAATCCGAACCTGAAGGAAGTGGTCAGGAAGGAAGTGATGAAGCTGTTGGAAGCAAGGATTATCTATGCCATCTCTGATAGTTCTTGGTTTAGTCCAGTTCACGTTGTGCCTAACAAAGGAGGCATAACAGTGGTGAATACGAGAAGGATGAGCTGATTCCTATAAGGACGATCACTGGTCACATGATGTGTATTGACTACAGGAAACTGAATGCGTCCAAAAGAAAGTATCACTTTCCATTGCCATTCATCGACCAGATGCTGGAAAGGTTAGTGAGTCATCCATACTACTGTTTTCTCGATGGGTACTCCGGCTTTTTTCAGATTCCCATACATCTAGAGGACCAGGGGAAGACGAATTTTACATGTCCTTATGGCACACTCGCCTACAGAAGAATGCCATTTGGATTATGAAACGCTCCAGCAACCTTTCAGAGATGCATGATGTCGATTTTCACAGACATGACTGAGGAGTTTATGGAGGTGTTCATGGATGACTTTTCGGTGTATGGATAGTCATTCAAGGATTTTCTAGATAACTTGTGCAAAGTGCTTCAGCGATGCGAGGAGAAGCACTTGGTTCTTAATTGGGAGAAGTGCCACTTCATGGTGCAAGATGGCATCATTCTTGGCCACAAGGTTTCTAAGGCAGGGATCGAAGTTGACAACGCTAAGATTCAGGTCATGACAAGCCTACAACCTCCACGCTCTGTATCTGAGATTCGAAACTTCCTTGGTCATGCTGGATTTTACAAGAGGTTCATCAAAGATTTCTCTAAGCTTGCACGCCAACTCACAACCCTGTTGTGCAAGGAAATCAAATTTGATTTCACACCTGATTGCCTTGCAGCCTTCCAGGAGATTAAGAAGGCATTGGTGAGTGCTGCTATTGTTCAACTGATATGCTCAAATTAATACCTTAAAAGTACTAAAGCAGTAGTTGTAGTAAGGGTAGGGGTCGAACACAAGGACTCAGAGAAATCACACAATAGATTATATAGTATCGAATCAAGCTAAGCAATTCAGATGTAATTAAAAGCAGTGCAGAAATTAAAAGTGTTGTAATTCAATTGGAGAAAGATAGGCTCAGGGTATTTCTCAGGAAATCAATGAATGCAGATAAATTAACTAACATGATTCAGATTTAGCGCGGTTCTTGAACTCAAATCACTAAGGTATAATTAACCAACTATCGTTGCGAGAATTATCTAAATCTAAATCCTAGGAATTCCAAATCTATTTTATGAATCCTAATATCTAAATCAGCTTTAATATCAGGTTTGATATGTTCACAAATCAATTAAACCAAATCTCTTTGCGAATAATCAAATTGCTCACCTAAGGTTCTATCAGGTAATTAATCGCACTGTCGTGCCTAATCAATTATCCTAAGATCTAAGTTCCAGATTCGTCAACCTAGAATTAGCCTTGAGAACAACCTAAGGTGAAGAACTAATTCAGATAGTGAATCCTAATAAATTCAGATAGTGAATCCTAATAGTGAAGCATTCAGAGAAAACCCTTATGAGAACCCTGAACCTAAAGTGGATCTACTCAGACAGAGAGATTGAAAGCAACATGATTGAATAGATCATCAAAGAAATCAATAAAAACAGGAGTTCAGAGTTGTCTCTCCAAAAACCAAAAGTAGAATCAAAGTAGAATAAAGCATACAAAATAAAGCATAGCCAACAAAGTGGCTGTAAAATCCCTATAAATAACCTAAACACGAATCATGGTCTACTTGTAAATATCAAAGTCTTCTGGACCAAGTTGCAATTCTTCAACTCTTCATTAAAGTCGCGGGTCGTGTCTGCTGTGATGAGTGTCGATCTATACCAAGGAGGTATCGATCGATGCTTGACTTGAAATCGGGTTCTCAGCAACACGAACTTCAGCTTTGCTCTAAAATGCTCCAGAAAGCTTCAATATCTCCAATTATGCTCCAAACGTGCTAAAACCTGTAAAAGACTCTAAAATACTACGAAATAGCAGAAAAACTCTATAAAACGGACTTATATCATGGCCTAAAAGGGGTAAAAACCATGATATATCAACTCCCCCAGACTTAGCCTTTGCTTGCCCTCAAGCAAATAGAAGACCAAACCAGAGAAAGAGGTTTGATAACGCGGAGACTCACCAGTTCAGGAACCATCGCAGAGATCCTTTTCTCAAGCACCCAAATGTTACCTAACCAGCTTTTGATCCAACCACCATGTACTTCTCCATAGATATTCGCAGCTTTTCCAAACTCCACACATTATCTCGCAGCATTTTTCAAATAAAACCCTCATCACCACTTTCATCGCTGCAGCCAATGTTCACGATTTCTTATTATGTTCCTTGTGATTCTTCATTTGCTTGCTTTTCTGGGTTTCTTCTCCTTGCGATTCTTTATTTGCTTGCTTTTCTTTGTTTCTTCCCCTCGCGATTCTCCCCGTTGAATGCATCGGCCTGAAATCGAATCGCCGAACGATTATGTCAACAACTACGAAAAGAAACCTGAGAATCCTTCTCTTCTTTGGGGTTTGTTGTTTGACTCGGTGAGTTCAAATTCTTCAGAAACCGTCATTTAAAGTATGGAAAATCAAACGGGTGATTCTCAGTTAATCCGTCGCAACTCGCGCCGTTCGGGAGTTTCGTCGCAATGCCAAGCCTGTGATTCAATTTCCTGGGTTTCATCATCGAGACAGCGATGAGACCAGAACTCAACGTCAGTTCGCCGAAGAAATGAATCCAACCGCCAATGTTAGTATGTCTGTGCCGACCAGGCGAAATGCGGAGGTCGGCAATGTTTTGGCCGAGGTCGACGAGTTTCAGATTGTTGGCGAGGAGAGGCATACTCCATTCATGCAGGTCGGGAACAATGAGACTAGCACAAGCAACCCCCATGATCGAGTTCGTCGACCATGGGTTGAGGCTCAAATCCAGCATGATGCCGAGTACGCTGCCGAGCTCGAGAGAGAGCTGATTGATGAGGAGCAGAAGCGAGCTGCCGAGCAAATTCATCGTGATGCGGCGATAGCTACTTAGTTTTCCATACAAGAAGAGCTCGGAAGAAAAGGTGTTGGAAAGACGGGTGGCGACGTTCCACCTAGTAATGTTGAAGTTGTCGATGCGGATGTCGATCCTGTAACCGGCAATGTAGAAAGGGCGGCTCGACCCCCAATGACTACCATTATTGTTCGGCGAGCAACTGTAGGATCGACCTGCTCTTTGATGGACGCAATCACCGAGCTGATTGAGTCCCTCCATTTCTCGAGTGACGTGTTTTTTACGCAGTCTGGAAAGAAACAAAGACCGTGGGATGCTCCGGAGGGGCATATATGCGTTTATGAATTGGTTTAGGGCTTGCGGACTTAATTTTCCTTTTCCCGATCTGCTGCTAGATTTCTGCGATATACGGGGAGCTGCGATTTGCCAGCTTAATCCCGCGAGCATGGTTAATATAACGGGGCTCCTCTCTATGGGCGCCGAGCTTGGTATCCTGATATGCTCAAATTAATACCCTAAAAAGTACTAAAGCAGTTACTGCAGTATATTAGGGGTCGAACACAAGGACTCAGAGAAATCACACAATAGATTATATAGTATCTAATCAAGCTAAGCAAATAAGATGAAACATAAACAATAAGCAGAAATCGAGTTGTAAATTCAATGGAGAGAATATATGCCTAGGGTATTTCTCAGAAAATCAATGAATGCAGACTAGACTAACTAATCAGTGTTCAGGTTACGCACGGTTCTTGAACTCAAATCACCAAAGTATAATTGACCAACTGTCGTTGCGAGAGTTATCTAAATCTAAACCTTAGAATCCCAAATTTCTTTGCAAATTCCTAAGATTAAATCGGCTTTAATTTCAGGTTTGATATGTTCACAAATCAATTAAACCAAATCTCTTTGCGAATAATCAATTTGCTCACCTTAAATTTTATCAGATTACTCAATTGCACTGTCGTGCCTAATCGATTAATCTAAGATCTAAGTTCTAGGTGATCAATTTAGAATTAGCTTTGAGAACAATCTAAGGCGAAGAACTAATTCAGATTATGAACCCTAACAATAATTCAACCTAGCATTCAAAAAAATCCATGTGAGAAAACCCTAAACCTAAAGTGGATCTAGTCAGACATGGAAATTGAAGCAATAGACATGTTTGAATAAATCATCAAATAAAATAGAAAGAATAATAAGAGGGTTCGAAATCTTCTCTCGGACGAACAGAGTTTCAGACTTGTCTCCCTTCAAAAGCTCTCTCACAAAACCAAAGTAAAATAAAGTGTAGCAAACAAACTGGCTGTAAAATCCTATTAAATAACATATATCACATTTTGGGCCATATTGTAAATATTAAAGTCTTCTGGACCAAGTTGCAATTCTTCAACTCTTCATAAGTCGCGGCCCGTGTCTTGCTGTGGAGAGGTATCGATCGAGACTAGGAAGTATCGATCGACACTGATCGTGAAATCGGGTACTCAGCAACACGAACTTCTGCTTTGCTCCAGAATGCTCCAGAAAGCTCCAGTATCTCCAATTATGCTCCAAACGTGCTAAAACCTGTAAAAGACTCCAAAATACTATAAAGACTCTATAAAACGGACTTATATCATGGCTTAAAATGGGTAAAAACCATGATATATCAACTCCCCCAGACTTAGCCTTTGCTTGCCCTCAAGCAAATAGAAGACTAAACCAGAGAAAGAGGTTTGAAAACACAGAGACTCACCTATTCAGGAACCATCGCAAAGGTCCTTTTCCCAAGCACCCAAATGTCACCTAACCAGCTTTTGATCTAACCACCATGTACTTCTCCGTAGACATTCACAGCTTTTCCACACTCCACACATTATCTCGCAGCATTGTTCGAATAAAGCCTTCATCGCCAGTTTCATCGCTGCAGCCAATGTTCAAGAACCTTCTAGATTCTTTACCATACAATATGATGACAAGGAACCATCTAATTTCACACTTTTTGTATCAATTTCTCTCCCCCAGACTTATTTCTTATTATGCTCTCTTTTTTTTTTAGATCTGCATATACATATCAAGGTCCGAAACGCGAGTATTGATGGTGTTTGCTACCGAATCCCCGGTTCTTCCCTCTCTCTGTATCAAAGGTTTAGGCGAATACTGGTACTACGGGAAATTTTTCTAACCTCGCTTTCAACTTCTGTGTGATCATTTCCTCTTAAGTAGAATAATGGGATTGCTGGAAATTTTCCTAGCCCTCTACTCAGAAGAAAATCATATAATCTTTTATGCTCTTATTTATCAACTTACAACAGGGGAGAGAGATACTAATATGCCCTTGACCGCAAGATCTCTCAAGTGATGGGTAAAACGGGATTTGGGATAATCCTCCTCGGCTAAGTGATAAACCTCCGTTGTGTCGTCTAGGATCATATCAGATACCATAACTCTAAACACATGGGTTCCTTTATCAGATATGGGTGATGAATCAAGCTCTAAAAACACTAACCACATTGATGAAGTGCAAAAATTTGGCCCAGGCTTCAGAAGAACTCTGCTGGAGACATGGATGTTTTCTAGTCAACTGGTCAGTCCTTGGATTTTTCATTAGTCGATCTAGAGCTGATCCTGCAACACTGGTCACTCAAAAACAAAATCAAAACAACAATTCCAGCACAGGATCATCATCTCCAACAAGTTTTGACTCAATAAAACGTTTTTGACTCGATAAAACAACTCACTCTAAGAAAAACAAACACAATGTCAGCAGACACCTCCCCCAGACTTGAACAACACTGTCCCCAGTGTTATCTAGCCTAAAGTAGGTAAAAGAAAACAAAAGAACAGAATTGAACGAAGAGAAACAAGAAGTTACCGTGCTGGAACATGTGGTGTCGATCGACACACAGCTTAGTATCGATCGATACCAAGCTTGAATCGACATAATGAACCGTACATTCGCGATTGGTGTCGACCGATACCAATGGGGTATCGATCTATACTGAGGCGATTTCGAGTTTTGCTCCTTGTTTATCCTGACACAAACACAAAACAAAAAATAAAAGGAAAAAGAATCAAAAGCAGACTCACCAATGGGTTGCCTCCCACCAAGCGCTTATTTAACGTCATTAGCTTGACTGTAACGCCCTTTAGGCAGGATAAGAATGCGAGCTGGCACCAAAACAGGTTCCACAACTTGACATTGCTATCTTCAGAGTTTTGCTCAACATGCTCTCCACAAACTCTTTTCCATTCTCTTTCAGCTCAAAAGTAAGAAGAACTCTAGCCTTAGAGAATGGTTTCGAGGCTCCTTTGTACTTCACATTGTACTCAATCAAGTTTCCATCATAGTTCTGAGGGATTAAAGTGACATGGGGATTCTCGACTCTTTTGCTCTTGGCCCTCTTCTTTGTTGCTTTAGCCTTCTTGACAACTTTCTTGGGGATGCTGGGCGGTTCAACTGAAATGTATGCGACAGTAGACTCATCAGGAGGCTCTTCCAAAATATCAACCGCTAGCGACTTTGCTGTAACAACCTCGATGCTAGAGACACGTCCGGGAGCTCCTCTAGGAGGTATGACATCATAGTAGACATCTCCGTCAATGTAAGAGAAAGAGATTCTCTTATTAGGTGTGTCTATGATCAAAGAAACTTCATATCCTTCGCCAGCAGTAACCATAAACGGCCGTCCCAGGAGCAAAGACACTTCATATCCTTCGCTCATCTCCACAACCTGAAAATTAGTGGGCACCAGACAATCTCCTACTTTGATCATCAAATCAGAGATTGTACCATATGGAATTGAGGTTGAAGAGTTCGCGAATGTGATAGATGTCGTGGGAGATCGAATATCAGCTCTCAACCGCTCTGCAATTGCCCTTGACATGACATTGACACTAGCCCCCGAGTCAACGAGAGACTCTTTAAACTCAACTCCAGAGATAGAGCATGGAACCGCGAATTTCCCTGGGTCTTCCCTCTGGATCAACTGCCTCAGCAGTAGCGACTTGGGTCTTGCGTCGATAAAGAGCACTTCGATCTCTTCCAGAGTTTTTCTGCAATCTTTGAAGTGACTTAGCAGAGGACGGTGTTCTAGAGCTTCTTCGAAAGACAATTCATGGGAGATCATTCGTATCATCTTCTCAAAGCCACGCAGCTGCTTTGGAGAAATGGGACCTCTGAGGTGTTGAGGAATAGGATTCAGCTTCTTGGGCTTGCGAACTCTTTCTTCGATCAACTCAGGTGTTTGCACAATTTCTGGTTCGATCTGCGAGGGGTATCGATCGACACCAGGTAGGATATCGATCGATACTCTTGCTCTTGAATCGTCCATCGTCTTTGGCAGATATATCATCATCAAAAGGAGGCTCCACAACCGATTTATCTAATAAAGCCTTGCATCTGGCGTTTTCCCATTCCTTCATTGTCATAATATGAGGCATAGGATACAGTATCTTGGGTATATACACCCTCTCCTTGACAATTTCAGGCTTCTTCTCGACCTGCGTCTGAGTATCGATCGATACATGTGATTTTGAAGTTACTCGTGCACGTGTCTGGACTGGTATCGATCGATACATGAGGGTATCGATCGATACCTGGGCTATTTCAGAATCCCAATCGTCATCTTCAACAAGTTCGTCGAAAGTTCCTGCATCAAAACCCTTCTCAACCACTGCAGTGGCTTCTTTAGCACTTCCTATGGTGATTGCATTGACATGTGCTCTTGGATTTTCAGTTTTTCCTGGAAGATAACCTTCCTGCCTCTGCACAGCTGATGCGGTCTGAGCAACCTGAGTCTCCAGCTTCCTCTGACAAAGGCTGACAGCTTCAATCTTCCCATTCAGATGGTCAATCTTCCCATTGAGATTAGTGTACAGATGGTCGATCTTCCCATTGAAATCCACTTGCAGTTTATGCTGTCCCTGAAGAATCTGCTCAAGCATGGATTCCATCTTATTCTCTGTGGACTTTGGAGGGATGAGCTGGTACGAAGAGTTCCCGTAATTGCGAGTGTTGTTGTTGAAGTTTCGGTTGTTGTTGTACCCAAATTGCTGACCCTGAAATCCAGAACCACCAACATAGTTAACATCCTCCACTTCTTCCTCAGCAGCAAAGTGGACCGCTTTCTGATTCTTCCCGATCAGGAAATCCAGCTTGGCTTGAACTTCAGCAATCTGCAATGCATGAATTCCTCCAGCCTGCTTCTTCCCCTCGGAATCAACATTCTTGGTGCTATTACTAGACGCCAAGTTCTCAATTAGCACAATCGCATCATCTGGATACCTGGTGTTGAAGTTCCCATTGCTCGCAGTATCCAAACCCATCTGATAACTCCAATCAATTCCTCTGTAGAAAGTACCCAGCAGCTGAACCTGATTGAACACATGGTGCGGACAATCTCTCTGATATGACTTGAAACGAATCCAAGCAGCCTTGAGTCCCTCTGTTGGACCTTGAGAAAATTGAGAAATTTTGTTCCTGAGCTCCTCGGATCTCGCATCATCATAGAAATTGCACAAGAATGCATTCTTCGTCTCATCCCATGTAGTTAGCGAACCATGAGCCAACTGCTTCAACCAATAAGCAGCATCCCCACTAAGAGAGTATGGGAAAAGTTTGCAGAAAAGGAACTCATTGGGCACTCCATTGTACTTCATACCAGTGACCAAATCTTCGAACCTCTAATATGATCCATGGGATGTTCATTAGATAGGCCGTGGAAAGGATTCTGACTCACAAGAGCGTAGTACGCAGGTTTCAGCTCAAAATCATTCCTCTAAAAAGTTGTGATGCGAATCGCAGATTGATTGTCATAGAACTGATAAGGTCTGTTGTGCTCAGCAAGTGTTATACCTCGATCAACTGCAGCATTCCCAATGTTGGCGCGCCCAGCTGGCGCGAAAATCTGACCAACAACAGCACGAGGGACAATGACGTTTTCAGCTTCATCACGTCATTGCCCTCCCTCATTGCACACTTAACCCTCTTGGTCTCTCAAGACTCCAGCTTCATCAGCTCTTAAAACCACTGGGTTGCTCATCCATGATGTTTGCTTTGCCTTTCTGTTTGTGCTTTCCACAAGTGCTAGCTGTTCCAATGACAGTTCAACTAGCTTAGTGCTCTTGTTGTTTCTGGTTTCACGATTAGGCATGCACCTGAAAATAAAACACTAGACAAAGCACGTAAGTAACCAAAAAAATACGTTGAGTATCGACCGACACTGATGGTATCGATCGATATCAACAAAGAAATCGCCTAAGTATCGAACGATACTAGGTAGTATCGATCGATACCGATGAACTTAGTCGAAACTCGACAGCTAAAATCTAAAGGCGAAATTGAGTCCCCGGCAACGGCGCCAAATTTGATATGCTCAAATTAATACCCTAAAAGTACTAAAGCAGTAGTTGTAGTAAGTGTAGGGGTCGAACACAAGGACTCAGAGAAATCACACAATAGATTATATAGTATCGAATCAAGCAAAGCAATTCAGATGTAATTGAAAGCAATGCAGAAATTAAAAGTGTTGTAATTCAATTGGAGAAAGATAGGCTCAAAGTATTTCTCATGAAATCAATGAATGCAGATAAATTAACTAACAGGATTCAGATTTAGCGCGGTTCTTGAACTCAAATCACTAAGGTATAATTAACCAACTGTCGTTGCGAGAATTATCTAAATCTAAATCCTAGGAATTCCAAATCTCTTTGCGAATCCTAAAGTCTAAATCAGCTTTAATATCAGGTTTGATATGTTCACAAATCAATTAAACCAAATCTCTTTGCGAATAATCAATTTGCTCACCTAAGGTTCTATCAGGTAATTAATCGCACTGTCGTGCCTAATCAATTATCCTAAGATCTAAGTTCCAGATTCGTCAACCTAGAATTAGCCTTGAGAACAACCTAAGGTGAAGAACTAATTCAGATAGTGAATCCTAATAAATTAATCAACCTAGCATTCAGAGAAAACCCTTATGAGAACACTGAACCTAAAGTGGATCTACTCAGACATAGAGATTGAAAGCAACATGATCGAATAGATCATCAAAAAAATCAATAAGAACAGGAGTTCAGAGTTGTCTCTCCAAAAACCAAAAGTAGAATCAAAGTAGAATAAAGCATACAAAATAAAGCATAGCCCACAAAGTGGCTGTAAAATCCCTATAAATAACCTAAACACGAATTGTGGTATTCTTGTAAATATCAAAGTCTTCTGGACCAAGTAGCAATTCTTCAACTCTTCATTAAAGTCGCGGGTCGTGTCTGCTGTGATGAGTGTCGATCGATACCAAGGAGGTATCGATCGATGCTTGACGTGAAATCGGGTTCTCAGCAACACTAACTTCAACTTTGCTCAAAAATGCTCCAGAAAGCTTCAATATCTCCAATTATGCTCCAAACGTGCTAAAACCTGTAAAAGACTCTAAAATACTACGAAATAGCAGAAAGACTCTATAAAACGGACTTATATTATTGCCTAAAAGGGATAAAAACCATGATATATCATCAACCACCTGATTGGAGTTTACCTTTTAAGGTTATGTGCGATGCAAGTGATTTTGCTGTGGGAGCTGTTTTGGGTCAGAGGAAAGACAAGAAGCTCCATGCCATTTATTACGCCAGCAGGACGTTGGATGATGCTCATCGAAATTACAACACCACTAAGAAGGAGTTACTTGCAGTTGTTTTCTCATTTGAGAAATTTCGTTCCTACTTGATTGGGAGCAAGGTTGTTGTTCACACATACTATGCTGCTCTCAAATACTTGCTGAAGAACAAGGACCTTAAGCCTCGTCTATGCCGATGAATACTTTTTCTCCAAGGGTTCGATATTGAGATCAAGGACAAGAATGGAGTTGAGAATGGAGTTGCAGACCACCTATCGCGAATAAAGATCGATGAAGTCGTATCTATTGATGATTTCTTGCCAGAGGAGGGTATCTACTTCATTGAGGCTCAACCTCAGGATGATTGTTCCGAAAATCTGCAATTTTCACGAATGCAAAATTTCGGTATCGATCGATACTCACCTAGTATCGGTCGATACCCGACACGTTTCAGACCTGTTTTGCCTGCAGAGAACTTCAACTCTTATGACGCCTATCTAGCTGCTGTATCTAGTCCTGCACGACCATGGTACGCTGACATTGCTAACTACCTTGCTATAGAGACTGAGCCAAAGCATCCAACAAAGTATGCGAGGAAGAAGTTTATGCGCGAGATGAGGCGATTATTCTGGGATGAGCCTTACTTATACAATCACTGCTCATATGGTATCTACATAAGATGTGTTGCAGAGTCTGAGGTGCCTGCGATTCTTTTTCATTGTCATGGGTCTGAGTATGCTGGACACTTTGCTACTTGATATGCTCAAATTAATACCCTATTTAGATACTAAAGCAGTAGTTATAGTATAGCTAGGGGTCGAACACAAGGATTCACAGAAACACACAATAGATTATATAGAAGAGAATTAAGCTAAACCAATAGATGTAATTGAAAGCAAAACGTAAATTAAAAGAGTTGTAATTCGATGGAAGAAAATATAGGCCCATGGTATTTCTAAAGAAAACAATGAATGCAGACAAAGTAACTAACAGGATTCAGATTTAGCGCGGTTCTTGAACTCAAATCACTAAAGTATAATTAACCAACTCTCGTTGCGAGAATTATCTAAATCTAAACTTCAGAATCCCAAATCTCTTTGCAAATTCCTAAGAATAAATCAGCTTTAATTCCAGGTTTGATATGTTCACAAATCAATTAAACCAAATCTCTTTGCAAATAATCAATTTGCTCACCTAAGGTTCTATCAGGTAATTAATCGCACTGTCGTGCCTATCAATTATCCTAAGATCTATGTTCCAGATTCTTCAACCTAGATTTAGCTTTGAACACAACCTAAGGCGAAGAACTAATTCAGATGGTGAATCCTAATAAACTAATCAACTTAGCATTAAGAGAAAACCCTTATGAGAACCCTGAACCTAAAGTGGATCTACTCAGACATGGAGATTGAAAACAACATGATTGAATAGATCGTCAAAGAAATCAATAGAAACAGGAGTTCAGAGTTGTCTCTCCAAAAACCAAAGTAAAATAAAGCCTAGGCATAAAAGTGGCTGTAAAATCCTCTTAAATAACCTAAATCACGTTTTGGGGCTTCATGTAAATAATAAAGTCTTCTGGGGCAATTATGCAATTCTTGGAAAAGTCGCGGGTCATGTCTGCTGCGATGGGTATCGATCGATACTAGGAAGTATCGATCGATAATGATGTTTCAAATCGGGTAATCAGCAACACGATCTTCTGCTTTGCTCCAAAATGCTCCAGAAAGCTCCAATATCTCCAATTATGCTCCAAACGTGCTAAAACCTGTAAAAGACTCTAAAAGACTCCAAAATACTAGAAAGACTCTATAAAATGGACTTATATCATGGCCTAAAAGGGGTAAAAACCATGATTTATCCTTACTTTCAAGACAGTGTCCAAAGTTCTTCAAGCAGGTTTCTGGTGGCCTACTATGTTAAGAGATGCGCATGTCTATATCTCACAGTGTGATGTCTGTCAGAGGAGAGGGAAGATCAGCAAGAGATATGAGATGCCACAGAATTGCATCCTTAAGTTTGAAGTTTTCGATTGCTGGGGCATCGACTTTATGTGTCCCTTTCCCTCGTCACACAAGAACATATACATCTTGGTTGTTGTGGACTATGTGTCCAAATGGGTGGAAGCGATTGCTAGTCAGACCAACGACTCTTCGGTGATTCTTAAACTGTTTAAGACCATCATTTTCCCACGATTTGGAGTGCCGCGTATTATTATAAGTGATGGTGGCAGACACTTTATTAACAAAGTTCTTGATAAGTTGCTGATGAAGCATGGTGTAAATCATCGCATGGCTACTCCATATCACCCTCAGACCAATGGGAAAGTCGAGGTCTCCAACAGGCAAATCAAGGAGATTTTGGAGAAGACAGTGGGTACTTATAGGAAGGATTGGTCTACGAAGCTGGATGATGCGCTATGGGCATAAAGGACTGCTTTCAAGACACCGCTGGGTACTACACCGTTTCACTTGCTGTATAGGAAAGCATGTCACCTTCCAGTGGGGATCGAGCACAAAGCAGCATGGGCGACGAAGTTGCTGAACTTCGACATCAAGCCTGCTGCTGAGAGGAGCTTGATTCAGCTGAACGAGTTGGATGAGATTAGGCACCACGCCTACGAGAACTCGAAGCTATACAAGGAGAGGACTAAAGCCTATCATGATAAAAATATCATCTCCAGACATTTCGAGCCAAACGACCATGTACTTATGTATAACTCTCGTTTGCAATTGTTTCCTAGTAAATTCCGTTCTCGTTGGTCAGGTCCCTCCACAATCAAAGAGGTCAGACCACATGGTGCTGTTGTGCTGATCAGTCCTACATGAGAGGAATTTGCTGTTAATGGACAGAGGGTGAAATACTATTGGGCAAAAGCCGAGATTCCAACAGGGCAAATAATGCCTCTGGATGATGCACCCATAGCCTGAATGGCGGTACAGTTAAGCTAATGACGTTAAACGAGCGCTTGGTGGGAGGTAACCCACTTGTGAGTTTGTATAATAGTCTTTTTATTTTTATTTTTTGTTTTGTGTTTTGTGTCAGGATAAAAAAGGAGCAAACACGAAATCGCCTGAGTATCGATCGATACACTGTTGGTATCGGTCGATATCTTACGCGAATGAGAAGCGAATCACCTATGTCGACCAATACTTGGTATCGATCGATACCAAGTTGGATGTCGGTCGACACTCGTACCCCACTTCGGTAATTTTTCGTTTTTCACAATTTCTACTCTGTTGTTTTGTTTTCTTTAACCGACTCTAGACTAGATAACACTGGGGACAATGTTGTTTAAGTCTGGGGGTGGTAGTCGCTGACATTGTTTTTGTTTTTCTTAGAGTCAGTCGTTTTTGAGTCATTCGTTGTTTTATTGAGTCAAAACTTGTTGGAGATGATGATCATGTGCTTGAGCCTATTGTTCTGATTTTGTTTTTGAGTGAACAGTGTTAAAGGATCAGTTCTAGATCGACTAATGAAAAATCCAAAGACTGACCAGTTGACTAGAAAACAACCATGTCTCCAACAGAGTTTTTCTAAAGCCTGAGCCAAATTTTTGCACTTCATCAATGTGGTTAGTGTTCATAGAGCTTGATTCATCATTCATATCTGACAAAAGGAACCTATGTGTTTAAAGTAATGGTATCTCTCTCCCCTGTTATAAGTTGATAAATAAGAGCATAAAAGATGAAATGACTTTCTTCTGAGTAGAGGGCTAGCAAAATTTCCAGTGATCTCATTATTTTACTTAAGAGGGAATGATCACAAAAAGGTTGAAAGCGAGGTTAGGAAAATTTTCCGTGATACCACTATTCGCCTAAGCCTTTGATACATATAGAGGGAAGAACCGGGGATTAGGTGGCAAACACCATCAATACTCGCGTTTCAGACCTTAATGTGTATATGCAGGTCCAAAAAAAAAAAGAACATGATAAGAAACAAGTCTGGGGGGAGAGAAAATAATACCAGAAAGTGTGAAATTGGATGGTTCCTTGTCGTGATATTGTATGGTAAATAATCTAGAAGGTTCTTGAACAATTGGCTGCAACGATGAAACTGGTGATGAGGGCTTTATTTGAACAATGCTGCGAGATAATGTGTGGAGTCTGGAAAAGCTGCGAATGTCTGCGGAGAAGTACATGGTGGTTATATTGAAAGCTAGTTAGGTAACATTTGGGTGCTTGGAAAAAGGATCTTTACAATGGTTCATGAACATGTAAGTCTCCGTGTTTTTAAACCTCTTTCTCTGGTTTAGCTTTCTATTTGCTTGAGGGCAAGCAAAGGATAAGTCTGGGGGAGTTGATATATCATGGTTTTTACCCCTTTTAGGCCATGATATAAGTCCGTTTTATAGAGTCTTTATACTATTTCGTAGTGTTTTAGAGTCTTTTACAGGTTTCAGAACGTTTGGAGTATAATTGGAGATATTGGAGCTTTCTGGAAAATTTTGGAGCTTTCTGGAACATTTTGGAGCAAAGCAGAAGTTCGTGTAGCTGAGTACCCGATTTGAAGACTCGGTATCGATCGATACTGACTAGTATCGGTCGATACTCACTGCAGCAGACACGACCCGCGACTTTTCCAAAGAGTTGAAGAATTGCAAAATTGCCCAAAAGACTTTATTATTTACAAGAAGCCCCAAAACGTGACCTAGGTTATTTATTAGGATTCTACAGCCACTTTGATGGCTATGCTTTATTTTACTTTAGTTTTGTGAAAGAGATTTTGAAGGGAGATAAGTCTGAAACTATGTTCGTCTGCGAGAAGATTTTGAACCCTTTTGTTACTCTTTCTTATTATCTAATTAAGTATTTATTCAGTTATGTTTATTGATTCAATTTCCGTGTCTGAGTAGATCACCTGTTAGGTTTAGGGTTTTCTCATAGGGATTTCTTTGAATGCTAGGTTGATTTATTGTTAGGGTTCATAATCTAAATTAGTTCTTCACCTTAGGTTGTTCTCAAAGCTAATTCTAGATTGATCACCTAGAACTTAGATCTTAGATTAATCGATTAGGCATGACAGTGCAATTGAGAAACCTGATAGAACTTAGGGTGAGTAAATTGACTATCGCAAAGAGATTTGGTTTAGTTGATCTGTGAACATATCAAACCTGAACTTTAAAGCTGATTTATTCTTAGGAATTTGCAAAGAGATTTGAGATTATGAAGTTTAGATTTAGATCATTCTCGCAACGACAGTTGGTAAATTATACTTTAGTGATTTGAGTTCAAGAACAGTGCGTAACTTGGACCCTGATTTTTTATTTTATCTGCATTCATTGATTTCCTGAGAAATACCGTAGGCATATATTCTCTCCATCGATTTTACAACTCTTTTACTGTTTATTGTTTTTGTTTCATCTGAATTTCTTAGCTTGATTCGATACTGTTCAATCTATTGTGCGATTTCTCTGAGTTCTTGTGTTCGACCCCTGATATACTGCAACAACTACTTTAGTACTTTTAAGGATATTAATTTCAGCATATCAGAAAGGAATGCTGGAAAACTGGGCACCAACTGGGAAGGTCAATACCGGATCTCCGAAGTAGTAAAGAACGGTGTGACCAAACTCGTCAGGGTGCACGACAACACACCTGAAAGGAACTCATGGAATGCCATGAACTTGAAGAAATACTACCATTAAAACGAAATACACTTGTAAAATCGAACTACGAAAGGCTTGATCCCTCCTCAGGGTACGTAGGCAACCTCACATGGGTACATCTATTGAAATAAAAAAAACCTTCTCTTAAGCCTGCTAAAAGCAGTCTGAAGTTTCTCAACTTCTATATTCAAGCTAAAGCTTTACTCCATAAACGAACAGTCTTACGAGCAAGAGCATACTACCAACTAGCATGATTCGACTTTGCGTCTAAATTGCAAGGTCACAACCTTTCTTGTCTCTGAATGACAACAACATTTACGTCTAAACTGTTTAGGTTGCATGCCCGCCTCTAAACGGCTTCGACCCTGCGTCTTAAAATTTATTGGTCAGCTCCCGAGGTCTCTAAACGACCTGGGAGAAAAGTCTCTGAACGGCCCGGATCTTTGGTTGAAAGACTGCCTTTGATCCATTGAAAAGTGTCAGCCTCTAAATGGCGGAAATGATAAATAATTCTAAAGACGAAAGATTTTTAAAGATCAAAGTGAATAAAATTAAGCCTCCACGAAAGGAGCATGAGTTCAACATATATATAAAAAGGGCCCCCTTGGGCATAATAAGTTCAACAACAATCGGAAATGGGCTTAAAGGCCTCCCCAGGCACTGAGTTCAAAAGATAATCCAAAAAGAGATAAAGAGAAGGGAAAAGTCACTAGCAGGCAGGTTCAGCCGGCTTGCTCGCTGAGATAGGCTGGTACATGGGCAACGGAAAGTCCCTCCTAAGCTCCTGAGAACAAAGGTCCATTTGGTCACTTAGTGGTTGCACGCTCGACCAAGCAGGTAAAGTAACCGAATCCTCAGATACATGCAAAAGATCGCGTTTACCCAAGAAAAGATCGGATACCTGTACAATGGCGAGTTCCGCATCCAATCTCAGCTTCTCAGCCTCAATATTCTTCTTCTTAGCCTCAAAGTCATTGATGGTCTGATTAATAATGTCGTCAAGAAGAATGATGTTAGACTTACACTCCATGACCTGGGTCTCGGTGTCAACCTCAACCTTCTTCTTCTCGAATTTCTCTTTTATCCTCAACAGGATGGCGTGGTATTGCTTAGACATTTCATTCCTCGCAGCCTTCTCTGCCTTCTTCACCATCTCCTTTTGCTTCTTGACAAGCTTCCTCGAGTCCTCCTTGACTTTCTCAACCTGGACCCTGAGGCCGACGATACTCTCGCTGGCAGAGCGTAGACTATCCTCAGCAGTTCCGACACGAACCTCAGCAACTCGGAGGTTCACCCTCAAATCTGCATTGGATTTATCTAGTAAGGAGATCTGACCTTGGAGGGTGTCTGAGCGAGCCTGAGCTTCCCGAGCAGAGTCTTTCCACTTCTTGGCCAAATCGGCCTGATCTTTGACTTGGCTCTCCAGGAGGGGGATGTTAGCCATCTTCTCCTCACTCCCAGCAAGCCTCGCCACCACCTTATCCCGTTCAGTGACAAGGTCGGTAATAGTCTTAGCCGCCCTCTCGACTTCCTCAGGCTGGGTGATGGAGCGCATATCCTGCTCGAACGAGTTAACCAGCTCATTCGCAGCAGAGATAGCCTAAAAAGAAATTCAAAAACTCAGCAAGGGAATAAAAAAATAAAATAAAATAAAGGGAATTGAAGTTACCTGGCCCATCGCGCTCGCAAAATTGATGTAGCTCTTATGTTTCTTCATATTTCTAAGGGATGGCAAGAAGCAGGAAGAAGGCCTAACGCGCCTGAAGAGTTTGCAAACTAAGAGTTGTTCTCGACAATCACCTCAGGTCCGTCAAAGTCGAACCTGAAAGCGTTCGGAGAGCTGCTTCCACCACCCTGCGAGGGAGGTGCTACCAGCCTCCTCGCTATATCCTCACCCTCAAATCCATCACCGCGAGATCGCTTAAGGCTAGATTCGTGCTCGACAGAGTGGCTAGGCTCCTTTGAGGACACCCTGGAGATTAACCTTTGGAATCTCCCAGTTCGCGCCTCATGTTGAGCGACCTCAGTCTCATCATTGATAGGAAGGTTGCCACCATCACCTCGGTCAGCATCGGACTCACGACGGTCCTCCTTTTTGGATTCCTTGCGACCCGAGGTATCAGCATGGGCATACTTACCAAGGGCCTCCTTGACCTTCTTGTCAAGGGCACTAGCTGGGGTCGGAACGTGACGCAGTCGCATCCTCTCCCTGTACGAAAGACGCTCTGGTTTTCTAGGAGGGACCATCTTGTTGGATTCGGTGGAACTGTCGTCAGGAACTAGGTAAACCAGAGAAACGGTAGGAGCAGTATCTTGCACTTGGGATTTGACCGGAGGACCAACCACATCGAGTGCTAAGTCCTTGGCAACGGCTTCAAGTTTCGGAATAAGGGATGGAGCTGGAACCGAAGCTTGAGCTTGAGTTAGGACTTGAGCTTGAGTTAGGACTTGAGCTTGAGTTGTGGGTGACGGAGGACCTGCAAAACCAGGTGACGTCGATTAAAAAGGGAAAAAGCCTATAATCATTAAAAAAATAAATAAAAGAAAAAGGGGATACAGACCTGCGAGTCGGAGAGCAGCCGCAACGGACAGCCTGGGAGCTGGACGATCGCGAGCCTGCAGAATCCTGGCAAGAGTAAAGTGATTCCAGTCGGAGTTCTCTTCTCTAAGAAGATCGATGAGCTGTCAAACCTCAGCCGTCACAATCTTCTAGAAATCAATAGACTCTGCAAAAGGAAAGTCAAATCAGAACAAAAGAAAAAGCGATTAAGGAATTCCTGAAATGGGCACACGAGCCGGCTTCCTAGGGTTCATGCTGACCGTTTATTTGAGCCCAGGAACGCCGAAGTATCGATTCGCCCTCAATAGAGTTCCTGGAGATTATGAAATAGAACCATTGCTCCCACCATTTGTCTTCCCTCACATTAAATATGAAGACAGACCGGTTAACCTTCACCGGAATATAATAGATCCATCGAAGATTCGAGTTTGCTTTGACATTGAAGAGCTGGGGGAAGTCCTCGGTGTTAAACACAACCCCAATTTCTTTAGAGCGCACCCAGAGCGCGACTAGGTTTCTCATCGCGCTGGGCATGAGCTGGGGAAGGACGGGCCCGAGGTCACCGACGATGTCAGAGATGGCCGCCGGGATAGGAAAGGTGAGGCTGCACTTCAAGAAAAACACGGCGTAGCCGCAAGCGTAATCCTCTGGAGAATCATCATCCGATGGAATGAGGATATCACATAAATCGAGTCTGCACAAGGAGGAAATATTCTTGAGCTCCTCAGGTAAGATCGTACTCCCTGAGTGAGGCCCAAATCGATCGGCGGGGGCTAGTGAAGCACTCAGCTTAGAAGGCGAGGCCATAGTAGAAAAGCAAAAGAAATCGAGGATGAAAGGAGTGAGTTTGTCGGAAATAATGGGGGAAGAACTTTTCGCAGAAGAAGACAAGCGGTGAAGGATAAAACGTAAATACTACATGAATAAAGACGACTCGATTAAAAAATAAAAAAAGAGTAAAAAGGATATCATTACCTTGGGGAGTGGGAAGTTGAGACGACATGGGAAACTGAAACAGCGTGAACCGATCATTTATACAAACCGCCTATTTGCCCACTCGCCATGTCACTTCCCTTTGATATCGCAGATTGAATACAAGATCACTACAATCTCGGCACTTGAGCAAGCGAAGGACCAATCAGGGACCGAGATTGCATTAACTAAGAGACCAATCAGGACCCGAGATTGCAGCATCGCATCCTCAATGATGAGTCAATAAGTATGTTGGGGGGCAATTGTTGGACCCAGATTCCGCACTCATAGCCCGAGTAAACAGGCCAGACAAAGAAGGCTCGGCCTACAATGAGGTCTCATGAAACTGTTTACAAGTTGAAGTAAGTGAGGTCACGAGATATATCGAGTCAACAAGCTGGAAGAACCGAGCGCGAGGAAAGGAAGCGAGCTCGCAGGAAGACAAGAGCATGCACTTGACCAAGTGCAAACCTGGTCAAACACATTTATTTCATATTAAAAACAAAACATTACAAATTTAATTATGTAGTTAATGTGTGTATAATAATTAGGCAGTTACATTTTCAGCTGATATAAGTTTTGAATACTAGCATCATTGTAAAGGACCGAATTCTTGGCGAACAGATGAATATACAACTTTTCTCTCAAATTCTTCTAAGATTTTCTAAGTACATTCAACCTAACGCAAGCTGAGAATTGAGGTTGTGAGATTCAGATCTCACATTGATGATACTGGGAGAGGTATGGCTAACCCTTCTGATCCCCCCGCTTCTACTAACGAGAGGAGAAAGGTTGCGTCAGCTTTTCCGCCGGCTTCTGAACTACCTTTAGTTTCGGCGAGGCGCGAACACGAGCTGAGTCGAAAACGACCCTCGTCAGAGAAAGATCGAGGAAAATAGTTGAGAAGAAACAACGCGCCGCTCGCTCTACCGCCGACCACTCATCTTCTGAAGCGTTAATTGCCGATCTTTTCTTGAAAATCAAAGGGGGAGTCAATCTCCTTTCCCCTGATAAGCATTTCGAAGGGAAGACTTATGCGAATATGTCTCTGCGCGGCACCAAGGTGGGATTCGATTTCTCGCGGTAAATGCGGCGTAACGTTTTCGATTTTTTTGATCGCCTCTTTGTCTTGTAGTTTATCGCTTCTATTAATGAGATGACAACTACTTATGAATATTAGGCCCGCCACAATAAACATCGAGTTGACGAGGCGAGGAGAGACGCTTCGTGGATGAAGAGCAATCTCACCGAGAAGAAAAGGAAGTTGACCTCGGGTTCTATCAAAATTACGGACCTTGATAGGGAGAAAACTGCTCTTGGGGCAGAGGCTGCCAAATCCATGGATTTCGTGATCCGAATAGAGAGCCATAAGGGGAAATTGGAAGCCGATATAGCAACATTAAAGCATCAGATCGAGGAGAACTGCTTGCAGTCGAAACCGAAAAGCCTTGAAGGGAAGCCAGGCGCGAGTCGGCTCGCAAGTTCGAGGATCATATTTCTAAGGCGAGGGAGAGCATCGAGAAATTGAAGATGCCAAAAACATATACTTTGAGTTAGCAGAGGTTAACTGTAATCTGCAGCTCATCGATGATCTCCAAAAGGGAAAATACACATCTCTCGAGGCCGAGGCGGATAAAATTAACTCTTGGAAAGCCGAGTTGGTTGGTGTCGACGAGTAGTTCGACAGGATCGAAACGTGTTTGAGGGACGAGCTTAAAATTTCCCCGATCTCATAAGCTTTGGAGGGTGCTTTTCGTGACACCGATTCGGCTGACCCTGCAGCGATTAAAGCTGACGTGACCGAGTCCGTTGGGGCTGACGAGCGCGCTCGGGGTTCTGCTGAACCCACCACCGGGGGTGGTGAAGAGAAGAACTAAGGTCCTAATGGATCTGTTTTTTCTTTTAGCTTTTCTTAATGTACTTTTTGAACATGTGCCTCGACGTCTTTATCCAAATTGTTACGAATTTTGGTTCGTATCGTGTTCTTAATTTTTGCCGAGGTTTTAATCGATTAGTTAAGAGAAATGAGGTGTAATTGTTTTCGTAGGGATTGGTTTCCGAGCCATTTAGAGTTGGCGAATAGTAGTGTTTTAAATCTCGTACGAGGTGATGTGTTTTGAGACAATCCGTTCGGTACTATATGTCAAGCTGTTAAAGACCAGTGTGCTATGAAGCGAATGATGAATGGCTTTAGATTTTAATTCGATTTTAAGGCTTGCGATGTAAACTCGACTTATGTGCCCGTTTCGATAGTAAAATTGTGAGTGGTTGGGTTGAGGTATATCTTTTCCTTCCTCTGGTTCGGATATACCCGTCTAAAATTAATATAGTGCGCTTTAATACGTGGTGGATTATAAAAGAACCGCGATCCGTATTGGATAGAGGTTAGAATCCTAAGAGGATGTATGAGCTCGTTTTTGTGGGCAACAACATACGAGAATGATGAGTGCGAATGCAATATATATTGATAAAAACTTAAAAAGTGCAAGAGATCACTTTTACAACAGATGGGAGTATGTGTATACGTGCCCACTCCCCCCCCCCCCTTTTTTTTTAAAGAGGGGGACATCTATACCTTTCCGACGATTGGTTGCCTACGTACCCTTTTCAGGGATCAAGTCGTCCTGTAGTTCATTGCGATAAAGTGGTTCGAATTGAAGGAGAGTTTTCTCCTTAGACGGATCTTCTTGGGTTTTTCTTTGGCTTCCTTGGATAGCTCGTCATTGCTACATTGTGATTTTGAGGAGCCATCTTCTTTGTGTTTGAGCTGGGTGGCAGGGTAGAAGACGTTCCTGTCAATGTGAGTAAAAGATAGGCGTTGATGTGGCCAATCCATGATTACTCCGCTCGTAGCTAAGAACGGCCATCCAAGGATTATCGGAGCCGGATATATCTTCTCTGCTTCGAAAACGTAGAAGTCGACGTGTTCTATGAAATCTCCGATCTTTACAGGTACATCACGCGCGATCCCTTTTTTGTGTTGTACAAGACTGATTGGTTATGCTGATCCTTGTTCATGGTGGGTGGATATGTTTGATGCCGAGGTGTTCGACACTTGATTTGGATATGATGCTAAGGCAAGCTCTGGAGTCGCACATGACGTTAGTGATATCGACGCCTTGGATTTTGCACGAGATAAGAAATTGCCCTTGTTCTCGAGTTTTGTGAAGTATCTCGATTGGCCTTCTGCGTCTTGCATAAGTGAATATGTCCTCTATTTATGTGCTGTCGCGGAAGAAACGCCCAAGTTTGCATTTCGTGAATGCTTTGGCAAGCGTGACTTCTACGGGTAGAGTGCACTTCCTAAAACAATTCTTCGAGTTTTTCGGTGACTATCCTATTCGGGTGCCAGCGTTGTGGTGTGGACATGGGATGGGTAGGTGCGAAGGCTGAGTAAGATTCGTAGTAGGAATTTGTGGTGTTGCGGCACATGAAGGAATCGATGTATGACATATCCACTGTTTTCGGCAGGTTCTTCTGACGGGGTGGGCTAGGGAATTCTTCGGTTTTGTCCTCCAAGGTCGAAGTAGATCTCTTATGTTTGAAGCATCTCTGGATATGATGTCTTCTATCGACGTTGGTCCCATTATATTCACAGAGGTGTGCTCTTGGTTGATCGTTGATATGACTTCGGGATGGAGTGTCTCTCGTATTTTCCACCTTGGAAATGAAATCTGAGGCTCGGTGCAGGGCGTCCTAGACTATCAAGGGCTTTTTGAGTGTGATTTCTCTTCGGAAGTCTGATATGTGCCACATCGCCCATTTTAGTGTATTAAGTGCAACTCGGTCACTCACGCCTTCTTCCTTTGAAAGTGCTATTTGAAACGTCCCATAAAGTTATGTAGCAATTCCGTCGGGCTTTGCCTTAGGATTCATAAATCAGCGTCGGAGGCTCCTTGTTCCGTGAACGCAGAGAAACACCTTATGAGTCCGGCAGAACATTGTCAAAAATTGTGAATCGAATTTCGATAGAGTTTTGAGAACCGGTCGAGGGCGGCTCACTTCAGATATTTCGCAAACCATAAACTAAATCCATTTTCTCTCTTGCTTCCCTCGGGATCCGCTCGGCCCATTGTCATGCAGAAGGCCGTTATGAAGGTTTCAGGGTCTGTCATAGAATGGGGTCTTGATCCTTTCCGAGTGGCGGATAACTGTCTCGGGGGTGATCGCGTTGTGTTCGCTGAGGTGCATTCTTGATTGATTGTTGGTCTGGCTTTGGGGTGGAGCATCTCTAAGATTTTCCTTGAAATTCGAGGCTTGGTGCAGGGCGGCCTGGATCGCCGGCGGCGCTCTCAGCATGAGTTCTATTCAGAAGCCCGAATCGTGGAGCACTCCCCATTTTAATGCATTGATCGCGGCTTGATCGCTCAAATCCCCCGCTTTCGAGACCATTGCTTTGAATAATTCTATGTAGCCCGCAATGATTATGTCGGTCCTTGAATTAGGATCCACCGGTCGCCATCGGATGTTCCTTTCCCTATGAACACGGCAAATTGCTTTAGGAATTGAGTGGACAGTTGTCGAAAGTTATCGATCGAGTTTCGCTCATGATTCGCGAACCAATCGAGGGCGGCAGAATCTCGCGTCTTCTTTATTTTCCTTGAATTCGGCTCGGCACATCGCCATGCGGAAAACTACTATATGGTCCTTAGGATCGGTTGATCTGTCATAGAACGGAATTCTGACCTTCTTTCGATCGGGAGTGATCGCCTCAGTAATCATTATCATAAAGAGAGTTCCTTGCGTTTCCTTCAGCATTTGATCGATCTCGGGCACCGCACTGATTACACGATACTTCTTTGAACAAGGGGTTTGTCTCTCGGCGTTGTTTCTTGAAACATTATTTTGTGACTTGAAACATTAAAAGAGTCGCAAAAACTAGCAAAATATGCCATTGATTTGTGACAACACTTGAAATTTATAATTTTTGTTAAACGGATTTTACATATATATATATATATATATATTATATTTTAGAGTACTAATCGAATGATTCGTGTGGAGTAATGGTACTCACCAATCAATAAACCATGTTTCAATCCCATTCTCGACATAGTTTGCCATTGTTTTGCGACTCAGAACACAAAGAAGTCGCAAATGAGTGACAAAATTTCCCACTCTGTAGCAACTCCATAAGAAATTGTAAATAAGTTTTAATTTACACTAATCGTTGCAACAGAGTGGCGAGAAACTAGTCCACACAAATGCGGGGTAAAAAGTCCTAAAATATGTGACTGAACTGTGACTACATTTTACTATTAGACATTAAATTTAAATAATAAATTTAACAATTTTTAAATGTTATATTAATGAAACGGAAGGTAAACATTCAAATAAAACCATGAAAACATACCAAGTGGGATACCTAACTTTTGCATATATGAACCTAATATTCCAAATATTGTGGGAGTCGAAACTCGCACAATCAATCTTCTAAAGGAATATAGAGGGAACATGATATTCTAATTATGAAACTTGAGAACAAAGATCCAAAGATGGTTTTATTACAGTTATGAAAATCTTTTCGTACAAAGATGTGTTTATGTGATTTTCCTAAGTGTTTGCTAGGGTCAAACTTGTGTGTCGTTATGAATGACTTTGACATCTATTTATACATGTCTCGTAACCTGCCTAAGCGAGAATCTCGAAAGGTATTTTTTGGAAGATTTCATTTTATCTATATGTCGCCGCCGACTTGAATCATCTTCTAGGGTGAATGGGAACTTGAGCCATTTAATGGGCATTCAGTTTGGCCCGTAACATTTGATAGATAAACTTCGCCTCGGCCCATAAAGCATTCGGCTTGGCCCGTGATGTGTCGCGTCGTTCTTCATAATACTGGCCTCGGGCCCGTTCTTCAGCTCGATCCGAGGCGAGTTGGGTCATTGCGAGGCGGGTCATTTCGGTCTCGGTTCGGCGACTTGACTTGGCCGAAGCTTGGTTCGTGTTGGTCGGAGGTGAGCCGGTTCGGCTCGGTTTGTCCTTCTCTTCTCCGGCTCGGTCCGAGGTGAGTCTGTTTGGCTTGGCCTCTCCTTCTCTTCTCCGGCTCTCCACTCTTTTGCCTCTCCACTTGTTCGGCTCTCCACTCTTTACATAGTCGTTTTTGCAGTTGATCTCGGCTAGCTGAAAACAGACCCCAACCGTTAGCATCTAGCTCGTCAGACTCAGCGATGATTGTGACGAGGTGAAAGTTATCGAGGTCGAGATCAAATGCCTAGCCGAACTGGCTTCGTCACTCTCGCTGCTGTCGATGGCGCCGAGCCTAGGCGTTACTCGCTTGATGCCGAATTGTTGATGAGGCGAGACGAGATGCTACTCGGTTGGTGCCGAGTCGTTAATGAGGCAAAGCGAGGTGTCGCTCGATTGGTGTCGAGCCACTGCCAAGGTGAGGCGAGATGCCACTCGGTCGATACCAAGCCTTTGATGAGGCGAGGCGAGATGCCACTTGGTTGGTGCCAAATCGTTGACGAGGCGAGACGAGATGCCACTTGGTCGGTGCCGAGTCGTTGACGAGACGAGGCGAGATGCACTCGGTTCTTTTGTTTGTTTGATTTATCATTGGGGTTTATCGGTTCTTGATATGCTTAATTTTTTATCGTTTTCAAACAAATACTTTGGTGTTGCTTTTGAGTATTTTATCGAGTCAACGGCCATTTTTAGAGTCTTTTAGTCCTTTATTCAGTTATCTCAAGTAAAAAGGCGTTTACAGAATAAATTGGAGTTACGTGGGCAAAAACGCATGGAACGGTACAAAAAGAGAAGAATCGGTCGATGCAAGGAGTGCATCGATCGATGGAGCATACCCTGAAGAGCCAGAATCAATCGATGCATAATTGGCGTCGATCGATGCAACATCATCAGAAGAATCAAAATCGATCGATGCAAGGAGTGCATCGATCGATGGAGCATGCCCAGAAGAGCCAAAATTGGTCGATGCACAATTGGCATCGATCGATGCAACACCCTCCGAAGAGCCAAAAATGGTCGATGCACAATTGGCATCGATCGATGCAACACCCTCCGAAGAGCCAGAATCGATCGATGCAAGAAGTGCATCGATCGATGGAGCATGCACAGAAGAACCAAAACCGATCGATGTTACATGTGCATCGATCGATGCAAGCCTGCGAGAAGAAAAAGGATATTTCTGCCATCCCTGTTTTGCCTCGGAAACTGTCTATTATGACCTAATTCCCTATTTATACTTTATTTTCAGTCACTTTTTAGGCTATCTCTCTCTTGACAGCTCTCTACTCTACTCAGTTTTTGGTTATTGATTTTGTAAGCAAGAAGAAGAATATCTGCAACTATTGAGAAGAATTCTAAACCATTTCATCTCTTTCATTATTACTATGAGTTTCTCTCTATCTTCTTGCTTGTTCTCCATTGTCATGTCTGAGTTGTCTCATTGTTAGGTTTAGGGTTTCAAGGGGATCCATGAACCATTGAATTAGACATAGATATGGATTTATCTTTTGTTGTTTTCACTTATTGTTGAGTTTATTGCTTAAGATTAAGTTGACCGCTTTGTCTATGAACTAGGGCTTAATCTATCACACGGAAGTGTCATAGGTTGCTAGAAAGAACTTAAGTGAGAGAATTTTCCTTAGCCTGCGGAAGTTGATGTTAAGGCGATTCGTGAACATATTGAACCCGCTCACTAATGCTGATCTAGAATTCTATGACAACGGAAGTTAGGATTTTAGATTTCTAGGTTTAGTAATCAATGCTATGGAAGTGGATTGGTTAGACTTTTATGTTTGAGTTTGAAAATTGTGTTTAGTTGCTCCCTGAATAGTTGTCTGATTCGTGATCTCTGGATTCCCGAGAATAACGCTTGACCTAACGTTTTTCCTTTATTGAACTTACATCGATATAATTGCTTTCGTTAGTTTTCCAAAACCAACCATATTTTTGTCTTAGCTTAGTTTCATAATTGTGAGAATTGTAGTGTAACATTGGTCTCTGTGGATTCGATCCTAAAGTACTGCATTGACAACCGTTACGATTCCGGTAGTGTATACTTTAGTTAATTGACTACGTGGTAAACCAACTAAATCAATTTGGCGCCGTTACCGAGGATCAATAGCGTTACCTTCATTTTTGAATTTTGAAATTTAGTCTAAGATTCACTAACATGTTATATCGTATATTTCAGGGACTTTCTAGGATGGATCACAACTCGGGAAACGATGGTAACTTCATCGGCCATCGACCACTCCTCTCTCGCGAATCTCAGAGGCGATCGCCTATGGACCATGGACCTGTTGGGAATTACATCCCAATGCCAAGTTCCTACACGTATTGACCAACCCAAGCTCACTCGCACCAAGGCCGAGATTTGAGCGATTTTGGCCACGAAAACTATCACCATCACTACCAGCTACGTCCACAATCACCATCTTGTGCCTACGCTCATGTCCCCAACGAATCTTTGGTGACCATGATGCATACGCTGTTGAAAAATCAGCAAAAGTCCTCGTTTGAGCTTGACGCAAGGTTGGACCATATCAAAAATGATCTCGAAGGAAAATTCGATGATATTCATGCCCATGTACAAAAACTCAAAGAAAAGGTGAAGCAGATAGAAGAGATGCAGCTGCAGCAAACCCACGAAATTGAGAAGAACCAGATTTTCATCGATCATGTCAACAAATCCATGGAACTCATGGAAAATAATTTTGAAGAAAAACTCACAAACTTGAAGGAGACTATCTCGACTACAGCCACAAATCTCAGTACCACTGCAACCAGACCACTCAAGGTTAAGAGAGAAATGAAATAGATTGGCAGGCAAGGAAAAGACACTAATTCGATCGTCCATATCCTCTGCGATGGGCAAAGGCAAGCGGGAGAAACGCTCCGAAAGATCCGTTTCGACATTGATGGGAGGCATAGTGATATCCTTGGTAAGACCATGGGACTCGGAGACATCTCTGCTGATCTTTCTGAGGAACTTAAGACGCTCCTAAAGCATTTATCCGATGTGGAAGACACCATTCATGTTCTAAAATCAATAAGAGAAGAGGAGATTTCTCCACTAGCGCCAAAGGATGCATATAACACCTCCGAATCGAGGGTGGATCATCAATGCATGATGGTTAGGCAGACCGCAAGGATAAGAGGAAAAAGACCACGCTAGTTAACCCCAATTTTAAGGCGAACTTTGGCCTCAGAACACGAAGATTGGGAAACTCGGCCGATAAGCGAGGAGATGCTAGATGATTTCCATTCCATCGTGAAGGAAATCCCATTCCACATGTCGTTCGATCAAGCTTGGAAAAAATACCCAGCAATGAAGGAGCTCTTTTGGTACAGCAGGGAAGATAAGTACGCGATCGAAGATCTGTTCGACGAAGCTAGGAAGAAGCTGTCTAAGCCCAGAACATTGCACATGCTCGAAGAACCATGATGCTTCGTCGTTCCATGCGAAATCTTTGGTTCCTACTTCGACAACGCTCTGTGTGATTTGGGAGCCGCTATAAATCTTATGTCAGAGGCATATGCAAGACGGTTGAAGATCGACAACATGAAGCCCTCGAGGACGCGAATCGGTCTTGCGGAGGGCATGATCGAGAATCTCCCTTTGAAATTTGGAAATTGCATTGTCCCGGTCGATTTTCAAGTGGCGAAAACCTGTGGAATGAAGAATGAATCCCTACTTCTTGGAAGACCATTCTTAGCAACAGCATGGGCCATTATGGATTGGCCAAATAGGAGAATGTTCCTCGCGAACGTCGACAAAGAGACCTTCTACCTAGCAGCAGCCCCCGGTTTCACCTCGAAACGCATTCGTTAAACGATCGAAGGGAAAAGAGGATGCGAGGTACATAACACACTTGATGGCTATCCAAGCACGGATGAAGCAAAAGGGGCCTTGAGGAGGAGACCAAAACGAGCTAAGGGGAGTGCGAACTTCCTAGATCTATCATCCACCTAGAACGCTCGAGAAGTCGAGCTAACGACTTAAAACAAGTGCTTGGTGGGAGGCAACCCACCGGTACGTATTTATTTATTTGTTTTAAGTTTTTAAAACATTAACTTAATAAATTTTGGTTTCTGTTTTCTTAATTCTCTGATCCATATCATAAAAAAAACAAAAAAGGAGCAATCGATCGATGGAAGGCATGCATCGATAGATGCCAAGGGCTCCGAGAACCCACAATCGATCGATGCAGAGTATGCATCGATCGATGGAAAGCAGGCTGACACGCGGAAATCGAGCGATGCAACACTCTGCATCGATCGATACCAGCCCAGGTAAGTAAACATGTTCCAAAACCCGGTTTATTCCGGTTTATTTCACTAAAATCGAACCGGTTCTTCCATCTTTTTCTTCTTCCCCCACGATTTTCTCTCTCTTCTCCTCCTTAAAATCGACTGATGCTCATTTTTTTTTTTTTTCAAGAACACAAAACCTTCAATCTCTCATAACTTTCTTGATTCTCAACGGATTTGGACGATTTTGGTGTCTATCCCCATCGATTTTCTGTGTTCTACAAAATCTCCAACCCAGATTCCTCGATTAGCAAAGGAAAGTGTCAAGAATTACCCGGCATAACAAAGACAAGGGTAAGGGAAAAGCACATGAAGCTGAGCATAAGACGCCTTGGCCTCGACCTGCTGAATTGGCTTTTCCAGTACCAATGATGACCAAGCAGAGGTTACAAAAGGATAAGGTCTACAAAAACCGAACGGTGTCCAGAAAATGGGGGAAGTTGATACATGGATTTTGCAATCCAAGGAGGTATCAATACCCTCTTGTCGATGTAGTAAGAAGTTATCGAATCCAATATTGGGAAATAGTCCTAAACACTAAGAATGCAAGGTGCTTATAGTAAGTTAAGTTAAACAAGTGGTTTGTTGTTAAGTATCCAATTTAGAATTAAGCAAAAGCACTAAGCAAGATTGTAAATCAATAAGCAAAAGCGAATCTAGAGATATAGTTATCGATATAAGAAGTCCCAAGTTCAATTCATGATGTTCATTTACTCAAACAAGCTAATCCCTAGGCACAAGATCCTAAACTTGACTAATTCTCTTTCAAGCAATTAATCACTAAGCTAATCACCTAAACCATTAACAAACTCTCATTTGTGGATCATTGATTAGCAAGCATTTAGTTTAATTCAACAAGATCAACCAAAAATACACCCTAGACAACTATTATCATAGGCTAGGAATGTAAATCTATTGTTTAATTCATCAAGGCATTTCATCAAACACTTGGTGTGCATGAAATGGCTTATGATCTAAACCTACTCTTTCAAGCTAGATTTAGCCTTGAGAACATTAAGCAAGAAAGGATATAAGAAGATCTACCGAGGCTAAATCCGATTGGAGACCATTCTTCTAGCCATGTCTTTCAGGCATGTCGGGTGGCTTCGTTCAGACGGATATACTCTCATTAAAGTAGCCATATCTAACGAACCACGTATCCGAATGACCCGAAACCACCGCCTGTATTCAGTTAACGCACTTGGCTACAACTTTCATGAAACCTTCAGATTAAACTGGGCACGGAAAGGTCTTCATTTGGACAGATCTTTGAGACACTTCGGCTGCATCGCCCGGTGGGAGGGAACTTGGTCGATGTTGAAGCTGAGCATCGATTTGTTGGTCGATGTGAAGGGGATCTGGGTCGATGCTAAGGCCCTGATGTTGCATCCAGCATCAACATAGATCTGTGGGAAGAGCTGGGTCGATGCTAAGGAGGTTTTAGGGAGACAAGAGAAAGCTCCTCGGCCAGGCAGAGACGTCTTCAGAAAATCCGCGATACCCCCTCAACCAAATGTCCAAATGGCCTGAATCTAACTCCTATAGACAGATGACTCACTCCTCTACAACTCCTATGAATACTGTTAAGCTGATTCATAATGGAGGGCTTTCGTCCAGCTACATCTTTTCGGCGTCTCGGATGGGCTTTGCATTCCTCTTATGCTCCATAACTCCAAATATCATCAATTGTCTACAAGACACCTAGAAACACTCCAAATGTATGCAAAACTCACTAAGACCTAATGCAAACACCTATTACTCTAAATGAGACCTAAATGCAAGACAAGACAATGGTCATGCATGCGAATTACACAAAACTCTAAATGAAATGCATGTTAAAACATGCAATATATGAGTATATCAATTCCCCCAAACTTAAACATTTGCTTGTCCTCAAGCAAACAAGATCAAGAATGAGAGATGCAATGCAATGCAATGAAAGTCTCGAACCTATAAGAAGCATAAGAAACAATCGCACTCAACGTCCAAGTTACTAGTTCTAGGATGCACCAAAGTTGTCTACTCAAAAGGAGTTAGCCATTTTCTTCACAAAATGCAACAAAGCCAAAACTCAACTAGACAAAGCATCCTATTCTCTAGCCTCATAACATTGATTATTGGTTTTATCCGTGAATTGTGCTTATGTAAAATTTAGATGAACCCGCTTGGCTAAAGGACCGGTTATGAGATGAAGGTGATCTCATCAATATGCAAGGGTAAATAAACACAAGGATCTCTCAATGAACGAGCAAACTTTAACAAAATGCTAAAGGTAAAAGGCAACCTATGCATACAAGGAAAAACTCTCGTCTACCCCGAATGCCTAGAGTGTCACTAACCTTAGCCCAATCTAACCCGTTTTTGCCCGATTATTAAGCTACCCTTTTTATCCCAAGGCATTTTGCCTTCTTAGACCCTTACGCTATTCTTTGCTTTCCTTTTTCGCCTTCTTCCTCATTAGGGGTTTGCTTCTTCATCTTGGTTATGGTTGATGCTCCTTTTCGTTTTCACTTAACTCTTTTCTTTTTCTTCTTTTTGGTTCATGCCTCTTCTTTTCTTTGTAGCTTGGCCTTTTTGGCCTTCTTTTCTTCTTTATCTCTTGAGGCTTTTCTTAGTTATTTAGAGCTTGTTGTTAATCACACTTGCACCAACCATACCATTCATTTTGTACTCCCCTCTTAATCGTCCTTCCTTCCTTCGTTCATTCCACAATAATCATCAAAGATCAAGCCATTCCCCTAAATATTTCTAACCTTTCCCCATTCTCAAACTTTAAGAACCGCCACCTATCTAACCTAGTTCTTGATTAGCTCCTTGATGTTGGAACTAAGTCTACACAAGAGTGCTTCTTGTCGCCCTAAACCTAACACGTTTTGTGAAGTTCACTCCAAAAAGACCTCACAAGACACACACAAAAGATTAGGGGCTAGAAAGGAGGTAATTGGCATGGTGGGGAAACCAATCCAAAGATGGGATTTGGCTATTTGGACAAGCAAGGGTGGTGAAAAGGAAGAATAATGTCCAAATATGTATAAGTGATCCACGATTCCATTTAAGTTTGCACAAGCACAATAATTACAAGTCAAGTTATGGTTATCACTTAGATGAGGCTAAATTCAATTCAAGCTTGCTTCAACCAAGGAAAGACAATGATGCATGTGCTCTAACAAATGGTTCATCCTTGATTTCAGATTCAACTTCAATGCATCAAACAACTAATAACTTGGGCGTTGAATCAATTGCTAATTAAGCTACTTTCAAGATTGTCATTACTCCATGCTTATGCAAATGCAAGCTAAAATGCAAACTAGACACCACCTACAAGTGAATATGCAATCCTAAATGTTCTAAAATTTTCAAATTTATTGAAAATGCATGATATGCATGAAACTCAGGTGCAAAAGAGAAGATAAGGCATAAAACACGAGGTCAAATACCAGTCTCTCCCCCAAACTTAAATCACACCGTCCCGGTGTGAAATAAATTCAAAGAAGAGACCCAAAACAAAATATAATATGCTAAGACTTTAAAAGGGAAAGAGATACTTACATGGAGGAGTACCACTATGTGAATGGAGAGCATGGAGAATTGATAAGCTTTCCAACATCAAACGCCCTTGGCTACCTTGCCATCAATTTTCTATTATCAATGACCTTGCAACCACTTAACCAAAAGATCAAAAACGCCCAAGAAACACAAAATAAAAATAGAAAGCGAAAGAATATATACAAGGATAAACATGGGAATGTCTCCCAAGTGCACTTTGTTTTACGTCTCTAAGTTTGACGTTGGTTACCCTTTTAGGTGGGTGAGAGAGGAGTGTGAGCAGTCCAAGGCGGATCTTTAAGCTCGAGCTTGAGCACCTTGCTCATTACCTCTTCAAGAACGGCTTCTCCTTTTGCTTTGAGCTCGGGAGTGAGGAGTGCCTTGGCCGAGGCAAAGGGCTTGGATCGGCCTTTGCATTTGATCTTGTACTCAATCACTCCATCCTTGTGCTTCCAAGGAGTGAGAGTCATCATAGAAGGTTTGCTCGGCTCAGATTTAAACCCGTGATGCTTACTCGATCCGTTTCGCATCGTAGCCTTGGCTTTTGTCTTCTTCTTTGCGCCCTTGCTACCCTCAATGACCTTCTCCATTGTGGTGGGAGGGATCGGTTCCAAACAAGTGATCATGTCAACTTCCGAAGCTTCCTTGTCATTACCATAACCCAAATCTTTTCTCTCAAGAGACTTCTCTTCCTCTTCATAGACCTTTGGGGGTGGAGCTTCTTCAACCATATCACATCTACCGACATATAATATTTCTTCTTCTTGACACTCATCATCCTTTGGTGATTGTACCACAAAGTTTATTGGAAGAAGTCCTCATTGGGTAGTACATTTTATCATCCACATTCAAGAGAACTACCCTTTGCTCTTTGAAGTTCATGCTAGCACCGATAGTGAGGAGGAACGGTGTTCCAAGGAGAAGAGGGAGTCTGTTGGTCTTTCTCATCTCCATGACCACAAAGTCGGTTGGGACTATGCAATTTCCTACCTTGAGTGGGTAGTTTTCAAGAAGACCCAATGGCTTTCTCGAAGAAGCATCTCCAAAGGTGATAGGTGATGGATGATAGGTGAGGGTTCTTATACCAAGACTCTTGAGCATCTCATGGGACATAACGTTCACACTTGACCCGGAATCACACAAAGCGTCCACAAACTCCAAATCTCCAAGAGAGCAAGTTATAGAGAATTTACCGGGATTACCAAGCTTGGGGAGAGACTTAGGCTCGATCCTACTTGAGCTTGGTGAATCAATGCAAGCAACAATACCTCTTGGTTCTTGAACCATGGTCACATCCTCATTTTTCTCAAGGGTCACTCCCCCACCTTGTTCCTTAATGTCCTCATTGAGCTTCAAGGGAGCTTGTGATCCATAGAGTTGGAGCTTAATTTCCCTAATGGCGGTTTCATGATCATCAATGGAAGTTGATTCTTTTGAGAAGATGGCATTGCAATACGTCTTTGAGGTTTGTATTGCTTTCCCATTTGAAGGGTTTTGTTCCACTTTGTCTTCATTGGCTCCCTTGGTCTCCATTTGTTGAACCTTTGAACTCAATGCCTCAAACTTCTTGTAGAGATCGTTGTATGAGCAAGCTACTTTGGTATTTATTTTCTCCATCTTCTTGCTCATATCCAATGCTCCACTAGCTTGTCTTTGTAGAATTTGTTGAAGCATGTTCTTCATATCAAGGTCTTGAGGCATGGAGTTGTTGCCTTGAGTTTGTGGAGCAAAGCTTTGTTGAGAACCACCTTGGTTGCCATAGTTTTTGTTGAAACCCCTTTCGTAGACACAATTGTTCCCAACATAATGCACTTCTTCTTTATTGCTCAAATTCACCATTTCCTCATGGGATCTTTGATTTCCCTCAAAGTCACTAACAAAGTGAATCGGTCTTTTGGAAGCATTGAGAAGCTTGTCAATCATGGTGGCTTGCTTATCTAACTTCTCATTGAGAGCCATCATGGCTTTGGTTCGTTGTTGCTCATTGAAGTCACTTGTGGTTCTTGTAGACCGGTCATACTCATCACCATATGTACCATCACTCAAAGAAAGGTTCTCAACCAACTCCATTGCTTCATTCACGTATTTGCCTAAGAAGTTTCCATTAGAAGTGGTATCAAGCAACATACGAATCTTAGGAAGTGCTCCGCGGTAGAGTGTGCTCAAGAGGGAAGCATCCGAAAATCCATGATGAGGGCATTGCGATGTATAGCCCCTAAACCGCTCCCATGCTTCATTGAAGCTCTTATTTGCACGTTGAGTGAAGCTTGAGATCTCATTCCTTAGCTTAGCCGTTCTAGAGGGAGAGAAGAACTTGGCAAGGAATGATGTCTTGCATTGGTCCCATGAAATGATAGAACCGTGGGGAAGGTTCTTTTCCCATTGTCTTGCCTTGTCTCCAAGAGAAAAAGGAAACGACCTTAGCTTGAAGCTATCCTCCGACACTCCATTCATCTTTGTCAAGCTACAAATACGGTCAAAGTGATCCAAATGATCAAGAGGGTCTTCTACCGCAAGACCATGAAACTTGTTACTTTGCACCATGTTGATGAAGCTTGCTTTGACCTCAAAGTCATTGCATTCAACAGGTGGTGCTTGAATCCCTTGGCGGTCGAAATGAGAATTTGCCGCATCACCCTCGCCAACAATGTTTTGAGCTTGATATATGGATGGGTTTGGGTTGGGGCCGTGAGGTTGTGGATGGTGGGCGTGGGGGTTTTGGTCTTGGTGGTTTCCATTGCCACGTTCTTGACCATGCTCTTGAGCTTGGTGTTCTTGCACGTGCTCCATACCAAGCCTAGCAATGTGTGCAAGCCGTTCCCCCTCTCTTCTTGCTCTAATACCATGATCCAATAGGTGAATTTTGTCCCTAGGCTCAACAAGATTTTCTTCGCCTCTAGACCTTGTGTTCATGTACCTACAAGAGAGAGCTTGAGAGAGAGATTAGTATCCAAAAGAAAAGAAAAATACTTAATCTCACAAAAAACCTAAATCTTAATGTCAAAATCAAATCCCAATATGGCAACGGCGCCAAATTGATACATGGATTTTGCAATCCAAGGAGGTATCAATACCCTCTTGTCAATGTAGTAAGAGGTTATCGAATCCAATATTGGGAAATAGTCCTAAACACTAAGAATGCAAGGTGATTATAGTAAGTTAAGCTAAACAAGTGGTTTGTTGTTAAGTATCCAATTTAGAATTAAGAAAAAGCACTAAGCAAGATTGTAAATCAATAAGAAAAAGCGAATCTAGATATAGGGTTATCGATATAAGAAGTCCCAAATTCAATTCATGATGTTCATTTACTCAAACAAGCTAATCCCTAGGCACAAGATCCTAAACTTGACTAATTCTCTTTTAAGAAATTAATCACTAAGCTAATCACCTAACCCATTAACAAACTCTCATTTTTGGGTCATTGATTAGCAAGCATTTAGTTTAATTCAACAAGATCAACCAAAAATACACCCTAGACAACAATTGTCATAGGCTAGGAATGTAAATCTCTTGTTTAATTCATCAATGCATTTCATCAAACACTTGGTGTGCATGAAATGGCTTATGATCTAAACCTACTCTTTCAAGCTAGATTTAGCCTTGAGAACATTAAGCAAGAAATTATATAAGAAGATCTAGCCCTAAACATCATGAATCAAGCCTAGGAACATCCTAATCTACCCCATCTCAAGATCCTAAAATGACTACTCAAGACCCATGAAGAACACCCCAAAATCGATTTGGATAGGGGATGAATTCATGGATGGATCTTGACTAATCAACAAGAAAAGGGGATAAGAAGAAGAGATTCAATGAAAACAAGACTTAATTGCATAAAAGGTAGAATATCCTCTCTTAAAAGGTAGACAAAAGAAGCATAAAAATAAAATTAGGGTTTTTGAGTTTTTAAATAGATGAGGAGTTGACCGGGTCAACCCGGAACCAACCGGGTCTTGACCCGGTCGAAATGGGTCAAATCTGGTCTTGAGCAAAATATTCGCTAAAATCGTGATATCTCATGGGATACATGTCCGAATGGCCTCAAACCGCATCATGTGGACAGCTAATACACATGGCTATAACTTTTGTGAAGGCCACCGAGGCTAAATCCGATTGGAGACCATTCTCCCAGCCAGATCTTTCAGGCATGTCGGGTGGCTTCGTTCAGACGGACATACTCTCAATACAATGGCCATATCTAACGAACCACGTATCCGAATGACCCGAAACGACCTCCTGTATTCAGCTAACGCAATTTGCTACAACTTTTATGAATCCTTCAGATTAAACTGGGCACGGGAAAGTCTTCATTTGGCCAAATCGTTGAGTCACTTCGGCTGAATCACCCGGTGGGAGGGAACATGGTCGATGTTGAAGCTGAGCATCGATTTGTTGGTCGATGTGAAGGGGATCTGGGTCGATTCTAAGGCCCTGATGTTGCATCCAGCATCAACATCGATCTGTGGGAAGAACTGGGTCGGTGCTAAGGAGTTTTTAGGGAGGCAAGAGAAAGCTCCTCGGTCAGGCAGAGACGTCTTCAGTAAATCCGTGATAACTCCTTAACCAAATGTCCGAATGGCCTGAATCCAACTCCTGTAGACATATGACTCATTCCTCTACAACCTCTATGAATACCGTTGAAGCTGATTCATAATGGAGGGCCTTCGTCCAGCTATATTTTTGGCATCCGTTGAGCTGCGATATGAAAACCCGAGGGAGCTCGTCGCTAGTGAAGGGACACTCATGTTTTTCGCTCATGGCATCCTCTGTTAAATTTCGATCCCCGCCCTCTACACTCTCTACGGTTTCGAGGCAAGCCACGAGGAGTCTTCCTCTCCTGAATTTCCCAACCCCAAGAGCTTATGGGCAAAGATAGCTATTGGGGAATACGATGTTGCTTACTCAAAACAGTCGTGCATTCGCAACCCCGCAGTTAGGGTGTTTGAAAAGATGCTCAGCCACATGCTCTTAGCTAGGGACGAAGCTGGAGCTATGCGTACTGACGAGCTCATCATGCTTTACTACGGGATTGCACCCGATATAGGTCATCAACTCAGACATTCCTTCCCTAAATCCCACAGTGTCAACCTTTGAGCCATCCTTGCTCAAGTTTGGGTAGGAAAGAAAACCCGAGGTCTTTCTGGGAAATGCAAGAAAGAGTACGTCGGAAGCCTCCTTACACCCATCTCAATCATCTCGGGATACGGTGAGATTGTGGTGGCTTACGACATGCCAGCATGTTAGAGAAGTACTTCCAGAACTGTCACATCCTCAAACCAATGCTCATCTACCAGTTTCAGAACTCAGACGGAGATATCTTGCATTTCCAGCTGTCAGATCAAGCCTTGACCTCACTGGATGACGAAGCGAACATCGATTGGATGCCGCCGGAGCACAAGTTAGTGCCCAATACTTCTAGTTCTCAGTGCAGACGCAGAATATCATCTGCTCGAGCTTCTCGCTCATCTCCCAGAGCTTCTGCTTCCCACAGACAGGAGGACTTCCCTGAATACGTGCCTGTAGACACAGTTGATCAGATCGAATACCTTCTTTCTCCAGATTGCAGCGAGTACCGTCTCACACCTTGCCCGTTTGAGACAAATGATGAAGAGAAGTGGAAATATGCCAGTGGGGGATTGCTGAAGAACAACGCCATGTTGATGAAGATTTGGGGAGCACTTGCTAAGATATCGACTCCCAGAGTACCCTCCTGTTTCAGGGCACCTGGGACTGCAGTAGATCGTGATGATGAGCCAGCTAATGGCATGCACGACTTGGGCACCGAACCTGACGTTGCTGGACGCAGGTCTACTGTTGGTGAATCCAGTGGTCCACATCCACCCGATGAGAGACTTCCCAGGAGGAGGGGCACACTAGGACAGGACGCAAGCGGTAGTTCGGAGGACCGCTGATTCCCCAGTAACATTCTTTATTGTTCGTTTTTATTTTCTTTCATTCTATATTTTTCTTGAGTCTGTTGGGTCTTCTTCTTGATTTATTTTCACCCCGACACGGTGTGAAATAAGTCTGGAGGAGGGTCTCTATCGTTACTAATGCTATTTCTTTCTTTTGTTTTTCCTTTTTATTCATTTTGATGTTTTCCTTGAGTCATTTTGTTTTATTGAGTCAAAACTTGTTGGAGATTATGATCACGACCTTTGAATTTTTAACTAATTTTGCATCTAAGTGACCATTGTCGCAGGGCTAGTTCTAGATCAGACTAATAAAAATCTAAAGGCTGACCAGTCAAACATAGGCATCCATGTTTCCGACAAAATTCAAAAGCTTGAGCTAGTTTCTGAGCTCTTCCTTTTACCTCATCATCGCGATTGGCGTCTTCAGAGCTTGACTCCTCATTCGTATCTGACAAGATAACCTGTGTAAAAATATGGTACTCCTCTCCCTTATTTAAGATAAGAAGCAGAAAAGATGAAATGATTTTCTTTCGGGTAAAGGGTTAGAAAAAAAAAAATTCCATCGATCCCATTATTTTACCTCGAAAGAGATGATCACACTAAGGTCGGAAGCGAGGTTAGGAAAATTTCCAGAGATGCCACTATTCGCCTACAACTTAGAATAAAAGATTGGCACTAAAATGAAACGGGGATTCGGTGGCAAAAACCATCAATACTCGCGTTCCATCCGCCATTAACCCTACGAATGAAAATGATAAAAGAATAAGGCTGGGGGAGGGAAAAAGTACCAAAGGGAAATAGTCTAGAAGGTTCTTCGCACCATGATCTTTGATGTGACCCAACGATGATAGCTTTTGATTGATCCGCGAAATAATGAGTTGAATATGGGAAGTTGCGATTCTTGCAGAGAAATACATGGTGGTTTTATCTAGAGATAGTTTGGCATACGTGGATTTCTAAGGTAATGGTCATTGCAGAGTTCTAAAAGAAATGCGAGTCTCCTTGTTTTTCAAACTTTTTCTTTTTCTTAGTTCTATGTTTGCTTGAGGACAAGCAAAATACTAAGTCTGGGGGAATTGATATGCTTGGTTTTTTATCGTTTTCAAACACATGTTTTGGTGTTTCTTTTGAGTATTTTATCGAGTCAAAGTCCGTTTTTAGAGTCTTTTAGTCCTTTATTCAGTTATCTCAGGTAAAAAGGTATTTACGGAAGAAATTGGAGTTACGTGGGTAAAACGCATGGAACGGTACAAAAAGAGCAGAATCGATCGATGCAAGGAGTGCATCGATCGATGGAGCATACCCCGAAGGGCCAGAATCGATCGATGCACAATTGGCGTCGATCGATGCAACATCATCAGAAAAATCAAAATCGATCGATGCAAGGAGTGCATCGATCGATGTAGTATGCCCAGAAGAACCAAAATCGGTCGAGGCACAATTGGCATCGATCGATGCAACACCCTCCGAAGAGCCAGAATCGATCGATGCAACACCCTCCGAAGAGCCAGAATCGATCGATGCAAGGAGTGCATCGATCGATGGATCATGCACAGAAGAACCAAAATCGATCGATGCTACATGTGCATCGATCGATGCAAGCCTGCGAGACGGAAAATGAAATTTCTGACTTTCCTGTTTTGCCCCGTGAACTGCCTATTCTGACCTAATTCTCCCAGAACCCTATTTATACTTTATTTTCAGCCACTTTTCAGGCTATATCTCTCTTGACGGCTCTCTACTCTACTCAGTTTTTGGTTATTAATTTTGTAAGCAAGAAAAAGAATCTCTGCAACTATTGAGAAGAATTCTAAACCCTTTCATCTCTTTCATTATTACTATGAGTTTCTCTCTATCTTCTTGCTTGTTCTCCATTGTCATGTCCGAGCAGTCTCATAGTTAGGTTTAGGGTTTCAAGGGGATGCATGAACCATTGAATTAGACATAGATATGGATTTATCTTTTGTGGTTTTCATTTAGTGTTGAGTTTATTGCTTAGGCTTAAGTTGACCGCTTAGTCTATGAACTAGGGCTTAATCTATCACTCGGAAGTGTCGTAGGTTGCTAGAAAAACCTAAGTGAGTGAATTGTCCTTAGCCTACGGAAGTTGATGTTAAGGCGATTCGTGAATATAATAAACCCGCTCACTAATGCTGATCTAGAATTCTATGCCAACGGAAGTTAGGATTTTAGATTGCTAGGTTTAGTAATCATTGCCACGGAAGTGGATTGGTTAGACTTTTATGATTGAGTTTGAAACTTGTGTTTAGTTGCTCCCTGAATAGTTGTCTGATTCGTGATCTCTGGATTCCCGATAAATAATCCTTGACCTAACGTTTTTCCTTTATTGAATTTACATCGATATAATTACTTTCGTTACTTTTCCAAAACCAACCATATTCTTGTCTTCACTTAGTTTCATAATTGTGAGAATTGTAGTGTAACTTTGGTCTCTGTGGATTCGATCCTTAAGTACTGCATTGACAACCGTTACGATTGCGGTAGTGTACACTTTAGTTAATTGACTATGTGGTAAAACACCTAAATTAGTTCTTTTCTATATGAACTTTTGAGAATCACCATGTGAGGTTATTTTGAGTGAAGAGCGAAACACTTGAGAGTAACACTTGTGAGAGCTTGTTACTTTTAACTTGTTTGCTATTTTTTTTAGGTACAATATGTCTAACAAAGGAGATAACCAATGTCAAAGAGGAGAACAACAACCACAACCTGGAGTTCCTAATTTACGACTATGATATGTGATATATCATGGTTTTTACTTGTTTTTAGCCATGATATAGGTCTATTTATAGAGTCTCTCTAGTATTTTGGAGTCTTTTAGAGTCTTTTCAAGTTTTAGCTGACTTTGGGAGAAAAGGAGCCGTCTTGGGTGAAAATGAACATATGTAAATGCAGAGTCATGCAGAGACTTCAGAAGCTTGGCATTAGTTGAAGAACTTTCTACCGATGGATTGAGCTCAAATTTTTATACAACACAGATCAATGGATTAGCTTTCATTTGGAAGTGGTTTGAGGCCATTCCAACGGTGCGATCAAAATCTATGCCAGTTTTTGTGAAGACAGTCTAGTTTGGTGAGCAGAAGAGTCGACACGCAAGTTTGGTATCGATCGATACCACAAATGGTGTCGACCGATACCGACTTCAGGAAGAAGAAAACGTGACTTTTTACAAGTTTGAAGTTTTCACCTTGGTCCATAAGACTTTAATAATTACTAGAAGCCCCAAAACGTGTTTTAGGTTATAAATTAGATTTTTCAGCCACTTTTGTTGGCTAAGCTTTATTTTATTTTTGATACTTTGAGAGAGATTTGTTCCAGGGTTTTTGGGAGACAACTCTGAACCCTTGTTTCTTATTGATTTCTTTTATGCAATTATATTCATCTATGATTTCTGTTCCATTGATAATGTCTGATTATATCTCCTTTAGTTTTAGGGTTCTCATAAAGGATCTCTTTTAATGTTAGGTTAATTAGTTGATTAGGGGAGTGAAAGGCTAATTCATACCTCAACTAAGGCCACTGGTACCGATTATTACCTGAACTATGGATCTGTGCCCACACATACCCAAACTGTTAAATATTGGAATATTCATACACAAACTTAGTTTTTTTTTGCCAATTCATGCATTGACCCGGATTCTGTCAGTCAACACCGTTAATTTGTTAACGGAGATGACTCAGCTGCCAAGGTGGCATCCCCGTGGTCAAAACGACGTCGTTTTAAAAAAAAAAACAAAATTTGTTAAGCCAAGGATTCGAACCTGGGTTGATCAATTGCAAAGTGAACCGAAATACCAATATGCCAGAGTGATTTATTGGAATATATCACTAACGAAATGCTTAAGTGGGGATACAAATGTTAACAAATTTGCAATTGATCAACACAGGTTCGAATCCCTGGGTTAACAAATTTTTTTTTTAAAAAAAACGACGTCGTTTTGACCACGGGGATGCCACCGTGGCAGCTGAGTCATCTCCGTTAACAAAGTAACGGGGTTGACTGACATAATCCGGATCAATGCATGAATTGGCCAAAAAAAACTAAGGTCTTGTATGAATATTCCAATATTTAACAGTTTGGCTATGTGTGGGCACAGGTCCATAGTTCAGGTAATAATCTGTACCAGTGGCCTTAGTTGAGGTATGAATTACCCTTTCTCCCTTGATTAAGGTTCATAATCTGAATTAGTTCTTCACCATAGGTTGTTCTCAAAACTAATTCAAGATGACGAATCTGGAACTTAGATCTTAGGTTAATCGATTAGACACGATAGTGCAATTGATAATCAGACAGAACTTAGGGTGAGTGATATGCTCAAATTAATACCCTAAAAACTACTAAAGCAGATGCTGCAGTATATCAGGGGTCGAACACAAGAACTCAAGAAATCACACAGTAGATTATATGGATCCGAATTAAGCTAAATCAAAAGATGTGATTGAAGACAAGTATACAATTAAAAGTGTTGTAAATTCGATTGGAAGCAGATAGGTTCAGGGTATTTCTCAGGAAATCGATGAATGCAGATAAACTAACAAATCAGGGTTCAGGTTACGCACGGTTTTTGAACTCAAATCACTAAAGTATAGCTAACCAACTCTCGCTGCGAAAACTATCTAAGTCTAAATCCTAGAATTCCAAATCTCTTTGCGAATACTAAAGTATAAACCAGCTTTTAGTTCAAGTTTGAGTTGTTCACAAAACAACTAAACCAAATCTCTTGGTGAATTGTTATTTTGCTCACTCTAAGTTCTGTCAGGTAATTAATCGCACTTTCGTGCCTAACCAATTATCCTAAGATCTAAGTTCTAGGTGATCAATCCAGAATTAGCTTTGAGAACAACCTAGGGCGAAGAACTAATTCAGATTATGAACCCTAAACAACTAATCAACCTAGCATTCAAAGAAATCCCTATGAGAAAACCCCAAACCTAACAAGAGATCTACTCAGACAAGGAGATTGAATCAATAAACATGACTGAATAAATACTCAAATAAATAATAAGAAAGGGTAACAAAAAGGTTCGAAATCTTCTCCCGGACGAACAGAGTCTCAGACTTATCTCCCTTCAAAAGCTCTCTCACAAATCCAAAGTAAAATAAAACCTAGCCAACAAAGTGGCTGTAAAATCCAATTAAATAACCTAAACACGTTCTGGGCTTTCTTGTAAATATTAAAGACTTATAGGGCAATTTGCAATTCTTTAAATCTTCAATAAGTCGCGATATGTGTCTGCTGCGATGGGTATCAATCGATACTATTCAGTATCGATCGATGCTGATGCTTCAAATCGGGTACTCAGCAACACGAACTTCTGCTTTGCTCCAGAATGCTCCAATTAGCTCCAATATCTCCAATTATGCTCCAAACGTGCTAAAACCTGTAAAAGACTCTAAAAGACTCCAAAATACTTGGAAGACTCTATAAAATAGACTTATATCATGGTTTAAAAGGGTGAAAACCATGATATATCAACTCCCCCAGACTTAGCCTTTGTTTGCCCTCAAGCAAATAGAAGACTAAACCAGAGAAAGGGGTTTGAAAACACGGAGACTCACCCATTCAGGAACCATCGCAAAGATCTTTTTCCAAGCACCATAATGTCACCTAACCAGCTTTTGATCTAACCACCATGTACTTCTCCGTAGACATTCGCAGCTTTTCCAGACTCCAGTTTCATCGCAGCATTGTTCAAATGAAGCCCTCATTGCCAGTTTCATCGCTGCAGCCAATGTTCAAGAACCTTCTAGATTCTTTACCATACAATATGATGACAAGGAACCATCTAATTTCACACTTTTTGTATCACTTTCTCTCCCCCAGACTTATTTCTTATTATGTTCTCTTTTTTTTTAGATCTGCATATACACATCAAGGTCCGAAATGCGAGTATTGATGGTGTTTGCCACCGAATCCCCGGTTCTTCCCTCTCTATGTATCAAAGGTTTAGGCGAATAGTGTTATCACGGGAAATTTTCCTAACCTCGCTTTCAAACTTTGTGTTATCATTCCCTCTTAAGTAGAATAATGGGATCGCTGGAAATTTTCCTAGCCCTCTACTCATAAGAAAATTATTTCAATCTTTTATGCTCTTATTTATCAACTTATAACAGGGGAGAGAGATACCATTTTTTTAAGCATATGGGTTCCTTTGTCAGATATGAATGATGAATCAAGCTCTGTAAACACTAACCACATTGATGAAGTGCAAAAATTTTGCTCAGGCTTTAGAAGAACTCTGCTGGAGACATGGATGTTTTCTAGTCAACTGGTCAGTCCTTGGATTTTTCATTAGTCGATCTAGAGCTGATCCTGCAACACTGGTAACTCAAAAACAAAATCAAAACAACAATTCAAGCACATGATCATCATCTCCAACAAGTTTTGACTCAATAAAACTTTTTTGACTCGATAAAACAACTGACTCTAAGAAAAACAAACACAATGTCAGCAGACACCTCCCCAGACTTTAACAACAATGTCCCTAGTGTTATCTATTCTAGAGTAGGTAAAAGAAAACAAAAGAACATAATAGAATTAAGAAAAACAAGAAGTTACCGTGCTGGAACATCTGGTATCGATCGACACACGGCCTGGTATCGATCGATACCAGGCTTAAATCGACATGATGAACCGTCTCATTCACGATCGGTGTCGACCGATACCAATATGGTATCGATCGATACTCAGTCGATTTTGAGTTTTGCTCCTTGTTTATCCTGACACAAACACATAACGAAAAAATAAAAAGAAAACGACTCAAAAACAGACTCACCAGTGGGTTGCCTCCCACCAAGCGCTCGTTTAAAGTCATTAACTTGACTGTACCGCCATTCAGGCTGTGGGTGCATTATCCATAGGCATTATGTGTCCGTCTGGAATCTCGGATTTCGCCCAATAGTGTTTCACCCTTTGTTCATTGACAGTGAATTCTTCTCCTGAAGCGTTCGTCAGGACAATTGCACCATGTGGTCGCACTTCCTTAACTGTGAAAGGACCTCACCAACGAGAATGCAGTTTACCAGGAAACAATTGCAAACGAGATTTATACAGAAGTACATGGTCGTTCGGCTCGAAATGTCTGGAGATGATCTTTTTATCATGATAAGCCTTGGTTCTCTCCTTGTACAGCTTCGAGTTCTCGTAGGCGTGGTGCCTAATCTCATCCAACTTGTTCAGCTGAATCAATCTCCTCTCAGCAGCAGGTTTGATGTTGAAGTTCAGCAACTTCGTCGCCCATGCAGCTTTTTGCTCTATCTCCACAGGAATGTGACATGCTTTCCCATACAGCAAGTGAAATGGTGTAGTACCCAGAGGTGTCTTGAAAGCAGTCTTGTATGCCCATAGCGCATCATCCAGCTTCGTAGACCAATCCTTCCGAGAAGCACCCACTGTCTTCTCCAAAATCTCCTTGATTTGCCTGTTGGAGACCTCGACTTGCCCACTGGTCTGAGGGTGATATGGAGTAGCCACGCGATGATGTACACCATACTTCTTCAGCAACCTCTCGAAAATCTTGTTGATAAAGTAAGAACCACCATCACTTATCACAATTCGAGGTACTCCAAAACGAGGGAAAGTGATGGTCTTAAACAGCTTAAGAACCACCGCAGAATCGTTTTTCTTACTAGCAATCGCTTCCACCCATTTGGACACATAGTCCACAGCAACCAGGATGTATCTGTTATCGTGTGACGAGGGAAATGGACCCATAAAATCGATGCCCCAGCAATCGAAAACTTCAACCTCAAGGATGAAATTATGTGGCATCTCATGTCTCTTATTGATCTTCCCTCTCCTCTGACAAGCATCGCACTGTGAAATGAAATCATGAGCATCCTTAAACATGGTAGGCCACCAGAAACCTGCTTGAAGAGCCTTGTAAACTGTCTTGAAAGTGGCAAAGTGTCCAGCATAGTCGGATCCATGGCAATGAAACAAAATATCAGGTACTTCTGATTCAGCAATGCATCTCCTGTAAATGCCATCAGAACAATGCTTGTACAGGTAAGGTTCATCCTAAAAGAATCGCCTTATGTCACGCATGAACTTCTTCTTGTTATATTTCTTGAGGTGCTTTGGCTCTGCATCTGCAGCGAGGTAGTTGGCAATATCGGCATACCATGGTTGATCAGAATCGGTTGCAGCGGCGAGAGAGTCTTCCGAAGCATCAAGATGACCATCAATCAATACATGTTCGGAATCGCCATGGTATCGACCGATACCAGCAGGGTATTGATCGATACTGAAACTTGCAATTCGTGGGAATTGCTGAGTTGCTGCGAAATTCATCTGAAAACCAGTTTCAATGAACCAAATGGATTCCTCTGGTAGGTGATCATCAATAGGGACGTCTGCATCGATCTGCATCCTCGAGAGATGGTCAGCGACTCCATTCTCTATGCCTCTCTTGTCCTTAATTTCGATGTCGAAACCTTTTAGCAAAAGAACCCAACGACAAAGACGAGGCTTGAGATCCTTATAATGCATCAGATATTTGAGAGTAGCATGATCAGTATGAACAATCACTTTGCTCCCAATCAAGTAGGATCGAAATTTCTCAAAGGAGAAAACAACTGCAAGTAGTTCCTTCTCCGTGGTGCTGTAGTTCCTCTGCGCATCATCCAATGTCCTGCTGGAGTAGTAGATAACGTGCAGCTTCTTATCATTCCTCTGACCCAGAACTGACCCAACAGCAAAATCACTAGCGTCGCACATGATCTCAAAAGGCAGAGTCCAATCAGGAGGTTGCACAATAGGAGCACTCACCAAAACGTTTTTAATCTCCACAAAGGCTGCAAGACAGTCAAGTGTGAAATCGAATTTGATATCCTTGCATAATAGAGCGGTGAGTGGGCGAGCTAGCTTGGAGAAATCTTTGATGAACCTTCTGTACAACCCAGCATGACCAAGGAAACTTCGAATGTCCTTCACAGAAGTCGGTGGTTGGAGGCTTGTCATGACCTAAATCTTGGCTTTGTCAACCTCGATCCCAGCTTCAGAAATCTTGTGCCCAAGCACGATGCCGTCCTGAACCATAAAGTGACACTTTTCCCAATTAAGGACCAAGTGTTTCTCTTCACACCTCTGGAGCACCTTGCACAGATTATCCAAACAGTCTTTGAACGATGGTCCGTATACTGAGAAATCATCCATGAATACCTCCATAAAATCCTCAATCATGTCTGTGAAGATAGACATCATGCACCTCTGAAAAGTGGCTGGAGCGTTACACAATCCAAATGGCATTCTCCTGTATGCGAATGTGCCATAGGGACATGTGAAAGTTGTCTTCCCTTGGTCATCTAGATGTATAGGGATTTAGAAGAATCCAGAATATCCATCAAGAAAACAGTAGTAGGGGTGACTAGCCAACCTCTCCAACATCTGGTCAATGAATGGTAAGCGGAAATGATCTTTCCGTGTAGCTGCATTCAACTTCCTGTTGTCAATGCACATTCGATGTCCAGTGATAGTTCTAGTAGGAATTATCACATCCTTTTCATTCTTCACCACGATTATCCCTCCTTTCTTAGGAACAACGTGCACTGAATGACCCAATATATATCTAAGATGGCATAGATAACTCATGAATCCAAGAGTTTCATGACTTCTTTCTTAACCACTTCCTTCAGGTTTGGATTCATCCTCCTCTGATGCTCAATTGCAGCCTTTGACTCGTCCTCAAGATGAATCCTATGCATGCACACGTCCGGTGATATACCTGAAATGTCATCAAGAAAATAGCCAAGAGCTTTGCGATACTTGCGCAACTTGCTCAGCAGTAAGGTGACCTCTGCGTTGTTCAACGAAGCATTACTGATCACTGGGAATGTGGAATTAGGACCAAGAAAACCATACCTCAGATTTGCTGGAAGTGGTTTGAGTTCCACCTTAGGAGCTTTCTCCTCGCTCCAATCTCCAAGCCCAGTAGCTTGCTTAGAATTTCGGGCCAAATCTCTTTCTGGCCACAGGGTATCGACCGGTACTAGGTGAGTATCGATCGATACTGGCAGTGCTGTATCAAGCATCTTCGCGTATTCAATAGGAACATCACTCGAATGGACCTCTGACTCTGCTGAACAGACCAATGCCCTCTCCAATGGGTCCTCGGGATGCATCTCCAGGAAATACTCTTCAACAATGTCACTAAAGGTGTCAACAAAGAAAGTCTGCCCATCGATGGTTGGTCTCTTCATCATCTTCTCCATGTTAAAAGTCATGACCAACTCACTGATATTAAGAGCTATTTTCCCATTCCTGCAATCAATCAGAGCACCAGCTGTTGCTAGGAATGGTCTTCCCAGGATAAGAGGATCCTTAGGCTCAGCATCATACTTCAGGACGATGAAATCAGTTGGGATCAAGCAATTCCCAATCTTTATAGGAACATCTTCGAGCAAACCCTCTGGAAGTCTAACTGAGCGGTCAACAAGTATCAGTGAGATCCTCGTGGAGGTGAAGTCTGTCATTCCCATCCTTTTAGTAACTGAGTATGGCATGAGGTTGACACTTGAACCAAGGTCACAAAGAGAACGCTCAAACCTGTCTGTAAAGATTGTGCAATCTAAAACAAAACTCCCTGGATCTGGTAGCTTCGCTGAGATCATGTTGGTTAGGATTGCACTGCACTCATGAGTGATCATCAGACAACCGTCTTCAAGGTTCACATTGCTGGACACCATCTTCTTGACATATCTCCTGAAAGCTGGAGAAGTTTTGTTAGCATCGATGAAAGGAAGTTCAACAACCAGCTTGTCCAAAATTTCCTTGTATCTAGAGTCTTCTACCTCCTTCTTAATCTTCCCAATAGCTCTGAGATAAGGTATCCTTGGTATGTAAACTCTCTCTGCAACCGCTTTAGGCTTTTCCTCCATAACCTTAGGTGCTGTCTCGACTGCAGGTTCAGTGTCGATCGATACCGGTGTGGTATCGATCGATACCCGGGACTTTGAGTTTTTCCGTGAAAGTATCTTGATTGGTGTCGATCGATGCTGGGTAGTGTCGATCGATGCCCTGGCGATTTCAAAGTCCTCATCATCAGACTCGACAAAATTCTCAGCAGTTTGGCCAATTTTCGCTCCTAGAGTGACCTCTTTACCACTTCTCAAGGTAATGGCATTGATGTGTGCCCTAGTGTTCTATCTTTTCCCTGGAAGAAAACCTTCTTGTCTTCTCATACACTATGAAGTCTTGGATACTTGAGTCTCCAGTTTCTTCTGATAGATACCAAGAGCATCGATCCTTCCACTCAGATCTTTGTACATAGCATCAATCTGACCATTAAAGGTCACTGTTATCTGTTGCTGTCCTTGAACCAGCTGTTCAAGCATAGTCTCGATCTTCCTCTCTGGGGTTTTAGCAGGTAAAGGCTCATAAGAAGAATTCACATAGTTCCTGGTGTAACTACTGTTCTGATAAGGTTTCTGGTTGAATCCTCCTTGCTGGAAATTGTTGTTGAATTAGTTCCTTTGACCCTGAAAACCAGAACCACCAATGTAGTTAAAGTCCTCTACTTCACCTTCATTGAACACCTCAACATCTTCAGCAAAATGGACGGCCTTCGTTGTCTTCCCCAGCAGAAGGTTATGCATAGAATTCAGCTGGGCCCGAACTTCAGCGATCTATCCATGTTACCAGCTAGCTTCTTGCGCTCAAAATCTGCACTCTTGGTGCTACTGCTAGATGCAAAATTCTCAATCAGCACATAAGCGTCCGTAGGATACATGGTGTTGAAATTTCCATTGCTTGCAGCATCCAACTTCATCTGATATCTCCAATCAAGTCCTCTGAAGAAGAAACCCATCATCTGCACATCAGAGTATCCGTGATGTGGACAATCTCTCTGATACGATCTGAATCTCGTCCAAGCAGCCTTGAACGCCTCAGTAGGTTCTTGAGAAAACTGGGAGATCTTGTTCCTCAGATCCTCAGATCGTGCATCATCATATAAATTAATCAGGAAAGCCTTCTTAGTCTCTTCCCAAGTAGTCAGTGATCCAAGAGGTAGTTGCTTCAGCCAGTAAGTCGCTTCTCCACCAAGAGAGTATGGGAAGAGCTTGTAGAAAAGGTAATCGTAGGACACTCCATTACTCTTGATGCTGGTGACCAAGTCCTCGAACCTCTCGATATGGTCCATGGGATGCTCATTGGAAAGACCATGAAAAAGGTGTTGTCCCACAAGAATGTAGTATGCGGGTTTCAGCTCAAAGTCATTCCTTGGAAATGCAGGAGGACGAATCGCTGATCGATTGGCGTAAAACTGATCAGGCCTGTTGTACTTACCAATCGTTCTACCACGATTAACCACTGCATTCCCAGCGTTCGCGTTCCCAGCGACATTCCCAGCGACAACAGGAGCAGGTAAAATGATGTTCCCCTCTCCATCCAGACATTGTCCTCTCTCATTGCACAAACGACCCTCTAGGTCCATGTAGGCACCATCCTCATGTCTAACCAACTCTACTTGATTGTTGTTCATAGCTGCTGGTTTCTTTGCCCTTCTGTTTGTGTGTTCCACAAGTGCTAGTTGCTCCAATGACAGTTAAACTAGCTGCGTGCTCTTGATCTTTCTGGTTTTTCACGATTAGGCATACACCTGAAAACAAGAGTCAAAAATGTAAGTAACTGAAATTCACGACGGGTATCGACCGATATCACTAGGGTGTCGATCGATACTCGGGAGATTTAGACAAAATTCTTAGCTAAAATCTAATTGCGAATTGAGACCCCGCCAACGGCGCCAAATTTGATATGCTCAAATTAATACCCTAAAAAGTACTAAAGCAGTTGCTGCAGTATATCAGGGGTCGAACACAAGAACTCACGAAATCACACAGTAGATTATATGGATCCGAATTAAGCTAAATCAAAAGATGTGATTGAAGACAAGTATGCAATTAAAAGTGTTGTAAATTCGATTGGAAGCAGATAGGTTCAGGGTATTTCTCAGGAAATCAATGAATGCAGATAAACTAACAAATCAGGGTTTAGGTTACCCATGGTTCTTGAACTCAAATCACTAAAGTATAGCTAACCAACTCTCGCTCCGAAAACTATCTAAGTCTAAATCCTTGAATTCCAAATCTCTTTGTGAATCCTAAAGTATAAACCAGCTTTTAGTTCAAGTTTGATTTGTTCACAAAACAACTAAACCAAATCTCTTTGCAAATAGTTATTTTGCTCACTCTAAGTTCTGTCAGGTAATTAATCATCAAAGATATACTCAGACATGGAGATTGAATCAATAAACATGACTGAATAAATACTCAAATAAATAATAAGAAAGAGTAACAAAAAGGTTCAAAATCTTCTCTCGGACGAACAGAGTCTCAGACTAGTCTCCCTTCAAAAGCTCTCTAACAAATCCAAAGTAAAATAAAGCCTCGCCAACAAAGTGGCTGTAAAATCCTATTAAATAACCTAAACACGTTCTGGGCTTTCTTGTAAATATTAAAGACTTCTCGGGCAATTTGCAATTCTTTAAATCTTCAATAAGTCGCGATCCGTGTCTGCTGCGATGGGTATCGATCGATACTAGGCAATATCGATCGATACTGATGCTTCAAATCGGGTACTCAGCAACACGAACTTCTGCTTTGTTCCAGAATGCTCCAATTAGCTCCAATATCTCCAATTATGCTCCAAACATGCTAAAACCTGTAAAAGACTCTAAAAGACTCCAAAATACTAGGAATATTCTATAAAACGGACTTATATCATGGCTTAAAAGGGATAAAAACCATGATATACCAGTGAGCAAAATAGCTATTTGCAAAGAGATTTGGTTTAGTTGTTTTGTGAACATATCAAACCTGAAATTTAAAGCTGGTTTAGATCTTTAGGATTTGCAAAGAGATTTGGGATTATGGGATTTAGATTTAGATAATTCTTGCAACGACAGTTGGTTAATTATAGCTTAGTGATTTGAGTTCAAGAACTGTGCATAACCTGAACCCTGACTAGTTAGTTTGTCTGCATTCATTGATTTCCTGAGAAATACCCTGAACCTATCTTTCCTCCATCAAATTTACAACAAGTTTAATCTACGTTATTGCTTTCAATTACATTGATCACTTAGCTTAATTCAACCCTTAAAATATATTGTGTGATTCTTGAGTCTCTGTGGATTCGACCCCTAAGTATTACAATCGACAAAGTTGTTAGTTCTTTAGGGTATTACATTTGAGCTTATCAAATTTGGCGCCGTTGCCGGGGACTCTTAATTCGCCATTAGATTTTAGTCTAGAATTTCGACTAAGTTTGTTGGTATCGATCGACACCACCCAGTGTCGGTCGATACTCATCGTTTTTTTGTTACTTACGTGCCTTGTCTAGTGTTTCAGGTGTATGCCCACTCGCGAAACCAGGAGTAACAAGAGCACTCAGCTAGTTAATCTTTCCAACTAGGAGCTAGCTAACTTGGAACGCACAAACCGGAAAACAAAGAAACCAGCATAGATGAACAATCTAGTGGTACTGACTCGTGATGATGCTGGAGTTTTGAGTGACAAAGAGGGTCAATTATGCAATGAGAGAGGGCAACGACTTGATGGGGATGGGAACGCCATTGCCCCTGCAGTTGTTGTAAATGTTTGGAATGATGTGGTTGATCGTGGTAGAACGATTGGGGAGTACGACATGCCTGATCAGTTCTATGCCAATCGATCAGCGATTCGCCCTCTTGCTTTTCAGAGGAATGACTTTGAGCTGAAACCTGCATATTTCACTTTTGTGGGTCAGCACCCTTTTCATGGTCTTTCTCATGAACACCCTATGGATCACATTGAGAAGTTTGAGGACTTGGTTACGAGCATAAAATACAATGGAGTGTCCAATGATTTCCTCTTCTGCAAACTTTTCCCATATTCTCTTGGTGGGGATGCAGCTTATTGGCTTAAGCAGTTGCAGCCAGGATCGCTGACTACTTGGGAGGAGACTAATAATGCCTTCCTGAATAATTTCTATGATGATGCAAGATCTAAGGAGCTGAGAAATAAAATCTCCCAATTTGCTCAAGGATCAACTGAGGCATTCAAGGCTGCTTGGACCATATTCAGATCATACCAGAGGGATTGTTCACATCACGGGTTCACTAAGGTTCAACCGATGGTTATTTTCTTCAGAGGGATTGATTGGAGGTATCAGATGGCCTTAGATGCTGCGAGTAATGGGAACTTCAACACCAGGTATCCTGACGATGCTTATGTACTTATTGAGAATTTGACATCTAGCAATAGTACCAAGAATGCAAACTTTGAGCAAAGGAAGGAGACTGGGAGTATGGATGGATCGCAGATTGCTGAGGTTCAAGCTAAGTTGGATTCAGTGCACAATCTCTTGATGGGAAAGACAATGAAGGCTGTTCATTTTGCTGATAAGGTTGAGAACTTCAATGAGGATGAAGTGGAAGGTGTTAACTACATTGGTGGTTCTGGTTTTCACGTTCAGAGAAATCAATACAGATTGCTGAGGTTCAAGCTAAGTTGGATTCAGTTCACAATCTCTTGATGGGAAAGACAATGAAGGCTGTTCATTTTGCTGATAAGGTTGAGAACTTCAATGAGGATGAAGTGGAAGGTGTTAACTACATTGGTGGTTCTGGTTTTCACGTTCAGAGAAATCAATACCACCAGAACAACAACCGAAACTTCACCAACAATGCTCAGCAAGGAGGGTACAAATCTGAAGTCAACCCAGCTGGTTTTAGAACCTATGGGAATTCGTCCTACCAATCTCCACCACCCAAAACTCCTGAATGCAAAGTTGAATCTATGCTGGAACAGATTCTTGAGGGACATCAGAAGATGACATTGGACTTTAATGGGAATATTGATGCCATGTATACAGATCTGAATCAGAAAATTGAGGCTCTCAACACTCATCAGAAGATGCTGGAAACACAAATAGTTCAGACTACAGCATATGTCAAGGGAAAGATGGTTCATTCACAAAATGAATACGTCAATGTAATCACCTTAAGAAGTGCTGAAGAGGTCACTGCAGTGGTCGAAAAGGGTTTGAATGCAGAAAAATTCGCAGGGATTGATAGTGATTTTGAGCTTGATTCGGCTGTGTCGAGCGACACCACTCCTAGTGTCGATTGACACCAACCTGTGTCGACCGACACCACTACTAGTGTCGATCGACACCCACCTGAAGAAACGACTCATAAGCCTTGTGTCGATCGACACCAATATGGTGTCGATCGACACCCCTCGTAGACTGAGCTAGATATCGTGAAAAAACCGAAGATTGTCGAGGAACGTGTTTACAAGCCTAAGGTGCCATATCCTTTACCATCTAGACATCTCAGAAATCCCATCACTGCAGAGAAGTTGCTTGCTTTTGAGAAGATGGTAAGGAGGATTCCCCATACTATGTCTTTTGACGAACCTTTTGAAAATCGCCCTTTGGATTGTTACTTCCGAGATTGCAGAGAAACTCTAGAAGAGATCAAGGCAATCTTCATCAAGGCAAGAAGCACACCACCACCGATGAAGTAGTTGACTAAGAGGGACGACCCAGGAAAATTTTCAGTTACATGCTCTATCTCTGGAGTTGAATTCAAAGAATCTCTCGTTGATTCAGGGTCTAGCGTCAATGTCATGTCAAAGGCAATTGCAGAGAGGTTGGGAATTGCTGATATAAGATCTCCTCATATGTATTTGTATTCACTAACTCTTCCACCTCAGTTCCATATGGTACAATCCCTGATTTGCTGGTTAACGTAGGAGATTGTCTGGTTCCTATTGATTTTCAGGTTGTGGAGATGAGTGCAAGATCTAGTACGCCTTTGATTCTTGGAAGACCGTTCATGGTGATATGTTCAAATTAATACCCTAAAAAGTACTAAAGTAGTTGTTGCAGTATATCAGGGGTCGAACACAAGAACTCAGAAAAATCGCACAATAAATTGTATAGTATCAAGTCAAGCTAAGCAATTCAGATTAAACAAAAGCAGTAAGCAGTAAACGAGTTGTAAATCGATGGGGAAGAGATAGGTTCAAGGATATTTCTCAGGAAATCTATGAATGCAAAATAAACTAACTAATCAGGGTTCATTTTACGCACGGTTCGAGAACTCAAATCACTAGAGTATAATTAACCAACTGTCGTTGCGAAAACTATCTAAATCTAAACTTCATAATCCCAAATTTCTTTGCAAATTCCTAAGAATAAATCAGCCTTAATTTCAAGTTTGATATGTTCACAAATCAATTAAACCAAATCTCTTTGCGAATAATCAATTTGCTCACCTAAGGTTCTATCAGATTACTCAATTGCACTGTCGTGCCTAATCGATTAATCTAAGATCTAAGTTCTAGGTGATCAATCCAGAATTAGCTTTGAGAACAACCTAAGGTGAAGAACTAATTCAGATTATGAACCCTAAATAATTAATCAACCTAGCATTCAAAGAAATCCCTTATGAGAATCCCTAAACCTAACAAGAGATCTACTCATATATGGAAATTGAATCAATAAACATGTTTGAATAAATACTCAATAGAAAATAAGAAAGAGTAACAAAAGGGTTCGAAATCTTCTCTCGACGAACATAGTATCATACTTGTCTCCCTTGAAAAGCACTCTCACAAATCCAGAATAAAATAAAGCGTGGCCAACAAAGTTCATTGCTAATTTACAGAAGTGTACCGTTTGCACATATAATCTTGTGTTTCTAGTCTTAGTTGTGAGTGCACATGGTATACAAGCTGAAGGGATGAAATCTCATGCTCCAAAAATGTGGTTCTACCATGTTTGGCTTAAGAAGTTTGTTGTTCAAGTTGATAGTGAACCGTTGGAACATTTCAGAAATGAGCAGTTTCGAAAGCAAGCAAACAAAGGGTAATGCAAAGTGATCTTTGAGCCTGGTGATTGGTTTTCGATTCATATGACGAATGAACTGATGCCAAGAGGAGATCCATTTCAAGTCTTAGACTGGATCAATTACAACTCTTACAAGATAGACTTGCAAGGTGAGTATAATGTGAGTTCTACCTTCAACGTTTCTGACTTGATGTCTTTTGATGTAGATGAACCAGATTTGAGGACATATCTTTTTCAAGATGAGGGGTATGATGTGATTATCATGAGCAGCAAGGAACACGAAGAGGATGCATTTCTTGTACCCGTTGCACCAGTTACAACAGCTCGAGCTAAACAGATTAAGGATGCACTTAATGGGCTGATTCAAGAGATTTTGGACAAGGAGAGCATGCAAAAATTGGCTGGTGATGTTAACTATGAAGTCTGGCTCACTTTGAGCTTAATACAAGTCCAAGAAGACCCATAATAATGCACTTTATTTGCTACCCAAATAAAGTGACGAAAATGGAGTGCAAGAGTCCAGAAGTTCAAGAGTTATTCAACTCTAGTTATTATTTTCTAGTCTAAGTTACATTTTTGAGATTGCCTTGTTTTTAACACATTTTTACTAGTTTAAAAAACATATGTAAGATCACTTTTTTGATCACCCATCTTTTTATTGAAATATTTGAGAGTGATTCTCTTTTGTTCTTTGTGAACACAATCGATTGCTTGGTGTATCATATCCAATAATCACAAACTGATCCGTGTTGGTGTGTCATATCCGAGGGATCAAACAGTATATCCGAAGTCTTCCGCAACTTCTGTGCGGCCTTTCAATCCATCTCGTTGATCTTTAAGGCTTTACGGCTTCTTTCCATCATCATCTATCCATCGACCAACCTTAGAGTGATTAACCCTTGGGAGGATCATATCACCATCGAAAAACGTAAGCTATTTTTAGATTCTTCAGTGGAATCTCCAAAGATCCGTGGAATCTCCAAAGATCCCTCCGATCATTGTTTACCGACCATGCATATTCTCTCTTGCTTTATAAGAAATAGCCCACCAAATTCAACATATACTGCAGATCCAATCTTCCTTAGGGCTCAAGGTCACTTAACTCAATTTCTCTGACTCTTTTTTCGCACCGACTCCCAAAAATTGTGGTATTATCCTCTTTTGTTTACTGACTTGAGCGTCGAAGGTTTCTCGATAAATATCACATTGTCGTGTTTTATGGGCTTTGATGTGTTGTTATCTTTTGTAGGAGATCTGCTTCCCCAGAGGATGAAAAAACTCTGAAACAAAAACATATATATATATATATGAGGGGAAATCTAAACCCTAAATAGGAATTGGCAAACCCAAACATAACACCTGCACTACCTACCAAAATGACACAATACGTACATACCGAGATGCTGAGTCGTACCTTGAGGCAAAATTTAAAATGTAGTTTATTTATCATTTATGATAAAATATAGATTAATGTTTAAATATAGATTAATCTATTTTTTTATTGTTAGATTTTGTTTGATGGTTAATGTGTGATTGTGTTTTGTTTGGTGGTGTGATTGGATATTGTTTGATGGTGTGAACTGTGAACCGTGCGATTGTGCAATCAGAGCATGAGTTTAAATTAATTTTTTAATTGTTAGATTTTGTTTCATGGTGAGATGTTGTCTTTGATTTGAATATTTTGGTTTTAACAAAACTGTGTTGTTATGTTTGTTTTGTGTCTCATGTGATGTTTTGTCATTTTTTGTTTTGTAGATGAGTTCATCCTCAGTTTAAGGTAACGATGATAGTTGTCATGTTGAAGTTGAAGAAAATGCAACTCAAGAAAATGCAACTGAGATTGTTGGTATAAAAAGGAAAGAAGCAACAGCCACTAATACTAGTTCACTTCCAAATAAACCTAAAACAAAGAGAAATGAGCCTACATGATCTGATGTTGGACCCACATAAGAAGATGCAGTTTGCATCACTTTGTTTGGAAATGTTTAGAATTTAGATTTTAGAGTCTAGAACTTGATTTAATTGGGTAATTTTTTCTAAAACCCGAACCAAACCGAACCAAAATAAAAATTGATCTCGAATGCAACCTAATTTCAATAACCCAAAACCCAAAAAACCCGAACCGAACCGAAAAAACGAACTTCCACCTGAACTACATCAAAAACTAAGGAGGTTAGCTACATCAAAAACTAAGGCAGTGGAAGTGTGGAGGATTACTATCAAGAGATGGAGTCTCTTATGATCAAAGTTGATGTAGATGAGGAAAGAGAGGCAACAATGGCGAGGTTCTTAAGTGATTTAAACCGAGAGGTTCAAGACACAATTGAGATGCAAACTTATGATGATTTGGAGGAAATGTTGCATAAGGCGATTATGGTGGAGCAACATCTCAAGAGGAGGGGTTCTTCACGTTTAACTCATGGAGATGGAGAATCTAATGCTAGACCTAGTTACCACAAGGAGGAGAAAACTGTTGCCAATCCAAAAGTTGATTCGAAGCCTTACACATCACCAATCGCCGCAAATCAGGTTGCTAAAGGCAAAGCTGAGGCTACTACTTCTAGAGTTCGTGATTTGCAATGTTTTAAATGCAGAGGAAGAGGACACTACAATATGCTAGTGAATGCTCCAACAATAGAACCATGATTCTGTTAGATAATGGAGAGATCGAATCATAAGGACACGAAGAGATTTTTGGTTCTGTATCATCATCGGAGGAATATTTAGAGATAACAGCTAAGGGTGATCTATTGGTGGCGAGGAGATCACTAAGTGTGCAAACTAGAGCCGAGGAACATGAACAAAGGAAGAACTTGTTTCACACAAGATGTCTTGTGCAAGGCAAAGTGTGCAGCCTCATAGTTGATGGAGGAAGTTGTACCAACGTAGCAAGTGAAACAATGGTGAAAAAACTTGGGATGAAAGTGAGAAAGCATATGAAGCCATACAAGCTTCAATTGCTCAATGATAGTGGGGAAATAAAGGTGAGCAGCCAAGTGATGTTTCCCATAACCATTGAAAAATATGTGGACGAGGTCTTATGTGATGTGTTACCAATGGAGGCCGACCACATTCTTCTTGGGAGCCCATGGTAGTTTGATCGAAAGGCAACCCATGATGGCTTTACCATCGACTTTCTTTTGAGTTTAAAGGGAGAAATACCATTTTGGTTCCAATGACACCATATGAAGTTTATCAAGATCAGTTCCTTCTAAAGCACAAGGAGAAACAAATCATGAGCGATCCCCCAAACATTAATCACCAAAAAGAAAAAGAGAGTTTGAGAAAAACCCAGAAAAGGCCTGTGAGAGCAAACCCGTGAGGAAACACACAAATTTCTTGGTGATGTTTTGTGAGATAAAGAGAGCAATGTTTTCAAAACAGCCAATGATTGTACTTCTGTACAAAAAAGGCTTTTAAACTCTAATGATCTTGACAAGATTTCGGAGGTGTCTTTCCCAAAGATACAAGTGGTTTACCACCAATTCGTAGGATTTGGCATCAGATTGTCTTTGAACCAGGAGCATCCATTGTGGCATTTCCGTATGACATCCGATACAAGCTAGGTAAGGCAATTATTGTGGCTGACGTATTATCTAGAATGTATTTTTTACTTTCTACTCTTGATGCTAAGTTACAAGATTTTGAACACATTAAGGAGCTTTACGTTTCAGATATTGATTTTAAAGATGTGTTTCAATCTTGTGAGAAATTTACACATGGGAAGTTCTTTAGACATAAAAGTTTTCTATTTGATGAGCATAAAGTGTGTGAGACTAATTGTTCTTTGAGAGATTCTATGTTTGTGGTAGTTGATAGATTATCTAAGATGACACGCTTCATTCCATGTCACACTAAAGAGGCTTCGCATGTTTTGAGATCATTCATTGAAATTTTCGTTATTGTCTACTTTGATGACATTCTGGTCTATAACAAAATCTTTGATAATCATGTTGAGCATTTGAAACTTGTTTTAGCTATTCTAAAAGAGAAGTTCATTGCTAATTTACAGAAGTGTACCGTTTGCACATATAATCTTGTGTTTCTAGTCTTAGTTGTGAGTGCACATGGTATACAAGCTGAAGGGATGAAATCTCATGCTCCAAAAACGTGGTTCTACCATTTTGGGCTTAAGAAGTTTGTTGTTCAAGTTGATAGTGAACCGTTGGAACATTTAAGAAATGAGCAGTTTCGAAAGCAAGTAAACAAAGGGTAATGCAAAGTGATCTTTGAGCCTGGTGATTGGTTTTCGATTCATATGACGAATGAACTGATGCCAAGAGGAGATCCATTTCAAGTCTTAGACTGGATCAATGACAACTCTTATAAGATAGACTTGCAAGGTGAGTATAATGTGAGTTCTACCTTCAACGTTTCTGACTTGATTTCTTTTGATGTAGGTGAACCAGATTTGAGGACATATCTTTTCAAGATGAGGGGTATGATGTGATTATCATGAGCAGCAAGGAACACGAAGAGGATGCATTTCTTGTACCCGTTGCACCAGTTACAACAGCTCAAGCTAAACAGATTAAGGATGCACTTAGTTGGCTGATTCAAGAGATTTTGGACAAGGAGAGCATGCAAAAATTGGCTGGTGATGTTAACTATGAAGTCCGGCTCACTTTGAGCTTAATACAAGTCCAAGAAGACCCATAATAATGCACTTTATTTGCTACCCAAATAAAGTGACGAAAATGGAGTGCAAGAGTCCAGAAGTTCAAGATTTATTCAACTCTAGTTATTATTTTCTAGTCTAAGTTACATTTTCGAGATTGCCTTGTTTTTAACACATTTTTACTAGTTTAAAAAACATATGTAAGATCACTTTTTTGATCACCCATCTTTTTATTGAAATATTTGAGAGCGATTCTCTTTTGTTCTTTGTGAACACAATCGATTGCTTGGTGTATCATATCCAAAAATCACAAACTGATCCGTGTTGGTGTGTCATATCCGAGGGATCAATCAGTATATCCGAAGTCTTCCGCAACTTCTGTGCGGCCATTCAATCAATCTCGTTGATCTTTAAGGCTTTACGGCTTCTTTCCATCATCATCTATCCATCGACCAACCTTAGAGTGAGTAACCCTTGGGAGGATCATATCACCATCGAAAAACGTAAGCTATTTTTAGATTCTTTAGTGGAATCTCCAAAGATCCGTGGAATCTCCAAAGATCCGTGGAATCTCCAAAGATCCCTACGATCATTGTTTACCGACCATGCATATTCTCTCTTGCTTTATAAGAAATAGCCCACCAAATTCAACATATACTGCAGATCCAATCTTCCTTAGGGCTCAAGGTCACTTAACTCAATTTCTCTGACTCTTTTTTCGCACCGACGCCCAAAAATTGTTGTATTATCCTCTTTTGTTTACTGACTTGAGCATCGAAGGTTTCTCGATAAATATCACATTGTTGTGTTTTATGGGCTCTGATGTGTTGTTATCTTTTGTAAGAGATCTGCTTCCCCAAAGGATGAAAAAACTCTGAAACAAAAACATATATATATATATATATATATATATATGAGGGGAAATCTAAACCCTAAATAGGAATTGGCGAACCCAAACATAACACCGGCACTACCTATCAAAATGACACAATACGTACATACCGAGATGCAGAGTCGTGCCTTGAGGCAAAATTAAAAATGTAGTTTATTTATCATTTATGACAAAATATAGATTAATGTTTAAATATATATAAAAATATAATGCAAAATTTTAAGAAAAATAATTCATAAAATAAAATTTTGATAAAATATTACAAAACAATATAAATTATTATATAACATATATGAAAATTTTAATATAAAACTGTAATATCATTTATATAAAAATGAATGTATTTTCAAATTGGAAGCGCTCATCTGGGCGATGCATTGCATGATTCCAAACCACAAGACGGCGATAGCCTTTGCTACAGACTGCTCAGAGTTTGTGAAGATGGTGTCTACACCGAAGGAGTGGCCGGCATTTACGTTACAGTTGGAGGAGTTCAAGAAGAGCAAAGAGGTTTTCACCTATTTCTCTATCACACAAATCCCACGCACGAGCAACACAGTGGCAGACAAGTTAGCACGAGGTGCTCGAATGTACCCATCAGATTTCACTTATGTAAACTCGATACCCCCAATTTGGTTCACTGAATAGGGTTAGATATCAAGGCTGTTGACAAAAAAAAATGTATTTTCAAATTAGAAAATAAGTATAAACCCAAAAAAGCTAACAATAGAGTTGGTTAAAAAAACAAAAATCAATGTAGTGAAAAAAAAATGTATTTACCAAAAAACCACATAAGCATAATTATAAATATGACTTCCTAAAAATTTTACACATAGGCGAATGTTTCTTTTTTTCTTAAATAGGCACGGCTCTGCCGAGATGGCATTGAGAAATCTAAACTATAAATTGTAATGGATAACTCAAACTGTAACTATCTAACGAGAAGATAAATTTTAAACGAGAGAACGATTAACCCTATTCAATGATTAAGGAACCCAAAGTCATAGCTATTATCTATAATGTAACAATTCATGTAATAACATTTGCATATAATAATTACCAAAACTTTCTGAAATTTTTGTAGGTTTTCATAAAATTTCATTAGTTTTAGAAATTTTTATGAAGTGTTTCGATGTGTTTACCCAGTAGAAACATTGTTTATCTTTCTTATTTGAGTTGTCCATTGATTTCATATATAATCCTAAATCATCACATCTAAAGCTTAATCCTAACATACTAAGCCCTAATTACCGTTGTTTTAAAACCTCTTTAGTTCATAATCTTAAATCATAAGATGACAAAAATAAAAAAATAAAAATTCTTAAATATTAATATGTGTATTCTCAGGGAATCATCTTCGCAGACCCAATTTTAGTTATAAAAGATATTGGTTGCAATTGTTTTTTTTTTTAAGTTCAAAAGCATGATGTCGAAGAAATAATGATCAGACTAGCCAAAAAAATAACTGTGAAAGACAACATAGGTCAATTGTAGTTCATAGTGCCCTTATAAGAGATAGTGAGGCGAGGCTGAGGGCATTAAATACTATGTCGCTCATTTAATGTGTTGGAGAGAGAAATGAGTTTAGTCTATTTAGCGGCCGTAAAAGTGTTCGTCAAAATGGCCCACCTAAGAAAATGATAACAATGTTAATTGAAAACGATAACAATAATATCATTAACTTAAAAATAATAAAGTTCACTATATAGTAAAGTATTCGACAAAAGAGTCCACCTGAAAAACGTTTACAGTGTTAACAGAAAACGATAACGATAACGATAACATCGCTAACTTCAAAATAATAAAGTTAATTGTATAATAAAGTGTGCATGTACTCTACGGTTTGGTGCGTCTGTTTCATCTATTTGATAACCGTCAAAAGTGCCCGGTTGGAAAAGTTTTATTTCTATAATATGATTGAAGGAAAAGATAAAAAGAAGCTAGAAGCTTGAACAGATAGCTTAAAACTTCATAACATTCTGCTTAACGTATGTGGTTACATAAACTGTCTTTATATAGACAGAGAACAAGGCACAGTAGTAAACCCTAGTGCAGCTGAAAAGCATTACATACAGCTGTCAATTATCAGTCATTTTCACCAGATCCTAGTAGGTCAAACCGGTTGTGGAGTGTGATGAGCTGAGCTGTGCTCGTACGGTTCTTCTTTATGCTTTTTGTTGCAGGTATTGCAGGTGCAGAAGGTGCAGAGAGATCACGAGGATTGGGCTTTCTTCTTTTAATGTCGTTGGGCCTTTCTTTTGTTTTGTCAAGGCCCATCTGTTTCTTCTTCTCTTCCTTCGGTTTCCAGACTTGTCTTCTTGTTATTGTGTTGACATACCCCCTCAAGCTTTGTGTGGGTGGTTCAGCCACACCAAGTTTGAAACGAAGATCACTGAAGCTCTGAATAGGCAGAGATTTTGTAAAAATGTCAGCCAATTGATAAGCAGAGGATACATGATGAACCACTAATGTGCCAAGAGCAACTCGTTCTCGGACATAGTGGAAATCAACTTCAAAATGTTTTGAACGCTTATGTTGAGCTGGATTGACAGTGAGGTACACTGCAGACAAGTTGTCACAATATAGTTCAGGAGGAGAGTTCTGAGAGATACCAATATCTCGAAAGAATTTTCCAATCCACGTGATCTCTGCTGCAGTTTCAGAGAGAGTCCGATACTCTGCTTCAGTCGAGCTGCGAGAGACTGTTGCTTGCTTCTTTGCAGACCAAGAAATGATGTTTGATCCCAAGAAGGTACAGTAGCCACCTGTAGAGCGTCTTGTCTCAGGACAGCCTGCCCAATCACTGTCACTATATGCTCTTAGAGTGAAATCTGTATCATTAGAGAAGGAGAGACCATAGTTTGTTGTTCCTCTGAGATATCTAAGGACTCGCTTGAGCAAGGTGAAGTCAGCAACAGAAGGAGAATGCATCTTCTGACATATGAAGTTGACTGCATACTGAATATCAGGTCTTGTGAGAGTAAGATACTGCAACTTACCAGTTAAGCTTCGGAAATAAGTGGGTTCTGAAAATAATTCATCTTGATGGGGAGCTCTGTTTGGCTGAACTGGTAGTGGAGTAGGTGCAGGTGAGCAGTCTGCCATACCTGCAACTTGAAGAGGGTCCGCAGTATACTTCTCTTGATTGAGAAAGAGACAATTTGAATGAAAATGTGCTTGAATTCCCAAGAAATAATGCAGGCGACCCATATCTTTCATCTTGAATGTAGTGTTGAGAGAGACAAGTAGACTAGAGATTAAAGCCTTGTTGTTTCCAGTAAGAACTATGTCATCAACATAGAGCAGAAGGAGGATGACATTGTCAGCTCTTTCATAAACAAACAGAGATGGATCTGAGTGACTGCAGAGGAATCCAAATTCCAAGAGGTAATCACTGAATTTGTTGAACCACTCTCTAGGAGCTTGTTTAAGGCCATAGATAGCCTTGTGTAGTTTGCAAACGTATCCAGGAAACTCAGAATCAATGAATCCAGGAGGCTGATGCATGTAAACAGTTTCTTTCAAATCACCATGGAGGAAAGCATTCTTCACATCAAGTTGTTTTATGTCCCATTGAAGAACAGTTGCAGCATGAAGAACTCCTCTAACTGTTGCAGTTTTAACTACAGGACTATATGTTTCTAAGTAGTCTATTCCTTCTTCTTGCTCAAACCCTTTCGCAACCAGGCGAGCTTTAAGCTTATCTAGAGTACCATCAGCATTAAGTTTGGTACGGAAGACCCATTTGCAACCTAAGAGATGCATGTCAGGTAGATAAGGAACTAGAGAGAAGGTTTTTGTTTCTTTAAATGAGCCCATCTCTTCATGCATTGCTCCATTCCAACCTGGGTGTTTCAAGGCGGCAGTAACAGTCTTAGGTTCAGGAGGAGTTGAGGTGATGCTTAGTAAAACATATCTTGGATTCGGTTTAGATATCCCAGATTTTGATCTTGTGATCATGGAGTGATCATTTTGACTGGCTGCGGTTTCTAGTGTGACAGAGATTGGTTGTTCATAGTGATGATATGTGTTGACATGACCAAGTGAGTTGCTGCTTGGAGAGAGAGAAGAGCTGTTGCCTATAGGATCAGAGTCAAGGTCTGCCGTACACCCAGAACTCTCCCTTTCCCCAGCAGGTATGTCACTGGTTGAGCCAAGGGGTGGAAAATCATCATCAGTGAACAAGTTTTCTGTAGCAGGAGTAGATAATTCTGACAAAGTGAGTGGTTGAGCAGATACAATTTGCTGAGCATGTACAACAGCCACAGGGACCTGCATGAAATGATTTTGTATGGGAGGACTGCAAGATGGAGAAGTAGCAGGTGAGTGAGGTGGAGAGGCATCAGCTGGTGTAGATTGAAGAAAGCTTTGTTGCCACGCGCTAAGCAGATGTGAGGATTGAGCTGTATGAAAAGAGAAGTAATCTGTGGCAAAAGGAGAAGCAGATTCATCGAACAGAACGTGTCTGCTGAAGTAAACTCTACCAGTGGGAGGATAGATACAACGGTAGCCCTTATACTTTTCATTATAGCCTAAGAAGACACACTTTAGTGAACGAGGGTCAAGTTTTGTAGATGCATATGGTCTTAGCGAGGGATAACATGCACACCCAAACACTCGTAGGGCAGAGTAATCTGGTTTCTTGTTGAAAAGAGCTTCATAGGGACTTTGATGATTGGATAGAGTGGAGGAGGGCAGTAAATTACCGAGGAAACTGGCTGTAAAGAATGCCTCCACCCAAAACCGTTGAGGCACTTTGCTTTCAAACATCATTGCAAGCCCAAGTTCAGTGATGTGTCTGTGTTTTCGTTCAGCAATACCATTTTGCTGAGGAGTATGAGGGCAAGAGATGAGTTGTTTGATTCCACACTGAGCCAAATGAGCAATAAATTTGGAGCTGATGAACTCACCACCACCATCACACTGAAACATCTTGATTTTCAGATTGAACTGATTCTCAACAAGTTTTTGAAACAGTAAAAAGGTGGAGAAGAAATCTGATTTGCATTTCAACGGATAGAACCAACAAAATCTGGAGAAATTGTCAATGAAGACTACATAGTACTTAAATCCTTGGAAGGAAGAAACTGGAGAAGGTCCCCACAAATCACAATGAATCCTCTCAAGAGGACTTACAGCTTTAAAAACAGAAGGAGAGAAAGGTAGCCTTGAACTCTTTGCAAGCTGACATGAGTCACACATCCTGTTGATGATTTTATTGATAGAGATGGCTTTATTTGCAGATAGATGATGGAGAATCTCTGAACTAGGGTGCCCGAGCCTTCTATGCCAGACTTCATCACTGGTACTGAGCTGTCTGGTGGAGTAAAAGGCAGTGAAAGACGGATTCTCCAAGACATAAAGATCATCATGCCTGCTTCTGTGTGTCAGGATCCGCTTTGTTAGCTTGTCCTTTACATAGACACCATTAGCATCAAATTTGAAGGAGCATGGGTAATCGGCAGTAAGCTTAGAGACAGAGAGAAGAGATCTAACAATGTCAGGGCACAAAAGAACACCATTTAAAGATAATGTACCTGACATGGTGTGAAGAGGAACGGATCCAATGTGAGTGATTGGGAGAAAATCACCATTTCCCACAAGAACAGAATCATGTCCATGATAGTTTTGCACAGCTTGGAGATTTTGAGTGGAGTTGGTTACATGAGCAGAAGCACCAGTATCGGGGAACCACTCAGTACCGTTATGTTGACTGTCATCAGAGATGCGCATTGCAGCCAGAGCAGTTGGAACCTCTTCACTTTGATAAGAGTTGTCGAAGCGTTTGTAGCATTTGAGGGCATTGTGACCAAATTTTCCACAAATCTGACAGGTTGATCGGTTTGCTGTATCAAAAGGTTGAGAAGCAGTGTTGGTGGAAGAGATCTGCTGGTGAAAGCCACGGCCTCTGGTGGAGTAAGACCCTCTGCCACGATTGCTCCCAAACCGATATTGTGAGTTGCTACGACCACGAAAACCTTGATAACCCGGGCTATTGGAATAGTCATAATCAGTGTTGTTGTTTGTAACACTGAAAGCTAGATGTGGCGAGATTGATGATTCACCAAGATAGCCTTGAAGACGGTCATCGTAACCTGTGAGCTTTGGAATAACATCCTCAAGAGTTGGACTTGGAGCAGAGTCCATGGAGTTTTCAATGGTAGTCTTGATGGGTTCATATTCTCGTCCAAGACCATTCAAAGCAGAAAATATCTTCATATGTTCAGTGACAGGACTACCAACAGAAGCTAACTGGTCACAGAGATGTTGAAGTTCCCCTAAGTATTCAGACATAGGTTTCTCCTTTTTAGTAACATTTTGCAGACGACGTTGCAGCTCAAATAGCCTAGAGGAGGAGACTCTATTGAAGTGCTTAGCGATGGAAACCCATACCTCATGAGAGGTGGTGCAGTGAACAACGATACTCAGAATATTTGGAGCAAACGAGCCCAAGAGCCAGGACTTAACAACACCATCAATCTTGTGCCAGGTAAGAATAGCTGGATTTGGAGCCTGTTGAGTGGTGTCGTTGATTCCGGGGACGGAGATCGTAAGAGATGGAGTTTGAATAGTGCCATTGACGAATCCTAACAGCCCCTGACCAGCGAGGAAGGATTCAAACTGAGTTTTCCATAAAAGGTAAGTCTTTTCAGTAAGTGTAACTGTGACACAATTTGAAATGTTTAGAGCAAGAACAGAGTAGAGGTCCATGGATGTCAGATCCATGGCTCTGATACCATGAAGGAAAAGATAAAAAGAAGCTAGAAGCTTGAACAGATAGCTTAAAACTTCATAACATTCTGCTTAACGTATGTGGTTACATAAACTGTCTTTATATAGACAGAGAACAAGGCACAGTAGTAAACCCTAGTGCAGCTGAAAAGCATTACATACAGCTGTCAATTATCAGTCATTTTCACCAGATCCTAGTAGGTCAAACCGGTTGTGGAGTGTGATGAGCTGAGCTGTGCTCGTACGGTTCTTCTTTATGCTTTTTGTTGCAGGTATTGCAGGTGCAGAAGGTGCAGAGAGATCACGAGGATTGGGCTTTCTTCTTTTAATGTCGTTGGGCCTTTTTTTTGTTTTGTCAAGGCCCATCTGTTTCTTCTTCTCTTCCTTCGGTTTCCAGACTTTTCTTCTTGTTATTGTGTTGACAATGATAATTAATCGTAAGTATGTATTGAATGTTTTTTTACCTCTGACTTCCCATGAGCTTCAGACTGATTTTTGGTGTGTCTACATTTGTCTGCTTGAGTCTCACTAAAATAACAATAGACATGACTTTGACATAAATTAGATAAGTTAATAAATTTGACAATTATTGGCACCCTCCACGTAATCTCCTTTGAGAAGAATACAAAGTCGGAAACAAAACTATTATTGTTGTTAATCATGTTATAAATAATTGAGTTATATAGTTAACATAGTGTTGAGTTGATAACCTATTTTTGATGTATCTTGGGGGTTTCATACCTGTGCATTAGATGATTGTGGCTGTCCTCCGCTAGTTGAAAGACCAGCCTGGTTGTCCTCTTCTGTTGTGGAAAGAAAAAATATTAGAGTTAAGATCGGTCGGTCTCAGGTTGTTTTTGCCAAATATATAGTTTCCAAATACATTATGTATATGAAATTAAAGTTACATAATTCATTGCCAAAAGCCTCGTTTCTTGTTTCTAGGTCTTCCACCTAGAACCCCACTCCACCAGCATTCTGATAATTTTTTGAGAGTAAACATAAAAGTTAACGTGGATATTAATATGAACTTTTAATGAATTGTTAACTTACTTGTTACAGTGATAGTAAATTAGGAATGTGACACAATGATCCTAAAATGTCTCCGACGTGTAAAAGGCTGCAACTTCTTCCACTGTTGGTGTATGGTGGCTATTATATGTTTATTTCAAAGTTAGATTGTTAATTAAATTAAGTACATAATAAGTCCAGTATCGATAAGGAGCAGTATTATGTTACTTATTTAGCGCTACACACTTAAATTTAGGTCGTTTTGCCTAAATAAGTAAATGTGAAGTGAGATGTAAATAAAAATTGTGGTATGTTAAATACCAAAATTGTTAACTGATAATGAAACTAACGACACATGGATCACTTACACATATTGGTGATGGAGTTCACAAATTTGTCAAAAGGGTAACTGATACACGAATTTTTAGTTTTTAGGAGGTATCAATATCCCCTATAAGATGTAGCATAAGAGGTTATCAATCCATAATTGGGATTATTCTAATCACTAAGAATGCAAGGTGCTTATAGTAAGTTAAGCTAAACAAGTGTTGTTTGTTGTTAAGTATCCAATTCAAAACAAGTGAATAGCAAACCAAGCAAGATGTAAATCAATAAACAAAAGCGGAGCTATAGATGAAGTTATTGATGTAAGGTGATCCAAATCCAATTAGTGGTGTTCATTCACTCAAAGAAGCTAATTCCTAGGCATAAGATCATTAATCTTGACTAATTATCTTTCAAGCAACTAATCACTATGCTAATCACCTAATTCATTAACAAACTTTCATTTGTGAATCATTGATTAGCAAGCATTAAGAATACAAACAAGATCAACCAAAAATACACCCTAGACAACTATCATCATAGATAGGAGCATAAATCTCTTGTCTAGTTCATCAAGGCATTTCATCAAACACTTGGTGTGCATGAAATGTCTTATGATCTAGATCCACTATTTCAAGCTAGATCTAGCATTAGGGACACTAGACAAGTAGGAATATAAGATTATCTAACCCTAAACACCACTAATTGAACCTTAGACCACCCTAATCTACCTCATCTCAAGATCCTAAAAAGACTACTCAAGATCCATCAAGAACACCTCAAAATTGATATGGATAGGAGACGAATTCATTGATGGGTGATGGATAATCAAGATGAAAAGAAGATAGATGGAAGAGATTCAATGAGATAAACACCTCAATGCATAAACTTCAAAGATCTCTCTTACAAAATCCAAGTTCTCTCTCAAAGGGGAAAAGGGGTTTTGACTAACAAAAAGCATAGGTAATAAAATTATGGTTTTAGAGTATTTATAATAAAAAGAGGGGAACCGGGTCAACCCGGAATAAACCGGGTTTTGACCCAAACATTTTTGGGTCGGAAATCGATCCTGACTTGTTTCTGGCCGGGACGGGAGGTCGGGATGAGATTGTTGCCGAGAGAAAGTTGATCCCGGGGGACTTCTGGCCGGAACGAGGGGCCGGAATATCCCCTGCCCGAGGGAAAGTCTTGTGCCGGCAGAGGGGAAATCTTCGTGCCGGCTTCGTCTTGCCCGGGATGGCGCTCAGGGAGAAATCATCGAGGGTTGTGTGCCAGGCTGCTTCAAGCCGGGATGAGGGGCCGGGATATCCCCTACCCGAGGAAAGATCTTGTGCCGGCTGGGGGATTTCTTTGTGCTGGCTGGCTCTTGGCCTGGACGATGCTGAGGGGTTGTTGCCGAGAGAGAAAGTCTTGGCGCCGGGGGAAACGGAGACTCCTTAGAAGATCGGACATATCTCTCAAACCAAATATGAGAATGGCCTGAATCCAACTCTGGTAGACAGCTAACGCCTTCCTCTACGTCTTCCATAAAGATAGTTGAGGCTGATTCAGATCGGAGGGACTTTGTCCAGAAACATCTCTCCGGCGTCTCGGATGGACTTCGCTCTCCGCTTAGGTTGAACTCCCAAAATACCTAGGAAACACTCCAAAACATGAAAGAACACACTAAACCTAATGCAAATATCCTAATCTCTAATTGAGACCTAAATACAAGACAAGACCATGATTATGCAAGCGAATTATGATAACTAGACTTTTAACGGTCCGCACAATTACCCACTGTGCACAATGCCTCAATCTAATGGAATGTCATTGCAGCACTTTGGGATCGAATCCACAGGAAAATAAGAACAACACAATAAGAATACAAGAAACTAATAAAGCTAAGCTAAACGTTTTTTTTGGTTTTTGTCTAAAGAACTAATTACGATAAAACTAAAAGTAAATAAAGAAACAGAGAATGAGAAAAATACATGACACTTGAAATGATCGAAGCTAATTTTAAAGACACAAGTTCAAGAACGACAAGACACTAAACTCGATTTACTCAAGAAGACGAGATATGGATCGTAGGATATGGTATGCGATTTCGAGTATTCGATGATTTTCTTATGATGTTACTAATCACTCATTGAGCTTGTTCTATGGCAAGGAACACAAACCGATAGTTTAACTCACTTCCGTGATGCTAAACCCTTTATTAATAACTCGAATTAGCTAATCTTCCGATTGCAACCGATTTATCGACAAGCATGAAACATAAGCCCTTTTTAGCCAATTAATGAACCTTAGTCACGATTTCCGCCTTGCTAAGTGTAAATAACATGTTAGAAATCTTCTAGACAGCTTACTAAACCTCTTATAAGGGCAAACTGACCATGATCTAGAAATTGAGTAGCTACTTCAATCCTAGCTTTAAGACCACTTCTAAACATGAGAACCTTTGTAATCTTGTCTTAAACATCAAAAGATCATCATCTATTCCTCTAAATCAACCATTACCACAATCCATAATAAAACTACTCACACATAGTCAAATCACAAAACAAAACCGAACAAAAGCAAGACATAGCAAAAATAAGAAGATTGATGGAAAGAGTTTAAGAAAATCTTCACTAGAATGTTGTAGATATTGAATCTTTAATACAAAAACAAGAGAGAAGAAGGAAGAAGTAGTTGGCTTAGAATAGTAAAAAGAAGCAGAAAGTGATGATATTTTCGTGCCTAGAGTTAATAAGAAAGAGAAGAAGTGTTGAAAATTATATTACAAAAGTGGTTGGTTCCCAAAGTCAAGCTGAAAATCCGGAGGCAATGTTGATCGGTTATGGCGATCGGTTATGAGCGATCGCCTGTGGCATTGTTGATCGGTTTGTAACCGATCGGTTAGTAACCGATCGAGCATGATTTTTGTCGTGGATCGCTTTCAGGGATCGGTTATGACCGATCGGTTGTGTAAATTCCGGTCCTCACGTTCCTTCTTCAATCTTTGCGGTTTCCTTTCGTCCGCGCTCATCCAAATCATTCCCGAACACCTGAGAAAGGCTTTAACAAGCCAAAAAGAACACAAAACGACATAGGACGTCCTAAATGCAATGTGACTCGATTTGGACCTAAATGCAACATATACATATTAGAAACTATACGAAACACAAGGAAAACGAAGGAAAATATGAGACTTAAAGTGGTAAAATACACGGTTATCAACTCCCCCGGACTTTCCTTTTGCTTGTCCTCAAGCGAATAAAGCAAAGTAAGCCAAGAAGAGAGGTTTGAAGGTGGGGACTCATATCCAAAAGGAAACACATGAAACTTTCAACTCAATGTCTTTAGGTAAAAATGCCATAATGCCAAAATCGCTTCTACTCTCACGAACTTCTCCATACCCATCGCAACTTGAATCTTTTGCTTTAGTGCCTAAGACTTTAGAATCCACAAGCATTCATATCAACCAACTCTTTAACATTCAATTAAATATTTTCAAGTGCGGTCTCACATAAGGGAATCTAATACATTCTCAATCGGTTTTGGTGAGAAAGGCTAGAAAGCAATGTACGAGGGGGTTCAAATTTTTCCGGGTGACTTTTTCTCACAAAAACGTAATGCATGGCAATTCGAAAAAGCAAGGAAAGAATAGAACAAAGATGTATCAAAGATTATCTTCCATCCTATCCTAGCTTTCTAATTTATCGTCTTAAGCTCATTGCCTCGCAATCTCTTATCCCGTAAATAAAACCCATAGCCCTTTTTGGCTAGATATACACATTGTTCACAGCCTCATTTCTTTTCTTTTTCTTAACAATCTAGGGGAATTTCTCTTCTTGGTCTAAACTCTTATTCTCTTTTTTTTTTTTATTTATATATATATCGAGAGTTTAGACAACTTTAGATACACGATTTTTCCTAGAGTTTCTCGCTTTCTTTTCTTTTTCTTTTTACACCTTAGGCTCTTTCTTTAGCCTACACCCGATTTTCTCCCACCATCTCCCTTTTTTCACTCACCATTCATTCCAACTTATCTTAACCATTCTATCTATCAATTCCCAAGTCATTTATCTAAGGAAGATAAGCCTTGTCGTTCATTTCTCTTACAAGATTTTTCAATTGTATGCATTTTCAAGAAAAAGGCCTCACTCACAAATAACATGGGTTTGAAACAATTGGCTTAGGTGGTGAGGTGGGGAACTATCCTAAAGATGAAGATAGCTACTCGAATTAACACAAGAGTGGTAAAATGGACAAGAAAATTAGAGTATATAGATTAAGACCATGATTATGTATTTCGAACCCCTAGGCTAGACAATTAATGTTCAAATTAGGTTCAAATAAATAGAGCGGTTCACAACGAGCTTCATCCTAATCAAAGACATTCAAGCCAAGAGACCAAAGCATGGATTTTCCAAATTTTCAAAGCGGTTCGAGCATTAAAACATGTTTATCAAGGGCAATGTTTTCAAAGTTCAAGTGTTTAATCATTGTCCCCTATGCATATGAATGCATCCTATATGCTTCTAGAAACAATCCTATTAAAAATGAAGAAAGAAAAATCAAATCCTAAATGAGCAAAATGATCTTCGTTTTGTTTTTTTTATTTTTAATTATATATACAAATGCAAAATGCAAAAACGAAAATAAAAAGAAACAAATAAAACTCAAAAACAAATAAAACTCAGATTAGTACTCCCCCCGGACTTGATTTACACCATCTCGGTGTATCACGAGTTCGAGAGATAACAAAAGTTCATAAATAAAAACGCAAAAGAGAAAAAGAAAAAACGTTCAAGAGTTGGAAAACTCACTAATTTTTTGTTTTGTTTTGCTTTCTCTTCAGGTGTGGATTTATGTGCTCGGGCCTGCGTCATGGTCCGTGGCACACTCGGTAGGGTCATCGTCCATCTCCTCGTCGTCATCATCGTCCGAGGAAACATAGTTGGGCGGTTGGAGCTTCTTGACCTTGCGGAAGAGCTTGGCGAATAGCTTCTTGTGCGTCTCGTTGATATTCCGCTGCACCGCGTTGATCTGCCTTTGCATCTTGTAGGCCTGGTGGACGATCTTTTCCCTCTTGGTCTTTGGGTTGAAGTCGATCTCGTGAAGTTCGTCGTTGATGTCCCCGTATAGATTGTCGTCCGTCTCATCGCCCATCGGGTTGCCTTCTTCTTCGGCGGGTTGTTGCTGCTCCGGTTGTTGCTGTTCCTCCTCGCCTTGGACGATGGCATCGAGATATTCGTCTTCTCGCAACCTGAACGCAACGTTATCCAATCCCAACAGGGTAGTCCGTGCGGTGTTGGCAAGCCTGAAGGTTCGCGTCTTCTTGTTTGCATCGTACAGCTTGTACGCGTTGTCACCTCCACCCTTTAAGAACATGTTCTTGATGAGGTAGTTGCGGTCGAGGTAGTTGCGGTCTTGGTTCGGTGCGTAGCGACGTAGGTCTACTCCTGCCTTTTCTAGGAGTGGTGTAAGGAACCCTCCTAGCCCTAGGTGATGGATCTTCGCTCTCCTAGACCAGCTCCTGAAACTTACGAGTCGTTCCGCTAGGAGACTCCCGTAGTTCACATTGTCACCCAACTCGTCTTCAAAAGGGTCTCCGTCGCTGTACCTCAACATCCCCTTGATCCCTTGGTGGACCAAGCACAACTCCTCCAGCAAAACCGCTCCGGTTCCTTGTCTCGCATAGATGGTGTTTGCAAACATCTTGCAAACATACCGGATAACCGGATTCCGCACACATGTCACCTTCGCGGTGTGACTGGAGTAGTACCCTTGTGCAACGGTATTCCATACTGAATTCACAGCATGCAAGACCGGGAACTGGACTTGGGTCTTCTTCGGAAACCCGTACGCCTCGCACACATCAAAGATGGACAACACATATTCCTTGTCATCCACCTTGAACTTAAGCATCCCGTCTTGCGCTATTTTCTCCTTAGGATCCTTGTATTCAACCGTTACGGTTGCCAATAGGTGGCGGACTGGAACCTCAAATGTCGGCGCGTCCATTCTCGTCAAGACACCCATGCCGATCGAGTCTAAAAAGGTGCTCACGTCATCCATTAGACCCAAATTCTCCAACACCCTTTGATATGGAAACCGCGTCGAGTTCATCTTGAACTTCTCAAATCCCTTGAGTGCTTTATTTTCCGATTTCGTCCATACGACAGCTTGTCGTTCCGTTTGGTTACTAGCACTTGCTCCCTTCGATCTTTTGCTTGTTGGCTTTTTTGCTTTAGTCGCCATTTCCTACAAAATATATTCGGAGATTAAGAAAACGGCAAATTTCCATCAAGCAAACAATCCCAATCAACAAGAACGTAGAGTATTTACTCACAAATATTTGGAATTCACCAATTTCACAAATCCACAAATATTCCAATAAAAATCCAATAGCCCGGTAATTGTGAGTCCATGGTGAATCAAAATTATTGTAATTATTTATGCTGTCCAAATGAATCAATTTCAATAAAAACCCCCAAAATTTCAACAAATCCCTAAATTTAGTATTCACGCTCAAGAACACAAAATTTTTTACACTCAAAATCCATGATTCGTTCTCTAATCGAGGTTTTCCAATGTCTAACCATCCTAGAACTAGCATTTGACAGTAGAATCCATAGCAAATTCGGTCTAGTTCATGAGAAATTGAAAATTTTCAAACCTTTGTAAAATCCATGGAGATTAGGGATTTGAGGTTGTTTACCTTGAGAAATTGATGGTGGTTGATTGAAATCCTCTTGGAATGGGATTGGGTTCGAAAAATGAGTGAGATGTGTGAAGATTTAAGCAAAATCGGTTTGAAATTGAGAGAATTCTCTCAAAACTTTTTTTTTGTTTTTTTATGATTTGCGGAGAAGAAGAGTGAAGGAGAGAGAGAGAGTCACGAGGAAATAAGAATAAACAACTTACTTGGTGTCGCGATCGGTTATAACCGATCGAGGAAACCGATCGAGGCACATTTTGATCGGTTATAACCGATCGCCAAGACCGATCGATGCGACCAGTTTTTTCGTCGTAACTGGTCGCATTTTTGTGACCGATCGGCATAACCGATCGAGGCAAATTTTAATCGGTTATAACCGATCGGCAAGACCGATCCAGGGTTCTGATCTTGCGGATTTTCAGCTACTTCTTCAAATCCGTCCTGACTTGGTTCCTTTGGTTCTACCACGACTTGTTCCCTTGTTGGTAGCTCAGTTCCGCTCCTTAATGTGATCGCTTGGCAATACTCTTCTGGATTGATCTCGGGTTTTGCAAAACTCCGCTCGGTCCTTTCGATGTTGAGGCTACTTGAGCAATCCGGTTGTCTAAGCCTTTAACATGTTTTGACAGGTTCTCAAATTTGGCATTCAGATCCATGTATACACCGTCGACCTTGTTGTTGATGTCTATCATCTTCTTGGTAAGTTCTACTTTCCCCTTAGCTTGCCCGTCCAAAATTTGTTTAATCATACTTTGCACATCACCTTGGGTTTCCTTGTTTGGTGAATTCTCTTGGTTTGGGAAGTTTCTTGGCTTCGGTTGATAGCTTTGCTGGTAGTTCGAGTTGTAGTTTCTTTGATTTCCTTGATTTGCTTGAAAATTTCGTTGGTTTCCTTGAAAACCGCCTTGGCTAGATTTGAAGCCTCCTTGGTTGAATGTTTTGGGTTGAAACCCCTGCTGGTTCTGTGGAGGGTAGATCTGGTCTTGGGGGTTTTCCACGTTGTTGCTTCGATAAGAAAAGTTGGGATGATTCCGCTAATTTTGATTGAACCCTCCTCGGTTCCCTTGGTAACCTCCTTGTTTCCCAATGTAATTCACTTTGTCTTGAAGTTCTTCATTCCCCTCTTTTCCTACGTCCTGGTATCCTCCTTGGCCTCCATACTCTCCCACATAGTTAACTGATCTTTGGCTCACAAGCAGAACCTTGTCCAACTTATCGCTCAAGTCTTTGAACCTTTGATCGTCATACCTTGCATCTATGACCACTCGATCATAGTCACGTCCATATCCTTGGTCACTTTGAGCTAGATTCTCAACTAGTATCTCTCCATTAACGACGTCTTGGCTAGCAAAACTCCCATTGCTTGCTGTGTTCAAGGCCAGTTTGTATTTTTCAAGAACCCCTCGGTGTAGGATTCCGAGAAGTGCTTATTTGGATACTCCGTGCTGAGGGCAGGCTCTTGTGTACCCTTTCAGTCTCTCCCACGCTTCATAAAACGATTCATTGGCTCCTTGCTTGAACCTATTGATGTCGTTTCTCAGCTTTGCGGTCCTTTGTCTCGAGAAAAACTTTGCCAAGAATTGCTTCTTGCATTCCTCCCAAGTTGGTATGGTGGTAGTAATCACACCTTTCTCCCATTGAGCAGCCTTATCTCCCAAAGAGAATGGGAAGAGAGTCAGCTTAACAACGTCCTCCGGAATTCCGTTCATTTTGACAGTCCCACATAAACGGTCAAATTGATCGATGTGATCAATCGGATTCTCCATTGGCAGGCCATGGAATTTAGCGTTTTGCACCATGTTGATAAGGCTCGACTTGATTTCGAAGTTGTTGTTGACAAATGGCGGTGGCCTTATCCCAGTTAGAACCCCTTGTGTAGTAGGTTCGTCGAAGGCACCAATCCTTTGTGGTTGTCTAGGAGGATGGATTGGCTGCCTCGGGTTTACGCCCACTCCTTGGACTTCGTCTAGTGGTGGAGGCTGTTGGTTCTCTCCTTGGGGAGGAGGATCATTTTGCTGAGCGTCCATACCTAAACGTCTAACGTGCTCAGCACGTTCTCTGGTTGCTCTTTGATTATCTCTTTCGAATCTTCGAATGTCCAGCACAAGTGGTTATAAGTTCTCTTGCCCTTGACTTCTCATGTGCATAAACCTTCAAAAACAGAGCAAATAAAACAGGGCGGTTTAGTAACAAGTAAAGAAAAACACTTAGACTTGGTAGATTCCAAATCCTAATGGCTATTGCTAATTTCCCCGGCAACGGCGCCAAATTGATAACTAGACTTTTAACGGTCCGCACAATTACCCACTGTGCACAATGCCTCAATCTAATGGCATGTCATTGCAGCACTTTGGGATCGAATCCACAGGGAAATAAGAACAACACAATAAGAATACAAGAAACTAATCAAGCTAAGCTAAACGTTTTTTTTGGTTTTTGTCTAAAGAACTAATTACGATAAAACAAAAAGTAAAGAAAGAAACAGAGAATGAGAAAAACACGACACTTGAAATGATCGAAGCTAATTTTAAAGACACAAGTTCAAGAACGACAAGACACTAAACTCTATTTACTCAAGAAGACGAGATATGGATCGTAGGATATGGTATGCGATTTCGAGTATTCGATGACTTTCTTATGATGTTACTAATCACTCATTGAGCTTGTTCTATGGCAAGGAACACAAACCGATAGTTTAACTCACTTCCGTGATGCTAAACCCTTTATTAATAACTCGAATTAGCTAATCTTCCGATTGCAACCGATTTATCGACAAGCATGAAACATAAGCCCTTTTTAGCCAATTAATGAACCTTAGTCATGACTTCCGCCTTGCTAAGTGTCAATAACATGTTAGAAATCTTCTAGACAGCTTACTAAACCTCTTCCAAGGGCAAACTAACCATGATCTAGAAATTGAGTAGCTACTTCAATCCTAGCTTTAAGACCACTTCTAAACATGAGAACCTTTGTAATCTTGTCCTAAACATCAAAAGATCATCATCTATTCCTCTAAATCAACCATTCCCACAATCCATAATAAAACTACTCACACATAGTCAAATCACAAAACAAAACCGAACAAAAGCAAGACATAGCAAAAATAAGAAGATTGATGGAAAGAGTTTAAGAAAATCTTCACTAGAATGTTGTAGATCTTGAATCTTTCATACAAAAACAGGAGAGAAGAAGGAAGAAGTAGTTGGCTTAGAACAGTAAAAAGAAGCAGAGAGTGATGATATTTTCGTGCCTAGAGTTAATAAGAAAGAGAAGAAGTGTTGAAAATTATATTACAAAAGTGGTTGGTTCCCAAAGTCAAGCTGAAAAATCCGGAGGCAATGTTGATCGGTTATGGCGATCGGTTATGACCGATCGCCTGTGGCAATGTTGATCGGTTTGTAACCGATCGGTTATTAACCGATCGAGCATGATTTTTGTCGTGGATCGCTTTCAGCGATCGGTTATGACCGATCGGTTGTGTAAATTCCGGTCCTCACGTTCCTTCTTCAATCTCTGCGGTTTCCTTCCGTCCGCGCTCATCCAAATCAGTCCCGAACACCTAAGAAAGGCTTTAACAAGCCAAAAAGAACACAAAAACGACCTAGGACGTCCTAAATGTAATGTGACTCGGTTTGGACCTAAATGCAACATATACATATTAGAAACTATACGAAACACAAGGAAAACGAAAGAAAATATGAGACTTAAAGTGGTAAAATACACGGTTATCAAATTACACAAAACTCTAAATGAGATGCATGCTATAACATGCAATATATGAGTATATTAATTCCCCCCAAACTTAAACCCTTGCTTGTCCTCAAGCAAACAAGAATAAAGAAAGGGAGAAAACTAGAAATGGGAGCTCAAATATAAAATTGCCATAAAACAAATCCGAGCCCAATGTCCAAGTTGCAAACTTCTTTATGCGATCAAACAACTTACTCAAAAGTGATTATCCATACTTATCCTTGCATGAATTACATTCGAACCTCAATCTATGATAGATAGAATTTGTGTTAAGCTCATATCAATTACTCTAAATACTAGGTAGTATAAGAGGTATCGAACCAAAGAGGTTAAGATTGAAGCACTAAGAATATATGAATCTTCCTAAGCTAGAGCAAATGTTTTTGGGTTTTATATTTTTAGATTAAGAATGTAAAATGCAAGAAAGAAAACAAAGATATAGGTGTTGGATCATGGAATGAACTATCAAATGAATGATTAACAATCAAATAATGATGACAAAGATTGCATTAAACACTATCCTAGAACATAGAATTCACAATTATGACTAATTCACTCTCGTGGCACTAATCACTTTGTTAATCACCAAATCAAGAACATACCATCGTTTGTGATAAGATGATTAACAAGCATTAATCTCCAATCCTACTTAGTTTACTAATCACCCTAGACATCAACTTTCATTGGCTAGGCATGAAAAGCTCACAAAAGGTTTGGTTCAAGCATTTCATCGAACACCTATCGGGCGTGAAATGCTTAAGCTCTAGCTTTGATCTAGCTTTAAGGTCAACCTAAGTGAAGGACCTAACAAGAATCAACCTAAAACATCATCATCTAACCATCAAGACAATTGACTAACGATGCTTAAATTCAATGCACATTTACTCTTATGACATGGAACACTTTCAAGTAGATTAGTTCACTTTCGTGACACTAATCATTGTACGAGTCATCTAAAGTAAGCATCTACTGATCACTTAGATAGTCTATAATTTATCACAAGTCCATTTTAGTCAACAATTCATCCTAAAGTCAGCATCCACCGATCACTTAGAATGAAAAACATGCTTAGAAGTTCTCTAGACATTTCATCGAACACCTTGTGTGCATGAAATGTCTAAGTTCTAGAAATGATTTTTCAATTCAATTCTAGCATTAAGATCCTTCCTAACATGAGAACAAATATTTATCTAGCCCTAAGCATCAACACTCAAACATCAAACCATCCAAATCAAGCAAAATCCAAAATCCAACAAAAAGGGGTCTAAAGCCTAAACATGAAGAACAAGGAATAACACAACAGAAAAATAGACATAAATATAAAGAACAAAGATTAAATAAACATAATATAAAGTTAGGTTGAAGAATCCTTCACTAGAGTGGCATGAATGATGAAGATCCATCCAAAATCATCATAAGAAGAGTTTGGGAGAAAACCCAACTCTAGAGAAAAGAAAGCTTAGGTTTAGAAATGTCTAAAATTTGCATAAATACACAAAGTGTTCGAACCGGATCGACCCGAGGCAAATCAGGTCGGATCTTGGACTGGGCAGAGTTGATATGTGTCCAATAAGAATATCAAATGCAAGAAAGAAAACAAAGATATAAGTGTTGGATCATGGAATGAACTATCAGATGAATGATTAACAATCAAATAATGATGACAAAGATTGCATTAAACACTATCCTAGAACATGGAATTCACAATTATGACCAGTCCACTCACGTGGCACTAATCACTTTGTTAATCACCAAATCAAGAACAAACCATCGTTTGTGATAAGATGATTAACAAGCATTAATCTCTAATCCCACTTAGTTCACTAATCACCCTAGACATCAACTTTCATTGGCTAGGCATGAAAAGCTAACGAAAGGTTTGGTTCAAGCATTTCATCGAACACCTATCGGGCGTGAAAAGCTTAAGCTTTAGCTTTGATCTCTCAATCCAAAACTAGCTTTAAGGTCAACCTAAGTGAAGGACCTAACAAGAATCAACCTAAAACATCATCATCTAACCATCAAGACAATTAATTGACTAACGATGCCTAAACATTCAATGCACATTTCTTCTTATGACATGGAACACTTTCAAGTAGATTAGTTCACTTTCATGACACTAATCATTGTACGAATCATCTAAAGTCAGCATCCACCGATCACTTAGATAGTCCATAATTTCTCACAAGTCCATTTTAGTCAACAATTCATCATAAAATCAGCATCCACCGATCACTTAGAATGAAAAACATGCTTAGAAGTATTCTAGACATTTCATCGAACACCTTGGGTGCATGAAATGTCGAAGTTCTAGAAATGAGTTTTCAATTCAATCCTAGCATTAAGATCCTTCCTAACATGAGAACAAATGTTTATCTAGCCCTAAGCATCAATAATCAACCATCAAACCATCCAAATCAAGCAAAATCCAACATCCAACAAAAAGGGGTCTAAAGCCTAAACATGAAGAACAAGGAAGAACACAAGAGAAAAATAAACATAAATATAAAGAACAAAGATTAAATAAACATAATATAAAGATAGGTTGAAGAATCCTTCACTAGAGTGGTATGAATGATGAAGATCCATCCAAAATCATCATAAGAAGAGTTTGGGAGAAAACCCAAATCTACAGAAAAGAAAGCTTAGGTTTAGAAATGTCTAAAATTTGCATAAATACACAAAGTGTTCGAACCGGGTCGACCCGAAGTAAATCGGGTCGGATCTTGGACTGGGCAGAGTTGATATGTGTCCACTAAATCCGCGATAACTCCTGGAATATTACTCAGAATGAGCTAAATCTTCCCGCGTTAGAAAGCTAACTCAATTTCGCATGACTTTGATCCGGAGCTCAGATTAAAATGGGCATTGGAAGGCTTCCATATGACATGATCGTTCAACTTCTTCGGACTGCCTCTGCATTTTCCGACAGTGACATGTCTTCAATACATCACTGGTATCTCCTGAACCGCTTATTGGAATGACATGAATCTATCTGCTCTCAACAGCTAACTAACTCCTATACAACTTTTATGCGGACCATTGAGGCTGAATCAGGTCGGAAGGGTTTCGTCCAGCCACATCTTTAAGAGGCTTTGGGTGAACTCTTCCTTCACCTTGTCCATGTCCTGATGGTTTCAACTCCATGTCCCCAAATGTTCTCCAAAACACCTAAAATAGATTCCAAAATATGCAAGAACTCACTAGGACCTAATGCAAATTTCCTAAACTCTAAATGAGACCAAAATGCAAGAAAAAAGCGTGATTATACATGCAAATGGCACAAAACTCTAAGTAAAATGTATGCTATAACATGTAAAATATATGAATATCAACTCCCCCAAACTTACTTCCTTGCTTGTCCACAAACAAAAAATAAGGAAACAAGAAAGGGAGAGAGGTTGAAATGAGAGCTCAAATCCACAACATCATCGAAAAAGTTCAAATTCAATTGCTAAGTTACTAGCTCCAAGATGCGATCAAACAAGTCTACTCAAAAGGAGCTAGCCATATCCTTCCCTACACGAATCAAACTCAAGCCTCGACCTACACAAGCAATCATTTCATCTAATCCTTTTACATTCCTTAAATCATTCAAGTGAATCATGTTTATGCAAGACAAGTGAATTCATTTGGCTAGGGTGAAGGTCTTGAGATAAAGATGATCTCAAACGTATGAGCTTATTCCGATGCAAGGGATCTCTCAATGAATTGGTAAGCTTTAGCAAAATGGTAAGAGTAAAGAGCAATATATGCATACAAGGATAGATTTACATCTACCCATTGCCTAAAAGAAATGTCTCAACCCCTAGCAATTCTACCCATAAAACCCCAACCTAGCTAGGCTACCCTTATTCCATAGGCTTTTTACCTTCTTCTTCCACACATTTTCATCGTCTTCTTTCACTTGGGGGATTTTCTTCTTCTTCCTTGATTCATGGTATGGAGCTTTCGCCTCACTTCTTTTAGATCTTCTTGTTGATTTCTTTTGCTTTGTCTCCATCCTCATCACTTTGATGCTTTAGCCATATTTTTGGCTTCTTTTCCTTTTCTTTGAATATTTGGAGATCAACCTTGATGTTAAGAGCCAATTCAAACTTTAACACCAACCATGTATTCTTTGACAATTTCCCCTTCTTCACCTGCCTTTTTCTTATTTTGACCTCAATTTCCATTCCCACAATGATTCCATCGATCAAACAATTTTGTTCATTCCAAACCCAAAAACTTCCCTTCCTAGCTAGCCTAGCCTAGTCTAGCCCGCGATGTCGAGCTAGATCTACATGCAAACCTATCCTTGTCGCTAAAAAATCAACACTTTTTGCCAAGCTTACTCGAAAATTAGGCCTTACATACGCTCACTAAAGATTTGGCTTGAAAGGAGGGTAGGTTACAGGTTTGGTAAACCGTTCCAATGATGGGAATCAGCTATTTGGGCTAACAAGAGGGTGGTAAAGTGAATAAGATAGCCCAAATATGTATGTGGTATCCATGAATTCACTATGCATTGCACAAACACGATAATTAATTGTCAAAATTAAGGTTCTCACTTAGGTAGAATTGAATCAAATCAAAACTTGCTTTAGCCAAGACATGAACAATGAAACATGAGATCAAAATATGGTTCATCCTTGATTTCATACTCAATCAAAAGCATCAAACAACTAACAAAGATGGCAATGAGCCAAGCTCTTAGAATGATATTACACATGGAAATCATATCATTGCTCTCAATGCAAATGCAAATGCAACCTATATGCAACTATAGACTCAATCTTTACATGAGATGCAACTAGATGCTTCTTTTTATGTTCAAAATTTTCAAAATTTTGTGGATGCGTGATATGTATGAGACTCAAGTACGCAAAGAAAAAAATAAGAAAACAAAACACAAGGTCAAATGACACAAACCCCTCCCCCAAACTTGAATTGCACCGTCTCGGTGCAACAAAAGTCAAAGAGAGCGCAAACATAATGCAAAAATGTATATACAATGAAGTGGAGTGAGAATCATACATTGTAATTGAATCGAGAAGGAGAGGAGTGTGATACGTTGTGGCTCAAGCCCTCCTTTCATCACATACCATGACCTTGGACCCAAGAGACCCTTATTGATTGCTTGTTTTGTGTCTCAAGCTCGACAATAGATAGGCTTGGGGAGGTCACAAAGGGCGTGTTTAACGTCACTAGCTTGACGGTTGCTTCCTCATTGTCACTCCCTTCATGAAAATCACAAGAAAAGTGAAAAGATTAGCAACAAAAGAAAATAAAAAGCTCTAGTCTCAAAAATAATCAAAATCCTAATGATCAATGCTAAACCTCCCCGGCAACGGCGCCAAATTGATAGATAAAATTTGTGTTAATGTCATATCAATTACTCTAAATACTAGGTAGTATAAGAGGTATCGAACCAAAGAGGTTAAGATTGAAGCACTAAGAATACATGAATCATCCTAAGCTAGAGCAAATATTTTTGGGTTTTCTATTTTTAGATTAAGAATTTCAAATGCAAGGAAGAAAACAAAGATATAAGTGTTGGATCATGGAATGAACTATCAAATGAATGATTAACAGTCAAATAATGATGACAAAGATTGCATTAAACACTATTCTAGAACATGAAATTCACAATTATGACTAATCCACTCTCGTGGCACTAATCAATTTGTTAATCACCAAATCAAGAATATACTATCATTTGTGATAAGATGATTAACAAGCATTAATCTCTAATCCCACTTAGTTCACTAATAACCCTAGACATCAACTTTCATTGGCTAGGCATGAAAAGCTCACAAAAGGTTTGGTTCAAGCATTTCATCGAACACCTATCGGGCGTGAAATGCTTAAGCTCTAACTTTGATCTCTCAATCCAAAACTAGCTTTAAGGTCAACCTAAGTGAAGGACCTAACAAGAATCAACCTAAAACATCATCATCTAACCATCAAGACAATTAATTGACTAACGATGCCTAAACATCCAATGCACATTTATTCTTATGACATGGAACACTTTCAAGTAGATTAGTTCACTTTCGTGACACTAATCATTGTACGAATCATTTAAAGTCAGCATCCACGGTTCACTTAGATAGTCCATAATTTATCACAAGTGCATTTTAGTTAACAATTCATCCTAAAGTCATCATCCACCGATCACTTAGAATGAAAGACATGCTTAGAAGTTTTCTAGACATTTCATCGAACACCTTATGTGCATGAAATGTCTAAGTTCTAGAAATGAGTTTTCAATTCAATCCTAGCAGTAAGATCCTTCCTAACATGAGAACAAATGTTTATCTAGCCCTAAGCATCAACAATCAACCATCAAACCATCCAAATTAAGCAAAATCCAAAATCCAACAAAAAGGGGTCTAAAGCCTAAACATGAAGAACAAGGAATAACACAAGAGAAAAGTAGACATAAATATAAAGAACAAAGATTAAATAAACATAATATAAAGATAGGTTGAAGAATCCTTCACTAGAGTAACATGAATGATGAAGATCCATCCAAAATCATCATAAGAAGAGTTTAGGAGAAAACCCAACTCTAGAGAAAAGAAAGCTTAGGTTTAGAAATGTCTAAAACTTACAAAAATACACAAAGTGTTCGAACCGGATCGACCCGAGGCAAATCGTGTCGGATCTTGGACTGGGCAGAGTTGATATGTGTCCACTAAATCAGAGATAACTCCTGGAATATTACTCGGAATGAGTTGAATCATCCCGCGTTAGGAATATAACGCAATTTTACATGACTTTGATCAAGAGCTCAGATTAAAAGGGCATTGGAATCCTTCCATCCGACATGATCTTTCAGCTTCTTCGGACTGCCTCTGCATTTTTTGACAGTGACATGTCTTCAATAAAGCACTCCTATCTCCTGAACTGCTTATTGGAATTATATGAATCTAGCTGCTCTGAACAGATAACTAACTCCTCTACAACTTCTATGAAGACCATTGAAGCTGAATCAGGCCGGAAGGTTCTCGTCCAGCCACATATTTGAGACGCCCTGGGTGAACTCTTCCTTTTCCTTGTCCATGTCTGGACGGTTTCGACTCCATGTCCTCAAATGTTCTCCAAAACACCTAAAATAGACTCCAAAATATGCAAGAACTCACTAGGACCTAATGCAAATGTCCTAAACTCTAAATGAGACGTAAATTCAAGACAAAACAGTGATTATGCATGCAAATGGCACAAAACTCTAAGTAAAATGTATGCTAGAACATGTAAAATATATGAATATCAACTCTCCCAAACTTACTTCCTTGCTTGTCCTCAAGCAAAAAATTAGGAAACAAGAAAGGGAGGGAGATTGAAATGAGAGCTCAAATCCACAACATCATCGAAAAAGTTCAAATTCAATTGCCAAGTTACTAGCTCCAAGATGCGATCAAACAAGTCTACTCAAAATGAGCTAGCCATATCCTTCCATACACGAATCAAACGCAAGCCTCGACCTACACAAGCAATCATTTCATCCAATCCTTTGACATTCATTAAATCGTTCAAGTGAATCATGTTTATGCAAGACAAGTGAATTCATTTGGCTAGGGTGAAGGTCTTGAGATAAAGATGATCTCAAACGTATGGGCTTATTCCGATGCAAGGGATCTCTCAATGAATGGGTAAGCTTTAGAAAAATGGTAAGAGTAAAGAGCAATATATGCATACAAGGATAGATTTACATCTACCCATTGCCTAAAAGAAATGTCTCAACCCCTAGCAATTCTACCCATAAAACCCCAACCTAGGCTACCCTTATTCCATAAGGCTTTTTACCTTCTTCTTCCACACATTTTCATCGTCTTCTTTCACTTGGGGGATTTTCTTCTTCTTCCTTGATTCATGGTATGGTGCTTTCGCCTCACTTCTTTTAGCTCTTCTTGTTGATTTATTTTTCTTTGTCTCCATCCTCATCACTTTGATGCTTTAGCCATATTTTTGGCTTCTTTTCCTTTTCTTTGAACATTTGGAGATCACCTTGATGTTAAGAGCCAATTCAAACTTTAACACCAACCATGTATTCTTTGACAATTTCCCCTTCTTCACCTGCCTTTTTCTTATTTTGACCTCAATTTCCATTCCCACAATGATTCCATCTATCAAACACTTTTGTTCATTCCAAACAAAAAAACTTCTCTTCATAGCTAGCCTAGCCTAGTCTAGCCCGCGATGTCGAGCTAGATTTACATGCAAACCTATCCTTGTCGCTAAAAACTCAAACATTTTTTGTCAAGCTTACTCGAAAATTAGGCCTTACATACGCTTACTAAAGATTTGGCTTGAAAGGAGAGTAGGTTAGAGGTGTGGTAAACCGTTCCAATGATGGGAATCGGCTATTTGGGCTAACAAGAGGGTGGTAAAGTGAATAAGATAGCCCAGATATGTATGTGGTATCCATGAATTCACTATGCATTGCACAAACACGATAATTAAGTGTCAAAATTAAGGTTCTCACTTAGGTAGGATTGGAATCAAATCAAAACTTGTTTTAGCCAAGACATGAGCAATGAAACATGAGATCAAAATATGGTTCATCCTTGATTTCAAACTCAATCAAAAACATCAAACAACTAACACCGATGGCAATGAGCCAAGCTCTTAGAATGATATTACACATGGAAATCACATCATTGCTCTCAATGCAAATGCAAATGCAACCTATATGCAACTATAGACTCAATCTTTACATGAGATGCAACTAGATGCTTCTTTTTATGTTCAAAATTTTCAAATTTTTGTGGATGCGTGATATGCATGAGACTCAAGTATGCAAAGAGAAAAACAAGAAAACATAACATAAGGTCAAATGACACAAACCCCTCCCCCAAACTTGAATTGCACCGTCTCGGTGCAACAAAAGTCAAAGAGAGCGCAAACATAATGAAAAAATGTATATACAATGAATTAGAGTGAGAATCATACCTTGGAATTGAATCAAGGAGGAGAGTAGTGTGATACGTTGTGGCTCAAGCCCTCCTTTCATCACATACCATGACCTTGGAACCAAGAGACCCTTATTGATTGCTTGTTTTGTGTCTCAAGCTCGACAATAGATAGGGTTGGGAGGTCCCCAAGGGCATGTTTAACGTCACTAGCTTGACGGTTGCTTCCTCATTGTCACTCTCTTCATGAAAATTACAAGAAAAGTGAAAATATTTGAAACAAAAGATAATAAAAAGCTCTAGTCTCAAGAAGAATCAAAATCCTAATGATCAATGCTAAACCTCCCCCGCAACGGTGCCAAATTGATAGATAAAATTTGTGTTAAGCTCATATCAATTACTCTAAATACTAGGTAGTATAAGAGGTATCGAACCAAAGAGGTTAAGATTGAAGCACTAAGAATACATGAATCATCCTAAGTGATAGATTCATGGACACGCCTAAAGACTTGACGTGCACACCCGGAGGACCAACGACGAGGTCAAGGATCCGCAAGCTCATCAAGGACACGCGCGGATCACTTTTGGACTATTGGAGCAAGGAAGAAGAGCCACCACGGAACACCATTCTCGATATGGTCCGTGCCCATCTTGGTGATTGAGGTTCGGCCCAATGATATAGGTTTAAGTACTCTTTTTCCTTGACTTGGGTTTGTCCCATTGGGTTTACCAAGTTAAGGTTTTAATGAGGCTTGGGCTTATATCAACCTTTTGGCCCAATCTCCACCATGATGTTATGCACACCATCATCACCATCATCTTTCACTTACGCAAGTGTATTTCCGAGGGATTTTCCGAGGGATTATTTCCGAGGGATTATTTTCGAGGAACTTTTCCGAGAGATTTTTTCGAGGGACTTTTCCGAGGGATTTTTCCGAGGGACTTTTTCGAGGGATCACTTCCGAGGGAGAATTTATGAGGGAGACTAGTCAAAGCATTCCAAGAGACATTCAACCATTTTAGTCAAAGTCTTTGGTCTTAGTCTTCACATTTAGTTGACTTTGTTATTTTCCATGCTTTGTATCTTGTGCTTTCTTCTTCACCCCTTCACATTATTTCTCTATAAAAGCTATGTAATCTCATTGAGAATAATCATCCAACTTTTTTATCAAATCTTTTAGAGAAGTTTCTCTCCTTTGTTCTTTTGGAACTTTCAAATTCTTTGGTGGTTAGCCAATGATTTCACTTGATCTTTAGGTGGTTAGCCTCTTGATCGTTTGGTTTATCAAGTGTTCTTCATCACGATTGACGCAGCCTTCATTCCATTGTCACGTAGTTTTCGTTTTAAGTCGTATTTGGGGCACTAGGATTTTCGGGATTAACATCTCACGCCTTGTCATCCTTTTACCGCAATTGCTATCAGCCTTTGAAGTCACCCCCTCGTTCCAAATCATCACTCACGCCTTAGCATCTTTCTTTGTGGAGTCCTTTGGAGTCAAGGATCTATCCAACGTTCTACCGATCTCGAGTGTGCGTTCCTTTGGGAGAATCTATCAAGTGGTATCAGAGCCACGCTCTTGATTATCGGTAACATCTATCCATTTTCTATCTCTTAATATTCTTCTTCTTTTCTTTTCTATCTTTTGTATTAAATCAAAAAAAAAGAAGAAAAAAACGTGATAAAAAAAAAAAATAACGAAAAGACAAAAAAAAAAAAAAATAATAATAATATATATATATATTGGTTCGTAATTCTTCACTTCCTATCTTTTCTAGTTTGACGATTTGGTTTTTAAAAGCTACCATCGATTTGTTTCGATTTAGTTCCTTAAGAACCGAGGAGAACTTCTAGTGTGTTGTGAGGATATTACGAGAGTTGTGTGAACAAACTTGAGAGAAACACTTGTGAGAATTATTACTAACATGGTTGTTTTTTTTTTACGAGGTACAATGTCTCAAGAAAGTGATTCTAATACTTCATGGACGAGAAGGGAAAGAGATGCCGCCATGAATCGCAAGGTGGATGCCATCACTCTCATGATGAACGAGATGAGAAATCAATTGGCCGCTCTTAATGTTCGGACACCGGTGAGAAAAGAAGGAAACAACGGCGTAAACTTAGCCGAGAGTCACGGATCCGATCACACTACAAGAAAACAGCGTTTTAGCGACTACAATATTAGTCACTTTTTAGTCGCTAAAACGCAAATTGCGACTAAATAGCGACTAAATCAGGTAGTCGCTAATCTTTAGTCGCTAAAGTGCGTAGTCGTAAATGTAGTCGCTACAAACAATAGTCGTAAAATTTAGTCGTAAAGTAGTCGTAAAATATACCGACTATTTTGCGACTACTTGTAATTATTTACCGACTATTTAGCGACTACCTTAAAAAAAATAATTAAAAAAAAACAAAAAAAAATATTTTTATTTATTAAAATATTTAATTACAGAAAAAAGAAAAAAAAAATAGATCTTCGATTTCTTCTTCACCCTTCACTACCGATCTGCTCATCCTAGCTCTCGCCGGCGCATCCCGATCTGCTCCTCCTCGCCGGCGCATTCCGATCTGCTCCTCCTCGCGGTGCATCCCAATCTGAACCTCCTCTCCGGCGGCTGAATCTGGTAAAAGAAGAAGAAAAAACCTGGAAACAAAAAAAAGTTAGAACAAAATCGAAGGAAGAAGAGGGGGTGAGAAACTAGTCCGCTTGGTGAGGTGGAGCTGCGGTCACAGCTGAGGGAAGAGAGATCGGCCGCTGTTGGTGGCTCACGGTGGTGGTGTTACGACCGATTTTGGGGTTTTAGAGCGAGGTGGTGGTCTCGGCCGAGAGGGAGAAGGGAAGAAGGGATCGCGGAGGGGAGGAGAAGGGTAAAAAGACAACGGCGGCGGGGAGGAGGTGATGGTGGTGTGGTCGCGACGGTGGAGGAGAAGAAAATCAACGAGAGAGAGAGAATAAACTCGCAGAGAAGAAGAATGAAAGATAAAGAGTTTTTGTAGATCTAGATCTAGATCCAAAATCGACGAGAGAGAGAGAAGAGAGGATGTAATTTAGTTGTATTTTCTTTTCTTTACATATTTTCAATATTAAATCCTAGATTTTGACCCAAAAAAAAACAAAATCCTAGATCTAAACGAATTGTGAAAGAAATATATGTATGTAATTATCTATTTCCTTTTCTAATTTTTGATATCCTTATGAATCGTGATATTCAGTGATTTCCTTTTCAGATTCTCGCAAATCTCGATCCTATGCAGGAGTAAAATTATAATGCATTTATAGATCAATTATTTGTTAAAATTTATTCACCACAAACAAATTTTAATTTAGGCTTTTCAAGAGAAATAGGAAGACAAATTTTAATTTATTCACCACAAACATATTTTAATTTATGACCATAATGTAAAAGAAATTTTTTTAAAAAAATTGTTTTTAAATTTGACATAAATAACATAATTAACATTATGACATAAGTAACATATTTAATTAGTAAGTTCTTTGACATCTAGTTTTTCATCAGAAGACGAAAAAGTACACTGAAATTGATCCGCTTGTGAGGATGTTTGCAATATCATCATGTATATATAAGTCATATATATATATTACGACTGATAAGCGACTAATATGCGACTATTTCGGCATATTGCACAGTAGTCGCATAATAGTCGCTAATTTAGCGACTAATTACCGACTAATGTGCGATGTACAGAAATAGTCGCAAATTAGTCGTTAAATTAGCGACTGATTACCGACTAATGTGCGATGTGTCGAAATAGTCGCAAATTAGTCGCTAATTTAGCGACTGATTACCGACTACTGTGCGATGTTTTATTTCCGTCTGAAATGTAGTCGTAAAATAGCGAGTATTTTAGCGACTATGTTCTTTGGTCGTAAAATAGCGACTCAATTACGACTAATTTATCTTAGTCGCCGAATAGTCGCCAAAAAGTCGCTAATTAGTCGCTAATTTAGCGACTAATTATGTAGTCGCTAAATGTAGTCGCAAAAACGATGTTATCTTGTAGTGTCATAGCCGAAGGAATCCCCGTGTTCCGCTAAGGCATAGACGAGGCAACAATCAAAACCGGCAACAAAACCCACAAGGCGAAAACGGCGAGAACATCGAGAACCCGTTTCACGATTTAGCCGATGATTCTGAGGGAAACCTAGGAAGGCAACAACCGGCTAGGAGGAGAAATGACAACGACCTCGGTGGATTGAAGTTACGGATTCCCCCGTTCTACGGAACGAATGATCCCGACGCGTTTCTAGAGTGGGAAAAGAAGATTGATCTAGTCTTCGGTTGTCAAGAGTTTTCCGAGCAAAATAAGGTTAGGTTGGCCGCTACGGAATTTCATAATTATGCTATTGATTGGTGGGATAGTGTTGTGACAAGCAGGAGACGCCAAGGAGTTAATCCCGTTGAGACGTGGGGCGAGATGTCGAGATTGATGCGGGTTCGGTTCGTACCGATACACTACCACCGCGAGCTACACCAAAAGTTGCGAAGGTTGTCACAAGGTAGTAAGGGAGTCGAGGATTATTACCAAGAGATGGAGAAACTCATGCTTAAAGCCGATATTGACGAGCCCCGTGATGCGACTATGGCCTGATTCCTAACCGTGATGAATCGCGGTTTGCAAGATCGCATGGAAATGCAATCTTACGATACCGTGGAGGAATTGTTGCATAAGGCAATCTTAGTGGAGCAACAAATCAAGAGAAAGAGTGTCACACGGCCACCTTTCGTGTCTAGACCGAATTACACCGAAGGAGATAAATCCAACTACCCGCCCAGGACCGATTCCAAACCAAATCCGGACTTCAAGCCTATCTCATCCGGAAATGAATACAAGGGTAAGACCGAAACTACTCATGTCCATAACCGTGACATTGAATGTTTCAAATGTAGGGGAAAGGGTCACTATGCCAGCAAATGTCCAAACCAACGTGCTATGATGTTGTTGGACAACGGTGAGATCGTCACCGAAGACGAAGTGGAATCTGAATCCACACCTATCTATGACGAGGAAGAGGAAGAAGCAGAAAAAGGAAAACTCTTAGTCATAAGAAGGACTTTGGTGATAGAGGACAAAACCGAAAAGGAAGATCAACGTGAGAAATTATTCCATTCGAGATGCTTAGTGAAAGATAAAGCGTGTAGTCTCATCATCGATGGAGGGAGTCGTGCCAACATTGCTAGAACGACCATGGTGGAGAAGCTGAATCTGGAAACACTAAAGCATCCACGCCCATACCATCTTCAATGGTTGAACAACCAAAGGAACTTGAAAGTAACCAAACAAGTAAGGGTTCCTTTGTCAATTGGAAGATATACAGATGAAATTCTCTGCGATGTGTTGCCAATGGAAGCGGGTTATATTCTTCTTGGGAGACCATGGCAATATGATCGTATGGTTATGCATGATGGTTCGTCCAACAAATATTCTTTTGAGATCGGCGGAAGAAAGATAACTCTCGCTCCTATGACGCCACAAGAGATCCGCCAAGATGAGTTGCAAAGGAAGGAAAAACACGTTTTGAGTGAACTCCCAAACACCAAACACCCAAAAGAGAGCCTGAGAGAAACCAAGCAAAAGGCCTTTGAGAGCAAACCCGTGAGAAATTCAAATTTTTTTGTGAGAAAATGTGATGTGCGAGATTTGCTACCTAAACTATCTTTGTTTATGATTAAGAAAACTCCAATGAGTTTTACTCACCCCACACCGGTGCCACCGAGTGAAACTAATTCTCTTTTTCAGGGCTTTAAGGACGCAACTTCAGAAGACAAGCAGATCGATCGTTTCCATGAAACGCAACTTTTGCCACTACTAAGGGACGAAGCAAACAGACGAATTTCCACTGAGGAAAATGATTTTCATCGACCAAATGGGCCTTTAGAAGAAGGTAGTCGAAGCAGAATTCAATTGGACAAACGGACTTCATACCTCCTTTGAAAAATCCACCCGATGATCCTTTTATGATCGATATGAAACTTGTTGATCCAAACAACCAAACCAAGGCTAGGAAAGTTAAGTTCTCTCGGCTAAACACATATTCTAAAGCTAATAGCCGATGTATTTTGGTCTTTGGTCGAGCAGATTGGAAATTGCTTCTTAGCTTTCAAACCGTAGCCGAGGATGGCCGAATCAAGCTTAGAGAACGAACGGAAGTTAACGGGAACCTGAAATTTGAACACCACGGATGTTCTAACTTGAATGATTCAAAGCACAACTCACTTCAAGTCGCCGCCCAGATCTCGATATGCTTGCAAGGTAAGAACGCTTTGATTTTAAGCTTTAAGAATTTTAACCTGGTCTTTTTGCGTGCAGAATGTCCAGATTTGAGGACAAATCCTTTTCAACTGGGGGAGAATGATAGATTCATAGACACGCCTAAAGACTTGACGTGCACACCCGGAGGACCAACGACGAGGTTAAGGATCCGCAAGCTCATCAAGGACACGCGCTGATCACTTTTGGACGATTGGAGCAAGGAAGAAGAGCCACCACCGAACACCATTCTCGATATGGTTCGTGCCCATCTTGGTGATTGAGGTTCGGCCCAATGATATAGGTTTAAGTACTCTTTTTCCTTGACTTGGGTTTGTCCCATTGGGTTTACCAAGTTAAAGTTTTAATGAGGCTTGGGCTTATATCAACCTTTTGGCCTAATATCCACCATGATGTTATGCACACCATCATCACCATCATCTTTCACTTACGCAAGTGTATTTCCGAGGGATTTTCCGAGGGATTATTTCCGCGGGATTTTCCGATGGATTATTTCCGAGGAACTTTTCCGAGGGATTTTTCTGAGGGACTTTTCCGAGGGATTTTTCCGAGGGACTTTTTCGAGGGATCACTTCCGAGGGAGAATTTCTGAGGGAGACTAGTCAAAGCATTCCAAGAGATATTCAACAATTTTAGTCAAAGTCTTTGGTCTTAGTCTTCACATTTATTTGACTTTGTTATTTCCCATGCTTTGTAACTTGTGATTTCTTCTTCACATTCTTTCTCTATAAAAGCTATGTAATCTCATTGAGAATAATCATCCAACTTTTTTATCAAATCTTTTAGAGAAGTTTCTCTCCTTTGTTCCTTTGGAGCTTTCGAATTCTTTGGTGGTTAGCCAACGATTTCACTTGATCTTTAGGTGGTTAGCCTCTTGATCGTTTGGTTTATCAAGTGTTCTTCATCACGCTTGACGCAGCCTTCATTCCATTGTCTCGTAGTTTTCGTTTTAAGTCGTATTTGGGGCATAAGGATTTTCGGGATTAACATCTCACGCCTTGTCATCCTTTTACCGCGATTGCTATCAGCCTTTGAAGTCACCCCCTCGTTCCAAATCTTCACCGCAAGTTTGGGCCTAAGGATTTTTGAATTCATCACTCACGCCTTAGCATATTTCTTCGTGGAGTCCTTTGGAGTCAAGGATCTATCCAACGTTCTACTGATCTCGAGTGTGCGTTCCTTTGGGAGAATCTATCACTAAGCTAGAGCAAATGTTTTTGGGTTTTCTTTTTTTAGATTAAGAATGTAAAATGCAAGAAATAAAACAAAGATATAAGTGTTGGATCATGGAATGAACTATCAAATGAATGATTAACAATCAAATAATGATGACAACGATTGCATTAAACACTATCCTAGAACATGGAATTCACAATTATGACTAATCCACTCTCGTGGCACTAATCACTTTGTTAATCACCAAATCAAGAACAAACCATCGTTTGTGATAAGATGATTAACAATCATTAATCTATAATCCCATTTAGTTCATTAATCACCCTAGACATCAACTTTCATTGGCTAGGCATGAAAAGCTCACTAAAGGTTTGGTTTAAGCATTTCATCGAACACCTATCGGGCGTGAAAAGCTTAAGCTCTAGCTTTGATCTCTCAATCCAAAACTAGCTTTTAGGTCAACCTAAGTGAAGGACCTAACAAGAATCTACCTAAAACATCATCATCTAACCATCAAGACAATTAGTTGACTAACGATGCCTAAACATTCAATGCACATTTCTTCTTATGACATGGAACACTTACGAGTAGATTAGTTCACTTTCGTGACAATAATCATTGTACGAATCATCTAAAGTCAGCATCCACCTATCACTTAGATAGCCCATAATTTATCACAAGTCCATTTTAATCAACAATTCATCATAAAGTCAGCATCCACTAATCACTTAGAATGAAAAACATGCTCATAAGTTTTCTCGACATTTCATCGAACACCTTGTGTGCATGAAATGTCTAAGTTCTAGAAATGAGTTTTCAATTCAATCCTAGCATTAAGATCCTTCCTAACATGAGAACAAATGTTTATCTAGCCCGAAGCATCAACAATCAACCATCAAACCATCCAAAACAAGCAAAATCCAAAATCCAACAAAAAGGGGTCTAAAGCCTAAACATGAAGAACAAGGAAGAACACAAGAGAAAAATAGACATAAATATAAAGAACAAAGATTAAATAAGCATAATATAAAGATAGGTTGAAGAATCCTTCACTAGAGTGGCATGAATGATGAAGATCCATCCAAAATCATCATAAAAAGAGTTTGGGAGAAAACCCAACTCTACAGAAAAGAAAGTTTAGGTTTAGAAATGTCTAAAATTTGCATAAATACACAAAGGGGGGGGGGGGGGGGGGGGTGTATTCAATCTAGCATTTGGAGTGATTTGTATTTAAATCACAAATCCTATGTTATTCAAATCCACATGTTATTGAATTAGTGATTTATAAATGAATCTTCAAATCCACTGTTATTGGAAATATTTGAATTAATGGGTTTTAAGAGATTTTTAGTAATTTGAAGGTGTTTTGGTGGAGTTTCTTAATTAAAAAAATAAAATTCCAAATCTCATGGTTTTAGGTGAGATTTCAAAGTTATTTAAAAACAAATCATAACAACTTTCTTAAATCACTCAAATCATCTAAAAACTCACTAAAACTCAAATCTCTCCAAATCCTCCTGAATATCATATTGAATACACCCCCAAAGTGTTCGAACCGGGTCGACCCGAGGCAAATCGGCTAGGATCATGGACTGGGCAGAGTTGATATGTGTCCACTAAATCAGCGATAACTCCTGGAATATTACTCAGAATGAGCTGAATCTTCCCGCGTTAGAAAGATAACTCAATTTCGCATGACTTTAATCCAGAGCTCAGATTAAAATGGGCAGTGGAAGGCTTCAATCCGACATGATCGTTCAACTTCTTCAGACTGCCTCTACATTTTTCGACAGTGACATGTCTTCAATAAATCACTCGTATCTCCTGAACCGCTTATTGGAATGACATGAATCTAGCTGCTCTGAACAGCTAACTAACTCTTCTACAATTTCTATGCGGACCATTGAGGCTGAATCAGGCCGGAAGGTTCTCGTCTAGCAACATATTTGAGAGGCTTTGGGTGAACTCTTCCTTCTCCTTGTCCATGTCCGGACGGTTTCAACTCTATGTCCCTAAATGGTCTCCAAAACACCTAAAATAGACTCCAAAATATGCAAGAACTAATGCAAATGTCCTAAACTCTAAATGAGACCTAAATGCAAGACAAAACCATGATTATGCATGCAAATGACACAAAACTCTACGTAAAATGTATGCTAGAACATGTAAAATATATGAATATCAACTCCCCCAAACTTACTTCCTTGCTTGTCCTCAAGCAAAAAATTAGGAAACAAGAAAGGGAGAGAGGTTGAAATGAGAGCTCAAATCCACAACATCATCGAAAAATTTCAAATTCAATTGCCAAGTTACTAGCTCCAAGATGCGATCAAACATGTCTACTCAAAATGAGCTGGCCATATCCTTCCATACACGAATCAAACTCAAGCCTCGACCTACACAAGCAATCATTTCATCCAATCCTTTGACATTCATTAAATCGTTCAAGTGAATCATGTTTATGCAAGACAAGTGAATTCATTTGGCTAGGGTGAAGGTCTTCAGATAAAGATGATCTCAAACGTATGGGCTTATTCTGATGCAAGGGATCTCTCAATGAATGGGTAAGCTTTAGCAAAATGGTAAGAGTAAAGAGCAATATATGCATACAAGGATAGATTTACATCTACCCATTGCCTAAAAGAAATGTCTCAACCCCTAGCAATTCTACCCATAAAACCTCAACCTAGGCTACCCTTATTCCATAAGGCTTTTTACCTTCTTCTTCCACACATTTTCATCGTCTTCTTTCACTTGGGGGATTTTTCTTCTTCCTTGATTCATGGTATGGTGCTTTCACCTCACTTCTTTTAGCTCTTCTTGTTGATTTCTTTTGCTTTGTCTCCATCCTTAGCACTTTGATGCTTTAGCCATATTTTTGGCTTCTTTTCATTTTCTTTGAACATTTGGAGATCAACCTTGATGTTAAGAGCCAATTCAAACTTTAACACCAACCATGTATTCTTTGACAATTTCCTCTTCTTCACCTTTTTCTTCTTTTGACCTCAATTTCCATTCCCACAATGATTCCATCGATCAAACACTTTTGTTCATTCCAAACCCAAAAACTTCCCTTCCTAGCTAGCCTAGCCTAGTCTAGCCCGCGATTTCGAGCTAGATCTACATGCAAACCTATCATTGTCGCTAAAAACTTAACACTTTTTGCCAAGCTTACTAAAAAATTAGGCCTTACATACGCTCACTAAAGATTTGGCTTGAAAGGAGGGTAGGTTAGAGGTGTGGTAAATCGTTCCAATGATAGGAATCGGCTATTTGGGCTAACAAGTGGTGGTAAAGTGAATAAGATAGCCCAAATATGTATGTTGTATCCATGAATTCATTATGCATTGCACAAACACGATAATTAAGTGTCAACATTAAGGTTCTCACTTAGGTAGGATTGGAATCAAATCAAAACTTGCTTTAGCCAAGACATGAGCAATGAAACATGAGATCAAAATATGGTTCATCCTTGATTTCAAACACAATCAAAAGCATCAAACAACTAACAACGATGGCAATGAGCCAAGCTCTTACACTACAAGAAAACTGCGGTTTGGCGACTGCAAAGGGCGACTACATATTTAGTCGCTAAATGTTGCAACTAATTACCGACTATTTTACGACTATTTAGCGACGAATAAAATATAGTCGTAAAAGAGTCGCTTATTGACGACTACAGTAGATAGTTGGTACAATAGTCGCTATTTTACGACTAATGTCCGACAACATTTTAAAGGCGGTATAACAGTCGCGTAATAGTCGCTAACTCTGCGACTATTAGGCAACTATTTCGGCTGGTCGCACTGTAATCGGTAAACAGTCGTTAAATACCGGTGGAAAAACACGTGTAAATCGTTTTCGGGTTGGTGTACCTGTTTTTTGCGACTACATGTAGTAGTCGCTATTCAGACGCCTTATAGTCGCTTAGTAGTCGCCATAAATGTTTATATAAGTAAAATTCACCTCATTTCTTCTCTTCATCCGATCTCAAAAACCAAAAAAAAAAATCAGTTTTTATTAGTTAAATAATATCGGGAAATTACAATTATAGTAATTTCCGGGAGTGGATGTATAAGAGGTTCGATGAGGCGACGGGAAATTTCTCGGCAGAGTTCACAACAGGGGTGGAGCAATTCATGACATTTGCAAATAGTCAGCCTCTAACACAAAGTAATGGCGGTAAGTTTTGCTGCCCTTGTAGTGTTTGCAAGAACGAGAAATTTATCTCGGGAACAAGAATTTGGAATCATCTTTATAGCAGAGGATTTATGCCAGATTATTATGTTTGGTATAAGCATGGGGAAGAAATCAATATGGATTTAGGATCGAGTAGTTATGTTGATACGACGTATGTAAATGGGAGTGAAGAAGTGGGTAATGTAGTAGAAGATAGATATGTGGATATGGTGAATGATGCATTTCGTGAAAACGCGAGTTTTGATAACTATCATCAGGATGGTAGTTATCAGAATGTAGAAGAACCGATACGTAACCATTCAAAGAAATTCTACGACTTGTTAGAAGTTGCAAATAATCCATTATATGATGGTTGTCGTGAAGGTCACTCGCATTTATCCTTAGCTGCTTGAGTCATGCAAAATAAGGCAGAATATAATATGAGTGAAAAGTTAGTAGATTCGGTTTGCGGAATCTTGACAGACTATTTACCAGAAGGAAACAAATCAACCGGTTCACATTACGAGACAGAAAAATTGATGCGCAATTTAGGTCTCCCATATCATACAATTGATGTTTGTATTAACAATTGTATGATCTTCTGGAAAGAGGACGGGAAGGAGGATAAATGTAGGTTTTGTGGTGCACAAAGATGGAAGCCTAAGAACAACCGGCGTAGAACCAACTAAGTATAACATTCGAGTTTGCAATCAATAAATACCGGGATTCATTTAAAAGGCCCCCTCGGGCAAATAACAAAATGGATACCGGACTATAAAAACCCTCCGGTCTAAGAGGTCAAGCTATAAGCCCTTTCGGGCAGAAGAAAACTAAACAAATTATAGAAAGATAGAAAAAGCAACTTAAACGTGTTGCTTCCGCATCGCATCAGCGCGATCTGCCGACATCGAAGCCCGGTTGGATCCAAACTCATCGAGGCCCGGTGGAACTTCATTACCCATCGAGGTCGAAACCTCCGGGTGTACTGGATCGGTGAACGGTGTGACAACCAGGTCCGCATCAACCAGCTCGCGGAGGTCGATCGCAGCATATTCCACCGACTTCTCGGCCTTAAGCTTCTCGAGTTTCTCGATGCGAGATGGCAGAATAATAATGTCGTGCTTCTTCTTGAGGCTCTCACAAAAATCAAGAATTCCTTGGATTTGGTTGTTAGCGAGAAATGGCTTCTTTGCCTGATAGATCGCCGACAGATGATCTTTGACCTTTTGGAGCCGAACTTGGCACTTTTCAGTGACACCTTCCTCTTCGAAATTTGCTGAGTACGGCCAGCCTGCAATCGCGAAGTTTCTGCAAACAACTTCAGCGAAAGCGCATCCTTTTCCAACTCCAGCTCGGCGTTGGATCTCTTCAGTGCGGCCAACTCTCTAGTCAGCTCGGATACCGCGCGATCGCCGGCCTCCACCCTGTCCTCAGACACGTGCAGCTCTTTACGAAGATCCACGACTTGAACACTCGCTTCGAAAGCCTTACGACGGGAGGCACCGAGCTCACGATCGTAAGACCTGATGATCTCGTTCGTTTGGGAAACCATCTGTCGAAATAACAAACGTCAGGAACAAGGATTGAAAAGAATAAAAGAAGGAGCGACAAACTCGGAAAGGGGTGTTTACCTCAGCAGTGGTCCGAGCCAGGTTCTCGAAAACCTCGGACTTATGAAGGCGATCAACCGGAGGAAGAAAGTCCGGGCCGAAGCTTACTCGCCGATATGTTTCGGCATAATCCCACGCGTCAGCCGCTGGATCCGACGTCCGATGCCTCTTCGGAACAGGAGAATCATCCGACAGGACCACCGTTTCTTCTTCGACACGTTGGGGCTCGGTATTCCCCTCACCACCTTCAGTACGCTCGGCATTTTCGGTACCAACCCCAGCAACTTGGCCGGTCGCTTGCCGAGCTCCCCTTTGTGTTTTCTTTTTTCTCTTCTTTTCAGCCGGGAGAGAAGTTTGTTCTTCAGCGAGAACCCGTTCCCCAGCAGGAACATCGCCTCCAACGATCTCTTCATCGTTAGCCGATTGTCCAACCTCGGTCGAGGAAGGAACTTCAGGATTCACCAGTTCGGCTGCAGAAGGAATATCCGCATCCACTTCATCACCATCCATGTTATCCATCAAGTTCGGGATGTCGTCAAGTTTCATCTTCCTCTTTCGACGAGACGGATTGGCTGAAAGGAGATAAAAACAAAGGGTTAGAGCCAATTACCGATCTGAAACAAGAAAGACCCACCGATGTGTACCTTTCGAAGCTCACTTAGCTTTCTGGTCAAGTTTGTCCTGGTACGCCTCGGGCCACCGAACTTTTCCTGCGGCACTCAACTCCTTCGCGTGAAGATGAGTGAATCCGGGAGTGGTAATCAGGAAGCTCAGAAGATGACGCTCTGAAAAACAAAGCAACAAACGATACTTAGATAAAATAAGGCGAAAGAGGAAAAACCAAAGAACCGATAACTACCAATGGGGCTCCTCCATCGAGTTCGGTAAGTCCCGTCAGGACGTTCAACGGAGTATTCGTCGACTTTCACAAAGAAGTATCGAGTATTCCAGTGATTAACCTTGCTCGATTTAACCCCAGTAATAAGATCATACTCCGGCTTCGCTTGCGCACACAAAAACCAAGGCCTGACCTCCGAGTGTACTACTCGGAACAACATCTCGAATATCTCGACCGTGATGGGAACGTTACAGTCATCACCGAGAGTTAGGAGACCCATCAGGTTGATCACTGTGGTCGGCAAAAGTTGAGATATTGAGACATGTCTTCTCCTGCAATACTTGTAGAAGAGCTCGGGTATCGGAAATTGGAGGCAGCACTCCCGAAAATAATCTTCATAAACACAGATGTAACCCTCAGGGGCGTCCCACGGTCGATCGGTCACCTTCGGGATCTTGTAAACAACTTTGTCTGGAGCCCCGCACTTTTCCAAAGTGACTTGAACCGTACTCCTTTTGGATTGCGTTGGTCCAATGATCGAATGCTCCTCTATCTTTCTCCGAGCTACCGGAGACTCTGGTTCTTCATCCTCTCCTTCATCCGGGCGGACCTTTGGCGAAGCGCCATGATCGTCTTGCCGAGCCGCATCTTCAGCATCCTGTAGCCGAACAGCAAATTCGCGATCGACTCGAACTTGTCTATCTATTTCCACAACATCTTCCGCCTCGAGCCGAGCTGCAAATTCTCGATCCATGCGAACTTGATCATCTGATCCAGCTACTTCCTCGGCCCGATCTCCGAACTCATCCCTCAGATGACGAACCTCGACAGCAACCCTAGAGCTACTCGCTTTACCATGACGCGAGTTATGCCTGAACAGTTCTTGCATATCCGAGCTCGAGACGGAATCATCCATGAAACGCCTAACGTCCGAAAAGTCTTGATTCGGAGATTGGTCATCAACAGAAATGGAGGAACCTTCAGAATTCATCTCGATCGGAAGAAGGAATTGATGAAGAACAGTTTGAAGATTGATGAAGAACAGTTTGAAGATTGATGAAGAGCAGTTTGAAGATTGATGAAGAACAGTTGAAGATCGACCGGAAAGTTGGAAGATCTTCAAACAGATCGGAGAAATTGCGGCGGAACAACGACTGGAAATCGGAAAAACAAAAAAATCTAGAGAGAAGGGAGAGCGTTTAGAGAGAGAAAAAGTACCTTTTTCGGAAGCAAAGGAGAAGTGAGAAACGAGCGAGGTTCGCCCGATATTTATGAAGGAAATTGCAATAATGAAGACTCCTCGAATTCCGCGAAAGTTTGGGAAAACGAATCGACTCGCCTTTTCCCGAGGAGAATAACGATTCTGAATTAACACGCCTCTTTTCGAGAAAGGGAAGAATGATTACGAATCAACTCAAAGATTCGCCGAACTCGAAAGTTCGAAAATCGGTTCGACCATGAGAATTCCAATCTTAACTTTCGAAAGGAATTCGCCGAACTTAAAATAGAATCTGATCAGATCATACCGATCTCAGTTCTAACCGAGCTAAAGAATACTCCTTATAAATTCACCGAACTCACAAACTCCCTCGCTGAACTGAGGGGGGGACCAATTGTTAGAGGGGGGATTAGCACCCCCTGGTTTAACTCGGTTCGAGCCGAGACCGGTTCGATCAAGACCGGTTTATGATGGTTCGGATCGAGGACGAATCAGCCCAAAAACATTGGGCCGAGTTAGGAATCTCGCTAACCCAACTCGGCCACCGATCTAGGCCCAGCGCGAGCCCAGTCCGTTACAACATATAAAATCGGAATATTTCCCCTTTTCCGCCGATCTCGGAAATGGGAATATTCCTTGCGAATAGACCGCCGAAGAATAAGGAAGAAAACATTATCTCGGAGGGGAATCCAGAATATTTCCATTCCCGAATCGAGCAAGGAAAAGGAAAGATTCACAGTCAGAGCCGCCTCAAGATAATATAAATAGAGAAGAAGGCTCATTCATCTATCATACACAACTTCCGCAGAGACCAGAGAATACGAGAGAGCTACTTTACCGATCTCGAGTTTCCTGTCTTTGCCATCTTACTAAAACTCTGTTGTAACGCCGATTCTTGCTCAATAAACGAGATTCCGATAAAAGTACTGTTTTACCCCCTTTGTGTGATTTACGGATCAACAGCGAGCAATGGGAATTTCAAAACCAGGTATCCTGATGACGCCTATGTGCTTATTGAGAACTTGGCGTCTAGCAATACCACCAAGAATGCAGACTTTGAGCGGAAGAGGCTTGCTGGTGTAGCTGATGGATAACAGATTGTTGGGATTCATGCCAAGCTGGATTCGGTGCATAATTTGTTGATGGGCATGCAACAGAAGGCTGTTCGTTTTGCTGAAAAAGATGCAGTGGAACATGTTAACTGCGCTGGTGGAGATGGATTTCAAGATCAAAGGTATCAATGCCAACCCACACCACCCAGAATTTCTGAAAGCAAGATAGAAACCATGTTTGAGCAGATTCTTCAAGTACAACAGGAGTTGATTGGGGATTTCAATGGGAAGCTGGATTCCTTGTACGTGAATCTGAATGACAAGATTGAGACTTTTAGCATCCAACAAAGAAGCTCGAGACTCAGGTTACCCAGACTGATGAAGCTATGAAGAGGCTGATATACTCAAATTAATACCCTAAAATTACTAAATCAGTAGTTGTAGTAAGTGTAGGAGTCGAACACAAGGACTCCCAGAAAACACACAATAGATTGTATAGTGTCAAATCAAGCTAAGAAAATAAGATGAAACAAAAGACAATAAGCAGTAAACGAGTTGTAATTCGATGGAGGAAAATATAGGCCCAGGGTATTTCTCAGAAAATCAATGAATGCAGATAAATTAACTAACATGATTCACATTTAGCGCGGTTATTGAACTCAAATCACTAAGGTGTAATTAACCAACTGTCGTTGCGAGAATTATCTAAATCTAAATCTAAATCCTGGGAATTCCAAATCTCTTTGCGAAACCTAAAGTCTAAGTCAGCTTTAATATCAGGTTTGATATGTTCACAAATCAATTAAACCAAATCTCTTTGCGAATAATCAATTTGCTCACCTAAGGTTCTATCAGGTAATTAATAGCACTGTCGTACCTAATCAATTATCCTAAGATCTAAGTTCCAGATTCGTCAACCCAGAATTAGCTTTGAACACAACCTAAGGGAAGAACTAATTCAGATGGTGAATCCTAATAAACTAATCAACCTAGCCTTCAGAGAAAACCCTTATGAGAACCCTGAACCTAAAGTGGATATACTCAGACATGGAGATTGAAAGCAACATGATTGAATAGATCATCAAAGAAATCAATAAAAACAGGAGTTCAAAGTTGTCTCTCCAAAAACCAAAAGTAGAATCAAAGTAAAATAAAGCATACAAAATAAAGCATAGCCAAAAAGTGGCTGTAAAATCTCTATAAATAACCTAAATCACGTTTTGGGTCTTCTTGTAAATATTAAAGACTTCTAGACCAAGTTGCAACTCTTCAACTCTTCATTAAAGTTGCGGGTCGTGTCTGCCTCGATGAGTGTCGATCGATACCAAGGAGGTATCGATCGATGCTTGACGTGAAATCGGGTACTCAGCAACACGAACTTCAGCTTTGCTCCAAAATGCTCCAGAAAATTCCAATATCTCCAATTATGCTCCAAACGTGCTAAGACCTGTAAAAGACTCTAAAACACTACGAAATAGCAGAAAGACTCTATAAAATGGACTTATATCATGGCCTAAAAGGGGTAAAAACCATGATATATCAACTCCCCCAGACCTAGCCTTTGCTTGCCCTCAAGCAAATAGAAGACTAAACCAGAGAAAGAGGTTTGAAAACACGGAGACTCACCTGTTCATGAACCATCGCAGAGATCCTTTTCCCAAGTACCCAAATGTTACATAACCAGCTTTTAATCTAACCACCATGTACTTCTCCGTAGACATTCGTAGCTTTTCCAGACTCCACACATTATCTCGCAGCATTGTTCAAATAAAGCCCTCATCTCCTGTTCCATCGCCGCAGCCAATATCTTGACAAGGAACCACCATTTTTCTCACTTTTTGTATCACTTTCTCTCCCCCAGACTTATTTCTTATTATGTTCTCTTTTTTTTATTTAGATCTGCATATACACATCAAGGTCCGAAACGCGTGTATTGATGGTGTTTGCCACCGAATCCCTGGTTCTTCCCTCTCTATGTATCAAAGGTTTAGGCGAATAGTGGTATCACGGGAAATTTTCCTAACCTCGATGTCAACCTTTGTGTGATCATTCCCTCTTAAGTAAAATAATGGAATCGCTGGAAATTTTCTTAACCCTCTACTCAGAAGAAAATCATCTCATCTTTTATGCTCTTATTTATCAACTTATAACAGGGGAGAGAGATACTATTACTTTAAACACATGGGTTCCTTTATCAGATGTGAATGATGAATCAAGCTCTAAAAACACTAACCACATTGATGAAGTGCAGAAATTTGGCTCAGGTTTCAGAAAAACTATGCTGGAGACATGGATGTTTTCTGGTCAACTGGTCAGTCCTTGGATCCTGTAACACTGGCCACTCAAAAACAAAATCAAAACAACAATTCAAGCACATGATAATCATCTCCAACAAGTTTTGACTCAATAAAACGATTGACTTGATAAAACGACTGACTCTAAGAAAAACAAACACCATGTCAGCAGACACCTCCCCCAGACTTGAACAACACTGTCCCCAGTGTTATCTAGCCTAGAGTAGGTAAAAGAAAACAAAAGAACAGAATAAAATTGTGAAAAACAAGAAGTTACCGTGCTGAAACATCTGGTATCGATCGATACCATGCTTAAGTCGACCCGATGAACATCTCATTCGCGATTGGTGTCGACCGATACCAATGGGGTATCGATCGATACTAAGGCGGTATCGATCGATACTAAGGCGATTTCGAGTTTTTCTCCTTGTTTATCCTGACACAAACACAAAACGAAAAATAAAAAGAAAAAGTAACCAGACTCACCAGTAGGTTGCCTCCCACCAAGCGCTTGTTTAACGTCAGTAGCTTGACAGCAACGCCCTTCAGGCAGGATAAGAATGCGAGCTTGCACCAAAACATGCTCCACAACTTGACATTGCTATCTTCAGAGTTTTGCTCAACATGCTCTCCACAAACACTTTTCCTCTCTCTTTCAGAGGTAAGAAGAACTCTAGCCTTAGAGAATGGTTTCGAGGCTCCTTTGTACTTCACTTTGTACTCAATCGAGTTTCCATCATAGTTCTGAGGGATTAAAGTGACATGGGGATTCTTGACCCTTTTGCTCTTGGCCCTCTTCTTTGTTGCTTTAGCCTTTTTGAAAACTTCCTTGGGGATGTTGGGTGGTTCAACCAAATCGTCTATGACAGTTGGCTCGTAAGGAGGTTCTTCCAAAAGATCAACTGCTAGCGACTTTCCTATGACACCTTCAATGCAAGAGACACGTCCGGGAGCTCCTCTAGGAGGAATGGTTTCGTAGAACACCTCCTTGTCAATGTATGAGAACGGAATTCTCTAGCCTGGTGTGTCCATAATCGCACCAACCGTAGCCATGAACGGTCTTCCAAGAATTAACTGCGTACGAGATATTGCACTCATATCCACAACCTGAAAGTCAGTAGGAACCAGACAATCTCCTACTGTGATCATCAAATCAGGTATTGCACCATACGGGAGAATCTAATGGCGAAATTGAGTCCCCGGCAACGGCGCCAAATTTGATATGCTCAAATTAATACCCTAAAAGTACTAAAGCAGTAGTTGTAGTAAGTGTAGGGGTTGAACACAAGGACTCACATAAATCACACAATAGATTGTATAGTGTCAAATCAAGCTAAGCAAATAAGATGAAACAAAAGACAATAAGCAGTAAACGATTTGTAATTCGATGGAGGAAAATATAGGCCCAAGGTACTTCTCAGGAAATAAATGAATGCAGATAAATTAACTAACATGATTCAGATTTAGCGCGGTTCTTGAACTCAAATCACTAAGGTATAATTAACCAACTGTCTTTGCGAGAATTATCTAAATCTAAATCCTAGGAATTCCAAATCTCTTTGCGAATCCTAAAGTCTAAATCAACTTTAATATCAGGTTTGATATGTTCACAAATCAATTAAACCAAATCTATTTGCGAATAATCAATTTGCTCACCTAAGGTTCTATCAGGTAATTAATCGCAATGTCGTGCATAATCAATTATCCTAAGATCTAAGTTCCAGATTAGTCAACCTAGAATTTGCTTTGAACACAACCTAAGGGAAGAAATAATTCTGATGGTGAATCCTAATAAACTAATTAACCTAGCATTCAGAGAAAACCCTTATGAGAACCCTGAATCTAAAGTGGATCTACTCAGACATGGAGATTGAAAGCAACATGATTGAATAGATCATTAAAGAAATAAATAAAAACATGAGTTCAGAGTTGTCTCTCCAAAAACCAAAAGTAGAATAAAAATAAAATAAAGCATAAAAAATAAAAGCATAGCCAACAAAGTGGCTGTAAAATCATTATAAATAACCTAAATCACGTTTTGGGGCTTCTTGTAAATATTAAAGGCTTCTGGACCAAGTTTCAATTCTTCAACACTTCATTAAAGTCGCGGGTCGTGTCTGCCTTGATGAGTGTCGATCGATACCAAGGAGGTATCGATCGATGCTTGACGTGAAATCGGGTACTCAGCAACACGAACTTCAGCTTTGCTCCAAAATGCTCCAGAAAGCTCCAATATCTCCAATTATGCTCCAAACGTGCTAAGACCTGTAAAAGACTCTAAAACACTACGAAATAGCAGAAAGACTCTATAAAACGGACTTATATCATGGCCTAAAAGGGGTAAAAACCATGATATATCAGAGGCAAGAAGGCTTTCTTCCAGGAAAGACAGATAATCTGAGGACGTCTGTTAGTGTAATCACATCGAAGAGTAGAGCAGAGGTAAATTCAAGAGTGAAGAAGAACCCAGACGATTACAATTTTACCGATCTTGCTGAGAATGACGAATAGATTTCGGAAATCACCTATGTGTCGACCGATACCCTCTTGTATCGATCGACACCCATCCAAGATTCTGTCAACGACATCTGAAAGGAGCAAGCATCGATCGATGCCCTTCATAAATCGATCGACACCCTCTCTGTATCGATCGATACCCACCCAGATACTGCGAAGGACCCGCGTATGAGTGTTAACAAACTTTGCAAGCCCAAGAAGCTAAATCCTATTCCTCAACATCTCTGAGCCCCCATCACTCCAAAGCAGCTGCGTGGCTTTGAGAAGATGGTACGAAGGATACCCCGCTCGTTCACTTTTGAAGAAGCTCTAGAGGGCTGGCCTATGCTGAGTCACTTCCGAGATTGCAGAGAAACTCTGGAAGAGATCTAAGTACTCTTTATTAAGGCAAGAAGCATGTCACTACCGCTAAGGCAGTTGACCAAGAGGGAAGACCCTAGAATATTCTCCGTTCCATGCTCTATCTCTGGAGTTGAATTCAAAGAGTCTCTCGTTGACTCGGGGCTAGAGTCAATGCCATGTCAAAGGCAATTACAGAGTGTTTGGGAGCTGATATTCGATCTCCCCAGTCATCTATCATATTCGCAAACAGCTCCACCGCACTCCCATATGGTACAATCCATGATATGCTGGTTAACGTAGGAGATTGCTTGGTTCCTACTGATTTTCAGGTTGTGGAAATGAGTGCACAATCTCGTACGCATTTGATTCTTGGAAGACCGTTCATGGTTACGGTTGGTGCCATTATGGACACACCCAGCAAGCACATCTCGTTCTCATACATTGACAAGGAGGTGTACTACAAAGCTATCCCAAGAGGAACTCCCACACATATCTCTTGCATCACCATTGTTCCAAGAGAGACGTTGGTAGTTGATATTTTGGAAGAGCCTCCTGACGGGCCTAATACCATCGACGTTCTATATATTCCTTCTAACATCACCAAGAAAGTCATCAAAAAGACTAAGGCAAATAAGGAGGTGAAGAACAGAAGAGTCGAGAGTACTACACATGTAACCTTGATCCCTCAGAAGTGCGATGAGGATTCGATCGAATATAAGGTGAAATACAAAGGGACCTCAAGACCTTTTTCTAAAGCTAGAGTTCTTCTTACTCCATAGCTAAAGGAGAAATGACAAGAGGTTGTGGAGAACATGTTGCGCATAACTCTGAACCTGGAGATGTCAAGATGTGGAGCCTGTTTTGCTGCAAGCTCTCATTCCCATCCTGAGTGATCGTCCGTAAAGTCAAGCTACTGATATATCATGGTTTTTACCCCTTTTAAGCCATGATATAAGTCCTTTTTATAGAGTCTTTATAGTATTTTGGAGTCTTTTAGAGTCTTTTACAGGTTTTAGCACGTTTGGAGCATAATTGGAGATATTGGAGCTTTCTGGAGCATTTTAGAGCAAAGCAGAAGTTCGTGTTGCTGAGTACCCGATTTGAAGCGTCGGTATCAATCGATACTGACTGGTATCGGTCGATACTCATCACAGCAGACACGAGTCGTGACTTTTCCAAGAGTTGAAGAATTGCAAAACTGCCCAGAAGACTTTAATATTTACAAGAAGCTCCAAAATGTGATTTAAGTTATTTAAGAGGATTTTACAGCCACTTTAATGGCTATGTTTTATTTATTCTAGATTTGTGAGAGAGCTTTTGAAGGGAGACAAGTTTGAAACTCTGTTCGTCCGAGAGAAGATTTCGAACCCTTTTGTTACTCTTTCTTATTATCTATTTGAGTATTTATTCAGTCATGTTTATTGCTTCAATTTCCATGTCTGAGTAGATCCACCTTAGGTTTAGGGTTTTATCATAGGGATTTCTTTGAATGCTAGGTTGATTTACTGTTAGGGTCCATAATCTGAATTAGTTCTTCTCCTTAGGTTGTTCTCAAAGCTAATTCTAGATTGATCACATAGAACTTAGATCTTAGGTTAATCGATTAGGCAAGACAGTGCAATTGAGTAATCTGATAGAATTTAAGGTGAGCATATTGATTATTCTCAAAGAGATTTGGTTTAATTGATTTGTGAACATATCAAACCTGAAATTAAAGCTGATTTATTCTTAGGAATTTGCAAAGAGATTTGGGATTATGAAGTTTAGATTTAGATAATTATCACAACGAAAGTTGGTCAATTATACTTTAGTGATTTGAGTTCAAGAACCGTGCATAACCTGAACCATGATTAGTTAGTTTGTCTGCATTCATTGATTTCCTGAGAAATACCCTAGGCCTATATTCTCTCCATCGAATTTACAACTTTTTATTGTTTATTGTCTTTTGTTTCATCTTATTTGCTTAGCTTGATTCGATACTATATAATATATTGTGTGATTTCTCTGAGTCCTTGTGTTCGACCCCTTATATACTGCAGCCACTGCTTTAGTACTTTTAGGGTATTAATTTGAGCATATCAAATTTGGCGCCGTTGCCGGGGACTCAATTTCGCCATTAGATTTTAGTTGTCGATTTTCGACTAAGTTTGCCGGTATTGATCGATACTAGTCAGTGTCGGTCGATACTCGTCGTTTTCTTTTGTTGATATCGATCGACACCACCCAGTGTCGGTCGATACTCATCGTATTTTTGGTTACTTACGTGCTTGACTCTTGTTTTCAGGTGTATGCATAATCGTGAAACCAGAAGGAACAAGAGCACTCAGCTAGTTGAACTTTCTTTGGAGCAGCTAGCACTTTTGGAACGCAAAAACTGAAAGGCAAAGCAAACATCAGGGATGAACAACCCAGTGGTATTAAGAGCTGATGAAGCTGGAGTCTTGAGAGACCAAGAAGGTCAACTGTGCAATGAGAGAGCGAAACGACTAGACGAAGCTGGAAACGTCATTGTCCCCCTTGTTGTTGTTGGTGAGATTGTCGCGCCAGCAGCGCGAGCCAACGTTGGGAATGTTGCGGTTGATCGAGGTAGAACACTTGGTGAGTACAACAGACCTGATCAGTTATATACCAATCGAGCTGCGATTCGCATCGCAACTTTTCAGAGAAACGACTTTGAGCTGAAACATGCATACTACGCTCTAGTGAGTCAGAACCCTTTCCATGGCCTATCTCATGAGAACCCCATGGATCATATCAAAATGTTCGAGGATTTGGTCACTGGTATGAAGTACAATGGAGTGTCCAATGAGTTCATTTTCTGCAAACTTTTCCCATACTCTCTTAGTGGGGGTGCTTCTTACTGGCTGAAGTAGTTGGCTCCTGATTCGCTGACTACATGGGATGAGACGAATAATGCATTCCTGATCAATTTCTATGATGTTGCTAGATCCGAGGAGCTCAGGAACAAGATCTCTCAATTTTCTCAAGGTCCGACAGAGGCACTCAATGCTGCTTGGATTCGTTTCAAGTCATATCAGAGAGACTGTCCGCATCTTGGGTTCACTCAGGTTCAACTGCTGGGTACTTTCAACAGAGGAATCGATTGGAGGTACAAGATGGGTTTGGATGCTGCGAGTAATGGGAACTTCAACACCAGGTATCCATATGATGCGGTTGTGCTGATTGAGAACTTGGCGGCTAGTATTTGAGAACTTGGCGTCTAGTAATAGCACCAAGAATGTTGATTTCGAGCGAAAGAAGCAGGCTAGAGGAGTCGATGGATCACAAATTGCTGAAGTGCAGGGCAAGCTGGATTTCCTGATCGGGAAGTCGAAGAAAGCTGTACACTTTGTTGATGAAGTCGTGAATGTGGAAGAAGATGAAGCGGAGGATGTTAACTACGTTGGTGGTTCTGGTTTTCAGGGTCAGCGATTTGGGTACAACAACAACCGAAACGTCAACAACAACACTCAGCAAGGTGGGTACAAGTTTGAGGGAAACCAATCTGGTTATGGCGCAAAACAATTCACTCAGAAACCACTCCAGAGCAGCTATTTCGCTCGCAATTATGGGAACTCTTCGTACCAACCCATCTCTCAAAAATCCACAGAGAGTAAGATGGAATCCATGCTTGAACAACTTCTTCAGGGACAGCAGAAGTTGCAAGTGGATTTCAATGGAAAGTTTAACTTTCTGTACACTGATCTGAATGGGAAAATTGAAGCTATCCATCTGACTCAGAGGAAGCTGGAAACTCAAGTTACTCAGACTGCAGCAGCTGTGAAGAGGCAGGAAGGTTTTATTCCAGGGAAAACTGAGAATCCAAGGGCACACATCAATGCCATAACCTTGAGGAGTGGAAAAGAGTTTATTTCAGGAGTGAAGAACAGCTCCATTGCAGAGAATCTCGGCGATCTTGATGAAGATGACGATTGGGAATCTGAAAATCCCCATGTATCGATCGACACCAGCCAGTGTCGATCGACACCAGTCCATACACCTGCACGAGAGGTTCCAAAATCCCGTGTGTCGATCGATACTCCTCTAGTGTCGGTCGATTCTGATATGCAGGTCGAGAAGAAACCCGAGATTGTCAAGGAGAGGGTGTATAAACCCAAGATACCTTAACTTATGCCTCCTAAGATGATAAAGAAGGAATGGGAGGACGCCAGATGCAAGGCTATGCTGGATAAGTTGGTTGTGGAGCTTCTTTTTGTTGATACTATTAATACTTCTCCAGCTTTCAGGAGGTATGTGAAAACGATGGTGTCTAGCAATGTGAACCTTGAGGAATGTGTCATGATGATTACAGTTGAGTGCAGTGCGATTCTACTCAACAAAATTCCCAAAAAGCTACCAGACCCAGGGAGCTTTGTTTTAGATTGCACTATCTTCACAGAGAGATTCGAGCGTGCTCTCTGCAACATTGGGTCGAGTGTGAACCTTATGCCACACTCAGTTGCCAAGCGAATGGGGATGACAAATTTCCAGTCTACAAGGATTTCGCTGGTACTTGCTGATCGCTTAGTGCGACTTCTAGAGGGACTACTCGAAGATGTGCCAATCAAGATTGGGAATTGCTTGATCCCAACAGATTTCATCGTTCTGAAGTTCGATGCTGAGCCTGAGGATCCTCTTATCATGGGCTGACCATTCCTTGCAACTGCTGGAGCCTTGATTGACTACAGGAATGGACAGATCGCTCAGAACATCGGTGATTTGGTGATGTCCTTTAACATGAAAAAGATGATGAAGAGGCCAACCATCGATGGGTAGACATTCTACGTGGACACCTTCAGTGACATAGCTGAGGAGTACTTCCTAGAGATACACCCTGAGGATCCACTGGAGAGAGCATTGGTCTGTTCAGCCACTTCGGAGGTCCATTCGTGTGATGATACTGCTGGATACTCGAAGATGCTCGATTCAGCATCACCAGTATTGATCGATACCCCTCTAGTATCGGTCGATACCATGCGGCCAGAAGGAGAGTTGGTCGACAGTTCTAAGAAAGCTGCTGGGATTGGAGATTGGAGTGCAGAGAATGCTCCTAAGGTGGAACTAAAGCCACTTCCAGCAAATCTGAGGTATAGTTTTCTTGGTCCTAATTCCCTGTAATCGTTAATGTTTCCTTGAACAAAACAGAGATTGCCTTATTGATGAGCAAGCTGCGCAAGTATCGCAAAGCTCTTGGCTATTCTCTTGCTGACATTTCAGGTATAGCACCAGACTTGTGCATGCATCGGATTCACCTGGAGGATTAGTCAAAATCTTCGATTGAGTGTCAGAGGAGCCTGAATCCGAACCTGATAGTAGGATTTTTACTAATCAATTACTCAAATCCCACTCATGTCATTGTAGTATTTGAGATATCGAACCACAGAGGTTAAGATTGAAACACAAAGAATACATGAAACTTCCTAATCTAGAGCAAATCTTTTTGGGTTTTTATGTTTTTAAACTAAAGAAAACAAAAGATAGAAGTGTTGGAAAATGAATTAAATACCAAGAAAATGAATAATGAACAAACAATGATGATAAAGATTGAATTAAAAACTATCCTAGAACATGGAATTCACAATTATGACTAATCCATTCTCGTGGCACTAATCACTTTGTTAATCACCAAATCACTTTGTTAATCACTTTAGTAAAATATGGGAATATCAATTTCCCCAAACTTAAACCGTTGCTTGTCCTCAAGCAAACAAGAATAAAGAAAGGGAGAAGACTAAAAATGGGAGCTCAAATTCAAAAGTGCCATAAAAAGAATTCAACTCAATGTCCAAGTTACTAGCTCTAAGATGCGATGAAACAAGTCTACTCAAAAAGAGCTAGCCATATCCTTCCCTATACGAACCAAATTCAATCCTCAACCTACACAAGTATTCATGTCATCCAATCTTTTAACATTCATTAATCGTTTCAAGTGAATCATGCTTATGCAAGGCAAGTGAATCCATTTGGCTAGGGTGAAGGTCTTGAGATAAAGATGATCTCAAATGTAGGGGATTACTCTAATGCAAGTGATCTCTCAATGAATGAGCAAGCTTTAGCAAAATGCTAATAGTAAAAGGTAATCTATGCATACAAGGATAGACTCACATCTACCCAACGCCTAAATCATCTCTAACTCTAGCATATCTACTTCATCCTAAGCTACCCTTTTCTCACTTGACCTTTTTGCCGTCATGTCTCATACTTGAACTCCTTCTTCCACCTCATCCTTTCTCACTTGGGGAATTTCTTCTTCTCCATTGAATCTTGTGGTCTCGTGCTTCTTTTTGTTGTTTCTTTAGCTCTTCTTTATTTCTTTTTCTTTGCCTTGCCTCATCATTTACCAATTGATGCCTTAGCCAATTTTTGGCTTTTTCCTTTGTTTCTATGAGGCTATAACTATCACTAAGAGCTATTCTTGATAACTTGCACTAACCACATCACAATATTACATTCCCCTTTTCACCTTCACTTCCTTCTTTTGAACCCACTTCCTTCTTATCCACAGTCCCATTAGTCACACCATTTCGTTCACAGCAAACCCAAAACTTCCCTTTCCCACGAGCCTAACCTAGTCTAGCCTTTCATGTTCGGTTAGATCTACATGCAAACCTATCCCTTTCGCCCTAAACTCAACACTTTTTGCCAAGCTTACTCGAAAACGTAGGCCTCACATACGTACACTAAAGATTTTGGCTTGAACGGAGGGTAGGTTAAAGGTATGGTAAACCGTTCCAATGATGGGAATCAGCTACTTAGACTAGCAAAAGAGTGGTGAAAAGGATAAGAGAGCCCAAGTATGTATATGGTAACCATGAATTTACTATGCAATTCACAAGCATGATAATTTCAATGTCAAAATTATGGTTTTCACTTAGGTAGGATTGGAATCAAATCAAAACTTGCTTTAGCTAAGACCCTAGTAATGAAACGCAAGATCGAGATATGGTTCATCATTGATTTCAACACGAGATCAAAAGCATCAAACAACAAGCAACGAGGGCATTGAATCAAGCTCTAAAAATGATACTTTACAAGGATAATCTATCATTGCTCCTACTACTCATGCAAAGCTACCTCATATGATATGCATCTAGACACAATCCTAGATATGAAATGCAATCCTAAATGTTCTAAAATTTTCAAAATTATTGAAAATACATGAGACTCAAGATGCAAAAGGCAAAATAAGATCACAAAACACATAATTAGACACCGGTCCCTCCCCCAAACATAAATCCCAACGTCTCGGTGTGAAAGAAGTTCAAGAGAGAGACCAAAAACGAAAGTTAAAATTGCAAAGAGACTCAAAAGGAAAGAAGTACTTACAAATGAGGAGTGAGGCTAGATGAATGGAAGTGAAGGAAGAGTTTTCGACATCACCACCAATGAGCCTTGCCACGAACTTGGACCCATAAAAGACCCTTATTGATTGCTTGTTTTGTGTCTTAAGCTCGACACTGGATAGGTTTGGGGAGGTCCCCAAGGGCGCGTTTAACGTCACTAGAAGAATCAAAATCTTAATGATCAATGCTAAACCTCCACGGCAACGGCGCCAAATTGATAGTAGGATTTTTACTAATCAATTAATCAAATCTCACTCATGTCATTGTAGTATTTGAGATATCGAACCACGGAGGTTAAGATTGAAACACCAAGAATACATGAAACTACCTAATCTATAGCAAATCTTTTTGGGTTTTTATGTTTTTAAACTAAAGAAAACAAATGCAAGAGAGAAAACAAAAGATAGATGTGTTGGAAAATGAATTAACTATATCAATTCCCCCAAACTTGAACCTTTGGTTGTCCTCAAGCAAACAAGAATAAAGAAAGGGAGAAGACTAAAAATGGGAGCTCAAATTCAAAAGTGTCATAAAATGAATTCAACTCAATGTCCAAGTTACTAGCTCTAAGATGCGATCAAACAAGTCTACTCAAAAAGTGCTAGCCATATCCTTCCCTATACGAATCAAATTCAAGCCTCAACCTACACAAGTATTCATGTCATCCAATCTTTTAACATTCAGTAATCGTTTCAAGTGAATCATGCTTATGCCAGACAAGTGAATCCATTTGGCTAGGGTGATGGTCTTGAGATAAAGATGATCTCAAATGTAGGGGATTACTCTAATGCAAGTGATCTCTCAATGAATGAGCAAGCTTTAGAAAAATGCTAATAGTAAAAGGCAATCTATGCATACAAGGATAGACTCACATCTACCCAATGCCTAAATCATCTCTAACCCTAGCATATCTACCCATGAAGTCTTCATCCTAAGCTACCCTTTTCTCACTTGACATTTTTGCCGTCATGTCCCATACTTGAACTCCTTCTTCCACTTCATCCTTTGTCACTTGGGGAATTTCTTCTTCTCCATTGAATCTTGTGGTCTCGTGCTTCTTTTTGTTGTTTCTTTATCTCTTCTTTATTTCTTTTTCTTTGCCTTACCTCATCATTTACCAATTGATGCCTTAGATAATTTTTGGCTTTTTCTTTTGTTTCTATGAGGCTATAACTATCACTAAGAGCTATTTTTGATAACTTGCACTAACCACATCACAATATTGCATTCCCCTTTTCACCTTCACTTCCTTCTTTTGAACTCACTTCCTTCTTATCCACAATCCCATTAGTCACACCATTTCGTTCACAGCAAACCCAAAACTTCTCTTTCCCACGAGCCTAACCTAGTATAGCCTTTCATGTTCGGCTAGATCTATATGCAAACCTATCCCTTTCGCCCTAAACTTAACACTTTTTACCAAGCTTTCTCGAAAAATTAGGCCTCACATACGCACAACAAAGATTTTGGCTTGAACGGAGGGTAGGTTAAAGGTATGGTAAACCGTTCCAATGATGGGAATCGGCTACTTGGACTAGCAAAAGAGTGGTGGAAAGGATAAGAGAGCCCAAGTATGTATATGGTAACCATGAATTCACTATGCAATGCACAAGCATGATAATTTCAATGTCAAAATTATGGTTTTCACTTAGGTAGGATTGGAATCAAATCAAAAGTTGCTTTAGCTAAGACCCTAGTAATGAAACGCAAGATCAAGATATGGTTCATCATTGAGTTCAACACGAGATCAAAAGCATTAAACAACAAGCAACGAGGGCATTGAATCAAGCTCTAAAAATGATACTTTACAAGGATAATCTATCATTGCTCCTAATGCTCATGCAAAGCTACCTAATATGATATGCATCTAGACTCAATCCGAGATATGAAATGCAATCCTAAATGTTCTAAAATTTTCAAAATTATTGAAAATGCATGAGACTCAAGATGCAAAAGGCAAAATAAGATGACAAAACACATAATCAGAGACCGGTCCTTCCCCCAAACTTAAATCACAACGTCTCGGTGTGAAAGAAGTTCAAGAGAGAGACCAAAAACGAAAGATAAAAATGCAAAGAGACTCTAAAGGAAAGAAGTACTTACAAATGAGGAGTGAGGCTAGATGAATGGAGATGAAGGAAGAGCTTTCGACATCACCACCAATGAGCCTTGCCACGACCTTGGACCCAAAAAAGACCCTTATTGATTGCTTGTTTTGTGTCTCAAGCTCGACAATGGATAGGTTTGGGGAGGTACGCAAGGGCGCGTTTAACGTCACTAGAAGAATAAAAATGATAATGATCAATGCTAAACCTCCACGGCAACGGCGCCAAATTGATAGTAGGATTTTTACTAATCAATTAATCAAATCTCACTCATGTCATTGTAGTATTTGAGATATCGAACCACGGAGGTTAAGATTGAAACACCAAGAATACATGAAACTTCCTAATCTATAGAAAATCTTTTTGGGTTTTTATGTTTTTAAACTAAAGAAAACAAATGCAAGAAAGAAAACAAAAGATAGAAGTGTTGGAAAATGAATTAACTATATCAATTCCCCCAAACTTAAACCTTTGATTGTCCTCAAGCAAACAAGAATAAAGAAAAGGAGAAGACTAAAAATGGGAGCTCAAATTCAAAAGTGCCATAAAAAGAATTCAACTCAATGTCCAAGTTACTAGCTATAAGATGCGATCAAACAAGTCTACTCAAAAAGAGCTAGCCATATCCTTCCCTATACGAATCAAATTCAAGCCTCAACCTACACAAGTATTCATGTCATCCAATCTTTTAACATTCATAAATCGTTTCAAGTGAATCATGCTTATGCAAGGCAAGTGAATCCATTTGGCTAGGGTGAAGGTCTTGAGATAAAGATGATCTCAAATGTAGGGGATTACTCTAATGCAAGTCATCTCTCAATGAATGAGCAAGCTTTAGCAAAATTCTAATAGTAAAAGGCAATCTATGCATACAAGGATAGACTCACATCTACCCAATGCCTAAATCATCTCTAACCCTAGCATATCTACCCATGAAGTCTTCATCCTAAGCTACCCTTTTCTCACTTGACCTTTTTGCCGTCATGTCTCATACTTGAACTCCTTCTTCCACTTCATCCTTTCTCACTTGGGGAATTTCTTCTTCTCCATTGAATCTTGTGGTCTCGTGCTTCTTTTTGTTGTTTCCTTAGCTCTTCTTTATTTCTTTTTCTTTGCATTGCCTCATCATTTACCAATTGATGCCTTAGCCAATTTTTGGCTTTTTCCTTTGTTTCTAAGAGGCTATAACTATCACTAAGAGCTATTCTTAATAACTTGCACTAACCACATCACAATATTGCATTCCCCTTTTCACCTTCAGTTCCTTCTTTTGAACTCACTTCCTTCTTATCCACAATCCCATTAGTCACACCATATCGTTCACACCAAACCCAAAACTTCCATTTCCCACGAGCCTAACCTAGTCTAGCCTTTGATGTTCGGCTAGATCTACATGCAAACCTATCCTTGTCGCCTTAATCTCAACACTTTTTGCCAAGCTTACTCGAAAAATTAGGCCTCACATACGCACACTAAAGATTTTTGCTTGAACGGAGGGTAGGTTAAAGGTATGGTAAACCGTTCCAATGATGGGAATCAGCTACTTGGACTAGCAAAAGAGTGGTGGAAAGGATAAGAGAGCCCAAGTATGCATATGGTAACCATGAATTCACTATGCAATGCACAAGCATGATAATTTCAATGTCAAAATTACGGTTTTCACTTAGGTAGGATTGGAATCAAAGCAAAACTTGCTTTAGCTAAGACCCTAGTAATGAAACGCAAGATCGAGATATGGTTCATCATTGATTTCAACACGAGATCAAAAGCATCAAACAACAAGCAACAAGGGCATTAAATCAAGCTCTAAAAATGATACTTTACAAGGATAATCTATCATTGCTCCTAATGCTCATGCAAAGCTACCTAATATGATATGCATCTAGACTCAATCATAGATATGAAATGCAATCCTAAATGTTCTAAAATTTTCAAAATTATTGAAAATGCATGAGACTCAATATGCGAAAGGCAAAATAAGATCACAAAACACATAATTAGACACCGGTCCCTCCCCCAAACTTAAATCACAACGTCTCGGTGTGAAAGAAGTTCAAGAGAGAGACCAAAAACTAAAGATAAAAATGCAAAGAGACTCAAAAGGAAGTAAGTACTTACAAATGAGGAGTGAGCCTAGATGAATGGAGATGAAGGAAGAGCTTTCGACATCACCATCATTGAGCCTCGCCACGACCTTGGACCCAAAAAAGACCCTTATTGATTGCTTGTTTTGTGTCTCAAGCTCGACAATGGATAGGTTTAGGGAGGTCCCCAAGGGCGCGTTTAACGTCACTAGCTTGACGGTTGCTTCCTCATTGTCACTCCCTTCATGAAAATCACAAGAAAAGTGAAAAGATTAGCAACAAAAGAAAATAAAAAGCTCTAGTCTCAAGAAGAATCAAAATCTTAATGATCAATGCTAAACCTTCCCGGCACCACCTTCAAGTTGCCGATATCTCATGAAGGGATGCCTCCACGTAGCTAGTTAGAAGGTGATATTCCCATATTTTACCTCTTCTTAGCATGCATTCTCGTTATTGTTTTGTGTCTCATGCATGTGTCTTGCATAGTTTTTATAGCATTTTGGTATTTATTAGAGTATTAGGAGTTTGCATTAGGTCCTAGTGAGTCTTTGCATGCATTTGGAGTGTTTTTAGGTGATTTGGAGACAATTGATGATATTTGGAGAAATGGGCCGAAGTAGAATGCAAAGACCATCCGAGACGCCGGAAAGATGTGACTGAACGGAGGCCATATGATCTGAATCAGCTTGCACAACCTTCATATAAGTTGTAGAGGAGGGAGTTAGCTGTCCAGTAGTGTTTGAATCAGGTCATTCTGAAATCTTATTAGGGAGTTAGCTGTCCAGGACCGACCAAATCACACAGCCCAGAACGAGGTCGGTCCTTAATGACAAAGATCATAACCGACCTCCATCAGCTCGGTTAGCTCTGGTCGGTCCGAACATCCAAGATACGGCACCAGCCGAAGTGACTCAAAGATTATGCCAAATGAAGACCTTACCCTGCCCAGTTTAATCTAAAGTCTTCACGAAAGTTATAGCCAAGTGCGTTATCTGACTACAGACGGTGCTTTTGGGTCATTAGGGTACGTGGTTCGTTAGATATGGCCACTTTACTGAGAGTATGTCCGTCTGAAGTCTCAAGTTCAATTCATGATGTTCATTTACTCAAACAAGCTAATCCCTAGGCATAAGATCCTAAACTTGACTAATTCTCTTTCAAGCAATTAATCACTTTGCTAATCACCTAACCCATTAGCAAATCATCATTTGTGGATCATTGATTAGCAAACATTTTGTTTAAATCAACAAGATCAACCAAAAATACACCCTAGACAACTATTTTCATAGGCTAGGAATGTAAATCTCATGTTTAATTCATCAAGGCATTTCATCAAACATTTGGTGTGCATGAAATGCCTTATGATATAAATCCACTTTTTCAAGCTAGATTTAGCCTTAAGAATATTAAACAAGAAAGTATATAAGAAGATCTAGCCCTAAACATGAAGAATCAAGCCTAGGAACATCCTAATCTACCTCATCTCAAGATCCTAAAAGACTACTCAAGACCCATGAAAAGCCCCTCAAAATCGATTTGGATAGGAGAAGTTTTCATGGATGAATCTTGAATAGATAAGATAGAAAGAAGATTAGATGGAAGGAATCAATGAAAACAAAGACTTAATTGCATAAAAAAAGTAGAAGATCCTCTCTTACAAATCCAAGAACTCTCTCAAAAGGGAAAAGGGTTTCTTAGACAAAAGAAAGCATAAGTGGCAAAAATTAGGTAAAGTTATATTTATAGTGAATAGTATTCGACCGGGTCGACCCGGAACAAACCAGATTCCGACCCGGTTTAGTTGGATCTTTTTCGGTGAAAAATCCTAACCGCCCAAAAATGACCTTGCTGATTGGGGTAGGTCGGATTTCCTCCGGGGGAAATTTAGCCGAGGACCTCGCTCCTTCAGGACGGTCGGCTTTTCTTCTTCGGGCCGGTCGGATTCTCTGGAAATCCCTGTCCCAGGACCGGCTGAAACGGACCTTGCTGATTGGGGTAGGTCGGATTTCTTCCGGGGGAAATTTAGCTTCTCGGCCAGACATACACGCTTTGGTAAAACTGCAATAACTCCCGAACCATATGTCCGATTGTTTTGAATCCAACTACAGTGAATAGATAACTCTCTGGGATACAATTCTCATGAAGGTTATAGAGCCTAAATCTGCTTAGAGACCCTCCTTCTGACAAGTTCTTTCGGGCGCTCCGGATGGATCCTTTCTTCCCTTTAGCCCCCAATATCCAATCGTATAATTGCCTCCAATTACCTAGGAAATACTCCAAAACATGCAAGAACACAATAAACCTAATGAAAATGTCTTAATCTCTAATTAAGACATAAATGCTAGACAAGACCATGATTATGCATGCGAATTACACAAAACTCTAAATCAAATGCATGCTAAAACATGCAATATATGAGTATATCAATTCCCCCAAACTTAATCCTTTGCTTGTCCTCAAGCAAACAAGAATTAAGAAAGGGAAAAGACTAGAACTGGGAGCTCAAATCCAAAAGTGCCATAAAAAGAATCCCAGCCCAATTTCCAAGTTGCAAACTTATTGATGTGATCAAACAACTTACTCAAAAGTGAATAGCCATACTTATCCTTGCTTGACTTACATTCGAGCCTCAACCTATACAAATATTCATATTATCCAACCTCTTGACATTGATTAAGTGTAATATGTGTGAATCATGTTTATGCAAGATCAAATGATTTCGTGTAGCTAAGGGTAAGGTTATGAGATGAAGGTTATCTCATTATCATGCATGGGTAATTAGGAACAGGGATCTCTCATGAAATGAACAGACTTTAGCAAAATGCTAAAGGTAAAAGGTAACCTATGCATACAAGGGAGAATTCTCATCTACCCAAATACCTAGAGTATCTCTAACCTAAAGCTTCTAACCCGTAATGCCCAAGTCCTAAGCTACCCTTTTTATCTTGAGTCATTTTGCCTTTTTCAAACCCACATGCTTGTCTTTTCATTTCACCTTCTTCTCATTCGGGGATCACTTTTTCTTCCTTGTTCTTTCATGGTTTTGTACTCCTTTGTTGTGATCTAGCTCTTCTTTTCTTCTTTTTGGTTCACGCCTCTTCTTATTCTTTGATGCTTTGGCCTTTTTGGCTTTCTTCTTTTCCCTTTTATCTTTTGAGGCTATCTTATTCTTTAGAGTTAGTCTTATGATTTTTGCACCAACCAATCTACACAATTCCGATCCCCTTTTTCCTTTCTCCTTTTCTTCTTTTCCATTCCACAATCCATTCTCAAACGTTCACCAAGTCTAAAACTGTTCCTCCAAACTTAAACCAAGAACCGCCAACCTATCTAGCCTATTCCTAGATTAACTCTGTGATGATGGAGCTAAATCTACATGAGAATTCCTCCTTGTCGCCTTAAACCTAATATTTTTTGCCAAGTTTGCTCGAAAGAAGGCCTCACCAATCACACACGAATATCAATGGCTAGAAAGAAGGTTGAGGTTAGGGTAGGGGAAAAATTCCAATGATGGGATATGGCTGCTTGGATAAACAAGAGTGGTGAAAGGGAAAAGATTATCCAAATATGTATGAAGTGATCCACGAATTCATTCAAAAATGCATGAACACAATATTTACAAGTCAAAATTAAGGTTATCACTTAGATGGGGTTGAATTCAAGTCAAGATTTGCCTCAATCAAGGCAAGAACAATAAGACATGAGATCAAGGCATGGTTCGTTCTTAATTTCTACACGAGATCAAAGCATCAAGTAACTAGCAACAATGGCATTGGACTAAACTCTTAATAAGGCACTTTACAAGGACAAATCTATCATTGCTCCTGATGCTCATGCAAACTACCTTACATGCTATGCATCTAGACTCAATCCTATAATGAATGCACAAAAGTTCAAAATTTTCAAATTTATTGAAAATGCATGATATGAATTAGACTCAAGGTGAAAAAGATCAAAATAAGAACACCAAAAACGGTGTTAGATAACACACAAACCCTCCCCCCAAACTTAAATTACACAGTCCCTTCTGTAATAGAATCTTAAGGAAGAGTTAAACAATGCATGAAAGAAGGAAAAAGATATGATTCTAAATGCTATATACAAAGTTTGGAGTGTTATCTTGGAAAAAGGATGGAGGGGGCAAGAGGGATCAAGGGACGCCATATTCCATCACCTCATCCTAAGAACTTTAGTCAATAAGTTCATGCCCATATGGCCATCGAAAACCTACTCGCACTAAGAAAACCCATCAAAAGGAACTAACAACGAAAGAAAAGAATAAAAGGAAATATGTACAAGGATAAGCTTGGGGTGTCTCCCAAGAGCACTTTGTTTAACGTCACTAACTTCGACGTTTGTTACCCTTTAGGTGGGTAATGGAGGAGTGCAAGCACTCCATGGCGGTTCCTTAAGCTCGAGTTTGAGAATTTTACCCATTAAGCCTTGAAGACCGGCGTGATTTGGCTCCATAACCTCCGATGTGAGGGTTGCTATGGCCTTGGCAAAAGACTTGGGGCGCCCTATACATTTGACCTTGTACTCAATCATTCCTTATTCATGTTTCCATAGGATGAGAGTCACGATCGAAGGTTGATCTAGCAAGGGTTCAATCCCCTTGAGCATGCTTGGTTTCCTCTCCTCGGACCTAGACCTTGGGGCACAAACCCTTGTTGTTGACCTTGAAAACTGGGTGGGGGTTTTGGTTGGAATCCACTTTGGTTTCCTTGGAATTGGTTCCTTGGAATTGGTTCCTTGGAATATACCCTTGTTGGTTGAAGTTAAAAGGTTAACCTTGAGATTGGAATTATTGTTGTGGAACTCCTTGAGCTTGAGTAGATTGTTGAGGGTAAAGTTGGTCTTGTGGATTCCTATAGTTTTGGTTGAACCCTTGTCTTTGGAAATTATCTTGGTTCCCCACATAGTTCACTTCCTCATGTGTTTCCACGGCCTCCTCTTGATAGCAAGCTTGATTGTTCTCATAGTCACCAATGAAATGTACCGCCTTTTGAGACTATTTTTGAGAGGCAAGAAGCTTGTCTATCATAGAGGCTTGCTTATCCAACTTCTCATTCAAGGCTTTCATGTCATTGGCTCTCTTGTTTTCGTCAAAGTCACTTGTGGTCCTTGAAGCACGGTCATAATCGTCCCCATACGTCCCATCACTAGTAGCTAAGTTCTCCACAAGCTCCATAGCATCCTCAACATCTTTAGCCAAAAAGTTACCGTTTGATGCGTGTCAAGTACCATACGGATCTTAGGCAAGGCACCTCGGTATAGAGTGCTAAGGAGGGAAGCATTGCTAAAACCGTGATGAGGGCATTGAGATGTGTAGCCTTTAAGTCTCTCCCAAGCCTCGTTGAAAGACTCAATAGACCGTTGTGTGAAGATAGATATCTCATTGCAAAGTTTGGCGGTTCTAGACGGTGAGAAGAATTTGGCTAGAAACACCATTTTGCAATCATCCCATGAAGTAATAGATCCTTGGGGTAAGGTCTTTTCCCAATGGTGAGCCTTGTCACCTAAAGAGAACGGGAAGAGACGAAACTTGAACCCATCTTCGGAGACCCCGTTGATCTTAGTGAGACCAAATATCCGGTCAAATTGGTCAATGTGATCTAGAAAATCCTCCATTGACAACCCATGAAACTTGTTAGCTTGAACCATGTTGATTAGCTCGGGTTTGACCTCGAAGTTGTTGTTTTCAACCGGAGGTGGTTGAATCCCTAGACGGTTTTGGTATGCATTTGCCGCATCACCTTTGCCTACGACATGCCTAGCTCTAGGCGGATGAATAGGATGGTTTGGAGCGTGATGGTTTCCATTGCCACCACCCCTTGGTTCCCATTCCCACCGTTCCTTTGGTGGTGAATGTTCTCATGAATGTGGTAAGTATTCCCGCATGTCACGCGGGTGACCCGGGTTCGATCCCCGGCAATGGCGCCAAATTGATACTAGGATTTCGCAATCCAATGAGGTATCAATACCCTCTAACCGATGTAGTAAGAGGTTATCGAATGCAATATTGGGAAGTAGTCGTAAACACTAAAAATGCAAGGCACTAAATGAGTTAAGCTAATAAAAGGGGGTTTTGATTAAGTAATAAGTATCAAGTTCAAACAAGTAATAAGAAACTAAGCAAGATGTAAAAGCAATAAGCAAAGCGAATCCTAAGATGAGGTAATCGATATTAGGCAACCAAAGCATGATCCAAGGCACTCATTCACACAAACAAGCTATCCCTAGGTTAATGATCTCTAATCTTGATTAGTCCTCTTTCAAGGCACTAATCACTATGTTAATTATCAAATTCATCAGCAAACTCTCATTTGTGAATTATCAATCAACATGCATTGAGAATATAAACTAGATCAACCAAAAATATGCCTTAGACAACTATTCTCATAGACTAAGAACATAAATCTTTTGAATAATTGATCAAGACATTTCATCATACACTTGGTGTGCATGAAATGCCTATGATCTAAATCCACTCTCTCAAGTTAGATTTAGCAATAAGAACATCAAACAAAGAAGGATAATAGATAATCTAATCCTAAACACCTTAGATCATGCCTTGAATCCCCTAAATCTAACCCATCTCAAGATCCTAAAATGACTACTCAAAACCCATGAAGAACACCTCTAAATCGATTTTGATAAGATAAGAATTCATGGATGGATCTTGGATAATCAACAAGAAAAGAAGATAAGAAGGAGAGATTCAATGAAAACAACTACTAGATTGCATAAAAATAGAAGATCTCTCTTACAAAAATCTAAGAACTCTCTTTAAGGAGAAAAAGGTTTTTAGACCCAAAAAAAGGATAAAAAGAAAATTAGGGTTTTTGAGTCTTTAAATAGATGAGGAGTTGACCGGGTCAATACCCGGTTTGTATTGACCCGGTCGAAATGGGTCAAATCTGGTCTTGTGTAGAACATTCACTAAAACCGTGCTATCTCCTGGGATACATGTCCTAATGGCCTCAAACCACCTCCTGTGGACAGCTAATACACATGGCTACAACTTTTGTGAAGCCACCGAGGCTAAATCCGATTGGAGACCATTCGTCCAGCCAGGTCTTTCAGGCATGTCGGGTGGCTTCGTTCAGACAAACATACTCTCATTAAAGTGGCCATATCTAACGAAGCACGTATTCGAATGACCCGAAACTACCTCCTGTAGTCAGCTAACTCACTTGTCTACAACTTTCATGAAGACTTCATATTAAACTGGGCATGGGAAGGTCTTTATTTGGCTTCATCTCTGAGTCACTTCGGCTTCATCGCCCGGTGGGAAGGAACTTGGTCGATGTAAACGCCCTGAAGCTGAGCATCGATTTGTTGGTCGATGTGAAGGGGATCTGGGTTGATCCTAAGGCCCTGATGTTGTATCCAGCATCAACATCGACCTGTGGGAAGAGCTGGGTCGATGCTAAGGAGTTTTTAGGGAGACAAGAGAAAACTCCTCGGCAAGGCATAGACGTCTTCAGTAAATCCGGGATAACTCCTAAACCAAATCCGGGATAAATCCAGAATCCAACTCCTGTAGATAGAGGACTCACTCCTCTACAACTCCTATGAAGACCGTTGAGGTTTATTCATAACAGAGGGCCTTCGTCCAGCTACATCTTTCCGGCGTCTCGAATGGGCGTTGCATTCCTCTTATGCTCCATAATTCCAAACATCATCAATTGTCTCCAAGACACCTAGAAACACTCCAAATGTATGCAAAACTCACTAAGACCTAATGCAAACACCTATTACTCTAAATGAGACCTAAATGCAAGACAAGACCATGATCATGCATGCGAATTACACAAATCTCTAAATGAAATGCATGCTAAAACATGCAATATATGAGAATATCAATTACCCCAAACTTAAACCTTTGCTTGTCCTCAAGCAAAAAAGATCAAGAATGAGAGATGCAATGCAATGCAAGTGGATCTCGAACATATAAGAAGCATAAGAAACAATCGCACTCAACGTCCAAGTTACAAATTCTAGGATGCACCAAAGTTACAAATTCTAGGATACTCCAAAGGAGCTAGCCATTTTCTTCACAACATGCAACAAAGCCAAACCTCAACCTATACAAACCATCCTATTCTCTAACCTCTTAACATTGATTATTGGTTTTATCCGTGAATTGTGCTTATGCAAAATTTAGATGAAACCGCTTGGCTAAAGGACCGGTTATGAGATGAAGGTGATCTCATCAATATGCAAGGGTAAATAAACACAAGGATCTCTCAATGAACGAGCAAACTTTAACAAAATGCTAAAGGTAAAAGGCAACCTATGCATACAAGAAAAAACTCTCGTCTACCCCGAATGCCTAGAGTGTCACTAACCTTAGCCCAATCTAACCTGTTTTTGCCCGATCCTAAGCTACCCTTTTTATCCCAAGGCATTTTGCCTTCTTATACCCTTACGCTCTTCTTTGATTTCCTTTTTCGCCTTCTTCCTCATTAGGGGTTTGCTTCTTCATCTTGGTTATGGTTGATGCTCTTTTTCGTTTTCACTTAGCTCTTTTCTTTTTCTTCTTTTGGGTTCGTGCCTCTTTTTTTCTTTGTAGCTTGGCCTTTTTGGCATTCTTTTCTTCTTTGTCTCTTGAGACTTTTCTTAGTTATTTAGAGCTTGTTGTTAATCACACTTTCACCAACCATACCATTCATTTTGTACTCCCCTCTTCATCGTTCTACCTTCCTTCTTTCATTCCACCATAATCATCAAAGATCAAGCCATTCCCCTAAATATTTCTAACTTTTCCCCATTCTCAAACTTTAAGAACCGCCACCTATCTAACCTAGTTCTAGATTAGCTCCTTGATGTTGGAACTAAGTCTACACAAGAGTGCTTCCTTGTCGCCCTAAACCTAACACGTTTTGTCAAGTTCACTCCAAAAAGACTTCACAAGACCCACACAAAAGATTAGGGGCTAGAAACGAGGTAATTAGCATGGTGGGGAAACCAATCCAAAGATGGGATTTGGCTATTTGGAAAAGCAAGGGTGGTGAAAAGGAAGAAGAATGTCCAAATATGTATAAGTGATCCACGATTCCATTTAAGTTTGCATAAGCACAATAATTACATGTCAACTTATGGTTATCACTTAGATGAGACTAGATTCAATTCAAGCTTGCTTCAACCAAGAAAAGGCAATGATACATGTGCTCTAACAAATGGTTCATCCTTGATTTCAGATTCAACTTCAATGCATCAAACAACTAATAACTTTGGCGTTGAATCAATTGCTAATTAAGCTACTTTCAAGGTTGTCATTACTCCATGCTTATGCAAATGCAAGCTAAAATGTAAACTAGACACCACCTACAAATGAATATGCAATCCTAAATGTTCTAAAATTTTCAAATTTATTGAAAATGCAAGATATGCATGAGACTCAAGTGCAAAAAAGAAGATAAGAGCGTAAAATACGAGGTCAAATACCGGTCTCTCTCCCAAACTTAAATCACACCGTCCCTGTGATAACCCGATCAACGGCATAAAATCCGGTCGAGGAACGAAGAAAATGACTAAAGAAGGTATGTTTTCGAATAGAAAGACCAAAAGAAACACTTTGGTCGAGACGGTTTTGCAATGGCACGGGCAGAAAACGAGTTAGCCCCAAAAACTCATTTCTGGCCGAGAAGGACGCAGGCTAGCCGCGATGAACAGTAATCGCAGGGCCAGGATGCAGGCCAGCCGCGATGAATAGTAACCGCTGGGCAAAAACCCTAATTTTGCCGAGAATGGAATTTTTGGCCGAGAAAGGGGGATTTCTTGCCGATTGACATTATGGATGACCAAGAACATCCCGAAGGTGTTCCGAATGCGATTTCGAACACGTAGCATGGACGGGCACATCGCCTTTGTGGAGCGCCAGGACGAGAGACCCGGAGCCGAGGAGACCGGCCGGGATGAAAGTTGGAGTTTGGCCGAGATATTCCCGGCGTGCGACAACCGCCTCATTTCCGGCAAGGATCGGCGGTTAGACCCCCGAAAATTTGATGAGCCGCTTGACCAGAAAGTCAAAGTTTGACCAAAAAGTCAAAGCCGCCAATTTTGACCAATCCAAGAAGCTTGCTCCCTAAGATTTGACCAAGACCAAGCAAGTGACCAACTTGCTTCTCAAGACTTGCACCCAAGACTTAGTAGCCTATAAATACCCCCCAACCTTCTTAGATTTCTCATCTCACAAAAAAACTTAACTTAGAGAGAAGTTAGAGCAAAGTAGAGAGAGAAAGAGAATGGCGAGAGCAAACTGAAGAATTTTTTCTGGTAAACGGCGTGGAGGTTCGGAGTTCAATTCGGGGAAAGGTTAAGGCGCTAAGAGAATAACTTAGGTCAGGGAGGACCTAAGGTATTGGTGAGTCTGGTTTTGTGTTTGATGCTATGTATACAGGGAGGTTGACGTACGCTAGGGGAGCTTTTCCAACCGTGTTACAAGGGTGCATCGACAGAGACGAAGAAATCAACGTCATGGTTCTGGGGGAACGGCTTGTCTTGATTTCTACCTGAGGGTGTTGACGTGTTAGGGTGTGGAGGGCCCTTGGGAGTACCCCTAACATGTAACGGTCCTTGTGTGGTCTAGAGCGGGAAGGGCCTTTGAGAGCGCCCGCTAGACGTTTTGAGTGTTGCATCTAAGATATACGTTTCGGTAGGAAGCGTATGTATTAGTAGGGGTGTACACAACGCGTTCCCATGGCCCGAACTCTATAGTACATGACTACAGGGGGGTAAGACTCAGGAGCACATAGGGTAGCGCCCAGGTATATGTGCCGAGTGGGCCCGGACAGGGGTTTTGGGTGGTCGTGGGTGGGAAATTCAAGATGATCCTGTGTGGTGATTCGTGGACGTCACGACGTGGGGACAGAGGCGTCCGTACACATAGAGGCCTCTTAGTTAGACATGAATAGTTAGCTTCCGCATGTGCATATTCTGTGATTGAGTGTTCAGTGTGCATAGTCCAGTAGGGACTCTAATGTGTTTTTAGGTTCCCGGAGCTCACTGAGTATTACTAGAATACTCATGACTCATTTTGTTTTGCAGGTAACCAGTAGGTGGCGGAACGTTAGGACAGCCGGACTTGATTGCCTTGGCTTTTGCAAAACAGGTTTTCAAAGTATATATTATGTATGTTTTGGCACCAGGCCGGCCGAACCTAAGTATATAAAACCCTTTTCAAAAACTATTTTCAAAAATATGAATAATATGTAAGATTTGCCTAAAGGTCCAGTTTGTGTCTAATGGTACAAGTTTAGTCCGAACTGAAACAACTCGACGCCAAGGAACGGGTTGAAAAGCCTTAGGCCTTGTAAGAGAGGTACGCCCACAGGGATAAGCTGGCTAGAGTAGTATGAGATGCTCGGGCTGGTATGTCTCTGTGGAACGCATTCTGCGGACATTCCCGGCTCCGACCTTTGTGGCACGAGTCGGGGGTGTTACAGTCCCAGTGTGAAATAAATTCAAAGAAGAGACCCAAAACAAAATATAATATGCTAAGACTTTAAAAGGGAAAGAGATACTTACATGGAGGAGTGCTACTATGTGAATGGAGAGCATGGAGGGATTTTCCCGACATCAAACACCCTTGACACCGTTCCGTGACCTTGCTAACAATCGAGAACCTTGCAACCACTCAACAAAACCATCAATGCCCAAGACACACGAAATTAAACTAGAAAGCAAAAGAATATATACAAGGATAAACATGGGAATGTCTCCCAAGTGCACTTTGTTTTACGTCGCTAAGTTTGACGTTGGTTACCCTTTTAGGCGAGTGAGGGAGGAGTGTGAACACTCCAAGGAGAATCTTTAAGCTTGAGCTTGAGCACCTTGCTAATTACCTCTTCAAGATCGGCTTCTCCTTTTGCTTTGGCTCAGGAGTGAGAATTGCCTTGGCCGAGGCAAAGGTCTTGAATCGGCCTTTGCATTTGATCTTATACTCAATCACTACATCCTTGTGCTTCCAATGAGTGAGAGTCATCATAGAAGGTTGGCTCGGCTTGGATATAAACCCATGATGCTTACTCGATCCGTTTCGCATCATAGCCTTGGCTTTTGTCTTCTTCTTTGCGCCCTTGCTACCCTCAACGTCCTTCTCCATTGTGGTGGGAGGGATCTGTTCCGAACAAGTGATCATGTCAACTTTCGAAGCTTCCTTGTCATTACCATAACCCAAATCTTTTCTCTCAAGAGACTTCTCTTCCTTTTCATAGACCTTTGGGGTTGGAGCTTCTTCAACTATATCACATCTACCCACATATAATATTTCGTCTTCGTGAGACTCATCATCCTTCATGGTGATTGTACAACCAAGTTTATTGGAAGAAGTCTCCATTGGGTAGTGTTAGAGGGGGGATTAGAACCCCCTGATTTAACTCGGTTCGAACCGAGACCGGTTCGATCAAGACCGGTTTATGATGGTTCGGATCGAGGACGAATCAGCCCAAAAACATTGGGCCTAGTTTGGAATCTCGCTAAGCCCATCTCGGCCACCGATCTAGGCCCAGCGCGAGCCCAGTCCGTTACAACATATAAAATCGGAATATTTCCCCTTTTCCGCCGATCTCGGAAATGGGAATATTCCTTGCGAACATACCGCCGAAGAATAAGGAAGATAACCTTATCTCGGAGGGGAATCCGGAATATTTCCATTCCCGAATCGAGAAAAGGAAAAGGAAATATTCACAGTCAGAGCCGCCTCAAGATAATATAAATAGAGAAGAAGGCTCATTCATCCATCATACACAACTTCCGCAGAGACCAGAGAATACGAGAGAGCTACTTACCGATCTCGAGTTTTCTGTCTTTGCCATCTTACTAAAATTCTGTTGTAACGCCGATTCTTGATCAATAAATGAGATTCCGATAAAATTATTGTTTTACCCCTTTTGTGTGATTTACGGATCAACAGGTAGTACACTTTATCATCCACATTCAAGAGAACTACCCTTTGCTCTTTGAAGTTCATGCTAGCACCGGTAGTGAGGAGGAACGGTGTTCCAAGGAGAAGAGGGAGTTTGTTGGTCTTTCTCATCTCCATGACCACAAAGTCGGTTGCAATTATGCAATTCCCTACCTTGAGTGGGTAGTTTTCAAGAAGACCCAATGGCTTTCTCGAAGAAGCATCTCCAAAGGTGATAGGTGATGGATGATAGGTGAGGGTCCTTATCCCTAGACTTTTGAGCATCTCATTGGACATCACATTCACACTTGACCCGGAGTCACACAAAGCATCCTCAATCTCCAAATCTCCAAGAGAGCAAGCAATATAGAATTTACCGGGATTACCAAGCTTGTGGAGAGACTTAGGCTCGATCCTAGTTGAGCTTGGTGAGTCTTTGCATTCAACCAAGGTCCCGTTCTCATTCTTCTCAAGGGTCACTCCCCCACCTTGTTCTTCAATGTCCTCATTGAGCTTCATGGGAGCTTGAGATCCATATAGTAGAAGCTCGATCTCATTAGTGGCGGCTTCATGATCTTCAATGGGACGTGGCTCCCTTGAGAAGATGGCATTGCAATACTCATTTGCTTTCCCATTTGAAGAGCTTTGTTGTACTTTTTCTCCATTGTTTCTCTTGGTCTCCATTTCTTGCACTTTGGAACTCAATGCCTCAAGCTTCTTGCGGAGATCATTGTATGAGCAAGCTACCTTGGTATTTATTTCCTCCATCTTCTTGCTTATATCCAAAGATCCACTTGCTTGGCCTTGGAGAAGTTGTTGAAGAACATTTTTCACATCAAGGTCTTGAGGCATGGAGTTAGTGCCTTGAGATTGTGGGACAAAGATTTGTTGATAACCATCTTGGTTTGGTTGGAAGTTATTTTTCGGAGCATAGATTTGTTGGTGATTAAGAGGGGCTTGACTTTGGTTGCCATAGGTGTTGTTGAAACCTCTTTGATAGCCACCATTGTTCCCAATGTAATGCACTTCTTCGGTATTGCTCAAATCCACCATTTCTACACCAACGAAGTGAACCGGTTTAGTGGAAGCATTGAGAAGCTTGTCCATCATGGTAGCTTGCTTCTCCATCATGGATGATTGCTTATCTAACCTCTCATGGAGAGCCATCATGGATTTGGTTCGTTTTTCCTCCTCAAAGTCACTTGTGGCTCTTGTAGTCTGGTCATAGTCATCACCATAAGTGCCATCACTCAATGCAAGGTTCTCTACCAACTCCATTGCTTCATTCACATCTTTGCCCAAGAAGCTTCCATTAGAGGCGGTGTCAAGCAAAATGCGGATCTTGGGCAATGCTCCACGGTATAGAGTGATTAGGAGTGAAGCATCCGAAAATCCATGATGAGGGCATTGCGATGTATATCTCCTAAACCGCTCCCATTGTTCATTGAAGCTCTCATTCGCTCTTTGAGTGAAGCTTGATATCTCGTTCCTTAGCTTGGCCGTTCTTGAGTGGGAGAAGAACTTGGCAAGGAAGGAGGTTTTGCATTGATTCCAAGAGGTGATGGAACCTTGGGGGAGGTTCTTTTCCCATTGCTTTGCCTTGTCTCCAAGAGAAAAAGTAAACAACCTTAGCTTGAAGATATCCTCCGACACTCCATTCATCTTTGTCAAGCTACAAATACGGTCAAAGTGATCCAAATGATCAAGAGGGTCTTCTACCGCAAGGCCATGAAACTTGTTACTTTGCACCATGTTGATGAAGCTTGCTTTGACCTCGAAGTCATTGCATTCAACTGGTGGTGCATGAATCCCTTGGCGGTTGACATGAGCATTTGCCTCATTACTCGCTCCAACAACGTTTTTAGCTCTAGCATTTTTGGCGGGTGGGTGGTGGTTTCCATTACCCCCATATACTCCTTGATGTGGAGCTTGGTCCACGTTTTCATTCTCTATATCCATACCCAACCTCTCAATGTGTTGAGCACGCCTTCTTTCTCTCCTTTCTCTAACCCCACGGTCCAAGAGGTGTATGTTGTCGATTGGTTCAACAAGATTTGCTTCGCCTCTAGACCTTGTATTCATGTACCTACAAGGGAGAGTTTGAGAGAGAGATTAGTATCCAAAAGAAAAGAAAAATGCTTAATCTCACAAAGAACCTAAATCTTAATGTCAAAATCAAATCCCAATATGGCAACGGCAACGGCGGAAGTACCAATTACTCAAATCCCAATATGTCATTGTAGTATCAAATACTACAAAAAACACTCGTTTAGCTTAACTTGCTTGAGTTCCTTGCATTCATAGTGATTAGGATAAATCCCTTTATGGATTGATAACCTTCATACTACTTGTATGGGAGTTATTGATACCTCCTAGAGACTAAAAAGTCTTGTATCAATTTGGCGCCGTTGCCGGGGAGGTTTAGCATTGATCATTAAGATTTGTTGCATTTTCCAACACTTAAATAGTGGGATTTGATACTAGGATTTTGCAATCCAAGGAGGTATCAATACTCTCTAACCGATGTAGTAAGAGGTTATCGAATGCAAGGCACTAAATGAGTTAAGCTAATAAAATGGGTTTTTGATTAAGTATCAAGTTCAAACAAGTAATAAGAAACTAAGCAAGATGTAAAAGCAATAAGCAAAGCGAATCCTAAGATGGGGTAATCGATATTAGGCAACCAAAGCATGATCCAAGGCATTCATTCACACAAACAAGCTATCCCTAGGTTAATGATCTCTAATCTTGATTAGTCCTCTTAAAAGGCACTAATCACTATGTTAGTTATCAAATTCATTAGCAAACTCTCATTTGTGAATTATCAATCAACATGCATTGAGAATATAAACTAGATCAACCAAAAATATGCCTTAGACAACTATTCTCATAGGCTAAGAACATAAATCCTTTGAATAATTGATCAAGGCATTTCATCATACACTTGGTGTGCATGAAATGCCTATTATCTAAATCCACTCTCTCAAGCTAGATTTAGCAATAAGAACATTAAACAAAGAAGGATAATAGATAATCTAATCCTAAACACCTTAGATCATGCCTTGAATCCCCTAAATCTAACCCAACTCAAGATCCTAAAATGACTACTCAAGACCCATGAAAAACACCTCTAAATCGATTTTGATAAGAGAAGAATTCATGGATGGATCTTGGATAATCAACAAGAAAAGAAGATAAGAAGGAGAGATTCAATGAAAACAAATACCAAATTGCATAAAAACCAAAGATCCTTGTTACAAATCTCAAGTTCTCTCTCAAAGGTGGGGGTTTTAGAACCAAAGGAAAAGCATTAGTGGCAAAATTAGGTCAAGTTATGTTTATAGTGAATAATATTCGATCGGGTCGACCCAGAACAAACCGGGTTCTGACCCGGTCGAATTGGATCTTTTTGGCCGAAAAGTGGACCTCCCTCCTTCTGGTCGGTCGGCTTTGCTTCTTCGGGTCGGTCGGATTCTCGGGAAATCCCTGTCCGAGGACCAGCTAAAACCGACCTTGCCGATTGGGGTCGGTCAGATTTTCCCCGGGGGAAGTTTTAGCCGAGGACCGTGCCTCTTCTGGTCGGTCGGTTTTTCTTCTTCGGGCCGGTCGGCTTTTCGGGAAAGCCCTGTCCCAGGACCGGCTAAAACCGACCTTGCCGATTGGGGTCGGTCGGATTTTCCTGGGGGAATTTTAGCTTCTCGGCCTGACGGATACGCTTTGGTAAAACTGCAATAACTCCCTTACCATATGTCTGATTGTTTTGAATCCAACTCCTGTAGAAATATGAATCACTCCTCTACAACTCCTCTGAATAGTAGGAAGGCTGATGCATATCGGAGGGCCTTCGTCCAGCTACATCTTTCCGGCATCTCAGACGGGCTTTGCATTCCTCGTATGCTCCATAACTCCAAACATCATCAATTGTCTCCAAGACACCTAAAAACACTCCAAATGCATGCAAAGCTCACTAAGACCTAATGCAAACACCTATTACTCTAATAAAGACCTAAATGCTATAAAAGCTTATGCGAGACACATGCATGAGACAGAAAACACCAAATAATATGCATGCTAGAAGATGTAAAATATGGGTTTATCAATTCCCCCAAACTTAGATCAAGAATGAGAGATGCAATGTAATGCAAGTGGAGCTCGGACCTATAAGACGGTAATTGGCATGGTAGGGAAACCAATCCAAAGATGGGATTTGGCTATTTGGACAAGCAAGAGTGGTGAAAGGTATAATAATGTCCAAATATGTATATGTGATCTACGAGTTCATTTAAGTTTGCATAAGCACAATAATTACATGTCAAATTATGGTTATCACTTAAATGAGGCTAGATTCAATTCAAGCTTGTTTCAATCAAAGAAAGGCAATGATGCATGCGCTCTAACAAATGGTTCGTCCTTGATTTCAGATTCAACTTCAATGCATCAAACAACTAATAACTTGGGCGTTGAAACAATTGCTAATTAAGCTACTTTCAAGGTTGTCATTACTCCATGCTTATGCAAATGTTAGCTAAAATGCAAACTAGACACAATCTACAAGTGAATATGCAATCCTAAATGTTCAAAATTTAACAAAATTTATGCAAAATTTCGTGAAATGCATTACGACTCCTCGAATTCGGTGAAAGTTTGGGAAAACGAATCGACTCGCCTTTTCCCGAGGAGAATAACGATTCCGAATCAGCACACCTCTTTTCGAGAAAGAGAAGAATGATTATGAATCAACTCAAAGATTCGCCAAACTCGAAAGTTCGAAAATCGGTTCGACCACGAGAATTGCAATCTTAACTTTCGAAAGGAATTCGCCGAACTTAAAATAGAATCTGATCAGATCGTACCGATCTCAGTTCTAACCGAACTAAAGAATACTCCTTAGAAATTCACCGAACTCACAAACTCCCTCGCTGAACTGAGGGGGGACCATTTGTTAGAGGGGGGATTAGCACCCCCTGGTTTAACTCGGTTCGAACCGAGACCGGTTCGATCAAGACCGGTTTATGATGGCTCGGATCGAGAATGAATCAGCCCAAAAACATTGGGCAGAGATCGGAATCTCGCTAAGCCCATCTCGGCCACCGATTTAGGCCAAGCGCAAGCCCAGTCCGTTACAACATATAAAATCAGAATATTTCCCCTTTTCCGCCGATCTCGGAAATGGGAATATTCCTTGCGAACAGACCGCCGAAGAATAAGGAAGATAACCTTATCTCGGAGGGGATTCCAGAATATTTCCATTCCTGAATCGAGCAAGGAAAAGGAAATATTCACAGTCAGAGCCGCCTCAAGATAATATAAATAGAGAAGAAGGCTCATTCATCCATCATACACAACTTCCACAGAGACTAGAGAATACGAGAGAGCTACTTTACCGTTCTCGAGTTTTCTGTATTTGCCATCTTACTAAAACTCTGTTGTAACGCCAATTATTGATCAATAAACGAGATTCCGAGAAAAGTACTATTTTACCCCTTTTGTGTGATTTACGGATCAACAATTGGCGCCGACTGTGGGGACAATATAGAACAGTACTTTCGTATATCGTTTGATTGAGTTCGGCAATGGTTCTCCCAACCGACACCTCTGTAGTCAACATCAATGGCTAGGAAAACGATCATCAAAACCCTCGGGTCGATGAAATCAATCCAACCGACACTAGATTACCAAACCCTCCCTCCAACCTTACCTACTGGAAGGGATAATCAGACTAATCCCCCGAGGACTCTTCCACCACCTCCAGCTACTCCAGCATTCATGGATCCGAGCATCTTTATGGAGGCCATGACAGCACAGTTCGCAGAAATCAATAAAAATAATGAATAGCGAATCGCGTCTCTAATAGCATCCCACATCGAACGCCGAAGCCAGATCGTTACCCTCGATCTGAGCCTGATCACCCACGCCAATGGAAACGCATTACGCCGGAACTTCTTGCCTGACCTGACCGACACTCAACTCCCGGGTGCGACCGATCCGCAGACTAGGAGATCCGCAGCTGATTCGGAAATCCACATCGCGGATCAAGCCGCCATGAACCTGGAATTCGCAAGGGTCCAGGCCCAGCTACATGACACGAGCTCGGGGCCAGGAATCGATCGGGTGATTCAGGAGTCACAGAGGACACCATTCACGGAACGAGTCATCAACACTCCAGTCCGGTGATTGGAGAGGGTCAAGATCACGCCATACGATGGGTTTACCGATCCTAAGCATTTCCTGACCTCCTTCGTTATCATGATGAATCGATTTCGTTTCGGCTCGGAAAACGAAAAGGACGCAGCCATGTGCCATCGATTTGTAGAGAACCTATCCGGAGCCGCGCTCGATTGGTTTTCGACGCTCGAGCCAAATTCAGTCAACATCTACAACGAGCTCACTACCAAGTTCCTCAAACGCTTCACCGTGTTTATCAAGCAGAAAACGAAGAACGCCGAACTCTGGGCCCTCGAACAGAAGCAGGACGAGCCCCTACGCAACTTCATGGAACGTTTCAAAGCGGTCGTATCCCACTGTATGATCGATGACGAAGCTGCGATTGAGGCTCTTTATAAAGCAACCTGGTATGAATCAGACTTCCACAAGGAGATCAAATGCAACAATCCAAAGACGTTGGAATATATCTTACACAGGGCGCACATCTTCATCATGGAGGAAGAGGAAAAATCCGAGAAAGATAGGCGGTATGCACTTACGAAACAGCCTGTTGCTAAGGATAAACAATATGTTCCTCCAAAGCAGCCCGTCAACATTGTCCAAACTCAGCAATCCTGGTCAAACACTTGGGTTCGGTCGGACGAACCAAAAGAGCCCGATACCGAGTCCGGACTATACTGCAAATTCCACTACCGATTCAGAAATCATTCAACTGAAGAGTGCCGACACCTACATGAATTCTTGCTGATGAAGTACAAAAAGGGGGAAGTTCCAGTCGAAGGAGCCTTCCAACCTTCGAATAAACCTCGCCGTAACGATAATGGAAGGAGACATAACTTCAAACCGAGAAAGGCTACATGGCAACCTAAAGATAAGATCGACGACGAACAACCGAAACTAGATCGGGAGGAAAAAATGGAGGCTCAACAACCTACACAGGTTCGTAAGCGTGTCAACATGATCATGGGCGCATTGGAGTCATGCAACTATTCTGTCCGAGCTCTAAAGACGTACAGTAAGGAAGCAGTGGCCGCGAAACATATAAACCAGATTACATCTTGCGGAATGTCGATCACCTTCTCCGAGGCTGACACATAAGGACTCCACTTGCCGCATAACGATCCGCTGGTCGTGGAAGCACTCATTAGTGATGTTGTAGTCGGACGAATCTTGATCGACACTGGGAGCTCGGTCAATGTGATTTTCAAAGATACACTGAAGAACATGGACTATCCCGACGATCAGATCAGACCAAACATCGAACCACTCACCGGTTTCTCAAGTGAGCAAACCATGACTGCCGGGACGGTCAAGCTTCCTATGTATACCGGAGGGATTTATCGGATGGTCAAGTTCCTGGTATTGAACAAACCCGCAATCTACAATGTGATACTCGGCACACCGTGGATATTTTCGATGAAAGCCGTCGTATCAACATATCACCAGTGCGTCAAATTCCCAACACCTTCCGGAGTCTTCACTCTTAAAGGCGACCATGTGATGTCCCGGACGTGTTTCATCAACGAATGCAAACTAAGGACCGCGCCCCGCACTTACATCATCAATAAGAAGAAAATTCTGAATGATCCCGATCTGCCGCGACGCGAAACGATTTTCCAAGTAAACATTGATGACTTCAATCCAGAGAGATGCCTGGGGATCGGAGCCGAGCTTGATGAAGACATCAAGACAGACTTGATCTGATTCCGCAAAAGGAACGTTTCGACCTTCGTCTGGTCAATCACAGACATGCCATGGATCAATCCAAAGATAACGATTCAAGCCGATCAAGCAGAAACGACGCAAGCTCGGTCCTGAGAAGGCCCGAGCCGTTAACGACGAAGTCGAAAGATTACTTAGTGTGGGATCGATCACAGAAGTACGGTATCCGGACTGGTTGGCAAACCCAGTTGTTGTAAAAAAGAAGAATGGTAAATGTTGGATCTACGTCAATTTTACCGATCTGAACAAAGCCTGCTCAAAGGATAGTTTCCCGCTCCAACATATCGACAGACTCGTCGAAGCCACTGCTAGGAACGAACTCCTCTCATTCATGGACGCCTTCTCAGGCTACAATCAGATACTCATGCATCCGGACGATCGTGAGAAGACCTCCTTCATTACCGACTGTGGTATCTATTGCTACAAGGTTATGCCCTTCGGCCTGAAGAACGCCGGTGTAACTTATCAACGACTCGTTAATCGAATGTTTGCCAGCCAGCTCGGCAAGACGATGGAGGTATACATCGACGATATGCTTGTGAAATCGCTAATTGCCAAGGATCATATCGGACACCTCAACACATGCTTCGACATCTTAAAAGAGTACGGCATGAAGCTTAACCCGACCAAATGCACATTCGGCGTGACCTCGGGAAAATTCTTTGGATATATCGTAACTCAAAGGGGAATCGAAGCCAATCCTAAACAGATCTCGGCAATCCTCGACCTACCATCTCCGACGACGAAAAGGGAAGTGCAAAGGCTTACGGGACGTATTGCTGCACTCACCCGGTTCATCTCCCGATCTACCGACTAGTGTCTCCCCTTCTACCAACTGTTGCGCGGTAACAAAGATCTCGAGTGGGATGACAAGTGCGAAGAAGCATTCAAGCAACTCAAGGAATACTTATCGACTCCACCAGTCTTGGGAAAACCCGAAGATGGCGAGACTCTCTATCTCTACATCGCAATCTCGACCTCGGCGGTCAGCGGGGTCCTTCTCCGAGAAGACCGGGGTGAACAAAAGCCAATCTTCTATATCAGAAAACCGCTCGATGGCGCTGAAGGTGGATATCCAACTCTCGAAAAACTGGCTCTCGCCGTTGTTATTTCGGCTCGGAAGCTACTCCCATATTTCCAGTCACACTCAATCACCGTCTAAACCAACCAGCCACTCCAGACGATTCTACATAGTCCAAGCCAGTCTGGCCGACTTGCTAAATGGGCTATTGAACTCAGCGAGTACGACATCGATTATAAGAGCAGAACAAGCATCAAGTCGCAAGTCCTTGCCGATATCCTCATCGAGTTATCTCCAGAATACGTCAATACTGATGTCGTAACTGCCGAACAATGGATCTTTCACGTCGACGGGTCTTCATCTCATCGTGGTTCTAGAATAGGCATTCGCCTAAAATCTCCAATGGGAAAAAATTTTAGAGCAATCCTTCAGCCTGGCATTCAACGCATCAAACAACGAGGCAGAATATGAAGCGTTAATTGCTGGACTACGTTTGGCCAAAGCCATCAGCGCAACACGCATACATGCCTACTGCGACTCGCAGCTCGTCGCAAGTCAATTTAGCGGGGAGTATGATGCCAAGAATGATCGAATAGATGCATATCTCAAGCTCGTCAAGCAACCCGCTGCAGAATTCGATTCGTTCGAACTAACCAAGATACCGCGGGGAGAAAACGCTCCAACCGACGCACTCGCTGCTCTAGCTTCAAGCTCGGACCCTCATCTAAAACGAACGATTCCGGTCGAAAGTATATCAGAGCCAAGTATTGGAAGCGCGGAGCAATGTATTATCACGACTCGTAGACGAGATTACGAGGAAAATCCTGCGACCGAACCCGTCCTACGTCGACAAAGACGGATTCCGATTGTTGAGCCTGATCAGGACACCGAGCTGGAACATGCTACTATTACCGAAGGTAATGATGACCTGCCGTAAACCTATGAGTCAACCCAATCAGATAACGTAGCGGAAGAACAAACAGACGACCTTCACGACCTGATAAACCTCGAACAGTCTGACGAGCAGATGCCCGCCGATTGGACACGTGAGATAAAAATGTACATCATCGATGGTGACGTCTCGGCGGATAGATGGGATGCTCGGCGACTCAAAATGCGGGCTGCTCGCTACATACTTATAAAAGATGGACTGTTTCGTTGGAGTGCGGCAGGAATCCTCCACAAATGCATCTCAGGCGATGAGATCCAGGAAGTCATGAAGAAAATACACGAAGGCGATGACGGTAATCACTCTGGTGGCCGATCTCTATCCCTGAAAATTAAACGAGCAAGCTATTATTGGCCAAGCATGCAATCAGACTGCGAGAAGTTCGTTGCAAAGTGCGATAAATGTCAATGACACGGCCCAATGATACATCTTCCTACCGAGCTGCTAACCACTTCGACGGCTCCATATCCATCCATGCGCTGGGGCATGGACATCATCGGCCCTTTCAGACGATCCACCACGTAGAAAAAGTTCATCCTCGTCATGACGAATTACTTTAACAAGTGGGTAGAAGCCGAGGCATATCCCGTCATCCTCGCTTCTGACGTTCAGATGTTCGTCTGGAAATTCTTCATCTGCCGACACGGAGTTCCATACGAGATTATCACCGATAACCGACCCCAGTTCATATCAACGCTATTCAACGATTTATGCGCCAAGCAGAAAATTTGGCTAAGTTTCTCTACAAACAAAACGTTCATCGCTGTCCTCAAGAAATGATTGGGTGCTCATAAAGGGACATGGTCTGATAAACTCGACGGAGTCTTATGGTCATGTCGCACGACTCCAAGGTCGTCAATGGGACAATCCCCTTTCTACATGGCTTATGGTGTGGAAGCCCTATGCCCCGCCGAACTCACCATCCCGACTATCCGTCAAACGATGCTTGCGCAAAACCCCGATCTTAACGATGAGATCATGCTCGACAACCTCGACAATCTCGAAGAACAACGCGATCAAGCCTTACTTCGAATTCAGAATTATCAGAACTTAGTAGCACGCTACTACAACAAGAAGGTCCGCATACGTCATTTCACTGACGGTGACCTTGTTCTGAAAAGAGTCTTCGAAGGCACTGAAGAAAAGAATGCCGACAAGTTCGGCACAAACTGGGAAGGACATTATCAGGTCATGAGGGTAGTCAAACCAGGCGTCTACGAGCTCATGAAGCTAGACGGAACTCCTATTCCCCGTTCATGGAATTCAATGAACCTCAAGCGCTACTACATCTAGGCCAGCTCTCAAGCGTAAAAAAAAAAAAAAAAAAAATCACCGATCTACTACACTTAGGCTCGATTTCAATATGTAATATGAACTACGAATGGCTTGATCCTTCTTTCGAAGGTACGTAGGCAGCCCTCACAGGCACAGCTATAACATTAATAAAAAAATTATTATGCGAAGGCACTTTACCGAACTCCAACAGTTCGTATGTCCAAGTCGAACTTTATGTTTGTCGAACTCCAATAGTTCGTATTTCCAAGTCAAACTTTATGTTTGCCGAAATCCACCAGTTCGTATGTCCAAGTCGAACTTTATGTTTGCCGAACTCCAAGAGTTCGTATTTCCAAGTCAAACTTTATGTTTGCCGAACTCCATCAGTTCGTATACCCAAGTCAAACTTTACGTTTGCCGAACTCCAACAGTTCGTATTTCGAAGTCAAACTTTATTCTTGCCGAACTCCAACAGTTCGAATTTTCGACCACAACGGTTTCCATATCGACCTCTTGGCCAGACGATCGAGTAAGCCAAACTTAGCTCGCACGCATCCTCATGGTGCAATGGATAACACACTTTCCACATTTGAAGCCGAGACCAGTCTCGCATTAACTTCTCATATTATCCAAGCCAAATAAGCCGAGCCTGTCTCGCACACTCGGATTCAATATGAGAAAAACCTAGAGCATTTTAAGATGAGTTGTTCACGTATTCTTAAATCAAACTCTAAGGTCAAGCCGAACGTTTTTCCTCGCGAATTTAAGCCGATTTCTCAACAATCGCAAAATTAGTAAGCCGATTTCTCAACAATCGCAAAACCAGTAAGCCTATTTCTCAACAATCGCAAAATCAGTAAGCCAATCTAAGATATGGATTGCCGACCTCGAACAGGTTCAGTCAAACCCGTACTCTTCACCCGGCTAAGACCGTACTGTTTACGGCACCATTGCGTACGACGAACTTGAGGAGTTCGTATAATGTACGAATTCAAATATACTAAGACTCAACATAGAAATGACTTAGAAAACGACTAAGTATAACATTCGAGTCCGCAATCAATAAATACCGGGATTTATTTGAAAGGCCACCCGGGCAAATAACAAAATAGATACCGGACTATAAAAACCCTCCGGTCCAAGATGTCAAGTTATAAGCCCTTTCGGGCAGAAGAAAACTAAAAAAATTACAGAAATATAGAAAAAGCAACTTAAACGTGTTGCTTCCGCATCACATCAGCGCGATCTGCCTACATCGAATCCCGGTTGGATCCAAACTCATCGAGGCCCGGTGGAACTTCATTACCCATCGAGGTCGAAACCTCCGGGTGTACTATATCGGTGAACGGTGAGACAACCAGGTCTGCATCAACCAGCTCGCGGAGGTCGATCGCAGCATATTCCGCCGACTTCTAGGCCTTAAGCTTCTCGAGCTTCTCGATGCGAGACGGAGGAACAATAATGACGTGCTTCTTCTTGTGGCTCTCACAAAAACCAAGAATTCCTTGGATTTGGTTGATAGCGAGAAATGGCTTCTTTGCCTGATCGATCGCCGACAGATGATCTTTGACCTTTTAGAGCCGAACTTGGCACTTTTCGGTGACCACCTTCCTCTTCAAAATTTGCTGAGTACGGCCAGCCCGCAATCGCGAAGTTTCTGCAAACAACTTCAGCGAAAGCGCATCCTTTTCCAACTCCAGCTCGGCGTTGGATCTCTTCAGTGCGGCCAACTCTCTAGTCAGCTCGGATACCGCGCGATCGCCGGCCTCCACCATGTCCTCATACACGTGCATCTCTTTGCGAAGTTCCACGACTTGAACACTCGCTTTGAAAGCCTTACGACGGGAGACACCGAGCTCACGATCATAAGACCCGACGATCTCGTTCGTTTGGGCAACCATATGTCGAAATAACAAACGTCAGGAACAAGGATTGAAAAGAATAAAAGAAGAAGCGACAAACTCGGAAAGGGGTGTTTACCTCAGCAGTGGTCCAAGCCAGTTTCTCGAAAGCCTCGGACTTATAAGGCGATCAACCGGAGGAAGAAAGTCCAGGCCGAAGCTTACTCGCCGATATGTTTCGGCATATTCCCACGCGTCAGCTGCTGGATCTGACGTCTGATGCCTCTTCGGAACAGGAGAATCATCCGACAGGACCACCGTTTCTTCTTCGACACGTTGGGGTTCGGTATTCCCCTCACCACCTTCAGTACGCTTGGCATTTTTGGTACCAACCCCAGCAGTTTGGCCGGTCGCTTGCCGAGTCCCCCTTTTGGTTTTATTTTTTCTCCTCTTTTCAGCCGGGAGAGAAGTTTGTTCTTCAGCGAGAACCCGTTCCCCAGCAGGAACATCGCCTCCAACGATCTCTTCATCGTTAGCCGTTTGTCCAACCTCGATCGAGGAAGGAACTTCAGGATTCACCTGTTCGGCTGCAGAAGGAATATCCGCATCCACTTCATCACCATCCATGTCATCCATCAAGTTCGGGATGTCGTCAAGTTTTATCTTCCTCTTTCGACGAGACAGATTGGCTGAAAGGGGATAAAAACAAAGGGTTAGAGCCAATTACCGATCTGAAACAAGAAAGACCCACCGATGTGTACCTTTCGAAGATCGCTTAGCTTTCTGGTCAAGTTTGTCCTGGTACGCCTCGGGCCACCAAACTTTTCCTGCCGTGCTCAACTCCTTCGCGTGAAGATGAGTGAATCCGGGAGTGGTAATCAGGAAGCTCGGAAGATGACGCTCTGAAAAACAAAGTAACAAACGATACTTAAATAAAATAAGGCGAAAGAGGAAAAACTAAAGAACCGATATCTACCAATGGGGCTTTCACAAAGAAGTATCGAGTATTCCAGTGATTATCCTTGCTCGGTTTAACCCTAGTAATAAGATCATACTCCGGCTTCGCTTGCGCACACAAAAACCAAGTCCTGACCTCCGAGCGTACTACTCGGAACAACATCTCGAATATCTCGACCGTGATGGGAACGTTACAGTCATCACCGAGAGTTAGGAGACCCATCTGGTTGATAACCGTGGCCGGCAAAAGGTTAGATATTGCGACTTGTCTTCTCCTACAATACTTGTAGAAGAGCTCGGGTATCAGAAATTGGAGGCCGCACTCCCAAAAATAGTCTTCATAAACACAAATGTAACCCTCAGGGGCGTCCCACGGTCGATCGGTCACCTTCGGGGTCTTGTAAACAACTTTGTCCGGAGCCCCGCACTTTTCCAAAGTGACTTGAACCGTACTCTTTTTGGACTGCATTGGTCCAATGATCGAAGGCTCCTCTATCTTTCTCCGAGCTACCGGAGACTCTGGTTCTTCATCCTCTCCTTCATCCGGGCGGACCTTTGGTGAAGCGCCATGATCGTCTTGCCGAGCCGCATCTTCAGCTTCTTGTAGCTGAACAGCAAATTTGCGATCGGCTCGAACTTGGCTATCTGTTTCCCCAACATCTTCCGCCTCGAACTTGATCATCTGATCCAGCTACTTCCTCGGCCCGATCTCCGAACTCATCCCTCAGATGAGGAACCTCGACAGCAACCCTAGAGCTACTCGCTTCACCATGACGCGAGTTATGCATGAACAATTCTTGCATATCCGAGCTCGAGACGGAATCATCCATGAAATGCCTAACGTCCGAAAAGTCTTGATTCGGAGATCGGTCATCAACATAAATGGAGGAGGCACCTTCAAAATTCATCTCGATCAGAAGAAGGAATCGATGAAGAACAGTTTGAAGATTGATGAATAACAGTTTGAAGATTGATGAAGAGCAGTTTGAAGATTGATGAAGAACAATTGAAGATCGACCGGAAATTTGGAAGATCTTCAAACAGATCGGAGAAATCGCGGCGGAACAATGACCGGAAATCGGAAAAACAAAAAAATATAGAGAGAAGGGAGAGCGTTTAGAGAGAGAAAAGTACATTTTTTTGAAGCAAGGGAGAAGTGAGAAACGAGCGAGGTTCGCCCGATATTTATAAAAGAAATCGCAATCATGACGACTCCTCGAATTCCGCGAAAGTTTGGGAAAACGAATCGACTCGCCTTTTCCCGAGGAGAATAACGATTCCGAATCAACACGCCTCTTTTCGAGAAAGAGAAGAATGATTACGAATCAACTCAAAGATTCGCCGAACACGAAAGTTCGAAAATCAGTTCGACCACGAGAATTCCAATTTTAACTTTCGAAAGGAATTCGCCGAACTTAAAATTGAATCTGATCAGATCATACCGATCTCAGTTCTAACCGAGCTAAAGAATACTCCTTAGAAATTCACCGAACTCACAAACTCCCTCGCTGAACTGAGGGGGGGACCAATTGTTAGAGGGGGGGGGGATTAGCACCCCCTGGTTTAACTCGGTTCGAACCGAGACCGGTTCGATCAAGACCGGTTTATAATGGCTCGGATCGAGGACGAATCAGCCCAAAAACATTGGGCCGAGTTCGGAATCTAGCTAAGCCCATCTCGGACACCGATCTAGGCCCAGTGCGAGCCCAGTCCGTTACAACATATAAAATCAGAATATTTTCCCTTTTCCGCCGATCTCGGAAATGGGAATATTCCTTGTGAACAGAACGCCGAATAATAAGGAAGATAACCTTATCTTGGAGGGGAATCCGGAATATTTCCATTCCCGAATCGAGCAAGGAAAAGGATATATTCACAGTCAGAGCCGCCTCAAGATAATATAAATAGAGAAGAAGGCTCATTAATCCATCATACACAACTTCCGCAGAGACCAGAGAATACGAGAGAGCTACTTTATCGATCTCTACTTTTCTGTCTTTGCCATCTTACTAAAACTCTGTTGTAACGCCGATTCTTGATCAATAAACGAGATTCCGATAAAAGTATTGTTTACCCCTTTTGTGTGATTTACAGATCAACAGGTAGTACACTTTATCATCCACATTCAAGAGAACTACCCTTTGCTCTTTGAAGTTCATGCTAGCACCAGTAGTTAGGAGGAACGGTGTTCCAAGGAGAAGAGGGAGTTTGTTGGTCTTTCTCATCTCCATGACCACAAAGTCGGTTGGAATTATGGAATTCCCTACCTTGAGTGGGTAGTTTTCAAGAAGACCCAATGGCTTTCTCGAAGAAGCATCTCCAAAGGTGATAGGTGAGGGTCCTTATCCCTAGACTTTTGAGCATCTCATTGGACATCACTTTCACACTTGACCCGGAGTCACACAAAGCATCCTCAATCTCTAAATCTCCAAGAGAGCAAGCAATAGAGAATTTACCGGGATTACCAAGCTTGGGGAGAGACTTAGGCTCGATCCTAGTTGAGCTTGGTGAGTCTTTGCATTCAACCAAGGTCCCGTTCTCATTCTTCTCAAGCGTCACTCCCCCACCTTGTTCTTCAATGTCCTCATTGAGCTTCAAGGGAGCTTGAGATCCATATAGTAGAAGCTCAATCTCATTAGTGGCGGCTTCATGATCTTCAATGGGATGTGGCTCCCTTGAGAAGATGGCATTGCAATACTCCTTTGCTTTCCCATTTGAAGAGCTTTGTTGTACTTTTTCTCCATTGTTTCTCTTGGTCTCCATTTCTTGCACTTTGGAACTCAATGCCTCAAGCTTCTTGTGGAGATCATTGTATGAGCAAGCTACCTTGGTATTTACTTCCTCCATCTTCTTGCGTATATCCAATGCTCCACTTGATTGGCCATGGAGAAGTTGTTGAAGAACATTTTTCACATCAAGGTCTTGAGGCATGGTGTTAGTGCCTTGAGATTGTGGGACAAAGATTTGTTGATAACCATCTTGGTTTGGCTGGTAGTTATTTTTCGGAGCATAGATTTGTTGGTGATTAAGAGGGGCCTGACTTTGGTTGACATAGGTGTTGTTGGAACCTCTTTGATAGCCACCATTGTTCCCAATGTAATACACTTCTTCGGTGTTGCTCAAATCCACCATTTCTTAACCAACGAAGTGAACCGGTTTATTGGAAGCGTCGAGAAGCTTGTCCATCATGGTAGCTTGCTTCTCCATCATGGATGATTGCTTATCTAACCTCTCATGGAGAGCCATCATGGCTTTGGTTCGTTTTTGCTCCTCAAAGTCACTTGTGGCTCTTGTATTCTGGTCATAGTCATCACCATAAGTGCCATCACTCAATGCAAGGTTCTCTACCAACTCCATAGCTTCATTCACATCTTTTCCCAAGAAGCTTCCATTAGAGTCGGTGTCAAGCAATATGCGGATCTTGGGCAATGCTCCACGGTATAGAGTGATTAGGAGTCAAGCATCCGAAAATCCATGATGAGGGCATTGCGATGTATATCTCCTAAACCGCTCCCATGCTTCATTGAAGCTCTCATTCGCTCTTTGAGTGAAGCTTGATATCTTGTTCCTTAGATTGGCCGTTCTTGAGTGGGAGAAGAACTTGGCAAGGAAGGCGGTTTTGCATTGATTCCAAGAGGTGATGGAACCTTGGGGGAGGTTCTTTTCACATTGCTTTGCCTTGTCTCCAAGAGAAAAAGGAAACAACCTTAGCTTGAAGCTATCCTCCGACACTCCATTCATCTTTGTCAAGCTACAAATACGTTCAAAGTGATCCAAATGATCAAGAGGGTCTTCTACCGCAAGGCCATGAAACTTGTTACTTTGCACCATGTTGATGAAGCTTGCTTTGACCTCGAAGTCATTGCATTCAACCGGTGGTGCATGAATCCCTTGGCGGTTGACATGAGCATTTGCCGCATTACCCGCTCCAACAACGTTTTTAGCTCTAGCATTATTGGCGGGTGGGTGGTGGTTTCCATTACCCCCATATGCTCCTTGATGTGGAGCTTGGTCCACGTTTTCATTCTCTATATCCATACCCAACCTCTCAATGTGTTGAGCACGCCTTCTTTCTCTCCTTTCTCTAACCCCATGGTCCAAGAGGTGTATGTTGTCGATTGGTTCAACAAGATTTGCTTCGCCTCTAGACATTGTGTTCATGTACCTACAAGGGAGAGTTTGAGAGAGAGATTAGTATCCAAAAGAAAAGAAAAATGCTTAATCTCACAAAGAACCTAAATCTTAATGTCAAAATCAAATCCCAATATGGCAACGGCAACGGCGGAGGTATCAATTACTCAAATCCCAATATGTCATTGTAGCATCAAATACTACAAACAACACTCGTTTAGCTTAACTTGCTTGAGTTCATTGAATTCTTAGTGATTAGGATAAATCCCTTTATGGATTGATAACCTTCATACTACTTGTATGGGAGTTATTGATACCTCCTAGAGACTAAAAAGTCTTGTATCAATTTGGCGCCGTTGCCAGGGAGGTTTAGCATTGATCATTAAGATTTGTTGCATTTTCAAACACTTTCATAGTGGGATTTGATAATAGGATTTTGCAATCCAAGGAGGTATCAATACCCTCTAACCGATGTAGTAAGAGGTTATCGAATCCAATATTGGGAAGTAGTCCTAAACACTAAGAATTCAAGGCACTAAATGAGTTAAGCTAATAAAATGGGTTTTTGATTAAGTATCAAGTTCAAACAAGTAATAAGAAACTAAGCAAGATGTAAAAGCAATAAGAAAAGCGAATCCTAAGATGGGGTAATCGATATTAGGCAACCAAAGCATGATCCAAGGCATTCATTCACACAAACAAGCTATCCCTAGGTTAATGATCTCTAATCTTGATTAGTCCTCTTTCAAGGCACTAATTACTATGTTAATTATCAAATTCATTAGCAAACTCTCATTTGTGAATTATCAATCAACATGCATTGAGAATATAAACTAGATCAACCAAAAATATGCCTTAGACAACTATTCTCATAGGCTAAGAACATAAATCCTTTGAATAATTGATCAAGGCATTTCATCATACACTTGGTGTGCATGAAATGCCTATGATCTAAATCCACTCTATCAAGCTAGATTTAGCAATAAGAACATTGAACAAAGAAGAATAATAGATAATCTAATCCTAAACACCTTAGATCATGCCTTGAATCCCCTAAATCTAACCCATCTCAAGATCCTAAAATGACTACGCAAGACCATGAAAAACACATTTAAATCGATTTTGATAAGAGAAGAATTCATGGATGGATCTTGGATAATCAACAAGAAAATAAGATAAGAAGGAGAGATTCAATGAAAACAAATACCAAATTGCATAAAAACCAAAGATCCTTCTTACAAATCTCAAGTTCTCTCTCAAAGGTGAGATGTTTAGAACCAAAGAAAAAGCATAAGTGGCAAAATTAGGTCAAGTTATGTTTATAGTGAATAATATTCGACCGGGTCGACCCGGAACAAACCGGGTTCCGACCAGGTCGAATTGGATCTTTTTGGCCGAAAAGTGGACCTCCCTCCTTCTGGTCGGTCGGCTTTGCTTCTTCGGGTCAGTCGGATTCTCGGGAAATCCATGTCCGAGGACCGGCTAAAACCGACCTTGCCGATTGGGGGCGGTCGGATTTTCCCCGGGGGAAGTTTTAGCCGAGGACCGCGCCTCTTCTGGTCGGTCGGTTTTTCTTCTTCGGGCCGGTCGACTTTTCGGGAAAGCCCTGTCCCAGGACAGGCTAAAACCGACCTTGCCGATTGGGGTCGGTCGGATTTTCCCGGGGGAATTTTAGCTTCTCGGCCTGACGGACACGCTTTGGTAAAACTGCAATAATTCTTGAACCATATGTCCGATTGTTTTGAATCCAACTCCTGTAGACTTATGACTCATTCCTCTACAACTCCTATAAAGAGTAGCAAGGCTGATTCATACCGGAGGGCCTTCGTCCAGCTACATCTTTCCGGCGTCTCGGACGGGCTTGCATTCTTCGTATGCTCCATAACTCCAAACATCATCAATTGTCTCCATGACACCTAAAAACACTCCAAATGCATGCAAAGCTCACTAAGACCTAATGCAAACACCTATTACTCTAATAAAGACCTAAATGCTATAAAAGCTTATGCGAGACACATGCATGAGACACAAAACACCAAATAATATGCATGCTAGAAGATGTAAAATATGGGTTTATCAATTCCCCCAAACTTAAACCTTTGCTTGTCCTCAAGCAAACAAGATCAAGAATGAGAGATGCAATGTAATGCAAGTGGAGCTCGAACCTATAAGAAGCATAAGAAATAATCGCACTCAACGTCCAAGTTACTAGTTCTAGGATGCACCAAAGTTTTCTACTCAAAAGGAGTTAGCCATTTCCTTCACAACAAGCAACAAAGCCAAACCTCAACCTAGACAAACCATCCTATTCTCTAACCTCTTAACATTGATTAATAGTTTTATCCGGGAATTGTGCTTATGCAAAATCAAATGAAACCGCTTGGCTAAAGGACCAGTTACGAGATGAAAGTGATCTCATCAATATGTATGGGCAATCAAATACAAGGATCTCTCAATGAACGAGCAAACTTCGACAAAATGCTAAAGGTAAAAGGTAACCTATGCATACAAGGAAAACTCTCGTCTACCCGAATGCCTAGAGTGTCTCTAACCTAAAGCTCCTAACCCGTCGTGCCCATAACTTAAGCTACCCTTCTATCATGAGGCATTTTGCCTTTTTAAACCCGCACATCCTCCTTGTCTCTTCACTTCACCTTCTTCTCAATTGGGGATCACTTCTTCTTCCTTGTTCTTCATGGTTTGGTGCTTCTTTGTTGTTATCTAGCTCTTCTTTTCTTCTTTCTGGTTCCCGCCTCTTCTCATTCTTTTGATGCTTTGGCCTTTTTGGCCTTCTTCTTTTTCTTTGTATCTTTTGAGGCCATCTTATTCTTAGAGCTAGTCTTACGATCTTTGCACAACCCATTCTATTTGATCCCCTTTTCCATACTCCTTGTCATCCTTTCCATTCCACAATCCATTCCAATCATACCTGTTCACTATGTCTAAAACCGTTTCCCCCAAACTTGAATCAAAAACCGCCATCCTAACTTGCCTATTCCTAGATTAGCCCCTTGATGATAGAGCTAAGTCTACACAAGAGTGCTTCCTTGTCGCCCTAAACCTAACACTTTTTGTCAAGTTCACTCCAAATAAGGCCTCACAAGACACACACGAAAGATTAGGGGCTATAAAGGAGGTAATTGGCATGGTAGGGAAACCAATCCAAAGATGGGATTTGGATATTTGGACAAGCAAGAGTGGTGGAAGGGATAAGAATGTCCAAATATGTATATGTGATATACGAGTTCATTTAAGTTTGCATAAGCACAGTAATTACATGTCAAATTATGGTTATCACTTAAATGAGGCTAGATTCAATTCAAACTTGCTTCAATCAAAGAAAGGCAATGATGCATGCGCTCTAACATATGGTTCGTCCTTGATTTCAGATTCAACTTCAATGCATTAAACAACTTATAACTTGGGCGTTGAATCAATTGCTAATTAAGATACTTTCAAGGTTGTCATTACTCCATGCTTATGCAAATGTAAGCTAAAATGCAAACTAGACACCATCTACAAGTGAATATGCAATCCTAAATGTTCAAAATTTAACAAAATTTATGCAAAATTTCGTGAAATGCATGAGACTCAAATGCAAAAGAGAAAATAAGAGTATAAAACACGAGGTCAAATACCGGTCTCTCCCCCAAACTTAAATCACACCGTCCCGGTGTGAAATAAATTCAAAGAAGAGACCCTAAACAAAATACAATATGCTAAGACTCAAAAGGAAAGAGATACTTACAATGGAGGAGTGTTATTATGTGAATGGAGAGCATGGAGAATTGATAGGCATTCCAACATCAAACGCCCTTGGCTACCTTGCCATCACTTTTCTACTATCAACGACCTTGCAACCACTTAACCAAAAGATCAAAAACGCCCAAGAAGCACAAAATAAAACTAGAAAGCGAAAGAATATATACAAGGATAAACATGGGAATGTCTCCCAAGTGCACTTTGTTTTACGTCGCTAAGTTTGACGTTGGTTACCCTTTTAGGCGGGTGATTGAGGAGCGCGAGCACTCCTTCTCAGTTCCTTAAGCTCGAGTTTGAGAACTTTACCCATTAAGCCGTGAAGACTTGCTTGATTTGTCACCCTAACCTCCGGTGTGAGGGTTGCTATAGCCTTGGTAAAAGGCTTGGGGCGCCCTCTACATTTGACCTTGTACTCAATCATCCCTTCTTCATGTTTCCATGGGATGAGAGTCACGATCGAAGGTTGGTCTAGCAAGGGTCCAATCCCCTTGAGCATGCTCGGTTTCCTCTCCTCGGACCTAGGCTTCGTCGTCTTCTTATTAACCTTAGCACTTTCAACATCATTCTCCGTTGTGGTGTGAAAGAGGGAATACAAGCAACTTCTATCTAGAGCTAGGGCTTCTTCAACCCTTCCAATACTCACCGTCTCACATATGCCCACATACTCAATCTTCCGGGCTTTGGCTTCAATATCCCCACAAATAATATCCCCACAAATAGCGGTGGAAGAAGGCATCATTGTGTAGAATTGTCATCCACATTCTTAAGAACAACCCTCTTGTTTATGAAGTCCAAGCTTGCACCGGTTGTGTTGAGGAATGGAGTCCCGAGGAGTAGAGGGAACTTTATGTTTGGTGCCATCTCCATCACAACGAAGTCCGTTGGTACAAGACACTTTCCAATCTTAAGGGCAAAGTCTTCAATCATGCCAAGAGGTTTCTTCGTGGAAGAGTCTCCAAATGTGATGGTGGAGGGGTAATCGTTCATCTTATTTATCCCAAGGCTTTTGGCCATCTCCAAAGTCATGACATTAACGGTTGAGCCCGAGTCACACAAAGCATCATCAACTTCCAAGAGTCCAAGTTGATATATCATTGTTTTTACCCCTTTTAGGCCATGATATAAGTCCGTTTTATAGAGTCTTTCTAGTGTTTTGTAGTCTTTTAGAGTCTTTTACAGGTTATAGCACGATTTGGAGCATTATTGGAATTATTGGAGCTTTCTAGAACAGTTTGGAGCAAAAGATGAAGTCGTGTTGCTGAGTACCTGATTTCACGACCAGCATCGATCGATACCCCCTGGTATCGATCGACACCCATCGGAACAAGACACGACCCGCGAGTTTTCCAAGACTTGAAGAATTGCAAATTGGTCCAGAAGTCTTTAATAATTACAAGAAGACCCCAACTCGTGATTTAGGTTATTTATAAGATTTTTACAGCCACTTTGTTGGCTATGCTTTATTTTCTGAGCTTTTATTTAACTTTTGTTTGAGAGAGACAAGTCTTAATCTCCCTTCGTCCGAGATCAGATCTCAAAACCTCTTGTTATTCTTTCTGATTTATTTGATGATTTATTCAGTTATGTTGATTGTTTCATTCTCCATGTCTGAGTAGATCCACTTCAGGTTTGGGGTTTTCTCATAAAGGATTTCTTTGAATGTTAGGTTGATTATCTGTTAGGATTCACCATCTGAATTAGTTCTTCACCTTAGGTTGTTCTCAAAGCTAATTCTGGATTGATCACCTAGAACTTAGATCTTAGGATAACTGATTAGGCACGAGAGTGCGATTAATTACCTTATAGAACCTTAGGTGAGCAAATTGATTATTCGCAAAGAGATTTGGTTTAATTGATTTGTGAACATATCAAACATGAACTTTAAAGCTGATTTAGACTTTAGGATTCGCAAAGAGATTTGGAATTCCTAGGATTTAGATTTAGATAGTTTTCGCAAAGAGAGTTGGTTAGCTATATTTTAGTGATTTGAGTTCAAGAACCGTGCATAATCTGAATCCTGTTAGTCAATTTAGCTGCATTCATTGATTTCCTGAGAAAAACCATGGGTCTATATTTTCCTCCATTGATTTACAACACTTTTAATTTCGTACCTATTTTCGTTTACATCCTTTGATTTAGCGTATTTTGGATCTACATAATCTATTGTGTGTCTCTTTGAGTCTTTGTGGTTCGACCCCTAGCTATACTACGATTACCGCTTTAGGGTATTAATTTGAGTGTATCACAAGTGTGCAAGATATTGAGAATTTCACGGGGTTTCCAAGCTTTCGGAGAGTCTTAGGCTCGATCCTTGTTGTGCTTGGAGGCGCTTTTTCTTGTGCCTTATTGCGGAAACGACCGGGAAATGGAAGTGGAGGTTCATATGGGGGAGGTAAAGTGCGAATGGGCTCTCTCTTTGGTTCAACTTGTGTCTCCACGTTTTTCATTTTAACCAAGTCCTTGATGGACTTCTCAACCTTGTTACTCTTTTCTCCAACCAACATCATATCATTATCACTCCCAAGGGTCACCTCCCCACCTTATTGCTCAATGTCCTCATTGAGGCTAGAGACTAACCCGAGGAACTCCTCAATAATGTGATCTTGCTTTTTAAGAGTAGAAAATGTGTTGCAAGACTCTTTAGAGGTTAGTAAGGCTTTCCCATTTGAAGAGAATTGAGTATGTTGTGAAGAATGGGTGGCACTCCTTTGCTCCATTAGTTTCACCTTTGAGCTCAATGTCTCAAACTTGCTATTAAGATCATTGTAAGAGCAAATGATCTTGTTAGGGGTTTCCGATTGGCCCTTGATGAGTTGTTGGAACATAGAGGCCAAATCAAGCTCTTGCGGTTTAGACGTAGGTGCTTGACCTTGGGGCACAAACCCTTGTTGTTGACCTTGAAAACCGGGTGGGGCTTTTGGTTGGAATCCACTTTGGTTTTCTTGGAATTGGTTCCTTGGAACATACCCTTGTTGGTTGAAGTTAGAAGATTGACCCTGAGATTGGAATTGTTGTTGTGGAACTCCTTGAGCTTGAGTAGATTGTTGAGGGTAGAGTTGGCCTTGTGGATTCCTATAGGTTTGGTGGAACCCTTGTCTTTGGAAGTTAACTTGGTTCCCCACGTAGTTCACTTTCTCTTGTGTTTCCACGGCTTCCTCTTGATAGTAAGCTTGATTGTTCTCGTAGTCACCAATGAAATGGACTGTCTTTTGAGATTCTTTTTGAGAGGCAAGAAGCTTGTCTATCATAGAGGCTTGCTTATCCAACTTCTCATTCAAGGCTTTCATGTCTTTAGCTCTCTTGTTCTCATCAAACTAATTTAAATTGTAATGCATGAATTGTCTTTATTAAATATTATGTTCCAAATATGTTTAAAACGTTATGGGCAAATTGTATTTTAAAATTCTTATGCATCAATTATATTGAAAAATATTTTGGGTCATTTCTATTTTGGTAAATTAGTTATAGATTTGAATATACAAGAAGTTTCTTAAATTTAAATATTTCACAGGATCCATACTCCATAATATTTTCAATTATGGACCTAAAAAACTGAAAATTAGTTTTCATTATAACTTTAGGAAAGTTCTTAAAAAAAATCACATTATATATTTTGTTCCTCAGAACTACCATATATTTTTTTTTAAATACCACAAACTTACATAGAGAACAAACATGCTAAGACGCATTGATAATCAGTTAGGATATTGGCACCCATTGTGTAGTCTCAAGAGTACTAATCGATACAAGAAGTTAAGTTGATTTTTTTGTTTTTAACTCTAGGGCGTATGTGGATTGATAAGTCTACAATACATGCGTCTCTATAATTGGATTTACCGTACTGACCACAATGTCATTATAAACAATTAAATTACACGAGTGTGTCCCATGAGTGATGAAATTGGTTAAGTTAAATGTAGTACATCGTCATGTGGTCTATAATGTGAGTTTAGGCATACTGTGTATTTATTCTATGAAAGCAGTCACGTTAACATATCATGAATGTGTGAAGTTTCCTACTTCATATGGGGTCAAAGAGCTTAAAATAAGTCATAAAATAACATGAGTGGCCATAATTTGACATTACAATACCAATTACACAAAATCAGAAATTGACCACAATAAGCTCGTGAAAAAAGTAGCAATCCCATAGTGCAAATTAAATGATTATTTTAGCAGAGACCAGAACGAAGGAAAAGCAATATTGGTATGTCAAAGTTTGAGTACCTCGTAAATTCAAACTAAATACTGAAAATTTGGATGACCCGTCCTCTTGGTCTGTTAGTTCTAGCCCATTTAACTTTTTTGGAGTCTTGGTGTTAAGGTGCGTGCAACCTCTTCTATAATGAGGAAAAAAAGATAGCTAAACTCATAATAGAATTTCAAACAACAAGAACTGAATTACGTCTTGATTCTATTGTGGGTACGCAAGTAAATCGAAATATTTTTGAGTGGAACTACTACTCTTTCCCAACCCTTTGTAATTTGAGTTAGTTCATGAGATCCGATAAACCCTTACACTTAGTAATTCAGTTCGAGACTATTATTTACTACTAACCTCGTATCAAATAAAAATAAACTCGCTATATAAAATTTAGAAAATGAATCATCTTACAAATAGGATATAACTGTCAATGAAATGATTGAGAATAGTTTATGACTAAGTAATGATCCAGAAAAACTTAGTCGAGGTTGGAAAACGAATCAGAAGACTTAGTCGAATAAAATGGTATCTATTGGTCTGAAAACTAGTGGCTCTGCTAGCTCAAATGATCTGTTTTTGACCTTGAGTAAGCCTTTTCTAGTTAATACTTGATCAAAACATGTTCTTAATCATTCCATTGATTTGATCCATGTCATTCAATGCTCCCTTTCAGATTTACTATCTAAATATCCACCCATTTTTTTCTTTGGTTATTTATTCTTCGGGCCTACTTGAGAAATATCTAGTTTATCCAAAACAAATCAACCCGATTTCTCGACTGTGGGATATGACGATATACTGTAAAAGACAGTGTATTTCAAGACGAGCTTCTGCATGTGCAAATGGTTGCATACATAGACCATTAGTGTAACACCCGTAATCCATTAATTGGGTTTAATTTGACCTTCCAAAAGTTAGGGAGGGGTTAAATTGAATAAATCAATTTTACTGGCAGGTGTGATTGTTAATTTTGAAAGTTTGGGGTTAACTTTCGGAAGGGGAGGAAGTGCGAGGACCGATTGGTGTAATAAGGAAACTTGAATAGTATATATGGGTGTATGTATCTCCTTGTCCGTGCGGTGATCGAACCCTAGCCGTCAAGAAAAAGGATTTGCGCTGGTCTCGGCGTGGAAGCAAGGAGAAGCTTCGAGCCGCGCCTCCCTCTTCACGGTAAGGCTTCCGCCCCTTGTCGTTTGGTTTTGTCGTGCGTGAGATCCGTGGGTTGGCGGTGTTGTGGCGGGGTCGCTGTATTTAGGGCCGGCCGTGTGTAGCGGGTCTCGTGGTGGTGATTGGAGGCTGGATCATGGCGGTTCCGGTGGGTGAGCTCCGGCGGTAGTGAAGTCGCGCCGGCGAAGGGAAGAAGAAGACGAAACGCGTAACGTGCGTATCGAGTTTGGATAATTAAGTTTTGGTTTGTTTTGAATATTTTATTATTTTTGTTTTTAGGTGGATTAATAGAAGGTTATTCATCCCGGGGAGTTCTAGAAAATTGCTGAATTTTCTCGTGAAACTTGCTGTGCGGGAATAAGGTGAGTGCAGGACCATAGGCGTAATTAAATAATTTTGATAATTGATGTGATTTCGTGATTATAGGCCGTTTACGATCTCGGAGGGTCTAGATCGAGTGTTTCATGAAATGTTTGATTTATTCGGTATTTTCGTGATAATCTATATTAATTATCTTAATTATTTGTTAGCCTGTAGATGGGAGGATTGTCTCACTAAGTATTTTTCGAAATACTTATGCATCTCTTATATTTTAATTGATGCAGGAAAAGAGAATGTGTGACCGTGGGATCAGGGCGAGGAAGAGGGGGTGATCTAGACTTGTCGTTTATTTGGTTATTTTATTTAATAATTTATGATCTTGATTATTCGGATTTTTAATCTTGAACCGGAAATTAATTGGTGAGGTTCAATTATTATTATTTATGGGATTTTAATAATTATTTGCAAAAAAAAAAAAAAAAAACAAAATGGGTGCGGTTGTTTCAATTTGGTATCAGAGCATTTACGGTTCTAGGACGGCTTTTAAAAAAAAAAATTTCCGCTATTAGAACTGTCTATGTGAGTTAGTCAATTGTTGAGCTTGAAGTTCTAGATCATCCTCTTCGAGCCTTCAATGAGATTCCACGGTAAGACTCGTGTTTGTTTTACTATTGCTGTTGTCAAGTAGTAACAAGTGGTTATTGCAGATGGTTGATTCTGATAGCGTTGGGCAAGGTCTCAGAGGTCGGGGTGGTCGTGGCGGCCGTGGTCGGGGCGGCAGAACAGGCCGTGGCGGCAGAGGAGGCAGAGGTGGCAGAGCAGCTGCGAATGTGACGCAGAGCGTCACGGTGGAGCAGGGGGCGTATGATCACGCCGAGGGGGAAGGTCAGTCGGAACCAGCGGCCGTGTATGGTGCGATGCCGGCGCCGGGTGGTGCTTAGGCGGGTGCGGGCCCGAACCCGATGGGGGCTGTTTTGGGCATGTTGGCCCAGCTCTTGGAGAGGTTACCTGGTGTGGTACCGGCTCCAGCTCCAGTGGCGCCACAGGGGGTTGCCGCGATGCCGGGTGTTGTTGCTCCGGGAGTTCCGGGAGTGGTTGCTGAGGCCGAGCCAGTGGTTCCGTCATACCTGAGGGTGATGGAGCATATGCAGAGGTTGGGCACCAAGTTTTTCAGTGGTGGTGCTCGACCGATTGAGTCTGATGAGTGGAGGTCCAGGTTGGAGAGGAACTTCCAGTCGATCAGATGCCCTGAGGAGTATAGGGTTGACTTGGCGGTGCATTATCTGGAGGGAGATGCACATGAGTGGTGGCAGGGTGTTGCTGCGAGGAGGGCGGGAGTAGTGTTGTCTTGGGACGAGTTCCGGAGGGAGTTCGATCTCAAGTATTTTCCGCGGGAGGCTCGCGACAGGTTACAGGCGGAGTTTCTGTACTTGTCACAGGGGATTCGTTCGGTTCGAGAGTACGAGGCCGAGTTTAACCGGCTGAAGCGGTTTGCTGGTCGGGGTGCAGATACCGAGTATGAGTTGATTTGTGCTTTCATGCGAGGTATGCGTATCGATCTCAGGAATCGATGCATAGTCCGCAAGTTCGAGTCGGTATCCGAACTGGTGGAGTGTGCAGCGCAGCTTGAGGAGGGGATGAGGCAGGAGGCTAGTTTAAAGGCTGCAGTACCAGAGGTTCCGCGACGGCCTCAAAGTCAGAGTGTTGCTCCGAGCAAGGGCGGTAAGTCTGGTCAGCAGCAGGGATAGAAGAGGAAGTGGGAGGATACTTCCAAGGAAGCGGGTTCTGGACCACGTTGTTTCGGGTGCGGAGCCTATGGACATCGCGTGGCGGATTGTTCTCGAGGGGGTCCGGTGTGCTTCCATTGCAAGGAACCCGGTCACATCAAGAAGGATTGTCCGAAGTTGGCTCAGCCATTTGTGAGGATCGAGGCACCGCCTCCGAAACGGGCCGCAGTGGCACCGAGGGTGTTCACCATAGGCGCGGAGTCAGGCGAGGCGAGCGGCAGCAGACCGATTACTGGTTAGTTACCTTAACTATGTTCTTGTTTGATTGTAATTTCAGTTACTCGCTCTGTATTTGGTGTTTGTTGTTTGCCTTAAATCCTTTCCGTGCTTAGGGACCCTTAATGTGGCTGGGGTAGAGTCACATGTGTTGTTTGACTCCGGAGCGTCCCACAGTTTTGCCACACCGGATTGGGTGTCGGGGAGCGGTATCCAAGAGGTGTTTGGGGACCCCTCGGGTGTGGTGAGAGTTGCTGGGGGTCGTTTGTTGAGGACTAAGGGCTGTGTGGAGAATGTCGACATTCTTATCGCCGGAGAGCTGATGCCAGCGGATTTGATAGTGTGCCCAGTGGAACTCTATGACATCATTTTGGGTATGGACTGGCTGGGAAAGTTCAAGGCTCATTTGGATTGTCACCGGGGTCGTGTGGTTTTCGAGCATGCTAACAGAAGACTGGTTTATCAGGGAGTGAGACCGGTGCCGGGAGGTATCGTCGTTTCCGCGGTTCACGCGGAGCGTTTGATCGAGCAGGGTTGTGAGGCCTATTTGGCTACCATTTCGATACCTGGTGAGGTTGGGGAGTCAGCGGTGCGGGATATTGAGGTGGTCTGGGAGTTCGAGGATGTGTTCCAGCAGTTGAGCGGGTTACCACCATCCAGGTCGGATCCTTTTACCATTGAGTTAGAGCCGGGGACGACCCCGTTGTCTAAGGCTCCTTACAGGATGGCTCCAGCGGAGATGGCTGAGCTTAAGAAGCAGCTCGAGGAGTTGTTGGAAAAGGGTTTCATTAGACCGAGCAGTTCTCCGTGGGGTGCACCGGTACTGTTCGTCAAGAAGAAGGATGGGAGCTTCCGGTTGTGCATTGATTATCGGGGGCTGAACCGGGTTACTGTGAAGAACAAGTACCCATTACCGAGGATCGATGAGTTGTTAGATCAGTTGCATGGTGCTTCGTGGTTCTCTAAGATTGATTTGGCATCGGGTTATCATCAGATCCCGATAGCGGAGTCGGACATCAGGAAGACGGCTTTCAGGACGAGATACGGGCACTACGAGTTTGTGGTGATGCCGTTTGGGTTGACGAATGCACCGGCTGCGTTTATGAGGTTGATGAACGGCGTGTTCCAGGAGTATCTGGATGAGTTCGTCATCATTTTCATCGACGACATTCTAGTGTATTCGAAGAGTCCTGAGGAGCACATGGTACACCTGAGGAAAGTTCTGGAGAAGCTACGGGAGCAACAGTTGTTCGCTAAGCTGAGCAAGTGTAGTTTCTGGCAGCGGGAGATCGGATTTCTGGGGCACGTCGTATCTGATCGTGGTGTTTCAGTGGATCCAGAGAAGATTCGCTCGATTGAGGAGTGGCCGAGACCGAAGAATGCCTCGGAGATTCGCAGTTTTCTGGGTCTGGCGGGTTATTACAGGAGGTTCGTCAAGGGGTTTGCTAGTATGGCGCAGGCCATGACCAAGTTGACCGGGAAGGACGTTCCTTTCGTGTGGTCGGACCAGTGTGAGGAGAGCTTTGTGAAGCTCAAGGAGATGCTGGTGAGTACTCCGGTGTTAGCCTTGCCTAAGCAGGATGAGCCATATGTTGTGTTCACAGACGCGTCCAGGCTGGGGCTCGGTTGTGTATTGATGCAGCAGGGTAAGGTAATCGCATATGCTTCCAGGCAGCTGAGAAAACATGAATGCAATTATCCTACTCACGATCTTGAGATGGCTGCAGTGGTGTTTGCATTGAAGATCTGGAGGTCATATCTGTATGGCGGTAAGGTTCAGGTGTTCACAGACCACAAAAGTCTGAAGTACATCTTTACCCAGCCGGAGCTGAATCTCCGACAGAGGCGATGGATGGAGCTAGTTGCGGATTATGACCTGGAGATAGCTTACCATCCCGGTAAAGCAAATCTTGTAGCCGATGCTTTGAGCAGGAAGCGGGTTATTTTAGACACTGAGCGAGATACAGAGGCGTTGGTAGGCATGGTGAGTGCCCTGAGACTGTGTGCTGTGTCTGAGGAGCCTGAGCCGTTGGGTTTGGAGGCGGTGGATCAGGCGGATATTCTGACTAGAGTGCGGGTAGCACAGCAGTTGGATGCGGAATTAATGCAGGCTGGCAGGGCAGAGCGGTCTGAGTATGAGTTCTCCAGCAATGGAACTATCCTTTTGAGGGGCAGGGTGTGTGTACCGAAGGACGAAGTGCTGAGGCAGGAAATCCTGAGGGAAGCACATCAGAGCCGTTTCTCTATTCACCCAGGAGCTACCAAGATGTACCGTGACCTCAAACGGTATTACCAGTGGGTAGGGATGAAGAAGGATGTTGCCAACTGGGTTGCGGGGTGTGATACCTGTCAGTTGGTGAAGGCTGAGCATCAGGTTCCGAGCGGGTTGTTGAGGAGTTTACCCATTCCGGAGTGGAAGTGGGACATGATCACCATGGATTTCGTGGTGGGTCTGCCGGTTTCGCGAACCAAGGACGCTATTTGGGTCATCGTCGATAGGTTGACCAAGTCTGCGCACTTCTTGGCCATAAAAAAAACGACGGTGCGGAAGTGTTGGCCAAGAGGTACGTCAGGGAGATTGTGAAGCTGCATGGGGTACCGGTGAGTATAGTGTCAGATCGAGATCCGAAGTTCTCCGCGTTATTCTGGGGCGCTTTCCAGAAGGAGATGGGCACTAAGGTACACATGAGTACAGCTTATCATCCCAGACCGATGGGCAGTCGGAGAGGACTATCCAGACGTTGGAGGATCTGTTGAGGATGTGTGTGTTGGATTGGGGTGGACATTGGGCGGATCATCTTAATCTAGTGGAGTTTGCGTACAATAACAGCTACCAGGCTAGTATCGGCATGGCACCATTTGAGGCGTTGTATGGTAGGCCTTGCAGGACCCCGTTGTGTTGGACACAAGTGGGGGAGAGGAGCCTGTTGGGGGCTGACTTTGTGCAGGAGACGACTGAGAAGGTCCGGATTGTGAAGTTGAACATGAAGGAAGCTCAAGATCGTCAGAAAAGCTACGCAGATCGGCGTAGGAAGGAGCTGGAGTTCGCAGTTGGCGATTTGGTCTATCTGAAGATGGCCATGTTGAGGGGTCCGAACAGGTCCATCTCCGAGACTAAGTTGAGTCCGCGATATATGGGTCCCGTCAGGGTGCTGGAGCGGGTCGGACCGGTGGCTTATCGGCTAGAGTTGCCGGAGTCTATGCATGCATTTCACAAGGTGTTCCATGTGTCGATGCTGAAGAAATGTATGCACAAGGATGATCAGGTGGTCACGGGGGTGCCATCAGATTTGACACCGAGCATGGTGGTGGAGTCGAGGCCTCTGAGAGTACTAGATCGTCGGGTGAGAGTGATCAGGAGGAAGAAGGTTCCTGAGATGCAGGTGCTGTGGGACTGCAATGGAGCCGAGGAGGTGACGTGGGAGCCGGAAGCGAAGTTGAAGCGCAAGTTTCCCAAGTGGTTCGGCAAACTGGAGGGTTAGCCGGGTGTTTTCCATGTCGTTGTGACCATGGTGTTGGGGTTTTGGGGAGTTATTGCGTTGTTGTACTCGTTTATTTTATGGTATTATAATTAATCGATGTACTTTGGAGCATTTGATTATTCAATAAAAAGGTGTTTTCTTTGAAAATGTTGGATGGTGTGGTTACTAGGGGATTAGTAGACAGGTTGGCGGGCTACTAGTGGTAGTGGTCCGATAGCGGGAGTGCGGATACTAGGTGTTTGGTAGCCGCATAAGGCTGATAGTTCGGATTGGTTTGGCATGGGGTGGTGGCCCCATATAGCGGCATCGGAGTGCACTGGTGAGTCACTGCCGAGTGTACCTGGCCGGCTGGGTTTCGATGTGATTCCTGATTGGTGAGACAGGTCACTAGAGAGATTGCCGTTGTCTGGCTCTCTATGCGTTAGACGGACCGATCCATGGTGTTGGGTCGTGAAGTCGTTGTACTCCCGGGTGTTGGAGTGGTTGGCCAAACCAAGTAGGGAACTATGGCACTATGGTGTTGAGCCGTGATACCGTTGTTGGTGGAGTTGGAAGAGCGGTCGTGCGACGCTGAATTGAAATAGCGGGTGTGCTATGTTGTGGATGTTCGTTGGACGTTAGATTCGAGGACGAATCTATGTTAGTGGGGGAGAACTGTAACACCCGTAATCCATTAATTGGGTTTAATTTGACCTTCCAGAAGTTAGGGAGGGGTTAAATTGAATAAATCAATTTTACTGGCGGGTGTGATTGTTAATTTTGAAAGTTTGGGGTTAACTTTCGGAAGGGGAGGAAGTGCGAGGACCGATTGGTGTAATAAGGAAACTTGAATAGTATATATGGGTGTATGTATCTCCTTGTCCGTGCGGTGATCGAACCCTAGCCGTCAAGAAAAAGGATTTGCGCTGGTCTCGGCGTGGAAGCAAGGAGAAGCTTCGAGCCGCGCCTCCCTCTTCACGGTAAGGCTTCCGCCCCTTGTCGTTTGGTTTTGTCGTGCGTGAGTTCCGTGGGTTGGCGGTGTTGTGGCGGGGTCGCTGTATTTAGGGCCGGCCGTGTGTAGCGGGTCTCGTGGTGGTGATTGGAGGCTGGATCATGGCGGTTCCGGTGGGTGAGCTCCGGCGGTAGTGAAGTCGCGCCGGCGAAGGGAAGAAGAAGACGAAACGCGTAACGTGCGTATCGAGTTTGGATAATTAAGTTTTGGTTTGTTTTGAATATTTTATTATTTTTGTTTTTAGGTGGATTAATAGAAGGTTATTCATCCCGGGGAGTTCTAGAAAATTGCTGAATTTTCTCGTGAAACTTGCTGTGCGGGAATAAGGTGAGTGCAGGACCATAGGCGTAATTAAATAATTTTGATAATTGATGTGATTTCGTGATTATAGGCCGTTTACGATCTCGGAGGGTCTAGATCGAGTGTTTCATGAAATATTTGATTTATTCGGTATTTTCGTGATAATCTATATTAATTATCTTAATTTTTTTTTTTTTTGTCAACTAATTATCTTAATTATTTGTTAGCCTGTAGATGGGAGGATTGTCTCACTAAGTATTTTTCGAAATACTTATGCATCTCTTATATTTTAATTGATGCAGGAAAAGAGAATGTGTGACTGTGGGATCAGGGCGAGGAAGAGGGGGTGATCTAGACTTGTCGTTTATTTGGTTATTTTATTTAATAATTTATGATCTTGATTATTCGGATTTTTAATCTTGAACCGGAAATTAATTGGTGAGGTTCAATTATTATTATTTATGGGATTTTAATAATTATTTGTAAAAAAAAAAAAAAAAAAAAACAAAATGGGTGCGGTTGTTTCAATTAGTATGATGATTATGTCTAGTGACAATCGATTATATATGTATATGTAACTATGATATAATGTAATATCGAGATTCATATATGTAATATTCTTTTCATCACCCTTATATATGTAATATTTCTTTGTGAAGATATAATGGGAATGAAACATTTTCTCTAGTCCTAGAATGAGATCTCTTTTATGTTATCTATGTTTTCCAAACGCAAAAGGCAGTTCGATGGTTCTATGTCCAAACATTAATCATAGCTACCATTCACTAATTTCACATACGGATTTTGAACATTATATATACTTAATTAAGGTAACAAATTCAATAAAACTATGAAAATATCGAAGTTTGCAAAAATTAGTTGGAAATATTATAATTTTGTTTTGGAAATCTTATAATTAAAGTATAAATCTTTTAATTTAGTTTTGGAAACCTTATAATTAAAGTATAAACCTTATGGTTTATATCACATTTCTATGTCGTTAAAGTATAAACCTTATAATTTGGTTTTGGTAATTATTAAATTAGTTCATATTTATTTAAAAGTTTATAAGTTATGTACATATTTTGTATAAATTTATATGTTATTCATGTTGTAAACATTTAAATAAATGACATTTAGGGTTTAGGGTATAATTTACCACTATTTTGTGACTTGAAACATTAAAAGAGTCTAAAAAGTGGCAAAATACGTCATTGGTTTATTACAACAGTTGAGATTTATATATTTTTTATAAACGAATTTTACCAATATATATATATTTAAAACAATAGTTATATATATATATATATATATATATATATATATATTATTTTGGAGTACTAATTGAATGATTTATTTGGCGTAAAGGCTACTCATCACCAACCAATAAACCACGATTCAATTCCATTCACGGTTCGAACAACCCCATGGAAATTTTTACTTTTCATTAATCTTATTTTTACATTGTTTTGCGACTCGGAACACTAAGAAGTCGCAAAAAGTGACAATTTTTCCGCTCAGTTGCAACTCCATACGAAATTATAAATGTGTTTCAATTTGCATTAATCGCTGCAAAAGGGTGGCAAGAAACTGGTCCACACAAAAATGTGGTAAAAAGTACTAAAATATGTGACTGAACTGTGACTACAATTTACTATTAGACATTTAATTTAAATCATAAATTTAACAATTTTTAAATGTTATATTATATAAATGGAAGGTAAATATTCTAATAAAACCATGAAACACATTACAAGTGGGATACCTAACTTTTGCATATGAACCCAACATTCCAAACATATTTACAACATTTTTATGTCCCTAAAGTATAAATCTATATTAAATCCGATCTACAAGTTGAGGGAAAATCAATATTTTTTTCTTTCTAAACCCAGAAATCTGTCTCAGATCTGATTTTTTCCGCTTTCGGGTGACGTTTTGCGTGCCATTTTCCCATCGAACCAAAAAGAATTAGAATACGATCTACATACGGTTTTGAAGATCTTGCATCCAACTTCCGGATCTCTGTCAAAGATATATCCCAAAAATTACATAATTATCTTCACGGCCAAGAAATCATCTAAACCTGAAAAATTTGGAAACCCTAGTTAATCATTATTTTCGTAAGGCAATTGTGAACCTTTAACCACTAATCTCCAAACTCGGATTTTCAACGAGAACACAAGGTGATAACTAGTTTTTGATTCCTAAGGTGCATTAGTTGTAACTAGTATTTTGTGTATGTTTAATATATGTGTTTGATATCGTTGTTGGTTGTTGCATATTAAAAGATGATTGATGCATGTTGACGTGAAGTCTGTTTCCTAGGCGTGTTAGTACACGACTGCTTTTCGCCAACGATCATGAGTATTGAGCCATGATATGATATTGTTTGCTGGGTTGTAATAAGAATGTGATACGGTTGTGGGCACATGTTCTCATGAAGGATTCGTTAGTGAGTGAACCAAACAGCTGACGAGTTGGGAATGAAAATGTAAGGAAAAATATAAAGGAGAATGAGTGCCATGGACCGAGGTCCTTGGGAATGTGAAATAGACTTGCTAGAATGAATGATATGAAGTAAATTATTGCATATAGAAATGATTGAACCATGACATGTAGTATTGTTAGTAAGGACATGTAGGTTGTTGTATGTCTATTGCCTATATTGTGCATACTCGTGTTACTGTTCCAAATGATATGTCTAAGAATCATGTGTCCTCCGAGAGCACACCCTCACTAAATATTTTCCCAAAATACTCATCCCTCTTTTCTTTTTCAGGTGAGACCGAAGAGTAGGGTTTGTGGCTGGTCGTTGTGGTGTTATTTTCGGGGACCATGAGCGCTTCCAGTTCTTTTATTTACTCTTTTAATAAAGATTTTAAAAGATATTAGATGAGTACATGTGCTACGTGCTGGTCTTGTTTTTATAATATCCATTTATATTTACTAATTTTATATATTTATATTTTATGAATTTAATATATCATATTGAAAGTACATACGTGTTTTAATTAAAACTATATATTATATTTGTTTAATATTTATACAAATGTAAATAATTGATGTTTGATATTTCTATTTAAGCATTAATACCTTGTTTTGATAAATTAGTATTCAAAAATTAACAACCACTTCTAATGTAATTGAAATGATTGAAGGGATTACTGGCCTATCACAAGTCTTTCGCAACTTTTGTGCGACCATTCGATCCACCACTTTGTTTTTTGAAGCTTCACGGTTTCATTGAATCAAAGCCTATCAATTTACCAACTAAAGAGTGAAGAATCCTTGGGAGGATCGTGTCAGGCTGTCCTCCGATAGTTGAAAGACCAGCCTGGTTGGCCTATTCTGTTGTGAAAAAAAAAATATTTAAGTTAAGATCGGTCGGTCTCAGGTTGTTTTTGCCAAATATATAGTTTCCAAATACATTATGTAAATGAAATTAAAGTTACATAATTCGTTGCCAAAAGCCTCGTTTCTTGGTTTTAGGTCTTCCACCTAGAACCCCACTACACCAACATTCTGATAATTTGTTGAGAGTAAACATAAAAGTTAATGTGGATATTAATATGAACTTTTAATGAACTCTTAACATGCTTGTTAGAAATATAGTAAATTAGGAATGTGACACACTGATCCTAAAATGTCTCCGACGTGTAAAAGGCTGTAACTTCTTCCACTATTGGTGTATGGTGGCTATTATATGTTTATTTTAAAGTTAGATTGTTAATTAATTAAGTAGATAATAAGTCCATTATCGATAACGAGCAGTATTATGTTACTTATTTAGCGCTACACACTTAAATTTAGGTCGTTTTGCCTAAATAAGTAAATGTTGAGTGAGATGCAAAAAAAAAATGTTGTATGTTAAATACCAAAAATGTTAACTGATAAATAAACTAACGACTCATGGATCAACTACACATATTGGTGATGGAGTTCACAAATTTGTTAAAAGGGTAACTTAAATATATAAATTAATAACCAACAAAGCTTCAATTGGATGGTTAATGCATGTACCATCATCTAGTTATAAACATAAATTTATAATTATTTATTTTTGCAAATTTATAATTATTTATTTTTGCAAGACTTGCGTTAGCCTATTAATATATATAAAATAAAAAGTAATCATAAAAATTTATGATACGCATGAGAATATGAAATCCTCAAGAAAATAAAAAGAAACAACATGAAACCATATCAATTTCTAGCTAAGGCTCTATTGTTAGGAGCAAAGCGAGTAACCACAGAGAGCCAACAACAGCACCTCTCTCCAAAACAACACCTATAATTTGTTTTCTTCTATTTTTGTCAAATTATTAACCAACATAAACTTCAAACAAATTCCAAGTTTTCTCAAAGCATACAAAAAAAAAGCAAAATGTTCATTTCTTTTCTCAATCTTTTGTAAGAATAGTATGGATTGGCCAGAGATGCTTAGGATGGTCCCTAACTCTAGCACCTGCATACACCTCAGCCACTTCTGCTTTCACCGACACCGTTGCTATCGCTTGCTCCGTTTCCACCGCCAACACCGTTACCGCTTTCTCTACCACCGCCATTACCGTTTTCTCTCCCTCCGCCACTTATGCTTCCTCTGCCACTTCCGCTTCCTCTGCCGCTTCCACTTCCACCATCACCATCATATATAGCTGAAAGATGTGCTAAGTATCTTTCCATATGATGTTGTTGCGTTGACTCTAAGAAAGGCTCATACCCCCTTACGTTAAATCTCATGAGGCCATTGTCATTGACTGGATTTAGACCAGATGAAGTTGACCAAAAATCTGAAACTCCTCTAGCAAGTTGTCCCTGACCATAGGGGAACACATGACCATGCCAGACCGGTGCAGTTAAATCGCCCACAAGTAACTGATGAAGCCAGTTATTTGGCATCACGTTGTTGCCTAAATAAAGGGGAGGGACTTGAGCATTAGCCATCAACATGCCGATTGGATAAAGGGGAGCCATTGAAGCATTTGCTACGGCAGCATGAGCCCATAAGTTGCGGCCTAGATAAGGCTGAGCTATCGGAGCATTAGCCACTTGAGCATTAGTGACTAAGTTGTCGCCTATATAAGGCGGAACAATTGGAGCATTTGCCACTAAGCTTCCGCCTGGATAAGGTGGAAACATAGGAACATTAGCCATTGAACCGCCGAATCCACCAATGGGACTAGGACTGCCACAAAAAAATAAACAATCTCATTTAGTGTTTGAATGTGAAATTCTTTGGTGAAGAAACCCTAAAATATATTTGTATTTAACTTCTAAAGGCAAGCACAATATACATAAAACAAAACTCAGTAAATTGAATTCAAAACATAGATGAGTGAATTTTATACCAACACAAAATATTATATTATTAAGACTTTCATCTCATAGAACATTTAACCGTGTAGCAAAACTCTTGTGTGAGTACTATTAACTCTTTCCTTTTCTTTTTGATGGAAAATAGTAAACCAAAAAAACCAGAAATGTTTTACCTGTGATCGACAAAAACTGGATGGGTAAAGTAATGTCTTGCTCTGATCACCCCTGGCTCTAAAACACTTAGAAAAATTCTTGGATTAGTCGGTAAAAGACTAAGTGGGATCAACATATGAGATGGGTTTGAGCGATTAGAGACATCCCCTGAGCCATTGGTCCATTGGCTACTAGTATTGGAACTCTCAGTGACTCCACCAGCACCAGTGGACTGAGGAAATGTGATAGTATACTCTATGTAAGGACATTGTTGACCTCCAAGAGGTCTTGGTTCTTGGTTAAATATGTTCGGACCCAACATATTGGGATATCTACAAAATTTTGAGAGAGAGAATGTTAAAGCTGAACATGTAGTGATAATGTAACCATAGTTAATGTAAATCTTACACGAAATGATTAAGCTGACCAGAAGCTTCAAACGGGCACAACTCCATCCCGAAAGCCTGCAAGATAAACAAAACAAAAGGTGTTTACCAACACAGTACATGCATGATTCAAGTATTAATCTAGACATGATCCAATAGACAAATCATCTGCATTTTAAATAATGTAATCATAACAGTATGTTAGAGATTTAAATGACAACAATTTCATTAATTAGCGTAATAGGCCAAATTAGTTTTGATATGCGGGTCACATATAATATACACAAACCCGCTATACAAATGTTTTCAGTCTTGTGGGCCCGCCTGTTAGTTATATATATATATATATATATTGTCAACAAGTTTTATATATTATTTTAAATTAATATAAATATTTTAAAAATTTATAGTACAATAAAATAACTTTTTGTAGATATTCTAGGTTTATTCATAAATTTTATTTCAATTACCATACATTATAAATTGTATTTTATGAAATATATAAATATATATATATATATATATATATATATATATATAATTTTTGGTAATAGAAAATAGCTGCCCACGGGCCAGTTTGTCAACATCCAGGCAAAACCTACAATCCACTTTGGAATGATCTCCGAGACTCGCTATTAAATATTTTTACAAGTTCAAACTCATACACGTTTGACATCTCATAAGAACTGTTTTTAAATAAAATACACATATGTTACCAAAAAGTATATATATATATATATTTATATCAGATTTTGGGAGAACTTAATGTGTAAATATGTTACCAAGTCAGTGAATAACCCAGGTTGAGGTTCAGAAATCCGATCATTTGTATTGAAATCTGGGATTGGAAGGCCTGTTGCATACAACCATCGACCTTGTTCTACATTTCTACAATTTGGACACTCCATCTTGTTCTTTGCATTAAAAGCTGAACCGATACAATCTGTATAAACATATCGACAAAAAACTATTAGATCTTTATGAAATAGCAACAATACAAAAAAGAGAGAAAAATAATCAATACTAGTAAACTTTTGATACCGGCACAAAAAGAGAAATAAAAACACATATCAAATAGAAAAAAATTATAAATTAAAATATTTGGTGTTCGTAGATACAATCAAAATTAAATAAAAATTACCGAGATGAAACTGGTGATCACATCGAAGCCTAACAAAGGTTCGATCATCATCTGTATAAACAAGCGGTTCAAGGCAAATCGGACAATCCGAAACAATCTCATCATGAACATGATCGACGTTGAGGTTATACACGACTTGTTTGCTTTCATTTGAATTACTTCCTAAACCCATAACCATAATATAATCTTATTGAAACAAATAATAAATCCCAAAAGCTGATGCAAAACAAAGAAAATTCAAACCAAATCTCAGATTGTTTTTGATTAAATCACTTTTAATTAAATCTCAAATCTAGAATTCTCCAAACAAAGAAAAAAAAATCGCACTTTGAACAAAAAAGAAAAGAAAAAGAAATCGCTGTGAGAAAATCAAAACTAATGTATGAAACTCGAAAACAGAGGTGTTAAATTTATATAGAGGGGACTATATTCGATTGACATTAGCTGCTACCCAAGACTTTACTTTTCTTTTGTTTTAAAATTTTCTTACCACCTCTCATTTTTGTTTCATAGTTAACTTTACTCTTAATGTTGATTTTTAAGCAAGTTAGTTAATTTAAATAAAAAAAACAAGTAAGTTATTAAATTTTCTCCTTTGATTTTTAAGCAAGTTAGTTAATTTGAATTAAAAAAAAACAAGTAAGTTATTAATTTTTCTCCTTTGATTTTTAAGCAAGTTAGTTAATTCTCAAATAGGTAATGACTATTTAAAATATTACCCGCGCATATCTAATGACTATTGCACGCTTACTATATTTAAAAAATATGAAAAGATATTAATAATTTACATACAATTCAAAATATTTCGCGCCAAATATATGTAAGCCAATTATATCGAAGAAAAATGTAACGAATATCTATTAATAACAGAAGGAACAAGAACACTCAGCTAGTTGAACTGTCTTTGCAGCAGCTAGCACTTTTGGAACGCACAAACAGAAAGACAAAGCAAACATCAGGGATGAACAACCTAGTGGTATTAAGAGCTAATGAAGCTGGAGTCTTGAGAGACCAAGAGGGTCAAGTGTGCAATGAGAGAGGGCAGCGACTTGATGAAGCTGGAAACGTCATTGTCCCCCCTGCTGCTGTTATTGAGATTGTCGCGCCAGCTGGGCGCGCCAGGACACTTGGTGAGCACAACAGACCTGCTCAGTTCTTTGCAAATCGATCTGCGATTCGCATCCCAACTTTTCAGAGGAACGACTTCGAGCTGAAGCATGCGTACTATGCTCTCGTGAGTCAGAGTCCTTTCCATGGTTTATCTCATGAACATCCCATGGATCATATCGAGAGGTTCGAGGATTTGGTAACTGTATGAAGTACAATGGAGTGCCCAATGAGTTCCTCTTCTGCAAACTCTTCCCGTACTCTCTTGGTGGAGACGCTGCTTATTGGCTGAAGCAGTTAGCTCCTAATTCGCTAACTACATGGGATGAGACGAAGAATGCATTCCTGTGCAATTTCTATGATGATGCGAGATCCGAAGAGCTCAAGAACAAAATTTCTCAATTTTCTCAATGTCCAACAGAGGGACTCAAGGCTTCTTGGATTCATTTCAAGTCATATCAGAGGGATTGTACGCACCATGGGTTCAATTTGGTTCAGCTGCTGGGCACTTTCTACAGAGGGATCGATTGGAGGTACCAGATGGCTTTGGATACTGCGAGTAATGGGAACTTCAACACCAGGTATCCAGATGATGCAGTCGTGCTGATTGAGAACTTGGCGTCTAGCAATAGCACCAAGAATGCTGATTTCGTGCAGAAGAAGCAAGCTGGATGAATTGATGGATCGCAGATTGCTGCAGTACAAGCCAAGCTGGATATTTTGATTGGGAAGTCGAAGAAGGCTGTACACTTTGCTGATGGAGTCAATAATATCGGTGGAGATGAAATGGAAGATTGTAACTACGTTGGTGGTTCTGGATTTTAGGATCAGCAATTTGAGTACAACAACAACCGGAACTTCAGCAACAACACTCGCAATTACAGGAATTCTTGGTACATGCCCATCTCTCCAAAGTCTACCGATAATAAGATGGAATCCATATCCATGCTTGATCAGATTCTTCAGGGACAGCAAAAACTGCAAGTGGATTTCAATGGGAAGATTGACCATCTGTATACTGATCTGAATGGGAAGATTGACCATCTGAATGGGAAAATCGAGGCTCTCAATACCAATCACAGGATGCTGGAAACGCAAGTAGCTCAGACTACAGCAAATGCCAAGGGAAAGTCGGTACATTCACTCAATGCACACGTCAATGCAATTAGCTCAAGTGCAGAAAATTTCGATGAGGATTCAAAAATCGCCAGGGCATCGATCGATACTCCCCTGTATCGATCGATACCAGTCCAGACACTTGCACGAGAGGATCCAAAATCACAAGTATCGATCGATACTCCTACAGTGTCGGTCGATGCTGAGACGCATGTTGAGAAGAAGCCTGAGATTTTCAAGGAGAGGGTGTATATACCCAAGATACCTTATCATATGCCTCATATTATGACAAAGAAGGAATGGGAGGACGCTAGATGCAAGGCTTTGCTGGATAAGCAGAATGTGGAGCTTCCTTTTTATGATGATCAATCTGCCAGGGATTCAAGAGCGAGAGTATCGATCGACACCCCACCTGGTGTCGGTCGATACCCCTCGCAGATCGAGCCAGACACTATGAAAACGCCTGAGTTGATTGAAGAAAGAGTTCGCAAGCCCAAGAAGCTAAATTCTATTCCTCAACATTTCAGAGACCCCATCACTCCAAAGCAGCTGCTTGGCTTTGAGAAGAGAGTACGAAGGATACCCGACTCTTTCACTTTTGAAGAAGCTCTAGAGGGCTGGCCTCTGCTAAGTCACTTCAAAGATTGCAGAGAAACTGAGGAAGAGATTAAGACACTCTTCATCAAAGCAAGAAGCAAGTCACTACCACTGAGGCAGTTGACTAAGAGGGAAGACCCAGGGATATTCTCTGTTCCATGCTCTATCTCTGGAGTTGAATTTAAAGAGTCTCTCGTTGACTCAGGAGCCTGCGTCAATGTCATGTCAAGGGCTATTGCAGAGAGATTGGGAGCTGATATTCGACCTCCCAAGATGTCTATTACATTCCCAAATTGTTCAACCTCTCTCCCTTATGGTGCAATACCTTATTTGATGATCACAGTAGGAGATTGTCTGGTTCCTACTGACTTTCATGTTGTGGAGATGAGTGCAATATCTCGTACGCAGTTGATTCTTGGAAGACCGTTCATGGCTACGTTTGGGGCGATTATGGACACGCCAGGCAAGAGAATTTCGTTTTCATACATTGACAAGGAGGTGTTCTACGAAGCCATTCCTCCTAAAGGAGCTCCCGGACGTGTCTCTTGCATCGAGTTTGTCACAGGAGAGACATTAGCAGTTGATCTTTTGGAAGAGCCTCCTGACGAGACAACTGTCACAGACATTTCAGTTGAACCGCCCAGCATCCCCAAGGAAGTTGTCAAGAAGGCTAAAGCAACAAAGAAGAAGGTGAAGAGCAAAAGAGTCGAGAATCCCCATGTCACTTTGACCCCTCAGAACTATGATGGAAATTCGATTGAGTACAAGGTGAAGTGCAAAGGAGCCTCGAAACCATTTTCTAAGGCTAGAGTTCTTCTTACTTCGGAGCTGAAGGAAAAAAGGCAAGAGTTTGTGGAGGGTTTGTTGACCAAAACTCTGAAGATAGCAATGTCAAGTTGTGGAGCTTGTTTTGGTGCAAGCTCCCATTCTTATCCTGCCTGAGGGCGTTACAATCAAGCTAATGACATTAAACGAGCGCTTTGTGGGAGGCAACCCACTGGTGAGTCTGTTTCTGAGTCGTTTTTATTTTTATTTTTTTCATTTTGTGTTGTGTCAGGATAAACAAGGAGCAAAACTCAAAATCGCCTTAGTGTCGATCGATACCCCATTGGTATCGATCGACACCAATCGCGAATAGACGGTTCATTATGTCGATTTAAGCTTGGTGTCGATCAATACCAAGCTGTGTGTCGATCGATACTCGATGTTCCTGCAAGGTAACTTCTTGTTTTTCCTAATTTTATTCTGTTCTTTTGTTTTCTTTTACCTACTCTAGGCTAGGTAACACTGGGGACAGTGTTGTTCAAGTCTGGGGGAGGTGTCTACTGACATTGTGTTTGTTTTTCTTAGAGTCAATTGTTTTATCGAGTCAAAATCGATTTATTGAGTCAAAACTTGTTGGAGATGATGATCATGTGCTTGAATTGTTGTTTTGATTTTGTTTTTGAGTGACCAGTGTTACAGGATCGGTTCTAGATCGACTAATGAAAAATCCAAAGACTGATCAGTTGACTAGAAAACATCCATGTCTCCAGCAGAGTTCTTCTGAAGCCTGAACCAAACTTTTGCACTTCATCAATGTGGTTAGTATTTTAAGAGCTTGATTCATCATTCATATCTGATAAAGGAACCTATGTGTTTAGAGTTATGGTATCTCTCTCCCCTATTATAAGTTGATAAATGAGAGCATAAAAGATGAAATGATTTTCTTCTGAGTAGAGGGCTAGGAAAAATTCCAGCGATCCCATTATTCTACTTAAGAGTAAATGATCACATAAAGGTTGAAAGCGAGGTTAGGAAAAATTCCTGTGATACCACTATTCGCCTAAACCTTTGATACATAGAGAGGGAAGAACCGGGGATTTGGTGGCAAACACCATCAATACTCGCGTCTCATACCTTGATGTGTATATGCAAGGCTGAAAATAAAAAAAGAGAACATAATAAGAAATAAGTATGGGGGAGAGAAAGTGATACAAAAAATGTGAAAAAGGGTGGTTCCTTGTCACGATATTGTATAGTAAAGAATCTAGAAGGTTCTTGAACATTGGCTGCAGCGATGAAACTGGTGATGAGGGCTTTATTTGAACTATGTTGCGAGATAATGTGTGGAGTCTGGGAAAGCTGCGAATGTCTACGGAGAAGTACATGGTGGTTAGATCAAAAGCTGATTAGGTGACATTTGGGTGCTTGGGAAAAGGATCTCTGCGATGGTTCATGAACAGGTGAGTCTATGTGTTTTCAAACCTCTTTCTCTAGTTTAGTCTTCTATTTGTTGGAGGGCAAGCAAATGCTAAGTCTGGGGGAGTTGATATATCATGGTTTTTACCCCTTTTAGGCCATGATATAAGTCCGTTTTATAGAGTCTTTATGATATTTCGTAGTGTTTTAGAGTATTTTACAGGTCTTAGCACGTTTGGACCATAATTGGAGATATTGAAGCTTTTTGGAGCATTTTGGAGCAAAGCTGAAGTTCGTGTTGCTGAGTACCCGATTTCACGTCGAGCATCGATCGATACCCCCTGGTATCGATCGACACTCATCGAGGCAGACACGACCCGCGACTTTAATGAAGAGTTGAAGAATTGCAACTTGGTCCAAAAGTCTTTAATATTTGCAAGAAGACCCAAGAACGTGTTTAGACTATATTATTAGGTTTTTTAGCCTCTTTGTTTGCTATGCATTATTTTGTATGCTTTATTTTACTTTGGTTTTGTGAGGAAGACAAATCTGAAACTCCCTTCGTCCGAGATCGGATTTGGAACCCTCTTGTTACTCTTTCTGTTTTATTTGATGATTTATTCAAACATGTTGATTGTTTCATTCTCCATGTCTGAGTAGATCCACTTTAGGTTCAGGGTTCTCATAAGGGTTTTCTCTGAATGCTAGGTTGATTAGTTTATAGGATTCACCATCTAAATTAGTTCTTCGCTTAGGTTTTGTTCAAAGCTAATTCTAGGTTGACGAATCTGGAACTTAGATCTTAGGATAATTGATTAGGCACGACAGTGCGATTAATTACCTGATAGAACCTTAGGTGAGCAAATTGATTATTCGTAAAGAGATTTTGTTTAATTGATTTGTGAACATATCAAACATGATATTAAAGCTGATTTAGGCTTTAGGATTCGCAAAGAGATTTGGAATTCCTAGGATTTAGATTTAGATAATTCTCGCAACGACAGTTGGTTAATTATACTTGGGTGATTTGAGTTCAAGAACAGTGCGTAATCTGAATCCTGTTAGTTAGTTTATCTGCATTCATTGATTTTCTGAGAAATACCCTGGGCCTATATTTCTTCTATCGAATTACAACTCGTTTACTGCTTATTGTCTTTTGTTTCATCTTATTTGCTTAACTTGATTTGATACTATACAATCTATTGTATGATTTATGTGAGCCCTTGTGTTCGACCCCTACACTTACTACAACTACTGCTTTAGTACTGTTTAGGGTATTAATTTGAGCATATCATTATTTGGCATCACATTGTTGCCTAAATAAAAGGGAGGGACTTGAGCATTAGCCATCGACATGCCACCTGGATAAAGGGGAGCCATTAAAGCATTAGCTACGGCAGCATGAGCCCATAAGTTGCGACCTAGATAAGGCTGAGCTATCAGAGCATTAGCCACTTCAGCATTAGTGACTAAGCTGTTGCCTATATAAAGCAGAACAATTGGAGCATTTGCCACTAAGCTACCGACTGGATAAGGTGGAAATATAGGAACATTAGCCATTGAACCGCCGAATACACCAATGGGACTAGGACTGCCACAAAAAATAAACAATCTCATTTAGTGTTTGAATATGAAATTCTTTGGTGAAGAAACCCTAAAATATATTTGTATTTAACTTCTAAGGGCAAGCACAATATACATAAAACAAATTAAAACTCAGTAAATTGAATTCAAAACATAGATGAGTGAATTTTATACCAACACAAACATATTATTAAGACTTTAATCTCATAGAACATTTAACCGTGTAGCAAAACTCTTGTGTGAGTACTATTAACTCTTTCCCTTTCTTTTTGATTGAAAATAGTAAACTAAAAAACCAGAAATGTTTTACCTGTGATCGACAAAAACTGGATAAGTAAGGTAATGTCTTGCTCTGATCACCCTTGGCTCTAAAACACTTAGAAAAATTCTTGGATTAGTCGGTAAAAGACTAAGCGGGATCAACATATGAGATGGGTTTGAGCGATGAGAGACATCCCCTGAGCCAGTGGTCCATTGGCTACTAGTATTGGAACTCTCAGTGACTCCACCAGCAGCAGTGGACTGGGGAAATGTGATAGTATACTCTATGTAAAGACATTGTTGACCTCCAAGAGGTCTTGGTTCTTGGTTAAATATGTTCAGACCCAATATATTAGGATGTCTACAAAATTTTGAGAGAGAGAATGTTAAAGATGAACATGTAGTGATAATGTAACCATATTTAATGTAAATGTTACACGAAATGATAAACGTACCAGAAGCTTCAAACGGGTACAACTCCATCCCGAAAGCCTGCAAGATAAACAAAACAAAAGGTGTTTACCAACACAGTACATGCATGATTTAAGTATTAATCTAGACATGATCCAATAGACAAATCATATGCATTTTAAATAATGTAATCATAACAGTATGTTAGGGATTTAGATGACATCAATTTCATTAATTAGCGTGATGGGCCAAATTAGTTTTGTTCCGAGGGTCACATATAATATACCCAAACCCGATCTACAAATGTTTTCAGTCTTGTGGGCCCGCCTGTTAGTTATATATATATATTGTCAACAAGTTTTATATATTATTTTAAGTTAATATAAATATTTTAAAAATTTATAGTACAAGAAAATAACTTTTTGTAGATATTCTAGGTTCATTCCTAAATTTTATTTCAATTACCATACATAATAAATTGTATTTTATGAAATATATATATTATATATATATATATAATTTTTGTTAATAGAAAATAGCTGCTCACGGGCCAGTTTGTCAACATCCAGGCAAAACCTACAATCCACTTTGGAATGATCCCTCAAACTCGCTATTAAATGTGTTTACAAGTTCAAACTCATTTACGTTCGATGACCAGATAGATGGAGTCCATCTCATGAGTTATAACCAGTTTTGACATCTCAAAAGAACTGTTTTTAAATAAAATACATAACTATTACCAAAAAGTATATATATATATATATATATATATATATATATATATATATATCAGATTTTAGGAGAACTTAATGTGTAAATATGTTACCAGGTCAGTGAATAATCCAGGTTGAGGTTCAGAAATCCGATCATCTGTATTGAAATCTGGGATTGGAAGGCATGTTGCATACAACCATCGACCTTGTTCTACATTTCTACAATTTGTACACTCCATCTTGTTCTTTGCATTAAAAGCTGAACCGATACAATCTGTATAAACATATCAACAAAAAACTATTAGATCTCTATGAAATAGCAACAACACAATAAAGAGAGAAAAATAATCAATACTATTAAACTTTTGATACCGACACAAAAAGAGAAATAAAAACACATATCAAATAGAAAAAAATTATTAATAAAAATATTTTGTGCTCGGATTTCTGAACCTCGAGATGAAACTGGTGATCACATCGAAGCCTAACAAGGGTTCGATCATCATCCGTATAAACAAGCGGTTCGAGGCAAATCGAACAATCCAAAACAATCTCATCATGAACATGAACGACGTTGAGGTTATACATGACTTGTTTGCTTTCATTTAAATTACTTCCTAAACCCATAACCATAATATAGTCTTATTGAAACAAATAACAAATCCATAAAGCTGATGCAAAACAAAGAAAATTCAAACCAAATATCAGATTGTTTTCGATTAAAACACTTTTAATTGAATCTCAAATCTAGAATTCTCCAAACAAAGAAAAAAAAATCGCAGTTTAAACAAAAAAGAAAAGAAAAAGTTATCGCTGTAAGAAAATCAAAACTAATGTGTGAAATTTGACAACGGAGGTGTTAAATTTATATAGAGGGGACTATATTCGATTGACATTAGCTGCTACCCAAGACTTTACTTTTCTTTTGTTTTAAATTTTTTTTACCACCTGTCATTTTGTTTCATAGTTAACTTTACTCTTAATGTTGATTTTTAAGCAAGTTAGTTAATTTTAATTAAAAAAAACAAGTAAGTTATTAATTTTTCTCCTTTGATTATTGCATAAACAAGTAAGTTAGTTAATCTCAAATAGGTAATGACTATTTAAAATATTTCCCGCTTATATTTAACGATTATTGCACGCTTACTATATTTAAGAAATATGGAAATATATTAATAATTTACATACAATTCAGAAAGATGTAACGGATATCTATTAATAACGAATATTTAAAATATTTTGCACTAATTATATATAGAATAGATTATGTTCCAAATTTATTTTAAAATAGTATGTTCTATAGGTATATAAATTTATGTAATAAATATGAATAAGCATTATATAGTTACAATATTATGCGCCAGTTATATCTAAATACAAATGTGCGCCTATTATATCTATAAAATATGTAACTGATATCAATAGGTAACAAATATTTAAAATATAATGCATGAATTGTCTTTATTAAATATGATGTTCCAAATATGTTTTAAACGTTATGTGCAAATTGTATATTAAAATTCTTATGCATCAATTATATTGAAAAATATTTTGGATCATCTCTATTATGGTAAATTAGTTATAGATTTGAATATACCACAAGTTTCAAAAATTTAAATATTTCACAGGATCCATAGTCCAGAATTTTTTCAATTATGGACCTAAAAAACTGAAATTTAGTTTTCATTATAAGTTTAGGAAAGATCTTTAAAAAAATACATTATATATTTTGTTCTTCAGAACTACCATATAATGTTTTTCAAATACCACAAACTTACATAGAGAACAAACATGCTAAGACGCATTGATAATCGGTTAGGATATTTGCGCCCATTGTGTAGTCTCAAGAGTACTAATCGATACAAGAACTTAAGTTGATTTTTTTTTTAACTCTAGGGAGTATGTGGATTGATAAGTCTACAATACATGCGTCTCTATAATTGGATTTATCGGAGTGACCACAATGTCATTAGAAACAATTAAATTACACGAGTATGTCCCATGAGTGATGAAATTGGTTAAGTTAAATGTAGTACATCGTCATGCGGTCTATAATGTGAGTTTAGGCACACTGTGTATTTATTCTATGAAACTAGCCACGTTAACATATCATGAATGTGTGAAGCTTCCTACTTCATATGGGGTCAAAGAGCTTAAATGAAGTCATAAAACTACATGAGTGACCATAATTTGACATTACAATACCAATTACACAAAATCAGAAATTGACCACAATAAGCTCGTGAAAAAAGTAGCAATCCAAGAGTGCAAATTAAATGATTATTTTAGCAGAGACCAAAACGAAGGAAATGCAATATTGGTAAGTCTAAGTTTGAGTAAAGACTGAAAATTTGGATGACCCGTCCTCTTGGTCAGTTAGTTCTAGTCCATTTAACTTTTTAGAGTCTTGGTGTTAAGGTGCGTGCAACCTTTTTATTAATGAGAAAAAACAAGATAGCTAAATTCATAATAGAATTCCGAACAACAAGAACTGAATTACATCTTGATTCTATTGTGGGTACGCAAGCAACTCGAAATATTTTTGAGTGGAACTACTACTCTTTCCCAACCCTTTGTAATTTGAGTTAGTTCATGAGATCCGATAAACCCTTACACTTAGTAATTCAGTTCGAGACTATTATTTACTACTAACCTCGTATCAAATAAAAATAAACTCGCTATATAAAATTTAGAAAATGAATCATCTTACGAATAGGATATAACGATCATGAAATGATTGAGAATCGTTTCTGACTAAGTAATGATCCAGAAAAAATTAGTCGAGGTTGGAGAACGAATCAGAAGACTTAGTCGAATAAAATGGTATCTATTGGTCGAGAAAACTAGTATCTCTGCTAGCTCAGCTGATCTGTTTTTGACCTTGAGTAAGCCTTTTCTAGTTAATACTTGATCAAAACATGTTCTTAATCATTCTATTGATTTGATCCATGTCATTCAATGTTCCCTTTCGGATTTACTATCTAAATATCTACCCATTTTTTCTTTGGTTATTTATTCATCGGGCATACTTGAGAAATATCTAGTTTATCCAAAACAAATCAACCCGATTTCTCGACTGTGGGATATGATGATATATTATAAAAGGCAGTGTATTTCAAGACGAGCTTCTGCATGTGCAAATGGTTGCATACATATACCATCAGTATGATGATTATGACTAGTGACAATCGATTATATGTGTATATGTAACTATGATATAATGTAATATCGAGAATCATATATGTAATATTCTTTTCATCACCCTTATATATGTAATATTTCTTTGTGAAGATATAATGGGAATGAAACATTTTCTCTAGTCCTAGAATGAGATCTCTTTTATGTTATATATTTTTCCAAACGTAAAAGGCAGTTCGATGGTCCTAGGTCTAAACATTAATCATAGCTACCATTCACTAATTCCACATACGGATTTTGAAAATTATATATACTTAAGGTAACTAATTCAATAAAACAATAAAAATATCAAAGTTTGCAAAAATTAGTTGGAAACATTATAATTTGGTTTTCGAAATCTTATAATTAAAGTATAAACCTTTTAATTTAGTTTTGGAAACCTTATAATTAAAGTATAAACCTGATGGTTTATATCACATTTTTATGTTATTAAAGTATAAACCTTATAATTTGTTTTGGTAATTATTAAATTAGTTCATATTAATTTAAAAGTTTATAAGTTATGTACATATTTTGCATAAATTTATATGTTCTGCAAGTTATAAACATTTAAATAAATGACATTTAGGATTTAGGGTATAATTTACCACTATTTTGTGACTTGAAACATTAAAAGAGTCTAAAAAAGTGGCAAAATACGTCATTGATTTATTACAACAATTGAGATATATTTTTTTTAAACGGATTTTAGACATATATATATATATATATAATTTTGGAGTACTAATTGAATGATTTGTTTGGCGTAATGGTTACTCACCAACCAATAAACTACATTTCAATTCCATTCTCGGTTCGAACAACAGCAGGGAAATTTTTACTTTTCATTAATCTTATTTTTCCATTGTTTTGCAACTCGGAACACTAAGAAGTCGCAAAAGAGCGACAATTTTTTCCGCTCAGTTTTAACTCCATACGAAATTATAAATGTGTTTCAATTTGCATTAATCGTTGCGAAAGAGTGGCAAGAAACTGGTCCAAACAAAAACGTAGTAAAACGTCCTAAAATATGTGACTGAACTGTGACTATAATTTACTATTAGACATTTAATTTAAATCATAAATTTAACAATTTTTAAATGTTATATTATATAAATGGAAGGTAAATATTCTAATAAAACCATGAAAACACATAACAAGTGGGATACCTAACTTTTGCATATGAACCCAACATTCCAAACTTATTTACAACATTTTTATGTCCCTAAAGTATAAATGTATTTGAAATCCGATCTACAAATTGAGGGAAAATCAATGTTTTTTTTTCTAAACCCAGAAATCTGTATAAGATCTGATTTTTCCCAGTTTTTGGGTGACGTTTTGAGTGTCATTTTTCCAGCGAACCAAAAGGAATTAGAATACGATCTACAAACGGTTTTGAAGATCTTGCATCCAACTTCCGGATATTGGTCAAAGATATATGCCGAAAGTTACACAATTATCTTCACGGCCAAGAAATCATCTAAACCTGAAAAATCTGGAAACCCTAGTTAATCATTATTTTTGTAACGCAATTGTGAACCTTTAACCACTAATCTCCAAACTTGCATTTTCAACGAGAACACAAGGTGATAACTAGTTCTGGATTCATAAGGTGCATTAGTTGTAACTAGTATTTTGTGTATGTTTAATATAGCTATTTGATATGGTTGTTGGTTGTTGCATATTAAAATATGATTGATGCATGTTGACGTGAAGTCTTTTAGCTAGGCGTTTTAGTACACGACTGCTTGTCGCTAACGATCATGAGTATTGAGCCATGATGTGGTATTGTTTGCTGGGTTTTAATAAGAATGTGATACGGTTGTGGGTCCATGTTCTCACGAAGGATTCGTCAGTGAGTGAACCAAACTGGTGACGAGATGGGAATGAAAATGTAAGGAAAAATATAATGGAGAATGAGTACCTTTGACTGAGGTCCTTGGGAATGTGAAATAGACTTGCTAGAATGAATGATGTGAAGTAAATGATTGCATATAGAAATGATTGAATCATGACATGTAGTATTGTTAGTAAGACATGTAGGTTGTTGTATGTCTATTGCCTATATTGTGCATACTCGTGTTGCTGTTCCAAATTATATGTCTAAGAATCATGTGTCCTCCGAGAGAACACCCTCATTGAATATATTCCCAAAATATTCATCCCTCTTTTCTTTTTCAGGTGAGACCGAAGAGTAGGGTTTGTGGCCGGTCGTTGTGGTGTTATTTTCGGGGATCATGGGCGCTTCAAGTTCTTTTATTTACTTTTTAATAAAGATTTTAAAAGATATTAGGTGAGTACCCGTGCTACGTGCGGGTCTTGTTTTTATAATATCCATTTATATGTAATAATTTTATATATTTATATTTTATGAATTTAATATATCATATTGAAAGTACATACCTATTTTAATAAAAACTATATATTATATTTTTTAATATTTATATCAATTTAAATAATTGATGTTTGATTGTTCTATTTAAGCATTAATACCTTGTTTTGATAAATTAGTATTCAAAAATTAACAACCACTTCTAATGTAATTGAAATGATTGAAGGAAAGTAGAGACCTATACCAATGATTGAAGGAACACACGTTTTGTTTTAACATATCAATTTTCTGAAAATAATTAAATTTAGAAATACACAAGCAAGCTATAATTATAAATGTACATAAACCAAAAAAACTGAAAATGAACATCATCTTAGCTATTGCTCGTTCTTTATGCCGCATATTTTAGAAGAAGTTATGTTTCCTAGGCACTGCCTAAAAAATATTAATATTTAATTTTCTTATTGATATAATTGCTTCTGTTTAATTTGATATAAAATATTTACCCGTTGTTCAATTTCTATTTGTTGGTTGCATCTTCTTTCTTATGGTCTTTTTACTTACATTTTTTCTGTTTCATAGTTTTTTTTGTACATCTAAAAAAGTGTTAGAAAAGTTCATATAATAGATATTTTGTATCTATTATTTTTATAAGTTAACAATATAGTACCCTCTGGTTCAGACTGTATATTATTGAATATATCTTTATAAACAATGTCTGTGATGCCTTTGCTCTGTTGTCGTTGATTTATTCCATTATAGATTCTTAAACCTCCCATCGATGTAACTCTTTAAAAAGCGATATACAATTGTCCGTGACTAAATACTGGCTTAGGTAGATACAAACCAAGTTTTTCCAAACTTTTTCCTTGGTTTTTGTTAATTGTCATACAATAACAAACTCGTACTGGAAACTGTCGTCTTCTCATTTTATACGGACATTTGGTGTCGGCTGTTGTCATGATTATCCTTGGTATAAGGATTTTTTTTCCCTACATTTGTCTCGGTGAGTACCTCAGCTTCTAAAACCCTTTCTCGTAACCATGTTATCAACAACATTGTTCCATTGCATAAACCTTCTTTTTGGTTTATGTTCCGCATTAGAATTATTGGTGCTTTGGGCTTCAATTGCAGGCGATGATTTGGCAATCCATAGCATTTAAGACTGTTTAGATACTTTGTCGTATAGAATGTGTATGTATCTTCCACATTTGTATCATCACTTGATATACTGTCTGAGCTCAGATATTCTTTTATGTCGCCTTATAGGTTTGAGAGAAGAAATTCATTTATGTCATCAACGGTTTCATTTCTTGGGGTCAAAATTTCTCTTCCTCTCAGATATTCCTTGTTCTCAAAAGAAGATTCAAAATTTGTGTAGGTGCTTCCAAAAATATCTTCTAGAGGGTTTGTTGTTGTAGGTAATAGGAGATCTTTCTTCACTTCTATGTAATCAGTTTCACAATATTGTGAGTCAGATAATGGTATAGTTTTTGCAACTCCGTCTCCTACTTCTAAAATCCACTTTGAGAAAAAAATTTACTTGTTTAAGACGCATGTTCTTTTTAAGTACGTATACATTACGTTTTTTCCAAAGGTATGACCGATTAATTGATGTTGATATTTTATCTTGCCGATTGTCTTGTGGGATAACTGGATGTATTTGTCTAAAATCGCCACCTAATAACGCTATGATTCTTCCAAACTCCTTATCAGCAACTTCTGCGTTTTTCATGCTAATGATATCTCTCAGTATTCGATCTAAAGCCTCAAAAGTGTGTATGTGTGCCATTGGTGCTTCATCCCAAATGATAAGCTTAGTACACTAAATTATTTCGGCTAGCATTGTCCTTGGTTTTATGTCATACATTGACTGCACGTGTAAATATATTGGAATCTTGAACCGTGAGTGTGTTGTTCTACCACCTAGTAAGAGTGTCGCAACAATTCCCGAAGATGCTACATGAAGTACGATGTGTCCTCTCTATAGTAGCTTTAAGATTATAGTTTTGTAAACATATGTATTCCATGTTCCTCTTGGCCCATAGAGAAAGAAAAGCTTTCATTTGGAATTTTCGACTGAATCCATCAGAGCTTTGTAAAGTGCTTCTTAGTCTGAATTTAGAGTATCTAAGAGGCTTCTATGCTTCACACGTTCTTCATTGACATTGTACTTCCTCTCTTCTGCAAGCAAGGAGTTTGATAACTCGCTTATTATATTTTTATATGGTTTTGGCATATCTTTAAAATCATCAAGTGATTTGTTACTTTGAAGTAAAAGTTTCTGCAACTCAACCAATGTATAATGTTGAATTTCCTTTTCGGTTAAGTTCCACTGGTAGAAATTTAATTTATGGTGTTGTTTATATGTAATATCTTCTAATAAAACATGCCAAAATTTCCCTGGTACTCACTTGACAATATACCAATATTGTAATAAATAATTCTCTCAACTGCAATGTACTTGCCCATTGTGAGGCCTCATCTATAGCTTTGTGCTATTATTTATCTACATCTAGTAGACCCATGGCATTACAAGCTTCCTGATAAGTTGGGTATGTTATGACATCGTTTAGTATAAGCCTTAAATAGTATAGATCTCATTCCGAAGGATGGATGTTCACAATTCTACCAATATTTTTTCATCTTTCTCTTAGTGTCCAAATCTTGTTTGATGTATTCCATACAAACACGATTGGAAAATGGGCATATGTAAGATCTTGTACTTTCTTATAGTGTTTGTTTGCTTCCATCCATTATGTGAACATTGTACCTTTTCCTGCCACCCTTGCTGCAACATCTTCTAGAGAACCAGTTTCATCAAAGACTACATTTTGTTGTCCTTCCAAATGAATAATTAGCTTATGAAATACTGGTCCTTGTTTGTGTATTTCAAAACCAAAAATCCACCAAGCAACTTTGCATGCTGATAATCAACATTCTTGATAATTAACATTTGTAGGGTCTGTTTGTGCTAGATATTTTTTTCGTTATTTTATGGGAAAAACCATTCATATTCTATATTAATAATTTAGTGGTGGAATTTAGCATTAATACGTGTCTTTTCCATTATTATGGAATTTATAATCATGTTTGAAGAAGGTTAAGGGGTTATAACTGTTGCAAGCTCATTAAAACACATTATTTGTTTATATTTTCTATTGGTATTTTATTATTGTTTTAAACTGTCAATCTTTTTTGCAGTTATATATCACGTGATACTATTTGTGTATACTTCAATTTATATTTAACCATGACAAACTTTTTGATAAATTTTAGAGGTTGGATGTTTATATAAACTTTTTTTTGTTTGTCATATTGAGAGTTAAACTAAATTATTTTTCAATTGGATTGTTCTATTTCGGTTTAACTTTACATCTCGGTAATAGTGTATATGTGTCATTATTTTCATAGTTTGATATAAACAATATGTGTTTTTTTCAATTCTATATTGGTATCATATATTTTAGACTATATATATAATTTTAGGGTTTAATGTTAGTGGTCCAAGACATTTTAATATTAAATATATAAATCATTATTTGAGTTAAATTTACATTAAATATAGTTTCCTTTCACCCGGATAGTTCTGTATAAATTAGCTTAATTTATATTTTGTGGAGTTTTTTATTTTTTAAATACTATTTGGGTATTTCAACTCGAGAAAACATGAATAGATTTTTTCAAAATTAAATAACTTATTTACCAAAAATACATACATATAAGAGATATTGTTTTCATAGGTGCGAGAACATTTGTCATCTCGTGGGCATAACATATTTCATATATTTGGACTCTCCTACATTGTGATTTGTTATCGAGAAACCAATAAAAATGAAGGATATATGTTTCTTGATTGAAATTCGTCCAACATAAAGAAAATAATTATTATAAAACACAAATCGAACACCATAAACAACACTACAAAATGAAAACTGAAAAATAATAAACTTCTAAGCGAAAGTCTTCGTCGCTAGGTAGTGAACCGAAGGAAGCATGTGAATGCACAAAGAAGTGAAGCTTCTCCATCTTTCTAATAAGACCTCCCAAATTCATAACATGTATGCATTGTGACAAAAAGTTGTCGTAGTTGATAAGGTGTAACCCATGGAATAGCTTCAGCCATTGCAGCATGCCATTCATCAATTGTATTTAGTAAGTCTCTAGCATAGCATGCTGTTTTGAAATCTCGAGATATTTTATCCCCTACAGTTAGGATCGAGTTTACAGTGTTGTCGCTTCTTTCTATCGTATTTCCTCTTTTTGATTCAATCCACACTTGACGCTTGTTGTCCTATATAAATATTGTTGGAAATTCCAAATAAGTTAGTTTGCTTGCCTCTTCAGACTCTTTGTTTTTTTTCCACCCATGATGTAAACATTTTTCCCTCGCCAATCCATTCAATTGATGGGTTATCAACATGACCTCAAACATGAAGTTAAAAATTTAGAGAAATGTAGCACTCATTTCTCAGGTTGAGACTACCTGAAGAAACACACGAGCAAGTTCGAACGGAATCTCAACCTGTTTGGGAGAAATATTCTCCCAATCAAGTATCTTCTCGACATCTTTGCTTTTAACTTGAAACTCGTCACAGTTACGAATAGTCGATTCAAGAAGTATCCTAATGGAATAAGGCAATTTATCTGCAACTAGAACAACATATAAATAAATAAAAACGACAACAACATTATTCATGACTGTCGATCAACTACACTTAGCCTACGTTTCAATTTAATTCCATGGCTCAAGGTAGCATCATGTAATGCTGAGCCGAGGACAACAGCCTCATCAGCATCCAGATGTTTTTCTAAATCGTGTTTTCAAATAAATTCGTGGAATGTGCTCTGTAATTAAAATAAATTGAAAATCAGTCTTTACTTCATTTGAGAAATAAAGCAAAAAATCCCACAATTTTTGATGAGTAAAATCAAATTGACCGACTTCGAGAGCTTTAAAATCTACATGTAGTTTTGGGACTCTGGTATGTCCTCCTATTAGCTCCACTGCATGTATATCATCAATTTTCAAACATGAATGGTTGAGCACATCTTTAAATGGTGTAAGAGATCTCACCCACATATCCTTACACAATTCCTCAAACTTCTCACTAGAGATTGTGCTCCTGAAAGAAAATGTAAGTTAGAATTCCACGCGCATAAGAATTCATAAAAAATAGACCAATCATGATGAAAATTGGAGCATGTGAAATTATTCTACACTTTTGAAGTGAAGGTTCAATGAGCTGGAAAAATACATAAACATTGATAGATTTTAGTTATACATGAAGTCACGATAATCATAAAGAGATTCAACATATATTGGAGCCGAAGTGTTTGCACTCAAAATTTCCTTTGTGCGTTTGACTTGTTTTTTTTAATTTGGCAATTGCTTTAGGGAACTCCCTCACATCATTTCCATTCATGAGCTGATCGACCATACTAACATCATAACCATCGGGAACCGTACATCTGTTGATGTCCCAACACACCCATGTTTTTTGCTCCTGGGTCGCACACGGAATTAAATATCTAGAGTTAAATATTGCAAGCATCATACCTCCTCACATGCAGAATTTACCGCATTTAAACTATTTTTTAATTCTGTTATCTGCACAGTAATCATCATTAACAATAGTTTCAAGAATCTACAGTTACGTAGACACTAATGAAACCATAACGTTTTCAGATTGACAGAAAATAACAGTAATACCACCGGACATGAGTGCCGAATTGAATCTTGAAACAAAATACTCTCAGCTACTATTCTACTCGTGGCACCTTCATTAGCTCTAGGAAGTATTGTGGTTAAAAAATGAATGAGAGAAAAAACATATTAACTAAACAAATTGTTTAAGATAGTAAGAACCAATAACAATGTGACCCGATATCCGAACCCGAATCCGACCCGAAGAAGCGGATTCGGATCGGATATGGATCCTCTAAAATACCCAAATGGGGCTCGATGCTTAGTATTTCATATATCGGGTCGAGATCGGATATAACCTGAAATCCTAAGTAAACTCGAACAAATTTGAAGTAAAATCGAAGTTTTTTTTAATATAATTCAATTAAATGGATCGAGAAAACGTGTTTGTGCCGGTTGCGATTCTTGAATTATGTTGAACTATTTCGGGTTATGATCATAGTGTGGGTAAAAATACCTGAACTTACCCGAAAAATACTCGAACCCATAGTTATTTCTGTTACAAAATACCCTATATAGCTAGATCCAAAATGTTATTCGAGTAAGGACGGATTCTAATCAGTTTACTAAACCCAAAACAAACCCGATAAGTATGAACCGAACCCGACCTGATGGTTTAAAATACTCGAACAGGGCCTCAGGGCCTCTGAGCCTAAACCCAAAAACCCGAAAAACCCGAACGCCCATGCCTAAGTGTAAGATTGGTAATCTCAAGATTTAAAGAGACCTACTCACACTTCCCAAGGTCTCTTTATCACGTAGTTCTACAGTAAATCAAGAACAATGACTCGTGTCAGTAACAAGTGAATAATGATAACAAAGAAGAATGACATATTTCACCTAAAAAGCGTCTAAAATAAAGAAACAAGTAAATAATGCTACTCAGTAGAAAGAGGTAACCTTAAAAAGTTCCATCTCTTCTTTGGTTGGGCAAAACTTTATAAGATTCTCTATTTGATCAATATTTAGTACAGACTCATCCAGTGCTAGAACTGCATCCTGATGATGCAAAGAAGAATGTGAACAATCATCATTAACCTATAAAAGATTAACCAATAATGGCTTCATCTAGTTTGTTTGTATTGAATTCATGACTTCGGAATTTTGAAGAGGCAAGGAATTCCAAAATCAGAATCAAAGTCGGGAAAATCTAATTGGAGAAATCAAAATAGCAATATGGGTAAATGAAGACTCAAAACCCATGATACTGGGTAAATCAGAATCATAATCGCAATCTGGGTAAATCGAAATCACAATACATAAATATTATTTAACCTATAAACTCGGCATAATCACGAATAAGTGAATCTGCAAACAAAATTATTATATTGCACTGAAAATTGAAATGAGTTCTATGAGAAGAAACAAAAAAAATCTAACCTTTTTCTCCATTGATTGCATAAGGGTTTGATCAATAGACCCATCGTCGTTGATTTGAGAGGATCTAGTACTGCAATTACGGCTGCGAATGTCCACAACACTTTCGATCTCCGTGTCGGTCTGGCTAGCGAGGTGATATAGGTTACCTACGACCAGTCTGTCTCGATGATCATCTCCCCCTTCTGTAACACATCCGGCTCGTTTCTCAAAGGAATATAGAGGGAAAATCAGGGGTGTTACAAATGTTGGTACCAGAGCATGGTTTATGATCATGCTCACAAGAACAAATTTTCAAATGTTTTTCGAGTAAAAAAAGAGTCGCATAAAACACCACTAGGAATCTGGAAGTCCGATACCATTAGGATATTGGGGATTTGGGAAAATCTTTGGACTTACCTTATTTGATGAGTAGTGCAGAATATCGAGGAGATCAGGAAGGGTATGAGTGAGATCTGTAGTGGACGCCTGGTTCAGAAGGAACACATGTAACCTGTTACACAACAACGTTCTATGGATCGGGAGGATCCAATTCATGGGATGACTCATCGAGTGACACAAGTTCAGACTCATTGACGGAGATCTATATTTTTGATCCAGACACATCGCTCGATCCGGAGATAGAAGTAGATGGGGCTTGCATCGAGGCAGTCATATCGGATATGAACTTGTTGGACGGGCTAGACTTGGATATGGATATGGAGTCCATACCACAAGCATCAAAAGAAGAGGAAGAAATGGAGATGGCCCAACCATTTATGGGATATGCCCCGGTATCAACGGCATATTCAGACGTGGAGATATGGAAGCCGCAAGCGCCAATAAGGGAGAAAGTGTCTTCCGAAGACACAATGAAGACAAGCGGTTTGAGCATGTCAATAACAATGGGATCAAGTATGTCCCTAAGAAGCAGATCAGAAGAGTTGACGCTGATTCGCATGTCGTTCGTCTACTCAATGGAATGCAACCATCAGTATGCACCACAAGAACCGTGGACAATTCAGGAGGATGTTCCGGAGCCGAGAGTTAGACGCGTGGAGCCAGGAAGGTTAGGATCATGCGCAAGTGTTTTAGTGAACGAAAATTTGGGAAAATGAGTTCGGGTCACTTTTAAAGTAAAAGCTTGAAAATGTGTGTATAGTACGCAAATAAAAGTAATGTTGTGTGAATCATTGATGATTATATTATAAGTATAATATGAACCAAGGATGATTGAAGCAATTACTTAAAATCTTGAGCATGGTCATCACCATTTTAAGTATGCCGGAAAAAAATTGTCGAGAAGGCATAGATAAAATGGAGAGTCCATAGCTTTGCGATTAGGGAATTTCGAAACCATAGAATGAAATAAAAAGTCTCTTAGGGAAGCCACTTAGGAACCATGTTAGGGAAACTATATATAGCCGGGAAGAGAAATGTGGCAAGATCAAGAAGTCCCATTCGGCCACTTCCGGAGCAGCTCCATCCGCGACCAAGAGGCAGTTCACCGTGGGCAGAAGCTCTCAACCCGAGGCCAAGGAGTGGTTCGCCGCGGGCAGAAGCCTTGGACCGGCGGCCAGCTCTGTTTCGTCCTGAAAAGCCAGTTTGCAAATCCGTTTCAAGCCCACTTCGATTTCTCTTCAAGGAAAATCCAAAGGATGACTAAACAAGAGTTGAAGACCTATCAATATGTACTTTAGCTGCCCCAATTTCGCGTGCCGCATTGTGCCCCTCTTGGGTGCCCCTTTGGAAGCCACCATCACGATTTTCTAGGGTTTTTATGTTCTTTTGTTCTTCGTTCTTCGTTCTTCGTTCTTTGTTTAGGGAGATAGAAACTTCTCTTTAACCCTCTTTTCTATTTATGTCTTTACATTTACTCTACATTTACTTTCTTTTGGAGTTTGTAGAGAAAGTGTTCTCCCGACTTTGGTCTTAAAATCGAGAAGCTTTCTCTTGATATATCATGGTTTTTACCCGTTTTAGGCCATGATATAAGTCATTTTTATAGAGTCTATCTAGTATTTTGGAGTCTTTTATAGTCTTTTAAGGTTTTAGGTACATTTAGAACATTATTGGAAATATTGAAACATTTTGGAGCTTTTGGAGCCAAGCAGAGATCATATAGATGAGACAGCGATTTATCGCCTGAGTATCGATCGATACACTTATGGTATCGATCGATACCCGTGGAAAAAACAGAAGGATCGCGACATTATTGAAGGTTTGAGAAACTGCAAATTGCCCCAAAAGACTTTATTATTTAGAAGAAGCCCCCATAACGTGTTTTAGGTTATTTATTAGGGTTTTCAGCCACTTTGGCTATTACGCTTCATACATAGATTATTCTATTTTGGTTTTTGTGAGAGAGCTTTCAGAGGGAGACAAGTCTGAAACTCTGTTCGTCCGAGAGAAGATTCCGAACACCTGTTTTACTCTCTTCTTTATTATTTATTCCAATATTTATTCAGTCATGTTTATTGTTTCAATCTCCATGTATGAGTAGATATTTTGTTAGGTTTATGGTTCTCATAAGGGATTTCTTTGAATGCTAGGTTGATTAGTTGTTTAGGGTTCATAATCTGAATTAGTTCTTTGCCTTAGGTTGTTCTCAAAGCTAATTCTAGATTGATCACCTAGAACTTAGATCTTAGGTTAATCGATTAGGCACGACAGTGCAATTGAGAAACCTGATAGAACTTAGGGTGAGCAAAATAACTATTCGCAAAGAGATTTGGTTTAGTTGTTTTGTGAACAAATCAAACTTGAATTAAAAGTTGGTTTAGACTTTAGGATTCGCAAAGAGATTTGGAATTCTAGGATTTAGACTTAGATAATTCTCGCAACGAGAGTTGTTAATTATATTTTAGTTATTTGAGTTCAAGAGCCGTGCGTAACCTGAACCTTGATTAGTTAGTTTATCTGCATTTATTAATTTTCTGAGAAATACCCTGAACCTATCTTTCTTCCATTGAACTTACAACTCGTTTAATTTGCGTATTTTCTTTCAATACCATTTATTACTTAGCTTAATTCAACTTTTAGAATCTATTGTGTGTTTCCTTGAGTCTATGTGGATTCGATCCCTAAGTATTACAATCGACAAAGCTTTAGTAATTTTAGGGTATTAATTTGAGTTTATCATCTCTCCAATCTTTTGTTCTTTATGTTATCATGTCTTTGCTTTTTTTAATTATGTTTAAGTAATTCGTCGTTGAGTTTAAGGGCTCCATCGAAGGTAATCAACTATGTTCGATAAGGATATTCGCAAGATAAACTTAGCCATATTCTATAACTATTTCCTATAGATCGTTGTTAATGCATGAATCTAGCGTCATGTACTATAGGCTGATTCCTAGGTGTTATAAGAATCATAAAAAGTGATGAATCTAACCACCCGAACCGTTAATCTATATGAAGCGTGTCACGCTATAAGTTACCAAAGTATACTTATAGAGTATCGTGAATGTATGCGAACCTATTTGTTCATCATAACTGTATGCGCGGCCAGAGACGAAAGCTACTGGTCGAGTATATAAGTTATTGAAGCGTAGGATGTACGAGAGTAGGCTACCCCATTTATTATGTTCCAGTTCGTGGAGTTTACTAGAATCTATTTCACTAAGAGCTTTGTTACCGTGTTTTGAATCGATCATATCCCGAAGATATCCCTGTCAACTGAACATTAGTCTTTATTATTTTAGTAGCGTCTTATTTTCTTTCTTTGCATTCATCTAGAAATCTTGACAACCTATCCAAAAACATTATTTTCGTCTTAGATTTCCTTACTAATTTTGGTTCTAAGGTTTTGTAGGTAAGCGAGGATTCCCTGTGCATCGATACCTTAAGTACTACATCGCATTGCTGTGGACTTGCAGTTATCTAGGGTTATAAATATTATTACCTGAAGCTACGCTAAACCCTAGCAGCATCACAGCTTCACGGTTGCTCCGAAATCGTGGAGATCCATCACCCAAACTCTTGTTTTTTTCTCTTTCACCACAAAAGTCCACCATTCAAAGCCCATTGAGGATCAATCCCTTCTTTCGGACCCAATATGAATCTTCCTTCACTCCGTTTTGTGATCACTGTTTCCGTTTTCTGATTCACTACTCTGTGGTCTTTCTTTATACATTTTAGGACTTGGGCGTCGGAGAGCCATCGGAAAACACCCTTCAATCGTGTTTTCCGGGCCTTCACGTCTTTACCAGTTTTGTAGGAGACTTTCTGATAACACCGGTTTTTGACCATTTTTATGGATCACTATCATATTCTTTGCAGGTGTTTTAACTCCGTTTTCAAAGCTTTACAAGTGATTTTCATATTTTAGATATTTGTAAGACGTTTCAGGTAACTCGGAATAAAAAAGTGCATTTCGGAGCAAAAGTATGTTTTTGGATAAATTTGAACCGTCAAGAAATCTTGCAGCTAATGGAGACATTTTCACCGTCTGATCATCCCCAAATTTGGACACAACAAAGTAGAGATAACCAGCTTTTCAAATGCAATTGGATTGGAGGCAATCCAATGGTTGGATCCTTATATATACCTGAAGCACTAAAGGTAGATGAAGCTGCCCCGAAGAAGAAGCTCACCGCGCCTGGAGGCGTTGGAGCCGCGGCCAAGTACCATCTTGCAACTCCTGGAGAGCTTCCACCCGCGGCCAAGAGGCTTTTCGCCACTCCCAGAAAGTCCGCACCCGCGGCCAAGACCCAGCGCGACCAATTCGACTCGTTTCTTCACCGAGGCAAAAACTGTCATTTCACACCAAACGCTAAACCAAGATTAGCTATTATTACGCTTGAAGGCAGAAGCGAAGTTCTTGTGACTTGTGCACTTGTTTTCTTTGGTTTGGAGCAAAGGATTCTCAATTCGTGTTCTTCGATAGAGAAGCTTTCTTCCTCCCTTTTTACTTACTGTTTTTATTTAAATTATTGAATATAATTACCTCAGCTATGGCTGAGTAATCTCCTTGTTGGGTGAAAGGAGTTTGAAGGGGAATTTATGGTTCGATTCTAATTACGTTTTTAGTCTAGGATATCGATTAGGGTTCTTCGTTATATCATTGTTGTTAATGCGTTGCTTGACTAACCGTCTTAGAACTGATATTAGGTATTTTAGAGCCACGAGAGTGTTGTATCTAATCGCATGACCTAGGGTAGACGAACAAATCCGTCGTAAGATTTCGAAAGTATCATTCACTTTTTGCGCGGGCAGAGATGAAAGCTACCGTCCAAGTATTGAAGTGAGTGGGTGTGTAGGATTACATGAGTAGACTACACGCAGCGTACGTGTTCCAAGTTCAAGAACCCAAAGTTGACAAAAGTCGTTTTAGAAATCCTAGAAATTTCCTTGTAAGAATCGGCTATAAACCCTAAAAAAATTCCGATTGCCCAACGCTTCGTTTAATTTTGAATTGCCCTTCTTAGTTTAGTTTAGATTCCATAGATACGACCGTAACAAAACCCAAAATATATTTTACGTCTAGACATAAGCTATAACTCGTTAGAAATCGACAACGTCTATCCCTGTGGATTCGATCCCTAAATACTACGGTAGGGTTAATTACCGGTGTGTTAAGTTTTTGGCGCCGTTGCCTGGGATAGTTTAGCTTGTTTGATTTTGTATTCTAATTTCTGCTATAGACACTTTTGATTTTCAAGTTCTTTGTTGTTCATTTGACTTTCTCCTTTATCTTTGTCTTTTGTTCTAAGGTGCATGCACACTAGGAGAACTCCTAGAGGAACCGTGCCGCTACTAGACAATATCGACAAACACGAGAAAGAACTCCGAAGACTCAAAAGAAACTTAAGGATGGCCAAAAACGACCACCCGAAAGATCAACTCAACTGCGATCAACAAGATCACGAGGATGACCGTGATTTTTCGGATGACGAAAAAGATCAAGGGGCTGTCCATGGTGCTAATGACCAGCCACATCTCGATCCCGAAGAACACCACAACCAAAACAGAAATGCTGAAAATCGGAGGCGACAACTTCCCGTCAATTGTGATGCACCGAGGAACAATGCTCAAACGAATGCACCGATTCCTCCTAACGGGGTAAATGCCAACCGTCCCGTACTGCCCACTAATCCTCCGAGGAGACAAGCGCGTAACCGCATCATTGCTGATTTTGATGCACCACACTTCCAAAAACAAGATGCCATACAACTTCATATACCGAACATAAACAATTTTGAGATAAAACCTCAAATCATTGCTTTGGTAAAGCAAAATCAGTTTCATGGAGTTGCAACCGAGCATCCGATTGAGCACATTGAGTTGTTCAAAGAGATATGCGGAATGACAAGAACGAACCAAGTTCCCGCCGATTATTTGAAGTGTAAGCTTTTTCCTTTTTCTTTGGCCGATAAAGCTCACCGGTTGTTGAAATCTTTGCCCGCAGGATCTATTACTAATTGGGAAGAGTGAAAAACTGCCTTCTTAAACCACTTCTACACGAATTCGAGATCCAACGTGCTAAGAAACAAAATCCAAAGTTTTCATCAACAATCGGTGGAGTCGTTTTATAAAGCGTGAGAGCGTTTCAAAGAGTACGAGAGAGATTGCCCTCATCACGGTTCCTCCGGTCCGAATGTGCTCAACACTTTCTACTGAGGATTACTACCAAAATATTAACTTTCTCTCGACACGGTCAGCAATGGAGACTTTTCCATGAAGACCATCAACCAAGGAAGAGCTCTCATCGAAAATCTTGCTACGTCGGATAGCAACAATTCTCCCGACTACGATAGATCGAACGTGTCCGAATCAAAAGAGATTTCCGAGCTAAAAGTCATGATGAACCGACATTTCTACAACCAAAATTACCAAGTGCATGCTTGTGAAGCTACTGTTGGAGGCGAAGACTATGCTTACTACTAACCCGACAACAACGGTTCGTATTTTCAAGAAGAAGAAGTTAATTATGTGGGAGCACAAAACTCCTACCAAAGCCATTTCAACAATGGATTCAACAAAAACTTCCGCAACGCCAACTTCAACAATCTCTCGTATCGAAACTCGAACGTGGAAAACCCTCAAGATCAGCCTTATCCACAACAATTGAAACCATACCAAAACCGGTTCCAAAACGGGAACTATGGAGGAAATGGGAACTTCCATCCGAGACCGCCCTTCAACGCTCAAGCCGCTCCTTACAATAACTAAAACACGCAGCAACAACGTATCTCTAACTCTCAACTTGCTGCCCAAATAGCAAAGCTTGAGCAATCAATTCAACTCCTCGCTCAAAGCAACGAGAAGACGACGAAAGATTTTAACGTCAAGGTTGAATGTATGTACAACGACTTGAATGGGAAATTTGAATCTCTTTCAACCCATGTCAAAAAGTTGGACATGCAAGTCTCTCTAACCGCGGACTTCGCTAAGAGACCAAGCAGAATTTTACCCGGAAGAGTGGAAGATAACCCGAAGAGATTTTGCAACGTGATTTCCACCATACTGATACAAGATATTTTGTTATCTATAGAGTCAATTCTCTAAATGCAATTGTAGCATAAGAGGTTATCGAACCTTATCGGGATTATTTCAATCACTAAGAATGCAAGGCACTTAAAACAAGTTAAGCTAAACAAGTGTGTTGAGATTGAGTAACCAATTTAAGGTAAATAAGCAATGCAATAACTAAACAAGATGTAAATCAATAAGCAAAAGTGAGTCTAGAGATAGGGTTATCGATATAAGAAGTCCCAAGTTCAATTCATGATGTTCATTTACTCAAACAAGCTAATCCCTAGGCATAAGATCCTAAACTTGACTAATTCTCTTTCAAGCAATTAATCACTATGCTAATCACCTAATCCATTAACAAACTAATCACAAGCATTAAGTTTAAATCAACAAGATCAACCAAAGATACACCCTAGACAACTATTATCATAGGCTAGAAATGTAAATCTCTTGTTTAATTCATCAAGGTATTTCATCAAACACTTGGTGTGCATGAAATGCCTTATGATCTAAACCTACTTTTTCAAGCTAGATTTAGCCATAAGAACATTAAACAAGAAAGGGATAAAATACGAGGATATCCGAAAGCTAAGTGCGAACTTCTCCATTTTATCCGAAAGCCTCCAAAGTACCTAATAAGAACTCCAAAGCATGCAAAACCCTCTAGGACATATCATGAGACATCTAAACTCTAATTTGGACAAAACAATTAAGAAAAGCCATGAAACTATATGCATATGAGATGAAACTATGCTAAATGAATGCATGAAAAGGGATAAAATACGAGGATATCAACTCCCCCAAACTTACTTCTTTGCTTGTCCTCAAGCAAAAGCATCACTAAAAGAGTTCAAGTCCATGTGTAAGCTCTAAGGTACGATCAAACATGTCTACTCAAAAGGGGTTAGCCATGTCCATCCTTACATGAATCAAGCTTAAGCCTCAACCTACACAAGCCTTCCTATCATCCAATCCTTCGACATTCAATTAGTGGTTTCTAGTGGATCATGTTCATGCAATGCAAATAAACTCATTTGGCTAAGGATACGGTTTTGAGACAAAGATGATCTCAATGCATAAGGCGATTTCCGAACAAGGGATCTCTAATTGAAGGAATGGACCTTGGCAAAATGCTAAGGGTGAAAAGCAATTGATGCATACAAGGCTAGACTTCCATCTACCCAATGTCCCAATACAAATTCGACCCTAATTCTAAACCCACAAGGAACCAATTCTAGCTACCCTTCTCAAGGCGTTTTTGCCTTCTTACTCCACATCTCTTCATCATCTCTCTTTTCCATAAGCATTTAGGGGGTTTCTTCTTCAACCAATGGTTTGGCTTTCTTTACTTTCCTTGGCTTAGCTCCTCTTTTAGAATCTTTAATTTCTCTCATTTTTCTTCATGACTTGCCTTAGCCATTTTGGCTTATTTTCTTTCTTTTCACAACTAGAGATTATCTTTTCAACACTTAAGAGCTAAACCACATATATTCTTGCCAACCATTACAAACTTATTGCTTCCCCTAGTCATTCTCCCAAATCTCTTTCTTTCTTTCCGCTTTTCCAATCCCAAAAATCTTTCTTTTTCTTCTTTTTCATCTATTCTCCTCCTCCCAAATACCATCCTATCTAACTTAGCTTAATCTAGCTCATGATGCGCGAGCTAGTTCTACATGAAAGCCTTTCCTTGTCGCTCTAGATCCAACACTTTTTGCTAAGTCCATTCAAAAATAAGGCCTCACAACGCTCACTAAACATGTAGGCTTGAAAGAAGGTTGAGTTTTGGGTGGGGTAAACCATTCCAAAGGTGTTAATTGGCTACTTGGGCTAACAAGAGTGGTAAAAAGAGATCTGATGACCCAAGTATTTATGCGGAACCCATGAGTCCGTTATGCAATGCATGAACACGATATTTGAAGTGTCAAAATTAAGGTTCTCACTTAGATAGGATTGGATTCAAATCGAAACTTGCTTTGGCTAAAACCTAAGTAATGAGACATGAGATCAAAACATGGTTCGACCTTGATTTCGCACACAAGATCTAGAGCATAGGACTTAAACTCTTAAAATGACACTTACGAAGAGAAGTCATTCTAGTTCCCTATAAACATGCAATGCAATATCTACATGTTATGCATCTAGACTCAATCCTACATGAAGTGCAAAAAAATCCAAAATTTATTGAAATTGCCTGATATGCATGAGACTCAATATGCTAAACTAAAAATAAGACAAACCAAATTATATTAGATACTGGTCTCTCCCCCAAACTTAAATCACAACGTCTCGGTGTGAAATAAATCAAAGGAAGAGACAAAATTAATAAAACAAAATGCTAGACTCAAGTGAAGGAACAACTATTTACAAGGTTTTGGAGTGATACCTCAAAAGCTTTCAGAGGGGGGAAGAAGACCACATTGAGTACGAAGGATTGCTAGAGCATGGAAACGGCGTCTTCATCATCTTTATCTTAGTCGCTTTTACCTCGTAAGAAGATGGAACGTACTCGTCGTCATGAATCATCAACTCTCATCCATGTAGTTGAGGGTGTTGGTTCAACGATGTAGAGCATTATCCAATCTCCTCTTTCTCCACCGTGCTCTTCTCTCCTTGGCCTCGGGAGGAGCTAGCCTCTCCTTTCTTTCCCGTGAGCTCTCTAACCGTGCCCTTCAAGTCCTTGACCGCCTCTACGAACTTCTGAATTGTCCTATCTTGCCACTTGCACCAACGTTGAAGTAACCTCGTTTGGTGGTTGGCATGTCTAGTGGCAATGTCACTACAAGAAAACATCATTTTTACGACTACAACTGGGGACTAAACGATTAGTCGCTAAACGTTGCGACTAATTAGCCACTATTGGCCGACTATTTAGCGACTAATACGATTTGGTCGTAATTTAGTCGTTATTTTACGACCTATCAATATTGTCGATATAGTAGTCGCTATATGACGACTAATATGCGACTACATTACAGTCGGGAAATAATAGTCGCCTAATAGTCGCTACTTTAGCGACTAATATGCGACTATTTCGGCGGGTCGCTGATTTACGACAAGGTTACGACTAATTTGCCGACAGGTAACAGGAGTCGCATAATAGTCGTCATTTAGCGATCAATATACAACTATTTCGGAGGGTCGCATAGCAGTCGGTAATTAGTCGTAAAGACCGGTAGAAAACACGTGTTATTCGTTTCGGGGTTGGTGTACCGATTTTATGCGACTACAAGATGTGTAGTAGCTATTTAGTCGGCAGAAATGTCTATATAAGCTCAATTCATCCCATTTCTCCTCCTCATTCGATCTTCAACACAAAAGTCAAAATATATCTTCCCCTCATTCTATTTTTTCGTTATATAATGGTGGGAAATTTTAATTATAATAATTTCCGGGAGTGGATGTATAAGAGGTTCGATGAAGAGACGGGAAATTTCTCGGAAGAGTTTAGAACGGGGGTGGATGGATTCATGACATTTTCAAATAGCCAACCTCTATCACAGAGTAATGGCGGTAAGTTTTTCTGCCCTTGTAGTGTTTGCAAGAACGAGAAATTTATCCCGGGGACAAGAATTTGGAATCATCTTTATAGCAGAGGATTTATGCCAGATTATTATGTTTGGTATAAGCATGGAGAAGAAATCAATATGGATTTAGGATCGAGTTATGTTGATACGCCATATATAAGTGGATGTGAAAATGTGGGGAATGTAGTAGAAGATAGATATGTGGATATGGTGAATGATGCATTTCGTCATAACGTGAGTTTTGATAACTATCATCAGGATGGTAGTTATCAGAATGTAGAAGAATCGGTACGTAACCATTCAAAGAAATTTTACGACTTGTTAGAAGGTGCAAAGAATCCATTATATGATGGTTGTCATGAAGGTCACTCGCAGTTATCCTTAGCTGCTCGAGTCATGCAAAATAAGGCACAATATAATATGAGTGAAAAGTTAGTCGATTCGGTTTGAGAAATCTTGACAGACTATTTACCAGAAGGAAACAAGTCAACTGGATCACATTACGAGACAGAAAAATTGATGCGCAATTTAGGCCTCCCATATCATACAATTGATGTTTGTATTAACAATTGTATGATCTTCTGGAAAGATGACGAGAAGGAAGATAAATGTTTGTTTTGTGGTGCACAAAGATGGAAGCCTAAGAACGACCGACGTAGAACCAAAGTACCATACAGTCGTATGTGGTATCTACCTATTGCTGACAGATTGAAGAGAATGTATCAAAGCAAGAAGACTGCATCGTCAATGAGATGGTATGCCGAGAACCAATCAAAGGAGGGAGAAATGTGTCATCCTTCTGATGCGGCAGAGTGGAGATATTTTCAAGATCAAAATCCCCGGTTTGCCGGAGAACCCCGTAACGTTTATCTTGGTTTATGTACCGATGGGTTCAATCCATTTGGCATGTCTCGTAATCATTCGATGTGGCACGTGATCTTGACTCCATATAATTTACCCCTAGTATGTGCATGAATACAGAGTATTTATTTCTTACAATTCTGAATTCTGGGCCAAATCATCCGCGGGCTAGTCTCGATATCTTCCTCCGACCTCTTATTGAGGAGTTAAAAGAGTTGTGGTCTAATGGCGTCGATGCATATGATGTGTCCTTGAATCAAAATTTCAATCTAAAAGCAGTGCTAATGTGGACGATAAGCGACTTTCCGGCGTATAGAATGTTATCCGGATGGACAACCCATGGTAAATTGTCTTGTCCAATTTGTATGGAAGATACAAAGTCTTTTTATCTACCTAAGGGAAGGAAGACGTGTTGGTTTGATTGTCACCGACGATTTCTTCCTCATGGTCATCCAATGAGGAGGAATAAAAAAGACTTCCTTAAGGGAAAAGATGCTTCGAGAGAGTATCCACCTCAGTCTTTGACCGGTGAGCAAGTTTATTGCGAGTGACTGGCTGGTGTAAATCCATCAAAAACAAAGGACGTCGGTGGAAACGGGCACGAGAAGAAGAAGTCGGGCTATGGGAAGCAACATAAGTGGCACAAGGAAAGAATATTCTGGGAGCTACCGTATTGGAGGGACCTCAATCTCAGACATTGTCTTGATGTGATGCATATAGAGAAGAATTTTGTTGACAACATCATGAATACTCTTATGAGTGTGAAGGGTAAATCGAAAGACAACATCATGTCAAGATTGGATATTGAACAATTTTGTTCTCGGCCACACTTACATATTGATAGTGAGGGTAAAGCTCATTTCCCAGCCTTCACATTGACAAAAGAAACCAGAAAAAGTTTACTAGAATGTGTGAAACATGCAGTTAAATTCCCAGATGGTTATTCCTCAGACTTAGCGACTTGTGTTGATATGAACAACCAAAAGTTGTCAGGCATGAAGAGTCATGACTGCCATGTTTTTATGGAGCGGTTACTTCCATTTATCTTTGCAGACCTCCTAGACCGGAATGTCCACCTTGTGTTATCAGGTACCAATTATTTACGACAATTTATTTAAATAATTTTTATTATAGTAATTTATTTAGTAACCGGTCCGAAATTTTCACGTATATTGTAGGGGTTGGAGCAATTTTCCGGGACTTATGTTCGAGAACTTTGCATAAAACGCGCGTTCAAATTCTAAAACATAACATAGTTTTGATCCTATGCAATTTGGAAAAGATATTTCCACCTTCATTTTTCGATGTGATGGAGCACCTGCCTATACATCTCCCCTATGAAACTGAATTAGGAGGCCCTGTGCAATATAGGTTAAATGGTTAGTTACTTTAACTTTTTCTTACTCCTCAACAACTTTAAATTATGTTTTTGCTTTCATGTTTCTGGTTTCATGTTTGATTGGTTTCATGTTTCTGGTTTACTTGCTATCCTTGCTTATTTTGTAACATTGCAGGAAGAGGAATTGGGAAGACCGGTTAGTCTTGGTGATGTTTTCATTAGGACACATACAAGGCCAAATGGTACGTATGTCGATAGGAAGGCGGAGAAAATCGTTCAAACATATGAGCAGAAGGTGCAAGAGAGGTTATCTCAGCTCGCGACAGAGCCTTAAGAAGTTTCGGACGGTGCTTCGCAACCTCGTGCGCTAACAACATATGACTATACAAGCATCTTTCTTCAGGTAAAGTAACATTTTTAACACTTCACATTTATATAGTCTTGATTTTTGTCATTAAGGTTTTTCTCTAACTTTTGACAGTCCACTGAGTTGGATTCACGAGGAACTCCTTATGGAGTTGGAAGCCTCAAGGAGACTCTTCTCAATGGCAAGCGCAAGCAACCGGGAGACTCTTCATCGTTTGTTGCACTGCAAGAGCAACTGAAGGAAGCTCAACAGAGAATAGAAGAGCAGGCAGTTTATAATGAACGGCGTGATGTTGAGATTGCTGTCCGTGAAGCAGAGCACTCCCGAGCTGCTGCTGAGCAAAAGGACAAGCTAGAACACTTATCCTTGGTGGAAAAGTACATGCGACAAACAGATCCGGCGTTTCTAGACTTCATGGCTTCTCAGTCAGCTCCAGCAACAACTACTTTGCTTCCATCAACCAATTTTCCTCGACCAGATCCAAGAACAACCCCATCTGGTTCTGGTTCTGCTTCTTAGGTTTTGTGCGTACTTTTCTGAACCTTACTACTTGTGAACTCATGAATTTGTTATTTTTGTTTAGGTTTTCGCATTTGTTATGGAGGTTGAGTACTGTAGTTAATATTTTTAATCAAATTTTACTTTGAATCAAATTTCTTAAATTTTGTAACACATATTACCAATTGAGAAACAAAACGCACACCAATGTGACACACCATATTCTTAATTTGATTTTAATTTCAGTCACTAAACAGTCGCCTATTAGTCGCCAAATAGTCGCAGAAGAACAGCTGATTTGTAGCAAAATATTTACATCTTCGAAACTTGATGTTCCAATTAGTCGTTCATTAAGTCATAGAATAGTCGCTAAATAGTAACTAACATTTACGACTACTTCGTGACTAAAACTTTCCGACTGCATCTATACACATTCCATAGTCGTTAACTAGTCGCAAAGTTAGTCTCCTATTAGTCGCCAATTAGTCGCATAAGAGTAGCTAATTAGTTGCACAATATTTACATCTTTGAAACTTGATGTTCCTATTAGTCGCCAATTAGTCGCATAAGAGTAGCTAATTAGTCGCACAATATTTACATCTTTGAAACTTGATGTTCCTATTAGTCGCCAAATAGTCGTAAAATTGTCGGTAAATAGTTACTAAAATGTATGACTATTTAGTGACTAAAACTATCCGACTGCATCTAGACCCTTTCTATAGTCGTAACCTAGTCGCAAACGTAGCCGCCGTTTAGTCGTAAAGATTTGCGACTACTTTACGACTATTAAACGTCTACATGGTTTAGTCGTAATGTAGTCAGCATTTGGCGACTAATTTTATGACTCCATACTTTAGCGACTAAATATTAACGACTACAGGGTTTAGTCGCATAGTAGTCGTAACACACCTTTTAGCGACTAATTGGCGACTACTTCTACAGCAGTAAAAACGCTGTTTTCTTGTAGTGTGTACGGCATCTTCCCATCATAAGGATCAAAGTAATACCTCTCACTCCCATACGTTGGTTGGGTGGGAACCGAGTGTGCATCTTCATCTTCTTCGTCCTCTTGGCCGTTGGAGTGATCATCTTCTTCCCTTGGCACTTTCCTCGCCCTTGGCTTTCCTCAGCGTATTATCTCTAGTGGTGGGTCGGTTGCCGGGTTGTAGAAGTGATCATTGGTTAGATAGAAGTGGATCTCTTTCCTCCCTCGGAGTGCGGTAAGAGGAGCGTTAGGCAAAAGGACTTTGATCGTGTTGGTTTTGGTGAGCTCTAGGTTGTAGGCGAAAGTCTTGCCTATCTTGCCTTCGAAGAACTTGGTTCTTGAGAGATAAACCTCATCTATAAACTCCATGTTCTTAGTCTCATCCACCAACGTAATCCCCTTAGCCTTGAGGATTGAAGTCACCAAACCGCCAATGAAGATCTTAGGCTCCTTCATTTTGGTGGTGAGAGCCCAATCTTTGTAGCCAAGTAAGTGGTTCACTAGAACGGCGGCTAGGCACGGGCGTGCACTCTCTCCAATGAAACGCCGCTCATCTAGAGGTGAGTCAAGAAACGGTTCCAAGTCTAAAGCAAGCATCTCCATATCTTCTTCCGAAACCGTTCCAACCTCCTTCTTGGCGAAGAATGTGTGAGCAAGGATCTTGTGGGCATAACGAAAGGCGTGGTGGCGGATTCAAGCGCCCTTGATGTTCTCGGGACTATATTCTCCCATGCCAATGACTTTCCACAAGTAGGTCAAGTCGTTCTTCCCATATAGAAACTTGAGGCCTCTCTTGGTTCCTTCTTCTTTGAACTCAAACACTTGACTTAGCTCATTGAACGTCATCTTGTTTGCTTCTTTCCCCACCTTAAACTCAATGAAACCGTGGCCGTCATCTTCATTGGCGTCTTTACCCCCTCGTTCATAGAAAATAGTTTCCAATGATGCAAGAAATTGGCACGCTTGATCTTTATGAGAAAGGTTAGCCACATCAAATATTCCACCAAAACCCATGTTGGTGAAAATCGATTTCACATCCTCAAGGATCCCCATCTTCTCAAGTACAATCTTATCCGAGAATTTTTTTCTCCTCGAATTTCACCACCTTGAGCTTCTTGACATAGTCACTATAGGTGGGGACTCTAGGTTTGGGTTTGTGGACTTTTTTCTTCTTTTTTCACGTGCCCCACGTCTTCCACATTGTCTCCCTCGTCATTGCCAAGTGCTTTATTTTTCCTCTTTTCGTTGCCTTTAGCGCTTTCCGCTAGTGCTAACTCTCTCATTGTAGTCGGTGGACCTTTCTCTTTGATTGGGTCACTTGTTCTCCCCATGGTACCTACATTGCCTCAAGGAATGTATAAGTTTCAAGAAACAAGATACAACCTTTGTCATTAGCAAGCAAAGGCGAACATGAGGCAAAGAACATAGTGCTCAATTTGCAAAAAGATATTCAATTTCTCATTTGCAAGATTGACTATACCCATTAGGTGCTACAAGAACCCAATCAAATCTCAAAGTTTGAAACTTTTAGGCTCAAACACCAAAAATCAAGTTCTTGGCCTCAAAATCCAAAATTCCTCAATTGCATGACAAATTAGCACATGAACTACACATTCTAACCATTTTCGAGCTTAATCCCAAGGTTTTTATGCAAGTGGACACACTACCCAAACAAATTCATGAAATTTTCCTTTATGAACAAGTTCTTGAATTTTCATGACAAATGTGAGTGAAATACCATGGGGATGCAAGCTGTAAATAGAAAAGGTGTTGGTAGATCCAGGAAGAGGATGAAAAATTCGGAATTTAGCAACTTGAATCACAATTATTGGTTGAGAATTGAGAAATTTATGAGGTTTTGAAAATTGAGAGAGAAATGTGTGGTCATGGCCGCAAAAATGGGGAAGAAGAAGACTTACCTGGTGGTCCATTGGATAATAGATCCAATCTAAGGACAGTTGGACGAAGCTTTGGACTGGTGGTCCAAAAACCATCACGGGCAACATCAAACCGGCACACGAGTTCGGTATAGAGGGAAAAACCATCCCGAGGGAAACTCTTCTGGCATACGCGTCCGGTATCGAAGGAAAATTTTATTCCCGGGGAAATTTCCATCCCGGGCAACATCAATCCGGGACATGAGGCCGGGATTATCCCTGGTCTCGGCAAATTCTTATCCCGAGCAGTATGTAACCGGGACAACAAGCCGGGATCGAGTGAAATTTTCTCCCCGGGGGAAAACACATCCGGCAAGAGGGGAAAAATCATCCCGGAGGAGGTTTTAAATTTTATTCCCGGGGGAAAATTTCACACCGGGCAACATGATGTCGGGACACGGTTCTTCCTCGTTTAGAACTTTCGTCGCAAGATTTCACCTCTTTTGGCCACCAAGAACCCCTAAAAATACTCAACAAAAAGATCAAAAAGAACTAACAAAGATCGAAAAACGCATAAAAAGAAATATGTCTCCCAAGAGAACTTTGTTTAACGTCACTAAGTTCGACGTTTGTTACCGTCATCAAGCTAGAGGGACATCATCGAGAGGGATCGAGCCTCCCTCTTCGACGATTTGGTTTGCTCGGTAGAGTTTGAGCCTTTGGCCATTAGCAATGAAGTCTTGGCCATCTTTGGTGATAAGCACCACGGCCCCATATGGCCTTACTTCCTTAACCTCAAACGGACCCGACCACCTCGACTTGAGTTTCTCGGGAAAGAGCTTCAACAGGGAATTGAACACCAACACTAGGTCCCCAACCTTGAAGGCCTTGTGCACAATCCTCTTGTCATGGAATGCTTTGGTCCTTGGCCTTGTAGATTCTAGAGCTCTCATAGGCTTCAAGCCTAGTCTCCTCTAACTCTTGAAGTTGAATCAACCGCCTCTCTTGTGCGTTCTTGATGTCGAAGTTAAGAAGCTTCACCGCCCATAGGGCCTTGTATTCCAACTCAACCGGTAGATGGCATGACTTCCCATAAAGCAAGTTGAATGGTGTAGTCCCTATATGTGTCTTAAAAGCTGTACGGTAAGCCCACAACGCATCATCTAACTTGTTGACCCAATCTTTTCTCGAACTCCCAACCGTGGCTTTGATTTGCCGGTTGGATACTTCTACTTGGCCACTCGTTTGAGGATGGAAAGGTGTTGCTACCTTATACCTCACACCATGCTTCTTAAGTAGACTTTCAAACACCTTATTGATGAAATGACTACCTCCATCAATAATTACCACTCTTGGAACTCCAAACCTTGGGAAAATGATGGACTTGAATAGTTTTAGGACAACCTTAGCATCATTGGTCGGACTTGCAATGGCCTCCACCCATTTGAAGACGTAATCGACCACCACCAATATGTATTCGTTACTATAAGATGACGTGAAAGGTCCCATAAAATCGATGCCCCATACGTCAAACATCTCCACCACAAGGATCGGGTTTTGGGGCATTTCATCTCTCCTCCCAATATTCCCTTTCCTTTGGCACACATCACATGTGGAGACAAAGAGGTGCACATCTTTGAATAATGAAGGCCACCAAAAACCGGATTCCAAGACCTTTGTAGCGGTTTTGTAGGATGCATGATGACCACCATAGCTTGACCCGTGACAATGGAGTAGGATCCCTTGTACTTCTTCTTCCGTCACGCATCTCCTATACAAACCATCCGATAACAACTTGTATAAGTAGGGCACGTCCCAATAGTATCTCGTCACGTCATGGAAGAATTTCTTCTTCTTATACCCATCCAAAGGCGATTCCTTCCCGCACACTAATTAGTTCACTAGATCCGCAAACCATGGTAGTTTCTCGTCCTGTAACCTATTAGCACTCTCTAGTCCTTGCACGGCTTCAATCCCTTTCTTAAAGACACAAACAACCATGAGACTCTCATCCGGGAGCTTATCATCAATTGGGACAAGGTCTTCAATCCTCATTCTAGACAAGTGATCCGCTACCCCATTCTCTATCCCTTTCTTGTCAACTATCTCCAAATCAAACTCTTGTAGAAGCAAGATCCAACGGAGTAGCCTCGGCTTTGTGTCTTTCTTTGCATGAATGTATCTTAGGGCCGCGTGATCGGCGTAGACAATCACCTTTTATCCCACAACATAAGACCTAAATTTCTCCATTGCAAAGACCACGGGTAGCCACTCCTTTTTCCGTTGTGGCATACCGTGCTTGGGTGTCATCCAAAGTTCTACTAGCATAGTAGATCACATTGGTCTTTTTGTCCTTCCTTTGACCCAAGACCGCTCCAACCGCGTAGTCACTAGCATCACACATGATCTCGAAAGGAAGATCCCTATCCGGGGCTTGGGCAATGGGAGCACTAACCAATGCCTTCTTTATCTCTAGAAACTCTACCATACACTCCTCATCAAATACAAACTCAACCTCTTTGCAAAGTAGCCTTGTGAGAGGTCTTGTGATATTCGAAAAGTCCTCGATGAACCTTCTGTAGAAACCCGCATGACCCAAGAAAGACAGGATGTCCTTGACCGACTTAGGCGGCTCCAAGCTAACCATCACCTCAATCTTGGCCTTGTCTACCTCGATCCCTTTCTCGGAGATCTTATGCCCACGATGCCTTCACGTACCATGAAATGGCACTTCTCCCAATTGAGCACCAAGTTTGCTTTTTCGCATCGTTGCAAGACCCTACAAAGATTAGACAAGGAAAGACCAAAAGAAGATCCATACACGGAGAAGTCGTCCATAAAGACTTCTACCATGTCTTAAATAAGATCAGAGAAAATGGACATCATACAACGTTGGAATGTCGCCGGTGCATTACACAACCCGAACGGCATCCTTCGATATGCGAAGGTACCGTAAGGGCATGTGAAAGTTGTTTTCTCTTGGTAATTCGGGTGTATGGGTATTTGAAAGAAACCCGAATAACCGTCTAGGAAACAATAAAATGGATGATTAGCTAGACGTTTAAGCATTTGATCTATGAAAGGTAACGGGAAGTGATCCTTACGAGTGGATGAATTTAACTTCCTATAGTCAATGCACATTCTATGCCCGGTTATTGTCCTAGTCGGTATCATTTCATCCTTATCATTTTTAACAACCGTTATCCCCCCTTTCTTAGACACACAATGAACTGGTGAGACCCAAGTACTATCCGATATTGGGTAGATAATGCCCGCGTTTAAGAGCTTAAGAATCTCTCTCTTTACAACATCTTTCAAATTAGGATTCAACCTTCTTTGATGTTCAATAGAGGTCCTTGATTCATCCTCTAAATGTATTCTATGCGTGCCCAAACTAGGGGAAATAGCCTTGATATCATCCAAAGAATAGCCAATTGCTTTCCTATATTTCTTAAGCTCCACAAGAAGGGAGGATAGTTCATTCTCATCTAGACTATCATTCACAATAACCGGGTATGACTCGTTTGGACCTAGGAAAGCGTACCTTAGTCCCGTGAGAAGTTGCTTTAAGTCCACCTTCGGGGCTTTGAGTTTGCTCCAATCGTCCTCCTAAAGACTAGACTTACCCTTGCTAGGCTCTTCAACGGCTAGAACAAACTCCTCTTGACCCGTGCTAACTCTTAAGCCATCTTGAACCTCGGTACCACGAACACTCAACTCAACAAACGGTGTATCCTTGTCAACCGACTTGTGCAAGTCCATGAGCAGCTCATACCCTTGACTCTCTTTACTCAAGAACCCATGATCACCACGCTCCTTAGTCAAAACCACTTCCAAACCATCTTCCGCTCTCATTTCCTCAAGCAATTCGTCGGCTAGTTCATCCATGGTCTCTATGTAGAAACATTGGCCATCCATGGTGGGTTTCTTCATCACTTTGTTGATATCTAACTCAAGGACTTCTCCTTTACCCAAGTGGAGGTCTATATTTCCTTTCCTCACATCGATTATCGCCCCCGCGGTTGCTAGGAATGGTCTACCAAAGATAAGAGGGTCTTTCAGTTTCTCATCCATTTCAAGTACCACAAAATTCGTGGGGACAATGAAATCCTTCACGACGATAGGAAGATCCTCAAGCAAACCAATGGGAACCATCACGCTCATATCCGCCAATATTAGGGAAATGTTGCATGCCTTGTAGCGTGTGAAGCCTTGTCTCTTTGCTACCGAAAATGACATGAGGCTTACACTCGCTCCAAGATCACACAAACAATGGTTGAAAGCTAGAGGACCAAGTGCACAAGGTAGAGTGAATGATCCCGGGTCGTCTACCTTCTTAGGCACCATCTTCTTTTGTATGATGGCGCTACACTCGTGAGTTAGAATGACCATAGACTCCATTTCCTTAGCTCTCTCAGTCACGGCATCTTTCAAGAATTTAACTTATAGAGGGACAAGGAGAAAGGCATCTACCAAAGGCATTGTGAGTTCTACCTTCTAGATTTGCCTATCAAAAATGGCTTTGTACTTGTCCATAAGTTGCTTCTTGAACCGCCCGGAAAAGGGTAGCTTATCAACGTATGGCTTAGGGACAAACACATTCTTCTTTGGCTTCTCTTGAGCAACAACAACCCTAGGCTTGACCTTCTCAACTTATTCAACCTTGTCTTGCTCTTTTACTACCTCATCTTCAACCAAATCGTCATTTTCTTGAAGTTTCACCCCCCAGTTTCCTTCTCAATGTCCTCATTGAAAGTAGAAGGCAAGACCGTACCACTCCTTAAGGTGATGGCATTTACATACTCTTTAGGATTAGCTTCGGATTTCTCCGGGAGTTGACCTTGTGGTCGTGAAGAAGAAGCAACACCTTTGTTCTCCATTTGTTCTAACTTGGAATTCAAAGCTTCAAACTTGGTGTTGAGGTCGTTGTATTAGCAATCTACCCGTGTACTTATCTCCGCTTGTCCCTTGAGTAATTGTTGGAACATGGAGCTCAAGTCAAGCTTTTGCGGTTTAGACGTAGAGGCTTGACCTTGGGGCGCAAACTCTTGTTGCAGCCCTTGAAAACCGGGTGGAGCTTTGGGTTGAAATCCACCTTGTTCCCCTAGAATTGGTTCCTTGGGACATAACCTTGTTGGTTGTTGTTAGAAGTTTGGCTTTGAGTTGGAATTGCTTTTGTTGAACTCCTTGAGGTTGAGTGGATTGTTGAGGGTAGACTTGATCTTGTGGATTCTCCACATTCGTGTTCTGATATGAGAAATTGGGGTGATTCCTATAATTTTGGTTGAACCCTTGTCGTTGGAAATTCCCTTGATTCCCCACATAGTTCACCTCCTCTTGAGTTTCATCGGACTCCTCTTGATAACATCCTTGATTATCCTCATAATCTCCAATGAAATGAACCACCTTTTGAGACTCTTTTGAAGCCACAAGAAGCTTATCAATCAAACTTGCTTGCTTATCCATCATGGAGGCTTGTTTATCCAACTTCTCATTCAAGGCTTTCATGTCTTTGGACCTCTTGTTCTCATCAAAATCGCTAGTAGTACATGAAGCACGGTCATAATCATCCCCATACGTCCCATCAATAGTAGCTAAGTTTTCCACAAGCTCCATAGCATCCTCTACGTCCTTAGCTAGGAACTTACCGTTCGAAGCAGTGTCAAGTAGCATACGTATCTTTAGAAAAGCACCTTGGTAGAGAGTACTAAGAAGAGAGGCGTTGGAGAAGCCGTGATGTGGGCATTGAGAAGTGTAGACTCTAAATCTCTCCCAAGCCTCGTTGAAAGACTCAATAGACCGTTGTGTGAAGCTAGATATCTCATTGCGAAGTTTGGCGGTTCTAGCCGGTGAGAAGAATTTGGCTAAAAACGCCCTTTTGCAATCATCCCATGAAGTAATAGATCCTTGAGGCAAGCTTTTCTCCCATTTGTGAGCCTTGTCACCCAATGAGAACGGGAATAGTCGAAGCTTGAAACCGTCTTCGGATACTCTGTTGATCTTGGTGAGACCACATATCCGGTCAAATTGGTCAATGTGATCTAGAGGATCCTCCATTGACAACCCATGGAACTTGTTAGCTTGAACCATGTTGATTAGCCCGGGTTTGACCTCAAAATTGTTGTTTTCAACCGAAGGCGGTTGAATCCCTTGACGGTTTTGGTGTGCATTTGCCGCATCACCTTCTCCGACGACTTGCCTAGCTCTAGGCGGGTGGTTAGGACAGTGATGGTATCCATTGCCACCACCTCCTTGATTGTTGTCGTGACCATCCCCATTCCCACCGTTCCTTTGGTGGGGAATGGGTTCATTGATGTTCCGAAGGGGAACATTCTCAAAGTGCTCCATTTCTTCGTTGTCAACCTCTTCTTGAAATCTAACTCGGCTTATCCTTGCCCGTGAACCTCTCTATAGTTGATCGATATCGTCTCTTGGCTCAACGAGATTGGTGTTGCCTCGGGAACGAGTATGCATACACCTTGAGAGTACAAAAGCATTGGTAGCAAATAATACTTAACTCACTAAGAACCTAAATCTAAATGTTAAAACAAATCCCGATATGGCAACGACGCCAAATTGATAGAAGATATTTTGGTATCTATAGAGTCAATTCTCTAAATGCAATTGTAGCATAAGAGGTTATCGAACCTTATCGGGATTATTTCAATCACTAAGAATGCAAGGCACTTAAAGCAAGTTAAGCTAAACAAGTGTGTTGTGATTGAGTAACCAATTTAAGGTAAATAATCAATGCAATAACTAAACAAGATGTAAATCAATAAGCAAAAGCGAGTCTAGAGATATGGTTATCAATATAAGAAGTACCAAGTTCAATTCATGATGTTCATTTACTCAAACAAGCTAATCCCTATGCATAAGATCACGCCGACCTTTAATTCATGATGTTCATTTACTCAAACAAGCTAATCCCTAGGCATACCGTTGATTTTTGGTCGACCCTTCTTAGCTACCATTGGCGCCATCCTTGATCACGCCAACCTTCAAGCTGTCTTCTTGAATGTGGATCGAAGGATGCTCTATCCTACTGTCCCGGACGAAATTCCAAACCCGAGGGGCGGACATAAGATGAAAAACTCGATTTTCCTTAAAGGAAAAGAGAAAGATGAATCGACTAAGACGGAACCCCCAAAGCCAAGTCCATGACACGCCGGGAATTAACCCCGGCGTGAGGTTTTACCCTTTATATCTAAGTCGCAAGTGCACATCACACGAAGTAGTGCTTAAGGATCGAATCCATAGGGATAGACGTTGTCCAATTTCTAACGAGTTCTAACTTATGTCTAGACGTAAATATCTTTTGGGTTTTGTTACGGTCGTATATATGGAATCTAAACTAAACTAAAAGTGTAGTAGCTAACTAATTATTTTATCGAGGTTGTGAATCAATTAAACGAAGCGTTGGGCAATCGAGAATTTTCTAGGGTTTATGGCCGATATTTACGAGGAGATTTCTAGGATTTCTAAAGCGACTTTTTGTTGTCTTTGGGTTCTTGAACTTGGAACATGTACGCTGCGTGTAGTCTACTACCGTAATCCTACACACCCACTCACTTCTGTACTCGGACGGTAGCTTCCGACTCCGCCCGCGAAAGAAGTGAATGATACTCTCAAAGTTCGTTTACGCCCACAATTCCTCCGTAAGTATACTTCAGAAATCTTATGACGGATTAGCTCGTCTACCCTAGGTCAAGCGATTAGATACAACACTTATGTGGCTCTAAAACACCTAATATGGATTGCTAAGACGGTTAGTCAATCAACGCATTAACAACAAGTATAGAACGAAGAACCCTAATTAATCGGTATCCTAGACTAAAAACCTAATAAGAATCGAACTATAAGCTCCCCTTTAAACCCCTATGCCCAACAAAGAGATTACTCAGCCATAACTGACGTAATGAAATTCAATAAATCAAATAAAAACAGTAAGTAAAAACAGATGAAGAAAGCTTCTCTATCGAAGAACACGAATCGAGAATCATTTGCTCTAAACCAAAGAAAACAAGTGCACAAGTCACAAGAGCTTCATTTCTGCCTTCAAGCGTGAGAATAATGTAATGTCTTTGTCTAAGAGGCATTAAATAAGTATTTATAGAGCTAATCACGTTTAGGGTTTAATGGGAAAAGACGGTTTTGGCATCGGGTGAAGAAACAAATCGATTTGGTCGCGCATGGTGCTGGTCGCGGGTCAGTCCTCTCTGGGAGTGGCGAAATGCCACTTGGCCGTGGGTGGAGGCTCTCCAGGTGTAGTGAAACGGTGCTTGGCCGCGGGTCCATCTCCTCCAGGCGCGGCGGCTTCGTCTTCGGGGCAGCTTCATCTGCCTTCAGTGCTTTGGGTTTATTTAAGGATCCAACCATTGGATTGCCTCCAATCCAATTGCATTTGAAAGATGGTTGTCTCTACTTTGTTGTCTCCATATTTGGGGATGATTAGACGGTGAAAATGTCTACATTAGCTACAAGACTTTTGACGGTACAAGTTTATCCAAAAACGTACTTTTGCTCCGAGTTACCTGAAACGTCTTTCAAATCTCTAAAATATGAAAATCACTATAAAACATTTGAAAACGGAGTTAAAACACCTGCAAGAGAATATGAAAGTGATCCATAAAAACGGTCAAAAACCAGTGTTATCAACTCCCACAGACTTAGATCTTTGTTTGTCCTCAAACAAAACAGAAATCTAAACTCGAAAAGAGGTTTTCGAAAATATATGAACTAACAAAATTCTCAGTGACCGTCCTTCTAAACGATAACCAACGTAATGCATCAATTAGACTTAGTCTATAAAATTCTCACTAAAGTACTACAACGCTAATGCACGGTATTCGTCATGCGAAAGTCTAATGATGCCAATCGGATTAGTCTCCGAAACTTCAAATCTTAAATTTATAAATCTTAAAGCCTGCAAGTGCACAGATATGCGTTATAGTACTTGAGGTATCGATCCACATGGAGAGGGTGCTGTTCTGTGAGACCTTAGACAATGTATAGTAAACAAACATAGAACGAATATACTTTTATAGGGTTTTTGTAACTAGAATTGTAAAGAACGAAAAAATGGAAAACTTCTACTAATCTAATCTAAAAAAATAATGTATAGAATGTGTTTCAGGTATATTTTAGGATCCAACCATATACACAAATAATGTATAGAATGTGTTTCATCTGCCTTCAGTGCTTCAGGTATATTTTAGGATCCAACCATTGGATTGTCCCTAATCTAACTTCATTTGAAAGCTGGTTGTCTCTACTTTGTTGTATCCAAATTTGGTGATGATCAGACGGAGAAAATGACTTCTTTGATTGCAAGACTTCTTGACGGTCCAAGTTTATCCAAAAACGAACTTTTGCTCCGAAATGCACTCGTTAATCCCGAGTTACCTGAAAAGAGTCTTAAAACCGCAAACATATAAAACGTGTAATAAAAGCATAGAAAACCAAGCGGAACACTTATTAAAGTGTTCTAAAATATGGTGTTATCACACCCCAGACTTAAAGCTTGTTTGTCCTCTAACAAGACAAAGCTCAAGCTTTAAGTCAGGGGTGTGATAACCATCGAACTACATCAATCGCAATCTAGCCTAGAAAATTATCACTAAAATTTCCCGTAACACCAGTCAACGTTATGCGTCACACGAAATATAAACTTTCAAAATCCAAAAATCAGGTCAACTAGCTCTCTACATTCATTAAGTATAGTCGTGAGTTTCTCATCAAAATGATTAAACCAAGACAATCGAGGCTAGGAATGAAAGGCATTTAGAGGTGAGGTTAAGAGTTTTTCGGGTTACAGTAATTTCTTCGGAGGGTGCGAGATATTATGCAAAATAGCAAGAGAGGAAGGACTTATTGATCACCACAACTTCCAGTCACTTCTTCTTGCGTAAAAATGTTGCACTTTCTCCTTCTTCCGAAAACAGAAGTTTTATGTCATTCCCCCAGACTTCTCACAAACGAACCATGGATGCCTCATAAGTATTTCGACCAACCTAGACTCTTTTTTAAGGCACTTGTTTCCTTTCCCTTTCACTTATTTTCGATTTTTTTTTTTTTGAAAGGGGGAAACGCCTTTTATCGAAGTAAAGTCTTAGGGGGACGCAAATTTACCATGATTTTTAGTTTTTTCCAAGGCATAACCAAGCTCGCATCTTTGTTGAATTCACCACCACCGATCGCGTATAATCTTCGTCTTTAGTGACTGAAAGATGTGTAGTTCTTCTCTCTCCGGCGTTTTTGCACATATCTGCACATAAGTTACAAAGAGAGTTGCATGAGGTTTGAAGAATGGTTAAGTTTCGGGTGGGATACCAACTAAAGATGAGCTGGCCATTCATGTACGACAAAGAGTGGTAAAAGGTATAAGAACGTCATGAATGTATGATTCGTTATCTTTGCCTAAACCTTTGATGAGAAAATGAAGTCAAGATTAAGTCTAAATAAATTAGAGCTAGTATATTCCATCCTAGAGTATCTATACGGTCTAAATTCCTCTGTGGATTTCGCATTAACAGAAACTCTAGCTACCGCCTAGTTTAGAACCAAATTACGAAAGAGCATGTTACTAGGAGATAGCGTAGAAGCACACTGGTCGGTTATCGTCATGGATTTCTTTCATTATTCCCTCAAAAAGTATTCCTACGCTTTTCGAAAAACTTGAAATTTTTTAAGAAAAACGTAGAAAAATGCAAAATGCAAACACAAATGAAAGAAGTGGTGGTTAGTAAGGGATGTATATAATAATTGAAAAAGTTTAAAGAAAATGAAAACTTACCTGGATACGGTTTAGGGAATGGATTTATGAATGGAATAGTGGTGAATGGGGGATGGTAGATGGTGATATGGTGATGGGAATGGATGTGGGCATGTTTGGGAATGGTTTGGAATCCTTCTAGGAACGAAACAAATCGTTCGGGATCGTCAAGGGGCTGGCTACAGGTCAAAGGGCTGCAGCCACGGCCAATTGCAAGCTGGCTGCGGGTCCGTTGGTCGTGACCGCGGCCAAGGGCTAGCTCGCTGCGGGTCTGGCTTGTGCAGCCGCGGCCGAGCTTCTTTTGCGGTCAAGTACTTCCTTGCGGTTCGTTTTGGATCGAGCAGTTCCGAACAGTGTCTCCATCTTTTTGTCTTTTCGGTTTTTTGATTTTTTTGGGTTTTTTGTGGTTTTTTACAAAACTGATAACTAAGAAAAGAAAAAGTTAGTAGAAAAAGAAAGAAAAACTAGAAAGAAAAAATGTACCTAAAATGGGTTGCCTCCCATTGAGCGCTTTTGTTTAAAGTCGTTTAGCTCGATGTTGGTATCGATGTGAGCTTAGTCGTAGAAAGACAGCGTCTTACGACAAGTCTTCTTTGATCTTCTTTTGGTTTCCTCGTCATGTGAATCATCACTTGTTCGTGGATCGGGATCGGAATCTAGTTCGGGATCCTTCGTGCTAGAACGTCTCTCTTCTCCTTTTTTGAGTGGTATGGCAGTGTGGAACATGTCTTTGTCGATGTTAGCGAATGAAACACGTCGATTTGGCCAATCCATGATGGCTCCAATGGTTGATAAGAACGGCCATCCTAGAATTACCGGCGTTGCATCTTTCTTCATTGTTTGGACGATGTAAAAATCGACGGGGGCTATGCAATCTCCTATTCTTATTAGCATGTCTCGGGAATCCCTTTTGGTGTGGTACAAGTCTCGTCGGCCATGCTGATTTTTGTCCGGGTACGATGTACGTGCTTAATACCGATGCACTTTGCAGTCGATTTTGACATGATGCTCAAGCAAGCTCAAGAATCACAAAGAACGTTCTTAAATTCAACTTCACGGATGCTACAGGTGATAAGGAACTGGCCTTGTTCTTAGATTTTATGGAGACTCCTAACGGGTTTTCCGTTCATGGCATTGTCGAAAAGATCTTCTATCTTCGTTATGGACTCCTTGCTTTCACAAAAGAAATGACCAATCATATGATCCATGTAAGCTCTAGCAAAAGTATTAGCTCTAGGTAGATTATGAACCACGTTGTTGAATTCCTTTAACTTCTCTCGGCTTATCTTATTCGGGTACTCTCGGTACTTCTCGTGTCCGTAGATTCGGGTAACATGGGAAGCGGCATAGGGTGGTGTTGAGCGTCTTGCTCTCATGAAATAGGCGTGAATGTCTTCCCTGCTTTCATTGCTGTAGTGAAAGAAAGCGTATGTAGGTCCTTTTTCCCAAACTTCTTCGAAGGAGGTGTGCATCGGATTGATTTCACAAATCTATTAAACTCGATCAATCTCTCTCGAGTGATGCATTCTGTCCTTGGCTCTTCCGGTATTGGACTTGGTGGAGGTGATGGTTTAAAGATTGAGTAAGGCATATAGGGCATCTAGATCATCCTTGGTGGAGTCCTTTGAAGTGTTCTTGACGAAGAGGATGAAGCTTCTTCATGAGCTTCTTCATGACCTTGAATCACCTTGAAAGGTACATACAAATCTGGTTCCAGGTCGCTTGAAGGCTCATATGAGGTTTGAGTATCAATGTAGAATGCAGCTTGCTCAAAAGGGAGTGCTACAGACTCAAACGGTTCAACGGGAGACGAACAGAGGCTGGCCGTGGGTCCTAAGAGTGGAGGCGCGGCGGAGGGAGGCGTGGCCGCGGCTGGGAGGCCTGCGCCAGTGGTGAGATGAGTTCGTGGGGACTTTACCGGTTCGTCGTTTTTTTCACCTCCTTCGGTGTTTTCTTGTTCTTGTGAGTCATTTGGCTTCTCCTTTAGGTAAGGAAGCGTTGAATCATGCTTCTCATGATGTTTAGATAGTTCCCCCAAACAAGGCTTGTTTGACTTTTGTGTGTCGGATAAGTGTCTAACCGAAGCATCGGTTTCTCTAACCTTGTATTCGACTATGCTGAGACGATACTCGACTTCTTGAAGTTCATCATCAGTCTTCTCTCTGTACCAACATGCAAACTCACTAGTCTCTTTAATTTCTTGCTTTGAATCGCGAATCTCTATGGAATTTTGAATAATATCGTATTTTTGCTTTGTTTGTTCCTCCTCCATGGTTTTTGTCCTTTCTTGGATAGCAGCAGTGTCTTGTAGAGAATGTTCCTCAAGGGCGGTGATGTGCAAGGTGATCAAACTTCTCGTTGAATTCGGTGTGGATTGTATCTAGCCTTTTGTACATGGTCACCTCGGTCACGACTTGGCAATCGAGGTATTGATTAAGCATGACGTTGATTGCGTCCAGACACGCGCTAATCTCTGAGTTGAACACGTGCTGGTCCGAGAATTGATGGTGTTGGTGGTATGAACGTTGTCTAGAGTTGACAACGGGAGACGCAAAAGGCTCGTCTCGATAGTAAGGAGGCTCGTAGCTTCCTTTAGAATAGTTGGTCGGTGCTGGTTTCTGATCCATGTAGAACGAGTCACACACAGCATGTGAGTCGTGACGGTGGTGAGCGCAAGATGGATCATAGTAGCCCCGCTCGTAGTAGCAATTTCGCTCCAGAGGCGAGTTCATGTTTCAAAGTCGGAAACGAAGAAAAACAAAACCAAAAATCAAATAGCAAAAGTTTGTTCTATAGTCGTTTTACTAACCTCTAAGGTGTGATAGAAGCTGTAGCGATCTATCCCTAGCAACGGCGCCAAAAAATTGAAGCGAATCAGATTCGTCTCCAAAACTTCATGTCTTAAATTTATAAACCTTAAAGCTTGCAAGTGCACATATGTGCGTTGAAGTACTTAAGGGAGAGGGTGCTGTTCTATGAGACCTTAGACAATGTATAGTAAATAAACCTATAACGAATATATTTTTATAGGATTTTTGTAACTAGAATTGTAAAGAACGAAAAAAACTGAGAACTTCTACTAATCTAATCTAAGAAAATCGATAACTACCTAAGCTAAGGGGATTTCAACTTCTAAACTAATGCTAAGAGAAACTAAACCTATCCTAAGAAATTCTAAGACTAACCTAATACCTAAGAGAATTGACTACTAACCTAGACCTAATGAAATCGATGACTAAACTACTTCTACGGAGTCTATTGCTTAACTACACTACTAAAGACGGTTGTAACTTATTCTAAAACGTTGCTGGGTCGAGAGGTCTACTTCCTTATAACCTACGCCCTACAATATATTCATTCGACCAGTAGCTTCCGTCTCTGGTTGCACGTAAGATTGTGATATGCTAGTGGGTCCATAGGTTCACAGCACTCTGTAAGTATACTTCTGAAATCTTACAACACGCACGCCTTGTGGATGAACTTTGCTGGTGATTAGATGCAACACTTCCGTGGTTCTAAAATCCCCCCCTATCAGCCTCTAGTTTGTGACACTAGATTAATGCATTAACAACTTTCCACAAGAAAAGCTCTAGAAATCGGCTAGGGTTTACCGAGCGAAATCCTTATCGAACATAGAATTTCCCTCGATAATCTTTTAAACCCAACAATCTAAACTACTCGCACATACTGGAAAAATACAAAATTAAATTAAGCATAAGATTGGTGAAGAAGCCTCACGAACTAGAACTAACCTCGGTGAGAAACCTCCTCACCAATCCCAAAAATTTCGATGCAAGAATACAAGAATAAAAGCAAAATAATGTGTAGAATGTGTCTAGGGTTGGATGCTGCGAAATTAATGTCTAAAACAAGTATATATAGGTCTTCAACGAGCTTAGGTTATTTTAGGGTTTGACGGGAAAAGACGATTTTGGCCTCGAGTGAAGAAACATATCGTCTTGGGCGAAAATAGGCTTGGCCGCGTCCCCGTCTTCTCTAACTGCGACGAAGTGGCTTCTTCCCGCGGGTGGAGTGGCTTCAGGGGGGTGGAATGGTTCTTGGCCGCAGCTCCGGCTCCTTGACCCGCGGCGGCTTCGTCTTCGAGGCAGCTCCGTCTGCCTTCAATGCTTCGGGTATATTTTAGGATCCAACCTTTGGATTGTCCCCAATCCAATTGCATTTGAAAGCTGGTTGTCTCTACTTTTTTGTATCCAAATTTGGAGATGATCAGACGGTGAAAAGGTCTTCTTTGAATGCAAGACTTCTTGACGGTCCATGTTTATCCAAAAACGTACTTTTGCTCCGAAATGCACTAATTAATCCGAAATTACCTAAAAAGAGTCTTAAACTACAAACATACAAAACGCATAATAAAATCATAGAAAACCATGCAGAACACTTATTAAAGTGTTTTAAAATATATAGCAAAACGGGTAAAAATACGGTGTTATAATCTAACAACATTGATCCTAACTTTCAGTCAACTAGCTCTTAACATTCATTAAAGATTGTGTAATTCTTACCAAAAATATTAGACAAGACAATCGATGCTAGGCATTTACGGGCAATTTAGAGGTGAGGCTAAAAGTGTTTCGGGTTACCGTATTTTCTTCAGAGGATGCTATATATTATGCAAAACAGCAAGAGAGGATGGAGCTGTTGGTACCCACAGTTTTTAGTCACTCCTTGCTCGCATAAGTGTTGCTGCAAAACTCCTCCTTCGTCGAGAATTTTCTCCCTTTGACAGAACTTTTCTGTCGTTCCCCCGGACTTATATTTTTCTTTGGGTAATGATTAGAATGGCTTCTTACTCCTCACATATTGAAACATAGTTGCCTTGGAAAAATATAGACTACTCTAAGACTCTTAGGCTTTAAGTAAGGGGAAACGTCTTTAAACGGGAGCCTTAGAGAGTACAAAATTTACCGGTTACAAACGATTTCCAAGGCAACGTTTTAGCTTGATTTGTCGATAGATCCACAACTGAATCCGTCTAGTCTCTCGTCTTCTCGAGTGACTGAAAAACTGTGTCGTTCCTCTCTCTCCGGCGTTTTTGCACATATCTGCACATAAAACAATAAGAGAGTTGCATAAGGTTTGAACAAAGGTTAAGTTTCGGACAACAAAGAGCGGTAAAAATAAAAAGATGTCCTAGATGTATGACTCGTTGTCTCGCCTAAAACAATTGAGAAGAAAATAAAATATAGATTAAGTCCAAATAAAATGAGCTAGTATATACTGTCAGAAAGAATTTATATGGCTCGAAATCTTCTGGGGATGTCGCATTGAAAACACTCTAGCTACCGCCTAGTATAGTATTAAACCACAAAAGACCTAGCACGAGGAAATAGCGTAGAAGCACACTGGTCTATATCAACATAGATATTGTTCTTATGTTCCTGAAAAATAATTAATAAAAATACTACACGAGGTCTTAAAAATTCAGCGAGAATTAAAAAGATCCAAAGAAAAGAGAAATAGATTAGGAATGGATAAACATCATCCCCCAGACTTAAATCACACTGTACTCAGTGTGAAAAAGTTGGTGAAAGGATGGTAAAATCATTAAAATAAAAGATAAGGTGAAAGAGATCGATTAAACCGTGGTGGTGAAGTGCATGGTTAGGCGTCGCCTGAGCTCAATGTAAGGTCGAAGGTTAAGTGCGTCGAGATACCAAATCACGTCTTCTCTAATCCCGAGTGTGTCGAGAGTCGAGTAATCTATGCGAGGTGTTGATTTGATAACCATCTTGTTGAGCTTCTCAATGTAATCGATATTCGGGTCCATAGGTTTCTCGACATATCATACATTTGGTCTTCGTTCCGGAGGTGGTGATGGTTCGCGAGGAGGAGAAGGTGTCGGGTCACGTCTCGATGGTGGCACACGAGTTCTAGTCAAACGTTGTCGACTTGCCAAGAGCTCGCCAAGATTCATTGTTCCTACAAAATAGAAAACAATTATCGGAAAAAGTATGAATATGGTTGTGATTGAAAAATTTCGTTATACGAAAATATTAATTATAGTATAAATTCAATCAATCAAACGAGAAAAATTGATCACAAGTTTAAACAAATCGAGTTCATGATCGTGAATTCCGGGTTTTTTACGTTCTTGCATAAAAATTTCTATATATCGATTTTAGGTTCAACTTTATGCAAATTTTAGTAGATTACCGTTTGCTAATTTACGATATAACTAGACTAGTTCAAATTAATCAAAATTAATCTTCAAATTTGTTTTTATTTAAGCTTGAAAATTCAAAATCTCAAATCCAAGGGAATTAAGTGCTAAAATTGAAGTTCTAATCATTCTAGAAATTCAATCTAGAGTTCTCTAACAATTTCTAACCATCATACACATAGATCTAGTGAATTCAAGAAAAACACTAGGTTTTTGTTCATATGAAAAAGTAGAGATTTCGGTTCGGGATGAGTGAGGAATTTAAATCTTCTCCGAAAAAGTGTGAGAATAGACCGCAGAAATTCAAAAAAGCTTTTGAATTGAAAAATGTTGTTCTTGCTCAAAATCTCCAAGTCTTGTGGAAGAGAAGAAGAAAGAGAGCTTGAATCTTGAAATTTTCTTTTTGTTGTTTGAAAAGTTATTTTTATGCAAAAAGAAGTTTTCTGGTTTTCAAAAACTTTTGTGACTTACCTTAGTGGGACATGGGAATTAAACCGAGTTTGGTTCCATTTCACGTCGGGAACATATTCGGGATTGCACGATTTAGTGTCGGGAACGGCTCGAGAATGGTCGGGATTGGTTTCGGCTCAGAATGGGCTGGCCACGGGTCCGGCTTGCGCGACCGCGGCCAAGTGTCTTCTCGCCGAGGGACCGGCCAACGCCTGCGCGGTCGACGCCTCCTCTGCCGCGGGTCCGGCTCTTCCAGCCGCGGCCAGGTGGCCTTCTCCTCAGGTCATTTTCTCCTTCGATCCTTCGTCGTTTCACGATATATTTTGAACGTCTTCTTCATTTTTTTGTGTTTTCTAATTTTTTGAATTTTTTTGGGTTTTTTGGGTTTTTTGGGTTTTTGGTTTTTATATAAAGCGTGAAATCCTAAAAGGTAAAACGTCAATAGAAAAAGAAAAAAAAATTAAAAGAAAAACGTACCGAATGAGTTGCCTCCCATCAAACGCTTTTAGTTAAAATCGTTAGCTCGACGTATTGGTGAGACTAGGCGTGAGCAGTAGATGTCTCGGGAACGAATGTTCCTTTGGCATCTTCTTGTTTATGACATGTTTCGCCTTTCTTCGATTTCAACTTCTTCTTTCCGCGTTTTTTCGGAATTTTCATTTCTCGAAGAGCTTGTTTCGTCTTCTCAATCATTCCTTACACTTTCTCATCGTTGGTGTCTTTTAAATCTGGTGAAATTTTAATCGTGAATTTTCGCAAATGGTTTAGAAATGAACATTGGACTTACCTTGGGTGCTTTCGTCTTAATCGACTCATCTTTCTCTTTTCCTTTAGGGAAAAACGAGTTTTTCATCTTATGTCCGTCCCTCGGGTTTGGAATTTCGTCTGGGATAGTAGGATAGAGCCTCCTTCGATCCACATCCAAGAAGACGGCTTGACGGTTGGTGTGATCAAGGATGGCGCCAATTGTAGCTAAGAAGGGTCAACCAAAAATCAATGGTCTATCTTTGTCTCGTTCCATTTCGAGAACTTGACAATCAGCGGGAACGATCTTGTTTCCAATAATTATTTGAAGATCATGGATCGCTCCTTCGGGTTTCTATTGTGATGAGTCCCCAAAAATTACGCTCACGGTAGATGGTGTGAGATTCATTATACCGAGTTTCTCGGAAAATGTCTTAGACATGATGTTGATGTTGGCTCCTGAATCACACAAACAATCTGCAAAATAAATTCCCAAAATCCAACAAGAAAAAGAAAAATGTCCCTGATCCTCGGCTTTTCTATGCCTTTGAAGCGGGATTAGTTTATGTACCTCGAATGGTGGTTTTCGGATCATCTTGGATTCGGTAATGACTTGTCCATAGAGTGGGATGAACTTCGGAACTTCTCTAGGCTCCATCTTAGCATCGACTTCCTTCTCGGGTATGGCGGAAATAACGTTGCAAAATCTCATCAGTTTATCTTCCACTCTTCCGGGTAAAATTCCGCTCGGTCTTTTAGTGGAGTCCGCGGTTTGAGAGACTTAAATATCCAACTTCTTGACATGGGATGAAAGAGATTAAAATTTCTCATTCAAGTCGTTGTACATACAATCGACCTTGATGTTACAATCTTTCGTCGTCTTTTCGTTGCTTTGAGCGAGGAGTTGAATCGATTGCTCGAGCTTTGCTATTTGGGCAGAAAGTTGAGAGGTAGAGATACCTTGTTGCTGCGTGTTTGAGTTGTTATAAGGAGCGGCTTGAGAATTGAAGGGCGGTCTCGGTTGGAACTTCCCATTTCCTCCATAATTCCTGTTTTGGAACCGATTTTAGTATGGCCTTGATTGTTGTGGATAAGGCTGATCTTGAGGATTCTCCACGTTCGGGTTTCGATAAGAGACGTTGTTGAAGTTGGCGTTGCGGAAGTTGTTGTTGAATCCGTTGTTGAAACGGCTTTGGTATTGACCATGTGCTCCCACATAGTTAACCTCTTCTTCTTGAGAATTTGAACCGTTGTTGTCGGGTTCGTAATATGTGTCACCATTGACTCCAACAGTAGCTTCACAAGCATGTACTTGGTGGTTTTGGTTGTTGAGAAGTCGGTTTATCATGACTTTTAGCTCGGAAATCTCTTTCATTTCCGACACGTTTGATATGCTCAATTTAATACCCTAAAAAGTACTAAAGCAGTTGCTGCAGTAAATCAGGGGTCGAACACAAGAACTCAAGAATCACTCAATAGATTCTATAGATCAGAAACAAGCTAAACCAGATGATGTAATTGAAAAACAGGGTTGCAAGTAAAACGTTTGTAAATTCAATTGGGGGAATGTAGGCTTAGGGTATTTCTCAGGAAATCAATGAATGCAGCTAAGTTAGCTAACAGGATCCAGATTAAGCACTGTTCTAGAACTCAAATCACTAAAATATAATTAACCAACTCTCGTTGCGAAAACTATCTAAATCTAAATCCTAGAAATTCCAAATCTCTTTGCGAATCCTAAAGTCTAAATCAGCTTTAAAATCAGGTTTGATATGTTCACAAATCAATTAAACCAAATCTCTTTGCGAATAATCAATTTGCTCACCTAAGGTTCTATCAGGTAATTAATCGCACTCTCGTGCCTAATTAATTATCCTAAGATCTAAGTTCCAGATTCGTCAACCTAGAATTAGCTTTGAGAACAACCTAAGGCGAAGAACTAATTTAGATAGTGAATCCTAACAGATAATCAACCTAGCATTCAAAGAAATCCCTATGAGAAAACCCTAAACCTAACAAGTGATCTACTCAGACATGGATATTAAATTAATAAACATGTTGAATAAATACTCTTATATTAAATCAGAAAGAGAAACAAGGTTTTGAGATCTGGTCTCGGACGAAGGGAAACCAGACTTGTCTCTCCACAAAAATCTCTCTTAAACCTAAACAATAATAAAAGCATAGCCTAAACAATGGCTGTAAAATCCTATTTATAACCTAAATCACGATTTGGGGCCTTCTTGTAATTATCAAAGTCTTCTGGGTGCTTTTTGCAATTCTTCAAACTTCATTAAGTCGCGACTTTGAAATCTGCTTCGATGGGTATCGATCGATACCAGGGGGTATCGATCGATGCTCGGTGCTCAGATCGGGCTCTTAGTCATCAGACTTCAGTCTCGCTCCAGAATGCTCCAGAAAAGCTCCAATAATTCCAATTAAGCTCCAGACGTGCTATAACCTGTGAAAGACTCTAAAAGACTCCAAAACACAAGAAAAGACTCTATAAAAGGACTTATATCATGGCCTAAATAGGGTAAAAACCATGATATATCAACTCCCCCAGACTTAGTCTTTTGCTTGCCCTCAAGCAAATAGAAGACTAAACCAGAAAAAGAGGTTTGAAAACGTAGAGACTCACCTGTTCCTGAACCATCGAAAAGACCCTTTTCCCAAGTACCCAAATGTCACCTGATCAGCTTTCGATCTAACCACCATGTACTTCTCCGTAGACATTTGCAGCTTTTCCAGACTCCACACAAAATCCCACAGCATTATTCAAGTAAAGCCCTCATCGCCAGTTTCATCTCTGCAGCTAATTTTAAAGAACCTTCTAGACTCTTTACCAGACAATATCTTGACAAAGGAACCACCCTTTTCACACTTCTTTTGTATCAATTTCTCTCCCCCAGACTTATTTCTTATTATATCCTTATTATTATTATTTTTTTATTTTTTTTTTTATTTATTATTTTTTTTTTCAGCTTAGCATATACATATCAAGGTAGGAGACGCGAGTATTGATGGTGTTTGCCACCAAATCCCCGGTTCTTCCCTCTCTATGTATCAAAGGATGTAGGCGAATAATGGCATCATAGGAAAATCCTAGCCTCGCTTCCAATCCTTTGTGTGATCATCCCCTCTTAAGTAGAATAATGGGATCGCTGGAAATTTTCCTAACCCTCTACTCAGAAGAAAATCATTTCAATCTTTTATGCTCTTAATCTATCAACTTATTTCAGGGGAGAGAGATACCATAATCCTAAACACACGGGTTCCTTTATCAGATATGAATGATGAATCAAGCTCTATGGACACTAACCACATTGATGAAGTGCAAAAATTTGGCTCAGGCTTCAGAAGAACTCTGCTGGAGACATGGATGTTTTCTAGTCAACTGGTCAGCCTTTGGATTTTTCATTAGTCGATCTAGAACTGATCCTGTAACACTGTGTACTCAAAAACAAAATCGAATCAATAGGTTCAAGCACAGGATCATAATCTCCAACAAATTTTGACTCAATAAAACAGTTTTGACTCTATAAAACGACTGACTCTAAGAAAAACAAAAACTTTGTCAGCAGACACCTCCCCCAGACTTGAACAACACTGTCCCCAGTGTTATCTAGCCTAGAGTAGGTAAAAGAAACAAAAGAAAAGGATAGAATGAAGAGAAAAAAGAAATTACCTTCCTGGAATACCGAGTGTCGATCGACACACAGCATGGTATCGATCGATACCACGCTTAGATCGACTTGGTGAACTTTCATCCGCGATTGGTGTCGATCGATACCAATGGGGTATCGATCGATACCTAGGCGATTTCGAGTTGCTCCTTGTTCATCCTGACACAGACTCAAAACAAACGAAAAATTAAAAGGAAAAACGACTCAAGAACAGACTCACCAGTGGGTTGCCTCCCACCAAGCGCTCGTTTAACGTCAATAGCTTGACTGTAACGCCATTCAGGCTGTTGGTGCATCATCCAGAGGCATTATCTGCCCTGTCGGAATCCCGGCTTGCGCCCAATAGTGTTTCACTCTTTGTCCATTGACAGTGAATTCCTCGCCCTTGCGATTTATCAGCACTACAGCACCATGTGGTCTGACCTCTTTGATTGTGAAGGGACCTGACCAACGTGAACGCAGTTTACCAGGAAACAATTGCAAACGAGAGTTATACAGAAGTACCTGGTCGTTCGGCTCGAAGTGTCTGGAGATGATCTTCTTATCATGATAAGCTTTGGTTCTCTCCTTGTACAGCCTCGAGTTCTCATAAGCATGGTGCCTGATCTCATCCAGCTCGTTCAGCTGAATCAACCTCCTCTCAGCAGCAGGCTTGATAGCGAAGTTCAGCATCTTTGTTGCCCATGCAGCCTTGTGCTCAATCTCCACTGGAAGGTGGCATGCTTTCCCATACAGCATTTGGAAAGGTGTAGTACCCAGCGGTGTCTTGAAGGCAGTCCTGTATGCCCAAAGTGCATCATCCAGCTTTGTAGACCAATTATTCCTACAAGCATTCACTGTCTTCTCCAAGATCTCCTTGATCTGCCTGTTGGAGACTTCGACTTGCCCACTTGTCTGAGGGTGATATGGAGTAGCCACACGATGGTTTACACCATACTTCTTCAACAACCTCTCGAACACCTTGTTGATAAAGTGAGAGCCACCATCACTTATCACAATTCGAGGTACTCCAAAGCGAGGGAAAATGATGGTCTTAAACAGCTTAAGAACCACCGCAGAGTCATTCTTCTCACTAGCTATCGCTTCCACCCATTTGGACACATAGTCCACAGCAACAAGGATGTAGTTCTTCTTGTGTGAAGATGGGAAAGGACCCATAAAGTCAATGCCCCAGCAATCAAAAACTTCAACCTCAAGGATGAAATATTGTGGCATCTCATGTCTCTTACTGATCTTCCCTCTTCTCTGACAAGCGTCGCACTGTGAGACGAAAGTGTGAGCATCCTTGAACATGGTAGGCCACCAGAAGCCTGCTTGAAGAGCCTTGGATACTGTCTTGAAGGTGGCAAAGTGTCCAGCATAGTCTGATCCATGGCAATGAAACAGAACATCTGAAACCTCTGACTCAGCAATGCATCTCCTGTATATGCCATCAGAACAATGCTTGTACAAGTAAGGTTCATCCCAAAAGAATCTCCTTATATCGCGCATGAACTTCTTCTTGTCATACTTCTTGAGGTGGTTTGGCTTTGCATCTGCAGCGAGATAATTGGCAATATCAGCGTACCATGGAATATCAGAATCTGTTGCAGCGACGAGATGGTGGTTAGAAGCGACTGAACGATCGATGATGAAAACAGCTTCTGAACCGTCAGGGTATCGACCGATACCATAATGGTATCGATCGATACCGAAACCTGCAACTCGTGAAAATTGCTGATTCTCGGCCAGATTCATCTGAAATCCAGTTTCAATGAAGTAGATGGCTTCCTCAGGTAGTTGATCATCAATGGGGACGTCTTCATCGATCCGCATCCGCGAGAGATGGTCAGCTACTCCATTCTCTATGCCTTTCTTGTCCTTAACCTCAATGTCAAACCCTTGTAGCAAAAGAACCCAACGACAGAGACGAGGCTTGAGATCCTTGTTATTCATCAGATACTTGAGAGCAGCATGATCAGTATGAACAACCACCTTGCTCCCAATCAAGTAAGATCGGAATTTCTCAAAGGAGAAAACAACAGCAAGTAGCTCCTTCTCTGTGGTGCTGTAATTCCTCTGAGCATCATCCAAAGTCCTGCTGGCATAGTAGATGACGTGCAGCTGCCTGTCTTTCCTCTGACCCAGAACTGACCCCACAGCAAAGTCACTGGCATCACACATGATCTCGAAAGGCAGAGTCCAATCAGGAGGTTGCACAACAGGAGCACTCACTAAAGCCTTTTTGATATCCTCAAAGGCTGCAAGACAATCAGTTGTGAAATCAAATTTGATCTCTTTGCACAGCAGAGCAGTGAGTGGACGTGCTATCTTGGAGAAATCCTTGATGAACCTCCTGTAAAACCCGGCATGACCAAGGAAGCTCCGAATATCCTTTACAGAAGTAGGTGGTTGGAGACTTGTCATGACCTGAATCTTGGCTTTGTCAACTTCGATTCCAGCTTCAGAGACCTTGTGCCCAAGTACAATGCCATCCTGAACCATAAAATGACACTTTTCCCAGTTAAGGACCAAGTGTTTCTCTTCACACCTCTGTAGCACCTTGCACAGATTAGCCAAACAGATCTTGAATGATGACCCATATACTGAAAAATCATCCATGAACACCTCCATGAAGTCCTCGATCATGTCTGTGAAGATAGACATCATGCACCTCTGAAAAGTGGCTGGAGCGTTGCACAATCCAAATGGCATTCTCCTGTATGCGAACGTGCCATAGGGACACGTGAAAGTGGTATACCCTTGGTCATCTGGATGGATAGGAATCTGGAAGAAACCTGAATATCCATCAAGGAAGCAGTAGTAGGGATGACTGGCCAACCTCTCCAACATCTGGTCAATGAATGGCAATGGGAAGTGATCTTTCCGTGTGGCCGCGTTCAACTTCCTGTAATCAATGCACATACGATGTCCAGTGATAGTCCTTGTGGGAATCATCTCATCCATGTTGTTCTTCATCACAGTTATCCCTCCTTTCTTAGGAACAACGTGCACTGGACTGACCCAAGAGCTATCTGAGATGGCATAGATAACTCCTGCATCCAAGAGTTTCATGACCTCTTTCTTAACCACCTCCTTCAGGTTTGGATTCAGCCTCCTTTGATGCTCAACTGAAGCCTTTGACTCGTCCTCAAGATGAATCCTATGCATGCACAGGTTCGGTGAAATACCTGAAATGTCATCAAGAGAATAGCCAAGAGCTTTGCGATACTTGCGCAGCTTGCTTAGCAGTAAAGTGACCTCTGCGTTGTTCAAAGAAGAATTAAGGATTACAGGGTACGTGGAATTAGGACCAAGAAAACCATACCTTAGATTCGCAGGAAGTGGTTTGAGTTCCACTTTAGGAGCGTTCTCCTCGCTCCAATCTCCAAGCCCAGCAGCTTGCATAGTTCTTTCGGCCAAACTTCTTTCTGGCCGTAGGGTATCGATCGATACCATCAGAGTATCGATCGATACTAGTCGTGCTGAATCGAGTATCCTTCCGTATTCAGCAGCAGCATCGTGTGGCTTAACCTCTAACTCAGCCGAACAGGCCAATGCTCTCTCCAATGGGTCCTCAGGATGCATCTCTAAGAAGTACTCCTCAGCAATATCACAGAAGGTATCGACGAAGAAAGTCCGCCCATCGATGGTTGGTCTCTTCATCATCTTCTCCATGTTAAAAGTCATGACCAACTCACCAATGTTAAGGGATATCTTCCCATTCCTGCAATCAATCAGAGCACCAGCTGTTGCTAGGAATGGCCTTCCCAAGATGAGAGGATCTCTGGGTTCCGAATCATACTCCAAGACAATGAAATCAGTTGGGATTAAGCAGTTCCCAATCACAATCGGAACATCCTCTAGCAATCCTTCTGGAAGTCTAATTGAACGATCAGCGAGAATCAGCGAGATTCTAGTAGCAGTGAAGTCTGTCATTCCCATCCTCTTAGCAACCGAGTATGGCATGAGGTTGACACTTGAGCCAAGGTCACAGAGAGAACGCTCAAACCTGTCAGTAGCGATTGTGCAATCCAAGACAAAGCTCCCTGGATCTGGAAGTTTCGTTGGGATCCTGTTACTTAGGATTGCACTGCACTCATGAGTGATCATCAGACAGCCTTCTTCAAGGTTCACATTGCTGGACACCATCTTCTTGACATACCTCTTGAAAGCTACAGAGGTCTTGATAGCATCGATGAAGGGAAGTTCAACAACCAGCTTGTCCAAAATTTCTTTGCACTTAGCATCCTCTACTTCCTTCTTAGTCTTCCCAAGAGCTCTGGGATAGGGTACCCTCGGGATGTAGACCCTCTCTGGTGCTGCTTTAGGCATCTCCTTCACAACCTCAACTTCTGCATCGTCTTCAGGTTCGGTATCGATCGATACAGGGAGGGTATCGATCGATACACGGGAATTTGAGTCTTCCCGTCTGAGAATCGCGATCGGTGTCGATCGATGCTGAGTAGTGTCGATCGATGCCTTAGCGATTTCAGTGTCTTCATCGTCAGACATCTCGAAATTTACAGTAGGCTGATCCACTTTTGCCCCTGATTTGACCTCCTTACCACTTCTCAAGGTAATGGCATTGATGTGTGCCCTTGGGTTCTCTCCTTTTCCTGGTAGAAAACCTTCTTGTCTTCTTGAACTCTCTGAAGTCTGAGCTACCTGAGTTTCCAGCTTCTTCTGACCAATACCCAGAGAATCGATCCTTCCACTCAGATCTTTGTACATGGCGTCCATCTTACCATTGAAGGTTACTGTAATCTGCTGCTGTCCTTGAACGAGTGTTTCAAGCATGGCTTCAATCTTGTTCTCTGATGTCTTAGCAGTCACAGGTTCGTAAGAAGGACTTCTGTAGTTCCTGGTGTAACCACTGATCTGGGCAGGTTTCTGGTTGAATCCTCCTTGCTGGAAGTTGTTGTTGAAGCTCCGATTGTTGTTGAACTGGTTCCTCTGTCCCTGAAAGCCAGAACCACCAATGTAGTTCACGTCTTCTGCTTCATTCTCATTGAAAACCTCAACATCCTCAGCAAAATGGACAGCTTTTGTTGTCTTTCCCAGCAGAAGACTGTGCATAGAATCTAGTTGAGCCTTAAACTCAGCGATCTGCGATCCATCTTGATTACCAGCCAGCTTCTTGCGCTCGAAATCTGCACTCTTTGTGCTGCTGCTAGATGCAAAATTCTCAATCAACACATAGGCGTCCTCAGGGTAGTTGGTGTTGAAGTTTCCATTGCTTGAAGAGTCCAGAGCCATCTGATACCTCCAATCTACTCCTCTGAAGAAGATACCTAGCAGCTGCACATCAGAGTATCCATGGTGTGGACAGTCTCTTTGGTACGATCTGAATCTTGTCCAAGCAGCCTTGAACGCCTCAGTAGGTCCTTGAGAAAAAGTGGAGATCTTATTCCTCAGATCTTCAGATCGTCCATCATCATAGAAGTTAATTAGGAAGGCTCTCTTGGTGTCTTCCCAATTAGTCAGTGATCCAGGAGGTAGCTGCCTCAGCCAGTAAGTAGCCTCTCCACCTAGAGAGTAGGGGAAAAGCTTGCAGAAAAGATAATCGTAGGACACTCCATTGCTCTTGATGCTAGTGACCAAGTCCTCGAATTTCTCCACATGATCCATTGGATGCTCATGAGGCAAACCATGGAAGAGATGCTGTCCTACTAGAGTGTAGTAAGCAGGCTTCAGCTCAAAGTCATTCCGCTCATACGCAGGGGGACGAATCGCAGAGCGATTGGCGAAAAATTGCTCTGGCCTGTTGTGTTCACCAATCGTTCTACCACGATTAACTACAGCATCCCTTGCGTCCCTAGCAGCATTCTCAGCGACAACAGGAGCAGGTGGAATGACAATCCCCTCTCCATCCAGACGTTGTCCTTGCTCATTGCACAACTGACCCTGTTGGTCCCTGTAAGCTCCAGCAGCATCACGAACTAACCCAACTTGATTGTTGTTCATCTTAGCTGACTTCTTTGCTTTCCTGTTTGTGCGTTCCACTTGTGCTAGCTGTTCCAGTGATAGATCAACTAGCGGAGTGCTCTTTTTGCTTCTGGTTTCAAGATTATGCATGCACCTGAAATCACAAGTAAAGAGCGTAAGTAACTGAAATTTACGACGGGTATCGACCGATACTCAAGGGTATCGATCGATACTCGGGCGATTTAGACGAATTTCCTAGCTAAAATCTAACGGCGAATTGAGTCCCCGGCAACGGCGCCAAAATTGATATGCTCAATTTAATACCCTAAAAAGTACTAAAGCAGTTGCTGCAGTAAATCAGGGGTCGAACACAAGAACTCAAGAATCACTCAATAGATTCTATAGATCAGAAACAAGCTAAACCAGATGATGTAATTGAAAAACAGGGTTGCAAGTAAAACGTTTGTAAATTCAATTGGGGGAATGTAGGCTTAGGGTATTTCTCAGGAAATCAATGAATGCAGCTAAGTTAGCTAACAGGATCCAGATTAAGCACTGTTCTAGAACTCAAATCACTAAAATATAATTAACCAACTCTCGTTGCGAAAACTATCTAAATCTAAATCCTAGAAATTCCAAATCTCTTTGCGAATCCTAAAGTCTAAATCAGCTTTAAAATCAGGTTTGATATGTTCACAAATCAATTAAACCAAATCTCTTTGCGAATAATCAATTTGCTCACCTAAGGTTCTATCAGGTAATTAATCGCACTCTCGTGCCTAATTAATTATCCTAAGATCTAAGTTCCAGATTCGTCAACCTAGAATTAGCTTTGAGAACAACCTAAGGCGAAGAACTAATTTAGATAGTGAATCCTAACAGATAATCAACCTAGCATTCAAAGAAATCCCTATGAGAAAACCCTAAACCTAACAAGTGATCTACTCAGACATGGATATTAAATTAATAAACATGTTGAATAAATACTCTTATATTAAATCAGAAAGAGAAACAAGGTTTTGAGATCTGGTCTCGGACGAAGGGAAACCAGACTTGTCTCTCCACAAAAATCTCTCTTAAACCTAAACAATAATAAAAGCATAGCCTAAACAATGGCTGTAAAATCCTATTTATAACCTAAATCACGATTTGGGGCCTTCTTGTAATTATCAAAGTCTTCTGGGTGCTTTTTGCAATTCTTCAAACTTCATTAAGTCGCGACTTTGAAATCTGCTTCGATGGGTATCGATCGATACCAGGGGGTATCGATCGATGCTCGGTGCTCAGATCGGGCTCTTAGTCATCAGACTTCAGTCTCGCTCCAGAATGCTCCAGAAAAGCTCCAATAATTCCAATTAAGCTCCAGACGTGCTATAACCTGTGAAAGACTCTAAAAGACTCCAAAACACAAGAAAAGACTCTATAAAAGGACTTATATCATGGCCTAAATAGGGTAAAAACCATGATATATCAACGTTCGATCTATAATAGTCGGAAGAATTGTTGCTATCCGACATAGCAATATTTTCGATGAGAGCTCTTCCTTGGTTAATAGTCTTCATGGAGAAGTCTCCATTGCTGGCCGTGTTGAGAGAAAGTTGATATTTTGGTAGTAATCCTCGGTAAAAAGTGTTAAGCACATTCAGACCGGAGAAACCATGAAGATGGCAATCTCTCGTACTCCTTGAAACATTCCCACGCTTCATAAAAAGATTCCACTGATTGTTGATGGAATCTTTGGATTTTGTTTCCTAGCGAGTTGGATCTCGACTTCATGTAGAAGTGGATTTGCCCTCTTCCAAATTAGTAATAGATCATGCGGGCAAAGATTTCAACCAACGGTAAGCTTTATCAGCCAAAGAAAAAGGAAAAAGCTTACACTTCAAATAATCGGCGGGAACTTGGTTCGTTCTCGTCGTTCCGCATATCTCTTCGAACAACTCAATGTGCTCCAACGGATGCTCGGTTGCAACTCCATGAAACTGATTTTGCTTTACCAAAGCAATGATTTGAGGTTTGATCTCAAAATTGTTTCCGTTCGGTATAGGAAGTTGTATGGCCGCTCGGTTTTGCAAGTGTTGATACGGTGCATCAAAATCAGCAATGATGCGGTTACGCGCTTGTCTCCTCAGAGGATTAGCGGGAAGTACGGGACGGTTGGCGTAGTTGATCACGGTTTAGTTGATCTTTCGGATTGTCGTTTTCGGCCATCCTTAAGTTTCTTTTGAGTCTTCAGAGTTCTCTCGTGTTTTTCGATATCGTCTAGTAGTGGTATGGTTCCTCTAGGAGTTCTCCTAGTGTGCATGCACCTTAGAACAAAACACAAAGATAAAGGAGAAAGTCAAAAGAACAACAAATAACTTGAAAATTAAAAGTGTCTAGAGCAGAAATTAGAATACGAAATCAAACAAGTTAAGCTATCCCCGGCAACGGCGCCAAAAACTTGACACACCGGGAATTAACCCCGGCGTGGGGTTTCACCCCTTATATCTAAGTCGCAAGTGCACAGCACACAAAGTAATACTTAGGGATCGAATCCACAGGGATAGACGTTGTCCAATTTCTAACGAGTTCTAACTTATATCTAGACGTAAATATCTTTTGGATTTTGTTACGGTCGTATCTATGGAATCTAAACTAAACTAAGAAGGGCAGTAACTAACTAATTACTTTACCGAGGTTGTGAATCAATTAAACGAAGCGTTGGGCAATCGGGAATTTTCTAGGGTTTATGGCTGATTTTTACGTGGAGATTTCTAGGATTTCTAAAGCGACTTTTTGTCGTCTTTGAGTTCTTGAACTTGGAACACGTACACAGTGATTAGTCTACTACCGTAATCCTACACACCTACTATCTTCTGTACTCGGACGGTAGCTTCCGACTCCGCCCGCACAAGAAGTCAATGATACTCCCAAACGTCGTTTACGCCCACAATTCCTCCGTAAGTATACTTTCGAAATCGTACGACGGATTTGGTCGTCTACGCTAGGTCAAGCGATTAAATACAACACTTATGTGGCTCTAAAACACCTAATATCGATTGCTAAGATGGTTATTCAAGCAACGCATTAACAACAAGGATAGAACGAAGAACCCTAATTAATCGGTATCCTATACTAAAAACCTAATAAGAATCGAACAATAAGCTCCCCTTCAGACCCCTATGCCCAACAAGGAGATTACTCAGCCATATCTGAGGTAATCGTATTCAATAAATCAAATAAAAATAGTAAGTAAAAAGGGATGAAGAAAGATTCTCTATCGAAGAACACGAATCGAGAATCATTTGCTCCAAACCAAAGAAAACAAGTGCACAAGTCACAAGATCTTCGCTTCTGCCTGCAAGCGTGAGAAAAATATAAAGTGACTGTCTAAGAGGCATCAAATAAGTATTTATAGAGCTAATCTCGTTTAGTGTTTGATGGAAAAGACGGTTTTGGCCTCGGGTGAAGAAACAATTCGATTTGGTCGCGCAGGGTGCTGGCCGCAAGTCCGTTTTCTCAGGGAGTGGCGAAATGCCACTTGGCCGCGGGTGGAGACTCTCCAGGAGTGGCGAAACGGTTCTTGGCCACGGTCCAGCTCCTCCAGGCGCGGCGACTTCGTCTTCAGGGCAGCTTCATCTGCCTATAATGCTTCGGTGTATTTAATGATCCAACCATTGATTTGCCTCCAATCCAATTGCATTTGAAAGCTGGTTGTCTCTACTTTGTTGTGTCCAAATTTGGGGATGATCAGACGGTGAAAAGGTCTCCATTAGCTGCGAGACTTCTTGACGGTCCAAGTTTATTCAAAAACGTACTTTTGCTCCAAAATGCACTCTTTTATTCCGAGTTACCTGAAACGTCTTTCAAATCTCTAAAATATGAAAATCACTCGAAAACTTTGAAAACGGAGTTCAAAAACTTTCAAAATAATATGAAAACGACCCATAAAATCGGTCAAAAACCGGTGTTATCAGTCCACCATTCACTTCTAAACCATTTGCAAACGTTAAGATCAATATTCCACCTGATTTAGGAGACACCAAGGAAGCACGAGTGGAAGAAATGGTTGAGAAGACGAAACAAGCTCTTAGAAAAGTGAAAATTCTGAAAAAATGCGGAAAGAAGAAGGTGATACCAAAGAAAGGTGAAATATGTCATAAACAAGACGATTCCAAAGGAACATTTGTTCCCGCTAAGGTAAGTCACAAAAGTTTCTGAAAAACAGAAATCTTCTTCTTACATAAAAACAATTTTTCAAAAACAAAAAGAGAATTTCAAGATTCAAGCTCTCTTTCTTCTTCTCTTCCAAAAGACTTGGAGATTTTGATCAAGAACAACATTTTTCAACTCAAAAGTTTTTCAAAAATTCTTTGGTCCATTCTCACTCTTTTTCGAAGGAGATTTCAATTCCTCACTCATCTCGTCAATTCCAACAAGGTACGAACCGAAATCTCTACTTTTTCATATGAACAAGAACCTAGTGTTGTCTTGAATTCACTAGATCTATGTCTTTGATGGTTATAAATTGTTAAAGAACTTAAGATTGAACTTCTAGTATGTCTAGACTTCTATTTTAGCACTAAATTCCCTTGGATTTGAGATTTTTGTGATTTGAAATTTTCAAGCTTAAATAAAAACGAATTTGGAGATTAATTTTGATTAATTTGAACAAGTCTTGATATATTGATATATACCAAACGGTAATCTACTGAAACTGCATGAAGATGAATTTAAAATCTATACTTCTAAATTTTTTTTATGCAAGTACGTCACAAACCCGAAATTTACAATTATCGTCTCGATTTGTTTTAATTATGCTCAATGTTTGTCGTCTGTTTATTGAATGTGTCTCTTGATACTCGATTAGTATCCTCGCGCATTGAAACCATTCAATTACAACCATATTCATACTTTTGCCGAGTTGTTTCTTTATTTTGTAGGAACAAATGGGCCACCCGAGATCTTGCATAATGCGCTCTAAGAAGAGCGGATACGTAGGAGAGACTTCTCGGAGATCATTTTCTATTCAACACGAGGATTGGCAAGGAGGCTCGGACACAACAAGCGTGGAATATGACACAAATATTGGCGAGTTCTTTGCAAGTCGACGACGATCGATTAGATCTCGCCTTCCAATTCCTCGACGTGACACAACTCTTTCTCCTCCACGTGAACCAACACCACCTCCGGAACGAAGACCAAATGTATGATATGTCGGGAAACCTATGGGCCCAAATATCGATTACCTTGAGAAGCTCAACAAGATGGTTATCAAATCAACACCTCGCATAGATTACTCGACTCTCGACACGCTCGGGATTAGAGAATACGTGATTTGGTATCTCGACGCACTTAACCTTCGACCTTTCATGGAGCTCAATCTCCCTACCTACAAAGATCTCACCAAATAATTCTTATCGACCATCACCATGTGCTACAAGAGACACTCTAATGCGAGAGCGAACGACTGTACACTTACTTTTACCATTCGCGGATATTCTTAGCTCTAACGATCCCAGAACTTTGTGAAGCTTTGAAGTTTCAATATCTCGATGAGATTCACGCCGAGGAGAATCCCGATGAAGATCTATGGAGCATAATGGGACAAGGCGTCTACGACAACAGACAGTCCAAAGCCGCCCTACTCACGCATCCCGCTGTCCGATATATACACAAGCTCTTAACACACACCATATTCTCGAGAGTGAACGTGGGGAGTGTCCTAAAAGGCGAGCTTGTCATCCTTCAATTACCTTTCACCGATGACCCGTGCTATGCTTGTTATGCTTGTATCGTCGCGAAGAACTTGGTGAAGGTGAAACACGACGCGCCCGCCATAAAACCCGAGGACACTACTACCGCCTTCGAAAGCATCATCACATCGATTTTACAAGCCGTGCATTTTGATTTCTCGAATGAGGTTCCACTCCAAGGAAGCTGGTTCGACTAGATGCAATTCTCCCGAGACCGCACGATCTCTTGCTCTTCACTCCACCCTGACAGATTTGGTTACCAATATTGCACTAATGTCGGTGAGTCCTACTTTGTCTTCTTACCTTCTAACTCTGTCCCTAGACTCCGAGAAGGAGCAGCACCTAGATGGATAACGGAGAAGATGGACTACATACCTATAGCCCCATGCCTACCGTACACGATTGTATAGTTCCTAGTGGCCAAGGCCAACCGAGACGCTGAGGCAGAGCGTGCTCGACTACTTCAACAATCACAGGCCCGTGCACCATCCGCGAGTTCGTCTCACGAACACGGACCAGAATACGCAGCCATGGAGAAGAAGATAGAACGACAAGAGAGACGATACATGCGCATGATGCGTTTCCTCGAAGAGCACCACCAGTTCGATGGCAACAAGCCCGACTCCGAGACAGATGGCTCTGGCGACGCCTAGCCATGCACTTCACCACCACGGTGTAATCGATCTCTTTCTCTTTATCTTTTATTTTAATGATTTTTCCATCCTTTCACTAACTTTTTCACTCTGAAAACAGTGTGATTTAAGTCTGGGGGAGTATGTTTATCCATTACTAATCTATTTTTCTTTTCTTTGGATCTTTTTAATTCTCGCTGAATTTTTAAGAACTCGTGTAGTATTTTTATTAAGTATTTTTCAGGAACATAAAGAACAATGTCTATGATGATTTATACCAGTGTGTTTCTACGCTATTTCCTCTTGCCAGCTCTTTTGTGGTTTAGTACTAGACTAGGCGGTAGCTAAACTGCTTTCAATGTGACATCCCCAGAGGATTTCGAGCCATAGAAATTCTTTATGACATGATAAACTAGCTCATTTTATTTGAACTTAATATATATTTCATTTTCTTATCAATATTTTTAGGCGAGACAACGAGTCATATATCTAGGACATCTTTTTCATTTTACCACTCTTTGTTGTCCTAGATGGCCGGTTCATCTTTAGCCGGTATCCCACCCGAAACTTAACCTTTGTTCAAACCTCATGCAACTCTCTTGTTGTTTTATGTGCAGATATGTTCAAAAACGCCGGAGAGGGAGGAACGACATAGTTTTTTAGTCACTCGAGAAGATGAGAGACTTGACGGATTCGGTTGTAGAGGTATCGACAAATCATGCTAAAAATTTGCCTTGGAAATCGTTTGTAACTGGTAATTTCCATACTCTCTATGGCTCCCGTTTAAAGGCGTTTCCCCTTTCTAAAAAAAAAAACACAAAAGGAAACGGAATAAAATCATAAGAGTCTTAGAGTAGTCTATATTTTTACCAAGGCAACTATGTTTCAATATGTGAGGAGTAAGAAGTCGTTCGAATCATTACCCGGAGAATAATATAAGTCCGGAGGAACGACATAAAAGTTCTGTCAAAGGGAGAAGAGTCCCGACAAAGTTGGAGTTTTGCAGCAACACTTATGCGAGTAAGGAGTGACTGAAAACTGTGGGTACCAATAGCCCCATCCTCTCTTGCTGTTTTGCATAATATCTAGAATCCTCTGAAGAAAATACGGTAACCCAAAACACTTTTAGCCTCACCTCTAAATTTCCCTTAAATTCCTAGCATCGGTTGTCTTGTCTAATATTTTTGGTAAGAATCACGCAATATTTAGTCTAGGATACCGATTAGGGTTCTTCGTTCTATCCTTGTTGTTAATGCGTTGCTTTACTAACCGTCTTAACAATCGATATTAGGTGTTTTAGAGCCATGAAAGTGTTGTCTCTAATCACTTGACCTAGGGTAGACGAGCAAATCTAATACGAACTTCCTAAGATCGGCACTCTAAGACTGGATTTGAACATGATAGGCCTTGCAAACACAAGTGTTTCAAGGGTTGTGGAATTGAAAGGTCACACAAAGGATTGCGGAAGTCCTTTGATTTACCAATCGATTTCTTTTGGATATGACGCACCAAAAGAGATCGACACGCTTGAAGGATATTACGCACCAACAAGCAAAACGGAGGAGAATCACTCTCAACCAGAATATAAGAAACAGGGTTCTTAGATTAATAAAATTTATGGTTAAGTTCGACAAAGGAAACAAAAGGGAAATATAAAGAAAAACAACAAATCATGCATGGAGAGTAATAACTACTCTCGAAAACAAGCAAAGAAAATAAAACAAAGTTTGAAAATTAAACTTGAACTCTTGATCTTCCTTGTCGAATTTGTAGAGGTTTGTGGGCTTGAGGAAGATCACAAAATGGGTCAATAGCAATGTGAATTATCTTGCCTCATTAAAAACCTCTCTTTGGAAAACTCATTAGGACAAAACTAAAGAGGAGGAAAAGAGCACAAAATAATTCACATACCCATTTAGTGAATTCTTTAGGCCATAATCAAAACCAGTGTGGTTTGATCTTTATTTGAATGGTGTTGTGTTTGGACTTGTGGAAGTGTTACGCCAATGCCTTCCTTAAGCTTTGATAAGCTCAAAATGTAATACCCTAAAGTACTAACAGCTTTTCAATTGCAGTATGTAGGGGTCGAACCACTGAGACTCAAGAATCACACAATAGATTATATAGATTCGAATTAAGCTAAGTAAATCAATAAAATAGGAAGCAATAATGTAGTTTAAAGAGTTGTAAATTCAATGGAGGAGAATAAGTTCAGGGTATTTCTCAGGAAATCAGAGAATGCAGATAAGCCAATTAATCAGGATTCAGATTTTAGCACGGTTCTTGAACTCAAAACACTAAGCTATAACTAACCAACTTTCGTTGCGAGAATTAGCTAAGTCTAAATCTCAGAATCCCAAATTTCTTTGCAAATCCTAAAGACTACACTAGCATTAAGTTCAAGTTTGATTTGTTCACAAAACAACTAAACCAAATTTCTTTGCAGCTCACCCTAGGTTCTATCAGATTATCAATCACACTTTCGTGTCTAATTGATTAACCCTAGATCTAAGTTCTAGGTGATCAATCAAGAATTTAGCATTAAGAACAACCTATGGTGAAGAACTAATTTGATTATGAATCCTGACTAAGTAATTTACCTAGCATACAAAGAGATCCTTTATGAGAACCCTTAACCTATAAGGAGATCTACTCATACATGGAGATTAGGTAAAACAACATGATTGAATAGAACTCAAAAGTAATAATAAAGAGAATAAACAAGGGTTCGAAATCTTCTCTCGGACGAACAGAGTTTCAGACTTGTCTCCCTCAAAAGCTCTCTCAACAAAATCAAAATTAAAATAAAGCTTAGCCCAAAAGCGGCTGAAAAACCTAATTATAAGCTAAAACACGTTTTGGGCCTTCTTGTAAATAATAAAGCCTTCTGGACCAAAGTGCAATTTCTTCAGACTTGTAAAAAGTCGTGTTTCCTTTCTTCATGAAGTCGGTGTCGACCGACACCAGGTTGTATCGCTCGACACAAGGCTTATGTGTCGTCTGTATCGACCGATACCATGTGGTATCGTTCGACACAAGGACCATAAATCGAGCTCCACAGCTACATGATCCTTGCTTAGCTCCAAAATGTTTCAATATCTCCAATTAAGCTCCAAACGTACCTAAACCTGAAAAGACTCAAAAAGACTCCAAATATACTAGAAAGACTCTATAAATAAGACATATATCATGGTTAAAAACGGATAAAAACCATGATATATTAACTCCCCCAGACTTAGCCTTTGCTTGCCCTCAAGCAAACAGAAAGCTAAACAAGAGAAAGAGGTTTGAAAAACACGGAGACTCACCTGTCCTTGAAACAATATAATGACCCTTTTTCTTAGTGCTCCACATATTACCTAACCACCATGTACTTCTCCGTAGACATTCGTAGCTCCCCAAAATCCACACATAATTTCGCAGCATTATCCATCAAAGCCCTTCATCGCCAGTTTCATCGCTGTGATCAATACCTAGAACCTTCTAGAATCTTTCCCATACAATATCATGACAAAAGAACCACACAATTTTCACACTTTTTTGGTATTGTTTCCTCTCCCCCAGATTTATTTCTCATCATGTTCTTCTTCTCTTTTTTTTTTTAGATTCGCATATAAATATTAAGGTTTGAGACGCGAGTATTGATGGTGTCTGCCATCATGTATCAAAGGTGTAGGCGAATAATGGTATCACATAAAATTTTCCTAACCCCGCTTCTAACCTTTGTGTGATCATTCCTTCCCAAGTAGAATAATGGGATCGCTGGAAATTTTATTAGCCCTCTACTCAGAAAAAAATCATTTCATCTTTTGAAGCTTTTATTTATAAACTTATAACAAGGGAGAGGAATACCATTACTTTCTACACATTGGTTCTCTTGTCAGCTATGAATGATGAGTCAAGCTCTGTGAACATCAACCACATCGATGAAGTGCAAAAATTAGCTCAAGCTTTAATGGACTCTGCTGGAAACATGGGTGTCTTCTAGTTAACTGGTCAACCTTTGGATTTTTCATTAGTCCGGTCTAGAACTGATTCTGTAACAACGGTCACTTAGAAGCAATGTCAGAACAATAGATTCAAGAACTAGATCATAATCTCCAACAGGTTTTGACTCAATAAAAATATTTTTGACTCAAAAACGACTGACTCTAAGAAAAACAAACACATTGTCAGCAACCACCTCCCCCAGACTTAAAGAACATTGTCCCCAGTGTTATCTAGTCTAGAGTCGGTAAAAGAAATCATAAGAGCTGAGTGGAGGCGTGAAAATTAAAGAAGTTACATGATTGGGGTAGGAGTGTCAACCGACACACAGCACTGGTATCGATCGATACCAGGCTTAGGTCGACACATAAACTTCTTTTCGTCGACAGTGATGCAATGTTGCTCTTAATTGTGACAAAGGATCATATGTGAAATGGTTAGCACTGTTAGATCACTCAAGCACAAGTTAGAAGCAACAATATATCATAATTGCATAAATCCAACAGAGTTCAGAGTCTTAAACTGCTAACAAAACAACTCAAAAGAACAAAAGAAAAGAAAAAGAAAGGAAAAGAAAAACAAAACCAGATAGAACAAGGAGCTAATCCTCCTCAGAGACATCATCGACTCCATCCATGTGAGAGGGCCCCGTCTGTGGTGGTGAACGTGGACAAGGTGGTCGAACGCAGCCACACTGAGACAGAGTGGAAATAGCACCCCAGATGCTCTGGAAGCTCTCAACAACGTATCTCTGAAACACAGTCGCCTCCATGGGAATCGCGGGTGGTGCAGGAAGAGAATTCACATAAGGGAATGAGTGTCGAACGCTTCTCAAATGACCTCTAGCAAGTTCAGGGACTGGTCTGTCCTCAGCAGAAGCAGCAGTTGCTCTAGAATGAGATCCTTGGCGAAGTCGAGTACGAGGTGCAACTGTCAAAATACGTGGATCAGGATCAAAATACAGCTATGTCAGTCAGCTGTGTGTTAGGAAGCTGAACCAGAAACTCCCCATATGTGTTGGAGAAACACGAACGCCGAGTCGGTTTCATCCACCTGATGTTCTGCAAATGCCTCTCGTCCATGAGGGAACGTGTAGTGATGATCGAGCTGCTCTTTGTACTAATCTGGAAATACTGCAAGATAGGTGTGAGAAGACTACCAACTGTCTCTAACTTCCGACCTGAACCGTTACTAGGGCCAGAGAATGGTTTGGTCTTCAAAGAGACCAAATGATGCGCAAACACAGCCCCTAGGTTGACCTCTAGATCAAGCTCAGTCCACTCGCAGTTCTCGACCACAATGATATCTCCAACAGCAATGGAGAACACGATAAGCTCCTATAGCCTCATCTTATTACGCTCCATCTTACACAAGACGATGTTGCTCAGAATCCGAACTAGGCATCACAGAACCGGATGACGCACATCCATTTGAGTGGACGGCTTTGAATGATAGACTCCATTTCTGAATTGTGACCAGAAAGCTTGTACGTCAAGAAACTGTGTCGGAAAAGCTACCTTCTTAAACTCCTTCCTGAACCCATAGATAGTGCAGAGGTCTCGGAGTGGGAACCGGTATCTCACCCCTCGAATCAAAAAAGTCAGAGTACCTTCCTGTGCGTTCTTCTCCACCTCATTCATGTAGTATACGCGAACTGTCGCGAGAAACTGTCGAACCAAGTCGGGGAAAAGGTCATACTGATGTGTAGCTATCGTGCCTAACCCAATTTTTCCAATCAGTCGCTGAAGCTCCTTGTCGATACCCAGTCTTCGTATCGTATAGGGATCAACAAACCGGGTCAGTTTCACATCGACGTTCAGCCACGCATTGTATAACAGCGTGTCATATTCATCCCAGGTCTCAAAAATCTCTCTGTAGATGCAGTCCTCACTCTCAGTATCCCTATTAGGAGTACCGTTCCAATTTCTCCAGGAAACAATTTTTGCGTTCTCATTCGTCTTAGGCCAAGGATGCCTACATCGCACATCTGGAATCTCAGGAGAGGCATGATAAATACAATTTTATCCTAGTTAAGAATCAATCATAAATACACATGTCATTGTAGTATTTTAGGTGTCAATCCAATCTAAGAATACAAGAAACTCTTTAATTGAAGCAAACAAAGTGGTTTTGGTGATTAAGCTAGTGAACAATCAAGGAAAAGACAAGTGACAAGAGCTAAAGACACTAAACTTGAATAAAACAATGATAAAAGGCGAATTCAAGGATAAGGTAATTGAGACAGGGCAATCGAATGGCTAATTAATGATGTCCAATGCTTAATGAAGACTAATCCCTAGGCAAAGATCACTAATCTTAACTAATCCTCTCTCAAGGTATTAATTACTTTGCTAAATACTAATTCAAGATCAAATTCTCATTTGTGAATCACCAATTAGCAAGCTTTAAGTCTATCATTCAAGATCAACCAAATAATCATTCTAGATAACTAATCCCTTAGGCTAGAAATGAATATCTCTTGATTAGTTCATCAAGGCATTTCATCAAACACCTTGTGTGCATGAAATGCCTTTTGATATAAATCCACTTTCTCAAGCTATATCTAGCTTTAAAACCACTAATCAAGAAGAGAAATCATATAATCTAATCCTAGACATCATTAATCATCCATCAAATTACCCTAAATCTACCAAATCCTCAAATCCTAAAAGACTACTCACTAGTCATGAAGAACACACCAATTCTTGTGAAAGAGGTGATGTTAATCATGATTAGGGAATAGAAAAGTGAAAGATTAGAGAAAGATGAAAAGATATAAACTCAAACTTGCATAAATCAAAGAGATATTTGGGAAAATTCCCAAAAACCATAAAAAGACAAGTCTTTGTTCTGGAGAGAAAATGGGAGAAAAAAAAAAGGATATAGATCTAAAAAAGGGTTTTTACAATATTTAAAAGGTGTTTATTGAGTTGGGTCGGACCAGGTCAACCCGGGACAAACCGGGTATTGACCCGGATGAAGGTGGGTCTAGGTGAGAAGAGCACCGGTTGGTAAAACCGCGATATCTCCTGGAATACATGTCCGAATAGTCTCAAACAACCTCCTATGGATAATTAACTCACTTGGCTACAACTTCTATGACGAACGCAGAAGCAGAATCGGATTGGAAACTCTTCGTCTGGGTTTATCTTTCAGACGTCCTATTTGGAGCAGAACTCGTTTGGATGCCAGACAGACGTGTCCTTTCTATATTTGCCATATCTCTTGAACGGCTGATCTGAATGACATGAAACAATCACTACACGAAAGTCAGCTCGATTGTCTATGACTTTCAACAAGACATCAGATTAAACCGGGAACGGGAAGGTCTTCATTTGGCCTGATCTTTCAGACATTTTGGATGGCTTCGGCGAGATCTTCTACGATGGTCAAATTGGGTCCGGTATGGAAGGCCGGTATTCCTCTTGGTCGGGAGTTGGTGCAGCACCAGACGTGTGTACCGGTCATAATTGGGGCGGTATTGATGGTCATGTTCCATGCCGGGTGAGACATAGTCTTTGGTCTCTCGGCCAGACGGATATATCTTCCTTAAAGTCGCAATAACTCCCTAACCACATGTCTGAATGACATGATTCAAACTCCACTGGACAGATAACTCACTCCTATGAAACTTTCATGAAGGTTGTGAAAGCTGATTCAGATAGGAGGGCCTCCTTCCAGCCACATATTTCCGGCGTCCCGGATGGACTTTGCATTCTACTTCGGCCCACATCTCCAAATACAGCAACACTGCCTCCAATCCCCTAGAAAGTACTCCAAAACATGAAATAACTCACTAGACCTAATGCAAATATCCTAATCTCTAAATGATACATAAATGCAAGACAAAACCATGATTATGCATGTAAATGACACACAACTCTAAGTGAAATGTATGCTAAAACATGCAATATATGAGTATATCAATTCCCCCAAACTTAAACCTTTGCTTGTCCTCAAGCAAACAAGAATAAAGAAAGGGAGAAGACTAAAAATGGGAGCTCAAATCCAAAAGTGCCATAAAAAGAATCCAAGCTCAATGTCCAAGTTGCAAACTTCTTGATGCGATCAAACAAACTTACTCAAAAGTGACTAGCCATACTTGTCCTTGCATGACTTACATTTGAACCTCAACCTACACAAACTTTCATATCTTCCAACCTCTTGACATTGATTAAGTGTAATTGGCGTGAATCATGTTTATGCAAGATCAAATGAATTTGTTTGGCTAAGGGTTAGGTTATGAGATGAAGATGATCTCATTATCATGCATGGGTAATCAAGTACAAGGATCTCTCATGGAAAGAGCAACCTATGCACACAAGGGAGAATTATCATCTACCCAAATACCTAGAGTGTCTCTAACCTAAAGCCTTCTAACCCGTTTGTGCCCACATCCTAAGCTACCCTTTTCATCTTAAGGCATTTGCCTTCTTAAACCCACACATGCTTCTTGTCCTTTCACTTCACCTTCTTCTCATTCGGGGATCAATTTCTTCTTCCTTGTTCTCATGGTTTGGTGCTTATTTGTTGTGACTTAGCTCTCTTTTTCTTCGTTTTTGTTCACGCCTCATTTTCTTCTTTGATGCTTTGGCCTTTTCGACTTTCTTCTTTTTGTTTGGATCTCTTGAGGTTATATTATTTTTGTTTTTTAATTTTGCACCAACCAATCTATAAATTAAATCCCCTTTTCCCTTCTCCTTATTCATCTTTCCCATTCCACAATCTATTCTAAACACATCCGTTCACCAAATTTCCAAACAGTTCTCCCAAACTTAAACCAAGAACTGCCAACCTATCTAGCCTATTCCTATATTAACTCCGTGATGATGGAGCTAAATCTACATGAGAATTCCTCCTTGTCACCCTAAACCTATAACTTTTTGCCAAGTTTGCTCGAAAGAAGGCCTCACCAATCACACACGAATATCAATGGCTAGAAAGACGGTTAAGGTTAGGGTAGGGGAAACCATTCCAATGATGGGATATGGCTACTTGGATAAACAAGAGTGGTGAAATGGAAAATATTATCCAAGTATGTATGAAGTGATCCACAAATTCATTCAAAAATGCATAAACACAATATTCACAAGTCAAAATTAAGGTTATCACTTAGATGAGGTTGAATTCAAGTCAAAGTTTGCTTCAATCAAGGCAAGAACAATAAGACATGAGATCAAGGCATGGTTCGTTCTTATTTTCTACACGAGATCCAAGCATCAAGTAACTAGCAACAATGACATTGGACTGACATTGGACTAAGCTCTTAATATGGTACTTTACAAGGAAACATCTATCATTGCTCCTAATGCTCATGCAAAGCTACCTTATATACTATGCATCTAGACTCAATCCTAGATATGAAATGCAAAAAAAATTCAAAAATTTTCAAATTTATTGAAAATGCATGATATGCATGAAACTCAAGATGCAAAAAGACAAAATAAGAACACCAAAAACAAAGTTAGATAACACACAAACCCTCCCCCAATCTTAAATTACACAGTCCATTGTGTAAGAAAAGCTTAAGGGAGAGCTAAACAATGCATGAAAGAAGGAAAGAAGATATGATTCTAAATGCTATGTGCAAAGTTTGTAGTATTACCTTGGAAATGAATGGAGGGAACGAGAGTGATCACCTCAATCCTACACACCTTTTTATTTAAGTCCACGACCATTAGACCATCAATAACCTAATCACACTAAGCAAACCCATCAAAAAGAACAAGAAAACATAGAAAGGCATAAAAAGAAAGTATATACAATGATAAGCTTGGGGTGTCTCCCAAGAGCACTTTATTTAAAGTCAATAAGTTTGACTTTGGTTACCCTTTTAGGCGGGTGAGAGGGGAGTGTAAGCACTCCATGGTGGATCCTTGAGTTCAATTTTGAGCACCGTGCTCATGAATTCCTCAAGACCGGCTTCCCCTTTCTCTTTGAGCTCGGGTGTGAGGATCGCCTTGACCGAGGCAAAAGGTTTGGGTCATACCTTGCAATTGATCTTGTACTCAATCACTCCATCCTTGTACTTCCAAGGAATGAGAGTCATGATGGAGGGCTTGTCTAGCACGGATTTTGACCCATCAAACTTGCTTGGTTCGTTTTTCATCTTAGCCTTGGTCCTTGTTCTCTTCTTTGCAACCTCGCTACTTTCAACCTCAAATTCCATCGTTGTGTGGAAGAGGGATGCTAAACAATCTCCATCCAATGCTAAAGCTTCTTCAACATTACCATAATCCAAAGCATTCTTGTCATGGGATTCTTTCTTCTTCTCATGAGCTTTTGGGGGTGAAGCTTTTTATATCTTCTCACAACTACCCATGCCTCTTATTTTCTTAGCATTCCTCTCTTGCTCATCATTCTCCTAATCTCAAATGAGGGAAAGAAGAAAGAGCTTAGGCATATTCCATCTAAAGCAAATTTATCGTCAATAGCATTTCCAAAAGTTGATTCCCTTTTGTTCTTCTCAAAACAACTCTCTTCGTTAACAATTGGTAAAACCGTCACATCCTTTGGTTTCTCGGATAGCAAAGAGAGGTTGACCAATTTGGGTTCTAAGGCATCCAAATGGGAGGCTAGTTGCTCAATCTTATTGTTGATCTCATCCTGAAAGCCCTTTAATATTTCATTCATTGCTCCCATCATCTTGCCAAACTTGATATCATTCATTTGTTGAACTTCTAGGATTTGATTGAGAACATCTCTTTGTTCCTCCACTTGGATAGAGATTTGAACATACTCATGGCTCTCTTGGTAACCTTGTTGATTGCATTGAACTTCATGGTTAGACCATTGATTAAGAAGCCTACTCCCTTGGTTGTAATTCTCCTTGTTGGCCACGAGATTGGATTCATCTCGGTGTTGCTCAAGACCCAAACAAACTCCTCTTTGTTGCGCGCTTATGAGCTTTTCCAGTTTATCTTGCAAGCCTTTCAATTCGGAGTCTTGACATGATCCTTATAGAGGGGTTGTATCATGCTTCTCAAAGTAGCTGTATAGACTCTTAGCAAAGTTCTCAACAAGTAGCTCTCCTTGCTCCACGGTGACGTTTGCGAAACGCCCTTTGCTAGCGGCATCCAATGTCCATTTGTGCTCTTGGTGAACTCCCCAATTGAAGACGCTAAGAATGGCTCCTTTCTTGAACCCATGATGGGGACAATCTCGAGTGTATCCCTTGAGTCTTTCCCACGCCTCATTAAAGGTTTCATGCACGCCTTGCTTGAAACTCAAGATGTCCTTCCTAGTTTGGACCGTTTTTTGTGTAGGGTAAAACTTATTAAAGAAGAGCTCTTTGCAATAATCCCAAGATTTCACCAAGTGAGAAGGTAATGCTCTCTCCCATTGGCTTGCTCTTTCTCCAAGAGAAAACAGAAACAAGATGAGCTTGATGCTATCATGGGGCACTCCTCTGGTTCTAAACGTGTCACACTACCTCTCAAAGGAATCCAAGTGATCATAAGGGTTTTCCACCTTTGTCCCCAAGAATCTAGACTCTTGAATCAACCTAACAATGCTTGTCTTGATCTCATATGCCTCGACTTCAATTGGTGGTGGGTGAATTCCATATCTTGATCCATGACAACATGGAGGGTCAAAACACCTAACCGTTGGTTTCTCCTTTGGAACTTGGATCGGATTTTATGCCAATTCTTGAGGTTATGGCATTTCTTGAGGTTGTGGGCCTTGAAGAATGTTCCTTTGGTAGTCAATCTCCAACACCTCAAGTGACCTTGTCTCTCCATCACTTTTCCTTTGGACTTGGTACCCTCTTTGATCGTCTGTATCCAATACTTCAAGTGATCTGGTCTTTCCATTGCTCCTTTTTTGATTTGGTACTTTTGAAAGCACAAAAGAACTAAGGAAGACAAGTTAGTGACAATGTACAAGAGAAAATTCATCATCTCGATGAGATGCATGCTCTTAGTGATGTGCATTAACATGATGTAAATAAAAGCTTGATCTCAAAAAGAATCTAAATCCTATTTACTAAACTAGAACCCCGAATCGGCAACGGTGCCAATTGATAAATAGAATTTTATCCTACTTAAGAATCAATCCTAAATACACATGTCATTGTAGTGTTTTAGGTGTCAATCCAATATAGGATCTAGTTCAATGCAACAAGAATACAAGAAACTCTTTAATTCAAGCAAACAAAGTGGTTTTAGTGATTAAGCTATTGAACTAACAATTAAAAGACAAGTGACAAGAGCTAAAGACACTAAACGGTGAATAAAACAATGATAAAAGGTGAATTCAAGGATACGGTAATTGAGATAGGTCAATCCAATGACTAATTAATGATATCCAATGCTTAATGAAGAATAATTCCTAGGCAAAGATCACTAATCTTAACTAATCATGTCTCAAGGCATTAATTACTTTGCTAATTACTAATTCAAGATCAAATTCTCATTTTTGAATCAATAATTAGCAAGCTTTAAGTCTATCATTCAAGATCAACCAAATAATCACTCTAGACAACTAATCCCTCAGGCTATAAATGAATATCTCTTGATTAGTTCATCAAGGCATTTCATCAAACACTTTGTGTGCATGAAATGCCTTTTGATATAAATCCACTTTCTCAAGCTAGATCTAGCTTTAAAACCACTAACCAAGAAGATAAATCATATAATATAATCCTAGACTTCATTAATCATTCATCAAATTACCCTAAATCTACCAAATCCTCAAATCCTAAAAGACTACTCACTAGTCATGAAGAACACACTAATTCTTGTGAAAGAGGTGATGTTAATCATGATTAGGGAATAGTAAAGTGAAAGATTAGAGAAAGATGAAAAGATATAAACTCAAACTTGCATAAATCAAAGAGATATTTGGGAAAAATCCCAAGAACCCTAAAAAGACAAGTCTTTGTTCTAGAGAGAAAAAGAGAGAAAAACATAAAAAAGGAGATAGATCTAAAAATAGTTCTTACAATATTTAAAATGTGTTTATTGATCTGGGTCAGACCGGGTCAACCCGGGACAAACAGGGTATTGACCCGGTTGAAAGTGGGTCGAGGTGAGAAGAGCACCGGTTGGTACAACCACGATATATCCTGGAATTCATGTCTGAATAGTCTCAAACAACCTCCTATGGATAGCTAACTCACTGGGCTACAATTTCTATGAAGAATACAGAAGCTGAATCGGAGTGGAAACCCTTCGTCTGAGTTGATCTTTCAGGCGTCGTATTTGGAGCAGAACTCGTTTGGATGCCAGACAGACGTGTCCTTCCTATATTTGCCATATCTCGTGAACAGTTTATCTGAATGACATGAAACTACCACTAAACGAATGTCAGCTCGATTGTCTATGACTTTTATCAAGACCTCAGATTAAAATGGGCAAGTGAAGGTCTTCATTTGGCCTGATCTTTCAGACACTTCGGCTGGCTTCGGCGAGAGCTTATACGCCGGTCAAATTGGGGCCGGTACGGGAGGCCGGTATTCCTCCTGGTCGGGTGTTGGTGCAGTACCGGACGTGTGTACCGGTCATAATTGGGGCGGAATTGATGGTCATGTTCCATGCCGGGTGAGACGTAGTCTTTGGTCTCTCGGCCAAGCGGTTACGTCTTCCTTAAAACCGCAATAACTCCCTAACCAGATGTCCTAATTACCTGATTCAAACTCCCCTGGACAGATAACTCACTCCTCTGACACACAGCTCTAAGTGAAATGTATGTTAAAACATGCAATATATGAGTATATCAAGGCAGGAGGGGAAGGAGGTGGTGTGGATGGCTTCACGTGTGGTGCAGGGGTTTCCGGTTCTGGCACATAGATGTCCTGAATATCTGAGTAAGAAAACACATGATCCTCATGTGTGCCATCTATCTGAACGTTGTAGTGGTTATTGGTAAGAGCACCCCTCACTATCCCTTGATACCATGACGAACTAACAAACACCTCCACGCGATCCAACAACCTATACTCTTTCTTAACTCTGTCTGCTGGTGGATTTGAAGTCGATGCTCATGTTGTGCGTTTCTTATTTCGTGAAGTCATATGCAGACAAATACAAAAACACATCAATGAAGAAGCGCAAAATAAGCCCCAAAATCCAGCATCCACAACAAGGAGTATACTTCACCAGCAACAATCACCAACAACTCATTCTAAATCATTGCTAAAACAGTTCCAAAATTGCTAACAAAATTTCGAACCCTTCCAATCTCAAAATTTCAAACTTGCAAACAAGGTACATACAAGCATATGGGGGTGTCGAAAATCTTCTAGAACAACTTAGGTAAGAAAGAATTGTCCATCAAATCAAGTTCTAAGAGTCCAAATTTCGAAAACCCAAACCTTGTGTCGCGAACACGAAAAGGATATTTCGGGTTTCATACCTTGCAGATCGGAGGAATTGATGAAAGAAATAGGATGAGATCGAGATTCTAATGAGGTTAGCCTTTGAATCGCTCAAATCCGTGAAGAATTGAAGAAGTTGGGATTTTGGAGAGAAGTATCGAGCGATGGAGGCGGAGAAGAAAGAAAGAAAACCCGAGGGTTTATAAAAGAAACCTACATTGGTGAATGGTATCGACCGATACCATTACTGGTATCGCTCGATACAAGGTGTAAATACCTAGCTCCTTAGTTCCGCAATTGGTGTCGATCGATACCAGTACTGGTGTAGCTCGACAAAGCTCCTTTGTAACTAATTCACTCAAAATACAAGACACAAAACAAAAAAACACGCAAAACAAAAGAACTTATATACAGACTTACCAGTGGGTTGTCTCCCACCAAGCGCTTGTTTTACGTCACTAGCTTGACTTTATGGACTTTCAGGCGGTGGGTGCATCATCCAGAGGCACTATATGTCCTTCTGGAATCTTGGTTTTCGCCCAATAGTGTTTCACCCTTTGTCCATTGACAGTGAACTCTTTGCCTTCAGGACTTATCAGGACAACTGCACAAAGTGGTCTGACTTCCTTGATTTTGAAAGGACCTGACCAACGAGAACACAATTTTCCAGGAAACAATTGCAAACGAGAGTTATACAGAAGTACCTGGTCATTGGGTTCAAAGTGTCTGGAGATGATCTTCTTGTCGTGATACGCCTTAGTCCTCTCCTTGTACAGCTTCGAATTCTCATAGGCGTGGTGCCTAATCTCATCCAGCTCATTCAGCTTAATCAATCGCCTCTCAGCAGCATACTTGATGTCAAAGGTCATCATCTTTGTAGCCCATGATACCTTATGCTCGATTTCCACTGGAAGGTGACATGATTTATCATAAAGCAAGTGAAACGGTGTAGTCCCAAGTGGTGTCTTGAAGGCAGTCCAATAAGCCCAAAGTGCATCATCCAACTTTGTAGACCAATCCTTCCTAGTTGTACCCACTGTCTTCTCCAGAATCTCCTTGATCTACCTGTTGGAGACCTCAACATGCCCACTAGTCTGAGGATGATAAGGAGTAGCTACACGATGATTCACACCATGCTTCTTCAACAGCTTTTCGAAGACCTTGTTAATAAAGTGAGTACCACCATCACTTATAACAATTCGAGGTACTCCAAATCTAGGGAAAATAATGCTCTTGAACATCTTAAGGACCACTGAAGAATCAATGGTTGGACTAGTAATTGCTTCCAACCACTTAGACACATAGTCTACATCAACCAAAATGTACTTATTCCCATATGATGAAGGAAAATGACCCATGAAATCTATGCCCCAACAATCAAAAACTTCAACCTCAAGGATGAAATTCTGTGGCATCTCATGTTTCTTACTGATCTTCCCTCTCCTTTGACAACCATCACACTGCGAGACGAAAGTATGAGCATCCTTAAACATAGTAGGCCACCAAAAGCCTGCTTGAAGAACCTTGGACACTGTCTTGAAAGTAGCAAAGTGTCCAGCATATTCAGACCCATGACAATGAAACAGCACTGTAGGTACCTCATACTCTGCAATACATCTCTTGTACATCCCATCAGAGCAGTGTTTGTACAGGTAGGGTTCATCCCAAAAGAATCTCCTTATTTCACGCATAAATTTCTTCCTATTGTATCCCTTGAGGTGCTCTGGCTCATCCTCTGCAGCAAGATAGTTGGCGATATCAGCGTACCATGGTCGATCAGAAACAGTCACAGCAGCTAGATGCACTTTAGAAATACCAACGTGATCCATAGACAAAACTGGTTCTAATGTCGAAGGGTATCGACTAACACTAGGTGAGTATCAATCGATACCAAAGCTTTTAACTCATGAAATTTGCAGTTTTTTGGCAGAACAACTTTGAAGCCCAGTTTCTATGAAGTAGATGTTCTCCTCTGGTAGGCAATCATCAATAGGAACGTCTGCATCGATCCTTATCCACGAAAGATGGTCAGCAACCCCATTCTCTATGCCCTTCTTGTCCTTAACTTCAATGTCAAAGCTTTGGAGCAAAAGGACCCAACGGCAAAGGCGAGGTTTGAGATCCTTATTCTGCAGCAAATATTTGAGATCAGCATGGTCTGTTTGAACAATCACCTTGCTCCCAATCAGGTAGGACTGAACTTTCTCAAAGGATAAAACAACTGCAAGTAGTTCTTTCTCTGTGGTGCTGTAGTTTCGCTGAGCATCATCCAAAGTCATGCTGGCATAGTAGATAGGATGAAGCTTCTTGATCATTAGTACTTTCTATCTCTCTCTCCATTGTGGTAGAGAAAAGAGATTCCAAGCTATCTCCATCCAATGCGAAAACTTCTTCAACATTACCATAACCCAAAGCATTCTTGTCATGAGATTCTTTATTCCTACGAGCTTTTGGGGATGAAACTTTTTCTATCTTCTCACAACTACCCATGTCTTTTACTTTCTCAGCATTCCTCTCTTGATCATCATTCTCCTTAATCTCAAATGATGGAAGGAAGAAAGAGCTTAAGCATTTTCCATCTAGAGCAAATTCATCGTTAATAGCATTTAAAAAAGTGGTTTCCCCATTGTTCTTCTCAAAACAACTCTTTTATTCATGAATCCATTTTATGGAGGCTAGAGCATACCTTGGAGTTATGCCCACTTCTCTAACTTCCTCTTCTTGCTTGGAGTCTACAATTTGCTCATTAAAACCCTTGGGAGTCTTTTCTTCATAAATCTCAACATTAACAATTGGTAAAACCCTCACATCCTTTGGTTTCTCGAATGGCAAAGAGAGTTTGACCAATTTGGGTTCTAAGGTCTCCAAATGGAAGGCTAATTGCTCAATCTTATTGGTGATCTCATCATGCAAGCCCTTTAATTTGTCATTCATTGCTCACATCATCTTGCCAAACTTGATATCATTCATTTGTTTACCTTCTAGGATTTGATGAAGTACCTCTCTTTATTCCTCCTCTTGGTTAGAGATTTGAGCATATTCATGGTTCTCTTTGTAGCCTTGTTTTTTTCCTTGAACTTCATGGTTAGACCATTGATTGAGAAGCCTACTCTTTTGAACGTAATTCCCATTGTTGACCACAAAATTGACTTCATCTCGGCGTTGCTCATGAACCAAATGAACTCCTCTTTGTTGCACACTTATGAGCTTTTAATTCCATTATATCCAATTTATCTTGCAAGCCTTTCAATTGGGAGTCTTGACATCATTCTTCTAGAGGGGTTGTATCATGCCACTCATTGTATCTTTCATGACTCTTAGCCAAGTTCTCAACAAGTAGCTCTCCTTGTTCCACGGTGAGGTTTGCAAAACACCCCTTGCTAGCTGTATTAAATGTTCATTTATGCTCTTTATTAACTTCCCAATAGAAAATGCTAAGAATAGCTTGTTTCTTGAACCCTTGATGAGGACAATCTCGAGTGTATCCTCTAAGTCTCTCCCATGCCTCATGAAAGGTCTCAAGGATGCCTTGTTTGAAGTTCAAAATGTCCTTCCTAGTTTCGACCAATCTTTGTATGTTATAGATCCTTAGAAGAAAGAGCTTCTTGCAATCATCCCAAGAACATCCCAAGAACTGACCAAGTGAGATGGTAATGCTCTCTCCCATTGGCTTGCCTTTTCTCGAAGAGAAAATGGAAATAAGATGAGCTTGATACTATCTTGGGGCCCTCCTCCACTTCTAAATGTGTTACACAACCTCTCAAAGGAGTCCAAATGGTCATAAGGGTTCTCCACTTTCGTCCCCAAGATCCTAGAATCTTGAATCAATCTAACCAAGCTTGTTTTGATCTCATAGGCATTGGCTTCAATTGGAGGAGGGTGGGTTCCATACCTCAATCCATGACAACAAAGAGTGTCAAAGCTTCCAATTGTTGGCTTGTTATTTGGAGCTTGGGTCGGATATGATGCAAATTCTTGAGGTTGTGGCATTTCTTGAGGTTGTGGCATTTCTTGAGGTTTTGGAGCTTGAAGAATGCTTCTTTGGTCGTCCATGTCCAACACTTCGAGTGATATTGCCTTTCTATTTCTCTTCTCTTGGACAAGAGAATCAAGGAAGACAAATTAGTAACAACGAACAAAAGAAAATTCATCATCTCAACGAGATGCATGCTCTTAGTGATATGCATTAACATAGTATAAAAAAAATCTTAGTCTCAAGCAAAATCTAAATCATAATGATTATTGCTATTGCCATCCCGGCAACGGCGCCAAATTGATGTAGGATAATTGTGTGTATCCAAATCAATTACCCAAAAACTCCATCATTTTATTATTTAGGGGTCAATCCAAGGGAGGCACAAGAAAAACACAATAAGAATGCAAGAAATCACTTAATCTAAGCAAACCAAAGAGATTTGTGTTTTATCTAGCCACCTAGATGGAAAAAGAAAACAAGCAACAATTAAATAAGTAAACAAAGAACTAGCAACTTAAGCAAGCAATAAACAAGATCAATACAATGATTAAAAGGAGGGTCTTTGGGTAAGGTAATCGATTTGTGGGAATCTTAAGCTAAGGAATGATGTATACACAATCACACAAGTGCATTCCCTTAGGTCTAGAACACTAATTAATCAAGATTAATCTAATCTCTTAGCACTAATCACTACACTAATCACCCAATCAATATCAAATTCTCATTTGTGAAAAGTATTGACCAAACATTAAACACAAGTTCTATTAGTCAAGATTCATCTTAAACATTCATTCTCGTGAGTTAAGTATGACAATCTCTTATTTAGTTCATTGTAGAATTTCATCAAACACCTTGTGTGCATGAAATTCTCTATGATCTAAATTAACTTTCTCAAGCCTAATCTAGCATTAAGAACACTAAATAAGAAAGAAAATCAGATAATTAAGCTCTAGACATCAAAGATTAACAAAATAAACCCCCTAATCTACCAAACTCAAATGATCCAAAAAGAACTACTCACTAATCATGGTGAAACCCTCAAATCCCATAACAAAGATGATAGATTCCATGATTAGAGAATAGAAATATGAAAGATTAAGAAGATTAAACTTTAAAATGCATTAAAACTCAAGATATATCTTACAAAAATCCTTAGAACCGTTAAAGGAAGTTTGTTTGTTAGAGAAAAAGATAAAAGAAAGCATCCCCCCCCCCATAAAAAAATAGGTCTAAAGCATATGTAAAGGGGTCTTGGGAGGACCGGGTCAACCCGAGACAAATCGGGTCAACCCGAGATAAACTAGGTTTTGACCCGGTCGGATCTGGTTTGTGGTGGTCTGTGCCGACCGAAGCTTGGTCGGTATTGCTGGATCGGTACTGTTTGAGCATAACTCGTTTGGGCGCGAGACATAAATATCCCTGCTAAATCTGATGTATCTTTCGAACTACTGCTCATAATTACTTGTAACTACCTCCAGCTGACAACTAACTCAATTATATACAACTTCTATGAAGACTTCAGAAGCTAAATCCGAATATAAGTTCTTCATATGGCTTGATCTTTCAGTCACTTCAGCTGGCTTCGATGAGGACGGGTTTGGACTTGTGACACCGGGTGGACATTGGTCGGTATGGATTTGGTCTTGGGTCGGTAATGATCCATGTCCCAATAACGACTGAACGATACCGCCCAAGGGTTGGTCAGTACTGAGAGCCCTGACGTTGAATGCCGAGCGAAGATGGGTCGTCACGGAGAGTGAAGCCGGTCGGTGTTTTTCTTTGGGAGGATGAGTGTCGGGCGACCTTGGATCGGTATGAAGTGAGGCATGTGTCGATATTAGTCCCTGCCTCAATACTGACCAGGTGATACTAATACGCACTCGCCTATAAGATCACTCAAAGGAGAGGTAGAGTCGATGGATAATTCTTGGATATGTTGATTTGCGAACAAACCAAACTATCAAGGCGGTGGAACCTTAGCCTTAGAAACGTGGAGTAGGCAGAAAGGCGTGGGAATCACTCCCAAAAATTCTTTCGACACATACTCACTATGGACGCTTCCTCAGCGAAGATAGGTAGAACGGTCGCACAAAAGGTGATAGAAGCCTTTTGATATTACCAATCGATTTCCTTGATATCACACCAAGTAGATCGAATATAGTTCACAAGGAACTCAAGCGAATCACTCTCTAAAGCACTATGAAAACTGAATAAGGTTTTTGATAAAAAGTTGTTGTTTGATCATATATCTTACATGTTTTATAAAGCAATAGAAATGTGTAAACACAAAGCAAACTCGAAACTAACAACTTAGACTAGGAATTAAAATGAGTTTGAATGCATCTTACATTACTTTGACTCCTTGACTTGCCCCTTGATCTTCATGATCGAATACCTTGCTGGGTTTGAGTCTTTCGGCTTAGTAGAGATTTTCCTGGATGCCAAACATAAGTTTGATAGCTTCCAAACTAGTTAGGCCTAGAACTCTTCAAGTATAGCACCAGGTTGACCCACTTAGGCAAATGGACAATAACTTTGTGATCCGTTGACCATTTCCTCTTATCTTGGGCTTCTTGGAAACATATGAAATCCATTAACATTTTCCAATTGGATTCGTAGCAAGAACGTATCTGAGTTCGGTTGTGTGATACGATCTTTGGTTCAATCACGCAATAGGGCCTGAATCAGATCCACCGGGTTGTAAAATTCATATCTTTCACGTCTAAACCGAGTTTGATGTGAATCCAATTTTTCCGGATTTTCTAATGAACCAAAATTCTAGAATAATTTAGTTCATAGCTTAATTCCTTCTGGTTTGATCGCAATCCTCCTTTGAACGCGCGTAGGTCCAAATCGCATGAGCTCGGGTTCACCATATTTGAAAGTTGAATAACTTCTTTACCTGAACTTGGTTTGGACTGATTCAACTTCGAGGTGAGCTCTAGATGAGGTGAGAACGTAGTCCAAGTGGTCATTGGGACTGACCAGTTGATCATGTACTTCGTTTGTGCATAACAAGGCACATAGGTCTTCTCGGATGGCTTCATGATCATATCATACTCTCCCTCTTCAAAAGGATTTGCCCTCAAATCCTGATAATTAAATTGCTCTCTTGGGTCTGTTGGTCTGTGAAAACGTTTTCTCTCAGTGGAAATTTGATGGTTTTGCTCATCCCTCAATCGTTGCAAGTAATTTTGGTGATTGGGAACAAAGGATCGATCGGTCTGGGTTAGGAACGATCGATCGTTTTCCTTCCTGTCCGGTCGAGAGTTTTCGATCGATTGATCGTTGAGAGGATCGATCGGTCGTTTTTGCTTTTGTTTTCCCGACTCATTACGATCGATCTGTCGAGTAGAGGATCGGTCGATCGTTTCTTCTAGACTTGGCTCAAGTGTTTTTTCTTCTTTCCAGATGGGTGGCAATACCTTTGGGTCATCTTTTGAAGGCGTGTCCTTGCAATCCTACCTTAGTATTTGCTTTAGAACCATTTGATCTTGATAGATTTTTGTGGCGTCAATGGAACTAGAGCGATCTTCCTTCCTTTGTTGTTAAACGAATATCGATTTTTGAGACCGTCATAGATTGTTCCACGATCGTACTGCCATGGTCTTCCAAGAAGGATGTGACATATTTCGATTCGTAGGGAATCACACAGAATTTCATCCTCATACGTGCCAATGGTGATGGGAACCATCACTTGGCGGCTCACTATCAGTTTGTAATCATCATTGAGCCATGGATGTTTTTTCACTATCAAACCAAGATTCTTGATCATATATTCACTCGCTACATTGTTGCAACTCCCTTCATCGATTTTGAGGCTGCACACTTTGCCTTGGACGCGGCACCTTGTGTAAAACAGATTCTCTCCGTTGTTTGACATACTCGCACCTGAAAAAAAAATATCTAACAAATCAAAGTAAAAAGCTCTGTCAAGAACACAAGTGTTTCCCACGAAAATATGTTCCCTCAAATTCCCTCGGATGTGTTTCTCTCAAAGTGTATCCCACGATTTCTCACACAAGTGATTCCATATATATATATATATATATTTTTTTTTTAATTTTTTTTTGGTAAGAAGATGAAAAGATTAGAAGATGAAAAGATGGAGTGATGATCGAAGATGATAGAATGAATTTACCGAATCCTTGAGTTGCTCTGATACCACATAATACGAACTTGCCCACAAGATCACTCAAATGAGAGGTAAACTCATTGGATAATCCTTGAACAGGCTGATTTGCGAACAAACCAAACGATCAAGGCGGTGGAATCTCAGCCTAAGAAACGTGGAGCATAATCACTCTCGAAAATCCCTTCGACTCAGACTCACTATGGACGCTTCTTCAACGGAGATCGGTAGAACGGTCACACAGAAGGTGATGGAATCCTTTGATATTACCAATTGATTTCCTTGATATCACACCAAGTAGATCGAAGATAGTTCACACGAAACTCAAGATAATCACTCTCTAAAGCACTCTGAAAACTGAATAAGGTTTTTGATAAAAAGTTGTTGTTTGATCATAGATCTTACATGTGTTTACAAAGCAATAGAAATGTGTAAACACAAAGCAAACTCGAAACTAGCAACTTAGACTAGGAATTAAAATGAGTTTGAATGCCTCTTACACTACTTTGACTCCTTGACTTGCCCCTTGATCTTCATGGTCGAACTCCCTGATGGGTTTGAGTCTTTGGGCTTAGTAGAGATTTTCCTGGATGTCAATAATAAGTTTGATAGCTTCCAAACCAGTTAGGCCTATAACTCTTCAAGTTTAGCACCAGGTTGACCTACTTAGGCAAATGGACAATAACTTTGTGATCTGTTGACCATTTCCTCTGATATTGGGCTTGTTGGAAGCATAAGACCTGAGTTGGGTTGTACAATACGATCTTTGGCTCAATCCTGCAGTAGGGTCTGAAGCAGATCCATTGGTTTGTAAAATTCATATCTTTCACGTCTGAACCGGGTTTTATGTGAATCCAATTTTTCCTGATTCTCTGATGAACCAAGATTCCAGACAAATTTTGTTCATAACTTAATTCCTTCTGGTTTGATCGCAATCCTCCATTGAACGCGCGTAGGTCCAAATCGCATGAGCTCGGGTTCACCTGATTTTAATGTTGAATAAAATCTATACCAGAACTTGGTTTGGACTGATTCAACTTCGAGGTGAGCTCTAGATGAGGTGAGAACGTAGTCCAAGTGGTCATTGGGATTGACCAGTTGATCATGTACTTCATTTGTTCAGAACAAGGCACATAGGTCTTCTCATATGGCTTCATGATCATATCATATACTGACCCAAAGTCGGTCGTCGTGGTTGCTACGAATTCCTATTCTAGCCTCTTCTTCGTACCGGTCGGTGGTGCCGACCAAAGATGGGTCGGTACTGTGGCATCTTGAAGCTGGATACCGAGCGGGTCTTGGTCAGTATGGAGAGTGGCATGGGTCGGTACTGGTTCCTGGTTTCATACCGACCAAGTGCTGGTCGGCATTGGTCGATGGTCTTGCGGCCAGACAGACATGTCCTTGGTAAAATTGCCATATCTCCTGAACCACCTATCCGAATGCCTTGAAATCACTTCCAGATGACTCCTAACTCATTTGTCCATCATTGTCATGAAGACCCTTGAAGCTAACTCCGATTGTAAACCCTTCGTCCGGCCAGATCATTCAGACACCTCGGGTGAACTCTGCATTTTCCATTTCTCCACCACTCCCATTATCTCCAAAACTTCTCCAAGTATCTAGAAAACACGTCAAATGATACAAGACTCACTAGGACATAATTCAAAAAATATAGATTCTAATTTGGACCAAAACACTAAAGAAATGTATGAAAACACATGCATGAGACTCAAAACACTAAGTTAAATGCATGCTAAAATGAGTAAAATTTTAGAATATCAACAGTGTTCCGAGAAGTCGAACACTTAGCGGCCACTACATGCGAATGCGGATCTGTCCGGTAGGTCTTCAAGCCGTTCCAAACATTGAAAGTTATGTATGAGGGCTTTGCCTTATCACCATCAACCTCCCCGCCAATTTCCTTTTCCAATCGGAGACGGTATTATTGAGTCAAAATTTTGCCTTCTCTTTAAACTTCGTCTTCACCGTCTCGTTGATTGCAAGGTCCCAATGCCATTTTTGCTATAAAAAGACCAAAAAAATTAGAAAGGATTAAAATAGTTATAATTATTTAAATAAAAATAAATAATTCTCAAAAAAAAAATATTGTGAAACATTTGAACCATGTCTCGATAACGTCGTTCGAAACCGCAGACCAATTGCGGTGAGGCTCCATGAAATAGGCTTTAACGGTGTCTGACACACTCCGTCCGACTTTGGTATCGAGGCCAAACCTGAGAACTAAAACAATAATTATTAGTAAATAAAATAAAGTTAATTACAAAAAATAAAACATTTTGATGTTATGTACCAAAAAAGTTCTCGGCGGACGTTGCGGATCTAACCGGGGTAAACCATAAAGTTAATATAGTGAGAATTACGTGACACCATATATATCTAAAAAAAATTATATAAAATTAATTAATAACAAGATTAACGAATATAAAAAAATATAATACAATAACTCCAATCCTATCTAATTCCAATCCTAAGCATAAATTGTTTTTTTACTTTTTTGTCTAGAGAGAGAGAGAGCTTGTAGAGAGAGAAAGAGAGAGTTTGTGAGATTATGAGCGAAGGAATAAAATATGGGTTCGTGTATATATAGAGTTTGTGGCTATCGTAATTCCGTCGTAATGTACCATCGACATTACAACGGATTCGATGTAAATTCATCATAATATTGAAACCGAAGACTCAACCAATCTGAATTTTTCTTCCACGTGGCAAATTATTTTTTTTTTAGTACGACGGATTCGATGTAATTCCGTCGTACAATTTTAACCAAAATTCATGATATGCTCAAATTAATACCCTATAAGTACTAAAGCAGTTGTTGTAGTATATGTAGGGGTCGAACACAAGAACTCAAGAAATCACACAATAGATCAGATAGATCCGAATTAAGCTAAACCAAAAGATGTAATTTAAAGCAAAACATAAATTAAACGAGTTGTAAGTTCAATGGAGGAAAGATAGGTTCGGGGTATTTCTCAGGAAATCAATGAATGCAGATAAACTTACTAATTAGGGTTCAGGTTACGCACGGCTCTTGAACTCAAATCACTAAAGTATAATTAACCAACTCTCGTTGCGAGAATTATCTAAGTCTCAATCCTAGAATTCCAAATCTCTTTGCAAATCCTAAAGTCTAAACCAGCTTTTAGTTCAAGTTTGATTTGTTCACAAAACGACTAAACCAAATCTCTTTGCGAATAGTTATTTTGCTCACCCTAAGTTCTTTCAGGTAATTAATCGCACTCTCGTGCCTAATCAATTATCCTAAGATCTAAGTTTCAGATTCGTCAACCTAGAATTAGCTTTGAGAACAACCTATGGTGAAGAACTAATTCAGATGGTGAATCCTAATCAACTAATCGACCTAGCATTCAGAGAAAACCTTTATGATAACCCTAAACCTTCGGTGGATCTACTCAGACATAGAGAATGAAAACAACATGATTGAATAGATCATCAAATAAATCAATAAGAAACAGGAGTTCAGAGTTGTCTCTCCAAAAACCAAAGTAAAATCAAGCGTAGAATAAAACATGTCTGAAGTTATGAAAAGCATAGCCACCAAAGTGGATGTAAAACCTAAATAAATACTACTAAACACGTTCTGGGCTTTCTTGTAAATAATAAAGTCATCTGGGCAATTTTGCAATTCTTCAAATCTTCATTTAAAGTCGCGACTCGTGTCTGCTTCAGTGAGTATCGATCGATACTAGTCAGTATCGATCGATACTGAGGCTTCAAATCGGGTACTCAGCTACACGAGCTTCTGCTTTGCTCCAAAATGCTCCAGAAAGCTCCAATATCTCCAATTATGCTCCAAACGTGCTAAAACCTGTAAAAGACTCTGAAACACTACAAAATAGTAGAAAGACTCTATAAAACGAACTTATATCATGGCTTAAACGGGGTAAAAACCATGATATATCAACTCCCTCAGACTTAGCATTTGCTTGCCCTCAAGCAAAACAGAAAACTAAACCAGAGAAAGAGGTTTGAAAACACGGAGACTCACCTGTTCATGAACCATCGCAAAGATCCTTTTCCCGAGAACCCAAGTGTTACCTAACCAGCTCCAGACCTAACCACCATGTACTTCTCCGTAGACATTCGCAGCTTTCCCAGACTCCACACATTATCTCGCAGCATTTTTCAATTAAAGCCCTCATCGCCAGTTTCATCGCTGCCACCAATGTTCAAGAATCTTCTAGATTCTTTTCCATACAATATTCTGACAAAAGAGCCACCCAATTTACACACTTTTTGGTATTGTTTCTCTCCCCCAGACTTGTTTCTTGTCATGTTCTTTCTCTCTTTTTGGATCTGCATATACACATTAAGGTTTGAAAGGCGAGTATTGATGGTGTTTGCCACCGAATCCCAGGTTCTTTCCTCTCTATGTATCAAAGGTGTACGCGAATAGTGGTATCACGGGAAATTTTACTAACCTCACTTTCAACCTTTGTGTGATCATTCCCACACAAGTAGAATAATGGGATCGCCAGAAATTTTTGTAGCCCTCTACTCAGAAGAAAATCATTTCATCTTTTATGCTCTTATTTATCAACTTACAACAGGGGAGAGAGATACCATTACTTTAAGCACCTGGGTTCCTTTGTCAGATATGAATGATGAATCAAGCTCTATGGACATCAACCACATCGATGAAGTGCCAAAATTTGGCTCAGGTTTTAAAGAAATCTGCAAGAGACATGGATGTTTTCTAGTCAACTGGTCAGTCTTTTGATTTTTCATTAGTCGATCTAGAACTGATTCTGTAACACTGTTCACTCAAAAACAAAATCAGAACAATAGGTTCAAGCACATGATCATCATCTCCAACAATTTTTGACTCAATAAAACAACGAATGATTCAAAAACGACTGACTCTAAGAAAAACAAACACAATGTCAGCAACTACCTCCCCCAGACTTGAACATCACTGTCCCTAGTGTTATCTAGCCTAAGGATGGTGAAAACAACAAAAGAACATAGTAGAATTGTGAAGAAAAAGGAGTTACCGTAATGGACCTTCGAGTATCGACCGACACACGGCCTGGTATCGATCGATACCAGGCGTAGGTCGACACAGGTCCTCAAATCATCGACAATTGGTCAAATGTTACGCCCGATTTTGTGTCAAACGATCCAAGTGTTATGGTTAGCACTGTTAAATCACTCAAACACAAGTCAGATGCAACAAAAGATCATAGATGCATAGATCCACAAAGTTCAAAATCAAAACAAAATGACAAAACAGACTCAAAAGTTCAAAAGAAAAATAAAAATAAAAGAAAAAGAAAAGTGAACCAGATAGAACAAAGGATTAGTCCTCGTCAAGGATTAGTCCTCGTCAGAATCATCATCTCCAGCTGTGTGAGATGGTCCCTCTCCTGATGGTGAGCGTGGGAGAGATGGTGCAATGCAACCACACCGAGAGAGCGTCAAAATGGCGTTCCATATACTCTGAAAACTCTCAACCACGTACCTCTGAAAGGTGTATGTATCCATAGGAAGTGCAGGTGGTGGTGGAATAGTACTCGCAGAAGATGGAGGATGACGTGCACGTCGAGATCGACCTCCAGCAAGGTCAGGAACTGGCTCATCCTCAGCAGCAGCAGGTATGCTCGTAGAATAGCCTCGGCCCCGGCGAGTGCGAGGTGCAACAATCAACAGGCTCGAGTCAGGCACAAAACGCAGCTGATCGGGGTCGTCACCAATGTCCGTCAGCGCTATGTTAGGGAGCTGAATCAGATAATCTCCACATGTGTTGGAGAAACACCAACGTCGCTCATGCTTCAACCACCTGAGGTTCTGCATATGTCGCTCATCCATAACAGTGCGTGTGGTGACTATCGAACATCTCGATGTGTTAATATCGAAGTGCTGGAAGATAGGGATAAGAAGACTACCCACTGTCTCGATCTTCCGAGTTGTACCCACGAAGGGTTTGGTCTTCAGAGAGACCAGGTGATGTGCAAATATTGCCCCTAGGTTGACCGCGAGGTCGAGCTCAGGCCACTCATAGTTATCGTCATCAATGATATCTTCAATAGCGATGGAGAACATAATAAGCTCAGACAGCCGCATTTAGTTAGGCTCCATCTTGCACAAGATAGTGTTGTTCAGAATCCTAACCAGACAGCGTAGAACAGGATGTCCCACATCCATCTGAGTGGAGGTTTTGGAGTAGTAGGCTCTGTTCCCAAAATACTCCCAGAAAACCTGCACATCGAGAAACTGAGTAGGCATAGCAACCTTCCTGAAGTCCCTGCGGAAACCACAGATGTCGCAGAGATCTGAGAGTGGCAATATGTATCTCACTCCGTGAATCATGAAGGTCATGGTACCTTCCTGTGCGTCCTTAAGGATCTCATCCTGATAGTAAACGCGAACTGTCTAAAGGAACTGTCGCACCAACACTACAAGAAAACAGCGAATTTGCCACTTCGCTTTTCGACTACAATGGTAGTGGCAAAAAAGCGTGACTACGTTATAACGAATTTGCGACTCCAATATAACAGTCGTAAATGAGTTGCAATTTAGCGACTAATTTAAAACATCGCAAATACGTCGCTATTTTATTACGATTATGTGACTCCCTTACAACTTCTGTTTGGAGTCGCAAAATAGTTCCAAAAGTACAACGCATTTGCGAGTGCTTATGTAATCGCAAAAATGGAGTCGCATTTTCAATTCGCAAAAAAACATTATCTCACGTAGTCGCAAAACCGTGGCTTTTTGCGACTGTTTTGCAACTATATATTATAGTGGCATAAAAGTCGCATAGGAGTTGCTAAATTACCGGTGTAGCACATTTTTCATACAGAGAGGTTGGTACACTTACTTTTAGTGACGTCAGCTTTGGAGTGGCAAAAGAGGCGAATATTAATGGCTAAATAGTGGCAAAACTTTATTCAATTTATTCAATTAGGTTTTTTACTTATACATTTTTATAATTTATCTTTGTTTGGTGCAAAATCATAGGTTCATAAATATATATATATTACAAAAATTCAAGGAAATTTTATTTAGGATTTAATTTATTTAGGATTTAGGGTATCATTAGCCACTAAATTGCGACAACATATATCATGAAGTCTCAAATGAGTCACAACGTTTGCTACTCTTTTGCGACTACCTTAATTTTTGCAATTGATTTGCCACTACTTTACGACTATAATTGTTTTTTTTTTAAACTTGAAATAAAACATTTTCACATGTGTTTTACTATATATTTGTAGTCAATAATGTAGTAAACCCAAAAAACTAATCATATCTTGTATAAAAATGAGTCATTCAAAAGATTTGGATATGAACACAACTTGACAAAACATATGTAACATATTTGTATTATATTTATGTGTAATCATTTAGATTTAGGCTAAAATTTATTCAATTAGGTTTTTTACTTATACATTTTTATAATTTATCTTTGTTTGGTGTAAAATCATAGGCTCTTAAATATATATATATTACAAAAATTCAAGGAAATTTTATTTAGGATTTAGGGTAACATTAGCCACTAACTTGCGACTACATATATCATAGAGTCTCAAATGAGTCACAAAGTTTGCTACTCTTTTGCGACTACCTTCATTTATGCAATTGATTTGCCACTACTTTACGACTATAATTTTTTTTTTTAATCTTCAAATAAAACATTTTCACATGTGTTTTACTATATATTTGTAGTCCTTAATGTAGTAAACACAAAAAACTAATCATATCTTGTATAAAATTGAGTCATTCATATGATTTGGATATGAACACAACTTGACAAAACATATGTAACACATTTGTATTATATTTATGTGTAATCATTTGGATTTATGCTAAAATTTATTCAATTATGTTTTTACTTATACATTTTTATTATTTATCTTTGTTTGGTGTAAAATCATAAGTTCTTAAATATATATATATTACAAAAATTCAAGGAAATTTTATTTAGAATTTAGGGTATCATTAGCCACTAACTTGCGACTATATATATCATGGAGTTTCAAATGAGTCACAACGTTTGCTACTCTTTTGCGACTACCATCATTTTTGCAATTGATTTGCCACTACTTTACGACTATATATATAAAGTTTTAAAAAAATCTTCAAATAAAACATTTTCACAAGTGTTTTACTATATATTTGTAGTCAATAATGTAGTAAACCCAAAAAACTAATCATATTTTGTATAAAATAGTCATTCATATGATTTGGATATGAGCACAACTTGATAAAATATATGTAACACATTTATATTATATTCATGTGTAATCATTTGGATTTAGGCTAAATTTATTCAATTAGATTTTTTACTTATACACTTTTATAATTTATCTTTGTTTGGTATAAAATTATAGGTTCTTAAATATATATATATTAAAAAAATTGATATGCCACTAATATATCTTGAGCAGCCATGAGTATATTTTGTTGTTTTCTTTTTATCTTTATTTGCCAATAGTTTACCACCAATATATGGATTTTTCTGCTGGATCGCAAATCAGTCTCTCTTGTTGCAACTAACTAGCAACCCTAAAAACTTTGTTTTTGCCGCCGTATTTAACAAAAAATTTCCCCCAAATTTTTAATCTTACCGCGACAAACTCTTAATATCTCTCAAAATAGGGTTTTTACCCTTACAATTGGGATTTTTGTGCAGAGTGGTCTTCTTCATCATTCTCACAAACTCCAAATCTCTCTCAAAATTACTTTCAGCTCTGATTTATAATGGCCGGTAAATCGTTGAGAAGACGCGGTGGGAAAGTCGGAGGAAAACAACAAGCTGCCTCCGGTAGATTGTCTTCTGGATCCTCCAACCCAACTGTATCTTCTTCGAGAGAATCAGTGTCCCTTCGGCCTCTCCCGGTTCAGTACAATTTTACTCCAAATTTCATTCCTGCGACGCAATCCCTAGAAGTTCCAATCTCTTCACGACAACCGCCATCTCCTTTCATTCCTCCACCACCGCCGTCTCCTGTCATTCCTCCACCGCCGCCTCCTCCTGTCATCCCTCCACCACCGCCGGCTCGTGATGATTATGCGGATGATGCTCCACCACCCCAAAATCATCAACAACCACCGATGACCTTGGATGATTTACTTCGGATTCTGGGTCGGGAAAACTACTGCACCGTCTTGTCTCCCACCCCCATCGAGAATACTACTTGGTAATGAATTTTTATAACATTTCATCTCTAGTTTCTGTTTCGTTCTTCAATATTAATGAAAGTTTCTATAGATTTAGCTACGGTAATTAGACTCTAACTTTTTCAGGTAACAAATGTCTCTCCAGGTTTGCTGCAAAATTTTCAACTTTAACCGTTCTTCATTATGTTTGAATATGATATCCCCTATTGTCGGAAGACATGCCATATATGATTCACTTGGCGCAGTCTCTGATATCTTTTGCGATAGATATAGTAATATTTTCCACAGCCATATGCAGCCTGCTAGAATAGCTAGCCTATTGTTTTTGTATGTAGATTTTAAATGGATTTTATAAGAGGAACATTTCCTGTGATTCATATTAGGCAGCCTTGTTGATCTTTGGGTTTTAACGTGCTCAGTTTCTTGCTTTATACCTTACTGTGGGAGAGGTTATTTACTTTGATCGGTTATGAGTGGGATTTCTTGTTATAGGACAATCGAATGTTGGGATTGCTAGAATCTAAGCCACATTATTTTTTACTAACATCAATCTTATACATTTGTAGCACACCCACACTTGGGATCCCTTTATCAGTGATACTGTTCGAGAGGAGTTTGATAGTGTTTGTACTCGACGGCTGAAGGGAATGATTAGCGTTGCAAGGACAAATCGGAAACGACCTAGATAGATTAAGGAGACCTTGTGGAAAACAATGGTTGACTATTGGAACACCGAGGATGCCATGGAGAGGAGTAAGAATGCATCTATCGCTCGAAACTCTCCCTGTGGCGATTTTGGTCCTCCCAAGCATTTGTCGGGACAAAAGTCATATTTGCAAATTCAACAAGAAATGGTAATGTAAAATTAAATTTACTTAATTTAATTGAAGTTTAAGGTTTAATATTTATTCGGTCAACAATAATCATTCACTTTTTAGGAAGACCGGTGACAATTGGAGAGGTATTCATAAAGACGCATAGACGAGCGGATGGAACATATGTTGATTTAAAGGCAAAGCAAATCGGTGAAGCCTACGAAAAGAACTTGGAAGAAATGTTAGTTGAGGTGGATCCTTGTGAGACTTCAGATGGTACTTCACAACGTTTACCACCTACGCCGGATGAAATGAACGAGATATTCATTCAGGTTTTAGAAATATTTAGTGTCTACCACTTACCTCTATTAATCCTTTTACTACATTATTGCTGCATAATCAGTTTACTACATTATTGCTGCATAATCAGTTTACTACAACGTTTACTACATTATTGCCGCATAATCAGTTTTTAACGTTTACCACTTACCTCTATTAATCCTTAATTACTAATTTGTTTTCATTTGTTTTTAGTCGACTATTCCAGATGAGAGAGGACGTCCTTACAGACTTGGCAGTCTCCAACGGATTCACGGCAACGGAATATGAAAAGAAGTTCCAAGGTCCTCTACTTCAGCTTTTTTGGCAATCCAAGAACAACTCCAAGTTGCTCAACGCCAAATTGAAGAGCAAGCCGCTGATAATGCTCTACGTGATTATGAGATTGCTGCTGAGCTTGCTCGACGTGATGCGGAGTCCGCTCGATTTGCGGCAGGGCAACAAAACCGGATCAACAGCTTGGAGATGGTCATTAGCTATCTTAAGTTCACAAATCCTTCATTTTCTGCGTACATGGCCACAAATGCTTCGCCAACTATGATCACTACGACTACGACCACAACTACTCCCGAAGCTGCTTTGACTACCACAACTACTCCCGAAGCTGCTCCGACTACGATAACCGCAACGACTACTAGCTCACCAACGTAACTTCTCTCCATCCACACCAACGTAACTTGTTTGTGTCTAGTTTATATAATGCATATTTTGAACAAGTAACTTATTTGTGTCTTTTTTTATATTATGAATATTTTAAACACTTTGTATTTTGTTTGTTTTATATTATATATAATTAATTGAATTAAATAATTGATTAAAACGAATCACAATATTATAAATAAATAAAAATTTTCGAATTTAAAACATTTATAAAAAACTTTAATACAAAAATAAATTGCTAAAGAGTCTAAAATTGGTTGCAATACTTTGCCACTATTTTGCAACTCCAAATCAAAAGGAGTTACGATTTAGTCGCAAATAGTGTAACTACTTTGCTACTTTGAAGTAGTCGCAAATTAGTCTTTATTTAGTGACAATAGCTGGTGATCAATTTAGTTGCTCTTTAGTCGCAAAATTCGTCAAAGCTTTGCGACTCCAGTTTATCACCAATACCGGAGTCTGAATTTAGTGGCAAATATTTGTGACTACAAAATGAGTGTCATGTTAGTCGCAAAAAAACTTCAGGTTGTGACTATCAGTGTAGTCTTATTTTAGTCGCAAATATTGTTACTCATTACAGAGTCGCAAATTTTCCACTTTTTTGCGACGGAAAAAATTTGCGACGAGCGTTTTGCGACTACTTCCTGGAGTCATAAAAGATTCTGAAAACCATGATTTGCGACTACTTTGAGACGATTACAGCAGTGGCAAAAATGATGTTTTCTTGTAGTGCAAATCAGGGAACATATCATATTGCTTCAATGGCATAGTACCCAGGCCAAGTTTTTCAATCAGACGCCCGAGTTCCCTGTCGATACCTAGATGACGCATGGTCTGAGGGTCAACAAACCGAGTGGTCTGTACGTCAACGTCCTGCCATGCGTTGTATAACAACGTGTCATAGTCATCCCAAGACTCAGAGATAAGCTTGTAGACGCAGTCGTCACTCTCAGCGATCTCCCTATCTGTTCCCTCCCAAAGTCTGTTGCAGGGAATCCTGGCCTTATCGTTCCTCTTAGGCCAAGGAGCTCGACATGTGGCAGTAGGAGCCACAGGGTCAGCAGGAGTAGCGGGTGGTGACGATGGTTGTCCCGCTGGTGGGGGTAGTGGGATCTCGCGCAATGATGCATGCATAACCTCAATGTTTGCCGAGGCTCCATCAATCATCACTCTGTAGGTGTCGTGGCCTAGATAACCGTTCACCACACCTCTCCGCCAATGCAAACCATCCCAGATATTGGCACGTTGACCCAAACGGAAATCTGTAGGTGGTTGGTTTGAGCTGGATGCACCATCCGTTCGTCTTCTCTTTCGAGTAGACAACTGCAATCAAAGATAAAGAACACAGCCAACACAGAATAAGCATTGAGTCCAATCAATACATCAATAATCAGCAACAAAATTCTCAAAATTCCATCACTACCCGCAGGGTATCGATCGACACCATCAGGGTATCGATCGATACTCTGCTATTTCGAACCAGAATCTCACACAGCAGAAATGGTCAAGGAATGCATTGAGTATCGACCGACACCAGGTGGTATCGATCGACACTCAAGAAATCGCGAACTGCACGAACAGATCTTCAATCCAAGATTTTCAAAAGTCGAAATTAATGGCAATCAAGCGTAAGGCGGGTTCCGACTAGTCCTAGAACAACACAATCAAGTAGTATCCATCCAACAAAACGAGTTCTAAGAGCTAATAATCGAAAACCTAACCGTTGGTCACGGATTGAAAAAGAGGAGATGCGTGTTTCATACCTTGTAGATCGAGTGAAAGGATGAGAGAATGAGAATGAAAATGAAAATCCAACAAGAATATGCTCTTGAATCACTCAATTTCGTGGGGAAACAAAGATTTGGTTATTTGGGTTAAAGTATCGTTCGATGGAGGCGAATGAGGAAGAAAGGAAATCCCGTAGGGTTTATAAGGAAACTTACATGAATCGTGGTATCGACCGATACCATATGTGGTGTCGATCGATACACGTCTGTCGGTTTCGGATATTTGCGTTTAAAACCAGTGTCGACCGATACCAGGTGGTATTGATCGATACTGAGCTTCCAAATCTGATTCACGTTAAGACACAAGACACAAAACTTAAAATAAAAACAAAAATAAAAACGTATGTACAGACTCACCAGTGGGTTACCTCCCACCAAGCGCTTGTTTTAAGTCAGTAGCTTGACTCTGGCTCAGGTGATCAATCAGGAGAAAGTTGAGAACTTACTCCCAGGCAAGTTCTACAACTAGAAACTTCCAGCTTCAGAGTTCTGCTCAACATGCTCTCCACAACCTCCTTTCCTTTCTCTTTCAGCTCCGAAGTAAGAATGACTCTAGCCTTAGAAATTGGTTTTGAGGTTCCTTTGCACTTCACCTTGTATTCAATCGAATCCCCATCACACTTCTGAGGAATTAAAGTCATAGAAGCAGCACCCTTCACTCCTTTGCTCTTCACCTTCTTCTTTGCCTTAGCCATTTTGATGTCCTTCTTGGTGATGACAGAAGGACTATCTAGAAGGTCTATGACAGTTGGCTCGTCAGGAGGCTCTTCCAAAAGATAAACTACCAACGTCTCTCCTATTACAATGGTGATGCAAGAGATATGTGTGGGAGTTCCTCTAGTAGGAATGACTTTGTAGTATACCTCATTGTCAATGTACGAGAACGAGATTCTCTTGCTTGGTGTATCTATAATGGCACCAACCGTAGCCATGAACGGTCTTCCAAGAATCAACTGCGTACTAGATCTTGCACTCATCTCCACAACCTGAAAATCAGTAGGAACCAGGCAATCTCCTACGTTAACCAGAAAATCAGCGATTGTACCATATGAAAGTGAGGTGGAACAATTCGCGGATGTGATAGATGTCTTGGGAGATCGGATATCAGCTCTCAATCTCTCTGCAATTGCCCTTGACATGACATTGACGCTAGCCCTCGAGTCAACGAGAGACTCTTTGAATTCAACTCCAGAGATAAAGCATGGAACTGAGAATATTCATGGGTCTTCCCTCTTAGTCAGTTGCTTCATTAGTGGTGGTGTGCTTCTTGCTTTGATGAAGAATGCCTTGATCTCTTCTATAGTTTCTCTGCAATCTCGGAAATGGCTAAGGAAAGGGCGGTATTCCAAATTTTCTTCAAAAGACATCGTATGGGGAATCCTTCTTACCATATTTTCAAAACCAAGCAACTTCTTTGCAATAATGGGGTCCTGAGGTGTCTAGGTAGATAAGGAAGTGGCATCTTAGGCTTGTAAACCCTTTCTTCAATCAAATCAGGTGTTTTCTCGACCTCAGGGTGGGTATCGATCGACACAGGAAGGGTATCGATCGATACACCGGGTTTTGACACGTCTCGAGAAAGTATTTGGACTGGTGTCGATCGATCCTTGGTGGTGTCGGTCGATACCCTGGAATTTTCCGAATCCTCATCGTCATCTTCCACAGGATAATCGAAATTTCCTGCATTCAAACCCTTTTCTACCACTGCAGTGACCTCTTTATCACTTCCTAAGGTGATTACATTGACGTATTCATTCGGTGAATGAACCATCTTTCCCTTGACAGATGTTGTAGTCTGAGCTATTTGAGTTTCCAGCATCTTCTGATGAATACTGAGAGACTCGATTTTTCCATTCAGATCCTTGTACATAACATCCATCTTTCCATTGAAATCCACTGTGATCTGCTGCTGTCCTTGAACCAGCCGTTCAAGCATAGACTCAATCTTGCTCTCAGAGGTTTTAGCAGGTACAGGCTGATAAGATGAATTCCCATAGTTCCTAGTGTAACCACTGTTCTGGAAAGGTTTCTGGCCAAATTGATTCGACACTCCTTGCTGAGAATTGTTGTTGAAGTTTCCGTTGTTGTTGTATTGATTCCTCTGAACTTGAAAACTAGAACCACCAATAAAGTTAACATCCTCTACTTCATCCTCATTGAATACTTCAACATCTTCGGCAAAGTGAACAGCCTTCGTTGTCTTGCCCATCAAAAGAGTGTGCATAGAGTCTAACTTGGCTTGAACCTCAGCAATATGTGAACCTTTCATGCCACCAGCTTGCTTCTTGCGCTCAATGTCTGCATTCTTGGTGCTATTTCTAGATGTTAAGTTCTCAATTAGCACGTAAGCATCATCAGGATACTTTGTGTTAAAATTTCCATTGCTCGAAGCATCTAAAGCCATCTGGTACCTCCAATCAATTCCCCTGAAGAAGAAACCCATCAGCTGAACATTAGTGTACCCATGGTGTGGAAAATCTCTTTGATACGATCTAAATCTCGTCCAAGCAGCCTTGAACGCTTCAGTCGGTCCTTGAGAAAACTAGAAAATCTTGTTCCTAAGATCCTCAGATCGTGCATCATCGTAGAAATTATTCAAGAAAGCTGTCTTGGTCTCTTCCCAAGTAGTCAATGATCCAGGAGGTAACTGCTTCAGCCAGTAAGTCGCATCTCCACCTAGAGAATAGGGGAAGAGCTTGCAGAAGAGGTAGTCATAGGACACTATATTATTCTTGATGCTAGTGACCAAGTCCTCGAACCTCTCAATATGATCCATGGGATGTTCATTGGAAAGACCATGAAATGGGTGATGTCCCACAAGAGCGTGTAGTATGCAGGTTTCAGCTCAAAGTCATTCCTCGAAAAAGCTGGAGGGCGAATCGCTGATCGATTGGCATAAAACTGATCAGGCCTGTTGTACTCACCAATTGTTCTACCACGATCAGCTACAGCATTCCCTGGAATCGCAGCAACAACCTCCTCAATAACAGGAACTGGAATGATGTTTCCCTCTCCATCCAATCGTTGCCCTCTCTCATTGCACAAATGACCCTCTCGGTGTCTATAAGCACCAGCTGCATCTTGAACCAAAACCATAGGATTGTTGTTCATCTCTGCTGGCTTCTTTGCTTTTCTGTTTGTGCGTTCCAAAAGTGTTAGCTTCTCTAACGACAGATTACCTAGCGGAGTGCTCTTGTTCCTTCTGTTCCTCGATTAGGCATACACCTAAAATACAAAAGTGAAGAACGTAAGTAACCGAAATTCACGACGGGATCGACCGATACCACTAGGGTGTCGATCGATACTCAACGATTTAGCCGAAATTCTTAGCTAAAATCTAATGGCGAAATTGAGTCCCCGGCAACGGCGCCAAATTTGATATGCTCAAATTAATACCCTATAAGTACTAAAGTAGTTGTTGTAGTATATGTAGGGGTCGATCACAAGAACTCAAGAAATCACACAATAGATCAGATAGATCCGAATTAAGCTAAACCAAAAGATGTAATTGAAAGCAATACGTAAATTAAACGAGTTGTAAGTTCAATGGAGGAAAGATAGGTTCAGGGTATTTCTAAGGAAATCAATGAATGTAGATAAACTAACTAATCAGGGTTCAGGTTACGCACGGCTCTTGAACTCAAATCACTAAAGTATAATTAACCAACTCTCGTTGCGAGAATTATCTAAGTCTAAATCATATAATTCCAAATCTCTTTGCGAATCCTAAAGTCTAAACCAGCTTTTAGTTCAAGTTTGATTTGTTCACAAAACAACTAAACCAAATCTCTTTGCGAATAGTTATTTTGCTCACCCTAATTTTTATCAGGTAATTAATCGCACTCTCGTGCCTAATCAATTATCCTAAGATCTAAGTTCCAGATTCGTCAGCCAATAATTAGCTTTGAGAACAACCTATGGTGAAGAACTAATTCAGATGGTGAATCCTAATCAACTAATCAACCTAGCATTCAGAGAAAACCTTTATGAGAACCCTAAACCTACGGTGGATCTACTCAGACATGGAGAATGAAAACAACATGATTGAATAGATCATGAAAGAAATCAATAAGAACCAGGAGTTCAGAGTTGTCTCTCCAAAAACTGAAGTTATGAAAAGCATAGCCACCAAAGTGGCTGTAAAACCTAAATAAATAATACTAAACACGTTCTGGGCTTTCTTGTAAATAATAAAGTCTTCTGGACAATTTTGCAATTCTTCAACTCTTCATTTAAAATCCTGACTCGTGTCTGCTTCATTGAGTATCAACCAATACTAGTCAGTATCGATCGATACTGAGGCTTCAAATCGGGTACTCAGCTACACGAGCTTCTTCTTTGCTCCAAAATGCTCTAGAAAGCTCCAATATCTCCAATTATGCTCCAAACGTGCTAAAACCTGTAAAAGACTCTAAAACACTATAAAATAGTAGAAATACTCTATAAAACGGACTTATATCATGGCTTAAACGGGGTAAAAACCATGATATATCAATTCAACCAATCTGAATTTTTTCCCCACACGGCAAATTTAATATTTTAGATTATGACGGATCCGCTGTAATATCATCGTAATTTACCATCACAATTACGACGGTTCCGTCTTAACATCGTTGTAAAAAAGAATTCTATACCATATACCCTAAATTACAATACACAAACCTGTCGTGTATTAACGAAGTATATTTGTGCATCCAAGACTTCTCAAAGTAAACAACATATTCAATAACGACGATTGAATCTAATTTATGGAAAACTTCCTTATCTTACATAATATAATGTATAACATTTGTTATTATAAGTATATTCATAATATGCATGAAGTATATAATGTTACTGATTTTTCTGATAACTCAAATTGTTTTATATAATGAGTAGAATTTAGGGTATAAGTATTACGACGATATTACGATGACCAAGACTTAAATCGTCGTAATATCATCGTAATACTCATGCTCTAAACCCTAAATTTTGATCTCATTTCCGATTATCTCCTCTCATTTCCCGCCGAAGGTGCGGGATTAATAAATTACGATTTATTAATCGTCGCACCTTCGGCGGGAAATGAGCGGAGATAATCGGAGATGAGATCGAAATTTAGGGTTTACGAAGAAAGATTAATTATTTTAGTTCTGAAAAAGATTTATACAAATTAAACAATTACATCATAAATCATAAATCAATCAGAATCATCGGTATCGCCTTAATCATCTTCATTAGGTTCATCATCTTCAGGTTCAACATCATCGTCACTCTCTTCAAACTCATCGAAATCGCTTTCTTCTTATGTGTCGTCATGTATATATTCAAGTTGCATGTTTCAAGGATCAATTAAAAGAACGTTGTCCGTAATCTCTGGTTCTATAATGTCACGGCAAGAATCTTGTTGCATTGGAAGATCGTCAACACCAACAATTTTACCCCTTATGGGTCATTTTAATAACGGATAACCATGAGATCCAAGTGGTTTGAACTCACGGATATGGACCAAATGTTACTTGTTCTGCTTGTGATGCTAGGATAAATGGCTCAAACTTGTTGTATCGTCGTGATTTGTTGACGTCAACCACACCAAATTTGTTAATTCGCACCCCACCAATCACATTTGAAAACAACGCATTTTATCCTAACCGAGCCGGGGTACTGCACTTCAATTATTTCCTGCAACACCCCATAATAATCTATTTCACCCTTAACACATACTCCGTAGTTGCTAGTTGCCCGACGAACGCCGTACTTGATTGTATGAAACACATAAACACGGGTGAAATACATGGGTGCAGTCGTTATCTTCCCAAGGGGCCTAGGAGTAACTCATGAAACTATATTGGATATGCGGGGTCGCCATGATCCACCTATGAAAGGCATATCGATAAGTGTGCATGTTAGATTGAGTATCAATCTAATTAAATGAAATATTTATAACTATTAACTTACTTGCATTTTCAACCACTGAGCAAAGTGACCATCTTTACGATCGTTTATTTCATTATCTGAAACGTCTTCAATGCATTCTCGTACCTGGGAAACAAATTAGCTGCAAAATACATATATATACATGGAAATTAATATATAATGAAATAAATCTACTCTATATAATTGATTAGTGGATAATTAAACAGTTAAGTTACCTCTCGTAAGGACTCACTTCCTCGTAGTTTAGGAGGATGTACGTATGTGCGTTGTGCCTGTCATTCTCGTTAGACCACCAAACTTCCTTCAATTTTCTACTAAGATGACCAATTGGTGAGAAGATGTTTGGGACACCCTCTATTGCATAAGTTCGTCCCACACCACCATCATCATATCGTTGGGGAGCCCGTTTGCCTGTGCGGACTTTTGTAGCGAAATAGTATGAAGTAAAGTGTGAAGTTTTTTCTGTCAAACTTCCTGCAACAATTGATCCTTCAACCCTTGTTAGATTTTTTTGCCTTTCCCTTTAAATGTTTCATGAAGCGCTCGAATGGGTACATCCACCTAAACGGAACAGGTCCGCCTAATTCTGATTCGTTAGGGAGATGAATGGGAAGATGTTCCATAACATCAAAAAACGTTGGGGGAATATCTTCTCCAAATTGCGCAACAATATTGGAATATTATCAGCTAATTGTGCAATTACATCTTCTGATAGCGTCTGTGTACTAAGATCCCGGAAAAACGCTATTATGCATGCACAATCAAAATTATACAAAATTATATATTGTAATATTTGAACATATATAATTAATATATACAATATTATATGTGATGATGTATCTTACCTCAAATTGCTTCATGAACATTTCCTAGAAGGATTTCAACAAATGCGAAAGGAAGTAATCGTTGCATGAACACGTGGCAGTAATGACTCTTCATCCCTGAAAACTTTTGTCATTTCTCAACAGATTTAGCAAGATTGGGTATGTACCCATCAAGAAACTTCACGTCAGATGAAACCCAATTGAACAATGATGCCTTTTCTTCTCCACCCAACCAAAATATAGGAACTGGTGATTTCCCATTGCTCATTATATGAAACTCATTTCTGTTGCAAATATCAGGCAAGTCCAACTTTGACTTTTCGATGTCTTTGGTTCTTCCTTTCACGTTTAAAACTGTATGCATGATGTTATCAAAAAAAATATTTTCTCAATGTGCATGACATTAAGATTGTGTCTCAGCAAATGATCTTTCCAGTACGGAAGTTCCCAAAAAATGCTTTTCTTTTGCCAATTGTGATTGACCTCGTATCCATCATGGATATTAGCAGCAGTGTGCCAATTTCCCCCACGAATCACAGTATCTTGTGCCCCAAAATGATATATTTGCACTTCAAGATCATCCCCAGATAGATACACTGGTGGGGGGACACGCACAATTTTGTTATTCCTAAACAACCCCTTGTTTCTGCGATATGGATGGTTGATTGGCAGAAACCGGTGGTGACAATCAAACCAGCATATTTTTTTTACCATGTTTCAGTTGAAATGTGTATGTCTGATCGAGGCAATAAGGACAAGATAACCTCCCATGCGTCGTCCAACCTGATGGAATTCCGTAAGCAGGGAAGTCGCTTATTGTCCACATAAGGACCGCACGCATCGTAAATATTTTTTTCCTAGAATAGTCATATGTACGAACTCATGTATACCACAACTGTTTCAACTCATTTATGAGAGGCACATCAAGGGAACGCTTTGGATGATTCGGCATAGGGATTAAAATATTTAGAAATAGAAATTCCCTTTGCATGCACATATCTGGGTGAAGGTTATAAGGCGTTACAATAACTGGCCACAAAGAATATTGCCTACCAGACGTATCGAATGGACTAAATCCAACAGTGCAAAGACCAAGATAGACATTTCGCTTAGATTTAGAAAAGTCTGGGTGTACCGTGTTAAAGTGATATTCTCATGTTTTACTCATTTTAGCATGCATTTAACTTAGTGTTTTGAGTCTTATGCATGTGTTTTCATAGATTTCTTTAATGTTTTAGTCCAAATTAGAGTATAACTAGTTTGCATTAGGTCCTAGTGAGTCTTGTACATTTGGAGTGTTTTCTTGGTACTTAGAGACGTTTTGGAGATAATGGGAGTGGTGGAGCAAATGAAAATACAGAGTTCACCCGAGGTGTCTGAAAGATCTGGCCGGACGAAGGGTTTCCAATCGAATTTAGCTTCGACGGCCTTCATGACAATGATGGAAAAATGAGAAAGCTGTCTTCAGGAGGCAGTTTTAAGTCATTTAAATACGTAGTTCAGGAGATATGGGGATTTTACCAAAGATATGTCTGTCTGGCCGCAAGACCAACGCCGACAAGCTCATCTCCTCATACCGACCAGCATTCATCCGGCATCCCTTGGTCGGTATTGGGATAGGGAATAATACCGACCCAGGCCTCATTTCATACCGACCCAAGGTCGCCCGACACTCATCCTCCCAAAGACAAACACCGCCCGGCTTCACTCTCTGTGCCGACCCATCACTACAAGAAAACACCCTTTTTGCAACGAACGATATCGTTGTAAAATCGTTGCAAAAGAGGGTTTGAATCGAATTTGCGATGAAAAAGAGATCGTCGTTAACTGATCGTCGCAAACCACAAATCGTCGTAAATTCGTCGGGAAAGTACGAGGGACAAAAATTCGTCGCTAAATCGTAGGTAAATTTTCGTCGCTAAATCGTCGTAAATATTACATTGAAATTACGACGAATATAAATACGTCGTAAAAACGATGGAAATTAGATGGGAAATATTTCATTGTTAATTCGATGGAAAAAAATTTTCGTCGTTAATTCGTTGCTAATAAATCGTCATAAAATCGTTGCTAAATAATCGTCGCAACATCGTTGCTAATAAATCGACGTATAATCGTTGTAAATTAGTCACGATTTTATGACGATTAATTTAGCAACGAAACAACGAGGATTATTATTTACCATCGAATTAACGACGATATCGTTGTATGATTTTTATTATTATTTTTAAAATTTTATTAATTTCTAAATTATAAAATAAAAATTATAAAAATAATATGTAATAATATTTTATTAGAAAAAAATATTATAATTTGTTACAAAAAAAAAACAAAATTAGAATTTGAAATCCTAAATCTATATAACTATATCGTAATCGTCGAGATTTACATCGTCTTCGGGCCGTTTCGACGAACCGGATGGGCCTGCCGCTGCCTCTGCCGCTGCCGTTGCATCTGCCTCTGCTCGGAGTCTTCGCTTTTCCCGTAGCATGGCCTGCATTGTCGGGTTTCATGTTGCCAAGATGTCGAAGAGTTCGTCATTCTGCGTAGCATCCAGTTCAACCCGCTGCTGAAGACTCGCAATCTTCGCCTGATATGTCTGAGACTCGGTCTCAACCCGCTCCTGAAGACTCGTAATCGTGGCACGTAACACGACTGGATCATCTTCTGGCGATCGTCGTCGCGGAGCATATGAAGAAGCAGCCGAGACATCTCGAATAGATCCCATCCCGACAACCTTCCCCTTTCTCTTAGGGGCAACCTATATTTAAATTTACAATTAGAAATTTTTATAAAATCAAAAACTAAAATTTAATAAGTACTAACTATTCTATATACCTGCTCGAAGATCCGGTCAATATCGGGTGTGGTCAACCCTCCAGACATGACCGACGAACCACCTGGAGATAGCTGTTGAGAGAGTTGTGTCTCTCGTTCGGTGACTTTGGAAGTCACCTCATTGAAGATGTGCTCGGAAGTCTCGGAAACAAAGGAACCATCCTTCTTCCGGTGCATCCGCTCAAAAACCTTGGTCATCGGAGGGAGTACACCTCCGTCTTCGGCGGCCTAAAGAAAAAAACTATGTTATTGACGAAGTAAATTAAATAAATTAATTAATTTAAATAAATTTAATTACCATCTGTAGACGAACACCCGCAAAAGGTGTTTGCCCAACTGTATGAGGCAGAGCCTTGAGTTTCCCGTCCGAATCAACGGTGTTACGGGAAGCCGAACACTTCTCAGCAGTTATGATGGACTTCGGATCCATCCAATACTGCACCAAGCCGTCCCAAACGGCTTTATCCATGTGCAGGGGCTTTGCTAAATCCCCAGAAATCTTCCATGCTTTCTTCCACTCACCAACCACGCCTTGGATACGAAACTTCACCCTCTCGAGAAATAAAGTTTCAACCTCGCCATGAATCGAAAGATCCCAGTGATATTTTTGCTGCATGAGAAACAAAAATAATAACATATTTTATAAAATTAAATTAAAAATATATTTAAATATAATTAATATAATTATGGAAGAAAAAAATATTTTTTCCATACGTACCGCAAACATCTTGAACCATGTCTCCTTGACGTGTGAAGGAAGCTGGGTAAAATTAGTATGAGGCTCGATAAAATAGGACTTGATGATGTCGGATACGGTGCGTCCAACTTTGGATTCAACTCCAAACATGAAACAAAAAATTGTAAAATTTTGAATTGTTAGAAATAAATATAAATATGTAATAATAAATGTAAAAAATATATATTTATATATATTACCATTCCGACTTGTCAGTATGATCCGGATCTAATCTTTTAAGCCTATGACGCCCCGGCTGTGCAAGCAAATCAAGAACCGTCATGTGTGCATATGGGGCCGTGGCATGGCCTCCAGGTTGCAGAATATGAGGTGGTTGTGGAGGCGGCGGAGCACTCTGTGTTTGCGTCACCGGGACGAAATCCGTCTCTGTAGCCTCAGAAGACGGAGGCAACCCAGTACCCGAAGCATCACCAATATCTCTCAAAAACTGAGCGTAATGTCCACGACGCTGGCCAATCTGCATAAAAATGAAAAAAAATTACTATCTATAAACATCCGGGCAGTCTGCTATTTTTTCTCATTAGATTACGTTTCTACCGACCTAAATTGTTCCATTTTTATCTATACTAATTAATTAAAAACATTAAAAAAAAATGTATGATCAGTATTTAGTGTGATTTGTCTGTAAATGAATTCGCAAGGAACTCGCGTGTATATATAAGATTACTTGTCGTCGCTATATAGAGGCAATCAAACTGTAGCTAATTCGTCGCTAACTTTGCAACGATTTTGTGACATTCATACACGCGGGAGTTTAATTGACCGACACGCGGTAAATTTTATGACAATTCGTTGCTAAATCGTCGCAAATTAACATCGCTTTTGTGACATTCATATTTTGCGACGATTTAGCCACGATTAGTGTCAATTCGTTGCTAAATCGTCGCCAATTTACATCGATTTTGTGACATTTTATTTTGCAACGAATTAGTGAGGATATTTGTAAAATCTGTTTTAGGGTTTAGGGTATAGGTACAAAATTGTAACGTCGATTGCAACATTCCAGAAACAACTTTACATGTTTACCGTAAATCCAAATTTATGAAATTATCAATAAATTCATCGAGATTGAAAAATAAGTAAAACATATAGTTTGCGTATATGTTAGATTATTAAAACAATGATTCAGCTTGTTGATATTACTGTGATTGACCGAGTTTTCATTTTCGGACAATTCTCTAAAGTCACGATCAATTTCATTGAAAGATGCATAATACAATGAGATGGTAATATGTTAGGGTTTAGGGTTTAGGGCAAAGGGTTTAGGGTTTAGGGTTTATGACAATTCGTTGCTAAATCGTCGCAACTTTGCATCGATTTTGTGACATTTATAGTTTGCGACGATTTAGCCACGATTAGTCTTAATTCGTTGCTAAATCGTCGCTAATTTTGCAACGAATTAGTGAGGATATTTGTAAAATCTGTTTTAGGGTATAGGTATAGGTACAAAATTGTAACGTCGATTGCAACATTCCAGAAACAACTTTACATGTTTACCGTAAATCCAAATTCATATTATCAATAAGTTCATCGAGATTGAAAAATCAGTAAAACATATAGTTTGCGTATATGTTAGATTATTAATACAATGATTCAGTTTGTGGATATTACTGTGATTGACCGAGTTTTCATTATCGGACAATTCTCTAAAGTCACGATCAATTTCATTGAAAGATGCATAATACAATGAGATGGTAATATGTTAGGGTTTAGGGTTTAGGGCAAAGGGTTTAGGGTTTAGGGTTTATTACAATTCGTTGCTAAATCGTCGCAACTTTGCATCGATTTTGTGACATTTATAGTTTGCGACGATTTAGCCACGTTTCGTCTTAATTCGTTGCTAAATCGTCGCTAATTTTGCAACGAATTAGTGAGGATATTTGTAAAATCTGTTTTAGGGTTTAGTGTATAGGTACAAAATTGTAACGTCGATTGCAACATTCCAGAAACAACTTTACATGTTTACCGTAAATCCAAATTCATGAAATTATCAATAAGTTCATCGAGATTGAAAAATCAGTAAAACATATAGTTTTCGTATATGTTAGATTATTAATACAATGATTCAGTTTGTGGATATTACTGTGATTGACCGAGTTTTATTTTTTGGACAATTCTCTAAAGTCACGATCAATTTCATTGAAAGATGCATAATACAATGAGATGGCAATATGTTAGGGTTTAGGGTTTAGGGCAAAGGGTTTAGGGTTTAGGGTTTAGGGTTTATGACAATTCGTTGCTAAATCGTCGCAACTTTGCATCGATTTCTACTACTACTAGCTGCATTTCCCCCATGACCCTCTCCATGATAATACCATATATAGTAATGCGGCATAAACCCTCTATTTAATATATGCGACCACACCTTCGAGATAATGATAAATTTCCTATTCAAGCATATGGCACAAGGACAGTACATCTTACCACTGATAATCGTATTATGTATACTTCCTGCCTGATGCATGAATCCCTCCACCCCATCACTGAACTCCTTTGTTAGCGATCCCTCTGAATCAAGACGATTATACATCCATCTTCTAATTTCGTATATTAACATTTTTTGTTGGTCAGAAAGAAGTAAATATTGTTTTTGAATATGAAATTTTTATTATGAAGTTGGCCACTATATATAGATTTTTATTTTCATTACCATTAAATTACCTACGATTTTACATCGATTTCACATCGATTTTACAACGAATCTAAAAATATTTACATCGACTTTACAACGATATTAAACATGTTTACCTAACCGAACACCGTGAACTTAAAACGTGCTCACCTAACTGATTAATCGTTGGGAAATCGATGTAAAGTTCAAATTATAATAATCATTGCTAATTCGTGGGTAATTTTACGACGATATTACAACGTTTTATATAAACCTCGGTAAATCGCCGCTAAGTTACAACGATTGTACGACGATTTTAATAATCGTCGTAATGTCGTCGGTAATCGTTGTAAAATCGTCGCTAATTAGCGACGATTTTACAACGAATATTTTCGTCCCAATTTTGCGACGATTTTACGACGTCTTTAAGAATCGTCATAAAGTCGTCGCAAAAACGATTGCAATTTGCAACGAAATAAAATCGTTGCAAAATGCCTGTTTTCTTGTAGTGCATCTTCACTCGGCATTCAACTTCAGGGCTCTCAGTACCGACCAAACCTTGGGTGGTATCTTCCAGTCAGTATTGGGACAGGGATCAATACCGACCCAAGCCAAACTCTATACCGACTAATGTCCACCCGGTGTCACAAGTCCAAATCCATCCTCATCAAAGCAAGCCGAAGTTACTGAAAGATAATGCCAGGTGAAGAACTTATATTCTGATTTAGCTCTGAGGTCTTCATAGAAGTTGTACATAATTAAGTTAGTTGTCGTCTGGAGATGGTTACAAGTCATTCTGAGCAGTGGTTCGATAGATACAGCAGATTTAGCAGGGATATGTCTGTCTGGCACCCAAACGAGTTCAGCTTAAACAGTACCGACTCAGCAATACCGACCACGCTTCAGTCGGTACAGACCACCACAAACCAGATCCGACCGGGTCAAAACCTGGTTTATCCCGGGTTGACCCGGTCCCCCCAAGACTCTTTTAAATATGCTTTAGACCTAATTTTTGTGACATGTGCTTTCTTTTATCCTTTTCTCTTGCAAAGAAACTCCCTTTTAGGGTTTTAAGTGATTTGTAAAAGAGATCTTCTTATGATTTATGCAATCTAAAGTTTAGTTTCTTGATTTCTCTAATCTTTCATCTTTCTATTCTCTAATCATGGGATTTAACTATTTCTCTATGAGATTTGTTGGATTCTTCATGGTTAGTGAGTAGTCTTTTTGAGAACTCATGGGTGTGGTAGATTAGGGAGATTTTATGGTTGATATTTGATGTTTAGGTTATAGATGCTGTTTTTCCTTTTCTATTTAGTGTTCATAATGCTTCATTAGCTTGAGAAAGTTGACTTAGACCTTAGGGAATTTCACATCCACAAGGTGTTTGATGAAATTCCCCAAAAAGCTACATAGAGGATTTGCTTGTTTAACCTATGAGAGTAGATGTTTATAGAGCATTTTGGTTGATTGATATTGTTATTAATGCTTGGTAATTACTTTTTCACAAATGAGAGTGTGTTCTTAATTAAGTGATTAGCAAAAAGATTAGTACCATGAGAGTGGATTAGTCTTAAATAATGATCTAGACTTAAGGATTAGCATTTGTTTAATTGCTTGGACATCATAGATTAGCTATTAGATCCCCAATCAATAACCTCACCCAAAGGTTCCCTTTTTATTATCATCTTAATCTCGCTTAGTTAATTGCTTATCTTGTTTGCTTTCAAATTGAATTAGGTTGCTAGAATTAAAACCAAACCCACCTTGTTAGCTTAAATTAAGGAGTTGTATGCATTCTTAGTGATTGAAACTTAACCTATTTGGTTTGATACCTCTTATGGTACATAGCATATAGAGTAATTGAATCTAGATAAGACTAAAAAGTTTCCATATCAATTTGGCGCCGTTGCCGATTGGGTTTAGCTTTCAACATTAAGATTTTAAATCTTTTTGAGATTAAGCTTTATTTTTCTCTTGGTTACTAATCTTTTTCACTTCTTATTGCTATCTTGAAGGAGAGCAAGAGAAAGAACTCAACACATTGAGATGTTGAGTATGATGAACGTTGAAGAACCTCTAGTTGGTAACATCAATGAGAATGTTGCTAATGAGCAAAAACAATGGAACGATGGTAATGGAAACCACGGAGCAAATGGTGGAAATGGAAACCCACGAGCTCATGCACACGGCCAAGGTGCAAGGTTGAACCGTGTACCCAATCACCCTCCACAAGCTGAAGACGTTGTTAGAGCGGGTGATGCCGCTAATGCACACCAAAACCGTCAAGAAATTCAAGCCCCACCCGTGGAGAACAACACCTTTGAGGTCAAAGCTAGCTACATCAACATGGTGCAAGGCAACAAGTTTCATGGCTTGGCGGTGGAAGATCCACTTGATCACTTGGATCAATTTGATAGAATTTGTGGTCTCACCAAGATGAATGGAGTGTCCCAAGATGGATTCAAACTCCGATTATTCCCATTCTCACTTGGAGACAAAGCTCACCAATGGGAGAAATATTTGCCTCAAGGGTCTATTACTTCATGGGATCAATGCAAGACGGCATTCATTGCCAAGTTTTTCTCACCTTCTAGGATGGCCAAACAAAGAAATGAGATCTCAAGCTTCACCCAAATAGCAAATGAGAGTTTCAATGAAGCATGGGAGCGGTTTAGAGGCTACACAACGCAATGTCCGCACCATGGGTTCTCGGATGCTTCTCTCTTGAGTACTATATACTGTGGAGCATTGCCCAATATCCGAATGCTTCTAGACACGGCTTCAAACGGTAATTTCTTAGCAAAAGAGGTGAATGGAGCAATGGAATTAGTTGAGAACCTTGCACAAAGTGATGGAACCTATGGTGACGAGTATGCTCGAGCTACAAGGACCACAAGTGATTTTGAGGAGCAAAGAAGAACCAGGGAAATGAAAGCTCTCCATGAAAATATGGACAAGGAATCCACTATGATTGACAATCTTCTAAATGGTTCTCAAAAATCAGTTCACTTTGTTGGAGATTTTGATGCAAATCAAAGGTTCCAAAAACAAATGGTGGATTTGAGTAATCAAGATGAAGTGCATTATGTTGGGAATCACGGTGGCTGTAAAAGGGGTTTCAACAACAACTCTAGCGACCACCCTAACCTCTCATATAGAAACCCAAATGTGGAAAACCCACAAGATCAAGTGTATCCACAACAAGGAGCTCAACAAAAGAACTTCACTTCTCAGAACCAATGTCAAGCCTCCAACAATCAACAACAAAGCTTTATACCTCAAAATCAGTTTCAAGGAAACCAAAGAGGCTACCAAAACAATTCTCCTTTCATGCCTCCAACCGGTTTTCAACAAGGTTTTCCCCCACAATCTCAAGTAAACAACTCCAAGCCACAATACTTTGACCTTAATGGGATGTTTCAACAAATACTCAAGGGTCAAGCCGAGACTAAAACAAGGATAGATTGCTCCTACAATGAACTCAATACAAGGCTTGAAACCATGATTTCTAAGCTCAAACATTTGGAGAATCAAGGTACTCAAGGAAGCTCCCAATCTAATAAACCCATAGAGAAGCTCAAAGAAAAATCGATGAGAGCCAAAAGGAGTATTGCAATGTTATATTCTCAAATGAATCACACTCAGATGATGAGAATGAAGCCTCTATTAGAGAAATTGAGCTTCCACTTTGTGGTTCACAAGTCGAAGAACTTCCCTCTAGAGATGTTCCCTCAAAGCTCAATGAGGACATTGAGGAACAAGGCGGGGGAGTGACCATTGGGAATGAGGATGATGTGATTATTGTTGAGGAAAAATGATGCAATATCCAAAAGAGTAAATCAAGGTGGGTTTACTATGAGAATCTCAACCTCATAACTTCAAGAAAAAATCAAAGGAGTCATTCAAAGTCAAAGGCTAAATTGGTGGCAAGAATAATATTATTCGATTTAGCAAATTTGTCTCATTCTGTTTAAATGTAAATAATTTCTTTTAATGTAATTTATTGTAAAGATCACCTTGTAAGAGCTATAAAAAGCTCAATTGTTCTATTGTAATAATATCTAGAGATTTTTGGAAAAATAAAGAAAGAAATTTTCTTGTAAAGCTTTATGCTTTGTTTTGCTTGTTTATTTTAGTTTGTGAATTCATCCTAAAATACAAGTATATATCATTTTTGGTGGCCTATACAGGTTTTGGTTCATCTACTAGTTCTGATACCAAATCGAACACAACCTGATATAAGATTGGAATCCACCAAATCTTATAAATCAAAAGGTTGTCAAGAGTTGACAAGCTTTGGCGGAAGGTGGACGAAATAGAGGTGGAGATAATGGATAGTTGATTGACTCGCTCAATCGATGGACAAACAAGCGTGTTTGAATCACACAAACAAACTTAATTCGCATCTTCAATAGAAAAGAAGTGAATCTCACACTTGGTTTCAAAAGAACAAGAACAAGAGAGTATAGAAATCTCACACAATACTCTAATGATCTATACTTGTATTTTAGGATGAATCCACAAACTAAAATAAATAAGCAAAACAAAGCATAAAGCTTTACAAGAAAATTACTTTCTTCATTTTTCCAAAAATCTCTATCTATTATTACAATAGAACAATTGAGCTTTTTATAGCTCTTACAAGGTGATCTTTACAATAAATTACATTAAAAGAAATTATTTACATTTAAACAAAAGGAGACAAATTTGCTAAATCAAATAATATTATTCTTGCCACCAATTTAGCCTTTGACTTTGAATGACTCCTTTGATTTTTTCTTGAAGTTATGAGGTTGAGATTCTCATAGTAAACCCACCTTGATTCACTCTTTTTGATATTGCATCAAAAAAGGTAACATCATACATGAATAACAAGTGATCTCTACGCAAATGGAGGCCGAGAAGTCTCTCAAGGATGTGGTTAAGGAGAAAAATGTGGAGACACATGTGATGTCTAAGAAAGAAGCCTCTTGCATTGGACCTTCTCCATATGAGCCTCCACTTCCATTTTCAGGTCGTTTTCTCACCAAGGCACAAAAGAAAGTGCTTCCAAGTTTCAAAGCAAACATGGATAAGATTAGAGCACCTTTGCCTTGAGAGTAACTTGTCTCAAGTCCCATAACATTAAAAGTTCATCAAAAGCATACTTGAGAACAGAGAGAAAGTGAAAGAGTTTATGGCGGTATTTGATTCACCAAGCATAACAAGGGTTGAGCCTAAGTCTATCCCCAAGCTTGAAAATCCCGATAAATTCTCCATCTCTTGCTCTCTTGATGACTTCAAGATATATGACGCCTTGTGTGACTCGGGTTCGAGTGTGAACGTCATGTCTTTAGAGATGGTTAAAGATCTTGGGATCAAGAGTATGGAGGATTACCCTTCCACAATCATGTTTGGAGATTCCTCCTCAAGAAAACCACTTGGCCTTGTTGAAGACTACCCTCTAAAGCTCGGAGAGTGCCTTGTACCAACGGACTTCATTGTTATGGAGATGGGACAACCAAAAATCTCCCTCTCCTTCTTGGGATTCCATTCCTCAACACCACCAGTGCAAGCATGGACTTCACAAACAAGAGAGTAGTGCTCAAGAACGTGGATGATAAGCTCTTTTACCCAATGAAGCCTCCATCAAATGAGCTTTCCGGCACAATCACTTGTGAGGTTAATGAGTTTCAAGCCCCAAGAGTTGAATATGTGGGTAGTTGTGAAAAAATGGATTTAGCTTCACCCCTAAGCTAGAGCTTGTAAAAAGAAGGTAGATTCTCATAGAAAAGAAGCTTTGGGTTATGGTAATGATGAGGAGAAGACCATGCTAGACCAGTCTTCCATCGTGACTCTCACTCCTTGGAAACATGAAAATGGGATGATTGAGAGCAATATAAACTGTAAGGGACGGTCCAAGCCTTTTGCCTCGGTTAAAGCAATCCTCACACCGGAACTTAAAGAGAAAGGGCAAGCCGGTTTTCAAGAGCTCATGAGCACAGTTATTAAACTTGAGCTTAAGGACCCACCAAGGAGTTCCACCACTCCTTCTCCACCCGCCTAAAAGGGTAACAAACGTCGAGCTTAGTGACGTTAAACAAAGCGCACTTGAGAGACATTCTCATGTCTCTCTTTGTAAATATCTTCTATCTTTTTAAGTACTTTTAATGTTATTGTTAAATGGTCTCAAGATTCTTGATGGTAGCAATGTCAGGGCAAAGCAACAACGGTGTTTGATGTTGGAAAGCTCTCCATTCGCATAATACCACTCCTCCATTGTAAGTAGCTCTTTTCTTTTGAGTCTTTATATTTTACCTTTTGTTTTTGGTCTCTCTCTTGAGTTTCTTCCACACCGAGACGGTGTGATTTAAGTTTGGGGGAGGGTGATAGATGGATTTTTGTTAAGTTCATATCAATTCCTCTATGCTTTTCATTGTAAAATAAGAGGTGTCAATCCATAGGGGTTACGATTAATGCACTAGGAATGCATGAAACTTCTTAAGCTAGAACAATTGTTTTGGGTTTTTATGTTTTCGTTTTAAATTGAGAAAGTAAAATGGAGCACTTTGAGAATGTTCCACTTGGGAATATCAACGAACCCATTCCCCACCAAAGGAACGGTGGAAATGGGAATGGAAACGGCAACAATCAAGGAGGTGGTGGCAATGGAAACCATCACCGTCCCAACCATCCACCAAGAGCTAGAAACGTTGTTGAAGAGGGTGATGCCGCTAATGTTCACCAAAACCGGCAAGGCATTCAAGCTCCACCGGTGGAGAACAACAACTTTGAAGTGAAGCCGGGGGTAATTAACATGGTTCAAGCCAACAAGTTCCACGTCTTGTCCATGGAGGATCCCTTAGACCATATAGACCAATTTGATCCGATATGTGGTCTCACTAAGATCAATGGGGTCTCCGAAGACGGTTTCAAGCTTCGTCTCTTCCCGTTCTCTTTAGGCGACAAGGCTCACCAAGGGGAAAAGACCTTACCCCAAGGATCTATCTTCTCGTGGGATGATTGCAAACGTGCGTTTCTTGCCAAATTCTTCTCACCGGCTCGAACCGCCAAGCTTCGCAACGAGATCTCAAGCTTCACACAACGGTCCAATGAGTCTTTCAACGAGGCTTGGGAGAGATTTAGAAGCTACACTTCTCAATGCCCACATCATGGCTTTAGCAACGCCTCTCTCCTTAGCACTCTCTACCGAGGTGTCTTGCCTAAGATCCGTATGCTACTTGACACGGTTTCGAATGGTAATTTCTTAGCTAAGGACGTAGAGGAGGCAATGGAGCTAGTGGAGAACTTGGCTCAAAGTGATGGCACCTATGGCGACGATTATGACCGTGCCACAAGGACCACGAGTGACTTTGATGAGAACAAGAGAGCCAAGGACATGAAGGCCTTGAATGAGAAGTTAGATAAACAAGCCTCCATGATATATAAGCTTCTTGTAGCTTCGAAAGAGTCTCAAAAGGTGGCCAATTTCATTGGTGACTACGAGAACAATCAAGCTTGCTATCAGGAGGAGGCTGTGGAAACACAAGAGGAAGTGAACTACGTGGGGAACCAAGATAACTTCCAAAGACAAGTATTCAACCAAAACTATAGGAATCCACAATACCAACTTTACCCTCAACAATCTGCTCAAGCTCAAAGAGCTCCACAACAACGATTCCAATCTCAAGATCAGCCTTCTAACTCCAACCAATAAGGTTATATCCCAAGGAACCAATTCCAAGGAAACCAAAGTTGATTCCAACCAAAAGCCCCACCCGGTTTTCAAGGTCAACAACAAGGGTTTGTGCCCCAAGGTCAAGCACATACGTCTAAACCGCAAGAGCTTGACTTGGCCTCCATGTTCCGACAACTCATCAAGGGCCAAGCGGAAACCACTAACAAGGTCATTTGCTCTTACAATGATCTTAATAGCAAGTTTGAGGCATTGAGCTCAAGGGTGAAATCAATAGAGCAACAGAGTGCCTCCCCTTCCTCAAACCATCCTCAAGGCTCTTCAAATGAGAAGGCAATACTAACATCTAAAGAGTCTTGCAACACCTTTTCCATTCTTGAGGAGCAAGATCACATAATTGAGGAGTTCCTCGGGTTAATGTCTAGCCTCAATGAGGACATTGAGCTACAAGGTGGGGATGTGACCCTTGGACATGAGAATGATATGGTGTTGGTTGAAGAAAAGAATAACATGATTGAGGAGTCCATCAAGGACGTGGCTAGAGTGAAAAACGGTGAGATACTTGCTGAGTCAAAAAGAGAACCCATTCGCACTTTACCTCCCCCATATGAGCCTCCACTTCCATTTCCCGGTCGTTTCCTCAATAAGGCACAAGAGAAAGTGCCGCCAAGCACAAAAAGGATCGAGCCTAAGACTCTCCCAAAGCTTGGAAACCCCGGGAAATTCTCAATATCTTGCACACTTGGACTCTTGGAAGTTGTTGATGCTTTGTGTGACTCGGGTTCAACCGTGAATTTCATGACCTTGGAGATGGCCAAAAGTCTTGGGATATATAAGTTGAACGATTACCCCTCCACTATCACATTTGGAGACTCTTCTACGAAGAAACCTCTTGGCTTGGTTCAAGACTTTCCACTCAAGATTGGAAAGTGCCTTGTACCAACGGACTTCGTTGTAATGGAGATGGCACCAAACAAAAAGCTCCCTCTACTTCTCGGGACCCCATTCCTCAACACAACCGGTGCAAGCATGGACTTCATAAACAAGAGGGTTGTTCTCAAGAACGTAGACAACGAGAAATCGTACACAATGATGCCCTCTTCTACCGCCATTTGTGGGACCATTGTGTGTGGAGACAAGGAAGCCCAAACCCAAAAGGTTAAATATGTGGGTGATATATCATGATTTTTACCCCGTTTAAGCCATTATATAAGTCCGTTTTATAGAATCTTTCTAGTATTTCGTAGTGTTTTAGAGTCTTTTACAGGTTTTAGCACGTTTCGAGCATAATTGGAGATATTGGAGCTTTCTGGAGCATTTTGGAGCAAATCAGAAGTTCGTGTAGCTGAGTACCCGATTTGAAGTATCAGTGTCGATCGATACCCCATTGGTATCGGTCGATACTCATCGAAGCAGACACGACCCGCGACTTTAATGAAGAGTTGAAGAATTGCAAAACTGCCCAGAAGACTTTATTATTTACAAGAAGCCCCAAAACGTGATTTAGGTTATTTAATAGGATTTTACAGCCACTTTCATGGCTACGCTTTATTTTACTTTGGTTTTGTGAGAAAGCTTTTTGAAGGGAGACAAGTCTGAAACTCTGTTCGTCCGAGAGAAGATTTCGAACCCTTTTGTTACTCTTTCTTATTATCTATTTGAGTATTTATTCAGTCATGTTTATTGCTTCAATTTCCATGTCTTAGTAGATCCACTTTAGGTTTAGGGTTTTCTCATAGGGATTTCTTTGAATGCTAGGTTGCTTTATTGTTAGGGTTCATAATCTGAATTAGTTCTTCGCCTTAGGTTGTTCTCAAAGCTAATTCTAGATTAATCACCTATAACTTAGATCTTAGGTTAATCGATTAGGCACGACAGTGCAATTGAGTAATCTGATAGAATTTAAGGTGAGCAAATTGATTATTCGCAAAGAGATTTGGTTTAATTGATTTGTGAACATATCAAACCTGAAATTAAAGCTGATTTATTCTTAGGGATTTGCAAAGAGATTTGGGATTCTGAAGTTTAGATTTAGATAATTTTCGCAACGACAGTTGGTCAATTATACTTTAGTGATTTGAGTTCAAGAACCATGCGTAACCTGAACCCTGATAAGTTAGTTTGTCTGCATTCATTGATTTCCTGAGAAATACCCTAGGCATATATTCTCTCCATCGAATTTACAATCTTTACTGTTTATTGTCTTTTGTTTCATCTTATTTGCTTAGCTTGATTCGATACTATACAATCTATTGTGTGATTTCTCTGAGTTCTTGTGTTTGACCCCTGATATACTGCAGCAACTGCTTTAGTACTTTTAGGGTATTAATTTGAGCATATCAGTGGGCATTTGTGTGACGGTGAGTCAAGGAATGGTCGAAGAAGCACTAGCTCTAGATGGAAGTTGCTTGAATTCCATCTTGCACACCACAACGGAGAGTGAGGGTGAAAGTGCTAAGGTTGATAAGAAGAGGACAAAGCCTAGGTCCGAGGAGAGAAAACCGAGCATGCTCAAGGGGATTGGACCCTTGCTATACCAACCATCGATCGTGACTCTTATCCCATGGAAACATGAAGAAGGGATGATTGAGTACAAGGTCAAATGTAGAGGGCGTCCCAAGCCGTTTGCCAAGGCCATAGCAACCCCCACACCGGAGGTTAGGTAGCCAAATCACGCCGGTCTTCGAGGCTCAATGGGTAAAGTTCTCCATCTCGATCTTAAGGAACCGCCATGGAGTGCTCGCGTTCCTCAATCACCGGCTTGAGAACGGTAACAAACGTCGAACTTAGTGACGTTAAACAAAGTGCTCTTGGGAGACACCCCAAGCTTATCCTTGTATATACATTTCCTTTTATACTTTTCTTTCGTTGTTAGTTCCTTTTGATGGGTTTTCTTAGTGCAAGTAGGTCTTCGATGGTCTTATGGGCATGGACATATGGACTAAGGTGCATAGGATGAGGTGAAGGAATATGGCGTCCCTTGATCCCTCTAGTCCCCTCCATCCTTTTTTCAAGGTAACATTCCAAACCTTGTACATAACATTTAGAATTATATCTTCTTTCCTTCTTTCATGCATTGTTTAACTCTTCCTTAATCTTTTTTTATACAAGGGACTGTGTAATTTAAGTTTGGGGGAGGGTTTGTGTGTTATCTAACATCGTTTTTAGTGTTTTTATTTTGCCTTTTGCACCTTGAGTCTCATGCATATCATGCGTTTTCAATAAATTTGAAAATTTTAAACTTTTGTGCATTCCATATAGGATTGAGTCTAGATGCATAGCATATAAGGTAGCTTTGCATGAGAATTGGGATCAATGATAGATTTGTCCTTGTAAAGTGCCTTATTAAGAGCCTAGTCCAATGCCATTGTTGCTAGTTACTTGATGCTTTGATCTCGTGTAGAAATTAAGAACGAACCATGCCTTGATCTCATGTCTTATTGTTATTGCCTTGATTGAAACAAACATTGACTTGAATTCAACCTCATCTAAGTGATAACCATAAATTTGACTTGTAAATATTTTGTTTGTGCAATCTAGAATGAATTCGCGGATCATCTATACATACTTGGATATTCTTTCCCCTTTTTACCACTCTTGCTTATCCATGTAGCCATATCCCATCATTGGAATGGTTTCCCCTACCCTAACCTTAGCCTTCTTTCAAGCCATTGTTACTAGTGTGTGAATTGTGAGGCCTTTCTTTCGAACAAACTTGGCAAAACATGTTAGGTTTACGGTGACAAGAGGGAATTCTCATGTAGATTTAGCTCCAACATCTCGGAGTTAATCTAGGAATAGGCTAGTTAGCATGGCTGTTCTCGGTTCAAGTTTGGGGGAACGGTCTTAGACTCGCACTACAAGAAAACACAGTTTTTGTGACCAAATTTTGTGACTCTTTTTTTGTCGCAAAAAAGTGGGACGAAAGTGTGACTAATTTGCGACTACTTTGCGACTACTCGCAATGCAGTGGCAAAACAGTCGCAAATTAATGACGAAACAGAGGAGTCACAAAAGAGTCGCAAATTTGTGACTGATTTGTAGTATGACTTTGTAGTCGCAAAAGTAGTCCCAAATTTGTGACTGATTTGCTTCGGTTTTACCACTCTAGTCGATTTGTTTTTAAAGAAAATTAACAACGAAACATAGGAGTCACAAAAGAGTCGCATATTTGTGACTGATTTGTAGTCTTACTTTGTAGTCGCAAAAGTAGTCCCAAATTTGTGACTGATTTTGAAACAACCGCTTCTTAAAATTTTTTTTTTACAATAAATTCCCGCAATAATTAAACAATACCAGAACAAGTCTACAGTTTACACCACTAGCAGTTCTATAATAGCAAAAGCAACCACAATAATAATAACACAAAAAAAGAAACCCCGGGTCTAAATCATCCCCTCTTCACCGCCTTGATTCCACGATCACGCCTTATCTTTACCTGCATCGACAAAAGTGATGCATCAACATTTGGCTAACCAAACGCTGAGTGAGATTGATCACCCCAACAACAGGCTACCAATAAGCACATCAAGCAACAATTAACCATACGAAGAATTAATTGACACCAATTAAAAGAAAACCCAGCACAATTAGCAATTAATCACAATTAAAAGAAAACCCAACACAAGCTTAGCAATTAAGCACAATTAATCACAATTAAAAGAATAACCCAACACAAGCTTAGCAATTAATCACAATTAATCACAATTAAAAGAATAACCCAACACAAGCTTAGCAATCCCGCTCCCGATAAGCTTTCACGGATCGCAAAACAACAACTAAGAGACAAGCTTGGAATCGCGGAACAAGCACAAGAAGAACAAGCTCGGATCAATCAACAGGAGACAAGCTCGGATCAATCAACAAGAGACAAGCTCGGATCGCGAAACCAACAACCAAGACGACAAGCAAGAATCGCGAAATCAACAACCAAGAAGCAAGCAAGAATCGCGAAATCGACAAGAAGAACAAGCTCCACACAAGCTTAAATGCTAGCCTTTGGTCACAACTCACCTTAGATCGGATGGATCGAGCTCTAGAAGACCTCTCTCGCTTCTCTTTAGCTTACCAAGACCAAACTCACCCGATCTCTTCCTCAAGTTTCTCCCAAGCTCGAATCTCTCTCGATCTCGCAAGACCCAAGCTTCGCCAAGCTTCCACCTCTCTCACGCTCTCCTTCTCTCTCTCTCTCTCTCTCTCTCTCTCTCTCTCTCTCGCGACCAGCCTTTTCTTTCCCCAAAAGAATGGTTTCTCCACGCCAAGAAGAGAAGAGGAAGAAGACAATATAAAGGTTCATTCTTTGAGAAAAACCCCACAACTTCCAAATCGATTTATGACACCCCCGGAACAAACCCGAATTAATTATTTCCCCCAATAATCAATTTCCCCAGATTTGTCTAAGGCTCAAAACCCGAAGGAAAATTCCGAAACAATTAAATTAATTAAAATTTAATTAATTTAATTTTTCCGGAACGCGGGCGTTACAATTCTCCCCCACTAACATAGATTCGCCCTCGAATCTTCGATACCGTTCATCTCCCATGAACCGTTCATCTCCAATGAACCTTATCGTCGCAACGATTACACAACCTTTGGCCAAACCCGACCATCTCAATACTCACACGAGGTCCAATACCAACCTCCGAGGTTTCCCACTCAGTCCCTATGCTTATAACACCGCGACATCATATGTACTTATTGCTCAAATACCGGCCAACCCCATTACTCAAGACACCGCAGCATCTCTGAGTTCCGAGCATCGGCCATATCCCGCAGGATATCCACCATACCACATCACCCAAGACACCGCAGCATCTCCGAGTTCTAGGTATATGCCGTACCACTCCACTCAGTAATATAACCTACAAGAGTCTCAATACCCCATACCACTCAATTCTAGGCAATATATCCCACGTCTGGGACATACTCCTTACGAATCCACGGTATCACGTATCACTCTAGGCTATAAATCTCCCGAGACTGGGTACATCGCCACTCACACTCCCAAGACACACAGTCCTGCGAGCTATCGGCACCGGAGGAACCAGTCCTCCCAACGAGCAATAAATCACATATCTCTAAGCATCTCGACTGAACTATACTCCATACCCGGAATATCTGCCGTGCATGACCAATAACCCGGCCATCGCACCTCCCTTGCGCACCTTCCAGTGTCGGCTTGCTTTAGAAAAACTTGTCAAGACAACTACGACTAGGCTATCTTTAACACCCAACAACTCTCTGCAGTAAGTCATCAATACAAACGTAATAAAACAAACAAGTACCATACGCCTGCAATCCAACCCACCACATAGAACCGCTAAGTGAAATAACCCGGTCTCGTCACTCGACTCATTTTCCCGAACAAGCTTAACGAAAACACGCAATGCTCACCACAGCAACAAGAACATCTATCTTATTACACATCATAATGTAACATCGTTCTACACAACGGCAATACAAAATGAATACACATAGCACACAGCTATAACCGAAACTGGAACCTCTCGATGGAGCTCAAGCCGCAGCTTGCTTCTGGAACCACTTCTGGAACCTCGCTTCCATCCTAGCCTCTGGCTCCCAAGTTTCCTCCTGAACACCGTCACAGTCCCACAGAACTCGCATCATCGGAATCTTCTTCCGACGAAGCTCCTTGACCCTCCGCTCGAGAACTCTGAAAGGTCTCGCCTCAACGGTCAAATTGGGCTGGAGATCTGACGGAATCTCAGCCAATACCTCGTCACCCCTATGCAAACATTTCTTCAGCATCGACACATGGAATACCTTATGAAAAGCTTGCATAACCGCGGGTAACTCCAACCGATACGCTACCGGTCCTACACGCCCTACAATCCGGAACGGTCCCAAATACCTCGGACTCAACTTAGTCGCAACAATGGACCTGTTCGGACCTCTCAGCAAAGCCATCTTGAGATACACACTATCTCCCACCTCAAACACAAGCTCTTTCCGCCTCTTATCAGCATAACTCTTTTGCCGATCCTGGGCCTCTTTCATGTTCAGCTTCAAAACCCGGATCTTCTCTGTAGTTTCCTGAACAAAACTCGCACCCAAAGTGCTCCTCTCCCCCACTTGGGTCCAACACAAGGGGGTACGACAGGGCCTCCCATACAGAGCCTCATATGGAGCCATCCCAATACTCGCCTGGTAACTATTGTTATACGCAAACTCAACCAAGCTCAAGTGATCCACCCAATGACCACCCCAATCCAGCACGCACATCCTCAACAAATTCTCCAAAGTCTGGATGGTCCGCTCGGACTGCCCATCTGTCTGAGGATGATACGCCGTGCTCAAGTGCACCTTCGTGCCCATCTCCGCCTGAAACGCATTCCAGAACTCCGATGTGAACTTAGGATCCCGGTCTGAAACAATACTCACCGGTACTCCATACAGTCTCACAATCTCCTGCACGTACTTCCTAGCCAAAACTACCGCCCCATCGGTCTTCTTAATGGCCAGAAAACGCGCACACTTGGTCAATCGATCGACGATGACCCAAACAGCGTCCTTGGTCCGAGAAACTGGTAAACCCACCACGAAATCCATCGTGATCATATCCCACTTCCACTCTGGAATGGGTAAACTCCGCAACAAACCACTCGGGACCTGGTGCTCCGCCTTCACTAACTGGCACACGTTGCACGAAGCAACCCAGTTAGCCACATCCTTCTTCATCCCGACCCAATGGTAATAGCGCTTGAGATCGCGGTACATCTTAGTCACTCCGGGATGAATCGCAAACATACTCGAATGAGCCTCACTCAGGATCTCTCGCCGCAAGTCCTCATCCAAAGGTACGCATACCCTCCCACTAACAAGGATAGTGCCGTTCGCAGATACCTGATACTCAGAACCCTCTGCTCTCGAAGCCTTAACCAAACCCTCATCTTTTCCCTGAGCCACCCGAACCCTGCTCAAAAGATCCGCCTGGTTAGCCGCCTCTAAGCCCAAAGGTTCCTGAGATACAACACATAAGCGCAATGTGCTAATCTCGCTCACCAAGGACTCTACCTCGAGCTCCCGAGCCAAAGCCACCCGCTTCCGACTCAACGCATCCGCAACCAGATTAGCCTTACCAGGATGGTAAGCTATCTCCAGATCATAGTCGGCCACTAGCTCCATCCAGCGCCTCTGCCTCAAATTCAACTCAGGCTGAGTGAAAATGTACTTCAAGCTCTTATGATCTGTGAACACCTGCACCTTTCCGCCATAAAGATAAGATCTCCAAATCTTTAATGCAAAAACCACTGCAGCCATCTCCAAATCATGGGTAGGGTAGTTGCCCTCATGCTTCCGCAGCTGCCGCGAAACATAGGCAATAACCTTCCCCCGCTGCATCAACACACAACCAAGACCCACTCCCGACGCATCGGTGTACACCACGTAAGGCTCACCCGACTCAGGCAACGCCAATACTGGAGTACTAGACAACATGGCCTTCAGCCCTGCGAAACTCTTCTCACACTCTGAGGACCACACGAAAGGAACATCCTTCCCTGTCAGCTTCGTCATAGACTTAGCCAAACTCGCGAAACCCTTGACGAACCGCCGATAATACCCTGCCAACCCAAGAAAACTCCGAATCTCAGTGGCATTCCTCGGCCTCGGCCAAGTACTAATGGCCTGGATCTTCTCCGGATCTACCGACACTCCCTCCGCAGAGACAATGTGACCCAGAAAACCGATCTCCCGCTGCCAGAAGCTACACTTGCTCAACTTAGCAAATAACTTCTGTTCCCGCAGCCTCGAAAGAACCACACGCAGATGCGCCTCATGCTCCTCCCGGCTCTTCGAATACACCAAGATGTCATCGATAAAGATGATCACGAACTCATCTAGATACTCCTGGAAAACGCTGTTCATCAACCTCATAAATGCAGCCGGTGCATTAGTCAACCCAAATGGCATCACCACAAACTCGTAGTGACCATAACGAGATCTGAAAGCCGTCTTCCGGATATCTGCCTCATCGATGGGAATCTGATGATATCCCGACGCCAAGTCAATCTTGGAGAACCAAGTAGCCCCTCTCAACTGATCCAACAACTCATCAATCCGCGGAAGAGGATACCTGTTCTTAACTGTGACTCGGTTAAGTCCCCGATAGTCAATACACAACCGAAAACTCCCGTCCTTCTTCTTCAGGAACAACACTGGCGCTCCCCATGGTGAAGAACTCGGACGAATAAATCCCTTACCCAACAACTCCTCCAGCTGCTTCTTCAGCTCTGCCATCTCTGCGGGAGCCATCCTATAAGGAGCCCTGGATATCGGTGCCGTCCCCGGTTCCAACTCGATCGTGAAAGGATCCGACCTAGCTGGTGGCAACCCCTGCAACGACTGGAACACATCCTGGAACTCACGAACCACGCGAATATCCTGAAACCTAGCCTCTCCGACGGCCTCCGGCAAGGAAACGGTAGCCAAATACGCCTCGCAACCTCCCTCGATCAGACGCTCCGCGTGCACAACCGAGATCACGAGACTCCCGGAAGTCGGTCTCACACCCTGATACACCAACTTCCCTTTCCCCTGGTCGAACTCGACTCGCCCTCGGTGACAGTCCAGATGCGCCCTGAACTTCCCGAGCCAATCCATGCCCAAGATGACATCGTACAGCTCCACTGAGCAGATAATCAAATCGGCAGCCATGGACTCTCCTGCTACCTGAACATCCACGTCTCGCACCCGACCGTGAATCCTCAGGAGCTTCCCTTCGGCAACCTCCACGAAACCCAAACTCACACCGGGCTCGCTCCGGAGATTAGCCTTCTCGGCCAACTCCGGGGAAACGAAGCAATGCGATGCTCCTGTGTCAAACAACACATGACACTCTACACCCCCAACACACAAGGTCCCTGCACATATACATGTGCCGAGAACCTTAACACCCCGACGAGCACGACATTTCCCAACACAGAATTAAACTTAGATGAGTCTAAGAAAATACCTGTGATCGGCCTGGAACTCGGCTCGCCGGTCTCGGTGATGGAGTACACTCGAGGCGCTGATGCCACCTGCCTGAGAGGCTGCACTACCCCGGTCTCACTCTGCCGCAACTGGAGACACTGAGGCCTGATGTGCCCCGCCTCCTTGCAGTGATAGCACACTCGAGAATCCACTCGCGCTCCGCCCTTCTGAGGACAGCTCGCCACTCGGTGATCCATGCTCCCACAACCAAAGCAACCCGGGCCACCCCGACTACCACTCGAAGCGCTCTCCCGCTTCCGCTTCTGTCCTTGCAACGGCTTACTACTGCCTCTGCTCGAACCGGACTGCTGCTGCACAGATCTCGCCTGAAAACGCGGTGTAGCCACTACCACCTCGTCCTTCAGACCCTCCTCAAGCAAAGCTGCAGTCTCAACCAACTCATCAACCGTGCAAAAAGGCCTCACCATGCAACGGTTCCTCAAGTCAACCCAAAGACCCATCAAGAATCTCTGCACACGGGCCGACTCACTCTCACCCGCTCGTCTAACATAAGACCCGAGCCGGACGAACTCCACCTCATACTCGCGTACCGACCGATTCCCCTGAGTCAAACTCGCAAGCCTCGACCCTAACCGGTTGAACGCCTCCTGAGGAAAGTACTTGGAGTTAAACTCCTCCACAAAATCCGCCCAAGCCATCGCGGCCTGTACTCTCCGTGCTGCCACACCCCTCCACCAGAGATGCGCATCACCCTCCAGAAAATGGACCGCAATGTCCACCTGGTATCCCGCGGGACACCTACTCGAGAGGAAATTCCTCTCTATCCTCCTCAACCACGCATCTGCGTCCTCAGGATTAGCACCTCCAGAAAAGAACCCCGTGCCAATCCTCAGCATCTGCTCCATCATCCTCAGATAGGATGGGATCTCCTCAGCATCCGTAGCTGCCGCCTGAGGCTGAGCCTCCACCACTACCGGAGCCACAGGAGCCTGAGCCGGTACCCTCTCTGGTAACCGCTCCAACAACCTTGTCAACAGATCCGCTATGCGATCATCTCGGGCACGAGCATCACCCGCTGCTACACCCGCAGCACCCGCTGGAACACCAGCCACACTGACGCTCACGCCAGCCCCAACGTCACTCACTCCGGCCGCACCCTCAGACCCAACCTGACTCGCACGCGAATCCTCGACCTGCTCCGCCGGCACACGGCCACGACCTCTACCACGGCCACGACCCCTACCACGCCCTCTAGCCATCTGCACGCGTGCAGAAGCACAAGCTAAGAAAACTAAAAACAATCATCACAATAAAGATACTCACCGTGGAATCTCACAAGGCTCGAAGAGGATGATTCTAAGACCCCCACACAATACCCAATTTAATCTAGAACCACCTAGGCTCCTAGAACCGTAAGGGCTCTGATACCAAAATGAAACAACCGCTTCTTAAAATTTTTTTTTTTACAATAAATTCCCGCAATAATTAAACAATACCAGAACAAGTCTACAGTTTACACCACTAGCAGTTCTATAATAGCAAAAGTAACCACAATAATAATAACACAAAAAAAGAAACCCCGGGTCTAAATCATCCCCTCTTCACCGCCTTGATTCCACGATCACGCCTTATCTTTACCTGCATCGACAAAAGTGATGCATCAACATTTGGCTAACCAAACGCTGAGTGAGATTGATCACCCCAACAACAGGCTACCAATAAGCACATCAAGCAACAATTAACCATACGAAGAATTAATTGACACCAATTAAATGAAAACCCAGCACAATTAGCAATTAATCACAATTAAAAGAAAACCCAACACAAGCTTAGCAATTAATCACAATTAATCACAATTAAAAGAATAACCCAACACAAGCTTAGCAATCCCGCTCCCGATAAGCTTTCACGGATCGCAAAACAACAACTAAGAGACAAGCTTGGAATCGCGGAACAAGCACAAGAAGAACAAGCTCGGATCAATCAACAGGAGACAAGCTCGGATCAATCAACAAGAGACAAGCTCAGATCGCGAAACCAACAACCAAGACGACAAGCAAGAATCGCGAAATCAACAACCAAGAAGCAAGCAAGAATCGCGAAATCGACAAGAAGAACAAGCTCCACACAAGCTTAAATGCTAGCCTTTGGTCACAACTCACCTTAGATCGGATGGATCGAGCTCTAGAAGACCTCTCTCGCTTCTCTTTAGCTTACCAAGACCAAACTCACCCGATCTCTTCCTCAAGTTTCTCCCAAGCTCGAATCTCTCTCGATCTCGCAAGACCCAAGCTTCGCCAAGCTTCCACCTCTCTCACGCTCTCCTTCTCTCTCTCTCTCTCGCGACCAGCCTTTTCTTTCCCCAAAAGAATGGTTTCTCCACGCCAAGAAGAGAAGAGGAAGAAGACAATATAAAGGTTCATTCTTTGAGAAAAACCCCACAACTTCCAAATCGATTTATGACACCCCCGGAACAAACCCGAATTAATTATTTCCCCCAATAATCAATTTCCCCAGATTTGTCTAAGGCTCAAAACCCGAAGGAAAATTCCGAAACAATTAAATTAATTAAAATTTAATTAATTTAATTTTTCCGGAACGCGGGCGTTACAGATTTGCTTCTACTCATAACATGTATAAGTAGTCACAAAATGGTATCAAATTTGTGACCGTTTAGTAACTCCATTCCATTTTTTAATAATAGTCACAAAAGTGTCCCAAATTTGCGACCGTTTAGCAACTCCACTCGATTTTTTTTTATTAAAAATCATCAATATTGAATTGTAAATATGTTAATTTGTACATTTTACATAGATTTCAACTACTATATACATTGAATCATGATAATATAGAATTTTTTTTAAAATTCTAATATTTTTAAATTTATGTTTGTATATTCTTAAAAATGTAGTAAGTGTATATGTTTTTTATATGGAATGATTTTGAAAGATAAAAAAATTTCAATATTTATTTACCATATCTTAGTTTATTGTTTAAATAGAGAGTTTAGTGTTAGAATTAGAAAAAGAATGATTGCAAAATCATATTTAGATTAAGAATGATTGAAATTTTAGGTTTTAGGGTATAAATTTGTGATTTATTAAGTATAGTTATAAAATGATCTCACATTTGCGACCACTTTAAAACAATTTTGCGATCATTTCAAATTTCATGAAATATTTTGATGAAATATTAGGCGGTAACTGATCCCTTCTTTTCTGCTATTTGCGACCACTTTTGCGACTAAGTGAAGTTCTTCTCTTTTTCTTTTCCCTTGTATTGTCGATGTCTCAACTCTCAATCTCTGAAACTCTCTCTCTCCACTCCTCTCTCAAACTCAATCACCGAATCGTTTCTTCTTCTTCTTCTTCTATTGTCGATTGACTCTCCTTCTTTTTTCTCTGCATCGTTTCTTCTCCTCGATTTCTTCTTGGTTCGATTCGTTCTCACCATATACAGGTTGGTCTCGCTGTCTCTTTCTTTCTTTTTTTTGAATAAATTTCTCTCCTTTATCTTTCGCTGAGCGCTTGAATGCTAATGGATTGGCCTTGGTTTCCTTTATTCATATTCAAATTATCAATTTCAGTGGCCTTGGTTTCAAGGCCTTGGATTAAACTCTTTTTTGAGTCTATGTGCGTCGATTGGTGTGATACTCCTTCGTTTTGGTGATCTCTGTTGTGAATCTTTCAATCCCACGAAATTCGGATTTGTTCTCTGTACAAATGGAAACTTCGATTTCGTTTCTTGTGTCAACAACGCCATCGCGGTATTCTGCTCGTGATTTCGGTTTTGTTCCTTCTCCCTTAACTTTTACTTTTGTTCCCCTTCATATAGATTTGCTCTTATTTTTGTTTGGGGCTCAACCTTATCCGTTCTTTGGCTGTTTTGAATATTTCTCATACATGTCTGATACCTGTTATTGTCCTTTCTCTTTGGGCATTGTGATGCAGGCTAGCTGCAAATTTCTAGTATTTGCACATCATCAATCCATGCTTGAGTCATTACAACAGTTTTTTAAAGTAAGGCATTGAATTCTCAGCAAAGCTTCCAAAAAGCCCCTATGCTTCTCATACGAGTTACAAAACAAATTGCAAAAAAGAAAGCGGGCTGCATCCGTATTGATGGAAGCACCCTTGCCTCCTTTAGACAAGCCTCGGTTCTGCCTTACCCGCATTGATATCTTGAGAAGAGTTGAAAACAAGTATAAGGACGTGTGATGAATCATCATCTCCAAAAGGTTAAGTTTCTTCTTGCTGCTTCTAGATTGGAGTGTTTAATTTCAGCTTCAACACTTTGTGTCTGGTTAGATTTAAGCTTTAAGTTTCAGGTGGTGAACCATCTTGTAAATATCTTCTTCTTTTGTAGTTTCTGCTAGTTCTATAGGGTTTAAAAAATTGTCGTTATTACTTCATATTGAAGCGAAGAAGCAGACATACAACTCGTTCAAGGATCTGTTTGTGAACTCTGATAAGCCAGTTCTGGTTGACTTGTCTGCGACATGGTGAGTCTGTTTTTTCTCTGTACAGTTCGAAGTTTGGTGTCGGTAGAGATGGAGTTTCATGTTTTAGCTAGCTACCTTTATAAAGTTTGGTCTTCTGTCCACGTTTGACTTTCTGTATATATAATTATATGTTTGCTTATTTTTGGTTTTTTGTTTTTTCAGCGTGGGCAGATGCATACACATGGTTTGAGAGGCAGCAACAGGAAAAGTTCTTAAAAGGATTCTGATGGAGCAGAGAAGGAACTGTACTAGAAGATGAAATTGGCTATCTAGTTTGAGAAATTTTGATATTTTTGGATATTGAATTTTATGTTTTGGTATTTTTTTTGTAATTTTCGGATATTGAATCAGATTTATGAAATTTTGATTTTGTTTTTTTTTTAGTTTTTTTTACTGGTAGTCACAAATCAGTCTCTAAATTACGACTGATAGTGGGAGTCACATATTAGTCTTAAAATTACGATTAATAATTTCAGCGTCAAAATAGTCGCTTATATGTGACAACATATTGTGGTCACTAAAGAGTCGTAAATTTGCGACCATTATGCGACTACTGTATTTTGCAACCGTTTATTTGCGACCACTTTTTTTAGTCCCAAAATAGTCTCAAATGAGTCATTTGCGACCATTTTGTGACTATTTTGGTGGTCGTAAAAACTATGTTTTCTTGTAGTGCCCCTTTAAACCCAACTACTAATCTACTAAGACATAATCAGGACAAAATCGAGTTTTTGAATTGCATAATCAATAGAATAAGAAATAAACAAAAGGGTTCAAGAGAAATCTCCATCTCCCTAAACAAAGAACTATGAACAAAAATAAAGAGTTTGGTGGCTAAAACTAATAAAAACAAGGCACAACGAATGCACACGAAATAGGGTTCTTAAAACATGTATTTATAGGTCTTCTGCTCTTATTTTGGTCGTCCTTAGGGTATCTCTGAAGTTGGACTTGAACGGGATTGAAACGGGATTGCAATTGGGCTTTCAGGATGAAATAGGCACAACGAATGCTCAACTTCAAAGAACCCATGTAGCAAAAACCTAAGGTGTATTAAACCTTAGACCCAATACTATCTTAAACCGCTTCGGAGAAACAAGGCCGTGGATGCCTCAACTCGTCGATCTCGTGTAGCACAAACCTTAGGTATATAAAACCTAAGACCCAATACTATTTTAAAACGCAACTACGAACGTTGCCTAGCGAATGGCCACACAAAAGATGATGGAAAATCTTTTGATAAATCGGTTGATCACTATGGATATTACACACCGAAGGATCGATAAGTTCACAAGGAACAAAATGAGAATCACTCTCACAAAAGAAAATATTTGATAAATAGATGGTTATGTTCTCAAATGAGATTACATGAATATAAAGGAAAAAGATAAATGTAAACAAAGCTAAATAATTAATAGTCTGGAAAACCAAAAGAAATAAAGACAAGTTGAATGAAAATTCAACCCTTGGACTTCAAATGGACTCTTGATCTTCAAAGGTGACTCTTAGACTTCTTTTTCGTCACATTATTTGGGCAGCAAATAAAGTGCATAATACTTGTATTAGGCTCAAAGTAGGCTGGATTTTATAATTAACATCACCAACCAATTTATGAATGCTCTCCTTGTCCAAAATCTCTTCACTACAAGAAAATACCTAATTTACAACGGAATATTTTGTAACAAATATTTGCAAGGTTATACGGAAATTTGCAATAGAATATTTCGTAAAAAATAGTTGCAATTCCATTGCCAAATTTCCAAAAAATAATCAGTTGCGATTTCGTTGCAAGTTTGCATCTGATTTACAATAGTTTAGCAACAATATATTCTTACAACAAAGTTCGTTGCAAACCATTACTAAATATTGCAACGGAAATCTATTGCAATAGTTTGCAACGGATATCATTGCAAAACGTTACAAAATTTGTAACGGATATTCCTTGCAATATTTTGCAACACATTTCCGTTGCAAAAGATTTCGTAGGTAGAGTTTCCAACGGAAATACGTTGCAAAATGTGGTAGGTGTGAATGATTTAAACGTGGGCTTCCAAGTAGGTGAGTATGTTGCAAATTTGTTGCGATATTAATCTATATAAACCACACCCACACACACAATTACTTTTTCACAACGAGATATATTTTCGGAAAAAACAAAATTTGCAATGGATTTTGCTATTTTGTTGCTAAATGGCTAATCCAAAGATGAATGCACACTTACACTTATATGATCTTAAGGAATATTTTTCACATAACATAGATGATCTGATATGATCCTGGATGAGCAGCTTGAACCAGAGCATGGAGCTAAGCATGAACTTGTTGGAAAGCTAAGGAAAACACTTGAACAAGCTAGTTCGAAGATCGGAGCTAAAGCCAAAAGATTCAAGAAAGTCTTGGGGAAACTATTTCATCAAGTTGGACTCGACGCCGTCACTTTGGCCAGGATGAAGAAGGTGAATTGAAACGTCATTAGTTTTGAACACAGGCCCAAGTAGATCAATAAACGGTTCAAGTGATCCCCGGCAACGGCGCCAAAATTGATATGCTCAATTTAATACCCTAAAGTACTAAAGCAGTTGTAATAGTATAGCTAGGGGTCGAACCACAGAAGACTCACAGAAACGCACAATAGATTCTATAGTGTCGAATTACGCTAAGCCAAACGAATGTAATTAAAAACAATGAAGAAATTAAAAGGGTTGTAAATCAATTGGAAGAATATAGGTCTAGGGTTTTTCTCAGGAAATCAATGAATGCAGACTAACTAACTAACAGGATTCAGATTTAGCGCAGTTCTTGAACTCAAATCACTAAAATATAGCTAACCAACTCTCGTTGCGAAAACTATCTAAATCTAAATCCTAGGAATTCCAAATCTCTTTGCGAATCCTAAATTCTAAATCAGCTTTAATATCAGGTTTGATATGTTCACAAATCAATTAAACCAAATCTCTTTGCGAGTAATCAATTTGCTCACCTAGGTTCTATCAGGTAATTAATCGCACTCTCGTGCCTAATCAATTATCCTAAGATCTATATTCCAGGTAGCTAATCTAGAACAAGCTTTGAACACAACCTAAGCGAAGAACTAATTCAGATGGTGAATCCTAAACAGATAATTAACCTAGCATTCAGAGAAATCCTTTATGAGAAAACCCTAAACCTAAAGTGGATCTACTCAGACATGGCAATTGAATCAATAGACATAACTGAATAAATCATCAATAGAATAGAAAGAAGGGTTTAGAGATCTGATCTCGGACGAAGGGAGATCCAGACTTGTCTCTCTAAAACCAAAGTAAAGTCAAAAACAGAAAATAAAGCATAGCCTAAACAATGGCTGCAAAATCCTATAAATAACCTAAAACACGAATTGGGGTCTTCTTGTAATTATCCAAGTCTTCTGGGCACTTTTTGCAATTCTTCAAACTTCATTAAGTCGCGACTTTGAAATCTGCTTCGATGGGTATCGATCGATACCAGGGGGTATCGATCGATACTTGACGTGAATTCGAGTAATTTAGCCAGCAGACTTCAGTTTCGCTCCAAAATGTTCCATAAACTCCAATATCTCCAAGAATACTCCAAATGTGCTAAAACCTGTAAAAGACTCTAAAAAGACTCCAAAATACTATAAAGACTCTATAAAAAGGACTTATATCATGGCCTAAATGGGGTAAAAACCATGATATATCAACTCCCCCAGACTTAGCCTTTTGCTTGCCCTCAAGCAAATAGAAGACTAAACCAGAAAAAGAGGTTTGAAAACGTAGAGACTCACCTGTTCCTGAACCATCGAAAAGACCCTTTTCCCAAGTACCCAAATGTCACCTGATCAGCTTTCGATCTAACCACCATGTACTTCTCCGTAGACATTTGCAGCTTTTCCAGACTCCACACAAAATCCCACAGCATTGTTCAAGTAAAGCCCTCATCGCCAGTTTCATCTCTGCAGCTAATATTTAAGAACCTTCTAGACTCTTTACCAGACAATATCTTGACAAAGGAACCACCATTTTTCACACTTTTTTGTATCAATTTCTCTCCTCCAGACTTATTTCTTATTATATCCTTATTATTTTTTTTATTTTCAGCTTAGCATATACATATCAAGGTAGGAGACGCGAGTATTGATGGTGTTTGCCACCAAATCCCCGGTTCTTCCCTCTCTATGTATCAAAGGATGTAGGCGAATAATGGCATCATAGGAAAATCCTAGCCTCGCTTCCAATCCTTTGTGTGATCATCCCCTCTTAAGTAGAATAATGGGATCGCTGGAAATTTTCCTAACCCTCTACTCAGAAGAAAATCATTTCAATCTTTTATGCTCTTAATCTATCAACTTATTTCAGGGGAGAGAGATACCATAATTCTAAACACACGGGTTCCTTTATCAGATATGAATGATGAATCAAGCTCTATGAACACTAACCACATTGATGAAGTGCAAAAATTTGGCTCAGGCTTCAGAAGAACTCTGCTGGAGACATGGATGTTTTCTAGTCAACTGGTCAGCCTTTGGATTTTTCATTAGTCGATCTAGAACTGATCCTGTAACACTGTGCACTCAAAAACAAAATCAAATCAATAGGTTCAAGCACAGGATCATCATCTCCAACAAATTTTGACTCAATAAAACAGTTTTGACTCGATAAAACGACTGACTCTAAGAAAAACGAAAACAATGTCAGCAGACACCTCCCCCAGACTTGAACAACACTGTCCTCAGTGTTATCTAGCCTAGAGTCAGTGAAAGAAACAAAGAAAAAGGATAGAACGAAGAGAAACAAGAAATTACCATTCTGGAACAGTCGGTGTCGATCGACACACGGCATGGTATCGATCGATACCATGCTTAGATCGACTTTGTGAATTTTCATCCGCGATTGGTGTCGATCGATACCATAGGGGTATCGATCGATGCTTAGGCGATTTCGAGTTGCTCCTTGTTCATCCTGACACAGACTCAAAACAAACGAAAATAAAAATAAAAACGAATCAAAAACAGACTCACCAGTGGGTTGCCTCCCACCAAGCGCTCGTTTAACGTCAATAGCTTGACTGTAACGCCCTTCAGGCTGGATAAGAGTGAGAGCTTGCACCAAAACAGGCTCCATCACTTGACATTACTAGCTTCAGAGTTCTGCTTAGCATGCTGTCCACAAACTCCTGCCCTTTCTCTTTCAGCTCAGAAGTAAGAATGACTCTGGCCTTGGAGAATGGCTTCAAGGCTCCCTTGCATTTGACCTTGTAATCAATCGAATTCCCATCACACTTCTGAGGAATCAGAGTGACATGGGGATTCTCGATCTTTTTGTTCTTGGCCTTCTTCTTTGTTGCCTTAGTTTTCTTGGCAATTTCCTTGGGGAGGCAGGGTGGTTCAGCTGGAACGTCTGTGGTCGCAGGCTCATCAGGAGGCTTTTCCAAAAGATCAACTGCCAGCGACATATCTGTAGCAACCTCAATGCTAGATAGACGTGTGGGAGCAACTCGAGGGGGAATGACACCATAATAGAACCCTCTGTCAATGTAAGAGAAAGAGATTCTCTTATTAGGTGTGTCTATGATCGCGCCTGCAGTAGCCATGAACGGACGTCCCAGGAGTATAGGCATACGAGATATCGCACCCATCTCCACAACCTGAAAATCAGTAGGCACCAGACAGTCTCCTACTTGGACTAGCAAACCAGCAATTTCACCATATGGAAGTGAGGTGGAATCGTTTGCAAACGTGATAGATGTCTTAGGAGATAGAATAGTAGCCCCCAACTGCTCTGCAATTGCCTTTGAGATGACATTGACACTAGCCCCTGAGTCGACAAGAGACTCTTTGAAATCAACTCCTGAGATGGAGCATGGAACAGCGAATTTCCCTGGGTCTTCCCTCTGTGTCAATTTCCGCGGTTGTAGTGAATTGCGAACTCTTTCTCCGATCACCTCAGGTGTTTTCTTGGCTTCTGGTTCTTTCTGCGAGGGGTATCGATCGATACCAGGTAGGGTATCGATCGACGCCATGCGATTTGAATCGTTTCTGACAGGTACATCTTCATCAGAAAGAAGCTCCACGTTCGGGTTATCCAGCATATACTGTAGTCTAGCAATCTCCCATTCCTCCCTTGTCAGCTTAGGAACCATAGGATAAGGCATCCTGGTTACATACACTCGTTCTGCAACGACCTTAGGCACCACATTCGAAGTTTCAACTGTTTCCTCAGAAATCGCCCCGGTATCGACCGATACTAATGTGGTATCGATCGATACACGGGTTTTCGAATCCATTCGAGCAGATGTCTGGGCTGGTATCGATCGATACTGGGGAGTATCGATCGATGCTTGTGCGATTTCAGGAATGGCTTCGAGATTTTCTGCACGTAAGCTGATGGCATTGACGTGTGCATTGTGTGATTGAACCGCCTTTCCCTTGGAATTTGCTGCAGTCTGAGCTACTTGCGTCTCCAGCATCCTGTGGCTCGTATTTAGTGCCTCGATCCTTCCACTCAAATCGGTGTACATGGTGTCCATCTTACCATTGAAGGTGGCTGTCATCTTCTCCTGCCCTTGAACCAGGTGTTCAAGCATAGCCTCAATCTTACTCTCAGGAGCTTTGGGTGGTGGGGATTGGTACCCTCCTTGCTGAGCATTGTTGGTGAAGTTTCGATTGGAGTTGTATCCGAATCGCTGACCCTGAAAACCAGAACCACCTATGTAGTTAACATCTTCCACCTCATTCTCAGTAGCAAAGTGGACGGCCTTTGTTGTCCTTCCCAGCAGAAGACTGTGCATAGAATCCAGCTGAGCTTTCACTTCAGCGATCTGCGACCCATCCTGATTACCAGCCAGCCTCTTGCGCTCGAAATCTGCGCTCTTGGTGCTACTACTAGAGGCAAAGTTCTCGATCAACACAATAGCATCCTCAGGATATCTGGTGTTGAAATTACCATTGCTGGAAGAGTCCAGACCCATCTGATATCTCCAATCTACTCCTCTGAAGAAGATACCCAGCAGTTGCACATCAGAGTATCCATGATGTGGACAATCTCTCTGATACGATCTGAATCTTGTCCAAGCAGCCTTGAACGCCTCAGTAGGTCCTTGAGAAAAAGTGGAGATCTTATTCCTCAGATCTTCAGATCTTCCGTCATCGTAGAAGTTAATCAGGAAGGCTCTCTTGGTGTCCTCCCAATTAGTTAGCGATCCAGGAGATAGCTGCCTCAGCCAGTAAGTAGCTTCTCCACCTAGAGAGTAGGGGAAGAGCTTGCAGAAGAGATAGTCGTAGGACACTCCATTGCTCTTAATGCTAGTGACCAAGTCCTCGAACCTCTCTACATGGTCCATTGGATGTTCATGAGGAAGACCATGAAAGAGATGCTGTCCCACTAGAGTGAAGTAAGCAGGCTTCAGCTCAAAGTCATTCCTCTCAAACGCAGGAGGACGAATTGCTGAACGATTGGCGAAAAACTGCTCTGGCCTGTTGTACTCACCAATCGTCCTTCCACGATTAACCACAGCATTCCCTGCGTTGGCGCGCCCAGCTGGCGCGATAATCTCAACAACCGCAGCAGGGACAACGATGTTACCAGCTTCATCAAGTCGCTGCCCTCTCTCATTACACACGTGACCCTCTTGGTCTCTCAGAATTCCAGCTTCATCAGCTCTTAAAACCACTGGGTTGTTCATCCCTGATGTTTGCTTGGTCTTTCTGTTTGTGCGTTCCACAAACGCTAGCTGTTCCAATGACAGTTCAACTAGCTGTGTGCTCTTGTTGCTTCTGGTTTCACGAACAGGCATACACCTGCAAACAAAACACTAGGCAAAGCACGTAAGTAACCAGAAAAATACGTTGAGTATCGATCGATACCAAGTGGTGTCGACCGATACCAACAAAAGAAGACGACGGGTATCGACCGATACTACAGAGTATCGATCGATACCGACGAACTTAGTCGAAATTCTAAACTAAAATCTAATGGCGAATTGAGTCCCCGGCAACGGCGCCAAAATTGATATGCTCAATTTAATACCCTAAAGTACTAAAGCAGTTGTAATAGTATAGCTAGGGGTCGAACCACAGAAGACTCACAGAAACGCACAATAGATTCTATAGTGTCGAATTACGCTAAGCCAAACGAATGTAATTAAAAACAATGAAGAAATTAAAAGGGTTGTAAATCAATTGGAAGAATATAGGTCTAGGGTTTTTCTCAGGAAATCAATGAATGCAGACTAACTAACTAACAGGATTCAGATTTAGCGCAGTTCTTGAACTCAAATCACTAAAATATAGCTAACCAACTCTCGTTGCGAAAACTATCTAAATCTAAATCCTAGGAATTCCAAATCTCTTTGCGAATCCTAAATTCTAAATCAGCTTTAATATCAGGTTTGATATGTTCACAAATCAATTAAACCAAATCTCTTTGCGAGTAATCAATTTGCTCACCTAGGTTCTATCAGGTAATTAATCGCACTCTCGTGCCTAATCAATTATCCTAAGATCTATATTCCAGGTAGCTAATCTAGAACAAGCTTTGAACACAACCTAAGCGAAGAACTAATTCAGATGGTGAATCCTAAACAGATAATTAACCTAGCATTCAGAGAAATCCTTTATGAGAAAACCCTAAACCTAAAGTGGATCTACTCAGACATGGCAATTGAATCAATAGACATAACTGAATAAATCATCAATAGAATAGAAAGAAGGGTTTAGAGATCTGATCTCGGACGAAGGGAGATCCAGACTTGTCTCTCTAAAACCAAAGTAAAGTCAAAAACAGAAAATAAAGCATAGCCTAAACAATGGCTGCAAAATCCTATAAATAACCTAAAACACGAATTGGGGTCTTCTTGTAATTATCCAAGTCTTCTGGGCACTTTTTGCAATTCTTCAAACTTCATTAAGTCGCGACTTTGAAATCTGCTTCGATGGGTATCGATCGATACCAGGGGGTATCGATCGATACTTGACGTGAATTCGAGTAATTTAGCCAGCAGACTTCAGTTTCGCTCCAAAATGTTCCATAAACTCCAATATCTCCAAGAATACTCCAAATGTGCTAAAACCTGTAAAAGACTCTAAAAAGACTCCAAAATACTATAAAGACTCTATAAAAAGGACTTATATCATGGCCTAAATGGGGAAAATTTCCAGCGATCCCATTATTCTACTTAAGAGGGGATGATCACACAAAGGATTGGAAGCGAGGCTAGGATTTTCCTATGATGCCATTATTCGCCTACATCCTTTGATACATAGAGAGGGAAGAACCGGGGATTTGGTGGCAAACACCATCAATACTCGCGTCTCCTACCTTGATATGTATATGCTAAGCTGAAAATAAAAAAAATAATAAGGATATAATAAGAAATAAGTCTGGAGGAGAGAAATTGATACAAAAAAGTGTGAAAAATGGTGGTTCCTTTGTCAAGATATTGTCTGGTAAAGAGTCTAGAAGGTTCTTAAATATTAGCTGCAGAGATGAAACTGGCGATGAGGGCTTTACTTGAACAATGCTGTGGGATTTTGTGTGGAGTCTGGAAAAGCTGCAAATGTCTACGGAGAAGTACATGGTGGTTAGATCGAAAGCTGATCAGGTGACATTTGGGTACTTGGGAAAAGGGTCTTTTCGATGGTTCAGGAACAGGTGAGTCTCTACGTTTTCAAACCTCTTTTTCTGGTTTAGTCTTCTATTTGCTTGAGGGCAAGCAAAAGGCTAAGTCTGGGGGAGTTGATATATCATGGTTTTTACCCCATTTAGGCCATGATATAAGTCCTTTTTATAGAGTCTTTATAGTATTTTGGAGTCTTTTTAGAGTCTTTTACAGGTTTTAGCACATTTGGAGTATTCTTGGAGATATTGGAGTTTATGGAACATTTTGGAGCGAAACTGAAGTCTGCTGGCTAAATTACTCGAATTCACGTCAAGTATCGATCGATACCCCCTGGTATCGATCGATACCCATCGAAGCAGATTTCAAAGTCGCGACTTAATGAAGTTTGAAGAATTGCAAAAAGTGCCCAGAAGACTTGGATAATTACAAGAAGACCCCAATTCGTGTTTTAGGTTATTTATAGGATTTTGCAGCCATTGTTTAGGCTATGCTTTATTTTCTGTTTTTGACTTTACTTTGGTTTTAGAGAGACAAGTCTGGATCTCCCTTCGTCCGAGATCAGATCTCTAAACCCTTCTTTCTATTCTATTGATGATTTATTCAGTTATGTCTATTGATTCAATTGCCATGTCTGAGTAGATCCACTTTAGGTTTAGGGTTTTCTCATAAAGGATTTCTCTGAATGCTAGGTTAATTATCTGTTTAGGATTCACCATCTGAATTAGTTCTTCGCTTAGGTTGTGTTCAAAGCTTGTTCTAGATTAGCTACCTGGAATATAGATCTTAGGATAATTGATTAGGCACGAGAGTGCGATTAATTACCTGATAGAACCTAGGTGAGCAAATTGATTACTCGCAAAGAGATTTGGTTTAATTGATTTGTGAACATATCAAACCTGATATTAAAGCTGATTTAGAATTTAGGATTCGCAAAGAGATTTGGAATTCCTAGGATTTAGATTTAGATAGTTTTCGCAACGAGAGTTGGTTAGCTATATTTTAGTGATTTGAGTTCAAGAACTGCGCTAAATCTGAATCCTGTTAGTTAGTTAGTCTGCATTCATTGATTTCCTGAGAAAAACCCTAGACCTATATTCTTCCAATTGATTTACAACCCTTTTAATTTCTTCATTGTTTTTAATTACATTCGTTTGGCTTAGCGTAATTCGACACTATAGAATCTATTGTGCGTTTCTGTGAGTCTTCTGTGGTTCGACCCCTAGCTATACTATTACAACTGCTTTAGTACTTTAGGGTATTAAATTGAGCATATCAGATGAGCAGCTTGAACCAGAGCATGGAGCTAAGCATGAACTTGTTGGAAAGCTAAGGAAAACACTTGAACAAGCTAGTTCGAAGATCGGAGCTAAAGCCAAAAGATTCAAGAAAGTCTTGGGGAAACTATTTCATCAAGTTGGACTCGACGCCGTCACTTTGGCCAGGATGAAGAAGGTGAATTGAAACGTCATTAGTTTTGAACACAGGCCCAAGTAGATCAATAAACGGTTCAAGTGATTTACTCCTCTTTGGTTTTGTCCCACCGGGTTTTCCAAAGAAAGATTTTTAACGAGGCAAGTAGATCACTTCCAATAAACCCCGTTTGTTGATCTATGACACAAAACCCAACAAGTTAAATCTCGACCAGAATACCAAGGGGCATGGCGTGGAGAGTCTTTTATTTTTATTCAAACTTGTGTTTAATTTCTGTGTAATTTTCGAGGCTTGTTTAATTGATGTGCATGCAAGCCTTGTGTTTTTCTTTATATTTCTTGTATTGTCATTTGAGAAAACTATCTAGTCTTTTTATAAAACTCTCTCTGAATTTTCTAGATCGTCTTGTTGGTGATGAGTAATATCCAGCTAAATCCTTTGTGTCTTATGGTGTGTAATATCCTTAAGATTCAAAGAGGAATATCAAAGGCCTTCCGCATCCTTTGTGAGATCAATCGATCCACATCCACGAAGTAGCATTTTGGGAAAAGGATCTTCTTGCCAAGATCGTATTAGGTGGTATCAGAGCCTGCTTCGTGATCAGGTTATGTTTTTCTAAAACTGTTCGATTGTAGGAATCTGAAACGTTTATGTCTGTCGATTTGCTAGAATTTTCATAATTAATTGGTGTTCGATAAAATTTTGAAATAAACTTCTTGGGAATTTAGGACGAGTCTAGTATTTGTAAAAATTATTTCTGGGAATTTTTTAATGTGTTTTGATATTTTATTCCGTTCGATAAAGTTGAACAGTCAGGGTACAGTTCTAGACAAGTTTAGTGGCATTTGAAGGGTTATTTTTATGATCGTTGTGTGAAATCATTTCTATTACCCAAGGAAATTGTTACTGGTGTATTTGTGCTTTGTTTCAGGTCTCAATGTCTAATACACATAATGAACAAAACGTGAACCAAGCGAATCAAGCGATGATGGACGATCTTATGGCTAAAGTGTCGACCTTGTTGGATGAGAAACTTGCTGCCCATAAAATTAATACTGCGCAATCAGAATAGGAAGGTTCAAGATCAAGCCAGCGCTATTCAGCCACAGAAAATTACTATAGCAATGCCTCACGGTCCCATGATTCAAGGAGAAGAAGAAGGCGTGACCAAGAAGAAAGGCAACCAAATAATATGGATCCTTTGGCGGGTTATAAACTCAATATCCCTGCATTTCATGGCACTAAAAATCCAGAAGAATACTTGGAGTGGGAGAAGAAGATTGAGATAGTGTTCAACTGCCGAGATTACACCCAAGAGATCAAGCTCAAGATCGCACCCACAGAATTCAAAGACTATGCGTTAAGTTGGTGGGATCAACTTGTCACTACTAGGCGACGGGTGGGAGACTTTCCAGTTGAGTCATGGACGCAACTAAAGGTACTAATGAGGAAGAGATTCGTACCAAGTCACTATCACCAGGAACTACACTTCAAGCTAAGGAATTTGTCCCAAGGAAACCGAACCGTAGAAGAGTACTACAAAGAAATGGAGACTCTTATGCTGAGAGCGGATATTCAAGAAGATAATGAAGCAACAATGGCGAGGTTTATTGGTGGACTCAATAGAGACATTATAGATAGATTGGAGGTTCATCACTATGTTGAGTTGGAAGAACTCCTTCACAAGGCGATCATGTTTGAGAAACAACTAAAAAGGAGAAGTGCTTCTTCTCGATCTTCTTATGGTGCTGGAGCAGCCCCTAAACCGAGCGATCAAGATGATGAGAAGCAGATTATTAAGCCCAAGATTGAGCCAAAACCGTTCACACCTGTTCAAAACTACAAGGGCAGAACCGAAGCTTCAACTTCTACGGGTCGTGATGTAAGGTGTTTAAGTGTCAAGGCAAGGGACACTTTGCAAAAGAATGTCCAAACCAGAAGATCATGTTTCTGTTGGACAATGGCTAGATTGAAGAAGAGGAAGTTCTTGCTGATTCATCCGAGGAACATGAAGAAGTTGCTGTTAAAGAAGATCTTTTGGTGATTCAAAGAGCTTTGAACGTTCACATCAAAAAGGAAGAATTTGTTTCACTCAAGATGTCACGTCCAAGGAAAGGTATGCAATATTATCATAGATGGAGGTAGCTGTACAAATGTTGCAAGTGAAACAATGGTCAAGAAGCTCGAGATGACAGTGAAGAAGCATCCCAAACTGTACAATCTTCAATGATTTAACAACGAGGAGATGAAGGTGAGTAGCCAAGTCTCGGTTCCTATAACCATTGGCAAATACCAAGATGAGAGTCTGTGTGACGTCCTGCCCATGGAATCAAGCCACATCCTTCTAGGAAGATCATGGCAGTATGATCGAAGAGTTCTTCATGACGGATTCAACAACCGGTATTCGTTCGACTACGAAGGAAAGAAGATCACTTTGGTACCTATGTCACCACATGAAATCTTTCAAGACCAACTGCTCTTCAATCACATAGGCAAACAGGTTGTAAGTGAAACTCCTAACTCTCAAAATAAAAATAAGAAATGCCTTTTACTTGATCAAACTCCTTCGAGTTTAACTAATCATGCACCGGAGCTTCCAAATCCGAGTGAGAAACCTTTTCTTTTGCAGAAAACTCAAGCTATGATCAAGGGAAATGATCCAAAGGAACCAACACTCAAGGATAGATCGATCCATAGCTACTGGTCCAACATGAAGGATTTCGATCGATCATTTGGTCTGGGCTACAAGCATATGAGTTACTTGGTTCGTTTTAGAGAGGAGCTGTATCAACGACTTGTCCTTAAGTCTGATCACTTTTGTCGACCAACTGGACCATTAGAGGAGATTGGTCGAAACCAAAATCCAGTAGCATACACCGAATCAAGCTGGCCTTTGAAAACTACACCAACAACCAAAGAACATCAAGCGGAGCAAAAGAAGCATTCAAACAACCAAACCACTGCTGGGTCAGGTAAGTTCTCTCGACTTAATACATATTTTAAGACTAACGGTCGTGGTATTTTGTTGTTTGAACACACAGATCTTGAGATAGCTAATAACGTGCCAACCGGACCCGAGAAGAAACAAACCGTTCAAGAAGAAACGTTGGGAGCTGAGAGCAATAGTCGTTCTGTTTTTGCGAACTCTAGAGGGCATAAACCACTTCCAACACCAGCACATACCAAATCCGACACCCACAAGATCTGCTTGCAAGGTAAGTGTAATCCGGTTTGGAACTTTAATAATACTAACTTAGCTCGTTTCCATGCAGATTTTTTGGATTTGAGGTCAAATCCTTTTGAAGAGAGAGGGAATGATATGATCTTGGATGAGAAGCTTGAACCAGAGCATGGATCTAAGCATGAACTTGTTGGAAAGCTAAGGAAAACACTTGAACAAGCTAATTCGAAGATCGGATCTAAAGCCAAAAGATTCAAGAAAATCTTGGGGAAACTATTTCATCAAGTTGGACTCGACACCGTCACTTGGGCCAGGATGAAGAAGGTGAATTGAAACCTTATTGGTTTTGAACACAGGCCCAAGTAGATCAATAAACGGTTCAAGTGAATTACTTGTGCTCTTTTTCTCCTCTTTGATTTTGTCCCACCGGGTTTTCCAAAGAAAGGTTTTTAACGAGGCAAGTAGATCACTTCCATTAAAACCCGTTTGTTGATCTATGACACAAAGCCCAACAAGTTAAATTTCGACCAGAATACCAAGGGGCATGGCGTGGAGAGTATTTTATTTTTATTCAAACTTGTGTTTAATTTATGTGTAATTTTCGAGGCTTGTTTAATTGCTGTGCATGCAAGCCTTGTGTTTTTCTTTATATTTCTTGTATTGTCATTTGAGAAAACTATATAGTCTTTTTATAAAACTCTCTCTGAATTTTCTAGATCATCTTGTTGGTGAGTAATATCCATCAAAATCCTTTGTGTCTTATGGTGTGTAATATCCTTAAGATTCAAAGAGGAATATCACAGGCCTTCCGCATCCTTTGTGAGACCAATCGATCCACATCCACGAAGTAGCATTTTGGGCAAATGATCTTCTCGCCAAGATCGTATTATGATCTAATCAAATATAAGCAAAAAAACATTAAACTCGAAGGAAAACAAGAATAAGAACTAAAAGGATCATTGTTAACATATAGTAATCCATTTGTGGTTTCACACTCAAGGAATTTGTGGTTTCATATCTTACAGCGGACTAGCAAATGGGTTTGCAACATATTTCTTGATTTTGCCACAAATTTCTTGGTTTCGCAACAGATTTCATGAGCTTCCTTGCAAATCCGTTGCTAAATAGATCATCCTGAAAAGAAAAAAAGTTTCAATCCTCTTACTCATATAACTACTACCAAAGTTGTTCATGGTATATTGCATAATGTATTTTAATACCTTCAGTGAAAGAAAACAACACGACAAACATCTTAAGGATAAACATTAATGTCAAAAATATGTAAGACACCAACATTCTTCTCAAGAAAGAGTAAAGATGAATACACATTTACTCACTTATATTATCTTAAAGAATATTTTTCACATACCTTAGATGATCTAATCAAATATAAACGGAGAAAACATTAAACTCGAAGGAAAACAAGAATAAGAACAAAAAGGATCCTTGTTAACATATAGTAAGCCATTTGTGGTTTCACAGTTAAGAAATTTGTGGGTTTACATCTTGCAATGGAATATCAACGGTTTTGCAACAAATTTCTTGTTTTCACAACAGATTTTTTAGTTTCGCAACGGATTTCTTGAGCTTCTTTGCAAATATGTTGCTTAATAGCTCATTCCGAAAATAAGAAAAAGTTTCAATCCTCTTACTCATATAACCACTACCCAATTTGTTCATGGTATATTGCACAATTTATTTTAATACCTTTAGTGAAAGAAAACAACACAACAAACATCTTAAGAATAATCATTCATGTCAAAAATATGTAAGACTCCAACATTCTTCTTAAGAAAGAGTAAATATGAATACACACTTACTAACTTATATGATCTTAAAAATATCTTTCACATACCATAGATGATATAATCATATATAAACGAAGAAAACATTAAACTCGGAGGAAAACAAGAATAAGAACTAAAAGAATCATTGTTAACATATAGTTAGCCATTTGTGGTTTCACACTTAAGAAATTTGTAGTTTTACATCTTGCAACGGCATAGCAACGATTTGCAACGTATTTCTTGGTTTCACAACGGATTTCTTGAGCTTCCTTGCAAAACTGTTGCTAAATAGCTCATTCGAAAAGAAAAAAAGTTTTAATCATCTTACTCATATAACTAATACCCAAGTTGTTCATGATATATTGCACAATGTATTTTAATACCTTCAGTGAAAGAAAACAACACAACAAACATCTTAATGATAAGCATTCATGTCAAAAATATGTAAGACTTCAACATTCTTCTTAAGAAAGAGTAAAGATGAATAAACACTTACTACTTATCTGAACTTAAAGAATATATTTCACATACCATAGATGATCTAATTAAATATAAACGAAGAAAATATTAAACTCGAAGGAAAACAAGAATAAGAACAAAAATGGTCCTTGTTAACATATAGTAAGCCATTTGTAGTTTCACATTTAAGAAATTTGTGGTTTTACATCTTGCAACGGCGTAGCAACGATTTGCAACATCTTTCTTGATTTATCAATGGATTTCTTGGTTTCGCAATGGATTTCTTGATCTTCCTTGCTAATACATTTCTAAATAGCTCATTCCAAAAAGAAAAAAAAGTTTCAATCCTCTTACTCATATAACTACTACCCAATTTGTTCATGGTATGTTGCATAATTTTTTTTAATACCTTAAGTGAAAGAAAACAACACAACAAACATCTTAAGGATAATCATTCATGTCAAAAATATGTAAGACTCTAACATTCTTCTTAAGAAAGAGTAAATATGAATACACACTTACTCACTTATATGATCTTATAGATTATTTTTCACATACCATAAATGATATAATCAAATATAAACAAAGAAAACCTTAGCCTCAAAGGAAAACAAGAATGAGAACTAAAAGAATCATTGTTAACATATAGTAAGCCATGTGTGATTTCACACTTAAGAAATTTGTGGTTTTACATCTTGCAACGGCATAGCAACGATTTGCAACGGATTTCTTGAGCTTCCTTGCAAATATGTTGCTAAATAGCTCATTCCAAAAAGAAAAAAAGTTTCAATCTTTTTACTCATATAACTACTACCCAATTTGTTCATGGTATATTGCACAATTTATTTTTATACACTACAAGAAAATAGCTAGTGTGTGTTACGACTAACGAGCGACTAAACCATGTAGTCGTTAATATTTAGCTGCTTAAGTATGTAGTCGTAAAAGTAGTCGCCAAATGGCGACTACATTACGACTACACCACATGAACAGTGTGTAGTCGTTCAATCGTCGTAAAGTAGTCGCAAAACTTTACGACTAATCGGCGACTACCTTTGCGACTAGTTAACGACTATAGAATGGGTCTAGATGCAGTCGGATAGTTTAAGTCACTAGATAGTCGTAAATTTTAGTTACTATTTACCGACTATTCTATGACTAATTGAACGACTATTTGGCGACTAATAGTAACATAAAGTTTCGAAGATGTAAATATTTTGCGACTACTTAGCTATTCTTCTGGGACTATTTGGCGACTAATAGGCGACTACCTTTGCGACTAGTTAACGACAATAGAATGGGTCTAGATGCAGTCGGATAGTTTTAGTCACTAATTAGTCGTAAAATTTAGTTACTATTTAGCGACTATTTTATGACTAAGTGAATGACTAATTGGCGACTAATTGGAACATCAAGTTTCGAAGATGTAAAAATTTTGCGACTAATTAGCTATTCTTCTGCGACTATTTGGCGACTGATAGGCTGCTGTTCGTTTTGTTTCTCAAATGGTAATCTGTGTTACAAAATTAAAGAAATATGATTCAAACTAACATTTGATTAAAAATATTAACTAAAGTATTCAACCTCCATAACAAATGCCAAAACATAAACAAAAATAACAAATTCATGAGTTCACAAGTAACAAGCTTCAAAAAAAGTAAGCAAAAAACCTAAGAAGCAGAACAAGATGGTGTTGTACTTGGATCTGGTCGACGAAGATTGGTTGATGGAAACAAAGCAGTTGTTGCTGGAGCTGAGTGAGAATTCATGAAGTCTAGAAACCGCGGACCAGTTTGTCGCAGGTAATTTTCCACCAAGGAGAAGTGCTCTAGCTTGTCCTTTTGCTCAGCTGCAGCTCGGGAGTGCTCTGTTTCACGGACAAAAATCTCAGCATCACGCCGTTCATTATAAGCTGCCTGCTCTTCGATTTTCTGGTGGGCTTTCTTCAGTTGCTCTTGCAGTGCAACAAACGATGAAGAGTCACCCGGTTGCTTGCGCTTGCCATTGAGAAGAGTCTCCTTGAGGCTTCCAACTCCATAAGGAGTTCCTCGTGAATCCAACTCAGTGGACTGTGAAAAGTAAGAGAAAAACCTTAATGACAAAATCAAAGACTCTATAAATGTGAACTGCTAAAAATGTTACTTTAACTGAAGAAATATGCTTGTATATTCATCTGTTGTTAGCGCAGGAGGTTGCGAAGCACCGTCCGAAACTTCTGAAGGCTCTGTCACGAGCTAAGACAACTTCTCTTGCACCTTCTGCTCATATGTTTGAACGATTTTCTCCGCCTTCCTATCGACATACGTACCATCTTGCCTTGTATGTGTCTTAATGAAATCCTCACCAAGACTAACCGGTCTTCCCAATTACTCTTCCTGCAATGTTACAAAATAAACAAGGATAGCAAGTAAACCAGAAACATGAAACAATTCAAACATGAAACATGAAACCAGAAACATAATTTAAAGTTGTTAAAGAGTAAGAAAAAGTTAAAGTTACTAACCATTTCTTGTTGGATTTTGGATACGACTTTGGCCCTGATAAGTGGATGTGTGGACCGAGACCTTTACGGTCAGACATACGAGCATTGGAATAGGTGAGACTCCTTTGCTTTGCTTCTTCATTGTCCCAGTAGTCGGTCATCGTTTTCCAGTGAGTGTAGGCGATCCAATTAGGTCGCTCTCGACTAGTCCTCGCGCTTCTAACCATGTATTTCATCCGGCGATGACAGATGTCCTCGAAATACCCCTGAACTGTCCCTGTTATCAAGGGATCCCATGTGTGGGTTTTCTACATTACAAAGAGAATAGAATGATGTTAGTGAAAACATCACAAGCAAACCTATATGTGAAGGCTATAGGATAGAAAACTGTCCCGCGAACTCGAGGAAGTATCTTTCTTGTCTGTCCCGAGGCACACATGTCCAGATATTGTAGGGAGCATCAAATTTGTTTGTAACCACTTTAGTAATTGCCCGAACCAGTTTCGATCCCTTGTCGCGAGTAAACCTGCAAACACACATGAAATAAAGAAGGACATTATACAAACCAGAAACATGAAACAAATCAAACATGAAACATGAAACCTGAAAACATGAAACCAGAAACATGAAACATAATTAACCTGCAAACCAGAAACATGAAACCAGAAAACATGAAGATACCTGAAACATGAAACATAATTAACCTGCAAACCAGATACATGAAGACTGAAGCATGTAAGAGATATCTCTTACATGCCTTGGATCAATACTATACATTACAGATTTGACAAGACAAGTAAGGAAAGAATACAATCAAACATGAAACATCAAACCAGAAGCATGTTTCTACACTTAGACTCCAAACTGACCCTAAGATTAACCAACCGCAACAGAAAGACAATGACTGGAAGCTAAGCTAATAAGTAAAGGCAACATAAAGAGAAGCATTGTTCCCCAATTAAAACAAACCAAGAAACAAACACTTGCAATCCAACACTTAGCTAGAATCTAACACTTAGCAGAAACAAACCACGAAACCAACATTGAGAATCAAACACTTAGCAGAATCCAACACTTAGCTACAATCAAACACTTAGCTAGAATCTAACACTTATAATCTAACACTTAGCAGAAACAAACCAAGAAACCAACATTGAGATGCGATAAACTTACCAGATATCAGTTAAGAAACAACTAGAACAATACATATAAGAGACAGCTAGGATCTAACACTTAGCAAGAGACGACTTCAAAAGAGAGTAATCTTCGAAAACAGCTAGAACAATAATGATTCAAATCAGCTAGAACAATAATCTAACACTTAACAAGAGACAGTGGTGAACAATACAATGGCATTTACTGAACAAGATGCGATACAATTACCACGTCGGATTAACTGAACAATACAATCACATTTACCAGATGCGATACAATTACCAAGTCGAGTTCGGCGTCGGTGTGGGAGAGAGGACGGTGCTGAACTTATCCCGGTCTGGCACCATAAGCAGAGCATTCAGAGCCCGCACGAGCGTCCTCCAGTGGAGCCGAAGCAGTCGCAGGGAGTTCTTGTCCATGGTGTTGAGGCATGGAGTTCTTGTCCATTGTGTTGAGGCATGGAGTTCTCGAAAAGTTATTGTGGCGGTGGAAAGCTCTGGACATTTGGTGCTGAAGTTGACAGTTTATCGTGGACGGGGAGTTGAGGTGGTGCCGGCGTGAAATTGTAGTGCGGCGGTAGATGGTTCGGTGTTCGCGACGAAGACGTGGAGCAATTCGACCCTCCGGCTCTCTGAGAAATGTTGGGAACGTTTTTTCTCTTCTGTCTGTTACCGCGCTTCTCTGTAGGCATCGTGTGCTCTTCTCTGATATATGAAGAAGAGGAATCGAAGAAAAGGAGTCGAAGAAGTGGAATCGAAGCAGAATCGAAGAATTTTATAGCAAAAAGGGAATCGAATGAGAGGAATCGAAGACGAAGGGGAAGAACAAAACGCATGACTTAGAGTTTCGTAGTTAGGTTCACGGGCTTTATGGGAAATTAGGTTCTGTTATTGCGAAATTGGTTTGGGCCTCAACCAAATTTTTTTTTTTGGTGTTTAGTAGTCGTAATTTAGTGGCTAAACCTGAGATATTTGTTGTCTCAAGCATCCAGACTTTTTACCTACACAAAAAAAAAATTATAAGAGACAGGAAGTGAGATCGGCTTTCAATCGTGGTTTCATAGATCAATGTGTAGAGGTAAAATCTCGACCGCAATCGTGGTTTCATAGATCAATCTGGACAAATATTTTCTATGATTTTATTTTATTTATGAAATTCTATTGTTCTTTTGTTGTTGTCGGAGAAGAGGCACGGATTCACGGCTACGAAAACCAGAACAAACAGATGCTTAGACTATTCATTCTGGTGGATCTAGAGCTCAATAGAAGATCTTAAGGTAAAATCCTGACCGCAATCATTCGTGTTTTCATGTCTACTTTGCTCAACACTTCATTAAGATATAGATAAGATATATTGAAAAATGAATTACTTGAAAACATAATTATATTTTTTTTGCTTTAAAACATAATTACTTGAAAACAAAATATATTGATCTTAATGAAACTAACATAACAACAACATCCAAAATGAGTTTTAAGTTCACGACCAACAACAGCCACAACCATAATATCCGAATATCTGAGACAATGAACAAGATGAAGCAAGATTTAAACTTTGAAAACAAAGACAATCATGTCTTAGAATGGCTTAAATCCAATCTTGTGTTCATTGTTGTAACTTGCTGGTAGAGGATATGGGTACCTGTAAACATTTAAAGGTTTAAAAAATTAGTAAATGATATATCATGGGTTTTACCCCTTTTAGACCATGATATAGGTCATATTTATGGAGTCTTTCTAGTATTTTGGAGTCTTTTCGAGTCTTTTACAGGTTTAGGTACGTTTGGAGCTTAATTGGAGATATTGAAGCATTCTGGAGCATTTTGGAGCATATGGAGATGTAGAGTCATGCAGAGACGTTAGAAGTATGGCATTCATTGAAGAACTTTCCACCGATGGATTGAGCTCAAATTTGGACACCAGACCGATCAATGGATTAGCTTTCATTTGGAAGTGGTTTGAGGCCATTCCAACGGTGCGACCAAAAGGTATGCCAGTTTTGGTGAAGACAGTCCAGTCTGGCGAGTAGAAGAGTCGACACAGAGGATGAGTATCGACCGATACTACCTAGTGTCGATTGATACTGCTCGGGAAAACAGGAAACTCGACTTTTTACAAGTCTGGAGAGTTTTCATCTTAGTCTAGAAGTCTTTAATTAATATAATAAGCCCCAGAACGTGTTTTAGCATTATAATTAGGTTTTTCAGCCACTTTGGTAGCTACGCTTTCATTACCCTTGATTTTACTTTGATTTTTGGAGAGACAACTCTGAACTCATGTTTCTTATTGATTTCTTTGATGATCTATTCAATCATGTTGTTTTCATTCTCCATGTCTGAGTAGATCCACTTTAGGTTTAGGGTTCTCATAAGGGGTTTCTCTGAATGCTAGGTTGATTAGTTGATTAGGATTCACCATCTGAATTAGTTATTCACCATAGGTTGTTCTCAAAGCTAATTTTAGGTTAACGAATCTGGAACTTAGATCTTAGGATAATTGATTAGGCATGAGAGTGCGATTAATTACCTGATAGAACTTAGGGTGAGCAAAATAACTATTCGCAAAGAGATTTGATTTAGTTATTTTGTTAACACATCAAACTTGAACTAAAAGCTCGTTTAGACTTTATGATTCACAAAGAGATTTGGAATTCTAGGATTTAGACTGAGATAGTTTTCGCAACGAGAGTTGGTTAGCTATACTTTAGTGATTTGAGTTTAAGAACCGCGCTAAATCTGAATCATGTTAGTTAGTTTATCTGCATTCATTGAATTTCTGATAATTACCAATATATCTTTCTCCCATCGAACTTACAAAAATTTAATTTACGTATTTGCTTTCAATTACATCTTTTGGTTTAGCTTAATTCGAATCTAGCTGATCTATTGTGTGATTTCTTGAGTTCTTGTGTTCGACCCCTACATATACTACAATAACTGTTTTAGTACTTATAGGGTATTAATTTGAGCATATGAAATTTGGCGCCGTTTCCGGTGACTCAATTTGCCATTAGATTTTAGATTAGAATTTCGACTAAATCTGTTATCGATCGATACTAACCAGTATCGATCGATACTCAACGTTTTATTTTGTTTTGTTTTTCGATTTTTAGTTACTTACGTGTTCTTGACTTTTGTGTTTCAGGGAAGCGAATAAGCCAGCAGAGATGAACAACCCAATGGTTCTAATTCAAGATGCAGTTGTAGTTTTGAGAGACCAAGAGGGTCACGTGCGCAATGAAGTAGGGCATCTACTTGATGGAGAGGGAAACGCGATTATCCCTGCAGTTGTTGTTGATGAGGCTGTCGCGCCTGCTTCGTGCGTTAATGTTGGGAATGCTGTGGTAAATCGTGCCAAGACTATTGGTGAGTACAACAGGCCCGATAAATTCTATGCCAATCGGTGTGCGATTCGCATTCCCACCTTCCAGAGGAATGGCTTTGAGCTGAAGCATGCATATTACACTCTTGTGGGTCAGCACCCTTATCATGGTCTTCCTCACGAGCTCCCCATGGATCACATCGAGAGGTTCGAGGACTTAGTAACTAGCATCAAGTAAAATGGAGTGCCTTATTAGTTCCTCTTCTGCAAGCTTTTTCCATACTCTCTTTCTGGAGATGCAACATACTTGCTGAAGCAGTTGCCTACTGGGTCGCTGAATATCTGGGAAGAGACAAAGAAGGCATTCCTGAACAACTTCTTCGATGATGCGAGATCCGAGGAGCTCAAGAACAAGATCTCTCAGTTTTCTCAAGGACCGACAGAGGCACTTAAGGCTGCTTGGGTGCGATTCAGATCTTATTGATATATAATAGTTTTTACCCCTTTAAGGCCACGATATAAGTCTATTTTATAGAGTATTTCTGCTATTTCCTAGTGTTTTAGAGTCTTTTACAGGTCTTAACACGTTTGGAGTAGAATTGGGGATATTTGAGTTTTCTGGAGCATTTTGGAGCAAAGCTGAAGTTCGTGTTGCTGAGTACCTGTTTTCACGTCACGCATCGATCGATACCTCGTTGGTATCGATCGACACTCATCACAGCAGACACGACCCGCGACTTTAATGAAGAGTTGAAGAATTGCAACTTGGTCCAGAAGTCTTTAATATTTGCAAGAAGCCCCAAAACATGATTTAGGTTATTTATATGGATTTTACAGCCACTTTGTTGGCTACACTTTATTTTATTTCTGGATTTGTGAGAGAGCTTTTCAAGGGAGACAAGTCTGATACTCTATTCGTCGAGAGAATATTTTGAACCTTTTGTTACTCTTTCTTGTTTTCTATTGAGTATTTTATTCAAACATGTTTATTAATTCAATTTCCATGTCTGAGTAGATCTCTTGTTAGGTTTAGAGATTCTCATAAGGGATTTCTTTGAATGCTAGGTTGATTAGTTATTTAGGGTTCATAATCTGAATTAGTTCTTCGCCTTAAGTTGTTCTCAAAGCTACTTCTAGATTGATCACCTAGAACTTAGATCTTAGGAAAATTGATTAGGCACGACATGTCGATTAATTACCTGATAGAACTTAGGGTGAGCAAATTGATTATTCGCAAAGAGATCTGGCTTAATTGATTTGTGAACATATCAAACCTGGAATTAAGGCTGATTTATTCTTAGGAATTTGCAAAGAAGTTTGGGATTCTGAAGTTTAGATTTAGATAGTTTTCGCAACGAAAATTGGTTAATTATACTTTAGTGATTTGAGTTCGAGAACCGTGCGTAACCTGAACCCTGATTAGTTAGTTTATTTTTGTATTCATTGATTTCCTGAGAAATATCCCTGAACCTATCTCTTTCCCATCGATTTACAACTCGTTTACTGGTTACTGCTTTTTGTTTAATCTGAACTGCTTAGTACTGTTTAGGGTATTAATTTGAGAATATCAAATTTGGCGCCGTTGCCGGGGACTCAATTTCGCCATTAGATTTTAGCTATCGAGTTTCGACTAAGCCCGTCGGTATCGATCGATACTACCTAGTATCGGTCGATACTCGTCGTTTCTTTTTGTTGATATCGATTGACACCACTTGGTATCTATCGATCAATACTCATCGCGTTTTTGTTACTAACGTTCTTGGTTTTTATGTTTCAGGTGCATGCCTAATTGTGAAACCAGAAGAAACAAGAGCACTCCGCTAGTCAATATGTCGTTAGAGAAGCTAGCAAACTGAAAGACAAAGCAAACATCCGGGATGAACAACCCAGTGGTTTTAAGAGCTGATGAAGCTGGAGTCTTGAGAGACCAAGAGGGTCAAGTGTGCAATGAGAGAGGGCAGCGATTTGATGAGGCTGGAAACGTCATTGCCCCTCCTGCTGTTGTTGGTCAGATTGTCGCGCCAGCTGCGCAAGCCAACGTTGGGAATCCTGGAGTTGAACAAGGTAGAACACTTGGTGAGCACAACATACCTGATCAGTTATATGCCAATCGAGCTGCGATTCGCTTCCCAACTTTTCAGAGTAATGACTTCGAGCTGAAACCTGCGTATTACGCTCTTGTAAGTCAGAACCCTTTCTATGGCCTACCTCATGAGCATCCCATGGATCATATCGAAAGGTTCGAGGATTTGGTCACTGGTATGAAGTACAATGGAGTGCCCAATGAGTTCCTTTTCTGCAAACTTTTCCCGTACTCTCTTGGTGGGGATGCTGCTTATTGGCTGAAGCAGTTAGCTCCTGATTCGCTAACTACATGGGATGAGACGAAGAATGTGTTCCTGAATAATTTCTATGATGATGCGAGATCCGAGGAGCTCAGGAACAAGATCTCTCAATTCCCTCAGGGTCCGATGGAAGCATTCAAAGTTGCTTGGATTCGTTTCAAGTCTTATCAGAGAGATTGTCCGCACCATGGGTTCATTCAGGTTCAGCAGCTGGGTATTTTCTATAGAGGGATTGATTGGAGGTACCAGATGGGTATGGATGCTGCGAGTAATGGGAACTTCAACACCATGTATCCAGATGATGCGGTTGTGTTGATTGAAAGCTTGGCGTCTAGTAATAGCACCAAGAATGCTGATTTCGAGCGGAAGAAGCAGGCTGGAGGAGTTGATGGATCGCATATTGCTGACGTGCAGGCCAAGTTGGATTTCCTGATCGGGAAGTCGAAGAAATTTGTGCACTTTGCTAATGAAGTCGCTAATGTGGAAGAAGAAGAGGAGGATGTTAACTACTTGGGTGGTTCTGGTTTTCAGGGTCAGCGATTTGGGTACAACAACAACCGAAACTTTAACAACAACACTCAGTAAAGTAGATACAAGTTTTAGGGGAACCAATCTAGTTTTGGAGCGAAACAGTTTGTTCAGAAACCGTTACAGAGCAGCGACTTCAGTCGAAATTACGGAAACTCTTCGTACCAACCCATCTCTCCAAAGTCCACAGAGAATAAGGTGGAATCCATGCTTGAGCAGATTCTTCAGGGACAGCAGAAACTGCAAGTGGATTTCAATGGGAAGATTGACCATCTGTACACTGATCTCAATGGGAAGATTGACCATCTGAATGGGAAGATTGAAGTTGTCAACCTTTGTAAGAGGAAGCTGGAGACTCAGGCTTCTCAGACCGCATCAGCTGTGAAGAGGTAGGAAGGTTATCTTCCAGGAAAAACTGAGAATCCAAGAGCACACATCAATGCCATTACCTTGAGGAATGGAAAAGAGGTGATTGCAGGAGCAAATAACAGACCAACATCAGAGATTTTCGTCGATCTTGCTGGAGATGACGATTGGGATTCTGAAAATCCACGAGTATCGATCGATACCAACCAGTATCGATCGATACCAGCCTAGACACCTGCACGAGAGAATCCAAAATCTCGTGTATCGATCGATACTCATCTAGTGTCGATCAATGCTGAGACACATGTCGAGAAGGAGCCTGAGAGTGTCAAGGAGAGGGTGTATACCCCCAAGATACCTTATCATATACTTCCTAAGCTGACAAGGAAGGAATGGGAGGATGCTAGATGCAAGGTTATGTTAGACAAGTTGGTTGTGGAGCTTCCGTTTTTTGATGCTATTAAGACTTCTCCAGCCTTCAGGAGGTACGTGAAGAAGATGGTGTCTAGCAGTCTGAGCCTTGAAGAAGGTGTCATGATGATTACAGCCGAGTGTAGTGCGATTCTACTCAGCAAAATTCCCAAGAAACTGCCAGACCCAGGGAGTTTTGTTTTCGATTGCACTATCTTCACAGAGAGATTCGAGCGTGCTCTCTGCGATATTGGGTCGAGTGTGAACCTTATGCCACACTCAGTTGCCAAGCGAATGGGAATGACAGATTCCCAATCTACAAGGATTTCGCTGGTACTTGCTGATCGCTCAGTGCGACTTCTAGAGGGACTACTCGAAGATGTCCCAATCAAGATTGGGAATTGCTTGATCCCAACAGATTTCATCGTCTTGAAGTACGATGCTGAGCCTAAGGATCCTCTTATCCTGGGCAGGCCATTCCTTGCAACTGCTGGAGCCTTGATTGACTACAAGAATGGACAAATAGCTCTCAAAATTGGTGATTTAGTGATTTCCTTTAACATGGAGAAGATGATGAAGAGGCCAACCATCGAGGGACAGCCATTCTATGTGGACACCTTCAGTGACATAGCTGAAGGGTACTTCCTGGAGATGCACCATGAGGATCCACTGGAGAGAGCATTGGTCTGTTCTGCCACTTCAGAGGTCCGTTCGTGTGACGATACTGCTGGATACTCGAAGATGCTTGATTCAGCATCACTGGTATCGATCGATACGCCTCTGGTATTGGTCGATACCCTACGACCAGAAGGAGGGTTGGTCGACAGTTCTAAGCAAGCTGATGGGCTTGGAGATTGGAGCGCAGAGAATGCCCTTAAGGTGGAACTAAAGCCACTTCCAGCGAATCTTAGGTATAGTTTTCTTGGTCCTAATTCCACATACCCTGTAATCGTTAATGCTTCCTTGAACAACACAGAGAATGCCTTACTGCTGAGCAAGCTGCGCAAGTATCGCAAATCTCTTGGCTACTCTCTTGCTGACATTTCAGGTATAGCACCAGACTTGTGCATGCATCAGATTCACCTGGAGGATGAGTCAAAGTCTTCGATTGAGTGTCAGAGGAGACTGAATCCGAACCTGAAAGAGGTGGTCAGGAAGTAAGTGATGAAGTTGTTGGAGGCAGGGATTTTCTATGCCATCTCGGATATTACTTGGGTTAGTCCAGTTCACGTTGTGCTTAAGAGAAGAGGCATAACTGTGGTGAAGAACGAGAAGGACGAGCTGATTCCTACAAGGACAATCACTGGTCACAGGATGTGTATTGACTACAGGAAGCTGAATGCGGCTACAAGGAAGGATCACTTCCCATTGACATTCATTGACTAGATGCTGGAGAGGTTAGTGAGTCACCCATACTATTGTTTTCTCAATGGGTACTCAGGCTTTTTCCATATTCCTATACATCCAGAGGACCATGGAAAGACGACCTTCACATGTCCCTATGGCACATTCGCCTACAGAAGAATACCATTTGGATTATGTAACGCTCCAGCGACCTTTCAGCGATGCATGATGTCGATTTTCACAGATATGACTGAGGAGTTTATGGAGGTATTCATGGAAGATTTTTCTGTGTATGGATCGTCATTCAAGGATTGTCTGGATAACTTGTGCAATGTACTTCAAAGATGCGAGGAGAAGCACTTGGTTCTTAATTGGGAGAAGTGTCACTTCATGGTACAAGATGGCATTGTTCTTGGGCACAAGGTTTCTAAGGCAGGGATCGAAGTTGACAAAGCTAAGATCCAGGTCATGACGAGCCTGCAGCCTCCACAATCTGTTCCTGAGATACGAATCTTCCTTGGTCATGCTGGGTTTTACAGGAGGTTCATCAAGGATTTCTCTAAGTTTGCACGCCCACTCACAGCCCTGTTATGTAAGGAAGTCAAGTTTGATTTCACATCTGATTGCCTTGCAGCCTTTGAGGAGATTAAGAAGGCATTGGTGAGTGCTCCTATTGTCCAACCACCTGATTGGAGTCTGCCTTTTGAGGTTATGTGCGATGCAAGTGATTTTGTTGTTGGAGCTGTGTTGGGCCAGAGGAAAGACAAGAAGCTCCATGCTACTTATTATGCCAGCAGGACGTTGGATGATGCTCAGCGTAATTACAACACCACTGAGAAGGAATTACTTGCAGTTGTTTTCTCTTTTGAGAAATTTCGGTCCTACTTGATTGGGAGCAAGGTTATTGTTCAGACAGACCATGCTGCTCTCAAATACCTGCTGAAGAATAAGGACCTCAAACCTCGTCTATGCCGATGGGTTCTTTTGCTCCAAGGATTCGATATCGAGATCAAGGACAAGAAAGGAGTTGAGAATGGAGTTGGTGAACACTTATCGCGCATCAAGGTCTATGAAGTCGTGCCTATTGATTATTTCTTACCAGAAGAGGGTATTTACTTCATTGAAACTCAACCACTTGATGATCGGTCCGAAAATCTGCAATTTTCACAAGTGCAGAACTTCAGTATCGATCGATACTCACCTAGTATTCATAGATCTTGATTTCTCATTCATATCTGACAAAGGAACCCATGTGTTTAAAATAATAGTATCTCTCTCCCCTGTTATAAGTTAAAAAAAAAGTGCATGAAAAGATGAGATGATTTTCTCCTGAGTAGAGGGTTAGGAATGTTTCCAGCGATCCCATTATTCTACTTGGTGAGGAATGATCACACAAAGGATTGGAAACGAGGCTAGGATTTTCCTATGATGCCATTATTCGCCTACACCCTTTGATATATTGAGAGGGAAGAACCGGGAATCTGATAAGAAGATTCATCTTACCATCTTCTTTCTATCTTTCCAACCCAAGTTATTACTCCTATAACATCTATAACAACAAAAATATTACTATATAAACAATACAAAATATTATGATCTAAATGAATATTTTCTTAATCTAAATGAAGATACCTATAGGATAGCGTTCTGTAACAGGGCCTCGGATGATGTCAATGATGGGAGTGAAAACCAAGAAATGATTGTGGTTTGGATAATCTTTGAGTAAGGTGAATTATGTGTCATCCTTGAAATAAATTTAATAGAAGTGTGGATTGGTTTGGCCAAGAATATCGCTAAACAGCACAAAAAATCTCTTGAGTGAGAACCAGTAACGTTCAAAGTTCTTCACCCGAGAATACGATCTCAATGTCTCTCCGGAAACGTTTGCTTATATTCTTGTTCCCTGAAGACAAATTATAATGTTTTTAGAATCAATATAACATAATAGAAGATGATAGATATTACCTTTTCATCGCAAAGTAGTAGATTAATCTTTGGTCCAGACAAATCCCATTCTCTTGTCCAAACACGAAAGATCTTGAATTTGCGATTCCAAACTGTTTTAGATGTGTTGATTTCTGATAGTAAGTGCGAAGCTTCGTTTGCCATGGCCATTTATCTTGAGTTCTCAGAAATTTTTTCTTTTTTTGCAGGACAATATGTGAGCAGTTGTAACTTTTGGTTACGATATATATATTGTAACATTAGTAGGGTTGCCGAAGAGTTGAGAAGCCGAAGAGTTGTGAAGCCTAAAAAGGAGGAAACACTTGATACGGTAAGATTCTCAACTGTCATGTACACATTCAATTTTTCAAAATAGGCAATGATTCACCGCAGGAAATCTTTGAGATTCCAAACTGTTTTAAATATTTCATTTAGATTTTACTAGAAGTTTTAGTTAATATATATATATATATATATATACCAACAACATATCCTGACAGAAAACCTGCATCAATATATATAAATATATATATATATATACATATATAGAGAATTTCGATAAGTCTTTTCAAGATGCCGTTTCTTTTTAGCTCCAGCAAAACCAATCTAGTTTTGATTATTTTGTTTGGATATTGCGACAGAGTTTGTATTGTAGATTTGCAAAGAGAACTTACCCGTTTGTTTGTGCAGAAATTACGGTACTTGTGGAGGCTATCGTATGAAGTTTTTAGTTCTGATTCTTGGATTGCATTGCTGAAAATGCACCAAGCACAAGACTTTTGGAGATGAGCCTAATATTGTTATAAAATTGTGAAGAAGGGTCTGAACAGAGTCAGGAAAAGGAAGAGCCGAATTTTGCACCATGTAAATACACAGAGATGAGCATCATTCAAAACTGATTCTCCAAAGACCAAAGCATACATGTTGACGTCAGTACCGAGTTCCTGGGATCAGGTCTCTTGTTTTAGAGATGTTGTAATTGACTGAACCGGTTTGGTTAGGCTCATTGGTACAAAGGTTAAATTAATGTGAAAACTTTATTTTTGATTACAATATTGTAAACCACAAATTTATAGAATATTTGTTTTTAAGTTTGACATAAATAAGATAATTAACATTGTGACATAAGTAACATAGTTAATTAGTAGGGTTCTTCGTCATCTGGTTCTTCATCAGAAGACGACAAATTACACCGAAATTCATCTTCTGGTTCTGCATCTCCGACATCGTAATCAAGGTTTATTGGGTTTACTCCCTATACAAAATTGTCAAGTTCGAGATCTTCAATTGTAGTCATCAAAACATCATCATCATTATCTGTTTGCAGAAGAGTCAGTTCTTTTTTTTCATATTCCCCTGAAATTTTTCCCCTCGGATTCACTTTTAAAACATTGAGCCACAACTGCTTCGGTTTCTTTGTGTATGTGTACGAAATATAACAAACTTGCTCCGCTTGTGAGACTGTTTTAATATAGTTATATATATATATATATAAGTACGTACCTAGAATATATATATATATATATCAGTTAAGGTCCCGTAGAAATCCGCTTCATCAGATGCATCAGTGTAATTTTCACCTTTAAAAATATCCCATAGTTACATGTCTTTCGGCCAGCGCCGTGATTCTGCGTATGAAACAAATAGCCTCTTGTAAAATACACTGGCCAGGTTTTGGCCTTATTCAAAGGTCCATGTACTATCTCTTGAACTCAAGTAGAAAATGGATTCGTGGCGTTCCAGTAAGCAACGTGCATATATATATAAAAAATAGCGTAAATATATATAAGTATAAATATATGCATAGTTATGAATATTATTTAGACATACATATTCTTTCACCCATATATGATATTCGTCAGCTCTTTTCGCGCAGAGTTTTTTTCCGGATAATCCTCGGTATTTTGCAGAAATATACTCCTCGAACATACTATACAAGACCAACACAAAAATGAAAAATATAGTGGATTATATATTAAAACGCATGGTGCGAGAGATGCCAACTTATATACCTCTCAATTGGCTGAAAATAGTCACAATTTCGTAAAACATATGCATGTGCGCATTGATAGACTCTTTCCGAGAGCCATATTTCATGGATTTCTCCACTTGGACGGCATACGTGCGTAAATATAGAAGGTACCCCAAGGACATAGTATACGGGGACTTCACCTTCATCGAATCTTGTTAACCTGACCGAATGAGTGAAAAGTAATTCACATTAAAATACATAGCCTGTTTATACAATATAAATGGCATAGTGGACATGATGTGATTGAATTTAGCATTTACCTTGATTTCTTTTGTATATTCGCGGCAAAGTAGTGCTCTGAGAAATAAGCAATCTCGTCATTGTTTAATGATTCAATAATCGATCATGCCGCATATCTTTTGTTCTTTGATTTCCCTTTCAACTTTTTGAAAAACCTTTCAAAAGGATACATCCACCTATATTGGACATGTCCTCCTAATTCAGCTTCATAGCGGAGATGTATAAGCAGGTGCTCCATCACATCCAAAAATGAAGGTGGAAAGATCTTTTCCAAATTGCATAGGATCAAAACTATGTTATGTTTTAGAATTTGAACGCGAGTTTTATGCAAAGTTCTCGAACATAAGTCCCGAAAAAATGCTCCAACCCCTACAATATACGCGGTTACTATATAAATTACTATAATCATATTTATTTAAAGAAATAGTCGTAATTAATTAGTACCTGATAACACAAGGTGGACATTCCGGTCTAGGAGGTATGCATGGATAAATTGAAGTAACCGCTCCATAAAAACATGGCAGTCATGACTATTCATGCCTGAAAACTTTTGGTTGTTCATATCAACACAAATCGCTAAGTCTGAGGAATAACCATCTGGGAATTTAACTGAATGTTTCACACATTCCAGTAAATTTTTTATGGTTTCTTTTGTCAATGTGAAGGCTGGGAAAGGATCTTTACCCTCACTATCAATATGTAAGTGTGGCCGAGAACAAAATTGTTCTATATCCAATCTTGACATGATGTTGTCTTTCGATTTACTCTTCACACTCATAAGAGTATTCATGATGTTGTAAAAAAAAATCTTCTCTATATGCTTCACATCAAGACAATGTCGGAGATTGAGGTCCCTCTTGTACGGTAGCTCCCAGAATATGCTTTCCTTGTGCCAGTTATGTTGCTTCCCATAGCTCGACTTCTTCTTTTCGTGATCGTTTCCACCGACGTCCTTTGTTTTTGATGGATTTACACCAGCCAACCACTCGCAATAAACTTGCTCACCGGTCAAAGACTGAGGTGGATACTCTCTCGAACCGTCTTTTCCCTTCAGGAAGTCTTTTTTATTCCTTCTCAGTGGATGACCATGAGGAAAAAATCTTCGGTGACAATTAAACCAACACGTCTTCCTTCCATTAGGTAGATAAAATGACTTTGTATTTTCCATGAAACTGGACAAGACAATTTACCATGGGTTTTCCATCCGGATAACATGGTATACGCCAAAAAGTCGCTTATCGTCCACATCAGCACTGCTTTTAGATTAAAATTTTGATTCAAGGACACATCGTATGCATCGACGCCATTAGACCACAACTCTTTTAACTCCTCAACAAGAGGTCGGAGGAAGATATCGAGACTAGCTTGCAGATGATTTGGCCCAGAATTCAGAATTGTAAGAAATAAATACTCTGTATTCATGCACATACTAGGGGGTAAATTATATGGAGTCAAGATCACAGGCCACATCGAATGATTAGAAGACATGCCAAATGAATTGAATCCATCAGTACATAATCCAAGATAAGCGTTACGGGGTTCTTCAACACCGGGGATTTTGATCTTGAAAATATCTCCACTTCGACGCATCAGAAGGATGACACATTTCTCCCTCCTTTGATTGGTGCTCGGCATGCCATCTCATTGCCGATGCAGTCTTCACGCTCTGATACATTCTCTTCAAATGGACTCTTGATCTTCAAAGGTGACTCTTAGACTTCTTTTTCGTCACTTTATTTGGGCAGCAAATAAAGTGCATAATACTTGTATTAGGCTCAAAGTAGGCTGGATTTGATAGTTAACATCACCAACCAATTTATGAATGCTCTCCTTGTCCAAAATCTCTTCACTACAAGAAAATACCTAATTTGCAACGGAATATCTCGTAACAAATATTAGCAAGGTTATATGGAAATTTGGAACAGAATATTTCGTAACAAATAGTTGCAATTCCATTGCCAAATTTCCAAAAAATAATCAGTTGCGCTTTCGTTGCAAGTTTGCAACTGATTTACAATAGTTTAGTAACAATATATTCTTACAACAAAGTTCATTGCAAACTGTTACTAAATACTGCAACGGAAATCTATTGCAATAGTTTGCAATGGAAATCATTGCAAACCGTTACAAAATTTGCAACAGATATTCCTTGCAATATTTTGCAACATATTTCCATTGCAAAATATTTCGTAGATAGAGTTTCCAACTGAAATACGTTGCAAAATATGGTAGGTGTGAATGATTTACACGTGGGCTTCCAAGTATGTCAGTATGTTGCAAATTCGTTGCAATATTAATCTATATAAACAACACCCACACACACAATTACTTAGTCACAACGAGATATGTTTTTGGAAAAAACAAATTTTACAACGGATTTTGCAATTTCGTTGCTAAATGGCTAATCCAAAGATGAATACACACTTACACTTATATGATCTTAAGGAATATTTTTCACATACCATATATGATTTAATAAAATATAAGAAAAAACATTAATCTCGAAGGAAAATAAGAATAAGAACTAAAACGATCATTGTTAACATATAGTAATCCATTTGTGGTTTCACACTGAAGGAATTTGTGGTTTCATATCTTACAACGGACTAGCAGTGGGGTTGCAACATATTTATTGATTTTGCCACAAATTTCTTGGTTTCGCAACAGATTTCATGAGTTTCCTTGCAAATCTGTTGCTAAATAGCTCATTCGGAAAGAAACAAAGTTTCAATCCTCTTATTCATATAACTACTACCAAAGTTGTTCATGGTATATTGCACAATGTATTTTAATACCTTCAGTGAAAGAAAACAACACAACAAACATCTTAAGGATAAACATTAATGTCAAAAATATGTAAGCCACCAACATTCTTCTCAAGAAAGAGTAAAGATGAATACACACTTACTCACTTATATGATCTTAAAGAATATTTTTCACATACCATAGATGATCTAATCAAATATAAACGGAGAAAACATTAAACTCGAAGGAAAACAAGAATAAGAACAAAAAGGATCCTTGTTAACATACAGTAAGCCATTTGTGGTTTCACAGTTAAGAAATTTGTGGTTTTACATCTTGCAATGGTTTTGCAACAATTTTTTTTGTTTTTGCAACAGATTTCTTGGTTTCGCAACGGATTTCTTGAGCTTGCTTGCAAATATGTTCCTTAACAGCTCATTACGAAAAGAAAAAAAAGTTTCAATCCTCTTACTCATATAACTACTACCCAATTTGTTCATGGTATATTGCACAATTTATTTTAATACCTATAGTGAAAGAAAACAACACAACAAACATCTTAATGATAATCATTAATGTCAAAAATATGTAAGATTCCAACATTCTTCTTAAGAAAGAGAAAAGATGAATACACACTTATTCACTTATATGATCTTAAAGAATATCTTTCACATACCATAGATGATACAATCAAATATAAATGAAGAAATCATTAAACTCGAAGGAAAACTAGAATATGAACTAAAATAATCATTTGTGGTTTCACACTTAAGAAATTTGTGGTTTTACATCTTGCAGCGGAATAGCAACGATTTGCAACGAATTTCTTGGTTTCGCAACAGATTTCTTGAGCTTCTTTGCAAATCTGTTGCTAAATAACTCATTCTGAAACAAAAAAAGTTTTAATCCTTTTAATCATATAACTAATACCCAAGTTGTTCATGATATATTGCACAGTGTATTTTAATACCTTCGGTGAAAGAAAACAACACAACAAACATCTTAATGATAAGAATTAATGTCAAAAATATGTGAGACTTCAACATTCTTCTTAAGAAAGAGTAAAGATGAATAAACACTTACTACTTATATCATCTTAAAGATTATCTTTCACATACCATAAATGATCCAATTAAATATAAACGAAGTAAACATTAAACTCGAAGGATTTTTTGGTTTCGCAACGGATTTGTTGAGTTACGTTGCAAATCCATTGCTAAATAGCTCATTCCGAAAAGAAAAAAAGTTTCAATCCTCTTACTCATATAACTACTACCCAAGTTGTTCATTGTATATTTCACAATGTATTTTAATACCTTCAGTGAAAGAAAATGATAAGTAGAATTTTATCCTCCTTTAGAATCAATCCTAAATATGCTCATGTCATTGCAATATTTTAGGTGTCAATCCAATTGGGGTTTGTTCAATGCAATAAGAATGCAAGATACTCTCTAATTCAAGCAAACAAAGTGTATTGAATTTAAGTTCTAGCAACCGATTTCAAATTAAATAAGCAAACAAGTAAACAAGACTAAACAAGCTTAAACGAGATTAACAATGATTAAAAGAGGATCTTTGGGCAAAGCAATTGAATTGGGAGAATCTCAAGCTAAGTAATGATGTCTATCCAACCACAAAAGAGCATTTCCTTAAGCCTAGAACAGTAATAAAGATTAGTCTAATATCTTAGCACTAATCACTCAATGGTGGATCATGCTTATGAAAATCAAGTGAATTCATTTGGCTTAGGGAAAGGTCTTGAGATAAAAGTGATCTCAATCATGCAGGTATTCCAAAGCAAAGGGGTCTCTCACGAAAGAATGAACTTTGGCAAAATGCTAAGAGTAAAGAACAACCGATGAATACAAGGATGACTTTCATCTACCCAATGCCCCAATATGAACCCCACTCCTATCTCTAAACCCATCAAGATCCATGTTGCCTTCTCAAACCCGCACTTCTCATCACTTTTCACTTGGGGGACTTCTTCTTCAAACTTGATTGGATAGGCTTCTCATATTTTCTTTTCCTTTAGCTCCTCTTTTGCTTGCACGACTTGTCTCCATTTCATCCTTTGGATGCCTTAGCCATTTTGGCTCTTTTGTTTCTTTCACACTTAGAGATCCTTACAATTCCACACTTGGAGCTAAATCACTTCCTTGTTTAAAACCATTCCAACTTTTGTTTTTCTCCATTCCTTTCTCCATATCTTTTGATTCGATCGATTGATTCTTTTTCGATCGGTCGATCATTTCTTGTACCAGCCGATTAAGCAACATTGAAGAAAAAGGAAATTTCGGTTTTCTTTATTTTGGACCGGTTTCGCATGGGATTTGAGAAAAACGTGTTTTAGACCTATTTATTATTTTTCCAGCCATTGTTAAGGCTACATTTTTATTTTTTCATCGAGACTCTTTGCTTTTGCTCTTTTAAGATTTCTGGAAGACCAATATCTGACTCTGCATCTCTTGAGAAAAATTTTGAACCCCTTTGGATTTCTATTTAATTGATTATGAGCTTTTCTTTATCTCTCTGTGTTTTCTCTGCAACTATGAACGAATAGTCGTTTAGTTAGGTTTAAGGTTTCAAAGGATTTCATGAATCGATAGTTAGGATTTCACAAATAGAACATCTACGTTGTTCCTAGGGCTTGAACTAGATTGTTCACTTAGTTCATGATCTTAGGATGTTTAACGCACAATTTGTTTTCGTTAAATACCTCAAATAACCTAGATGGACATAAAATCCTTAGCCAATTGGAGTTGATGTTAAGGTGTTTTGTGAACTTATCAAATCAGACTATAATGCATGCTTATGACTTTTAAATTCAACAGGAGTTAGTCTTTATAGATCTAAGCATAGGGATTAATACTTTGGGAAAAGGTTAATCTAATGTTCTAGAAAGACTCTTAATGCATTCCATGTTAAAGATACTTTAACTGTTATTCATGTTTCCTACAAATTTACCATGGATTTAGCGCTTTTCTCTCTTGAATTTACAAAAAACGGAAAATTTCTTGAATTGTAAAGAACAAAAAACGGAAAATTTCTACTAAACTATTTCTAAGGAAATCCATGGCTACTTCAACCTAGGGGAATCTAATTTCTAATCTAAAACTAAGAGACTCTAAACCTAATCCTAAGAAATTCTAAGACTAACCTAATACCTAAGAAAATCGACAACTAACCTAAACCTAATGAAATCGATAACTAAACTACTTCTACGAACTCTATTGCTAAACTACACTACTAGAGACAGTTGTAACTATTCCAAAATGTTGCTGGGTCGAGAGGAATATCTCGGGGTATGCTCGATTCAATCAAACGGCCCCTAGCTCATTAGTAACTCCACGATCAGGACAAAATATTGACGTAGTCTACTCCCGTACAACCTACGTCCTACAATCTATTCACTCGACCAGTAGCTTTCGTCTCTGGCCACGCGTAAGATTGTGATTTGCTAATGGGTCCATAGGTCCACGACACTCCGTAAGTATACTTTCGAAATCTTACGACGCGAACGCCTTGTGGATGCACTTTGCTGGTGAATAGATGCAACACTTTTGTTGTTCTAAACTCCCCTAATCAGCCTCTAGTTCATGGCACTAGATTTATGCATTAAAAATTTTCCACAAGAAAGAGCTCTAGAGATCGGCTAGGGTTTACCGAGTGAAATCCTTATCGAACATAGAATTCTCCTCGATAATCTTTTACACCCAACAATCTAAACTACTCACACCTACTGGAAAAAGACATGATTAAATTAAAAATGAGATTGGTGAAGAAGCCTCACGAATTCAAGAACTAATTTCGGTGAGAAACCTCCTCACCCATCTCGAAAATCTCAATGCAAGAGTACAAGAATGAAAGCAAAACTAATGTGTAGAAGGTTCTCCACAAAATTTATGTGCAAGAGTACAAGAACAAGTATGTATAGGTCTTCAACATGCTTGAGTCTTTTTAGGGATTGGCTGGAAAAGACGGTTTTTGCCTCGGGTTAAGAAACGGATCATCTTGGGCGGAACTAGGCTTGGCCGGAACTAGGTTTGGCCGTGGGTACGTAGCTCCTGGTCGCGGCAAAATGGACATTGGCCGCTAGTGGAATGGCTCCAGGGGCGGAAAACTAATGCTTGGCCGCGGCTAGGGGCCCTCCAGGCGTGGTGAACTGCTTCTTCAGGGCAGCTTCATATGCCTTCAGTGCTTTTGGTATATTTAAGGATCCAACCATCGGATTGTCCCCAATACAATTGCATTTGAAAGCTGGTTGTCTCTACTTTTTGGTGTCCAAATTTGGGGATGATCGGACGGTGAAAAGGTCAGCATGCTCGTGACCGTCCAGCTCCCAGGTTATCCGTTGCTGCTGCTCTTCCGCTTGCAGGTTTATTTTTCTTTTCCTTTTTTCTTTTGAAAGAGATCCTGGATTTTTTTTTTTTTTTAGTTTTTTTAAACGTCATTTGGCTTTGTAGGTTCTCCATCTCCCTCGGCTCAAACCCAGGTCCCCACGCACGCTCAAGTTTCGATTCCAGCTCCTTCTCTTATTCCAAAACTTGAAGTCGTCGCTAAGGATTTGGCTCTCGTTGTTGTTGGCTCTCCGGTTAAATCTTAGATGCAGGATACCGCTCTTATCTTTCATTTGGTTCCAGACGACAGTTCCACCGAATCCAATAAGATGGTCCCCTCTAGGAAGCTGAAGCGCCTCTCGTACAAGGAGAAGATGGGATGCACCCTGTTCTGACGCCGGCTGGTTCTCATGATAAGAAGGTCAAGGATGCTCTTGGAAAATCTACTCATGCTGACACCTCACGTCGCGAGGACTTCAAGAAAAAGGATCCCCGAGAGTCCGATGCTGACCAAGGTGATGATGGTGATCTTCCTGCAGAGGGTGAGATTAAAGTTGCTCAGCGTAATACACGAGCTGGGAACTCCCATAGGTTAATCTCCAGGGTATCTGCTAAGGAGCCCAGTCGCTCTGCTGAGCATCAATCTCGCCTTAAGCGATCTCGTGGCGACGGGTTCGAGGGTGAGGAGGTAGCTAAAAGGCAGGTGGCATCTCGCTTGCAAAGTGGTGGAAGCAATTCTCCGAATGTTTTTATGTTTGACTTTGACGGTCGTGAGGCGATTGTCGAGAACAGTTCTCAGCTTGCAAATCTTTTAAGGCGTGTTAGACCAGGGATGAACAACCCAGTGGTTTTAAGAGCTGATGAAGCTGGAGTCTTGAGAGACCAAGAGGGTCAAGTGTGCAATGAGAGAGGGCAGCGATTTGATGAGGCTGGAAACGTCATTGCCCCTCCTGCTGTTGTTGGTCAGATTGTCGCGCCAGTTGCGCAAGCCAACGTTGGGAATTCTGGAGTTGATCGAGGTAGAACACTTGGTAAGCACAACATACCTGATCAGTTCTATGCCAATCGAGCTGCGATTCGCTTCCCAACTTTTCAGAGCAATGACTTCGAGGTGAAACCTGCATATTACGCTCTTGTAAGTCAGAACCCTTTCTATGGCCTACCTCATGAGCATCCCATGGATAATATCGAAAGGTTCGAGGATTTGGTCACTGGTATGAAGTACAATGGAGTGCCCAATGAGTTCCTTTTCTGCAAACTTTTCCCGTACTCTCTTGGTGGGGATTCTGCTTATTGGTTGAAGCAGTTAGCTCCTGATTCGCTAACTACATGGGATGAGACGAAGAATGCGTTCCTGAATAATTTCTATGATGATGCGAGATCCGAGGAGCTCAGGAACAAGATCTCTCAATTCGCTCAGGGCCGATGGAAGCATTCAAAGCTGCTTGGATTCGTTTCAAGTCTTATCAGAGAGATTGTCCGCACCATGGGTTCATTCAGGTTCAGCTGTTGGGCATTTTCTACAGAGGGATTGATTGGAGGAACCAGATGGGTATGGATGCTGCAAGTAATGGGAAATTCAACACCAGGTATCCAGATGATGCGGTTGTGTTGATTGAAAACTTGGCGTCTAGTAATAGCACCAAGAATGCTGATTTCGAGCGGAAGAAGCAGGCTGGAGGAGTTGATGGATCGCAGATTGCTGACGTGCAGGCCAAGCTGGATTTCCTGATCGGGAAGTCGAAGAAATCTGTGCACTTTGCTGATGAAGTCGCTAATGTGGAAGAAGAAGAGGAGGATGTTAACTACGTTGGTGGTTCTGGTTTTCAGGGTTAGCGATTTGGGTACAACAACAACCGAAACTTCAACAACAACACTCAGTAAAGTAGATACAAGTTTGAGGGGAACCAATCTGGTTTTGGAGCGAAATAGTTTGTTCAGAAACCGTTACAGAGCAGCGACTTCAGTCGAAATTACGGAAACTCTTCGTACCAACCCATCTCTCCAAAGTCCACAGAGAATAAGGTGGAATCCATGCTTGAGCAGATTCTTCAGGGACAGCAGAAACTACAAGTGGATTTCAATGGGAAGATTGACCATCTGTACACTGATCTCAATGGGAAGATTGACCATCTGAATGGGAAGATTGAAGCTGTCAACCTTTGTCAGAGGAAGCTGGAGACTCAGGTTGCTCAGACCGCATCAGCTGTGAAGAGGTAGGAAGGTTATCTTCCAGGAAAAACTGAGAATCCAAGAGCACACATCAATGCCATTACCTTGAGGAGTGGAAAAGAGGTGATTGCAGGAGCAAAGAACAGCCCAACATCAGAGATTTTCGTCGATCTTGCTGGAGATGAAGATTGGGATTCTGAAAATCCACGAGTATCGATCGATACCAACCAGTATCGATCGATACCAGCCTATACACCTGCACGAGAGAATCCAAAATCCCGTGTATCGATCGATACTCATCCAGTGTCAATCAATGCTGAGACAAAGGTCGAGAAGGAGCCTGAGAGTGTCAAGGAGAGGGTGTATACCCCCAAGATACCTTATCCTATACTTCCTAAGCTGACAAGGAAGGAATGGGAGGATGTTAGATGCAAGGTTATGTTAGAAAAGTTGGTTGTGGAGCTTCCGTTTATTGATGCTATTAAGACTTCTCCAGCCTTCAGGAGGTACGTGAAGAAGATGGTGTCTAGAAGTCTGAGCCTTGAAGAAGGTGTCATGATGATTACGGCCGAGTGTAGTGCGATTCTACTCAACAAAATTCCCAAGAAACTGCCAGACCCAGGGAGTTTTGTTTTGGATTGCACTATCTTCACAGAGAGATTCGAGCGTGCTCTCTGCGATATTGGGTCGAGTGTGAACCTTATGCCACACTCAGTTGCCAAGCGAATGAAAATGACAGATTTCCAATCTACAAGGATTTCGCTGGTACTTGCTGATCGCTCAGTGCGACTTCCAGAGGGATTACTCGAAGATGTCCCAATCAAGATTGGGAATTGCTTGATCCCAACAGATTTCATCGTCTTGAAGTACGATGCTGAGCCTAAGGATCCTCTTATCCTGGGCAGGCCATTCCTTGCAACTGCTGGAGCCTTGATTGACTGTAAGAATGGACAAATAGCTCTCAACTTCGGTGATTTGGTGATTTCCTTTAAAATGGAGAAGATGATGAAGAGGCCAACCATCGAGGGGGAGACATTCTATGTGGACACCTTCAGTGACATAGCTGAAGGGTACTTCCTGGAGATGCACCATGAGGATCCACTGGAGAGAGCATTGGTCTGTTCTGCCACTTCAGAGGTCCGTACGTGTGACGATACTGCTGGATACTCGAAGATGCTTGATTCAGCATCACCGGTATCGATCGATACCCCTCTGGTATCGGTCGATACCCTACGACCAGAAGGAGGGTTGGTCGACAGTTCTAAGCAAGCTGCTGGACTTGGAGATTGGAGCGCAGAGAATGCCCCTAAGGTGGAACTAAAGCCACTTCCAGCGAATCTTAGGTATAGTTTTCTTGGTCCTAATTCCACATACCCTGTAATCGTTAATGCTTCCTTGAACAACACAGAGAATGCCTTAGTGCTGAGCAAGCTGCGCAAGTATCGCAAAGCTCTTGGCTACTCTCTTGCTGACATTTCAGGTATAGCACCAGACTTGTGCATGCATAGGATTCACCTGGAGGATGAGTCAAAGTCTTCGATTCAGTGTCAGAGGAGACTGAATCCGAACCTGAAAGAGGTGGTCATGAAGGAAGTGATGAAGTTGTTGGAGGCAGGGATTATCTATGCCATCTCAGATAGTATTTGGGTTAGTCCAGTTCACGTTGTGCCTAAGAAAATAGGCATAACTGTGGTGAAGAACGAGAAGGACGAGCTGATTCCTACAAGGACAATCACTGGTCACAGGATGTGTATTGACTACAGGAAGTTGAATGCGACTACAAGGAAGGATCACTTCCCATTGACATTCATTGACCAGATGCTGGAGAGGTTAGCGAGTCACCCATACTACTGTTTTCTCGATGGGTACTCAGGCTTTTTCCAGATTCCTATACATCCAGAGAACCATGGAAAGACGACCTTCACATGTCCCTATGGCACATTCGCCTACAGAAGAATACCATTTGGATTATGTAACGCTCCAGCGATCTTTCAGCGATGCATGATGTCGATTTTCACAGATATGACTGAGGAGTTTATGAAGGTATTCATGGATGATTTTTCTGTGTATGGATCGTCATTCAAGGATTGTTTGGATAACTTGTGCAAGGTACTTCAAAGATTCGAGGAGAAGCACTTGGTTCTTAATTGGGAGAAGTGTCACTTCATGGTACAAGATGGCATTGTTCTTGGGCACAAGGTTTCTAAGGCAGGGATCGAAGTTGACAAAGCTATGATCCAGGTCATGACGAGCCTGCAGCCTCCACGATCTGTTCCTGAGATACGAAGCTTCCTTGGTCATGCTGGGTTTTACAGGAGGTTCATCAAGGATTTCTCTAAGTTTGCACGCCCACTCACAGCCCTGTTATGTAAGGAAGTCAAGTTTGATTTCACATCTGATTGCCTTGCAGCCTTTGAGGAGATTAAGAAGGCATTGGTGAGTGCTCCTATTGTCCAACCACCTGATTGGAGTCTGCCTTTTGAGGTTATGTGCGATGCAAGTGATTTTGCTGTTGGAGCTGTGTTGGGCCAGAGGAAAGACAAGAAGCTCCATGCTATTTATTATGCCAGCAGGACGTTGGATGATGCTCAGCGTAATTACAACACCACTGAGAAGGAATTACTTGCAGTTGTTTTCTCTTTTGAGAAATTTCGGTCCTACTTGATTGGGAGCAAGGTTATTGTTCACACAGACCATGCTGCTCTCAAATACCTGCTGAAGAACAAGGACCTCAAACCTCGTCTATGCCGATGGGTTCTTTTGCTCCAAGGATTCTATATCGAGATCAAGGACAAGAAAGAAGTTGAGAATGGAGTTGGTGAACACTTATCGCGCATCAAGGTCTATGAAGTCGTGCCTATTAATGATTTCTTACCAGAAGAGGGTATTTACTTCATTGAAACTCAACCACTTGATGATCGGTCCAAAAATCTGCAATTTTCACAAGTGCAGAACTTCAGTATCGATCGATACTCACCTAGTATCGATCGATACTCACCTAGTATCGATCGATACCAGACTCGATCCGAACCTGTTCTGCCTGCAGCACACTTCAACTCTTTTGACGTCTATACAGCTGCTGTATCTAGTCCTGCACGACCATGGTATGCTGACATTGCTAACTATCTTGATGTAGAGACTGAACCCAAGCATCCCACAAAGTATGCGAGGAAGAAGTTTATGCGTGAGATGATACAATTCTACTGGGATGAGCCTTACCTCTACAAGCACTTCTCAGATGGTATATACAGAAGATGCGTTGCAGAGTATGAGGTGCCAGCGATTCTTTTTCATTGCCATTGTTCTGTGTATGCTGGTCACTTTGCTACTTTCAAGACGGTGTCCAAGGTTCTTCAAGCAGGCTTCTGGTGGCCTACTATGTTCAAGGACGCTCATGCCTATATCTCAAAGTGTGATGTCTGTCAGAGGAGAGGGAAGGTCAGCAAGACACATGAGATGCCACATAATTTCATCCTAGAGGTTAAAGTTTTCGATTGCTGGGGCATCGATTTTATGGGTCTCTTTCCCTCGTCATACGAGAACAGGTACATCCTGGTTGCTGTGGACTATGTATCCAAATCGGTGGAAGCGATTGCTAGTAAAAAGAACGACTCTGCAGTGGTTCTTAAGCTGTTCAAGACCATCATCTTCCCACAATTTGGAGTACTGCGAATTGTTATAACTGATGGTGGCAGCCACTTTATTAACAAGGTTTTTGAGAGATTGCTGAGGAAGTATGGCGTGAATCATCGCGTGGCTACTCCGTATCACCCTCAGACCAGTGGGCAAGTCGAAGTTTCCAACAGGCTAATCAAAGAGATTCTGGAAAAGACCGTGGGTGCTTCTAGGAAAGATTGGTCTACAAAGTTGGATGATGTGCTATTGGCTTATAGAACTGCTTTCAAGACACCGCTGGGTACTACACCGTTCCACTTGTTGTACGGAAAAGCATGTCACCTTCCAGTGGAGATAGAGCACAAGGTAGCATGGGTGACGAAGTTGCTGAACTTTGACATCAATCCTGCTGCAGAAAGGAGGTTGATTCAGCTGAACGAGCTAGATGAGATTAGGCACCATGCCTACGAGAACTCGAAGCTGTACAAAGAGAGAACTAAGGCCTATCATGATAAGAAGATCATCTCCAGACATTTCGAGCCAAACGACCAGGTACTTCTGTATAACTCTTGTTTGCAATTGTTTCCTGGTAAACTGCGTTCTCGTTGGTCAGGTCCCTTCACCATCAAGGAGGTCAGACCACATGGATCTGTCGTGCTGATTAGTCCTACATGCAATGTGTTTACTGTCAATGGACAGAGGGTGAAACACTATTGGGCAAAAGCCGAAAATTCAACAGGACAGATAATGCCTTTGGATGATGCACCCACAGCCTGAATGGCGTTACAGTCAAGCTAATCACGTTAAACGAGCGCTTGGCGGGAGGCAACCCACTGGTGAGTCTGCTTTTGATTCTTTTTATTTTTATTTTTCCTTTTGTGTTTGTGTCAGGATAAACAAGGAGCAAAACTCGAAATCGCCGTAGTGTCGATCGATACCCCATTGGTATCGGTCGACACCAATCGCGAATGAGATGTTCATCGGGTCGACTTAAGCCTGATATCGATCGATACCAGGCCGTGTGTCGGTCGACACCAGACGTTCCAGCACGGTAACTTCATGTTTCTCTTCGTTCTATTCTGTTCTTTTGTTTTATTTTACCTACGCTAGGCTATATAACACTGGGGACAGTTTTATTTAAGTCTGGGAGAGGTGTCTGCTGACATTGTGTTTGTTTTTCTTAGAGTCAGTTATTTTATCGAGTCATTCGTTGTTTTATTGAGTCAAAACTTGTTGGAGATGATGATCATGTGCTTGAATTGTTGTTTTGATTTTGTTTTTGAGTGACCAGTGTTGCAGGATCAGCTCTAGATCGACTAATGAAAAATCCAAGGACTGACCAGTTGACTAGAAAACATCCATGTCTCCAGCGGAGTTCCTCTGAAGCCTGAGCCAAATTTTTGCACTTCATCGATGTGGTTAGTATTTTTAGAGCTTGATTCATCATTCATATTTGATTAAGGAACCCATATGATTAAAGTAATAGTATCTCTCTACCCTGTTATAAGTTGATAAATAAGAGCATAAAAGATGAAATGATTTTCTTCTGAGTAGAGGGTTAGGAAAATTTCCTGCTATCCCACTATTCTACTTAAGAGGGAATGATCACACAAAGGATTGGAAGCGAGATTAGGATTTTCCTATGATGCCATTATTCGCCTACATCCTTTGATACATTGAGAGGGAAGAACCGTGGATTCGGTGGCTAACACCATCAATACTCGCGTCTCATACCTTGATGTGTATATGCAAAGCTGAAAATAAAAGAAAGAACATGATAAGGAATAAGTCTGGGGGAGAGAAAGTGATACAAAAAGTGTGAAAATGGTGGTTCCTTGTCATAATATTGTATGGTAAAGAATCTAGAAGGCTCTTGAACATTGGCTGCAGCGATGAAACTAGCGATGAGGGTTTTATTTGAACAATGCTGAGAGATAATGTGTGGAGTCTGGAAAAGCTGCGATTGTCTACGGAGAAGTACATGGTGGTTAGATCAAAAGCTGGTTAGGTGACATTTGGGTGCTTGGGAAAAGGATCTCTGCGATGGTTCCTGAATAGGTGAGTCTCCGTGTTTTCAAACCTCTTTCTCTGGTTTAGTTTTCTGGTTTGCTTGAGGGCAAGCAAAGGCTAAGTCTGGGAGAGTTGATATATCATGGTTTTTACCCCTTTAAGGCCATGATATAAATCCGTTTTATAGAGTCTTTCTGCTATTTCATAGTGTTTTAGAGTATTTTACAGGTCTTAGCACGTTTGGAGCATAATTGGGGATATTTGAGCTTTCTGGAGTATTTTGGAGCAAAGCTGAAGTTCGTGTTGCTGAGTACCCGATTTCACGTCAAGCATCGATCGATACCTCCTTGGTATCGATCGACACTCATCATAGCAGACACGACCCGCGACTTTAATGAAGAGTTGAAGAATTGCAACTTGGTCCAGAAGTCTTTAATATTTGCAAGAAGCCCCAAAACGTGATTTAGGTTATTTATAGGGATTTTACAACCACTTTGTTGGCTACGCTTTATTTTATTTATGGATTTGTGAGAGATCTTTTCAAGGGATACAAGTGTGATACTCTGTTCATCGAGAGAAGATTTCGAACCCTTTTGTTACTCTTTCTTGTTTTCTATTGAGTATTTATTCAAACATGTTTATTGATTCAATTTCCATGTCTAAGTAGATCTCTTGTTAGGTTTAGGGATTTTCATAAGGGATTTCTTTGAATGCTAGGTTGATTAGTTATTTAGGGTTCATAATCTGAATTAGTTCTTCGCCTTAGGTTGTTCTACAAGCGAATTATAGATTAATCACCTAGAACTTAGATCTTAGGATAATTGATTATGCACGACAGCGCGATTAATTACCTGATAGAACTTAGGGTGAGCAAATTGATTATTCGCAAAGAGATTTGGCTTAATTTATTTGTGAACATATCAAACCTGGAATTAAGACTGATTTATTCTTAGAAATTTGCAAAGAAATTTGGGATTCTGAAGTTTAGATTTAGATAGTTTTCGCAACGACAGTTGGTTAATTATACTTTAGTGATTTGAGTTCGAGAACCGTGCGTAACCTGAACCCTGATTAGTTAGTTTATTTTGCATTCCTTGATTTCCTGAGAAATATCCATGAACCTATCTCTTTCCCATCGATTTACAACTCGTTTACTACTTACTGCTTTTTGTTTAATCTGAACTGCTTAGCTTTACTTGATACTATACAATCTATTGTGCGATTTCTCTGAGTTCTTGTGTTCGACCCCTGATATACTGCAGCAACTGCTTTAGTACTGTTTAGGGTATTAATTTGAGCATATCACTTATCAGAGGGATTGTCCACATCAAGGATTCACTCATGTTCGGTTGCTGGGAATATTCTTCAGAGGGATTAAGTGGAGGTATCAGATGGCTCTACATGGTGCGAGCAATGGAAATTTCTATACGAGGTATCATGACGATGCGTATGTGCTTATTGAGAACTTGGCGTCTAGCAATAGCGCCAAGAGTGCTGATCTCGAGCGAAAAAAACTGCACGGAGGTGTTGATGGATCGCATATTGCTAAAGTGCATGCGAAGCTGGATTCGCTGCATAATTTGTTGATGGGCAAGCAGCAGAAGGCTGTTCGTCTTGTTGAAGAGGATGAAGTGAAATATGTTAACTACATTGGTGGAATTGGATTTCAAGATCAAATGTATCAATGCCCACCCACACCACCCTAAACTTCTGAGCGCAAAATTGAGTCTATACTTGAACAACTGGTTCAAGGGCAGGAGAAGATGACAGTGAATTTCAACGGGAGGTTGGATGCCTTGTCCACTGATCTGAATGGCAAAATCGAGGCACTCATTATTCATAAGAAGATTCTGGATACTCAGGTAGCCCAGACTGCAGCAACTGTCAAGGGACTGATGGTTCATTCACAAAACGAATAATTCACTGCTATCCCCTTGAGGAGTGGAAAAGAGGTACACCCAGGAGTGCAGAAGAGCTCAACTGCAGAGATTTTCGTCAATCTTGCCGAGGTTGACGATGAGATTTCGAACACCACCCCTGTGTCGACCGATACGCCCTTGTATCGATCGACACACGTCAAAAGTTCTGCCAAGGACGATTCCAGAGCGAAAGCATCGATCGACACCACCCATGTGTTGGTCGATACCAGTTCAGTTGTTGAAACGAAACCTGATCTGAGTGCAGAAAGGGTTTACAAACCTAAGGCGCCATAACCCATGCCACCCATACACCTTAGAGACCCCATTTCTCCAAATCAGCTGCTTAACTTTGAAAAGATGGTACGAAGGATTCCCCACACACTGACTTTTGAAGAAGCTCGAGAGTACCGCCCTCTGCTGAGTAACTTCCGAGATTGCAGAGAAACTCTGGAAGAAATCGAAGTACTCTTTATCAAGGCAAGAAACAAGTCACTACCACTGAGGTAGTTGACCAAGAGGGAAGACCCCGGAATATTCTCAGATCCATGCTCTATCTCTGGATTTGAATTCAAAGAATCTCTCATTGACTCGGGGGCTAGCCTCAATGTCATGTCAAGGGCAATTGCAGAGAGATTGGGAGCTGATATTCGATCTCCCAAGACATCTATCACATTCGCGAACTGTTCCACCTCACTTCCATATGGTACAATCCCTGATTTGCTGGTTAACGTAGGAGATTGCCTGGTTCCTACTGATTTTCAGGTTGTGGAGATGAGTGCAAGATCTAGTACGCATTTGATTCTTGGAAGACCGTTCATGGCTACGGTTGGTGCCATTATAGATACACCAAACAAGAGAATCTCGTTCTCGTACATTGACAAGGAGGTGTACTACAAAGCCATTCATACTAGAGGAACTCCCACACATATCTCTTGCATCACCATTGTTACAGGAGAGACGTTGGTAGTTGATCTTTTGGAAGAGCCTCCTGACGAGCCAACTGTCATAGATGTTCTAGATTGTCATTCGGTCATCACCAAGAAAGACGTCAAAACATCTAAGGCAAAGAAGAGGGTGAAGAGCAAAGGAGTGAAGGGTGCTGCTTCTATGACTTTAATCCCTCAGAAGTGTGATGGGGATTCGATTGAATACAAGATGAAGTGCAAAGGAACCTCAAAACCATTCTCTAAGGCTAGAGTCATTCTTACTTCAGAGCTGAAAGAGAAAGGAAAAGAGGTTGTGGAGAGCATGTTGAGCAGAACTTTGAAGCCAGAAGTGTCTAGTTGTAGAACTTGCCTGGGAGTAAGTTCTCAATCTTCTCCTGACTGATCACCTGAGCCAAAGTCAAGCTACTGACTTAAAACAAGCGCTTGGTGGGAGGCAACCCGCTGGTAAGTCTGTATATAAGTCTTTTGTTTTTGTTTTTGGTTTTGGTTTTATGTTTTGTGTCTTGTGTTTTGCATGAATCAGTTACAGAGGATCGGTATCGACCGATACCACCAGGTATCGATCGACACCACATGCATCAATGACGATGAGAAGAAGTTTCTGTGTCGACCTAAGCCTGGTATCGCTCGATACCAGGCTGTGTGCCGGTCGACATTCCCCGTTCCATCACGCTGGATTTTTCTTTTTCCACAATTCCAACTTCGTACATTTGATTTCTTTTACTAATTCTAGGCTAAATAACAATGGGGATAGTGTTGTTTAAGTCTGGGGGAGGTAGTCGCTGACATTGTTTTTCTTTTTCTTAGAGTCAGTCGTTTTTGAGTCATTCGTTGTTTTATTGAGTCAAAATCTGTTGGAGACTGTGATCTTTTTCTTGACTCTATTGTTCTGACTTTTCTTCTAAGTGACCATTGTTACAAAATCAGTTACAGATCGACTAATGAAAAATCCAAAGGCTGACCGGTTAACTAGAAGACACCCATGTTTCCTGCAGAGTTCTTTAAAGCCTGAGCCAAATTTTTTTCACTTCATCAATGTGGTTAGTATTCATAGAGCTTGATTCCTCATTCATATCTGACAAAGGAACCCATGTGTTTAAAATAATAGTATCTATCTCCCCTGTTATAAGTTAAAAAAAAGTGCATGAAAATATGAGATGATTTTCTCCTGAGTAGAGGGTTAGGAATGTTTCCAGCGATCTCATTATTCTACTTGGTGAGGAATGATCACACAAAGGATTGGAAACGAGTCTACAATTTTCCTATGATGCCATTATTCGCCTACACCCTTTGATATATTGAGAGGGGAGAACCAGGAATCTGATAAGAAGATTCATCTGACCATCTTCTTTCTATCTTTCCAACCCAAGTTATTACTCCTATAACATCTATAACAACAAAAATATTACTATATAAACAATACAAAATATTATGATCTAAATGAATATTTTCTGAATCTAAATGAAGATACCTATAGGATAGCGTTCTGTAACAGGGCCTCGGATGATGGGAGTGAAAACCAAGAAATGATTGTGGTTTGGATAATCTTTGAGTAAGGTGAATTATGTGTCATCCTTGAAATAAATTTAATAGAAGTGTGGATTGGTTTGGCCAAGAATATCGCTAAACAGCACAAAAAAATCCCTTGAGTGAGAACCAGTAACGTTCAAAGTTCTTCACCCAAGAATACGATCTCAATGTCTCTCCAGAAACGTTTGCTTCTATTCTTGTTCCCTGAAGACAAATTATAATGTTTTTAGAATCAATATAACATAATAGAAGATGATAGATATTACCTCTTCATCGCAAAGTAGTAGATTAATCTTTGGTCCAGACAAATCCCATTCTCTTGTCCAAACACGAAAGATCTTGAATTTGAGATTCCAAACTGTTTTAGATGTGTTGATTTCTGATAGTAAGTGCGAAGCTTCGTTTGCCATGGCCATTTATCTTGAGTTCTCAGGAAATTTTTTTTTTTTTGCAGGACAATATGTGAGCAGTTGTAACTTTTGGTTACGATATATATATATATATTGTAACATTAGTAGAGTTTCCGAAGAGTTGAGAAGCTGAAGAGTTGTGAAGCCTAAAAAGGAGGAAACAGGTTATACGGTAAGATTCTCAACTGTCATGTACACATGCAATTTTTCAAAATAGGCAATGATTCACCGCAGGAAATCTTTGAGATTCCAAACTGTTTTAAATATTTCATTTAGATTTTATTAGAAGTTTTAGTTAATATATATATATATATACCAACAACATATCCTGACAGAAAACCTGCATCAATATATATAAATATATATATATATACATATATATAGAATTTCGATAAGTCTTTTCAAGATGCCGTTTCTTTTTAGCTCCAGCAAAACCAATCTAGTTTTGATTATTTTGTTTGGATATTGCGACAGAGTTTGTATCGTAGATTTGCAAAGAGAACTTACCCGTTTGTTTGTGCAGAAATTACGGTACTTGTGGAGGCTATCGTATGAAGTTTTGAGTTCTGATTCTTGGATTGCATTGCTGAAAATGCACCAAGCACAAGACTTTTGGAGATGAGCCTAATATTGTTATAAAATTGTGAAGAAGGGTCTGAACAGAGTCAGGAATTGGAAGAGCCGAATTTTGCACCATGTAAATACACAGAGATGAGCATCATTCAAAACTGATTCTCCAAAGACCAAAGCATACATGTTGACGTCAGCACCGAGTTCCTGGGATCAGTTCTCTTGTTTTAGAGATGTTGTAATTGACTGAACCGGTTTGGTTAGGCTCATTGGTACAAAGGTTAAATTAATGTGAAAACTTTATTTTTGATTACAATATTGTAAACCACAAATTTATAGAATATTTGTTTTTAAGTTTGACATAAATAACATAATTAACATTGTGACATAAGTAACATAGTTAATTAGTAGGGTTCTTCGTCATCTGGTTCTTCATCAGAAGACGACAAATTATACCGAAATTCATCTTCTGGTTCTGCATCTCCGACATCGTAATCAAGGTTTATTGGGTTTACTCCCTGTACAAAATTGTCAAGTTAGAGATCTTCAATTGTAGTCATCAATACATCATCATCATTTTCTGTTTGCAGAAGAGTCAGTTCTTTTTTTCATATTCCTCTGAAATATTTCCCCTCGGATTCACTTTTAAAACATTGAGCCACAACTGCTTCGGTTTCTTTGTGTATGGGTACGAAATATAACAAACTTGCTCCGCTTGTGAGGCTGTTTTTAATATAAGTTATATATATATATATATATAAGTACGTACCTAGAATAAATGGTTCGTATTTCTTGTATTTTCTCGATGAAAGAACGTCTACAACGCCACCATTGCTCATCCGAGTGCCTCTACCGATAACAGGGTCATACCAATTACACTTAAAAAGTGTGATTCTCAAATTGGCCATCCCCTCGTACTCGAGTTCTATGATATCAGTTAAGGTCCCGTAGAAATCCGCTTCATCAGATGCATCAGTGTAATTTTTACCTTTAAAACATATCCCATAGTTACATATCTTTCGGCCAATGCCGTGATTCTGCGTATGAAACAAATAGCCTCTTGTAAAATACACTGGCCAGGTTTTGGCCTTATTAAAAGGTCCATGTACTATCTCTTGAACTCAAGTAGAAAATGGATTCGTGGCGTTCCAGTAAGCAACATGCATATATATAAAAAATGGCGTAAATATATATAAGTATAAATATATGCATAGTTATGAATATTATTTAGACATACATATTCTTTAACCCATATATGATATTCGTCAGTTCTTTTCGCGCAGAGTTTTTTTCAGGATAATCCTCGGTTTTTTGCATAAATATACTCCTCGAACATACTATACAAGACCAACACAAAAATGAAAAATATAGTGGATTATATATTAAAACGCATGGTGCGAGAGATGCCAACTTATATACCTCTCAATTGGCTGAAAATAGTCACAATTTTGTAAAACATATGCATGTGCGCATTGATAGACTCTTTCCGAGAGCCATATTTCATGGATTTCTCCACTTGGACGGCATACGTGCGTAAATATAGAAGGTACCCCAAGGACATAGTATACGGGGACTTCACCTTCATCGAATCTTGTTAACCTGACCGAATGAGTGAAAAGTAATTCACATTAAAATACATAGCCTGTGTATACAATATAAATGGCATAGTGGACATGATGTGATTGAATTTAGCATTTACCTTGATTTCTTTTGTATATTCGCGGCAAAGTAGTGCTCTGAGAAATAAGCAATCTCGTCATTGATTTATGATTCAATAATCGATCATGCTGCATATCTTTTGTTCTTTGATTTCCCTTTCAACTTTTTGAAAAACCTTTCAAAATGATACATCCACCTATATTGGACATGTCCTCCTAATTCAGCTTCATAGCGGAGATGTATAGGCAGGTGCTCCATCACATTGAAAAATGAAGGTGGAAAGATCTTTTCCAAATTGCATAGGATCAAAACTATGTTATGTTTTAGAATTTGAACGCGAGTTTTATGCAAAGTTCTCGAACATAAGTCCCGAAAAAATGCTCCAACCCCTACAATATACGCGGTTACTATATAAATTACTATAATCATATTTATTTAAAGAAATAGTCGTAATTAATTAGTACCTGATAACACAAGGTGGACATTCCGGTCTAGGAGGTCTGCATGGATAAATTGAAGTAACCGCTCCATAAAAACATGGCAGTCATGACTCTTCATGCCTGAAAACTTTTGGTTGTTCATATCGACACAAATCGCTAAGTTTGAGGAATAACCATATAGGAATTTAACTGAATGTTTCACACATTCCAGTAAACTTTTTATGGCTTCTTTTGTCATTGTGAAGGCTGGGAAAGGAGCTTTACCCTCACTATCAATATGTAAGTGTGGCCGAGAACAAAATTGTTCTATATCCAATCTTGACATGATGTTGTCTTTCGATTTACCCTTCACACTCATAAGAGTATTCATGATGTTGTAAAAAAAAATCTTCTCTATATGCTTCACATCAAGACAATGTCGGAGATTGAGGTCCCTCCAGTACGGTCGCTCCCAGAATATGCTTTCCTTGTGCCAGTTATGTTGCTTCCCATAGCCCGACTTCTTCTTTTCGTGATCGTTTCCACCGACGTCCTTTGTTTTTGATGGATTTACACCAGCCAACCGCTCGCAATAAACTTGCTCACCGGTCAAAGACTGAGGTGGATACTCTCTCGAACCGTCTTTTCCCTTCAGGAAGTCTTTTTTATTCCTTCTCAGTGGATGACCATGAGGAAAAAATCTTCGGTGACAATTAAACCAACACGTCTTCCTTCCATTAGGAAGATAAAATGACTTTGTATTTTTCATGCAAACTGGACAAGACAATTTACCATGGGTTGTCCATCCGGATAACATGGTATACGCCAAAAAGTCGCTTATCGTCCACATCAGCACTGCTTTTAGATTAAAATTTTGATTCAAGGACACATCGTATGCATCGACGCCATTAGACCACAACTCTTTTAACTCCTCAACAAGAGGTCGGAGGAAGATATCGAGACTAGCTCGCGGATGATTTGGCCCAGAATTTAGAATTTTAAGAAATAAATACTATGTATTCATGCACATACTAGGGGGTAAATTATATGGAGTCAAGATCACAGGCCACATCGAATGATTAGAAGACATGCCAAATGAATTGAACCCATCAGTACATAATCCAAGATAAACGTTACGGGGTTCTTCAACACCGGGGATTTTGATCTTGATATTATCTCCACTCCGCCGCATCAGAAGGATGACACATTTCTCCCTCTTTTGATTGGTGCTCGGCATGCCATCTCATTGCCGATGCAGTCTTCACGCTCTGATACATTCTCTTCAAATGGACTCTTGATCTTCAAAGGTGACTCTTAGACTTCTTTTTCGTCACTTTATTTGGGCAGCAAGTAAAGTGCATAATACTTGTATTAGGCTCAAAGTATGCTGGATTTGATAGTTAACATCACCAACCAATTTATGAATGCTCTCCTTGTCTAAAATCTCTTCACTACAAGAAAATACCTAATTTACAACGGAATATTTCGTAACAAATATTTGCAAGATTATACGGAAATTTGCAACAGAATATTTCGTAACAAATAGTTGCAATTCCATTGCCAAATTTCCAAAAAATAATCAGTTGCGCTTTCGTTGCAAGTTTGCAACTGATTTACAATAGTTTAGTAACAATATATTCTTACAACAAAGTTCATTGCAAATTGTTACTAAATATTGCAACGGAAATCTATTGCAATAGTTTGCAATGGAAATCATTGCAAACCGTTACAAAATTTGCAACGGATATTCCTTGCAATATTTTGCAACAAATTTCCATTGCAAAATATTTCGTAGATAGAGTTTCCAACGGAAATACGTTGCAAAATATGGTAGGTGTGAATGATTTACACGTGGGCTTCCAAGTAGGTCAGTATGTTGCAAATTCGTTGCGATATTAATCTATATAAACAACACCCACACACACAATTACTTAGTCACAACGAGATATGTTTTTGGAAAAAACAAATTTTACAACGGATTTTGCAATTTCGTTGCTAAATGGCTAATCCAATGATGAATACACACTTACACTTATATGATCTTAAGGAATATTTTTCACATACCATAGATAATCTAATCAAATATAAGAAAAAACATTAATCTCGAAGGAAAACAAGAATAAGAACTAAAACGATCATTGTTAACATATAGTAATCCATTTGTGGTTTCACACTGAAGGAATTTGTGGTTTCATATCTTACAACGGACTAGCAGTGGGTTTGCAACATATTTATTGATTTTGCCACAAATTTCTTGGTTTCGCAACAGATTTCATGAGCTTCCTTGCAAATCTGTTGCTAAATAGCTCATTCTGAAAGAAACAAAGTTTCAATCCTCTTACTCATATAACTACTACCAAAGTTGCTCATGGTATATTGCACAATGTATTTTAATACCTTCAGTGAAAGAAAACAACACAACAAACATCTTAAGGATAAACATTAATGTCAAAAATATGTAAGCCACCAACATTCTTCTCAAGAAAGAGTAAAGAATACACACTTACTCACTTATATGATCTTAAAGAATATTTTTCACATACCATAGATGATCTAATCAAATATAAACGGAGAAAAAATTAAACTCGAAGGAAAACAAGAATAAGAACAAAAAGGATCCTTGTTAACATACAGTAAGCCATTTGTGGTTTCACAGTTAAGAAATTTGTGGTTTTACATCTTGCAATGGTTTTGCAACAATTTTTTTTGTTTTTGCAACGGATTTCTTGGTTTCGCAACGAATTTCTTGAGCTTGCTTGCAAATATGTTCCTTAACAGCTCATTACGAAAAGAAAAAAAAGTTTCAATCCTCTTACTCATATAACTACTACCCAATTTGTTCATGGTATATTGCACAATTTATTTTAATACCTATAGTGAAAGAAAACAACACAACAAACATCTTAATGATAATCATTAATGTCAAAAATATGTAAGACTCCAACATTCTTTTTAAGAAAGAGTAAAGATGAATACACACTTATTCACTTATATGATCTTAAAGAATATCTTTCACATACCATAGATGATATAATCAAATATAAACGAAGAAAACATTAAACTCGATGGAAAACTAGAATATGAACTAAAATAATCATTTGTGGTTTCACACTTAAGAAATTTGTGATTTTACATCTTGCAGCAGAATAGCAACGATTTGCAACGAATTTCTTGGTTTCGCAACAGATTTCTTGAGCTTCTTTGCAAATCTGTTGCTAAATAACTCATTCCGAAACGAAAAAAAACTAATACCGAAGTTGTTCATGATATATTGCACAGTGTATTTTAATACCTTCAGTGAAAGAAAACAACACAACAAACATCTTAATGATAAGCATTAATGTCAAAAATATGTGAGACAACAACATTCTTCTTAAGAAAGAGTAAAGATGAATAAACACTTACTACTTATATGATCTTAAAGATTATCTTTCACATACCATAAATGATCCAATTAAATATAAACGAAGTAAACATTAAACTCGAAGGATTTTTTGGTTTCACAACGGATTTATTGAGCTACGTTGCAAATCCATTGCTAAATAGCTCATTCCGAAAAGAAAAAAAGTTTCAATCCTCTTACTCATATAACTACTACCCAAGTTGTTCATTGTATATTGCACAATGTATTTTAATACCTTCAGTGAAAGAAAATGATAAGTAGGATTTTATCCTCCTTTAGAATCAATCCTAAATATGCTCATGTCATTGCAATTTTTTAGGTGTCAATCCAATTGGGGTTTGTTCAATGCAATAAGAATGCAAGATACTCTCTAATTCAAGCAAACTAAGCGTTTTGAGTTTAAGTTTAGCAACCTAGTTCAAATTAAACAAGCAAACAAGTAAACAAGACTAAACAAGCTTAAACGAGATTAACAATGATTAAAAGAGGATCTTTGGGCAAAGCAATTGAATTGGGAGAATCTCAAGCTAAGTAATGATGTCTATCCAACCACAAAAAAGCATTTCCTTAAGCCTAGAACAATAATAAAGATTAGCCTAATATCTTAGCACTAATCACTTAAATTACACATTCAAGAACAAACTCTCATTTGTAAAAATATAATTAGCATGCATTAAACACAAATTCTAATAGCCAAAATCCCTAGACAATCACTCTCATGAGCTAAGTATGAAAATCTCTTATTTAGCCTAGTTGTCATTTCATCAAACACCTTGTGTGCATGAAATGCCATTAGTTCTAAATTAGCTTTTTCAAACCTAATCTAGCATTAAAACCTCTAAATAAGAAAGGAGATAGAATAATTAAGTCCTAGACATCAAAGATTAACAAGAGAAATCCCCAAATCTACCAAACCCAATGATCCAGAAGGGATCTACTCACTAATCATGAAGAACCCAACAAATACTATGAAGAAGATGTTAAATCCCATTATTCAATGATTGAGTGATTAAGAAAGAAGAGATGGAAGATAGAATTAAAAGATTCAAGTTTAAATTGCATAAATAAATAGAAGATCTCTTACAAATCACCCTAAAACACACTTAGGTTTAGCTGATTCTGAAAAAAGATAGATCATAAAAAATTAGGTTTAGCTGATTCTGGTACAAACCGGGTGTTGACCCGGCCAAATATGGCTTTTTGCTGATTCTGGTGGTCTGCACCGACCCATCCTGGATATGTGCAAATGGTCGGTGCAAAAACTTTGACCATGACTCCTTTGGGCGCCAGACGGACACGTCCCCTATAAATCTAATGTATCTTTCAAACCACATCTCTGAATGACCTCAAACCACCTCATGTGGACAGCTAACAATCGGTGCTAATCTTCTTCTTGCTTCGGCTTCCTCATGTGGTGACACCGACCCACAGAACCGACCCATGATGGGTCGGTGTGCCTTCTGGAAACTCCTTTGGGCGCCAGACGAACACGTCTCACCTAAATCTAATGTATCATTCCAACCACTGCTCCTAATGACCTCAAATCACCTCATGTGTAGAGCTAACTCACTGGGCTACAACTTTTGTGAAGACCACCGATGCTAATTCGGAATGGAGATCTTTCGTCCAGCCAGGTCTTTCAGGCACGTCGGATCTGGATAAATCTGGTTATGGGAGTTTGCACCGATCGACTCTGGATCGGTGCAAACGATCTGTGCTAATCTTCTTCTTGCTTCTGCTTCCTCCTGTGGTGACACCGACCCACAGCACCGACCCATGGTGTGCCTTCTGGAAACTCCTTGGTTCTTCTAGCCTTCTTCTTCTTGCTCCCAAGGTTGGATGTGCTCGGTTCCAAGACTTCCAATCTCCATAAAAATGCCTCCTTGCCCCTAGAAATCATACCAAAACATGCAAGACTCACTAGGACCTAATGCAAAACACCTTAAACCCTAATCAAGACTAAAACACGAAGAAAATGCTATGAGACATATGCAAAAGAAGTAAAACCTAAGATAAATGAATGCATAGATTATGCAAATTATTAGAATATCAACCCCCCCTAAACTTACTCCTTTGCTTGCCCTCAAGAAAAAAAATAAGAACAAGAAGAGAGAGAGGTTGAAGTGAGAGATCATGTCCGAGAATATTAACAAAAAATTTCGAACCAATGCCCTTGAGAGTAGTTACATGATGCACAAACAATCTATACTTTAAAAGATTTGGCCATACTCGTTGCTACACAAATTTGGTCTAAGCCTTAGCATTCACAAGCATTCCTAAACCCACAACTCTTTAACATTCATTAAGCTCAATGGTGGATCATGCTTATGAAAATCAAGTGAATTCATTTGGCTTAGGGAAAGGTCTTGAGATAAAAGTGATCTCAATCATGCAGGTATTCCAAAGCAAAGGGGTCTCTCACGAAAGAATGAACTTTGGCAAAATGCTAAGAGTAAAGAACAACCGATGAATACAAGGATGACTTTCATCTACCCAATGCCCCAATATGAACCCCACTCCTATCTCTAAACCCATCAAGATCCAATTTGCCTTCTCAAACCCGCACTTCTCATCACTTTTCACTTGGGGGACTTATTCTTCAAACTTGATTGGATAGGCTTCTCATATTTTCTTTTCCTTTAGCTCCTCTTTTTCTTGCACGACTTGTCTCCATTTCATCCTTTGGATGCCTTAGCCATTTTGGCTCTTTTTTTCTTTCACACTTAGAGATCCTTACAATTCCACACTTGGAGCTAAATCACTTCCTTGTTTAAAACCATTCCAACTTTTGTTTTTCTCCATTCCTTTCTCCATATCTTTTGATTCGATCGATTGATTCTTTTTCGATCGGTCGATCATTTCTTGTACCAGCCGATTAAGCAACATTGAAGAAAAAGGAAATTTCGGTTTTCTTTATTTTGGACCGGTTTCGCCTGGGATTTGAGAAAAATGTGTTTTAGACCTATTTATTATTTTTCCAGCCATTGTTAAGGCTACATTTTTATTTTTTTCATCGAGACTCTTTGCTTTTGCTCTTGTAAGATTTCTGGAAGACGAATATCTGACTCTACATCTCTTGAGAAAATTTTTGAACCCCTTTGGATTTCTATTTAATTGATTATGAGCTTTTCTTTATCTCTCTGTGTTTTCTCTACAACTATGAACGAATAGTCGTTTAGTTAGGTTTAAGGTTTCAAAGGATTTCATGAATCGATAGTTAGGATTTCATAAATAGAACATCTAGGTTGTTCTTAGGGCTTGAACTAGATTGTTCACTTAGTTCATGATCTTAGGATGTTTAACGCACAATTTTGTTTTCGTTAAATACCTCAAATAACCTAGATGGACATAAAATCCTTAGCCAATTGGAGTTGATGTTAAGGTGTTTTGTGAACTTATCAAATCAGACTAGAATGCATGCTTATGACTTTTAAATTCAACAGGAGTTAGTCTTTATAGATCTAAGCATAGGGATTAATACTTTGGGAAAAGGTTAATCTAATGTTCTAGAAAGACTCTTAATGCATTCCATGTTAAAGATACTTTAACTGTTATTCATGTTTCCTGCGAATTTACCATGGATTTAGCGCTTTTCTCTCTTGAATTTACAAAAAACGGAAAATTTCTTGAATTGTAAAGAACAAAAAACGAAAAATTTCTACTAAACTATTTCTAAGGAAATCCATGGCTACTTCAACCTAGGGGAATCTAATTTCTAATATAAAACTAAGAGACTCTAAACCTAATCCTAAGAAATTCTAAGACTAACCTAATACCTAAGAAAATCGACAACTAACCTAAACCTAATGAAATCGATAACTAAACTACTTCTACGAACTCTATTACTAAACTACACTACTAGAGACATTTGTAACTATTCTAAAACGTTGCTAGGTCGAGAGGAATATCTCGGGGTATGCTCGATTCAATCAAACGGCCCCTAGCTCATTAGTAACTCCACGATCAGGACAAAATAATGACGTAGTCTACTCCCGTACAACCTATGTCCTACAATCTATTCACTCGACCAGTAGCTTTCGTCTCTGGCCACGCGTAAGATTGTGATTTGCTAATGGGTACATAGTTCCACTACACTCCGTAAGTATACTTTCGAAATCTTACCACGCGAACGCCTTGTGGATGCACTTTGCTGGTGAATAGATGCAACACTTTCGTGGTTCTAAACTCCCCTTATCAACCTCTAGTTCGTGACACTAGATTTATGCATTAAAAACTTTCCACAAGAAAGAGCTCTAGAAATCGGCTAGGGTTTACCGAGTGAAATCCTTATCGAACATAGAATTCTCCTCGATAATCCTTTACACCCAACAATCTAAACTACTAACACCTACTGGAAAAAGACATGATTAAATTAAACATGAGATTGGTGAAGAAGCCTCACGAATTCAAGAACTAAGTTCGGTGAGAAACCTCCTCACCCATCTCGAAAATCTCAATGCAAGAGTACAAGAATGAAAGCAAAACTAATGTGTAGAAGGTTCTCCACAAAATTTCTGTCTAAAACAAGTATGTATAGGTCTTCAACATGCTTGAGTCGTTTTAGGGATTGACTGGAAAAGACGGTTTTTGCCTCGGGTTAAGAAACAGATAATCTTGGGCGGAACTAGGCTTGGCCGGAACTAGGTTTGGCCGTGGGTACGTAGCTCCTGGTCGCGGCAAAATGGACACTGGCCGCTAGTTAAATGGCTACAGGGGCGGAAAACTAATGCTTGGCCGCGGCTAGGGGCCCTCCAGGCGTGGTGAACTGCTTCTTCAGGGCAGCTTCATATGCCTTCAGTGCTTTTGGTATATTTAAGGATCCAACCATCGGATTGTCCCCAATACAATTGAATTTGAAAGCTGGTTGTGTCTAATTTTTGGTGTCCTAATTTGGGGATGATCGGACGGTGAAAAGGTCAGCAGGCTCGCGACCGTCCAGCTCCCAGGTTATCCGTTGCTGCTGCTCTTCCGCTTGCAGGTTTATTTTTCTTTTCCTTTTTTCTTTTGAAAGAGATCGTGGATTTTTTTTTTTTTTAGTTTTTTTAAATGTCATCTGGCTTTGTAGGTTCTCCATATCCCTCGGCTCAAACCCAGGTCCCCACGCACGCTCAAGTTTCGATTCCAGCTCCTTCTCTTATTCCAAAACTTGAAGTCGTCGCTAAGGATTTGGCTCTCGTTGTTGTTGGCTCTCCGGTTAAATCTTAGATGCAGGATACCGCTCTTATCTTTCATTTGGTTCCCGACGACAGTTCCACCGAATCCAATAAGATGGTCCCCTCTAGGAAGCCGAAGCGCCTCTCGTACAAGGAGAAGATGCGGATGCGCCCTGTTCTGACGCCGGCTGGTTCTCTTGATAAGAAGGTCAAGGAGGCTCTTGGAAAATCTACTCATGCTGACACCTCACGTCGCGAGGACTTCGAGAAAAAGGATCCCTGAGAGTCCGATGCTGACCAAGGTGATGATGGTGATCTTCCTGCAGAGGGTGAGATTAAAGTTGCTCAGCGTAATACACGAGCTGGAAACTCCCATAGGTTAATCTCCAGGGTATCTGCTAAGGAGCCCAGTCGCTCTGCTGAGCATCAATCTCGCCTTAAGCGATCTCGTGGCGACGGGTTCGAGGGTGAGGAGGTGGCTAAAAGGCAGGTGGCATCTCGCTTGCAAAGTGGTGGAAGCAATTCTCCGAATGTTTTTATGTTATAATTTGACAGTCGTGAGGCGATTGTCGAGAACAGTTCTCAGCTTGCAAATTTTCTAAGGCGTGTTAGACCTTCTTCCTGCTTCTTGCCATCTCTTAGGAATATGAGGAAGCGTAAAGGCTACACCAAGTTTGCGAGTGCGATGGGCCAGGTAGCTTTAGTTTCCTCTTCTTTCTTTTGTTTTGTTTTTTGACTTCCTTCCTGAATTTTTTGAATTTCTTTTCAGGTGATTTCTACTGCGAATGAGCTGGTTAACTCATTTGAGCAGGATCTCCACTATATTACTCAGCATGAGGAAGTCGAGAGGGCAGCTAAGACCATTTCCGACCTGGTTGCCGAACGGTACGAGCTGGTGGCAAGGCCTACGCGGAGTGAGGGGGAGATGGCTAACGTCGCCCTCCTGGAGAGTCAGGTTAAATATCAGACCGTTTTGGCCAAGAAATGGGAAGACTCTACTCGGGAAGCTCAGGCTCGCGCTGACACCCTTCAAGATCAGATCTCTGCGCTGGAGAAATCCAATGAAGATTTGAGGGTGGACCTCCGAGTTGCCGAGGGTCGAGCTGGGACTGCTGAGGATGGCCTACACTTCGCCAGCAAAAGTATAGTCGGCTTAAGGGTCCAGGTTGAGAAAGTCAAGGAGGACTCGAAGAAGCTTGCCAAGAAGCAAAAGGAGATGGTGAAGAGGGCTGAGAAGGCTGCGAGGAGGGAGATGTCCAAGCAATATCACACCATTCTTCTGAGGATAAAGGATAAATTTGAGAAGAAATGATCGAGGTCGACACCGAGACTCAGATTATGGAGTGTAAGTCCAATATCCTTCTTCTTGATGAAATTATTAATCAGACCATCAACGATTTTGAGGCTGAGAAGAAGGATATTGAAGCTGAGAAGCTGAGATTGGATGCGGAGCTCGCCATCGTCCAGGTATCCGATATTTCCTTGGGTAAACTTGATCTTCCGCTTGTATCTGATGATTCGGTTATGTTACCTGCTGGGCCAAGCGTGCGACCATTAAGTGATCAGCCTGTCTCGGCGGGTAAACCAGCTGAGCCTGCCAGCTAGAGACCTTTTTCTTCTCTTTATCCTTTCTTGTCTTTCGAACTTGGTGCCTGGGGAGGCCTTTAAACCTGTTTGTTGTTGAACTTTTAACGCCCGAGGGGGTCTTTTTTATTTTTTTGAACATATGCTCCTTTTATGGAGGCTTTAATTTTGTTTTTTTAGAATCTTTTGCTTTTATAATAGCTTACTATCTCCGCCATATAGAGGCTGGTGTTTTTTAATGAATCAAAGGTAGTCTTTCAACCAAAGATCCGGGTCGTTCAGAGACCTTGCTCCCAGGTCGTTTAGAGACCTCGGGAGCCGACCAGGCGATTTCAAGACGCACTGGTCGAAGCCGTTTAGAGGCAGGCATGCAACCTAAACAGTTTAAAGGCAGGCATGCAACCTAAACAGTTTAGACATAAAGGTCTTTGTCATTTAGAGACTCGAGGGGTTGTGACTTTGCACTTTAGACGCAAAGTCGAGTAATGCTAGCTGGTAGCATGCTTTAGCTCGTAAGGCTGTATATTTATAAAGTAAAGCTTTAAGCTTGTAGATTAGAGGTTGAGAAACTTCAGGCTGCTTTTAGCAGGCTTAATAGAATATCTGTATATATATATTTTTTATTTTTATAGTTGTACCCTTGTGAGGTTGCCTACGTACCCTGGGAAGGGATCAAGCCTTTCGTAGTTTGATTTTACAAGTGCCTTCTGCTTTAATGGTAGTATTTCTTCAGGTTCATGGCTTTCAGGTGTGTTATCATGTACCCTGGCGAGATTGTATACACCGTTCTTTACTACTTCGGAGATCCTGTATGGACCTTCCCAGTTGGTGCCCAATTTTTCAGCATTCCTTTCCTTAGTATTTTCATATACTTTCTGTAGGACGAGCTCGCCTACCCGAAATCGTCGTTGTTTGACCTTAAATTTATAATAACGGGCTGCTGCGTGTTGGTAATTTTGAAGATTGACGAGTGCTTGATCTCGACGCTCGTCGATAACATCGAGTTGGTCGAGAAGCATTTCGTTATTTAGTTCAAGCTGGGAACTGCGATCTCGGCAGGGACCATGGCCTCAACCCCATAAGCCAAGGAGAATGGTGATTCTGAAGTTGCTTTACGAGGTGAGGTCCGACAGGCCCATTGCACTCCTGCGAGTTCGTCAGACCATTTTTTTTTTTAGCGTCCAATCGTTTCTTGAGATTACTCAATATCAGTTTGTTTGCTGCCTCGGCTTGCCCGTTGCCCTGAGGGTAACGTGGAGTCGAGGTTGTCAGCTTGATTTTGTGGTTTTTACAGAATTTGAGGAACCGATTTGAAATGAACTGTGAACCGTTATCGGTTACGATTTCATATGGGACTCCGTGCTGGCAAACTATGTTTTGCTATACGAATTATTCAACGTGGTTTGCTTTAATCTGTTGGAAAGCCCCTGCTTCTATCCATTTAGTGAAGTAGTCTGTAAGGACGAGCATGAAACGACACCTCCTTTTTCCCGAGGTTACCAGAGGTCCTACTATGTCCATTGACCATCTCATAAAGGGGTAAGGAGATGAGATGGAAGATAATTTTTTAGTAGGCTGATGTAATGTGGGAGCATGCCGTTGGCATTTGTCGCATGCTTTGGAGTGCTCTTCGTAATCAGCTACGAAGGTGGGTTAAAAATATCCTTGTCTCTTGATTCTGATGGCTAACGCCCTTCCTCCTGAATGACTACCATACGAGCCCCTGTGAACTTCCAGCATAATTGTGAAAGCTTCAAGTCCGTGGACGCACACCAGGTAGGGGCCACTCATGCTTCGTTTGTAGAGGCGAGAATCGATTATGCAATATCTTGAAGCTATAGTTTTGAGTTTACGGGCTTCCCACTTGTTGGGGGAGGGGCCTCACCCACCCCCCCCCTCAATATATTGTATAATCGTTGCTCGCCAATCAGTTCTCGCAACCATTTTTCGCGGAGGGAATCATGCCTGGCGTCAAGTGGGGCTTAGTTCGAGTCCTCAGAGTCCCCTATTCCAGGAGGAGGGTCGTCCTCTATTGGGGCCAGCACTACATCCAGCTCCATATTGTTGGCATCGATTTCCATTAAATCCTCAACATTTTTTTCGATGTTAATGTTAGGTTTCTCGATTCCTTCCACTGGAATCATTCTTTTCACAAGAGGATTCGAAGTCGAGGCGAGAGCTGCCACTGCGTCCGCGATAGTGTTCTGATACAATATTTTTTCGTGTATTAATTACTCATAATGCCTAAGTAGCATAAGAGGATCAATCCATTGGGTAGAGTTTCAAGCACAAGGAATACATAAAATTAAGTGAGTTAAGCAAATAAAGGTGGTTTTAGTTTTCTAGCGACTTAAATGATTCAAATTAAAAGCAAGAACACAAGTAAACGAATGCTAAACGAGATTAAAAAGATGGTAAAGGCAAGCTATTGGATGAGGTTATTGATTTCGGATTCTCCCATTATCTATCTAGATGTCATTTCACACAAACAAGCAATTCCCTTAGCCTAGAACACATAAACAAGATTAAGCCACTCTCATGGTCTTAATCACTTTGTTAATCACCAAATCAAGATCAAACTCTCGCTTGTGATAAGATGATTAACAAGCTTTAATCATAGGTTCATATGGCCCTAATACTCCTTAGACAACTACTCTCATAGGCTAAGCATGCAAAATCCCTTATTTAGTTCTTTGGGGGATTTCATCGAACACCTTGTGTACATGATATTTCCTATGATCTAGATTAGCTATCTCTAGCCTAATCTAGCATTATGAACACTAAATAAGAGAGGGAAGATGTAAACTAAGCCCTAGACATCCTAGATCTATCACGACATTCCCCTAATCTACCTCATCCATGAGCTCTAAAATGAACTACTCATTAATCATGAAGAATACACCAAATCTCATGAAATAGGTGATGTTAATCATAATTAGAGAATATGAATGTGAAAGATTGAAGAAAGAAACAAAGATATAAACTTAAACTTGCATAAAAAGTGTATGATCCCTCTTACAAATCACAAGAACAAGGTTTTTAGCCTAAGAAAAGGGATAAGAAAAGAGATAAACCAAGAAAATAGGGTTTTTGGGCTAAAATAGTGAAAGGGGGCGAACCGGGTCGATCCGGGACAAACCGTGTACCGAACCGATCAAAATGGGTCAAATCTGGTCTTGAGTGGCTCAATACCGATGTCACAAATCGGTATTGCATATCGGTATTGGACCTGGGTTTGTGTGGATGGTGGTGATGTAAAACCTTCGATAAAACCACAATATGGCTTGGAATACATGACCGAATGGCCTTAAACCACATCATGTGGATAGCTAACACACTGGGCTACAACCTTTGTGTATACCACCGAGGCTAATTAGGATTGGAGACCCTTCGTCCAGCCAGTTCTTTCAGGCATGTCTGGTGGCTTTGGCCAGACGGACATACTGTCAGTAAAACGGCCGTATCTAACGAACCACATATCCGAATGACCTGGACCCACCACCTGTAGTCAGCTAACTCACTTGGCTACGACTCATCGGTTTGGGTTAGATACATGTTAAACCGATCAGCCATACCGACTTGTGACGTCAGTGTAATCCCTTGAAGCTTCAATACCGATGTCACAAATCGGTATGGCAAATTGGTACTAAGAGAATTTTCCCTCTATTTCAATACCGATTTGTTGCACCGAATTGTGACCTTGGTGTTGAAGAAACCGTCTCGGCCAGGCGGACCTATCCCTGGTAAATCAGCCATATCTCTCACAATACCCGTCCGAATGACTTGATTCGTTCATTCAGGCACTCCGGACGGACTCTTCTTTCTCTTATGCTCCATAACTCCAAACATCATCAACTGTCTCCAAAACACCTAAAAACACTCCAAATGCATGCAAAACTCACTAGGACCTAATGCAAAAACCTAATACTCTAATAAAGACCAAAATGCTATAAAAACTATGCAAGACACTTGCATGAGACACAAAACAATAACATAAATGCATGTTAAAACGGGTAAAATATGGGTATATCATGTTCTCACCTCGCGGGATCCGCGTCAGGCTGAGGACTTAGATTCGCTTGACTAGCTCGTGGACTTTAGCTAGATAAGATTCCATCCTGCTATCCCTGGCTTCATATTCTCCATATAACTGACTTGTAATGAGCTGAGAATCGCTGTATGCACTTAAGTTGCGTATTCCTATTCCAACTGCGAGTCGGAGATCCGCTATTAAAGCGTCGTACTCGGCTTCGTTATTTGATGCTGGGAATCCGAGCCTGAAAGATTGTTCCACAACCTTGTTGGTCGGGGATACGAGGTGGATTCCGATGCCTGCCCCATGTTTCGAGAAAGCTCCGTCCACGTAAAGTAGCCAGGTTCCGGAGCTTGACTCAGTCGTCTCGCTGCTCGCTGCAAGCTCGATGACGAATTCAACCAATACTTGCGCTTTGGTGTAGTTCGAGGTCGATACTCAATATCGTACTCACTTAGCTCAATAGCCCATTTGGCTAGCCTACCGAACTGGCTGGGGCTATGTAGCAATGTCTGCAACGGCTATGTTGTCATCACCTTGATAGAGTGTGACTGGAAGTATGGCATGAGCTTGCGAGCTGATACTACTACTCCCAAGGCCAGTTTTTCCATTCGTGGGTACCTGGTTTCGGCATCCACCAGGGACTTGCTTACGTAGTAGATTGGTATTTGCTCATCTCGCTCCTCTCTTACGAGGACGCCACTTACCGCGGCATCTGAGATTGCTACGTATAGGTAGAGGGGTTCTCCCTCAACTGGTTTTGAAAGAATGGGGGGCTCGGAGAGGTATGCTTCTAGTTGCTTAAAGGCTTACCCACACTTGTCATCCCAAATGATTTTTTGTTCCCTTTTAACAACTGATAAAAGGGGAGACAGTTATCAATCGATCTGGAAATAAACCGGTTAAGAGCAGCGATGCGGCTTGTCAATCTCTGCACCTCCTTTTTCGAGCTCGGAGGTTGCATTTCTAAGAACGTGCTGATTTGTTTGGGGTTCGCTTCTATTACTCTTTGGGTTACTATGTAACCTAGGAATTCACCCGAAGCAACTCCAAAGGTACATTTTGAGTGATTAGGTTTCATATCATACTTATTCAGTAAGTTGAAACATTCCCCTAGTTGACTTATGTTGTCTTCTTCTTTCAAAGTTTTAACAAACATTCCCCATTGGCTTGCCCAGGAAGCTGGCAAACATCATGTTCATAAGTCTTTGGTAGGTCGCTCCTGCGTTTTTGAGGCCGAATGGCATCAGTTTATAACATTATGTTCCTCATTTTGTGATGAAGGATGTCTTATCTTGGTCTTCAGGGTTCATTTGTATTTGATTATATCCCGAGAACGCATCCATGAAGCTGAGGAGCTGGTGCCCTGCGGTAGCTTCCACTAACAGGTTAATGTGAGGTAGTGGGAAAATATCCTTAGGGCATGCTTTATTCAGATCCGTAAAATCTACACACACTCGCCAGGTGCCATTTGTTTTTCACCACAACTGGGTTTGCTAGCCAGTCGGGATATTTGACCTCCTTGATGAATCCAACACTTAGCAACCAAGTGACCTCGCTATTAACAGCCTCGGTTTTGTTAGGTCCAAATTTTCGATGCTTTTGGCGCACAGGCTTGTGATTTGGATCAACATTGAGCTCATGTGAGATAATGATTAGATCGATTCCAGGCATATCGGATGTTGTCCATGCAAATGAACCATTATTTTCTATAAGGAAGGCTATTAATTGGTCCTTTTGGCTCGTGGAGAGGTCGGATCCAATTCCTACCTTCTGGTTAGGATGAGACTCGTTGACCACGAATTTCTCGACAAAGTCCTTGCGAGGTCCAATGGAGCATGGGCCACTCTTCTTTCTGGCCAGGTGATCTGCGAGCTCATCCTCACGCAGTAATTGATATAATGTGCTTTCCTTTGCTATTTGGAAACCTCCCATATAGCACGCTCTAGATGCCTTTTGACTCCCCTTCACTGTTGCAATTCCATGATGGGTCGGGAATTTTATACATTGATGGTAAGTTGAGGATACACCTCCTCAACGAATGTTTCCACGTTCTGCCCAGGATGGCATTGAATGGGGCTGGCCTATCTATCACATTGAATTCGACCATCCTCCTTACTCCAGATGCTATTATAGGGAGTCGTATTGTTCCGAGGGATAACGTGGTTTCTCCGAAAAAGTCGGTTAACACCATCTTATCCCCCTCGATTTCGTGATCTGGTATACCATTTCCCTAAGAACACTTAGGAGGATGAGTTACGGAGCTCCCAGTGTCCACGAGCATCTTAGTGAGCTCGTATTCACTCACTTCCAGCATGATTAGGAGATCATCATCATGTGGAGAATCTAGTTTAATGGCTTCGCTTTCCCAGAACGAGATTTGTGTGTTAGGTCCCTTGAATGGGGTTTTGTCACGTATATCAGTGTTTACCCTCCGTTGGTGTTTCTTAATCGAATTTACGGAGTTGCGGCACAAGTGGGACCCTCCGTGAATAAAGTTAATTCTTTTCTTCGTGCTCGGGGGAGGTAGATATGTCTCCCTATTGATATGCTCAATTTAATACCCTAAAGTACTAAAGCAGTTGTAATAGTATAGCTAGGGGTCGAACCACAGAAGACTCACAGAAACGCACAATAGATTCTATAGTGTCGAATTACGCTAAGCCAAACAGTTGTAATTAAAAGCAGTGCAGAAATTAAAGGAGTTGTAAATCAATTGAGAAATATAGGCTCAGGGTTTTTCTCAGGAAATCAATGAATGCAGATAAACTAACTAACATGATTCAGATTTAGCGCAGTCCTTGAACTCAAATCACTAAAATATAGCTAACCAACTCTCGTTGCGAAAACTATCTAAATCTAAATCCCAAGAATTCCAAATCTCTTTGCGAATCCTAAATTCTAAATCAGCTTTAATATCAGGTTTGATATGTTCACAAATCAATTAAACCAAATCTCTTTGCGAATAATCAATTTGCTCACCTAGGTTCTATCAGGTAATTAATTGCACTCTCGTACCTAATCAATTATCCTAAGATTTATATTCTAGGTAGCTAATCTAGAGCAAGCTATGAACACAACCTAAGCGAAGAACTATAATTCAGATGGTGAATCCTAAAAGATATTTAACCTAGCATTCAAAGAAAACCCTTATGAGAAAACCCTAAACCTAAGGTGGATCTACTCAGACATGGAGAATGAAACAATCAACATGTTTGAATAAATCATCAATAGAATAGAAAGAAGGGTTTAGAGATCTGATCTCGGACGAAGGGAGATTCAGACTTGTCTCTCTAAAACCAAAGTAAAATCAAACACAGAAAATAAAAGCATAAAAAGGCATAGCCTAAACAGGTGGCTGAAAACTCCTATTTATAACCTAAAACACGATATGGGGTCTTCTTGTAATTATTAAAGACTTCTGGGCACTTTTGCAATTCCTCAAGTCTTGGAAAACTCGAGGGTCGTGTCTTGCTGCGCTGAGTGTCGATCGATACCAAGGGGTATCGATCGATGCTCGACGTGAATTCAGGTTCTCAGCGACACGATCTTTAGCTCTGCTACAAACTGCTCCAGAAAGCTCCAATATGCTCCAAACGTACCTAAACCTGTAAAAGACTCTAAAAGACTCCAAAATACTATAAAGACTCTATAAAAAGGACTTATATCATGGATTAAATAGGGTAAAAACCATGATATATCAACTCCCCCAGACTTAGCCTTTTGCTTGCCCTCAAGCAAATAGAAGACTAAACCAGAAAAAGAGGTTTGAAAACGTAGAGACTCACCTGTTCCTGAACCATCGAAAAGACCCTTTTCCCAAGTACCCAAATGTCACCTGATCAGCTTTCGATCTAACCACCATGTACTTCTCCGTAGACAATTTGCAGCTTTTCCAGACTCCACACAAAATCCCACAGCATTGTTCAAGTAAAGCCCTCATCGCCAGTTTCATCTCTGCAGCTAATATTTAAGAACCTTCTAGACTCTTTACCAGACAATATCTTGACAAAGGAACCACCCTTTTTCACACTTTTTTGTATCAATTTCTCTCCTCCAGACTTATTTCTTATTATATCCTTATTATTTTTTATTTTCAGCTTAGCATATACATATCAAGGTAGGAGACGCGAGTATTGATGGTGTTTGCCACCAAATCCCCGGTTCTTCCCTCTCTATGTATCAAAGGATGTAGGCGAATAATGGCATCATAGGAAAATCCTAGCCTCGCTTCCAATCCTTTGTGTGATCATCCCCTCTTAAGTAGAATAATGGGATCGCTGGAAATTTTCCTAACCCTCTACTCAGAAGAAAATCATTTCAATCTTTTATGCTCTTAATCTATCAACTTATTTCAGGGGAGAGAGATACCATAATTCTAAACACACGGGTTCCTTTATCAGATATGAATGATGAATCAAGCTCTATGAACACTAACCACATTGATGAAGTGCAAAAATTTGGCTCAGGCTTCAGAAGAACTCTGCTGGAGACATGGATGTTTTCTAGTCAACTGGTCAGCCTTTGGATTTTTCATTAGTCGATCTAGAACTGATCCTGTAACACTGTGCACTCAAAAACAAAATCAAATCAATAGGTTCAAGCACAGGATCATCATCTCCAACAAATTTTGACTCAATAAAACAGTTTTGACTCGATAAAACGACTGACTCTAAGAAAAACGAAAAACAATGTCAGCAGACACCTCCCCCAGACTTGAACAACACTGTCCTCAGTGTTATCTAGCCTAGAGTCAGTGAAAGAAACAAAGAAAAAGGATAGAACGAAGAGAAACAAGAAATTACCATTCTGGAACAGTCGGTGTCGATCGACACACGGCATGGTATCGATCGATACCATGCTTAGATCGACTTTGTGTATTTTCATCCGCGATTGGTGTCGATCGATACCATAGGGATATCGATCGATGCTTAGGCGATTTCGAGTTGCTCCTTGTTCATCCTGACACAGACTCAAAACAAACGAAAATAAAAATAAAAACGAATCAAAAACAGACTCACCAGTGGGTTGCCTCCCACCAAGCGCTCGTTTAACGTCAATAGCTTGACTGTAACGCCCTTCAGGCTGGATAAGAGTGAGAGCTTGCACCAAAACAGGCTCCATCACTTGACATTACTAGCTTCAAAGTTCTGCTTAGCATGCTGTCCACAAATTCCTGCCCTTTCTCTTTCAGCTCAGAAGTAAGAAGGACTCTGGCCTTGGAGAATGGCTTCAAGGCTCCCTTGCATTTGACCTTGTAATCAATCGAATTCCCATCACACTTCTGAGGAATCAGAGTGACATGGGGATTCTCGACCTTTTTGTTCTTGGCCTTCTTCTTCTTTGTTGCCTTAGTCTTCTTCTTGGGGATGTTGGGCGGTTCAGCTGGAACGTCTGTGACAGTAGGCTCATCAGGAGGCTCTTCCAGAAGATCAATTGCTAGCGACTCTCCTGTGATAACCTTGATGCTAGAGGCACGTGTGGGAATACTCCTAGGTGGAATGACATCATAGTAGACATCACCGTCAATGTAAGAGAAAGATAGTCTCTTATTAGGTGTGTCTATGATCGCGCCTGCAGTAGCCATGAACGGTCGTCCCAGGAGTATAGGCATACGAGATATCGCACCCATCTCCACAACCTGAAAATCAGTAGGCACCAGACAGTCTCCTACTTTGACCAGCAAACCATGGATAGTACCGTGTGGAAGCGAGGTGGAGTTGTTCGCGAATGTGATAGATGCCTCTGGTGATCGAATAGTAGCCCCCAACTGCTCTGCAATTGCCTTTGAGATGACATTGACACTAGCCCCTGAGTCGACAAGAGACTCTTTGAAATCAACTCCTGAGATGGAGCTTGGTACTGCGAATTTCCCTGGGTCTTCCCTCTGTGTCAATTTCCGTGGTTGTAGTGAATTGCGAACTCTTTCTCCTATCACCTCACGTGATTTCTTGGCTTCTGGTTCTTTCTGCGAGGGGTATCGATCGATACCAGGTAGGGTATCGATCGACGCCATGCGATTTGAATCGTTTCTGACAGGTACATCTTCATCAGAAAGAAGCTCCACGTTCGGGTTATCCAGCATATACTGTAGTCTAGCAATCTCCCATTCCTCCCTTGTCAGCTTAGGAACCATAGGATAAGGCATCCTGGTTACATACACTCGTTCTGCAACGACCTTAGGCACCACAGTCGAAGTTTCAATTGTTTCCTCAGAAATTGCCCCGGTATCGACCGATACCAATGGGGTATCGATCGATACACGGGTTTTCGAATCCATTCGAGCAGATGTCTGGGCTGGTATCGATCGATACTGGGGAGTATCGATCGATGCTTGTGCGATTTCAGGATTATCTTCGAGATTTTCTGCACTTGAGGAGATTGCATTGACGTGTGAATGAACCGTCTTTCCCTTAGAATTTGCTGCAGTCTGAGCTGCTTGCGTTTCCAGCATCCTGTGGCTCGTCTTTAGAGCTTCGATCCTTCCACTCAAATCGGTGTACAAATCATCCATCTTACCATTGAAGGTGACCGTCATCTTCTCCTGCCCTTGAACCAGGTGTTCAAGCATAGCCTCAATCTTACTCTCAGGAGTTTTGGGTGGTGGGGATTGGTACCCTCCTTGATGACCATAGTTTCGATTGGTGTTGTACCCAAATCGCTGACCCTGAAAACCAGAACCACCTATGTAGTTAACATCTTCCACTTCATTCTCAGCAGCGAAGTGGACGGCCTTTGTTGTCTTTCCCAGCAGAAGACTGTGCATAGAATCCAGCTGAGCTTTCACTTCAGCAATCTGTGACCCATCCATGTTACCAGCCAGCCTCTTGCGCTCGAAATCTGCGCTCTTGGTGCTACTGCTAGAGGCAAAGTTCTCAATCAACACAATAGCATCCTCAGGATATCTGGTGTTGAAATTACCATTGCTCGAAGAGTCCAGACCCATCTGATATCTCCAATCTACTCCTCTGAAGAAGATACCCAGCAATTGCACATCAGAGTATCCATGATGTGGACAATCTCTCTGATACGATCTGAATCTTGTCCAAGCAGCCTTGAACGCCTCAGTAGGTCCTTGAGAAAATTGGGAGATTTTATTTCTCAGATCTTCAGATCTTCCGTCATCGTAGAAGTTAATCAGGAAGGCTCTCTTGGTGTCCTCCCAATTAGTTAGCGATCCAGGAGATAGCTGCCTCAGCCAGTAAGTAGCTTCTCCACCTAGAGAGTAGGGGAAGAGCTTGCAGAAGAGATAGTCGTAGGACACTCCATTGCTCTTAATGCTAGTGACCAAGTCCTCGAACCTCTCTACATGGTCCATTGGATGTTCATGAGGAAGACCATGAAAGAGATGCTGTCCCACTAGAGTGAAGTAAGCAGGCTTCAGCTCAAAGTCATTCCTCTCAAACGCAGGAGGACGAATTGCTGAACGATTGGCGAAAAACTGGTCAGGCCTGTTGCATTCACCAATCGTCCTTCCACGATTAACCACAGCATTCCCTGCGTTGGCGCGCCCAGCTGGCGCGACAATCTCAACAACCGCAGCAGGGACAACGATGTTACCGGCTTCATCAAGTCGCTGCCCTCTCTCATTACACACGTGACCCTCTTGGTCTCTCAGAATTCCAGCCTCATCAGCTCTTAAAACCACTGGGTTGTTCATCCCTGATGTTTGCTTGGTCTTTCTGTTTGTGCGTTCCACAAACGCTAGCTGTTCCAGTGACAGTTCAACTAGTTGTGTGCTCTTGTTGCTTCTGGTTTCACGAACAGGCATACACCTGCAAACAAAACACTAGGCAAAGCACGTAAGTAACCAGAAAAATACGTTGAGTATCGATCGATACCAAGTGGTGTCGACCGATACCAACAAAAGAAGACGACGCGTATCGACCGATACTACAGAGTATCGATCGATACCGACGAACTTAGTCGAAATTCTAAACTAAAATCTAATGGCGAATTTGAGTCCCCGGCAACGGCGCCAAAATTGATATGCTCAATTTAATACCCTAAAGTACTAAAGCAGTTGTAATAGTATAGCTAGGGGTCGAACCACAGAAGACTCACAGAAACGCACAATAGATTCTATAGTGTCGAATTACGCTAAGCCAAACAGTTGTAATTAAAAGCAGTGCAGAAATTAAAGGAGTTGTAAATCAATTGAGAAATATAGGCTCAGGGTTTTTCTCAGGAAATCAATGAATGCAGATAAACTAACTAACATGATTCAGATTTAGCGCAGTCCTTGAACTCACATCACTAAAATATAGCTAACCAACTCTCGTTGCGAAAACTATCTAAATCTAAATCCCAAGAATTCCAAATCTCTTTGCGAATCCTAAATTCTAAATCAGCTTTAATATCAGGTTTGATATGTTCACAAATCAATTAAACCAAATCTCTTTGCGAATAATCAATTTGCTCACCTAGGTTCTATCAGGTAATTAATTGCACTCTCGTACCTAATCAATTATCCTAAGATTTATATTCTAGGTAGCTAATCTAGAACAAGCTATGAACACAACCTAAGCGAAGAACTATAATTCAGATGGTGAATCCTAAAAGATATTTAACCTAGCATTCAAAGAAAACCCTTATGAGAAAACCCTAAACCTAAGGTGGATCTACTCAGACATGGAGAATGAAACAATCAACATGTTTGAATAAATCATCAATAGAATAGAAAGAAGGGTTTAGAGATCTGATCTCGGACGAAGGGAGATTCAGACTTGTCTCTCTAAAACCAAAGTAAAATCAAACACAGAAAATAAAAGCATAAAAAGGCATAGCCTAAACAGGTGGCTGAAAACTCCTATTTATAACCTAAAACACGATCTGGGGTCTTCTTGTAATTATTAAAGACTTCTGGGCACTTTTGCAATTCCTCAAGTCTTGGAAAACTCGAGGGTCGTGTCTTGCTGCGCTGAGTGTCGATCGATACCAAGGGGTATCGATCGATGCTCGACGTGAATTCAGGTTCTCAGCGACACGATCTTTAGCTCTGCTACAAACTGCTCCAGAAAGCTCCAATATGCTCCAAACGTACCTAAACCTGTAAAAGACTCTAAAAGACTCCAAAATACTATAAAGACTCTATAAAAAGGACTTATATCATGGCTTAAATAGGGTAAAAACCATGATATATCACCTATCCTTGGGGGATCTCGCCTCGTTGCATCCTCGAATGAGCGTTCTCGCTTATGATCATCCTCAGATGGGCGATCTCGCCTTTCATCGTCTCGAGCTAGGTAGTAGTTCTTCCTCGTAAGAGGTTTCTCTAGTTCGATATTGCCCAGCTCTCCTCCTGTGAATTTCGCAGCGATCTGCTTCTTCACCTTTCAGTCGAATGACCCCTGATTTTATGAAAATCACACCACTTGCTGGAGTCATAAGGCTTTAATATGTTGTGAGGTGGGCTTCCTACTGAGTATGAATGTAACCCCTGATTTTTTCTTTGGTCAAGGGACTCTTTTTCCCAAATTTTTTAGGTCCCTGGGAGTTTGTCGTCTGGGCTTGCTTACCCGAGGTTGCGGGTGCCTGCTGCTTTAACTGAGCTGCACTTGCCTCCTCAAGAATAATCCAGCGCGACGCACGGTGTAATGCATCATCTAGCGACACCGACTCCCGGACTATGAGCTCCTCAAAGAATTTTGAGGTTTTTAGCAGTCCGATTTTAAGGGCCGTTGGGTTATGAAGATTGGCAATTTTTGCCTTGATGGCTTTAAAATTGTCAATGTACTTCCGCAACGAGTCACCTGGCTTTTGAGTAAGTACCCACAGATCGGCCTCCGATGTTTCGATCTGGATAAATACCGAATATTGCTTCAAGAATGCAGCCTGAAGTTGGGTGAAGTTATCAATCGAGTTTGGCTTCAGGGAGGTGAACCATTCCAGGGCCGAATCTGTTAGTTTTTTGGCAAAGAAACGGCAGCGCGCTGACTCGAGGTCACCCCCGAGTAGTCGCACCGTTGAAAAGGCGAATTTAAAACTTCTCATAAATGCCTTGGTCAGTTTCTCTGTTATATCGGGGGAATCAAATGTTCCTAACATCACCGAGCTGGGGGATCGCAATCCGTGAGGTGAATGGGGTTTGATTGACTTCATTAATCACCTGATCTATTTCAGGTGCTGAGCTTAGAGCGGCATGGACCTGCGATTTCATCTGCTGAAGTTTCTTCATAGTACTTCTTGATTGACTCAAAACCATGTGAGATGTCGGGTTCCGGACCGTTCTCGTTATTGTCCGGGGATCAGAGCAGGTATCCTCCAGTGAGCTGGGCATGGTTTTTGACCTCATTTCCAGGTCGCGTTTTGACCTCTGGATTATCCCGAGTTTCAACTTCATTAGCGTTCCAAGAACGATCCTGACCGACTAATCGATTTGAGGTTGGGCCCACTCCCGGGAAGATTCCAATTGATGGAGTTCCCCCTTCTGCGGTCTGGATCGTGGAAGGAGTTAGTATAGGGTCTGATATCATCGAGCTGAACCGCGAGGTGGTGGCTGAGTCGACCATTCTGTTGGTCGAGGCATCGATACCAGGAAAGTTTAGCCTCGTTACCGGTGGAGGTGAAAATATTGATCCTCCTTGTCCTGGTGCAAACGGGGCTTGAGTCCCAGGTGGGAAAGCAAATCGCCCGATCGCGCTTGTCCGAGCCGATCTTTCGAGATTGTCTTGACGAGCTGCCATTAGGCAATTCTGTTCTATGAGAACCGATATCAAGTTCAGGATCTCAACTATTTGATCCGGAGCCGGCTTGTTTAAGGCTGCAGGTCCCGAAGGATCAGCAGTTTCGTTAGTCCCAATCGTGACATTCGCTCCCGAGGTGGTAATGAGAACGTTTGTTGTTCCATCCAAGCTTGCCGGAGTGATGGTGTCAGGCTTGGGTGGTGGAATGGAGGTATTTAAATCTCCGGATGAAGCAGTGACTATTGCGCTTGTTGTGACTGACATTATCCTCTTTCGAATGATTAGTTTTGCAGGTTACAAGAAGGAAATTGTTTTGCTCCTTCCCCACAGACGACGCCAAATTGTGAGAACATGATCTCACAACCTCAATTCTCGGCTTGCATATTGTATATTCTTGAAGAAAATAGCTTAAAATAATTTGAGAGAAATGTTGTATATTATTATATTTTCCAATAATTCGGTCATTTACAATGAGGCCGGTCTTTCAAACTTATACCAGCTGAAAATATAACTGCCTAATTACTATACACATTAACTCCATAATTTTATTTGTAATCTTTTGTCTTTAATATGAGATAAATGTGTTTGACCAGGTTTAAACTTGGTCAAGTGCACAATCCTGTCTTCCTGCGAACTCGCTTCCTTTCCTCGTGCTCGGTTCTTCCAACTTGTTGGCTTGCTCTATCTCGCGACCTCGCTTACTTCAGCTTGTAAACAGCCTCATGAGATCTCGTCTTGGGCCGAGCCTTCCTTGTTGAACATGCTTATTCGGGCTGTGCTTTGAGTGCTGAATTTGGGCCCAACAATATCTGCACATAAGTCACAAAGAGAGTTGCATGAGGTTTGAACAAAGGTTAAGTTTCGGGTGGGATACCACTTAAAGATGAGCTGGCCATTCATGTACGACAAAGAGTGGTAAAAGGTGAAATAACGTCATAAATGTACGATTCGTTATCTTTGCCTAAACCTTTGATGAGGAAATTAAGTCAAGATTAAGTCCAAAATAAAATAGAGCTATTATATTCCATCCTTGAGAATCTCTACTGTCTAAATTCCTCTAGGGATTTAACATTAACAGAAACTCTAGCTACCGCCTAGGCTAGAACCAAATTACGAAAGAGCATGTTACTAGGAGATAGTGTAGAAGCACATTGGTTGGTTATCTTCATGGATTTCTTTCATCATTCCCTCATAATGTATTCCTACGCTTCTCGAAAAACTTGAAATTTTTTAAGAAAAACGTCGAAAAATGCAAAATGCAAAAACAAATGAAAGAAGTGGTGGTTAGTAAGGGATGGAATCCTCCCCCAGACTTAAATCACACTGTCCTCAGTGTGAAATAAATTGACTAAGGACAAATAATTGATGTATGTAATAATTGAAAAAGTTGAAGGAAAAAGAAAACTTACCTAGATACGGTTGGGGAATGGATTGACGAATGGAATGGTGGTGATTTAGGGATGGTAGATGATGATACGGTGATGGGAATGGATGTGGTGATGGTTGAGAATTGATGGTAATCGATCGGGGATCGAACGGAGTCGATCGGAATCGGGATGGGGCTGGCCGCCGGTCAGACTTGTGCGGCCGCGGCCATTGGTAAGTGATAAGCTCAAATGTAATACACTAAAGTACTAACAACTTTGTCGATTGTAGTATTTAGGGGTCGAATCCACAGAGACTCAAGAATCACAAAATAGATTAATTAGGTTTGAATTAAGCTAAGCAGATCAACGGAATTGAAAGCAATAACGTAAATTAAAGGTTGTAAGTTCAATGGAGGAAAGATAGGTTCAGGGTATTTCTCAGGAAATCATATAATGCAGGCAAATCAATCAATCAAGATTCAGTTTAAGCACGGATCTTGAACTCAAATCACTAAGCTATAATTAACCAACTGTCGTTGCGAGAATTATCTAAGTTTAAATCTCATAATTCCAAATCTCTTTGCAAATCCTAAAGACTAAACTAGCTTTAAGTTCAGGTTTGATATGTTCACAAAACAACTAAACCAAATCTCTTTGCGAATAATTATTTTGCTCACCCTAGGTTCTGTCAGATTATCAATTGCACTGTCGTGCCTAATTGACTAACCTAAGATCTTAATTCCAGTAGCTAATCTATAATAAGCTTGAAGAACAACATATGGTGAAGAACTAATTCAGATTATGAACCCTAACCAATAAATCAACCTAACATTCAAAGAGATCCTTTATAAGAACCCTAAACATAACAGGAGATCGACTCAGACATAGAGAATGAAACAAACAACATGATTGAATAGATCTTTGAAATAAATAATAAAGATAAGAGTAACAAAAGGGTTCAAAATCTTTTCAGACTCGTCTCCCTCAGAAAGCTCTCTCACAAAACCAAAGTAAAATCAAGCTTAGCCAAAACAAGTGGCTGAAAACCCTAAATATAATGCTAAAACACGTTTTGGGGCTTCTTGTAATTATTAAAGTCTTATGGACCAAAGTATAAAATCTGCAGACTTGTAACAGTCGTGATCCTTCTCTTCATACGATCAGTATCGATCGACACCATATGTGGTATCGATCGATACACATCTTCTGTGTCGACTCTTCAGATTGGTGTCGGTCGAAAAGACTCTCCAATTAAGCTTTAAACGTACCTAAACATGTAAAGACTCGAAAAGACTCCAAAAATACTAGAAAGACTCTATAAATAAGACCTATATCATGGTTAAAAGCGGGTAAAAACCATGATATATCAACTCCCCCATTCTTAGCATTTGCTTGCGCTCAAGCAAACAGAAAGCTAAACAAGAGAAAGAGGTTTGAAAAACACGGAGACTCTCATATTCTTGAAACGCTGCAGTGACCATTTTTCTTAGTGCTCCACATACCACCTAACCAGTTCCAAATCTAACCACCATGTACTACTCCGTATACATTTGCAGCTTCCCAGACTCCACACATAATTTCGCAGCATTGTCCAAATAAATCCCTCATCGCTGTGATCAATGCCAAGAACCTTCTAGACTCTTTCCCATACAATATCATGACAAAAGAACCATCCAATTTTCACACTTTTTGGTATTGTTTCCTCTTCCCCAGACTTATTTCTCATCATGTTCTCTTGCATATACATATTAAGGTTTGAGACGCGAGTATTGATGGTGTTTGCCACCAAATCCCCGGTTCTCCCCTCTCTACGTATCAAAGGTGTAGGCGAATAATGGCATCATATGAAATTTTCCTAACCTCGCTTCCAACCTTTGTGTGATCATTCCTTCCAAGTAGAGTAATGGGCTCGCTGGAAATTTTCCTAACCCTATACTCAGAAGAAAATCATTTTATCTTTTCATGCTTTTATCTATTAACTTGTAACAAGGGAGAGGAAACCATTATTTTTTACACATGGGTTCCTTTGGCATATATGAATGAGGAATCAATCTCTGTGAACATCAATCACATCGATGAAGTGCAAAGAATTAGATCAGGCTTGAATGAACTCTGCTGGAAACATGGGTATCTTCTAGTTAACTGGCCGGCCTTTGGATTTTTCATTAGTCTGATCCAGAACTGATTCTGTAACAATGGTCACTTAGAAGCAAGGTCAGAGCAATAGATCCAAGAACTAGATCATAATCTCCAACAAGTTTTGATTCAATAAAACAAATTTTGACTCAAAAACGACTAACTCTAAGAAAAACAAACACAATGTGAGCAACTACCTCCCCCTTACTTGAACAAAAATGTCCCCAGTGTTATCTAGTCTAGAGTCGGTAAAAGAAACCAAAAGAACTGAGTGAGAAAGAAGAAAACCCGAGGGTTTTAAAAGAGAACTTTCCTGCGCGTTGGGTATCGATCGATACCATTACTGGTATCGATCGATACAAGGACTATTGGTCGATGCAACGTCCATTTCTCCTGGTGTCGATCGATACTAGAGTTGGTATCGGTCGACACAGTCCCTGTTCATCTGATTCACACAAGACACAAAACACAAAAAACGAAAAATACAAAAATAAAAGACTTATATACAGACTCACCAGTGGGTTGCCTCCCACCAAGCACTTGTTTACAGTCATTAGCTTGACTTTGGCTCATGTATTAGTCAGGATAAGAATGAGAACTTGCTCCAAAACAAGCTCCACAACTAGACATCTTCAGCTTCAGAATTCTGCTCAACATACCCTTCACAACATCCTTTCCTTTCTATTTCAACTCTGAAGTGAGAGTAGCTTTAACCTTAGAGAATGGTTTCGAAGTTCCCTTGCACTTTACCTTATATTCAATCGAAACTCCATCACACTTCTGAGGGGTTAAGGTCATATAGGCAGCACCCTTGACTCTTTTGCTTTTCACCTTCTTCTTTGCCTTAGCCGCTTTGATGTCTTTCTTGGTGATGATAGAAAGACCATCTAAAACTTCTATGACATTTGGCTCATATAAGGCTCTTCCAAAAGATCAAACATCAACGTCTCTCCTGTAACAACGGTGATGCAAGAGATATGTTTGGGATCTCTTCTAGAAGGGATGGCTTTATAGGAGATCTCCTTGTCAATGTATGAGAACGAGATCCTCTTACTGGGCGTGTCTATAACTGCACCAACTGTAGCCATGAACGGTCTTCCAAGAATCAAAGGCATACTAGATCTTTCACTCATCTCCACAACCTGAAAATCAGTAGTAACCAGACAATCTCCTACTTTAACAAGCAAATCTGGGATTGTACAATATGGAACTGAGGTGGAAGAGTTCGCGAATACAAGAGACATCTTAGGAGATCTTATATCAGCAATTCCCAACCTCTCTGCAATTGCCATTGACATGACATTGACGTTACACCCTTAATCAACGAGAGACTCTTTGAATTCAACTCGAGAGATAGAGCATGAAACTGAAAATTAAAATTTCCTGGGTCTTTCCTCTTAGTCAACTGCTTCATTGGTGGTGGTGTACTTCTTGCCTTGATGAAGAGTGCCTCGGTCTCTTCTAGAGTTTCTCTGCAATCTCGGAAGTGACAAAGCAAAGGGCGGTATTCCAAAGCTTCTTCAAAAGACATCGTATGGGGAATCATCCTTACCATCTTCTCAAAAGCGAGCAACTTCTCTGCAGTGATGGGATTTCTGAGATTTCTAGGTGGTAAAGGATATGGCACCTTAGGCTTGTAAATACGTTCCTCGAGAACCTTCGGTTTTTTCACGATTTCTAGCTTAGTCTGCGAAGGGTGTCAATCGACACCAGATTGGTATCGGTCGACACAAGGCTTATGTGTCATTTCTTCAGGTGGGTGTCGATCGACACTAGTAATATTATCGCTCGACACAGCCGAATCAGGCCAAAATCACCTTCAAACTCTCCGAATTTTTCTGCATTCAAACCCTTTTCTACCACTGCAGTGACCTCTTCAGTATTTCTTAAGGTGATTACATTGACGTATTCATTCTGTGAATGAACCATCTTTCCCTTGAGAGTTGCTGTAGTCTGAGCTATTTGAGTTTCCAGCATCTTCTGATGAATACTGAGAGACTCAATTTTCTCATTCAGGTCTGCATACATGGCATTCATCTTCCCATTAAAGGCTACTGTCATCTTCTGCTGTCCCTGGAGAAGTTGTTCTAGCATAGATTCAACTTTTTTCTCAAGAGTTTTGGGTGGTGGAGATTGGTAACCTCCTTGCTGAGCATTGTTGGTGAAGTTTTGGGTGTTGTTTTGCTGGTATTGATACCTATGACCTTGAAACCCAGCTCCACCAATGTAGTTAACATCTTCTACTTCATCGTCAGCAGCAAAGTGGACCGCTTTTTTGGGTCTTTCCCGTCAAGAGATTGTGCACTGCATCCAACTTAGCTTGAACCTCTGCAATCTGCGATCCATCCAAACTCCCAGTCTGCTTTCTTCGCTCAAAGTATGCATTCTTGGTGTTATTGCTAGATGCCAAGTTCTCAATAAGCACATAAGCATCGTCAGGATATCTGGTGTTGAAATTTTCATTACTCGCAGCATTCAAGGCCATCTGATACCTCCAATCAATCCCTCTGAAAAAAGATACCCAACAGCTGAACCTTAGTGAACCCGTGATGTGGATAATCCCTCTGATATGACCTGAATCTGATCCAAGCAGCCTTAAACGCTTCAGTCGCTCCCTGAGAAAACTGGGAGATCTTATTCCTAAGCTCCTCGGATCTTGCATCATCATAGAAGTTGTTCAAGAAGGCATTCTCAGTCTCCTCCCAGGTATTCAGTGATCCTGGCTGCAACTGCTTAAGCCAATAAGCTGCATCTCCAACAAGAGAGTATGGGAAGAGCTTCCAGCAGAGGAAATCATTGGACACTCCATTGTACTTAATGCTAGTAACCAGGTCCTCAAACCTCTCAATGTGATCCATGGGGTGTTCATGAAAAGACCATGAAAAGGGTGATGACCCACAAGAGTGAAGTATGCAGGTTTCAGCTCAAAGTCATTCTTCTGAACTGATCAAGCCTGTTGTACTAACCAATTGTCCTACCACGATCAACCACATCAACAACAACTGGAGGGACAATGATGTTTACATCCCCATCAAGTCGTTGCCATCTCTCATTGCACAAATGACCATCTTGGTCTCTCAAAGTTCCATCATCATCACGAGTCAATACCACTGGATTGTTAATCTTTGATGGCTTCTTTGTTTTCCAGTTTGTGCGTTCCAAATCTGCTAGTTCCTTGTTGGAAAGATTAACTAGCTGAGTGCTCATGTTTCTCCTGGTTTCGCGATTAGTCATACACCTGAAACACAAAAGACAAGGCACGTGAGTAACAAAAAAAAAACGACGAGTATCAACCGTCACTGACTAGTATCGATCGATACACGGGCTTAATCGAAATTCTTGACTAAAATCTAATGGCGAATTAAGAGTCCCCTGCAACGGCGCCAAATTTGATAAGCTCAAATGTAATACCCTAAAGTACTAACAGCTTTGTCGATTGTAGTATTTAGGGGTCGAATCCACAGAGACTCAAGAATCACACAATAGATTAATTAGGTTTGAATTAAGCTAAGCAGATCAACGAATTTGAAAGCAATAACGTAAATTAAAGGTTGTAAGTTCAATGGAGGAAATATAGGTTCAAGGTATTTTTCAGGAAATCAGAAAATGCAGGCAAATCAATCAATCAGGATTCAGTTTAAGCACGGATCTTGAACTCAAATCACTAAGTTATAATTAATCAACTGTCGTTGCGAGAATTATATAAGTCTAAATCTCAGAATTCCAAATCTCTTTGCAAATCCTAAAGACTAAACTAGCTTTAGGTTCAGGTTTGATATGTTCACAAAACAACTAAATCAAATCTCTTTGCGAATAGTTATTTTGCTCACCCTAGGTTCTGTCAGATTATCAATTGCAATGTCGTGCCTAATTGACTAACCTAAGATCTTATATTCAGGTAGCTAATCTAGAATAAGCTTTAAGAACAACATATGTTGAAGAACTAATTCAGATTATGAACCCTAACCAATAAATCAACCTAACACTCAAAGAGATCCTTTATAAGAACCCTAAACCTAACAGGAGATCTACTAAGACATGGAGAATGAAACAAACAACATGATTGAATTGATCTCTGAAATAAATAATAAAGATAAGAGTAACAAAAGGGTTCAAAATCTTTTCAGACTCGTCTACCTCAGAAAGCTCTCTCACAAAACCAAAGTAAAATCAAGCGTAGCCAAAACAAGTGGCTGAAAACCCTAAATATAATTGTAAAACACGTTTTGGGGCTTCTTGTAATTATCAAAGTCTTTTGGATCAAAGTGTAAAATCTGCAGACTTGTAAAAAGTAGTGATCCTTCTCTTCAGGCGATCAGTATCGACCGACACCATAAGTGGTATCGATCGATACACATCTTCTGTGTCGACTCTTCAAATTGGTGTAGGTCGACACCAAGACCTCAAATCGACCCTTAGCTCCAAAATGCTCCAAAATTCTTCAATGTCTCCAATTAAGCTCCAAACGTACCTAAACCTGTAAAGACTCAAAAAGACTCCAAAAATACTAGAAAGACTCTATAAATAAGACCTATATCATTGTTAAAAGCGGGTAAAACCCATGATATATCAGTAAGCCGACCGCAGGTCGGTTGATCATGACCGCGGCCAAGGGCTGGTTCGCTGCGGGTCAGTGAGACGCACCCACGGTCGAGCTTCTTCATGCGGTCAAGTACTTCCTTCCGGTTTGGGTTGGACCGAGCAACTTCGAACCGTGTCTCCATATTTTTGTCTTTTTGATTTATTTATAAAGCTGAAACTAAGAAAAGAAAAAGTTAGTAGAAAAAAAAGAAAAACTAATAAGAAAAATGTACCTAAAATGGGTTGCCTCCAATTGAGTGCTTTTGTTTAAAGTCGTTTAGCTCGACGTTGGTATCGAGGTGAGCTCAGTCGTAGAAAGACAGTGTCTTACCACAAGTCTTCTTTGATCTTCTTTTGGTTTTCTCGTCATGTGAATCATCACTCGTTCGTGGATCGGGATCAAGTTCGGGATCCATCGTGCTAGAAAGTCTTTCTTCTCTTTTTTGAGTGGTACAACAGTGTAGAACAAGTCTTTGTCGATGTTAGCGAATGGAACACGTCGATTTGGCCAATCCATGATGGCTCCAACGGTTGATAAGAATAGCCATCCTAGAATTATCGGTGTTGCATCTTTCTTTGTTGTTTGGACTATATAAAAATCGACAGGGTCTATGCAATCTCCGATTCTTATTGGCATGTCTCGGGCAATCCCTTTTGGTGTGGCACAAGTCTCGTCGGCCATGCTGATTTTTGTCCGGGTATAACGTATGTGCTTTATACCGATGCGCTTTGTGGTCGATTTTGACATGATGCTCAAGCAAGTTCTGTAATCACAAAGAACGTTCTTAAATTCAACTCCACGGATGCTACAAGTGATAAGGAATTGACCTTGTTCTTCGATTTTGTGGAGACTCCTAACGGGTTTTCCGTTCTTGGCATTGTCGAAAAGATCTGCTATCTCCGTTATGGACTCCTTGCTTTCACAAAAGAAATGACCAATCATATGATCCATGCAAGCTCTAGCAAAGGTAGTACCTCGAGGTAGACCACGAACAACGTTGTTGAATTCTTCTAGCTTTTCTCGGCTTATCTTGTTCGGATATCCTCGGTGCTTCTCGGGATGGAAGATTCGGATAGCATAGGAAGTGGCTTACGGTGTTGATGAATGTCTTGCTCTCCTGAAATAAGTGTTAATATCCTCCTTGCTTTCCATGATGTAGCGGAAGAAAGCATGTAGCGGTCCCATTTCCCAAACTTCTTCGAAAGAGATATGCATCGGGATTGACCTCACGAAGTGGTTGAAATCAATCAATCTCTACCGGGTTATGTTATGTATTCTTTTCTTATCATGCATTGGGCTTGTTGGAAGTGTTTCTTCAAAGGCTGAGTAAGGCATATAGGACATGTAGATCCTCCTTGGTGGGCTCCTTTGAAGTGTCGTTGATGAAGAGGATGAGACTTCTTCATGAGCTTGAGTCACCTTGCAAGGTGCATATAAATCTGGTTCCAGGTCGCTTGAAGGCTCATCTGAAGTTTGAGTGTCAATGGAGAATGCAGCTTGCTCGAGAGAAAGTGTACGAGACTCAAACGGTTCAAGGATAGAGGAGCAGAGGATGGCCGCGGCTCCAACAGACGGAGGCACGGTGGATTGGAGGCTGGCCGCGGGTCTGGTGGCTGCACCCGCGGCGAAGGGAGGGATGGCCACGGCCGGAGAGCTCGCGCCAGTGGTGAGAGGATTATGTGGGGACTTGTTCGGTTCGTCGTCTTCTTCATCTCCTTCGGTGTTTTCCTCCTCCAAAGGATCATTTGGCTTCTCTTCCATGTCAGGGACATGTACTTCAAGTGTTGTATCATGCTCCTCATGATCTTTAGATAGTCTCTCCACTTTCTTTTCTACTTCGTCGATAGCATAAATAAGTCGCTCTAGTTTAAGATCGAGCTCTCTCATTTTGTCCTCAACTTCTCCTACTCCTTCCCAAAGCTCGAGGGTGTAGTTGTAGGTAGTGTTATTGTTGTCATTGATGGAGTTATCCAAATCATCAAGCTTGTAGTTCAAAGTACGTACCCCATCATTAGCTTTCTGGATATCGAACTTTTGTCTTCCTTGTTTTTCTTCAACGAGTTTCATCCTCTTGTTTAGTGTTGTAACATCTTTAAGGGTCTGTTCTTCAAGGACTTTGACGTGGGCAGTAAGGTCATCGAACTTCTTGTTGAATTCGACGGAGATGGAATTTATTCTCTCATTTAAATTGGCTCTGAACTTTGCTTGGGACTTGGTGGTTTTGTTGATGACGTCTTCTAGTCGCTTCAAACGAGCGCTGAATTCCAAGCTTTCATCGTGCTGGTTCATGATTTGGTGAGGAATGCGGTATGCTTGTTGTCTAGAGTTGACAATGGGAGACGCAAAAGGTTGGTCTCGGTAGTAAGGAGGCTTGTGGCTTCCTTGAGAGTAGTTGGTCGGTGCCGGTTTTCGATCCATGTAGAACGAGTCACACATAGCATGTGAGTCGTGACAGTGGTGAGCCCAAGATGGGTCATAGTAACCCCGCTCGTAGTAGCAATCTCGCTCCAGAGGCGAGTTCATGTTTCAAAGCCTGAAACGAAGAAAAACAAAACCAAAAATCAAATAGAACAAGATTCTTCAAGAGTCGTTCTACTAACCTCTAAGGTGTGATAAATACTGTAGCGATCTCTTCCCGGCAAAGGCGCAAAAAACTTGATGCGTATCGAATTCGTCATCGAAACTTCAGATCTTAAATTTATAAACCTTAAAGCCAGCAAGTGCACAAATGTACGTTGTAGTACTTGAGGTAACGATCCACATGGAGAGAGTGTTGTTCTATGATACTTTAGACACTGTATAGTAAATAAACATAGAACGAATATATTTTTATAGGGTTTTTGTAACTAGAATTGTAAAGAACGAAAAACGGAAAATTTTAACTAAACTATTTCTAAGGAAATTAATGGCTACATTAATCTACGGGATCTAATTTCTAATTTAACACTAAGAGACTCTAAACCTAATCCTAATAAATTCTAAGACTAACATAATACCTAAGAAAATCGACTACTAACCTAAACCTAATGAAATCGATAACTAAACTACTTCTACGGACTTAATTGCTAAACTACACTACTAGAGACGGTTGTAACTATTCTAAATCATTCCTGGGTCGAGAGAAATATCTCGGGGTATGCTCGATTCAATCAAACGGCCCCTAGCTCATTAGTAACCGGTGTTTCTGATATGCTCAAATTAATACCCTAAACAGTACTAAAACAGTTGCTGCAGTATATCAGGGGTCGAAAACAAGAACTCAGAGAAATCGCACAATAAATTGTATAGTGTCAAGTCAAGCTAAACTATTCAGATTAAACAAAAAGCAGTAAGCAGTAAACGAGTTGTAATTCAATGGGAGGAAGATAGGTTCAGGGATATTTCTCACGAAATCAATGATTGCAGAATAAACTAACTAATCAGGGTTCAGGTTACGCACGGTTCTCGAACTCAAATCACTAAGCTATAATTAACCAACTGTCGTTGCGAGAATTATCTAAATATAAATCCTACGAATTCCAAATCTCTTTGCGAATCCTAAAGTCTAAATCAGCTTTAATATCATGTTTGATATGTTCACAAATCAATTAAACCAAATCTCTTTGCGAATAATCAATTTGTTCACCTAAGGTTCTATCAGGTAATTAATCGCACTGTCGTGCCTAATCAATTATCTTAAGATCTAAGTTCTATGTGATCAATCTAGAATTAGCTTTGAGAACAACCTAATGCGAAGAACTAATTCAGATTATGAACCCTAAATAACTAATCAACCTAGCATTCAAAGAAATCCCTTATGAGAATCCCTAAACCTAACAAGAGATATGCTCAGACATGGAAATTGAATCAATAAACATGTTTAAATAAATACTCTCTCGACGAACAGAGTATCAGACTTGTCTCCCTTTAAATGCTCTCTCACAAATCCAGTATAAAATAAAGCGTAGCCAACAAAGTGGCTGTAAAATTCCTATAAATAACCTAAATCACGTTTTGGGGCTTCTTGCAAATATTAAAGACTTCTGGACCAAGTTGCAATTCTTCAACTCTTCATTAAAGTCGCGTGTCGTGTCTTGCTGCGATGGGTATCGATCGATAACAGGGGATATCGATCGATACTTGATGTGAAATCGGGTACTCAGCAACACGAACTTCAGCTTTGCTCCAAAATGCTCTAGAAAGCTCAAATATCTCCAATTATGCTCCAAACGTGCTAAGACCTGTAAAAGACTCTAAAACACTACGAAATAGCATAAGGACTCTATAAAACGGACTTATATCATGGCCTAAAAGGAGTAAAAACCATGATATATCAACTCCCCCAGACTTAGCCTTTGCTTGCCCTCAAGCAAACAGAAGACTAAACCAGAGAAAGAGGTTTGAAAACACAGCGACTCACATGTTCATGAACCATCGCATAGATCCTTTTCCCAAGCACCCAAATGTCACCTGACCAACTTTTGATCTAACCACCATGTATTTCTCCGTAGACATTCGCAGCTTTTCCACACTCCATACATTATCCCACATCATTGTTCAAATAAAGCCTTCATCACCAGTTTCATCGCTGCAGCCAATGTTTAAGAACCTTCTAGATTCTCTACCATGCAATATCATGACAAGGAACCACCTTTTTCACACTTTTTGTATCAATTTCTCTCCCCCAGAGTTATTTCTTATTATGTTCTTTCTTTTATTTTCAGCTTTGCATATACACATCAAGGTATGAGACGGGAGTATTGATGGTGTTTGCCACCAAATCCCCGATTCTTCCCTCTCTATGTATCAAAGGATGTAGGTGAATAATGGCATCATAGGAGAATCCTAGCCTCGCTTCCAATCATTTGTGTGATCATTCCCTCTTAAGTAGAATAATGGGATCGCTGGAAATTTTCCTAACCCTCTACTCAGAAAAAAATCATTTCAATCTTTTATGCTCTTATTTATCAACTTATAACAGGGGAGAGAGATACCATAACTCTAAACACATGGGTTCCTTTATCAGATATGAATGATGAATCAAGCTCTAAAAACACTAACCACAGTGATGAAGTACAGAAATTTGGCTCAGGTTTCAGAAGAACTCTGCTGGAGAAATGGGTGTTTTCTAGTCAACTGGTATGTCCTTGGATTTTTCATTAGTCGATCTAGAACCGATCCTGTAACACTGTGCACTCAAAAACAAAATCACATCAATAGGTTCAAGCACATGATCATTATCTCCAACAAGTTTTGACTCAATAAATCGATTTTGACTCGATAAAACAACTGACTCTAAGAAAAACAAAAACAATGTCAGCAGACACCTCCCCCAGACTTGAACAACACTGTCCCCAGTGTTATCTAGCCTAGAGTAGGTAAAAGAAACAAAAGAAAATGATATAACGAAGAGAAACAAGAAGTTACCATGCTGGGACATCTGGTGTCGATCGACACACGGCTTGGTATCGATCGATACCAGGCTTAGATCGACTTGATGAACCATCTTATTCGCGATTGGTGTCGACCAATACCAATGGGGTATCGATCGACACTAGGCGATTTCGAGTTTGCTCCTTGTTTATCCTGACACAAAACGAAAAATGAAAAAGAAAAAGACTCAAAAGCAGACTCACCAGTGGGTTGCCTCCCAACAAGCGCTCGTTTAACGTCATGAGCTTGACTGTAACGCCATTCAGGCTGTGGGTGCATCATCCAAAGGCATTATCTGCCCTGTTGGAATTTCGGCTTTTGCCCAATAGTGTTTCACCCTCTATCCATTGACAGTGAACTCATCTCCTGTAGGACTAATCAGCACGACAGCTCCATGTTGTCTAACCTCCTTGATGGTGAAGGGACCTGACCAACGAGAACGCATTTTACCAGGAAACAATTGCAAACGAGAGTTATACAGAAGTACCTGGTCGTTAGGCTCGAAATGTCTGAAGATGATCTTCTTATCATGATAGGCCTTAGTCCTCTCCTTGTACAACTTCGGGTTCTCGTAGGCGTGGTGCCTAATCTCATCCAACTCGTTCACCTGAATCAATTTCCTCTCTGCAGCAGGCTTGATGTCAAAGTTCAGCAACTTCGTCGCCCTTGCTGCCTTGTGCTCAATCTCCACTGGAAGGTGACATGCTTTCCCATACAGTAAGTGAAATGGTGTAGTACCCATCGGTGTCTTGAAAGCAGTCCTGTAAGCCCATAGCGCATCATCCAACTTTGTAGACCAATCCTTCCTAGAAGCACCTACTGTCTTTTCCAGAATCTCCTTGATTTCCCTGTTGGAGACCTCGACTTGCCCACTGGTTTGAGGGTGATATGGAGTAGCCACTCGATGGTTTACACCATACTTCTTCAGCAACCTCTCGAAAACCTTGTTAATAAAGTGGCTGCCACCATCACTTATAACAATTCGCGGCACTCCAAATCGTGGGAAGAGGATGGTCTTAAACAGCTTAAGAACCACCGCAGAGTCGTTCTTTTTACTAGCAATCGCTTCCACCCATTTGGACACGTAGTCCACAGCTACCATGATGTACATGTTCTTGTGTGACGAGGGAAAATGACCCATAAAATTGATGCCCCAGCAATCTAAAACTTCCACCTCAAGGATGAAATTATGTGGCATCTCGTGTCTCTTACTGATCTTCCCTCTCCTTTGACAAGCATCGCACTGCGAAATGAAGGCATGGGCATCTTTGAACATAGTAGGCCACCAGAAACCTGCTTGAAGAACCTTGGACACCGTCTTGAAGGTAGCAAAGTGTCTAGCATACTCCGATCCATGACAATGAAAAAGAATCGCAGGCACCTCAGACTCTGCAACACATCTTCTGTAGATACCATCTGAGCAGTGCTTGTAGAGGTAAGGCTCATCCCAGTAGAATCGTCTCATCTCACGCATAAACTTCTTCTTCGCATACTTTGTGGGATGCTGGGGCTCAGTCTCTACAGCAAGGTAGTTATCAATTTCAGCATACCATGGTCGTGCAGGACTAGATACAGCAGCTGTATAGACATCAAAAGAGTTGAAGTGTGCTGCAGCCAGAACTGGTTTGGATCGAGTTTGGTATCGATCGATACTAGGTGAGTATCGATCGATACTGAAGGTCTGCACTCGTGAAAATTGCAGATTTTTGGACTGATCATCATGTGGTTGAGTTTCAATGAAGTAGACACCCTCTTCTGGTAAGAAATCATCAATAGGCACGACTTCATCGACCTTTATGCGCGATAAGTGGTCAACAAATCCATTCTCAACTCCTTTCTTGTCCTTGATCTCAATATCGAATCCTTGGAGCAAAAGAACCCATCGGCATAGAGGCTTGAGGTCCTTGTTCTTCATCAGGTATTTGAGAGCAGCATGGTCTGTGTGAACAATAACTTTGCTCCCAATCAAGTATGACCGAAATTTTTCAAAAGAGAAAACAATTGCAAGTAATTCCTTCTCAGTAGTGTTGTAATTACGATGAGCATTATCCAACGTCCTGTTGGCATAGTAAATAGCATGGAGTTTCTTGTCTTTCCTCTGTCCCAATACAGCTCCAACAGCAAAATCACTCGCATCACACATAACCTCAAAAGGTAAATTCCAATCAGGTGGTTGGACTACCGGAGCACTCACCAATGCCTTCTTGATCTCCTCGAAGGCTACAAGACAATCAGATGTGAAATCAAACTTGACTTCATTACATAACAGGGCTGTGAGTGGGCGTGCAAACTTAGAGAAATTCTTGATGAATGTCATGTAGAACCCAGCATGACCAAGGAAGCTTCGTATCTCAGGAACAGATCGTGGAGGTTGCAAGCTCGTCATGACCTGAATCTTAGCCTTGTCGACTTCGATCCCTGCCTTAGAAACCTTGTGCCCAAGAACAATGCCATCTTGTTCCAATTAAGAACCAAATGCTTCTCCTCGCATCTTTGAAGCACTTTGCACAAGTTATCCAGACAATCCTTGAATGACGATCCATACACAGAAAAATCATCCATGAAAACCTCTATAAACTCAGTCATATCTGTGAAAATCAACATCATGCATCGCTGAAAGGTCGCTGGAGCGTTACATAATCCAAATGGCATTCTTCTGTAGGCGAATGTGCCATAGGGACATGTGAAGGTCGTCTTTCCCTGGTCCTCTAGATGTATAGGAATCTGGAAAAAGTCTGAGTACCCATCAAGAAAACAGTATTATGGGTGACTCGCTAACCTCTCCAGCATCTGGTCAATAAATGGCAATGGGATGTGATCCTTCCTCGTAGCCGCATTCAGCTTCCTGTAATCAATACACATCATGTGACCAGTGACTGTCCTTGTAGGGATCAGCTCGTCCTTCTCGGTCTTCACCACAGTTATGCCTCCTTTCTTAGGCACAACGTGAACTAGACTAACCCAAGAACTATCTGAGATGGCATATATAATCCCTGCTTCCAACAGCTTCATCACTTCCTTCCTGACCACTTCCTTCAGGTTCGGATTCAGCCTCCTTTGACACTCAATTAAAGACTTTGACTCATCCTCTAGGTGAATCCGATGCATGCACAAGTCTGGTGATATACCTGAAATGTCAGCAAGAGAATAGCCAAGAGCTTTGCGATACTTGCGCAACTTACTCAGCAGTAAAGAACCCTCTGTGGTATTCAAGGAAGCATTAATGATTACTGGGTATGTGGAATTAGGACCAAGAAAACGATACCTCAGATTTGGTGGGAGTGGCTTTAGTTCCACCTTAGGAGCATTTTTCTGCACTCCAATCCCCAAGCCCAGCAGCTTGCTTAGAACTGTCGACCAACTCTCCTTCTGGCCGTAGGGTATCGACCGATACCAATGTGGTATCGATCGATACCGGTGACGCTGAATCAAGCATCTTCGAGTATCCAGCAGTTTCCTCACATGAACGGTATTCCGAAGTGGCCGAGCAGACCAATGCTCTCTCCAGTGGATCCTCAGGGTGCATCTCCAGGAAGTACTCTTCAGCTATATCACTGAAGGTGTCCACATGGAATGTATGTCCATCGATGGTTGGCATTTTCATCATCTTATCCATGTTAAAGGACATCACCAAATCACCGATGTTGAGAGCTATCTGTCCATTCTTTCAGTCAATCAAGGCTCCAGCAGTTGCAAGGAATGGCCTGCCCTTGATAAGAGGATCCTTAGGCTCAGCATCGTACTTCAGGACGATGAAATATGTTGGGATCAAGCAATTCCCAATCTTGATTGGGACATCTTTGAGTAGTCCCTCTGGAAGTCGCACTAAGCGATCAGCAAGTACCAGCGAAATCCTTGTAGATTGGAAATCTGTCATTCCAATTCGTGTGGCAACTGAGTGTGGCATAAGGTTCACACTTGACCCAATATCGCATAGACCATGCTTTGAATCTCTCTATGAAGATGGTGCAATCCAAAACAAAACTCCCTGGGTCTGGCAGTTTCTTGGGAATTTTGTTGAGTAGAATCGTACTACACTCAGCTGAAATCATCATGACACCTTCTTTAAGGCTCAGACTGCTAGACACCATCTTCTTCACGTACCTCCTGAAAGCTGGAGAAGTCTTAATAGCATCAACAAACAGAAGCTCCACAACCAACTTGTCTAACATAACCTTGCATCTAGCATCCTCCCATTCCTTCCTTGTCAGCTTAGGAAGTATAGGATAAGGTATCTTGGGGATATACACCATTTCCTTGATAATCTCGGGCTCCTTCTCTAGCTGTGTCTCAGCATCGATCGATACTTGAGGGGTATCGATCGATACACGGGTTTTTGGATCCACTCGGATAGATTTCTGGACTGGTGTCGATCGACACTGGTAGGTATCGATCGATACCTGGGGATTTTCAGAATCTCAATCGTCATCTCCAGCAAGATCGACGAGATTTCCTGCAATTGGGATGTTCTTTACTCCTGTAAGCACCTCTTTTCCACTCCTCAATGTGATGGCATTAATGTGTGCCCTTGGATTCTCACTTTTCCCTGGAAGAAAGCCTTCCTGCCTCTTTACAGCTGCTGCTGTCTGAGCAACCTGAGTTTCCAGCTTCCTCTGGGAGAGACTGATGGCTTCGATCTTCCCATTCAGATCCATGTACAGCGAGTCAAACTTCCCATTGAAATCCACTTGCAACTTCTGCTGTCCCTGAAGAAGTTGTTCAAGCATGGATTCCATCTTATTATCTGTGGACTTTGGAGAGACTGGTTGGTACGAAGAGTTCCCATAATTGTGGGTTAAATCGCTGCTCTGAAGTGGTTTCTGAGTAAATTGCTTCCCTCCGAAACCAGATTGGTTCCCCTATAACTTGTACCCACCTTGCTGATTGTTGTTGTTGAAGTTTCGGTTATTGTTGTACCCAAATCGCTGACCCTGAAAACCAGAACCACCAACGTAGTTAACATCCTCTTCTTCTTCTTCCACATTAGTGACTTCATCAGCACAGTGCACAGATTTCTTCGACTTCCCGATCAGGAAATCCAGTTTGGCCTGCACGTCAGCAATCTGCGATCCATCAACTCCTCCAGCCTGCTTCTTCCGCTCGAAATCAGCATTCTTGGTGCTATTACTAGATGCCAAGTTTTCAATCAACACAACCGCATCATCTGGATACCTGGTGTTAAAGTTCCCATTGCTCGTAGCATCCATACCCATATGGTACCTCCAATCAATCCCTCTATAGAAAATGCCCAGCAGCTGAACCTGAGAGAACCCATGGTGCCGACAATCTCTCTGATAAGACTTGAAACGAATCCAAGCAGCTTTGAATGCTTCTGTCGGACCTTGAGCGAATTGAGAGATCTTGTTCCTGAGCTCCTCGGATCTCGCATCATCATAGAAATTGTTCAGGAACGCATTCTTTGTCTCATCCCATGTAGTCAGCGAATCAGGAGCTAACTGCTTCAGCCAATAAGCAGCATCCCCACCAAGAGAGTACGGGAAAATTTTGCAGAAAAGGAACTCATTGGGCACTCCATTGTACTTCATACCAGTGACCAAATCCTCGAGCCTTTCGATATGTTCCATGGGATGCTCATGAGATAGGCCATGGAAAGGGTTCTGACTTACGAGAGCGTAATACGCATGTTTCAGCTCGAAATCATTCCTCTGAAAAGTTGGGATGCGAATCGCAACTCGATTGACATAGAACTGATCAGGTCTGTTGTGCTCACCAAGTGTTCTACCTCGATCAACTCCAGCATTCCCAACGTTGGCTTGCGCGGCTAGCGCGACAATCTGACCAACTACAGCAGGAGGGGCAATGATGTTTCCAGCCTCATAAAGTCGTTGCCCTCTCTCTTTGCACACTTGACCCTCTTGGTCACTCAAGACTCCAGCTTCATCAGCTCTTAAAACCACTGGGTTGTTCATCCCTGATGTTTGCTTTGTCTTTCTGTTTGCGCGTTCTAAACGTGCTAGTTTCTCTAACGATAGATTGACTAGCGGAGTGCTCTTGTTTCTTCTGGTTTCACGATTAGGAATGCACCTGAAACACAAAGATCAATAACGTAAGTAACCAAAGACACGATGAGTATCGATCGATACCAATGGGTGTCTATCGATATCAACAAAAGAAAAAGACCAGTATCGACCGATACTAGATAGTATCGATCGATACCGACGGGCTTAGTCGAAACTCGATGTGAGGGATGAAAATTGGTGGGAACAATGGTTCTATTTCAAGATTTCCAGTGCGTCAGTTGAGGGCGAGTCGGTGCTCCGACATTCCTGGGCCCAGATCACTGGTCAGCGCGATCTCCTGGATGTTTATTTGAACATCCCTTCTGGAAGATTTAATTGATTGCCCCCCCCCCCCTTTTAGTATGTTGATCCTTTTTTAGTATGTTGATCCTTTTTTCTTTTGTGCAGAATCAATCGATTCTTCAAAGACAGTGACAGCTGAGGTCCAGCGGCTTGTCGACCTCGTCAAGGGCGACGGCTCCGACTGGAAGGGTTTCTCCCTCGACAGAATTCAGCAAGCTCGTGATCGCCGAGCCCCCGGGTTATCCGTCGCATCTGCTTTCCGGCCAATAAGTTTGGGTGGATTTATGTCTTTATCTTTAAGAATTATTTCTTTACTTAAATCTCTTTTGTTTGATTCCGCAGATTCTCCGGTTCCGTCTCGCCTGCTTCAAATTCAAGCTCCGACTCCGGATCCATCTATTATTCCCAGGCTCGAGGCTGTTGCTAAAGATTTAGCTCGTTCCGAGATTGATCCCCTGGTTGGTTCCCAGGTGCCAGCTGTTGCCCCTGCTACCTCCCAGATCGATCTTACTCGTAGTGAGAGCTCCACTGAATCCATCAAGATGGTTCCTCCCAAGAAACCGCCGCGTCTTTCTTACAGGGAGAGGATGCGATTGCGCCCTACCCCGACGGTAGCTGGTGCTCTTGACAAGAGGGTTAAAGAGGCTCTTGGTAAGTCTGTTCATGCTGAGATGGCGCATCGAGAGGAGGTTGAAAAGGATGAGCATCGTGAGCCCGAAGCTGATCCTGTTAGAGATGGCATATTGCCAATAGGTGGTGAAACCGAGACTGCCCGACACGATGTTCGAGCTACAGGTCCCCAAAGGTCCACTTCCAGGGTGTCTTCTAAGGAGCCAAGTCATTCGGCTGAGCAGCAGTCCCGTTCCAAACGATCTCGTGGTGATGGTTTTGATGGTGAAGAAACATCAAGGAGGTACGCGATACCTCGTTCTCATGGTAGCGGAGGTGCTTCTCCAAATTCCTTTAGGTTTGACTTTGACGGACCCGAGGCAATTGTGGAAAACAGCTCCCAGCTTGCAAATCTCTTTAGACGTGTTAGGCCCTCGTCTTGCTTCTTGCCATCTCTTAGGAATATGAAGAAGCCTGAGGGCTATATTCAGTTCGCAAGTGCGATGGGCCTGGTAGTTTTTGCTGTCTTTATCCCTTTTTGCTTTGATTTTTCCTTTGCTGAACTTTTATTTCTTTTTCCCAGGCCGTTTTCGCTGCTAACGAGCTGATTACCTCTTTAAAGCAAGATCTCCGTTCTGCGACCCAGCCTGAGGAAGTGGAGCGGGTAGCTAGGACTATTACTGACCTTGTCGCTGAAAGGGACGAGCTGGCGAGGAGAATTGCTCGTAACGAGGAGAGGATGGCCGAGGTTGTTCTTTTGGAAGACCAGATTAGGGACCAAGCTATTTCGGCTAAAAGGTGGGAAGACTCCGCTCAGGAGGCTCAAGCTCGGATTTCTTCGTTGGAGAAATCAAACGAGGATTTGAAGGTGGATCTCCGTGTCGCTGAGGGGCGAGCTGGAGCTGCTGAGGTTGGTTTGCGTTCAGCTAGTGAGAACATAGTGGACTTGAGGGTCCATGTTGGGAAGGTTACTGAAGACTCGAAGAAACTTGCCAAGAGGTAAAAGGAGATGGTGAGGAAGGCTGAGAAAGCTGCGAGGAGGGAGATATCCAAGCAGTATTGTGCCATTCTTTTGGGGATAAAAGATAAATGGGAGAAGAAGAAGATCGAGGTCGATACCGAGACCCAAATTATGGAGTGTAAATCCAATATCGTTCTTCTTAATGATATTATCAGCCAGACCATCAATGATTTTGAGGCCGAAAAGAAAAACATCCAGGTCGAGAAGCTGAGGTTGGACGCGGAGCTTGCCATCGTCCAGGTATCAGATTTTTCCCTGGGTAAAATTGATATTCCTCAGGTGTCCGATGACTCGGTTACGCTGCTTACTGGGCCAAGCGCATCATTGAATGATCAGCTGGATCTTGGTTCTCAGGAGCTTAGGAAGGAGTTCCCGCTGCCCTCGAATCAAGGTGCTCCGGAGGATAAACCCGCCGATCCTACTTGTTAGGAACATCTTTATTGTTTTCGTTTCCTGTTGTTCTTGTTTGAACTTGGTGTCTGGGGAGGCTTTTAAACCTTTTTTGTTTGTTTATTGAACTTGTTTATGCCTTAGCGGGCTTTCCGAACTCGTGCTCCTTTGAGAAGGCTTTATTTATTTTGATGATTTAGAAAATCCTTCTTTTTATGATTTTTACCATGTAGAGGTTGTGTTTTTAGATCAAAGGCAGTTTTTCAGCCAGAGACCTAGGTCGTTTAGAGAGCTTGCTCCCAGGTCGTTTAGAGACCTCGGGAGCTGACCAAACGATATAAAGACGCAAGGTCGAAGCCGTTTAGAGGCTTGCGTGTAACCTAAACAGTTTAGACGTAGAGGTTATTGTCATTTAGAGACTAGGAAGGTTGTGACTCTGCAATTTAGATGCAAAGTCGAGTCGTGCTAACTGGTAGCATGCTCTAGCTCGTAAGGCTGTTTATTTATAGAGTGAAGCTTTTAGCTTGAATATGATAGCTGAGGGGTCTCAGGCTGTTTTTAACAGGCTAATAGAAGAAGTTTTTTTTTTATATATTAATAGCTGCACCCTTGTGAGGTTGCCTACATACCCTGAGGAGGGATCAAGCCTTTTCGTAGTTCAATTTCTACAAGTGTCTTTTAGTGATAGTACTTCTTTAAATTCACGGCATTCCATGAGTTCCTTTCAGGCGTATTGTCGTGCATCCTGGTGAGCTTATATACGCCATCTTTTACTATCTCGGAGATCCGGTATGGACCTTCCCAGTTGGTGCCTAGTTTTCCGGCATTTCTTTCCCTTGTGTTCTCGTAGGTCTTTCGTAGGACGAGCTCGCCGACTCGAAATCTTCGCTGCTTGACCTTTGAATTATAGTAGCGTGCTGCCGCTTGTTGGTAATTTTGAAGGTTAACGAGTGCTCGGTCTCGACGTTCATCGATAACATCGAGGTGGTCGAGAAGCATTTCGTTGTTCAGCTCCTCGTTAATGGGACATATATCCATTATCAAGCTGGGAACTGCGACCTCGGCGGGAACCACAGCCTCGATTCCATAAGCTAAAGAGAACGGTGTTTCTGAGGTTGCCTTGCGAGGTGAGGTCCGACAGGCCCATAGTACTCCAGGGAGCTCGTCGGACCACCTTCGCTTTTTAGCGTCCAGTCGTTTTTTGAGGTTGCTTAGTATTAGCTTGTTTGCTGCCTCAGCCTGCCCGTTACCCTGGGGGTAACGTGGGGTCGAGGTTGTTAATTTGATTCCGTGATCTCTGCAGAATTCGAGGAATTGATTTGAGATGAAGTGTGATCCATTATCGGTCACGATTTCTTATGGGACTCCGTGCTGGCAGACAATGTTCTACCATACGAATTCATGTACGTGATATGATTTAATTTGCTGGAAAGCTCCTCCCTCCACCCATTTGGTGAAGTAGTCGGTGAGGACGAGTAAGAAACGACACCTTCTTTTTCCTGAAGTTACCATGGGTCCTACTATATCCATTGACCACCGCATAAAGGGGTATCGAGATGAAATGGAGGATAAGTTTTCTGTAGGCTGATGTAGAGTCGGAGCATGCCGTTGGCATTTGTCGCATGCCTTATAATGTTCTTCGCAGTCAGCAACCAAAGTGGGCCAAAAATATCCTTGCCTTTTGATCCTAATAGCTAGTGCCCTTCCTCCGGAGTGGCTGCCACACGAGCCTCCGTGAATTTCCGATAATATCGTAAAGGCTTCGAGCCCGTGGATGCATACTAGGTAGGGGCCGTTTACACTTCGCTTGTAAAGGCGAGGGCTGATTATACAATATCTTGAAGCTATGGTTTTGAGCTTGCGAACTTCCCACTTGTTGGGGGGAGCCTCTCCCCCCTCAATGTAATGTATAATCGCTACTCGCCAGTCAGTTCTTGTGATCATTTTTTCGCGGAGCGTAACGTGCCTGGCGTCAAGCAGTTCCGGCTCCGGGTCGGTAGCTTCTTCCTCTTGTTGTGGGAGGTCGCCTGTTACTGTGGCTATTGTTATATCTATCTCTATGTCGTCATAGTCTACTTCCATCGGAACCTCGCTATCTTCGCCGATTTTGATGCTTGGTTTTTCAATTCCTTATACTGGAATTACTCTTTTTATGAGTGGATTTGAGGTTGATGCCAGAGCTGCCATTGCGTCTGCTATTGTGTTATCACCTCGTGGTATTCGTGTTAGATTGAAAGTTTCAAATTGTTTGGCTAGATAGGATTCCATCCTGTTATCTCTGGTTTCGTATTCTCCGTGAAACTGGCTTGTAATTAGCTGGGAGTCGCTGAACGCATTCAGCTTACGTATTCCTATTCCAGCTGCGAGTCGGAGGCCTTCTATTAAGGCCTCGTACTCGGCTTCGTTAATTTATGCTGGAAATCCGAGTCTGAAAGATTGTTCTACAATTTCGTTAGTTGGGGATATAAGGTGGATTCCCACACCTGCCCCCTGTTTCGAGGAGGCTCCATCGACATAAAGCTACCAGGTTTCGGTGCTTGTTCTGGTAACCTGGCTATTGGCTGTGAGCTCGATAATGAAATCAGCTAGTACTTGTGCTTTGGCGCTAGTCCGAAGTCGATATTCGATATCGTACTCGCTCAGTTCGATGGCCCACTTTGCTAACCTGCCAGACTGGCTGGGGCTGTGCAATACTGTGCGTAATGGCTGTGTTGTCATTACTACGATGGGGTGTGATTGAAAATACGGCCTGAGTTTGCGAGCTGAGATTAATACTGCCATAGCCAGTTTTTTCATTCGTGGATATCTGGTTTCGGCATCTACTAAGGATTTACTCACGTAGTATATCGGTTTTTGCTCAGCTCGTTCTTCTCTTATGAGGACGCCACTCACTGCGACTTCGGAGATCGCTACGTATAGGTAAAGTGGTTCACCCTCAATCGGTTTTGATAAGATGGGGGGCTCGGAGAGGTACGTTTTTAGTTGTTCAAAGGCTTCCCCGCACTTGTCATCCCATGCGAATCTTTTGTTTCCCTTTAGTTACTGGTAAAAGGGGAGACATTTATCAGTCGACCTGGAAATAAACCGATTTAACGCGGCAATATGGCCTGTCAGCCTTTGCACCTCTTTTACTGAGCTCGGAGGTTGCATTTCCAGGAACGCACTGATTTGTTTGGGGATTGCTTCAATTCCTCGTTGAGTTACTATGTAACCTAGGAATTCGCCTGAGGCGACTCCAAAAGTGCATTTTGAAGGGTTGAGTTTCATCCCATATTTGTTAAGTAAGGTGAAACATTGTCCCAGCTGACCGATGTGATCTTCCTCTTTTAGAGATTTGACCAGCATGTCATCGATGTAGACTTCCATCGTTTTCCCCAAGAGGCTGGCGAATATCTTGTTCATAAGTCTTTGATAGGTGGCTCCCGCGTTTTTGAGGCCAAATGGCATCACCTTATAGCAGTACGTTCCTCGTTCCGTTATGAAGGATGTTTTGTCTTGGTCCTCAGGGCTCATTTGTATTTGATTATACCCTGAGAATGCGTCCATAAAGCTGAGGAGATCGTGTCCTGCGGTAGCTTCTACCAGCTGGTCGATGAGAGGTAGTGGGAAGCTATCCTTAGGACACGCTTTGTTTAGATCCGTAAAATCTATGCATACTCGCCAGGTGCCATTTTTCTTTTTTACTACAACCGGATTTGCTAGCCAATCGGGATATTTTACTTCTTTGATGAATCCCACATCTAGTAACCTGGTGACCTCGCTGTTGACAGCGTCAGTCTTGTCGGGTCCGAATTTCCGACGCTTTTGGCGTACTGGTTTGTGGTTTGGATCCACATTGAGCTCATGTGAAATGATATTCAGATCGATTCCGGGCATGTCAGCTGTTGTCCATGCGAATGAACCAGAATTTTCTTTGAGGAATGTTATTATTTGTTCTTTTTGGGATCTGTTGAGCTCGGATCCAATTCCTACTTTCAGGTCAGGATGAGACTCGTTGACCACGATTTTCTTGATAAGGTCTTCGCGAGGTCCGATACTGCCTGGGCCACTTTTCTTTTTGGCTAGTCGGTATGTGAGCTCATCTTTTTGTTGCAGTTGGTATACGGGGCTTTCCTTTGCGATCTGGAAGCCTGCCATGTAGCACATTCTGGATTCCTTTTGACTTCCCTTAATTGTTGCGATCCTATTTTGGGCTAGAAATTTTATGCATTGATGGTATGTCGAGGATACAGCTCTCATGGAATGTATCCAGGTCCTTCCCAGGATGGCATTGAACGGGGCTGGCCTATCTATAACAGTGAATTCAACTATTCTTCTTACTCCAACTGCTATTACTGGGAGTTTTATTGTTCCGAGAGATAGTGTGGTTTCCCCGGAAAAGCCGGTTAACACCATCTTGTTTTCTTCGATTTCGTGATCTAGTATATTCATTTCCCTAAGAACGCTTACGAGGATGAGTTTTACAGAGCTCCCCGTGTCTACAAGCATTTTAGTGAGCTCGTATTCGCCCACTTCTAGCATGATGAGGATAGCATCGTCATGTGGATAATCTAGTTCAAAAGTTTCGCTTTACCAGAACGAAATTTTGTGTGTTAGGTCCCTTGAATGGGTTCCTATCACGTGTGTCGGTGTTTACTCTTCGCTGATGTTTCTTGATTGAGTTTACGGAGTTGCGGCATAGCTGGGATCCTCCGTGAATAAAGTTAATTATTTTCTTCGTGCTGGGAGGAGGTAGGTCCGTTTCCCTATTTTTGGGGGGATCTCGCCTCGTCACCTCCTCGGATGAACGTTCTCGTTTACGATCATCCTCAGATGGGCGGTCCCGCCTTTCATCTTCTCGCGCTGGGTAATAGTTCTTCCTTGGAGGAGGTTTTTCCAGCTCGATTTTTCCCAGCTCTCCTGCTGCGAATTTAGCAGCGAGCTGCTTCTTCACCTCGTGGCACTCCTCCGTGGAGTGGCCCTTGATCTTGTGGAAGTCGCACCACTTGCTTGGATCGTAAGGCTTGAATCTATTACAAGGTGGGCTACCCACTGAGTATGAGTGTATCCCCTGGCTTTGTTTTTGATCTTGGGAATTCTTTCTCCCGGATTTTTTAGATCCTTGGGAGTTGGTTGTCTGAGATTGTTTAACCGAGGTTGCAGGTACATGCTGTCTTGGCCGAGGTGCGCTTGCTTCTTCGAGGATAATCCAGCGCGAAGCGCGATGTAACGCATCATCTAGTGATACCGGCTCCCGAACTGTAAGCTCCTCAAAGAATTTCGAGGTTTTTAACAATCCGTTTTGGAGGGCTTTCAGGGCCGTTGGATTATGTAGATCGGCGATTTTTGTCAATATACGTCCGCAGTGAATCGCCTGGCTTTTGAGTGAGAACCTACAAATCAGCCTTCGAGGTCTCGATCTGGATGAATACCGAATATTGTTTCAAGAATGCAGCTTGAAGTTGTGTGAAGTTGTCTATCGATTTCGGTTTCAGGGAGGTGAACTATTCCAGGGCCGAATCTGTTAGATTTTCGGCGAAGAAACGGCAGCGTGCTGACTCGAGGTCACCCCCGGGTAATCGCACCCTTGAAAAGGCAAATTTGAAGCTTCTCATGAACGCCTTGGGGTCAGTCTCTCCGTTATATCTAGGAAATCGGATGTTCCCGACATCGCCGAGCTGAGGGCTCGCGATTTGTTAAGTGAATGGGGTCTGATTGACCTCGTCAATTTCCCTATCTATCTCAGTTGCTGAGCTTAGAGCAGCGTGGACCTGTGATCTCATTCGCTGTAGCTCGGCGTTCGTTTCTTCGCAATACTTCTTGATTGATTCGAACCCATGTGAGCTTTCGGGTCCCAAGTGGTTTTCGCTATTGCTCGGGAAGCGGAGCAGGGATTCCCGGGCAGGTCGGATCTCGTTTATGTTTTCAGAGCGGACCTGATTGGTTAGTAGATCCGAGGTCGGGTATACTCCTGGTAAGGTCGCTGTTGGCGTAACTTCTCCTTCCGCGACCTGGGTCGTGGAAGGAGTGAATATGGGATCCGATATCGTCGAGTTGAACTGCGAGGTGGTGGCTAAGCCGATCATCCTGCTGGTTGAGGCGTTGATATCGGAAAAGTTTAGTCTTGTCACCGGTGGAGGTGGGAACGGCAATCCTCCCTGCCCATGGGCGAGAAAGGATTGTGCCCCAGGTGGGAGAGCGAGCCTCCCAGAGGTGCCTGCCCGATTTGCTCTTTCGAGGTCGTCTTGGCGTGCTGCCATTGAGCGATTCTGCTCTATGAGGCAGGATATTAGGTTCCGGATCTCAGCTATTTGATCCGGAGCCGATTGGTTCAAGGCTGCAGGTCCCAAGGGGTCGACAATTTCGTTGATCCCGGTCGAGGCACTTGCTCCCGAGGTGGTAATGGGAACGCTTGCTGTTCCGTCCAGGTCTGCTGAAACGATGTCGGCGGATTGGGTCAGGGGAATGGAGATGTTTATGACTCCAGATGATGTAGAAACCGCCGCACTTGTTGTATATGCACTCGTTTTCTTTTGAGTGGTTAGTTTCGTAGGTTACAAATAGGAAGTTGTTTTGCCTTTCCCCACAGACGGTGCCAAATTGTGAGAGCAGAATCTCACAACCTCAATCCTTGGCTTTTCAGGTCGTATTTTTGAAGAAATAACAAAGAAATGCTTAGAAGAATTTGAGAGAGAAATATGTGTATATTAATATTATTGCCAAGAATTCGGTACTTTTACAATGACCCTTTTGTTCTAATTTATACAAACTCGGGAAAATATAAACGTCTAAATATTAATTTGAAACTCGGAATTGAATTCGTGATCTTCGGATAAATGCCCAGCTTGATCCTGGGGAGAATGCATTTAATATGTTTGACTTGCTTGTTGTAAGCTCCTTTTCCAACGGTCTCCTTCTTTTCCTACGTGCTCGGCCTCTTCCCAGATCGCGAGCTTGTGTTACGGGCTTTTCAGTGAGCTGGGCTTAATTTTAAGTACTCTAAGTCAAGCTGAACTTTTAGGTGTGGGATTTGGGCCCAACACTCGACAGCTAAAATTTAATAGCGAAATTGAGTCCCCGGCAACGGCGCCAAATTTGATCTGCTCAAATTAATACCCTAACCAGTACTAAAGCAGTTGATGCAGTATATCAGGGGTCGAACACAAGAACTCAGAGAAATCACACAATAAATTGTATAGTGTCAAGTCAAGCTAAACTATTCAGATTAAACAAAAAGCAGTAAGCAGTAAACGAGTTGTAATTCAATGGGAGGAAGATAGATTCAGGGATATTTCTCAGGAAATCAATGAATGCAAAATAAACTAACTAATCAGGGTTCAAGTTACGCACGGTTCTCGAACTCAAATCACTAAGGTATAATTAACCAACTGTCGTTGCGAGAATTATCTAAATCTAAATCCTAGGAATTCCAAATCTCTTTGTGAATCCTAAAGTCTAAATCAGCTTTAATATCAGGTTTGATATGTTCACAAATCAATTAAACCAAATCTCTTTGCGAATAATCAATTTGCTCACCTAAGGTTCTATCAAGTGATATATCATGGTTTTTACCCTATTTAAGCCATGATATAAGTCTTTTTTATAGAGTCTTTATAGTATTTTGGAGTCTTTTAGAGTCTTTTACAGGTCATAGCACGTTGGGAACATTATTGGAGTTTTCTGGATCATTTGGAACAAAGCAGAAGTTCGTGTTGCTGAGAACCCGATATGAAGCCTTGGTATCGATCGATACTGGCTAGTATCGATCGATACCCATCGCAGCAAGACACGACCCGCGAGTTTTCCAAGGCTTGAATAATTGCAAAAGTGCCCAGAAGTCTTTAATAATTACAAGAAGACCCCGATTCGTGTTTTAGGTTATATATAGGATTTTACAGCCACCTGTTTAGGCTATGCTTTATTTTGCTTTGGTTTAATAGAGAATTTGGTGAGAGAGACAAGTCTGAATCTCCCTTCGTCCGAGATCAGATCTCAAAACCTTTTGTCACTCTTTCTTATTTTCTATTGAGTATTTATTCAAACATGTCTATTGATTCAATTTCCATGTCTGAGTAGATCTCTTGTTAGGTTTGGGGATTTTCGTAAGGGATTTCTTTGAATGCTAGGTTGATTAGTTATTTAGGGTTCATAATCTGAATTAGTTCTTCACCTTAGGTTGTTCTCAAAGCTAATTCTAGATTTATCACCTGGAACTTAGATCTTAGGATAATTGATTGGGCACGACAGTGCGATTAATCACCTGATAAAACCTTAGGTTAGGGGTTACCAAGTGAAATCCTTATCGAACATAGAATTCGCTTTGATAATCCTTTAAACCCAACAATCTAAACTACTCACACCTTCTGAAAAAAGACATGATTAAATTAAAGATGAGATTGGTGAAGAAGCCTCACGAATTCAAGAACTAAGTTCGGTGAGAAACCTCCTCACAAATCCCAAAAATCTCAATGCAAGAGTACAAGAATGAAATCAAAACTAATGTGTAGAAGGTTCTACACGAAATTTATGTCTAAAACAAGTATTTATAGGTCTTCAACATGCTTGTGTTGTTTTAGGGATTGACGGCAAAAGACAGTTTTGGCCTCGGGTTAAGAAATGAATCATCTTGGGCGGAATTGGGCTTGGCCGCGGGTGCGTAGCTCCTAGCTGGGGCGAAATGAACCCTGGCCGGGGTGAAATGGACCCTGGCCGCGGGTGGAATGGCTCCGGGGGTGGCGAACTGATGCTTGGCCGCTGCTGGGGGCCCTCCAGTCGCGGTGAACTGCTTCTTCCGGGCAGCTTCATTTTCCTTCAGTGCTTCGGATATATTTAAGGATCCAAGCATCAGATTGTCCCCAATCCAATTGCATTTTAAAGCTGGTTGCCTCTACTTTATTGTATACAAATTTGGAGATGATCGGAAGGTGAAAAAGTCTTCATCAGCTGTAAGACTTCTTGACGGTCCAAGTTTATCCAAAAACGTACTTTTGTTCCAAAATACATTCTTTTATCCCGAGTTACCTCAAAAGAGTTTTAAAACCGCAAACATGCGAAACCCGTAATAAAAGCATAGAAAACCAAGTACAACACTTATTAAAGTGTTCTAAAATATATAGTAAAACGGGTAAAAATAAGGTGTTATCACTTTCTTTCTACATTCTCGTAGCGTTTCACTAGGTTCATATGGATTCGATCCCTACAATACTAAAACTTTTGTTGTGCACTTGCAGTAGTTATTTATAGGGTTAAGACTTGGTGTATCAGTCTATCAACTCTTCGAAAAGTAGGATCTTCATTGAATCAAAGGGCTTCACCTTAGCTTGCATCACGTCGATCTTGACCTTAGATGGGATCACGATCGCATGCATGTCCTTGAGAGTGTTCGGCTTGCCTTCTTGCTTGGTTCCATTGGGTTGAATTTTGTGGAAAACATGGAGCTGCTTCTTGTTGTTGTCATCTCCTAGCTTCAAGCTTGGCTTCCTTATGTTTGGTGGTTTCGAACAACACCAATTCAAAGCAGGATAGAAGACTGCTTTGTTAACATTGTTGAAAGACATCCTCCTATTCGGTAAGTCGATCACGGCTCCAACGTTGGTCAAGAATTCTATACCAAAAATCAGCGGTGAAGTCGGACCATGATGTTAGGCAAGAAGCCGTGAGGTGTCTCAGAAGATAAGTCTGCATACTCCAAAGTAACGTTGGAGGGCTGTATGATCAAAAATCCTAGCTATTCTACAACCGTCTTTGATATCACATTAACGTTAGCACTAGTGTCACAAAGATATTCATGGAATTCGAAGTAATTACTAGGGCAAGGGACAACAAATTTTCCAAGACATTCCAGCTTGGATTCACGTGCAGGGTATGTTGGCTCGGGCCACACCATAACATCATATGCTTTACGTGATTTGTACACGGTGGGTGCTTCGATTTTCCTCCACGTTGGCGATTGAAAGTGTTTATTCTTCATGAGTGTATGTGTGAGTCTCCTCTTCTTTGGTGACTGCTGATAAGCTCAAATGTAATAGCCTAAAGTATTAACAGCTTTGCAGCTGCAGTATGTAGGGGTCGAACCAAAGAGACTCAAGAATCACACAATAGATTATATAGATTCGAATTAAGCTAAGTCAATCAATAAAACATGAAGCAATAAAGTAGTTTAAAGAGTTGTAAATTCAGTGGAGGAAAATAGGTTCAGGGTATTTCTCATGAAATCAGAGAATGCAGATAAACCAATTAATCAGGACTCAGATTTTAGCACGGTTTTTGAACTCAAATCACTGAGCTATAACTAACCAAATTTCGTTGCGAGAATTATCTAAGTCTAAATCTCAGAATCCCAAATTTCTTTGCAAATCCTAAAGACTAAGCTAGCATTAAGGTCAAGTTTGATTTGTTCACAAAATAATTAAACCAAATTTCTTTGCAAATAGTTATTTTGCTCACCCTAGGTTCTATCAGATTATCAATCACACTTTCGTGTCCAATTTATTAACCTAAGATCTAAGTTCTAGGTGATCAATCCAGAATTTAGCATTAAGAACAACCTATGATGAAGAACTGATTTGATTATGAATCCTGACTAACTACTTAACCTAGCATACAAAGAGATCCTTTATGAGAACCCTAAACCTAAAAGGAGATCTACTTAGATATGGAGATTAAGTAAAACAACATGATTGAATAGAACTCAAAAGTAATAATAAAGAGAGTAAACAAAGGGTTTGAAATCTTCTCTCAGACGAACATAGTTTCAGACTTGTCTCCCTCAAAGCTCTCTCAACAAAATCGAAAGTAGAATAAAGCTTAGCCAAAAAGTGGCTGAAAACCCTAATTATATGCTAAAACACGTTTTGGAGATTTTTGTAAATAATAAAGACTTCTGGACCAACGTGCAATTTCTTCAGACGTTTTGTAAAGTCGTGTTTCCTTTCTTCAATGAAGTCGGTGTCGACCGACACCAGGTTGTATCGCTCGACACAAGGCTTCTCTATTGTCTTTATCGACCGATACCAGGTGGTATCGCTCGACACAAGGACCATAAATCGAGCTTCACAGCTACATGATCCTTGCTTAGCTCCAAAATGCTCCAGAATACTTCAATATCTCCAATTAAGCTCCAAACGTACCTAAACCTGAAAGGTCTCAGAAATACTCCAAAAATACTAGGAAGACTCTATAAATATGACCTATATCATGGTTAAAAATGGGTAAAAACCATGATATATCAACTCCCCCAGACTTAGCATTTGCTTGCCCTCAAGCAAACAGAAAACTAAACAAGAGAAAGAGGTTTGAAAATCGCGTAGACTCACATGTTCTTGAAACACTGTAATGACCCTTTTTCTTAGTGCTCCACATATTACCTAACCAACTCCAAATCTAACCACCATGTACTTCTCCGTAGACATTCGTAGCTCCCCAGAATCCACATAATTTTGCAGCATTATCCATCAAAGCTTTCATCGCCAGTTTCATCGTTGTGATCAATGCCAAGAACCTTATAGACTCTTTCCCATACAATATCATGACAAAAGAACCACCCAATTTTCACACTTTTTGGTATTGTTTCCTCTCTCCCAGGCTTATTTCTCATCATGTTCTTCATTTTTTTTTTTTTAGATTCGCATATACATGTTAAGGTTTGAGACGCGAGTATTGATGGTGTTTGCCACCAAATCCCCGGTTCTTCTCCTCTCTATGTATCAAAGGTGTAGGCGAATAATGGTATCACATGAAATTTTCCTAACCTCGCTTCCAACCTTTGTGTGATCATTCCTTCCCAAGTAGAATAATGGGATCGCTGGAAATTTTCCTAGCCCTCTACTCAGAAGAAAATCTTTTTATCTTTTCATGCTTTTATTTATTAACTTATAACAAGGGAGAGAAATACCATTACTTTCTACACATGGGTTCCTTTGTCATATATGAATGAGGAGTCAAGCTCTGTGAACATCAACCACATCGACGAAGTGCAAAAATTATCTCATGCTTTAATGGACTCTACTGGAAACATGGGTGTCTTCTAGTTAACTGGTCAACCTTTGGGTTTTTCGTTAGTCCGATCTAGAACTGATTCTGTAACAATGGTCACTTAGAAGTGAATTTTCCTCGTAAGTGTGACAAAGGATCCAAATGTGAAATGGTTAGCACTGTTAGATCACTCAAGCACAAGTTAGAAGCAACAAGATATCATAATCGCATAAATCCAAAAAAGTTCAAAATCATAAACTGCTGACAAAGCAATTCAAAAGAACAAAACAACTCAAAAGAAAAAGAAAGGAAAAGAAAAGCAAAACCAGATAGAACAAGGAGCTAATCCTCCTAAGATTCATCATCAACTCCATCCATGTGAGAAGGTCCTGTCTGTGGTGGTGAACGTGGACTAGGTGGTCGAACGCAGCCACACCGAGACAGAGTGGAAATAGCACCCCAGATGCTCTGGAAGCTCTCAACCACATATCTCTGAAACACATCTATCTCCATGGGAACCGCAGGTGGCACATGAAGAGCATTCGTAGAGGGGAATGAGTGTCGAACTCTTCCCGACTGACCTCCAGCAAGGTCAGGTACTGGTCTGTCCCCAATAGTAGCAGCTGGTGCTCTAGAAGAGGATCCTCGGCGAAGTCGAGTAGGAGGTGCAACAGTCAAAATGCGCGGATCAGGTTCAAAACACAGCTTACGGGGATCATCACCAATGTCAGTCAGCGGTGTGTTAGGAAGCTGAACCAGAAAATCTCCAGCTTCATTGGTAAAACACCAACGCAGATCAGGCTTCATCCACCGAAGATTATGCATATGCCTCTCGTCCATTAGAGAGCGTGTAGTGACGATGGTGTTGCTCGTTGTACTGATCTGGAAGTACTAAAAGATAGGAGTGAGAAGACTACCAACTGTCTCTAACTTCCGAGCTGAACCTTTACTGGGACCGGAGAATGGTTTGGTCTTCAAAGAGACCAACTGATGCGCAAACACAGCCCCTAGATTGACCTCTAGATCAAGTTCAGGCCACTCATAATTCTCAGCCTCGATGATGTCTCCAATTGCACTGGAGAAAAGTATAAGCTCAGACAGTCTCATCTTATTCGGCTCCATCTTGCACAAAATGGTTTTGCTCAGAATCCGAACTAGACATTGCAGGGTCGGATTACGCACATCCATTTGAGTGGACGTTTTGGAGTTATAGACTCCATTTCCGAATTGTGACCAGAAAGCTTGTACGTCAAGAAACTGTGTTGGAAAAGCCACCTTCTTAAAGTCATTCCTGAAACCATAGATAGTGCAGAGGTCTCGGAGTGGCAAATGGTATCTCACCCCTCGAATCAGAAAAGTCATAGTGCATTCCTGTGCGTTCTTCTCAACCTCATTACTGTAGTATACGCGATCTGTCGCTAGAAACTGTCGAACCAAGTCGGGGAAAATGTCATACTGCTGTGTAGCTATCGTGCCTAACCCAATTTTTCTTATCAGTCGCTGAAGCTCCTTGTCGATACCCAGTCTTCGCATTGTATAGGTATCAACAAACCGGGTCGGGTTTACCTCAACGGTTAGCCACGCATTGTAGAATAGTGTGTCATACTCATCCCAGGTCTCATAAATCTACATGTAGATGCAGTCGTCCCTCTCAGTCTCCTCTTTAGGAGTACCGTTCCAGTTTCTCCTGGAAACAATCTTTGCGTTCTCATTACTCTTAGGCCACGGAAGCCTACATCGCACGTCTGGAATCGCAGGAGAGGCAGGAGGGGACGATTGTGGTGAGAAGTGCTCCACGGGTGATGCAGCGGTTTTCGGTTCTGGTGCATAGATGTCTCGAATATCTGAGTAAGAAAACACATGATCCTCATGTGTGCCATCTATGCGAACCTTGTAGTTTTTATTGGTAAGAGCACCCCTCACCATCCCTTGATACCATGACGAACCAACAAACACCTCCATGCGATCCAACAACCTATACTCTTTCGGAACTCTGTCTGCTGGTGGATTAGAACTCGATGCTCCTGTTGTGCGTTGCTTCTTTCATGAAGTCATCTGCGGTCAAAGACAAAGAAAACGCAGCAAAGAAAAGTTCCAAAATCAGTATACAAGAGTTAGGTATCACCAGTGACAATCTCCAACAATTCAACCTAAATCAGTCCTTAAAACAGTTTCAAAAACTGTGTCGACCAAATTTCATCATTCCAAAATCAAAAAATTTCAAACTCGCTAAGAGGGACATGCAAGTAGATGGAGATGTCGAAAATCCTCTATAATCATATAACTAAGCAAGAAGTGTCCATTAAAAAGAGTTTGAAGAGTCAAAAATCCGAAATCCTAACCTTATGTCACGAAAACGAAAAGAGGATTTTGGGTTTCATACCTTGCAGATCGGAGGAATTGATGAGAGAAATAGGATGAGCACGAAATTCTAATGAGGTTAGCCTTTGGAATCGCTCAAATCCGTAAAGAATTGAAGAAGTTGGGATTTTAGAGAGAAATCTCTCTGGTGTATCGAGCGATGGAGGCGGAGGAGAAGGAAAGAAAAACCCGAGGGTTTAAAAAGGAAACCTACATGGGTGACTGGTATCGACCGATACCATTACTGGTATCGCTCGATACAAGGGACATTGGTCGATGCAATTCTGCATCGTTCGATCTTTTTTTCCTGTCCTATAATAAATACCCAGCTCCTTAGTTCCGCAATTGGTGTCGATCGATACTATTACTGGTATCGCTTAAAATAGCTCCTTTGTAACTGATTCACTCAAAATACAAGACACAAAACCAAAAACACGCAAAACAAAAGAACTTATATACAGACTTACCAGTGGGTTACCTCCCACCAAGCGCTTGTTTTACGTCACTAGCTTGACTTTACGGATGTTCAGGCTGTCGGTGCATCATCCAGAGGCACCATGTGCCCTACTGGAATCTTGGCTTTCGCCCAATAGTGTTTCACCCTTTGTCCATTGATAGTGAACTCTTTGCCTTCAGGACTTATCAGGACAACTGCACCATGTGGTCTGACTTCCTTGATTGTGAAATGACCTAACCAACGAAAACGCAATTTGCCAGGAAACAATTGCAAACGAGAGTTATACAGAAGTACTTGGTCATTGGGCTCAAAGTGTCTGGAGAGGATCTTCTTGTTGTGAGATGCCTTAGTCCTCTCTTTGTACAGCTTCGAATTCTCATAGGCGTGGTGCCTAATCTCATCCAGCTCCTTCAGCTGAATCAATCGCCTCTCAGCAGCAGACTTGATGTCAAAGTTCATCATCTTTGTAGCCCATGCTGCCTTATGCTTGATTTCCACTGGAAGGTGACATGCTTTCCCATAAAGCAAGTGAAACGGTGTAGTCCGAAGTGGTGTCTTGAAGGCATTCCTATAAACCCAAAGTGCATTATCCAGCTTTGCAGACCAATCCTTCCGAGTTGTACCCACTGTCTTCTCCAGAATCTCCTGAATCTGCATGTTGGATACCTCAACATGCCCACTAGTCTGAGGATGATAAGGAGTAGTGATATATCATGTTTTTTACCCCGTTTAAGCCATGATATAAGTCCATTTTATAGAGTATTTCTACTATTTTGTAGTGTTTTAGAGTCTTTTACAGGTTTTAGCACGTTTGGAGCATAATTGGAGATATTGGACCTTTCTGGAGCATTTTGGAGCGAAGCAGACGTTCGTGTAGCTGAGTACCCGATTTGAAGCGTCAGTATCGATCGATACTGCCTAGCATCGGTCGATACTCATCGAAGTAGACATGAGCCGCGACTTTAATGAAGAGTTGAAGAATTGCAAAATTGCCTAGAAGATTTTATTATTTACAAGAAGCTCCAAAACGTGATTTAGGTTATTTAAAAGGATTTTACAGCCACTTTAATGGCTATGCTTTATTTTACTTTGGTTTTGTGAGAGAAATTTTTGAAGGGAAACAAGTCTGAAACTCTGTTCGTCCGAGAGAAGATTTCGAACCCTCTTGTTACTCTTTCTGATTTATTTGATGATTTATTCAAACATGTTTATTGCTTCAATTTCCATGTCTGAGTAGATCTCATTTTAGGTTTAGGGTTCTCATAAGGGTTATCTATGAATGCTAGATTGATTAGTTATTAGGATTTACCATCTGAATTAGTTCTTCACCATAGGTTGTTTGCAAAGCTAATTCTAGATTGATCACATAGAACTTAGATCTTAGGATAATTGATTTGACGCGGAAGTGCAATTAATTACCTGATAGAACCTAGGGTGAGCAAAATAACGATTCGCAAAGGAATTTGATATAGTTGTTTTGTGAACAAATCAAACCTTATTTAAAAGCTTATTTAGACTTTAGGATTCGCAAAGAAATTTTGAATTCCTAGGATTTAGATTTAGATAGTTTTCGCAGCGGAAGTTGGTTAACTATATCTTAGTGATTTGAGTTCAAGAACCGTGCTAAATCTGAATCATGTTAGTTAGTTTATCTGCATTCATTAATTTCCTGAGAAATACCCCGAACCTAGCTTTCTCCTAATTGAATTTACAACTGTTTTAAATTACGTCATGTTTTTAACACCATTGATCGCATAGCTTAAATCTTACCTATATAATCTATTGTGTGTTTCTGTGAGTCCTTGTGTTCGACCCCTACTATACTGCAACTACTTCTTAGTACTTTTAGGGTATTAATTTGAGCATATCAAATTTGGCGCTGTTGCAGGGGACTCAATTCGCCATTAGATTTTAGTATGAGAATTTTGACTAAGCTCGTCGGTATCGATCGATACTATCTAGTATCGATCGATACTATCTAGTATCGGTCGATACTCGCCGTTCTATTTTTGTTGATATCGATCGAGACCACTTGGTATCGGTACTCATCACGTTTTTTTGTTACTTACGTTCTTGACTCTTGTTTTCAGGTGTATGCCTAATCATGAAACCAGAAAGACCAAGAGCACTCAGCTAGTTTATCTGGCACTCGAGCAACTAGCACTTTTGGAACGCACAAACAGAAGAGCAAAGAAGCCATCAAAAATGAACAACAATCAAGTGGAGTTGGTTCAAGATGCAGCTGGTGCTTACAGAGACCAAGAGGGTCGGTTGTGCAATGAGAGAGGACAATGTCTGGATGGAGAGGGGAACATCATTCCACCTGCTCCTATTGTCGCCGGGAATGCCGCTGGGAACGCGAACGCAGTGGATGATGGGAATGCTGTGGTTAATCGTGGTAGAACGATTGGTGAGTGCAATAGACATGACCAGTTTTACGCAAACCGATGCGATCCGACCTCCTACTTTTTCGAGGAATGACTTTGAGCTCAAACATGCATACTACACTCTTGTGGGACAGCACCCTTTTCATGGTCTTTCCAGCGAACATCCCATGGATCATATTGAGAGGTTCGAGGATTTGGTCACTAGCATCAAGAGCAATGGAGTGTCCTACGACTATCTCTTCTGCTAGCTTTTCCCATACTCTCTTGGTGGGGAAGCAACTTACTGGCTGAAGCAGTTGCATCCTGGATTGCTGACTACCTGGGATGAGACTAAGACCGCTTTCCTGACCAACTTTTATGATGATGAAAGATCCGAGGATCTGAGGAACCATATCTCCCAGTTTTCTCAAGGACGTACTGAGGCGTTCAAGGCTGCTTGGACGAGATTCAAATCATATCAGAGAGATTGTCCACATCACGGATACTCTGATGTTCAGCTGATGGGTTTCTTTTTCAGAGGACTTAATTGGAGGTAACAGATGACTTTGGATTCTCCAAGCAATGGAAACTTCAACACCAGGTATCCTGATGAAGCCTATGTCATGATTGAGAACTTGGTGTCTAGTAATAGATTATGAGAGGAAGATGCTAGCTGGTAACATGGATGGCTCACATATTGCTGATTTTCAAGCTAAGTTGGATTCTATGCACAGTCTTCTGATGGGAAAGACACAAAAGGATGTTCACTTTGCTGAAGATGTTGAGGTGTTCAACAAGGATGAAGTAAAGGATGTCAACTACATTAGTGGTTCTGGTTTTCAAGGCCAGAGGAATCAATTCAACAACAACCGAAACTTCAACAACAACTCTCAGCAAGGATGTTCAAATCAGTTTGGTCAGAGATCATCTCAGAACAGTGGGTATACGAGGAACTATGTAAACTAATCTTATCAACTTATAACTGCTAAGCTTCCAGATAGCAAGATCGAGTCTATGTTTGAAAAAATTCTTCAAGGACAGCAGAAGCTCACTGTGGATTTCAATGGGAAGATTGATGTCCTATACAATGATCTGAGTGGAAGGATCGACGCTATTGATATTCAGCAGAAGAAGCTGGAACTTCAAATAGCTCAGACTTCAGAGGCTGTGAAAAGACAAGAAGGTTTTCTTCCAGGGAAAGTATAGAACCCAAGGGCTCATATCAATGCAATCACCTTGAGGAGTGGAAAAGAGGTCGCTCCAGGAGTAAAAATTGCCCAAGCTCCGGATATTTTCGTCGATCTTGACAATGAGGATACCAAAATCGTGCCAATATCGATCGACACTAGCCAACATCAATTGACACCTATCAAAATACTTTCACGGGACAAATCAAAACCGAATGTATCGATCGATACCACTCCAGTATCGGTCGATACTAATCCCGCAATCGAATCAACTCCTAAGGTTTCGAAGGAAGTACTCAAAGTAGTTGCAGAAAGAGTTTACACACCAAGGATACCTTATCCCAGGGCTTCTGGGAAAACTAAGAAGGAGGTAGAAGACACTAGATGCAAGGCGATTATGGATAAGTTGATTGTGGAACTTCCTTTCATCGATGCTATCAAGACTTCTCCAGCTTTCAGAAGATACGTCATGAAGATGGTGTCCTGCAATGTGAACCTTGAAGACGGATGCTTGATGATTACTCACGAGTGCAGTGCAATCCTGACCAACATGATCCCAAAGAAGCTGCCAGACCCAGGGAGTTTTGTGTTGGATTGTACGATATTCACAGACAGATTTGAGCGTTCTCTTTGTGACCTAGGCTCAAGTGTCAACCTCATGCCATACTCAGTTGCCAAAAGGATGAGGATGACAGACTTCACAACAACGAGGATTTCCCTGATACTTGTTTATCGTTCTGTTAGACTTCCAGAGGGGTTACTCGAAGACGTCCTGATTAAGATTGGAAATTACTTGATCCCAACAGATTTTATTGTCCTGAAGTACGATGATGAGCCTAAGGATCCTCTTATCCTAGGCAGACCATTCCATGCAACAGCTGGTGCTTTGATTGATTGCAAGAACGGGAAGATCGCTCTCAACATTGGTGATTTGGTCATGAGTTTCAATATGGACAAGATGATGAAGAGACCAACCATTGATGGGCAGACTTTCTTTGTCGACACTTTCAGTGACATAGCTGATGAATACTTCCTGGAGATGCAGCCTGAGGACCCATTAGAGAGAGCATTGGTCTGTTCAGCCACTTCAGAGGGTCATTCGTGTGATGATACAGTTGGATACTCGAAGATGCTCGATTCAGCATCAACGGTATCGATCGATACTCTCCCATTATCGGTCGATACCCTGCGACTAGAAGGAGAGTTGGCCGAGAGTTCTAAGCAAGCTACTGGGCTTGGAGATTGGATTGCAGATAATGCTCCTAAGGTTGAACTAAAGCCACTCCCACCAAATCTGAGGTATAGTTTTCTTGGTCCTAATTATACATACACAGTGATTGTTTGTAACGCCCGTGTTCCGGAAGAGTTGATTATTGTGGAGGAATAATTAATTCGGGTTGTTCCGGGGGGCGGTATCGATCGATACTGGCAGGCATCGATCGATACCAGCCGGGTTTTTCTCGGGGTTATCTTCTTCTCTTATCTTCTTCGAGTATAAAAAGGTTATCCTTAGAAGGATAAGACCATAGTTGGTCGTGAGAAAGAAAGAGAGAGCGAGAGAGAAAGAGAAGGAGAGAAAGAGAGAAAGGAAGCTTTGTTAAGCTTGGATCTTGCGAGATCGAGTGAGAGTTTGAGCTTGAGAAGCTCGAAGAAGAGGTTAGAGGAGCTTGGTTTCGACGTGAGCTTGTAGGAAGCGAGGGAGATCTTCTTGGGCTTAGGGAGGTCGTTTTAGAGCTCGTTTCAGCTGTTTTAAGGTGAGTTGTGACCAAAGGTGATCAATTAAGCTTGTGTGGTGATTGTTTAAGCTTGGTTGACGGATTTGGTGGCTTGTGTCTGTGGCGATTCCTGTGTTTAGGTCTCGTGGGCATCGATCGATACCATGTGTGTATCGATCGATACCAGACCACAGGCGGTGGTCTCGAATTGTAGTGTATCGAGGTGATAGACTTGAACCGTGTTGTGTCGATCGATACCAAGTGTTGTGCTTGGGTGTCGATCGATACCAGTCCCTTGTCGGGACTTGTGTGTTGTTTGGGCATCGGTCGATACTATGGGAGTATCGATCGATACCAGTTGCGTCTGGTGTTGAATGTTTAATTTGTTGTTAATTAATCATTGATAATTGTTGCTTGTGCTTATTGGTAGCCTGTTGTTGGGATGATCAATCTCACTCAGCATTTGGTTAGCCAAATGTTGATGCATCACTTTTGTCGATGCAGGTAAAGATAAGGCGTGATCGTGGAATCAAGGCGGAGAAGAGGGGATGATTAGGACCCGGGGTTTGCTTTTGTTGTTTGGGTATCGATCGACACTAGGGGAGTATCGATCGATACCAGTTGTTGTTATATAAACCGTTAGCTTGTTTAAGCTGTAGTACTTGCGTTGTACTGTTTGTTTATTATTGTTAATGTTAATTATATGTTTATTTTCTTTGCAAAAAAAAAAAAATGCGGTCCTTTCAATTATTGGTATCAGAGCCCATACGGTTCTAGGAGCCTAGGTGGTTCTAGAATAGATTGGGTGTTGTGTGGGGTCGTAGAATCATCCTCTTGAGCCTTGTGAGATTCCACGGTAAGTATCTTTATTGTGATGATTGATTTTCGTTCTCTGAGCCTGTGCTTCTGCACGTGTGCAGATGGCTAGAGGACGTGGTAGAGGTCGTGGCCGTGGTAGAGGTCGTGGCCGTGTGCCGGAGGAGCAGGTCGAGGATTCGCGTGCGAGTCAGATTGGGTCTGAGGGTGCGGCCGGTGTGAGTGCCGTTGGGGCTGGCGTGAGCGCCAGTGTGGCTGGTGTTCCAGCGGGTGCTGCGGGTGTAGCAGCGGGTGATGCTCGGGCCCGAGATGATCGCATAGCGGATCTGTTGACGAGGTTGTTGGAGCGGTTACCAGAGAGGGTACCGGCTCAGGCTCCTGTGGTTCCGGTAGTTGTGGAGGCTCAGCCTCAGGTGGCAGCTGCGGTTGCTGAGGAGCTCCCGTCCTATCTTAGGATGGTGGAGCAGATGCAGAGGATTGGCACGGGGTTCTTCTCTGGAGGTGCTAATCCTGAGGACGCTGATGCGTGGTTGAGAAGGGTGGAGAGGAATTTCCTCTCAAGTAGGTGTCCCGCGGGATACCAGGTGGACATTGCGGTCCATTATCTGGAAGGTGACGCGCATCTCTGGTGGAGGGGTGTGGCATCACGGAGAGTTCAGGCCGCGATGTCTTGGGCGGATTTTGTGGGGGAGTTTAACTCCAAGTATTTCCCTCAGGAGGCGTTCCACCGGATCCAGTCGAGGCTTGCGAGTTTGACTCAGGGGGATCGGTCGGTACGCGAGTATGAGGTGGAGTTCAACCGGCTCGGGTCTTATGTTAGACGAGCGGCTGAGAGTGAGTCGGACCGTGTTCAGAGGTTTCTGATGGGTCTTCGGGTCGACTTGAGGAACCGTTGCATGGTGAGGGCTTTTTGCACGGTTGATGAGTTGGTTGAGACTGCGGCCTTGCTTGAGGAGGGTCTGAAGGACGAGGTGGTAGCGGTTACACCGAGCTTTCAGGCAAGATCTGTGCAGCAGCAGTCCGGTCCAAGCAGAAGCAGTAAGCCGATGCAAGGACAGAAGCGGAAGCGAGAAGGCGCTTCGAGAGGTAGTCGGGGTGGTCCGGGTTGCTTCGGGTGTGGGAGCATGGATCACCGAGTGGCGAACTGTCCTCAGAAGGGCGGGGTGCGGGTGGATTCTCGAGTGTGCTATCACTGCAAGGAGCCGGGTCACCTCAGGCCTCAGTGTCCCCAGTTGCGGCAGAGTGAGACCACGGTGGTGCAGCCCGTCAGGCAGGTGGCATCAGCGCCTCGAGTGTACTCCATCGCCGAGTCCGGAGAGCCGAGTTCCAGGCCGATCACAGGTATTTTCTTAGACGCATCTAAGTTTAATTCTGTGTTGGGGAACGTCGTGCTTGTCGGGGTGTTAAGGTTCTCAGCACATGTATATGTGCAGGGACCTTGTGTGTTGGAGGTGTAGAGTGTCATGTGTTGTTTGACACGGGAGCATCGCATTGCTTCGTTTCCCCGGAGTTGGCCGAGAAGGCTAATTTACGGAGCGAGCCCGGTGTGAGTTTGGGTTTCGTGGAGGTTGCCGGAGGGAAGCTCCTGAGGATTCACGGTCGTGTGCGGGACGTGGATGTTCAGGTAGCAGGAGAGTCCATGGCTGCCGATTTGATTATCTGCTCCGTGGAGCTGTACGATGTCATCTTGGGCATGGACTGGCTCGGGAAGTTCAGAGCGCATCTGGACTGTCACCGAGGGCGGGTCGAGTTCGACCGAGGAGAAGGGAAGTGGGTGTATCAGGGTGTGAGACCGACTTCCGGGAGTCTCGTGATCTCGGTTGTGCACGCGGAGCGTCTGATCGAGAAAGGTTGCGAGGCGTATTTAGCTACGATTTCCTTGCCGGAGGCCGTCGGAGAGGCCAGGGTGCAGGATATTCGGGTGGTTAGTGAGTTCCAGGATGTGTTCCAGTCGTTGCAGGGGTTGCCACCGTCTAGGTCGGATCCCTTCACGATCGAGTTGGAACCAGGGACGGCACCGATATCCAGGACTCCTTATAGGATGGCTCCAGCAGAAATGGCCGAGCTGAAGAGGCAGCTGGCGGAGTTGTTGAACAAAGGGTTCATTCGTCCGAGTTCTTCACCGTGGGGAGCACCGGTGTTGTTCGTGAAGAAGAAGGACGGGAGTTTTCGGTTGTGTATAGATTACCGGGGACTTAACCGAGTCACAGTGAAGGACAGGTATCCTCTTCCTCGGATTGATGAGTTGTTGGATCAGTTGAGAGGGGCTACTTGGTTCTCCAAGATTGACTTGGCGTCGGGATATCATCAGATTCCCATCGATGAGGTAGATATCCGGAAGACGGCTTTCAGATCTCGTTATGGCCACTACGAGTTTGTGGTGATGCCATTTGGGTTGACGAATGCACCGGCTGCATTTATGAGATTGATGAACAGCGTTTTCCAGGAGTATCTGGATGAGTTCGTGATTATCTTTATCGATGATATCTTGGTGTATTCGAGGAACCGGGAGGAGCATGAGGTGCATCTGCGTGTGGTTCTTTCGAAGCTGCGGGAACGGAAGTTATTTGCTAAGTTGAGCAAGTGTAGCTTCTGGCAGCGGGAGATTGGTTTTCTGGGTCACATTATTTCTGCGGAGGGAGTATCGGTAGATCCAGAGAAGATTCAGGCCATTAGTACGTGGCCGAGGCCGAGGAATGCCACTGAGATTCGGAGTTTTCTTGGGTTGGCAGGGTATTATCGGCGGTTCGTCAAGGGTTTTGCGAGTTTGGCCAAGCCTATGACGAAACTGACGGGAAAGGATGTTCCTTTCGTGTGGTCCTCGGAGTGTGAGGAGAGTTTGACGAAACTGAAGGCCATGTTGACTAGTACTCCAGTATTGGCGTTGCCAGTGTCGGGCGAGCCTTACGTGGTTTACACCGATGCGTCGGGGATGGGCCTTGGTTGTGTGTTGATGCAGCAGGGGAAGGTTATTGCCTATGCTTCGCGGCAGCTGCGGAAGCATGAGGGCAACTACCCTACCCATGATCTGGAGATGGCTGCAGTGGTTTTCGCTTTGAAGATTTGGAGATCCTATCTTTATGGCGGAAAGGTTCAGGTGTTCACAGATCATAAGAGCCTGAAGTACATTTTCACTCAGCCTGAGTTGAATTTGAGGCAAAGGCGCTGGATGGAGCTAGTGGCCGATTATGATCTGGAGATAGCTTACCATCCTGGTAAGGCTAATCTGGTTGCAGATGCGTTGAGTCGGAAGCGGGTGGCTTTGGCTCGGGAACGCGAGGTTGAGTCTTTGGTGAGCGAGATTAGCACATTGCGTTTATGTGTTGTATCTCAGGAACCTTTGGGCTTAGAGGCGGCTAACCAGGCGGATCTTTTGAGCAGAGTTCGGTTGGCTCAGGGAAAAGATGAGGTTCTGGTTAAGGCTGCGAGAGCAGAGGGTTCTGAGTATCAGGTATCTGCGAACGGCACTATCCTTGTTAATGGGAGGGTATGCGTACCTTTGGATGAGGATTTGCGGCGAGAGATCCTGAGTGAGGCTCATTCCAGTATGTTTTCGATTCATCCAGGAGCGACTAAGATGTATCGCGATATTAAGCGCTACTATCATTGGGTCGGGATGAAGAAGGATGTGGCTAATTGGGTTGCGTCGTGCAACGTGTGCCAACTAGTGAAGGCGGAGCACCAGGTCCCGAGTGGTTTGTTGCGGAGCCTACCCATTCCAGAGTGGAAGTGGGATATGATCACGATGGATTTCGTGGTGGGGTTACCAGTTTCTCGGACCAAGGATGCTGTTTGGGTCATCGTTGATCGATTGACCAAGTGTGCGCGTTTTCTGGCCATTAAGAAGTCCGATGGGGCGGCAGTTTTGGCTAGGAGGTACGTGCAGGAGATTGTGAGACTGTATGGAGTACCGGTGAGTATTGTTTCAGACCGGGATCCTAAGTTCACATCGGAGTTCTGGAATGCGTTTCAGGCAGAGATGGGCACGAAAGTGCACTTGAGCACGGCGTATCATCCTCAGACAGATGGGCAGTCAGAGAGGACCATCCAGACTTTGGAGGATTTGTTGAGGATGTGCGTGCTGGATTGGAGTGGTCACTGGGTGGATCACTTGAGCTTGGTTGAGTTTGCGTATAACAATAGTTACCAGGCGAGTATTGGGATGGCTCCATATGAGGCTCTGTATGGGAGACCATGTCGTACCCCGTTGTGTTGGACACAAGTGGGGGAGAGAAGCACTTTGGGTGCGAGTTTTGTTCAGGAAACTACGGAGAAGATCCGGGTTTTGAAGCTGAACATGAAAGAGGCCCAAGATCGGCAAAAGAGTTATGCCGATAGGAGGCGGAAAGAGCTTGTGTTTGAGGTGGGAGATAGTGTGTATCTCAAGATGGCTTTACTGAGAGGTCCGAACAGGTCCATTGTTGCGACTAAGTTGAGTCCGAGGTATATGGGGCCGTTTCGGATTGTGGAGCGTGTTGGACCGGTAGCGTATCGGTTGGAGTTACCCGCGGTTATGCAAGCATTTCATAAGGTCTTCCATGTGTCGATGCTGAAGAAGTGTTTGCATAGGGGTGACGAGGTATTGGCTGAGATTCCGTCAGATCTCCAGCCCAATATGACCGTTGAGGCGAGACCTTTGAGAGTTCTCGAGCGGAGGGTCAAGGAGCTTCGTCGGAAGAGGATTCCGATGATGCGAGTTCTGTGGGACTGTGACGGGGTGCAGGAGGAAACTTGGGAGCCAGAGGCTAGGATGGAAGCGAGGTTCCAGAAGTGGTTCCAGAAGCAAGCTGCGGCTTGAGTTCCATCGAGAGGTTCCAGTTTCGGTTATAGCTATATGCTATGTGTATTTCATTTTGTATTTCCGTTGTGTAGAACGATGTTACATTATGATGTGTAATAAGATGAGTATTTCTTATTATTGGTGACTTTGGGAGTCACGGTGTCGCATTGCGTTTGGGGTAAAAGCGTTAATGCAAGAGAGTGATAAGATGGATGTTCTTATTGCTGTTGTGGGCGGTGCGATGACCGGGTTATTGGTTATGCACGCCAGATATTCCGGGTGTGGAATATGGGTGATGCCGGTGTTGCCTTGCGAGGATTTACACGGATCACGAGAGGTAGTTCAGTCGAATGCTTAGTGATATGTGACTTATTGCTCGATGAGAGGACTGGTTCCTCTGGTGCCGATAGCTCGCAGGACTGTGTGTCTTGAGAGTGTGAGTGGCGATGTACCCAGACTCGGGAGGTTTATAGCCTAGAGTAATACGTGATACCGTGGATTCGTAAGGAGTATATCGTAGACGTATGATATATTCCCTAGAATTGAGTGGTATGGGGTATCGAGACTCTTGTAGGTTATATTCTTGAGTGGAGTGGTACGGCAGATACCCAGAACTCGGAGATGCTGCGGTGTCTTGGGTGATGTGGTATGGTTGATATCCTGCGGGATATGGCTGATGCTCGGAACTCGGAGATGCTGCGGTGTCTTGAGTAATGGGGTTGGCGTGTGTTGAGCAATAAGTACATATGATGCCGCGGTGTCATAAGCATAGGGACTGAGTGGGAAACCTCGGAGGTTAGTTTTGGACCTCGTGTGAGTATTGCGTTGGTCGGGTTGGCCAAGGGTTGTGTAATCGTTGCGACGATTAGGGTTCATTGGAGATGGACGGTTCATGGGAGATGAACGGTAACGAAGATTCGAGGACGAATCTAAGTTAGTGGGGGAGAATTGTAACGCCCGTGTTCCGGAAGAGTTGATTATTGTGGAGGAATAATTAATTCGGGTTGTTCCGGGGGGCGGTATCGATCGATACTGGCAGGCATCGATCGATACCAGCCGGGTTTTTCTCGGGGTTATCTTCTTCTCTTATCTTCTTCGAGTATAAAAAGGTTATCCTTAGAAGGATAAGACCATAGTTGGTCGTGAGAAAGAAAGAGAGAGCGAGAGAGAAAGAGAAGGAGAGAAAGAGAGAAAGGAAGCTTTGTTAAGCTTGGATCTTGCGAGATCGAGTGAGAGTTTGAGCTTGAGAAGCTCGAAGAAGAGGTTAGAGGAGCTTGGTTTCGACGTGAGCTTGTAGGAAGCGAGGGAGATCTTCTTGGGCTTAGGGAGGTCGTTTTAGAGCTCGTTTCAGCTGTTTTAAGGTGAGTTGTGACCAAAGGTGATCAATTAAGCTTGTGTGGTGATTGTTTAAGCTTGGTTGACGGATTTGGTGGCTTGTGTCTGTGGCGATTCCTGTGTTTAGGTCTCGTGGGCATCGATCGATACCATGTGTGTATCGATCGATACCAGACCATAGGCGGTGGTCTCGAATTGTAGTGTATCGAGGTGATAGACTTGAACCGTGTTGTGTCGATCGATACCAAGTGTTGTGCTTGGGTGTCGATCGATACCAGTCCCTTGTCGGGACTTGTGTGTTGTTTGGGCATCGGTCGATACTATGGGAGTATCGATCGATACCAGTTGCGTCTGGTGTTGAATGTTTAATTTGTTGTTAATTAATCATTGATAATTGTTGCTTGTGCTTATTGGTAGCCTGTTGTTGGGATGATCAATCTCACTCAGCATTTGGTTAGCCAAATGTTGATGCATCACTTTTGTCGATGCAGGTAAAGATAAGGCGTGATCGTGGAATCAAGGCGGAGAAGAGGGGATGATTAGGACCCGGGGTTTGCTTTTGTTGTTTGGGTATCGATCGACACTAGGGGAGTATCGATCGATACCAGTTGTTGTTATATAAACCGTTAGCTTGTTTAAGCTGTAGTACTTGCGTTGTACTGTTTGTTTATTATTGTTAATGTTAATTATATGTTTATTTTCTTTGCAAAAAAAAAAAAATGCGGTCCTTTCATTGTTAATGCTTCTTTGAACAACACAGAGATGCTAAGAGAAACACTTGGTCCTTAATTGGGAAAAGTGTCACTTTATGGTTCAGGATGGCATCGTACTTGGGCACAAGGTTTCCGAGGCTGGGATCGAAGTTGACAAGGCCAAAATTCAGATTATGACAAGTCTCCAACCACCAAATTCTGTGAAGGATATTCGAAGCTTCCTTGGTCATGCTGGGTTTTACAGGAGGTTTATCAAGGATTTCTCCAAGATAGCACGCCCGCTCACTTCTTTATTATGCAAGGAGATCAAATTCGATTTCACACCTGACTGTCTTGCAGCCTTTGAGGAGATTAAGACGGCTTTGGTGAGTGCTCCTATTGTGCAATCTCCTTATTGGACTCTGCCGTTTGAGATCATGTGCGACGCTAGTGATTTTGCTGTTGGATCTGTCCTGGGTTAGAGAAATGATAAGAAGCTGCACGTCATCTACTATGCCAGCAGGACATTGGATGATGCTCAGAGAAATTACAGTACCACAGAGAAGGAACTACTTGCGGTCGTTTTCTCCTTTGAGAAATTTCGATCCTACTTGATTGGGAGCAAAGTGATTGTTCATACTGATCATTCTGCTCTCAAGTATCTGATGCAGAACAAGGATCTCAAGCCTCGCCTTTGTCGTTGGGTTCTTTTGCTACAGGGTTTTGACATCGAGGTTAAGGACAAGAAAGGAATAGAAAACGGAGTCGCTGACCACCTCTCGATGATTCGGATCGATGCAGACGTCCCTATTGCTGATCAACTACTAGAGGAATCCCTTTACTTCTTTGAAACAGAGTTTCAAATGGGTTTCGCAGAAACTCAGCAATTCCCACGAATTGCAGGTCTCGGTATCGATAGACACTCCTATGGTGTCGGTCGATACCTGGCGATTTCCGAACCGGTTCTGACTGTTGAACACCTTGGCGTTTCAGAGTAGTATCTCGTAGCTGCAGCCGATTCTGATCAACCATGGTATGCTGATATCGCCAACTACCTCGCTGCAGATGCAGAACCAAAGCACCTCAAGAACTATCATAAGAAGAAGTTCTTGCGAGACATAAGACGATACTTTTGGGATGAACCTTACATGTACAAGCACTGTTCTGATGGTGTCTTCAGAAGGTGCATTGCTGAATCAGAGGTGCCTAATGTGTTGATTCATTGCCATGGATCCGACTATGCTGGACACTTTGCCACTTTCAAGACAGTGTCCAAGGTTCTTCAAGCAGGCTTCTGGTGGCCTACTATGTTCAAGGTTTTCGTTTCACAATGCGATGCCTGTAAGAGGAGAGGGAAAATCAGTAAGAGACATGAGATGCCACAGAACTTCATCCTTGAGGTTGAGATTTTCGATTGTTGGGGCATTGATTTTATGGGTCCCTTTCCTTCGTCATATGGACACAAATACATCTTGGTTGTTGTAGATTATGTGTCTACGTGGGTTAAAGCCATTGCTAGCAGAACCAATGATTCTTCGGTGGTTATTAAGCTGTTTAAGACCATCATTTTCCCTCGATTTGGAGTACCTCGAATTGTGATAAGTGATGGTGGCTCTCACTTTATCAACAAATTTTTTGAGAGGTTGCTAAAGAAGTATGGTGTGAACCACCGTGTTGCTACTCCTTATCATCCTCAGACCAGTGGACAAGTTGAGGTCTCCAACAGACAGCTCAAAGAGGTTCTGGAGAAGACAGCGAATGTTACCAGGAAGGATTGGTATGTGAAGCTAGATGACGCACTTTGGGCTTACATGACTGCTTTCAAGACGCCACTTGGAACTACACCGTTTCACTTGCTGTATGGAAAAGCATGTCATCTTCTAGTGGAGATCGAGTATAAAGCAGCATGGGCTACAAAGATGATGAATTTCGACATCAAATTTGCTGCTGAGAAGCGATTGATCAATCTGAATGAGCTCGATGAGATTAGGCATCTTGCCTATGAGAACTTGAAGCTGTACAAGGAGAGGACTAAGGCATTCCATGACAAGAAGATCATCTCCAGAAACTTTGCACCAAATGATCAGGTACTTCTGTATAACTCTCTCGTTTGCAATTGTTTCTTGGTAAACTGCGTTCTCGTTGGTCAGGTCCTTTCACATTTAAGGAAGTTCGACCACACGGTGCGATTTTCCTGGAAAATCCTTCTGGAGGGGAGTTCACTGTAAATGGACAAAGGGTGAAGCACTATTGGGTGAAAGCCAAGATTCCAGAAGGACACATAATGCCTCTTGATGATGAACCCACTGCCTGAACAGCGGTACAGTCAAGCTAATGACATTAAACGAGCGCTAGGTGGGAGGTAACCCACTGGTGAGTTTGTCTTTGAGTCTTTTTCTTTTTATTTTTCGTTTTGTGTTTTGTGTCAGGATAAACAAGGAGCAAACAGGAAATCGCCTGAGTGTCGATCGATACCCCATTGGTATCGGTCGACACCCTACGCGATTCAGACGGTTCATCATGTCGACTTAAGCCTAGTATCGATCGATACCAGGTCGTGTGTCGGTCGATATTCGATGTTCCAGCACGGTACCTTCTTGATTTTTCACAATCCACTTGGTTCATTTGATTTTCTTTCACCAATTCTAGGCTAGATAACACTGGGGACAGTGTTGTTTAAGTTTGGGGGAGGTAGTCGCTGACTTTGTTTTTGGTTTTCTTAGAGTCAGTCGTTTTTGAGTCATTCGTTGTTTTATTGAGTCAAAACTTTGTCTGAGAGTGTGATCTTTTTCTTGAATCCATTGATCTGACCTTGCTTTTAAGTGACCATTGTTACAAAATCAGTTCTAGATCGACTAATAAAAAATCCAAAGACTGACCAGTTGACTAGAAGACACTCATGTTTCCAGCAAAGTTCTTTAAAGTCTGAGCCAAATTTTTGCACTTCATCAATGTGGTTAGTACCCATAGAGCTTGATTCATCATTCGTATCTGATAAAAGAACCCATATGTGTTTAAAGTAATGGTATTTCTCTCCCTGTTACAAGTTAATTAATAAAATGCACTAAAAGATGAGATGATTTTCTTCTGAGTTGAGGGTTAGAAAAATTTCCAACGATCCCATTATTCTACTTGGTGAGGAATGATCACACAAAGGATTGGAAGCGAGGCTAGGATTTTCCTATGATGCCATTATTCGCCTACGCCTTTGATACGTTGATATGGAAGAACCGGGGATTCGGTGGCCAACACCATCAATACTCGCGTCTCACACCTTGATTTGTATATGCAAAGCTAAAAAAAACAAAAGAAAGAACATAATCAGAAATAAGTCTGGGGAGAGAGAAATAATACCAGAAAGTGTGAAAAAGGTGGTTCCTTGTCATGATATTGTATGGGAAAGAATCTAGAAGATTCTTGGTACTAATCACAGCGATGAAACTGGCGAGGATGGCTTGATTGAACGATGCTGTGAAATAATGTGTGTAGTCTGGAAAGCTGCGAATGTCTACGGAGAAGTACATGGTGGTTAGATCAAAAACTGGTTAGGTGGCATTTGGGTGCTTGGGAAAAGGGTCATTGCAACGTTTCAAGAACAGGTGAGTCTCTACGTTTTCAAACCTCTTTCTCTGGTTTAGTCTTCTATTTGCTTGAAGGCAAGCAAAGCCTAAGTCTGGGGAAATTGATATATCATGGTTTTTACCCCGTTTAAGCCATGATATAAGTCCATTTTATAGAGTCTTTCTAGTACTTCGTAATGTTTTAGAGTCTTTTACAGGTTTTAACACGTTTGTAGCATAATTGGAGATATTGGAGCTTTCTAGAGCATTTTGGAGCAAATCAAATGTTCGTGTAGCTGAGTACCCGATCTGAAGCATCAATGTCGATCGGTACTGTCTAGTATCGGTCGATACTAATCGAGGCAGACACGATCCGTGACTTTAATGAAGAGTTGAAGAATTGCAAAATGGCCCAGAAGACTTTATTATTTACAAGAAGCCCCAAAACGTTATTTAGGTTATTTAATAGGATTTTACAGCCACTTTCATGGCTATGCTTTATTTTATTCTGGTTTTGTGAGAGAGCTTTTTGAAGGGAGACAAGTCTGAAACTATGTTCTTCCGAGAGAAGATTTCGAACCCTCTTGTTACTCTTTCTGATTTATTTGATGATTTATTCAAACATGTTTATTGCTTCAATTTCAATGTCTGAGTAGATCTCTTGTTAGGTTTAGGGTTCTCATAAGGGTTATCTCTGAATGCTAGATTGATTAGTTATTAGGATTCACCATCTGAATTAGTTCTTCACCATATGTTGTTTGCAAAGCTAATTTTAGATTGATCACCTAGAACTTAGATCTTAGGATAATTGATTAGGCGTGGAAGTGCAATTAATTACCTGATAGAACCTAGGGAGAGCAAAATAACTATTCGCAAAGGAATTTGGTTTAGTTGTTTTGTGAACAAATCAAATCTGATTTAAAACCTGATTTAGACTATAAGATTCGCAAAGGAATTTGGAATTCCTAGGATTTAGATTTAGATAGTTTTCGCAGTGGAAGTTGGTTAACTATATCTTAGTGATTTGAGTTCAAGAACCGTGCTAAATCTGAATCATGTTAGTTAGTTTATCTGCATTCATTGATTTCCTGAGAAATACCCTGAACCTAGCTTTCTCCTAATTGAATTTACAACTGTTTTAAATTACGTCATGTTTTCAATACCATTGATCGCTTATCTTAAATCTCACCTATATAATCTATTTTGTGTTTCTGTGAGTCCTTGTGTTTGACCCCTACTATACTGCAACTACTGCTTAGTACTTTTAGGGTATTAATTTGAGCATATCAAGTAGCTACACGATGATTCACACCATGCTTCTTCAACATCTTTTTGAAGACCTTGTTAATAAAGTGAGTGCCACCATCACTTATAACATTTTGAGGTACTCCAAATCTAGGGAAAATAATGCTCTTGAACAGCTTAAGGACCACTGAAGATGCATTGGTTGGACTAGCAATTGCTTCCACAGACTTGGACGCATAGTCTACAGCAACCAAAATGTACTTATTCCCATATGATGAAGGAAAATGATACATGAAATAATTACCCCAACAATCAAAAACTTCAACCTCAAAGATGAAATTCTGTGGCATCTCATGTCTCTTACTTATCTTCCCTCTCCTTTGACAAACATCACACTGCAAGATGAAAGTATGAGCATCCTTAAATATAGTAGGCCACCAAAAACCTGCTTGAAGAACCTTGGACACAGTCTTGAAAGTAGCAAAGTAGAAAAATCATCCATGAATACCTCCATAAAGTCCTCAATCATGTCTGTGAAGATAAACATCATACACCTCTGAAAAGTGGCTGGAGCATTACATAATTCGAAGGGCATTCTTCTGTAAGCGAATGTGCCATAAAGACATGTAAAGGTCGTCTTCTCTTTGTCCTCTAGATGTATCAGGATCTGAAAGAAACCTGAGTAACCATCGAGAAAACAATAGTACGGATGACTTGCTAACCTCTCCAACATCTGATCAATAAATGGTAATGGGAAGTGATATTTCCTTGTGGCCGCATTCAACTTCTTGTAGTCAATACACACGCGATGTCCAGTGATTGTCCTAGAAGGGATCAGCTCATCCTTCTCATTTTTCACCACAATTATCCTTCCTTTCTCAGGTACAACGTTAACTGCACTGACCCAAGAGCTGTCCGAAATGGCATAGATAATCCCTGCTTCCAAGAGCTTCATTACCTCTTTCCTAACCACTTCTTTCAAGTTCGGATTCAGCCTCCTCTGATGCTCAATTGAAGATTTTGACTCGTCTTCAAGATGAATCCTATGCATGCACAAGTCTGGGGATATACCTGAAATATCATCAAGATAATAGCCAAGAGCTTTGCGATACTTGCGCAGCTTGCTCAGCAGCAAAGTGATCTATGCGTTGTTTACGGAAGCATTAATGATAACTGGATATGTGGAATTCGGGCCAAGAAAAACATACCTTAAATCTGCTGGGAGTGGTTTGAGTTCGACCTTAGGAGCTTTCTCCTCACTCCAATCACCAAGCACAACAGCTTTCTTAGAAGTTTCGGCCAACTCTTCGCATGCTCGCAGGTGGTGTCGATCGACACCATCACTGGTATCGCTCTATACTGCTCATGTTGTGTCGAGCATCTTAGCATATCCAGCAGCAACATCTCTTAAATACACCTCTGAATCAGCTGAACAGACCAATGCTCTCTCTAGTGGATCTTCAGGATGCATCTCCAGAAAATACTCTTCAGCTATATCGCTGAAAGTATCAACAAAGAAAGTTTGCCCATCGATAATTGGTCTCTTCATCATCTTCTCCATGTTGAAAGTCATAACCAAATCACTAATGTTAAGAGCTATCTTTCCATTCCTGCAATCGATCAAAGCTCCAGCTGTTGCTAAGAATGGCCTTCCCAGAATAAGAGGATCCATGGGCTCCGCATCATATTCCAAGACAATGAAATCAGTTGGGAATAAGCAATTCCCAATCTGAATTGGAACATCTTCGAGCAATCTTTCGGGAAGTCGAACTGAGCGATCAGCAAGTATCAGTGAGATCCTAGTGGACTTGAAGTATGTCATCCCCATTCGTTGAGCAACTGGCATGAGGTTCACACTTGAGCCAAGATCACGAAGAGAATGCTCAAATCTTTCCATGAAAATCGTACAATCCAACACAAAACTCCCTGGATCTGGTAGCTTCTCTAGGATCTTGTTGAGCAGAATTATGATGCACTCATGAGTAATCATCAAAACTCCTTCCTCAAGTTCACATTGTTTGATACCATCTTCTTAACATATCTCCTAAAGGCTGGGAAAGTCTTGATAGCATCGACAAAAGGAAGCTCAACAATCAACTTATCCATTATCGTCTAGCATCTAGTGTCTTCTACATCCTTCTTGGTCTTCCTAAGAGGCTTAGGGTAAGGTATCTTAGGTTTGTACACCCTTTCTTCAATCAACTTTGGTTGCGTTTTGGCCTCGGGATTCGTGTCGGTCGAACAGGATTTGTGTCGATCGATACACTTGGCTTTGATACGTCTCGGGAAGGTTTTTGGGCTTGTGTCGCTCGACACGGGCTGGTGTCGCTCGACACACGGGGATTTCCTGAATCCTCATCGTCATCTTCCACAAGCTCAACAAGATTTCCTGTAGTTAGGCTCTTTTTCACTTCTGGATTGACCTCTTTTCCACTCCTCAAGGTGATTGCATGAATGTGTTCCCTCGATTCTTTGTCTTCCCTGGAAGAAAACCATCTTGCCTCTTCACAGCTCATGCAGTTTGGGCAACCTGTTTTTCCAGCTTCTTCTGATGAATACTGAGAGCCTCGATTTTTCCATTCAGGTATGTGTACATAGCATCCATCTTCCCATTGAAATCCACTGGTATCTTTTGTTGTCCCTGAACAATCTGTTCAAACATAGACTCAAGCTTGTTCTCTGAGGTTTTGGGAGGTAGAGGTTGATAAGACAAATTCCCATAAGTTTGGGTGTAGTCACTGCTCTGGAGTGGTTTTTGGGCAAATTGATTTGTTCCCAAACCAGTTGGATTGACTTCAGACTTGTACCCTCCTTGTTGAGCATTGTTGGTGAAGTTTCGGTTGTTGTTTTGCTGGTATTGATATCTTTGACCTTGAAAACCAGCACCACCAATGTAGTTAACATCTTCCACTTCATCCTCATCGAAATTCTCAACCCTATCAACAAATTGAACAGCCTTCTTCTTCGTTCCCATCAAAAGATTGTGCACTGAATCCACCTTAGCTTGAACCTCCGCAATATGCGATCCATCCATGCTCCCAGTCTGCTTCCTTCGCTCAAAGTCTACATTCTTGGTACTATTTCTAGATGCCAAGTTCTCAATAAGCACATAAGCATCGTCAGGATATCTGGTGTTGAAGTTCCCATTACTCGCAGCATCTAAGGCCATCTGATACCTCCAATCAATCCCTCTGAAGAAGATACCCAGCAACTGAACCTTAGTGAACCCGTGATGTGGACAATCCCTCTAATATGATCTGGATCTCACCCAAGCAGCTTTAAACGCCTCAGTCGCTCCTTGAGAAAATTGGGAGTTCTTATTCCTAAGCTCCTCGGATCTTGCATCATCATAGAAATTGTTCAAGAAGGCATTCTTAATCTCCTCCCAGGTATTCAGTGATCCAGGCGGAAACTGCTTAAGCCAATAAGCTGCATCTCCACCAAGAGAGTATGGGAAGAGCTTACAGAAAAGGAAATCATTTGACACTCCATTGTACTTAATGCTAGTAACCAAGTCCTCTAACCTCTCAATGTGATCCATGGGGTGTTCATGAGAAAGACCATGAAAAGGGTGCTGACCCACAAGAGTGTAGTACGCAGGTTTCAGCTCATTCCTCTGAAAAGCAGGAGGGCGAATCGATGATCGATTGGCATAGAACTGATCAGGCCTGTTGTACTCACCAATTGTCCTACCACGATTAACCACAGCATTCCCAACATTCTCCTCATTATCGCGCGAAGCTGGCGCGGCAATCTCTTCAACAACAACTGGAGGGACAATGACGTTTCCATCTCCATCAAGTCGTTGCCCTCTCTCATTGCACAAATGACCCTCTTGGTCTCTCAAAGCTCCACCATCATCACGAGTCAATACCACTGGATTATTCATCTCTACTGGCTTCTTTGTTTTCCTGTTTGCACGTTCCAAATTTGCTAGCTCCTTGTTGGAAAGAATAACTAGCTTAGTGCTCTTGTTCCTCCTGGTTTCGCGAGTGGGCATACACCTGAAACACAATAGACAAGGCACGTAAGTAACAAAAATAAGAAATGAGTAAAATAAAACGATGAGTATCGACCGACACTGGGTGGTGTCGCTCGACACTACCGAACTTAGTCGAAATTCTAGACTAAAATCTAATGGCGAATTAAAAGTCCCCGGCAACGGCTCCAAATTTGATAAGCTCAAATGTAATACCCTAAAGTACTAACAGCTTTGCAGTTGCAGTATGTAGGGGTCGAACCACAGAGACTCAAGAATCACACAATAGATTATATAGATTCGAATTAAGCTAAGTCAATCAATAAAACAGTAAGCAATAAAGTAGTTTAAAGAGTTGTCAATTCAGTGGAGGAAAATAGGTTCAAGATGTTTCTCAGGAAATCAGAGAATGCAGATAAACCAATTAATCATGACTCAGATTTTAGCATGGTTCTTGAACTCAAATCACTGAGCTATAACTAACCAACTTTCGTTGCGAGAATTATCTAAGTCTAAATCTCAGAATCCAAAATTTATTTGCAAATCCTAAAGACTAAACTAGCATTAAGGTCAAGTTTGATTTGTTCACAAAACAACTAAACCAATTTTTTTTGCAGATAGTTATTTTGCTCACCCTAGGTTCTATCAGATTATCAATCACACTTTCGTGTCCAATTGATTAACCTAAGATCTAAGTTCTAGGTGATCAATCCAGAATTTAGCATTAAGAACAACCTATGATGAAGAACTGATTTGATTATGAATTCTGACTAACTACTCAACCTAGCATACAAAGAGATCCTTTATGAGAACCCTAAACTTAAAAGGAGATCTACTCAGACATGGAGATTAAGTAAAACAACATGATTGAATTTAACTCAAAAGTAATAATAAAGAGAGTAAACAAAGGGTTTGAAATATTCTCTCGGACGAACAGAGTTTCAGACCTGTCTCCCTCAAAGCTCTCTCAACAAAATCAAAAGTAGAATAAAGCTTAGCCAAAAAGTGACTGAAAACCCTAATTATATGCTAAAACACGTTTTGGGGCTTTTTGTAAATAATAAAGACTTCTGGACCAAAGTGCAATTTATTCAGACTTGTAAAAAGTCGTGTTTCCTTTCTTCAATGAAGTTGGTGTCGACCGACACCAGGTTGTATCGCTCGACACAAGGCTTATGTGTCGTCTGTATCGACCGATACCATGTGGTATCTCTCGACACAAGGACCATAAATCGAGCTTCACAGCTACATGATCCTTTCTTAGCTCCAAAATGCTCCAGAATGCTTCCATATCTCCAACTAAGCTTCAAACGTACCTAAACCTGAAAAGACTCAAAAAGACTCCAAAAATACTAGAAAAACTCTATAAATAGGACCTATATCATGGTTAAAACGGGTAAAAACCATGATATATCAATTGCGTGAGTCCCTTCCTCTTGAGTGGTCGCAACGTTGCAAACTTTTTTGCCTTTGGCTTCGGCTTGTCTCTTCACAGCTTTAACGGTCTGAGTAACTTGGACATCCAACTTCTTGACATAAGCAGAGATTGATTCATACTTATTATGGAGATTATGGTAGAACCCATCGATCTTCTCATAAAACTCCTTGATATTATGTGTTTGTCCTTTGAGGACTTGTTGAAGCATTGCCTCAATCTTGTTTTCTTGTTGGATCGCAGGAGGTGCAAATTGTGGGAAGTTGAAAGACTTCTTAGGCATGTACATTCCTCCTTGATTGAACGTTTGTATGGGCTGGAATGGCCTTCCTTGTTGTTGTGTGTTATGCTGAGGGTAGTCTTGGTCTTAAGGGTTCTCGACATTGTTGGTTAGGTATGAAAAATTAGGATGATTACTAAAGTTATGGTTGAATCCTATATTCCCGAAATTGCCGAAGTTACCAACATAGTTCACGTGTTTTGGCTGGTCTTCTAGGAAATCGCCTATGTACTCTTGTTGTGGATCTACATTTGGATTTGTATAGGCTTGAATTGCATGAATGGCTCGTTGTTGAGACTTAAGAACTTGAGAAACCATTTTCTTGAGCTCAGCAATCTACGATGCCTTAATATGGGTGTTAGTGGTGTGGACTGCTCAGTCGCTGTCAGTGAAATTGTTGCAATCACTCGCAACCAGATTCTCGATCAATTTCGTAGTTTCTGTCACATATTTGGTAATAAAATTAATTTTGCTCGTGGAATCAAGAGAAAGCTTGTACTTGGGCTAAATTCGACGATAGAAAGTCCTCCAGAGATTGCCTTTTGAGAAACTGTGGTTTGGGCAATCTTGAATGTACTCCTTGTAACGCTCCAAAGCTTCATTGAAAGATTCTGTTGGACCTTGTTTGAAACTCAAGATCTTATTTCTGATAAGAATCGATCTCTGCTTGGAAGGTTGTCTTGTATGCATCCCAGGTGGTAATCGAATTAGCAAGTAGAGACTTCAGCCTGCGAAGGGCTTTGCCTTCCAGAGAGAACAAGAAGATCTTACACTTGAGATAATTAGCAGGAACTCCATTAGCACGGGTGGTGCTACAAATTTCATCAAGGTATCGATATGATCGAGTGGATTCTCGTTGGGAAACCCATGGAACTAGTTTTGCTTCACGAGACCGATGATATCAGGTGTGATCTCGTAATCGTTCTTTTGAGGAAGGGTCGATGGATCAGATTCATGTCCGCGAAGAATACTTTTGGTGAGCCAAAGTCGCAATTGGTTGGGTCTGAGGATGCGTCTAAGGAGGTTGTTGTTGAGGAAGCGTATGTCTTTGTTGCTGATGTTATTGATTGTTGGGCACTCCTTTGTTGAGGAATAGCAGAAGAATAGATTGTTGCAACATGAGTTGTTACAAAGCTGTGTAGTTTGCCAGAGGAACATTTTGAAGACCACTTAAGGTTGGTGGATTGGTGATGCCATCACGTGGAGGCAAGGCTGTGTTGTTCGCCAGAGGAACAACAGCTGGGTTGATAGGAGCGACACGATCAGCACGTTGTTAGTCGTTAGGGAGAGCAGCGTTGTCTGCTTCCAATTGAGCTACGGCAGCGGCTCGTTCTTCACCAGTGTGAGAGTGGTTGTTGGATGTTTCAACCATTTGTAGATGTCTTTGGCGTGTCAGAGTCCTCTCGAGTTGATATATCTCTGTGTCAAGTTCGATTAGATTCTCACGATTTGATCTTCTAGTCATACACACCAAAAACACTTGGAGAAAGATCACAAATTAAACTATAAAAAACTAAAAACCAAAAAAAAAAAAAACTAAAAACTAAAAACTAAAAAGAAAAATTTCTAGACTGGATTGTAGGCCAAAATATGAATGTGGTAAAGATGCAATCCCTAACAACGGCGCCAAAAACATTATGTGGGTCAGGTTTTACCCAAGTGAACAGTTGCAAGTACACAATAATCATAGCAGTACTTAGGGATCGAATCCACATGGATTGGCCTAAACCTTATCACACTTCAAACATATACGATTTAGATCAAGCTAGAACAAAAGAACGTCATTAGTAGTATCCAAAGCAATGAAAATAAAAGCAGATAATCTAAACGAGATAAACGATATGGAGAAAGCATTAGGTCTCATGGTTATCCGCATAGCATCAATCAAAGATAAGATAGATGATATGCAGGGATGATAAGGACTGACTTGAACTCAGAACATGGATGTAAGATCTTTCCACTCTCGCGGCTCAAGTCTCTATATCAAATAAATCTAATAAATCGACTTTTGGAAGCTTATTAAATAGTTAAACACGCATAAATTTTCTCAAGTTTCCAATTGTTCACTAAACTCTATAGGTCGACTTTTGGAAGCCTATGACGATTAGCTCATCAAATACTAGTTCTAGGAAAAGATTCATCACTTTTGTGACTCTAATTACCTATCATCGGATCAGTAGATGTACAGCAAAGCAATCAGTATTAATGAACAAGTAAAGATGAAGAACCATAAAGATTTCCCTAAACTATCATCAAATCACACTACAAGAAAACATCCCGATTTCCGACCAAAATTCCCACCAATTTTAAATGGTCGGAAATTACCGACCATATGCCGACGACATTCCGACAAAACAGCACCCGTCGGAAATTGGTCAGGAATTCCCGACCATTTTAACTTGGTCGGAATTTTGGTCGGGATTTCTGACCAATTTCCGACAGATTGGAGACCAAATGAAATCGTCGGAAATTAGTCGGTATTACAGACCGATTTCCGACTGTTTTTCGACGAGATATACACGTTAATATACCCGTTGCATTAGCCGTTTATAGTCGATGGCGAGTATTAAGGTGGTCGGAAATTGGTCGGAAATTTCCGACCAATTTCCGACCAGGAAGGAATCCGACCAACTCCCAACGAAAATATAAACGTTAATCTGCCCGTTGCACTAGCCGTTTCATAGCCGTTTGAATTTTTAGACTGGTCGGAAATCCGCGGAAATTTTAATGATAAATACAACACCACCCTCATTCACAATTTACACCCAAAAAAAAACATAGAAAATGTCTTCTTCAAATCCAAACACTAGAGATTATTTTCGATCGTGGATGGATAGACCACGGCAAGATCCAGCGACGAATCTATTGACGGAGGAGTATGCACAAGGTGTTGAGGAATTCATGACATTTGCGATAAACAATAGCATGGCGTCGGAATACGGTAAATTGTATTGTCCTTGTCCTAAATGTCGGAATCATAGATTAGTCTCTGTTGGGGAAGTATGGAAGCATCTTTATAGGAATGGGTTAATGCCGAGTTATAAGATTTGGTATACGCATGGAGAAACTGATGCAATGGTGCAATATCATTGTAGTGGTTTTAATTATTCGGGTAGAATTATAGAGGAACCAACACCGGAAGTAGATACAAAACGTTCAGATGGTGAATGATGCGTATCGCGAAAACGTAGCATCGTATGTTCCAGATGGTATCAGAATAGAAGAACCTAATTTAGAAGCTCAGAAGTTTTTTGATATGCTAGATGCAGCTAAGCATCCACTATACGAAGGATGTAGAGAGGGAATATCGCCTTTATAAACTGCAAGCAGGTTGATGACAATAAAGACCGATTTCAACTTGGCAGAGGATTGTGTGGATGCGATAGCTGATTTTGTGAAAGATATTTTACCTGAAGATAATCTCTCACCGGCTTCATACTACGAGGTTCAAAAACTTGTAGCTGGTCTTGGATTGCCGTATCAGATGATAGATGTGTGCATCGACAATTGTATGATATACTGGAGAAAGGACGAAAACCGTCGCAAGTGTCATTTTTGTGGGAAACCTCGGTATCAGAAAACGGGTGGAAGAGTACCAGTTCCACATAAACGGATGTGGTATTTGCCGTTAACAGATAGGTTGAAGAGGTTATATCAATCCGAGCGCACGGCAGGAGCTATGAGATGGCATGCAGAACATAACTCAGATGGAGAGATTGCGCATCCTTCAGATGCAGAAGCGTGGAAACATTTTCAAGAGTTGTATCCTAGTTTTGCGGCTGAGCCAAGTAACGTATACCTCGGGTTATCTACAGATGGATTCAACCCTTTTGGGAAACATGGGAGGCAATATTCATTGTGGCCAGTAATCGTCACACCTTACAATTTGCCGCCTAGTTTGTGCATGAAACGAGAGTTTTTGTTCCTCACGATTCTTGTCCCAGGACCGGAGCATCCTAAGAGATCCCTTGATATTTTTTTGCAGCCATTAATTTATGAGTTGAAAATGTTATGGAAAGATGGTGTGCAAGCGTTCGATGTTTCTCTCCAACAGAATTTCACGATGCGTGCGGTACTTATGTGGACCATAAGTGATTTTCCAGCATTTGGTATGCTATCTGGATGGTCGACTCATGGAAGGTTGGCGTGCCCGTATTGTCAAGATAACACTGATGCGTTCCAATTGAAGCACGGTCGAAAGACTTCTTGGTTCGATTGTCATCGACGATTTCTGCCGCATGATCATCCATATCGTCGGAGCACGACATTGTTTAAGAAGAACAAACAAGTTTTTGATGGTCCACCTCCTGAGCCGGATGGGAATAACATCATCACTCAGTTGAGAGATTTTGGTGCTGAGAAGACGGTTTCATGTGGTGGTAATGGTCATTTTCCCGTAGATGGTTGTGTCGAGTACCACAATTGGAACAAGAGGAGTATTTTTTGGGATTTGCCATATTGGAAGAACCATCTGCTGCGCCATAATCTCGATGTCATGCACATTGAAAAAAACTTTTTTGACAACATCATGAATACTGTTCTAAATGTGCAAGGGAAGACGAAAGATAATTTGAAGGCCATATTGGACTTGCCATAAATTTGTTCTCGGAAGGAACTCCATATAATGGCGAACGGAAAATCTCTGGCCCCCGCTTTCCGTTTGGATGAGCCTTCAAAGGAGGTGTTCTTCGACTGGATTACGCATAGTGTTCAATTCCCAGACGGATACGCATCTAACCTTCGTAATTGCGTTAATATTGGAGAAGAGAAGTTTTCAGGGTTGAAGAGTCATGATTGTCACGTTATCATGCAACGCCTCCTTCCATTTGCCTTTGCCGGTCTTCTTCCTAGAAACGTCCATGGATCTATTGCAGGTACATTTATAATTTACAAAATTATATCTAAATTTTATCTAAATTGTCTAAATTTTACTAATTTTATTTATCATTTATGCAGGGATCAGTGCTTTCTTCCGGGATTTATGCACGAGATCACTTACAGCAGACGGTATCCGAAATTTGGAGGAGAAGATACCGGCTCTCCTATGCAACCTCGAGAAAATATTTCCACCAGCATTTTTCGATGTTATGGAACATCTTCCTATTCATCTCCCTAGGGAAGCAAGACTTGGTGGGCCAGTTCAATATCGATGGATGTATCCGTTTGAGCGATATATGCTCCACCTAAAGAAGAAGGTGAAAAATCTTGCAAGAGTCGAGGGTTATTGTTGCACAGAGCGTGAATGAAGAAGTATCCAACTTTGCTAGCTACTACTTTCCATCTTCGGTGAAGACTAAAAGTAGACGACCTGCACGTCATGATGATGGAGGAGAAAAACCGCTGTATCCGGTCTATGTCCCAAATATTTTTGCAGAAATTGGAAGGCTTAGTGGAAAAGGGAGGTCTAGACGACTAACAGAGGAGGAACAAAGGCATTTGCATACATATCTTCTGACAAACTGCGAAGACGTTTTCGAATATGAGAGGTACGTCACTTGATTTTGAATAATGTATTTGTTTAGTAATTACCAAAAATTAATCCTTGATAGTATTTTGAATAATGTATTTGTTTTATTCACAGTATATACATGGAGCAAATAAGGAATTGGTTTCCAAATTGCACAGAGGATGAGCTTATGGTCCGTAAACAGAATGAATTCGCGGATTGGTTGAAATATTACGTAAGTGCTCGATTTCCCGCAATTAAACTAAATTTTACATGCTTACACATATTGTTTATAAGTGTCCACAAATTGTACAGGTTGATCGGATGAATACTACCGGGACATCGATTCCCACATGGTTAGTTGAGATGGTGTGTGGCCCTACTTTTGTTCCAAGTGTTTATCCGATGTATTGCACTCGGGGGTATGCTTTTAAGGCTTTTCGTGAAGGGAGTTCAACGACAACATGCAACTACGGTATTTCGTCTACATCCGGAGAATTTGTCTACTACGGAATACTCCGCGAAATATTAGAAGTCAAATATCCAGGAATGATTGGTTTGAAGTGCATTGTGTTCTATTGCGATTGGTATGATCCAGTGGAAGGTCTACGTCAGGACGAATTCGGTGTGACATATGTTCACGGAGGCAAGCGACATCGGAAATACGATCCATTTATTCTTGCTTCACAAGCAGACCAGGTTTCCTACATTCGATACCCCCGGGTTAGGAACAAGCAAGATCCGTGGATTGCAGTAACATCGATACAACCAAGAGGAATGATATCTGGTGTTTCCGAGCATGACCCTTTACAGGAAATGCCAATTGGTAATTTAGGTGAAATCGAGCATTCTCTATAGGTTGACCTTGTCGTTGACCTCACCGGCATGGGCGAACTATTTGAGGATTATGAAGAAGAGAGAGGAGAATTTGATGAGGAATCCGATTCAGCTTCTTCAGATTATTCATCGGACTCAGAATAGTTTTTGTAAAAAATATTTTATATGCATTTATTTTTAAGTAAAAAATTTATGAAACTTTTTTCACATGCTTTAATTAGTTGTACGAATATTTTTAATTAATAAGTATTCCTATACATCTATTTCATTTTATTCATCAGTTTCAGAATAAATTTGTAACAATGTTTTTTCATATGCATCTATTTTAAATCAACAAATTTTTCAAAAAAATTCAAATGCTTAAATATGGTGTACGTATTTTTTAATACATTTAGTTATAAATTCCGACCATTTTCCGACCGGACACGAAAATCGGTCGTAAACTGGTCGGAATTCCTCGAAATTTCCGACCGAATTCCGACCCTTTGGGGTTTCGAAACCTCAAAACGCATAAATATGATTTGGACTATGTTTAATATGGTTAGATATGATCTTTTGAAAGAATTCAATGTCCATTTATCTTAACTAAACCAATTTTGGGGCATATCCTATAAACCCTAAAAGAAACCGAAAAGTATAAATATAAAGTGAATGTTTCGTTATGAACGGTTTAATTCGATATACTTTCAATTTATAAAAACATCATATACTCTATTAAATGTTTATTTTGCCATATATTTGTTAGACATAAGATGTTTACATGTTTTTTAAACAGTATACATTTTGAAAATTAAGAATTTTAAACCCTAAACCCTATATGGTCGGAAATTAGTCGGAAATTTCAAAGAAATTCCGACCAAATTCCGACCATATGAATATTTTCGAAAAAATGCCAAGTGTTTAATACATTTAATTCTAAATGCCGACCATTTTCCGACCGGACACGAGGATCGGTCGGAAAATGGTCGGGAACGATTGAATTATATTTGCCCCGGCTAAAACTTCCCCCGGCTAAAACTTCCCTCGGCTAAACGTTTTATCCGGGGCAATTCTTTATTTGGTCGGAAACTGGTCGGAATTCCTCGAAATTTCCGACCGAATTCCGACCCTTTGGGGTTTCAAAACCTCAAAACGCATAAATTTGATTTGGACTATGTTTAATATGGTTAGATATGATCTTTTGAAATAATTCAATGTCCATTTATCTTAACTAAACCAATTTTGGGGCATATCCTATAAAACCTAAAAGAAACCGAAAAGTATAAATATAAAGTGAATGTTTCGTTATGAACGGTTTAATTCGATATACTTTCAATTTATAAAAACATCATATATTTTATTATCTGTTTATTTTGCCACATATTTGTTAGGCATAAGATGTTTACATGTTTATTAAACAGTATACAGTTTGAAAATTAAGAATTTTAAACCCTAAACCATGTATGGTCGGAAATTGGTCGGAAATTGGTCGGAAATTGCAAGGAATTTCTGACCAATTTCCGACCAATATGAATCAATAGTCAGAAATTAGTCGGAAATTACAAGGACTTTCTAAAGTTTTATGTTGGATTTATAAACCCTAAACCGTATATGAAATACCAATTTTTATCTTAAGAATCAATCTTTTTGAACATCTAATCCAAACCTCTTACAAGAAAACGAATAGTGTAAGTATAAGTTATATGTTTCGTTAAGAGAGGTTAAACCCGTTCTCTTATCGATTCAGAAAAAGCGTCATATACTATATTTATGTTTACCTTGCCATATTGTTTTCATTCCTAAGATATTTAGATGTTTTATACGGTATTCAAATTTAGGATTTCATACCCTATTCCCTATATGGTCGGAAATTAGTCGGAAATTTCCGACCAATTTCCGACCAATGTAATTTTTTCGAAACAAATGCCAAGTGTTAACAATATATCAATCCGCGACATGCAATATTATGAATAAATGCTCAGTATGGTCGGAAATTGGTCGCAAATACCGACCGATTTCCGACCATGCTGAAATAAAACCCGCGAAAATTAATCGGTAAATGAAATATTTGGACGGTTTTGTATTTTTCTAAAACCGACCGAATTCCGACCATACCTAGATCTAAATACCTGTGCCGCATCATCTTCTTCATTTCTTCGATCTCTCCTCTCTCTCTGATTCTCTCTCTCCGCCGACCATCACCGCCTGAGCTCTCGCCGGTAAGTGTCCCTCTTCCTTCTCTTCTCTCCCTCTTCCTCTTCCTTCTCTTCTCTCCCTCTTCTCTTCCTCTTTTCTTCTCCTAATTGTTTTTCCTTCTCTTGGTTTGTAGATCGCCGGAGCTTGATCCGTCCGCCGGAGCTTGATCCGTCCGCCGGAGCAGCCGTCCACCGAAGCCGCCGACCGTCGGAGCCGCCTTCCCTCCTCCACCGCCGCCGACATCTTCTCACCATGTAAGTGTTTTTGAGATATGTGGTTGTTGTTGTTGGGATTTGAAGATTAGGATGTTAGTTGTTTTAGCTTGAGTTTTGTGGGTAGATTGGAGATTAGGATGTTAGTTCTTATGATTTGTGGTTAGATTTGTGAGATTTGTGGGTTAGATTTGTAGGATTTGTTGTTAGATTATAATTTTTGGATTTGTTGTTTACACATAGTGTTTTTCAGAAATGTTTTGGATTTTTTGGTTTAATTAGATTTTTTGGATTTATGAAAAACATTTTATACAATTGGATTTTTGGATTTTTTGGATTTTTTGGATTTTTTATGAATATAAAACTTTAATAGATAATTTTTAGATTAAAAATACAAAAATATATTTTTTAAATGTTATAAAAATCATGTATATAAAACTTTTTTAAATCTAAGATATTTTTAAGACTACGTTGATTTTTTTTAATTTTATCATTTGTATAAAATAACGTTTTCATTACTTTTGCATAATTAATAAATTTATTATTACTCTTTTTCATAAATTTTTTATAATTTTGCGTTTAATATCTAACAAATTTTGTGTTTTTGTTAAGGTCTTACAATGGTTTCGCGAACTTGAGCATCGGTGGTTCGTCTCAAGGGATGCAACAACCTCCACGTACCGGTGGTTCGACTCGAGGGGCAGAACCACCAAGTCCGGCCGCATCGACTATCCCAGAGTCGCAGAGTCAAGCTCCTCGAATCATGACCATCGATGAGTTAGTCCAACAACCGGGCCGGGATTTGCACATCCGGCTTGATCCACATCTCATTGGAAGATCGACATGGTAAAAACCTTTAGTTCATATATATATATATATATATATATTTAATATCAAATTGTTTATAGTTTATCTTTTTTGTAGGTTTGGTATATCGAACAACGGGATTAGCAAGGCCATTATGAGGATGTTCCATTCGATCCTTGACAAACCGTACAAGAAGTTTTCAGAAGTCCCGTATGATGAGAAGCAAATTTGGTTTAGACAATTTGCGGTAAGTTGTCAATTACTATATTTTTTCTTATATTTATAAGTATTTTTTAAATATTTTGCTTAGCATTTTTATTTATGTTTTCGTAGCAAGAGTTTACATGGCATCCTTCTCATACTGTCACGGTGGAAAAATTATTTATGAAGGAAGCGAGTACGCAGTTCAAGAGACACATGAACGAGTGGAAGAAAAAGTGGAGGAAAGGGGCAGACAAGCCGAAAGGCTTGAATTTGGAGGTTTGGAATCACTACGGACCATATTGGCAACAACCGGAGACAGAGAAACTCTCGAAGACTAATTCGGGAAACCGAAAGAGTGAGCGCAACGGGAAGGGCCAATACATCCACAACTCCGGATCGAGCAGCTTCCAGACCCGAGAAATTCAAATGGTAATCTTTTATTGTTTACATTGTTTTCTCTACTTAATTAATTATTAAATTATTTATTCATAATTAAATTTATTTGTTTTTATAGACTAATGAGGCCGGAGGTGTGCGTCCGAATCATTTGGACTTAATGAAGAGGTGCCACACGAACAAGACAACCGGGCTTATTCAGGATCCCCTCATAAGGGAGATCTACGAGAACGTGACGAAGCAGAAGACCGACATCGAGCTGACCCAACAGTCACAAGGTGACTCCTGCTCCTCCTTCGAGATGTCGCGGGAAGCGGTCAACCAACTCGTTATGAACGTAAGTTTTTTTTTTCTTATAGTTTTACATTATAATTTTATTATGTTCTAATTTACGATCATATTGTTTTGTGTATATGATTGACACTAAATGATCGAAATGCACTCTTGAGGTTTCAATTCTTAAAGTCTTTGTGCTTTACTTTCGATCATATGATCGATATGCGTATGGTCGATACACTCTCGTTGATGTGCATTGCTGATATGCTCAAACATCTTTAACCAAAATCATCGTATCTCCCAGACTATTTGTCCAAATGACCTTGTTTAAATTGAATCTGAAAGCTAACATCTTGGGCTATCTTTTCACCAAATTTTAGCTCAATCCAATCACGTAAACTAATTCGTCCAAGGCCAAACTTGTTATACGTCTGCATTGCAAGACTGAGCACATTTGTCTCATTTGGCTTCCTTTTCTTCACTTAAACTTATTTAGATTTAAGACTCTATAAATACATCAAAACTACCTTTTAGACCATAAACCCATTACAAATATACATAAAACCCATAGAAAAAGCTTGTCAAAACGATGTATATCAGAACCCATTAAACAACTCTCGCATTCCATAGATTTAAGCCTATTTCAATTCAGATCCATTCAATCAATAAAGTAGTGTGCAAGCAATGATTGCCTAAAATAAGTTACTAAATGATCAAAGAAGTAACATGCATTAATGAACAGAATTAGACAAATAACTGATCTTATTAAAAGTGCCACTCTATTTATAAACCCTATCTATTGAACCATAAATTCTCCTTTAGAAACCCCTAGTCTCAGACATAATTAATGAAATTAAAACCAAAGCACCAGAAGACAAAATCATAATAATAATTATTAGTAAAGAGTGTCCAACTCTAATCGCATATATGAGAGAAGATTTCCATCTCCCTTACAAAATACGTAAAAGTAACAAAAACTAAGAAACTAAGAAACTAAGAAATTATAAGCAAGTGGCTTTTTGGTGGTTGTAAAGGTTGTCAAGCTTGATGAATTTCGTGGTTCTCTTGTGTTTTTATAGTGGTGTATGTCGGTTAGGGAAAATCTCATTAGGTTTAGGAAAATATCTGACAAAATTAAAAAAATATTTTTTCTCACAAAGGTGCAGATCGAATAATTAGAGGGGGTCAATCGATCGATTGGCATAGACTTATGGTAGCTTGTTGATAGATCGATTAGGGGGGCGATCGCTCGTTCATCTCTTCAAACTTGTTCAGAGAATTTTAACGCAATGGTGATCAATCGATAAGAGTAGCGATCGGTCGATCAGCTCTTCATCTCCTCAGCTTGCTCCGTTTCGTCGCCAGACATGCCAGTCTCGGTAAAATAGAGATATCTTGAGATCTAACTATTGGATTTGCTTTAAACCGAAAAGTAACATCCTAGTCTATATTTTTTTATAAGTTTGAGTATGATCCGTTAGTGGTAAGTACTTCATCTGATGCAAAACAGATGATGCCTGAAAACTGTCCAATATCCAAAATGCTCGTTTTACATTCTTTTTTGTCCAAAATGTCTAAATTTCTTGTAAATTAAATATCAGTAAATTATAGTGTATGTCAAATGACGATCCCAACGATCTGTGTAATACAAAACAATAAAAATATCAGTAAATTATAGTGTATGTCAAATGACGATCCCAACGATCTGTGTGATCTACCACTTCGATGCCTCAAAGGAGGAAGTTTCATTTCCGAAGACTTTCTCTCATCCCAATTTCCTATGAAACTTTATTGCTTCAGTCATGTACCGTTCTAATCAGGTGAAGCAATCCATGATCAGGCCCCTACTATTCGTATAGCGGTGAAGATTGTTAGCTACACGGTTCTTGCTAAAGAGAAATCATGAGCAATTAGACTCGGCGTGCTGTCTTATTCACCGAGGCATTAGTTACGTTATTCAGGACAAGTACCTATAGCCTTTTGAGCTAGCAACCGAGGTTAACTTGGGAGCGCCATTTTTGCAAAAGTTTTAGTGGAAAGGAAGTAGAGTGGACTCTCCACCGGAGCTAAGATAGATTGTGTAGGGAGTTTGTTGACACCATCTTCCGCCATCGTATTGATATTTCGAGCATTGTATGATCCACACAGACATAAACATTGTAGGATCCTTCTAAAGGATCGCGTCAACAAATTCAAGGACCGAGGGCATAGTTCTACACTGCAGACTTCCACAGCACGAGATCGAGGTGTTAGACTCGGAATAGCATTGAGGTCTTACCACACGCATCCCATTTATGTGTAGCACTCGTCCCATGTAGAGAAAGCACATCCAGTGCTCCACCGCCTTCCACAGAAGATGACACAAATTTTGAAATGATCATGCCTCCAATGACGAATGAGTAAGAGCATCCACCCAACCCAGTTGTGTAAGATGTTTTATCATAGCACTATTCAATGGTGGGGTCGTAGAAGAACAGCGGTTTAATGCATATGATTTTGGGAGCTCTTTCAAAAATTAGAGTGCTTAGGCGACCGTTTTGTTTCCGTCCACTAGAGACAGCAGACACACGCGATGATCAACCAGGACCGAGTCATCAGCCAACCATTCACGACAAGAGTCTCTCACGACCTAAGAGGAGAGCAGGGCATAGCAGGAGTGCCAATTCAGACAACCGTTGATCATATAGAAATTTAGGGAAAGAGATCATGTATTGCTTAATAAATAATGATGTTTACAATACACACATATATATACAGATATGCTCTAGGGTTTCCGATGGGCCTTATTAGTATGTATAAATATGGGCTCATATATCTTCTATATTCTATATGCCCCCGCAAGATGAGCGACCGGTAAGTGAGAGAGCCCAATCTTGTCTAAGTGACCAGCAAGTAGAGATCGTGTAAACGGCTTCGTCAAGGCATCAACAAGTTGATCTTTGGAGGAGACATGAGAGACCCGAAGGAAACCTGATTGAACAAGCTCACGAATGAAATGATAATCGAGTGCGACATGTTTCATTCTTGAGTGGAAGACTAGATTGGCACACAAATAGGTAGCACCAATATTGTCGCAATAAAGAACTGGTTGAGATGACGATGTAACACCAAGTTCTTGTAGAAGTGAAACGCCCCATTGAAGTTCTGAAGCAGTGTCAGCGTCAGCTTTGTATTCAGCCTCGGTGGAGGAGCGTGCGACTGTTTTCTGTTTCCTTGATGTCCGTGAGATTGGATTAGCACCAAGATATAAAATATGAGCACTGGTCGAAGTATAATCATCATGGTTTCCAGCCCAATCGGCATCGGAGAAAGCATGAAGACGGAGTTCAGAGTTGGCTCGAAGAAAGATGACACGTTCACATGTACCTTTGACAGCAAGCCAGTGGATATCTGTTGGGCGATGTATGAATTGAGATAATTTATTGACAGCAAACGCAATATCAGGGCGCCTGAAATGGAGATATTTTAAGCTTCCCGCTACATTGCGATATTGAGTGCCATAACTAAGAGTCGTACTTGAGCGAATAGTGAGGTGCTCGTTGGTGACCATCAGAGTTGCTAAATTTTTTGCATCAGACATATGTGTGCACTCAAGCAAATCGCAGATATATTTGCGTTGAGTGATTGAATCGCTTCAACACCCATAAAATAACTCAACTTACCATGATCTTTCAGAGCAAAATACGCACTAAGCAACTCAATGAACTGTTGCACCCTACTTGAGTCATTGCCCGTGATGATAATATCATCGACATACACCAACACATAGAGAGAGATACCAGCATATCGGAGAATGAAAAGGGAAGCATCCGTCAAGGAATTCGTAAATCCATATTCCAGAAGACACGTACGCAGCTCAATGTACTATGCGCGAGGAGCTTGATTTAAGCCATAGAGTTCTTTCTGAAGCTTACACACATTGTGTGTCTTATCTTTGTCCACAAAACCAGTAGGTTGGAACATGTAAACATCCTTGCTCAAGTGTCCTTGCAAGAATGCATTGTCGACGTCTAGTTGACGAAGCACCCAACCACGAGCAACGGCAATATCGAGTACTATATGGATTGTGGTGGGCATCAAAACATGGCTGAAAGTATCGTGATAGTCAAGACTAGGACGTTGGTGAAACCCCTTTGCGACCATCCGCGCTTTCAATCGATCAATAGAACCATCCAGGTTTTGTTTGATGCAAAATACCCACTTGTTACCAATGAGATTATACTTTGGATCAAGTGGAATGAGATCCCAAGTGTGATTCCGAATTTGAGAATCAAATTCCTCACTTGATGTGGCACACCATCGATCATATTGGAGAGCCGGACTTATACAAGTGGGTTCCACTTTACCGTTCAGCCATTTCATCGCCATGAGTGAGAACTTCTGGTTTGGTTTGGTGATGTTGTTCTTCGAACGTGTCACCATGGGATGCAAGTTAGGAGGCTCACTAGTGAAGGAGACATTCGTCTCATCACACGAATCCTGCAACAATGAACCATCATTATTAGTAGAATCACGGGGTAGTGAAATCGATTTTTCGGCTGGATCTGGCGGTGTTTATGCAGCGATAGGTAGCTCAGGCGTGACAGGCGGCAACTCCGGTGAGGGATCCGAACCTGGGGGCTGCACCGATGATGGATGTGTGAGTGGATAAGATGGGAGTATAGTGATTGGTTGGTACCAGGATGGTGAGGGTGTGTTTGAGTGAGAGGAGGATTATGTGATAAGGTCATGAAAGGGGAAATTTGTTTCAACGAATTGAACATGACGAGGGACATAAACTCGAGTGGTGGTGAGATCAAGGCAAAGAAAAGCACTTTGTGTGAGAGAGTAGCCGAGGAAAACGCATTGAGTAGAGCGAACTTCAAGCTTGTGCTTTGTATACGGACGGAGCCAAGGGAAGCAAAGGCATCCATAGACTCGAAGCTTGAGGTAGTTCAGTGGTTGTTGGAACAACTTCTCGTAGGAGTTTAAACCGGTGAGCGTCGGCGTAGGAAGCATGTTGATCAAGTATACAGCGGCGGATAGTGCATACGTCCAATAGCTCACAGGGATAGAGGCATGAGACAGTAGCACCAATCCGGTTTTGACAATGTGTCGATGTCGTCGTTCGGAAAACCCATTGTTTTCGGGTGTATAAGGTGGTGTCATGAGATGAGATACGCCGGTGGTGGATAGAAAGGTTGCAAGCGCTATGTATTCACTTCCATTGTCCGTGTAGAGAGTCTTCAATTTGTGATCAAACCGATTTTCGACAATTGCTTTCAAACGAACGAACGTGTCATGAATATCGGACTTGCGTCAGAGAGGATAAAACCAAACATAGTGAGTGAAGTGATCCACAAAGATGATGTAATACTTATAACCATCAATAGAGACGATTGGTGATGTCCACACGTCGGAAATAACAAGCTCAAGGGGCTGCGTAGAGGTTCATGATGAAGAGGAAAATGGTGTTTTGTGGCTTTTGTTTATAAGACAATCATTGCAATGAAAATTCTAGTCTTTCTTAGAAATGGGAAGCAAAGAATTTGAAACAATGGTCTTTAAAATAGGAAAAGCTGGATGTCCAAGGCGTGAATGTCAAATAGAAAGAGGACATTTAACACTAGAAATAAAAGCCGGCAAGGAAGATTGGTTTCGAATTTGATTTGGCCACTCGTAACCTCCATCTTTAGACATGCCTTGCATTATTTGCGCCCCGAGTTGAGATCTTCACCTGAAACAAAGAGGGAAATAATTCCAGAGAAACAGAGTTGTTAGTGCATAATTTATTGACAGGTATAAGATTCTTCAATATTTGTGGAACTCGGAGAACATCATTTAGGAAAAGTGATCGGTTGGGAGTAGAGATAGACGAAAAACCAGTATGTGTGAATGGTAGTCCAGCACCATTCCCAACTTGGACTTCTTCACCACCTGTGTACGGTGAGTGAAGCAACAGATTCGCCAAATCGGAGGTGATGTGGTGAGAGGATCCACTGTCAAGGAGCCAGGAGGGAGTTTCCATTGGCTGCATTATTACATTGAGCGCATGTGGCCGCCAAGAGGATGAACTTGGTTGAAGTGGCATGTTAGTCGTTTGAGAGATGATGCTGAACTGTGGGCATTGCTTGACGGTGTTTCCATAAATTCCACAAGCTTAGCAGCGACCCATGTAGGGTTTAGGTTGTCTGGTGTTGCCACGATATGGTTGCTGCGAAGAGTTGTTGTTGGAGTTTGAGTTGCGCCAGTTGTGTTGTTTGTGTTGTTGTTGTTGATGTTGCGGTGAGGCTTGAGTGAAGTATACCGTTGTCGGAAACATCGTGGAGGGGAGAGAATGTGTTTGGAGAGCTGTTTCCCGGGTGATGAGCTTTTTATACAGCTCGGCGAACGAGATTGATGTATCTCGAGCGTGGACAGAATCCACGATAGCTTTGAAGTCATCAGAGAGACCGGCAAGAATGATGTCGGTGAGATCTTCAGCATCCATAGGGCTGCCAAGAAGAGTGAGAGGCCGTCCGCTTTGGTTTTGATGAATTTCATATATTCATCAACGGACGTGGTGCCTTTGGTGATTTGCTGGAGCTGATTCTTCACCTGGTTAATGCGTCCACGAGTTGGCTTGCCGTAAGTCGAAACAAGAGTATTCTAAGCTTCCAGAGAAGTGGTGGCACTCATGATTAGTGGATGGTTTGATGGTTCTAGGGTGTCGATAAGTGTGTTGTAGAGAAGCGCGTCTTGTCGTATCCAGGAATCATACGTCGGGTTTGTGACATCTTTGTCTGCAACCGTGATAGTTGTTGGTGGTGGCGCAGCACTTAGTTCGATGTACGAGAGAAGATTGTAGCCACGAAGAAGGGCTTTGATTTGGATGCTCCATGTGAGATAATTGGTTGAGGATAGCTTCGTGATGTTGCTCATGTTAACGTTGAGGACGCCGAGGGAGGAATCAGCGGAGGACGTGAAGTCAATGACGGTGGAAACGGATGATGAAGTGGATGGTGCCATTGAGAGAGATCATGTTTAGCGGCGAAGATGAGCTTGAGTAAGAAGCAATAGGTTATTATTATTATTTTTTTGTCTAGAACGAAAAAGGTTCTGATACCATATAAAAATTTAGGGAAAGAATGATGATGTTTAGAGATTTAGAGATTATGTATTGCTTAATAAATAATGATGTTTACAATACATGTATATATATATACTAGATAAGTACCCGCATATATGCGGGTTTGTAATTTAATATTTTATAACCCGTAAAAAAATGAAAGACGATAAAATGGAAAACAAAATTAGATCACCCGTGAAAATATATTATACATAAATTTAGAAACAAAGTGTACGATAAAATAAATATATACATTAAATGAAAAATTTTGGATTTTATTTATAATTTTTGTTTCATTTTTTTTAATCTAAACATAACTACTTTTCATTTACTTTTTAGGATTAGGAATCGATTTAAAATCGTATATTAATAATTTTCCTTAAGTTTAGAGTATATTTATAATTTTTATTTTTTAAGTTTGATCGTGGTGGTAGATTATAAACTTTTAAGTTTTCTTTTGTCACTTTCCTTTATTATAAGTTTTCTTTTGTCACTTTCCTTTATTGTAAGATTGCATTTTTTAGTTTAAACTTTTTTAATATTTACTTTAATTCATTTTTACTTAAATTGCCTTTTTTTGTTTAATTTTTTTTTTAATATTTACTTTAATTTATTTTTACCTTTTTAATGAAATTGACACATGTCAAGATTTAAATTAACAATCGTGACAAATGTCACAATCTCGTGAATAAAAATTATCCTACGTGTCACACTCACGTCGAGGGATCCAGCTTTATATAATAAGACATATATATCTCTATATATATATATATATATATATGAATCATATATAAATTTTATAGTTTTTTGTAGTTTATATATTTTTATTATTTATTAGTTTATATTTAAATAAAATGTTTACTAATTCTTAACTGAAATATGTTTTTTTAGTTTTATATGATAAAATGTTTACTAATTCTTAACTGAAATATGTTTTTTTTTAGTTTTATATGATAAAATGTTTACTAATTCTTAACTGAAATATGTTTTTTTAGTTTTTTTTGGCTTTTATTCAATTTTTAAAAATTACCAATTAGATTTTGACACATAATATTAACAATAAATAAAAAATATAATTTAGACTTAATCCTAAAAATAAAGTTAGCAAAAAAAAAATTATAGTTGCTTTTAGATTAAGGAAATTTATCTTAAAGTTTTGACATATAATATTAACAATAAATGAAAAAATATAATCTATACTTAATCCTAAAAGTAAAGTAAGCAAAAAAAAAAAGTTGCTTTAAATAAAAAAAAATTATCTTAAAGTTTTTTTTTTGGCTTTTATTCCTTTTTAAAAAATTTAGAAATGTGTAGATTATTATATAGAGTTTGGTCGTTGTTGTATATTAATAATTTTCCCTTTTTAAGTTTTTTTGTCATAATGGAAAGTATTATAAATTTTTAAGTTTGGTCGTATATTATAATATTTCTTTTAAGTTTAGAGTATATTTATAATTTTCATTTTTAATTTTGGCTGTGATTGTAAATTATAAAATTTACCTTTTAGAATTATGAATGTGAAATTGATAAGGTATCAATTTGGTTATCTAGAGTCGATGAATGAAAATGTTTTTTTTCTTTTCAAGAGTGTATTCCTTTTTAAGTGTGTGATTTTTTTAAGAATTACTAATTGTTCTTTCCTTTTTTAAAACTTTAGCTTTTTAGGATTGTAATCTATTGTTTAATTTCCTAATTCTAAATTGAAGTATGTTTTTTTAATAAAATTTGGATTTTATTCCTTTTTTTTATGATTGTAATCTATTGTTTAATTTATTTATTTTAAACTAAAATATGGGTTTTTTTTTAACTTTGACTTTTCTTTATAATTTTTGTTTAATTTTTCTTAATATAAACATAACTATTTTTTCCATTTACGTTTTAGGATTAGGAATCGATTTTAAATCGTATATTAATATATTTTTTTAAGTTTAATTAGAGTATACTAGATAAGTAATATATTAATAAAAAAGAATTATAATTCCTTACTTCTATATAAACAATTTGATAGTTTCTCAATTTTCACGATATTAATTAATTAGTGGTAATCTTTTGTGTAATTATGAAATATGTAGGTTATATTCAATCGCTTAATATGATTGTATTCCTTTTTTAATTTCCTTAATCAAAATAGAAAAATGTTTATCTACTTTTTTAAAATTTAGTTTTATAGACAAATTTCCTTAATCTAAAAGCAATTTTTATTTTCCTTATTTTCTGTTAACTTTACATTTAGGATTAAGTCTATGTTCTATTTTTTATCTTTTCCTTTTTTTTAAATTAACTTTACTTTTAGGATATTCCCTTTTTTTATAAAGATACTCCCCTTTTTTGTGCTAAATTTACTTATAAGATTAAGTCTCTTTTTTTTCTTATTCTTAACTTAAACTCTAGCTTTTAATTTTAAGTTAAATTTCCTTAAACTTTTATATTAACTCGACACGTGTCAAAACCTAATGAATTAACTCGACACGTGTCGCGATCTGGCGAGTTACTAACTTTGAATCATTCTCTTTTATATATATATATATATATTTATAATTTTCGTTTTTAAAGTTCGATTGTGGTTGAAGATTATAAACTTTTAAGCTTCCTTTTGTCACTTTCCTTTTTTATAAGTTTTCCTTACTTATACTTATATATATATACATATATATATATATATATATTTTTTTTTTTTTTTTTTTTTTGTAAGATTGCCTTTTTACTTTACACCTTTTAATATTTATTGTAATTCATTTTTACTAAGATTGCCTTTTTAGTTTAACATTTTTTAATATTTATTTTTATTTATTTTTATTTTTTTAATTAAATTGACACATGTCAATATCTAAATTAACAACCACGACAAATGTCACGATCTCGTGAGTTATAATTTTGCATACGTGTCGTGATCACGTCGAGGGATCCTGCATTATATAATAAGATATACAGATATGCTCTAGGGTTTATGATGGGCCTTATTAGTATGTACAAATATGGACTCATATATGTTCTATAGATCATTCGTACCATTTTTTTCTTTTTATTTTTTTCCTTTTTATTTTATTAATTTCTTTTGTTTTCGCAGTTTTTCATTTAACTTTTTCACATTGGAGACAATGTGAAGTAAATATGTGGGAAAGTATTTACATAACTTGAGTCATTTTTCTTTTCGATGTTTTGGTTTGAGTCATTTTAATCAATTTTATTTGAGTTAAAACTATTATAAAATTATGAACTTTTCTTAAAACTAACTTTCATGTAGCGTACCACATAACTTGACCATATTTGTTGTGAGTTTTCAAGAATATCGACCGGAACCGAGATTTCTGCAACATCATCCTTCATTTCAAAAACTGATCTAAATTCATATTTGTGATGAGAAACGATTTGAGGCTAGGTCTTACGGAATAAGGGGTGGAGACCTGAGCCACCAGAAGGGGAGACTGAATCCATGGCCAATCGGAGAACCTAGGAGAGATCAGAAGCGGCGGCTGGTGATTTGTCCCCTCTGTTGTTATTTTTAAATGTGGCCACAGGCTTTTTTTTTTTGTTTTTATAAGGGAGGTACGACCCTAGCCAGAACCATGCCTGTATTTTCTAGAGCTTAATGCAAAATTTAAAAGGGAAAATCGCATTTTTAATCTTCAAATTTTACTAATTGTACATACGGTAAATATGTTGATAAATAATAGAAAATATCACAAAGAGAAGAGCTCAAACAAAAAAATAGAGAAACATATCTATATGACCAATCAAACTCCATTCATAACATTCCATAAACATGTCTATATGACCAATCAAACCATTCATAGCATGGCTTCAAATTTTGATGATAAAATGGGACCAGAGGCTGTTGCTGTTGGAACAATTTGGTCCTACATTTGCCGAGTTCAGCCTCTTCATTAATGCATCATAGATTAGTTCTGATTTTACGTGCATAATGAGTCTCTCAATATAAAGCTATGTTGTTTACCTCTTATAACTTTCTCCAGTGCGTTCAATTTATATTTGCTTGTCTCTACGTTGGTAGTCCTCGAGCCGGTCTGTCATGTGGAGGTATTTGGTAAGGCACCATAAGTTTTGGTAAAAAAACAGAACATGTAATAACGATCTACTTTATCTGTTGTTTTCCAGATTAAGTTGGCGTGACGCCAGAAGCCATTGCTTCTCTATCTTGTACTTGGATCTTCACTTAGCTAGGGTTCTCTGATACAGCCTCCCGGGAGGAGAAACCGAAAGCGAGCAGCATTCTGAATCAAAAAGGTAGGTAGATGTACGGCAGATGCAGAAGGCGGGATGGGTCCGATTTTGCTAATCAAATCTTTGAAGCTGTATTCTTCGGGAAGCATGTCAAAGAGATCATATCCTTTACATATATGTTTTTGTATCCTCGAATAATCCAAAAACTCCTTCCGCCTGACTCTGTCGGCATGGCTATAACCTTTCATCTTGAGAACAAATTCGTTGAGACGTCTGAAACAGAAGCTACAATGCCAACCAGCGTCAGATAATATCAAGTCTGTTTGTCGGGAGTGACGGTATTGAGTCCATTTCCTGCTGTATATATGCACAGATGCTCTCCAGCTGCTGTAATCAACCGGGAACTCGAAGGAGTACATGTAATCCTTCATCTCCAGATGCATTACATTCGGTATCCCATCGCACCACTGTAGAAACTTTACAGTATGAGGACTCGGAATCTCGTCTGCATCTGACATTATCACCACATCTCCATCCAATATCCCGGCTTCTTTGAGCAACAAGTTCATTGCAACCCTCTGTTGCCCCTCCAGCAAAAATGGATCCTCCTGTTGTCTCCCCTGAGACCGCTTTTTCCCAGGAAACACTCCGTGTACTATTTTACCCTCCGCGAACGCGAATCTCTCCTTGTTGGAATCGAAAAAGAGAGGCTTCGGGATTCCTGTGAACGTAGTGTTTGATTCCAGGATCACAAACTTTGAAACGTAAGGTCCTAGCTCCTGCCATCTGAGCTCGAGAATGTCGAGCTCATTGCTGAAAATGATGGCATCAAAGACTCGCCTCGGTACTGACCGACGTGTCCACCCATGGAGTTCACAAAGATGTGCCATGGAGACATTCTCGGCATAGTAATGCGGTATTCGTTTGAAAGGTGGTGGCGGTTTATCCCAAATAGGACGGAAAAGATATGATATAGTTTGGAAATTTCTGAGGATACCAAACAAACATGTCATGAAAAGTATAACAAGAGTAAGAAACAGAAGTTTAGGAGGCGATTTTCGCAACGATCGGATTGTCATCTATGGCAAAAAATCTGGCTCAACTCACCAGCTCATTTCATCCCTGCATAGAAAGAACACAATAGCTAAAGATGTGAAATTGATTGAAACAATCAAATTAAGGTTCAGCAAGCAAACAAATCTGACTAAACTTTAAACTCTATCAATCTCAACAAAAGCTGAAATGGTTATTGAAATCTAACAAAAGCTTGGTCCTAAAACACAGACATCAAGTTTAAGCAATCAATGGTCAACTTTGTGAAAGTAAAATCAGATTTTGGTCAACGATTCCTTTCTTCAGATATAATCAAACAGAATAGTAAAGCACAAAGCAAACGATATAATCAAAATTTCCAAATTTAAGAAAAAAAACACAAAAATTACAAACTGAATTCTTTAATGACAGCGTGAAACAATAACCCCACAAAATTTCTTTGTTTTCGTATGATGAAAATAAGAATAATTTGAAAGAACGGAAAAATTAAAGGGAAGATACCTTTTTCCAGATTTCTCGAGCTTCAGATTTTCACAGCGAAACACAAAAATTAGTAGAGATTAGCTCCAAAAATCAAGTAAAATAGAGGAGAGATGAGAACCGAAGAAGCGAGATCTCTTTCGTTCAATGAATATTTAGCTATGGTTTCTGAAGTCAAATCAAACAAAAAGGAATCTTCTCATTTTTAAATAGCTTTTTACTCATTTTTAATATATTTCGATAATAAGAATGGCGTAGAATTGGAGGGACTGTAAAATTAATATCAATGGCGTAGATTGGAGGCACAAATTTCTGGGATAAGCCCCAAGTAGTCGAAAAATATGCCCATATACTCCCTGTTATAAAAAATCATTTACTTCGAAGTGAATTTTCGGAATGGAGTTCTCTCATTCCCCCTAAATCGTAAAAGTTGATTAATCCTTTTTATATCGGTCTGATTTAAGTTTTTTGTCGTACTTATTATTGATTTTTGGCTTTTAGTTTTAAAATTTTAGGGTTCGTTTTTCAAAAACGCTACGGATTTTCGAGATTAACTTTCTGTGGCCACTTTTATATTTTTTTGGATTGCGATTTTCGGGGTCCGTTTTTTCGAAAACCCTACGGATTTTTGAGATTATCTTTCTGTGGCCGTTTTTATGTTTTTTTGGGCTGCGATTTTTGTGTTATCAAACCCTAAGTTTTTGGCTGGCTATAAATATATCCCACGTTTATATTTTTGTTAAGTCATTGATTATGTGTTGTTGGTAACGCTCATAGTCTCTGTGCCTTCTTATTTTATTTTGCTCTCTTTTGGCTTGGTGTTTTTTTTCCTTCTCCTTTTGTTTTTCCTATCGGACTTTTATTAGATTTTGCTTTGAGTATGCTCGAAATTTTTTTGTAATCTTCTTTGTTAGGTGTTTTTGTTTTGCATCAATCAAAATTGATCGATGATTTTTTTTTTTGAAGGGTGCATGGTCGATAATCCTAATTCATTTTCTCGATCTTGAAGAATTTAGGGTTGGCGATTTTCATGTTGTCGAAACCCTAAATTCATTTTCTCGATAACCCTATGTTAATGATTTTGTGCGCGAGCTGGGCCGTGTGTTATTTTTGTGTCCGTTTGGGTTATAGCCCATGTGTTGTAATTGGGCGTGTTTGTGATCCAACGAAACTGCCCATTGTTTTTGGGTTTTAGGTTTTTGGGGCTATGTCGGCAGTGTTTATTACTTTTAATTATCTTGATAATACTCTGGGATAATTTCAACCGGTTGTATTATCTATTGGACGCGATTATTTGTAAACAATTTTTTGGGAAACCCTAGCTTGAGTTGAGAGCTATAAATATATCAGTTTTTCAACGCAGTTAGTGCATCTCGAGCTCAATTGTTGTTTGGTTTCTACCTTGATCGGCTTTTCTTTGTAGTGTTTACCGTCTTTTGGAGTTTTTTTAAATCACTTATAACGAAGAACAGATCAAAGCACGACATAAATAATCTGTTCCTCGATTATTTTTTGTTGTTTGGTGTTGTTGGTTGTTCTTCGTTACTAATTGATCGTATAATTTTTTTTTTCATAGTCCATGTAGGTGGGTTTACCTCTCTGGATATTTGTCTGGTATATACATCGTTACTGCTCTATCGAGGTATCAATTTTTTTGTTTATCACGTTAGTATGTTTTGCGATTATCAGGTTTTGTCTTTGTCATTTTGCGTTTGTTTTCATTGTTTTTTTTCCGTTTGTTGTCGTCTCTTAATTTTATCATGTTATATTTTTCCGATTGCACATTTGTTGTCGTATCAATTTCTTGTGCGTTCCTAATGTTTTGTTGTTATCTCTTTTGTGGTATCTTTTACTATTTGTGACATTTTATTAGTGCTTTTATTCGCGGCATGATTTTTCATCATTTTTTTGTGTTTCGATGAGCGGTGTATTTTTGTTTGTTGAATTGTTGAGGAAAAATATCCGTTTTTTTTTCCTTTTTTTTTTCTTAACTTCGTTTGATCTTGGTTGGTGTTTAGGTGGTGGTGGCTTAAGTTGGGTTGTCTGGGTCGCTTCTCACTTGGGATTCACTCATTCTCCGGTAAATTTTCAGTTTTATGCTTTGATGATTTTGGAAAATTGGTGGAAATCGACAAAATCCTAATAGACTTGAGTTTAATACGTTGGTTGCAAGTAATCTCTGAGAATTATCTTCTTTTACATTATGTTCTAATCATTCGTTATTTTTTTTTTAAATTGTTTTATTGAGATATGTGTTGCAAGAATAGAAGAAGCTAGAGATGGAGATGATCTTGAGGAAAATGGAAACGAAATTTTTGTTTTTGATGACGCATAAAGAAAGAGATGTCACAAGCATTGAGAACAAGAACATGGAACTCGAAGATCTGTTGAGAAAAAATGAAATTAATTGAGAATCAAAGGTCAGAAATTTGAATTTCTCAGGCTCAAAAGACGCTTAAGGTATTGATATTGGTATTGGTATATCAACCAACCAATCACCCGACTGGACATTACTCAGTATACCGGCTGCACCTTCGACACATGAAGCAAGAAGCAGATCAATCTTTTTGTATTTATTTTTGGCTTTTAACTATTTTTGGCTCTACTGGAATATTCGTCAGTTTTAAATAAGCAAGGAAAAGAAGCGTTTCGTAGAGTTAGGGAAAACTTCGAAAGCAGACTCCAAAGTTTGGCATCGTTCCTTATATACTCCAACTTGACAATTTTGAGTTTTCTTTAAAGTTAGTACATGAAGTTAGTATTCTATATTGATCTCGCTCTTAAGAATATAATAACGGAGTGCATCACAACCATGAGGCACATGATAGTTTTTAGTTGCAAATCATCCTTGCTAAATTACTACTGAGGTTCTGTTGCATTGTCCATGCTCAAAGATCTTCAAATTTGCGTGAAGCGAACAAGAAATGTTGTAATGAGAGAAAAAAACTAAGAACATAAAAGATGTGGCTATTTTATTAGAAACATTGAGAGAGAGGAAAAAATACCATACTTTTAGATCTCGTGGGAGACCATAAAATGTTTTATAGTTTCCGTTTGAAGCTACTTTTTAGTCCTAAGTGTTTTTTTAGTTGTTTGTGGTTTATTCCGTGAGTAGAGTTTTAGAGACAAGTCTTGCTCAGTTTGATACAGAGAACACAGAAACATTTCTAAGGGTGATTCGACGGCTGAACCAAATGGAACACTTATCAATAGGATTCCTATGTGAACTGATTACATGTTTGATGGGAAAGAATTGGAAAAGGAGAAAAAAGGGCAAGGAAATTTACCTGGAAGGCATAGAGAGAATCATCACTTTCTTATCGGAGCCATAAACCTTAAGTACCATTAATGTGTGATAATTAAACGTGTAAGTACGTAAGTAATCACTCGAAACCTATATGTTGAGGAAGACTTTAGGTCGAAACCTGGTGCTGTTTTATATGTCTGACCAAGAATAATCGAACTGTTTATAATATCTACAACATTTAAGTAAGTAATCACTCTAATTCTAAACTTGCATCAAGCAAAATAAAGACTACAAGACCAAAAATTATAGCAGCTACAAGGAAATAATGGTTGAAACCATGAAGATGTTTTGGCGTCAAAGAAATGTGTGACTGTTGCGAAGAAGGAGAAGGAAGAGATGGGGAAGATGTTTGAAGGTAATTTAAGAGAACAAAAGAGAGAAAGGGAAGTATAAGGAGACAATATTAAACCCATCTATTGTGGAATTTATCTTTCATGGTGGAGAAGAAGAGGAAGAAAAACATGCTTGAGATTATCGAGGAAGAACCAAGACAGATCTAAGTTAGGAATCTAGAGAGATAGAGAGAGAGAGAGTAATGAAAACCGAAAATGGAAGATTTTGATTCAAAATTGAATATGCCGAGGAAGAAGACGAAGATGAGACGAAGAAACACGGAAGAATAAGGAGTCGGAGAATATGAAGATGATGAATAAGAGGGCGAAAAAAGTCGGACAAAGAAAAAGGCGGACAAGAAGACAACAAAGAAAAACCATAATAAGAAAATGAAGACAAACCTTAAGAAAAAAAGGAGGAAGAAGAAGCCATAGAATTTAAAAACAATAAGGAAGAAGAAGAAGTCGAAGACGATGAAGAAGAAAAACATAAGAGAAAGAAGACGACGAAGAAAGAAAATGATGTAGAAGAGGGAGAAGAAAATGACAAAGAAAAACCGGAAGAGTGCAGAGAGTGAAAAAATAAGAAGGCGGATGAGACCAAGACGTTGGAGAGAAGGGGGAGAAAGTTAAAGATTTGGAGAAGAAGAATACAAGCTGGAAGAAGGGGAAGAAGGAGTAGAAGAAGACGAAGGTGATGAAAAGAAGAAGAAGAAGAAGAAGCCAAAGACAATGAAAAAGAGAAAAGGAAAATACGAGGGAGAAGATAAACTGAAATATAAAGAATAAGAAGAAGAAGGCGAAGCAGAAGAATTTGAGGATGAAGACGGGATAAAGAAAAACCAAAAGAATAATAAGCCAGATAACGAAGACGATCAAATTGTTGACAAAAGAAGATGAAGACAAACCGGAAGAGATAGACAAAAACAAACCGAAAAAGAAAGAAGAAGAATAACTGTTGGAGAATACAAAGATGATAAAGAATAAGAAGTAGATCTCAAAGACGATTAAGAAGAAGAAGAAGAAGAAAATTAAATCAAAGACGATAGAAAGAAGAATGAAAAGATGAGGAATAACCGATTAAAGCGAGAGACGCTTACGACAAAATGGAGAGAGAGTTCTAGCGATGGAGAGATAAAAAAGAATTGCTTTACATACAATGTGTGAGTGAATGAAACATTATTCAATATGTTTTTGAGCTCTATGATTGCCATTGCTTTATTTTGTATTTTTTTATGAATAATATTATTTGTTATTTCCTTTTTTTGTTTTGGATTGATCGTAAATCTAACATTGTTGTTATATTTGTGTTTGGTTTTTTATTGGTAACAAAATTAATAACTTAATGATGTAATTAGTTTATGAAACATATATGCCTGCGCAAGGGAGATGGCCAGTGACCTTGTTAGTCTTGGTGCTCACGCTTATATATATGATATCCGATAGCTAAGGATTTTTGTACTTATTGGTTCGTTTGTTGTTTGTTTGTGCGTTGGTTTGTTCGGTTGGTGATTTTTTGTTTGGGTCTTTGAATTTGGTTTTGTATTATTTTTTCGGTCGGTTAAATTGATATTTGGTGCGTGGTTATATATTTTGTGGGTTAATGATTACACTATCATATATTATATAGTTGTATGAGTGATTTTTAGTCAAGATTCTCCTTTTTATAAATTTTTACGATAATTACTTTTTGAAAAGATGTGATATTTTTATTCATAGTTTTTTTGTGGTATTTATGGTTTCTAATTTGTCTAGGGTTTTGTTAGATATGATTGTAATTGTTTACCTAAGTTCTGAAAATTATATAATCTATGTATATGTTGTGATCAAAGTAAATGATGTATATTCTGGGATTCTTTAACTACGCTATGAAAATTAATATTTATTATATAATCTAATAAGAAGACAAAGACGAGCGAAAGAAAAACTGAAAAAATAAGAATTTTGAAAAGATGGAGACGATGAAGAATGAAAGGGAAGAATAAGACGAAGAAAAACTGGAAGAAAATTAAAAAGATGAAGCCGGAGGATAAGGAGATGATGAAGAAGTAGAAGAAAAAGCGGAAGAAAAACAGGGAAAAAGATTCAGTAGAAGAAGATGAGAAAAAACGATAAATCAGAAAATAAGAAGACGAAGTTGATAATGAAGAGTCGAAAATGACGAACAAAAAGTCGAATAAAACTCTGGAGAATAAGAAGAAGATGGGAACCCGAAATAGTGAAGAAGAATAAGGATAAAATGAACGGAAGTTGGAGTTGAAGAAGAAAGCCGGAGGAAAAGGAAGAAATAAAACCTGGAAGATGAAGAAAACAAAGTAAAATTAGAAAAAATTCGGAAAATGAAGAAGACGAAGTAGAAGAAGGTGAAGATGAGAAAGAGACGGACAAAAACCATAAGAAGAAGAGTTTGGATAAGACAAAGAAGATGAGAAAGAGACGGACAAAAACCATAAGAAGAAGAGTTTGGATAAGACAAAGAAGACCAAGGAAGAATAAGAAGCAGAGAATGAAGATGGCTAATAAAAATCGAAAAATAAGAAGAAAAAGACCTGAGAGAATACAAAGATGATGAAAAAGAAGTCAAAGACGATAAAAAAGAAGTAGGAAAATACGAGGAAAAAAACAAAATATAAAGAATAGAAAGAAAATGAAGACATAACAGAATAGTAAGAAGAAGTAGAAGTCGAAGACGATGATAAAGATGAAAGAAAAGGGTGAGGAATACGAAAATCGAAAGATATATAAGAGGAAGAAGAAGAAGTAGAAGTCAAAGACGATAAAGAAGAATAAGGAAAATATGAGGAACTGACAAAGGCTTTAAAATTGGAGAATGAAAAAGAAGACAAATAAAAACCAGAAAAAGAACAAGGAAACTACGAAGAAGAACAAAACCAAAAGATAAATAATAGGAAGAAGAGTAGAATAAAATAGAAGAGGAAGAAAAAGACAAATCAGAAGAGGGAGGAGAAATAGAAGTTCAAGACGATGAAGAAGAGGAAAGAAAATATGAGGAATAAGAAAATCGAAAGACAAATAAGAGGAAGAAGAAGACAGTGAAGAAGAAGAAGAAGAAGCCGAAGACAGTGAAAAAGAGGAAAGAAATGACGAGGAAGAAGAAAATCCAAAAGTTGAATAGGAGGGATAAGAGGAGGACAAAATCGTGAAGAAGAAGGAAAAGACGAAGAAGAAGACCGAAGAAAAGAAAAATAAAAATCAGAATAAGAAAAATTAGGACAAGACGAAAATATTGAAGAATAAGAAGGGAAAAGGATGATGAATTTCGAGAATAAAAACCATATAGAATCTTTGAGAAGTAGTCAAGTGACAATCTTAAGGTGTCAGTCCCAACTCACAATTTAATTAGATATTATCTCTGGACACCTCAGAAGATTATCAACTTGAAAGTGAGAAAAACATTAAAAAGCTTACACCGGAATTCGAGAAAATAAATTGCAGAAAAGACTTTCTTTAGAATAAATAGTGACACTTAAGGTATGCGGAATACCAACATGGTTACAGAGTTGGGAGAGATAAGATACATATATATGTCGTTATTTCTGTTGTCTGCCTTGTTGTTGCTGCCTTGTTGTTGCTGCGGTTGTGGCCTAAACTTGCTACAAATAGTTGTAATGAAGAAATTTGAATCCTAAGATTATTGTGTGTTGTTTTAATTAGACATTGTGAATTTGTTTCTTATCTCAAACTAAATTCCCCCTTCGTTTCAAGAGGAGGGTTCATGTGATAACGGTCGGATAATATGTGTCCATGTTATCTATGTGCTTCTACTTCACAAGATTCTTTGCCACTGATCGTTTGCGTAAAGATAGCCAAACCCATAAAAAATGTGAAAATATACGTTCGAAAAATTCCAAACTTCCAAAAAATAATTAGAAGAAGGAAAATACAAGGAAGACGAAAAATTGAAAGTCAAATAAAAGGAAAAAGAAGAACAAAAAGAAGAAGTAGAAGATGTGGAAGAATAAGAAGCATGAGAATATAAAGACGATAGAAAAAAACGAAGACGATGAAGCAGAAGAAAAATCAGAAGAATAAAATGAAGAAATTCAAAAGAAGAAAGCGAAGAAAAACCGAATGAAAAAAAATGAAGTCAAAGAAGATAAAGACGATAAAGAAGAAGAATTAGGAGTCAAAAACGATGGAGGTTAAGAAGGAAAAGACGAATAATATGAAAAACTAAAAGATAAAGAAAAGGGAGAAGAAAAAGACAAAGCCAATGAAGAAAATGAAGAAAAGGAAAATAGTCGGATAAGACGAAGATGGTGAACAAAGAATAATGAAATGACGAATTTGGAGAAGAAACACAATAATCAGAAGAAGAAGTCGGAGAAGAAAACCAATACATTAGACGAAGTGGAAGAAGGAAAATATGTGGAAGAAAAAATAAACCAGAAGATTAATAATACAAAGTAGACGAAGTAGACGAAGGTGAAGATGATGAAAGAGACGAAGAAAAATTAGATGAATAAGAAGTCCGAGAAGACGAAGACGATGAAGAAGAACTCAAAATACGAAGAAAAAGACTAAGAAAGGGAAAATATAAATTTGAAGAGGAATAAGAAGATGGATAAGATGAAGACGTTTAAGATATGATGAAGAAGTAGAGAAAGGAAGAATAATCGGAAGAAGAGGAAAAAAAGAAGTCGGAGAAAAAGGAGAAAAAAACCATAAGATAGAAGAGGAAGTGGAAGAATAGAAAGATAGGGAAGAAAAAAAATCGGATTAAGACTTTAAAGGAGGAGAAGGTGAAGAATTTGGAGAAAAGTAGGAATAATACAAAGTATAAGAATGTGAAGATGAAGAAAAAGACGAAGAAAAACCAGAAAATTAGGAATTCAGAGAGAACGAAGAAGGCGAAGGTGATGAAGAAGGAGAAGAAATAAGAAGAAGAAAGAGAATAATATAACCCGGAAGACGAAGATGAAGACAAAACAGAAGAGGAACCATAAATAGAAGTCGAAGACGATGATGAAGATGAAAGAAAAGGATGACGAATAAGAAAATTGAAAGATGTATAAGAGGAAGAAGAAGTTGAAGTCAAAGACGATGAGGAAGAAGAAGGAAAATATGTGGAAATGACGAGTGACAAAGAAAAACCGGAAGAAGAAAACAAAAAAAATGAAAGAAAACGAAGAAAAAGACATGAGAGAAGAAGGGGAGATAAATGTGGAAGACGATGACGAAGAATAAAGAAAAGATGATAAAGAAGAAAAACCAAAGGAAAAAGAAGAGGAAAAAAAGAAGATGACGAATAACGATTATGTGAAGACGAAGAACTTGCGTTTGTCTTAGTTCAATTGGTTTATGGGTTTAATACACTTATTTAGTATTGTTTTTTGAGTTTTAAATTTTGTATGGTGTATACTTTTTTGGGTTAGCTTTATTTTGATCATATATGTCTCAAGTGGTTGTTCTAATTCTCTTCGGTTTATAACATAAAGTTTTGTATTACGTTTTTGAAACCCATTAGCTCGCGTTCTGATCCCTAGAATGTTTGTTACCCCACCAGAAGCAAGGTTTCCTTTTAGAATGTGTTGTATACAGTTTCTCGTTGCTATCGCGTTTGCTATGACGATAAATAAAAGCCAGGGTTAGACTTTGCAAAAGGTTGGTTTATTTTTACCTAAGTCAGTCTTCTCACATGGTCAACTTTATGTTGTTGTTTCTAGAATTATATCGAGAACAGGATTGCGGATTTTGATAACTGATCAAAAGGGAAAGCCACAACGGAAGACAATGAACGTTGTTTAGAAAGATATTTTTCAAAGCATTTTCACGTCATCACGTTTGGTTGAGTTTAGGATTTTATTGGATTTCATATACGTAGTTGGGTTTTTTCCTTTGAGTTCTTCGTATTAGTTATAGTTTTAATTTTAATATATTTCTTTAACTTTCATATGTTTAGATATCCTTTATGTGTGTTTAATTAATATTTGTCTTGGAATCGATGAACGGCTCTCTAATATGAATGTTCTTTTTTTTTGTTAATATCTTCAAACTGCATTCTAATTATCATATTCTCAGTGTTTTCTCTCGATCTATCTTTTATTTCTGTTCGTCTACTTTAGATTGATTTAGTTGTTGTGATAAGTCTGTTTTAATCATACCGAATTTAGATCAATAAACGCGTTTCAATTTAGCATCCATAAAACTTTGAATGACATAATTAAAGTTTATGGATGCAACTCTCTGCCCGCGCAAGGCTCGGACTACCTACCTAGTTTATTTTTAAATAAAAAAGCAATCAATTATTCTATTATCTTTTAAAAAATTTGATTTTTACTGATCCAACCATCCTTAAATCGGATAGTCCACCCAACCAACAAAAATATGGGTCACCCATCCAAACTCACCCCCGAAATTCCCAATTTTATTTTGATTTTTTTTTAACTCTATCATCTTCCTTTCTTTACGTTCTTCCTCGACTCCGCTTACCGGATTATCGCCTAGAATACCACTATTAGAAAACTTTTAATCACAATACCACTCACTTAATCACAATACCCCTCTCTAATAGTGAAACGACGAAAATACCCTTGAGTTTTTTAAATGAAATATCACCGTCAGTATTCCCTAGTATTACAAGTATTACAACCTAGTATTACCCCAGTATTACCCAGTATTACAACCTAGTATTACAACCTAGTATTACCTAGTATTACCCCTAGTATTACTCACCGCCAGTATTCCCTAGTATTACCCAGTTTTACAACCTAGTATTACCCAGTTTTACAACCTAGTATTACCCAGTATTACTGTATCCGAGTATTACCCGAGTATTACCCGAGTATTACCTAGTATTACCCCCGAGTATTACCCCGAGTATTACCCGGTATTACCTAGTTGTACCACGTAGAGGGGGTTCGAACCCCGGCCGCGCGCACGCAGGTGACGCGCGTTGAGCTCGCAACCACTGAGCTCCCGTGCATTCCGTTGTTTTCTTACCAATTCAATTCTAGTTAATCTTTACAATTCTTCATTAAGGGTAAAAACGACTTTTTACCACTGAGGGAGATTTGTGATTACATTCTGGGGCATAGTGGTATTGTAGAAGAAGACCCCCGCTTACCTTCTTCTTCTCCATCTCCTCTGCCTTTCATTTTCTTTCCTCATCCTCTCTTATGGTCGTTTCCTCGTTACGAAAATCCCTCACTTTCCTTCTTGTTCTTCATAACTTCTTATCCATCTCCTCCATCCAATTTCAATTTTTAGTGCTCTCCTTCTCCTCTGCCCTTTATCTTCTCTCTTCGTCCTCTTCCTCTTTTCATTTTCGGTTTTCCATGTCTCTTAAATCGCTTCTCAGTGGATTTGTTTCGCCGTCATCTCTCTCAGCTTTCCGACCCAAAACCTTCACGACATTGATTACTATCTATGTCGACGTCTTTTACATCGGCGTAATCGGCACTGCAATTACAAAGCAGCTTTTCAATGTAAGTTTTGTGGTGTTATCGATCTGAGCTCGGATTTGTGATTAGATTTTGTGGGTTCCTATCCGATTTAGTGTATTCCATTGAGGATTTTTAATTATTGATAATGGACTTCGTGTTCAAGAAAGAAAAAAAAACTGCATTTGAATTGTTTTTTATACAACTGTTCATTAGGTCTATCAACGAAGCTTTTTGCGTCTTGATTAATGATTGGTATCTAATCTATCAGAATTTTAAGCAAATGGAACTCTTAAATAATCCATGGTCAATTCGAATCCAAGCCAAACGACTAGGACTTATAATCATGTTTATCCTTTCGAGTTGAACTTTCCCTCCTGGTCGATGAATCGATGTATGTGTTGGAATCCAGTTTGAAAATATACTCCAAGGTACAAGACTAGTCCTGGGCCTTCGGGTCTGTGGTTCGGGTCGGGTCGGGTTTTTCGGGTTTCGGGTTATTCGGGTCTAGAGGAGTTGGACCCATATGGTTCTAGTGTGTAATTTGGGTCGGTTCGGGTCGGTTCCTTTCGGGTTCGGGTCGGGTCTTGAATTTTTTAGAAATCCCGATTTGGAACCAAAATTTTTGTCGGGTCTGTTCGGGTTGTGATGGACCCGAGAACCCGAAAAAACTGTACCGAAATGTAAGTGTAAAACAAAGAATTTTGAACCTTACAATCAAAACATCATAATTCAACTCCAAATGAAAGTGTTTAAGCAATATTCAAACTTATGTAACTCCAAAACAAGAGTAGGTAGACAACAAAATCATTCCAAAAACATTTCAAAGTTCCAAAAGATATCCAAAAACATTTCCGAGGCAAGTTAGAAAGTCTAAATGAACACAAAGAACACAACCAAAAAGAAGATCAGACTAAGTGTCTCACTGTGTGCTCTTAGACTCCCAGCCTCTTCATTCTGTCTCTAAGTTGTCTAATGCTACTCCTTGTTCTGCAAAAATCAGGGTTTAGCATAAGAGATATTCAGGGTTAAAGAATTCATGTATTAAGAGATGAATTCAACTATTCTGCAAAAATCATAAACATAAAGAGATATCCAAAACCAATCACACGTTCTGAAATCTCAACACTCAAGACTTGAAGCACAACAAACTCAGAAACTATTAAGAGATAGAATAGGGTTATAGTGTCATACCTTATTGCCGATGAAGAATTTAGCCTTCGGTTCCACCAACAGAGTCGAACTCTAACATAAATTAATGAAACTAATGTTAAAACTTAAAACATAAAAACCAGAAGCATGAACAACTAAAAAGAACAAACCATAAGCTAATGATTACCTCTCTGTAGTTTGTCTTGCATTTCAATCTCATCAAGCATTTGTTCTTTCGTAACAGCAACTCCCTTCTCATTCAAGTGTATCTCACACTTCATCCATTGTTGAGTGCACATTAAAACTTCTATTATATAGTGAGTCAAGCAACTCCTAGAAGGGCTTACAATCCGATTACTTGTGCTGAATGCGGACTCTGATGCAACCGAAGTAACTTGCAGTGCAAGAACATCCCTTGCAATCTCGGATAAGACAGGATACTTTTGACTGTTGAGACGCCACCAACCCAACACATCATATTCAACACCAACCATATAGTTGTCTTTGGATTCTCTGTTCTCTCCTTTAGATATAAGTCCAACTCGTTACTTGCATCCTGAAATCCGATTTCACATGCCATCTCTTTGTACAAGGAGTTCATTCTTTCATATCTCAGCTCTGACTCAAAGTCTAAATCGCCTGCAACTTGCTCTTCAGACTCTTCTGCACTGTGATTCTGAGTCTGAGATGATGATGCTACGGACTGAGAAGATGTGGTATTCACAGCTGGGACCAGAGCAGTATTGTACTCATCAAATAACCTCTTCATAACATCTATGACCGAATCATGAAGTTCCTTAGCTTCCACACTATCCTTGCCGTAAACCATATCAAAGCACATATCTGCAAACTTCATTTTGTTCTTCGGATCCAAAATACTAGCAACTATCAACAGCCTATTGATTTTCTTGGTTCCCTCCCAATACTTATCGAATTTTTCTCTCATAGTTGTGGCTTTTGTCCTCAGTGGTTCATCAATATCATTGCTCAACTTAATGAGATTTCTTTCAATCGTTACAATCTCATTGTAACACTTGTAAGAATTGACAGTAGTAGAAGCTGAAACCACTAGAGTAGAGTTGTAAAAAATGATGAGAAACCTCACTAACCTTGCCACGAAATCCCAATCATCTATTGTAGGTGGCCTAATCCTTTTCTTTCCGTCAACATTTTCTTGAAAATGATCAGTATACAACTTGTCTTCTGCTGCCATTTTGATGAAAGTAAACTTGAACTTCAGAGCTCTCAATAGCATCAAGTAGGTTGAGTTCCATCTGGTTTTGCAGTCTAAACTTAAACTTCCCCTTGTCATCTTCCGTGATTCAACTCTAGAATCAAATGCTTTCACTCTGTTTGTAGAAGCTCTTACATAAGTGACAGCATTGCGAATAGCAGTCACATCATTATCCACTTCATGCAAACCATCCTTCACAACTAGGTTGATAATATGAGCAGAACATCGGAGATGCATAAACTCTCCTCTTAAAACTAACTCACCTCCTGCCTGAGTGAATGCCTCCTTGAACCTCCTCAAAGCTGATGTATTAGCAGTGGCATTGTCCACCGTGATGGTGAACAACCTCTTTATATCCCACTCAGCTAAAACCTCCATCAGAATAGCACATATAGTCTTCCTCTTATGGTTTGTGACGTTCCTAAACCCAATAATTAGCTTCCTCAACTTCCAAAATGCATCGATGAAGTGTGCACTAATCACCATATAAGAAGCAGCTGTCGTTGGAGCAACCCAGATGTCTGTTGTCAAGGATAGCCTTTGCTTATTAGCCCTTAGAATATTCATCATCGCTGCTTTCCTCATGATAAACATCTTCACAATGTCACGACTTGCTTGTCTTCTAGAATGTGGTGTGGGAAGATTAAGCCTTGCACAAAAATATCTGAAAGCCAAACTCTCTACGAATGCTAAAGGAAATTCACCCAAAACCAACATCTCATTTCAAACTTCATAGAAAACTGCTTCAGAAACTTTTGATAACTTCAACGCACCTTCTTCACCTTTCTGATTTAGAGTGTGCTGGGATTGAGATTTGGTCTCATTCCATGTGGTGAATGCTTTGCAACAGCCTAGATGTTTCTTCAAGCTTGTAGTCTCGGATGATGTTTTACAGCACATTTCCTTACCACAGTAATTGCAATTGCACATATCCTCATCCCGGACGGTTCTCGTGTAGTGTTCCCAGACAAACGACCTTGGTGTCATCTTTTTCTTTGTCTTCGTCTTAGACTTTCCAGCTACGCTACTCGGATTTGCTTTCCTCTTCTTTACAGTTGCATGTGGAGGAGCAGGAGTATGTAATTCATCTCCTCCGTGTTCTGGCTCGTAATCATTTGGGTGAGGCGATGAAGAATCCATCTGCAAATTCACTTAATCAGTCAATATCAACGATTCAATCCCTTATCCCCAAATCAAAACAAAAAGAGAAAGATAGGAGAATAAAAAAAGCGTACATGTGTTTGATTTCTCGATGAAGCTGTGTTGGAAATTCGATTTGGAGGAGACGGTGTCGGGGACCGGAGGCTTCGATTTAGACGTAGGTCTTCCAGTTTGTTTTGTCTATTTACAAAAGGGATATGAATCGAAAAAATCAAAAAAAGTGAGAGAGAGAAAGAGTAATGTTCGACTTCGACATAACAAAAATGAGAGAGAGAAAGAGTAATGTACACATTTAATACATAATGTTTTTTTTTCGGGTTATCCGGGTACCCGAATGGGTCTCGGGTCCAACCCGAACCAAACCGATACCAGACACATATTTGAAGAGGAACCATTCGGTTATTATGGAAGAACCGAAACCGACCCGAACCGCGTTTTTCGGGTCGGGTCGGGTCCTTCCAGGTCGGTTTTTAAGCCCATGACTATACAAGACTATCAAAGAAGAGGAAATTCGGTCCTTCCTTCAAGGTTCCTCAAGCTTTCTTATGTGGGGCAAAAAATGAAGCGTTAGAAACTTGATGACTTGATGAGAGCTATGATGTTTGTGTGACTTTGATGTTTGTGGTTTTTTTTTTTTGATGTATGGTGAAATAGGTCTTTATGTACAACTAATATTTTTATGTATAACTGGATTTCGGTACAACTGGTACTATTTGGTAAAACTGAATTTAATTGAAATAAATTTTAAAATTAATTAAATTTTTTTTAAAAAATCATTTAACACAAAAAAACACATGTGCACCGCCAAATTGACACGTGCGCCGTTTTTTGTTTTACTAGGCGCCGCCAAAATTACACTTAGTTATCCACAAGATTGTAATTGTACCGATTTTCAAATAGTTGTACTTTTGAGTGTTTTCAATTTTAATTAGGTTTACTTAGTCCTAAAATTTTGTTTTTAGGTTTATGGATGATTATTTTCAATTAAAGTATGTTTCCGAGAACTTTTGCATTAATATGTCTTGAAACTCATTTTATGTATTTTTGACATTATAAAATGTTTAATATTAACAAAGTGATCATAAAATTATAAGGTGTTTGTTTTGTAAATATTCTAATAGCAAACCATTATGCTATAAATTTATTTTACCTACTTCATACACGTTTTTTTAACATTTAATAGTTACTTATCTAACGTAAATTTGTTTGTTTCGTATTGGCTGTTTGTTTTTCTAATAAATTTCTCAAATCAAATTAAAATCCTCAATTACCAACTTCAATAAGTAATACCAGCATTTCCCCTTGAGGTACTTTCTGCGGCCTCACCGTTCCCTTGGTTTGTTTTGTTTTGGTACTTGCTGCGGCCTCACCGTGTTTTTAGTCACGGTCCCTTACTTGTTTTTGGGTTGAGCCTTAACCGCCGTTTTCCTCTTCTCATTTCCCTTGGCACATGCTTCTAGTGCTACCTCTCTCTTCCTTGTTGGTAGGTTTGAAGTTGGAATTGGGTTGTTTGTTGTCTTCATGGTACATATATTGTCTCAAAGAGTATATAAGTTTCAAGAAATGAAGACACAACCTTTTTGTTGTTTTAAGGAAAGGCATATAAGACACTCAAAGGAGAATGCTCAATTAGCAAAAAGATACTCCATTTACCATAAACAACATCAAACTTTCCAACTTTAAGCTTCAAGAATCCATTCCAATTTCAATTTTTGAAACTTTTAAGCACAAATACCAAAAATGAGGTTCTTTGCTAAAAATTTCAAAATTTTCTCAAAGCAAGACAAATCAGCCCATGAACTACCTATCCTAACCATTTTTGAGCCTAAACCCAAGGTATTTATGCAAGTGAAATCATTTCCCAAGCAAATTCATGAAATTTCCATTTATGAGCAAGTTCTTGATATTTTTTTTTTCATGAAAAAAATGAATGAAATACCTTGAGGATGCAGACCTTAAATGAAAAGGGGGTTGGTAGATCCAGAAAGAGGATGAAAAATCCGAAATTTAGCAATTTAAATCACAATTTTTGGTTGAGAATTGAGAGAGATATGAGCTTGTGAAGATTAGGTAGAGGAAATAGCCATTGTTGCGAATTTAGTGGAGAAGAAAGCTTACCTTAGTGGATGGGTCAACTTACCTGGGTCAAGGGAGCGGGCGGACCACTGGATAATAGATCCAGTCAACAGAATTCAAATTTGGTCAACAAAAATTGAATTCTGGTTGATGCTTGTGGTCGATGTTGAGGGAAAAATCACCGGGGAACATTTTCTTCTCGGGGAACATTTTCTTCCCGGGGAACCTTTTCCCTCAGATATCGTTTTCCCTCGAACATCGTTTTCCCTCGACACCAAGCTACCTAAGAATACTTAACAAGAAGATCAAAAAGAACTAACAAAGATCGAAAAACGCATAAAAAGAAATATGTACAATGATAAGCTTGGGGTGTCTCCCAAGAGCACTTTGTTTTGAGTCACTAAGTTTGACTTTTGTTACCGTTTTCAAGCTAGAGGGGCTTCATCGAGAGGGATAAAACCTTCTTCCTCGATGATTTGATTTGCACGGTAGAGTTTGAGCATTTGACCGTTAACGATGAAATCTTGACCTTCTTTGCTCACAAGAACTACCGCTCCATAAGGTCTCACTTCCTTCACCTTGAAGGGACCCGACCATCTCGATTTGAGTTTCCCGGGGAAGAGTTTCCCCCGGGAGTTGAATAGCAACACGAGATCCCCCACCTTGAAGTCCTTAAGCACTATCCTCTTGTCATGAAATACCTTGGCCTTCTCTTTGTAGATTCTCGAGCTCTCATATGATTTAAGCCTTGTCTCCATTAGCTCGTGGAGTTATACCAACCGTTTCTCTTGAGCGATCTTGATGTCAAAATTCAGAAGCTTTACCGCCCAAAGAGCTTTGTATTCCAATTCCACCGAAAGGTGACACGACTTCCCATAGAGCATGTTGAACGGCGTGGTTCCTATGGGTGTCTTGAAAGCGGTCCTATATGCCCATAAGGCATCATCGAGTTTGTTGGCCCAATCTTTCCTCGAGCTACCGACCGCCTTCTCAAGGATTGCTTTGATTTGGCGGTTGGAGACTTCTACTTGCCCGCTTGTTTGAGGATGATAGGGCGTTGCAACCTTGTGTTTCACCCCATTCTTCTTGAGTAGGCTCTCGAAGACTTTGTTCACGAAGTGCGATCCACCATCACTAATGACCACTCTTGGAACCCCGAACCTTGGAAAAATGATTGACTTGAATAATTTTAGCACAACCACTACAAGAATACATCGATTTGGCGACTGCAGAAGGAGTCGCTTAGTAGTCGCTAAAAGTTGTAATACGACTACATAGCGACTAAAACCTGTAGTCGTTAATCTTTAGTCGCTAAATTAAGTAGTCGTAAATATAGTCGCCAAATGGCGACTACGTAACGACTGGGTAGTGTAGACGTTACGTAGTCGTAAAGTAGTCGCAACTTTTGTAAAGTAAGTAGTCGTACATGTAGTCGCCAATTGACGACTACCTTACGACTGGACATTGTAGACGTAACGTAGTCGTTCAGTAGTCGTAATTGTTGTGACTATTCTATGTCTATTAAAAGACTATTTGCCGACTATTAGGGTCATCAGACTTTGCGGATTTAAATATGTTGCGACTACTCAGCTACTCTTATGCGACTATTTGGCGACTAATAGGCGATTGTTTAGTGACTATATTTGTTAAAAAAACAAGAATATGGTACAATTGAATCACGTTTGTTTTGTTTTTCAAATTCTTTGAAACCTGTGTTACAAATAAAAAGATACAAAGTAAAATAAAGACATTATACAGAAAAACCATTTCATTACCAATATTATTGTTTCAAACATGAGTTTACAAAAGCCAAAACATAAATAAAAACAAGTTCAAGTTCACAAAAAAAAGAGATTAGTGACCTAAGGTCTGTTCCTTGGATCTGGTAGAGAGGCTGATGGAAGCATTGCGGTTGTTGCTGGTGTTGAATGTGATGCCACGAAGTCTAGAAACCGCGGATCGGTTTGTCTCAGGTACTTTTCCACCAATGAGAAGTGCTTGAGCTTGTCCTTTTACTCAGCCACATCTCTTTTGTGCTCTGCTTCACGGGCAGCAACCTCAGCATCACGCTGTGCATTGTAAGCAGCCTTCACTTCGATTTTCTTCTGAGCTTCCTTCAGTTGCTCTTGCAGTGCGAGAAACGATGAAGAGTCTCCTGGTTGCTTGCGTTTGCCATTGAGAAGACTCTCCTTCAGGCTTCCAAGCCCATAAAGATTTCCTCTTGAATCTTTCTCGGTTGCCTGTGAAAAGGAACATAAAAAAACCATATGGTGTATTACAAACGATGAAGTATATGAAATATGAAGTATATGAAATATGAAAGAAAGATGAAGTATATGAAATATGAAACGATGAAGACAAACGATGAAGTATGAAATATATGAAATATGAAAGAAAGATGAAGTATGAAGTATATGAAATGTTACCTCAAGAAAGATTGACGTATACTCATCTGGTGTTAGGTCTCCAGGTCGCGACGCACCATCAGAAACTTCTGAAGTCTCTGCCCCGAGCTCAGATAACTTCTGTTGCACCTTCTTCTCATATGCTTCAACAATTTTCTCCGCCTTCCTATCGACATATGTACCGTCAGCCTTTGTATGTGTCTTTTTGAAAACCTCACCAATACTTACCGGTCTTCCTAATTCCTCTTCCTGCAATGTGACAAAAAAATACAAGGATTAGGACTGAATACAATATACAACCAACACTAAACAGAATATGACAAAACAGAAGTAATATGACCAAAAAAAAAAGAAATTGAAAAGTTACTAACCATTTCGGATTGGATTTGTTGATAGGACTTAGGCCCTGATAAGTGGATGTGATAACCTAGACCTTTACGGTCAGACAGACGAGCAGCTGAATAGGTGACACTCCTTTGCTTTGCTTCTTCTGTGTCCCAGTATGCTGTCATCGTTGCCCAGAGAGTGTCGCTGATCCAATTAGGTCTCTCTCGACTAATCCTCGCGGTGCTAACCAAGTCTTTCATCTTGCGTTGACAAATCTCCTTGAAAAAGCCTTGAACCGTCCCTGTTATCAATGGATCCCATGTGTGGGGTTTCTACATTACAAAGATAATAGAATGATGTTAGTAAAAACATCACAAGCAAAGCTATATGTGAATGCGAAAGAACAGAATACTTACCGTGAACTCGAGAAAGTATCTTTCTTGTCTCTTCCGAGGCACAACTGTCCAGCTATAGTAGGGAGCATCAAATTTGTTTGTAAAGACTTTAATAATTGACCTTACCAGTTTAGATCCTCTGTCACGTGTAAACCTGCAAAATCAGAATGTCATAATCTAGATGAACATAACCCAGAAACAGTTACAGTTTAGTAATACATTACAGTTTAATCAAATACTGTAATACGCCAGAAAGTCGCTTATCGTCCACATCAACACTGCTTTTATATTAAAATTTTGATTCAAAGACACATCGTATGCATCGACGCCATTAGACCATAACTCTTTTAACTCCTCAATAAGAGGTCGGAGGAAGATATCTAGACTAGCTCGCTGATGATTTGGCCCAAAATTCAGAATTGTAAGAAATAAATACTTTGTATTCATGCACATCCCCGGGGGTAAATTATATGGCGTCAAGATCACATGCCACAACGAATGATTACGAGACATGCCAAATGGATTGAACCCATCTGTACATAATCCAAGATAAACGTTACAGGGTTCTTCAGCAAACCGGGGATGTTGATCTTGAAAATATCTCCACTCCGCCGCATCAGACGGATGACCCATTTCTCCCTCCTTTGCTTGGTGCTCGGCATGCCATCTCATTGCCGCTGCAGTCTTCTCGCTCTGATACATTCTCTTTAATCTATCAGCAATAGGTAGATACCACATACGACTGTATGGTACTTTGGTTCTACGCTGGTCGTTCTTAGGCTTCCATCTTTGTGCACCACAAAACCTACATTTATCCTCCTTCTCGTCCTCTTTCCAGAAGATCATACAATTGTTAATACAAACATCAATTGTATGATATGGGAGACCTAAATTGCGCATCAATTTTTCTGTCTCGTAATGTGAACCGGTTGACTTGTTTCCTTCTGGTAAATAGTCTGTCAAGATTCCGCAAACCGAATCAACTAACTTTTCACTCATATTATATTATATTCTGCCTTATTTTGCATGACTCGAGCAGCTAAGGATAACTGCGAGTGACCTTCACGACAACGATCATATAATGGATTATTTGCACCTTCTAACAAGTTGTAGAATTTCTTTGAATGGTTACGTACCGGTTCTTCTACATTCTGATAACTACCATCCTGATGATAGTTATCAAAACTCACGTTATCACGAAATACATCATTCACCATATCCACATATCTATCTTCTACTACATTACACACTTCTTCACTCCCACTTACATACGTCGTATCAACATAACTACTCGATCCTAAATCCATATTGATTTCTTCCCCATGCTTATACCAAACATAATAATCTCGCATAAATCATCTGCTATAAAGATGATTCCAAATTCTTGTTCCCGGGATAAATTTCTCGTTCTTGAAAACACTACACGGGCATAAAAACTTACCGCCATTACTTTGTGTTAAAGGCTGGATATTTGCAAATGTCATGAATTGCTCCACCCCCGTTGTGAACTCTGCCGAGAAATTTCTCGTCGCCTCATCGAACCTCTTATACATCCACTCCCGTAAATTACTATAATTGTAATTTCCCGACATTATTTAACTAATAAAAACTGATTTTTTTTTGTTTTTTTTTTGTTTTTGTGATCGGATAAAGAGAAGAAATGAGGTGAATTTTACTTATATAAACATTTATGGCGACTACTAAGCGACTATAAGGCGTCTGAATAGCGACTACTACATGTAGTCGCAAAAAATAGGTACACCAACCCGAAAACGATTTACACGTGTTTTTCCACCGGTATTTAACGACTGTTTACCGATTACAGTGCGACCCGCCGAAATAGTCGCCTAATAGTTGCAGAGTTAGCGACTATTACGCGACTGTTATATCCCGTTTAAAATGTTGTCGGACATTAGTCGTAAAATAGCGACTATTTTACTGACTATCTACTATAGTCGTCAATAAGCGACTCCTTTACTACAATATTTTATTCGTCGCCAAATAGTCGTAAAATAGTCGGTAATTAGTCGCAACATTTAGCGACTAAATATGTAGTCGCCCTTTTCAGTCGCCAAAACGCAGTTTTCTTGTAGTGAACCTTAGCATCGTTGGTCGGGCTTGCAATCGCTTCCACCCACTTTGAGACGTAGTCAACCGCCACCAATATGTATTGGTTACCATATGATGACGGGAAAGGTCCCATGAAGTCGATTCCACATACGTCAAACATTTCCACCACAAGGATTGGGTTTTGGGGTATTTCATCTCTCCTCCCAATGTTCCCTTTCCTTTGGCACGCATCACATGTGCAGACATAGAGATGTGCATCCTTGAATAATGAAGGCCACCAAAAACCGGATTGCAAAACTTTTGTAGCCGTTTTGTAGGAGGCATGATGACCACCGTAGCTTGACCCGTGATAATGAAATAGGATCCCTTGGACTTCTTCTTCCGTCACGCATCTCCTATACAACTCGTCCGAGCACAACTTGTATAAGTAGGGCTCGTTCCAATAGTATCTCGTCACGTCGTGGAAGAACTTCTTCTTCCTATACCCATCCAAAGGAGGTTCCTTCCCGCACACTAAGTAGTTCACAAGGTCCGCAAACCACGGTAGTTTCTCATCTTGTAGACCACTAGCATCTTCAATACCATTCACGCCTCAATCCCCCTTCTCAATACCTTCACGACCATGAGGCTTTCTTCGGGCAGCTTTTCTTCAATGGGAAAGAGGTCTTCTATCCTCATCCTAGACAAGTGATCCGCTACTCCGTTCTCTATGCCTTTCTTGTTTACTATCTCTAAAATAAACTCTTGGAGTAGCAATATCCAACGTAATAGCCTCGGTTTCGTGTCCTTCTTTGCATGAATGTATCTTAAAGCCGCGTGATCGGTGTAGACAATCACCTTCGACCCCACAACATAAGATCTAAACTTCTCCATGGCAAAGACTACGGCCAACAACTCCTTCTCCGTGGTTGCATACCGAGTTTGAGCATCATCTAGAGTTCTACTAGCGTAGTAAATCACATTGGTCTTCTTGTCTTTCTTTTGACCCAAAACGGCTCCAACCGCATAGTCGCTAGCGTCACACATGATCTCAAACGGGAGGTCCCAATCTGGTGCTTGGACTATAAGAGCGATAATCAACGCTTTCTTGATCTCTAGGAATGCCCCCATGCACTCCTCATCAAGCACAAACTCGACCTCCTTGCAAAGCAACCGAGAGAGAGGCCTAGAAATCTTCGAGAAGTCTTTTATAAATCTTCGGTAGAACCCCGCATGACCCAAGAAAGACCGGATGTCTTTGACCGACTTAGGCGGCTCCAAGCTAACCATCACTTCTATCTTGGCCTTGTCTACCTCAATCCCCTTCTCGGAGATTTTATGCCCAAGCACAATGCCTTCACGTACCATGAAATGGCACTTCTCCCAATTGAGTACCAAGTTTGCTTCTTCGCATCGTTGCAAGACCCTACAAAGATTAGACAAGCAAACACCAAACGAAGAGCCATACATGGAGAAGTCGTCCATAAAGACTTCTACCATGTCTTAAATAAGATCGGAGAAAATGGACATCATGCAATGTTGGAATGTCGTGGGTGCATTACACAACCCAAATGGCATCCTCCAATATGCGAAGGCGCCATAAGGGCATGTGAAAGTCGTTTTCTCTTGGTCATTCGGGTATATGGGTATTTGAAAAAACCCGAATAGCCGTCTAGAAAGCAATAAAATGGATGATTAGCTAGATGTTCAAGCATTTGATCTATGAAAGGTAACAGAAAATGATCCTTACGAGTGGATGAATTCAACTTCCTATAGTCAATGCACATTCTATGCCCGATTATTGTCCTAGTAGGTATCATTTCATCCTTTTCATTTTTAACAACCGTTATCCCCCCTTTCTTAGGTACACAATGAACCGGTGAGACCCAAGTACTATCCGATATTGGGTAGATAATGCCCGCGCCTAAGAGCTTAAGAATCTCTCTCTTTACAACATCTTTCAAATTAGGATTCAACCTTCTTTGATGTTCAATAGAGGTCCTTGATTCATCCTCTAAATGGATTCTATGCGTGCACAAACTAGGGGAAATACCCTTGATATCATCCAAAGAATAGCCAATTGCTTTCCTATATTTCCTAATTTCTACAAGAAGAGAGGATAGCTTGTTCTCATCTAGACTTTCATTCACAAAAACTGGGTAAGACTCGTTGGGACCTAAGAACGCATACCTTAGTCCCGCGGGAAGTTGCTTTAGGTCCACCTTTAGGGCCTTGAGTTCGTTCCAATCGTCCTCCTCAAGATTAGACTTACCCTTGCTAGTCTCTTCAATTGCTAGAACGAACCCCTCTTGAACAGTGCTAACCCTTAAACCATCTTGACCCTTGGTACCGTGAATGCACAACTCAACAAACGTGGTGTCCTTTTCGACCGGTTTGTGAGAATCCATGAAAAGCTCATAACCTTGATTCTTCTTGCTCAAAAACCAATGGTCGCCATGCTCCTTGGTCAAAACCACTTCCAACCCGTCTTCTACTCTCATTTCCTCAAGTAACTGATATATCATGGTTTTTACCCCTTTTAGGCCATGATATAAGTCCTTTTTATAGAGTCTTTCTAGTGTTTTGTAGTCCTTTAGAGTCTTTTACAGGTTATAGCACGTTCGGAGCATAATTGGAGATATTGGAGCTTTCTGGAACATTCTGGAGCGAAGCAGAGATCCGTGTAGCTGAGACATCAAAATCACCTGAGTATCGATCGATACTGCCTAGTATCGATCGATACCCGTCGAGGAAACAGAAGGATAGCGACTTATTGAAGAGTTGAAGAATTGCATAATTGGCCCAGAAGACTTTGATATTTACAAGATGGCCCAGAACGTGTTTTAGCTTATAAATTAGGTTTTCAGCCACCTGTTTAGGCTAAAATTTATTTCTGTGTTTGATTTTACTTTGGTTTGAGAGAGACAAGTCTGAATCTCCCTTCGTCCGAGATCAGATCTCAAAACCTCTTGTTACTATTTTATTGATGATTTATTCAGTTATGTTGATTGTTTCATTCTCCATGTCTGAGTAGATCCACTTTAGGTTCAGGGTTCTCATAAGGGTTTTCTCTGAATGCTAGGTTGATTAGTTTATAGGATTCACCATCTGAATTAGTTCTTCGCCTTAGGTTGTGTTCAAAGCTAATTCTAGGTTGACGAATCTGGAACTTAGATCTTAGGATAATTGATTAGGCACATCAGTGCGATTAATTACCTGATAGAACCTAGGTGAGCAAATTGATTATTCGCAAAGAGATTTGGTTTAATTGATTTGTGAACATATCAAACCTGATATTAAAGCTGATTTAGAATTTAGGATTCGCAAAGAGATTTGGAATTCCTAGGATTTAGATTTAGATAATTCTCGCAACGACAGTTGGTTAATTACACATTAGTGATTTGAGTTCAAGAACTGTGCTAAATCTGAATCATGCTAGTTAGTTTATCTGCATTCATTGATTTTCTGAGAAAAACCCTAAGCCTATATTTTCTCAATTGAATTACAACCCTTTTAATTCCTGTACTGCTTTCAATTACATCTGAATTGCTTAGCTTAATTCTTATCTATATAATCTATTGCTCGTTTCTCTGAGTCTTTTGTGGTTCGACCCCTACCTATATTACAACTACTGCTTTAGTACTGTTAGGGTATTAATCTGAGCATATCAGTAACTCGTCGGCTAGCTCATCCATGGTCTCTATGTAGAAACATTGGCCATCTATAGTGGGCTTCTTCATCACTTCGTTGATATCTAATATATCATGTTTTTACCCCTTTTAAGCCATGATATAAGTCCATTTTATAGAGTCTTTCTAGTATTTTGGAGTCTTTTAGAGTATTTTACAGGTTTTAGCACGTTTGGAGCATACTTGGAGATACTGTAGCTTTCTGGAGCATTCTGCAGCATTCTGGAGCAAAGCAGAAGTTCGTGTTGCTGAGTACCCGATTTCACGATCAATGTCGATCGATACCTCTCCACAGCAAGACACGGGCCGCAACTTATGAAGAGTTGAAGAATTGCAACTAGGTCCAGAAGACTTTAATATTTACAAGAAGGCCCAAAACGTGATTTATGTTATTTAATAGTATTTTACAGCCAGTTTGTTGGCTACGCATTATTTTATTCTGGATTTGTGAGAGAGCTTTTGAAGGGAGACAAGTTTGAAACTCTGTTCGTCCGAGAGAAGATTTCGAACCCTCTTTTTGCTTTTTCTATTTTATTTGATGATTTATTCAAACATGTTTATTGCTTCAATTTCCATGTCTTAGTAGATCCACCTTAGGTTTAGGATTTTCTCATAGGGATTTCTTTGAATGCTAGGTTGATTTATTGTTAGGGTTCATAATCTAAATTAGTTATTCGCCTTAGGTTGTTCTCAAAGATAATTCTAGATTGATCACCTAGAACTTAGATTTTAGGTTAATCGATTAGGCACGACAGTGCAATTGAGTAATCTGATAGAACTTAAGGTGAGCAAATTGATATTCGCAAATAAATTTGGTTTAATTGATTTGTGAACATATCAAACCTGAACTTTAAGGCTGATTTAATCTTAGGAATTTGCAAAGAGATTTGGGATTCTGAAGGTTAGATTTAGATAATTCTCGCAACGAAAGTTGGTCAATTATACTTAGGTGATTTGAGTTCTAGAATCGTGCATACCTTGAACACTGATTAGTTATTCTGCATTCATTGATTTCCTAAGAAATCCCCTAGGCCTATATTCTCTCCATTGAATTTACAACTCGTTTACTGCCTATTGTTTTTGTTTCATCTTATTTGCTTAGCTTGATTCGATACTATAAAATTTATTGTGCGATTTCTCTGAGTTCTTGTGTTCGACCCCTGATATACTGCAGCAACTGCTTTAGTACTTTTTAGGGTATTAATTTGAGCATATCAATATCAAACTCAATGACTTCTCCTTTACCCAAATGGAGATCAATCTTGCCTTTCCTCACATCGATTATTGCTCCCGCGATTGCTAGGAATGGTCTACCAAAAATAAGAGGGTCTTTTGGTTCCTCATCCATTTCAAGAACCACAAAGTCCGTGTGGACAATGAAATCCTTCACCACAATAGGAAAATCCTCAAGCAACCCAATAGGAACCCTCACGCTCCTATCCGTCAATATTAGGGAGATATTGCATGCCTTGTAGCGTGTGAAGCCTAGTCTCTTGGCTACCGAAAACGGCATGAGGCTTACACTTGCTCCAAGATCACACAAACAATGGTTGAAAGCGAGAGGACCAAGTGCACAAGGCAGCATGAATGATCCCGGATCTCCTAACTTTTTTGGCACCATATTCTTTTGTATAATGGCACTGCACTCGTGAGTTAAAATGACCATAGACTCCATCTCCTTAGCCCTCTCATTCACGGCATCTTTCAAGAATTTGGCGTATTGAGGGACAAGTAAGAAGGCCTCAACCAAAGGCATTGTGAGTTTCATCTTCTCCATTTGCCTACCAAAGATGGCCTTATACTTGTCCATAAGTTGCTTCTTGGACCGCCCGGGAAAAGGTAACTTAGGTACGTATGGCTTAGGGACAAACACATTCTTCTTCGGTTTCTCTTGAGTAACAACAACCATAGGCTTGACCTTCTCAACTTCTTCAACCTTGTCTTGCTCTCTCACTACCTCATCTTCAACCAATTCGTCATCTTGTTGAAGTTCCACCCTCCCACTTTGCTTCTCAATGTCCGCATTGAGAGGAGAATGAGCTTCTCTTGTAGGCAAGACCGTGCCGCTTCTCAAGGTTATGCCGTTGAAATACTCCTTAGGATTAGCTTCGGATTTGCCCGGTAGTTGACCTTGTGGTCGTGAAGAAGAAGCAACACCGTTGTTCTCTATGTGTTTTACCTTGGAGTTCAAAGCCTCAATCTTTGTGTTGGGGTCATTGTAAGAGCAATCCAGCCTCATATTGATCTCCGCTTGTCCCTTTAGTAGTTGTTGGAACATGGAGCTCAAATCAAGCTCTTGCGGTTTAGACATAGTTGCTTGACCTTGAGGCACAAACCCTTGTTGTTGGCCTTGAAAACCGGGTGGAGCTTTGGGTTGAAATCCACCTTGGTTCCCTTGGTATTGGTTCCTTGGGACAAAGCCTTGTTGATTGGTATTAGAAGCTTGGCCTTGAGGTTGGAATTTCTTTTGTGGGGATCCTTGAGGTTGAGTAGGTTGCGGAGGGTAGACTTGATCTTGTGGGTTCTCCACATTTGTGTTCCGGTAAGAGAAGTTGGGGTGGTTCCTATAGTTTTGGTTGAACCCTTGTCTTTGGTAGTTCCCTTGGTTTTGGTAGTTCCCTTGATTCCCCACGTAGTTCACCTCCTCTTAAGTGTTCATGTCTACGTTCTCCTCTTGATAACAACCTTGGTTCTCATCATAGGCATCCACAAAGTTCACCATCTTTTGAGACGACACTAGTAGTTTATCAATCAAATTGGCTTGCTTGTCCAACTTGTCGTTAAGAGCTTTCATATCTTTGGCCCGCTTGTTCTCATCAAAGTCACTAGTGGTCTTTGTGGCACGGTCATAGTCGTCGCCATAGGTACCGTCACTTTGGGCCAAATTCTCGACAAGCTCCATTGCTTCCTCAACGTCCTTAGCTAAGAAGTTTCCGTTAGATGCCGTGTCAAGTAGCATACGGATCTTAGGCAAAGCACCGCGGTAGAGGGTGCTTAGGAGAGAAGCGTTGCTAAAGCCGTGATGTGGGCATTGAGACGTGTAGCTTCTAAATCTCTCCCAAGCCTCATTGAAAGACTCATTGGACCGTTGTGTGAAACTTGAGATATCGTTGCGAAGCTTGGCGGCTCTAGCCGGTGAAAAGAATTTGGCGAGAAAGGCACGTTTGCAATCATCCCACGAAGTGATGGATCCTTGGGGTAATGTCTTTTCCCATTGGTGATCCTTGTTACCCAAAGAGAATGGGAAGAGACGAAGCTTGAACCCGCCTTCGGAGACCCCATTGATCTTCATGAGACCACATATCCGGTCAAATTGGTCAATGTGGTCTACGGGATCCTCCATGGACAAGCCGTGAAATTTGTTGGCTTGAACCATGTTAATAACCCCCGGCTTCACTTCAAAGTTGTTGTTCTCCACCGGTGGAGCTTGAATGCCTTGGCGGTTTTGGTGAGCATTAGCGGCATCACCCTCGCCAACAACGTTTCTAGCTCTTGGTGGATGGTTGGGACGGTGATGGTTTCCATTGCCACCACCTCCTTGATTGTTGCCGTGTCCATCCCCATTCCCACCGTTCCTTTGGTGGGGGATGGGTTCGTTGATGTTCCTAAGTGGAACATTCTCAAAGTGCTCCATGTCATTACCAACCTCTTCTTGAACTCTCACTCGGTTTCTCCTTGCCCGTGAACCTCTATCTAGTTGATCCATATTGTCTCTTGGTTCTACGAGATTAGTGTTGCCTTGGGAACGAGTATGCATGCACCTAGAGAGTAAAAACGCAATGAGAAGCAAACAAGATTAGTAACTTGGTAGCAAATAATACTTAAGCTCACTAAAAACCAAAATCTCAATGTTAAAACAAATCCCAATATGGCAACTGCGCCAAATTGATACAAGACTTTTTAGTCTGTAGGAGGTATCAATAACTCCAATAAGTGTAGTATGAAGGTTATCAATCCATAAAGAGATTTATCCTAATCACTAAGAATGCAAGGTTCATAAGTAAATTAAGCTAAACAAGTGTGTTCTGATTTAGTAACCAAATTCGAATTAAGCAAGGCAATAACTAAACAAGATGTAATTCAAATCTATTGTGCGATTTCTTACTATAAAATCGAGGCATTTGACCATGCGCTCGAGAGATACTATAAAATCTATTGTGCGATTTATCTGAGTTCTTGTGTTCGACCCCTGATATACTGCAACAACTGCTTTAGTACTTTTTAGGGTATTAATTTGAGCATATCAAATTTGGCGCTGTTGCCGGGGACTCAATTTTGCCATTAGATTTTATCTGTCGAGTTTTGACTAAGTTTGTCGGTATCGATCGATACTATATAGTATCGATCGATACTATATAGTATCGGTCGATACTCGATATTTTCTTTTTGTTGATATCGATCGACACCACTTGGTATCGATCGATACTCATCACGATTTTGTTACTAACGTTCTCGATTTTTGTGTTTCAGGTGCATGCCTAATCGTGAATCCATAAGAAACAAGAGCACTCCGCTAGTCAATCTATCGTTAGAGAAGCTAGCACGTTTAGAACGCACAAACAGAAAGACAAAGCAAACATCAGGGATGAACAACCCAGTGGTATTAAGAGCTGATGAAGCGGGAGTCTTGAGAGTCCAAGAGGGTCAAGTGTGCAATGAGAGAGGGCAGCGACTTGATGATGCTGGAAACGTCATTGTCGTGTCTGCTGTTGTTGGTCAGATTGTCGCACCAGCTGCGTAAGTCAACGTTGGGAATGCTGGGGTTGATCGAGGTAGAACACTTGATGAGCACAACAGACCTGATCAGTTCTATGCCAATCGAGCTGCGATTCGCATTCCAACTTTTCAGAGGAATGACTTTGAGCTGAAACCTGCGTATTACGCTCTTGTAAGTCAGAATCCTTTCCATGGCCTATCTCATGAACACCCCATTGATCATATCGAAATGTTCGAGGATTTGGTCACTAGTATGAAGTACAATGGAGTGCCCAATGAATTCCTTTTCTGAAAAGTTTTCCCAAACACTCTTGGTGGGGATGCTACCTATTGGCTGAAGCAGTTGGCTCCTGATTCGCTAACTACATGGGATGAGACGAAGAATGCATTCCTGAATAATTTCTATGATGATGCGAGATCCGAAGAGCTCAAGAACAAGATCTCTCAATTTGCTCAGGGTCCGACAGAGGCATTCAAAGCTGCTTGGACTCGTTTCAAGTCTTATCAGAGAGATTGTCCGCACCATGGGTTCAGTCAGGTTCAGCTGTTGGAAAGTTTCTACAGAGGGATTGATTGGAGGTACCAGATGGGTATGGATGCTGCGAGTTATGGGAACTTCAACCCCAAGTATCCAGATGATGCTGTTGTGTTGATTGAGAACTTGGCGTCTAGTAATAGCACCAAAAATGCTGATTTCGAGTGGAAGAAGCAAGCTGGAGGAGTTGATGAATCGCAGATTGCTGAGGTTCAGGACAAGCTGGATTTCCTGATTGGGAAGTCGAAGAAAGTTGTACACTTTGCTGATGAAGTCGTGAATGTGGAAGAAGAAGAAGTGGAGGATGTTAACTACGTTGGTGGTTCTGGTTTTCAGGGTCAGCAATTTGGGTACAACAACCGAAACTTCAACAACAACAATCAGCAAGGTGGGTACAAGTTTGAGGGGAACCAATCTGGTTTTGGAACAAAACAATTTACTCAGAAACCACTCCAGAGCAGCGATTTCACTCGCAATTATGGAAACTCTTCGTACCAACCATTCTCTCCAAAGTCCACATAGAATAAGATGGAATCCATGATGGAACAAATTCTTCAGGGACAGCTGAAGTTGCAAGTGGATTTCAATGGGAAGTTTGACTCTCTGTATACTGATCTGAATGGAAAAATTGAAGCTATCAATCAGATCCAGAGGAAGCTAGAAACTCAGGTCGCTCAGAAAGCAACAGCTGTGAAAAGGCAGGAAGGTTTTCTTCCAGGGAAAACTGAGAATCCAAGGGCACACATCAATGCCATCACCTTGAGGAATGGAAAAAGGTGATTACAAGAGTGAAGAACAGCCCAATTGCAGAGAATCTTGTCGATCTTGCTGAAGAAGATGATTGGGATTCTGAACACCCTCAGGTATCGAACGATACCAGCCAGTGTCGATCGACACCGGTCCAGACATCTGCACTAGGGGATCCAAAATCCCGTGTGTCGATCGATACCCTTCCAGTATCGATCGATGCTGATACACATGTCATGAAGGAACCCGAGATTCTCAAGGAGAGGGTGTATAAACCCAAGATGCCTTATCCTATGCCTCCTAAGATGATTAAGAAGGAATGGGAGGATGCTAGATGCAAGGCTATGCTGGATAAGTTGGTTGTGGAGCTTCCTTTTGTTGATGCTATTAAGACTTCTCCAGCTTTCAGGAGGTATGTGAAGAAGATGGTTTCTAGTAATGTGAACCTTGAGGAAGGTGTCATGATGATTACAGCTGAGTGCAGTGTGATTCTACTCAACAAAATTCCCAAGAAGCTACCAGACCCAAGGAGATTTTTTTTGGATTGCACTATCTTCACAGAGAGGTTCGAGCGTGCTCTCTGCGATATTTGGTCGAGTGTGAACCTTATGCCACACTCAGTTGCCAAGCGAATGGGGATGACAGATTTCCAGTCTACAAGGATTTCGCTGGTACTTGCTGATCGCTCAGTGCGACTTCCAGACGGACTACTCGAAGATGTCCCAATCAAGATTGGGAATTGCTTGATCCCAACATATTTCATCGTCCTGAAGTACGATGCTGAGCCTAAGGATCCTCTTATCCTGGGCAGGCTATTCTCTGCAACTGCTGGAGCCTTGATCGATTACAAGAATGGACAGATAGCTCTCAACATCGGTGATTTGGTGATGTCCTTTAACATGGAAAAGATGATGAAGAGACCAACCATCGATGGGCAGACATTCTATGTGGACACCTTCAGTGACATAGCAGAGAAGTACTTCCTGGAGATGCACCCTGAGGATCCACTGGAGAGAGCATTGGTCTGTTCAGCCACTTCAGAGGTCCATTTGTGCGATGATACTGCTGGATATTCGAAGATGCTCGATTCAGCATCGTCAGTATCGATCGATACCCCTCCAGTATCGATCGATACCCTGTGGCCAGAAAGAGAGTTGGCCGAGAGTTCTAAGCAAGCTGCTGGGCTTGGGGATTGGAGTACAGAGAAAGCTCCTAAGGTCGAACTAAAGCCACTCCCACCAAATCTGATGTATAGTTTTCTTGGCCCTGATTCTACATACCCAGTGATTGTTAATGCTTCTTTAAACAACGCAGAAAATGCCTTACTACTGAACAAGCTGCGCAAGTATCGCAAAGCTCTTGGCTATTCTCTTGATGACATTTCAGGTATATCACAAGACTTGTGCATGCATCGGATTCACCTGGAGGATGAATCTAAGTCTTCGATGGAGTGCCAGAGGAGGCTGAATCCGAACCTGAAGGAAGTGGTCAGGAAGGAAGTGATGAAACTTTTGGAAGCAGGAATTATCTATGCCATCTCAGATAGTTCTTGGGTTAGTCCGGTTCATGTTGTGCCTAAGAAAGGAGGTATAACTGTGGTAAAGAACGAAAAGGATGAGCTGATCCCTACAAGGACAATCACTGGTCACAGAATGTGTATTGACTACAGGAAGCTGAATGCGGCTACAAGGAATGATCACTTCCCATTGCCATTTATTGACCAGATGCTGGAGAGGTTAGCGAGTCACCCATACTACTGTTTTCTCGATGGGTACTCAGACTTTTTCCAGATTCCTGTACATCCAGAGGACCAGGGAAAGACGATTTTTACATGTCCCTATGGCACATTCGCCTACAGGAGAATGCCATTTGGATTATGTAACGCTCCAGCGACCTTTCAGCGATGCATGATGTCGATTTTCACAGACATGACTGAGGAGTTTATGGAGATTTTCATGGATGACTTTTCATTGTATGGGTCGTCCTTCAAGGATTGTCTGGATAACTTGTGCAAGGTACTTCAAAGATGCGAGGAGAAGCACTTGGTTCTTAATTGGGAGAAATGCCACTTCATGGTACAAGATGGCATCATTCTTGGGCACAAAGTTTCTAAGGCAGGGATCGAAGTTGACAAGGCTAAGATTCAGGTCATGACAAGCCTGCAACCTCCACGATCTGTATCTGAGATTCGAAACTTCCTTGGTCATGATGGGTTTTACAGGGGGTTCATCAAAGATTTCTCTAAGCTCGCACGCCCACTCACAGCCTTGTTATGTAAGGAAGTCACTTTTGATTTCACATCTGATTGCCTTGCAGCCTTCGAGGAGATTAAGAAGGCATTGGTGAGTGCTCCTATTGTCCAACCACCTGATTGGAGTTTACCTTTTGAGGTTATGTGCGATGCGAGTGATTTTGCTGTTGGAGCTGTGTTGGGTTAGAGGGAAGACAAGAAACTCCATGCTATTTACTATGCCAGCAGGACATTGGATGATGCTCAGCGAAATTACAGCACCACTGAGAAGGAGTTACTTGCAGTTGTTTTATCTTTTGAGAAATTTCGGTCCTACTTGATTGGGAGCAAGGTTATTGTTCACACAGACCATGCTGCTCTCAAATACCTGCTGAAGGACAAGGACCTCAAGCCTCGTCTATGCCGATGGGTTCTTTTGCTCCAAGGTTTCGACATCGAGATCAAGGACAAGAGATGAGTTGAGAATGGCGTTGCTGACCATTTATCGCGATTAAAGGTCGATGAAGTCGTACCTATTGATGATTTCCTGCCAGAGGAAGGTATTTACTTCATTAGAGCTCAGCTTCAAGACTTTTGTCCCGAAAATCTGTAATTTTCACGAGTGCAGACTTTCGGTATCGATCGATACTCACCTAGTGTCGATCGATACCCGTCGAAACTTGGACCTGTTTTGCCTGCAGAGCACCTCGACTCTTATGATGTCTATCTAGCTGCTGTCTCTAGTCCTGCACGACCATGGTACGCTGACATTGCCAACTACCTTGCTGTAGAGACTGAGCCAATGTATCCCACAAAGTATGCGAGGAAGAAGTTTATGCGCGAGATGAGGAGGTTCTTCTAGGATGAGCCGTATCTATACAAGCACTGCTCAAATGGTATCTACAGAAGATGCGTTGCAGAGTCTGAGGTGCCAGCAATTCTTTTTCATTGCCATGGATCTGAGTATGCTGGTCATTTTGCTACTTTCAAGATGGTGTCCAAAGTTCTTCAAGCAGGCTTCTGGTGGCCTACTATGTTCAGAGACGCGCATGCTTATATCTCACAGTGTGATGTCTGTCAGAGGAGAGGGAAGATCAACAAGAGATATGAGATGCCACATAATTTCATCATTGAGGTTGAAGTTTTCGATTGCTGGGGCATCGATTTTATGGGTCCCTTTCCCTCGTCACACGAGAACATATACATCCTTGTTGTTGTGGAATATGTGTCCAAATGGGTGGAGGCGATTGCTAGCAGAACCAATGATTCTTCGGTGGTTGTTAAGCTGTATAAGACCATCATTTTCCCTCGATTTTTAGTACCTCGAATTGTGATAAGTGATGGTGGTTCTCACTTTATCAACAAGATTTTCGAGAGGTTGCTGAAGAAGTATGGTGTAAATCATCGTGTGGCTACTCCATATCACACTCAGACCAGTGGGCAAGTCGAGGTCTCCAACAGGCAGATCAAGGAAATTTTGGAGAAGACAGTGGGTGATTCTAGGAAAGATTGGTCTAACAAGTTGGATGACGCGCTATGGGCTTACATGACTGCTTTCAAGACACCACTGGGTACTACACCGTTCCACTTGCTGTACGGGAAGGCATGTCACCTTCAAGTGGAGATAGAGCACAAGGCTGCATGGGCGACGAAGTTGCTGAACTTTGACATCAAGCCTGCAGCAGAGAGGAGATTGATTCAGTTGAAAGAGTTGGATGAGATTAGGCACCACGCCTACGAGAACTCGAAGCAGTGCAAGGAGAGAACCAAGGCCTATCATGATAAAAAGATCATCTCCAGACATTTCGAGCCGAACGACAAGGTACTTCTGTATAACTCTCGTTTGCAATTGTTTCCTGGTAAACTGCGCCCTCGTTGGTCAGGTCCCTTCACAATCAAAGAGGTCAGACCACATGGTGTTGTCGTGCTGATCAGTCCTACATGCGATGAATTTACTGTCAATGGACAGAGGGTGAAACGCTATTGGGCGAAAGTCGAGATTTCAACAGGGCAGATAATGCCTTTGGATGATGCACCCACAGCCTGAATGGCGTTACAGTCAAGCTACTGACGTTAAACGAGCGCTTGGTGGGAGGCAACCCACTGGTGAGTATGTTTTTGAGTCATTTTTCTTTTTATTTTTCGTTTCTGTGTTTGTGTCAGATAAACAAGGAGCAAAACTCGAAATCGCCTGAGTATCGATCGATACCATATTGGTATCGGTCGACACCGATCGCGAATGAGACGGTTCATCATATCGATTTAGGCCTGGTATCTATAGATACCAGGCCGTGTGTCTATCGATACCAGATGTTCCAGCACGGTAACTTCTTGTTTTTCTTAATTCTATTCTGTTATTTTGTTTTCTTTTACCTACTCTAGGCTAGATAACACTGGGGACAGTTTTTTTTAAGTCTGGGGGAGGTGTCTGCTGACATTGTGTTTGTTTTTCTTAGAGTCAGTTGTTTTATCGAGTCAAAAACGTTTTACTGAGTCAAAACTTGTTAGAGATGATGATCATGTGTTTGAATTGTTGTTTTGATTTTGTTTTTTAGTATCCAGTGTTGCAGGATCAGCTCTAGATCGAATAATGAAAAATCCAAGGACTGACCAGTTGACTAGAAAACATCCATGTCTCTAGCAGAGTTCTTCTAAAGCCTGAGACAAATTTTTGCATTTCATCGATGTGGTTAGTGTTTACAGAGCTTGATTCATCATTCATATCTGATAAAGGAACCCATATGTTTAAAGTAATGGTATCTTTCTTCCCTGTTATAAGTTGATCAATAAGAGCATAAAAGATGAAATGATTTTCTTCTAAGTAGAGGGCTAGGAAAATTTCCAGCGATCCCATTATTCTACTTAAGAGGGAATGATCATACAAAGGTTGAAAGCGAGGTTAGGAAAATTTCCCATGATACCACTATTCGCCTAAACCTTTGATACATATATAACTACAAGAAAACTGTCAATTTCCAACGAAAATTTACGACCGTTTTAAATCGATGTAACTTTACATCGACATTACGACGAAATATGTGTTCGATGTAAAATCGTCGTAAATATATGTCGTCGTAATTTCGATGTAAAATTACGACCATTTTACGACGACATTACGACGACAATATAAATCGTCGTAATATCTATGTAACTTTACATCGATATTACGACGAATATGGCTTCTGCATATTACGTTGATATTACAACGTAATATCGTCGTAATGTCGTCTTGGGTTAAGGAGCAGACCGTTGTATTCCCACTTCTGATGATCTAGCCAACAAAGAACTCTGGGGGTCTAGTTTTCTACATTCATAAAGACCAACCACCATAAGTGAAAGATACATAGAATTGGACATCCTTATATTACGATTTACATAGATGTCTAATTCTATGAATCATTCACCTATGGTAGTAATGAAGACTGTCTTTACATGAAAACAAGATCCCGCAGGATTCTTTGTTGGCAAGATCATCAAGAAGTGGGAACACAATGATCAGCATAAGAACCCAAGGAAACGTGGATATGTATATATTTAGTGTGTATTTTTTTTTTTGAGTTACCATTGAAGGTGTGGAAGGTATTTATAGAAATTTTCTAGAAATTACCAACGGATTTGCAACGAAAATTTACAACGGTTTTACATCGAATAGCATTACAACAATTTTACATCGAATATACGACGAAATTACGTCGAACATATTTGATGTAAATAATTAGGTGACCAATAAGAAACCGTGTTTTACCAAATTCTCAGAGTCGACGTGAAATCGTCGTGATACCGATGTCATTATTTACGTCGTAACATCGTCGTAAAACTACGACGAATTTACGACGATTTAGTTTTAATTTACATGTTTGGTTTATCAACGTATATCATGTTTTACATAACTTCTAATCATAGTATAAACATGATAATCCATCGTATAATCGTCGTTGTTGAATCTGTTGTTAAATATTAGATGCACAAATATACTTCGTTCTTACTTCCAGGATATGTGTATTGTGATTTAGGGTTTAGGATATAGATTTAATCTATTACAACGAAATTACGATGGATTCGTCATAAATTCGTTGTAAAAATTACAACGATTTTACGACGAATCCGTCGTAATTTCGTTGTAATACTTAAAATTTAGGGTATAGGGTTTGATTTACATGTTTGATTTTTTTTATCTTATAACTTGTTTTACGTAATTTCTAATCATAGTATAAACAAGTTAAAGTTTTTACAAAATCATTTACATGATTTAAGTCATCCATGTTACGAATATATACTTATAATAACGAACGCTATACATTATTATGTAAGATAAAGAAATCGACGACGATATAGATTCAATCGTCGTTATTGAATCTGTTGTTAAATATTAGAATTATTAGATGCACAAATATACTTCGTTCTTACTTCCATGATATGTGTATTGTTATTTAGGGTTTAGGGTATAGATTTAATCTATTACAACGATATTACGACGGATTCGTCATAAATTCGTTGTATAATTACAACGATTTTACGACGAATCCGTCATAATTTCGTTGTAATACTTAAAATTTAGGGTTAGGGTTTGATTTACATGTTTAGTTTTTTTTATCTTATATCTTGTTTTACGTAAGTTCTAATCATAGTATAAACAAGTTTAAGTTTTTACAAAATTATTTACATTATTTAAGTCATGCATGTTACGAATATATACTTATAAGAACGAATGCTATACATTATTATGTAAGATAAGGAAATCGGTGACGATATAGATTCAATCGTCGTTATTGAATCTGTTGTTAAATATTATAAGTATTAGATGCACAAATATACTTCGTTCTTACTTCCAGGATATGTGTATTGTGATTTAGGGTTTATGGTATAGATTTAATCTATTACAACGAAATTACGACGGATTCGTCGTAAATTCGTTGTAAACATTACAACGATTTTACGACGAATCCGTCGTAATTTCGTTGTAATACTTAAAATTTAGGGTTTAGGGTTTGATTTACATGTTTAGTTTTTTTTATCTTATATCTTGTTTTACGTAAGTTCTAATCATAGTATAAACAAGTTTAAGTTTTTACAAAATTATTTACATTATTTAAGTCATGCATGCTACGAATATATACTTATAAGAACGAATGCTATACATTATTATGTAAGATAAGGAAATCGGTGACGATATAGATTCAATCGTCGTTATTGAATCTGTTGTTAAATATTAGAAGTATTAGATGCACAAATATACTTCGTTCTTACTTCCAGGATATGTGTATTGTGATTTAGGGTTTAGGGTATAGATTTAATCTATTACAACGAAATTACGACGGATTCGTCGTAGTCGTAATTTCGTTGTAAACATTACAACGAAATTACGACGGATTCGTCGTAATTTCGTTGTAAAAATTACAACGATTTTACGACGAATCCGTCGTAATTTCGTTGTAATACTTAAAATTTAGGGTTTAGGGTTTGATTTACATGTTTAGTTTTTTTATCTTATATCTTGTTTTACGTAAGTTCTAATCATAGTATAAACAAGTTTAAGTTTTTACAAAATTATTTACATTATTTAAGTCATGCATGTTACGAATATATACTTATAAGAACGAATGCTATACATTATTATGTAAGATAAGGAAATCGGTGACAATATAGATTCAATCGTCGTTATTGAATCTGTTGTTAAATATTAGAAGTATTTGATGCACAAATATACTTCGTTCTTACTTCCAGAATATGTGTATTTCGATTTACGGTTTAGGGTATAGATTTAATCTTTTACAACGAATTTACGACGATAGGTTGGAAATCGAAATATTTAATTTACCGCATGGGGGAAAAATTTCGATAGGTTGAATTTTTGGTTTTAATATTACGACGATTTTACTTCGGAATCGTCGTAAAATCGTCGTAAATTACCAATGATTTTACGACGACCACAAAATCTATATATATGTGACCAGATTTTTCCTCCCTCACAATCTCACACAAACTCACTCTCTCTCTAAAACGCTCTCACCTCTCTCTACCTACGAAAAAGGTAAAAAATTTATTTTTTTGTTTTTTAAATTATATTATTGTTTGTGAGGATTTTGAATTGTTAGTTAGGATTGTAATTTTTATTAGTTAGGATTGGACTTATTAGTTAGGAATGGAATTATATTATATTGGAATTGAGTTATTTTTAAATATTTTTTTAGATATGGCGCCACGTAAGACACACTATCGGCAGTTTCTCGAGACGGGACCGAGTGCTAATTCGCAACTCCCGTCATCTTCTGCGACACCGTCCGCTGTTCCGGATTCTTTTTCCGAACCAGCGCCGCCTCCAGAAGCAGGTGCTCGACCGCCGTTGTTGTATGCGGGATTGACTGTCGAAGATATTTTGCAGTCGCCGGGGCATGATTCTTTAGATCGGTTAGATCCGCGACGATTCCCGAATAGTTTATATTAAGAATTTTATTTTGTATTTTAAATTTTATTTTATATTTTGAATAGATTTATAAAATTTTAATTTATTATTTTTTTTAATTTTAATTGAAAAAAGAAATAATATATTATATATATATGTATTACATCGAGTTTAAATCGACTCAACATTTACATCGATTTTACATCGTTCAATAATTTACGACGAATTTACATCGAATATTTTACATCGATTTACCAACGCATTTACAGCTACCTATTACGACGAATTGTCAAAACAAAAATTGTATAATTCGATGTAAAATCGATGTAATGTTTCATCCTATTACGACGAATTGACGACGGATTGTCGAAAAAAATTGTATAATTCGATGTAATGTTTCGATGTAAAATCGATGTAATGTATTCGTCGTAAAATCGATGTAAATTTACATCGATTTTACGACGAATAATATACGACGATTTTTAGTCCTCCTTAATGTTACGACCAATTTACGACGATTTCCGATTAACGACGATCATATTACGACGAATTGTTATTCGTCGCTAATCCGTCGTAAACCATGTTTTACAACCAATTTACGACGATTCTGTTAGTTGTAAAAGGGCAGTTTTCTTGTAGTGTATAGATAGGGAAGAACCGGGGATTCGGTGGCAAACACCATCAATACTCGCGTTTCGGACCTTGATGTGTATATGCAGATCTAAAAAAAGAAGAGAGAACATAATAAGCAATAAGTCTGGGGGAGAGAAAATGATACAAAAGTGTGAAATTCGATGGTTCCTTGTCATGATATTGTATGGTAAAGAATCTAGAAGGTTCTTGAACATTGGCTGCAGCGATGAAACTGTCGATGAGGGATTTATTTGAACAATGTTGCGAGATAATGTGTGGAGTCTGGAAAAACTATGAATGTCTACGTAGAAGTACATGGTGGTTAGATCAAAAGCTGGTTAGGTGACATTTGGGCGCTTGGGAAAAGGATCTTTGCGATGGTTCCTGAATAGGTGAGTCTCCGTGTTTTCAAACCTCTTTCTCTGGTTTAGTCTTATATTTGCTTGAGGGTAAGCAAAGGCTAAGTCTGGGGGAGTTGATATATCATGGTTTTTACCCCTTTTAAGCCATGATATAAGTCCGTTTTATAGAGTCTTTCTAATCTTTTAGAGTCTTTTAGAGTCTTTTACAGGTTTTAGCACATTTGGAGCATAATTGGAGACACTGAAGCTTTCTGGAGCATTCTGGAGCAAAGCAGAAGTTCGTGTTGCTGAGTACCCGATTTCACGATCAGTGTCGATCGATACTGCCTAGTATCGATCGATACCTCTCCACAGCAAGACACGGGCCGCGACTTATGAAGAGTTGCAACTTGGTCCAGAAGACTTTAATATTTACAAAAAGGCCCAAAACGTGATTTATGTTATTTAATAGGATTTTAGAGCCAGTTTGTTGGCTACGCATTATTTTATTCTGGATTTTTGAGAGATTTTTTGAAGGGAGACAAGTCTGAAACTCTGTTCGTCCGAGAGAAGATTTCGAACCCTGTTTTTACTCTTTCTATTTTATTTGATGATTTATTCAAACATATTTATTGCTTCAATTTCCATGTCTGAGTAGATCCACCTTATGTTTAGGATTTTCTCATAGGGATTTCTTTGAATGCTAGGTTGATTTATTGTTAGGGTTCATAATCTAAATTAGTTCTTCGCCTTAGGTTGTTCTCAAAGCTAATTCTAGATTGATCACCTAGAACTTAGATCTTAGGTTAATCGATTAGGCACGACAGTGCAATTGAGTAATCTGATAGAACTTAAGGTGAGCAAATTGATTATTCGCAAAGAAATTTAGTTTAATTGATTTGTGAACATATCAAACCTGAACTTTAAGGCTGATTTAATCTTAGGAATTTGCAAAGAGATTTGGGATTCTGAAGTTTAGATTTAGATAATTCTCGCAATGACAGTTGGTCAATTATACTTAGGTGATTTGAGTTCTAGAATCGTGCATAACATGAACCCTGATTAGTTAGTCTGCATTCATTGATTTCCTGAGAAATACCCTAGGCCTATATTCTCTCCATTGAATTTACAACTCGTTTACTACCTATTGTTTTTGTTTCATCTTATTTGCTTAGCTTGATTCGATACTATAAAATCTATTGTACGATTTCTCTGAGTTCTAGTGTTCGACCCCTGATATACTGCAGCAACTGCTTTAGAACTTTTTAGGGTATTAATTTGAGCATATCAATATCAAACTCAATGACTTCTCCTTTACCCAAATGGAGATCTATCTTGCCTTTCCTCACTTCGATTATTGCTCCCGCGGTTGCTAGGAATGGTCTACCAAAAATAAGAGGGTCTTTTGGTTCCTCATCCATTTCAAGAACCACAAAGTCCGTGGGGACAATGAAATCCTTCACCACAATAGGAAGATCCTCAAGCAACCCAATAGGAACCCTCACGCTCCTATCCGTCAATATTAGGGAGATATTGCATGCCTTGTAGCGTGTGAAGCCTAGTCTCTTGGCTACTTAAAACGGCATGAGACTTATACTTGCTCCAAGATCACACAAACAATGGTTGAAAGCTAGAGGATCAAGTGCACAAGGCAGCGTGAATGATCCCAGATCTCCTAACTTTTTTGGCACCATCTTCTTTTGTATTATGGCACTGCACTCGTGAGTTAAAATGACCATAGACTCCATTTCCTTAGCCCTCTCATTCACGGCATCTTTCAAGAATTTGGCGTATTGAGGGAAGAGTAAGAAGGCATCAACCAAAGGCATTGTGAGTTCCACCTTCTCCATTGCCTACCAAAGATGGCCTTATACTTGTCCATAAGTTGCTTCTTGGACCGCCCGAGAAAAGGTAACTTAGGATATGGCTTAGGGACAAACATATTCTTCTTCGGTTTCTCTTGAGTAACAACAACCATAGGCTTGACCTTCTCAACTTCTTCAACCTTGTCTTGCTCTCTCACTACCTCATCTTCAACCAATTCGTCATCTTCTTGAAGTTCCACCCCCCACTTTGCTTCTCAATGTCCGCATTGAGAGGAGAAGGAGCTTCTCTTGTAGGCAAGACCGTGCCGCTTCTCAAGGTTATGGCGTTGACATACACCTTAGGATTAGCTTAGGATTTGCCCGGTAGTTGACCTTGTGGTCGTGAAGAAGAAGCAACACCTTTGTTCTCCATGTGGTTTACCTTGGAGTTCAAAGCCTCAATCTTTGTGTTGAGGTCATTGTAAGAGCAATCCACCCTCGTATTGATCTCCGCTTGTCCCTTGAGTAGTTGTTGGAACATGGAGCTCAAATCAAGCTATTGCGGTTTAGACGTAGTTGCTTGACCTTGAGGCACAACCCCTTGTTGCTGTCCTTGAAAACCGGGTGGAGCTTTGGGTTGAAATCCACCTTGGTTCCCTTGGTATTGGTTCCTTGGGACAAAGCCATGTTGATTAGTATTAGAAGCTTGGCCTTGAGGTTGGAATTGCTTTTGTGGGGCTCCTTGAGGTTGAGTAGGTTGCGGAGGGTAGACTTGATCTTGTGGGTTCTCCACATTTGTGTTCCGGTAAGAGAATTTGGGGTGGTTCCTATAGTTTTGGTTGAACCCTTGTCTTTGGTAGTTCCCTTGGTTTTGGTAGTTCCCTTGATTCCCCACGTAGTTCACCTCCTCTTGAGTGTTCATGTCTACGTTCTCCTCTTGATAACAACCTTGGTTCTCATCATAGGCATCCACAAAGTTCACCGTCTTTTGAGAAGACACTAGTAGTTTATCAATCAAATTGGCTTGCTTGTCCAACTTGTCGTTATGAGCTTTAATATCTTTGGCCCGCTTGTTCTCATCAAAGTCACTAGTAGTCCTTGTGGCGCGGTCATAGTCGTCGCCATAGGTACCGTCACTTTGGGCCAAATTCTCGACAAGCTCCATTGCTTCCTCAACGTCCTTAGCTAAGAAGTTTCCGTTAGATGCCGTGTCAAGTAGCATACCGATCTTAGGCAAAGCACCGCGGTAGAGGGTGCTTAGGAGAGAAGCGTTGCTAAAGCTGTGATGTGGGCATTGAGACGTGTAGCTTCTAAATCTCTCCCAAGCCTCATTGAAAGACTTATTGGACCGTTGTGTGAAACTTGAGATATCGTTGCGAAGCTTGGCGGTTCTAGCCGGTGAAAAGAATTTGGCGAGAAACGCACGTTTGCAATCATCCCACGAAGTGATGGATCCTTCGGGTAATGTCTTTTCCCATTGGTGAGCCTTGTCACCCAAAGAGAACGGGAAGAGACGAAGCTTGAACCCGTCTTCGGAGACCCCATTGATCTTCGTGAGACCACGTATCCGGTCAAATTGGTCAATGTGGTCTAAAGGATTCTCCATGGACAAGCCGTGAAATTTGTTGGCTTGAACCATGTTAATAACCCCCGGCTTCACTTCAAAGTTGTTGTTCTCCACAGGTGGAGCTTGAATGCCTTGGCGGTTTTGGTGAGCATTAGCGGCATCACCCTCGCCAACAACGTTTCTAGCTCTTGGTGGATGGCTGGGACGGTGATGGTTTCCATTGCCACCACCTCCTTGATTGTTGCCATGTCCATCCCCATTCCCACCGTTCCTTTGGTGGGGGATGGGTTCGTTGATGTTCCTAAGTGGAACATTCTCAAAGTGCTCCATGTCGTTACCAACCTCTTCTTGAACTCTCACTCGGTTTCTCCTTGCCCGTGAACCTCTATCTAGTTGATCCATATTGTCTCTTGGTTCTATCAGATTGGTGTTGCCTCGGGAACGAGTATGCATGCACCTAGAGAGTACAAAAGCAATGAGAAGCAAACAAGATTAGTAACTTGGTAGCAAATAATACTTAAGCTCACTAAGAACCTAAATCTCAATGTTAAAACAAATCCCAATATGGCAACGGCGCCAAATTGATACAAGACTTTTTAGTCTCTAGGAGGTATCAATAACTCCAATACGTGTAGTATGAAGGTTATCAATCCATAAAGAGATTTATCCTAATCACTAAGAATGCAATGTTCATAAGTAAATTAAGCTAAACAAGTGTGTTGTGATTTAGTAACCAAATTCGAATTAAGCAAGGCAATAACTAAACAAGATGTAATTCAAATAAAAAAGGTGGAACTAGAGATGAGGTTATTGATATAAGGTGATCAAAATCTAATTAGTGGTGTTCATTAACTCAAAGAAGCTAATTCCTAGGTAATATATCTCTAATCTTGATTAGTTCTCTTTCAAGCTACTAATCACTATGTTAAGTCCATTAGCAACGCATCATTTGTGGATTAACAACTAGCAAGCATTAAGAATCATATCAAGATCAACCAAAGATATGCCCTAAACAACTAATGTCTTAGGTTAGGAGCAGAAATCTCTTGTCTAGTTCATCAAGGAATTTTATATAACACTTGGTGTGCATGAAATGCCTTATGATCTATATCCACTCTTTCAAGCTAGATCTAGCATTAGGGACACTAGACAAGAAGGAATATAAGATTATCTAACCCTAAACACCACTAATCAAACCCTAGATCACCCTAATCTACCTCATCTCAAGATCCTAAAAAGATTACTCAAGACCCATCAAGAACACCTCAAAATCGATTATGATAGAGGATGATTCCATGGATAGATGTTTGATTAATCAAGATAGATAGAAGATAGATGGAAGAGATTGATGGAAATAAATACTAAATTGCAATAATCAAAAGATCCTTTTTACAAATCTCAAACTCTCTCAAAGGTGAGAGTTTTGAGCATAAGAAAAAGCATACATTAAAAATTAGGTTTAGATGAGTATTTATAGGAAAAGTGGGCAACAGGATCGACATCAACACCACATGTCGATGTTGATGATCGATGCTAAGGCCTTGAAGTTGCATCCGGCTGCTGCATCTACTTGTGGGAAGAGCTGGGTCGATGTAAACGCCCTGAAGCTGAGCATCGATGTGAAAGGGGAGCTGGGTCGATGCTAAGGCCCTGATGTTGCATCCAACATCAACATCGATCTGTGGGAAGAGCTGGGTCGATGTGAATGCCCTGAAGCTGAGCATCGATGGGTTGATCGATGTGAAAGGCTGGGTCGATGCTAAGGCCCTAATGTTGCATCCAACCTCAACATCGATCTGTGGGGAGATTTGGGTCGATGTGAATGCCCTGAAGCTGAGCATCGATGGGTTGCATCGATCTGTGGGAAGAGACAGGTCGATGTGAATGCTGAAAAGCTCCCAAACGTCTTTAACCGCTTCTCTTGCTCCCGAACCGAATGTTCTTAAGCCAAACTCCATCAAATGCCTACAAAGTACCTAAAAAGGACTCCAAAACATGCAAGACACTCTGGGACCTAGTACGAGAACCCTAAAACTCTAAATGAGATAAAGCAACAAAGAAAATGCTAAGTAACTATATGCAAATGAGATGAAATTTAGATTAAATGAATGCATAAAAAGGGTAAAATACAAGTCTATCAGTCATTAAGCTCGGCGTTAGTTACCCTTTTAGGCGGGTGAGAGAGGAGGAGTGGTAGAACTCCTAGGTGGATCCTTGAGCTTCTGCCTAAGGACTGTGTTCATGATCTCCAAATTTGATGGTGGATGGATAGTCTTTCATTCTAGTAATCCCAAGACTCTTGGCCATTTCCAAGGATATGACGTTCATGGTTGATCCCGAGTCACACAAGGCATCATATATCTTCAAGTTTCCAAGAGAACAAATGATGGAGAACTTACCGGGATTCCCAAGCTTGGGGAGAGACTTAGGCTCAATCCTTGTTGTGCTTGGTGAATCAAAGACCGCCATAAACTCTTCCACTTTCTCTCGGTTCTCAAGTATGCTTTTGATGATCTTTTGATGTTGTGGAACTTGAGACAAGTCACTCACACTAGGCAAAGGCACTCCAATCTTGTCCATGTTGGCCTTGAAGTTTAAGAGCACTTTCTTTTGTGCCTTGGTGAGAATACGACCGGGAAATGGAAGTGGAGGCTCATATGGAGAAGGTATAATGCAAGGAGCTTTCTCAACTTCCATTTGCGTTGGAATTGCTTCTTCCTCATTCAAAATCACGTCTTCATCACTTCCAAAGGTCACTTCCCCCACCTTTATCCTCAATGTCCTCATTGGGCTTCAAGGGAACATCTCTAGGGGGTGGTTCTTCGACTTGTCGACCATAAAGTAGAAGCTCAATTTCTTTAACAGCGGCTTGATGATGATCATCATTGGAGGATATAGCATTGCAATACTCCTTGGGGGTTTGTATTGCTTTTCCGGGTAAGAAACTTTGAGATTGAGATGAGGAGGGAGCACGGAGCACTCTTGCCTTCAAGGTGCTTAACCTTGGAGCTCAATGTCTCAAGCTTGGAGTTAAGGTCGTTGTAGGAGCAATCCACTTTGTTGTGGATCTCCGCCATCTTCTTGCTCATGTCCATTTCGCCATTTGCTTGACCTTGGACGATTTGTTGAAGCATGGCTTTCAAATCAAGGTCTTGAGTTTTGGTCGTGGTGCCATGGACTTGTTGCGTGAAACCGGTTGGTGGAAACGATTGCTTAGGTTGAAAACCACCTGGGTTCCCATTAAAAGTGTTCTCTGGAGCGAAAGCTTGTTGTTGGAAGTTCGAACCTTGAGCTTGGTTGGACGGCACAAAGGTCTTTTGTTGCGGATAAACTTGGTCTTGAGTGTTTTCGACGTTGGGGTTGCGATATGAGAAGTTTGGGTGGTTGCGGTTGTTGTTGTTGAAACCGCCTCTTTGGTATCCTTGATTACCCACATAATTCATCTCTTCTTTTGTACCCACATCCCTTTCTTCCTCTTGGTAACCTTGTGTGTCCTCAAAGTCGCCAACAAAGTGAACCGGCTTTTGAGAAGCGCTAAGGAGCTTGTCAATCATCAAAGCTTGCTTGTCCATCTTCTCAGTGAGAATCTTCATTTCTTTAGACCGCTTTTGTTCATCAAAATCGCTAGTCGTCCTCGTAGCCCGGTCATAATCATCCCCATAAGTTCCATCGCTTTGAGCAAAGTTCTCCACGAGCTCCATGGCCTCATCTACATCTTTGGCTAAGAAGTTCCCATTAGAAGCCGTGTCCAAGAGCATCCTTATCTTGGGTAGAGCACCGCGATAGAGGGTACTCAAAAGAGAGGAGTTGGAAAAGCCATGATGCGGGCATTGAGAGGTGTAGCTTCTAAAACGATCCCAAGCTTCGTTGAAGGATTCATTTCCGCGTTGTGTGAAACTCGAGTCTTGAGTGTTTTCGACGTTGGGATTGCGATATGAGAAGTTTGGGTGGTTGCGGTTGTTGTTGTTGAAACCGCCTCTTTGGTATCCTTGATTACCCACGTAATTCATCTATTCTTTTTAACCCATGTCCCTTTCTTCCTCTTGGTAACCTTGTGTGTCCTCAAAGTCGCCAACAAAGTGAACCGGCTTTTGAGAAGCGCTAAGGAGCTTGTCAATCATCAAAGCTTGCTTGTCCATCTTCTCAGTGAGAATCTTCATTTCTTTAGACCGCTTTTGTTCATGAAAATCGCTAGTCGTCCTCGTAGCCCGATCATAATCATCCCCATAAGTTCCATCGCTTTGAGCAAAGTTCTCCACGAGCTCCATGGCCTCATCTACATCTTTGGCTAAGAAGTTCCCATTAGAAGCCGTGTCCAAGAGCATCCTTATCTTCGGTAGAGCTCCGCGATAGAGGGTACTCAAAATAGAGGCGTTGGAAAAGCCATGATGCGGGCATTGAGAGGTGTAGCTTCTAAAACGATCCCAAGCTTCGTTGAAGGATTCATTTCCGCGTTGTGTGAAACTCGAGATGTCATTCCTTAACTTGGCGGTCCTTGAAGCAGAAAAGAACTTGACAAGGAAAACTCGCTTGCAATCGTCCCATGACGTGATTGACCCTTGAGGAAGAGTCTTCTCCCATTGATGTGCCTTATCTCCAAGGGAGAATTGGAAGAGTCTTAGCTTGTAGCCGTCCTTGGATACTCCATTGATCTTGGTGAGACCCCAAATCCTATCGAATTGGTCGATGTGATCCAATGGGTCTTCCATAGCTAACCCATGAAATTTGTTGCTTTGGACCATGTTGATCAAGCCGAGCTTCACCTCGAAGTTGTTGTTCTCAACCGGTGGGGATTGAATCCCTTGACGGTTTTGATGAGCATTGGCGGCATCACCCCCACCAACCACGTTTTGAGCCCTTGGGAGATGGTTAGGGACTCTCATTGGCCGGGCGGGAGGTGGTGGGACGTGGTGAGCTTGGCCACCTTGAGCGTTGTGGTTTTCATTACCACCTTTTACGGGGTGGTTTCCATTGCCACCTTGTCGTGGTTGCACGTTGTCATGTATGTCACTGATCAAAATATCTTCAAGGTCTTGCATACCAAAATCGGCAACCTCTTTAACTCGATCTCTTTCTCTCCTTGGCCTACGTCCTCGTTCCAAGAGGTGGATGTCGTCTATAGGCTCAACTAGGTTGTCGTTGCCTCTGGAACGCGTATGCATACACCTTAAATAAAGAGCTAGCAACAAAGAGTGAAAGAGATTAGTAACTAAAATAAAAAAAAAGTTTAATCTCAAGACTGTCTAAAATCTTAATGTTGAAAGCTAAACCTAATTGGCAACGGCGCCAAATTGATAATTGACTTTTCGGTATTTCTATATATCAATTCTCTAGATAATAAGTAGTATAAGAGGTATCGAATCCAATAGGTTAAGTTCCAAAATACCAAGAATTCATAGAACTACTTAAGTTAAGCAACACGGTTGGTTTTAGTTTCAATTCTAGCAATCCCAATTCAATTCAAGCAAAGCAAATAAGTAAACAAGTTAACAAGTACTAATCGAGATTGATAAATGATTAAAGCAAGCTCTAGAGTGAGGTTATTGACTTAGGTGACTTCATTGATTGATCAATGATGCTAATTAACACAAACAAGCATTTTTCCCTAGGCTTAGAATGTCAAAACAAGACTAATCCACTTCCATGGTCTTAATCACTTTGTTAATTAACTAATCAAGAAAAAATTCCATCTGTGAAAATCTAATTAACAAGCATGAATATCAAATTCCAATGGCCATAATACTCGTTAGACAACTAATCCCTTAGGCTAAACAAATAAAATCTCTTATCTAACTTGTATGGGCATTTCATCGAACACCTTATGTGCATGAAATGCCCTAAGGTCTCCACTAGCTTTTCCAAGCCTAATCTAGCATTAAGATCTTTAGATAAGAGAGGGAGAAGATGATCTAGGTCCTAAATTTCCTTAACCATTCAAGAAGACACCTAATCTACCTCACCCATGAGCTTTAGAACAAGCTACTCACTAATCATCATAGAACCCTCAAATCTCATAAGAGAAGTTAATGATCCCATGATTAAGTGATTAGGGAAATGAAAGATTAAATAAAGAAAGATGAAACTAGATTAATAAAACTTAGATTGCAAAAATAAAAACCAAGATCTTCTTACAAAATACTTAGTAAATCACCAAAGGGGGTTTTTTACCTTAGAAAATAGGATAGATCCAAGAAAATTAGGTTTAGAAAATTTAAATTGTTGCTGGGTGGACCGGGTCAACCCAGAACAAACCGGGTCTAGGTCGTCAAAGGCATCTGGCCGCATGCCGGACGGGTGTACCGGGCGGGGGACCTGGTATTGGTGGTCTCCCTCGGGTGAGACAAAGAGGCATACTGAACGGGGGGGATCAGCGTGGAATGGATCTCATCCGGCGCTGGGCTCTGGTCGCATACCGGACGGGTGTGCCGGACGGGGGATCCGGCATGTCCGACATGCTCTCGGTAAAACGGCCATATCTCACGAACCATATGTCCGAATGACCTGAAACCACTTCCTCTAGTCATCTAACTCTCTTGGCTACAACTTGTATGAAGTCTATTGAAACTGAATCAGATCGGGGATCCTTCGTCAGCCGGTTCTTTCAGACGCTACGGAATGGTCCTTTTGCTCCAATACTCTAAACTTCTCCAAAATGACTCCAAGCACCTATAAAACACTTCAAATGCATGCAAGACTCACTAGGACCTAATGCAAATACCTAATACTCTAATTTAAACCAAAATGCTATCAAAACTATGAAAGACGCATGCTCGTAACTAAAAATGCTAACTAAAATGCAAGCTAGAACATGTAAAATATATGAATATCATTTACTTTCACATATTTGAATTTACATTTAAATTCAAAAATAGCATTCATCACGAGAGAACGAAACATATCGATGTTCGATATCACTTCATTCGTGATGTAGTGGCTGAAGGATCCCTCAAAATTTGGAAGATCAACACAAAAGTAAATTCGGCTGATTTATTAACGAAGTCAGTACAGGTGAAGAAATTCGAAGAGGGATTAGATTACCTGAAAGTTCTTAGGCACTGATGCTAGCTCAGAACCGAACTAGGTTTCTGTTGGTAAAGATGGAGAGGAAACGAGGGAGGTGAATCTCTCGGAAATTCTGTCTGAGATCAATCAAGGTGAAGATTGTCATGATTATGATTGGGCTCAGACATGTGGGCTCTTCTACTTCTTTATTGGGCCGGATGGTTGAAGTTGGCGCAAAAGAAAAGTATGAAAAGAAGAAACCCTGGAAAAAAAAACGACAATCAGACCTGTTTTTTTTTTTTTGGCTTCATGAAACAAAAAACATGTGTCATTGATAGGTGTCAATCAACGAGAAGAGTAAAGCAGGAGCTGGCAGAAAATGGGTATTGGATGCAAGATATAGAGTTATCACTGAGAGAGAGAAAAGAAGACGAAGAGTTCATATAAACATTCAACAAAGTGAAAGAAGAGAGAGAGAAGGTGAGAGAAAACAAAAACTTAATCTTGGGTTGTTCTTCTTTGGGTTAAATCTCTATAAGGTGAGTGACGTGAGCTTGGTGAGGGATCTCTGTTGTACTTTGCATCCATGATATTACCCTTGTGAGCTGGTGAGAGCTCACCGAGACGTACCGAGATCACGTTGATCTTGGGAACTCGCATATCTTGGTGTTCTTTAATTTCTTCATATCATCAAAAAAAATCAAACCACCAAAAGTATAATCAACTACTTGCAATCTTAATTGAGAATCAGAATTGAATACTTGCAGGAAACACCAACAGTGGTATCATAGATTCTGTCATTGATAGGGCCATAATACGTTGTAGTCCAGAACGCCAACTGATAGTATTCCCACCAGCTTGGAAGACATTACAGTTAATTGATCTCCTTCTGTCTAAATCTGCAGCATAGTCACTATCACAACAACCCCTGACTACGAACTTATCTGCCTTAGTGAATGTTAGCTTGAAATCTGTTGTATTCCATATGTACCTCAACACCCATTTAACTGGTTATAAGCAAATTCTGATTTTACTTTCACAAATTTGACCATTGATTGCTTAAACTTTATATCACTTCCATCGAGCAGCTCAGCTAAGCTCAGCTCGTGGACAAGATTGGATGTAATATTTCATGCTTCATCTTCTCAATTTTTTTAAACTATGTGTCAAATGAATAACTAAAAATCGGCCTAAACTATAGGTTTGGGATTTTTTCTCTCTCCTAGGCCTTGAAGAAATGCGACAAAGGGAGCTCCTTTTCTTTCATTCTCCGGCGTCAAGCGCGGTGTCGGAGCCATCTTCCGGTTTTGCTCTCTGGCCCTCCCCTCTTCATGGGGAAGACAAAGCCCACCTCCCCCCAAACCCCCACCATGCAATTGATTCACCCTCTTCATCTGAGATTTCGACTCTATCGTCAAAACCATTTTTCGATGGTGGGGAACAAATCTTAGCCCCTTCCTAACCCAAAATCACGCTGTCTTCAGACCCAATTGCTCTTGTCTCGGCAATTGCAACATGCTCAGTGAGCTCGGCTCAAGTAGATCTGATGGCCCCTAATTCATCATAGGCATCAGACCAAAATGTCGATTTTGTGAAAGTTGTTTCTCCAACCGTTCCAGATGAGACAAATTCGACAGTAGAACCTCCAACTGCTCTGGCAGTTCTTGTTCTAGTTGTTCCTACCGTGAAAGCCGCGATTGTGGTCAGCCCGATTTATGGTGAGAAAAATCAAGCTCCTGCGATAGATTCTTGGCCAGCCCTATCCAAGGGATCTTCGAAAAAGTTAGAGAAGAAAGGATCTGCATCCACCCTCCCATCGGGTGAGGTTTGTGTAAGGATAACTAACTCCGTTATATAGAAGAATAAAAAATCTTGGGAATGCTTCATCCTAGGTCTATTCTACTCAGATCCACCTTCGCAAGGGACGATTCACAACATAGTTAGCGGTATTTGGAGTAGACAGTACATAGATCTTACTGTTTTGAAGATGGAAGGCAACGCTTTCTTGTTTAGGATCCCAAACGCCTTTAGTAGGAAGAGGGGTCTTAAACCAAAAATTATGGCAAATAGAGGGTCAAACAATGTTAGTGGCAAATTGGGAGCCGTGAGTTGTCCCCGTAAAGCCCGAACTAACATCAGCCCCCATCTGGCTTGAGCTCCAAAATGTGCCTTTTCAATTCTTCAATGACGAAGGCTTGGAACATATCGCATGCTTGGTTGGTCACCCAAGGTGTCTTCACCCGTCGACAACAAACTAGACAATTCTAGAAGTAGTCAAAGTCTTCACTCTGATCGATCCGCATAAACCTTTGCCGAAAGCCGTCAACGTCCAGTTTGATTCGGGAGCCATCAGTAAAGTGTTGACTTCAAGTCCTTGGATGCCTCATATTTGCGAGCACTATAAAGAGGTTGGTCATAACCTGAAACATTGCAAAGTGGCTCCAATTACGTGTATCAAATGCAAATCGACAACACGTGTAACATATAGTTGCTCTAAGCCGATATCCAATGGGCAAAAGAGTAACTAGTCTCAACCAAGTAAAGCAAAGGAGCGACCTGAGGCTGCAGAGAGACAAGAGGTGATTGTTGGCAAAGCTTCAACTAAAGTGGTTACTTTTGGTGATTCTTCGCTAGGAAATCTAAAGAAGTAATCAAAGGAAAATCAAGTGGAGTGACATCAGTTTCTGAAAAGAAGGAGATCTCCCAGGAAACAACAAATGAGTATAAGAGTAAGCCATCTGATGTTGAGGCATATTCTTCAAATATTGACTCATATGATTCGATGAATGACTCTAGTGAGCAACCTGACCATCAATGGTTTTTGAAAGTAGTATCTAAACAGAAAAAGAATGGTGTTAGGGGCAAGGGCCCCAAATCTACATAATTTTTATGTGTAGTAAGGAAATTTTTTACTGGAATGTCCGAGGCTTCAATATAGCTAGCCACCGATGCCGTTTTAAGAAGTGGTTTATGGTTAATAAACTCATTTTTGGCAATATCATTAAGACGTATGTTAAGCATCCAAAAAGCAAGCCGTTCATCAACGAGTTACCTCCCGGCTGGTCTCTATAGGAAAATTATGATTTCTCTGTTTTGGGTAAGATTTGGGGTTATATGGCACCCAAGTGTTATATTTGTTGTCATAGCAAAATCTCTGCAGATGATAACGTGTGAAGTAATGTTAGTGGATGCTCTACAATGGATTGTTGTGTCTGTTGTGTATGCTTCTAACGATGAGGAAGAAAGAAATGATCTTTGGGAGGAAATAAAGGAGATCTCCTCATGCCAGTTGATTAGTGACAGAGCGTGGTTGGTTTTAGGTGATTTTAATTAAGTTCTCCACCCAAATGAGCACTCAAGGGCTGTGAGTCAGAATGTGGATAGCAGGACCACATTTTTTAGAAAATACAGGGTGCATAATTAGAAGATCTGAACTATTGTGGCAATACATATACATGGTGGAATAAATGCAAAATCAGACCCGTAGCCAAGAAATTAGACCGGGTTTTGGTTAACACTACAAGAAAACTGTTAATTTTCTACGAAATTTTACGTCGATTACAATTCGTCGTAAATTACCAACTATTTTACAACGGCATTACAACGATTAATGAGGTCGATGCAATTTCGTCGTAAATATTGGTCGTCGTAAAGTCGTCGTAATTGACCAATGTATTTACGACGATTTTACGACGATGACAGTTAACTTACGACGATATAACAAATCGTCGTAATATTTTGGTTACGCTATATTGATATTATGATGAATATGACTTTCGTAAATTACGTCGTAAATTCGATGTATAGTTACGACCATTACGATTTAGTTACGACGATAGAATAAATCATCGTAAATCCGATGTACAATTACATCGATTTTACGACGAATATAATTTTCGTAAATTTACGACGAATTCACGTCGATTGTTTCTAGGTAGGTGAACATGTTTTCCACCAGGATCACTGATAAGCTCAAAATATAATACCCTAAATGTCGTTGGAGTACTTAGGGGTCGAATCCACAGATACTCAAAATCACACAATAGACTATATAGGTTCAAATTAAGCTAAGTAAAATCAATGAGAATAAGAAATAAAACAGAGCAAACATATCTAGTGAGAATTCGATGGAGGTAAAAGCTAAGCTTAAGGAATTTCGCAGAGATTCAAGTAAAGCATATGGATAGAAAGTAGAGATTCTAATTAAGCACGGTTCTAGAACTCAGAGCACTACACCAAACCAACCAACTTTCGCTGCACTGATTACTATGTTTAAGAAGTTAAGAAACCAAATTTCTTTGAGAAACCTAGACTACTAAACATGCAATAAGCTCATGTCTGATTTGTTCACAATTCTCCCTAGCCAAATTTCTTTGCACTAAAAAGAATTGCTCATCTAAGTCTTTCAAGTAAATTAACCAACTTTCGCTGAGAGAACTAACCTATGATCTTAATTCTAGGTAGCTAATCTAGAACAAGCTTTAAGAACTACTTAGATGAAGAACTCAATAAGATGAATCTCTAGATAGTTTAACCAATTTAAAAATTTATGAAGAGCTCTTTGAAAAACCCTAAACTTAACTAGCAAACTACTCAAACATGATCAATGGAACATAAATCATAGATGAATAGAATTGTATAAGAGAAATCAATAAGAAAACAAAGTGGTTCTGAATTGTCTTCCCAAAAGCTCTCTCAACAAAATCAAAAGTAGAATAAAGCTTGGCCAAAACAGGTGGCTGAAAAACATAATTATCTGCTAAAACTCGTTTTGGGGCTTCTTGTAAATAATAGACTTCTGGACCAAAGTACAATTTCTTTAGATAAAGAAAAAGTCGTGTTTCCTTTCTTCAGGCAGTCGGTATCGACCGACAGCAGGTGGTATCGCTCGACACAAGGACCTCAAATCAACCCTCACATCTACATGATCCTTGCTTAGCTCCAAAATGCTCCAAAATGCTTCAATATCTCCAATTTAGCTCCAAACATACCTAAACCTGAAAAGACTCAAAAAGACTCCAAAAATACTAGAAAACTCTATAAATGAGACCTATATCATGGTTAAAAACGGGTAAAAACCATGATATATCAACTCCCCCAGACATATCCTTTGCTTGCCCTCAAGCAAACAGAAAGCTAAACAAGAGAAAGAGGTTTGAAAAACACGGACACTCACCTGTTCTTGAAACACTGCAATGACCCTTTTTCTTAGTGCTCCACATATTACTCAACCAATTCCAAATCTAACCACCATGTACTTCTCCGCAGAACGATTAGCGTAGAACTGATCAGGCTTGTTGTACTCACCAATTTGTACTACCACGATTAATAACAGCATTCCCTGCGATAATCTCTTCGAAAACATCAGGAGGTGGAATGATGTTCCCCTCTCCATCCAATCGTTGCCCTCGCGCATTGCACAATTGACCCTTTTGGTCTCTGTAAGCACCAGCTTCATCTTGAACCAAAACCACTGGGTTGTTGTTCATCTCTGCTGGCTTATTTGCTTTTCTGTTTACGCGTTCCAAAAGTGCTAGCTGATCGTTTGACAGATAAACTAGCGGAGTGTTTTGTTCCTCCTGATTTCACGAATAGGCATGCGCCTGAAACACAAAAGTTAAGAACTTAAGTAACAAAATTCACGACATGTATCGACCGATACCATTAGGGTATCGATCAATACTGGTCGAACTTAGTCGAAATTTTCAAACTAAAATCTAATGGCGAATTGAATCCCCGGCAATGGCGTCAAATTTGATAAGCTCAAATTAATACCCTAAAAGTACTAAAGCTTTTTCGATTGTAATACTTAGGGATCGAATCCACAGAGACTCAAGGTAACACACAATATATTATATAGATGAAAATTAAGTTAAGCGATCAATGGAATTGAAAGCAATAAAAAAATAAAAGAGGATGTAAAATCGATGGGAGAATATAGGCCCAAGGTATTTCTCAGGAGATCAATGAATGCAGGTAACCAAATCTGTCAGGATTCAAATTTAGCGCGGTTCTTGAATTCAAATCACTAAGCTATAATTAACCAACTCTCGTTGCGAGAATTATCTAAGTCTAAATCCTAGAATTCCAAATCTTTTTGCGAATCCTAAAGTCTAAACCAGCTTTTAGTTCAAGTTTTATTTGTTCACAAAACAACTAAACAAAATTTCTCTCTCCAAACAAAAGTAAAATCAAGCATAGCCTAAACAGGTGGCTGAAAAACCTAATAAATAGGTTAAAACACGAATTGGGGCTAATAATAGTTATTAAAGTCTTCTGGACAATTTTGCAATTCTTCAACTCTTCATTTAAAGTCGCTACTCGTGTCTGCTTCAGTGAGTATCGACCGATACTAGTCAGTATTGATCGATATTGAGGCTTCAAATCGGGTACTCAGCTACATGAACTTCTGCTTTGCTCCAAAATGCTCCAGAAAGCTCCAATATCTCCAATTATGCTCCAAACGTGCTGAAACCTGTAAAACACTCTAAAACACTATAAAATAGTAGAAAGGCTCTATAAAATGGACTTATATCATGGCTTAAACGGGGTAAAAACCATGATATATCAACTCCCCCATACTTAGCCTTTGCTTGCCCTCAAACAAATAGAAGATTAAACCAAAGAAAGAGGTTTGAAAACACGGAGACTCACCTGTTTATGAAACATTGCAATGACCCTTTTCCCAAGCACCCAAATGTCACCTAACTAGTTCCAAGACTAACCACCATGTACTTCTCCTTAGGCATTCACAGCTTCCCCAGACTACACACATTATTTCGCAGATTCAATTAAACCCATCATCGCCAGTTTCATCGCTGGGATTAATACCAAAAACCTTCTAGATTATTTCCCATACAATATCATGACAAGGAACCACCCAATTTCACAATTTTTGTATCACCTTTCCTCTCCCCTAGATTTATTTCTTATCATATTCTCTTCTTTTCCTTTTTTTTTTTAGATTCGCACATACACATCAAGGTATGAGACGCGAGTATTTATGGTGTTTGCCACCGAATCCCCGGTTCTTTCCTCTCAATGTATCAAAGGGTGTAGGCGAATAATGGCATCATAGGAAAATCCTAGCCTCGCTTCCAACCTTTGCGTGATCATTCCTTACCAAGTAGAATAATGGGATCGCTAGAAGCATTCATAACCCTCTACTTTGGAGAAAATCATCTTATCTTTTCATTCACTTATTTATTAATTAACAGAAGGGGAGAGAGATACTATTACTTTTAAACACATGGGTTCCTTTGTCAGATATGAATGAGGAATCAAGCTCTATGAATACTAACCACGTCGATGAAGTGCAGAAATTTAGCTCAGGCTTTAAAAGAAATCTGCTTGAAACATGTGTGTCTTCTAGTTAACTGGTCAGCCTTTGGATTTTTCATTAGTCGATCTGTAACTGATTCTGTAATAGTGGTCACTTAGAAGCAAAGTTAGAACAAAAGAGTCAAGAACACGATCATAGTCTCCAACAAATTTTGACTCAATAAAACGACAAATGACACAAAAACAACTGACTCTAAGAAAAACAAACACAATGTCAGCGACTACCTCCCCCAGACTTAAACAACACTGTCCCTAGTGTTATCTAGCCTAGAGTCAGTAAAAGAAACATAACAGTCGAGTTGAAACGTGAAAATCAGAGAAGTTACCGAATTGGGGTAGGGGTGTCGACCGACACACATCACTGGTATCTAGCGATACCATGCTTAGGCCGACACATAAACTTCTTCTCATCGTCATTGATGCATGTGGTGTCGATCGATACCAGGTGGTATCGGTCGATATTGATCCTCTGTAACTGATTCACGCAAAACACAAGACACAAAACAGAAAATCAAAAACAAAAACAAAAACAAAAGACTTATATACAGACTTACCAGTGGATTGCCTCCCACCAAGCGCTTGTTTAACGTCACGAGCTTGAATTTGCTCAAATGGTTAGTCAGAGCGAGGTTGAGAACTCACTCCCATGCAAGTTATACAGCTAGACACTTGCATACTCAAAGTTCTACTCAACATGCTCTCTATAACCTCTTTTCTTTTCTCTTTCAGCTCTAGAGTAAGAATGATTCTAGCCTTGGAGAATGGTTTTGATGTTCCTTTGCACTTCACCTTGTAATCAATCGAGTCCCCATCACACTTCCGAAGGATTAAAGTCATAGAGGGAGCACTTTTTATTCCTTTGCTCTTCACCTTCTTCTTTGCCTTAGCTGTTTTGACGTCTTTCTTGGTGATGACAGAAGGACTATCTAGAATGTCCATGACAGTTGGCACGTCAGAAGGTTCTTCCAAAGGATCAGCTACCAACGTCTCTCATGTGACAACAGCGATGCAAGAGATATGCGTGGTAGCTCCTCTAGTAGGAATGGCTTTGTAGTACACCCCCTTGTCAATGTATGTGAACGAGATTCTCTTGCTGGGTTGTTGTTCATCTCTGCTGGCTTCTTTGCTTTTCTGTTTACGCGTTCCAAAAGTTCTAGCTGATCGTTTGACAGATAAACTAGCAGATTGTTCTTGTTCCTCCTGGTTTCACGAATAGGCATGCACCTGAAACAAAAAAGTCAAGAACGTAAGTAACAAAATTCACGACAGGTATCGATCGATACCACTAGGGTGTCGATCGATACTGGTCGAACTTAGTCGAAATTATCAAACTAAAATCTAATGGCGAATTGAATCCCCGACAACGGCGCCAAATTGGATAAGCTCAAATTAATACCCTAAAAGTACTAAAGCTTTGTCGATTGTAATACTTAGGGATTGAACCCACAAAGGCTCAAGGAAACACACAATAGATTATATAGATGAAAATTAAGCTAAGTGATCAATGGAATTGAAAGCAATAAACAAATAAAAGAGGATGTAAAATCGATGGGAGAATATTGGCCCAGAGTATTTCTCAGGAGATCAATGAATGCATGTAACCAAATCAGTTAGGATTCAGATTTAGCGCGGTTCTTGAACTCAAATCACTAAGCTATAATTAACCAACTCTCGTTGCGAGAATTATCTAAGTCTAAATCCTAGAATTCCAAATCTCTTTGTGAATCCTAAAGTCTATACCAGCTTTTAGTTCAAGTTTGATTTGTTCACAAACCAACTAAACCAAATCTCTTTGCGAATAGTTATTTTGCTCACCCTAAGTTCTATCAGGTTTCTCAATTGCACTCTCGTGCCTAATCGATTAACCTAAGATCTAAGTTACAGATTCGTCAACCTATAATTAACTTTGAGAACAACCTATGGTGAATCCTAACTAATCAATTACCAGCAATCAGAGAAATCCCTATGAGAAAACCCTAAACCTAAGATGATTATACTCAGACATGGATAATGAAACAATCAACATAACTTAATAGATCATTATATTAAACAATAAGAAAAGAGTAACAAGAGGGTTCGAAATCTTCTCTCAGATGAACAGAGTTCTAACTTGTCTCCCTCACAAAGCTCTCTCTCCAAACAAAAGTAAAATCAAGCATAGCCTAAACAAGTGGCTGAAAAACCTAATAAATAGGTTAAAACACGAATTGGGGCTAATAATAGTTTTTAAAGTTTTCTGGGCAATTTTGCAATTCTTCAATTCTTCATTTAAAGTCGCGACTCGTGTCTGCTTCAGTGAGTATCGACCGATACTAGTCAGTATCGATCGATACGGAGGCTTCAAATCGGGTACTCAGCTACACGAACTTCTGCTTTGCTCCAAAATTCTCCAGAAAGCTCCAATATCTCCAATTATGCTCCAAACGTGTTAAAACCTGTAAAAGACTCTAAAACACTACAAAATAGTAGAAAGACTCTATAAAACGGACTTATATCATGGCTTAAACGGGGTAAAAACCATGATATATCATCTATGTATCAAAGGTGTAGGCGAATAATGGTATCACAGGAAATTTTCCTAACCTCGCTTCCAACCTTTGTGTGATCATTCCTTTCCAAGTAGAATAATGAGATCGTTGGAAATTTTCGTAGCCCTCTACTCAGAAGAAAATCATTTCATGTTTTCATGCCTTAACTTATAACAAGGGAGAGGAATACCATTACTTTCTACACATGGGTTCCTTTGTCAGATATGAATGAGGAATCAAGCTCTGTGAACATCAATCACATCGATGAAGTGCAAAGAATTAACTCAGGCTTGAATGAACTCTGCTTGAAACATGGGTGTCTTCTAGTTAACTGGTCAACCTTTGGATTTTTCATTAGTCCGATCTAGAACTGATTCTGTAACAATGGTGACTTAGACGCAAGGTCAGAACAATAGATTTAAGAACTAGATCATAATCTCCAACAAGTTTTGACTCAATAAAATGATTTTTGACTCAAAAACGACTGACTCTACTAAAAACAAATACACTGTCAGCAACCACCTCCCCAGACTTAAACAACACTGTCCCCAGTTTTATCTAGTCTAGAGTCGGTAAAAGAAATCATAAGAGCTGAGTGGAGGCGTGAAAATCAAAGAAGTTACTGGATTGGGGTAGGAGTGTCGACCGACACATATCACCGGTATCGAGTGATACAAGGCCTAGGTCGACACATAAACTTCTTTTAATCGACTTTGATGCAATGTTGCTCGTAATTGTGACAAAGGATCCAAATGTGAAATGGTTAGCACTGTTAGATCACTCAAGCACTCCTTTGTCGCGCAAGTGTGATATATCATGGTTTTTACCCTATTTAAGCCATGATATAAGTCCTTTTTATAGAGTCTTTCTAGTGTTTTGTAGTCTTTTAGAGTCTTTTACAGGTTATAGCACGTTTGGAGCATAATTGGAGATATTGGAGCTTTCTGGAACATTCTGGAGCGAAGTAGAGATCCGTGTAGCTGAGATATTAAAATCACCTGAGTATCGATCGATACTGCCTAGTATCGATCGATACCCGTCGAGGAAACAGAAGGATCGCGACTTATTGAAGAATTGAAGAATTGCAGAATTGGCCCAGAAAACTTTGATATTTACAAGATGGCCCAGAACGTGTTTTAGCTATATAATTAGGTTTTACAGCCACCTGTTTAGGCTATGCTTTATTTTGTATGCTTTATTTTACTTTGGTTTGAGAGAGACAAGTCTGAATCTCCCTTCGTCCGAGATCAGATCTCAAAACATCTTGTTATTCTTTATGATTTATTTGATGTTCAGTTATGTTGATTGTTTCATTCTCCATGTCTGAGTAGATCCACTTTAGGTTCAGGGTTCTCATAAGGGTTTTCTCTGAATGCTAGGTTGATTAGTTTATAGGATTCACCATCTGAATTTGTTTTTCACCATAGGTTGTTCTCAAAGCTAATTATAGGTTGACGAATCTGGAACTTAGATCTTAGGATAATTGATTAGGCACGATAGTGCGATTAATTACCTGATAGAACCTAGGTGAGCAAATTGATTATTCGCAAAGAGATTTGGTTTAATTGATTTGTGAACATATTCAACCTGTTATTATAGCTGATTTAGACTTTAGGATTCGCAAAGAGATTTGGAATTCCTAGGATTTAGATTTAGATAATTCTCGCAACGACAGTTGGTTAATTATACCTTAGTGATTTGAGTTCAAGAACTGCGCTAAATCTGAATCTTGTTAGTTAGTTTATATGCATTCATTGATTTCCTGAGAAATACCCTGAACCTATCTTTCTCCAATTGAATTACAACTCTTTTAATTTCTGCACTGCTTTCAATTACATCTCTTGGCTTAGCTTAATTCGATATTATACAATCTATTGTGCATTTTTGTGGTTCGACCCCTAGCTATACTATAACTACTGCTTTAGTACTTTTAGGGTATTAATTTGAACATATCAAATTTGGCGCCATTGCCGGAGACTCAATTCGCCATTAGATTTTAGTTGAGAATTTCGACTAAGTTCATCGGTATCGATCGATACTCTGTAGTATCGGTCGATACTCGTCGTCTTCCTTTGTTGATATCGATCGACACCACTTGGTATCGATCGATACTCAGCGTATTTTTTTTTGGTTACTTACGTGCCTTGTCTAGTGTTTTGTTTTCAGGTGTATGCATGTTCGTGAAACCAGAAGCAACAAGAGCACTCGGCTAGTTGAACTGTCATTGGAACAGCTAGCACTTGTTGAACGCACAAACAGAAAGACCAAGCAAACATCAGGGATGAACAACCCAGTGGTTTTAAGAGCTGATGAAGCTGGAAACGTCGTTGTCCCTGCTGCTGTTATTGAGATTGTCGCGCCAGCTGGGCGCCCAAACGTTGGAAATGCTGCAGGTGATCGAGCTAGGACACTTGGCGAGCACAACAGACCTGATCAGTTCTATGCCAATCGATCTGCGATTCGCATCCCAACTTTTTAGAGGAACGACTTCGAGCTGAAGCCTGCGTACTATGCTCTCGTGAGTCAGAGTCCTTTCCGTGGCCTACCTCATGAGCATCCCATGGATCATATCGAAAGGTTCGAGGATTTGGTCACTGGTATAAAGTACAATGGAGTGCCAAATGAGTATCTTTTCTATAAACTTTTCCCATACTCTCTTGGTGGAGATGCTGCTTATTGGCTGAAGCAGTTGGCTCCTGGTTCGCTAACTACATGGGGTGAGACGAAGAATGCATTCTTGTGCAATTTCTATGATGACGCGAGATCCGAAGAGCTCAGGAACAAAATTTCCCAGTTTTCTCAAGGTCCAACAGAGGGACTCAAGGCTGCTTGGATTCGTTTCAAATCATATCAGAGAGATTGCCCGCACCATGGGTTCAATCAGGTTCAGCTACTGGGCACTTTCTACAGAGGGATCGATTGGAGGTACCAGATGGCTTTGGATACTGCGAGTAACGGGAACTTCAACACTAGGTATCCAGATGATGCAGTCGTGCTGACTGAGAACTTGGCGTCTAGCAATAGCACCAAGAATGCTGATTTCGAGCGGAAGAAGCAAGCTGTAGGAATTGATGGGTCTCAGATTGCTGATGTTCAGGCAAAGCTGGATTTTCTGATCGGAAAGTCAAAAAAGACTGTACACTTTGCTGATGGAGTCGATAATATCGGTGGAGATGAAGTGGATGATGTTAACTACGTTGGTGGTTCTGGATTTCAGGGTCAGCAATTTGGGTACAACAACAACCGAAACTTCAACAACAACACTCGCAATTACGGGAACTCTTCGTACCAGCCCATCCCTCCAAAGTCTACGGATAATAAGATGGAATCCATGTTTGAGCAGATTCTTCAAGGACAGCAAAAACTGCAAGTGGATTTCAATGGGAAAATTGACCATCTGTATACTGATCTGTATGGGAAGATTGACCATCTCAATGGGAAAATCGAGGCTCTCAATACCAATCAAAGGATGTTGGAAACGCAAGTAGCTCAGACTGCAGCAAATGCTAAGGGAAAGTCGGTTCATTCACACAGTGCACACGTCAATGCAGTCAGCTCAAGTGCAGAAAATTTCGATGAGGATCCTGAAATCGCACAAGCATCGATCGATACCAGCCCAGACACTTGCTCGAATGGATATAAAAACCCGTGTGTCGATCGATACCCAATTGGTATCGATCGATACTGAGGCGATTTCTGAGGAGACAACTGAGACTTCGACTGTGGTGCCTAAGGTAGTTGCAGAACAAGGGTATATACCCAGGATACCTTATCCTATGCCTCGTATTATGACAAGGAAGAAATGGGAGGACGCCATATGCAAGGCTTTGTTGGATAAATCAGTTGTGGAGCATCCTTTTGATGATGATAAATCTGCCAGGGATGATCCAAGAACAAGAGTATCGATCGATACCCTAGCCGGTGTTGATCGATACCCCTCGCAGAACGAGCTAGAAACTGTGAAAACACCTGAGTTGATTGCAGAAAGAGTTCGCAAGCCCTGGAAGATAAATTCTATTCCTCAACATCTCAGATACCCCATCACTCCAAAGCAGATGCTTGGCTTTGAGAAGAGAGTACGAAGGATACCCCACTAGTTCACCTTTGAAGAAGCTCTAGAGGGCTGGCCTCTGCTCAGTCACTTCAAGGATTGCAGAGAAACTATGGAAGAAGTTGAAGCACTCTTTATCGAGGCAAGACGCAAGTCACTACCACTGAGGCAGTTAACCCAGAGAAAAGACCCAGGGAAATTCGCGGTTCCATGCTCCATCTCTGGAGTTGAGTTCGATGAGTCTCTCGTTGACTCAGGGTCTAGCGTCAATGTAATATCGAGGGGAATTGCTGAACGATTGAAGACTGATATAAAACCCCCTACGATGCTTCTCACGTTTGCAAACTCCTGCACCTCACCTCCATACGGTACTATCCATTCTTTGCCTGTTAAGGTAGGAGATTGTCTGGTGCCCACTGATTTTCAGGTTGTGGAGATGAACGAAGCATCTGAAGTTTCTTTGCTCCTGGGACGACCGTTTATGGCTACTGCTGGCGCGATCATAGACACACCTAATAAGAGACTCTCTTTCTCTTACATTGACGGAGGGGTCTACTATGATGCCATTCCCTCTAGAGGTGCTCCTACACATGTCTCATGCTTCACTGTTGTCACAAGAGAGACATTGGTAGTTGATCTTTTGGAAGAGCCTCCTGACGACCCAACTGTCATAGACATTCTGGTTGAACCGCCCAGCATTCTCAATGAAGTTGTCAAGAAGGCTAAGGCAAGAAAAAAGAAGAAGGCCAAGAGAAAAAACGTCGAGAATCCCTATGTCACTTTAATCCCTCAGAAGAGTGATGGGAATTCGATTGAGTATAAGGTCAAGTGCAAAGGAGCTTCGAAGCCATTCTCTAAGGCTAGAGTTCTTCTTACTTCGGAGCTGAAAGAGAAGGGAAAAGAGTTTGTGGAAGGCATGTTGAGCAAAACTCTGAAGCTAGCAATGTCAAGTTGTGGGGCCTGTTTTGGTGCAAGCTCTCACTCTTATCCAGCCTGAGGGCGTTACAGTCAAGCTAATGACGTTAAACGAGCGCTTGGTGGGAGGCAACCCCTGGTGAGTCTATATATATAAGTATTTTCTTTTTCTTTTTTCGTTTTGTGTCAGGATAAACAAGGAGCATACTCGAAATCGCCTGAGTGTCGATCGATACCCTTCACTATCGATCGATACCCTACGCAATTGAGACAGGTTCATGTTGATTTAAGACTGGTATCGATCGATACCAGGCTGTGTGTCGATCGATACTCGATGTTCCAGCAAGGTAACTTCTTGTTTTTACCAATTTTATCCTTTTCTTTTGTTTTCTTTCACTGACTCTAGGCTAGATAACACTGGGGACAGTGTTGTTCAAGTCTGGGGGAGGTTTCTGCTGACACTGTGTTTGTTTTTCTTAAAGTCAGTTATCTTATCTAGTCAAAATTGTTTTATCGAGTCAAAAAACGTTTTATTGAGTCAAAACTTGTTAGAGATGATGATCGTGAGCTTGAATTGTTGTTTTGATTTTGTTTTTGAGTGATCAGTGTTGCAGGATCGGTTCTAGATCGACTAATGAAAAATCCTAAGACTGACCAGTTGACTAGAAAACATCCATGTCTCCAGCAGAGTTCTTCTGAAGCCTGAGCCAAATTTTTGCACTTCATCAATGTGATTAGTGTTTTTAGAGCTTGATTCATCATTCATATCTAACAAAGGAACCCATGTGTTTAAAATAATGGTATTTCTCTCCCTGTTACAAGTTGATAAGATGCATTAAAAGATGAAATGATTTTCTTCTGAGTAGAGGGCTAGGAAAGTTTCCAAGGATCTCATTATTCTACTTCAGAAGAGATGATCACACAAAGGTTGAAAGGGAGGTTAGGAAACTTTCCTGTGATACCACTATTCGCCTACACCTTTGATTACTTTTGAGGGAAAAATCGGGGATTCGGTGGCTAACACCATCAATACTCGCGTCTCGAACCTTAATGTGTAAATGCAAAGAACACAATAAGAAATAAGTCTGGGGGAGAGAAATAAAACCAAAAAGTGTGAAAAAGGGTGGTTCCTTGTCATGATATTGTCTGGTAAAGAATATAAAAGGTTCTTTAAACATTGGCTGCAGCGATGAAACTGGCGATGAGGGCTTTATTTGAACAATGCTGTGGGATAATGTGTGGAGTCTGGGAAAGCTGTTAATGTCTACGGAGAAGTACATGGTGGTTAGATCGAAAGCTGATTTGGTGACACTTGGGTACTTGGAAAGAGGGTCATTTCGATGGTTCATGAACAGGTGAGTCTCCGCGTTTTCAAACCTCTTTCTCTGGTTTAGTCTTCTATTTGCTTGAGGGCAAGCAAAGGCTAAGTCTGGGGGAGTTGATATATCATGGTTTTTACCCTATTTAAGCCATGATATAAGTCCTTTTTATAGAGTCTTTCTAGTGTTTTGTAGTCTTTTAGAGTCTTTTACAGGTTATAGCACGTTTGGAGCATAATTGGAGATATTGGAGTTTTATGGAACATTCTGGAGCGAAGCAGAGATCCGTGTAGCTGAGACATCAAAATCACCTGAGTATCGATCGATACTGCCTAGTATCGATCGATACCCGTCGAGGAAACAGAAGGATCGCGACTTATTGAAGAATTGAAGAATTGCAGAATTGGCCCAGAAGACTTTGATATTTACAAGATGGCCCAGAACGTGTTTTAGCTATATAATCCATACAAATAGGACACGATAGTCTTCCATGTGTAGTCCAGCCCGAAAACATACCATATGCTGGAAAATCGCTTATAGTCCACATTAGAACAGCTTTCAGGTTGAAACGTTGATCTAATGACACATCATATGCCTCAACTCTGTTATACCATAACTCCTTTAACTCGTCGATCAATGGTTGGAGGAAAACATCAAGACTGGCTCGTGGATGATTTGGTCCGGAATTCAAAATAGTCAAAAACAAATACTCAGTATTAATGCACAAATATGGCGGTAAGTTGTACGGAGTCATGATCACATGCCACAATGAGTGATTTTCTGACATACCAAAAGGATTAAAACCGTCAGTACATAACCCAAGATATACGTTTCGCGTTTCTTCTGCGAACGCAGGATGCAAATTTTGAAAATTCTTCCACTTTGCCGCATCAGATGGATGACACATTACTCCGTCTTTTGAATCATGCTCAGCATGCCATCTCATCGATGATGCAGTCTTCTCTGATTGGTACATTCTCTTCAGTCTGTCAGTGATAGGTAAATACCACATACGACTAAACGGGATTTTAGTTCGTCCCTCACTAGCCTTATATCTTGGTTTTGCACAGAACTTGCAATGCTCCAACTTCTCATCTTCTTTCCAGAAGAGCATACAATTATCTATACATACATCAAATGTATGGTACGGCAATCCTAGCTTTCGCATCAAAGTTTCTGTCTCGTAGTACGAACTAGGTGATTGATTACCCTCTGGTAAAACCTCAGTAAACAATTCAGACCATGCATCCATACAGCTTTCGGCCATATTATGGTCTGACTTAATGTTCATGAACCGAGCAGCCAAAGATAACTTCGACAGACCTTCACGACAACCATCATAAAGTGAAGTATTTGCAGCATCTAACATGTCGTAAAACCGCTCTGCCTCTTGGGTAGGTTCTTCATGAACATTATCATATCCACTATCATGTTCATGATGATTAAATGGCGTAGTACCATGAAATGCATCATTCACCATCCCAACATATACATTCCCACCATCATACGTTGTTGGTTGATCTACATTAGCATAATGACTATTCGTTCCTCCTGATCCCCCAACCACATCATAATCTTCACCATGTTCAGACCATACATAATATCCTGGTATAAATCCCCTACTATGCAAATGCTTCGAAATTGTATTTCCTTGCAAAAATTTAGAATTTTGACATTTTACACAAGGACAGTGAAACCTACCTCCACTGCTTTGCGCTAGTGGTTGGCTATTAGCAAAATTCATGAACTGCTCCACCCCCGCCAAGAATTCACTAGAGATATGATCTGTGTGTGGATCGATTCTATTATACATCCACTCTCTTGATGAATTCCACATTGTATTTTTTTGGATATGGGATTTTTTTTTTGGATTTGGATATGGGGTTTTTTTTTTACTATGGTTTTTTTGTACGTAGGTTTGAATGAATGATTTGTGTCAATCGGGAAGAGGGGTACGAGCGTTATATAGGCAAAACGTTTGTCACTGATTTGCCACTACTACAAAGTAGTCGCAAATGTACAACTATTTTGCCACTATTTTCTGATTAATTTGGGACTACTATAAGTAGTCGCAAATGGTAGGTGTACCAACTAACTCCTACATTTTCCACGTTTTCTACCTACCTTTACCGACTAATGTCCAAATCAGTTGCAAATTTGAGACGATTAATTTAAGTTGCAAAACAGTCGCAAATCTGAGACTATATTTCCAGACTAATACTAATAGTCGCAAATTAGAGACTACTGTTGCGACTACGTTTCCCGACAAAAAAAACAGTCGAAAATTAGTCTCAAAGTCAGACCATTTTGCGACTAAATTAATGTAGTCTAGTATTAGTCAGATATCAGTCGCTTATTAGCGATTAATTGCCTACTAATAATTTTGGTCGTTAATTTGCGACTACTGTGCCTCTGCGACTTAAGTAGTCGCTTATTAGTCGCAAATAAGTCATAAAAGGGTCACTCAGTTTTGCGACTAAAAAAGTAGTCGCAAAATGTAGTCACAAAAACTGTGTTTTCTTGTAGTGGTGGATGTACCCATTCGAGCGCTTCATGAAACATTTAAAGGGGAAGGCAAAAAATCTAGCAATGGTTGAAGGATCTATTGTTGCAGAAAGTTTGACAGAATAAACATCACACTTCACTTCATACTATTTCGGTACAAAATTCCGCACACGCAAACCGGCTCCCCGACGATATGATGGTGGTGGTGTGGGAAGAACTTATGCATTAGATGATGTCCCAGACATCTTCTCACCAATCAGTTGTCTTTGTGGAAAATTGAAGGAAATTTGGTGGTCTAACGAGAATGACAGGCACAGCGCACATACGTACGTTCTCCTAAACTGCGAGGAAGTGAGTCCTTACGAAAGGTAACATAACAACATTATTTTTATTTTGTATATATAGTTCATTATATATTAATTAAGATATATAAATAAAGGTGTTAATTTCTATTTATATATATATATATATATATATATATATATATATATGTATTTTGCAACTTATTTGTTAGCCAGGTAAGGGAATGCATTGAAGGTGTTTCAGATGATGAAATAAATGATCGTAAAGATTGTCACTTTGCTAAGTGGTTGAAGACGCAAGTAAGTTAATATATATATATATATATATATATATATATATATATATATATATATATTTATTATAAATATTTCATTTAATTACATCAATACTCAATTTAACATACAAACTTATGGATTTGATTTTCATATATATATATAGGTGGATTATGGCGACCCCGAATATTCAATATGGTTTCATGAGTTACTCCAAGGGCCCCTCGCGAAGATAACGATTGTACCCATGTATTTCACCCGAGGTTATGTGTTTCATACATACAAGTACGGCGTTCGCCGAGCAACTACCAACTACAGAGTATGTGTTAAGGGTGAAATAGATTATTATGGGGGGGGGGGGGGGTTGCAGGATATAATAGAAGTGGAGTACCCCGGCTTGGTTAATATGAAATGCGTTCTCTTCAAATGTGATTGGTTTGATCCAACAATCGGTCGAGATGTGAGAATTAACAAATTTGGTGTGGTTGACGTCAACAAATTACGACGATACAACAAGTTTGAGCCATTTATCCTAGCATCACAAGCTGAACAAGTAACATTTGTTCCATATCCGCGAGTTCGAAGCACTGGGATCTCATGGTTATCGATTATTAAAATCGCTCCAAAGGGTAAAATTATTGCTGTTGACGATCTTCCAATGCAACAAGATTCTTGCCGTGATGACATTACAGAACCAAAGATTACGAACAACATTCTTTTAGTTGATCCCCAAAACATGCAACTTGAATATCTACCTAACGACACAGAAGAAGAAGGCGATTCCGATGAGTTTCAAGAGAGTACTAACGATGATGATGATGAACTTCAAGATGATGAACCCAATGAAGATGAACCCAACGAAGATGATGATTCTGATTGATTTATGATATATGTATCTTCCTCTACTTTAATTTTGTTATATAAATTTTGTATAATTCATGCTATACATCTCGGAAAAATTAAAAATTTATTGTCTAGTTTGGTCCAAACTGTTTTATTATTATCTATTTGGATAATAATAAATCTCTAGTAGTCCTTTCAAATTAAAGCTGTTTGGATAATAATAAACCTCCCATAGTCCTTTCGATACCTTCTAAATATGGTTATCTCGTAATTTCAATAAGACATAATTGTCGTAACCTTTCGATAACACACTAGAACTGAAATTATATTTTACGACGACATTACGTCGAATAAGTAGTAACTCGTTGTAATGTCGTCGTAAAATTTACGACGACATTACGACGACTTACTACTTATTTGACGTAATGTCGTCGTAACCCCCATACCCAAATATAGGGTTTAGGGTTTAGGGTTTCGTTGGGTTTTTCATCGTTGATCTTATTTAACGTAAGTTCTCTACTCATTGTAATAAAAAATAACTTATCACGAAAATAAATTACAGTATAGACAATATATAAAGATCTTAATAACGAATGAACTTATAAGAACGAATGATATACATTATGATGTAAGATAAAGAAATATTTCATACATTAGATTCAATCGTCTTTATTGAATATGTTGTTTCCTATGAGAAGTCTTGGATGCATAAAGATACTTCGTTGATATCAAGGTTTAGGGTATAGATTCCTAAATTTACGTTGAAATTACGATGGATCCATCGTAATTTCGACGTAAATTTACGACGATTGTACGACCGGCTCGTTGTAAATCAAAAACATTAAATTTGCCGCGTAGGGGGGGGGGAATGTGAGCGGTTTAATTTTTTGGGAACAAGTTTACGACTGATATGTCGTAAAGTCATCTTAAAATGAAAATATTAAACTTACCACGGGGGGGGGGGGGGGGGGAGGGAATTTGATTGGTTTCCTTCTCGGTTTTAATGTGGCGACTATTTTACGATGGTGTCGTCGTAAATTCATCGTAAAATTATATCAGTTTTACGACGGCCACAAACTCTATATAACCAAGCCGAATTCTCTTCGCCTCCCTCACAACTCACGTCCAAGCGATCTGCCCGAGCTGTGGACGATTATGTCGGCCGAAAAAGTCGATTGGAGAAAGGATTTCTTGTTTGAGAGGGTGAAGAGGGCTCAGACTATTTGCGACTTCGTTCCGACGAGCCAACATCTTCTAACGTCATAAGTTACTTTGACAAGTATGGCGAGATTGTCAATTCGTGCAAAAAAGGAGCTCGAAGCAAAGGAGGCCAAAAGGAAAGATGCCAAGGCGGAGGAAGAGGCGAGGCAGGTTGCCGAGGGGGATCTGAATCCTCCTACTACCGAGGCGACGACCCAAGGCTTGATTGCTTCCGAAGTGGTGATCCCGGGCTCTACTGCTCGTGAGGTAAACATTGATAATATCAGGAATGGCGAAGCTAATCCTTCTGATCCTCCTGCTTTCACTAGTGCAGAGAAAATGGTGATGGCCCTTCACCAGATTTTCGAGCTCCCTCCAGCTCCATCGTGGAAAGAGAATGAGCCGAGCCGAAAGCGCCCATTTTTTCCAAAAGAGCAAGGGAAAATCGCCGAGAAGAAGCAGTGTACCGATCATACTACTGCCGATCATCCGTCTTCTAGGGCGATAACTGACGATTATGCTATGTCAGCCACTCTTCACTCGAGAATTAATGGGCCCGAGGCTAAAATTCCTCCTCTTTATAAGCTTACCGAGGAGAAAACGTATTATGATACTGATTCGGATCGAAACAAACACGAGAGTGACGAAACCAAATGGAAAATATATCGCCTCTCTGTCGGAGATTCCAAACCAGGTACCGTTAACGAACTCTAACTCTGTCCGGCGAGATTCAAAGTTAGGTTATCGGGGAATATCTGGAATACTTGCGAACCGTGAATCGATGCTAAGAAAAGTGAAAATCCCTGTGTTTGATGGTCGTTTGCCATATGGTTGGATTTCGATATTTGAAAGATTTTTAGGATTTGGGAATATACTGAAGAAGAGAAGTTAAGTCTGGTTTCTTTGAACTTGGAAGGTCTAGTGCTCAATTGGTATAATAGGGAGATATCAAATTCAGAATTTATAAATTGGACTGATTTTAAGGACAGATTGTTGGAGAGATTTGGGGAATCTCTCGATGATGAACCGGGGAAGCATCTGTGTGGTATTAAGCAAACAGGAAACATTGTTGAATATGTTGGAGAGTTTGAAGAACTTTCAGCTCAGGTTCGAGCAGTTGATGAAAAGAATTTGACCAACATATTCTACAACGGTTTGAAGCCTGCAATGAAAGAAGTAATACAGATTAAAGAGCCAAAAGGATTGAGAAACCATAAGGCAGCAGTTTTGAAGCTGGTGGTTAGTGAGGTTTATCAGGCGGAGGAAAGACCTAAGAAATCAGTAGTGTATCAACACTTGAGATCATCATCAATGTATAAAGTAGGGGGCCAACAACCTCAGAATACAATATCCAAAATGAATGGTTTGGATATCGGACAATCAACAAGTAAAGCTCTAAGACCACTACAGATGTTTACTGATGCAGAGTTGGATGAAAAAAGAAAAAAACAATATTTGTTTCAAATGTGATGGCAAATACTTTGCTGGTCACCGAGCAGTATGTCCTAAGAGAGAGTTACAGGCGTTGACCGTAATTAATGGGGAAGACGCAGATATTTCAGAAGAGAGTTTGGAGTCAGAAGATGAAATGAAAATGGTAGAATCATCTCAAATGATGCAATTGTCTTTCAATGCATTTTGGGGATTGATTCACCTACTACTACGAAGCTACGAGGTGCAATGGGGAAAGCTACTGTGGTTTTTATGATTGAAAGTGGGGCAACTCACAATTTTGTAGCTCTTAATATTGTGAAGAAACTCAGGCTACAATTGCTCAAACTAAAGAATCTACATGTGAAGCTTGGTACATGGATAATGGCTAAGGGTTCTGGTATTTGCAAGCAAGTGGCATGTTCAATTCAAGGATTTAACTTTGTGTCTGACTTTATTTCACTTGAATTGAGTGGAGCTGATGTTATCTTGGTAGTTCAGTGGTTGAGGACACTAGGGAAATATGAAGTGGATTGGAAACTTCATGAGTGGATGTTTACCTTTGAAGGGAAGACATTTACATTAAAAGGTGATGAAGATCTACATAGCCAGAAGCTGTCTCTCAAGTCTTTAGCTCTAACTTATTCTGTTAAGACTAAGGGAGTAACAATAGAATTCAGCAATCACCAAGTCCTACAAACGAAATTCCAAATTCCTAAGCAAATTACAGGGATTTTGGCTCAGTTTGACAGCGTGATTGCGGTTCCATCAGGTCTTCCTCCAATCAGAGGGTGTGAACATAAGATTTGCTTAACTTCGGGTGTAACTTCAGTATCAGTGAGACTTTATAGGTATCCCCATGCCAGTAAAGAAGCGATGGAGAAATTAGTCACTGAAATGTTACAAAATGGAATTATACGACCAAGTAAGAGTCCGTTTTCCAGCCCGGTGTTCCTAGTAAGGAAGAAAGATCAGAGCTGGAGGTTTTGTGTGGATTATAGAGCACTGAACATATCAGTTACTAGATGAGCTTCATGGTGCTACAGTTTTCTCTATACTGGATTTGAGATCTGGTTATCATCAAATCAGAATAAGAGAAGAAGATATTGAGAAAACAGCGTTTCGAACACATGAAGGTCATTATGAGTTCTTAGTCATGCCATTTGTCTTGACCAATACCCCAGCAACATTTCAAGGACTCATGAATCAGTTTTTTAGACCATACTTGATAACGTTTGTATTGGTCTTCTTTGACGATATTTTGATCTTCAGCTCATCTTTAGATGAGCATTGTGGGCATTTACAAGTGGTGTTGAGACTTTTTGAAGAACAACAATTGTATCCCAAGAAAAAAAAGTCTCTTTGGACAAACTCGGGTAGATTATTTGGGTCATATCATTTCGGCCAACAGAGTAGCAACAGATCCAGCAAAGACTGAAGCTATGCAACGCTGGGCTACACCAAAATCAGTGAACGAGTTGAGAGGTTTTTGAGGATTGACTGGTTATTAGAGGAGGTTTGTACAAGGATGTGAAGTAATAGCTAGACCTTTGACTGAGTTGTTGAAGAAAGATGCCTTTAAATGGTCTAACAAAGCACAACAAGCTTTTGATAAGCTCAAAAAAGCTATGATCATTGCTCCTGTTTTAACTTTGCCAAATTTTACAGAGGTATTTGTCGTGGAAACTGATGCTTCGGAGTTTGGGTTGGGAGCAGTTTTAATGCAGAATAAGAGACCAATAGCTTATTTCAGCAGAGGTTTGACTGTGAGAGAACAACTCAAACCAATATATGAAAGAGAACTGATGGCAATCGTAATGGCTGTCTTAAAGTGGAAGCATTACTTAATTGGTAGAAGGTTTCTAGTGCATACAGATAAAAAAAACTTGAAGTTTATGTTGGACCAGAAGAATGTTTCGATGGAGTATCAGAAATGGTTAACCAAGTTGATGGGCTTTCAATTTGATATTCTCAACAAAGTTGGCGTTGACAATAAAGCTGTTGATGGGTTGTCAATGATGGGACAAGATCCAATTTCAAGTGAGAAGATGATTTTGAATGCTATTACAATTCCTCGGGTCATTCAAATGGAGGATGTATATGCTGAAATTGAGCGGAAAACGGCATATTCCCCTATGAACTATTCGGCTGCTGATTATTCATATATGAAGTTTTGATCCATGTCAAAAACTATACGAACTACCTAATAATTTGAATTTCCAACATGAAATATTGAAATTCGGCCAATTTCACCAAAACCGTAAACGATGTTAGTTTTCCGTCAACGAATAATGACGTGGCTGACACGTGGTACACCGGTTTGGTTCGGTATGTGATTTGGTCGATTTTTTTTAATATAATTCAACAGCCCAAAACGACGTCGTTTTGGTGGTTAAAAACGGTGGTCGCTCAGGCACCGGCGGTAGATGGAGGAGAGCAGTTCGTGGAATGGTTTCGTTTATGAGGAGGGTGAGACCAAATTGTGGTATTTCTTCTTCTTCTTCTTCTCCTTCTTCAAATCTTATAGATTTGGATACAGACGGCGAATCTAGGGTTATGCATCGGTCGACTTCGTTGATCAGAAGATTTTTCTGACGATACAGAGTTTGCATCGATGGAGAAAAATCATCAAATTTTGATTAATATTTTTAGTCTGTTACATCAAATTTATGGGAACAAAATGTTCTGAAGCTTTTATTAAAGATTCATGAATTTATTTTATTATTTCTTGAACCAATTTCTGAAGCTTTTTTTTTCGATTCCGAGAAAGTGAAAAAGTATGTGTTCAGTGTTCTTTTTTGGACGGTGAGAAATGAATGCACGGTTTGAGTATGTCTATATAAACATTATTTGATAATTATAATAAAAAAATATGTGTAGTTCAGTTGGTTAAGTATTGGGTTTTTGGCTTAGAGGTTTTGAGATCAATTCCCAGAAAGGTTTTTTTTTTAACCATCAAAACGACGTCGTTTTGGGCTGTTGAATTAAAAAAAAAACAATTCGACCAAATCACATACCGAACCAAACCGGTGTGCCACGTGTCAGCCACGTCATTATTCGTTGACGGAAAACTAACACCGTTTACGGTTTTGGTGAAATTGGCCGAATTTCAATATTTCATGTTGGAAATTCAAATTATTAGGTAGTTCGTATAGTTTTGGCATGGATCAAAACTTCATGTATGAATAATCAGCAGCCGAATAGTTCATAGGGGAATAGGCCGTTTTCCCGAAATTGAGCAGAATGTAGAGATCCAGAACTTAATACAGAAAGTACTGAAGGGGGAAACAGTCAAACATGGTTATGCTGTTGCAGATGGGAAGTTGTGGTATAAGAAACGTTTGGTGATACCGCATAACTCAACTTTCATACCAGTTATTCTTCAAGAGTTTCATGATGGTTTCATGGGAGGCCATTATGGTGTTTTGAAAACTATGAAACGGATTCAACAAATATTTTAGTGGAATCAGATGAGAAGAGTGATTCAAGATTATGTTTCAGTCTGTGGTGTGTGCCAAACACATAAATACTCCACACTAGCTCATGCGGGATTATTACAACCTCTCCCTCTTCCTAATCAGGTTTGGAGTGATATCAGTATGCACTTTATCGAGGGTTTGCCATCCTCTATTGGAATTAATGTGGTGTTTGTGGTGGTGGATAGACTCAGTCATAATAGTCATTTCATCGGCCTCAAACATCCTTTTACATCAGCATATGTGGCTGCCAAATTTATAAAGGAGGTGGTCAGGTTACATGGATTTCCAAGTTCTATTGTCTAAGATAGAGACATAATTTTTTGAGTAAATTCTGGAAGCTTAAAGTTGGCTAGGACGACTCTGAAGTTTAGTTCTGTATTTCATCCACAAACAGATGGTTGACAGAAGTTACTATTAGATCTTTAGAAACATATCTTCGATGATTTTCTTCTGGGCATCCTAATACATGGTTCTCATATTTGCAGTGGGCAGAATTCTGGGTCAACACCAATTTCCACACGGCTTTGAAGACGACACCATACAAGGTTCTGTATGGGAGAGATCCTCCACTGTTGGTGCAGTTTGAAGAAGGGTCCACTAAGAATTTTGAGTTTGAACAGTCCTTAAGAGAAAGGGAGCGTATGTTGCAGCAAATTAAAGGATATCTCTTACAGGCTTAACAGTTAATGAAGGCTTCCGCTGATAAACATAGAAGAGATGTGAACTTTGATGTAGGCGATATGTTTTTCTTGAAACTACGTCCTTAGCATCAGCGGGAATTTAGCCTATTCCCACATGAACTATCCGTCTCCTGATTATTCATACACGAGGTATCGAGAAATGCCAAAAACATCATAAACTATCCATATATTTGAATTTACTAAATGAATTTTATAAAATTGGTCAATTTCATCAAAACCGTTAACGGTGTGAGTTTTCCGTTAACGATATCTGACGTGGCTGTGACGTGGCATAACGGTTTGGTCTGGTTTGACATTAAACCGATTTTTTTTTTTAATTTCACTGAGAAAAACCACATCGTTTTGGTCGTTGCTCACGATTTAACCAGACCAAACGATGTCGTCTCCCAATATTAATAAAACCTGGGTTTGGTCGAAATTTTGAAAATAAAATACAGTCAAGAAGTTTTGCTCACAACATTTTCTCAAAACAGGAATGGATCGATGATATCACATATAGAAAAGAGGACATTTGATTCGATACAAATAGAAGCCTTAATTTGTAACATCAAACGTAAAATCTTTTATACAACCTTGAAATTAGAAACCCCGACAAAAGAAGGATTTTGTATTTGTGAAATAAAAATCAAATTGAAATTCTGAATTTGATTTCAGAGCAGAACAAAAATAGAAAATTACAGTCCCTCAAGATCAAATATTATCTCACAAATTCGGCAGAGAAGGATGAGTTTCACGGCCTTCAAAATGATGCATTGGCGGACCGGGGTCGAGAACTTTGTCCTCCGGCTACATCACCCACTCAATCTCCGACACAATGCTGCATATTCAGATTGTTTCCGGCGATGAATTTAAGGCCGAGTGGCCTGCTCCTAAGCGAGGCATCGGAACCCGAAGCTTGCTAGGCGCGGTGGAGTCATGGATGGCGTCTCCGGAGTTTCTCTCGTGCCGGAACTACCTTCTCCAGCATCTTCTCTTACTCCTCCATCAAACACATGAAACCTTACCCATTGGATCCTCGGATCTACGACGAGATCTAGCGGCTTGACGAGTCTCTTTCACGAATAGAGACAAATCGATTTTGGAATCTAGGGAGGATGTTCTCCGGCGGCTGTTTGGGCGTGGGAACAATTGCAGAAGACGAAGCTAGAAGAAAAGGGATGGCTCGATCTCTGGCGGATGTTCGTGCGTCGCTCCCATGAGAGAAGAGAGAGAGTTTTTTTTACCATCACGAATCGTTATCGTTTGGTCTGCTTAAATCGTGAGCAAAGACCAAAACGACGTCGTTTTGCTCAGTGAAATTAAAAAAAAATTCGGTTTAATGTCAAACCAGACCAAACCGTTATGCCACGTCACAGCCACGTCAGATATCGTTAACGGAAAACTCACACCGTTAACGGTTTTGATGAAATTGACCAATTTTTAAAAATTCATGTAGTAAATTCAAATATATGGATAGTTTATGATGTTTTTGGCATTTCTCGATACCTTGTGTATGAATAATCAGGAGACGGATATTTCATGTGGGAATAGGCTAAAATCCCTAGCATCAGCATTCTGTGACAAGACGAATTTGCCAGAAATTAGCTGCCAGGTTCTACGGGCCATTTGAGGTATTGGAAAAGATAGGAAATGCCGCTTATCGATTGAAATTTCCTGAAGATTCTAAAATACATGCAGTCTTTCATGTGTCTCAACTGAAAGCTGTAATTAGAAGTGATGTAACACCTATTCCTTTGCCAACTTCTTTTTCCGATGTTGGTGAGTTTATCTTGGAACCAGTCTCAGTTGTTAATCATCGTTACAACAAGGAGGGGTATTTGGAGGTTCTCATTAGTTGAAGAACTTACCGGAGCATGAATGTACTTGGTTTATTGCTTCTGAGTTTATGAATCAGTACCCAGATTTTAAGCTTGAGGACAAGCTTCGTTTCATTGGTGGGTGTATTGATAAGATTAGAAGAGTATTGATACGCGCTCAAATCCGTCTCACACAAACCGGAGGTCGATGGTCGAGAGTTTGAGCCGAGAGGATGGTGTTGGAGAAGCTGGACTAAGGTCTCTCTCTTCTATCAACGGGATAAGATGGGAGGTGCTGGTGGGGCGATGAGAATCACAAGAGAGGCGAAAGTCTCTTGATACTTCAAGGGGTTTCACTAAGGATCGGACTCACTCACGACCTAAAGAGAAGAAACGTTTTTGTGAAGAACAAAAACTTGAAAGAAAAATCCTTATTGTCTGCGTGACCGAGATAGGACAAAGCCTTAGGGTTTTTAAAGAAAGCACACGCCCAAAAGAAAAGAAATAAATCGAAAAAGAAATAACAAGACGGGTCCTTAACAATTGAGGCCCGTTTACAAAATAATTAAAAGACTAAGAGAAATAGAAGTGAGGCCTCGTGTAGCTGGTCTTCATGGGATTACAGAGAGTCATTAATTGGGCCAATAATATTGCAAGCCGTTTGGCCTCGGTAAAAACTCACCTTCGCAAAACCAGTGGGATAAAAACGAAGGTTGGGAAAAGAGCACCAAACGACTTACAAACCCAACTAATGACCTTTCTTGGGCCTAAGTCGTCTATGGTGAAGTGAAATCGACCTTAGATAAGTGGGCCACGAACCTGGGCTTGATGAGTTGCCACTTAGTGTTATCGGCCAGCAAAGGATCCAGCCGATATGTCTTCAGTTTTTGTACGTTATGGTCCGAATGGTAAGGATTCTTGGGCTGATCTCTAGTGTTCTGGAAACTAGACTCAAAGAGCTTCAAATCTATATGTGGATCGCCTTCGGGATCATCCGGGATCATGAGTGGATCCTGCTTGAAAGAATTGGCCTAATAACTGCTCGCTAACGGGCTTAGCGGACTAGTGTCCGCCTTGAAGAAACCTTCTGATATGAGCTGGTCCATGAACATATTGAACTTCTTTTCCATGTCCCTTCTCCTGGTTCTAGTCACTGGTCCATTTGGTACTAGTGGTGCTTGTATGACTTGGGTCGTTGACTCGATATCCTCATCACTCCCTCCCTCTTCATGAGGTTTTGACCTCAAAACATCATCACCTGCATCAAAACGAGCTAAGTCAGAAACATTGAATGTAGCAGACACCTTAATCTCACCTGGGAGCTCGAGCTTGTAGGCGTTGTCATTGATTTTCTCCAAGATTTTGAATGGGCCGTCTCCGCGAGGCGATATCTTCGATTTGCGTTGGTCTGTTAATCGTTCCGGTCTCATGTGCAACCACACCCATTCTCCAACTTCAAAAGACACGTGCTTCCTGCCCTTGTTGGAATTCTTCACACGTAGGGCATTGGTTCGTTCGAGCTGATCTTTGACCGATTGGTGTAGCTTTTTCACATCCGCGGCCTTCTTGGCTCCGTCGAAGTTTAAGAACTCCGTTTGAGGTAGAGGCTTAATATCCAATGGCGTCTGTGGATTAAATCCATATGCGACCTGAAAAAGGAGACAAATGAGTAGCACTATGGACAGCTCTATTATAAGCAAACTCGACAAAAGGTAGAGCTTCAAGCCAAGTTTTAAGATTTCTCCTTATTGTTGCTCGAAGCAACGTTCTAAGTGTACGGTTAATGACTTCAGTTTGTCCATCGGTTTGTGGATGGCAGTTCATGGAGAACAGCAGCTTGGTTCCTAGCTTCTTCCAGAGGGTTCTCCAAAAGTGGTTCAGGAACTTGGTGTCGCGATCTGAGACGATCGTCCTAGGTACTCCATGTAGTCGGACAATCTCTTTGAAAAAGAGGTATGTGGTTTGTGTAGCATCGTTTGTCTTGGCACATGGAATGAAGTGTGCCATCTTTGAGAACCGATCCACCACGACAAAGATGGAGTCCTTGTGTCTGATCTTAGAAAAACCTAGCACAAAGTCCATAGAAATATCAATCCATGGTAACGTAGGAATCGGTAAAGGAAAATACAAACCGTGCCGGTGAACCCGAGACTTGGCTTTCTTGCAAGTGATACATCTTGCACAGAAAGTTTCGACCGGCTTCTTAAGGTGTGGCCAAAAGAAATGCTCCTTCAGCATGGAAAGAGTCTTCTCAATGCCAAAATGACCCAAGAGGCCTCCTCCATGAGCTTCTCGGACTATAAGCTCTCTTAACGAACATTACGGGATGCATAGGCGTTTATCTTTAAAAAGATAACCGTCATGGACATAGTAAGAAGCGTGGGCTCCCTTTCCATGGTTCTTGTATATATCTGCAAGATCAACATCAGATTCATATAATGGAATAATCATTTCAAATCCAAGAACCTTGGTTTCCATGGTCGATATTAGCGCATATCTCCGAGATAGGGCATCGGCCACCACATTATCTTTTCCCTTCTTGTACTTGATCACATAGGGGAACGTCTCTATAAACTCCAGCCACTTAGCATGTCTTCTCTTGAGGTTAGTCTGGCCCCTAAGATGCTTCAAAGTCTCATGGTCCGTGTGGATGACACACTCCTTCGATAGTAGGTAATTCTGCCACATCTCCATTGCTCGGACCAAGGCGTAGAGCTCCTTGTCATAAGTAGGATAGTTGAGAGTGGCTCAACTTAGTTTCTCACTGAAGTAAGCAACAAGTTTGCCTCCTTGAGTAAGCACAGCACTGATCCCTAAACCTGAGGAATCACACTCAATTTCAAACGTTTTAGAGAAATTGGGTAAAGTTAAAACGGGAGCATGAGTCAAACGATCCTTTAGGCCTTTGAAGGCCTCTTCCTGGGCTACTCCCCACTTGAATGCCACGTCTTTCATTATGATGGCAGTGAGAGGTGCAGCAAGGGTGCTTAAGTCCTTCACGAACCGTCGGTAAAAGCTAGCCAACCCGTGAAAGCTTCGGACTTGGCTAATGGTTGTTGGCGTAGGTCATTCTTGGATGGCTTGGACCTTCTCCTGGTCCACTCTAATTCCCTGTGAACTCACAACAAATCCTAAAAACATAAGCTCATTAGCGCAAAATGTGCACTTCTTCAAGTTGGCTTAAAGACCATCTCGTTGAAGCGTCTTAAGAATTTGTTCTAAATGAGATAAATGTTCAGATAGAGTTCGACTATAAATGAGAATATCATCAAAGTATACCACTACAAACTTACTAATGTAGGGTCTAAGAACCTCATTCATGAGTCGCATGAAGGTACTTGGCGCATTAGTTAGCCCGAAAGGCATAACTAGCCATTCGTAGAGGCCTTGCTTCGTCTTGAAGGCTGTCTTCCATTCGTCACCTTCTCTCATTCGCACTTGATGGTATCCACTCCTGAGATCAATCTTAGAAAATATATTAGAACCAGAAAGCTCATCAAGCATGTCATCTAACCTCGGTATCGGATGTCGGTATTTGATCGTTATGTTGTTGATCGCGCGACAATCCACGCACATCCTCCACGTTCCATCCTTCTTTGGCACCAAAAGGACTGGAACGGCACATGGACTAAGGCTCTCACGTACATAGCCCTTGTCCATAAGTTCCCTCACTTGCTTCTCTAGTTCTTTGGCTTCTTCCGGATTAACGCGATATGCGGCTCGATTGGGTAATGGGGCTCCGGGCACAAAATCGATCTGGTGCTCTATTCCTCTTATGGGAGGTAAGCCATGAGGTATCTCATCAGGAAACACATCAGCGAATCGGTCCAAGAGTTGAGTAACTTCATTAGGAAGCTGTTGCTCCAACGCACTAGAACCTGCACTTAAAGTCTCCTTAAAGATCATTAGTAATACCGGTTCCTTGCAAGTGATTGCCTTAGAAATATAATTGGGCTTGATAAACAAGTTGTTCCTGGTTGATGCATCTTTTTCTTTTAACATTTTAACTTGTAATTCATGTACTTGAGTAGGTGTAAGAGATGTTAAATTATACTTCTTTTTATCATGCACAAACAAATACATGTTACTTCGGCCATGGTGAATGGCGTCCTTGTCAAACTGCCAAGGTCTACCAAGAAGAAGATGGCCAGCTTGCATAGGAACAACATCACACACAACTTCATCCGAGTACTTGCCCACATTGAATGGTACAAGCACTTGGTCTGTTACGCGTAATTCAGCCTTATCATTTAACCATCTTAGCTTATATGGGTGAGGGTATTTAGCGCGTTCTAGACAGAGCTTAGTGACCATGTAGTCACTCGCTACATTGGTACACGACCCTCCATCAATTACCAAATTATATACCTTGCCTCGGATGGAACATCTTGTATGAAAGATGTTGTCTCTTTGGGCTGTCTCGTCAGGATGAACCGTGATGTTCAAGGCTCGCCTTATGACTAGAGACTCACCATATTCAGCCTCACAATCTACTTCTTCAGTGGCTGCTTCGGTCATTTCCACATCGTTCTCATCTTGAGACTCATAATCTCCCGAATCCAACATGATCATAACTCGGGGATTTGGGCATTCTCTAGCCATGTGTCATCTGCCCTTGCACTTAAAACATGTTATGTCACGATTTCTAGAAGTGCTTGGGTTAGAAAACTTACCCTAATTAGGCTCAGAGGCCTTCGAAGTGAACCTAGGGTCGATTTCGACCGACTTGCCTTTCTCCGCGGCCTTAGATGGAAAGCTGGTTGGAGGTTGGGTCTTGTCTCGGTTCTGGTCCCATGTTTGGTTACTCCATTTCCTTCCAGTAGCATAGGACTTCTTCTTCAAGTGTTGCTCAGCTTGAATGGCATTGTGTAAGATGTCCTTCAAGTCGTGGTATAGAAGCTTCTCCACTTTGTGACTTAGCCGTTCGTTGAGTCCGTCTAAGAACTGAGCCATGAGGGTCTCGGTGTCTTCATCCAGCTCCAAACGGTTTCTAAGATGTTCAAACTCTTCAAAGTATTCTTCCACGCTCATGGTTCTTTGGGATAATTTTTGGAACCTCCTTTGAAGATCTCGATGATAATAGCTAGGAACATATCGCTTCTTCATGAGTTGTCTCATCTCTTGCCAAGTGCTGACCTGAGGTGAATGGCTCCTTCTTATGTGAGTTGAGCAATGGCCAAAGCCTTCTTTGCTCGTTGTAGTCGTAGTACGCGAAGATATGCTCCATGCGTTACTCCCACTCCAAATAAGCCTCGGGATCAACTCTTCCAGCAAACGTAGGTGCCTTAAGCTTCATGTACTGGGAGTGTTGGTGCCTTGGGAAGTCACCTTCGGCCTTGTTACGAATCCCCTAGATCGCACACTCTACGGTTTGGGTAAGAACGGGATAAGCCTTGCAAACGACGAATCGCTTCAAGGGATGTGGATCGAATGGTCTCACAAGGGTTGTGGAAAAACCCTTGATATTCTTCTTTGTTATTTTCGGATATGACTCACCAAAAATAAGCAAAGGATTTCGATTGATATGACTCACAATCGAGATTTGATATAGAGAGAAAAGAGATTTTTAATTCAAAAGCTAGATGATTTTCGAAAATGAGTTACAAAGAGATTATAAAGAAAAACAAGAGGTGTTGTATGCACAGCAATAAACAACCTCGAAAATTACAGAAAAATTAAACACAAAGTTTGAATAAAAATTAAACACAAGTTTGAATGCCCCTTGCTCTTCCATGCGAAAATGCCCCTTTGGTTTCTTGATATTTTGTTGACTTTTGACTTGTGATTTTTGTGGGCTTCATGGGCTTAGATCAACACATTGGATTTTATTGGAAGTGAAATATTTGCCTCGTTAAAAACCTTGCTTCGGAAAACCCATTGGGACAAAACAAAAGCGAAGGAAAAGAGCACAAATAAATCACTTGAGCCAATGGTCGATCTACTTGGGCCTGATTTCAATACCGGTGAGGTTTGAATGCATCTTCTACGTCCTGACCCAAGTACCCTTGATGGTACAACCTCCCTAAGACCAATTTGTATCGTTTGGCCTTAGCACCTATCTTCAAGTGAAATATTGATCGGTTAGTAGCCGATTGAGATCTTTTTCGAAGCATTCCAACCGGTCCAAGCAATGCTCCAAGCTCTGGTTCGAGCTGCTCATCCAGAATCATATCATCCTCAAAGACGTCTTGCATCTGTCCTCTTCTCCTTACTCGCGGCTGTTCCTCTATCAGAACATCGTCCGGATCTTCGCCTAGGTTGTTGGCTCGTCGTTGTGCTCTTGGTTGAGGATTGTTGTTGGCTTGAGGCTGCTCCGTGGTTTGCTCTCTAGACCCAAGCTCCGACTCTGTCATCTAAAACTAGCACGCCTCATGTGAAACACACTGGCGTTGTAGGAGCTACGACGAAGCATGGATGTAGATGCGGTGGGTATGGTGGTGGTTAAAAGATGCCTCGCCGATGGAAATCAAAGAAAATTGGAAGAAAAGGAGGACGAGTACATCTTTAGTTAAGAGATTTCAGATAGATTCGTTCAAGAAATTTGTGTAGATTTTAGGAAAATTTAAACCAGAAAGTTTATGGGACAGAGAGAAAGAGAAGAAGAGAGTTCGAGAGATGATTGTGAGTGACAGGAAGGGCTCATGGCGGTTCGCTTGGATTTAATTTTCTTAATTCGCTTATCATCCAAATTAGCAAACGATTTTGGGAATTTCGTAAACCCTAACCACCCACTATTTTGATGTTCATCAATACTCATAAATTAAATGAACGGAAGAATCAAATTCAATGAAATTGAGAGAACCTACTGAATCAAAATCCTATTTGTAAATCAGAATTGACGAGGAAGAAGAAGCTGAGGAGGTCATTTTTTATGTTTTTATGTTTTCATTTTAAAGTTTTTATTTAATTTGGGTCGGATTTAATGAGTTAATGTGGGTCAGCGCCGGAGTCCGTCGACCAATACACCGAAAAAGCAAAGAAAGTGATGGTTATGGTGTTGGACACATGACTCATGTTAGTTCGGATGTGTATCTATGCTATATCAATAGATGATGTAGTTATCAACACATTATTTTAGTCCAAATGTGGAGTCATGCATTCTCGTATAGTTCATGTAGTTAACGAACATTTTTCCCCAAAAAAAATCGACAAAGACAAGTAATAATTTAAGAAAAAAAAAAATTTCTTAAATCTAAAAGGAAAAATTCTAAACTAAAATACTCTCCCTTTTTTTTTTGAACAACTTAACAAAAAGGGATTAACAAAAATCGAAAATTCTAATATATGGTTCTTTTTTTTCTTTTTTTGACTAAAATCCTAAAAGGAACAATTGAAATTCGACTAACTAAGGATATGCTAAGTTTTTTTTTTTTTTTTGAATCTAGCAACCTAACAAGAACAAAACAAATACAGAAAATTAAAGGTGATAAGGGAACGTTTACACCTTAGATTCAGGAGCTTTTGAAGCTCTGATACCAAAATGATACGCGCTCCAATTCGTCTCACACAAACCGGAGGTCGATGGTCGAGAGTTTGAGCCGAGAGGATGGTGTTGGAGAAGCTGGACTAAGTTCTATCTCTTCTGTCAATGGGATAAGATGGGAGGTGCTGGTGGGGCGATGAGAACCACAAGAGAGGCGACGGTCTCTTGATACTTCAAGGGGTTTCACTAAGGATCAGACTCACTCACGATCTAAAGAGAAGAAACGTTTTTGTGAAGAACAAAAACTTGAAAGAAAAATCCTTATTGTCTGTGTGACCGAGATAGGACAAAGCCTTAGGGTTTTTAAAGAAAGGACACGCCCAAAAGAAAAGAAATAAATCGAAAAAGAAATAACAAGACGGGTCCTTAACAATTGAGGCCCGTTTACAAAATAATTAAAAGACTAAGAGAAAAAGAAGTAAGGCCTCGTGTAGCTGGTCTTCATGGGCTTACAGAAAGTCATTAATTGGGCCAATAATATTGCAAGCCGTTTGGCCTCGGTAAAAACCCATCTTCGCAAAACCTAGTGGGATAAAAACGAAGGTTGGAAAAAGAGCACATAACGACTTACAAACCCAACTAATGACCTTCCTTGGGCCTAAGTCGTCTCTGGTGAAGTGAAATCAACCTTAGATAAGTGGTCCACGAACCTGGGCTTGAGGAGTGGCCACTTAGTGTTATCGGCCAGCAAAGTATCCAGCCGATGTCTTCAGTGTTTGGACGTTATGGGCCGAATGGTAAGGAGTCTTGGGCTTATCTCTAGAGTTCTGTTAACTAGACTCAAAGAGCTTCAAATCCATATGTCGATCGCCTTCTGGATCGTCCGGGATCATGAGTGGATCCTGCTTGAAAGAATCGGCCCAATAACTGCTCGCTAACGGGCTTAGCGGACTAGTGTCCGTCTTGAAGAAACCTTCTGATCTGAGCTGGTCCATGAACATGTTGAACTTCTTTTCCATGTCTCTGCTCCTGGTTCTAGTCACTGGTCCACTTGGTACTAGTGATGCTTGTATGACTTTGGTCGTTGACTCGATATCCTCATCAAGTATACATCAGGAAGAGAAGAGATGATGCAAATGTTGAAGAAACAGAGCAAAACACAGAGAGTTGACTGCGGGAAAACTTTTTTTCAAATAGAGTCTTTCATTCTTCTAAAAATACTTTAGCTATCTTTACTTCTGCGTTTAAATAAGATCGGGAGATCATTTGTGGAGGGGATCCAAATTGTGTAACATGATTTGGTGAGATGTTATGAGTCTCTTCCTTCGATCGCTGTTAGTAGGATTTTTACTAAACAATTAATCAAATCCCACTCATGTCATTGTGGTATTTAAGATATCGAACCAAGGATGTGAGAGGCTAACACGATAGGAATCCAAGAAACTATATAATCTAAGCAAATCAAGTGGTTTTAATCTAGCAATCTAGTGGTTCAAATTTAAAACAAGTAACAAGAACTAGCAATACTAAACGGGTTAAATGCAATAATAAAAGGGCGATCAAATGATGAAGTTATGGAATTAGAGTGATCCTTAGCTAATTTATGATGTTCAAACACATATACAATGCTAATCCCTAGGTTAATATTACTATCTATGACTAATCATTTCTCAATGCACTAATCACTTTGCTAATCACTAAATCATGAACAAATTCCCATTTATGATAAAATGATTAGCAAGCATTAAGATCATCATTCAAATCAACCAATAAACACCTTAAGCAACTATTCCCATATGTTAAGAATGTATATCTCTTCCTAAGCTTCTAGGGGAATTTCATCGAACACTTGGTGTGCATGAAATTCCCTAGGATCTAGATTGATTCTCTCAAGCCCAATCTAGCATTAAGATCACTTAGGAAGAAAGGAAACATAATAATTTAAGCCCTAACATCATAAACCATCTAATAGATCACCCTAAATAAACCTCATCCCAAGATCCTAGGAAACTACTCACTAACCATAAAGAACTGATACAAGGTTTTTGTGTTATATCAATTACTCAAAATGCCTAAGTAGAATAAGAGATATCGAATCCAAGGGTAGAAGTTTTAATCACTAGGAATGCATACAACTTTGTAAGTTAAGCTAACAAGAGGGGTTTTTGGTTTCTAAACAACCTAAATGATTCAAATTCAAACAAGAACATGTAAGCAAAGACTAAAAATGTGATTAACAATAAGATAAAGACAAGCTCTTGGATGAGGTTATTGATTTTGGATCCTTCCATGATCCATCTAGACGTCATTTCACACAAAAAGGTATTCCCTTAGCCTAGAACACTTAAGCAAGATTAAGCCACCCTCATGGTCTTAATCACTTTGTTAATCATACAAATCAGGAACAAACCATCGTTTGTGATAGGATGATTAACAAGCAATAAACATAGGTTCCTATGGCCCTAATGCTTCTTAGACAACTACTCTCATAGGCTAAGAAAGCAAAATCCCTTATTTGATTCTTTGGGGAATTTCATCGAACACCTTGTGTGCATGAAATTCCCTAAGATCTAGATTAACTATATCTAGCCTAATCTAGCATTGTTAACACCAAATAAGAGAGGGAATATGTAAACTAAGTCCTAAACATCAAAATATACCACGAAATTCACCTCATCCATGAGCCTTAAGAAGAACTACTCACTAATCATGAAGAACACACCAAATCTTGTGAAAGAGGTGATGTTAATCATGATTAGGGAATATGAATGTGAAAGATTAGATAAAGATGAAAAGATATAACCTTAAACTTGCATAAATCAAAAGAATCCAAAGGAAAAATCCCAAGAACCCTAAAAAGACAAGGTCTTGTTCTAGAGAGAAGAGAGAGAGAGAATAAATGGAAAAGGGGATAAAAATGAGAGAGATCTAAAATCAGATCTCTAAAATATAAAAAGGTGTTTGCTGAGTTGGGTCGGACTCGGGACAAACCGGGTATTGACCCGGCCGAAACTTGGATACGTTTTCAGTGAATCGGTCATAACTCCTGAACCTGACATCTGAATACAACTCCTGTATACATCTAACTCGTCCTTCTACAACTCTTATGAAGACCGTTTGAGTTTATTTATATCGGACGGCCTTCGTTTTTCCGGTTCTTTGGACGGTGTCATCTTCTCTCGGCTAGACGGAGATACCTTCAGTAAATCCGTCTTATCTCCCTATCCATACGTCCAAATAACCCGATTCAAACTCTTGTGTAAAGCTTATTCACTCCTCTACAATTTCTATAGAGGCAGTTGAAGCTTAATCAGATTGTAAGGTCCCCGTATAGCCACATTTATAAGACACTTTGGACGAACTCGGCTGGTTCGGGTGAGAGATGTCCAACACCGAGGTCACACATCGGTGTTGGACCTCGGTGCTAATGTTTTTTCCTCCTGGTCACTTCAGAGAGGCAATACCGATGTGTGACATCGGTGTATTCCCCTGAGGCTTCAATACCGATGTCACACATCGGTGTTGAATAAACTGCCTCGGCCAGACGGACATGTCTTCAGTAAAATAGCCATATCTTTCAAACCAAAAGTCTAAATCCCTTGATTCCAATTCCAGTGGCTAGATACCTCACTTCTCTACAGATTTCCTAAAGGTCATCCAAGCTGATTCATAACGGAGGGCCTCATTGCAGCAACATCTTTCCGCTATATTGGATTGACCTTGCACTCTACTTTGGTCCAACTCTCCAAATATGCCCAAATTGCCTCCAATCACCTAGAAAGTACTCCAAAACATGCAAGAACTCACTAGACCTAATGAAATATGTCCTAATCTCTAAATAAGACCTAAATACAAGACAAAACCATGATTATGCATGTAAATGACACAAAACTCTAAGTGAGATGCATGCTAAAACATGCAATATATGAGTGTATCAATTCCCCCAAACTTAAACATTTGCTTTTCCTCAAGCAAACAAGAATAAAGAAATGGAGAAGACTAAAAATGGGAGCTAAAATCCAAAAGTGCCATAAAAGAATTCAACTCATTGTCCAAGTTACTAGCTCTAAGATGCGATCAAACAAGTCTACTCAAAAAGAGCTAGCCATATCCTTCCATGTACGAATCAAATTCAAGCCTCAACCTACACAAGTATTCATGTCATCCAATCCTTTAACATTCATTAATCGTTTAAAGTGAATCATTCTTATGCAAGGCAAGTGAATCCATTTGGCTAGGGTAAAGGTTTTGAGATAAAAATGATCTCAAATGTATGAGATTACTCCAATGCAATGAATGAGAAAGCTTTAGCAAAATACTAAGAGTAAAAGGCAATCTATGCATACAATGATAGACTCACATCTACCCAATGCCTAAAATGTCTCTAGCCCTAGCATATCTACCCGTGATGTCCCAATCCTAAGCTACCCTTATCTCACAAGGCCTTTTGGCCTTCATGTCCCATACGTGAACTTCTTCTTCCACTTCATCTTTTCTCACTTGAGTAATTTCATATTCTCCATTGAATCTTGTGGTTTTGTGCTTTTGTTATTGTTTCCTTAGCTCTTCTTTTCTTTCTTTTTCTTTGCCTTGCCTCATCTTTCACCATTTGATGTCTTAGCCAATTTTTGGCTTTTTCCTTATTCTATGAGGCTAAAACTATTGCTAAGAGCTATTCTTGATAACTTGTACTAACCACATCACAATATTGCATTCCCCTTTCACCTTCACTTCCTTCTTTTGAACTCACTTCCTTCTTATTTACAATCCCATTAGTCACACAATTTCGTTCACAATCAAGCCCAAAACTTCCCTTTCCCACAAGCCTAGCCTAGTCTAGCATTTGATGTTCGGCTAGATCTACATGCAAACCTATCCTTGTCGCCCTAAACTCAACACTTTTTGCCAAGCTTACTCGAAAAATAGGCCTCACATACGCACACTAAAGATTTTGGCTTGAAAGGAGTGTAGGTTAAAGGTATGGTGAACCGTTCCAATGATGGGAATTGGCTACTTGGACTAGAAAAAGAGTGGTGAAAAGGATAAGAGAGCCCAAGTATGTATATGGTAACCATAAATTCACTATGCAATGCACAAGCATGATAATTTCAATGTCAAAATTATGGTTTTCACTTAGGTAGGATTGAGATCAAATCAAGACTTGCTTTAGCTAAGACCCTATTAATGAAACGCAAGATCAAAATATGGTTCATCTTTGATTTCAACACGAGATCAAAAGCATCAAACAACAAGCAACGAGGGCATTGAATCAAGCTCTAAAAATGATACTTTACAAGGATAACCTATCATTGCTCCTAATTCTCATGTGAAGCTACCTAATATGTTATGCATCTAGACTCAATCCTAGATATGAAATGCAAAAAATGTCAAAAGTTTTGAAATTTATTGAAAATGCATGATATGCATGAGACTCAAGATGCAAAAGATAAAATAAGAACACCAAAAACAAAGTTAGATAACACAGAAACCCTCCCCCAAACTTAAATTACACAGTCCCTTGTGTAAGAGAAGCTTAAGAGAGAGCTAAACAATGCATGACAGAAAGAAAGAAGATATGATTATAAATGTTATGTGCAAAGTTTGGAGTATTACCTTAGAAATGAATAGAGGGAACGAGAGTGATCACATCAATCCTACACACCTTTGTTCTTAAGTCCATGACCATTAGACCATCAAGAACCTTGCAACCACTCAACAAAATATCAAAAAGAACAAGAAAACATAGAAAGACATGAAAAGAAATTATGTACAATGATAAGCTTGGGGTGTCTCCCAAGAGCACTTTGTTTAAAGTCACTAACTTTGACTTTGGTTACCGTTTTAGGTGGGTTAGAGGGGAGTGTGAGCACTCCAAGGTGGATCCTTGAGTTCGAGTTTCAGGACCTTGCTCATGACTTCCTCAAGACCTGTTTCCACTTTATCCTTGAGCTCGGGTGTGAGGATCGCTTTCACCGAGGCAAAGGGCTTGGATCTGCCTTTGCATTTGATCTTGTACTCAATCACTCCATCCTTGTGCTTCCAATGAGTGAGAGTCATCATAGAAGCTTGGCTTGGCTCAGACCTAGACCCTTCAATCTTGCTTGATCCGTTTCTATCAAAGGCAAAAGGGCGATGCTTGTCTTGTTTCTTCTTTTTGGCTTTAGTGCCTTCACCCTTCTCTTGCTTCATTTTAGGCTCACTCACGTCCTTCATTGTGGTTTGAGGAGGAGATTTCAAGCTAGCTCTATCAATTTCCAAAGCTTCCTCATCATTACCATAACCCAAAACCGTCTTCTCATGAGATTCCTTCCTCTCTTCACAAACTTTTGGGGGCGGAACTTCATGAACCATCTCACAACTACCCACATACCTCACTTCTTCTTCACAAAACTCATCATTCCTTATGGTAATTGTTCAACAAAGTTTGTTGGAAGAGGTCCTCATTGGGTGATATACCCTATCATTCACATTCAAGAGAACTACCTTTTGATTTTTGAAATCCATTCTTGCACCGGTAGTAAGTAGGAATGGGGTTCCAAGGAGAAGTGGGAGCTTGTTGGTCTTTCTCATCTCCATAATCACAAATTCCGTTGGGACTATGCAATTCCCAACCTTGAGCGGATAGTCTTCGAGGAGACCAAGTGACTTCTTTGAAGAAGCATCTCCATAAGTGATAGGTGATGGGTGATAAGCGAGGGTTCTTATCCCTAGACTCTTGAACATCTCATGGGACATGACATTCACACTTGAACCGGAATCACACAAAGCATCCTCAATCTCCAAATCTCCAAGAGAGCAAGCTATAGAGAATTTACCGAGATTACCAAGTTTGGGGAGAGACTTAGGCTCGACCCTAGTTGTGCTTGGTGAATCAATGCAAGATATACTACCCTTTGGTTCTTGGACCGTGGTCACGTCTTCATCTTTCTCAAGGGTCACTCCCCCACCTTGTTCCTCAATGTCTTCATTAAGCTTCAATGGAGCTTCTCTAGGGGGAGGTGCAACGGCTTGTGATCCATAGAGTAGAAGCTCGATCTCCTTAGTGGCGGCTTCATGATCATGAATAGGACGTGGCTCCTTTGAGAAGATGGCATTGCAATACTCCTTGGTGGCTTGTATTGCTTTCCCATTTGAAGAACTTTTTGCACTTTGTTTCCATTGGCTCCCTTTGTCTCCATTTCTTGCACTTTTGAAACAATGCCTCAAGCTTATTGTGGAGATCATTGTATGAGTAAGCTACTTTGGTATTGATTTCCTCAATCTTCTTGCTTATATCCAATGCTCCATTTGCTTGACCTTGAAGAAGTTGTTGAAGAATATTTTTCACATCAAGGTCTTGAGGCATGGAGTTGTTGCCTTGAGTTTGTGGGACAAAGCTTTGTTGAGAACCACCTTGGTTGCCATAGTTGTTGTTGAAACCCCTTTGGTAGCCACCATTGTTCCCAACATAATGCACTTCTTTTTTGTTGCTCAAATTCACCATTTCCTCATGGGATATTTGATTTCCCTCAAAGTCACTAACAAAGTGAACCGGTCTTTTGGAAGCATTGAGAAGCTTGTCAATCATGGTGGCTTGCTTATCTAACTTCTCATTGAGAGCCATCATGGCTTTAGTTCGTTGTTTCTCCTCAAAATCACTTGTGGGTCTTGTAGACCGGTCATAGTCATCACCATAGGTTCCATCACTCAAAGCAAGGTTTTCAACCAACTCCATTGCTTCATTCACTTCCTTGCCCAAGAAGTTTCCATTAGAGGCGGTATCAAGCAACATACGGATCTTGGGCAATGATCCACGGTATAGAGTGATTAAGGGGGAAACATCCGTGAATCCATGATGAGGGCATTGCATTGTATATCCCCTAAACTGTTCACATGCTTCATTGAAGCTCTCATTTTCTCTTTGAGTGAAGCTTGATATCTCATTTCTTACCTTGGTCGTCCTTGAGTGGGAGAAGTACCTGGCAAGGAAGGCGGTTTTGCATTGATTCCAAGAAGTGATGGAACCTTGGGGTAGGTTCTTTTCTCATTGCCTTTCTTTGTCTCCAAGAGAGAATGGGAACAACCTTAGCTTGAAGATATCCTCCGAGACTCCATTGATCTTTGTCAAACCACAAATCCGGTCAAAGTGATCCAAATGATCAAGAGGATCTTCTACCGCCAAGCCATGGAACTTGTTGCTTTGCACCATGTTGATGAATCTTGCTTTGACCTCAAAGTCATTGGACTCAACCGGTGGCGCTTGAATCCCTTGGCGGTTGACATGAGCATTGGCCGCATCACCCGCTCCAACAATGTTATGACCATTACGGGTGGGTAGGTGGTGGTTTCAATTACCACCATTTGCTCCTTGATGTGGAGCATTAGCAACGTGGTCATTACCACCATCCGGGTTCGCATGCACGTTCTCCATACCACGGCTAGCAATGTGCACAACCCTTTCTCTCTCTCTCTCTTCTTGCTCTAAGACCTCGTTGTAGAAGGTGGATGTCGTCTCTTGGCCCAACAAGGTTGATGTTGCCTCTAGAACGAAAGTTCATGCACCTACAAGAGAGAGCTTGAAAGAGAGATTAGTAATTAAACAATTGATAAGAAAAAAGCTTAATCTCAAAAAGAAGTAAAATCCTAATGTTGAAAGCTAAATCCAATTGGCAACGGCGCCAAATTGATACAAGGTTTTTGTGTTATATCAATTACTCAAAATGCCTAAGTAGCATAAGACATATTGAATCCAAGGGTACAAGTTTCAATCACTAGGAATGCATACAACTTTGTAAGTTAAGCTAACAAGAGGGGTTTTTGGTTTCTAAACAACCTAAATGATTCAAATTCAAACAAGAACAAGTAAGAAAAGACTAAAAACGTGATTAACAATAAGATAAAGGCAAGCTCTTGGATGAGATTATTGATTTTAGATCCTTCCATGATCCATCTAGATGTCATTTCACACAAACAAGCTATTCCCTTAGCCTAGAACACTTAAGCAAGATTAAGCCATTCTCATGGTCTTAATCACTTTGTTAATCATACAAATCAAGAAAAAACCATCATTTGTGATAGGATGATTAACAAGCAATAAACATAGGTTCCTATGGCCCTAATGCTCCTTAGACAACTACTCTCATAGGCTAAGAAAGCAAAATCCCTTATTTGGTTCTTTGGGAAATTTCATCGAACACCTTGTGTGCATGAAAATCCCTAAGATGTAGATTAACTATATCTAGCCTAATCTAGTATTGTGAACACCAAATAAGAGAGGGAATATGTAAACTAAGTCCTAGACATCAAGATCTACCACGAAATTCACCTCATCCATGAGCCTTAAGAAGAACTACTCACTAATCATGAATAACACACCAAATCTTGTGAAAGAGGTGATGTTAATCATGATTAGGGAATAGCAATGTGAAAGATTAGATAAAGATGAAAAGATATAAGCTTAAACTTGCATAAATCAAAAGAATCCAAAGCAAAAATCCAAATAACCCTAAAAAGACAAGGTCTTGTTCTAGAGAGAAAAAAGAGAAAAATGTAAAAAGGGATAAAAAGTGAGATAGATCTAAAAATCAGATCTTTAAAATATAAAAATGTGTTTGCTGAGTTGGGTCGGACCCGGGTCAACCCGGGACAAACCGGGTATTGACCCGGCCAAAACTTGGATACGTCTTCAGTGAATCGGTCACAACTCATGAACCTGACATCCGAATGACCTCAATCCAACTCCTGTTGATATATAACTCGTCCTTCTAAAACTATTTTGAAGACCGTTTGAGTTGATTCTTATCAGAAGGCCTTTGTTTTTCCGGTTCTTTGGACGGTGTCATCTTCTCTCGGCCAGACGGAAATACTTTCAGTAAATCCTTATTATCTCCCTATCCATACGTCCAAATAACCCGATTCAAACTCTTGTGTAAATCTGATTCACTCCTCTACAACTTCTATAGAGGCAGTTGAAGCTGAATCGGATTGTAATGTCCCCGTATAGCCACATCTTTGAGACACTTTGGACGAGCTCGACTGGTCCGGGTGAGAGATGTCCAACACCGTGGTCACACATCGGTTTTGGACCTCGGTGCTAAGGTTTTTTTGCTCCTGGTAACTTCAGAGAGGCAATACCGAGGTTTTACACCGATGTGTGACATCGGTATATTCCCCTGAGGCTTCAATACCGATGTCACACATCGGTGTTAAATAAACTGCCTCGGCCAGACGGACATGTCTTCAGTATAACGGCCATATCTTTCAAACCACAAGTCCAAATCCCCTGATTCCAATTCCAGTGGTTAGCTAACTTACTCCTCTACAGCTTTCCTGAAGGTCATCCAAGATGGTTCATATCGGAGGGCCTCAGTCCAGCCACAGCTTTCCGGTATATCGGATGGACCTTGCACTCTACTTTTGTCCAACTCTCCAGATATGCCCAAATTGCCTCCAATCACCTAGAAAGTACTCCACAACATGCAAGAACTCACTAGACCTAATGCAATATGTCATAATCTTTAAATGAGACCAAAATACAAGACAAAACCATGATTATGCATGTAAATGACACAAAACTCTAAGTGAGATGCATGCTAAAACATGCAATATATGAGTATATCAAGAACCCAACAAGTTCCATGAAGAACATGTTAAATCCCATGGTTAGATGATTGAAATAAAAGAAAGATAAGATAGATTAGAGAATAATTAAACTCAAGATTGAATTAAAATCAAAAGGGTCTTTTCCAAAAATCCAAGAACAAAATAAAAGAGAGGTTTTTGCCTTGGAACCATTTTGGGAAAAAGACTTACAATGAAATGACAATGAAATTTGGGTCTTTTTGCAATTTATAAAAAGCTGGGCGGACAGGGTCAACCCTGGACAAACCTGGTATTGACCCAGTTGAAAGTGGGTCGAAGTGAGAAGTGCACCGGTTGGTAAAACCGTGATATATCCTGGAATACATGTCCGAATGGCCTCAAACTACCTCTTGTGGATATCTAACTCACTGGGCTACAACTTCTATGAAGAACGCAGAACCTGAATCGGAGTGGAAACCCTTTGTCTGGGTTGATCTTTCAGACGTCGTATTTGGAGCAGAACTCGTTTGGAAGCCAGTCAGACGTGTCCTTGCTATATTTGTCATATCTATTTAACGGATGATCTGAATGACATGAAACTACCACTAAATGAAAGTCAGCTCGATTGTCTATGACTTTCATCAAGACCTCAGATTAAACTGGGCATGGGAAGGTCTTCATTTGGCCTGATCTTTGAGTCACTTAGGCTGATGCTGTAACTTGGATGGGTTAATGCTGCTGTGTTGGACCGTGTGGCTTCTGGCAGGTCGTGAATTTGTGAACGGGCCGGTTATCTCTCCTGTGCTATGACCGGATAGATCAGACCGGATGGAAGGCCCACGGTGTGGTTGGCCGGTACAAGGCACTAGTTTCTCGACCAGGCGGATATGTCTCCAGTCAAACAGCTATATCTCTCAAACCACACGTCGAATGACTTGATTCTAGCTCCTGTAGACATCTAACTCACTGGGATACAACTTCCATGAAGGCCATGGAATCTGAATCAGATCAGGGGTCCTTCGTCCTGCCAGTTCTTTCAGACGCTAGGGAATGGTCCTTTTTGCTCTATTTCTCTAAACTTCTCCAAAATGACTCCAAGCACCTATAAAACACTCCAAATGCATGCAAGACTCATAGGACTTAATGCAAACACCTAATACTCTAATTCAAACCAAAATGCTAAACAAAGCTATAATCATACATGCAAATGACTAAAAGTGTTAACTAAAATGCAAGTTAGAACATGTAAAATGCATGAATATCAATCGCTATGAGATCGTTTGGGTGATTGTATTTATGGTTACGATATTAATAAAGATTCATCGTTTCCGGTGTATCGGAGCTACATGAGGAGGAGAACGGAGTTACGAATTTAACACACATCCTTTAATATTTATAGTTATTACTTTATAATTGTCGATCTTTAAAAGAGAATGATTTAGTAGTCATGCATGTATCGACTCATGTTTTACAATCAATTTCATTACATTATAACTATGCTTGTTTGGTTTATTTAGACCTTGAATTTTTTCAAGCAACTTTAAATCATAACTAGATTCTAACCCGTGCGTATTTTTATTTTTTTCATCAAAATTTTTAATATAATTTGTTTTTATTTATATATATATATAATTTATTTTTGTAGGTTTATATTAGATAATAAATATGAGACACATATTTATTTTTGTGTATAGATAAAAATAATTTTGTAGATTTTATTTTTGTAATATGGTTATATGTTTAATTATGATTTTGTGTTTATATATAATTTGTTTTGTAGTTATAATTTTTGTAATATGTTTAGTTTTGAAATTACATGTAATTTATTTATTGAGTTTACTAAAATTAAATTGTATAGGTTTATTTGATTTTATGCTAATTTCTGATTTTAATATGTTTATATATTTATTTTTGAGTTTCTTTTCAATTTGTTTTTTTGAGTTTATACTAATAAAAATAAGCTCTAAACTTATGTTGATAATACTAACTAATCATGATGTTAAAAACAAATATTACTTAAACACATAACATGCCCATCAAACTAAATATACAAAAATGTACAGCTCAGGCCCATCAGACATTATAACACCAAGACAACAAATCTTATTACATATTTATCAAAATGTACAACACGACTTTCCATTTCAATTTTTAGACCAATCAGACATTATAACACCAATACAACAAATGTTTTACTAAGCAGAAACAATTGTCTGTCTCCCGCAGACACGGGACTGAATCTAACAAAAAAAAAAAAAACATGTTCAAGAGACGGATTAATAGCTCAAAAACCATAAAATGGAAAAGCAAAATTTGTTGTGCCATAATGTAGTCTAGGTGCCATAAAGTATGTGTAATACCCATTTTGTCCTTAATGAATTGTGTTTGTGGCATTGTTGATTTTATTATTTGAAAATTGTTTTATTTTTTTATTTTTAGAGAAATGGTCTTATCTGGTTTTATTTTTTAATGGTTTTATCTGGTTTTATTTTTAAAATTTTCGAGAAAACAAAAACAAAAAGCCAGCCACCGCGTCGTCCTTCAAGCGAGCTTCGAACCACCGATCCTTCTCGCCGGCGGACCGTAGCCGCCACCGCGTCGTCCTTCTCGGCAATTGTGGTTTTCGTCATATCTCTTCTCTCATCCTCCATTGTTGAATAAGGTAAAAGGTTTTCTTTAATTTGGGGATTTCCAAAATTAGAGATTCGATTTGAGAAATTTGTTAGTTTGAGTATGCACATTGGATATTTAAGTTACTTATATGGGTCGACTAGTCATTGAATTTGTAATTTGTCGATTGTTGTTGTTGAATCGAGCTGAATCGAGCTGACTCGTGTTCTGGGTAGTGAATATGTGAGATTTGGGACAAATGGGACAAATGGTATAACTAATAGGCATGGGACAACTAGTACAAATAGGTACATCTGAGAAATGTGGGACAACTGGTACAAATGGTATAACTGAGAGAAAGCTGACAATTGGCAATTGACTTAATTTTTTGTTTGTATTTACAGGAGAGGATGAGAAGCCGTACAAACATACATTTGAGTATGGAGGATATTATTCACATGAAGGAGAGGAGTTTAAATGGAATTCAAGAAATTCCATTTATGCTATATCATTTAGGACCTTAACTTTGGACGAGTTAGCCTATTCAGTACTTGTAGATGGTATATGCAAGAAGATTGCAGTATACGACAATACAAGGAAGCTGAAATTGAGCTACATTCCGTTGGTAGCTAAGCCTCATAGGGAGGGAGTATTGTCGATGAGGATGATGTTTATGTTTATCTAACAACTGTGGATAAAAAGGGACTTAGATCTATTTTGTAATTGTTCAAGATAATTTTATGTTGTCGTAGGGACAACTGGATACGTAGGGATAACTATGATCTATTTTGTAATTGTTCAAGTTAATTTTATGTTGCCGTTTATGGGACAACTGAACAACTATGTACAACTATGTTTTGAGGGTGACTACTTTTTTGTTCAAGTACACATGGACAACTGGACAACTGGACAACTAGGTACAACTATGTTTTGGGGGAAAATGATGTAAAAATATTTACGTATTTATAAAATATTTACAACTAACACATAAGTGTTTATAACTCATTATAATAAAAAAAACTAAACAATACACAAGGCATATTGTGTTTCTAACACATAATATTGGTTTCACAAGAAATACCTCATATGATACATGGTAGTCTTTGATAATGTTACCATTTCATGATGGAGAAAATGCAAATTATATGATTTTGCTAAACTTTTATTGTTAGCCGTTTCCATATGGCCTACATAAGTGGAAAATCAGGAGGACAACTATAGAATATTATTTTATGTCACAGGACAACTGGAAAATCTAAAAGGACAACTATGAGCAATTTCGGACAACTGGACACGATGGTACAACTATGTAGTATTTTTTTTATTTAGGTGGCGTGTAACATATGTGCATTTAAATCTGCGGCGCTGTTGGATGAGTTAAAAATTCTGATATTTTTAAATGTATTAAAAATTCTGATATTTTATGTTTTTTATTTTGTCCTCTATAAAAGCTCAAACCTCATGTTTCCTAATTTTCCCATTACCACAACTAAATTATAACCTTAATTTGTACAATATTTTCACAGTTGTCCCATTACCAAAACCTTAAATAAAGACGAGTAATACCATAAGTTCATACTAAAACACCTAATAAACAAACATTCTAGTTCAAAAACTACATCCAACAATTATAACACATAAACAAAGGTCTATACTCTATACCAGTTCCAAAAAAAACTAAACACATTTTCTACTTCCTTGTTATTCCTTCCCTTTCCCTTTCGGTTATTTCCCTTCTATAAAAGGGGACTGAAGGAAATTTGCAAGTTCCGTGACCTGAAAACAAAGATAGAAAATTGATTTCAACAAGCAATACAAAATGCATCAAACTTTTCAGCAGTCAAACTTTCCAGCAATCCATTCGCAATGGCATGTATAATTGAAGGCTGATGAATCATAACAGTTGCAATTCCACTATTTTACTTTGTCTAATGCAATTCAACTATCACTGAATTGATATTACATAACAAAAGTTTTGTGAATAGAAGAAGAAGGAGAGCAAACCTGATCATTGTGTCTCTTCCTTGCCGTTGGAATCCTCCTCGTCGTCGTCTTCGTCTTCCGCGTCTGCACTTGCAGTGGTGTTATCCTCGGCATCTTCTTCATCATCAATAAGAGGAAACTGTTGCTTCTTCGAGGAATGAGGGTCAGTGAGCTTCGACGGAATCGACATCTCAAAAGCCTCTCCAATTTTTATGTGTCTCACTGAATCTCAAGATGACTCCGAAGCAAAACTAAAATTTGGGAGGAAAATCTGGAACCAACCGTGGACTTACCAGATCTGCCTCCGAAAATCCTGCATTCGATTTCGAATTTGTCGGCAAAATAAATTTCACATGAATTTTTTTTTTTGAAAGAGATGAAAGCAAATCATATGAAGAAAATAAGTTGTGAGGTCTGGAAGATAAAAAAAGTGAAATGAAAAAAGTTGATTAAGATAGTGGAGAAGAGGAAAAAGTGAAAAGGAAAAAGTGGAGACGAAAAAATCTCGTTGAAAAAGAGAAAAAGAAAGGAAGAGAAAGATATTTTGTAATTATAAATTTATATTATAATTATTATTTTCTTATAAATGTAAGTTGGGTACATATTCATGGGTTATTGGGTTTGGGTGGATATAACCCTGGTTTTTTGTGATTATAAAGATAAGTAGGGATAAAGAAGAACTTTCCAGGGTTTTCCTTATTAAAAGAAAATCAAAATTAAATTCTTTATTAGACTTATGGTTTTTGAGCCTATTCTTTTCCAATTTTTGGCATATCAGCCTCGCGCTCTCAAGAGACGGGAGCTCAGATCCACTTTTCAACCAAGGTTTTTAAATCGTCATAGATCAATCAATCGAGGTTAATGGGAAGAACATCGATCGATTTCTCTACATGCATAATCGCAAAAAAGGTTAGAATTCTTCCAGTCTTCACAATCCTAGATTAGGTTTTTTTCAATTTTTAATCGATTATTGTTTTTTGGTGGTTGTCGGGAATGACGGAGCTGCTACGACGGCTAGGAATAACGGATGAAACAGATGCTCCAGCTGTTGCTGCGAATGGATCTCTAGATTCGCTCTCATATGTTCTTTCTAGCAACCTACGACACTTCCGTGTGATAGATTAGGCCCTAGTTCATAGACTAAACGGTCAACTTAAGCCTAAGCAATAAACACAACAATAATCGAAAACCACAAAAGATAAATCCATATCTATATCTAATTCAATGATTCATGTATCCCCTTGAAACCCTAAACCTAACTATGAGACTACTCGGGCATGGCAATGGAGAACAAGCAAGGAGATAGGGAGAAACTCATAATAATAATGAAAGAGACGAAAGGGTTTAGAATTCTTCTCAATAGTTGCAGAGATTCTTCTCCTTGCTTACAAAATCAATAACCAAAAACTGAGTAGAATAGAGAGCCGTCAAAAAGAGAGATAGCCTAAAAATGGCTGAAAATAAAGTATAAATAGGGTTCTGGCGAATTAGGTCAAAATAGGCAGTTTCCGGGGTAAAACAGGAAAATCAGAAATTTCATTTTCCTTCTCGCCGGCTTACATCGATCGATTTTGGTTCTTCTGTGCATACTCCATCGATCGATGCACTCCTTGCATCGATCGATTATGGCTCTTCAGAGGGTGTTTCATCGATCGATGCCAATTGTGCATCGATCGATTTTGGTTCTTCTGGGCATGCTCCATCGATCGTTGCACTCCTTGCATCTATCGATTATGGTTCTTCTAATGATGTTACATCGATCGATGCCAATTGTGCATTGATCAATTTTTGCTCGTCGGGGCATGCTCCATCGATCGATGCACTCCTTGCATCGATCGATTATGCTCTTTTTGTACCGTTCCATGCGTTTTTGCCCAAGTAACTCCAATTTCTTCTGTAAACGCTTTTTTACCTGAGATAACTGAATAAAGGACTAAAAGACTCTAAAAACGGACTTTGACTCGATAAAAGACTTAAAAGAAACATCAAAACATATGTTAGAAAACGATAAAAACCAAGCATATCATTGCTGCACATTTTTAAAAAAAACTAGAAAGTTAGTCACAGTGCATACTTTTAACATCTTGAAAAAACTTTAAAAAAAAAACAAAACGTATAGAAACTTGAAGAAATGAAAACTTACACGATCCTGTAACTCCTAAGAGATTTTTCTTCTTTAAATCATTCATCAAAGCATCGAGTTTCATCTTAAACATCGTGCAAATAATATATGGTCGATCCTCACTCTTTAAGTTTTTGTTCTTTAGTATCTAGTGATCTGAAGCCACTTAGGATTGCATGTAAACGTGATGAAAAGATCTGGAAATCAAAAATGTTTACATATGGCCATCGCATCCAAATAATTATTCTTCATGCACTAAAACACGCTAGAACCGATGGCAAAATCCGTCGGAAATGGCCGTTTCCGACGGGTTTCCGATGGATTTTACCCGTCGGTTCTATCTCGTCGAAAATTTCCGACGGATTTCCGACGGCCTATTTACCGACGGATTTCCGACAAGTTGTCCGTCGGGAATAATTTCGACGATAATCCGAGGGATTTCCGACGGTGAATTTCCGACGGTTTGAGAATCCACTCTGACGGCTTTTTTACCGACGGATTTCCGACAGATTTCCGACAGATTGTTTATTGACGGTTTACCGATGACTTGTCCGTCGGTAATAATTCCAACGATAATCCGAGGGATATTCCGTCGGTGAATTTCCGACGGATTTCCGACGGAGTGGGTTCTCAAGCCGTCGAAAATCCATCGGAAATTTCCGACGGATTACGACGGTAATGTTTTGTAATTTTTTTTAATATTTATTATATATATAATTAATATTTATTAAATTATATATTAATTAAATTAAATAAATTAAATAAATTTAAAAAACAAAAATTAATTATATAAATAAAATCTTACCAAAAATAAAACATTAAAAGTTTTAGAAAGTTGAAATTACATAAAAAAAACATAATCAAAATAGATCCGGCGGCATGTCCAGGAACTTCGTCTTGAAGAATTCCGCCCACTTCGTTTGCTTGTCCTCCAATACCGTGACCTTCGCCATGAGCTCTTCGTTTTGCCGGATAAGGTCTTCATCCATCGAGAAACCGGCCGAAGAAGAAGCGGATTGGTTCGCAACCTTACCCAACCCCGGCCGACGACCTTTCCTAACCGGTACCTCCTACAAAAACAATTCAAAAACTTTAGATTTAAAATTAAAAAGTAATTATCTAAATAAATATTATCATAAGTTTTACTTACCGCGAGGACTAGCTCGTTAAGCTCGGCTCGAGTGACTTCGTTGGATCCGGTGTAAACGTCCTGCTATCTCTGGGTGAGCAAATCGTCTTTCGCCCTCTTCATGGTTTCGACGTACTCCCTCACTTCTGGATCTTGAATTTGTCCCATCTTCTTGTTGGTGTGCGTCCTCTCCATCAATGCAAGGTGATCGGGCTCTTCTTCCAATTTTTGCGTCTACGAAATAAATAAAACAGTTAAAGAAAACCATTTTTTATTAAAAAAAAGAACTAAAAACTGAAAAAATACTTACCATTTCGTCGGCCGTTGTCAAGTAGCTCTTTGCCCCGTTGTTGTGAACGGCTTCTCCCTTCCCGTTCCGTTGACTCCTCCGGTTCTTAGTGTGAGTCTCAGAATCTGCTATGGTCTTCGGCAATTGCCAGTACGGCTCGTACCCCTTGTACACATCCTCGTTCAAGCCTTTCGGCTTATCTTTCCCTTTCTTCCAAGCCTTCTTCCAATCGCACATGTGGCTAGAGAATTGCCGGGAAGCCTCCTTGTGAAATTCTGCCTCGACCGTCTTCGTGAGCGTAGACTTCCAATTAAACTCTTGTTACAAAAGAAATAGAAATAAACTTTGTTAACAAAATCACAAAATATAATACAAACAAGTAATTAAATTATCACTTACCGCAAAGGTACGAAACCACATATCTTGTTCGTCCGACGGCATATCGGCATATGTCGGGTACATGTGTTTGAGGAGGCTATGCAACATCCTCAAAACCGACTTGCTAATGCCATTCCCGGAGAATCCAAACCTATGAAAAAAAAAATTAAAAAACGATAATAAATAATTAAAAAAATTAGTTAAGAAAAGACATAGTATGTTACGAATCCCCTAGATCACACACTCTACGGTTTGGGTGACGGTTTGATAAGCCTTGCAAACGACGGATCGCTTCAAGGGATGTGGATTGAATGGTCTCACAAGGGTTGCGGAAAAGCCCTTGATATTCCTCTATGTTATTTTCGGATATGACTCACCAAAAATAAGCAAAGGATTTCGATTGATATGACTCACAATCGAGATTTGATCTAGAGAGAAAATATATTTTTAATTCAAAAGCTAGATGATTTATATAATGAGATTACAATATGATCCTGGATGAGCAGCTCGAACCAGATGCTGAGTGAGTCGAGGGAAAGCGAAATCCCCTTGTAATCTCATTATTGAAATCATCTAGCTTTTGAATTAAAAATCTCATTTCTCTCTAGATCAAATCTCGATTGTGAGTCATATCCGAAAATAACAAAGAGGAATATCAAGGGCTTTTCCGCAACCCTTGTGAGACCATTCGATCCACATCCCTTGAAGCGATCCGTCGTTTGCAAGGCTTATCAAACCGTCACCCAAACCGTAGAGTGTGCGATCTAGGGGATTCGTAACACCTCCTTGCCTCTAACCACCCGCACGGTCACTAGCGAATTGCCCGTAAGACCTACAACAATAAAAACCGAATCATTTCAAAAAATATAAAAATTATCATAAATATTTTGTAAAAAAAATCAATACATTTTAAAAAAACATAAAATAAATACTTTTAAAAACACTTATAAAATAGACATATATAAAAATTGTAAAAAGGTTTTTAAAAAATAAATACATATATAAAACAAAAATATTTTTATAAATTAAATTTACGAAAAACGTTTTTAAAATATATATGTATAGAAAACAAATTTCCAAAATTTATTTATTAAAAATATTTCCTAAAACGTTTTATAAAATTCTATTTATAAATATATTTTCAAAAAATACATATATATATAACAAAAATGTTTTTCATATATATAAATTTTTTAAAAAACGTTTTAAAAATACATATATATATATATAAAAACGTTTTTTATTCATATATAAATTTTACAAATCATTTATATATATACAAATTTTATAAAAACGTTTTTCATATATATAAATTATGTAAACACGTTTTTAAAATTACATATATATATATAAAAAACATTTTTTCATAGATTTAAATTTGACAAAACGTTTTTCAAATATACTTTCATATAAATAAAAATTGAAAAACGTAGTTTATATATATAATTATCAAAAACTTTTTTGAAAATTTATAAATAATTAACCTAAGATAACAACCTAATCTAAATCCACATGCAACAATCTAACAATACACAAAACTAAAATTAACAAATAGACGTAAATCTAATTCCACAAATCAATCTAGATCTAAAACCACAAATCCAAAAATCTAAATACACATCTATATATATACACAAAGAATTTAGCCGGGGTTCTTACATAAGTGTGGATTTTCCGGCGGTGGTTGTTGAACGGCGGAGGCGGTTGTTGAACGCACCGGCGGCGGTGGAGAGAGATGGCGGCGGCGGAGGAGAGGTGGAAGAATAAGAAGAGTGAATAAGAGAGATCGGAGAGAAAGAGAGAAGAAGAGCAGAGAAGAAGAAGAGAGAAAGAAGAGAAAGGAGAGAAGGGGGATTAAGGTTTGGGAGAAGAAGAGAGAAAAAGAGAGAAGAAGAGAGAAGAAGCGAGACGAGAATGAAAGAGAAGAAGAAGAAAGCGATCAATCTAATTAATTAGACGAGTTTTCAACGGACCGAACCGTCGGTTTCCCGTCGGAAATCGTAAAAATTTAACCATCTCAATTTTCGATCAATTTCATTACGCAGTTCAATTTCCCGGGGAAAAATTAATAAATCCGTCGGAAATCCTTCGGAAATTTCCGACCGATTTCCAACGGGTTCAGGGTTTAGGGTTTAAAAATGGAAACATTGATAAATTTTAATGTTTAATAACAATTAGTGTTACATACTTATAAAAAAAAATTTAAAAACCAATCAAAACAAATTATTTAGGATTTTATAAAAATCGATCGATGAATGATATCAAGCATTCATAAAAACACATAGAACATCCAAAGACATTTACGTTTTTGCTCTGGGTTTTAACTAAATAGTTTAAAACGTATGATTTTTAAAAACATTTCACATAAACTAGTGTATATTTGTTAGTACTACATCTACGAAGACCTAACCACTTCAAAATCGTGCAAATTTGTGGTTTAAAACCCTGAACCGTCGGAAATCCCTCGGAAATTTCCGACGGATTTAAGGATTTTCAGCTAAAACTTGCCTAGGGATTAACTATTTTAGCCGGGGGTTAACGTTTTTGCCTAGGGAATTTACGGTTTTAGCCGAGGGGATTTACGGTTTTAGCCGAGGGGATTTACGAATTTAGCCGAGGGGATTTAAGATTTTAGCCGAGGGCCGTAACGGTTTTTACTGGGGGGATCTACGGTTTTAGGCGAGGGGGATTTACGGTTTTAGCCGAGGGGATTTACGGATTTAGCCGAGGGGATTTAAGGTTTTAGCCGAGGGGATTTACGGTTTTAGCCGGGGGGATTTACGGATTTAGGCGAGGGGGATTTACGGTTTTAGCCGAGGGGATTTACGGATTTAGCCGAGGGGATTTACGGTTTTAGCCGAGGGGATTTACGGTTTTAGTCGGGGAGATTTACGGTTTTAGGCGTGGGGGATTTACGGTTTTAGGTGAGGGGGATTTATGGTTTTAGCCGAGGGGATTTACGGATTTAGCCGAGGGGATTTAAGGTTTTAGCCGAGGGCCGAAACGGTTTTAGCCTGGGGGATTTACGGTTTTAGGCGAGGGAGATTTGTGGTTTTAGCCGAGGAGATTTACGGATTTAGCCGAGGGGATTTACGGATTTAGCCGAGGGGATTTAAGGTTTTAGCCGAGGGGATTTACGGTTTTAGCCAGGGGGATTTACAGTTTTAGGCGAGGGAGATTTACGGTTTAAACCGAGGGGTATTTACGGTTAATGGGGAATCCGTCGGAAATCCCTCGGAAATTTCCGAGGGATTTCCGACGGATTCCCCATAAACCGTAAATCCCCCTCGGCTAAAACCCTAAATCACCCCAGCTAAAACCGTAAATCCCCCTCGGCTAAAACCGTAAATCCCCCAGCTAAAACCGTAAATCCCCTCGGCTAAATCCGTAAATCCCCTCGGCTAAAACCGTAAATCCCCCCGGCTAACCGTAAATCTCCCTCGCCTAAAACCGTAAATCCCCTCGGCTAACCGTAAATCCCCCCGACCGGGGGGTTTCTGATTTTAGCCGAGGACCAAAAATTCTCTCGGCTAAAACTGAAATGGGGAATCTGTTGGAATTCCGGCGGAAATTAAACTTAAAATTATTGAATCCGGGGGGATAAATACAATATATTACATACATATAATTTACGGGAAAAAGTTACATTTTTATTTCATAAAAAGGTTAAAACATGATAGATAAATACAATATATTACATAAAATTCATTATTCGGAATCCGTTGAATAATCTGACGTAGCTGAATCGGAGTGCTCGTCAAATTCGCCGATCTCTTCCTTTGAATCCTCAAAGACCTCGTAATTCCCGTCCATTGTGAAATCAACCACGAGATCAATTTCAAGAGAATGTTCGATCGGACCTAAGTTACCTATTGCCGGAACCTGCAAAGGGTCGTGCTCTGCCACACCATAATCTTTTCCCCTTGGGTGTATCGGCGTAACTGTAATCCAAGGGTCTTGCTTGTTCCTAACCCGGGGGTATCGAATGTAGGAAACCTGATCCGCTTGTGAAGCAAGAATGAAAGGATCGTATTTTTGAAGTCGCCTTCGAGAGTGGACATATGTAACACCAAATGCGTCCTGGCGTACACCTCCTATTGGACTATACCAATCACAATATAACGCAATACACCTCAAGTCGAGCATCCCCGGATAATGGACCTCCAATATTTCGCGGAGGACACCGTAGTACACAAATTCTCCAGATTGAGTTGATATACCAGAATTACAAGTTGTCTTTGAGCTTCCTTCCCGATGAGCCTTAAAAGTATACCCTCGGGTGCAATACATCGGATAAGACTTTGCAATAAACGTCGGGTCTTTCATCATCTCAACTAACTAGATCGGAAACTCATTACCGAGAGCAGTCATCTGACGAACCTGTTAAAATTTCAAGTGGACAATAATCGACACAATGTTTATATATAAAAATTATTATTCTCATTTAAATATATAATAATAAATCATCATTTATCACTTACATGATATTTCAACCAATAACCAAAGTCATTCTGCTTGACGACATTAAGCTCATCCTCTGTGTAATTTGGATACCATTCGCGTATTTTGGTCATGAACATCATGTGCATGAACAAATGCATTAGAAAATTATAATAACATTAACCAATAAAAAATAACATTTAATTAGGTACCTCTCATATTCTAAAACGTCATCGCAGTTTGTCAGAATATACATATGCAAGTGCCTTTGATCCTCCTCTAATAGTCACCGATCCTTGTTTTTTCCACTTAGTCGTCCAATCTGAGTAAATATATCGGGAACATAGACAGGATAACTAACTATATTCCCTATATCATCATGACGTGCGGGGCGTCTACTTTTTGTTTGGACTTGCGCTGGAAAGTAGTAGCTAGCAAAGTTGGAAATTTCTTCATTAATGCTCTATGCGACAATAGAACCCTCGACTTTAGAAAGATTTTTCACTTTCTTCTTTAGGTGGAACATATACCGCTCAAAAGGGTACATCCATCGGTATTGAACAGGCCCATCAAGTGCTTCTTCTCGAGGGAGATGAATAGGAAGATGTTCCATAACATCAAAAAAGGCAGGACGAAATATTTTCTCGAGGTTGCAAAGGAGAACCGGGATGTTTTACCCTAGATTTCGGATTCCGGTTGATGTAAGTGATCTCGTGCATAGATCCCGGAAGAAAGCACTGATCCCTGCATATATAGTACACATACAAAATTAAATAACTTTTGTTTAATAATCACAAATATAAAATCACCATACGTAATAGTGTAAATGTATGTAAACCTGTAATAGCTCCATGGACGTTTATAGGAAGAAGACATTCAAATTCAAATGGAATGAGGCGCTGCATGACAACATGACAATCATGACTCTTCATCCCAGAAAACCTCCCTTCTGAACTATCAACGCAATTACGAAGGTTAGATGCGTATCCATCTGGGAATTTGACACCATGCTTAATCCAATCGAAGAACTCCTCCTTTGAAGACGCATTCATCCGGAGAACAGGGGGATGTAGTGATTTCTCGTTCGCCATTACATGAAACTCCTTACGGGAACAAATATCTGGCAAGTCCAATATGGCCTTCAAATTATCTTTCGTCTTTCCTTGCACATTTAGAACATTGTTCATGATGTTGTCGAAAAAGTTATTTTCAATGTGCATCACATCTAGATTATGGCGCAGCAAATGGTCTTTCCAATATGGTAAATCCCAGAAAATACTCTTCTTGTGCCAATTGTGGTACTTGTGCCAATTGTGGTACTCACCACAACCGTCAACGGGATAATGCCCATTAACCCGCATGAAACTGTCTTCTCGGCACCAAAATATCTTAACTGATTCATAATATAATTCCCATCTAGCTCAGGAGGTGGACCATCGAAAACTTTTTTGTTCTTTCTAAACAATGTTGTGCTCCGACGATATGGATGATCATGCGGTAGAAATCGTCGATGACAATCGAACCAAGAAGTCTTACGTCTGTTCTTCAATTGAACCGCATCAGAGTTATCTTGACAATACGGACACGCCAACCTTCCATGCGTCGACCATCCATATAGCATACCGTATGCTGGGAAATCACTTATGGTCCACATAAATACCGCACGCATCATAAAATTCTGTTGCAGGGAAACATCGAACGCTTCAACACCATCTTTCCACAACATTTTCAACTCATAAATTAATGGCTGTACGAAAATATCAAGCGATCTCTTAGGATGCTATGGACCTGGGACGAGGATCGTGAGGAACAAAAACTCTCGTTTCATGCACATAGATGGCGGTAAATTATACGGTGTGACGATTACTGGCCACAACGAATATTTCCTCCCATGCTTTCCAAATGGGTTGAATCCATCTGTAGATAACCCCAGGTCTACGTTCCTTGGCTCACAAGCAAAACTAGGATAAACCTCTATAAAATGTTTCCATGCTTCTGCATCTGAAGGATGCGCTATCTCTCTGAGTTATGTCCTGCATGCCATCTCATAGGCCATGCCGTGCGCTGGGATTGATATAACCTCTTCAACCTATCAGCTAGGGGAAGATACCACATCCTTTTATGTGGAACAGGTACTCTGCCTCCTGTATCCTGATAGCGAGGTTTGTGACAAAAACGACACTTCAACCGGTTTTCATCCTTTCTCCAGTAGATCATACAGTTGTCGATCCACACATCTATCATCTGATAAGGTAATCCAAGACCAGCTACAAGCTTCTGAATCTTGTAGTATGTAGCCGGTGAAATATTATCTTCAGGTAAGACATCTCTCACAAAATCAGTTATCGTATCAACACAATCTTCGGCCAAGTTGAAATCCGTCTTTATAGCCATCAACCTGCTCGCAGCTGATAGAGGCGATAGTCCTTCTCTACATCCTCTGTATAATGGCTGCTTAGATGCATCTAACATATCAAAAAACTTCAGCGCTTCTAAATTTGGTTCCTCTACCCTGTTAATATCCTCAACATGATGAAAAGATGCTATGTTTTCACCAAACGCATCATTCACCATCTGAGTGTAACCTGCGTTTACATCTACATCCGGTGTTGGTTCCTCTAACCTAGAACCCGAAGTACTACCAAATCTATCCGATGTGCTACCATAATAATGCACCATTGAATCGGTTTATCTGTGAGTATACCAAATCTTCTAAACAGGCATAAATGCATTCCTATATAAATGCTTCCTTACATCCCTAAATGTGACTAATCTATAAATCCGACATTTAGTACAAGGACAATACATTTTACCGTATTACGATGTCATGCTATTGTTTGACGCAAAGTTCATGAACTCCTCCACACCTTGTGCAAACTCATCCGTCAATTCTCCCGTCGCGGGATCACGCGGAGGTTTGTCCATCCACGATCGAAAATAAGACATTGTATATGTGTTTGTTTTTTTTTGTTTGTTGTGATTCTAAATGAATGAGGGGTGGATAGGTTTTATAAGCAAAATTTTGTGAGTTTTCCGACGGCATTCCGACGGAATTCCGACGGAATAAATATATATTATTGATGTCAGCAACGATGTCGGCAACCATGTCGGCAAAGTCTAATCCGTCGAAAATCCGTCGGAAATTGCTCGACGGATGCCAATCGTCGGAAAACCGTCGCCATCATATCGGCAAGATCAGCATCCGTCGGAAACACCGTCGGAAATCCGTCAGAAATTGTCCGACGGATGCCAATCGTTGAAAAACCGTCGCCATCATGTCGGCAAGATCAGCATCCGTCGGAAACACCGTCGTAAATGGCCCTGTTTTTTTGTAGTGATGTATCTGGGTCCACGTGTGAAAGTCGTTGGCAAAATAAACTGCTGCCCTTTTTCATGCATATCAGTGATACCAGCATTCTCTGACTCTTTAATGGAATCATAACTATCATAACGTAAACACTTCTGATTTTTCCTCAGATAACATATCCTGTTAGATTCTATCATCATATAGCATCTACCAGATGTTGTTGGAATAATCTCCTAGAAAAGAAAAGTGTATGAGACTCATTGTTTCTTTCATGAAGACGGTATGGAAAGAATTGTCTCATAGATATATTTTCTTTCTTGAACGTTTTCCCACCTTTTGTGGACCCTTTTTAATTCCAAGCCTAAATCCATCATCACCATATGTAAATATGAGAGGATATTGAAGTGCTAAATATGAAGGATGGATTTCGGAAATTCTTTGAAGTTTTCCAGATTGTTGTTCTAGAACAATATCACGCTTATCCATGTCAGCGTTGAAATCTCCAGGAATGAATGCAACAACTTCAGATGTTGTGGGACTATTATATGTTCTTCCATTAGTGTTACGATCACTAACAATTATCATATGGAAAGTTTCTACTAGATTAGAATCAAATCTCTCTCTGGATGATCTAAATTTTTCAACATAAGGATTGACTTCATTTAACATTTGGATGATAGCCTCAATCATCTCGTTTTTCAAACCATCTTTCTTCCTTTGGTGTACAGTCTTCTTAGACTTACTGCAATATAGTTTTTTTTAAAAACATAGTCAAAAACTTTAGTTTTAATACGAATTAGACAGGAATACTGATAGGAGAACGGCTATTTTTCAATCAAGTTTACCTCAAAGCAGTTGCTCTGTTATGGACCTCATTTTCTATGTCAACAATATATAGTTGTACGAACTTTGCATAATTCCCGTTGGTTGGTTTTAAACTTCCAATCAAATGGTAGTTCTGTCCTTGAAGCTGAAACATTTGTGGTCTACGCCCTTTTTTAATAGACCGGTCAACTTTTCCACCAAGAGAAGTAAATGAGAAAACCATGTTGTAAGGCCTCATATTTCTCTGAAAATGTTTACTGAGTTTGTCTTTTCCACTTAGTAATCTCTTCAAAAACTCAGGGGATTCCTTTAAAAAGGGCAATTTAACTTGGTCTTGCATACAACACAGTGTAAAAGTAGGATTGCATACACTATGGCACTTGTTTATGCGTTCCCCGTACCACATAATAGCACCACAATTATCACATTTGTACGAAGGATCACCCTCATCAATGTACATTGTATAATAGTTAAGGTGTTAGTGGAAACGACAAATTTATATATAACACTAATATGATATCACGTATATAAACAGCCTCAACAAAAGTTCTAACTATGTACCATCAACTTTTTTTGAAGCCTTTTTAGAGTAACCCTTTGCATAAAGAAATACGTTGTGTAATTTGAACATTTTATTTTCTGTCTCTACCACTGAATGATTGTGTAAATATGTGTCTGATGTTTCTGAATCAGTTGTTTCATATTCAGTTTTTTCTTGGCTACTACAGTCAAATACCTGGTCATCATGTTCTTCAATTGATCCTGCAAATATCATTTAAGTTCCATGATCAGATATATATATATATATATATATATATATATATATATATATATATACTATTAGTGTTTAATATCTACTAAGATATAAATATCTTATAATAGATAGAAGAGGTTCCAAAAATGATACAATCAAATTTAAGATACCTTCTGGCTCATCAATACAATTCTGTGAATAACTTCCTTCTTTTTGTGATTGCAGGTCCTCCAAATTCGCATTGACAAATGCATCCTTGAATGATCTAGAAGTTCGAGCCATTCTTGATGAATTTGAAGGTATGTTTGTAATGTCATTAAGTATTGTATTGTATTGCCTTCTGAAATCTCTAAAACCAATTTGTGTAGTGGTTAATCCTATGAAACTGTTTTCCTTTGCTATTAAGAAACAATATGGGATGAGTATCAGTTTAGGTTGTTTTTGATGTTTATTCAATATGTTTTTTTAAAAATAAAATCACAGCTTATTTCAGTTACTTACACGAATGCAGATTATTCCTGCGATTGTTTTTAAGAGACTGAGCAATTTCACAATTCTCTTTGTCAACAACTGCATAGATATGTTAGAAAATCAGGTGTACACATCATTTTTAAATTTCTCATCTGGTTGTTTTTTTTATCTAGTACATATATAACTAATAAAAATAAGAAGGTCAAAAACTCACCAGTGATCATATTTCTTTTGTTTGTAGGTGGTTTCTTTCTTTTAGCATTCTCTTTGTCAGCAGCAACTGGATAGTTTTATCAAAAAAAGATCATTCAATTATGCAAATGTTTGTACCTTTTAATAGTATTGATGAGTATTAGTTAAAAGAAGCTTAAAGAAATTACCAGTGATTGGTTTTCTCTTGTTTGACACAATTTTCACTCACAAAAGAAGCTTAAAGAAATTACCTTTTAATAGTATTGATGAAAACATTCCTTTAATATTGGGACTGTCCACTCAAAAAAGCAGGTTTCTTTGTGAGATCTCTTATAAGTCTATTGAAAATTAAGGTCAATGGTACATGTACAGGTTTTTTGTTCTTCATTGCATCTGATTTTGAAGAAATGTTTTCTGAATAACGAGTGTCTCTCATCTGTTTGTGGACTGAAATTGATGTTTAGATTAGGCGTTAGTTTCAATAATGAAAATAAGAGTAGTATTACGATATAGTAAATAATAAGTTTTAATTATTGAATATCTTTGAAAATCTTTGAGAATATATAAACTGGTTTAGATTTTCCATTAAAAACAGTTGACAAATACCAAAATCATAGCCAAAATTAAAAATATAAACTATAGATTTAACAAACAATTACAAACTTGACTTTTGGATTGATTGTTAAAATCAAGATCAGATTCTTAGTGGCTCTCTTTTTTTCAGAATTAGTCTTTTTTTTTTGGTCAAGTAATTGGATTCATTCAACTAAAACGTCGAGGCCGAAATACAAAGTTTTGCCAACTCCAATTTGGCTAAATTATCAGCTACACCATTTTCCGAACGGGAAATAGAGAAAAACGAAAGGGAGGAGAAGAGATTGACAAGGCTTCTAATGTCGTGAAGAATGCCTGAGATCTCGTTCAGCTCTGAGCCTGAAAGAAGGGCTTTGTGATATATCATGGTTTTTACCCTATTTAGGCCATGATATAAGTCCTTTTATAGAGTCTTTTCTTGTGTTTTGGAGTCTTTTAGAGTCTTTCACAGGTTATAGCACGTCTGGAGCTTAATTGGAATTATTGGAGCTTTTCTGGAGCATTCTGGAGCGAGACTGAAGTCTGATGACTAAGAGCCCGATCTGAGCACCGAGCATCGATCGATACCCCCTGGTATCGATCGATACCCATCGAAGCAGATTTCAAAGTCGCGACTTAATGAAGTTTGAAGAATTGCAAAAAGCACCCAGAAGACTTTGATAATTACAAGAAGGCCCCAAATCGTGATTTAGGTTATAAATAGGATTTTACAGCCATTGTTTAGGCTATGCTTTATTATTTGTTTAGGTTTAAGAGTGATTTTGGTGAGAGACAAGTCTGGTTTCCCTTCGTCCGAGATCAGATCTCAAAACCTTGTTTCTCTTTCTGATTCAATATAAGAGTATTTATTCAACATGTTTATGAATTTAATATCCATGTCTGAGTAGATCACCTGTTAGGTTTAGGGTTTTCTCATAGGGATTTCTTTGAATGCTAGGTTGATTATCTGTTAGGATTCACTATCTAAATTAGTTCTTCGCCTTAGGTTGTTCTCAAAGCTAATTCTAGGTTGACGAATCTGGAACTTAGATCTTAGGATAATTAATTAGGCACGAGAGTGCGATTAATTACCTGATAGAACCTTAGGTGAGCAAATTGATTATTCGCAAAGAGATTTGGTTTAATTGATTTGTGAACATATCAAACCTGATTTTAAAGCTGATTTAGACTTTAGGATTCGCAAAGAGATTTGGAATTTCTAGGATTTAGATTTAGATAGTTTTCGCAACGAGAGTTGGTTAATTATATTTTAGTGATTTGAGTTCTAGAACAGTGCTTAATCTGGATCCTGTTAGCTAACTTAGCTGCATTCATTGATTTCCTGAGAAATACCCTAAGCCTACATTCCTCCAATTGAATTTACAAACGTTTTACTTGCAACTCTGTTTTTCAATTACATCATCTGGTTTAGCTTGTTTCTGATCTATAGAATCTATTGAGTGATTCTTGAGTTCTTGTGTTCGACCCCTGATTTACTGCAGCAACTGCTTTAGTACTTTTTAGGGTATTAAATTGAGCATATCAATTTTGGCGCCGTTGCCGGGGACTCAATTCGCCGTTAGATTTTAGCTAGGAAATTCGTCTAAATCGCCCGAGTATCGATCGATACCCTTGAGTATCGGTCGATACCCGTCGTAAATTTCAGTTACTTACGCTCTTTACTTGTGATTTCAGGTGCATGCATAATCTTGAAACCAGAAGCAAAAAGAGCACTCCGCTAGTTGATCTATCACTGGAACAGCTAGCACAAGTGGAACGCACAAACAGGAAAGCAAAGAAGTCAGCTAAGATGAACAACAATCAAGTTGGGTTAGTTCGTGATGCTGCTGGAGCTTACAGGGACCAACAGGGTCGGTTGTGCAATGAGCAAGGACAACGTCTGGATGGAGAGGGGATTGTCATTCAACCTGCTCCTGTTGTCGCTGAGAATGCTGCTAGGGACGCAAGGGATGCTGTGGTTAATCGTGGTAGAACGATTGGTGAACACAACAGGCCAGAGCAATTTTTCGCCAATCGCTCTGCGATTCGTCCCCCTGCGTATGAGCGGAATGACTTTGAGCTGAAGCCTGCTTACTACACTCTAGTAGGACAGCATCTTTTCCATGGTTTGCCTCATGAGCATCCAATGGATCATGTAGAGAAATTCGAGGACTTGGTCACTAGCATCAAGAGCAATGGAGTGTCCTACGATTATCTCTTCTGCAAGCTCTTCCCATACTCTCTTGGTGGGGAAGCTACTTACTGGCTGAGGCAGTTACCTCCTGGATCACTGACTAATTGGGAAGACACCAAGAGAGCCTTCCTAATTAACTTCTATGATGATGGACGATCTGAAGATCTGAGGAATAAGATCTCCACTTTTTCTCAAGGACCTACTGAGGCGTTCAAGGCTGCTTGGACAAGATTCAGATCGTACCAAAGAGACTGTCCACACCATGGATACTCTGATGTGCAGCTGCTAGGTATCTTCTTCAGAGGAGTAGATTGGAGGTATCAGATGGCTCTGGACTCTTCAAGCAATGGAAACTTCAACACCAACTATCCTGAGGACGCCTATGTGTTGATTGAGAATTTTGCATCTAGCAGCAGCACAAAGAGTGCAGATTTCGAGCGCAAGAAGCTGGCTGGTAATCAAGATAGATCGCAGATCGCTGAGTTTAAGGCTCAACTAGATTCTATGCACAGTCTTCTGCTGGGAAAGACAACAAAAGCTGTCCATTTTGCTGAGGATGTTGAGGTTTTCAATGAGAATGAAGCAGAAGACGTGAACTACATTGGTGGTTCTGGCTTTCAGGGACAGAGGAACCAGTTCAACAACAATCGGGGCTTCAACAACAACTTCCAGCAAGGAGGATTCAACCAGAAACCTGCCCACATCAGTGGTTACACCAGGAACTACGGAAGTCCTTCTTACGAGCCTGTGACTGCTAAGACATCAGAGAACAAGATTGAAGCCATGCTTGAAACACTCGTTCAAGGACAGCAGCAGATTACAGTGACCTTCAATGGTAAGATGGACGCCATGTACAAAGATCTGAGTGGAAGGATCGATTCTCTGGGTATTGGTCAGAAGAAGCTGGAAACTCAGGTAGCTCAGACTTCAGAGAGTTCAAGAAGACAAGAAGGTTTTCTACCAGGAAAGGGAGAGAACCCAAGGGCACACATCAACGCCATTACCTTGAGAAGTGGTAAGGAGGTCAAATCAGGGGCAAAAGTGGATCAGCCTACTGTAAATTTCGAGATGTCTGACGATGAAGACACTGAAATCGCTAAGGCATCGATCGACACTACTCAGCATCGATCGACACCGATCGCGATTCTCAGACGGGAAGACTCAAATTCCCGTGTATCGATCGATACCGAACCAGAAGACGATGCAGAAGTTGAGGTTGTGAAGGAGAAGCCTAAAGCAGCACCAGAGAGGGTCTACATCCCGAGGGTACCCTATCCCAGAGCTCTTGGGAAGACTAAGAAGGAAGTAGAGGATGCTAAGTGCAAAGAAATTTTGGACAAGCTGGTTGTTGAACTTCCCTTCATCGATGCTATCAAGACCTCTGTAGCTTTCAAGAGGTATGTCAAGAAGATGGTTTCCAGCAATGTGAACCTTGAAGAAGGCTGTCTGATGATCACTCATGAGTGCAGTGCAATCCTAAGCAACAGGATCCCAACGAAACTTCCAAATCCAGGGAGCTTTGTCTTGGATTGCACAATCGCTACTGACAGGTTTGAGCGTTCTCTCTGTGACCTTGGCTCAAGTGTCAACCTCATGCCATACTCGGTTGCTAAGAGGATGGGAATGACAGACTTCACTGCTACTAGAATCTCGCTGATTCTCGCTGATCGTTCAATTAGACTTCCAGAAGGACTGCTCGAGGATGTTCCGATTGTGATTGGGAACTGCTTAATCCCAACTGATTTCATTGTCTTGGAGTATGATTCGGAACCCAGAGATCCTCTCATCTTGGGAAGGCCATTCCTAGCAACAACTGGTGCTCTGATTGATTGCAGGAATGGGAAGATATCCCTTAACATTGGTGAGTTGGTCATGACTTTTAACATGGAGAAGATGATGAAGAGACCAACCATCGATGGGCGGACTTTCTTCGTCGATACCTTCTGTGATATTGCTGAGGAGTACTTCTTAGAGATGCATCCTGAGGACCCATTGGAGAGAGCATTGGCCTGTTCGGCTGAGTCAGAGGTTAAGCCACACGATGCTGCTGCTGAATACGGAAGGATACTCGATTCAGCACGACTAGTATCGATCGATACTCTGATGGTATCGATCGATACCCTACGGCCAGAAGGAAGTGTGGCCGAAAGAACTATGCAAGCTGCTGGGCTTGGAGATTGGAGCGAGGAGAACGCTCCTAAAGTGGAACTCAAACCACTTCCTGCGAATCTAAGGTATGGTTTTCTTGGTCCTAATTCCACGTATCCTGTAATCCTTAATTCTTCTTTGAACAACGCAGAGGTCACTTTACTGCTAAGCAAGCTGCGCAAGTATCGCAAAGCTCTTGGCTATTCTCTTGATGACATTTCAGGTATTTCACCGAACCTGTGCATGCATAGGATTCATCTTGAGGACGAGTCAAAGCCTTCAGTTGAGCATCAAAGGAGGCTGAATCCAAACCTGAAGGAGGTGGTTAAGAAAGAGGTCATGAAACTCTTGGATGCAGGAGTTATCTATGCCATCTCAGATAGCTCTTGGGTCAGTCCAGTGCACGTTGTTCCTAAGAAAGGAGGGATAACTGTGATGAAGAACAACATGGATGAGATGATTCCCACAAGGACTATCACTGGACATCGAATGTGCATTGATTACAGGAAGTTGAATGCGGCCACACGGAAAGATCACTTCCCATTGCCATTCATTGACCAGATGTTGGAGAGGTTGGCCAGTCATCCCTACTACTGCTTCCTTGATGGCTATTCAGGTTTCTTCCAGATTCCTATCCATCCAGATGACCAAGGGTATACCACCTTCACGTGTCCCTATGGCACGTTCGCATACAGGAGAATGCCATTTGGATTGTGCAACGCTCCAGCCACTTTTCAGAGGTGCATGATGTCTATCTTCACAGACATGATCGAGGACTTCATGGAGGTGTTCATGGATGATTTTTCAGTATATGGGTCATCATTCAAGATCTGTTTGGCTAATCTGTGCAAGGTGCTACAGAGGTGTGAAGAGAAACACTTGGTCCTTAACTGGGAAAAGTGTCATTTTATGGTTCAGGATGGCATTGTACTTGGGCACAAGGTCTCTGAAGCTGGAATCGAAGTTGACAAAGCCAAGATTCAGGTCATGACAAGTCTCCAACCACCTACTTCTGTGAAGGATATTCGGAGTTTCCTTGGTCATGCCGGGTTTTACAGGAGGTTCATCAAGGATTTCTCCAAGATAGCACGTCCACTCACTGCTCTGCTGTGCAAAGAGATCAAATTTGATTTCACAACTGATTGTCTTGCAGCCTTTGAGGAGATCAAAAAGGCTTTAGTGAGTGCTCCTGTTGTGCAACCTCCTGATTGGACTCTGCCTTTTGAGATCATGTGTGATGCCAGTGACTTTGCTGTGGGGTCAGTTCTGGGTCAGAGGAAAGACAGGAAGCTGCACGTCATCTACTATGCCAGCAGGACTTTGGATGATGCTCAGAGGAATTACAGCACCACAGAGAAGGAGCTACTTGCTGTTGTTTTCTCCTTTGAGAAATTCCGATCTTACTTGATTGGGAGCAAGGTGGTTGTTCATACTGATCATGCTGCTCTCAAGTATCTGATGAATAACAAGGATCTCAAGCCTCGTCTCTGTCGTTGGGTTCTTTTGCTACAAGGGTTTGACATTGAGGTTAAGGACAAGAAAGGCATAGAGAATGGAGTTGCTGACCATCTCTCGCGGATGCGGATCGATGAAGACGTCCCCATTGATGATCAACTACCTGAGGAAGCCATCTACTTCATTGAAACTGGGTTTCAGATGAATCTGGCCGAGAATCAGCAATTTTCACGAGTTGCAGGTTTCGGTATCGATCGATACCATTATGGTATCGGTCGATACCCTGACGGTTCAGAAGCTGTCTTCATCATCGATCGTTCAGTCGCTTCTAACCACCATCTCGTCGCTGCAACAGATTCTGATACTCCATGGTACGCTGATATTGCCAATTATCTCGCTGCAGATGCAAAGCCAAACCACCTCAAGAAGTATGACAAGAAGAAGTTCATGCGCGATATAAGGAGATTCTTTTGGGATGAACCTTACTTGTACAAGCATTGTTCTGATGGCATATACAGGAGATGCATTGCTGAGTCAGAGGTTTCAGATGTTCTGTTTCATTGCCATGGATCAGACTATGCTGGACACTTTGCCACCTTCAAGACAGTATCCAAGGCTCTTCAAGCAGGCTTCTGGTGGCCTACCATGTTCAAGGATGCTCACACTTTCGTCTCACAGTGCGACGCTTGTCAGAGAAGAGGGAAGATCAGTAAGAGACATGAGATGCCACAAAATTTCATCCTTGAGGTTGAAGTTTTTGATTGCTGGGGCATTGACTTTATAGGTCCTTTCCCATCTTCACACAAGAAGAACTACATCCTTGTTGCTGTGGACTATGTGTCCAAATGGGTGGAAGCGATAGCTAGTGAGAAGAATGACTCTGCGGTGGTTCTTAAGCTGTTTAAGACCATCATTTTCCCTCGCTTTGGAGTACCTCGAATTGTGATAAGTGATGGTGGCTCTCACTTTATCAACAAGGTGTTCGAGAGGTTGTTGAAGAAGTATGGTGTACACCATCGTGTGGCTACTCCATATCACCCTCAGACAAGTGGGCAAGTTGAAGTCTCCAACAGGCAGATCAAGGAGATCTTGGAGAAGACAGTGAATGCTTCTAGGAATAATTGGTCTACAAAGCTGGATGATGCACTTTGGGCATACAGGACTGCCTTCAAGACACCGCTGGGTACTACACCTTTCCAAATGCTGTATGGGAAAGCATGCCACCTTCCAGTGGAGATTGAGCACAAGGCTGCATGGGCAACAAAGATGCTGAACTTCGATATCAAGCCTGCTGCTGAGAGGAGGTTGATTCAGCTGAACGAGCTGGATGAGATCAGGCACCATGCTTATGAGAACTCGAGGCTGTACAAGGAGAGAACCAAAGCTTATCATGATAAGAAGATCATCTCCAGACACTTCGAGCCGAACGACCAGGTACTTCTGTATAACTCTCGTTTGCAATTGTTTCCTGGTAAACTGCGTTCACGTTGGTCAGGTCCCTTCACAATCAAAGAGGTCAGACCACATGGTGCTGTAGTGCTGATAAATCGCAAAGGCGAGGAATTCACTGTCAATGGACAAAGAGTGAAACACTATTGGGCGCAAGCCGGGATTCCAACAGGGCAGATAATGCCTCTGGATGATGCACCAACAGCCTGAATGGCGTTACAGTCAAGCTATTGACGTTAAACGAGCGCTTGGTGGGAGGCAACCCACTGGTGAGTCTGTCCTTGAGTCGTTTTTCCTTTTAATTTTTCGTTTGTTTTGAATCTGTGTCAGGATGAACAAGGAGCAACTCGAAATCGCCTAGGTATCGATCGATACCCCATTGGTATCGATCGACACCAATCGCGGATGAAAGTTCACCAAGTCGATCTCAGCGTGGTATCGATCGATACCATGCTGTGTGTCGATCGACACTCGGTATTCCAGGAAGGTAATTTCTTGTTTCTCTTCATTTTATCCTTTTCTTTTGTTTCTTTCACCTACTCTAGGCTAGATAACACTGAGGACAGTGTTGTTCGAGTCTGGGGGAGGTGTCTGCTGACATTGTTTTCGTTTTTCTTAGAGTCAGTCGTTTTATCGAGTCAAAACTGTTTTATTGAGTCAAAATTTGTTGGAGATGATGATCCTGTGCTTGAACCTATTGATTTGATTTTGTTTTTGAGTGCACAGTGTTACAGGATCAGTTCTAGATCGACTAATGAAAAATCCAAAGACTGACCAGTTGACTAGAAAACATTCATGTCTCCAGCAGAGTTCTTCTGAAGCCTGAGCCAAATTTTTGCACTTCATCAATGTGGTTAGTGTTCATAGAGCTTGATTCATCATTCATATCTGATAAAGGAACCCGTGTGTTTAGGATTATGGTATCTCTCTCCCCTGAAATAAGTTGATAGATTAAGAGCATAAAAGATTGAAATGATTTTCTTCTGAGTAGACGGTTAGGAAAATTTCCAGCGATCCCATTATTCTACTTAAGAGGGGATGATCACACAAAGGATTGGAAGCGAGGCTAGGATTTTCCTATGATGCCATTATTCGCCTACATCCTTTGATACATAGAGAGGGAAGAACCGGGGATTTGGTGGCAAACACCATCAATACTCGCGTCTCCTACCTTGATATGTATATGCTAAGCTAAAAAAAATAATAAATAAAAAAAAATAATAATAAGGATATAATAAGAAATAAGTCTGGGGGAGAGAAATTGATACAAAAGAAGTGTGAAAAGGGTGGTTCCTTTGTCAAGATATTGTCTGGTAAAGAGTCTAGAAGGTTCTTTAAAATTAGCTGCAGAGATGAAACTGGCGATGAGGGCTTTACTTGAATAATGCTGTGGGATTTTGTGTGGAGTCTGGAAAAGCTGCAAATGTCTACGGAGAAGTACATGGTGGTTAGATCGAAAGCTGATCAGGTGACATTTGGGTACTTGGAAAAAAGGTCATTTCGATGGTTCAGGAACAGGTGAGTCTCTACGTTTTCAAACCTCTTTTTCTGGTTTAGTCTTCTATTTGCTTGAGGGCAAGCAAAAGGCTAAGTCTGGGGGAGTTGATATATCATGGTTTTTACCCTATTTAGGCCATGATATAAGTCCTTTTATAGAGTCTTTTCTTGTGTTTTGGAGTCTTTTAGAGTCTTTCACAGGTTATAGCACGTCTGGAGCTTAATTGGAATTATTGGAGCTTTTCTGGAGCATTCTGGAGCGAGACTGAAGTCTGATGACTAAGAGCCCGATCTGAGCACCGAGCATCGATCGATACCCCCTGGTATCGATCGATACCCATCGAAGCAGATTTCAAAGTCGCGACTTAATGAAGTTTGAAGAATTGCAAAAAGCACCCAGAAGACTTTGATAATTACAAGAAGGCCCCAAATCGTGATTTAGGTTATAAATAGGATTTTACAGCCATTGTTTAGGCTATGCTTTATTATTTGTTTAGGTTTAAGAGAGATTTTGGTGAGAGACAAGTCTGGTTTCCCTTCGTCCGAGATCAGATCTCAAAACCTTGTTTCTCTTTCTGATTCAATATAAGAGTATTTATTCAACATGTTTATGAATTTAATATCCATGTCTGAGTAGATCACCTGTTAGGTTTAGGGTTTTCTCATAGGGATTTCTTTGAATGCTAGGTTGATTATCTGTTAGGATTCACTATCTAAATTAGTTCTTCGCCTTAGGTTGTTCTCAAAGCTAATTCTAGGTTGACGAATCTGGAACTTAGATCTTAGGATAATTAATTAGGCACGAGAGTGCGATTAATTACCTGATAGAACCTTAGGTGAGCAAATTGATTATTCGCAAAGAGATTTGGTTTAATTGATTTGTGAACATATCAAACCTGATTTTAAAGCTGATTTAGACTTTAGGATTCGCAAAGAGATTTGGAATTTCTAGGATTTAGATTTAGATAGTTTTCGCAACGAGAGTTGGTTAATTATATTTTAGTGATTTGAGTTCTAGAACAGTGCTTAATCTGGATCCTGTTAGCTAACTTAGCTGCATTCATTGATTTCCTGAGAAATACCCTAAGCCTACATTCCTCCAATTGAATTTACAAACGTTTTACTTGCAACTCTGTTTTTCAATTACATCATCTGGTTTAGCTTGTTTCTGATCTATAGAATCTATTGAGTGATTCTTGAGTTCTTGTGTTCGACCCCTGATTTACTGCAGCAACTGCTTTAGTACTTTTTAGGGTATTAAATTGAGCATATCAATTTGATGAGGACTTCAGAGTCCGATCCTGCTTGTAAGTGGAGGATACCTGCAGAGAGAGCATCCCGAAGTGCAGCTCTCAATGCCAAAGCTTCTGCCACTAAGGCTGAGGGGACAAAAGACTTGCCCTTCGAACCCTGTTTTTGGATTGCTCCATTTTCCGCGAGTATTACCCAGCCTAACCCGCCTTGAAGAGAGTCTTCTTTCCAAGCGCCATCGCTGAGGCAGGAGGGGATTCATGTAACTCTACCTCTCTGTATCTCGCCACCTCGCAAACCAGAGACCTTTTCAAGCGTAGTTGCAGCCTGTCAGCTCTTAGCGTCTACAATTGCTTTGGTTAACACCTCTTCCTCCGAGTATGACTTGTTCTCAAAGAGAAGGTTGTTCCGTGCTGTCCAAAGATTCCAAAAAATCCAGGGGGAGAGAGGAGAAGTAGTCAGACCTGAGCACGGGAGATTCTTTGCTTTGTTTGCCTTTTCGAGCACCCATTTAAATTCCTCCGAAATTGAGTTCAGGCGTGCTGTAAAGGGGCTCGGTCCTAGATGTAACTTGCAAAGGGGCACGAAAATAGAATATGAGAGACAGTTTCCAGAGCCCCACATCTTCTACAATTCAGGTCCGTTGAGACCCCTCGATAAGCTAGGATATCCCCTACTGGTAAAGCTCCGCTAACCGCTCTCCAGAGAAAAAGTTTGATTTTTGGAGAGGTTTGCAGGTTCCAAATGTTCTTGTGCCAATTGAAACACTGGAGTTGCGGTAACTGGAGGCTCTGCATTGTAAAGTTGTAACCTGATTTCGTTGAATACAGTCCTGATTTTTCAGGTAACCATACCCAAGAGTCCAAAGGCCGGAGGGAGCTTGGGTAGAGAAGACGAATCTGATCCTCATATAGAGGTAAATGTTTCCTTAAAGCAGGTAGGTTCCAATAATTTGACTCAGGAATGAGCAAGTCACTAACTTTGAGAGATGAGTTTTCCCACGTCGGAGGCCTTATTGGAGTGAGCGGGCCCGAGGTGTATATCCAAGGATTGGACCACACATTAATGTGTGTTCCGTTTCCCACCAGCCAATCCATTCCCTGTTTTAACACCTCTCTTCCTGCTAGAACACCTTTCCATCCGTGAGAAGAGCTAAGGCTTGGTTTACAAGCCATAAAAGAAGAATCGTGGGCATATTTTCCTAAAAGAACGCGTGAGAGGAGAGAATCTGGGTTTTTTAGAACTCTCCAACTTAATTTTGCAAGTAGCGCATCATTAAACTCTTCAATCTCTCGGAATCCTAGACCACCTCCCCCCCTTTGGGAAACTGAGTTTTTTCCATGCCACCCAAGACATTTTGCGTTTTTCTGGGCTATCATCCCATCAAAATCTAGTGAGGATGGATTGGATTCTCTTGCAAAGTGACTTAGGTATCTTGAAGCAAGACATGGTATATGTTGGGAGGGATGACATGACATATTGGAGGAGAACTTGTTTTCCAGCTCCGGAAAATAATTTTGTTGGCCAGCTATGGTTTTGTTTTCCTCTATTTAGTGCCTATCTGGTCCATCTAGTGTTGAAAAATTCAAGGTCAGATTATTAGTTTAGCTTATTCTATCATACCTCAATATTTTATAACCATTTGATTCAAATGTCGAATTTAGGCAATCATTACATTCCTTTATTCATTGGACTCTACCAATAATATCTTATAAACCACATCTATTTTCTTATTTCGTTGAAAGATATTATCTTTCTATAATATATTTGACTATACTACTTTGGTCTTTAATATGATTATATGAGAATAACATTGAAATCTATTATATAATAGGAGAGTTTTCTCTCAATCTACAGTGTCCACATCAGCAACAAAAAAAGAAAAGAAAAGAAAATTAAAACTAAAGAAAACTAAAACTAAAGTTAATGACTAACTAATTCACACTTTGTAATAATTATTATTTTTCATTAAAAAAAGATAGAAGAACACTTACACTAAAGTTGATGACTCAATTAATTAACACACTTTTTATAATTATCATTTTTCGTCAAAAACAAATTTACAAAAAACAAATGAGAAAAATACAGCACAATAAAAAAAATTGAATAGAGATTGGATAAATATAAATTTATATATTACATATAGTTAATAGAGCAGTTATTACTTTTTAAGAAATATGGAAAATAATTATCAAGTTAAAATATATTAAATGGATCAAAAAGCATTTTTCTAATAGTTACAAATTATTTAGGATAATAAAAAATTACAAGTTAATTGTAATAGTAAATACAAAATTTAAACTGTTTTTACTCAAAATAAGAATAATTATTTTCCAAGAAAAATTTAGACTTTTTAATGAGTTTTTAAGTTACATTTTTTTGCAACAAGTTACACATTTTAAGAAAATCAAAAATTATGTGTAGCTAAAATCATAATATGATATAGATGAAAAAATATATTATGAGAGAATTTTTGTTTTTTAAAAAAAAATAGTAAGGTTAGAGTGCAAAGTGTGTCAATAATATATGATGTCCGGTAGATAGAAACGGGTTCAAAGATAAGAATCGATATTTAATAAGCATATTTGACGTGCATCACAATAGGTGGGAATATCCTCGCCACGACAAATGTGTATCACTAGTAAGATTGTTTACGCTCAAATCAGCAAAAAGTTCATGAAACTGATAAGAGAAAGCATAGTGTATGAAGATGAAAAGGAGAAAATAGTTCTACAATGAGTTGAAAATCAAATCACTTCCCAATCTTTTATATGTGAGTGAAGAGAAAGTGAAAAGAAATAACTTCCGGAAAGGCAACGAGTGCAAGATAACAAAAGAATTGGCAGTAAAAAGTATGAAAAAATTGACTTAAGTTCAGAAATATCAAATATCTATGCACAAAACTAAAATTGAAAAAAAAAATTTAATCTTTTTTAGCAAGTGAAATTAATGAGTTTTTTTGTATAAAAATATTAAATTGTTTGACCATGCAACGTAATTGGTGATATTAGATAGGAACGTTTATGACTTGGTCGACAATTTCTATATATATGGCACAATGCACTTGCTTCGGTGGGTAAAACATGCTACCAAACCTATTGTAACGTCATGAGTGTTATGTTTACACATTTGTATTTACTGATATTTAAACTTGGCATATTTACATTAATTTCGGGGTGGTCGTAAGTTCTCATTGGTATTTAATCATATGTATGATTTGGTTAATAGTGAACATTAAAGCTTCTAAGAATATATATACACGGGACCTGAATCTGGAAGAAATTTTCTCTATGATAAAAGGTCATAAGATGGTCGTCGATGCCGTTTCTTCCTCTTAGGAAGTTTTCACCTGAATGATTTATTGTTTTTTCAAGGAAAAAATTATATTTGGTAATATCTATGTTTTATATCATTTGGTAAAATAAGTTTGTTGTTTCTAAAAATGTTAACATAAATGATTTTAAAAACTTCAAATGATTATATTTATATTCAACGATTCGTATTGATAGCTGTTTAAAAATGTTATCTCGCGCAACGCGCGGGGCATAGAATTACTCTATTATATAATGGGAGAAATTTATTTCCATTTTAGCTATCCACGTCATCACTACAATCTTCTATATAGTAAATGTAAAAAATGCACAATATCATTAAGTCAGATTAACAAAAGCTATAGTCTATTTCCACGATTTAGCTAAAGTGTAACGAACACTTTTTTATAATATGAAGTCAGCAAGCTAATTATATATGTCACCAACAATTGCTAAAGTATATATATTTGGATAAAAGATGCATACATGGACATGCCCCATGCATACATTTATGGGAGTGGGATTGGTTGGATTTTTAGAAGCTAGAGAGGATATGTTTTTCGGAGATGGGGAACAAGGAAAAAATCACAGATCTTTTGTCAGCGGTCTTTCACGAAGAAAGCGATACTTGGGCCAAAATATATATAAGCATAAAGGCCCAAACATTAGAAAAGATTCCTTATTAGAGGGTGTAATTCTAAACAACCTAAAACTATACGTACATAAAGATATAATTTTAAATACTCAAATATGTACATGTACTTAAATCATTTATCATCAAAGTGGTTTGCTTAGTTAATGTGTAGACGGGCTGATAAGGTTATAATTGGCCTCAGTATGAACTATAGATTCCGGAACAACAATGTAATATTATACGTTCAACTAAATATGTAACTTATGAGAGATTTGAAATGGTATTAAATAAAAATAAATATAAAACTATAATTAGAATCACATAGTAGTCACATACAATATATAAACACATAAAAAACAATATTTCAACATAAGTTAGAGAAAACCGTTGTTATATGCAAACACTAATGAGGAGAACAAAATAAAACACATGCACGTACACATAATGCAACTATAAACATAATCCGACTATTAAACTAACATTCGAAATTAAAAAAAAAAAAAGAATTTCCTAAAAAATAGCATATAAACAAATTTATAAAACATGAATGTAAAATAAGTCCGCGCGAAGCGCGGAGATCAATCCCTAGTATTTAATAATTTTCAGGTTGATAATGGCGAGTGGAGACCATAAGTGTGAGGTTGATCTTCTTGAAGGAACTTTTAATACCATCGTAAATCATTTGAAAGGTTAGAATTTAATCTATACTTAAATATTAACTTCCATTTCGTCTAAAAACATTTGAAAGCTTTTAATGCCTAAATAAATCAAATATATTACTAAGCTTGGAAACTTAGCAAAATCTAAAATTCAAAGAAATGAAACAAACGAAAACCATTAAAATTGCAAATGTAGCCAATACTCTCAGAATCCAGGATATCATAAACTTATAAAGCAAAGAAAAAAAACTAATCTGAACATCTTTATGCATTACTTTCTTCTTTTTCTGCCATCTTCGCTTTCTCTTTCTCCTCATCCGTAATCTTCTCCATCTTGATGATCTTGGTGCATTGCTTCTTACTTTCTTAGAAGTTGAATTTAGATCAGGTAAATTCACATTTTCTTCTGATGAGCGCTTAGTAGAAGGTGTTGAAAATGATCCAGAATGGGTACAAAATGAACCAGAGGTTCCTTGACTTACAATTCCAATTAGCGAAACCTATGTATCAATTAAAGACCTGGTTAAAATATTAGGAAACTAACAAATATTTCTTGTTTTCAATCTAAGTTACAATGGAAAGTTACCTCGTCATCAGAAATAATTGAGGCCATAGTGTCTAATTGACTGTCTTCTTCAGAAACATATTCAAACTTTATCAGATCCTGACCATTCAAAGCATTTGAACACTTTTATGTTTTAGATCCATAGAAAACATTTTCCTTCGTAATACAAATTGAATACTGATACGTCTTTCCAACCAAATCCTTAATAGGTTGAGGTAATGTTTCTGGATCTTCAATCTGAATTAATAATAATATAATTTTTTTGTTATATGACCGTATAAACTACATACTTAAACAAAAATAAGCAACTATACTTCATCAAATGAACCATTAAGGAGTTGAGCAGCAGATTGTGTTACAATATGTTGTGCAAGTTTGTCAACAAGCATAAACTTTGTTTTTGCAGTATCGTCCATGACCTTAAGATGCAACTTAAACCTTCAAATAAAAAAGTTAAGAACAAAATATTAAGAACATAGAAAAATCATTCAAATGTGCATATTAAACGAATGATTCAGACTATGATACCTTGGTGAGGCGTCTGTGACAAAATCATTACAAACATCACATTTGAATATCAGTTTAGTAATTTTGGTTTTTTAAATAATACCAACCAAAGTCGGTATCAATAGCATATATTGTACACATGACTTTCCACCTTTCAACCTGCCAAAATGATAAGTACATTATTGTATAAAAAGTAACAATCAAAATAGATAGTTAGATCTACAAACCTCAGTGGCATTCAGCAAGTCTGCTATTGATTTTTTGGGAAGTTGAGACCACTTTTCCATGTCCTTGTTGATCTGAAGATCTGGCTTTTCATCATTGGGTTCGATGATAGTTAGAGCAAGACCATCTTGTGGTAACATGATATTTTGTGAAGCAAAATAATGTAGTTAGTGTGCAAATATAAGGGCTGAAAACTTTATAACTTACTTATTCTTAAACTCTTCCACTACAGGTATGGGAGGGTTTATCAGCAGAGATGATGAATCAAAAGCATTGGTGATTTGGATTTCTCATGCATAAAAGCCAAATCAGGTATTAACATTCCTATATATTTACGCCTAAGTAAGTGCAGAAAAATATGGTGCTAGTTTTCTAACCTCGTAGAAGCCTATTTTTGCAAACCTGAGCAAACAAATAACCATTTCATCACCAGATGCTTGGCAATATGTAGTAATTTGATCAGCAAACTTTCCCCACAGACAACATTGGATACGATTATCCCTAAACCAAAAAATAAATAAGAATATTTTAGTAGTTGAATTATAAACGTGATAAACACAAATAAAAGTAGGATAGATCTTATTCAGTATCTCTTAGACGAAACTCAATCTTTTTCTTGTCTTTACCACTCACTTGAACTGTAGAGATTACATCCATATCAACCACTTGGCCAATAACATCTGCAAAATTACAAATGCATGTAAAAAGATTAAAATATATTAACATCTATAAAAAAAACTAAAAAGGTTAAAAATTTAGATAGAAGAATAGCATAACTAACTCATATTTTCTTCATATTCACGATGAACATCACAACTAAACCATAATACAAACTCAGTACTATAGTATGTTTTTTTTATAAAGACGATGGTTGTTGTTTTAGCATTGTTGTTATGCATTAGTTGATTTTTCTAAACGGTCTCTAGGATAGAATCAATAAGCGTATGGAATATATCTTATAGTATGTTTTAATATCAACTTACCAATCAAATACTGAGTTTTGATATCACCACTTGTAATCAGCTCAAAATTGGTCAATGACAAAAAGTAGTCATATGGTTTTAACAAAGATTGTATGATTGAAGTGGTGTTCACAAAACTCATTTTGTAGACATGGGTAGTTAGTCGGAAAATACCATTTGCTGGAGCTAAGGAAAAGTTCTCAATAACTTTCTATTTTCCAACAGCAAGCTAATTTTCAAGACGTAAAACTCATGCTTTTTTACATGAAGCATGAATTTTAATACCCTACAAAAGCAAAATAAGAGCATATTTTTAAAAACAGAATCAAATGTTTGCAACAATTACACAATTGTATTGAAATTGATAGTAACTTACACTTTCATCTGCTAATATCATCTCTAATGATTCTCCCGCTTGGGATGTGTATTGTTTCCATGAATGCAAGACTTTCACTTAAATTCGCCAGCTCGTTTTGTAAGGCTTCAGATCTTTAAGGTATGTAAATGTAACCATTTTGTTTTTTAGAGATTCAAGAAAGCGTTTTTCACTGCATCGTGATGAGAAAAATTATACTTTTCGTGTTTTCGTTTTTATAGCGATAGGTGAGGTTAAAAATGTTAATCAGGCTTCAGGAGATCTAGGAGGAGATCTATGAGTATATCTAATAAGCTAATCTATATAAATTCATTATTAATTAATTTTTAGATTTTGTGATCTAGGAGTATAGCTAATAATTTATTTAACAATGAATCTTAGATCTCAAAATTTGTCAATCGAATATATATTCTCAATCAAAATTTAGAATCGAGTAGATCTAGGAGTATTTTTAAAATCAAGACTTGTTTAGATTTTATTCGAATAGATATTCTCAATCGTAGTAATTGGTTTAATGATGCGTGTGGATATCAGTGCATAAACTCTGATTTGATAGAGACAATAGAATTGGATAATATTTTGACTCATGCTTCCATAACAATGCATTCAACGTAGGCATGAAAAGAAAGTAGAGGAGCACGTGCTCGGGAAGATTTCACAGTTTGACAAAAAAAAAGATTTCTCATGTAATCATAATCTGAGGATTGTAATCTTCTTAGATAATTGTTTTAATCTGTAAAATAAATATCAAAGTTAAGCAACTCACCAGAATTGTTTTGTAGATTTTTATCTCCAAATAATAAATTTGTGAATTACCGACTTCTTAGATAATTGTTTTAATCTGTATAATGAATATCAAAGTTAAGCAACTCACCGGAAATTTTTTGTAGATTTTTATCTCCAAAAAATAAATTTTTAATTATACAAAATTATTCTGTTTGGAAATACGATAGTTATCCACAAAAATTTAAAATTTAAAAGTTATCCAGGATAAGAATAGTTTTATATGCATTTTTTCCTGTTTTGGACACAAAAAGTCACTCTGTTTTAATAGATTAGATTTATCATATTCGCTATTTTGATAGACTTAAGCAACAAATTAATTGTATTGCTTAGAATTATTGTTCTAAAAGACCTAGATGATAATGGTGAAATTATAATTGTTTGATGGTTAATATCACATATTTCACGGTATGTTTGGGGATCTTTTCAATTGAATAACATAACATGTAAATTTTATGCTTTATCGATTCATGTCAACTGTGGATTTATAGCATGTTGATTTTTGTTAAAACTGATATTGCATACTTTGTTGTTTATCGCTCTATATATTACTTTGGTATTTATTGGTTTAGTAATTCGTTGGTTTAATTTGGTTTTGGTAAACCGAGATCCATATTTTATTATCGACATTTTCGTTATGATCAGCGAATGTCTTATTGCTTTTCTATACTTTATCATGGTTAATTAAATTTTGATTACATAAAAAGATTTGTGACTACGATTTCTTCTCTCTTCATATACTTTAACTATAATTTTGATGTTGTTGTGACTATATTATGATCGTTGAGAAAATAAGATCGAAAACAGAGAACACCATCAGTTTGATCCACTAACTTCATCTTCCACCTCTTTATTGAAGGTACAATTTCCCTTTTTGTATTGACTGGATGATTGATATATTACTTTATAAAATATGAAATTTAGCAAATCGATATTATTCAATTATTTTTGGTTTGAGTACTTGACCGTAAAAGATTCACATGTTATTTAGAGTAATCTAAAAGAAAGATATGATCACTAGAATGTGATATTGCTTAAACCTCGTTATGACTGATTACTCTAAGATTACATGACTTGAAGTCTGTAAGTAGACATTACTCAGCTATGTTCAGAATAACTTGTAAATCGATATTATGTGGAGATAATATCATTGCTGCAGAGATGCTAAAATACATACTTTACTTTTTAGACAAATAATGTTGTCCTGAAGACACAAATACTATGGAAAGAGGATTTGAGAAGTATTCTGAACTTATATATTGTCTAATTGAGACTGAGCAAAATAATGAGCTAGAGATGAAAAGATCAGGATAGACTTCTAATTGGTTATGATCCATTCCTTGATGCGAATGTGACCCTAATAACACTGGCCGGGGAAGTGGCTATATAAATGATCGTCGATGTGAACGGGGATATGTATATTGATATGGTTAATGTCATGCAAGGTCGATGTAAAGAGTTTCTTTCAAGAACTCAGATTCTCACTAGAAGTGAGAAAGTAAAGATGGTATCATACAAGAGATATTTCTCTCATGTGACGATAAAATAAGCTAGTGTGAGTACAAGATGAGGTAGTATAAAGATTATTGAATGCTCCAGAGATAAATTTGCCTATGGAAACGAAATCATTGATGCGTTATACTTTCCCAAATCTAAAACTGTTTAAAGGATCTAAAGAGAAAATACATTACCCAAGATGTGTATGTTATTGATATTAGAGTGAGATTCAGTTCGAGATGGATGGACCTAAAGTGTCATCATCTCGAGGGGGAAAATTATGGAATCTCACATCCATAGTAAGTAAAACATCCAGAAGATTATGTTCACACTCAAAATGGACTTTGATGAATCATTTATAAAGAAAATCCAAAAGATTTTAAGATTTATCAAGCTGAGACAACGAGTGAAGGAAATGTTGAATATCTTCACATCATGAGTATTACTCAAGGCAGTAAAAGTATTTGGAGAAACTACCTGCAGTCTCTACTAAATTCTACTACACAATGAAATAATACAAATATTACATAGTAAACTAGAAGTTTATTAAAAAAAATCACTGTTTTGGCATGACCGGTTAGGCCATTCCGGTTCAATAGTAATGCGAAAAAAATCAGAAAAATTATGTGGACACTCATTAAAGAACCATGAGATTCTTATGTGCTGCCTATAAAGCAAGTTAATAATACGGCTTTCACTATCCAATAAATTTGGAATATATTTGTTTTCTGGTACGTATAAAATGATATATTTTGGACTGATCATCCACTATGTATCTTTGCGAAAGTATTTGGTTAATTAATTAGAGTGAAACCGCATTGATTCGCATTATGCCAATGAATAATTTTGATTACTCTCCACAATTGGTTTTTGGTCAGGAACCAACTAATTCCCATCTAAAAGTTTTTGGATGAAATGTTGCTCCACCACATCGATCTAAGATGGGACCTCAAAGTAGGTTAGGAATATATGTTGGATATGAATCTCCCTTGATGAGTAAATATATTAAACCATCAACAAGGGATAAGGTTCAATTTACAGATTGTTATATCAATGAGTCAGTCTTTCCAACAATTAAGGGGGGAGAAGAAAATAAACAGCTGAACAAAAAAAATCATAAAGAAATTATCTTGATCCTCATAAAGAATGTGCACTAAAAGTTCAAAAGATAATTCATTTGCAAAGCTTAGCAAAATTGATGCCAGAAGCATTTCCCGACCCTGATTGAGTGACAAAGCAAATATACCAGCTATGCTCCAATTAATATTGATGTCCCGAGGGGACAATATCAACTGCTATTGAGTCTAGAGATCGCATGAAGCGTGATATACCTGTTGATTCCAAAGATAAGAATCCTCGAAAAGAAAACGAGCAGACTTTTAAAATGGCAAGACCGAGGAATAAAAGAATTATGGAGGATATCCATAAGAGACATTAGACATGACTAATAAACAAATCCAGGTACCTGGTAATAATAATGATAAGAGATTTCAACTAGTTGTGTCATGTCTGTAACAAAATGGAACCAAAAGTAAATCGACGTCGATAATATTTTACAAGCAGTGAAGCAGTTGATGAGAATTGAGGATCATAAACCGCGGTAGAAGAAGCTGTGTTGAAAAACGTACGTAACGTAAAGTGATGATTGGCCAATCATGAAAAAAAAATAGTCGTAGAGGCAAAATTAAAAATCTCTTGCAGAGAAGTATTTGGACCAGTAGTCCATACAATTAAGAGTGTAAAACTAGTAGGACAAAAGTGGATCTTTATGCGAAAGATGAAAGAAAATGATATACTTTTTTGTGGTGGATGCAACTATTTTTAAGATTCCTTATGAATCTGACAATGAGAGAAAAACTTGATTTAGTCCCAAAAGAATTTAAACTGTCAGAAGCAGCCAATAAATATTTAAACTGCCAGAAGCACCCAAGAAGGATTTAAACTGCTAGGAGCAGCAAATTCAAGTTCTTGATAACACTAGATATTCGATTGATTAAAGCAAATATGTTTCATGGGGTATACTCTGAAAATGAATATTATGAGGCTAACTGATATACCTATGTGTATTATCAAAATATTATGGATCAATATGATCCTTGATTTGAACATAATCGAAACTCTTGAAGAGTTATCGGAAGTCAAAATTTGGAAGAAACGACTTTAGAAAGATAACATTGTCTTTATGTTTTCCAAATTGTAAATCTAAGGAAATATATGTTATCTCAAAAGATCCTTGCATGATTTGAGAAAAAAAAAATGCTCACATGTGATTGGTCTTGAAGTACCACACTTAAAATGTTATTTGAGTAGTTTATTGATCTCTTTCATGATTGAAAGATGTACTTTCATATAACAAGAAGGAATGTCAAAACAATACCTTTTACAACAAGGAGGATGAATAGCTCGTATGTACAAGTATGTACAATATGAATGTTTAGAAAATTGTATGTAAAAGAAAATTTGGCATGAAGTCCAAATAGACGTAGACAATATCTTCTATGTGAAAAGGATGTCATGGACCAGAAGTCCAATAACCTGAGAAATTATGATAATCATACGAGTGTATTAACTAAGATTATACTTATATTAATTCCCTAAAGATGATATATATGATTGAAATGCATCTCTTGAAGAAGATGCTTCTAGGGGGAGAAATATGATGATGTGCGTGGTTGTACTCTTTTTCCTTATCATGGTTTTTATCCCACTGAGTTTTTCCATGACAAGGTTTTAATGAAGCAGCAAAGAACACGCAAATGATAGACACTTAATGGAATGTAAATATAAAAGTCTATCACCATTCCAAAGATTAATGAGATCATTAGAAGCAAAGAAAATGATCAAGATGGGTCATCCGCGACACCCAATGATTGCAGAAGAATGGCGATATAATTCTACTACAAATTCGTTCAAGTGAAGATTTGGCGATCAAAACGTCTCCAATTGCTAATTTCAAGAAACTAGTTCAACATATTGGATTGCGCCGTCTCAAAACTTTCAGGTGATGTACTCATGAGGGGGAGTAATAGCGCGTTGCACTCTTTTTCCCTTAACTATATTTTTTCCCATTGGGTTTTCCTAGTAAGGTTTTTAATGAGGCAGCATCTTATGCACATTAGGATCATTTTTGTATAATGGTCATCCAATGAGAGTGTTATGAAATAAATATATGGATGCCCATTATAAGGTCCAGGGATGGGCATATGGTTATTCGGTTCGGTTCGGTTCGGTTATTTCGGTTTTCGGTTACGTTCGGTTATATCTTTTACTATCCATTCGGTTAGTAACAGTTTTTGGTTCGGTTTCGGTTCGGTTACCATTCGGTTCAGTTTGGTATGGTTATCAAAATTAATAACCGCTTGGTAACCGAAATCTTTCGGTTATTTTCGGTTAACCAAATGGTTTTGGTTATTTTCGGTTAAATTTCAAATATTTTCGGTTAGTTTCGGTTATTTCGGTTAAGTTTCGGTTAAATTTCAAAATATTTCGGTTATTTCGGTTACATTTCGAAATGTTTCGGTTATTTCGGTTACATTTCGGTTAGTTTCGGTTATTTCGGTTCGGTTATTTCGGTTATATTTCGGTTATTTCGGTTAATTAGGGAAAATAAAATTAATTTTTTTTTTTTTTTGATATTCATGGATACCCATTGGTTATCGGTTAATAACCATTCGGTTATCATAACCAATTGATATCAAAAATAAAAACCATTCGGTTATTGTGAAGTAACCATAACCTAACCGAACCATTAATTAATTTTGGTTCGGTTTCATTCGGTTCGGTTATTATGCCCAGGACTAAGGTCCATATTCTATGAGGTTTAGAATATTATCGATTTCTTTATTCTCCTTATTCAGCTTGCTCCCCAACTCTGTGTAAACCTATATATACCTCTATTTATTCATGGAATAAGATACACAATAATTTACTCTCTCTCTTATTCACAACAGGAATATGTTTCCAAACACTACTTATTTTTTTTTTTTTTAAATTTAACATGTTGACAAACATATATTAAACATGTTGCCAAACATTTATTAAATCTATTATAAACTTAAAATTAAAAAAATAAACATATGTCTGAATCAAGAACACTTAAATTAGTTCTTACTCTTCATTTCACATTTTATATATTACAAAAAAAATTATCTTGCACGGGCGCGGATTTAGGGTTTTTTTATTCTAAGTTGACTTAAGATTTGGGTTACTAGTAAATTAAATAATTTTATAGATATCTTAAAATTAATAGAAAATTACTAATTTTAATTTACGTAATTTAATATATATGTTTACTAATTTATAATTTGTGTAAGAACTTTTGGGTTTTACTTTTGGTTTTTAGTTATCTAAAAACCTATCCAAATAACCCAAAACTAAATTGATAAATATAATTAAATCTAAATAGATTTTTGGTTAAATCTATACCCAAACAAATATGATTTTTCTTTTGTTGGACTTTGGGTTGTCAAAATTGGCCACCTATAGTTTTATGTATCTAAGATTTATATTATTCATTTAAAGTCCCTCATGAATATTTCAAAAATTAAACATTGGCTCAGTGGTAAGGAAAAATCCCCCATAGACACGGATAGGTCGAAAACCAGATTAAGGAATCCTTGAACTCACTATATCTTCAATTCGATAATACAGGACTAATCACCTTCTTCCTGCTCGTATTTTTGTTGTTAAATTTACGCATTAATACTCCACCTAAACTTTCTACTTATTATATTTGGTACGAGATAAGAAAAATAGCAGAATTTACTTCATCTAAGATGGTAGAAAAAAAATCAGGTGGTGTCTTAATTTGTATTGTATGGTTTGTATACAATTTACTGATAATACCTTTGTATACAAATCCTCAGGGATCAAAATCAATATCTTTAAGGACCCCTCGACGCTATCAATTCTCTGGAACTCATTTCTTTGATCTCAGCCTTTGCAAGCCGAGCCAAGAACAAACCCGCAAAGAAAATTGAAACAATAAGCATGAAAAAAACACTGTTCCACCCTATGCTCGATATGTAACCAGCGAGCAGCGGTCCCAGAGCTGCCCCAACAGAACCAGTACCGTCTATAATAGCTGTTACTGTCGCTAACGCCCGACCATTCCCTTTAATGGAGTCTTGTGTTCCAAGATCAGCTGCAACGGCTGTGGTTATAAGTGCATAAGGACCATTTACTAATAACCCGGATATAAACATCAAGGCAATGTTGATGAACATGGAGACACACCCATAGATTCTGTACATAATTAAGGCAGGAATGGAGAGTGAGAAGAATGTGATTGATGTGAGGGCACGAGCTTTGATTTTATCGGAAATGAACCCTGCTGATATTCCACCAAACACTCCTCCTATGTCAAATACTGTTGAGAGAATCCCAGCGGTTTTGTGGGAGAGATAAACACCCGCAACAGCTGTTTCGAAGCATAAGAGTAAGAACATGAGTCTTAGTGATGCAAGTTTCGGTTATATGGAAAAAACCATAGATGCATAGAAGCTTTACCTTGGTGCCTTAAGTAGTATGGTAACCAATAGAGGAATGTGTAAGCGACGAGTTTCGAGAAAAACAAGCAGAAAGCGAAAGGCATAACACCAGGCAATCTCCACGCCTCGATAAACCCGATAGCTGACAAAGAATCAACCAATTCTACAGTTTCAAGAAGCCCTGCATCCTCAGCTTCCGTTTTTCTCAAATTTTCATCTACATTCTCAGCTAAACTCATCTCAATCTCTTTTCCCGGTTCTTCAAACCCCAACTCATTAGGACTCACAACTAAACACAAAAACACAACAATTCCAGATACAATCACAAGAACACCAGGCAGAACAAAAGACCATCCCCATCCGAAATCGAGAACGGAGGAAGCGATAACCGAGCCAACGATATTACCAACAGATGTATGAGAATTCCACACACCCATAATCAATCCACGTTTCTCTTTCCCACACCAATTCCCAACAACAGAGACAACACAAGGCCACCCAATAGATTGAAACAAACCACAAACAATCTGAACACCCATGTAAAACCCTAGGAAATGCACATTCATCCAATACCCTAATCCGAAAACAACAGTGAGAATCCCACTTCCCATCATTCCAAACACAAGAAAGTATCTCAAATCGATTCTATCTCCTAAATGCCCTGCGAAATACATACCCAGAGCATACGACGAAAGGAAAGCAAGATCGAGCTCACCGAGTCTCTGGGTTCCTTTAGCTCCATTAAAAGGAGCCCATCCATTCTCAATCGATGAAGAATTTGATGTAACGGAAGGTCCAAGGACGCTCTTGACGATGCTTGGAGGTTTACGAGAGGCGTGGAAGGAGGCATAGGCTATGAAGGTGATGATGAGGACAAAGATTTGATGGAAAGTGAAGGTTTTGTGAGAAAAAAACGCCGGAGCTTGTCCGACGATTCTTGATTGCATCTTGAATCAGTTGTAGAGCACACGCATCGTGACTTGGAGGATCTTTAAATCAGAAAGTTTGATCCTTTTTCTCTGGGTAGGTGCTAGATTTTGTAAAGGCGAAGCAACCAGATCCTGGAACGTTCAGGGTTGTTACCTTTCGGCGGTCAACTTTTTTTTTTCTTTGTTTTGGTTCGGTAGTATAGTTTAGATCGTATATTTTTCTTCGGACAGAAGAATAGAGCTGCCCTGAACGGAATTTTGGTACAGTAAGTGTGTATGCAAAATCCGTGTAATTGATAAAAGATTTTAGATCGGAGGACGAAACCTGTATACATCAAATCCAAAGGAAACCTAAGTGTAAAAACAAACTAACATTTCCATTCACGCAAATTAAACCCCAGACGCTAATTGTTAACGCAAATTAAACTCCATATGTTAATGAAAGGGAAAAAAGTTTAAAAATACACAAACTCTATATAATTTGGACGTTTAATACACGAACTATTTTGATACCCAGAAAAATACACAGACTAACGTTGACATCCATTTTAATACTCAAACTATCAATCACTCTTTTTTTAATACATAAACTATTAAATTTCGTGTATTTTACAATATTTATATTTTGAAAACCCGGTTTTACCCTCTTTTATTTATCAAATTCGATTTATTTTATGAGAAAAATAAAAATTAATAATTTATAAAAATAAAAATGATTATTTATTAGATAAAAAAAAAAAAAAAAAAAAACAAATTATTCTCTCTGCAATTTTCGAGGAACAGTCGGGTAATTCTCTTTCGTCGTCGACCACCACAGCTCCGGCGAAGAAGACAACAGAACCCCCAGATTTTGCGACGTCATCATCTGCTACACCGTGTAGCCTACACGGATCTTGCTTGACCCAGAGGGAAAAAAAACATCCGCGAATCGAAATCCCCAGAATTACTCTACAAATTCGAATCAACTGCTCAAACCTTAAGCCTAGCTTTCCTAAACGACAGGTGATTTTCCTACTCTATATATATGTTGCTCCGCTTGGTGTTTGAATGGTTTAGCAAGAGGTTCTCTATATATTTGAGTGATTACCCCTTCAGATGTCTGTGCTTAGTATTAGATTCAATTGGTTATGGCGTTGGTTCTTCAAATTCAAGTCTTACAAAATCGCTAGATTTTGGGTTGATTTTATTTGTGCCCTTGATTTCGTAAGATTGAAATCAAAATTGGGGTTTTTTAGCTGAGTTGTTATTAAGTTTGATTCTGCGATTTTGGGATTTCAAATACTGAAAATTGATTTCAAATTTTAGGGATTTGGTGGTGGATTCATCTTTGAGACGACGGAAACGGGTTTTAAATTTGGTGAATAGAACATAATCGGTTTTGGAGTTTTGGATTTGATGGGAGTAGAGAAAAAAAACGAAGAACGAAGAACGAAGGAAGAAGAAGAGACGAGACGAGACGAGAAAGGAGAGAGGTGGAGATAAAAAATTTATTAATTGAATAATTTGTTTTTTATTTTCTTTTATTTTGTTTGTTTTATCGAATTGAATTTGGTAAATAAAAAGGGCAAAATCGGATTTTCAAAATATAAATGTGGTCAAATACACGAAATTTAATAGTTTAGGTATTAAAAAAAGAGTGATTGATAGTTTGAGTATTAAAATGGATGTCAACGTTAGTCTGTGTATTTTTCTGAGTATCAAAATAGTTCGTGTATTAAACGTCCAAATTATATAGAGTTTGTGTATTTTTAAACTTTTTCCCCGTTAATGAAATTAACTTCCTAATAGAAACCAAAATGCACTGTTTCTTTAGCTATAATTGAACATAACGTATAAATTCATCGATTTTTCACTGTTTCTTTTCAACCGTGTTTCCAATATCAAATTCAAATTTGGTGTTTATCGATTTGCATAGAAACAATGGGTTTCATAAATCTTAAGCAATCCCTATCACAAACTATTGCCATAACGTCAAACCCCAAGAACAACCCCGGCATGTGATTCATTTTCTTTAAAACAACAATTTTTATGATACTCAGATCTAGAACTGGATCCGAGTCTATCCTAATTCATCTTGTTATTGAGGAGAGGCATTCAGATTCGATGAAAATGAGTGGAATTGGTGTTGTGAGAAACGCCGAGACTCCAACACTTTACTCCGGGTAATAAAGTTATTCAAACCCAGATGACAATTTAGGAAAACAAAACTCCATAAAAGGATAAATACGGTAGGGACTGCTAAAAACTTGAGCTATACACCTAGCAACAACATGGGCTAGACTAGTATTAGTTAGGACCTCAATATAAGGAAATCCTGACTCACAACCAGGGCCAGTCTTGAAATTATGGAGGCTTAAAAAAAAATGGTGGCCAATAATCATATCATAAAATGGGTTTTCTTTTTAGTTTTATGGATTTTTTTGTTTTAATTGATTGGACTTTGTTTTTTGTTTGATTCATAAGCTTAAACATAAACTTATTTGTATTATATATATATATATATATATATATATATATAGTTTATAGCTTCTATATGGACCTGCTAAAATTTGGGGCCAAAACCAATGTTTTATTAGGCTTGGCCCAGAATCGGCCCTGCTCACAACCACTATGTCAGAAAGAGCCACAAACAACTATGTCGGAGAGAGCCACAAACAACCAGCAATTCGAAATCGCCTTAGTGTCGATCGATACCCCATTGGTATCGGTCGACACCAATCGCGAATAGACGGTTCATCATATTGATTTAAGCCTGGTATCGATCGATACCAGGCTGTGTGTCGATCGATACTCGATGTTCCAGCAAGGTAACTTCTTGTTTTTCCCAATTTTATTCTGTTCTTTTGTTTTTTTTTCACTGACTCTAGGCTAGATAACACTGGGGACAGTGTTGTTCAAGTTTGGGGGACGTGTCTGCTGACATTGTGTTTGTTTTTCTTAGAGTCAGTTGTTTTATCGAGTCAAAAACGTTTTATTGAGTCAAAACCTGTTGGAAATGATGATCATGTGCTTGAATTGTTGTTTTGATTTTGATTTTGTTTTTGAGTGACCAGTGTTACAGGATCAGTTCTAGATCGACTAATGAAAAATCCAAGGACTGACCAGTTGACTAGAAAACATCCATGTCTCCAGCAGAGTTCTCTTGAAGCCTGAGCCAAATTTTTGCACTTCATCAATGTGGTTAATGTTTTTAGAGCTTGATTCATCATTCATATCTGATAAAGGAACCCATATGTTTAGAGTTATGGTATCTATCTCCCCTGTTATAAGTTGATAAATAAGAGCATAAAAGATTGAAATGATTTTCTTCTGAGTAGAGGGTTAGGAAAATTTCCAGCGATCCCATTATTCTACTTAAGAGGGAATGATCACACAAAGGATTGGAAGCGAGGCTAGGATTTTCCTATGATGCCATTATTCGCCTACATCCTTTGATACATTGAGAGGGAAGAACCGGGGATTCGGTGGCTAACACCATCAATACTCGCGTCTCATACCTTGATGTGTATATGCAAAGTTGAAAATAAAAGAAAGAACATAATAAGAAATAAGTCTGGGGGAGAGAAAGTGATACAAAAGTGTAAAAATGGGTGGTTCCTTGTCATGATATTGTATGGTAAAGAATCTAGAAGGTTCTTTAATATTGGCTGCAGCGATGAAACTGGCGATGAAGGCTTTATTTGAACAATGCTGCGAGATTTTGTGTGGAGTCTGGAAAAGCTGTGAATGTCTACGGAGAAGTGCATGTGGTTAGATCAAAAGCTGGTTAGGTAACATTTGGGTGCTTGGGAAAAGGATCTCTGCGATGGTTCCTGAACAGATGAGTCTCCGCGTTTTCAAACCTCTTTCTCTGGTTTAGTTTTCTGTTTTGCTTGAGGACAAGCAAAGGCTAAGTCTGGGGGAGTTGATATATCATGATTTTTACCCGTTTTAGGCCATGATATAAGTCCGTTTTATAGAGTCTTTATTCTATTTCATAGTGTTTTAGAGTCTTTTACAGGTCTTAGCACGTTTGGAGATTAATTGGAGATATTGGAGTTTTCTGGAGCATTTTATAGCAAAGCTGAAGTTCGTGTTGCTGAGTACCTGATTTCACGTCGAGCATCGATCGATACCCCCTTGGTATCGATCGACACTCATCACTGCAGACACGACCCGCGACTTTAATAAAGAGTTGAAGAATTACAACTTGGTCCAGAAGTCTTTAATATTTACAAGAAGCCCCAAAACGTGATTTAGGTTATTTATAGGGATTTTACAGCCACTTTTAGGCTATGCTTTATTTTTACTTTGATTTTGTGAGGAAGACAAATCTGAAACTCCCTTCGTCCGAGATCATATTTCAAACACTCTTATTACTCTTTCTGATTTATTTGATGATTTATTCAGTTATGTTGATTGTTTCATTCTCCATGTCTGAGTAGATCCACTTTAGGTTCAGGGTTCTCATAAGAGTTTTCTCTGAATGCTAGGTTGATTAATTTATTAGGATTCACTATCTGAATTAGTTCTTCGCTTAGGTTGTGTTCAAAGCTAATTCTAGGTTGACGAATCTGGAACTTAGATCTTAGGATAATTGATTAGGCACGAAAGTGCGATTAATTACCTGATAGAACCTTAGGTGAGCAAATTGATTATTCGCAAAGAGATTTGGTTTAATTGATTTGTGAACATATCAAACCTGAACTTTAAAGCTGATTTAGACTTTAGGATTCACAAAGAGATTTGGAATTCCTAGGATTTAGATTTAGATTATTCTTGCAATGACAATTGGTTAATTATACCTTAGTGATTTGAGTTCAAGAACTGCGCTAAATCTGAATCGTGTTAGCTAGTTTGTCTGCATTCATTGATTTCCTAAGAAATACCCTTTCAATTACATCCATTGGTTTACACTACAAAAAAACACAGTTTTTACGACTACCAAAATAGTCGCAAATGACTCATTTGCGACTATTTTGGGACTAAGCAAATTAGTCGCAAATATTTGGTCGCTAAATTAAATAGTCACAAAACAATCGTTTTTTTGCGACTAATATGTTACTATTAATATCAGTCCTAATTTAAAGATGGATTTGGGACTATTTGTAAAAAAAATATTTTTTAAAAAAACAAAAAAAAAATCCCAAAATTAAATATTTTATTTATTAAATTAATTATACAAAATTAAAAAAAAACAAAAAAAAAACGATGATGCCGCCGTCGGTGATCCCACCAGCGGTGAGGACGGTGAGCCAGACACTAGGTTACACCCGGTGGGTCTCCTGCTCTTCTCCATCCTCTCCTTCATCGCCTTCATCACCATTGTCGATCTCCTTCATCGTCGGCGGATGTAGAAGAAGCCTTGTCGAATCTGGAAAAAGAGGAAGCATCGCCTGCGGCTGGAGAAGAAGAAGCATCGCCGGCGGTTGGAGAAGAAGAAGCCTCGCCGGAAGCCTCGGCTGGAGAAGAAACCATTGAAGAAGGAAACTTCGCCGGCGACTAGATCTGGAAAAAGAAGAAGAAGAAACCTCTCTTCCACAAACCGCCGCCTCCTCGGACCAACTACACTACAGCCTCGCCGGCGGTGAGAATCTGGAAAAACAAAAAAGAAGAGAGTTAGATCATAGATACAGAGAGAAAAAAAAAAGTTAGATGCAAAGGAAGAAGAAGAGTCGCAGGAAAGAGAGAGAAAGAAAGAGAAAGATAAAACAATTAAAAAAATAAAAATAAATTTTGGTCCGTTGGATTAAACCAATCAACGGTGGAAAATCTTGATCCTCGTCTTAATGAACTAGCCAATGAGAAGCTTTCATTATTTTTGTCATTTTGTCGCAAATTAGTGGCAAATTTGAGACTATTTTGTGACTACTATTAAAAAAATTGATTGGGGTTGCTAAACAGTCCCAATTTGGGACTATTTTGTGACAATCAAAAACCTTTACCCTAAACCCTAAACTTTAAGAACCTAGAATAATTGAATATGATTTTACAATGATTTTGTGTATTTAGCCATTCAAAAATATGTTAAAACTTAAAAATAAATAAAATTTGAGAGAATTTTATTTTTCAAAATCATTACTTATAAAACACATGTAACACTTAGTACATGTTATGATTAGATTGAAATTTTTGTAAGTGTTATATTTTTTGTATATTATTTGATGTTTATGTGTAATATATATTTTACAATTTAATATTTAGAATTTATGATTAAGGGTTAGAGGTTTAGGGTTTATAATTTAGGATTTATAAAATGATTATTTTAAAAAAAAATTGTAAGTGTTGATTTTTTTTTGTATATTATTTGATGTTTATTTGTAAGATCTAGTTTACAATTTAAGATTTAGATCAAGTTTATGATTAAGGGTTAAAGGTTTAGGGTTAAGGGTTTGTGGTTTAAGTTTAGAATTTATTGATTTCTAAAAAAAAATCGAATGGAGTTGCATATTAGTCCCAAATTTGGGACTATTTTGTGACTACTATTAAAAATTAGTCGCAAATTAGTCTCAAATTAATCACAAAAACTGGGTTTGCAAATTAGTGTACATGTTACCCTAAACCCTAAACTTTAAGAACCTATAAGGTTTGAATATCACTTTACAATGATTCTAGGTATATAGCTGTTCAAAATTATATTTTACAATTTAAGATTTAGAATTTATGATTAAGGGTTAGAGGTTTAAGGTTTAAAATTTAGGATTTATAAAATAATTATATTTTAAAAAATTGTTAGTGTTACTTTTTGTATATTATTTGATGTTTATTTAAAAAATCGAGTGGAGTTGCTAAATCGAAACAAACCAGTCACAAATTTGGGACTACTTTTTCTAGTCTTTAAACAGTCGCAAATAAGCGACTCTTGTCTGACTAATTTTTTTAGTTGGTAATTTGGGACTATTGTGCATCTACTTTATGTGTAGTTGCTTATTAGTCGCAAATCAGTCACAATATTGTTCCTTTTTTGTGACTACAAAAATAGTCGCAAATGGTAGTCACAAAAACTGTTTTTTCTTGTAGTGTTAGCTTAATTCAAATCAACATAATCTAGTGCGTGTTTCTGTGAGTCCTTGTGTTTGACCCCTAACTATACTACGACTACTGCTTTAGTACTTTTAGGGTATTAATTTGAGCATATCAAATTTGGCGCCGTTGCCGGGGACTCAATTCGCCATTAGATTTTAGCTGAGAATTTCGACTAAGCTTGTCGGTATCGATCGATACTCTGTAGTATCGGTCGATACTCGTCGTCTTCTTTTGTTGATATCGATCGACACCACTTGGTATCGGTCGATACTCAACGTATTTTTTTGGTTACTTACGTGCCTTGTCTAGTGTTTTGTTTTCAGGTGTATGCATGTTCGTGAAGCCATAAGGAACAAGAGCATTCAGCTAGTTGAACTGTCTTTAGAGCAGCTAGCACTTTTGGAACGCACAAACAGAAAGACAAAGCAAACATCAGGGATGAACAACCCAGTGGTTTTAAGAGCTGATGAAGCTGGAGTCTTGAGAGACCAAGAGGGTCAAGTGTGCAATGAGAGAGGGCAGCGACTTGATGAAGCTGGAAACGTCATTGTCCCTCCTACTGCCGTTGTTGAGATTGTCGCACCAGCTGTGCAAGCCAACGTTGGGAATGCTGGGATTGATCGAGGTAGAACACTTGCTGAGCACAACAGACTTGATCAATTCTATGCCAATCGATCTGCGATTCTGATATATCATGGTTTTTACCCTGTTTAGGCCATGATATAAGTCCTTTTTATAGAGTCTTTCTAGTGTTTTGTAGTCTTTTAGAGTCTTTTACAGGTTCTAGCACGTTTGGAGCGTAATTGGAAGTATTAGAGCTTTCTGGAGCAGTTTGGAGCAAGGCTGAAGTTCGTGTTGCTGAGTATCCGATTTCACGTCAAGCATCGATCGATACCCCCTGGTATCGATCGATACCCATCGCAGCATGACAAGACACGCGACTTAATGAAGAGTTGAAGAATTGCAAAAGTGCCCAGAAGTCTTTAATAATTACAAAAAGCCCCAATTCGTGTGTTAGCTTATAAATATGGATTTTTACAGCCACTTTTAGGCTAAGCTTTATTTTCTATACTTTGATTTTACTTTGGTTTTAGAGAGACAAGTCTGAATCTCCCTTCGTCCGAGATCAGACCTCAAAACCTCTTGTTATTCTTTCTATTTTATTGATGATTTATTCAAACATCTTGATTGTTTCATTCTCCATGTCTGAGTAAATCCACTTTAGGTTTAGGGTTTTCTCATAAGGGTTTTCTCTGAATGCTAGGTTGATTATTTGTTTAGGATTCACCATCTGAATTAGTTCTTCGCCTTAGGTTGTGTTCAAAGCTAATTCTAGGTTGACGAGAATGGAACTTAGATCTTAGGATAATTGATTAGGCACGACAGTGCGATTAATTACCTGATAGAACCTAGGTGAGCAAATTGATTATTCGCAAAGAGATTTGGTTTAATTGATTTGTGAACATATCAAACATGATATTAAAGCTGATTTAGACTTTAGGATTCACAAAGAGATTTGGAATTCCTAGGATTTAGATTTAGATAATTCTCGCAACGACAGTTGGTTAATTATACCTTAGTGATTTGAGCTCAAGAACTGCGCTAAAACTGAATCCTGATTAGTTAGTTTATCTGCATTCATTGATTTCCTGAGATATACTCTGAGCCTATATTTCCTCCATTGAATTACATCTCGTTTAATTTCTGCACTGCTTTTAATTACATCTTCTGGCTTAGCTTAATTCTCAACTACATAATCTATTGTGCGTCTCTTTGAGTCTTTGTAGTTCGACCCCTAGCTATATTACAACTACTGCTTTAGTACTGTTAGGGTATTAATTTGAGCATATCAAATTTGGCGCCGTTGCCGGGGACTCAATTCGCCATTAGATTTTAGTTTGACAATTTCGACTAAGTTCGTCGGTATCGATCGATACTCTGTAGTATCGGTCGATACTCGTCGTCTTCTTTTGTTGATATCGATCGACACCACTTGGTATCGATCGATACTCAACGTATTTTTTTGGTTACTTATGTGCCTTGTCTAGTGTTTTGTTTTCAGGTGTATGCATGTTCGTGAAACCAGAAGCAACAAGAGCACTCAGCTAGTTGAATTGTCACTGGAACAGCTAGCGCTTGTGGAACGCACAAACAGAACGACCAAGCAAACATCAGGGACGAACAACCCAGTGGTTTTAAGAGCTGATGAAGCTGGAGTTCTGAGAGACCAAGAGGGTCATGTGTGCAATGAGGAAGGGCAGCGACTTGATGACTTTTCAGAGATAGTTGTAATATAGCTAGGGTCGAACCAAAAAGACTCAAAGAGACGCACAATAGATTATGTAGTTTAGAATTAAGCTAAGCCAGAAGATGTAATTAAAAGCAGTGCATAAATTAAACGAGATGTAATTCAATGGAGGAAATATAGGCTCATGGTATTTCTCAGGAAATCAATGAATGCAGATAAACTAACTAATCAGGATTCAGATTTAGCGCAGTTCTTGAACTCAAATCACTAAGGTATAATTAACCAAATGTCGTTGCGAGAATTATCTAAATCTAAATCTTAGGAATTCCAAATCTCTTTGCGAATCCTAAATTCTAAATCAGCTTTAATATCATGTTTGATATGTTCACAAATCAATTAAACCAAATCTCTTTGCGAATAATCAATTTGCTCACCTAGGTTCTATCAGGTAATTAATCGCACTGTCGTGCCTAATCAATTATCCTAAGATCTAAGTTCCAGACTCGTCAACCTAGAATTAGCTTTGAACACAACCTAAGGCGAAGAACTAATTCAGATGGTGAATCCTAAACAGATAATCAACCTAGCATTCAGAGAAAACCCTTATGAGAAAACCCTAAACCTAAAGTGGATTTACTCAGACATGGAGAATGAAACAATCAACATGTTTGAATAAATCATCAATAAAATATAAAGAATAACAAGAGGTTTTGAGGTCTGATCTTGGACGAAGGGAAATTCAGACTTGTCTCTCTAAAACCAAAGTAAAATCAAAGTATAGAAAATAAAGCTTAGCCTCAAAGTGGCTGTAAAAATCTCTATTTATAAGCTAACACGCGAATTGGGGCTTCTTGTAATTATTAAAGACTTCTGGGCACTTTTGCAATTCTTCAACTCTTCATTAAGTCGCGTGTCTTGTCATGCTGCGATGGGTATCGATCGATACCAGGGGGTATCGATCGATGCTTGACGTGAAATCGGATACTCAGCAACACGAACTTCAGCCTTTCTCCAAACTGCTCCAGAAAGCTCCAATACTTCCAATTACGCTCCAAACGTGCTAGAACCTGTAAAAGACTCTAAAAGACTACAAAACACTAGAAAGACTCTATAAAAAGGACTTATATCATGGCCTAAACAGGGTAAAAACCATGATATATCAACTCCCCCAGACTTAGCCTTTGCTTGCCCTCAAGCAAATAGAAGACTAAACAGAGAAAGAGGTTTGAAAACGTAGAGACTCATATGTTCACGAACCATCGAAATGACCCTCTTTCCAAGTACCCAAATGTCACCAAATCATATTTTTATCTAACCACCATGTACTTCTCCGTAGACATTCGCAGCTTTCCCAGACTCCACACATTATCCTACAGCTTTGTTCAAGTAAAGCCATCTTCGCCAGTTTCAGCGCTGCAGCCAATGTTCAAAAACCTTTTAGATTCTTTACCATACGATATCATGACAAGTAACCACCCTTTTCACACTTTTTGGTTTTATTTCTCTCTCCCAGACTTATTTCTTATTGTGTTCCTTGCATTTACATATTAAGGTTCGAGACGCGAGTATTGATGGTGTTTGCCTCAAAAGTAATCAAAAGTGTAGGCGAATAGTGGTATCAAAGGAAATTTTCCTAACCTCGCTTTCACCTTTGTGTGATCATTCCCTCTTAAGTAGAATAATGGGATCGCTGGAAATTTTCCTAGCCCTCTACTCAGAAGAAAATCATTTCATCTTTTAATGCATCTATAAACTTGTAACAGGGAGAGAAATACCATTTATTTTAAACACATGGGTTCCTTTGTCAGATATGAATGATGAATCAAGCTCTGTAAACACTAACCACATCGATGAAGTGCAAAATTTTGGCTCAGGATTCAGAAGAACTCTGCTGGAAACATGGATGTTTTCTAGTCAACTGGTTAGTCTTTGGATTTTTCATTAGTCGATCTCGAACTGATCCTGTAACACTGTGCACTCAAAAACAAAATCAAATCAATAGGTTCAAGCACATGATCATTATCTCCAACAAGTTTTGACTCAATAAAAACGATTTTGACTCAATAAAACGACTGACTCTAAGAAAAACAAACACAATGTCAGCAGACACCTCCCACAGACTTGAACAACACTGTCCCCAGTGTTATCTAGCATAGAGTCAGTGAAATAAAACAAAAGAACAAAATAAAATTGGGAAAACAAGAAGTTACCTTGCTGGAACATCGAGTATCGATCGACACACAGTCTGGTATCGATCGATACCAGGCTTAAATCGACTTGATGAACCGTACATTCGCGATTTGGGTCGATCAATACCAGGGGGTATCGATCTACACTTAGGCGATTTCGAGTTTTGCTCCTTGTTTATCCTGACACAAACACAGAAAAATAACAGAAAATACTTATATATATAGACTCACCAGTGGGTTGTCTCCCACCAAGCGCTCGTTTTACGTCATTAGCTTGACTGTAACGCCCTTCAGGCAGGATAGGAATGCGAGCTTGCATTAAAACAGGCTCCACAACTTGACATTGCTAGCGTCAGAGTTCTGCTCATCATGCTGTCCACAAACTCCTGTACTTTCTCTTTTAGCTCCGAAGTAAGAAGAATTCTAGCCTTAGAGAATGGCTTCGAAGCTCCTTTGCACTTGACCTTATACTCAATCGAATTCCCATCACTCTTCTGAGGGATTAAAGTGACATGGGGATTCTCGACGTTTTTGCTCTTGGCCTTCTTCTTCTTTGTTGCCTTAGCCTTCTTGACAACTTCTTTCGGAATGCTGGGCGGTTCAGCTGAAATGTCTGCGACAGTAGGCTCATCAGTGGGCTCTTCCAAAAGATCAATTGCTAGCGACTCTCCTGTGACAACCTCGATGTTAGAGACACGTGTGGGAGCACTCCTAGGGGGAATGACATCATAATAGACCCCTCCGTCAATGTAAGAGAAAGAGATTCTCTTATTAGGCATGTCTATGATTGCGCCAGTAGTAGCCATAAATGGTCGTCCCATGAGTATAGGCATACGAGATATCGCACTCATCTCCACAACCTGAAAATCAGTCGGCACCAGACAATCTCCTACTTTGACCAGCAGAGCAGAGATTGTACCGTATGGAAGTGAGGTGGAATCGTTCGCGAATGTGATAGACACCTTTGAAGGTCGAATATCGGCTCCCAACCGTTCTGCAATTTCCCTTGAGATGACATTAACACTAGCCCCTGAGTCAACGAGAGACTCTTTAAACTCGACTCCAGAGATAAAGCATGGTACCGCGAATTTCCTTGGGTCTTCTCTCTGTGTCAATTGCCTCAGTGGAGGTGTACCTCTGGCCTTAATGAAGAGCGCCTTGATCTCTTCCTCAGTTTCTCTGCAATCTTTGAAGTGACTCAGCAGAGGCCAGTCCTCTAGAGCATCTTCAAAAGATGATTCATGGGAAATCTTTCGTACCATCTTCTCAAAGCCACGCAGCTGCTTTGGAGTGATGGGATCTCTGAGGTGCTGAGGAATAGGATTCATCTTTTTAGGCTTGCAAACTCTTTCGTTGATCACCTCAGGTGTTTTCACAATTTCTGGCTCATTCTGCGATGGGTATCGATCGATACCGGGTAGGGTATCGATCTATACTAGTGCAGTTGAATCGTCCCTGGCAGATACATCATCATCAGAAAGAAGCTCCACATTCTGCTTATTTAGCAAATACTTGCATCTAGCGTCCTCCCATTCCTTCCTTGTCAGCTTAGGAATTATAGGATAAGGCATCTTGGGTATATACACTCGTTCTGCAACTACCTTAGGCACCACAGTCGAAACCTCAGGTGTCTCCTCAGAAATCGCCTCAGTATCGACCGATACTAATGGGGTATCAATCGATACACGGGATTTGGAAGTATCCTGTTTCAGATGAACTCAGCGATTCGCATCCCCACTTTTCAGAGGAATGACTTCGAGCTGAAGCCTGCGTACTATGCTCTCATGAGTCAGAGTCATTTCCATGGTTTATCTCATGAAAATCCCATGGATCATATCGAGAGGTTCGAGGATTTGGTCAATGGTATGAAATACAATGGAGTGCCCAATGAGTTCCTCTTCTGAAAACTTTTCCCATACTCTCTTAGTGGGGATGCTACTTATTGACTGAAGCAGTTGGCTCCTAGTTCACTAACTACATGGGAGGAGACGAAGAATGCATTCATGTGCAATTTCTATGATGATGCGAGATCTGAAGAGCTCAGGAACAAAATTTCCCAGTTTTCTCAAGGTCGAACAGAGGGACTCAAGGCTGCTTGGATTCGCTTCAAATCATATCAGAGAGATTGTTCGCACCATGGGTTCAATCAGGTTCAGATGCTGGGCACTTTCTACAGAGGGATCGATTGGAGGTACCAGATGGCTTTCGATACTGTGAGTAATGGGAACTTCAACACCAGGTATCCATATGATGCAGTCGTGCTGATTGAGAACTTGTCGTCTAGCAATAGCACCAAGAATGCTGATTTCGAGCGGAAGAAGCAGGCTGCAGGAATTGATGGATCTCAGATTTCTGAAGTTCAAGCGAAGCTAGATATTCTGATTGGGAAGTCGAAGAAGACTGTACACTTTGCTGATGGAGTCGATGATATAAGTGGAGCTAAAGTGGAGGATTGTAACTACGTTGGTGGTTCTGGATTTCAGGGTCAGCAATTTGGGTACAACAACAACCGAAACTTCAACAACAACAATCGAAATTACGGGAACTCTTCGTACCAACCCATTCCTCCAAAGTCCACAGAGAATAAGATGGAATCCATGCTTGAACAGATTCTTCAGGGACAGCAAAAACTGCAAGTGGATTTCAATGGGAAAATTGACAATCTGTATACTGATCTGAATGGGAAGATTGACCATCTCAATGGGAAAATCGAGGCTCTCAATACCAATCAAAGGATGTTGGAGACGCAAGTAGATCAGATTGCAGCAAATGCTAAGGGAAAGTTGGTTCATTCACACAATGCACATGTCAATGCAATCAGCTCAAGTGCAGAAAATATCGATGAGGATTCAGAAATCGCCAGGGCATCGATCGATACTCCCCTGTATCGATCGATACCAGTCCAGACACTTGCACGAGAGGATCCAAAATCACAAGTATCAATCGATACTCCTACAGTGTCGGTCGATGCTGAGACGCAGGTTGAGAAGAAGCCTGAAATTGTCAAGGAGAGGGTGTATATACCCAGGGTACCTTATCCTATACCTCATATTATGACAAGGAAGGAATGGGAGGACGCCAGATGCAAATCTTTGTTGGATAAATCAGTTGTGGAGCCTCCTTTTGATGATGATACATCTGCCAGGGATGATTCAAGAGCTAGAGTATCGATCGATACCCTACCTGGTGTCGATCGATACCCCTCGCAGATCGAGCCAGAAACTATGAAAACGCCTAAGTTGATTGAAGAAAGAGTTCGCAAGCCCAAGAAGTTGAATTCTATTCCTCAACATCTCAGAGACCCCATCACTACAAAGCAGCTGCTTGGCTTTGAGAAGAGAGTACGAAGGATACCCCACTCGTTCACTTTTGAAGAAGCTCTAGAGGGCTGGCCTCTGCTAAGTCACTTCAAAGATTGCAGAGAAACTCTGGAAGAGATCGAAGTACTCTTTATCGAGGCAAGACGTAAGTCACTACCGCTGCGGCAGTTGACACAGAGGGAAGACCCAGGGAAATTCGCATCCATGCTCCATCTCATGAGTTGAATTCGATGCGTCTCTCGTTGACTCAGGGTCTAGCGTCAATGTGATATCAAGGGAAATTGCTGAACGATTGAAGGCTGATATAAGACCCCCTACTATGCTTCTCACGTTTGCGAACTCCTCCACCTCACCTCCATACGGTACTATCCATGCTTTGCCTGTTAAAGTAGGAGATTGTCTGGTGCCCACTGATTTTCAAGTTGTGGAGATGAGCGAAGGATCTGAGGTTTCTCTGCTCCTGGGACGACCGTTTATGGCTACTGCTAGCGCGATCATAGACACACCTAATAAGAGACTCTCTTTCTCTTACATTGACGGAGATGTCTACTATGATGCCATTCCCCCTAGAGGTACTTCCACACGTGTCTCTTGCATTGAGGTTGTCACAGGAGAGACATTAGCAGTTGATCTTTTGGAAGAGCCTCCCGACAAGCTAACTGTCATAGACGTTTCAGTTGAACCGCCCAACATCCCCAAGGAAGTTGTCAAGAAAGCTAAGGCAACAAAGAAGAAGGCCAAGAGCAAAAGAGTCGAGGATCCCCATGTCACATTGATTCTTCAGAAGTGTGATGGAGATTCGATCGAGTACAAGGTGAAGTGCAAAGGAGCTTCGAAGCCATTCTCTAAGGCTAGAGTTCTTCTTACTTCTGAGCTGAAAGAGAAAGGAAAAGAGTTTGTGGAGAGTATGTTGCGAAACATTCTGAAGATAGCAATGTCAAGTTGTGGAGCCTGTTCTGATGCAAGCTCTCACTCTTATCATGCCTAAAGGGCGTTACAGTCAAGCTAATGACGTTAAACAAGCGCTTGGTGGGAGGCAACCCACTGGTGAGTCTGCTTTTGATTCTTTTTCTTTTTATTTTTATTTTTCGTTTTGTGTTTGTGTCAGGATAAACAAGGAGCAAAATTCGAAATCGCCTTAGTGTCGATCGATACCCCATTGGTATCGGTCGACACCAATTGCGAATAGACGGTTCATCATATCGATTTAAGCCTGGTATCGATCGATACCATGCTGTTTGTCGATCGATACTCGATGTTCCAGCAAGGTAACTTCTTGTTTTTCCCAATTTTATTCTGTTCTTTTGTTTTCTTTCACTGACTCTAGGCTAGATAACACTGGGGACAATGTTGTTCAAGTCTGGGGGAGGTGTCTGCTGACATTGTGTTTGTTTTTCTTAGAGTCAGTTGTTTTATCTAGTCAAAAATGTTTTACTGAGTCAAAACCTGTTGGAGATGATGATCCTGTGCTTGAATTGTTGTTTTGATTTTGTTTTTGAGTGACCAATGTTACAGGATCAGTTCTAGATCGACTAATGAAAAATCCAAGGACTGAACAGTTGACTAGAAAACATCCATGTCTCCAGCAGAGTTCTCTTGAAGCCTGAGCCAAATTTCTTCACTTCATCAATGTGGTTAGTGTTTTTAGAGCTTGATTCATCATTCATATCTGATAAAGGAACCCATGTGTTTAGAGTTATGGTATCTCTCTCCCCTGTTATAAGTTGATAAATAAGAGCATAAAAGATTGAAATGATTTTCTTCTGAGTAGAGGGTTAGGAAAATTTCCAGCGATCCCATTATTCTATTTAAGAGGGAATGATCACACAAAGGATTGGAAGCGAGGCTAGGATTTTCCTATGATGCCATTATTCGCCTACATCCTTTGATACATTGAGAGGGAAGAACCGGGGATTCGGTGGCTAACACCATCAATACTCGCGTCTCATACCTTGATGTGTATATTCAAAGCTGAAAATAAAAGAAAGAACATAATAATAAATAAGTATGGGGGAGAGGACTTTATTTGAACAATGCTGCGAGATTTTGTGTGGAGTCTGGAAAAGCTGCGAATGTCTACGGAGAAGTACATGGTGGTTAGATCAAAAGCTGGTTAGGTAACATTTGGGTGCTTGGGAAAAGGATCTATGCGATGGTTCCTGAACATGTGAGTCTCCGCGTTTTCAAACCTCTTTCTCTGGTTTAGTTTTATGTTTTGGTTGAGGACAAGCAAATGCTAAGTCTGGGGGAGTTGATATATCATGGTTTTTACCCGTTTTAGGCCATGATATAAGTCCGTTTTATAGAGTCTTTATTCTATTTCGTAGTGTTTTAGAGTCTTTTACAGGTCTTAGCACATTTAGAGCATAATTGGAGATATTATAGCTTTCTAGAGCATTTTGGAGCAAAGCTGAAGTTCGTGTTGCTGAGTACCCGATTTCACGTCGAGCATCGATCGATACCCCCTTGGTATCGATTGACACTCATCACAGCAGACACGACCCGCGACTTAAATGAAGAGTTGAAGAATTGCAACTTGGTCCAGAAGTCTTTAATATTTACAAGAAGCCCCAAAACGTGATTTATGTTATTTATAGGGATTTTACAGCCACTTTTAGGCTATGCTTTATTTTTACTTTGGTTTTGTGAGGAAGACAAATCTGAAACTCCCTTCGTCCGAGATCAGATTTCAAACCCTCTTATTACTCTTTCTGATTTATTTGATGATTTATTCAGTTATGTTGATTGTTTCATTCTCCATGTCTGAGTAGATCCACTTCTTTAGGTTCAGGGTTCTCATAAGGGTTTTCTCTTAATGCTAGGTTGATTAATTTATTAGGATTCACTATCTGAATTAGTTTTTCGCTTAGGTTGTGTTCAAAGCTAATTCTAGGTTGACGAATCTGGAACCTAGATCTTAGGATAATTGATTAGGCACGACAGTGCGATTAATTACCTGATAGAATCATAGGTGGGCAAATTGATTATTCGCAAAGAGATTTGGTTTAATTGATTTGTGAACATATCAAACCTGAACTTTAAAGCTGATTTAGACTTTAGGATTCGCAAAGAGATTTGGAATTCCTAGGATTTAGATTTAGATGATTCTCGCAACGACAGTTGGTTAATTATACCTTAGTGATTTGAGTTCAAGAACTGCACTAAATCTGAATCATGTTAGCTAGTTTGTCTGCATTCATTGATTTACTGAGAAATACCCTAGGCCTATATTTTCCTCCATCAAATTACAACACTTTTAATTTACGCACTACTTTCAATTACATCCATTGGTTTAGCTTAATTCAAATCTACATAATCTATTGCGTGTTTCTGTGAGTCCTTGTGTTCGACTCCTAACTATACTACGACCACTGCTTTAGTACTTTTAGGGTATTAATTTGAGCATATCAAATATGACCTAATTTATGTAAGATATATAGATATAAGGTGAATGTATCACCTAATAATTGATGATGATAAACAATTTTTAGAAGAGAAATCACATTCATATGATAAGCTCATCACCTTGCATTTTCATCCAAACTTTTTTTTTGTTTTTGCTAAGTATTTGAATATTCATTAAAATGAAGAGGATTGTAACATGTTTACAAAAGGGAGCTTAACCAGCTTTAAGAGTTATTCTTTGCCAAAAAAAAAAAAAAATACAAGGGAAGAACTATTGAAACACAATTCAACTTCTAGCAAGCCAAAGTTGCATCAGATCTTTGAATTATTTCATTGTCCTGCGAGATAAGAGCGCGTCACGAATGAGGCGGTCTATACGCCGGAACGCAGCTTCATGTGTTGAAGAAATCTGAGAGTAGAGTCTACTATTTCGCTCTATCCATATCGCATAAAGGGTCGAATGAGCTGCTAGTAACTAGAGGGTCCTAAGAGTTGAACATGAGCTTGAAATGCACCAGCTTTCCATGGTATCCCATGTCATGAAGGTGAAAGTAGTTGGATTGAGTCTCTTGATTACTGTCGCCCAAACATCTTCACTGAACGAGCATCTGAGCAAGAGATGATATCTAGTCTCTGTGTAACTATCACACAACCAATAGTTAGGTGACATATTGATCCCCCAATTTGCGAGCCTGTCTCGTAGAGGAAGACGATCCAGCTGCATAGTCCAAACTACAAAAGCTTTCTTAAGGATAAATCCCTTATACCAAACAAAATTCGCCCAAGACTTGAGAGAATCAGAAACTCTAAGACTGTTCCAAGTATGTTTAGCATAGAATTTATCGATATAAGAGCCTTTGGTCAATGATTAGGTGATACATGTATTGATTCTCATCTGCATCAAGGGGAAGGTTGATAGTGGTGAGATAACAATGTAGAGTCTCTGCTGTCGGAGATCTAGCTGCTCGAAGAGCCCAACCATTACTGCCAATTGCATGAGCGACCTTGGATTGAATCGCTATGCCAGTTTCTCTGGGACCTATAGCTCCGAAATAGTTGATGAGGGGGCCTAAAGGTGCCCAATGGTCAAACCAGAAGCTGGTGGAGAGCTCGTTGCCCAGCTTGATTTGAATGAATCTTTGAGCAAGGGGTCTTAGCATTAGCATTGTCCTCCAAATCCAAGAATCATCAACTTTCTCATTTGCAGCCCAAAAATTGTCCTCTTTTAGATGATTTTCTCTGATCCAGACCATCCAAAGAGACCAGCTTCGGGGGATTTGGTGATCCATTTTGTGACTAGATTGGAATGGGTTGGATGAGAGCGACCCTGCCGCCGCGGGTGCCATCTCTCCAGACGGGTTTGTGATATATCATGGTTTTTACCCTATTTAGGCCATGATATAAGTCCTTTTATAGAGTCTTTTCTTGTGTTTTGGAGTCTTTTAGAGTCTTTCACAGGTTATAGCACGTCTGGAGCTTAATTGGAATTATTGGAGCTTTTCTGGAGCATTCTGGAGCGAGACTGAAGTCTGATGACTAAGAGCCCGATCTGAGCACCGAGCATCGATCGATACCCCCTGGTATCGATCGATACCCATCGAAGCAGATTTCAAAGTCGCGACTTAATGAAGTTTGAAGAATTGCAAAAAGCACCCAGAAGACTTTGATAATTACAAGAAGGCCCCAAATCGTGATTTAGGTTATAAATAGGATTTTACAGCCATTGTTTAGGCTATGCTTTTATTATTGTTTAGGTTTAAGAGAGATTTTTGTGGAGAGACAAGTCTGGTTTCCCTTCGTCCGAGACCAGATCTCAAAACCTTGTTTCTCTTTCTGATTTAATATAAGAGTATTTATTCAACATGTTTATTAATTTAATATCCATGTCTGAGTAGATCACTTGTTAGGTTTAGGGTTTTCTCATAGGGATTTCTTTGAAATGCTAGGTTGATTATCTGTTAGGATTCACTATCTAAATTAGTTCTTCGCCTTAGGTTGTTCTCAAAGCTAATTCTAGGTTGACGAATCTGGAACTTAGATCTTAGGATAATTAATTAGGCACGAGAGTGCGATTAATTACCTGATAGAACCTTAGGTGAGCAAATTGATTATTCGCAAAGAGATTTGGTTTAATTGATTTGTGAACATATCAAACCTGATTTTAAAGCTGATTTAGACTTTAGGATTCGCAAAGAGATTTGGAATTTCTAGGATTTAGATTTAGATAGTTTTCGCAACGAGAGTTGGTTAATTATATTTTAGTGATTTGAGTTCTAGAACAGTGCTTAATCTGGATCCTGTTAGCTAACTTAGCTGCATTCATTGATTTCCTGAGAAATACCCTAAGCCTACATTCCCCCAATTGAATTTACAAACGTTTTACTTGCAACCCTGTTTTTCAATTACATCATCTGGTTTAGCTTGTTTCTGATCTATAGAATCTATTGAGTGATTCTTGAGTTCTTGTGTTCGACCCCTGATTTACTGCAGCAACTGCTTTAGTACTTTTTAGGGTATTAAATTGAGCATATCAATTTTGGCGCCGTTGCCGGGGACTCAATTCGCCGTTAGATTTTAGCTAGGAAATTCGTCTAAATCGCCCGAGTATCGATCGATACCCTTGAGTATCGGTCGATACCCGTCGTAAATTTCAGTTACTTACGCTCTTTACTTGTGATTTCAGGTGCATGCATAATCTTGAAACCAGAAGCAAAAAGAGCACTCCGCTAGTTGATCTATCACTGGAACAGCTAGCACAAGTGGAACGCACAAACAGGAAAGCAAAGAAGTCAGCTAAGATGAACAACAATCAAGTTGGGTTAGTTCGTGATGCTGCTGGAGCTTACAGGGACCAACAGGGTCAGTTGTGCAATGAGCAAGGACAACGTCTGGATGGAGAGGGGATTGTCATTCCACCTGCTCCTGTTGTCGCTGAGAATGCTGCTAGGGACGCAAGGGATGCTGTAGTTAATCGTGGTAGAACGATTGGTGAACACAACAGGCCAGAGCAATTTTTCGCCAATCGCTCTGCGATTCGTCCCCCTGCGTATGAGCGGAATGACTTTGAGCTGAAGCCTGCTTACTACACTCTAGTAGGACAGCATCTCTTCCATGGTTTGCCTCATGAGCATCCAATGGATCATGTGGAGAAATTCGAGGACTTGGTCACTAGCATCAAGAGCAATGGAGTGTCCTACGATTATCTTTTCTGCAAGCTTTTCCCCTACTCTCTAGGTGGAGAGGCTACTTACTGGCTGAGGCAGCTACCTCCTGGATCACTGACTAATTGGGAAGACACCAAGAGAGCCTTCCTAATTAACTTCTATGATGATGGACGATCTGAAGATCTGAGGAATAAGATCTCCACTTTTTCTCAAGGACCTACTGAGGCGTTCAAGGCTGCTTGGACAAGATTCAGATCGTACCAAAGAGACTGTCCACACCATGGATACTCTGATGTGCAGCTGCTAGGTATCTTCTTCAGAGGAGTAGATTGGAGGTATCAGATGGCTCTGGACTCTTCAAGCAATGGAAACTTCAACACCAACTACCCTGAGGACGCCTATGTGTTGATTGAGAATTTTGCATCTAGCAGCAGCACAAAGAGTGCAGATTTCGAGCGCAAGAAGCTGGCTGGTAATCAAGATGGATCGCAGATCGCTGAGTTTAAGGCTCAACTAGATTCTATGCACAGTCTTCTGCTGGGAAAGACAACAAAAGCTGTCCATTTTGCTGAGGATGTTGAGGTTTTCAATGAGAATGAAGCAGAAGACGTGAACTACATTGGTGGTTCTGGCTTTCAGGGACAGAGGAACCAGTTCAACAACAATCGGAGCTTCAACAACAACTTCCAGCAAGGAGGATTCAACCAGAAACCTGCCCAGATCAGTGGTTACACCAGGAACTACAGAAGTCCTTCTTACGAACCTGTGACTGCTAAGACATCAGAGAACAAGATTGAAGCCATGCTTGAAACACTCGTTCAAGGACAGCAGCAGATTACAGTAACCTTCAATGGTAAGATGGACGCCATGTACAAAGATCTGAGTGGAAGGATCGATTCTCTGGGTATTGGTCAGAAGAAGCTGGAAACTCAGGTAGCTCAGACTTCAGAGAGTTCAAGAAGACAAGAAGGTTTTCTACCAGGAAAAGGAGAGAACCCAAGGGCACACATCAATGCCATTACCTTGAGAAGTGGTAAGGAGGTCAAATCAGGGGCAAAAGTGGATCAGCCTACTGTAAATTTCGAGATGTCTGACGATGAAGACACTGAAATCGCTAAGGCATCGATCGACACTACTCAGCATCGATCGACACCGATCGCGATTCTCAGACGGGAAGACTCAAATTCCCGTGTATCGATCGATACCCTCCCTGTATCGATCGATACCGAACCTGAAGACGATGCAGAAGTTGAGGTTGTGAAGGAGATGCCTAAAGCAGCACCAGAGAGGGTCTACATCCCGAGGGTACCCTATCCCAGAGCTCTTGGGAAGACTAAGAAGGAAGTAGAGGATGCTAAGTGCAAAGAAATTTTGGACAAGCTGGTTGTTGAACTTCCCTTCATCGATGCTATCAAGACCTCTGTAGCTTTCAAGAGGTATGTCAAGAAGATGGTGTCCAGCAATGTGAACCTTGAAGAAGGCTGTCTGATGATCACTCATGAGTGCAGTGCAATCCTAAGTAACAGGATCCCAACGAAACTTCCAGATCCAGGGAGCTTTGTCTTGGATTGCACAATCGCTACTGACAGGTTTGAGCGTTCTCTCTGTGACCTTGGCTCAAGTGTCAACCTCATGCCATACTCGGTTGCTAAGAGGATGGGAATGACAGACTTCACTGCTACTAGAATCTCGCTGATTCTCGCTGATCGTTCAATTAGACTTCCAGAAGGATTGCTAGAGGATGTTCCGATTGTGATTGGGAACTGCTTAATCCCAACTGATTTCATTGTCTTGGAGTATGATTCGGAACCCAGAGATCCTCTCATCTTGGGAAGGCCATTCCTAGCAACAGCTGGTGCTCTGATTGATTGCAGGAATGGGAAGATATCCCTTAACATTGGTGAGTTGGTCATGACTTTTAACATGGAGAAGATGATGAAGAGACCAACCATCGATGGGCGGACTTTCTTCGTCGATACCTTCTGTGATATTGCTGAGGAGTACTTCTTAGAGATGCATCCTGAGGACCCATTGGAGAGAGCATTGGCCTGTTCGGCTGAGTCAGAGGTTAAGCCACACGATGCTGCTGCTGAATACGGAAGGATACTCGATTCAGCACGACTAGTATCGATCGATACTCTGATGGTATCGATCGATACCCTACGGCCAGAAAGAAGTGTGGCCGAAAGAACTATGCAAGCTGCTGGGCTTGGAGATTGGAGCGAGGAGAACGCTCCTAAAGTGGAACTCAAACCACTTCCTGCGAATCTAAGGTATGGTTTTCTTGGTCCTAATTCCACGTACCCTGTAATCCTTAATTCTTCTTTGAACAACGCAGAGGTCACTTTACTGCTAAGCAAGCTGCGCAAGTATCGCAAAGCTCTTGGCTATTCTCTTGATGACATTTCAGGTATTTCACCGAACCTGTGCATGCATAGGATTCATCTTGAGGACGAGTCAAAGGCTTCAGTTGAGCATCAAAGGAGGCTGAATCCAAACCTGAAGGAGGTGGTTAAGAAAGAGGTCATGAAACTCTTGGATGCAGGAGTTATCTATGCCATCTCAGATAGCTCTTGGGTCAGTCCAGTGCACGTTGTTCCTAAGAAAGGAGGGATAACTGTGATGAAGAACAACATGGATGAGATGATTCCCACAAGGACTATCACTGGACATCGTATGTGCATTGATTACAGGAAGTTGAACGCGGCCACACGGAAAGATCACTTCCCATTGCCATTCATTGACCAGATGTTGGAGAGGTTGGCCAGTCATCCCTACTACTGCTTCCTTGATGGATATTCAGGTTTCTTCCAGATTCCTATCCATCCAGATGACCAAGGGTATACCACTTTCACGTGTCCCTATGGCACGTTCGCATACAGGAGAATGCCATTTGGATTGTGCAACGCTCCAGCCACTTTTCAGAGGTGCATGATGTCTATCTTCACAGACATGATCGAGGACTTCATGGAGGTGTTCATGGATGATTTTTCAGTATATGGGTCATCATTCAAGATCTGTTTGGCTAATCTGTGCAAGGTGCTACAGAGGTGTGAAGAGAAACACTTGGTCCTTAACTGGGAAAAGTGTCATTTTATGGTTCAGGATGGCATTGTACTTGGGCACAAGGTCTCTGAAGCTGGAATCGAAGTTGACAAAGCCAAGATTCAGGTCATGACAAGTCTCCAACCACCTACTTCTGTAAAGGATATTCGGAGCTTCCTTGGTCATGCCGGGTTTTACAGGAGGTTCATCAAGGATTTCTCCAAGATAGCACGTCCACTCACTGCTCTGCTGTGCAAAGAGATCAAATTTGATTTCACAACTGATTGTCTTGCAGCCTTTGAGGAGATCAAAAAGGCTTTAGTGAGTGCTCCTGTTGTGCAACCTCCTGATTGGACTCTGCCTTTCGAGATCATGTGTGATGCCAGTGACTTTGCTGTGGGGTCAGTTCTGGGTCAGAGGAAAGACAGGCAGCTGCACGTCATCTACTATGCCAGCAGGACTTTGGATGATGCTCAGAGGAATTACAGCACCACAGAGAAGGAGCTACTTGCTGTTGTTTTCTCCTTTGAGAAATTCCGATCTTACTTGATTGGGAGCAAGGTGGTTGTTCATACTGATCATGCTGCTCTCAAGTATCTGATGAATAACAAGGATCTCAAGCCTCGTCTCTGTCGTTGGGTTCTTTTGCTACAAGGGTTTGACATTGAGGTTAAGGACAAGAAAGGCATAGAGAATGGAGTAGCTGACCATCTCTCGCGGATGCGGATCGATGAAGACGTCCCCATTGATGATCAACTACCTGAGGAAGCCATCTACTTCATTGAAACTGGATTTCAGATGAATCTGGCCGAGAATCAGCAATTTTCACGAGTTGCAGGTTTCGGTATCGATCGATACCATTATGGTATCGGTCGATACCCTGACGGTTCAGAAGCTGTTTTCATCATCGATCGTTCAGTCGCTTCTAACCACCATCTCGTCGCTGCAACAGATTCTGATATTCCATGGTACGCTGATATTGCCAATTATCTCGCTGCAGATGCAAAGCCAAACCACCTCAAGAAGTATGACAAGAAGAAGTTCATGCGCGATATAAGGAGATTCTTTTGGGATGAACCTTACTTGTACAAGCATTGTTCTGATGGCATATACAGGAGATGCATTGCTGAGTCAGAGGTTTCAGATGTTCTGTTTCATTGCCATGGATCAGACTATGCTGGACACTTTGCCACCTTCAAGACAGTATCCAAGGCTCTTCAAGCAGGCTTCTGGTGGCCTACCATGTTCAAGGATGCTCACACTTTCGTCTCACAGTGCGACGCTTGTCAGAGAAGAGGGAAGATCAGTAAGAGACATGAGATGCCACAAAATTTCATCCTTGAGGTTGAAGTTTTTGATTGCTGGGGCATTGACTTTATGGGTCCTTTCCCATCTTCACACAAGAAGAACTACATCCTTGTTGCTGTGGACTATGTGTCCAAATGGGTGGAAGCGATAGCTAGTGAGAAGAATGACTCTGCGGTGGTTCTTAAGCTGTTTAAGACCATCATTTTCCCTCGCTTTGGAGTACCTCGAATTGTGATAAGTGATGGTGGCTCTCACTTTATCAACAAGGTGTTCGAGAGGTTGTTGAAGAAGTATGGTGTAAACCATCGTGTGGCTACTCCATATCACCCTCAGACAAGTGGGCAAGTCGAAGTCTCCAACAGGCAGATCAAGGAGATCTTGGAGAAGACAGTGAATGCTTCTAGGAATAATTGGTCTACAAAGCTGGATGATGCACTTTGGGCATACAGGACTGCCTTCAAGACACCGCTGGGTACTACACCTTTCCAAATGCTGTATGGGAAAGCATGCCACCTTCCAGTGGAGATTGAGCACAAGGCTGCATGGGCAACAAAGATGCTGAACTTCGCTATCAAGCCTGCTGCTGAGAGGAGGTTGATTCAGCTGAACGAGCTGGATGAGATCAGGCACCATGCTTATGAGAACTCGAGGCTGTACAAGGAGAGAACCAAAGCTTATCATGATAAGAAGATCATCTCCAGACACTTCGAGCCGAACGACCAGGTACTTCTGTATAACTCTCGTTTGCAATTGTTTCCTGGTAAACTGCGTTCACGTTGGTCAGGTCCCTTCACAATCAAAGAGGTCAGACCACATGGTGCTGTAGTGCTGATAAATCGCAAGGGCGAGGAATTCACTGTCAATGGACAAAGAGTGAAACACTATTGGGCGCAAGCCGGGATTCCGACAGGGCAGATAATGCCTCTGGATGATGCACCAACAGCCTGAATGGCGTTACAGTCAAGCTATTGACGTTAAACGAGCGCTTGGTGGGAGGCAACCCACTGGTGAGTCTGTTCTTGAGTCGTTTTTCCTTTTAATTTTTCGTTTGTTTTGAGTCTGTGTCAGGATGAACAAGGAGCAACTCGAAATCGCCTAGGTATCGATCGATACCCCATTGGTATCGATCGACACCAATCGCGGATGAAAGTTCACCAAGTCGATCTAAGCGTGGTATCGATCGATACCATGCTGTGTGTCGATCGACACTCGGTATTCCAGGAAGGTAATTTCTTTTTTCTCTTCATTCTATCCTTTTCTTTTGTTTCTTTTACCTACTCTAGGCTAGATAACACTGGGGACAGTGTTGTTCAAGTCTGGGGGAGGTGTCTGCTGACAAAGTTTTTGTTTTTCTTAGAGTCAGTCGTTTTATAGAGTCAAAACTGTTTTATTGAGTCAAAATTTGTTGGAGATTATGATCCTGTGCTTGAACCTATTGATTCGATTTTGTTTTTGAGTACACAGTGTTACAGGATCAGTTCTAGATCGACTAATGAAAAATCCAAAGGCTGACCAGTTGACTAGAAAACATCCATGTCTCCAGCAGAGTTCTTCTGAAGCCTGAGCCAAATTTTTGCACTTCATCAATGTGGTTAGTGTCCATAGAGCTTGATTCATCATTCATATCTGATAAAGGAACCCGTGTGTTTAGGATTATGGTATCTCTCTCCCCTGAAATAAGTTGATAGATTAAGAGCATAAAAGATTGAAATGATTTTCTTCTGAGTAGAGGGTTAGGAAAATTTCCAGCGATCCCATTATTCTACTTAAGAGGGGATGATCACACAAAGGATTGGAAGCGAGGCTAGGATTTTCCTATGATGCCATTATTCGCCTACATCCTTTGATACATAGAGAGGGAAGAACCGGGGATTTGGTGGCAAACACCATCAATACTCGCGTCTCCTACCTTGATATGTATATGCTAAGCTGAAAAAAAAAAATAATAAATAAAAAAAAAAATAAAAAAATAATAATAATAAGGATATAATAAGAAATAAGTCTGGGGGAGAGAAATTGATACAAAAGAAGTGTGAAAAGGGTGGTTCCTTTGTCAAGATATTGTCTGGTAAAGAGTCTAGAAGGTTCTTTAAAATTAGCTGCAGAGATGAAACTGGCGATGAGGGCTTTACTTGAATAATGCTGTGGGATTTTGTGTGGAGTCTGGAAAAGCTGCAAATGTCTACGGAGAAGTACATGGTGGTTAGATCGAAAGCTGATCAGGTGACATTTGGGTACTTGGGAAAAGGGTCTTTTCGATGGTTCAGGAACAGGTGAGTCTCTACGTTTTCAAACCTCTTTTTCTGGTTTAGTCTTCTATTTGCTTGAGGGCAAGCAAAAGACTAAGTCTGGGGGAGTTGATATATCATGGTTTTTACCCTATTTAGGCCATGATATAAGTCCTTTTATAGAGTCTTTTCTTGTGTTTTGGAGTCTTTTAGAGTCTTTCACAGGTTATAGCACGTCTGGAGCTTAATTGGAATTATTGGAGCTTTTCTGGAGCATTCTGGAGCGAGACTGAAGTCTGATGACTAAGAGCCCGATCTGAGCACCGAGCATCGATCGATACCCCCTGGTATCGATCGATACCCATCGAAGCAGATTTCAAAGTCGCGACTTAATGAAGTTTGAAGAATTGCAAAAAGCACCCAGAAGACTTTGATAATTACAAGAAGGCCCCAAATCGTGATTTAGGTTATAAATAGGATTTTACAGCCATTGTTTAGGCTATGCTTTTATTATTGTTTAGGTTTAAGAGAGATTTTTGTGGAGAGACAAGTCTGGTTTCCCTTCGTCCGAGACCAGATCTCAAAACCTTGTTTCTCTTTCTGATTTAATATAAGAGTATTTATTCAACATGTTTATTAATTTAATATCCATGTCTGAGTAGATCACTTGTTAGGTTTAGGGTTTTCTCATAGGGATTTCTTTGAAATGCTAGGTTGATTATCTGTTAGGATTCACTATCTAAATTAGTTCTTCGCCTTAGGTTGTTCTCAAAGCTAATTCTAGGTTGACGAATCTGGAACTTAGATCTTAGGATAATTAATTAGGCACGAGAGTGCGATTAATTACCTGATAGAACCTTAGGTGAGCAAATTGATTATTCGCAAAGAGATTTGGTTTAATTGATTTGTGAACATATCAAACCTGATTTTAAAGCTGATTTAGACTTTAGGATTCGCAAAGAGATTTGGAATTTCTAGGATTTAGATTTAGATAGTTTTCGCAACGAGAGTTGGTTAATTATATTTTAGTGATTTGAGTTCTAGAACAGTGCTTAATCTGGATCCTGTTAGCTAACTTAGCTGCATTCATTGATTTCCTGAGAAATACCCTAAGCCTACATTCCCCCAATTGAATTTACAAACGTTTTACTTGCAACCCTGTTTTTCAATTACATCATCTGGTTTAGCTTGTTTCTGATCTATAGAATCTATTGAGTGATTCTTGAGTTCTTGTGTTCGACCCCTGATTTACTGCAGCAACTGCTTTAGTACTTTTTAGGGTATTAAATTGAGCATATCAGTTTGGTGTTGGTAGCCTTCCTGCCGAGGTCGTCATGGGTGTGGAGAAGTGGAAGGCCATGTTGAGAACGAGCCAATTTGAGCAAGGGAAATTTTCTACGGATATTTCCCCTTCCGGTGCCGAGATAAGCTTGCCATTTGTGATATGTCATGAGGCGTTGATTCTCCTTGCGGGCTCAGGGATTTGTTGCCCCGTTCTGCGACTCGACTGAAGTGTGTCATTTAAGAAAGGCCTCGTCACCGCGAGCGTCTGATACCAATCTTCCCAAGAATATGCACTCGAAGGCGGTAAATTGGATAACCCTTGAATTCCAATGGATCTGGATGTTAAGGTAGACGAACTTCTTAATGCCCCAAACTATCTTAAAACATTCCAAAACGAAGCAAGGCGGTGGAACTTTGGTTGATAGAAATCGTGGAGTAAGATGACAAGGCGTGAGAAACTAGTTCCCGAAAATCTTTGTGCCCAAAACTCTCTTAGAACAAGATCTACGAACTTCAGTTGGTGAATGGCAACGTCAAGTGTGGCGGAAAACACTTGATATACCCAAAATGATCACTTAGGTAAACCACTAAAGCAATCGAAAGAACAAGAAACGAGAATCACTCTCACTTTTAAAAGAAATCGATTTTGATTAAAAAGTTGGATGTCTTCCAAATGAAAAACACACTTGTTTTTAAAGACAAAAGAAGGCAAAAAGCCATTCTCGAAAACTCAACATAATTAAAATAGAAAATTAAAACAGAGATGAATAACTCTTCACATGCCATTTGATATGACCCTTAAGCTTCTTGGTCAAAATTTGGTTGATGAGCTTGAGTCTTTGATCAACAAATTGGGATTTGAAGAGATGTGAACCAATTGCCTCATTAAAAACCTTTCTTTGGAAAACCTATTGGGACAAAACCAAAGATAAGGGGAAAATAGCACAAATGGATCACATATCCATTTGTTGATCTTGTATCATAACCAAAGTGGTTAAATTGAAGTCTGTTTGGAGTCTGCTTGAAGTATGTTTGAAGTCTGCTGAAGTCTGTTTAAAGTCTGCTGAAGTCTGTTTGAAGTCTGCTGAAGTCTGTTTGAAGTCTGCTAGAATATTTAGACCATCAGTAGCTTCCCTGAGCTTCTTAGCTTTGGCTCGGATCATGAAACCAAACTTGCAATTCTCCCTTGGCTACAAGCTTTGGTTCAAGCTCCTCTTTCTTGGTGCTGATCAATCTTGCATCATCCCCCTCCTCTTGAAAAGGATTTGTCCTCAAATCTGGACCATATGCATCAAGAGAGATCAAGTTAGAAAAAGTGAAACTTGGATTCATTTGGTACTTACCTTGGTGCGGTGCAAGATGATTCTGTGGGGACGTCTTGGTTGCTGGTGCGTTCTGGACTTTTAACATGTTATAGGAGTTTTCCCTTTAATCATTCAATCCAGAATGGTCGTTGTCTTTAGGTTCCAGCTTTCCCTCAACCTCTGTCCTTTCTTTTTGCTCGCTTCGGCCCCCTCGACTCCGGTTTTGAGATTGTGAAACAATTTGCAAATTGTATGACCAAATAAAAAAATATCTCGACTATTAGTCCTTAAATATGCACTTGGTCGAGTAAACTTACCTTTCCCAGTAGAGGTTCGACTGATTGAATGCTCTCTTGGTGAGGTTTTCAAAAGCAACTTTAAAATTACTTGTGCCAAATGAATTTTGTCTCGACCAATATCTTCTAAAGGCCCACTTGGTCGATGAAACTCATTTCCCTCAGTGGAAATTAGATCGTTTGGGTCATCCTTCAGTTATTTCAAGATGTTCGGTTCTGGGGATCGATCGATCGATCGAATGTCGGATCGATCGATCGGTCGATGTTTGGATCGATCGATCGGTCGAAGTTTGGATCGATCGATCAATTCTTTTTGGCTTGAATCGATTTGTAGCTCATTTCCACGGATGTTTGTTGATCCCCTTTGTTTATCTTCTTGAAAGTCATGCAAAAGAAAAGTTTTTTCACTCGGTAGCACCGGTGTGGGGTTAGTAAAACTCATGGGAGTTTTCTTAAACATATATAAAGATTGTTTAAAAAGCAAAGCTTTTTTAACATCACCTTTCCTCACAAGAGAGTTTGAATTTCTCACGAGTTTGCTCTCAAAGGCCTTTTGCTGGGTTCTCTCGGACTCTTTTTTTGGTGTTTGGTGTTTGGGGTTTCAATCAAAGTATTTCTTTCCCTTCTTCGCATCTAATCTTGGTAAACCCCGTGTGCCATCATAGGAACAAGAGTGATCTTTCTTCCTTCGAACTCAAATGAATACTTGTTGGATGGACCATCATGCATAACCTTATGATCATATTGCCACGGTCTTCCCAACAGAATGTGACCGGCCTCCACTGGCAACACATCACACAAAACTTCATCCACATATTTTCCAATCGATAAAGGATCTCTTACTTGTGCAATTACCTTCATGTTCCTTTGGTTGTTCAACCATTGAAGATGATATGGATGAGGATGCTTATGCATCTCAAGATTTAACTTCTCCACCATGGTTGTGCTAGCAACATTGGTACAGCTTCCTCCATCAATGATGAAGCTGCACACTTTCTCTTTCACCAAGCACCTTGTGTGGAACAAATTTTCACGCTGCTCTTCCTCTTTGGCCTTGTATTGTATCACCAATATTCTCTGATATGCTCAAATTAATACCCTAAAAGTACTAAAGCAGTAGTTGTAGTAAAGTAGGGGTCGAACACAAGGACTCAAGAAAATCACTCAATAAACTACTTAGTGTCAAATCAAGCTAAGCAATTCAGTTAAATCAGAAAGCAATAACAAAAATAAAAGAGGCCCAGGATATTTCTCAAGAAATCAATGGATGCAGATAACCAATCAGTCATGATTCAGATTTAGCGCGGTTCTTGAACTCAAATCACTAAGTTATAATTAACCAACTGTCGTTGCGAGAATTTTCTAAATCTAAACTTCAGAATCCTAAATCTCTTTGCAAATTCTTAAGAATAAATCAGCCTTAATATCGAGTTTGATATGTTCACAAATCAACTAAACCAAATCTCTTTGCGAATAATTAATTTGCTCACCCTAGGTTCAGTCAGATTTCTCAATTGCACTGTCGTGCCTAATCGATTAACCTAAGATCTAAGTTCCAGATTCGTCAACCTAGAATTAGCTTTGAGAACAACCTATGGTGAAGAACTAATTCAGATGGTGAAGAACTAATTCAGATGGTGAATCTCTACTAATCAATTACCAGCAATCAGAGAAATCCCTATGAGAAAACCCTAAACCTATGATGGATATACTCATACATCGAGAATGAAACAATCAACATATATGACTGAATAGATCATTAAATTAAACAATAAGAAAGAGTAACAAGAGGGTTCGAAATATTCTCTCGGACGAACGGAGTTCTGACTTGTCTCCCTCACAAAAGCTCTCTCTCCAAAACCAAAGTAAAATAAAGCGTAGCCAACAAAAGTGACTGAAAAACCTAATTTATAACCTAAAACACGTTTTGGGGCTTCTAGTAATTATTAAAGTCTTCTGGAATAAGGTGCAAACTTCAAACTTGTTAAAAATCATGTTTCCTTCTTCCTGAAGTCGGTATCGGTCGACACCATTAGTGGTATCGATCGATACCAAGCTTGCGTGTCGACTCTTCTGCTCGCCAGACTGGACTGTCTTCACTAAAACTTGCATAACTTTTGATCGCACCTTTGGAATGGCCTCAAACCACTTCCAAATGAAAGATAATCCAGTGATATGTCTTGTATCCAAATTTGAGCTCAATCCAGCGATGGAAAGTTTTTCAACGAATGCCAAACTTCTGACGTCTCTGCATGACTCTGCATCTCCATATGCTCATTTTCACCCAAAACGGCTCATTTTCTTCCAAAGTCACCTAAAACCTGAAAAGACTCTAAAAGACTACGAAAACACTAGAAAAACTCTATAAAATGACCTATATAATGGCTAAAAAAGGGTAAAAACCATGATATATCAACTCCCCCATACTTAGCATTTGCTTGCCCTCAAGCAAAACAGAAAACTAAATCAGAGAAAGTGGTTTGAAAAACACGGAGACTTAGCTGTTCCTAAACCATCGCAATGACCCTTTTCCTAAGCTTTCCAGATATCACCCAACCAGCTCCATATCTAACCACCATGTACTTCTCCGTAGACATTCGCAACTTTCCAGACTCCACACATTATCTCACACCATTGTCCAATAAAGCCCTCATCATCAGTTTCATTGCTGCAGCCAATGTTCAAGAACCTTCTAAATTCTTTCCCATACAATATCATGACAAAAGAACCACCCAATTTACTTTTGTGGTATTATTTCCTCTCCCCCAGACTTGTTTCTCATCATGTTCTTTCTTTCTCTTTTTTTTAGATATGCATATACACATTAATGTCTAAAACGCGAGTATTGATGGTGTTTGCCACCGAATCCCCGGTTCTTCTCTCTATGTATCAAAGGCGTAGGCGAATAGTGGTATCACGGGAAAATTTCATAACCTCGCTTCCAACCTTTGTGTGATCATTCCTTCACAAGTAGAATAATGGGATCGCTGGAAATTTTCCTAGCCCTCTACTCAGAAGAAAATCATTTCATCTTTTTACGCTCTTATTTATTAACTTATAACAGGGGAGAGAGATACCATTACTTTAAACACATGGGTTCTTTTGTCATATATGAATGAGGAATCAAGCTCTATGGACATCAACCACATCGATGAAGTGCAAAAATTTGGCTCAGGCTTCAATGGACTCTGCTGGAAACATGGGTGTCTTCTAGTTAACTGGTCAGCCTTTGGATTTTTCATTAGTCGATCTAGAACTGATCATGTAACACTGGTCACTCAAAATTTAAATCAGAACAATAGGTTCAAGCACAAGATCATAATCTCCAACAGGTTTTGACTCGATAAAACAATTTTTTTTTTATGACTCTAAGAAAAACAAAAAAAATGTCAGCAACTACTTCCCCCAGACTTAAAAAAAATTGTCCCCAGTGTTATCTAGTCTAGATTTGGTAAAAGAAACCAACAGAACTGAGTGGAAGCGTGAAAATCAGAGAAGTTAAATGAGCGTTGGGTATCGACCGATACCATTACTGGTATCCATCGATACAAGGACCATTGGTCGATGCAACGTCTGTTTATCCTGGTGTCGAGCGATACCACTGACGGTATCGGTCGACACAGTCCATGTTCATCTGATTCACACAAGACACAAGACACAAAAACGAAAAATACAAAAATAAAAGACTTATGTACAGACTCACCAGCGGGTTGCCTCCCACCAAACGCTTGTTTTACGTCACGAGCTTGACTTTGCGGACGATCAGTCAGGATAAGGATGAGAGCTTGCACCAAAACAAACTCCACAACTTGACATCTCCAGCTTCAGAGTTATGCTCAACATGCTCTCTACAACCTCCTTTCTTTTCTCTTTTAGCTCCGAAGTAAGAATAACTCTAGCCTTAGAGAATGGTTTAGAGGTTCCTTTGCACGTCACCTTATACTCAATCGAATCTCCATCACACTTCTGAGGGATTAAGGTCACATGGGTAGCACTCTCGACTCTTTTGTTCTTCAACTTCTTCTTTGCCTTAGCTTTTTTGATGTCTTACTTGGTGATGATAGAAGGACCCTCAAAAACTTCTATGACATTTGGCTCATCATAAGTCTCTTCCAAAAGATCAACCATCAACGTTTCTCATGTAACAACGGTGATGCAAGGGATATGTTTGGGAGCTCTTCCCGAAGGGATGGCTTTATAGGAGACCTCCTTGTCAATGTATGAGAATGAGATTCTCTTACTGGACGTATCTATAATTACACCAACTGTAGCCATGCGCGGTCTTCCAAGAATCAAAGGCGTACTAGATCTTGCACTCATCTCCACAACCTGAAAATCAGTAGGAACCAGACAACTTTAACCATCAAATCAGGGATTGTACCGTATGGAACTGAGGTGGAAGAGTTTCCGAATGCGAGAGTCATCGTAGTAGATCTTATATCAGCAATTCTCAACCTGTCTGCAATTGCCATTGACATGACATTGACGCTAGACCCTGAATCAACGAAAGATTCTTTGAATTCAACTCCAGAGATAGAGCATGGAACTGAAAATTTTCATGGGTCTTCCCTCTTAGTTAACTGCTTCATTGGTGGTGGTGTGCTTCTTGCCTTGATGAAGAGTGCCTCGATCTCTTCTAGAGTTTCTTTGCAATCTCGGAAGTAACCGAGCGAAGGGCGGTTTTCCAAAGCTTCTTCAAAAGACATCGGATGGGGAATCCTCCTTACCATCTTCTCAAAAGCGAGCAGCTTCTCACTAGTGATAGGATTTCTGAGATGTCTAGGTGGTAAGGGATATGGTACCTTAGGTTTGTAAACCCTTTCTGCAATCAACTCAGGTGTCTTCTCGACCTCAGGGTGGATATCGATTGACACATGAAGGGTATCGAACGATACTCAGGGTTTTGACACGTCTCGAGAAAGTATTTGGACTGGTGTCAATCGATACTCGGTGGTGTCGGTCGATACCCTGAGATTTTCTGAATCCTCATCGTCGTCTTCTACAGGATCATCAAAATTTACTGCATTCAAACCCTTTTCTACCACTGCAGTGACCTCTTTAGCACTTTCTAAGGTGATTGCATTGACGTGTTTATTCTGTGAATGAACCATCTTTTCCTTGACAGCTGATGTAGTCTGGGCTATTTGAGTTTCCAGCATCTCCTGATGAATACTGAGAGACTGAATTTTTCCATTAAGATCTGTGTACATAGCATCCATCTTCCCATTGAAGTCCACTGTCAACTTCTACTGTCCCTGAAGAATATGTTCAAGCATAGACTCAACTGCGATCTCAAGAGTTATAGGTGGAAGAGATTGGTACCCCCCCTTTTTGAGCATTGTTGGTGAAGTTTTGGTTGTTGTTCTGGTGGTATTGATTTCTCTGACCTTGAAAACCAGACCCACCAATGTAGTTAACACCTTTCAATTCATCCTCAGCAGCAAAGTGAACTATTTTTTGGGTCTTTCCCATCAACAGATTGTGCACCGAATCCAACTTAGCATTCACCTCAGCAATCTGCGATCCATCCATACCCCCAATCTGCTTCCTTCGCTCAAAGTCTGCATTCTTGTTGCTATTGATAGACGCCAAGTTCTCAATAAGCACATAAGAATCGTCAGGATACCTGGTGTTGAAGTTCCCATTACTCGCATCATCTAAGGCCATCTGATACCTCCAATCAATCCCTCTGAAGAAGATACCCAGCAGCTGAACATTGGTGAACCCGTGATGTGGACAGTCCCTCTGATATGATCTAAATCTGATCCAAGCAGCTTTGAATGCTTCAGTCGCTCCCTGAGAAAACTGGGAGATCTTATTCCTCAGCTCTTCAGATCTTGCATCATCATAGAAATTATTCAGGAAGGCATTCTTAGTCTCCTCCCAAGTAGTCAACGATCCAAGGGGCAACTTCTTCAGCCAATAAGCTGCATCTCCACCAAGAGAGTATGAGAAAAGCTTACAGAAAAGGAAATCATTGGACACCCCATTGTATTTGATGCTAGTGACCAAATCCTCAAGCTTCTCGATGTGATCCATGGGGTGTTCATGAGAAATACCATGAAAAGGGTGCTGACCCACAAGAATGAAGTATGAAGGTTTCAGCTCAAAGTCATTCCTCTGAAAAGCAGGAGGGCGAATCGCTGATCGATTGACATAGAACTGATCAGGCCTGTTGTACTCACCAATCGTTCTACCACGATCAACTACGTCATTCCCAGCATTCACAACAACTGTAGGGGCAATGATGTTTCCAGCTTCATCAAGTCGTTGCCCTCTCTCATTGCACAATTGACCCTCTTGGTCTCTCAAAGCTCCAACATCATCACGAACCAATACCACTGGATTGTTCATCTCTGCTGGCTTCTTTGCTTTCATGTTTGCACGTTCCAAATTTGCTAACTCCTTGTTGGAAAGATCAACTAGCTGAGTGCTCTCGTTCCTCCTGGTTTCGTGAGTGGGCATACACCTGAAACACACTAGGCAAGGCACGTAAGTAACAAAAAATTACGATGAGTGTCGACCGACACTGGGTGGTGTCGATCGATATCAACAAAAGAAAACGACGAGTATCGATCGACACTGACTAGTATCGATCGATACACGGGTGATAGTAGGATTTTTACTAATCAATTACTCAAATCCCACTCATGTCATTGTAGTATTTGAGATATCAAACCAAGGAGGTTAAGATTGAAGCACTAGGAATACATGAATCTTCCTAAGCTAGAGCAAATGTTTTTGGGTTTTTATGTTTTTAAACTAAAGAAAACAAATGTAAGAAGGAAACAAAGATAGAAATGTGGATCATGAACTAAGTTATCAATGAGATGGGTAACAATCAAACAATGAATCATTTGGAAGCATTAAACACTATCCTAGAACATGGGATTCACAATTATGACTAATCCACTCTCGTGGCACTAATCACTTTGTTAAACACCAAATCAAGAACAAACCATTGTTTGTGATAAGATGATTAACAAGCATTAAAATCCAATCACAATTAGTTAACTAATCACCCTAGACATCAACTCTCATTGGCTAGGCAAGAAAAGCTCACAAAATGTTTTGTTCAAGCAATTCATTTAAACTCGGGTTAGGAGTGAAATGCCTAAGTTCGAGACTCGAATTGATAAATCTAATCTAGTACTAACACCGTTTACTCAAATCTCTCCCTAATGCATGGGATGAGACCATAAATCCTAAGGTGTAGCTCTAGATTGGTTTGTCACGCCAACTAGAGCTACCTAATCTAGGTGTAGTTCTAAATTTTGGTTTATCTTATCAAATCTAGCATTAAGAACCAATCTAAGTGAAGGATCTAACAAGAATCAACCTAAATCATCATCATCTAATCATCAAGACAATTAACTAATGATGCTAATACACACAATCAATCCTAATCTTTAGGTTAAGATCACTAATCTTGATTAATTCTCTTTTAAGCAACTAATCACTATGCTAATCACTCAATCCATTAGCAAACTCTCATTTGTGGATCAATGATTAGCAAGCATTAAGAATATAAACAAGATCAACCAAAATACACCCTAGGCAACTAATCTCTTAGGCTAGGAGCATATATCTCTTGAATAGTTCATCAAGGCATTTTATCAAACACTTGGTGTGCATGAAATGCCTTATGATCTAGATCTACCTTCTCAAGCTAGATCTAGCATTAGGAACACTAAACAAGAAAGGAAAGCAAGGATTAAGAACATGAGCATCAAGAATCAATCACCAAATCATCTAAATCAAGCTAAATCTAAGATCCAAAAAGGGGCCTAAGGCCTAAACATGAAGAACACAAGAGAAAAAGACATAAAGATAGATTAAATGCATTAATATAAAGATAAGGGTGAAGAAATCTTCTCTAGAGTGACATTTGTATGAAGAACAATCAAAATCCCTCTCAAAATCATAAGAAAATTTTGGGATAAAATCTAACTCTAGAAAGAAGAAAGCTTAGATCTAAAAAAATAGGGTTTTCAATATTTAAATGAGTTTGGGTCGGATCGGGTCAACCCGGAACAAACCGGGTTTTGACCCGGTCAAGTCTTTGGTACGTCTTCAGTGAATCGGTTATAACTCCTGAACCTGACATCCGAATGACCTGAATCCAAGTCCTGTAGACAGCTAACTCGTCCCTATACAACTCTTATGAAGACCGTTTGAGAGTTGATTCATATCGGAAGGCCTTCGTTTTGCCGATTATTTGGACGGTGTCATCTTCTCTCGGCCAGACGGACATACCTTCCGTAAATCCGTCTTATCTCCCTATCCATACGTCAAATAACCCGATTCAAATTCCTGTGTAAAGCTTATTCATTCCTCTACAACTTTGATGAAGACCATCGAGGCTAATTCGGAGTGTAGACCCTTAAATACCGATGTCACAAATCGGTATTGTACATCGGTACTAAGGGAATTTTCCCTCTGTTTCCACACCGAGCAGTTGCACCGACCAGTAACCTCGGTATTGAAGAAACTGTCCCGGCCTTGATATATCATTCTCCTTGTGACTAATAACTCTCATTTGGCCGCATACTCCTCGTTCTCCTGTAGAGATGGTGTAGAATCCGAGACTTATTCTTCCTCGGTCTCAATCTCGCCATTGTCCTTTAAAATCATAGCTCGCTGGTTTGGACATTTGTTGGCAAAGTGATCCTTTCCTTGACACCTATAGCATTGGATATCTCGATTCCTTGTGTTGAAACCCTTAGCTTTCTCTTTGGAATCTTGATTAGAAGTCATCTTCGTTTCTAGCCTTTGATTGAAATAAGATTTTGCTCTAAATCTTGGCTCCTCTGCCTTAAAATAATTAGGTCTCGAGCCAGAGCCAACAGTTTGGCGTGAAACGCTCCTCCTCTTGAGTTCTTGCTCAATCAATATCGCCTTATGCAACATCTTCTCAATGGTCGCATAAGTTTGCATCTCAAGCCTATCTTGGATATCTCGGTTTAAACCACTTAAAAGTCTTGCCATCTTTTCATCTCCAGTCTCGTCAACATCGACTTTGAACATAAGAGATTCCATTTCTTGGTAATAGTCCTCCACGTTTTTGCTCCCTTGAGATAGACACCTCAATTTCTAATGTAACTTGCGAATGTATTGACTAGGAACAAATAACCTTCTCATAATCATGGTCATCTCGTCCCATGTCTCAATGGCGCGTTCTCCATTGCGTGGTCACCAACTGATCCCACCAATTAATAGCATAGTCATGAAATTCAGTGGCGGCTAACCTTACTTTCGTGTGGTCGGGAAAGTTGATAAGTAAGCTTTTTCCTTATGAATCAATCTTTAAGCTTACTCATATCATTGTATTACTTAAGGCGTCAATCCAATTGGGGTTTAGTTTAATAAAACAAGAATGCAAGAAACTCTCTAATTTAAGCTAACAAAGTGGTTTTTGGTTTCAATTCTAGCAACCTAATTCAACTGTCACAAGTCAAACAAGAAAAAGACTAAATAAACACTAAACGAGATTAACAAATTGATAAAGGCAAGCCATTTGATGAGGTCATGGACTTTGGAGACTTTTATGATTGACCTATGATGTCATTACACACAATTAAGCAATTTTCCTTAGCCTAGAACACTTAAACGAGACTAATCCACTCTCATGGCACTAATCATTTTGCTAATTAACAAATCAAGAACAAACTCTCATTTGTGAAAATATAATCAACAAGCATTAATCATAAGTTCCAATAGCCATAAAACTCCTTCAAAACCTACTCTCATAGGCTAAGCAAGTAAAATCTCTTATTTAGTTCTTTGGAGAATTTTATCGAACACATTGTGTGCATGAAATTCCCTATGATCTAGATTAACTTTCTCAAGCTTAATCTAGAATTATGAACACTAAATAAGAGAGGAAAGATGTAAACTAAGCCCTAGACATCATAGATCTAACACGAAATCCCCTAAATCAACCCCATCCATGAGCTCTAAAAAGAGATGTGAATCATGATTAGAGAATAGAAAGATGGCTATTGGAACACACCAAATCATGAAGAACACACCAAATCACATGAAAGAGGTGTTGTTAATCATGATTAGAGAATAGAAAGATGAAAGATTAAAAGAGATTAAGAAACTTAGAAGCTTAAAACTTAGATTGCATACAAATGAGATGAAGATCTCTTACAAAAATCTAAAGAACACCTAAAAAGGAGAGGTTTTTTGCTTAAGAAAAAGATAGATTGCAAAGAAATAAGGTTTAGGGTATATATAATGAAAGCTGGGCGGAGCGGGTCAACCCGGGATAAACCGGGTGTTGACCCGGCCGAAACTGGGCGGAGCTGGTTGACACACCGGGATTTATCCGGCGTGCAGGTTTTACCCTTTACTAGGCCGCAAGTGTATGACACACGCAGTAGTATTTAGGGATCGAATCCACGGGGACACGTTGTTCAATTTCTAACGAGTTCTAACTTATGTTTAGACGGGAAATATACTTTTATGGTTTTGTCACGTCGTAGCAAGAGAAATAAACTAAGTTAAGCAATGAAAATAAATATAATCTAGGTGAACAATATCAAGCAATAATTATATCGAGGTTGTGAATCAATTAAACGAAGCATTGGGCAATCGGGATTTTTCTAGGGTTTATGGCCGATTTTTAAAAGGAAATTTCTAGGATTTTAAAGCGACTTTTGTCGACTTTGGGTTCTTGAACTTGGAACACATACGCTGCGTGTAGTCTACTCCCGTAATCCTACACAACTACTCACTTCAGTACTTGAACACATACGCTTTCGTCTTCGCCCGCGCAAGAAGTGAATGATACTCTCAAAGGTTGTTTACGCCCACAATTCATCAGTAAGTATACTTTCGAAATCTTACGACGGATTTTCTCGTCTACTCTAGGTCAAGGGATTAGATACAGCACTCTCGTGGCTCTTAAACACCTAATAACAGTTGCTAAGACGGTTAGTCAAGCAACGCATTAACAACAAGGATAGAACGAAGAACCCTAATCGGTATCCTAGACTAAAAACCTAATAAGAATCGAACCATAAATTCCCCTTTAAATCCCTTTAACCCAACAAGAGAATTACTAAGCCATAGATGAGGTAAACATATTCAATAAATTCAAAAGAAAACAGTGCATAAAAAGGATGGAAAAATCTTTTCTATCGAAGAACACCGATGAAGAATCCTTCTTCCAATCCTTGAAAAACCAAGAACACAAGCTGCTAGGGGTTTGCCTCTGCAAAAAAGCGTGAAAATAATCTAATGTAACTGTCTAAGAGGCATAAAATAAGTATTTATAGAGGTATTCTACGTTTAGGGTTTGGTGTGAAATGACAGTTTTAGCCGCGGGTAAGTGAAGTGATGATTCAGGCGAAGAAGGGCTCGGCCGCGGGTGCAGCCTCCCCATGAGTGGCGAAATGCCTCTTGGCCGCGGGCGGAGGCTCTCCAGGAGTGGCAGATTGGTAGTTGGCCGCGGCTCCAGCTCCTCCAGGCGCGGTGGTCTCCTCTTAGGGGCAGCTTCATCTGTATACAGTGCTTCATATATATTTAATGATCCAACCATTGGATTGCCTCCAATCCAATTGCATTTGAAAGCAGGTTGTCTCTACTTTGTTTTGTCCAAATTTGGAGATGATCAGACGGTGAAAATGTCTCCATTAGCTGCAAGAATTCTTGACGGTCCAAGTTTATCCAAAAACATACTTTTGCTCCGAAATGCATTCTTTTATTCCGAGTTACCTGAAACGTCTTTCAAATCTCTAGAATATGAAAATCACTTGAACACCTTTGAAAATGGAGTTAAAAAACCTGCAAAGAATATGAAAGTGATACATAAAAATGGTCAAAAACCGGTGTTATCACTGGTCTTGATGGTCTGTACCGTTTGGTGGTGCCGGACGGATGCAGGTCGCTATTGGCCTTTTTTGTTGTACCGGTTGGTGGTGTCGGACGGATGCAGGTTGGTATTGGTCTTGGAGCTGAGTGCCGCATGGGAGCTGGCTGGTACCAGAAAGAGATGCTGGGCAGATATTAGTTTATGTCCTAATACCGGCTGGACAGTGTCGGATGGATGATGGCCGGTACATGTCTTGGAGATAATCAATGCCGGATGGGGTTTGGCCGGTAGGGAAAGAGGGCTGGGCCGGTATTAGTTTATGTCCCAATACCGGTTGGACAGTGCCGAATGGATGATGGCCGTTACGGTGTCCTAGAAATGACCATTTTCCCTTAGTCTTCTTCTTTTACTTCAAGGTCGATTGTGCTCGATTCCAAGTTCTCCAATCATCTCCAAAATGCCTCCAAGTACCTAGAAAACACTCCAAATGATGCAAGACTCACTATGACCTAGTGAGAACTATCTAAACTCTAAATGAGAACAAAACATCAAAGAAATGCTAAGAAAACACATGCATGAGACTCAAAATACCTAAATAAATGCATGCTAAAAATATTAAAATATGAGAATATCAATTCCCCCAAACTTATTCATTTGCTTGTCTTCGAGCAAACAAACAAGAACAAGAAGAGAGAGAGACATGAAGATGGGAGCTAGAATCGAAAAGCATCAACAAAAGAAGTCAAGCTCAATGTCCTAGTTTGTAATTCTAAAATGCATTCAAGTTAACCTTATTCCAAAAGAGTTATCCATGCCTATCTCCACGCGAATCAAATTCAAGTTTCAACCTACACAAGCATTCATATTACCAAACCCTTTGACATTCATTAGTTTGTTTCAAGTGAATCATATTTATTCACAATAAGTGAATTCATTTGGCTACGGGATAGGGTCTTGAGATGAAGATGATCTCAAACATATGCGGGTAGTCAAATGCACGAGATCACTCTATGAAAGAACAAACTTCGGCAAAATGCTAAAGGTAAAAGGCAATCGATGCATACAAGGATAAACTTACATCTACCCAATGCTCCAAATACCTTTGTCCTTACATCTAAACCCCATGAAGTCTAAAACCTAAGCTACCCTGTTCAAAAGGCATTTTGCCTTCATGCCCCACATGCTTTCTTGTTTCTCCACTTCATCTTCTTCTCACTTAGGGGAATACCTTCTTCTCCATTGAACTTGTGGCTTGGTGCTCTTCCTTTTTCTAGTTTCTTTAGCTCTTCTTTTTCTTCTTTCTTTTTGTTACCTCATTTCTCATCACATGATGCTTTTGCCAAATTTTTGGCTTCCATCCTTTTTACTTTACACTTTGAGGCCAATTCTAACATTAAGAGCTATTCTTATGGCTTGTCACCAACCACTTCATATTTTTGCATTGCCCTTTTCGCTTTCTCCCCATCTTTTTCTTCGTTTCCACTTCACTCTTCTTCTCACTTATCGTTTTCATCATTACCACTCATTCCTCCATACTATCTAGCATATCCTAGTATAGCTCTTGATGTATGAGCTAGATCTACATGCAAAGCTATCATTGTCGCCCTAAACCTAACATATTTTGCCAAGTTTGTTCGAAAATAAGGCCTCACAATCACACACTAGAGTTTCAAGGCTTGAAGGACGGTTTACTTAAGGGTGTGGTAAACCATTCCAAAAATGAGAATCGGCTATTTGAGCTAACAAGAGTGGTAAAAAGGGAAAGATAGCCCAAATGCGTATGTTGGTACCCATGAATTCACTTATGAGATGCACAAACATGATAATTAAAATGACAAAATTAAGGTTCTCATTATATAGGGTTGGGATCAATTCAAAGCTTGCTTCAATCAAAACATGAACATAGAGACACGAGATCAAAGCATGGTTTTTCTTTACTTTCTGATGTGATCATGGCAAGAATCATGAAGGAGCAACTTGAACCATTTCCACATCCCTTAAAGCAACATTTTGCTTGCAAGGCTTATCCCGTTCTTACCCAACCTTAGAGTGCCGATTTTGGTAGAATCATATTACTTTCTAACCAACTTGAAATGCATTAGACAACTACAAACTAGGGCATTGAACTAACTCCTTAAGTTGATACTTTGCAAGGAAAGGCTCATCATTTCTCCCAATGCATATGAATGTAAACCCTATATGAACTCTATACTCATTCTTAACATGAGATGCAACTAGATGATTTCTTTTTGAGTTGCAAAAGTTCAAATTTTTTTGATTTTTATGAGTTTTCTATGCCATAAGTGAATGCATGATATGCATGAGACTCAACATGCAAAATCAAAAATAAGAATAAAGAACACAATGTTAAATACCGGTCCCTCCCCCAAACTTTAATCACAACGTCTCGGTGTGAAAGACATTTAAGGGAGAGAACAAAAACAAAAGATAAAAACAAAGACTCAAAAGAGAAGAGCTACTTACAAAGGAGGAGTGGTACTATGGGAATTGAGAGAATGGAGTGCTTTCCAACATCAAACATCGTTGTTTCTTTGCCAAGACCTTGCTACCATCAAAAACTTTGAGACCACTTAGCAAAAACATTAAAAGGCACTTAAAAAGATAAAAAAATATCAACAAAGATAGACATGGGAATGTCTTCCAAGTGCGCTTTGTTTAACGTCACTAAGCTCGACGTTCGTTATCCTTTTAGATGGGTGTGAGAGGAGTGTTACCACTCCTTGGTGGGTCCTTGAGGTCGAGAGTGATGATCTTACTCATGAGCTCTTGAAGACCGGCTTGCCCCTTCTCTTTATGCTCTGGTGTGAGGGTTTCTTTAACCGAGGCAAAAGGCTTGGACCATCCCTTGCACCTGATCTTGTACTCAATCACCCTATCTTCATGTTTCCAAGGTGTGAGAGTCATGATGGAAGGTTGGTCTAGCATGGTCTTTTCTTCATCATTACCATAACCCAAAGATTCTTTTCCATGAGTATATACCTTCTTTTACAAGCTCTTGGGGGTGAAGCCAAATCTGTTATCGCACAACTACCCACATACTCAACTCTTTCAACACGAATCCCATCATCCTCAATGGTAATTTTGCCACAAAGCCCATGTTATGGAGGCTTCATTGGGTAAAAGAGCTTATAATTGACGTTCTTGAGCATTACCCTCTTGTTTTTGAAATTCATGCTCGCACCGGCGGTATTGAGGAATGGATTCCCAAGAAGGAGAGGTAGCTTTTTGGTTCGTTCCATATCCATTACAATGAAATCCGTTGGTATAAGGCACTCTCCGATTTTGAGGGGATAGTCTTCAACAAAGCCAAGTGGTTTCCTCGAAGATGAATCCCCAAACGTGATGGTGGAGGGATAATCCTTCATACTCTTAATTTCGAGACTCTTAACCATCTCCAAGGACATGACGTTCACACTCGATCCCGAATCACACAAAGCATCATCTATCTTTAAGTCCCCAAGAGAGCAAGAGATGGAGAATTTACCGAGATTTCCAAACTTGGTGATAGACTTAGGCTCAACCCTCGTTATGCTTGGTGAATCAAATATCGCCATTGTAAGCTCTTCCACTTTCTCTCGGTTCTCAAGTATGTTTTTGATGAACTTTTGGTGTTGTGGGACTTGAGACAAGTCACTCTCACTAGGCAAAGGTGCTCCAATCTTATCCATGTTTGCATTGAAGCTTGAAAGCACTTTCTTTTGAGCCTTGGTATAAGAAAACGATTGGGAAATAGAAGTGGAGGCTCATATGGAGAAGGTCCAATGCAAGAGGCTTCTTTCCTAGACATCACATGTGTCTCCACGTTTTTCTTCTTAACCACATCCTTGAGAGAGTTCTCAACCTCCATTTGTGTAGAGATCACTTACTCTTCAACATAGATCACATCATCTTCATTCCAAAGGGTCACCCCCCCCCCCCCATCTTGTTTCTCAATGTCCTCATTGAGTTTTGAGGGGACATCTCTAGGGGGAAGTTCTTCGACTTGTGAACCATAGAGTAGAAACTCAATTTCTCTAATAACGGCTTTAATTTCTTCATTGGTATGTGATTCATTTGAGGATATAGCGTTGTAATACTCCTTTTGGTTCTCATCGACTTTCCCTTTGAGCTTCTCCATAGGTTAAGGAGAGATGGAGCTTCCTTGAGTACCTTGATTTTCCAAATTTTTGAGCTTAGAAGCCATGGTTGCAAGTTTTGTGTTAAGATCGTGGTATGAGCAATCCACCTTAGTGTGGATCTTGGCTATCCTCTTATTCAACTTATTTGCTCCATTAGCTTGTCTCGTCAATATTTGTTGAAGCATACCCTTCATTTCGACATCTTGTTGTGTCGAATTTCTTTGGTACCCGCATTGGTTTCCTTGGAATTGGTTCCGAGGAACAAACCCTTGTTGTTGAAAGTTGGATCCTTTGTTATAGACTTGGTTTTGAGAATTTTGGAAATTGGAGCCACCATTGAAGCATTTGTTGTAACCGCCTTGTCCTCCCACGAAGTGAACTTCTTCTTGGTTTTCTATGCAATCACCTACATAGTTCACTTGCCTTTGTGTGGCTTCCAAGACCTTGTCTAATTTCTCATTAAGGGTCTTCATCTCCTTTCTTGCTCGGTCCTCATACTCTCCACTTCCTCTCAATGCTTTATTATACTCCTCGCCATAATTCTCATTGCTTTGGGCAAGATTCTCAACAAGTTCTAGGCCTTCATTAACTTCTTTGCCCTAGAAGATTTCATTGATTGCGGTGTCAAGGAGCATCCTAAACTTGTGCAAGACACCTTGGTATAGAGTACTCAAAAGCGATTTATTGGAGAACCCGTGGTGAGGACATTGCATTGTGTAGCCCTTAAACCGTTCCCATGCTTCACAAAAGCTCTCGTTCCCTTTTTGAGTGAAGCTCGAGATCTTATTCCTCAATCTCGACGTTCTCGTAGTAGAAAAGAACTTAGCCAAGAAGACTTTCTTGCATTCATCCCATAAGTTGACATATCTGTGGGTAAGTTCTTTTCCCATTGGTGAGCCTTGTCGCCCAGAGAGAATGGAAAAAGTCAAAGCTTTAGTGCGTCCTCCGAGACACCATTCATATTTACCAACCCACATACTCGGTCGAAGTTATCTAGATGATCAAGCGGGTCCTCCAAAGATAAACCATGGAACTTGTTACCTTGGATCATGGAGATTAAACTCACTTTGATCTCGAAATTGTTATTCACCACTAGTGGTGGATGTATACCGACACGATTTCCAAGGGTTTTGGGAGCATCACCCGCTCCAATCACCCTCGGTGCTCTATTAACTTGAGCCGCCGCTTGTTGTTTCACATTAGAATCATGCCCATTGTTTCCAACCAAAGATTCTTGTACATTATCCATACCCAACCTTTCAATGTGTTGAGTTCGTTCTCTTTCTCTCCTTGCTCTAATCCCACGATGCAAGAGATGTATGTCGCCTATTGGCTTAACAAGGTTTTGTCCACCTCTAGCCCTTGTGTTCATACACCTATATGAGAAGAGAAAACTAGATATTAGTAAACAAAGAAAATAAAAGCTTAATCTCAAAAAAAATCTAAATCCTATTGACTAAACAAGAACCCCAAATGGCAACGGCGCCAATTGATAAGTAAGATTTTTCCTTATGAATCAATCCTTAAGCTTGCTCATATCATTGTTGTACTTAAGGTGTCAATCCAATTGGGGTTTAGTTTAATACAACAAGAATGCAAGAAACTCTCTAATTTAAGCTAACAAAGTGGTTTTTGGTTTCAATTCTAGCAACCTAATTCAAATGTAACAAGTCAAACAAGAAACAAGACTAAATAAACACTAAACGAGATTAACAAATTGATAAAGTCAAGCCCTTGGATGAGGTTATGGACTTTTTGGACTTTTATGATCGACCTATGATGTCATTACACACAATCAAGCAATTTTCCTTAACATAGAACACTTAAACGAGACTAATCCACTCTCATGACACTAATCACTTTGTTAATTAACAAATCAAAAATAAACTCCCATTTTTGAAAAGTTAATCAACAAGAATTAATCATAAGTTCCAATAGCCATAAATATTTTGGAAATGTTAGCAAATAACTTCCCATGTGAACAATAATTTACAATTAATGTTTCTTCATCACCTCCACCCACTTCATCCAGCAGTCAGTTTCCCTTGTTGGCCTAAAAAAGAACAATTACGTTAACGTCTCACTGGCTTGTTTGCTTGCTTTCTACGAATACCCTTGGATGTTGAAATCCTTGCATCTAATAACTTTTAAGTTAGTGTCCTAATGATTTGGTTATCGGATAACTACCTTAAAGACCAACAGTGAGTATATGCGGTGGCAAAATGAAGTCTCCCATCTGCGAAATTGTAGTTTAGAGGATCCTTTACTGGAGTTGTATTACGAAACCGAAGTACATGTGCATGGAAATCGTTGGGTATAGTATGTAAATAACAAAGAAATACCTTTGTAATTGCGCTTCTCTGGTAACTGGAATTGGTAAATCTCACCGGTTTTCAGGTCAAAATATGGGAGCAAGGATCTAAGCAGCGGATTCCTCCGGATTCAATAGTAGTTGATCTCCGGTTGAGTTTCTAATGGGTTGAAAGTCGATTGGTTTTCCCCTCTTGTTTTCTTTGATTGGTCTTCGTCGCTTCATTAGTTTTTCGCTTCTGTTTCGCGATAAAGAATTTATGAAACTAAACTATTTTTTGTTTTTTCTATAGAGATACGGTTTATCGTCTTTTTCGAACATCTAATATATAAAAGAGGACTAACTTTTCAGTTGCTTGCCACGTTAGCACTGGAAAGAGTACCATATGTCACCATTAAAATAAATATTTCTCTCTTCTGAAAACTGATTGTATTCTCTTGCTATTGAACTTCCTTCCTTCTCCGTTAACTTCTTTCAAGACAATCTCAATTACCACAATTCACCTCTCTTTCTTTTTTTTTTGGAATCATCATGATCTTGGTTGGTCTTCACGAGCTACGCAATTATGGATCTGCAAACGAACCCCCTCCAGACAGTCACTAAATCCCTTCCGCTCTACCCAAATCGGTTTCCGGCAACAGCACGATGTTATATAAACAACTTCGATGTCTGTGGATTGAATGGTCAAATCCCTTGCTATGGCTACTTGATTTCACATCAGATGGTGAATTAGAAAACAGTAAGTCAAGGACAATGTTAAATTAGAGATCTACTATATAAAAATTGTCATTTTTTTTGCGTCGATTCCTCCCTATTCCTCCTCCAACCGCCATTGCTAATTTCTTCGATTTCAGGGGAGACATTTCTCGAATTGCAGTGGATCCAGTCCGATCTTCTCAGATTGTTGATATGTTAGCAGTGGCTTCGATAGAGGAATTGCATATTGTTTGTCTCCAATGCATAGAACAGATCGTCGACATTGCAGAATGTTAGAATTATGCATTGTATGTAAGTTAAAAATGATGAATAAAAGTTCCTGTTTTTCTGTGTCGTATTTAGTGTGCAACAGTTGATTCTGACCAAAGCCTCTTATTTGATGGCAAATTGGTTAAATTTCTCTTCTCAGTCTTAGAGATGGCTTGAATGTGAAGCATTGTTCATTGACATCTAGAACAATCCAAAAGACTGCTGTTAATTTCGATTTACAGGACTTCCACACTTCTGGAAAGGTAAACGTGTTAGGTAATTCCATTTTTGTAAACTCTTTTCATTTTTCTACATGTGGTTTATCTATTCTTGTGTGGCAGGCAAGTTATGAGTTATAATAATCTTGTTTCAGGGAGTGCTATTGAAAACCCTTGGCTACACTTCCTAATCTAAGTAGGTTGAAAGAAAACATGAAGTATAGCTTTGCAGCTCTGCATGATTGAGTATGACTGTGAAAAATTAAGCAGTAAGGTTGTTGATAGCCTTTCTGCACTTGTTAACACACCATCTTGTTCAAAAAATTTAGTTCACAACTTTTCTTACGGTTTATTATTTTTATTTCCCCTGTTCTGCTTTTTCTAAAGAGTCTGAGGTTTTATTCTCAGGACAGAGAGGACCATGAGCTCGAGAACGGGGAGGGGAGATCCAGTCGAGAATCGTGACAACAACGATTAACACGAAGATGGCAATGGTACATGCTTTGTACTTGATTAATTTTATCTTCTCAGCGTGACAATGAGTGCTCTTTGTTCTTACTTATTTTAATGATCCCTCATCATTACCTTCTCATGATCCTTTTCAGCCTTCATTGTTTATGTATTCAAAGCTATGAATTTCATAGTCCTCACTTTGTGTTCGACTCATATGGTGATTTAAGCACCCTTCTGCACTTACATTCATGCCATTTTCCTTGCATGAGAATATGTTTTCTGTTTTGTAGTTGACGATGAGTATAAGGCTGATGGGTTCATTATGCGCAATGAAGAAAAAGAAATGCAAGATGAGTATATGAGGAGAGGCAGAGAAAAAAGTAGCAATAATTAAAGGAAAAATTGATTGTTATTTCCGTTCTCCTATTTTTCATCATTTTCTAACTTGAAAAATAAATGTTAGTGGACATATATGATACCCTTGATAAACTACAAAAGCTTTGTATTTACTTTACTTTCTATAGACAATACAAGATTACATGTAACATACATTGAATTGATTTAATATTTTGGAAATAGTTTGTATATCTTGCTTGCTATGCAGATTTGATTTCAACTTCGTTAACGCACCCAGTTAAAGAGAATTCTAACTCTGAACAAATACAAAAGATATATAATTTTGGAACTCTAAGGTTTGCATCATAATAAAATTATTTGTTTGTGTGGTTTAAACTTTGAATTTTTGTAATAATCTTTAGCACTGATGAACATTGTATGAATTATGAAGATCCACATGCTGAATTCAGTTTTTCTATATGGGCAATGCTATGTTATTCTTTATAAGCTCAAAAAAAAAAATTGAGTAAAATTATTAGATCATCGATTCAATAACAAAAACAACATAAGAGGAACAAAAAAAAAGAGAAAACAAAGCAGAACTTTCTCCAGTTACTTTGTTCTACAACTAAATAGAAACAACTGAATCAATTGCACACATAAATTCGTTAGCGGAAAAAGTTCGCCCTAGTTTTGTCTCTCCCAGGCACGGGACTCGAGGCAGCCGCACCAACCTTCGACATGGTGTTCTCCGACTGGCGTTCGACCTCCGACATCCTCTCCTCGTAACCGGCGTGTGCTTCCTACTCTCTCCGGCCCAACCAAGCCTCCCGAAGAATCGTTTCCACTTTCCATCGGCCACAACCGTCGCCAGCGAGAACTTCTCCCGTCGCATCTTGTTATGCTTGATCGCGTTTTGTCTTGGTTGTTCGCCATGATTTCCGGTGAGAACTCCTCTCGTTCTGCTGTCACCATCTGTCGATTTCCAGCGAGAACTTCTCAAACTCGTGTTTCCTCCTCTCACCGGCGCCGCCGACCACTCCAAAGCCTCCGGTGCCTCCAGATCCGCCAGATCCACCGCTAAATCCGACTCTGAAAATGGATTCTCGATACTCTTCGACTTCGACTCTTCACATACTCCACCGTCCGTCGAGAGAAATCCCTGCATCTCCGCCGTTCCTGAGATATGCTGAAACAACCGCACCCATTTTTTTTTTTTTGCATTTAAATAATCATTAAAATCCCATAAATAATAACTGAACCTCACCAATTAATTCCCGGTTCAAGACTAAAAATCCGAACAATGCAAATCATAAATTATTAAATTAAATAATCAAATAAACGGCAAGTCTAGATCACCCCCTCTTCCTCGCCCTGATCCCACGGTCACACTTTCTCTTTTCCTGCATCAATTAAAATATAAGAGATGCATAAGTATTTCGATAAATACTTAGTGAGGCAATCCTCCCATCTACAGGCTAACAAATAATTAAGATAATTAATATAGACTATCACGAAAATACCGAATAAGTCAAACATTTCATGAAACACTCGACCTAGACCCTCCGAGATCGTAAACGGCCTATAATCACGAAATCACACCAATTATCAAAATTATTAAATTACGCCTATGGTCCTGCACTCACCTTATTCCCGCACAGAAAGTTTCACGAGAAAATTCAGCAATTTTCTAGAACTCCCCGGGATGAATAACCTTCTATTAATCCACCTAGAAATAAAAAGAATAAAATAATCAAAAACAAAACAATATAAGATCGATGATTAACAACCGGTTTAAACCGGGAATCACTTCATCGTCTTCATCGCCGGAGCAACGACGTCCCGCCGGAGCTCACCACCGGACTTCACCACGGTCCAGCCCCGATCCACCATCCCGACTCCAAACCCACACCGGAGCTCACCACCGAAGCTCACCACGGCCTAAACCCGATCCACAATCCCGACCCAACCCACGCACCGTCGACCCTCTTCACCGTCGAGGCTTGACGACACCACCCTCCTTCTCCACCCTCCGTCGATCTTCTCCACCCTCCGTCGACCTTCTCCACCCTCCGTCGACTCGGCCGCACGACCCCTACGCAACCCGGCATCGCACGAAACAACTAAGGAGGGAGAGAGAAGTTTTCTTACCGTGGAGAAGACGAGATCGCGACACGACCCGGCTCACGACGATCCACTCACTCGAGCTTTCTCTCGATCTCTCACCACGCAGCAGTCGACGGCTAGGTTAATCGTAGAGGGAGATGCATACGGCGTATACATATGTGTGACCAAGTTTCCCTTATTACACCAACCGGTCCTCGCACTTCCTCCTCTTCCGAAAGTTGACCCCAAACTTTCAAAATTATCAATTAAACCCACCCGGAAAAAAATGATTTACGCGAAATTAACCCCCAACTTCTAATTATTCAATTTCAACCTCAAAATTTAATTAGGGATGTTACAATTCTCCCCCACTAACATAGATTCGTCCTCGAATCTAACATCCAGCTAACATCCACAACATAGCACAACCGCTATTCCAACTCAGCGTCGCACGACCGCTCTTCCAACTCTACCAACAACGGTATCACGGCTCAACACCATAGTGCCATAGTTCCCTACTTGGTTTGGCCAACCACTCCAACACCCGGGAGTACAACGACTTCACGACCCAACACCATGGATCGGTCCGTCTAACGCATAGAGAGCCACACAACGGCAATCTCTCTAGTGACCTGTCTCACCAATCAGGAATCACGTCGAAACCCAACCGGCCAGGTACACTCGGCAGTGACTCACCAGTGCACTCCGATGCCGCTATACGGGTCACCACCCTGTGCCAAACCAATCCGGATCTATCAGCCCTATGCAGCTACTAAACACCTAGTATCCGCACCCCCGCTATCGGACCACTACCACTAGTAGCCCGCCAACCTGTCTACTAATCCTCTAGTAAACCCACCACTCAACAAATTCAGTGAAAACACCTTTTTATTGAATAATCAAAAGCTCCAAAGTACATCGAGTAGTTATAACACCATAAAATAGACGAGTACAACGACGCAATAACTCCCAAAATCCCAACACCATGGTTACAACGATATGGAAACACCCGGCTAACCCTCCAGTTTGCCGAACCACTTGGGAAATTTGCGCTTCAATTTCGCTTCCGGCTCCCAAGTCACCTCCTCGGCTCCATTGCAGTCCCACAGCACCTGCATCTCAGGAACCTTCTTCCTCCTGATCACTCTCACCCGACGATCTTGGACTCTCAGAGGCCTCGCCTCCACCACCATGCTCGGTGTCAAATCTGATGGCACCCCCGTGACCACCTGATCATCCTTGTGCAAACATTTCTTCAGCATCGACACGTGGAACACCTTGTGAAATGCCTGCATAGACTCCGGCAACTCTAACCGATAAGCCACCGGTCCGACCCGCTCCAGCACCCTGACGGGACCCATATATCGCGGACTCAACTTCGTCTCGGAAATGGACCTGTTCGGACCCCTCAACATGGCCATTTTCAGGTAGACCAAATCGCCAACTGCGAACTCCAGCTCCTTCCTACGCCGATCTGCGTAGCTTTTCTGACGATCTTGAGCTTCCTTCATGTTCAACTTCACAATCCGGACTTTCTCAGTCGTCTCCTGCACAAAGTCAGCTCCCAACAGGCTCCTCTCCCCCACTTGTGTCCAACATAACGGGGTCCTGCAAGGCCTACCATACAACGCCTCAAATGGTGCCATGCCGATACTAGCCTGGTAGCTGTTATTGTACGCAAACTCCACTAGATTCAGATGATCCGCCCAATGTCCACCCCAGTCCAACACACACATCCTCAACAGATCCTCCAACGTCTGGATAGTCCTCTCCGACTGCCCATCGGTCTGGGGATGATAAGCTGTACTCATGTGTACCTTAGTGCCCATCTCCTTCTGGAAAGCGCCCCAGAACAGCGAGGAGAACTTCGGATCTCGATCTGACACTATACTCACCGGTACCCCATGCAGCTTCACAATCTCCCTGACGTACCTCTTGGCCAACACTTCCGCACCGTCGGTCTTTTTTATGGCCAAGAAGTGCGCAGACTTGGTCAACCTATCGACGATGACCCAAATAGCGTCATTGGTTCGCGAAACCGGCAGACCCACCACGAAATCCATGGTGATCATGTCCCACTTCCACTCCGGAATGGGTAAACTCCTCAACAACCCGCTCGGAACCTGATGCTCAGCCTTCACCAACTGACAGGTATCACACCCCGCAACCCAGTTGGCAACATCCTTCTTCATCCCTACCCACTGGTAATACCGTTTGAGGTCACGGTACATCTTGGTAGCTCCGGGATGAATAGAGAAACGGCTCTGATGTGCTTCCCTCAGGATTTCCTGCCTCAGCACTTCGTCCTTCGGTACACACACCCTACCTCTCAAAAGGATCGTTCCATTGCTGGATAACTCATACTCAGACCGCTCTGCCCTGCCAGCCTGCATTAATTCCGCATCCAACTGCTGTGCTACCCGCACCCTAGTCAGAATGTCCGCCTGATCCACCGCCTCTAAACCCAACGGCTCAGGTTCCTCAGACACAGCACACAGTCTCAGGGCACTCACCATGCCTACCAACGCCTCGGTATCTCGCTCAGTGTCTAAAATAACCCGCTTCCTGCTCAAAGCATCGGCTACAAGATTCGCTTTACCGGGATGGTAAGCTATCTCCAGATCATAATCCGCAACAAGCTCCATCCATCGCCTCTGTCGCAGATTCAGTTCCGGCTGGGTAAAGATGTACTTTAGACTTTTGTGGTCTGTGAACACCTGAACCTTACCGCCATACAGATAAGACCTCCAGATCTTCAATGCAAACACCACTGCAGCCATCTCAAGATCGTGAGTAGGATAATTGCATTCATGTTTCCTCAGCTGCCTGGAAGCATATGCGATTACCTTACCCTGCTGCATCAATACACAACCGAGCCCCAGCCTGGACGCGTCTGTGAACACAACATATGGCTCATCCTGCTTAGGCAAGGCTAACACCGGAGTACTCACCAGCATCTCCTTGAGCTTCACAAAGCTCTCCTCACACTGGTCCGACCACACGAAAGGAACGTCCTTCCCGGTCAACTTGGTCATGGCCTGCGCCATACTAGCAAACCCCTTGACGAACCTCCTGTAATAACCCGCCAGACCCAGAAAACTGTGAATCTCCGAGGCATTCTTCGGTCTCGGCCACTCCTCAATCGAGCGAATCTTCTCCGGATCCACTGAAACACCACGATCAGATACGACGTGCCCCAGAAATCCGATCTCCCGCTGCCAGAAACTACACTTGCTCAGCTTAGCGAACAACTTCTGCTCCCGTAGCTTCTCCAGAACTTTCCTCAGGTGAACCATGTGCTCCTCAGGACTCTTCGAATACACTAGAATATCGTCGATAAAAATGATGACGAACTCATCCAGATACTCCTGGAACACGCCGTTCATCAACCTCATAAACGCAGCCGGTGCATTCGTCAACCCAAACAGCATCACCACAAACTCGTAGTGCCCGTATCTCGTCCTGAAAGCCGTCTTCCTGATGTCCGACTCCGCTATCGGGATCTGATGATAACCCGATGCCAAATCAATCTTAGAGAACCACGAAGCACCCTACAACTGATCTAACAACTCATCGATCCTCGGTAATGGGTACTTGTTCTTCACAGTAACCCGGTTCAGCCCCCGATAATCAATGCACAACCGGAAGCTCCCATCCTTCTTCTTGACGAACAGTACCGGTGCACCCCACGGAGAACTGCTCGGTCTAATGAAACCCTTTTCCAACAACTCCTCGAGCTGCTTCTTAAGCTCAGCCATCTCCGCTGGAGCCATCCTGTAAGGAGCCTTAGACAACGGGGTCGTCCCCGGCTCTAACTCAATGGTAAAAGGATCCGACCTGGATGGTGGTAACCCGCTCAACTGCTGGAACACATCCTCGAACTCCCAGACCACCTCAATATCCCGCACCGCTGACTCCCCAACCTCACCAGGTATCGAAATGGTAGCCAAATAGGCCTCACAACCCTGCTCGATCAGACGCTCCGCTTGAACCGCGGAAACGACGATGCCTCCCGGCACCGGTCTCACTCCCTGATAAACCAGTCTTCTGTTAGCATGCTCGAAAACCACACGACCCCGGCGACAATCCAAATGAGCCTTGAACTTTCCCAGCCAGTCCATACCCAAAATGATGTCATAGAGTTCCACTGGGCACACTATCAAATCCGCTGGCATCAGCTCTCCGGCGATAAGAATGTCGACATTCTCCACACAGCCCTGAGTCCTCAACAAGCGACCCCCAGCAACTCTCACCACACCCGAGTGGTCCCCAAACACCTCTTGGATACCGCTCCCCGACACCCAATCCGGTGTGGCAAAACTGTGGGACGCCCCGGAGTCAAACAACACATGTGACTCTACCCCAGCCACATTAAGGGTCCCTAAGCACGAAAAGGATTCACGGCAAATAGCAAACACCAATTACAGAGCGAGTAACTGAAATTACAATCAAACAAGAACATAATTAAGGTAACTAACCAGTAATCGGTCTGCTGCCGCTCGCCTCGCCTGACTCCGCGCCTATGGTGAACACCCTCGGTGCCACTGCGGCCCGTTTCGGAGGCGGTGCCTCGATCCTCACAAATGGCTGAGCCAACTTCGGACAATCCTTCCTGAGGTGACCGGGTTCCTTGCAATGAAAGCACACCGGGCCCCCTCGAGAACAATCCGCCACGCGATGTCCATGGGCTCCGCACCCGAAACAACGTGGCCCAGAACCCGCTTCCCTGGAAGTATCCTCCCACTTCCTCTTCTGTCCCTGCTGCTGACCAGACCTACCGCCCTTGCTCGGAGCAACACTCTGACTTTGAGGCCGTCGCGGAGCCTCTGGTACTGCAGCCTTTAAACTAGCCTCCTGCCTCATCCCCTCCTCAAGCTGCGCTGCACACTCCACCAGTTCGGATACCGACTCGAACTTGCGGACTATGCACCGATTCCTGAGATCGATACGCATACCTCGCATGAAAGCACCAATCAACTCATACTCGGTATCTGCACCCCGACCAGCAAACCGCTTCAGCCGGTTAAACTCGGCCTCGTACTCTCGGACCGAACGAATCCCCTGTGACAAGTACAGAAACTCCGCCTGTAACCTGTCGCGCGCCTCCCGCGGAAAATACTTGAGATCGAACTCCCTCCGGAACTCGTCCCAAGACAACACTACTCCCGCCCTCCTCGCAGCAACACCCTGCCACCACTCATGTGCATCTCCCTCCAGATAATGCACCGCCAAGTCAACCCTATACTCCTCAGGGCATCTGATCGACTGGAAGTTCCTCTCCAACCTGGACCTCCACTCATCAGACTCAATCGGTCGAGCACCACCACTGAAAAACTTGGTGCCCAACCTCTGCATATGCTCCATCACCCTCAGGTACGACGGAACCACTGGCTCGGCCTCAGCAACCACTCCCGGAACTCCCGGAGCAACAACACCCGGCATCGCGGCAACCCCCTGTGGCGCCACTGGAGCTGGAGCCGGTACCACACCAGGTAGCCTCTCCAAGAGCTGGGCCAACATGCCCAAAACAGCCGCCATCGGGTTCGGGCCCGCACCCGCCTGAGCAGTTCGGGCATCGCACCATACACGGCCGCTGGCTCCGACTGACCTTCCCCCTCGGCGTGATCATACGCCCCCTGCTCCACCGTGACACTCTGCGTCACATTCGCAGCTGCTCTGCCACCTCTACCACCTCTACCACCTCTGCCGCCACGGCCTGTTCTGCCGCCCCGACCACGGCCGCCGCGACCACCCCGACCTCTGAGACCTTGCCCAACGCTATCAGAATCAACCATCTGCAATAACCACTTGTTACTAATTGACAACAGCAATAGTAAAACAAACACGAGTCTTACCGTGGAATCTCATTGAAGGCTCGAAGAGGATGATCTAGAACTTCGAGCTCAACAATTGACTAACTCCCATAGACAGTTCTAATAGCGGAATTTTTTTTTTTTTTAAAACCGTCCTAGAACCGTAAACGCTCTGATACCAAATTGAAACAACCGCACCCATTTTTTTTTTTTTGCATTTAAATAATCATTAAAATCCCATAAATAATAACTGAACCTCACCAATTAATTCCCGGTTCAAGACTAAAAATCCGAACAATGCAAATCATAAATTATTAAATTAAATAATCAAATAAACGGCAAGTCTAGATCACCCCCTCTTCCTCGCCCTGATCCCACGGTCACACTTTCTCTTTTCCTGCATCAATTAAAATATAAGAGATGCATAAGTATTTCGATAAATACTTAGTGAGGCAATCCTCCCATCTACAGGCTAACAAATAATTAAGATAATTAATATAGACTATCACGAAAATACCGAATAAGTCAAACATTTCATGAAACACTCGACCTAGACCCTCCGAGATCGTAAACGGCCTATAATCACGAAATCACACCAATTATCAAAATTATTAAATTACGCCTATGGTCCTGCACTCACCTTATTCCCGCACAGAAAGTTTCACGAGAAAATTCAGCAATTTTCTAGAACTCCCCGGGATGAATAACCTTCTATTAATCCACCTAGAAATAAAAAGAATAAAATAATCAAAAACAAAACAATATAAGATCGATGATTAACAACCGGTTTAAACCGGGAATCACTTCATCGTCTTCATCGCCGGAGCAACGACGTCCCGCCGGAGCTCACCACCGGACTTCACCACGGTCCAGCCCCGATCCACCATCCCGACTCCAAACCCACACCGGAGCTCACCACCGAAGCTCACCACGGCCTAAACCCGATCCACAATCCCGACCCAACCCACGCACCGTCGACCCTCTTCACCGTCGAGGCTTGACGACACCACCCTCCTTCTCCACCCTCCGTCGATCTTCTCCACCCTCCGTCGACCTTCTCCACCCTCCGTCGACTCGGCCGCACGACCCCTACGCAACCCGGCATCGCACGAAACAACTAAGGAGGGAGAGAGAAGTTTTCTTACCGTGGAGAAGACGAGATCGCGACACGACCCGGCTCACGACGATCCACTCACTCGAGCTTTCTCTCGATCTCTCACCACGCAGCAGTCGACGGCTAGGTTAATCGTAGAGGGAGATGCATACGGCGTATACATATGTGTGACCAAGTTTCCCTTATTACACCAACCGGTCCTCGCACTTCCTCCTCTTCCGAAAGTTGACCCCAAACTTTCAAAATTATCAATTAAACCCACCCGGAAAAAAATGATTTACGCGAAATTAACCCCCAACTTCTAATTATTCAATTTCAACCTCAAAATTTAATTAGGGATGTTACATATGCGGTGATCCCGTCCTCCGTCGCCATCCCGTCCTATGGCATCATAACTTTCGTCATCATTCCGCCCTCCGTTGTCACAACTTCCGTCGTCGTCACAAATTCTCGATCTACCGACGTGAAGCAAGCTCCTGAGATGGATCAAGAATCGATCTTTAGTTTACTGGGCTTTTTATTGGGTTTCATTTTAATGAGCTTCATCTTAATGAGTTCATTGAGCCCAATAAACCCATTTAACGTTATATACCATCTCCTCAGCCCATTGGATCTCAAGCTTGTTGCTATATTTACCGGTTCAAAGACCGAGTCTACTTTAGCCTTTCCCGTTGTGGATCTGGCCAGCTTACCAATTTCCTCTCTCGTGGAGAGATTTTTGGCACCTTCCTCCCTTTGGGAGAGATCGACTTTACCACCCTCCTCCATTTTGGAGAGAACTTTCCCACCAATCTTCTTTTATACGGAGAACATCTTTAAACGCTCAGCTTTGATGGCATTTCGAGCTAAAAGTTTCATTCGCTCGCCTTTAATGGTAGAAGAACTAGTCTTTTTGGAGGTGCTCCTGGTTATTTTTTTCGATTGTAACCTTTTATCTTACTTTCATGCTTTGTATTTTAATTTGGTTTTATGTTCGGACTCTTTGGCAACGAGTTTCCGATTCTTTTGGATTGTAACTGCAATTTAAGATTAATATAAGTATGTGTTGAACAAAAAAAATAGAAACAACTCTTTGCATGCTGTAGGTAATTCATACTAATCTCTTTGTTTTTTTTTTGTCTTTTACCTTTGGGTATATTTTCCTTAATTTGAACCAAACTTTGTATTTTTATGTTTTTGTTCAAGTAACTAAACCATTTTGCAAAATGAAGCAAACGATTTTTTTGCAATGTCTTTTAAATAATTATTATGAAACATATGTAATGTGTAATTTTGGTTAAGAAAAACTCGCGCTTATACGCGGATAATCATATAATAAACTCTAAAGAGTACAAATTTTAGATCCCCTTCCCCTGTGGTTTCTGTCTCATATATTATTTCTGAAATAAGTTAATAAAATATGAACCGTATATAGTAAAAGATAATGATTTCGTTTTCTGACAAGACATTATGAAGCCCGGCCCCCGGCCCACCATCACATAGCAAATCTTTGTAAATGTTTATCTATCTTTTGGAAATTGATAATAGTGGTTCATGTCAATTCATATGATTGAATAGTGTTGTAACAATATCGTTTCTGGAAAACTAATTTCGTTAATATGTATAGTTGTTAGATATTACTATTACTAGATATTGCTATTTCTCATATATCTATATATATATATAATCTACAATATAATAGATATTCCAATACAACATTCTAATATTTAACTCCCAAAGCTACTATTTGACAAACTCTCTGAACTTTTAGTAGAATCTAAATTTCAATTCGATTATTATTCTTCAGCTTGATTTTCTCTTTTTCCATTGAGGTCGTCTTCTCTTTTCAGATGTATTATTTTTTCTTTCTTTTTTTGGCAATTGAAATTTTTTTTATGGTAATGCTAATCTCTATAGTATTTGTGAACTGATAATTTGATGTGGCATTCTCACATCGACGCTATTGCCCTCATTTTATCGTTTAATATATTAGGTGTCAAATTGTCATTCGTTTATGCTCTGGTGACGTGTTTTCATCACTTAAATCAAACTAGAACTTTTTTCGTATTCGATTGGTTTAGCGTGTTATATTTATTTAAACTCTTGGATTGGTTTCTAGCTTGGTTAATAAACCAGTGTTTATTTTGTTTAATCTATATATTATTGGTTTACGAGTTCGTTTTAGATCGAGATTTGTACTTTGTTTGATTCGTTTACATAGCTAATAAACTTGAGAGATTGATTGAATAAATTTCCAAGTCTAAGCCACATTCGGATAATCTTGAGAGAGTGATTGATCAGAGGAAGAAGAAGGAGGAGAGAACGTAAACGAAAGCGCTAAGCAAGCGATTACTCTTGGTCTTGGACTTATGTGTACTAATAAGCCACCATTCAAGCAAACCAAGCTCGATCAAATTTATCTAATGACAACAACACATGTATTGATATACTCTCTTGCAAAAGAGAATTCGTTTACAGTCGAGATTCGTACTTTGTTAGCATTAACCAATGAAATAAAAACAGGAATGCCATATTATAAACCGGTATACTTCCTATGGTTTGACTCGAGGTTGTTAGGATTTGATTATGCATAGTTCCGAGACGTTGTCGGTAGTATGAGACCTAATTCATCTTTTTCGATCTGATAACGATTTGGTTTTTTGTCTTCAAATTGTTTAGTGTGTGTATTTATTTGAAATCATAGATTTGGTTTCTCGCTTTGTTTGTTTTGTTTAATCGTGGATTTGTTTGGTATACGAATTGGTTTACGATCGCGATTTGTGCTTTGTTTTGATCTTGTCATTGGCTAATGGTCACGGTTTGTTGTTTAGTAACGGGTCATAAATCTTGGTTATCTTATTCGATTTGTTATACATTGTTTCGTATAAATGGGTATGTGATTTTGGATATTTGGTTCGGTTTATCCAGGGCCGGCCCTGCTTTGGCCTCCGTTTTTTTTTTCATTTTTTTAGTCTTCAAATTTTTTTTTTTCATTTTCTGGTCCCAAAATTTTTTTTTCTTTATTTTTTAGTCCAAAAAAATTAAAAATTTTAAAATTGGTTTTCGGCCCTCAAAAGTTCAGGGCCGGCCCTGGGTTTATCATACATCGTTTATTGGTTACGAGTATGTAATTTTTGTTCTGCAATTTTGGTTATCTATTACAATCCGGTTTAATTGCTACATGTTGAAACTGGATGTTGTTGATTACAAAATTTTGATGGTTTTGGGACAAACGGTTTAGTCTATTATCTCGGCTTATATTCTCTACTTTTATTATCTTGGTTTATATCTTTAATAGTTTTGGAACAAATGACATATATGCAAGTAAAATTAAGATCATCATGAATTCAATCCATCATCACTATGCAAGTAAAATTAAGATCATCACGAATTCAATCAATCATCACGATAACAATATGGATCAAATTGGTATAACCATATATCTCGGTTATAATTTAAAAAAAACGGATCAACGTGAATTCTTTTATAAAAATATAGCGATAATATCCATTTATGTAAAAGGTAATTAGCTTTAGTTTAAAAAATGAAAAATTTCTTAATTCCCATATGATAAAATCGGGTGAATATTTATCTTTCGAAAAATGAATTTTTTTCTTTGTGTCATTCTAGATATACCCAATTCATGTAAAATTTAACTAACCTTAATTATATTTTTTATATTGAATTTATATGATAAAGTTGATTAGATATATATCAAATCCAAACAAAAAAAATCGATTTAAACCCTAAATCCCTTTTCGTATAAATAGTGAAATCTATTGGAGATTTTAGTCAAAGCAAATCATCTGCAATCACTCAATCACCTACAATCACTCAATCACTCCATAATATCATTAATTTATATATTGTAATCTTCTCAGTTTAGGCAATTATTTACTGCTCCTTTGTAATATAAAACCCATCAACATTGTGAGGAATACCAGACAGAAAATTCTCTTCTATTGCCTTCTTCCTCTTTGATACTTTCACATGGTATCGGAGTTTTGAACAAGAAATTTTCTTGTCTGACCCGATCGATCCTTTTTCTTTTTCCAGAAAATTTGACAATCAACGATGGAGACGACAACGAACCCAAACCCGACTGCTCAAACGGAGATTGTTCGTTGGAAAATCTCTCCCTACGATCTGACCGCAGCTGACAACTCTGGAGAGGTGATTTCTCATCCTCTGCTGACCGGAGCCAACTACGACGAGTGGGCTTGCGGATTGAAAACGGCTCTGACTTCTCGAAAGAAGTTTGGGTTTCTCGACGGATCCATTGCGCATCCGGCTGAAGATTCACCAGATTTGGAAGACTGGTGGACAATCCAGGCGTTGCTCGTATCCTGGATGAAGATGACAATGGATCCTGTCCTCCGATCGACCATCTCTCATCGAGATATGGCAAAGGATCTCTGGGATCACCTACAAAAATGGTTTTCAGTAACCAGCGGACCCAGAATCCAGCAAATCAAGGCCGAGCTCGCGTGCTGCAAGCAGAGAGGTCTTGCAATTGAGACATACTATGGGACATTAACCAAGATCTGGGATAGTATGGCAACTCATCGTCCTCAAAGCATCTGCAAGTGCGGCAAATGCGAGTGTGATTTAGGTTCTGCTATGGAAAAGGACCGTGAAGAAGACAAAGTGCATCAATTTCTTTTTGGACTTGATGACACTCTGTTTAGAACAGTTCGATCAAGTCTCGTCTCTCGACAACCGTTTCAGCCTTTGGAAGAAATCTACAACATTGTTCGTCAGGAAGAAGACTTGATTCGTAACGGTATGAAAGTTCAAGATAAACAACCAGAAGTAGCTGCTTTCGCTATGCAAACCAGAAACAAGGCAATCCAGACGTTGTGCAAGCATTGTAACTGATCTGGGCAAGCCTCGGAGAGCTGTTACGCTGTCATTGGCTTCCCGGAATGGTGGGATGATAGACCGAGAGGCAGAACGATGCATGGAAGAGGTCGTGGAGCACCTACTGGGCGTGGTCGTGGTGGTCTTGCCTATGCAAACGCAGTTCATGTGCCAAACATAGGTCAGACTTCGGAACACGCTAACTATGTTCTCACAGATAAGGACCGTGATGGAGTGACCGGATTTATTGATGCCCAATGGAAATCGCTTGTTGCTCTTCTCAATGCTGGCCAGCGCAGTGCACGAGAAACACTCTCGGGTAAATCTTCTTGTCCTTACTGGATAATGGATACAGGAACCACACACCATTTGACCGGGAACTATGGAACTCTTTCTGATTTTCGAAAAATGGCTCTAGTATTGATAATTATTGCTGATGGTCGTGAAAGAATTTCGATAATTGAAGGATCAGTTAGATTGGGATCTGGTTTAGTGCTGCAATCAGTTTTTATGTCGAGGAGTTGAAATCAGATTTGATATCAGTGGGCAGTTAATGGATGAAAATCACTGTGTTGTTCAGTTAGCTGATCATTTCCTTGTTGTCCAGGACCGCATTTCGAGGATGGTGATTGGAGCGGGTAGGAGAGGGGCAGGAACATTCTATTTTCGGAGCACGGAGATGGTAGCTTCAGTCACAACACATGACGAGAAATCGTATGAGCTGTGACATAATCGGATGGGCCACCCGTCTACAAAAGTAGTTTGTTCACTCCCGCAAGTTCATGTTTCTGTTTCTTATGAAATTTCGAATAAAGCGTGTGATGTTTGTCTCCGCGCCAAGCAAACAAGATTGTCTTTTCCGATTAGTGAGAATAAAATTTCAAATATTTTTGAGTTGCTTCATTTCGATCTATGGGGTCCGTATAGAACACCATCTTTCTCGGGTGCATGATATTTTCTCACCATTGTTGATGAATACACACGAAGAGTTTGGCTGTATCTGTTTAATGACAAAACTGAGACATCAAATCAGATCAAGAATTTTATTACCATGGTTGAGAATCAGTTTCAAACGCACATCAAAACCATGAGAAGTGATAATGGCTCCGAATTTGTATGTCTTACTAAATTTTTCCTGAGTAAAGGAATTGTTCATGAGACGTCCTGTGTAGGCACACCGCAACAAAACGGAAGAGCAGAAAGAAAACACCGACATATATTGTATGTCGCTCGATCTTTGCGGTTTCAAGCTAAGATTCCAATTTACTTATGGGGAGAATGCATCTTGACAGCTGCGTATCTTATGAACCGGACGCCAAGTAAAGTATTACACGGCCTTACGCCATACGAGAAGCTCTATGGTAAAATTCCAGAGTATGATCATCTCCGGGTATTTGGTGCGTTGTGTTATGCGCATAATCAAGGGCACAAAGGTGATAAATTTGTGTCGCGAAGTCGCAAGTGTGTGTTTGTGGGTTATCCCTACGGGAAGAAAGGCTGGAGGTTGTTTGATATGGAAGAACGAGTCTTCTTCGTTTCACGAGACGTATATTTTTCAGAAACGGAGTTTCCGTATGAAAAGCAGTCGTTGTCTTTACAACGTGAAGAAGAAAGAGATGATTGTCAATGTGCCACAGTTACACAAAACCCACTGCTGGAAGAGGATTTGTTTTTGCCTAAAAATAATCGAATTATTAGGCCTGGTCCAATAACAATGCCAAATTCAGAAATCCACTTATTGGATCCATCCAATGTCGCGAGCTCTTCTTCACCACAAGCGACGGCTCCCATTGAAATCACGACATCATCGACCCCAACATCGACTGATGCAGCTCCGACAACACCACCACCTGAATCTTTGACACCGCTCGTCGAAACCGCCGGTGGCGGTGATTTACTTGGTTGTGGTCTCCGAAAGAAAAAACCACCGGTAACTTTACGCAATTCTGTCACGAACAGAGTGCTAAGCAAATCTCTTGTGGGGTCCAATTGGGAAATCTCCTTATCCGATTGCCAATTACATTGATAATCGTCGTTTCTCAGCCACACATCAAGCGTATATGGCGGTTATATCAACTAGTGTCGAACCTAAATATTTTACAACGGCAATGAAAGACAAAAGGTGGAGAGATGCAATGGGGACTGAAATCTCAGCACTCGAACATAACAAGACATGGACTCTTGTAGATTTACCAAGAGGAAAGAAAGCAATTGGTTGTAAGTGGGTTTATAAACTCAAATACAAATCTGACGGAACGCTTGAACGACATAAGGCTCGGTTAGTTGCATTCGGTAACAAATAGATCGAAGGGGAAGACTATGAGGAAACATTCGCACCAGTGGATAATATGGGCACAGTTCGATTGTTTTTAAATGTTGCTGCAGGCAAGGGTTGGCATGTTCATCAGATGGATGTGTACAATGCATTTCTCCACGGCGACCTCGACGAAGAGGTCTATATGAAGTTACCACCGGGATTCAGCACCTCAACCAGTTCCAAAGTTTGCCGTCTGAATAAATCTCTCCACGGTGTGAAACAAGCACCGAGATGCTGGTTCGCGAAACTTCAGACAGCGCTAAAAGATTACGGGTTTGAACAGTCTCTTTCAGATTACTCTCTTTTTACCTTTGCGAAGTCTGATGTGCATCTCAACGTTTTAGTCTATGTTGACGACATGATTATTTTTGGAAGTTCTCTTGAAGTTATTAAGGTTTTCAAGACTTATCTATCTTCATGCTTTCACATGAAAGATCTCGGTGAGCTGAAATATTTTTTGGGCATCGAAGTGGCTAGAAATAAAACAGGTATCTACATGAGTCAAAGGAAGTACGCCATGGACATCATTGTTGAAACAGGAATGCTGGGATAAAAATCAGTGGCATTTCCGCTAGAAAAGAATCATAAACTCGTTTTGTCTGAATCACCAAAGCTAACCGCACCTGAACGATATCGTCGTCTCATTGGCCGTCTTATCTATCTTGCTGTGACAAGACCAGATTTAGCTTTCTGCGTTCATGTTCTTGCTCAGTTCATGCAAGAACCTCGTAAAGACCATTGGCAGGCAGCATTACGAACTGTTCGTTATCTTAAGGGCTCTCCAGGTCAAGGAATCTTGTTACGCTCAGACACATATTTTCAGATCACGGGATGGTCAGACTCAGATTGGGCGGGTTGTCCGTTGAGCCGTCGTTCTGTCACGGGCTATTTTGTTCAAATTGGACACTCTCCTGTGTCTTGGAAAACCCGCAAACAGAAAACAGTGAGTCGATCCTCTGCTGAAGAAGAATATCGCGCACTTGCGGATCTTACGTCTGAACTTCTCTGGCTTATTCACGTTCTCCGCTCACTCGGTGTACCTCATGAAAACCCAATGCATGTAATGTGTGACAACAAATCAGCTATCCACATAGCGAACAATTCCGTCTTCCACGAAAGAACGAAACATATCGAGAATTACTGTCATTTCGTCAGGCATTCTCACATCGATTTTCAGTTATCTAACTACGCTATTGCCCTCATTTTATCGTTTAATATATTAGGTGTCAAATTGTCATTCGTTTATGCTCTGGTGACGTGTTTTCATCACTTAAATCAAACTAGAACTTTTTTCGTATTCGATTGGTTTAGCGTGTTATATTTATTTAAACTCTTGGATTGGTTTCTAGCTTGGTTAATAAACCAGTGTTTATTTTGTTTAATCTATATATTATTGGTTTACGAGTTCGTTTAAGATCGAGATTTGTACTTTGTTTGATTCGTTTACATAGCTAATAAACTTGAGAGATTGATTGAATAAATTTCCAAGTCTAAGCCACATTCGGATAATCTTGAGAGAGTGATTGATCAGAGGAAGAAGAAGGAGAGAACGTAAACGAAAGCGCTAAGCAAGCGATTACTCTTGGTCTTGGACTTATGTGTACTAATAAGCCACCATTCAAGCAAACCAAGCTCGATCAAATTTATCTAATGACAACAACACATGTATTGATATACTCTCTTGCAAAAGAGAATTCGTTTACAGTCGAGATTCGTACTTTGTTAGCATTAACCAATGAAATAAAAACAGGAATGTCATATTATAAACCGGTATACTTCCTATGGTTTGACTCGAGGTTGTTAGGATTTGATTATGCATAATTCCGAGACGTTGTCGGTAGTATGAGACCTAATTCATCTTTTTCGATCTGATAACGATTTGGTTTTTTGTCTTCAAATTGTTTAGTGTGTGTATTTATTTGAAATCATAGATTTGGTTTCTCGCTTTGTTTGTTTTGTTTAATCGTGGATTTGTTTGGTATACGAATTGGTTTACGATCGCGATTTGTGCTTTGTTTTGATCTTGTCATTGGCTAATGGTCACGGTTTGTTGTTTAGTAACGGGTCATAAATCTTGGTTATCTTATTCGATTTGTTATACATTGTTTCGTATAAATTGGTATGTGATTTTGGATATTTGGTTCGGTTTATCCAGGGCCGGCCCTGCTTTGGCCTCCGTTTTTTTTTTCATTTTTTTAGTCTTCAATTTGTTTTTTTTTTATTTTTTGGTCCCAAAATTTTCTTTTCTTTATTCTTTAGTCCAAAAAAATTAAAAATTTTAAAATTGGTTTTCGGCCCTCAAAAGTTCAGGGCCGGCCCTGGGTTTATCATACATCGTTTATTGGTTACGAGTATGTAATTTTTGTTCTGCAATTTTGGTTATCTATTACAATCCGGTTTAATTGCTACATGTTGAAACTGGATGTTGTTGATTACAAAATTTTGATGATTTTGGGACAAACGGTTTAGTCTATTATCTCGGCTTATATTCTCTACTTTTATTATCTTGGTTTATATCTTTAATAGTTTTGGAACAAATGACATATATGCAAGTAAAATTAAGATCATCATGAATTCAATCCATCATCACTATGCAAGTAAAATTAAGATCATCACGAATTCAATCAATCATCACGATAACAATATGGATCAAATTGGTATAACCATATATCTCGGTTATAATTTAAAAAAAACGGATCAACGTGAATTCTTTTATAAAAATATAGCGATAATATCCATTTATGTAAAAGGTAATTAGCTTTGGTTTAAAAAATGAAAAATTTCTTAATTCCTATATGATAAAATCGGGTGAATATTTATCTTTCGAAAAATGAATTTTTTTCTTTGTGTCATTCTAGATATACCCAATTCATATAAAATTTAACTAACCTTAATTATTTTTTTTATATTGAATTTACATGATAAAGTTGATTAGATATATATCAAATCCAAACAAAAAAAATCGATTTAAACCCTAAATCCCTTTTCGTATAAATAGTGAACTCTATTGGAGATTTTAGTCAAAGCAAATCATCTGCAATCACTCAATCACCTACAATCACTCAATCACTCCATAATATCATTAATGTATATATTGTAATCTTCTCAGTTTAGGCAATTATTTACTGCTCCTTTGTAATATAAAACCCATCAACATTGTGAGGAATAGCAGACAGAAAATTCTCTTCTATTGCCTTCTTCCTCTTTGATACTTTCACATGGTATCGGAGTTTTGAACAAGAAATTTTCTTGTCTGACCCGATCGATCCTTTTTCTTTTTCCAGAAAATTTGACAATCAACGATGGATACGACAACGAACCCAAACCCGACTGCTCAAACGGAGATTGTTCGTTGGAAAATCTCTCCCTACGATCTGACCGCAGCTGACAACTCTGGAGAGGTGATTTCTCATCCTCTGCTGACCGGAGCCAACTATGACGAGTGGGCTTGCGGATTGAAAACGGCTCTGACTTCTCGAAAGAAGTTTGGGTTTCTCGACGGATCCATTGCGCATCCGGCTGAAGATTCACCAGATTTGGAAGTCTGGTGGACAATCCCGGCGTTGCTCGTATCCTGGATGAAGATGACAATGGATCCTGTCCTCCGATCGACCATCTCTCATCGAGATATGGCAAAGGATCTCTGGGATCACCTACAAAAATGGTTTTCAGTAACCAGCGGACCCAGAATCCAGCAAATCAAGGCCGAGCTCGCGTGCTGCAAGCAGAGAGGTCTTGCAATTGAGACATACTATGGGACATTAACCAAGATATGGGATAGTATGGCAACTCATCGTCCTCAAAGCATCTGCAAGTGCGGCAAATGCGAGTGTGATTTAGGTTCTGCTATGGAAAAGGACCGTGAAGAAGACAAAGTGCATCAATTTCTTTTTGGACTTGATGACACTTTGTTTAGAACAGTTCGATCAAGTCTCGTCTCTCGACAACCATTTCAGCATTTGGAAGAAATCTACAACATTGTTCGTCAGGAAGAAGACTTGATTCGTAACGGTATGAAAGTTCAAGATAAACAACCAGAAGTAGCTGCTTTCGCTATGCAAACCAGAAACAAGGCAATCCAGACGTTGTGCAAGCATTGTAACTAATCTGGGCAAGCCTCGGAGAGCTGTTACGCTGTCATTGGCTTCCCGGAATAGTGGGATGATAGACCGAGAGGCAGAACGATGCATGGAAGAGGTCGTGGAGCACCTACTGGGCGTGGTCGTGGTGGTCTTGCCTATGCAAACGCAGTTCATGTGCCAAACATAGGTCAGACTTCGGAACACGCTAACTATGTTCTCACAGATAAGGACCGTGACGGAGTGAACGGATTGATTGATGCCCAATGGAAATCGCTTGTTGCTCTTCTCAATGCTGGCCAGCACAGTGCACCAGAAACACTCTCGGGTAAATCTTCTTGTCCTTACTGGATAATGGATACAGGAGCCACACACCATTTGACCGGGAACTATGGAACTCTTTCTGATTTTCGAAAAATGGCTCTAGTATTGATAATTCTTGCTGATGGTCGTGAAAGAATTTCGATAATTGAAGGATCAGTTAGATTGGGATCTGGTTTAGTGCTGAAATCAGTTTTTTATGTCAAGGAGTTGAAATCAGATTTGATATCAGTGGGCAGTTAATGGATGAAAATCACTGTGTTGTTCAGTTAGCTGTTCATTTCCTTGTTGTCCAGGACCGCATTTCGAGGATGGTGATTGGAGCGGGTAGGAGAGGGGCAGGAACATTCTATTTTCGGAGCACGGAGATGGTAGCTTCAGTCACAACACATGACGAGAAATCGTATGAGCTGTGACATAATCGGATGGGCCACCCGTCTTCAAAAGTAGTTTGTTCACTCCCGCAAGTTCATGTTTCTGTTTCTTCTGAAATTTCGAATAAAGCGTGTGATGTTTGTCTCCGCGCCAAGCAAACAAGATTGTCTTTTCCGATTAGTGAGAATAAAATTTCAAATATTTTTGAGTTGATTCATTTCGATCTATGGGGTCCGTATAGAACACCATCTTTCTCGGGTGCATGATATTTTCTCACCATTGTTGATGAATACACACGAAGAGTTTGGCTGTATCTGTTTAATGACAAAACTGAGACATCAAATCAGATCAAGAATTTTATTACCATGTTTGAGAATCAGTTTCAAACGCGCATCAAAACCGTGAGAAGTGATAATGGCTCCGAATTTGTATGTCTTACTAAATTTTTCCTGAGTAAAGGAATTGTTCATGAGACGTCGTGTGTAGGCACACCGCAACAAAACGGAAGAGCAGAAAGAAAACACCGACATATATTGTATGTCGCTCGATCTTTGCAGTTTCAAGCTAAGATTCCAATTTACTTATGGGGAGAATGCATCTTGACAGCTGCGTATCTTATGAACCGGACGCCAAGTAAAGTATTACACGGCCTTACGCCATACGAGAAGCTCTATGGTAAAATTCCAGAGTATGATCATCTCCGGGTATTTGGTGCGTTGTGTTATGCGCATAATCAAGGGCACAAAGGTGATAAATTTGTGTCGCGAAGTCGCAAGTGTGTGTTTGTGGGTTATCCCTACGGGAAGAAAGGCTGGAGGTTGTTTGATATGGAAGAACGAGTCTTCTTCGTTTCACGAGACGTATATTTTTCAGAAACAGAGTTTCCGTATGAAAAGCAGTCGTTGTCTTTACAACGTGAAGAAGAAAGAGATGATTGTCAATGTGCCACAGTTACACAAAGCCCACTGCTGGAAGAGGATTTGTTTTTGCCTAAAAATAATCCAATTATTAGGCCTGGTCCAATAACAAATCCAAATTCAGAAATCCACTTATTGGATCCATCCAATGTCGCGAGCTCTTCTTCACCACAAGCGACGGCTCCCATTGAAATCACGACATCATCGACCCCAACATCGACTGATGCAGCTCCGACAACACCACCAACTGAATCTTTGACACCGCTCGTCGAAACCGCCGGTGGCGGTGATTTACTTGGTTGTGGTCTCCGAAAGAAAAAACCACCGGTAACTTTACGCAATTCTGTCACGAACAGAGTGCTAAGCAAATCTCTTGGGGGGTCCAATTGGGAAATCTCCTTATCCGATTGCCAATTACATTGATAATCGTCGTTTCTCAGCCACACATCAAGCGTATATGGCGGTTATATCAACTAGTGTCGAACCTAAATATTTTGCAACGGCAATGAAAGACAAAAGGTGGAGAGATGCAATGGGGACTGAAATCTCAGCACTCGAACATAACAAGACATGGACTCTTGTAGATTTACCGAGAGGAAAGAAAGCAATTGGTTGTAAGTGGGTTTATAAACTCAAATACAAATCTGACGGAACGCTTGAACGACATAAGGCTCGGTTAGTTGCACTCGGTAACAAATAGATCGAAGGGGAAAACTATGAGGAAACATTTGCACCAGTGGATAATATGGGCACAGTTCGATTGTTTTTAAATGTTGCTGCAGGCAAGGGTTGGCATGTTCATCAGATGGATGTGTACAATGCATTTCTCCACGGCGACCTCGACGAAGAGGTCTATATGAAGTTACCACCGGGATTCAGCACCTCAACCAGTTCCAAAGTTTGCCGTCTGAATAAATCTCTCCACGGTTTGAAACAAGCACCGAGATGCTGGTTCGCGAAACTTCAGACAGCGCTAAAAGATTACGGGTTTGAACAGTCTCTTTCAGATTACTCTCTTTTTACCTTTGCGAAGTCTGATGTGCATCTCAACGTTTTAGTCTATGTTGACGACATGATTATTTCTGGAAGTTCTCTTGAAGTTATTAAGGTTTTCAAGACTTATCTATCTTCATGCTTTCACATGAAAGATCTCGGTGAGCTGAAATATTTTTTGGGCATCGAAGTGGCTAGAAATAAAACAGGTATCTACATGAGTCAAAGGAAGTACGCCATGGATATCATTGTTGAAACAGGAATGCTGGGATAAAAACCAGTGGCATTTCCGCTAGAAAAGAATCCTAAACTCGTTTTGTCTGAATCACCAAAGCTAACCGCACCTGAACGATATCGTCGTCTCATTGGCCGTCTTATCTATCTTGCTGTGACAAGACCAGATTTAGCTTTCTGCGTTCATGTTCTTGCTCAGTTCATGCAAGAACCTTGTGAAGACCATTGGCAGGCAGCATTATGAACTGTTCGTTATCTTAAGGGCTCTCCAGGTCAAGGAATCTTGTTACGCTCAGACACATATTTTCAGATCACGGGATGGTCAGACTCAGATTGGGCGGGTTGTCCGTTGAGCCGTCGTTCTATCACGGGCTATTTTGTTCAAATTGGACACTCTCCTGTGTCTTAAAAAACCCGCAAACAGAAAACAGTGAGTCGATCCTCTGCTGAAGCAGAATATCGCGCACTTGCGGATCTTACGTCTGAACTTCTCTGGCTTATTCACGTTCTCCGCTCACTCGGTGTACCTCATGAAAACCCAATGCATGTAATGTGTGACAACAAATCAGCTATCCACATAGCGAACAATTCCGTCTTCCACGAAAGAACGAAACATATCGAGAATTACTGTCATTTCGTCAGGGATGAATACTTACTCAAAACCATCAGTCTCAATCATGTCTCGAGTGAAGCACAGTTGGCTGACATATTCACCAAACCTCTTGGCCGCCAAGCGTTCGACTACTTCAGAGACAAGTTAGGCATACAAAACTTGCATGCTCCAATTTGAGGGGGGGTATTGGAGATTTTGGTCAAAGCAAATCATCTGCAATCACTAAATCACCTGCAATCACTCAATCACTCCATAATATCAGTATTGTATATATTGTAATCTTCTCAGTGTAGACACCATCTTCACCAACTCGGAGCAGTCTGTTGCAAAAGCTATTTCCGTCTTCTGGTTTGCCGTCAAGCAATGTATAACCCAGATGAGTGCCTCCAATTCTGCATGTAGGGGAGAGAGGCTTCTTCGGAGAGCACAACGCTATTACTATTTTATGGATTTCATCTGATTCTCATACGAGAGATCTTGGTCATCTCTTTGTTGTTTTTTGTTTGTTTTCTTTGAATTTGATATGAAACTACCTTTTTTTTGTTTTTTTTTTCAGATCGTGGAGAAAGATAGCTAGCGATCAAAGCCAAACCAAAAAAGATGGTAGACGTTTTTGTTTTGGTTTTAATAATAATTTTCAAATTGAATGAAACGTTGTTGAGGATCTTTGAGTCCTTATAGATTATTTGTTGTTGTTTCTTTCTTTCTTCCCATTTGTCTCTCTCAGTTTATGTTAAAAAAGACGGTATGCTTTTGATTTCTCTTATGTTTCTCATGATTGTGTTTCGCACTAATTCGTTTAAAATGTGTTTTTTAACGTTTGATTTTAATTTCTCTTCGATTTGTTATTTGAAGAAAAAAATCACAATTGTGTCTTCTTATTGGTATTGTGTTGTGATTTGTGTTGCGGCGGTTATCAAAACAATAGATAAATATGTAGTTGTAATTTCTTATTCGCGGCGAGCGATCAAAATTCCGATCAAGTTTTGTCTGATCCCTTTTTAAAACTATCTAAACTCCGATAGTGCTAGCAGCCTAGCACACATCTGCTATCTCCCTCAATATAAGTGTATCATCTCAATGCTAATTTTTAGTTAATTATGTTTTCTTAGTATACAACGTAGAGAGAAGCCATCTATTTCACAATGATGCTGCGAGTCACGTTCGAGTCATGGTTCGTCCAAAACAAAGTTGATATTGTCTTGGTCATGTTCATGTCTACGAGAGATCAGAGCATGTCTCTAACATTAAGTACAATATCATTGATGGTTTGAGTTCTCCCGTTAAAGATCCATTTTCTCCAACTTACATGACCATTGGAGTTGGAGGCAACATTATGTTATGTTTTATATCTAAACGATATTTCTTCTATGCATGTAGATGAATCTATATTTTGTTTTCCTCTTCATAACATCTACTCTTGGAGTTTCGATCTGAATTGAACATTGTATTTCTAATTCTTTTGTTTGAATTCCATGTATTGTTTAGATATTTTCATTGATGGTTTGTGAGTTTCTGTTTCATTATGTTATTTTGGTTGATAATGTTATCGTATAACTTAAAGAAACATATGACTTGCTGATCTACTTTAGATACAAGATGACATTGAAATAAAATGATGGAGATTAAGATGTCGAGGTTAAATAATACTTTTAGGTTTTGTGTTGTTAGATGTTTTCTATTATTGTGTGTGTTTTCAATATATTGGCACAGATCATGGAAACAGGGAAAAGTCGGTGCGAAAATAACGTGGTCGGTACGACAAAAATGAGTCTAATGTAGATAATGGAGAAACAATTCTAAGTACGTTTTAGTCTTTTATTTTGTTTTGTCTTGTGGGTTTAGTTTATCGGTTATGTGAAGTTGCTTTATCCTAAAAAAGCGGTGAAATGAATGGAATAGCTAGAGTTGATCTTTGGCGTGTTATGGAGAACCACTTTGTATAAAGAGCAAGACATGGCTTACGCTCAAATAGATTTCACCAGAAAAAAACGACTTCATCTTCTCCATGTACCAAAATCCATTAACAAGAATCTTAAATTTTCTCTTACGTTCCATTGAATCATCAAGTTTCAGGGTCGCTGGTGATTTTGATTTGAATCACTGCATTTCCATGTGAATCGATATCTTTGTTTGATAAAATAATCATCGTAATGTAACGTCTCATGACTTCTTACTCTCGATGTATCAGTTTTCTCTCTCTTTTGATTGTGTTATTGTATTACCTCACACGTTGTTTATGTAAGGTTTGTTGCCTAATATTTCTTAGCTCACCTGTTAGAGCTCATCTTTGATTCTCTGTAGCTCAGAAATAATATTCCCATTGGGGAGTGGCAAAAGAGAAATAAAGTATACTATTCAAAAAAAAAATCACAAACCCACTCATGGTATGATCTCGTTCTTGTGATAATTAATGTTCTAGCGATTTTGACATAATGATAAAGAAGAAAACAACTTTAAAGTCAAAAAAATTCACCTATACGTGCCGTTTGACCAGTTTTGAATTTTGATGTTGATGATATGTTGGAAATACAGTTAAGGATGTTCATGAACTCAATTGGTACACATAAATAAGGGAGATTATCCAAGTGGTGTCAAATACATTAATCCGAGAAAGCTAAAGAAGAAAGAAGTGTGTGTGGAGAAAGCCCGTGTGCACTTTGCTTGTAGCTATGGAAGTTGGGTTAAAGTTTTTTCCTCTAAGTAAAGTTGCAACGAAGGGTCAGGCTCCATGATGATGCTTGCTCTATCCTCAGCTATAGAGCTAATGACTTCACATTACATTGAGATGGCTGAGCAAGTAGGTGTTGATCGCACTTGTGTTGCTTCCATAGTTAGGCCTTCCATTGATATCCAGAACCATGGAGATCTCATGACTCTCACAGCCCGACAGTTGCTGCTAAGGCTAATATGTTATTGTTTAAAAGCTGATGTTTGAGGTTTTGGTTGGGTTTGTAATAAAGTGGTATTTGATATGATTAATTTTTGGGCAAATTGCTGTTTTTACCCCAAAATTTCGTTTTTATGACAAAAATACACCGTCCTTTCAATCAAATGTTGCGTTACACTTTCGGGGGTGGAAAATTACAGTTATCCCCTTATGACCAAATAAAAAATGCGAAACCGCTATTACCATTTTAACCCTCGCGACATGTCAGACTTCTATAGAGGTCTGACATTTAAACTCTAATAGAAGTCTGATTGATTTCTCTTACCAGACTTCTCTCAGATGTATTCGAGAAGTCTGATACATATTAAAATATTATATTTAAATTTAAAAAATTTTAAAAAAAATTTGTTAAAACTTTTTTCTACAATAATTAAATATAGACGATTTTGATGTATAGAAATTAATATTTCATAAAATTGAATCAAATTAAACAAGGTTAGTTAATTATACCTATACCTCAATAAATATCAGACTTCTCGAAGAAGTCTGATACAGATTTAATTAGTAAATTTAAATTTAAAAATTGTAAAAAATTATTTTGTTAAAAATTTCTTATACATAAATTAAATATAGACGATTTCGAAGTATTAAAATTAAATTTCGTAAAATTGAATCAAATTAAAAACATGTAAGGCAAAGTAGGTTGTAATCCTCAAAACATGCTTTGTAATGGAAACATTTACATATAACTTTAGGGTTAGATTCATGGTTTACCAAATTTACATTTGAAATGTTAAATTTGCACATATGTGTTGTAATGTGCATATATTTCACGAATTTGATGCTTCCTAGAAGTTATGTTTTATTATTGTCACTCATAAGTGCTAAATATTAGATTTAGGGTTACTCGGACTTATCGGAGAAGTCTGAGAGAATCAGGATTTCTCAGACTTCTTAGAGATTACCAGACTTCAATTTTAATCTGATTTTTTAAAATTCAATTGCAAAACTACCCTCTCGTTGACCATATGGGTTTAATCAGACTTCTAAAGCAGTCTAAGTATACAACTCAGATCTGAAAATCGACGATATGCAAAAATTCGTACCTATATCCGTTTAGAGTTTGTTTTCACCCTCGTCGAGCGCACAGAACGTCTAATATCACAGAAATCCCGCAAGCCCAGTCGTGTTTTGCCATTTTATGCCATAATTTCTGATTTTGGTACGTTTGAATCGGAAACTCAGTGGGAAAATGAGAGAAATCGGAGAGAGAAGTCGCGAAAAGTGTTTACGAGCTATATTCTTGAGCTTTAATGGCAGAAAACGGGTTAGTTACTGCATTAACTCGTCGACGATGGTGGTTGTCGTGGTTTCTCAGACTTCTCAAAGAATCGGGGTTTCTCAGATTTCTCAGAGAATCGGGGTTTCTCAGACTTCTCAGAGAAGTCTGAAACATATTTAATTTGAAAATTTAAATTTAAAAAATATTAAAAATTTAGTTTTTAGAAATTTTTACTACATAAATTACACATACTCATTGTTGCTGTATATAAATTAAAAGTACATAAAGTTTAATCAAATTGAATCATTGGAGATGAATTTGGATCTAAACACAAGTTTTCGGTTTCTCAGACTTCTCCGAGAAGTCTGAATTGTATTTAATATGAACATTTAAATTAAAAAAATAATTAAAAAAAAAATTCATACAAATTTTTGATACATAAATTAAACATAATCATTGTAGAAGTATATAAATTTAAATTACATAAAAATTAGTCAAAATGAGTGAGTATGAGATAAACTTGGATCTAAACACCCTGTAGGTTAGAGTTTACGGTTTACGGGCTCAATATTTGTTGGATTAGGGTTCAAAGTTTGCTCTTGGAGTGTAATTAACTATAAAAGAGTGTGAATATCGAGTTATATATTGCATTGTGCAAATAACAAAGAAAACAAGAGTTTTGTCTATGTTCGACATATGAAGTTGGATATCCTGTTCTTATCTGTAGGGTTAGATTGAGAGTTTCTAAATTTTTAATTCATAATGTTTTTTTTTTACATATACTGATTAGTTTGTGACTAAGTTAAACGAGTTTGATGTTTGTTATAAGTTTTCTATATAATATGATGGTATTTAAGTAGTAATTATCAAGTTTAGGGTTTAGCAGACTGTCATTTCAGTCTGATCATGTCCATGGTTTATTAGACTTCTTGATAGAAACCTGTGAATTAACCTGAAATAAGTTACCATACTTGTGATTTTACCCCATATATAAACTAAAGTTACCAACCCTAATATGTAAAAGTCATTATCGACTCTCTCTCTCTCTAAAACAGGAAGAATCTCTCTCTCTCTCTCTAAACTCTATCTAAACTCTCTCAAACATCTCTCCGGAAACCCTCGTCGCCACCGCCACCGCCGTCGTCAGCTTCTTCAGTATGGTAATTACCTCTCCTTTTTCGTGTCACCTTACCAGTCCCTCCATCTATCTCTCTTCATCTTTTCATCACAACTCCATTTTCTTGTAGGTCGAATCGCCACCGCCACCGCCGCCGCCACCGCCCTCGCCGTCGTCAACTTCGTCTTTGCAACTGAGTTAAGCTTCCTATAAACAAGTTTTTCTCCTTCTACTCTACTTTTTTCTGGACAATTTTTAGATCTATACGAAATAAGACCATTTTCCATGTTCTTTGCCTAGATCTAAACAAACATATGGGTTTTTAATTAATTCCGTTTTAGATCTACAAGATAGATATCCTGGATATGAACTCTTGTGTTTTTTTATTTCCTGATTTGGTTTCTCTCTCCTCGCCGTTGTCACCGTTACTTCAAGTCATCCATAGAGGGTAAAAGATTCAAATTGAGCAATAATGTTTAGATCTTTGGGTTAGAGTTGTATTGTGTTCTGTGGATTTTTGGGATTCGTCCGATTACTTCATGAATAGCCTTCGTAGTTAACTCTGACTATATTTCGTCAGACTGCAAATAAAGTCTGAATTTGAGTAGTCAGATTGCATATGACGTCTGACTTTAAGTTTTCATACTGTTAATGGAGTCTGGTTGTGGTTGATGCAGGTTTTAGACATAATGGCAGAACGTGAATTCCCTCCAAGGATGTTCACAACCGGGTATGAGCCTCAACCAGACAAAAGCATACACTACTTCAGTCTGGTGTCAGACTTCTATTTCTATATTTTGTAATGAATTTTTGTTATTAGACTTATATTGCAGTTTGGAAAGGGTGTGATTTTCTTAAGACTTATTTAGACTTGACGAGATGCAGCAAACACATAAGTACTACAAATTAAGTTTAAGCCAACAACAATAACCAACGATTAACACAACAAGTTCTTAGACTTAGAGCATCTCCAACAAGGAGTTTAGGAGAGGTTCTTAAGGATTTATTACTCACAAATTAAAGATTAAATGGTTTTTATTAGTATAACCGGTTCTTGTGTAAGAGTTTTTAGAACCTCTTAGAACCCCTGTCGTGTCAGCATCTGATTGGTGGGAAAATAAAGAAATTTTTTCTTCTCTTAATTGAACAATCACGACATTCTCTCTCATAATTTGTTTCTCTCCTTCTCCGTAGAAATCGAAAACCACTGTGATTTCGATATCCCTTTCCATTTTTTTGTTGCATGTGGCTTCGAATGGAGACATGGTGTGGTGGATCTTCAAATTTTGTGGAAGCTAAAATCAATCGACAATTTATCTCTCACGGTAAGTTTCTCAAAACTCTTAAAATTTTGTGGGTTTACTGAATTTTGTAGATGAATTGCTTAATTTCGCGTGATGAATTGCTTAGTTTGTGGAAGGTCTTCGAATTTGTTTGTGTTTTCGCTGATGAATTAAGGTTTCTAGTGATGGGTTTTCTGATTTGTTGCTTCTCTGTGTGATGTTGTTTATTCAGCGATAAGAGGGACTCTTGGTTCAATTGATCAAAATCAAGCTCGACACTATGATTGGTGATCATGACAAATACCCTCACATGGTAAATATCTTCTTCTTTGAATCATTTTGTTTAGTTTGGGAGTTTACGGTTTATCCGGCAATGTAGCTTAGCTTTACCTCTTTTTTTTCTTTGTTGTGTGTGATTGATGGTTTAGATAGTGATTGAATGCTTTGTAGTGTTAGATTTTAGTTAGCTAGTGAATCAATGCAGCAATGCTTAATGTTAATGTCATTTTGTGATCAATGCTCGGTAGTTTTAGGTTAGGTGAACTCTTTACTTTGACATTGACTGCTAACAACACAAACAAAAGCTTGCTACACTAACTTAAACATTTCACCTTAAATACCAAGCTAATAACTTAAACATCCACCGATTGCTTAACACAACCCAAACCCCTTTAAGTCTTATCTTGCCTTCTCCTTTAAACACCCACCGTAGAAAGATATGGATTCTACGAATCCATATACTGACTCTTCAGGGTTCGTGGACCTCTTAAATAGTCAACAAATACCACCTGTGTTTTTGGTACCCAATGGTCTGATGCTCCAAGCCACGATGAAGACATAGCCAAAGACCGTAGACCAAGAAGGAAATGGACTCCAACCGTGGATGTTGTGCTCATCAGTGCTTGGCTAAACACAAGTAAAGATCCAATAGTTGGGAATGAGCAAAAACCTGATTCATTTTGGAAGCAGGTTGCAACTTACTTTGCCTCAAGTCCAAAGCTTGCCGGTATGGAAAAGAGAGAGCCAAGTCACTGCAAGCAAAGGTGGAGGAAGATAAATGATGTAGTTTGCAAGTTTGTGGGCTGCTATGAGGCTGCTTCATCTCAGAAATCAAGTGGCCAAATTGACAATGATGTCATGAAGCTGGCGTGTGATCTATACTTGAATGATCACAAGTCGAAGTTCACTTTGGAACATGCTTGGAGAGAGCTAAGACATGATCAGAAAGAAGGAGATGGAAATTCAAAAAGAAGAAGGACATGGGAGAGTTTTACACAGTCTTCAGGCTCACACCAAGTCGGCCATGTAGATGAAGCAACGCCGCGTCCGCCTGGTGTTAAGGCTTCCAAAGCTAAAGGTAAAAGAAGTGTGACAAATGCAGCCACTGTGGAAGGAGATGGGAAGTCCCTGTTGGAGTTTCAGACTATGTGGGAGATAAAGCAGAAGGATTTTGCTTTGAAAGATAAGCTAAGTAAGCAGAAGTTGTTGGAGAATCTACTTGCAAAAACAGAGCCACTTAGTGATATAGAAATTAAAGAACAAGCTAATAACTGACATGTTGTCAAATGCTTGAATGTTTGTCTTCCCTTTGTCTTTTTTTTGGGTTGTGCTATTGTGATCTTTGGGTTTATGATCACCAAATGTTTGTTTAACTTCTCATGTGGGTTGTCTATCAGTCTATTTGTCTTCATTGGCTCTATTTTGGTTTGGAGATCCGGCTGAATGAACAATGTTGTTTTAATCTTCATTATCATAATGCTTATTTATGGATTTGTTAGTCTTCATGATGATAATGCTGTTTTTGATCTTGTTTTGATCTTGTGATCATTGATCTTGTTTTTATCTTGTGATCATTGATCTTGTATTTCAGAGGATTTTTGAGATTGTTGATGCTGAGATAAGGCGTTGAGAGGTGGAAGCAAAGAAGAAGAAGAGTGTAAGTGAAGAAGAAGAGAATGTGTGGATTGATTGATGAGATCTTTTGTTTCTGGCTTTTGGTTTGTGAGCTTTATAGTGTTGCTTCATTAAATAACGTTTTCATTTGTCGGGACCAATGAGAGCATTTGTCGGGATCTTTTGTGATCTCAGAAATTTGGATTGAGAGCATTTGTCGGGACCAATTATAATGTTTTCATTAAATAAACCACTTGTTGCACATCGAATTCTATGCCTTATGGATGCGTATAATCAATACAAATGTAACTGTTATCCATTGTTAAGTAAAGTTTGTCCAAACAAATTAGGGGAAAAAGATAAGTATTGAAGAAAATTGACTTGTCTATAATGTCGTCTCGTATGGATTTTTTATTTTTTGGTGGATTGGGTCAAGAGATTTTACTATATTGTTTGTCCATCATGTCTTTTGTTTAAGAGTTTCTTTTATATAAATATATATCACTTGTTTTGTGTTCTTGTGCCGACACCAATTGTTTTGTGTTTTTGTGCCGACACACTCTTTCTATGCTTTTGATTATTTTATTATACACCACAAAATTCTCAATATATACAACACTTTGTCACTACAAAAAACCCAACACTTTTCTCCATCTCATAAAAAACACTCTTTATTTCCTCCAAAACACTTTTCCTTTTCTCAAACACATTCATTCACACAAAATGGCATCTTCTTCCCATAATAATTTCGACGAAACGATGGATGAAAATTTTTGCCAACTTTTCGATCAACCATTCGAAAATCTTTTAGCTGATCATGGTGATCGTCAAGAAGCAACCAAGAAAAAAAGAGCCTATATTGAAAGAGATCGTGAAGAAGGATACAACCGCTTATGGAACGATTATTTCAGAGAAAATGCAATATACCCTCATTATATATTTCGACGCCGTTTTAGAATGAACAAACTTTTGTTCATGCGTATTGTTGATCGACTATCCAATGAAGTTCCATTCTTTCAACAAAGAAGAGATGCTACCGGAAGGTTAGGTCTCTCTGGACTACAAAAGTCTACGGCAGCAATTTGTATGATGGCATATGGTTGTGCGGCTGATGCGGTTGACGAATACCTCCGGCTTGGTGAAAGCACTGCGATTTCATGCTTGGAACATTTTGTTGAGGGAATCATATATTTGTTCGGAGATGAGTACCTAAGAAGACCCACATCAGAAGATCTTCAACGACTACTCGATATTGGAGAGATACGCGGATTTCCCGGGATGATAGGAAGCATCGATTGTATGCATTGGGAGTGGAAGAATTGCCCCACCGCTTGGAAAGGGCAATACACACGTGGATCTGGAAAACCGACAATCGTTTTAGAGGCTGTAGCTTCACAAGATCTTTGGATATGGCACGCATTTTTTGGACCTCCAGGTACCTTAAACGATATCAATATTCTTGATCGCTCACCAGTTTTTGATGATATATTACAAGGTAAAGCTCCAAAAGTCAATTACTTTGTCAACGGACACGAGTATCATTTGGCTTATTATCTCACCGATGGAATTTATCCTAAATGGGCAACATTTATCCAATCTTATTTCAATTCCACAAGGTCCGAAAGCATCCTTATTTGCTACATATCAAGAAGCTGTCCGTAAAGATGTCGAGCGTGCTTTTGGAGTCTTGCAAGCTCGCTTTGCCATTGTCAAAAACCCAGCTCTTATTTGGGATAAGGTAAAAATAGGAAAGATTATGTGAGCATGTATAATACTTCACAATATGATAGTAGAAGACGAACGAGATGGGTACACTCAGTTTGATGTATCCGAATTTGCACAAGCAGAAGCAAACAGAACTTCACAAGTGGATTTCACGTATTTTACAAATATTCCTTCAAATCTCGGAAATATGATGGGCATTCGAAATGGAGTTCGTGATCGAACAATGCATCAACAATTGAAATCTGATTTGGTTGAGCATATATGGCACAAATTTGGCACAAGTCAAGATTACAACTAATCGTTTTTCCGGTTTATGATTTGCACATCTATTTTTTATATGCTTTTATGTCATGTATGTTTAAAATTTTATGAAATGCAATAATATTTAGTTATAAAATGTTTATAATTTTAAACAAAATAAATTCTACTTCAAATATTATAATTTTAAAATTTTTTTTTTTTAAGAACCCCACTTGGGGTTCTACCATTGGAAGAGCAAAAAATTATAAACATGGAATGAAGTTCTTAATTTCAAAATTTTCAAAATTATTATTAAAAATAATGGTAAGAACCCCATTTGGGGTTCTACCTTTGGAGATGGTCTTAGATTACTTAAAAAATGACTTGGAAACAAAGTATTGTACTGGAAAGACACCAACAGACTCCTCTTAGGCTTTCTTCATACTTCTCTATTAGACTTCTAAATTGCATTCGTCAGTACATCAGTTGCATCCTTCCACAAGAAATTTAGCGACAAACAGGCTCTTGTCAGACTTATCTACTGTAAATGCGTATTTCCTCATTATCGCCGTCAAACGCAGCTCTGATATAAAATCTCGCTTGCTATCAAAACACTTTCCGAGAAAGATGCCGTCAGACCAATTTCTTCCTCGACCAGCAAATCGTTCAGCCACACGCTGCAACTCGTAAGTCTTATTATCTTCATATTCTTTATCATCTTCATCTTCATCTCCCACTCTCCCATACATGCTATAATATACACCATCATAGTAAGACTCAGCGTGTTTCTTGAAAACTTCCTCTGGCCCATCACCACCATCATCACCACCACCACCACCACCACAATAATCTGATACTTAGCCCACATCTTCGTCTTCCCAGTCTTTGTCTTCGTCATCTTCATCTTCATCTTCATCTTTTACATCGTGATTCCCCGCATCTTGATATGCCAAACCGGATCGGCTTGAGACACAAAGACGGATTAAATGCGCACTAGCTAACTCGACCATGCTCCTTACTTGCCTATCATTTGTGACATAAATAGGAGGGCTATCCGGACCGATTTGTTGCAAGAGTGGTTCCGGTAACGGATATGATAACTCCACCAACTCGGTTTTCTTGTCCAGCATATAATCATCTTGTACCATCTCAACAAGTTCACAATATGTAGAACGATCACCCAAAGTGATAAACCGCCCTCCTTTGAGAATATCCACCACAAAATTCCAAATCTGGTCTCTCACAACCCATTCGCCAAAATTAACAGGTAAATGCACCATTATCTGTAAAAACAATCATGGAAAAACAACATTAGCGATCTTAATGAAAATATCAGACTTCTTCGAGAAGTCTGATTCTATTAGCTACATTGCCAGAATTATTAAAAATAATATTTAAAAATAATTACCAAACATAAGCATGTAAAACTAACGCAGGAGGAACATATACAACTAACACACATATAAAAAAATTAAAATCAACGAAATTCATCACAAATATACAAAAAAAAAACGGTTTTAAAAAATTTGTCAATCCAAACTGCCACATAAGTCTGACAAACAGTACGTCAGACCTCTATGGCAGTTTGAAAAAGATGGTATTTTTGCAATTAAAATGTTACAAAGCAGACTGCGGATGCCATGTTACAAAGCAGACTGCGGATGCCGTCTGACGAAAAGTTATCAAAGCAGACTTCTATCACAGTCTGACAAAAAGGGTATTTTTGCAATTGACCCAAACTTTGACTTTTTGCCAGACTGCATTAGATGTCTGAGAACAAGAAAAGGGTATTTATGCAATTGACCAAAATTTTGATTTTTTTTTTCAGACTTCTCCTGCAGTTTGAAAAAATTATGGGGTAGTTTTGCAATTGACTGAAGTTTGACTTTCGTTCCCAGACTTCCAGGGCAGTCTGAAGAAATCCTTCAGACTGCGATAGAAGTCTGGCAGAAATTGGTATATTTTTTGCGTTGACCAAAATCTTCGATATCAGACTTCTTTAGCAGTCTGAAAGATTTCATCATTTCACATTGCCATAGAAGTTTTAAAATTTTTCCCTCCTATTCAGACTGCCAAAGAAGTCTGATACTTTTTCCCCCATTTTGGTCAACTTTTGAAAAATTTCGGTCAATTACTACAACTACCCTGTTTTTTTTTTCAGACTTCTGATTCTTTCTGAAAAAACAGTCAACTTCCGGTCAAAGTCGCTCATTTTTCCTTCATACTGGATATGAAGTCTGAATAAAAAGTCAAGTTTTCGGTCAATTGCAAAACTACCCTATGCCTCGATTAGAGGATTTTTCTTGATTTTTTTGTTTTCAAAGAAAATTACCAGACTTCAATTTTAATCTGAGTATTTAAAAGTCAATTGCAAAACTACCCTCTCGTTGACCATGTGGGTTTCATCAGACTTCTAAAGCAGTCTGAGTATAGCTCAGATATGAAAATCGACGATATACAAATATTCGTACCTATATCCGTTTAGAGTTTGTTTTCACCCTCGTCGAGCGCCCATAACGTCTAATATCACCGAAATCCCGCAAGCCCAGTCGTGTTTTGCCGTTTTTATGCCATAAAAAATGATTTCGGTAAGTTTGAATCGGAAAATCAAGGGGAAATGGGATAAATCGGAGAGAACTCGCGAAAAAGATGTCCGAGCTCTATTCTTGGGCTTTAATGGCGAAAAAATGGGTTAGTTACTGCATTAATTCGTCGACGATGGTAGTTGTCGTGGAGGTTGAGAATTGATGGCAATGACATTTTTGTAATTAAGTTAGATCTAAAAATTTTTTTTGTCTTTTGAAAAAAACGTTAGATTCTAACAGCAGTCTGACGAATGGAATTTGCGTGAATACCCAGATTCTTAAAGGGTAATTCGTGGGATTATGAAAAAGGGGAAATGAATGGGACATTTTTACCTTTGACTTCAAATTGTAGGGTATTTTTGCAAAAAATACCTTAATTTTTGCGGAAAACTGAACCAGCATTGAGAGGATTTAAAGGTGATGCATCCGAATGGAGTAAAGAAGAATGCAACTATCACATATTTTGAGACTCAAACTGGAATGCAAATTGTCAGTTTAGATTGGAAGAAACAAATCTTCTTTAGAGGGTGAACTGGTGCAATGTGCACGAAATGATAATCCTTATCTTCTCTCAGTCTGCCTGAGTCAAGATATGCTAGCTCTACACATGTCGGCTCTACTGTTTTTTGCTTTTGTCTCTCCTACTTACATCTTGATTTGATTGTGTTTGCTTTTATTTCTCATAATTACGCTTTTTATGCTTGGGAATCGTACACATATATTTATTATGATTGTCTCTGTTTTAGTGAGGATCTCACTCATACATTACATCCACACATAATCGCTCACATCAAACACTTCTATGTTATGTTCTACAGGGAAGCTCAATCATAGTCTCTCCCTGGTTGACAACTAAAAGCTCTTAAAGCGAGACATAGAAGAATTGAATCTTTGTTTTATTGTTAAAAGAATCAAAACGGGACACTTAAATTCAATTGTAGAGTTTTAGAGGTACCATATTAATACTTTATTGGTCTTTCCACTCAATCAGAGAAAAATCACTTTAAAGATTGCTTTCTTTGTAGCTATCCCTGAATAAAGAACCTCTTACTTATTGGAATTTATTAGTTTTCCTCAAATTATTGGAGTTTTGTTTTGTGTTTAGGTGGCTGCACTGAGAGAACTAAAAAAGACAAAAATAGATTTCTTTGGCGCACCAAAGAAGAAATCTTTGAGCATATTTGTTTATGAAAGTCAACATATGGAAGGAAATGGCGTCTAACAAAGACCAAGTCAGGTGATCATTTATTGAAATCGAAGATATTGTCATTTTCATGCAGTCTCAACCTCTCTATGGATCGTTGAAATAGTAAGATGAATACATATAAAATACTATTTTTGGTATATAAGTATTTGCGTATATCCTTGAAATCGAAGATATTGTCTATTTTTTTGAAATCGAAAAAATTGGCGTTTTCAGGAAGATATTGGATTTCTTATGATAAAAACTCTGTTTAATAATCAGATGAATACATATAAAATATTTGTTTTGGTATATGAGTATTTGTGTATATCTTTGCAAAGAATTGGGTGGTTTGTGGTTTTCTTCTTGGCTTTTCGATTTTTGTTTATTATTTAGTGAGTTTTGTTTGTGTATATAGACGAGGTAGCATGAATATTTTCGGATTTGGTTAAAATGATTTATATCTTTGTTTGTAAGCGGTTATTATTTTAGTGAGTTTTTTAGTGTTTAATTTGTATTTGGGTAAAAACATATGAAACATGTTGCTTAATGATCTAGAAACCCACAATCAATTTTGTATTCATGGTTTTCTTAGTTTATTAAGTTATTATTGGACTCGACATGGGGAGTTGATTCATTTATCTCTCAGAATCTTAGAGTGATCATCACTTGTGTTATAAGATTTAGATGTTTTGATGCAGAATAACACGTTATGTTATATCGTTTTTGTTTTTGTTTTGAATTAGCTACATAAACCAAAAACCTAGACTGGTCCGCACAATTGTACAAAGACATAAGAAACGAGATGACATTGGTGTGTGTATATTCTCTTGTGGTCATGTATCTTTACTTGCTTGACATTGTGTTTTTAGGCTTTTGAAATATTTTTAAATTGTATGTGGTGGAAAAACTTACTATAAATTTGGAGTGTATGAAAATATGTTCACCTAGGTTTTCAATTTTTGTATTCGGGTAATTTACAAACAAACTTAATATATATATAAATTTTATAAAACATAATTTATGCATATAGTGTCTTTTTTTTATGTGGGTGTTGTTGTTTATGTTATGAGAATAGGTGACACATATACATGAATGGGGAATAAAAGTATCATAAATATTTAGATAACTAAGACTAATATTCGTTTGTAAATAGTTCAATCTTTTGTATAAGTGCTTTTTGTTATACTATTTCCATATCAAAATTGAGAGTAAATGTTTATTTATGGATATATTGTGGCTTCAGCATATATATGAGAATTCTATCTCTTTCTTTTGTTTTCAAAGCGAAACAACAATTTGTATCTGATATTGAGCTCATACTTGCTTAAAATATACAAATTTCATGATTGTAATAATATTTGTTCATTGCTTGATCCCAAGTGGCACGAAATCACCACACATCTTCGAAAACACAATTTGAGTATAGAAGATATGTCAAATATATGTTGTCGTGTTTTTAAGATGAAGCTGGATAAATTGGTGCATAAATTGACTAAAGAGGAGGCTTTCGGTGTAGCGAATGGTGGTAACGTTATATTTTTTGTAGAATTCTTTATGTTATATGTCGATCTTAATGTTTACAAGTTGATACTTATGTTTCGAATTTTATGAATGCAGCCTTATACACTATCGAGTTTCAAAAAAGGGGATTGCCACATGCACATATTGTTCTTTTTCTCCATCTAGAATCAAAGTTAAGGACGGGAGAGGATATTGACAAGTTTATTAGTGCTGAGATTCCTAATAATGCAAAAGAACCTCTGTTATACGAGATTGTTCGTGACGTTATGTTACACTAGCCATGCGGAAATGCTAATCAAATCAGTCTTTGCATGATTAACGACAAGTGTTCCAAGTTCTTTCCAATCCCTTTTACCGCAAAAACCACTGTTGATGAAGGTGGATATCCGATATACCGGAGGAAGAAAGATAATATGACAACAAATAAGAAAGGAATTGAATGTGATATCAGATATGTTATTCCATACAACAAGAATTTATTGATTCGTCATCGAGCACATATTAATGTTGAATGGTGCAACCAATCATGCTCCATAAAGTATTTGTGTAAATACATAACCATAGGGTTTGACTATGTGAGAGCTGCGATCGGAGAAGATGATAAGGAGAACGAAATTAAAGAGCATTATAGTTGCATGTTTAACTATTTCTCTTTTTCATGTAAATTAGAAGTTTTCTTTTTTATTGGGGCATTTAGTACTTATTAAAATCTATATATGGATAGAATTTGATTATATTGTTTAAACCCCTGAATCCGGATAGGAGACCCGAGGTGGTCGATGGTTTCGAAAGTGTGGTCATATAGATTTGTTTAGGTTTTAAAAAAATGAAAACATATACATATACGTTAGTATAGTACGTTTAGTTTTTTTGTTAATTAAACTTTGAATAATTTTATACTCTTGTGTTGTTGAGTGTAGAGATACTTTTATTTTAGCAGAATAAGTTATATGCTATTGTTCGGGGAAAAAAAATAGTAAACTCAATATTCTCAGCATCTAAAATCATGAGATTTTTTTTTCTTTTTAGGTATGTGTCGGCCTGTGAAGCTACATGGCGTATTCTAGCCTTCTCAATTCAATTTCGTACGACTGATGTAGAGAAGCTTTCATTCCATCTTCCTAATCAGCAGTTTCTCGTGTATAACGATAACGATCCGGTTGAGGATGTGCTAAATCGCGTGTCTGTTGGTAGGTCCAAATTCTTGGCGTGGATGGAGTACAATAGTTTGTACTCTGAGGGAAGGGGTCTTACTTATACCGATTTCTCCTCTAAGTTTGTTTGGCATGTGAAAACTAGATCATGGGCACCGAGACAAAGAGGAAAAGTTATTGGCAAAATTACGTATGTGCCACCTACGTTATGCCAAGTGTACTATTTAAGAGTTTTGCTTAACGTTGTAAAAGGTCCTACAAGTTTTGAGGATACAAGAACAGTGAACGGTGTGCTCTACACAACGTTCAAGGATGCTTGCTATAAATTGGGGTTATTAGATGATGATAAAGAATACATCCAAGCAATCATGGAAGCAATTATTGGAGTTTCGGACGGTTCATCCACAAATTGTTTGTTATAATATTGCTTTGGAATAGCATTGGTTTGGTCCTAAATGTCTGGGACGCAACTTGGGAAATGCTATCAGATGATATTTTATATCAGCAAAAAAAGTTACACAAGAAACAAGGTTAGTGAACGTTTTATTTGTTTATAATGAAAGTTTTTCTGTTAAGGAAAATTAAATGACTAATAATGTTTTGTGATTTTTTATACACTTGGTTTTGTCTGATGAAGAGGTAAAAAATCTCACATTAGTGGAGATTGAGAAGCTTTTGCGCGCAAGTGGTAATTCCATGTCTAACTTCAAGGAGATGTCGTGCCCGGATGATATCGAGATCGATGAATACAAGAATACATTATTGTGCGACGAGAAGAATTATGATCGTGACCAATTGCGGGAAAGGCACAAAGAGATAATGTCGATGATAACATATGAAAAACTGGGTATTTACAACGAGATACTAGACGCAGTTACCCGTGATGTTGGTGGAGTTTTTTTCATCTATGGATTTGGTGGAACTAGAAAAACCTTTCTGTTATAAATGTAAATGACCATACGACGTGCTCGATGAAATCTGGATCGTACTTGGCAGAGTTTATCAAAGAAACTCGATTAATAATTTGGGATGAGGCCCCGATGATGAGCACATTTTGTTTCGAAACATTGCGCATAAGCATGTGTGATATACTGAAGTCTAAAAAGCCCTTTGGCGGTAAGGTTATAGTTTTTGGTGAAGATTTTAGGCACGTTTTGCCGGTGATACCGGATGCGTCTAGGACTGAGACAGGGTTGATCGCCCTAAATTCATCAGCTCTTTGGCGTAGTTGTAAAGTTCTGAGGCTTACAAAAAATATGCGGTTACACTCGGGTCTTAGTGATCATGATGCTAACGATATTAGGTCCTTCTCCAAATGGATTATTATTAAGCATACTTTGGTTTAGTGATCATGAGGATATTTCGTCTTAACAAAAGTACATAATCATCGAAGTAAACAGAGATGAAACTAAATATTCATAAACGTTGCAAGGCCACAACATTCAGTGCTATTCAGAAACAACATCAAACTCTTACATTCCGGTGAAAGCCTTCTTTCCGAAAGCGGATGAGCCTGCTGGGATCACCTTAAGCACATTGAACCGAACTGTCTTCGACAACGGCCTGAAAGTTATGGGAAAACAAAATTATCATTCTTCTGCATAAATCAGAATTCGATGACTAATAAAGGGATCCAAAAAATCGAACCTGCATTGGCCAATGATGACATGGTCTCCTTCCTTTACACGGAAGCACGGGGAAACATGGGCAGGGATGTTAGAATGCCTATTTTCATACCTGAGTAAAAAAAGGGTCAGTGAAGGTTTAAAAAATACGTCGTCGATGTTATGCACAGAGCATGGAACTTGCCTTTGGTACTTCTTCACAAAGTGAAGGTAATTCCTCCGCACAATGATGGTTCTTTGCATTTTGGCACTGTGGCAAGTACCAGCTAAGATACGACCTCTAATGGAAACAGTCCCGGTAAAGGGACATTTCCTGTCAATGTAAGACCCTGTAAATACAATTAGTGACATTGTTTAAACATTTTGAATTACAATTTCACTCAATTTCATCCACCACACTATCTCACAGAAACTGTAGCTAAAACCAGATATCAAACGTGCCAAAAACATTGAGAATCATCATTAAGGTAAGGTACTGCTAATCGCATAACAGTTACAATGCATCATCGATCCAAACCAAGAAACTGAGGTCTGGACATCACTGCTTCCTATGAAACACATTTCAGCAGTATTTGAAACAAATCTAATCCACTATATTGCTGCAACTGAATTTGGGAGAGCAATCGTGAAAGTTTCTGTTACTTCTCATTGAAGAAGATGAAATTGCATTGGTTTATTTACAAATGACTCAAACCACTTAAACCAGAAATGCGCAAAATAATTAAGCTACACCAAGATTTATCTCAAACTATACCAACTAAAAAATTACCCTTTACATACAATAATTACCGTTCAGCTAAAAAATTTAGGGCTTGTGAATTTGGCACAGAGAAAACAGCAAAACTACATCGAATCATAAGATCCTGTCAATGTAAAGGAACATTTCCTGTCACTGTAAGATCTTGTAAATACAATTAGTGATAAATTTACATATTTTGATCTACAATTTACAATTCAAGCATCCAATTTCATGTTCCAGATATCAAATGTGAAAGAAACATAGAGAATCATCACAGGTGATACAGACAGAAAACCAAAAATATATAGATATAGCTTTCATATATATATATATATATATATATATATATATATATGAATTTATGAAAGCTACAGCTTATTGAATAACACTAACATTGCATCATCAATAACTAGAATATTGGAAACATTTCTCATCAAGCACTCAATATCAAATGTGCCAAAAACATAGAGAATCATTTCAGGTGGTACAAACAGAAACCAAAACACATAGAGAATCATCTAAAGCGGTAATATCGCATGGTACTAACATTGCAAAATCAAAAACTATACATTTCTCATCAATATATAGAAATTACCATTAACTAGAATAATTAAGGCTTGTGAATTTGACACAAACCAAAAACAGCAAAACTAAAACAAATGTAAATAAATTGAATATGAAGTTATCAAATAGCATAGAATCCCAGAAAGATTTAGCATTCAGAGAGAACAAAAACCTTCAGTAGCTTCACGAGGAGTCTTAAACCCTAAACCAATGTTCTTCCAGAAGCGGTTTCCACCCTTTCCAGGTCTTTTCCCTTTGCCAGATTTCTTCGAGCTGAATCATAGAAACCAAGAACAATGTAAGAACATTGAGCCCTTCAATTACACAAATTTTAATTTCAAAAAGAATTAGAATTACCATAGGAAGACCTTGGGTTGCTTTAGAAAAGCCTTCTCAGTCTTTAACACACAGAATCATGAGAAATTGTTAGTCCATCGAATTGTGAAATCAACAATAAAGTAGAGAAAAGAAGAAGGGTATTATGCGAACCTGCTCAGCCATGATTCGTTGCTCACAGTTGCGCTGCAGGAGACGCGGCGACAGAAGCTTTACGATGAAAAAAAGGAAGAAGTAGAAGAAGACAGAAGCCCTGAAATTACGAGACTAGTATAATTAGATTTTCAAACGTTTTTTTTGTTAGTGTTTGGGCCTATGTTTTGGGCCATTACGGTATGAAGTCAGCATTAACTCACTGCGCCTCAATAATAACCCGTCCGTCCGCACTAGAATTTTTTATTTATTTGGTTTATAAAATTTTGTAATATATATTGTCTTTATTGTGTTTAGTATAATTGATGTTGCAGACGAACGAATTGTAATATAAGACATATTTATTTTGGGTTTAACAATACTTTGTTTTTGTATATATAAGTTTCGTAATATGAAACACAACAATTCCTGATTAGACATAAAAAATCTTTTGTGGGTTTAGTTTTCATAAGTTGTTTACTTATTGTAACAGGTTTAGAGGTTACGGGTAATATTGGTGTTTAGATATCTAATTTTTTTGTAGGTAACATTTTTAATATGTTATGTTATAAAATTAAATGTTCTCAACTCAACTATTTCATATATCTCTTGCTTATACTCGGTTTTCTACTCAAACTCAATTTTATCAGTTTTTCATTTGTAATATCATGTCTAAAGCGAGATCAATTTTGCTATCTTTACTGTTTTTCTATGTGAGACTTTAAAAACTTTTACTTTATTTTAACTGTATTGTGATTATACATTAGAACCGTTCAAAATGTCAACTCAACTACTGTCATTCGTCCCTTGCTTATACTCGGTTTTCTACTCAAACTCAATCTTATCGGTTTTTTCATTTGTAATTTCTTGTCTAAATCGTTCATTTTTCTGTTTTTCTATGTGAACGATTGAAAACTTTTATTTTATTTTAACTGTATTGTGATTATACATTAGAACCGTTCAAATATCAACTCAACTATTGTCATCCGTCTCTTGCTTATTCTCGGTTTTCTACTCAAACTCCATCTTATCAGTTTATCATATATAATCTCATAATCGTTCTTTTCTAGCCATATCATATCTTTTACTGTTTTTCCGTCTCTGGCTTTCAAGTTTTATTTTATTTAAGTGCGAGATTTTAGAAATTTTTATTTATTTTATAATTTTTAAAGATTTAATTTATCCAATCAAAGTTTAACACTTATAAAATATTTAAAGTTCTACTAAAAATTCACACAGTTTAACTTTGTCTTTTTGTTCCTACCATGTTTAATTTTTAAAAAATCAACAAAATAAACCTTATTTTTTTCTTTTAAATCGCTACCTATTAATTTAAAGTCAAATTATCTACAAAATTTTGTTTCAAATATATTAATAGCCTAAAATTAAAGTTCATACTAATCACCTCTCTATCATATCGAGGAACATCCAGCTGAGAATAATTGTGGGAATGACACATCAACGAAACATTTCTGAATCAAGCTCAAAATTATCGCTTAAACTTTTATCCGTATTTTGATTTTACATTCGAATCGTTCAAAATCTCAACTCAACTTTTGTCGTCCCTCACCCTCTTATACTCGGGTTTAAACTCAATCTTATTGGTTTTTCATTCGTAATCTCATATCTAACTCGTTCATTTCTTGCTATCTTTACTGCTTTTTCAATGTGAGACTTTGAATACTTTTATTTTACTTTAATTGTGAGATTTTATAAACCGCTACTTTATTTTAAATTATCGTTAAAGTTCTAATTAATCTAGTTAATGTTTAACACATTTAAAACCGTTAATTTTTTCTAAAAATTCACACAGTTTAACTTTGTCTTTTTGTTCCTACCATGGTTAATTTTTAAAGAACCAACAAAATCCAACCTTATTTTTTTCTTTTAAATCGCTACCTATTAATTTAAAGTCAAATTATCTTCAATATTTTTTTTGAAATACATTAATAATATAAAATTAAAGTCCATACCACCTCTCTATCAGATCGAGGAACATCCAGCTGAGAATAATTGTGGTAATGACACATCATCAAAACATTTTTGAGTCAAGCTCAAACTTTTCGCTTAGAATTTTATCCGTATTGTTATTATACATTTGAATCGTTCAAAATCTCAACTCAACTTTGTCATCCCTCTCCCTCTTATATCTAAATCGTTCATTTCTCGCTATCTTTACTGCTTTTTCTTGTGACTTTGAATACTTATTTTACTTTAATTGTGAAACTTTATAAACTATTACTTTATATTAAAGTATCGTTAAAGTTCTAATTGACCCAGTCAATGTTTAACAGTTTTAAAACCCGTAAAATTCTTCTAAAAATTCACATATCCTAACTTATCTTTTTTTGTTCCTCCGATGGTTAATTTTTTAAAACCAACAAAATAAAACCTTAATTTGTTCTTTTAAATTACTACACATTATTTTAAAGTCAAATTCTCTACAACAATTTCTTAAAGTACGTTAACAATCTAAAATTATATTCTTTACCAATCTCATCTCTATCAGATCAAGGAACGTCTAGCTGAGAATAATTGTGGAAGAGACACATCAGCAAAAAAAAGAAGAAAGTTATAAAATATTAAGTCAATCGTGGGAAAGTGATTAAGAAAGAAGAAAGTTATAAAATTCAACATGATCTTTCCGGTATGAAATCTTTTTTTTTGGTAGATCGGAAAATGAAAACACACAAACAAAAGATAGAAACTGTATAGAAACAAAAAAAATAAAATAAAATCTTAGAAACGTTCATATGTTTGAGATGATGGAGTATGTCGAGATGTTTTCTTCATATAATGAATGGATGAGTACTCAATACGTTTCTAGATGATTGTCGATTTTATTGTTTTCTATGAATATTTTTCGGTGTAATTATATAGATATCTCGTTTATTTTGAATTATATGGAAACATATCCCAAATAAATAGCAAACGTATCACGTAAAAAATATCGTAACAAATGTTTGGAAAGCAGATATTCTGTTTTGGTTACTTTTTTTTTTTAAAGAATATGCTCTTTTGTTAAAGGTAATACTATTTTTAAGGAAATCAACAATTATTATATTTTAAAATTTAGAATACATGATTTACCTTTTCAGTACGATTATGAATTTCAAATATATTAGATAATTACTTAAATAATATATACAATCATATAGTAAATTTTGAGTGCAATAATAAGATTTAGTTTTAGAAATAAACATATTTTGTTATTACTTCTAAATATTTTGTATTTAAATGTTGATGCAAACTCGGGAAATATCCAATAAATATTTCAAAATTTAATGCAAGCTCTTATTTAAAAAAAAAAGTTAATGCAAGCTCTTAATTTTTAAAAAATTACTAAGCATTAAAGGCATAAAATTGACTTTTTATGTTTCATTTCTTTTTTAATTTTTATAATATATGGAAAAATATCATTGACCATGGACTACAACTGTTATCAATATTTATATAAATCATTGATCATGTAAAAAATGTATTTGTTGAGAAGTTAAAAAAAATTGATATGATAAAATAGTAATTTAAATGTTTGATTTTATAGCGAAATATTAATATATCTTTGCCATCAAAACTTAATTATGAGAAATATTATGAGAGTCAAAAATAAATTGATGAAACTGGTATACAATTTTATAAATCGATAAAACTATTATTGTTAAAACATATAAATGAAAAGTTGTATAAATTATGCAGTGTATACTTATATATAATATGTATATGTAATTTATTAAATTATGTCAATTTTTATCTAATGAAGTGTAAATAATATAATATATTTGTCTTTCTATATTAATTTGTTTTGTATGTAACGAAATATTAATTCTTTAAAATAATTAATATAACATATATTTAATTAAATCCAAACTAAACTAAATTAAAATTTGAATTTTTGGAATTATTTTTAAATTCAAAAAAAAAATCAAACTAAGGAATATTTTTGTAAAGATATTATATCTATTTTCGTAAATAGCAAATAATTAAGGATTTGGTAAGATTTTGCTATAATTTCGAAAATAGTAAATAATTAAAGATTTGGTAAGATTTTACAAATATAATTAATTTTTAAATTTAACCAAAAATATCTATTTGGCAATATGAATAAAAAGAAGGAAATTGTAGTTATTCTGGATGGGAATAGACTAATAAAATGAAAAAAATAAATATATAGTCAGTACCAAAATTGTTAGAAAAACATTCAAGAAAAATAAAAAGCTTGAAAAGAAATTTATGATTTTACCTCAATCTGAATATTTTTCCTAATTTCGAAATGTGAAGAAACTCCCGTCTTCAGCTTTGGTTGGTTCTAATCCATTGAGGTCCTGCAAGAAAGAAAAAAACATGTCAATACGCATCATAATTAACAAAAAATTCATAATAAGAAGGTAGAAGAATAAAACGAAAACATGTACAGAAACCTAAAGAATTGTGTATTAATGATCGAAAGAGTCTCTTTATATAGATGAATGAAGAGTGCTGAAGAAGTTTTTTTATGTTTATCTAAATGGAAGTTAAATATTAAATAAAGAATATTGCATCAAATCTTTTTCGTATCAAAATTGGATATTCTCGAATTTAAAAAAAAAACTTGTTTGGAAACAGGGATAAAAAGTAAGGATAATAGATATCCGGAATGAGATTAGACTAAAATCTGTTTGTTTACAAAATGTTACGCTGTTTTAATAGTATAGATGGTAAAAAAGTCTGAGAAGTAAAAGCAGAAACAGGGTGAAAAACTGAGCTGAAGATCACCGGAGTGAGTTTATGGTAAAAAAAAGAATAAATGCTAATATGTCAATTAACCCACCACGACCGAAGATTTGTTCAAACCAATAATTTAATGTGTCTGAACGTAACAGTTGTATCCTCTGAATTAGACCATTCATGGGAAATCAAGTCGAGTAAATGACAACGTCAAACACGGAATATAAAAGCAAGAACAAAGACAATGAGCACAACAACTTCTTCTACTAGCAATTAGCACTATACACACAATATTTATCATTTCTTTGTTCTTGTTCTTGTGCAAACACTCTCGAGGACAAAATATTGAACTCGTTTACTCAACTCGTTCTGAACAATTTTTTTTCTGTTTATTGCTCAAAACCTTTGAAAATGTCAGGAGTCAGCAGTCAGCATTCAGCACTCCTCCATCGCCATGCCTGATTTTCATATAATATCACACTGCCCAAAATCCAAAATACTGAAACTTTTGGAAGAGGACCCCAAATTTTAAATTTATACATAATTTTATAAACAATTTCTAATTTTGTTTTAGTTGGGCACATAGCCCAAAATTGTTTTGGGGCGGGTCGAGTGAAAATGTTTTAAATTTTTAAATCCTTTTATAAAAATTCCGGCAAAGTTTGGGGACTTCCATCTCGCTGACTACAAAATTTAATAGATTTGTACAACAAAGAGATCTTTATAGTAATATTTAAGAAGACATTTTTAAAAATAAATATTTTGTAATTTATTATATAAAATATCATTACAAATAACAAAGAATAATTGAAATAGGAAATGATATAATAGTCATTTAAAATTATCGATTAGAATGGAAATTATATATTTTGCATTAAAAAGTTATTTATTATTTCATTTCTTTATTATTTTTAATACAAAGAAAAAAAATCTATTCAAAATCTTGCTATATTTTTCACTATAATTTATTATATTTTATTTGAATATATATCAAAACAAAAGTTGAAAAATATTTTACTAATTTTATAAAAAGTTAGACACACAAAAACTATTTTGTAAAGAGTTTGTAAACTAACCACAAAAACTAGAGTCATTTAACGGTGTATATTAGAGTTATGTTTTTAAGATTATAAGTTTTTGCGGGTTAACCCGAATAATATTTTAGTTCACTGAAAAACGGGTTAAATAGATAAATGATTACAAATTGACAGCTTTATCAATAATCATTAGTTAACTATATTGAAAAATTTAGATAAAAACAATTTTAAAACAATTTTTTTAAAAAACATTACTCCGCACTATAATTAGCGCGGATTAAATTCTAGTATTTATTTATTTGGAACAACATATAGAATAACACAAGACCAATCTTTTTATATATGAATTTAAATTTCATTAAACACGAAGAAGAGTTGTACTTACTAGACAAAGTTATCTATCTTAACTACAACACATTGATTTTGAACACACATACATATATGGGTATTTATTTTCGACTCATTTGAAAACCTGGGGGGGGGTGGGTTGCCATCTCCCTAGGTGAATAATCTGAACCTCTCAATGGGTCTGAGATTTATCACTGAATTACCCCAAAAAAAAACAAAATTTGGGTTTTTTCCTACCCAAAAAGAATAAAAAACAAAGGAATAACTTGGTTGTTATACTATTAAATTCGATCAATCCATAGTGGCATGGGGTCCGAGACTCGTTTCATGTGGCGTTTAGATAGGAGCGCTACGCAAACGAGGCTATTAGAGTATATAAGTTAATTTGAGTACACCAATGTAAAATCTCGGTTATGTTATTAACCGATTTTTCCCTCATATAAAAGAGAGTAAATGTAACGATAACAAATAAGATAAATAATATAATCTTCTTTCCACAATCGTCTTTTTTGATTGATTTCAGTTAACTAACATGGTATCAGAGCTTTGAGGCTAAAACCTCAAGCGATTTCTGAAAATTTCTCGTTCTTTTCTTTAATTTCTTGACCTAGATCATTCGGTGATTCTCCCGTTTGATCTTTCTTGATTTTGGAATTGATTTCTCTTGTGATTATCGGTGGATTGCCCTCTCCCCAGGTGATTAATCTGAACCTCTCAATGGGACTGAGATTTATCCCTGAATTACCACAAAAAAAAAAATTGAGTTTCTTCCTACCCAAAAAGAATAAAAAACAAAGAAATAACTTGTTTGTTATACTATTAAATTCGATCAATCAATAGTGGCATGGGGTCCGAGGATCGTTTCATGTGGCGTTTAGATAGGAGCGCTACGTAAACAAGGCTATTAGAGTATATAAGTTAATTTTAGTAAACCAATGTAAAATCTCGGTTATGTTATTAACCGATTTTTCTCTCATATAAAAGAGAGTAAATGTAACGATAACAAATAAGATAAATAATATAATTTTCTTTCCACAATCGTCTTCTTCGATTGATTCCAGTTAACTATCATGGTATTAGAGCTTTGAGGCTAAAACCTCAAGCGATTTCTGAAAATTTTCTCGTTCTTTTCTTCGATTTCTTGACCTATATCATTCGGTGATTCTCCCGATTGATCTTTCTTGATTTCGCAATTGATTTCTCTCGTGATTATCCGTGGATTGCCCTCTCCCCAGGTGGTTAATCTGAACCTCTCAATGTGCCTGAGATTTATCCCTGAATTACCCCCCCCCCCCCCCCCCCAAAGTAGTTTTTTCCTACCCAAAAAGAATAACTTGGTTGTTATACTATTAAATTCGATCAATCCATAGTGGCATGGGGTCCGAGAATCGTTTCATGTGGCGTTTAGATAGGAGCGCTTTGCAAACGAGGCTATTAGAGTATATAAGTTAATTTGAGTAAACCAATGTAAAATCTCGGTTATGTTATTAACCGATTTTTCTCTCATATAAAAGAGAGTAAATGTAACGATAACAAATAAGATAAATAATATAATCTTCTTTCCACAATTGTCTTCTTCGATTGATTCCAGTTAACTAACATGGTATCAGAGCTTTGAGGCTAAAACCTCAAGCGATTTCTGGAAATTCTCTCGTTCTTTTCTTCGATTTCTTGACCTAGATCATTCGGTGATTCTCCCGTTTGATCCACTACAAGAAAACACAGTTTTTGAGACCACCTAAAATGTCCTAAAACGGTCGCAAATACCATATTTGTGACTATTCTAAGACTACCGCAAGTGGTCGCAAATATTTCGTCGCAAAATACATTCGTCGCATAATGGTCGCAAATTTACGACTACGTTGTGACTGCATATTATCGTCGTATATACGCGACTCATTTAAGACTAAAGTTATTGGTCATTTATTAACGACTAGATATTGACCACACATTTTAGCGTCTAATTTCAGACACAATTAGAAGTCGTATTATTGAGACATCTTTGGGACTGTTTTGTTGTCGTAGATTTGCGACATTTTTAAGACGAACTCAGTCAAATCTTCGATGGTCGAAAAAACTTATAAATTGTATATGTGGTCGCAAAATTGTCGCAAATTTACGACTATTTTGAGACAGCTTGTTTAGAAATTAGTCGCAAAAGCGTCGCATATTAGCAACTACTTTGCCACAATTTTTGTTCTTGTCCTGCTCGCAGATCAGTAAATTATTTTCAATTTCAAAATTAAAAAGATCTAAAAACAAAATAATAAATCAAATTTCACATTTATATACCAAAAAACTATACATAACAAAATATTCAAAACATTCAAAAGATTTATATATTCAAAATCTTGAACAACCTAATCTTAAAAAGTTGGAGAGATTGGTGAATTGTTTCAGGCTGGTAAGGTGGCTGGTGCGGTGGCTTCTGTGGTGGTTGCTGCGGCTGCGGTGGTTGATGCGGCTGTGGTGGCTGCTTGAGAAGCCACAAACGATGCAAACGCGGGATCAATAGTTTTGAGGTACGACTCCAAGCTTGAGATCCGAGTTTGAGACAGTCGTTGCTCCTCATCACGTCGAGCATTTTCCGCTTCTTGTTCAGCGATCTTTTGATGAGCAGTTTGAAGTTGTTGTTGCATCTCTGAAATTGATGACGTGCTTGCATAACTCTCCTTGCTATTCCCGTTGTTGAACAGCTCTCCAAGTTGGCCAAGTCCATAAGGATTTCCCCTGTCATCTTTTTCAGTAGACTAAAACAACAAAAAAAGACGAGATCATTCACTCTTACAGCAATGAACCAGCAACCCATGATAGCAACCTCTCTCACACAAACTCAAAACGAATGCCAATGAGCTATGAAACACACACATTAGGCAACATAAGAATAATAATCATGAACAAAGGAAACAAACACAGAGAGAGGCCAGCATAGGAAACGAACCAGCAAAGTAAAAAACAACAAAAAGTCAGTTTGCTATGCATAAAAACTGACCAGCATAAAAACGAATGCCAATGAGCTTTGAAGCACACACATTAAGCAACATAAGAATAATATTCATGATCCAAGGAAACAAACACAAAGAGAGACCATCATAGCAAACGAACCAGCAAAGTCAAAAGCAACAAAAAATCAGTTTGCTATGCATAAAAACTGAACATAAAAAAGTGACTAGCATAAAAACGAATGCAGCACATGCAGCATAAAAACGAATGCAGCATAAAAACATCAAGTATTCATGCTCAACAAAACAAAGACATTAATATGCTATAAGAAGAGGAAGAAAAAACGAATTACCTTAAGAAATATTGTATTCTTTTCTTTAATGGTAAAGGTCCTTTGAGTTGATTGTTGAGACGAAAGCTCTGAAGTTTCACCTTCGACATCCATTTGAGACACCATATCTTCTAAGTTCTTCTCATAAGCCTCAGCTATTTTTTTGGCCTTCTGATCCACAAATGTTCCATCTGCCCTTGTGTGTGTTTTCATAAACACTTCTCCAAGTGAGACTAGACGCCCTAGTTCTTCCTCCTATAATGATACAAAAACAGAATGAATAATGTGAAATGGAATATACAAAAACAGATTTAATTACCATTTCTTGTTGAATTTGCAAGTACGATTTCTGCCCGGATATGTGTTTGTGGGGACCAAGACCGCCACAGTCAGAGTTACGGCATTGTGATGCAGTAGCGCTCCTCTCTACTGCGTCCGGAGTGTCCCAATGAGCCAACATTTCAGCCCAAAGGGTTCGCCAATCCACGGTGGTCTCTCACCACTGGTTTTAACTTGACTTACAATGCCTTTCATCCGTTTTTTGGCTCTCTTCAAGAATCCTGCTTTCACCAGGTCGGTAAGCCCGATATCCCAATTGTACTTCCGCTACACAACAATTTCAAGTGTTTAGTTTGTATCTAAGTCATTATTATGTCACTATAATACAAAAAGACAGGATGATTCACAAGAATACATCAACAAAAGAGGTTAAGAAATGATTACCGCGAAAGTTCTGAAATATCTTTCTTGAATGGGTATATGCGTTTTGCGCCAGCTATAGTAAGGCCCATCAAACTTCCTACGAAATATGCCAGCGATGACTCGAGACAGTTTCCATTTGTCACGGTTAAACCTGTTACATAAATATCAGGTTGTTAGATGTTCAAACAAATACACAATTCACAAAAATCAGTGTGTTTATTCACAACAAATACACAAATACACAATCCGAATCAAGCATTCTCCAAAACGGCTCACAATGCCAAGCACCTACTTGTCTCTGAAAACTCTAAAAAAACATCCACTAAAATAAAAACCCTAACGTACATAAACCAAACAAGAAACTGCTAATTTCTCATAAAGAAAGAGACTCTCGATCCATCCCTTACTACCCAGATCGACTTAGAACTCAAAACAGATCAATTTCACTCAAGACATTTTAACAATCACATAAACTGCCTGATTTTCTCCACATTCCGTAACAGAAACTCTGCATCTCATCACACTAATCTTCCAGAGATTAAACCTAAACCCCCAAATAATCACACCGATGTGCAATAGATCCCTAGAACAAAACCGCTAAAGAAACCCAAAATCTCTTGCACGAAGGCTCATTGATCAATTGTCCTAAGCACAAACCAAATTGTCCTAAGCATAATTCTTACCATGTGGTCTCAACCTGGGGAAGAGGATGTGGACTCAAAACTGTTAGATGTTCTCGGCCAGGAAGAGCCAACAAATCATCTAACAGCTGTTGGAAGTCCGGTTGTGGCTCTGGATCGTTAGGAGGAGGATGTTGATGATCTTCAATCTGAACCGGCGGTTGTTGGGGAATATGATAAGGAGGAACTACTGTCGCTGGAATATGATAAACCTGAGTTAGTGGCTGGGGAATATGATAAGCCGGAGGTGTATGGTAAGAAGGCTGTGAAGTAGTTGGAGGCTGCGAAGTAGGTCATTGCGGCGGTTGATTAGAGGCTTCGGGCTGTGTCGTCGCCGGATATTGCGCTGGAAGACTTGCTCTAGATGTCTGGGAAACTGAATCTGTTGCATCGGAGGACCGGTTGGAGGCGTGAGAAGATGAGCCGACAGCTCCGACTGATCCTCCACCGGCAGATAATTGGCCACCACCGCGGCCTCTACCAGGTCGGCCTTTAATTACTTTTGGTTTGCCAGCCATTATCTTCAAAAACGAGAGAAAGAGATAGGTTGAGAGAAATCGAGATTGAGAGAAATAGAGAAACCGAGATTGAGAGAAATAGAGAAACCGAGATTGAGAGAAATAGAGATAGATTGAGAGAAATCGAGATTGAGAGAAATAGAGAAATAGAGAAAGAGATTCGCAGATTGAGAGTGAAAGAGAGAAAGAGAGAAAGAGATAGGTTGTCTGGGTTTCGGAGAAAGTGAGAGAGGCTAGGGTATTTCGACGATAGAAGGGAAGAAATTAATAGCGAGGTCCCTAAATGGTAGCAAAATTGGTCGCAAATCCAAAATAATGAATGATTAATTGCCGCGTGATCTAAAACCAAAAAAAATAAAATTTTCAGAATGGTCGCAAAATAGTCCTACAGTCGTCACTAAAATGCGACTGCTTTGTGAACGTCCCACAGTCGTCACTAAAATGCGACTGTTTTGTGACTGTTCTTAACCCTTTACCCTAAACCCTAAACTTTTCAATCATTCTTAATAAAATTAGATTATACAATAATTCTTTAATTAATTCTAACACTTTAACTCTCTAAATAAACATTAAACTAAGATATGTTGTGTAAATTTTTATAGTTTTGTATATTTCAAAATCGTTTCATGAAAACACATATGAACTTACTACATATTATGACAATATACAACAACAAATTTTATAAATTGGAATTTATAAGTTTTTTAACCTGCTATCATTATTCAATATATTTAAAATTTCAAATCTATGAAAAAACATTCAAATTAACATATTTACAATTCAATAATGATGATTTTTAAAAAAATGTATAGTGGAGTAGCTAAATTGAAGCAAATCGGTCACAATTTGAGGTGTTGTTAACGAATTAGTCGCAAATTAGTGGGTAAATTAAGACAACTTTGTGACTGCAAAAACTATTGTCGCAAAACCGTCTTAAAGTGGTCACATTTCCTTGCGACTGTTTTGTGACTGTTCTTAACCCATATGTTCTTACTACATTTTAAGACCCTTTTGTGACCACTTAAAAATTGTTGAAAATCGGTTTTCCGGAGTGTCGAACCACTGACCTGTAACCATGTGCCATTACCATCATTCGTTATTTTCTTACATTAACTAATATATAAAGACACGATAATTATACATGATAATTATATTACAAAGATATTATACATGATAATGTATGGTACACAGATATTATACATGATAATTATACATGATAATTATATTACAAATTAAACATACAGAGATATAAATTAAAGTATTATTCAAGTTCCTCATCTTCATCATCGGAATATGATAAATTACAAAGAAATTCGTCCTCTGCTTCTTGGTCTTCGATCTCAAAATCAATTTCTTCATAAGGATGATTTCCCTCTACTAAACCATCAATTATGATTTCATCAATCGTATCCGTGAGGCAATCATCAACTGTTTGCTGCAATATAACCGGTTCTTTTTCGTTAAACTTTCCCTGAACACATTTCCTTTGATTTACTTTGAGAACTGTGAGCCACACCTTCCGAGGTCGTTTAATGTATGGGTATGGAAGATAACAAACTTGATCAGCTTGAGATCCTGTACATTAAGTAGGTGTAAAATTAGAAGTAGACATATATATACACACATCATATACATACTTATATAATTAAAACAAAACTTAATTACCTAAAATAAATGGTTCGTAATTTTGATATCTCCTCGATGATAGCACATCAACAACGCCTCCTTCTCGCATTCGAGTGCCTTTGACAATCGTAGGGTCAAACCATTCACAGTAGAAAAGTGTGATTTTCAAATTTAGAAATCCTGGATACTCGAGCTCTATGATATTTTCCACAGTCCCATAAAAATCATCCTCTTCAGATGCTTCAGAATAATTTTGTCCTCGCACACATACCCCATAATTCATTGTTTTTTTCGTGAGTCCGTGGTCTCGCGTGTGAAACAAATACCCTCTTGTAAAATACATGGGCCATGACTTGACTTTATTTTCAGGACCTTCCACTATTTCATGAACCCAAGGAGTAAAATTTTCTTGACTTTTCATTGTACTCACCTATATATGTATATGCAAATATATTAAAAAAAATTCATAAAATATTCTTTAATAATTAATAGATGAATAATAAATTAAATACGTACATATTGGCGAACCCATATATGAAAATCTTCATCTCCTTTCGACTTCACCTCCACATCAGATAGTTATGGATATTCAAATCGAATATGCGCGTCCAACAATCTGTTTTGCCAAAAACAATAAGAAATATTTAATTAACTAAATTAATTATCACAATTAAGTTAATGAACCGTATATAAAGTACCTCTCAAGCGGCTGAAAATAGTCACAATTGCGCAAGACATATGCATGTGCGCATTTATAATCTTTCTCAGTTAACCAAAATTCAGTACTTTGGCCACTTGGACGACCTACTTGAGTGAATATATCCGGTACTTGTATAGGATATACCGGTACTTCACCTTCATCATACCGACTTGACCTGAGAAATAATAATATATTGACGACCAAAAATAGTCACTTTCATTTTAGGTCATATAATTTAAAGCAAAAATTGAAATTACTGTTCGGAGAAATATTCACCACCTTACCTTCTTCTGCGAGCTGTAGAAATGTGCGAAGGAAAGTAGTGTTCTGAGAAATAAGATATCTCGTCATTTATGTATGATTGAACTATTGATCCCGCTGGATATCTTTTGTTCTTCGCCTTCCCTTTTAAACGTTTAAAAAACCTTTCGAAGGGATACATCCACCTATATTGCACAGGACCTCCAATCTCCGCTTCGTAAGGTAGGTGTATTGGTAGGTGCTCCATCACATCAAATAAAAAAGGTGGGAAGATTTTTTCCAAGTTACACAAAATCATGACAATGTTATCCTTCAGAATTTTGAGGCGGGTTTGATCCAATGATCTACTACTTAAGTCACGGAAAAATGCTCCAATCCCTACGACAATATTAAAATCATATAAGATATATATATATATAAGTGAAACATATATGATCATATATATATATATACCTGATAATGCAAGGTGCACGTTACGCGGTAAAAGTTCTGCAAAGACAAACGGAAGCAATCGTTCCATAAATACATGACCGCGTGACTTTTCATTCCCGAGAGCTTTCCACCGTTGATGTCTGCACAACTAGCTAAATCTGCTACATAGCCATCGGGGAATCTAACCTCATGTTTGACCCATTGTAGTAAGCTTTCTTTCGCTTTTGAAGTCAATCGCCAAATAGGAAATGGAGCTCTCCCTCGATCATCTACATGCAAATCTTTCCGAGAACAAAATTTTGCAATATCTAATCTTGACTTTACTGTGTCTTTTGATCTGTCTTTAACATTCATAACAGTATACATGATGTTATCGAAAAAATTCTTCTCGATATGCATCACATCAAGATTGTGTCGTAGCGTCAGATCGGTCCAGTACGGTAGCTCCCAAAATATGCTTTCTTTATGCCAATTATGCCACTCCCCATAGCCGTCCACTTTATTTTCATGACCATTTCCACCGACTTCAGATGTTTTGGGTGGTTCTTCATGCCTTATACGCTCAAATAGAACTTGTTCGCCAGTTAAAGATTATGGTGGGTAGTCTTTCAATGCGTGCTTTCCCTTCAAAAAGTTTATTTTATTCTTCCGTAACGAATGACTTATAGGAAGAAATCTTCTGTGACAGTCAAACCAACATATCTTCCTACCAGCCGGAAGATAAAAAGCATTTGTATCATCCATACAAATAGGACACGAAAGTCTTCCATGTGTCGTCCATCCCGACAACATACCATATGCTGGAAAATCGCTTATAGTCCACAAAAGAACAGCTTTCAGGTTGAAATTTTGATCTAATGACACATCATATGCCTCAACTCCGTTATACCATAACTCCTTTAACTCTTCGATCAGTGGTTGGAGGAAAACATCAAGACTGGCTCTTGGATGATTTGGTCCCGAATTCAAAATCGTCAGAAACAAATACTCAGTATTCATGCACATATCTGGCGGTAAGTTATATGGAGTCATGATCACAGGCCACAACGAGTGATTTTTTGACATACTAAAAGGATTAAAACCGTCAGTACATAACCCAAGATATACGTTTCGCGTTTCTTCTGCAAACGTTGGATGCAACTATTGGAAATTCTTCCACTCCGCCGCATCAGATGGATGACACATTACTCCGTCTTTTGAATCATGCTCAGCATGCCATCTCATCGATGACGCAGTCTTCTCTGATTGGTACATTCTCTTTAATCTGTCAGTGATAGGTAAATACCACATACGACTAAACGGGATTTTAGTTCGTTATTAAACGATTTTTCTCTCATATAAAAGAGAGTAAATGTAACGATAACAAACAAGATAAATAATATAATTTTCTTTCCACAATCGTCTTCTTCGATTGATTCCAGTTAACTATCATGGTATCAGAGCTTTGAGGCTAAAACCTCAAGCGATTTCTGAAAATTTTCTCGTTCTTTTCTTCGATTTCTTGACCTAGATCATTCGGTGATTCTCCCGATTGATCTTTCTTGATTTCGCAATTGATTTCTCTCGTGATTATCCGTGGATTGCCCTCTACCCAGGTGATTAATCTGAACTTCTCAATGTGCCTGAGATTTATCCCTGAATTACCCCCCAAAAAGTAGTTTTTTCCTACCCAAAAAGAATAAAAAACAAAGGAATAACTTGGTTGTTATACTATTAAATTCGATCAAACCATAGTGGCATGGGGTCCGAGAATCGTTTCATGTGGCGTTTAGATAGGAGCGCTACGCAAACGAGGCTATTAGAGTATATAAGTTAATTTGAGTAAACCAATGTAAAATCTCGGGTATGTTATTAACCGATTTTTCTCTCATATAAAAGAAAGTAAATGTAACGATAACAAATAAGATAAATAATATAATTTTCTTTCCACAATCGTCTTCTTCGATTGATTCCAGTTAACTAACATGGTATCAGAACTTTGAGGCTAAAACCTCAAGCGATTTCTGGAAATTTTCTCGTTCTTTTCTTCGAGTTCTTGACCTAGATCATTCGGTGATTCTCCCGATTGATCTTTCTTGATTTGGCAATTGATTTCTCTCGTTATTCCGCCGAAAATTGTTGTTTTTTGCAAAATTGATACTGCACGAGCTTGGGATTTGCTACGATGGTGGTCGTTGATAACACCGTATTTTTACCTATTTTACCCTATTTTTTAGAAAACTTTAATAAGTGTTCCACTCGCTTTTATATGTTTTTATTATGGTTTTCACACTCTTTTAAGGTTACTTAGGCAAAAGCATTGCAAATTGAAGAAAAATCAGATTTTTGGCTCAAAGTCAAACCGTCAGAAGTACAACTGTCAAAGAGGTTCTTCTAACCATCTGATCCAGCCCAATTTTGGAGACTTCAAATTCGAATCAGCTACATTTCCATTCCAATTGAATTGATGACAATCCAACGGTTCAATCAGAAGATACATGAAGATCAAGACATCCCATTTGTCCACCCGAAGCAGCTCCTCCCGCGGCCAAGAGGCAGTTCATCGCGTGCAGAAGCTCTCCACCCCCGGCCAAGAGGCAGTTCACCACGTGCAGAAGCTCTCCACCCGCGGCCAAGGAGTGGTTAGCCGCGGTCAGAAGAATCGGATCCGCTGCCCGCTCTTGTCAGAAGGGGATTCACATGTTCGATAAGGATTTCATGAGTTAAACCTAGTCGTATTCTAGAACTCTTTCCTATAGATTGTTGTTAAAGTATGGATCTAGTGTCACGCACTAGAGACTGATCCCATGTATAATAAGAACCACCAAAAGTGCTGAATCTAATCACCGAAACTATTAATCTATATGGAGCGTGTTGCACTATAAGATACATAAGTATACTTATAGAGTACCGTGAATGTTTATGAACTTGTTTGTGTCATCAGACTTTTCTGCGCGGCCAACGACGAAAGCGACTGGTCGAGTATATAAATTATATGTGTGTAGGATGCACGAGAGTAGGCTACACATATTTTCGTATTCCAGTTCATGGAGTTTACTAGAATCTATTTCACTAAGAGCTTTGGTAACGTGTTTGAATCGTACATTCCCCGGAGATATCCCTGTCGACCCAACATCGTTTTATAATAAAACTTTTATTATTGTTTACAACCGATTTTCTCTTTTAGTTTATTGCCATTGATTTCATTCTTCACTTTTCAAGCAATCGTTACTTTTTACGCACTTTAAAATTCGTGACACACACTACAAGAAATGTGCATATTCGTAGCGCGCCATATCCGCTATGGTTGAAATCCATAGCGCTTTTACAGACACTCTGTATACTCCCGTTATAAAAAACTCTATACTTTTGATAGCGTTTTTAAGAAATGCAATTATATAGGAGATTTAATATAGCGCTCTTTTATATGCAATATATATATTTATAATAGCGGGTGTTTTATGTTATAAAAGTTGTATTCATAGCGTTATTGATTTGTTATTGTATAATATTTAAAATTTCTTAGCGTTCATCCATAGCGTTTGTTTTTGTTTTTATAGCGTTTGTTTTTATAGCGTCTGTTTTTATAGCGTTTGTTTTTAAAGCGTTTTTGATTCATATCTTTTGTTTGTTTCGTATTTTGAAATTTTAAATTTGCATTTGATCAAAATTTGAAACCTGATAAAAAAAATTCCATAATAATAATATATTAACAAACAAACAAGTTAAATTACAATATAAAGCACTGAACCAGATACTAACACAAGACTTTGAAAGTTAAATAAGTTCCAAAAACAACCCAAAAACTAAGACATGAAAAGTGTTTGCATCACACTAATTTAAGTTTGTCATTAGGCCAAGCAATCGTCGTACCTATAACATCAGCAACATATTGGACTTCAGAATTTGGTCTCCACACTTCAGCATCTCCAATCTTTGACACATCTATCCAAAACATAATAGCATTCGGACCTAAAGGTACGAAGTGTACTCGATCAGCTGGATCAGTAGAACAAACACGGTTCTTGAAAGCTAAACCAAAAGATGTAATTATAAAGCAATGCGTAAATTAAACAAGTTGTAATTCGATTGGGAGAAAGATAGGCTCAGGGTATTTCTCAGGAATTCAATGAATGCAGATAAACTAACTAGCAGAATTCAGATTTAGCGCGGTTCTTGAACTCAAATCTAAAGAGTAATGAAAGCGTAGCCATCAAAGTGGCTGAAAAACCTAATTATAAAGCTAAAACACGAATTGGGGTCTTTTTGTAAATATTAAAGTCTTATGGGCAAGTTCTCCAATTCTTCAAACTTCATTAAAAGACGCGACTTGTAATCTGCTTCGATGGGTGTCGATCGATACCAGGGGGTATCGATCGATGCTTGACGCTTTGATTGGGCACTTAGTCACCAGACTTCAGTTTCGCTCCAGAATGCTCCATAAAACTCTAATATCTCCAATAATGCTCCAAATGTGCTAAAACCTGTAAAAGACTCTAAAAGACTCTATAAAAGAATAAAGACTCTATAAAACAGACTTATATGATGGCTTAAACAGGGTAAAAACCATGATATATCAACTCCCCCAGACTTAGCCTTTGCTTGCCCTCAAGCAAATAGAAGACTAAACCGGAGAAAGAGGTTTGAAATCGTAGAGACTCACATGTTCTTGAAACGTGGAAATGACCAATTTCCCAAGTACCCAAATGTCACATAACCAGCTTTTGATCTAACCACCATGTACTTCTCCGTAGACATTCGCAGCTCCCCAGACTACACACATTATTTCGCAGCATTGTTCAATCAAGCCATCCTCCCCAGTTTCATCGCTGTGAATTAGTATCAAGAACCTTCTAGATTCTTTCCCATACAATATCATGACAAGAAACCACCCTTTTTCTTCACACGTTTTGGTATTATTTCTCTCCCCCAGACTTATTTATTATTATGTTCTCTCTTTTGTTTTTAGCTTTGCATATACACATCAAGGTATGAGATGCGAGTAATGATGGTGTTTGTCACCTAATCCCCGGTTCTTCCCTCTCAACGTATCAAAGGATGTAGGCGAATAATGGCATCATAGGAAAATCCTAGCCTCGCTTCCAATCCTCTGTGTGATCATTCCCTCTTGAGTAGAATAATGGCATCGCTGGAAATTTTCCTAACCCTCTACTTAGAAGAAAATCATTTCATCTTTAATGCACTTATTAATTAATTTGTAATAGGGAGAGAAATACCGTTATTTTAAAACACATGGGTTCCTTTGTCAGATACGAATGAGGAATCAAGCTCTATAGATACTAACCACATTGATGAAGTGCAAAAATTTGGCTCAAGCTTTAAGGAACTTTGCTGGAAACATGAGTGTCTTCTGGTTAACTGGTCAGCCTTTGGATTTTTCATTAGTCTATCTAGAACTGATTCTGTAACAATGGTCACTTAGAAGCAAGGTCAGATCAATTGATTCAAGAAAAAGATCACAGTCTCAGATAAAATTTTGACTCAATAAAACAATGAATAACACAAAAATAGACTGACTCTAAGAAAAACAAAAACAAAGTCAGCGACTACCTCCCCCAGACTTGAACAACACTGTCCCCAGTGTTATCTAGCCTAGATTTGGTGAAAGAAAAACAAATGAACTGAGTGGATTATGAAAACCAGAAACCGTACCTTTGCAGGGTATCGATCGATACTGGCAGATATCGATCGACACCAGCCGTATGTCGACACACTGATTGAAAATCAGTGGTGTCGAATCGCTTAACCAGAGAAAGCATTCCATTGTGTTAGATGTTAGCATTGTTAGGAACACTCAAATACAGGTTAAAAGCAACATGGTAGATCAAATATAAATCCAAAGAAGTTCAAATGCAAAAACAAAAACTGACATAAGTTCAACAGAAAAGAAAAATAAAAGAAAAAAGAAAGAAAAATACAAACGTGAAGATAGAGAAGACTAATCTTCCGTCTCCTCAGTATCACTCTCTCGGTCTGCAGCAGCGGTATGTGAAGGTCCAGGCTGGGACGATGGATCAGCATCCGCGTCAGTCGTGCAGCGGCAGTGAACAGCGGCCCAGATGCTCTTCATGCTCGCTATCATTAGTCTCTGGAAAGCAGCTGGCTCCATCGGGACGTCCGTGTCCTCAGGCCACTGTGGCTCAGGAATAGGTGGGCACAGTGCAACCTGTGTACGTCCTCCCCGACGTGAAGTAGATGGGATGTCAGCAGCGGGTTGACGAACCTGTCGTCGAGTCGCAGAAATTGGAGTCAACAGCTCCGCAGGAGGCTCAAAACAAAGTTGAGCAGGACCCTCAGATAAGTCTGTCAGATCCCTGTCAGGTAACTGCACCAGGAAGCTCCCATCAGATATGTTAAGTATCCACTTCCTCCCGGTCTTTAACCACTTCAGGTTCCTCAGATGAGCCTCATCCATGTATCACGCGCAGTGATAATCCTGCAGCTCGTAGTACTGAGCCGAGGTGCTGGAAGATAGGTGTCAGAAGACTACCAACTGACTCCTTCTTCGTGCTCGTCCTTGTGAATGGTTTGGTCTTCAGAGAGGCCAGATGATGCGCAAAAACAGCCCCAAGGTTAACATCCTCGAGCTCAGGCCAATCAAAATCCTGTTCAGAGATGATGTTCCTGACAGCCAGAAACAGAAGTAGAAGCTCGGACACTCTCATCTTGTTAGGCTCCATCTTGCACAGGAGAGTAGTGCTCAGGATCCTATAAAAACAACGCAGAACTGGATGTCGTACGTCCATCTGAGTGGACGTCTTAGAGTCGTAGACACCGTTCCCAAACCATGCCCAAAATCCACGCATGTCAGGATGGGCAGCTGGAAGAGCAACCCTCCTGCGATCCCTCCGAAACCCATAGAGATCACAGAGATCAGGGAGTGGAATTATGTACCTCACTCCGCGAGCCATGAAGGACATGCTACCACCCTGTGCGTCTCGCAGAAGCTCATCTGAATAGCTAACGCGAGCTGTCGCCATAAACTGACGAACCAAGTTTGGGTAGAGGTCATGCTGCTGTGTAGCCATGTGACCAAAACCAATCTGCCCAAGCAGACGAGCCAAATCCGTGTCGAGACCCAGCTGATGCAAAGAAAGTCCATCGACAAACCTGGTAGGCTCTATGGTAACACCCAACCATGCGTTATAGAACAGCGTGTCGAAATCGTCCCACTCCTCAGAAATGGGTCTAAAGGCGGTGTCATCACTCAAGGCATACGCCTTCTCCTGTCCATCTCAATCTCTTTCGCAGACTATCTTGGTACACTCTTGTATAGGCCAAGGGTTCGGTCGATGTGCAGGAGGGTCCGTAGCAGATGGGTTAGAGATCGATGCATCTGTAGTCCTGGCTCTCTTTGACCTAGATGTCATCTGCAAACAAGACAGAAAGACACAGCATAAATCCATCATCGCACTCAAACACAGCAGATATTTATCATCAGGCACGGAGGGTGCCGCGATCGATACCCAAGGCAGTTTACAGTGCATCGAACATCCACAATCTAAATTATCCAAAAGTCGAAACTAAAGGCAATTGAATGTAAGACAAGGTGCGAAACTAGTCTAGGGCATCTCAGCAAATGACCTCAGCCAAGAAAAACAAGTGCTAAGGAGTCGAAATCGCACAAACCTTAAACCTAGAAATCAGATTGAAAAGATGTAATTTTGTGTGCATACCTTTGCTGATTAAAGAAACAAATGCCAGAAAGAGATAGAGGATGAAAATCCAATGAATCTAGGCACTTGAATCACCAAAATCGGTGAAGAAATGAGATAGATGCGATTTGAGAGAGAGATGGAGGCGGTATCGATCGATGAAGAAGAAAGAAGAGGAAGAGAAACCCGAGGGTTTTAAGAGAACTTACCTGGCCGTGGAGCATCGATCGATACCCAGAGGTATCGGTCGACACTTGTCATTTTTGGTCGACACTTATGAAAACTTATGCTCCCTTTTTACGACACTTGGTATCGATCGATACTCCTCGTCAAATCTGTTTCACGTTTCACACAAGACACAAAACCAAAAATCAAAAACAAAATGAAAATAAAAATGTATGTGCAGACTTACCAGTGGGTTGCCTCCCACTCAGCGCTTGTTTTACGTCACGAGCTTGACTTTACGGCCGTTCAGTCAAGGGAAAAATGAGAACTTGCGCCGAAACAAGCTCCACAATTTGACATTCCAGCTTCAGAGTTTTGCTCATCATGCTCTCCACAAACTCCTGTCCTTTCTCTTTCAGCTCCGAAGTGAGAATAACTCTAGCCTTAGAGAATGGTTTCGAAGCTCCCTTGCACTTCACCTTATATTCAATTGAATCTCCATCGCACTTTTGAGGAGTTAAAGTCACATGGGGAACGCTTTGTACTCCTTTGCTCTTCACCTTCTTCTTTGCCTTAGCTGTTTTGACGTCTTTCTTGGTGATGACAGAAGGACTATCTAGAATGTCTGTGACAGTTGGCTCGTCAGGAGGCTCTTCCAAAAGATCAATTACCAATGTCTCTCTTGGGACAACGGTGATGCAAGATATATGTGTGGGAGTTCCTCTAGGGATGGCTTTGTAGTACACCTCCTTGTCAATGTATGAGAATGAGATGTGCTTGCTGGGTGTGTCCATAATGGCACCAACCGTAGCCATGAACGGTCTTCCAAGGATCAACTGCGTACGAGAATGTGTACTCATCTCCACAACCTGAAAATCAGTAGGAACCAGGCAATCGCCTACGTTAACCAGCAAATCAGGGATTGTACCATAGGGAAGTGAGGTGGAACAGTCTGCGTATGTGATAGATGCCTTTGGAGGTCGAATATCAGCTCCCAATCCTTCTGCAATTGCATTTGACATGACATTGACGCTAGCACCTGAGTCAACGAGAGACTCTTTGAATTCAACACCAGAGATATGGCATGGAACTAAGAATATCCCTGGGTCTTCCCTCTTAGTCAACCGCTTCAGCGGGGGCGGTGGACTTCTGACCTTGGCGAAAAGTGCCTTAATTTCTTCCCCAGTTTCTCTGCAGTCTTGGAAGTGACTCAGCAGAGGGCGACACTCTAGGGCTTCTTCAAAAGTATGTGTGAGTGGAATTCTTCGTACCATCTTCTCAAAGCCACACAGTTGCTTTGCAGAAATAGGATCTCTGAGGTGTTGAGGGATAGGATTCAGCTTCTTGGGCTTGCGAAGTTTGTCAATACTCGTACGCGGTTCCTTCGCAGTGTCTGGGTTGGCATCGATCGATACAGTGAGGGTGTCGATCGATGCTTGCTCCTTCGAGACGTCCTTGACAAATTCTTGAACTGGTGTCGATCGATACAAGAGGGTATCGGTCGACACAGAGGTGATTTCCGAAATCTCTTCGTTCTGTTAATGAACCATCAACTCCTTGACAGTTGCTGTAGTCTGAGCTACATGAGTTTCCAGCATCTTCTGCTGAATATTAATAGCGTCGATCCTTCCACTCAAATCAGTATACATGACATCAATCTTCCCATTGAATTCCACAGTCAGCTTCTGCTGTCCTTGAAGAAGCTGTCCAAACATAGATTCAATCTTGCTCTCAGAAGTTCTGGGTGGTGTGGGTGGTCGTTGATACCTTTGATCCTGAGATTCAACTCCATCAATGTAGTTAACATATTTCACTTCATCCTTTTCAACAAGATGGACAGCCTTCTGCTGCTTACCCATCAACAAATTATGCATTGAATCTAACTTAGCATTCACCTCAGCAATCTGAGTGCGATCCGAATTACCAGCTTGCTTCTTGCGCTCCATGTCTGCATTCTTGGTACTATTGCTAGGAATCAAGTTCTCAATAAGTACATAGGCATCGTCAGGATATCTGGTATTGAAATTCCCATTACTCGCAGCATCTAAGGACATCTGATACCTCCTATCGACTCCTCTGTAAAAAGTACCCAGCAGCTGAACCTGAGTGAACCCATGGTGTGGACAATCTCTCTGATATGACCTTAATCGAATCCAAGAAGCCTTGAGTGCCTCAGTCGGACCCTGCGAAAACTGAGAAATTTTGTTCATGAGATCCTCAGATCGTGCATTATCATAAAAGTTGTTCAGGAAAGCAGTCTTAGTTTGATCCCAAGTAGTCAATCATCCAGGAGTCAACTGTTTCAGCCAGGAAGTTGCTTCTCCGCCAAGAGACTATGGAAAAAGCTTGCAGAAGAGGTAATCGTAGGACACTCCATTGCTCTTGATGCTAGTGACCAAGTCCTCGAACCTCTCAATGTGATCCATGGGATGTTCGCTGGAAAAACCATGAAAAGGGTGCTGTCCCACAAGAGTGTAGTATGTAGGTTTCAGCTCAAAGTCATTCCTCTGATAAGGTGGAGGACGAATCGCTGATCGATTTGCATAAAACTGGTCAGGTCTGTTGCACTCACCAATAGTTCTGCCACGATTAACCACAACATTCTCAACGTTCGCGTTCCCAGCGACAATCCCCTCGACAACAGGAGCAGGTGGAATGATGTTCCCCTCTCCATCCAGACGTTGCCCTCTCGTATTGCACAACTGACCCTCTTAGTCTCTCAAAGCTCCAGCAGCATCCTGAATCAGAATCATTGTGTGTTGTTCATCTCTGCTGGCTTCTTTGCTTTCCTGTTTGCACGTTCCAAATTCACACCTGAAACACACTAGGAAGGGAACGTAAGTAACAAAAAATACGTTGAGTATCGACAGATACCAAGTGGTGTCGATCGATATCAAGACAAGAGAACGACGAGTATCGACCGATACTAGTGAGTAACGATCAATACCGGCGAGTTTAGTCGAAATTCTCAGACTAAAATCTAATGGTGAATTGAGTCCCCGGCAACGGCGCCAAATTTGATATGCTCAAATTAATACCCTAAAAGTACTAAGCAGTAGTTGCAGTATATGTAGGGGTCGAACACAAGGAATCACAGAAATCACACAACAGATTAAATAGATTATAATTAAGCTAAATCAAAAGATGTAATTGAAAGCAATGCGTAAATTAAACAAGTTATAATTCGATTGGGAGAAAGATAGGCTCATGGTATTTCTCAGAAATTCAATGAATGCAGATAAACTAACTAGCAGAATTCTGCATTCAGATTTAGCGCGGTTCTTGAACTCAAATCACTAAGATATAGCTAACCAACTCTCGTTGCGAAAACTATCTAAATCTAAATCCTAGAATTCCAAATCTCTTTGCGAATCCTAAAGTCTAAATCAGCTTTTAAATCAGGTTTGATTTGTTCACAAAACAACTAAACCAAATTTCTTTGCGAATAGTTATTTTGCTCACCCTGGGTTCTATCAGGTAATTAATCGCACTCTCGTGTCTAATCAATTATCCTAAGATCTAAGTTCCAGATTCGTCAACCTAGAATTAGCTTTGAACACAACCTAAGGCGAAGAACTAATTCAGATGGTGAATCCTAATCAACTAATCAATATAGCATTCAGAGAAAACCATTATGAGAACCCTGAACCTAAAGTGGATCTACTCAAACATGAAGAATGAAAACAACATGATTGAATATATCATCAAAGAAAGCAATAAGAAAAAGGAGTTCAGAGTTGTCTCTCCAAAAACCAAAGTAAAATTAATGAAAGCGTAGCCATCAAAGTGGCTGAAAAATCTAATTATAAAGCTAAAACACGAATCGGGGTCTTCTTGTAAATATTAAAGTCTTCTGGGCAAGTTCTCCAATTCTTCAAACTTCATTAAAAGACGCGACTTGTTATCTGCTTCGATGGGTGTCGATCGATACTAGGGGGTATCGATCGATGCTTGACGCTTCGATTGGGCACTTAGTCACCAGACTTCAGTTTCGCTCCAGAATGCTCCATAAAACTCCAATATCTCCAATAATGCTCCAAATGTGCTAAAACCTGTAAAAGACTCTAAAAGGCTCTATAATAGAATAAAGACTCGATAAAACGAACTTATATCATGGCTTAAACAGGATAAAAACCATGATATATCAACCTTCTGCAACATTTTTTTCGGAGCCGCTGCAATCAAACAAGATACACTTCTTCTTGGTACCTTTGCTGCTACCAGTGCTTCTACTTGTACTCTGACACTTAAATTGTAAAACACATCCATCAAAAATCCATAAAAGAAACATAAAATGATCGATAACAAGCAGAAGGTTTAGACATTTACCGCATGTGATGTTTTTGGTGTAGTGTCAGGTGTATTGATGATGAAATCAACCTTATCAAATGGCCATGCGATTGTCGCATTTACAGCATCACTCATCACTGCCATTTCAACACTTGGCCTCCACAAAAAATCATCATGATCAATCACCTTCTTAATCTTCATAATTGCAGCATTAGGACCCAGGGGAATTTGGTTGACCTTTTCATGTGGGTCAACTGAACATAATATACCCTCAGCAACAATTCCACCACCATTCCAATCATAGATGTTATATTTCGTAGATTCATCAGAGGCCTAAGGATTCATGCATATTAGTCATCCCATGTTTGAGCTTGAAAGTTCTACAAGTTAAGAATAAAAAAACAAGTTAAAAATGTTTACCGTGGATCCATCAGGTTTATGTCCACTTGGGGAGAAATACAATTAGCTATATTAGCACATTATCCATCAGGGCCTCTGAACTTAGATAACCTCTTGCAGAATCGAATATTTTCTTCCTTCGAAAACTAAAAGGCTGCTGGCGGCCAGTAAGTTCTCTTTCCCCGTATCTGTATGTGCAAGTTTCTTCTAATACCCATATCTTCTAAATCTTTTCTTGCATTGACTCCATCTTTTGATTTAGCACTATTCATCAGAGTAGACAATATAGCATCTGACAGGTTCTTCTCCACATGCATCACATCGATGTTGTGACGAACCGGCAAATCTTAAGACAATAAATCAAACGGGTTAGTAATCGAAATAGATTTTAATAATAAAAGTATTAAGTCAGTACTAAAAACAACTAACCTTCCAATATGGTAAGTCGAAAAATATTGATCGTTTATTCCACCGCCATTGATCAGTGTCCTCTTCATATTCTTCCTCTGAAACCACATCATCTTCACAAAACTCAGCTCGTTTTCTTTTACTATCCTTACCTAAAGGTCTTCCAAAGTCATTCCTGAAATTCTTAATCGCCTCAAATGTTTCTGCTCCAGTTTGAATTCTCCTTATAGTCCCGTCCTCAACAGTGTTATCAAACCATCCCTTTCTGCGTCTATAAGGATGTCCAGGTTTAAGTCGTTTCCTACTGCCCAAATAGACATACTTTCTACTAAACTTCAGCCACATATGTGATGTATCCTTCCCACATACATTACAAACTTTTTTTCCTTTCACTTTACATCTAGACAAAGTCCCTAAAGCTGGATAGTCACTGATACTCCACAACAACAAAACTTTAAGTGTGAATTTCTCTTTTAAAAATGAGTCATACACCTCAACACTACAAGAAAACACAGTTTTTGCGACTACCAAAACAGTCCCAAAATGATCGCAAATAACTAATTTACGATTATTTTGGGACTAAAAAAAGTAGTCGCAAATATTTGGTTGCTAAATAAAATAGTCACAAAACAGTGGCTCTTTGCGACTAATATGTGACATATATTATCATTTCTAATCTACAGACTGACTTGTGACTACCTTAAAAAACAAAATTAAAAACAAAATTCCAAAAAATATTTTTATTTATTAAATTAATTAATTACAAAAAAAAAAAAGATCGATGATCTTCCTCTCCAGGGCCGCGCCGATCTTCGATCTTCTTCCCTAGCTGGCGCCGATATTCTATCTTCTTCTCCCTCCATGGCCAAGATCTTCTTATTTGCCTGCATCCCGAGCTCTCCACGAACCACCCTCGCGAGGCACGAACCACCACGAATCACCCTCGAGGCACGAGCGGAGCTGCGAGGACAATCATGCTTGGATTCCTCCTTGCGACAGTGAGGAGAGTGGTGAGACGGAGATGAGCTCCCGGAGTAGAGAACACGGTTGAAGGAATCGCCAATTTCTGACCACCGACGGTGATTCCGACGATATCGAGGCCATAGAAGGATGTTCCATCTGTGATGGTGGAAATCGGAGTGAGGTTGACGCATCTGGAGATTCCGGCGGATCCGAATGTGAGATGTCCGGTGTAGCTAGCGGAAGAAGGGAGGCAATAGGTGAACATCTTATTCAAGAGGAAGAGAGGCCGATTCGGTCGGATTTGGAAGATGTGTTTTGGTGTTTAGGGTCGATGAGATGGAGGAGGGAAGAGGAATATGGAGCGGTGGTGGTGGTGGGTGGTTCAAATTTGAAGATGGAGCGGTGGTGGTGGTGGGATTGTTGAAGAGAAGCAATTGAAAGTTGAAACAAGAAGAAACGGAGGTAGGAGAGAGAAGGAAGAAGATCCGATTAAAAAAAAATAATTAAAAATTAAAAAAAAAATATTTTGGTCTGTTGGATTAAACCAATCAACGGTGGAATCCTCATCACAAGAAACTAGCCAATGAGAAATTTTTATTATTTTTATCGTAAATTAGTCGTAAATTTGGAACTATTTTGTGACTATTATTAAAAAAATCGACTATGGTTGCTAAATAGTCCCAAATTTGAGACTATTTTGTGACAATAAAAAACATTTACCCTATACCCTAAACTTTAAGAACCTAGAAGGTTTGAATATGATTTTACAATGATTTTGTGTATCTAGCAATTCAAAATATGTTTTTTTTTTTGAACATCAATTGCATTACTTAAGACAGAGTTTACAGTCGCGGAACTGAGATTTCTTAGCTAAAACATCAGCCGAAACATTGGCACTTCGAGGAATATAGTTAAAAAAGACAGTTATGAAATTGTTTGAGAAGGAGATATCATAAAGAAGACCGTAGATCTCTTTAATCTGATCCCGAGAAGTAATGGCTCGGACAAGGTCCTGAGCATCTGATTTGAGGTAGAGTTTGGTGTAACCTTTTCCCAGGGCATGGGAGAGGGCAGCTCGGATCGCTATCGCTTCCGCCATAAGTGGGGAAGCAACATGTTGTTATGCATAGTGATCCTGCAGAGTTCTAGACCTCCATTATCCGAGAAAATCCATCCAAAACCCGCAGTTTGTGTATCGCCTCTCCACGCTGCATCAGTATGGCATGTGATAAAGTCTGGTGTGGGCACCAAACTGATACGCGAGGCAGCAGGGGCGGCGCCAAACTGATACGCGAGGCAGCAGGGGCGATTGGGTTATGATCTGCATACTGAGCCGCTTGCCATTCTCTAGCTGCTACAATAGCTTTGAGTAAAGTTTCCTCAGCTTTGAACTCTCTGTTTTCAAAGAGGAGAGAGTTGCGGGACGGCCATATGGACCAACAGATCCACGGAAATAGAGGACCTGTACCTAACCCAGTTGGAGGGAGACTAATCGATTTCATCAGAGTTGTTAAGCCTGTCTTAAAGTCTGGGAAGTTGGCCGAGAGAAACTGAGAAACGAAAGGAGCTGCTCGCCACACCTTTTGAGCAAAATCGCAATGGAAAAATAGGTGTTCGGTAGTTTCTAGATCTCCACAATGTATACAACAAGCTTTATCCAGTAGTCCCCTGTTGAGCAGATTTTCTTCCAACGGAAGGGATTTTTGCATCACCTTCCACAGGAAAACACGGATTTTTGGAGAGAACTTTCCTTTCCAGATGGTAGCATTCCAGTTGAAATCTTGTAATTCCTGCTGGTCGAGGAATAGCTCTTCTGCTTTCGCAAAATGATACCCTGATTTTAGAGTATACATACCCAATTTGTTTGGCAACCAAATGTGAGAGTCTGCTGCTCCCTTCATGCTAGGTCTGTGACAGAGGATTTGTGAGGCCCATTCAGGGATAATTGCATCAATTTTTTGTTGATTCCAGTTCTGGAGATCTTCTGAGAGTAGATCGGAAACCATGAGGTCTTTTGAAGCTAAAGTAGGAGGACCTATTGGTTTCAGAGGCTGGGAGAGGGATAGCCACGGATCATTCCAAAGCGAAGTGTCTTTCCCATTACCAATGGCTTTCCCAAGCTGTTTAATTAGTAGATCTCTCCCAACAACCCATGTTTAATTAGTAGATCTTTCCCATGCGGTTTCACATGCTTCTCTACCCATGTGAAACCGCAACAACCACATGTGTTTGTAAGAAGGGTTTATCGAGACAGTATTTACCCAAGAGGACCTTTGCGAGGAGACATGACGGGTGGTTGAGGATCCTCCAGCTCAGTTTAGCGAGGAGAGCATCGTTAAAACTCTATATTTCTCTAAATCCAAGGCCTCCATCTCGCTTTGATCTTGTGATCTTCTTCCAAGAGATCATACACATCTTTTTCTTTCCATGATTTGAATCCCACCAAAATCTCGTCAGAGATGATTGTATCCTTTTACAGAGACTGGTAGGAAGTTTGAAACAAGTCATGGAACAGGTGGGAATTGATGAGAGAACCGCTTTTATCATTGTAAGTTTGCCCGCTATCGATAAGAATTTTGAAGACCAGCTCACTGCCTTTTGTCGTATACGATCAACTATCAGTGTAAAGAGGTATTTTTTGCGACGACCAAAACTTTCCGGGAGTCCTAAGTACTTCCCTTGTCCTCCTTCTTTTGAGATTCCAAGAACTGCTTTAACTCGCTCTTTTATCTCGAGGGGTGTCTTACCCGAGAAAATTATAGCAGATTTCCCGACATTAATCTTTTGACCAGAAGCCATCTCATAACGGAGGAGAATGGACAAAAGAGCTTCGCAAAAACAGTGATTTGTTTTGCAAAAGAACATGGTATCGTCGGCAAACATAAGATGATTTATTCTCGGGCTACCTCTAGCCACTCGTATTCCGGGAAGATGGCCACTATTCTGGGCTCTTTTGCACAGACCAGATAGGACCTCACTGCAGAGAATGAAGATGAACGGTGACAATGGGTCACCTTGACGGATACCTCTTCGGGGTATCACCTTTCCTTGAGCTGCTCCGTTGATCAAAAAGGAATAAGAAACAGAGGTGATACATCGTAGAATCAGGTTGATCCATTTGGCATGGAAGCCAAATCTCTCTAGGACTGCTGTGATGAAGCTCCATTCGAGCCTATCATAGGCTTTGCTCATGTCTGTTTTAACAGCCATAGAGCAGTGTTTTGTTGCTGCCGATGTCTTGAGAAAGTGTAGCATTTCGTGTGTAAGCACATAATCTAAGATTGCTCGGCTGGGCACAAAGGCGGATTGCGTTTCTGAGATCATAGAATTAATAACTGGCTGCAATCTCTTGGTTAGAATCTTTGAGATGATTTTGTAATAGACAGTACAGAGAGCGATGGGTCGATAATCAGCTACGGCTTTGGGGCTTTTTATCTTTGGGATAAGCCGTAAGTGAGTTTTGTTGAGGGACCTTGGTAAACATCCATAGGAGAAAATTTGTTGGATCTCCTTTGTGATTGAAGGGCCAACTACTGTCCAATTGGACTGAAACAAACTGGCTGAGAACCCGTCAGGTCCATGAGATTTATCCGGATGAATAGAAAACAGGGCTGCTCAGATTTCCTCTTTAGTTGGATCTGCGATCAGGTTTTCATTTGTTTCTGATGAGATACATGGGTGAATAGCTTGTGAAACAGTTTCCGTACAGTCTGAATTTCTAGAAACGAAGATATCCTGGAAATATCTAGAAACGATGACATCCACAATTTCAGATTCTTCATACACAACTCTGCCCTCAGTGTCTTCGATGATGGAAAACTTGTTCATTGCTCTTCTTCCTTTAGTTATGGCATGGAAATACCCTGAGTTTTTATCTCCAAGGGTAAGCCAAAGAGTCCCGCTACGTTGTTTCTAGTATGCTTCTTCATCAATATAAGCCTTTTTCAGATCTTGGTTGATCGAGTTGATTTTTGATTCATCAGCTATCTGCGATGACATGGCTTCCTCTAGTTTTTCCTTTGCATCTCGAATAGCTTTCTGGCTGTTAGTGTAATATTCGCGGTTCCACTGGGAAATCACCTTTCGACAATTTGAGATTCTCGATTCCACAGAAGCTAGGGGACAGCTGGCCCATGAAACAGCAATGAGTTTGCTGACTTCAAGATTGGATTTCATCCTCTTGTCTTATCTGAACAAACCACATTATTTTGGGGATGATGGTTCAAAGTAAGTTACAATTGGTCGGTGGTCAGATCCTTTGAAACAGAGATATTGGCAACGACCAGAAGGGAAGAGTTCTGCCCATGAACTGTTTGCCATTGATCGGTCTAGGCGACTATGGATGAGGTGAGTGTGTTTGGTTCCTCTCCAAGATAAGTGATTGCCTAAGTGTCGAATATCATAGAGATCACAGCGCGATAGGAAGGCTCTGAAAACTCCAAAAGAACCTTCAGCTCGCAACGGTCCTCCCGATTTTTCCAAATTTTCAATTATCTCATTAAAATCACCTGTTAAAAACCAGGGGGAGTCTCGAGCCTCAGAAAGAATCGTGAGATCATCCCATACAGCTTTCCTTTTTGGTTGTTCCGGTTCACCATAGACAAAATTTGAGGAAAATGATTTTCCTTTGAAAGAGATTGATGTATCGATGAAGTCTTTGCACGAGGAAAGAATTTGTAGGTCAATGTTTTGATTCCAGAACAACGCTAATCCACCAACTCCCGGCCCATGGGGCGATACAAGGGAATGGGAGTAAACATCTAAGAAATCCAGTTTTTTTAATACAAAGTCATCACAGTTTTTTGTCTCCATGAGGAAGATGATATCCAGAGCTATAGTGTGGTAAAGCTCCCGGATCCGATGAATTGTTGCAGGGTTCCCAAGCCCACAGCAATTCCAGCTCACAATTGCTAAGGAAGAGGATTTCGCGGATTGTGAAAATCCACCTTATCCTTTGATATTGCTGGGACAAAAGCGCTTCTCGGCATGTTTCTGGTTGCTGCAGGCCGATTCTCCTCGTTTCGAGGGGTTGTTCTTGCCGAAGTGGTTCTTGACGAAGAGGCATCATCTGCCCGAGCGATAGCCTTTGGTTTTGCAAGAGATCTACTTTGGTTTCTTGGTTTAGGTGATTGTTGACACTGACCAACTTTCCTTTTGCGTGAGCTTGCCCCTATCAAGAGTTGGGGGCTATTATGTAAGAGTTTCTTCGAAGGGGGTCTGCCTATTTTCTTTTTTGGCTGTTCCGGGAGAGATACAGGGCCATGCTGATTATCCTCGGAAACCTCAATTTCTATATCTTGGGGTAGTACTTGTTGTATATCCTCACCGATTTGGGGTAATTCATTGATGTTTGTCTGCAGATATGTAGGCGTTGCTAGCATGAAAGCTGCAGTTTCCGCCATCATTCCTCGGGATTCGCCTTCAGTGACCCTTTGGCGTCTTACCTCACTCTCCACTGGGTCGGCACAATTGATATATTGAATAGTAACCTCTTCAAGATCATTAAGAATCTCCTCTTCAGACTGTATGTGATATGCATGAGGTAGGAACTCAGTAACCAAGTTTCTTTTCATCGGAAGACGGTTTGAGGTTGGAGTTTCTGGTTCATCAATTAGCTTCAAACCCTCTCTCATATCTTTTTCTCTCCACACTTTGCCTGGTGGAAGCTGTCGATTGAATTTTTGACGGGAACTATCTCCCAAATCGTGATGTTCTTCAAGGTGATGAGAGATTTGGGGCTGATGAGGCTTACTTCCTCCCCTGTGATACGAGTGGGATTCAGATGGAGTTGTTGTTCTCTAGTTCTTCTTGCGTGATCATGAGGCTAGACGTTAGGGAGAGAGGAGACAAGGGCTTTCACAATATCTCGGGTTCTCTCAGAAGGCCTCTCTCTGAAAGGTCTCCTTTGTCTGTCAAGTCGCTGGCTAAACCCTTGATTTCTAATTTTTTCATGTGTTTTGAGAGGTTTAGGTGGACTTCCTTCCTTTGGAAGATCCCAGCTTTTGTCTCGTATCGGGCTGCACCTGACTTTTTAGGGGCATTGAGCTACCATGTGGGAGAGTCTATGGCAGTATGAGCAATGGTTCTCCAGGTTTTGGTATTCCAAAGTGACGATCGCTTCTTCTCCTCCCTTAAATTCCAGTATTGTCTCCTTGACAAGAGGTTTTAGACCGTCGACTTCCACACGGATCTTAGCTGTTGTTTTTGTAATTTCGAGGTCTTCAAATCTACCCAGCTCATCACCAATGTTACATATGAGGTCTCTTTTCCAGTAGTTCAGAGGGATTACTTTGAGGTGGATCCAAAACGGGATCTGAGACGGGAAAGTTGGAGAGATTATCGGTTCCCATTTTTGGAGAATGACCATTCATTTAACAAAATGAAAAGGACGGTTATCGAGAACTTTTTGTAGATCTTAGTCGTAGTCGAAGCGGTACTGGAAGCAGTGACTCCCTAGGCAGACCCGATAGCTCTTCCTTTGAGCCCCCAACGTTTTGGGAGGAGGGGAATCATCGACCACATTTTCTGTTCCTTTGGGTTAGTGAGGCGTCCAATAAGGGTGAGAGAGTTTTCCTGGACCAAGTCGGAGGTATCAATGTCGGGAACTTTGATTCGCTTTCGTGGTGGTGGAACCGAGGGGGAAACCGGAGCTTTCCCCTTTTATGCGTAAGAGAAACATCGTGCCATTGTAGGTGTGATGCAGAGTTTTGAAAAAACAGGGTTTTGAGGAGATAGTGGAGTATTCCGAGAGATTTAGCCGGGGGTTTTCTTTTGAGGTGAGACTAGCCCTCAGAAAACCAGAAATAGTGGTTACTGTTTGACCGGCGGTCAGGAAGACTGAGAGAGAACACAAGCCGGTGAATCTGTAACGGCGATGGTGGGTTTGCAAGTTTCTTTAGCGCGGTTTGTAGAGGTAGCAGAAAGACGAGGAACCATCTTCTAACCGGAGAGGGGGGGGGGGGGGCAGCGAGAAGGAGGATGCTTACCGGTGGGGTGGTGGACCCTCCGACCCAGGGTCGGGGGTGGAACCTCGGCGTACGGAAACCAGAAACTGTTTTGTAAAGGATAAGATTTCTATTTTAGGAAAAGAAAGAGTGGTTTAGACTTGGTTTGGGAAAGAAACCGGGTGGTTGAAAACTACCTCGGCAACCGGGCCTGGGAGAGAAAATTTTCAAAATTTTCCAGACAAATCTTGCAATTCAAAATATATTAAAACTTATAAATAAGTAAAATTTGAGAGAATTTTATCTTTCAAAATAATTCCTTATAAAACACATGTAACACTTAGTACATGTTATGATTAGATTGAAATTTTTGTAAGTGTTATATTTTTTGTATATTATTTGATGTTCATGTGTAATATATATTTTACGATTTAAGATTTATAGTTTATGATTAAGGGTTAGAGATTTAGGGTTTATAATTTAGGATTTATAAAATGATTATTTTCAAAAAAAATTGTAAGTGTTGAATTTTTTTGTATATTATTTAATGTTTATTTGTAAGATCTAGTTTACAATTTAAGATTTAGATCAAATTTATGATTAAGGAACAAAGGTTTATGGTTTAGGGTTAAGGGTTTGTGGTTTGAGTTTAGAATTTATTGATTTCTAAAAAAAATCGAGTGGAGTTGCAAATTAGTCCCAAATTTGGGACTATTTTGTGACTACTATTATAAATTAGTCGTAAATTAGTCCAAAATTAATCACAAAAACTGGGTTTGCAAATTAGTGTACATGTTACCCTAAACCCTAAATTTTAAGAACATATAAGGTTTAAATATCACTTTACAATGATTCTAGGTATATAGTTGTTCAAAAATATATTTTACAATTTAAGATTTATAATTTATTATTAAGGGTTAGAGGTTTAGGGTTTAGAATTTATGATTTATAAAATGATTATATTTAAAAAAATCGTAAATGTTTTGATGTTTATTTATTTGATGTTTTTTTGTATATTATTTGACTGTTTTTTTGGTCGAATTATTTGATGGTTTAGGGTTTAGAATTTAGGATTTATAAAATTATCATATTTAAAAAATTTGTAAGTGTTGAATTTTTTGAATATTATTTGATGTTTATGTGTAATATTTAGTTTACAATTTAAGATTTAGATCAAATTTATGATTAAGGGTTAGAGGTTTAGGGTTTAGGGTTAAGGGTTTGTGGTTTGAGTCTAGAATTTATTAATTTCTAAAAAACAATAGGGTGGAGTTGCAAATTAATCCAAAATTTGGGACTATTTTGTTACTACAATTAAAAATTAGTCGCAAATTTGTCCCAAATTAATCACAAAAACTGGGTTTGCAAATGAGTGTATATGTTGTTGGAACTAATTTTTGTCAAAGCTTGAGGGCTTGATAAAATTGTGTTAGTGTGAAAAGAAATGAGTTAAGCTCTTTCTAATGAAATGTTTTCATTGACCGAGAAACGTTTTCTCGTGTATATATTTTGGAATAGTTGTGTCATTAATTTAAATAATGAACAACAAGAGAGAAGAAAAGACCACACGTGCGTCGATCGCACATTGGGCCTTCTTGGGCTCGTGGACTTTTAGAGGTATCGATCGATACCCCGTGGTATCGATCGATACTCAACAGGCCGACTAAAAAATCGCAGCCGCTAGAATATTCTGAGGAATATTCCTTTTCTGTCTGGGAAAAACCCTAGCCTCTCTCCTATATATACAGTCCAATTTTCACCTTAAAAATCATCCTCTGATACACTAAAAACACAACCTAAAAGTTCTAGCAAAAGTTTCTTCAATTCCCTACTGTTTAGAGTAAGTTTCTATTCGAGAGTATCGTAGTATAATGTTCGACAAATCTGATATCAAGTGTAGATGATACAGATTACTTTGGTTGTATCCTGGGACTCATGGATCTATTAAAACCCGTCGCACTACGGGAGATTCTTAGAGTTAAGGAAATAGATTCATCTCGCCTCCTTAGATTTATTTTATTGCTTTATCGTTTTATGAATCGTCTGTTCCTTACTGTTTATTTATATAATCGTGATTAAATCTTATCCTGTCTATAGTGCTAAATTTTGGTCCTACAATCTTAACTCTAAGAAGATCCGATTTTGTTTTATTACTTCAATCGGATCTTTAATCACGAGTAAATAAACGTTTTCAAACGGTTTTTATAAACGATTCTTCTACTGCTGATGATACTCAAACGTTATCAAAAATCTGTTTAGCAACTTGAAACGTGTAGTAGAGGCAATCTCTCTCTCTATTTTTAAGAAGATGTTCATCTGCTAGTGATACTCAAACGTTATCAAAAAGCTGTTTAGCAACTTGAAACGTGTAGTAGAAGCAGTACTGCTTTAAACATCTTCTAAAACCGTCTTTAATTGCGATTAATGAACGGTGTAATCAACGAATGCACTTTGTGGTTCTTGATAAGTTCGATTGCGATCGAAGCCTTGTGAGTATCGATCGACACCCTATGGTATCGATCGATAGTAGACAAAAGTTGTATCGGTCGACACTGAGGTGCATCGATCGATACTATGCAAACAGTTGTATCGGATGACACTAAGATGCATCTATCGATACTTTGCATCGAGTTGTATCGATCCACACCGAGGCGTATCGATCGATACTATGCAAAAATTTGTATCGATCGACACTGAGGTGTATCGATCGATACTATGCAAAAGTTTGTATCGATCGACACTGAGGTGCATCGATCGATACTATGCATCGACCAAGTTGGGTCTACATCGATCGATCCTGTGAAAGATTCACTTGCATCGATCAACACCTAGGGTGTATTGATCAACACTGGGTGTGCATTGATCAACACCAGTGATGCATCGACTGACACAGTATGTGCATCAAGCATCGATCAACACCAGCGATGCATCGATTGACACAGTATGTGCATCGAGCATCAATCGACAACAGTGATGCATCGATCGATACCAAGGAGTATCGATCGACACCAGTTATGTATCGATCGACACCGAGTGTGCATCAATCGACACTGAGTGATTAAACATCGATCGACACTAAGTGTGCATCGATCGACAGTTTGCATCGACCAGTTCGGGTCTGTATCGATCGACACTGGTAGAGTATCGATCAACACTGGTAGGGCATCGATCGACACCGTGTGTGCATCGATCGACACCTACAGTCGCATCGATCGATCCTATGCAAAACTCACGTGCATCGATCAACACCAAAGGTGTATCGATTGACACAGTGTGAGTATGCATCGATCGACACCATAGGTGTGTATCGATCGACACCAATGCTATTTGGTTCGATATTTAGAATTGCGATTCTTAACTATATATCAGTACAAACGTGAAGCTTGTGTACAAGCGAGTGGTTATCTTGGAACGTTTTAAAACGCTTACGGGTTAGGGTTTGCGAACACCTAACATCAAACACGTTTAGAACGGTTTGAAGAATACTCTGAGGAGGTTCGAACTTGAACGCGCGTTTGCGGTTCAAAACTTTAGAACGCGCACATGCGGTTCTAGTTGTTCCGATAAGCGGATCTTAAATTAAAATTTAATTCTGTATCGATAAATATCATCAATAAAAGGGTGATGGTCTATTAGTCACAGATAACAATCGTCTCATTATTATATGAGTTTGCGGACGTTTATAAACGGTTCGACAAGTGACAACTTTGTGGTATTAATCCCGCGTCGTTTAGCGTTTACGAACGTGTCATAGCGTTTCTCGTAGAACCGGTTAAAACAGTTATCAAACGCGATCCACGAAACGAATCAGCGAACGATCTCCGGAGGTTCAGATTAGAACGCATGATAGCGATTCTAAAAAGATTTCATAATCCGTTATAATCGGTTTTAAAACTGCGGTTTCAAAATCAAAAAGAAAGAGTTTCAGATTCTCATCTAATACTCTCAATGTTTAATTATTTAATAATTAAATTGACGCAACGTTGAAATCGTTAAACAGTCTTTATATTGCACATAGCTCAATATTATGTGTCCAAAAATTTGCGATTTTTTGAATAATTAATTGATATTCAATTAAGTATTGGAGACTGATTTAATCGAATAATTAAATCATTGGGCTAAGTGAGCATGCCTTTTGCGATTCTTGACATGAGTTCAAGAATACTAATACAATTCGAAATTTTATTAAATTCTAGAAATTGAATTTAATTTTACCCTTGGTTAGTATATTAATTTGGTTGATTCTCTTGAACAAAATCAAATTTCAATATGACTAACAACACCGATGTGATCTTTGTTAGATTCGGTGGTGTAAAAGACAATGTAATGGCTCAAGCCAATGTAGTCGAGATAGACATGTGTAATGTCATCCTCGGAGTCAATATAGTTAAGCATAACCCACATGAGTGGTGGTATTATACCAATATATGCGTTGAGATGGGAATGTTTCCCTCCTACCATAAATAATGACAAGAATTTTGGTGCTGAAGTTGACTTCTCAAAGAAGCTCACTCTCACTAATGTAAAGCATGTGCTAGAGATGCATAAAAATCTTATTTAGGGCACAATGCTAATTAGGCAAGAGTTCATCGTCAATTGTCAAAGCTGATTAGCGTGTATTGACAAAGAATGTTGTCTATATTAAGGACAGACTGGTCCAAATTAATGTTGAGACAGTCGGACTTAAAATTAATGTAACCAATGTTGTTGACATTAATGAGAAAGAATCATTTGCTTATGGTACATAATCTCTTAGTATTTGATCTGAATGTTTCAGTCACATTATATTCAAATCTATGTGTAGATTGAATGAGATCCTAAAATACAAAATAAGCAAGGATGAGTGTGAGGTTTGCGTTCAAACCAAACTCACTAAAACACCACAATCGAGCGAACCTCTTGGTATTGACTCATACAAAAGGTGGTGAGAAATATTTCGTGACTTTCATTGAGGATCGTACGAAATATAGTTATGTCTATTTGCTAAGAAGCAAATACGAGACCTTGGAAAACTCAAGGAGTTTAAACTCGAGTTGAAAACCAACTCGAAAGAACTATTAACATAGTTTGAAGTGATAAAGGACACGAATATGGTAGTATCCATCAAACGATTGATCCATACTCACCTGAATCCAATGGAGTTGCTGAAAGAAAGAACATAACTCTAAAGGAAATAATGAATGCAATGTTGCAAGAATCTGGGTTAGTCCAGAAATGTGGAGGGGAAGCATTGCTTACCACAAGTTATATCCTGAACTAAATACCACAAAAAGTCACTGGAAATGTTTCATGTGAACTTTGGAAAAGTAATGCGTTTTTATACAAATACATGAAAGTGTGGGGGTGCCTAGCAACCACCTAAGAAGGTGACAATCGGACCAAAAACGGTGGATTGTATCTTCATTGCATATACACACAATGTAGTGCTGATTGCTTTCTGGTGTATAAATTAGATATACCAGATATCCAAGTAATCACGGTAACCAAGGAATGTGTCTTCCTTTGAACATGAGTTTCCGTGTAAAGGATAAGCTCTAGTACCTCACGAATTGAGGCGAGCAATTGATCTCTTGGGCTCTTACGCTTTTAGAGGTATCGTTCGATGCTTGACGGGCATTGGACCTTAGATCGAGCAATGCTGGTACTTCTGTAAAGAAGCAGAAGAGGCTAAAGTTAAAATTAGTCGTATGCTGATTGGAATCACAGCAATATGAGATCTTGTAATCCATCAAATGGAAGTAAAATCTGCCTTTCTAAACGACCATTTAGAAGAGGAGATTTACATGAAACAACCTGAGGGTTATGTCACTCCTGAACAAGGAAAGAAAATAAGTAGACTTGCAAAGTCCTTATACGAGCTTAACTTAGCTCCTAAGCAATAGCTTGGAAAGTTTGACAACAAAGTGATGTCAAATAACTTCCAAATCACTTAAGGTGATATACATCAAAAGTACTACGTTTTGTTATGTTTATATGATGACACGGTCATCATGGAAGCAAGAAGGACATAATCCAACACACTGAGAATGTGTTTAGTGGGAAGTTTGATAGACATAAGATTAGTGGATAATCTTGTATCAAGATCCTAGAATGTTTTGAGAACTACTCAAACAAGATTACAATAACTCCAATTGTGATAAAGTTGTATCACAAGTGATGTATGCAAGAATTATCGGAAGTCTAACGTACTTGTTGAATCGTACTAGATCCGATTTAGCGCATTAAGTCGCTACAAGAGTAATCCATGTCATACTTTGTGGAAAGCCATAACTAGAATTTTGAATCATCCAGCGTTATATGTCGTCTCGGTTTACATCAAAGTCTGGGGGATTCAAGACATTATGTTCACCTCTTGGCCTAGTAAATCTGACAGATATTATAAGTGGATAATATTTGTTCTTGGTAGTGCAGCAGTATCCTGGAAATCTTCCAAACAAGCACTCTTGGCCTAATTAACCAAGGAGTCAAAGTTTATAGCTTTAGATAAAGATGTAGAGGAAGCAGAATGGCTTCGAAACTCCTGGGAGATATCCCGATGTGGGAAAAATCAGTGCCAGCATTATGTGTACACTATGAGAGTTAGTGAGCTATCTCTCAGGCACTGAGTAAGTTATAAAATGGCAAATCTCGAGAATGATATAAGACCATTTAGACAACTGATCTCACAACGGATGATAACTTAGCGGATCTGTTTCCCAAAACGTTAGCCTCGAGATCAAGTTTGTTAAATCATCAAAAGGAATGGGTTTAAAGCCTATAGAAAAAGATGACGTTTGACAGATACCCCACCTATGTGACTGGAGATCCCAAGATCTAGGTTCTAAGGGAAACAAAATTAAACTGATTCGAATTTGAGCACTGTGAGACTATGTCTCTGCCCAGTTCCTAGGATGATAAAACAGTGCTACCTGTGGATAGTGAGGATAAGCGTTGGCTTTTAATGATTGCATAGCTGTGTAGATAGTGGAGTGTGACAGGACAGTTCTGAAAACAAGCTAATAAAATATCACCTAGTGAAGTGTGAAATGGGGCCGTTTCTAGGAGAATGAAAGAGAAGACTATATTCTCCAAATTCACTCACGAATACCAGGAATGTTCAAGGCCAAAATGAACACAATAGAGAACAAAGTTCTACGAGAAGATGTCTCTGTGCGATATCTGTTGTATCAGTTTACATCAAAATCCAGGTGGTTCAAGACATCATGTTCACCTCCTGGCCGAGTAAACGCAACAGATATTAAAATTGTTTGGTTCAAAGCTGAAAAACGCTACCATTCAGTGACAGTTACATTTTCGTATACTCTCGAAAGTCTGTCTACGTCTAGATGAGTCTAATCAAGTATGTCTAGTAAAGTCTAGTCTGTACAATTTTTCTTATGTTTAGAGTCATTTCTATTCATGTGGGGGATTGTTGGAACTAATTTTTGTCAAAGCTTGAGGGCTTGATAAAATTGTGTTAGTGTTAAAAGAAATGAGTTAAGCTCTTTCTAATGAAATGTTTTCATTGACCGAGAAACGTTTTCTCGTGTATATATTTTAGAATAGTTGTGTCATTAATTTAAATAATGAACAACAAGAGATAAGAAAAGACCACACGTGCGTCGATCGCACATTGGGCCTTCTTGGGCTCGTGGACTTTTAGAGGTATCGATCGATACCCCGTGGTATCGATCGATACTCAACAGGCCGACTTAAAAATCGCAGCCGCTAGAATATTCTAAGGAATATTCCTTTTCTGTCTGGGAAAAACCCTAGCCTCTCTCCTATATATAAAGTCCGATTTTCACCTTAAAAATCATCCTATGATACACTAAAAACACATCCTAAAAGTTCTAGCAAAAGTTTCTTCAATTCCCTACTGTTTAGAGTAAGTTTCTATTCGAGAGTATCGTAGTATAATGTTCGACAGATCTGATATCAAGTGTAGATGATACATATTACTTTGGTTGTATCTTGGGACTCATGGATCTATTAAAACCCGTCGCACTACGGGAGATTCTTAGAGTTAAGGAAAGAGATTCATCTCGCCTCCTTAGATTTATTTTATTGTTTTATCGTGTTATGAATCGTCTGTTCCTTACTGTTTATTTATATAATCGTGATTAAATTTTATCTTGTCTATAGTGCTAAATTTTGGTCCTACATATGTTATCCTAAACCCTAAACTTTAAGAAGCTATCACTTTACAATGATTCTAGGTATATAGTTTTCAAAAATATATTTTACAATTTAAGATTTAGAATTTATGATTAAGGGTTAGAGGTTTAGGGTTTAGAATTTAGGATTTATAAAATGATTATATTTAAAAACATTGTAAGTGTTGAATTTTTTTGTATATAATTTGATGTTTATTTATTTGATGTTTTTTGTATATTATTTGATTGTTTAGGGTTTATATTTTTTTGTATATTATTTGATGTTTTTTTTTTTTTTAAAATCGAGTGTAGTTGCTAAACCGAAGCAAATCAGTCACAAATTTGGGACTACTTTTGCAAGTACTTAAACAGTCGCAAATAAGCGACTATTGTCTGACTATTTTTTTTAGTCGGTAATTTGTGACTATTATGCCTCTGCATTATGAGTAGTCGCAAATCAGTCACAATATCGTCCCTTTTTTTCTGACTAAAAAAAGTAGTCGCAAAAAATAGTCACAAAAATGTGTTTTCTTGTAGTGCAATACCTTAATTCCACAAGTCATTCAAGTCATCTATTAATGGTTGTAGATAAACATCAATGTTGTTGCTCGGTGCAGTTGGCCCAGGGATTAACATAGTCAGCATGATATTCTCAGCTTTCATACACGTTGTTGGAGACATGATATAATTTACTAACAACATTGGCCATGTACTGTATTTGGTGTTCTGAATAGAGAAAGGGTTCATACCATCAGTAGAAATACCTAGCCGAAGGTTTCTAGGTTCATCAGCAAACTCTGGCCACTTCTCTTTCACCTGAGCCCAAGTTATAAAGTCCACTGGATGTCTCATTGTACCATCTTCTGTTGCATTGCTTAAATGCCAACGCAAATTCTCAACAATTCTTTTTGATCTAAACATCCTACTGAATTTTTCCTTGATCGGAAAATACCTAAGGACCTTTGCAGGAATTCCCTTCTTCACATCACCACTGTGCTTATCCATTTCCCATCTTGAAGCACTACATCTTGGGCAGCTTTCCATCTTATCATACTGCTTCATATACAGAACACAATATGATAAGATGGAACCTCTTAATCTCATCTGTTGACTTTGGAAGCACATTATCTGCAGGTAGCATGTCATGGACCATCGTCAATAGCTGATCAAAGTAGTTCTCTGACATCCCGCTCTTCACTTTTATGCAGTAGAGGCCCATGATTGCAGAGACCTTGGTGTAATTGGGACACGTTGAGTACAATGGTGATTCAGCATCATTCAACTTCTTAATAAACTCAGATTCTTCAATAGTTAAACCATCAGCAAACTGAGATCCACTGGGTTTCGGTGACTGTGTACTCCCTTCACCATGAAAATAAGCTGTCCTAAACAGCTCATAAGCCTCCAAACCAGAAGTCTGATCATCATCCTTCTTATCTTCCATTCTGACCCCATGCATACTCCACATTGTTTTCCTCTTGTACTTATGATCCATTCCCCTAATCACTAAATGATCGAATACTGCATTGACCGGTTTATGGCAAACATTACGGCAATCGATGCATGGACATAAAATCTCGGTACGATAACCCAAACTATTGGCTGATGCATTCATAAATTTTCTTGCTCCTTCAGCATACTCAAGGCTATTCCTGTAAAGAAAACATAAAATCGAATTCTCAAATGAACTCAGAAACACATTTGAAATTAAAAGTATAAAAGAATATGACAGAGAGGTTCATACCTTGGAAGCCAAACCCATGACTTCTCCATATTACACAAAAAACACAACATCTCCTCGACCAATTATACGTACATATGTGAGCATAAATCCATTGATCAGACACTCAAATACCTAACATATTCAATCTCTTAAACCTTGCCAGAACAACAAATTAAATAAAAAAAGAGAAGGGTTCACTATCTTACCGAATTCACAAAAGTCTTATGTGACAAAGAAACTGTAAAATCACATAAAGAACATGATAAAAGAAAACGATTATTACTCAATCGTAAAATAAAAAACCCAATTTGAACCTAAAAACCTTAAAAAAATCAAATACCTTCGACTGTGATGCCTGAACCAAAGCTTCCTGCAAAAAAACAGAGAAGAAATCGAAAAGGGTTAGTAGCCGACATGTGAAAACCCTTAATCGATAAACCCAAACCCAGAAACTCGAATTTCAACTTCAACCTCAAATTATACCTGAAAAATTGGAATCAGGACGCCGGCCACGACGATTGCTGCCATGATTTCTGAAGTTTATCACGGCGACGGCGATAGTCTTTCGGTGACTAGAGAGAGGCTACAGTTTTTTTTAGGTCTACGTTTAGAAACACGAGAAAAATGGCTAAGTGTTTTGTTTTGTTTTTGGGCTAAGTGGAGAGCCAAAACAAAAACTTACGCGGTCTAAGTTGAGAGCCAAAACAAAAACTTTTGCGGACAACTAATTTTTTTTGTTTTGTTATCTCATGTGTTTTATATTTATATATTGAATCTAAAAACAAAATATATACGTGGCTAAAAATTTTTTTTGGTCACGACAAAAAAAAAAGTTAAAAAACACTCATATATCATAAAATTCGCCAAAAAATTAAAAATGCCTCAGTGTTTTTTTTATATATAGTTAAGAAACACTCTTAAATCATAAAATTCCACAAAAAACTAAACCCTAAACCCTAATTCAAACTCCAAACCCTATGCCTTACCCTTATACGATAAACCTTCAAACCCTATACACTATATCTTCAAATAGTTTTTTCATCTTCTGAATGTATTTATTTTTTTATATATAGTTAAGAAACACTCTAAAATCATAAAATTCGCCAAAAAACTAAACCATAAACCCTAAATCAAACCCCAAACCCTATGCCTTACCCTTATACGGTAAACCTTCAAACCCTATACACTATAGATGAAATAATTTGTAACTTATCATCATTTCCAATCATTGGCAAACATTTTCATTTGTTAATTGAAAACATAACCTAAATCATAAATCAACATAACCTAAACCATAAATCAACATAACCTAAACCCTACAAGCCAATGTCCTAAACCCTAAATCAAATATTCAAGACTTAATTCTTCTTTTATTTATAATTTTAAAATTTTAACTTATAGATGAAGGACAATTTTTTTTGTATAATCCATTGTTAATTGGGTAATTATAATGAAATTATATTTCACACAATAAACCCTATAAGCCAATGCCCTAAACCCTAAATCAAATATTCAAGACTTAATTTTTCTTTTATTTATAATTTAAAAAAAATTTAATTTATAGTTGAAAGACAATTTTTTGTATATTCCATTGTTAATTGGGTATTTATGTGTGAAATTATATTTCACACAATAAACTCTATAATCAATGCCCTAAACCCTAAATTATATATTCAAGACTTAAATTTTTTTTTTATATATATTTTAAAAATATTTACATATTAAAAGACAAATTTCAGAATAACATGCATTTAATAAGATTGATAAGACAAAGAAAACTATATTTTATTGAATTATCAAAGATAGAACAATCTCAAGTCGAGATATGGTCACAGACAGTACGAGGTAGATTATCCCAACACATACAAACCAAAAACAACACAAATCTAAAGCTACACTATCATGACACCAAGGAGAAAAGCTTTGACACTCCTTTGCGAGCTATCTAAAAATCACTTGCGTCAAAAAAAAAAATCAAAAGGAAAAGGATAAGAAGAAAGACTAAACTGCAGTCAACAAACCAAGCTAGAACAGCTCTCTTGTTTCAATTCAAATAACAATAGAGTATGCTTAAAGATGAAAATACCATGACTTAGTCTCGACGACGAGCCTTGCCTCGTGAGGACTCTCCTTGCTCTTGTTTTGGCCGTTTCATTGGAGCGGAGTTGCGTTCTTCGTTTCTAAGTTTTTGGACAAGTCTCCGGACCATAGGTTCGATGTCTTCTTCCGGTTCCTCAATACGTATCAAGTATCCCATAGAGCGTCTGTACTCTAGTTATGTGATCTCCTCCACATCAGTTCCTTGATCAGCAGCTGCTTCTTGTCGTGGCTGTTGTTGGAATTGTGGTATGATTCCATATGCTGGTAGTCCGCAAATGATCTCTTTCCTTGCTTGCATTATGCCCTCCTTTTAGTTACTGGTCCAAAAGGCAAACAAAGATCATAAAGGCAGAATTAGGACTTTCGCAAAACAAAAAGCTTGTAATAATCTCAAGCGCGATGTAACCAAAAAGCTACGAATATTCAGAGGTACACAAAAGCACTGAACACATTCCAGAGATCTGCCCGTAGTGATGAAATCTCAGTCTCCAAGGTGTTCAGTGCTTTTGTAGTACCTCCTAACAAGAAGAGAGCATCACATACACAAATATGTATTTGAACACATCATAATCAGAACCTAAGGCAACCTAAAGAAACCTAAAGCAATATTCAAATTCAGAACATAACCAAACCAATGCACATACAAAAAGATGAAATCGGAGTTAAGTATCTAATTAAACCCCTAGATGTTTTAAGTATCTAACACATATAGAAATCGAAGCAGCAAAGATATTATACAAAATAAGAGATGAAAAATCAATGAATAAGAAACTAATAAATCAAGTTAACCTATATCAACTTCAGAGTCAGTAATCCAAACCATATTATACAGTGATGAAGACAAAATCTCCAAAAGTTTTTTTCGGGAAAAATAATCCCCAAATGTTTAGTAAACCCTAATTTTTTAGCGAAATTGATAGAGATGGATAGAAGAACGAACGACGAGCTGAATCTGCTAAGTGGTTTAAACAGATTAGGAATTAGAGTAAAGCAAAATAACATAATCGAATGAATCCATTGGACATGACAGAGTTCTAGAGATGAGAATTTCAAAAGTCGAGTGGAAAGTCGATAGGTTTTGAGACCAAACAAGTTAGCGAGATTCTAAAAATTGTTAAGCAAATCCGAAACAAACAAGCAAGGATTAAAGGACGAGAAAACAAAAAGGGATTTTTTGAAATCTTTTTACAAGGAGAGATTATAGAGAAAAGGGTCTTCGATTCTGGAGATTCCCAAATGAAATGGACAAGAGGAGATCTGGGTTCGTCGGAAAAGCCAAAGGAAGAAAGAAAGAGGATTTAGGGTTCCTGAGTTTCGATTCTCGGTAGAGAGAATCAAGTTTTTTTCCGTCAAAATGAGCAAATCTTTGAGACAAGAGATTAGGTTTAGGACTTAGAAATTTTTTAGGATCTCATCGAGCAAAAACAAAAAAATAAGCGGGGAAAAAAATTAAGTATCCCGGTTCACCTAACATAGCACTAATCAAATGACACATGCAATTAAAAAGGAGGATTTGAGCAAAAAATAAAAAGATGTAACACTTTTATACGCGACCACTATTTCAAAGCATTGGCAATTTACAAACGCTATGAAAGAGTAGCGTCTATAACATTTATTGCAGAGTTTGTAAAAACGCTATGTTTTAGTGCTATCAATAGTTCAATTTCCTGTAGTGACAAAAACCTTACAAAACCCCTTTCGTGTTAGACTTCCTTACAAATTCTCTTTCTAAGGTCTCACAGAAAAGCTTTCCCTCCCCGTGGATCGATACCTAAAGTCCTACAACGCACATTTGTGCACTTGCAGACATTAGGGTTTACAAATTTAAAACTTGAAGCTAGGATAACACCTGCACACACATCAAGTTTTTGGCGCCATTGCCAGGGAGGCAATCGCTCTTGTTCTGTCACACCTTAGAGGTTAGTAAATCGACTCTAAAAATTTTTTTTTTTCTTTTTAATTTTCGGTTTATTTTTATTCGTTTCAGGACTCTGAAACATGGACTCGCCTCTAGAGCGAGATCACTACTACGAGCAGGGTTACTACGACCCATCTTATGCTCACTACTCTCACGAATCACACTCAAACCGTGACTCGTTCTACATGGATTGGAAACCGGCATCGACCAACTACTCTCGAGAACGCTACGAGAATCTTTATTCCCGAGACGAGCCTTTTGCGTCTCCGTTTGTCAATACTCGACAAAACCCTTACCATCTTACTCATCAATACTCGAACCAACACGTATAAAACTCGGAAATTAGCATGCGTTTGGAGGAACTAAGTGTCAGGCTAAATCAATACCTTGACTGTGAAGTCATGATCAAGGCCGCCATGAATAGGAAGATAGACTCAATCTACACCGAATTCAACAAGAAATTCGATGATCTTGATGCCCACGTCATACCCCTTGAGGAGCAGATTCTAAAGGGCGCTGCTACGATCAACGAGAGGACGAAAATTATGATGGAGGAACAAACGAAGCAAAAATACGACATCATTCAAAACTCGATGGAGATTCGCCACTCGAAGCAATAAATCAAAGAAACTAGCGAGTTTGCCTCTTGGTATAGAGAGATAACTGATGATGAACTCCAAGAAATTTAATCTCGCCTCAGCATACTAGAGTACAAGGCCAGAGAAACCGATGCTATAATGAGTTACCTATTCAACACTCAAAAGACAACCAAAACTTGTTTGAAGAAAGTTTCTAAGGAACATGAGGAAAGTACCAAGGGCTCGTGTAACCTTATTTTCGAGGAAGAAGAGAAACCACCTGACTCTCTTGGTGAAACACTTGAAAAAGAAGAGGTGGATGACCACCATACCCGAGAAGAACTCACCCAAGACGAGAAAGAAGATGAATCATGCGATTCACCCCGAAATCCCTACACCGCGGTCGCGAGCTCTCTGCCCGCGGCCAAACCCCCCTTCGCCGCGGTCGCGTGCTCTTTGATGGTTTACCTCCTGAGCCGGATGGGAATAACATCATCACCCAGTTGAGAGATTTGGTGCTGAGAAGACGGTTTCATGTGGTGGTAATGGCCAGTTTTCCGTAGATGGTTGTGGCGAGTACCACAATTGGAACAAGAGGAGTATTTTTTGGGATTTGCCATATTGGAAGAACCATCTGCTGCGCCATAATCTAGATGTCATGCACATTGAGAAAAACCTTTTTTGACAACATCATGAATACTGTCCTAAATGTGCAAGGGAAAATGAAAGATAATTTGAAGGCCAGATTGGACTTGCCAGATATTTGTTCTCGGAAGGACTTCCATGTAATGGGAAACGGAAAATCACTGCCCCCCGCTTTCCGTTTGGATGAGCCTTCAAAGGAGGAGATCTTCGACTAGATTACACATAGTGTTCAATTCCCTGACGGATAGGCATCTAACCTTCGTAATTGCGTTAATATTGGAGAAAGTAAGTTTTCAGGGATGAAGAGTCATGATTGTCATGCAACGCCTCCTTCCATTTGCCTTTGCCGGTCTTCTATCTAAAATTGACCATGGAGCTATTGCAGGTACATATACAAAATTCTATATATATATAAGTCGATATATATATTATCTAAATTTTGCTAAATTTATTTATCATTTATGCAGGGATCAATGCTTTTTTCGGGATCTATGCACATGATCACTGACATCAGACGATATCCAAAACCTGGATGAGAAGATACCAGTTGCAACTTGGAGAAAATATTTCTACCATCATTTTTTGATGTAATGGAACATCTTCCTATTCATCTCCCTAGAGAAGCATCACTTGGTGGACCAGTTCAATATCGATGGATGTATCTTTATGAGCGGTATATGTTCCACCTAAAGAAGAAGGTGAAATTTTTTGCAAGAGTCGAGGGTTCTATTGTTGCACAGAGCATTAATTAAGAAGCATCTAATTTTGCGAGCTACTACTTTCCATCTTCGGTCAAGACTAAAAGTAGATGACCTGCACGGCATGATGATGAAGGAGAAAAACCGTTGTATCCGGTCTATGTCCCAAATCTATTTGCACAAATCGGAAGGCTTAATGGAAAAGGGAGGCATCATCGACTAACTGAGGAGGAACAAAGGCATTTGCATGCATATATTCTGATAAACTGTGATGACGTTTTGGAATATGAGAGGTACGTCCCTGATTTTGATGTTTATTAATTACCATAAATCATTTATATTATTTTGCATAATATATTTAATTTTTTTTATTCACAGTATATACATGGCCCAAATTCGTGAATGGTTTCCAAATTACACAGAGGATGAGCTTGCGGTCCAAAAACAGAATGAATTCTCGGCTTTGTTGCAGTATTACGTAAGTGCTACATTTCCCTCAATTTAACTAAATTTGACATGCTTACATTTGCACATATTGTTAATGATTGTCCACAATTTGTACATATTGATCAAATGACTACTACAGGGGCAACGTTTCCCATATGGTTAGTTGAAATGGTGTGTGGCCCTACATTTGTTCCAATGGTTTATCCGATGTATTGCACTCGGGGGTATGCTTTTAAGTCTTATCGTGAAGGGAGCTCAAGGACAACATGGAATTACGGTATATCGTCTACATCCGGAGAATTTGTCTACTACGGTGTACTCCGCGAAATATTAGAAGTCAAATATCCAGGAATGATTGGTTTGAGGTGCATTGTGTTCTATTGCGATTGGTATGATCCAGTGGAAGGTCTATGTCAGGACGAATACGGTGTGACATCTGTTCACTCTGGAAAGCAACATCGGAAATACGATCCATTTATTTTTGCTTCACAAGCGGATCATGTTTCCTATATTAGATATCCCCGGGTTAAAAACAAGCAAGACCCGTGGATTCCAGTAACGTCGATACAACCCAGAGGAATGATATCTAGTGTTTCGGAGCATGACCCTTTACAGGAAACTCCAATTGGTAACTTAGGTGATATTGATCATTCTCTTGAGGTTGACCTTGTGGTTGACTTCACCGGTATGAGCGGGGATTACGAAGTATTTGAGGATTCTGAAGAAGAGAGAGGGGAATTTGATGAGGAATCTGATTCAGCTAGTTCAGATTATTCAACGGACTGAGAATAAATTTGTAATAAATATTTTTTATGCATTTATTTTTAAGTATCAAATTTTTGAACTTTTTTCATATTGAGTAATTAATTATACGGATTTTGCAATATTGTAATGAATCATATATTATTATTTTGTAAGTCAAATATGTTTAATTATTTTGCAATAAAACCCTATATGTTTTCTAAATGTTTTTAAAAAATTTTACCGAATCAGTCGGGAATCAGTCAGAAATTTTCCCCGATTTTTGACTGATTTCCGACGAAGCGGAGTACAATCCCCGGCTAAAACTGGTTTTAGCCGAGAGAAGTTTTAGCCGGGGATTCATTTCCCGTCGAAAATCGGTTAGGAATTTCCGACCGATTTCTGACTATTTGTGGTTTCGAAACCTCAAATTGTAAACATTTGATTAGGTTTATGATTTCTAAGGTTAGTTGTGAAATACTGAAAGAATTCAATGTTAAAAAAAACTTAATAATCACTCTTTTTAAGCTTTCAATCAAAACCCTATAAAAAATCAAAAAAATGTGAGTATAAGTTATATGTATCGTTATGAAAGGTTAACCTCGTTATCGAGTCGATTCATAATTTTTTGTTATATGATTCATTTTATGTTGACCTATTAAGTTATTTGTCAGGAAATATAATTAGTAGATGTTTCTTAAACCCTATATGATCTCAGAATTTATTATTTCTTACCCTAAAACCTAAATGGTTCAGTCACGCTGTCGTCGCCCTCTCAAACCGGTAAGTCTTCTATTTCTCTTCTCTTCTCTTCCTCTTCTCTTCCCCTTCTCTTCCCCTAATAGCTATTTCTTCTCTTCATCTTCTCTCTCAGGTCGCTGCCGCCGTCCTTCTGTTCGCCGGAGCTGCCGTCCCTCCTCCTCCGCCGCCGTCGTCTTCATCCTTTCACCATGTAAGCTTGTCTTTTTGTTGTTGTTAGTTTTGTTAGATTTTTTAGATTTGTGTAAGTAATTAGGAAATATTAGGTTTGTGGTTAGATTTGTGGGATTTGTCAATAGATTTGTGGTTAGATTTAAGTTTAGATTTTTGTGATAATTTTTTGTTTAGGTTATAATTTTAAGTTATAATTTTTGTTTAGGTTATAGTTTAGGTTACAATGTGTTGTTTAATGTTTTTGTGTAATAGTTTGCTAGATTTGCTTAGGTTATAAATTTTAAAATATTTTAACTTAGTTATATAAATCGTTTTTAGCATTTTTAATGTTTTTTGTGTTTTTGATAATATTGTTCGGGTTTAAATGTTTCATAATTTTTAAGGTATTTTCGGGTTTTTGATAAAAGTTTGAACGTTTCATAATTTTTTCGGGTTTTTGATAAATGTTTTAACGTTTCATATTTTTTTCGGGTTTTTGATAATATTTTTCGGGTTTTTGATAAAAGTTTTTCGGGTTTTCGATAATATTTTTCGGGTTTCATATTTTTTCTGGGTTTTTTGGGTTTTTTATAAAACTTTAAACGTTTCATAATTTTTTCGGGTTTTTGATAATATGTTTTTGTTTTTTTAATAATTTTAATAATTTTTAACATCTAACAAAGTTTGCTTTTTTTTTTGAGGTCGTACGAGGGTTTCGATAACATTCGCCTCAGTTGTTCGTCTCGACGGTCGCAACCAGAACAACATAGCGGTGCTTCGTCTCGAGGGACGCAACAACGTCAATAAGACGGTTCGCCAACGGGGTCCACTAGTCAAAGACAAAGTCCGTGGCTTTCTCATGTTTCGGAGTCGCATAGTGAAGCTCTTCCTCAGATCATGGCCATCGAGCAGTTAGTCCAACAACCGAGGCGGGACTTACTCGTCAGGCTCGATCCAAGACTCCGCGGAAGATCGACATGGTAAATGAATTTTTGTTATTTTTTTTTTGAAACCGTGTGAAATTATTATTAGTTTATCTTTTTTTTTTGTAAGTTTGGTATATCGAACAACGGAATGAGCAAGTCCGTTTTGAGGATGTTGCATTCGATCCTCGACAAACCATACAAGAAGTTTTCTGATATCCCGTATAACGAGAAGCAAATTTGGTTTAGAAAATTTGCGGTAAGTTGTAAATTTTTGTTTTCTTTCATATATATATGTTTTATTTTTATTTTTGATACATTTTAATTTCTGTTTTCACAGCAAGAGTTTACATGGCATCATTCCATTACGACCACCGTCGAGAAGGCGTTTATGAAGGAGGCGGCTAATCAATTCAAAAAACATGAACGAGTGGAAGCAAAAGTAGAGGAAAGGGGCAGACAAACCGAAAGGTTTGAACATAGAGGTTTGGGAGGATTACAAACCTTATTGGGGTCAGTCCCAGACATGAAAAACATCGAAGACTAATTCGGGAAACCGAAAGAGTGATCGATCCGGTAAGGGACAGTACATCCACAACTCGGGATCAAGCAGCTTCCGGACCCGAGAAATACAAATGGTAATCTTTTATTTTTTCCATTGTTTTCTATATTTAATTGATAAATTATTTATTACTATTTAATTTCTATCATTTTTTGTAGACCAATGAGGCCGGAGGTGTGCGTCCAGATCACTTGGAGTTGATGAGGACGTGCCACACGAGCAAGACAACCGGGGTTATTCAGGATCCACTCATGAGTGAGATCTACGAGAACGTGAAGAAGAAGAAGATCGAGTTGACACAACAATCACAAGGTGACTCCTCCGGTTCCTTCGGAGTGACGCGGGAAGAGATCAATCGTCTCGTTCTTGACGTAAGTTGTTTTGTTTGTTTTTATTTAGTTTTTACATTATAATTTTATTATGTTCTAATTTGTTTTTACTTTCTATAGGAATTTCTCCTTGATAAAATAGGGCGGCGTCGCAGGGGTTTGGGTAAGGTCCCAGATATGGACTTCTCCGGAGCTACATCAGGTTTTCACGATTACTCTGAAGATCTCGTCCATCAGAATGAAGAGCTGAAGACAAAAGTAGCAGCTTTGGAGGCGGCGAAAGCGGAAACCGAAATGAAGTTAGATGCTACGCAAGAGGAGTTTACAACAAGGAGATTGATATGCTCAAATTAATACCCTAAAATTACTAAGCAGTCGTTGCAGCAATAGTAGGGGTCGAACACAAGGACTCACAGAAACACACGATAGATTATATAGAAGAGAATTAAGCTAAGCAATCAGTGGTATTGAAAACATGATTTAAATTAAAAAGGTTGTAAATTCAATTGGGAGAAAGATAGGTTCAGGGTATTTCTCAGGGAATCACTGAATGCAGATAAATTAACTAGCAGGATTCAGATTTAGCGCGGTTCTTGAACTCAAATCACTAAGGTATAATTAACCAACTCTCGTTGCGAGAATTATCTAAGTCTAAATCCTAGGAATTCCAAATCTCTTTGCGAATCCTAAAGTCTAAACTAGCTTTTATATCAAGTTTGATTTGTTCACAAAACAACTAAACCAAATCTCTTTGCGAATAGTTATTTTGCTCACCTTAGGTTCTATCAGGTAATTAATCGCACTCTCGCGCCTAATCAAATTTCCTAAGATCTAAGTTCTAGGTGATCAATCCAGAATTAGCTTTGCAAACAACCTATGGTGAAGAACTTATTCATATAGTGAATCCTAATAACAAATCAACCTAGCATTCAGAGAAAACCCTATTGAGAACCCTGAACCTAACAAGGGACCTACTCAGACATGGAAATTGAAGCAATAAACATGTTTGAATAAATCATCAAATAAAACAGAAAGAGTAACAAAAGGGTTCGAAATCTTCTCTCGGACGAACAGAGTTTCAGACTTGTCTCCCTTCAAAAGCTCTCTCACAAAAACAAGAATAAAATAAGCATAGCCATCAAAGTGGCTCTAAAATCCTATTAAATAACATAAATCACGTTTTGGGGCTTCTTGTAAATAATAAAGACTTCTGGGCCATTTTGCAATTCACTACAAGAAAGCAGCCATTTTACAACTAACGTAATCGTCGTAAATTGGTCGTAAAACATGGTTTACGACGGATTAGCGACGATTAACAATTCGTCGTAATATGATCGTCGTTAATCGGAAATCGTCGTAAATTGGTCGTAACATTAAGGAGCACTAAAAATCGTCGTATATTATTCGTCATAAAATCGATGTAAATATACATCGATTTTACGACGAATACATTACATCGATTTTACATCGATATCACGATGAAATATTACAATGATTTTACATCGGATTATACAAAATTTTTTTTGAAACTCCGTCGTAAATGCGTCGTAATAGGATGAAACATTACATCGAATTTACATCGAATTATACAATTTCTGTTTTGACAATACGTCATAAATTCGTCGTAATAGGTATCTGTAAATGCGTTGGTAAATCGATGTAAAATATTCGATGTAAATTCGTCGTAAATTATTGAGCGATGTAAAATCGATTTAAAATTATTGATGTAAAATTGATGTAAAATCGATGTAAATTATTAATTCGATGTAAAATCGATGTAAAATTTTCGATGTAAAGTCGTCGTAAATTAAATATAATTTTATATAAATTAAATAAAATTAAAAAAAATAATTAATAAAATTTTATTTATAAATTAAAATTTTATAAATAAATTCAAAATATAAAATAAAATATAAAATACAAAATAAAATTCTTAATACAAACTATTGTCTAGCTGAAAAACGTAAATTATCAAAAAGCTCGTCGTCCGATCCATTCTGCTCCATATTCGCTCGTTCTTGCGCGAGCGGATCAGTCGGTTGGCCCTATGTAGATCCTTCTTGCTGCCTCAGTGCAGCCGCCAAAGTCGGGTTAGTCAGGGCAATAATATCGAAGAGAGTGTTGTATCCTTGGATTGTTTTATCGTATCCTTGGATCTTCTCATCGTATACCACCTGCTTCGCCTGCAAAGTGTTGATCTCGGAGTTGGCGGTGTTTAATTCCGTCCGCAAAATAACCGGATCGTCGAAAAGCTGACGACCGGACGACGCGGAGGCACTATTTACGATCGATCCCATCCCTAAAACTCTGCCCTTTTTCTTCGGGGCAACCTTTACAAAAGAAACGTAATATTTAATAAATTGTATAAAGAAACGTTAACTTTTGAAGAAAAAAAAACGTTAAATTACCTCTGCGTATATCTCGTCCATCTGGGCAACCGTCAAAGTCGTAGCGGATTGGACCGAACTACCGCCGGGTGATAGCTGCTGAGAAAGCTGAGTTTGACGCTCGTCGATCCTTGCATGCGCGTCATTGTAAATCGCCTCTGCTCAAGGATCTACAAAAGATCCGTCTTTCTTCTTGTGAGTTTCCCCAAAAACTCGGGTCATTGGAAGAAGTTCGCCTCCATTTGCCTAACAAAAAAGACATTCAAAAAGAAATCAAACGGTTGATGGGTAATATAAATTAATAACAAATTAAAATTACATAAATAAAATTATAACCGAAAAAATTATTACCATTTGAAGGTGTCTTCCCGCAAAAGACGTTTGACCCGACGTATGAGGCATAAGCGCTGGAAGACCGTCTGGACCCATAGTGTTTCGTGAAGCTGAACACTTAGCGGCCACTTGCTGCGCATGAGGATCTCTCCAGTATGCCGTCAAGCCGTTCCAAACATCGGAAGACATGTATGGCGGCTTCCCATGATCGCTTTTAACCTCCCACTTCCTCTTCCAATCGGAGACGGCATTGTTGAGCCGCAATTTTCCCTTCTTTTTGAATTCCGTCTTCACCATCTCGTTGATCGCAACGTTCCAATACCATTTTTGCTATACAAAAAAAATAGAAATGATATATTAAAGATAAAGAATTGACCAAAATAATAATGAATATAAAAAAAAAAATTACCGCGAAACATTTAAACAATGTCTCGACAACGTCTTCCGAAACCGAAGACCAATTGCGGTGAGGCTCCATGAAATATGCTTTAATGGTGTCAGCCACACTCCATCCAACTTTGTTATCTTCCTTAAACCTGAGAAATAAAACAAAAATTATTAGTAAAAAAAAACAAATTCATAATGTTATTAAAAAAACAAAATTGTAGTTACGTACCAAAAAGTATTCGGGAGCCGTCGCGGATCTAACCGGTCTAAAGAATCATGCCCCGGCGACTGCAAAATATCTTCGACCTTCAATCCCGCATACAACAACGGCGGTCGAGCATCTACTTCCGGAGGCGGCGCTGGTCCGGGAAAAGAATCCGGAACAGCGGACTGTGTCGCAGAAGATGACGGGAGTTGCGAATTAGCACTCGGTCCCGTCTCGAGAAACTGCCGATAGTGTGATTTACGTGGCGCCATATCTTAAAAATATTTAAAAATAACTCAATTCTAGTATAATATAATTCCATTCCTAACTAATAATTCCAATCCTAACTAATAAATATTACAATCCTAACTAAAAAATCAAAATCCTTACAACGATACTATAATTTAAAAATACAAAAAAAATGTTACCTTTTTTTAGAGAGAGGGCAGAGATTTTTAGAGAGAGAGAGTGATTTGAGATTGTGATGAGGAAAAATCTGGTCACGTATATATAGATTTTGTTGTCGTCGTAAAATCGTTGGGAATTTACTACGATTTTACGACGGAATCGTCGTAAAATCGTCGTAATACTGAACCGAAAATTCAACGTATCGAAATTTTCCCCCACGCGGTAAATTAAATATTTTGGGTATTACAACGATTTTACGACGGATTCGTCGTAAATTCGTTGTAAATTTACAACGATTTTACGACGAATCCGTCGTAATTTCGTTGTAATAAAATAAATCTATACCCTAAACCCTAAATCACAATACACATATCCTGGACGTAAGAACGAAGTATATTTGTGCATCTAATACTTCTAATATTTAACAATAGATTCAATAACGACGATTGAATCTATATCGTCGTCGATTTCCATATCTTACATAATAATGTATATATAGCATTCGTTCTTATATATAAGTATATTCGTAACATGCATGACTTAAATAATGTAAATGATTTCGTAAAAACATAAACTTGTTTATACTATGATTAGAACTTACGTAAAACAAGATAAAAGATAAAAAAACCAAACATGTAAATCAAACCCTAAACCCTATATTTTAGGTATTACAACGATTTGACGACGGATTCGTCGTAAAATCGTTGTAAACTTACAACGCTTTTACGACGGATTCGTCGTAAAAGCGTTGTAAACTTACAACGCTTTTACGACGAATCCGTCGTAATTTCGTTGTAATAAAATAAATCTATACCCTAAACCCTAAATCACAATACACATATCCTGGAAGTAAGAACGAAGTTTATTTGTGCATCTAATAATTCTAATATTTAACAATAGATTCAATAACGACGATTGAATCTATATCGTCGTCGATTTCCATATCTTACATAATAATGTATAGCATTCGTTCTTATATATTAGTATATTCGTAACATGCATGACTTAAATAATGTAAATGATTTTGTAAAAACATAAACTTGTTTATACTATGATTAGAACTTACGTAAAACAAGATCTAAGATAAAAAAACCAAACATGTAAATCAAACCCTAAACCCTATATTTTAGGTATTACAACGATTTTACGACGAATCCGTCGTAAAATCGTTGTTAACTTACAACGAGTTTACGACGATTTCACGTCGACTCTTAGAGTTTGGTAAAACACGGTTTTTATAGGTCACCTAATTATTTACATCGCATTTTGTCGACGTAATTTCGTCGCATATTCGATGTAAAATCGTTGTAATGCTATTCGATGTAAAACCGTTGTAAATTTTCGTTGCAAATCCGTTGGTAATTTCTAAAACATTTCTATAAATACATTCCACACCTTCAATGCTAACTCAAAAAAAAATACACATTAAATATATACATACCCACTTTTCCTTGAGTTTTTACGCTGATCATTGTGTTCCCACTTCTTGATGACCTGGCCAAAAAATAATCCTGTAGGATCTTGTTTTCAAGTAAAGACAGTCTTCATCTACCATAGGTGAATGATTCATAGAATTGGACATCTATGTTAATCTTTCGTAATATAAGGATGTCCAATTCTATATATCTTTCACTTATGGTGGTTGATCTTTATGAATTTAGAAAACTCGACCCCCAGAATTCTTTGTTGGCCAGATCATCAGAAGTGGGAATACAACGTTCTACGTGTTTACATTAAATAATTTCGTCGTAAAATCATCGTTAAGTACCATCATATTTAAATTAAATAACTGTATATTTAGGGTTTAGCATTATGTAATAAAGTTAAATTAACCCTAATCTACGTGTTTCATTCACAAAAACTGTTAATTCATCAATGTTTCGTCGATTTTTTATTAGTTTAATATATAATTTTACAACAAACTCTTAAACATTTAACAAACCGAAAATTACATATATATATAAGCTTTCAATCAGAATCATCATCTTCGTTGGGCTCATCATCTTGATTGGGTTCATCATCATCGTCAGTTTCTTCAAACTCGTCGGAATCGCCTTCTTCTTCTGTGTCGTCAGGTAGATATTCAAGTTGCCTGTTTCGTGGATCAATTAAAAGAACGTTCTCCGTAATCTCTGGTTCTGTAATATCAAGGCAAGAATCTTGTTGCATTGGAAGATCATCAACACCAATAATTTTACCCCTTGGAGCTATTTTAATAACCGATAACCATGAGATCACAGATGTTCGAACTCGCGGATATGGAACGAACGTTACTTGTTCTGCTTGTGATGCTAGGATGATTGGCTCAAACTTGTTTTAACGTCGTGGTTTGTTGACGTCAACCACACCAAATTTGTTAATTCGCACCCCTCGACCGACTGTTGGATCGAACCAATCACATTTGAAGAGAACGCATTTCAACCTAACCAGTCCGGGGTACTCCACTTCAATTATTTCCTGAAAAACCCCATAAAAATCTATTTCACCCCTAACACATACTCCGTAGTTGGTAGTTGCCCGACGAACGCCATACTTGTATGTATGAAACACATAACCACGGGTAAAATACATGGGTGCGGTCGTTATCTTCCCGATGGGGCCTAGGAGTAACTCATGAAACCAAAATGGATATGCGGGATCGCCATGATCAACCTATGATAAGTGTAAAAGTTAGATTGAAAGCCGATATAATTAAATGAAATATTTATAACTATATTAACTTACTTGCGTCTTCAACCACTCAACAAAGTGACGATCTTTACGGTCGTTTATTTCATCATCTGAAACCCCTTCAATGAATTCTCGTACCTGGGTAACAAATAAGCTGCAAAATACATATATAGACATAAAAATTAACACATTTAATTATAATTATATTAATTAATTATTAATGACTGATTAATTAAATAGTTTTGTTATTACCTTTCGTAAGGACTCACTTCATCACAGTTTAGGAGGATGTACGTATGTGCGATGTGCCTGTCATGCTCGTTATCCCACCAAACTTCCTTCAATTTTCCACTAAGACGACCAATTGGTGAGAATATATCTGGGACACCCTCTACTGCATAAATTCGTCCCACACCGCCATCATCGTATCGTCGGGGAGCCCGTTTCCGTGTGCGGACTTTTGGAGCAAAATAATATGAAGTGAAGTGTGAAGTTTCTTCTGTCAAACTTCCCGCAACAATTGATCCTTCAACCCTTGCTAGATTTTTTGCCTTTCCCTTTAAATGTTTCATGAAGCGCTCGAATGGGTACATCCACCTAAACTGAACAGGGCCTCCTAGTTCTGCTTTGTGGGGGAGAAGAATGGGAAGATGTTCCATAACATCAAAAAACGCAGGGGGAAATATCTTCTCCAAATTGCACAACAAGATTGGAATATTAGCAGCGAGTTGTGCAATTACATCTTCTGACAACGTCCGTGTACTAAGATCCCGGAAAAATGCTCCGATGCCTGCAAAGACAAAATTATATACATTGTAACATATATATATAATTAATTTCAATAATTTTATATGTGATGAAGTATCTTACCTCCAATTGCTTCATGAACATTTTCTGGAAGGAGTTCGGCAAATGCGAAAAGAAGTAAACGTTGCATAAACACGTGGCAGTCATGACTCTTCATCCCTGAAAACTTTTCTCCTTTCTCAACAGATTTAGCAAGATTGGATACATACCCATCAGGAAACTTTACGTCAGATGAAACCAAATTGAACAACGATTCCTTTTGTTCTGCACCCAACCGAAATATAGGAACTGGTGATTTTCCATTGCTCATTATATGCAACTAAATTTCTGTTGCAAATATCTGGCAAGTCCAACCTTGACTTTCCGCTGTCTTTGGTTCTTCCTTTCACATTTAAAACTGTATGCATGATGTTATCAAAAAAGTTTTTCTCAATGTGCATGACATTAAGATTGTGTCTCAGTAGATGATTTTTCCAGTACGGAAGATCCCAAAAAATGCTTTTCTTGTGCCAATTGTGATTAACCCCGTATCCATCCGGCATATTAGCTGGAGTGTGCCAATTTCCCCCACGATTCACAGTTTCTAGTCCCCCAAAATGATCTATTTGCGCTTCTAGATCTTCCCCAGATAGATACACTGGTGGGGGGACACGCACGATTTTGTTATTCCTAAACAACCGCCTGTTTCTCCTATATGGATGATTGATTGGTAAAAACCGGCGGTGACAATCAAACCAGCATGTTTTTCGACCATGTTTCAGTTGAAACGCATCTGTCCGATCGAGGCAATAAGGACAAGATAACCTCCCATGCGTCGTCCAACCTGATAGCATTCCGTATGCAGGGAAGTCGCGTATTGTCCACATAAGCACCGCACACATCGTAAAATTTTTTTTCCTCGAACAATAATATGTCCACACTCCTGTATACCATAACTGTTTCAACTCATGAATGAGAGGCTGCAAAAACACATCAAGGGACCGCTTCGGATGATTGGGACCAGGGACTAAAATATTCAGGAAAAGAAATTCCCTTTGCATGCACATATCTGGGGGAAGGTTATAAGGAGTTACGATAAATGGCCACAAAGAATATTGCCTACCAGACATACCGAATGGACTAAATCCATCAATGCAAAGACCAAGATACACATTTCGTTTAGAGTTAGCAAAATCAGGGTGTACCGTGTTAAAGTGTTTCCATGCTTTTGCATCTGACGGGTGAGTCACTTCTCCTTCTCTCTGTGAATGTTCTGCATGCCACCTCATCGATGCAGCTGTCCTTTCAGATTGATACAATCGTTTCAACCTATCAGTTATAGGAAGATATCACATCCGTTGGTATGGTATCTTAGTACGCCCAGTTGTTTGGGGCCTAAATCTCGGTTTTTGGCAAAATCGACATTCCTGCAGCTTATCATCATCTTTCCAAAAAAGCATACAATTGTCAACACATACATCTATCATCTCAGAAGGCAACCCAAGACTAAACACCAACTTATGTATCTCATAGTATGTTTCGGCAGCCAAATTATCCTCTGGCAAATACTCTTTAATAAGATCAGCCCAATCATCCATGCAAACCTCAGCTAAGTTATGATCAGTTTTAATTGTCATCATCTTAGCAGCTAACGACAATTTAGACTGACCTTCTCTATATCCATCGTAGAGTGGCTGGTTTGCAGCGTCTAGCATATCATAAAATCGCTTCGCAACTACGTCCGGTTCCTCAACAGTACTATTATCAGCATTTGTTTCATGAAATGCATCATTAACCATGACATGCATCCTATCATGTTCTTCACCCTGATCAAATTGATGTTGACCATGATCATAACTACCTTGATAATTTGATTATACTTGACCTTGATAATTACTACTACTATCCGTTGCTTGAGTTCTTTCAAAACCCTCTCCATGTTGATACCAAACATAATATTGCGGCATAAACCCTCTATTTAGTAAATGCTTCCACACCGTCTCAATAAACATATATCTCGTATTCTTGCATTTACGACAAGGACAAAACATCTTACCACTTTCCAGGGTTGTTTGCATATTTCCGGCCTGATACATGAATATTTCAAGCCCTTCTTTGAATTCTTCCATCAAATCTCCCTCTGAATCCTTTTGCGTATACATCCATTTTCGTAGTTCGTATATAGACATTTATATATATATTTTTTTTTTTTCTGTTTGTTTTTTTTTTTTGATTCTTTCGTTTGAAGTTAGGCTGTATTTATAGAAATTTTTTCAGAATTACCAACGGATTTACAACAAATTTTACGATGTAAATTCGATGTAAATTTAGTAGGTGGACCTATTAAAAAACGTGGTCTACCTAACTGGGAACATGTGACGTCAAATCGTCGTAATATCAACATATATACAGAAGACATATTCGTCGTAATATCAACGTAAATTTACGACGACATTACGACGATTTATGTTGTCGTCGTAATGTCGTCGTCAAATAGTCGTAAATTTACATCGATATTACGACGACACATATTTACGACATATACAGAAGACGTAATATCAACGTAATATACAGAAGACATATTCGTCGTAATGTTGTCGTAAATTTACGTCGATATTACGACGATTTATGTTGTCGTCGTAATGTCGTTGTAAACTAGTCGTAAATTTACATCGATATTACGACGACACATATTTACGACGATTTTACATCGAACACATATTTCGTCGTAATGTCGATGTAAAGTTACATCGATTTAAAACGGTCGTAAATTTTTGTTGGAAATAGACAGTTTTCTTGTAGTGATTCTTCAACTCTTCAATAAAGTCGCGGGTCGTGTCTGCCTCGATGAGTATCGACCGATACTACCGATACTAGGCAGTATCGATCGATACTGATGCTTCAAATCGGGTACTCAGCTACACGATCGTCTGCTTTGCTCCAAAATGCTCCAGAAAGCTCCAATATCTCCAATTATGCTCCAAACGTGCTAAAACCTGTAAAAGACTCTAAAACACTACATAATAGTAGAAAGACTCTATAAAACGGACTTATATCATAGCTTAAACGGGGTAAAAACCATGATATATCAACTCCCCCAGACTTAGCCTTTGCTTGCCCTCAAGCAAATAGAAGACTAAACCAGAGTAAGAGGTTTGAAAACGTAGAGACTCACCTGTTCATGAAACATTGCAATGACCAATTTCCCAAGCACCCAAATGTCACCTAACCAGCTTTTTGATATCTCTAACCACCATGTACTTCTCCGTAGACATTCGCAGCTTCCCAGACTTACACACATTATCTCACAGCATCGTTCAATCAAGCCATCCTCGCCAGTTTCATCGCTGTGATTAATACCAAGAACCTTCTAGGTTCTTTCCCATACAATATCATGACAAGGAACCACCATTTTCACACTTTTTGGTATTATTACTCTCCTCCAGACTTCTTTCTTATTATGTTCTCTTTTTTTTAGCTTTGCATATACACATCAAGGTATGAGACGCGAGTATTGATGGTGTTAGCCACCGAATCCCCGGTTCTTCCCTCTCAACGTATCGAAGGCGTAGGCGAATAATGGCATCATAGGAAAATCTTAGCCTCTCTTCCAATCCTTTGTGTGATCATTTCCTCTGAAGTAGAATAATGGGATCGTTGGAAATTTTCCTAACCCTCTACTCAGAAGAAAATCATTTCATCTTTTAATGCATCTTATTTATTAACTTTTAATAGGGAGAGAAATACCATTCTTTTAAACATGTGGATTCCTTTGTCAGATACGAATGATGAAATCAAGCTCTATGGATACTAACCATATTGATGAAGTGCAAAAATTTGGCTCAGGCTTTAAAGAACTTTGCTGGAAACATGGGTGTCTTCTGGTTAACTGGTCAGCCTTTGGATTTTTTATTAGTCGATCTAGAACTGATTCTGTAACAATGGTCACATAGAAGCAAGGTCAGATCAAAAGATTCAAGAAAAAGATCATAGTCTCCAACAAAGTTTTGACTCAATAAAACAACGAATGACTCAAAAACGGACTGACTCTAAGAAAAACAAAAACAAAGTCAGCGACTACCTCCCCCCAGACTTAAACAACACTGTCCCCAGTGTTATCTAGCCTAGAGTTGGTGAAAGAAAATCAAATGAACCAAGTGGATTGTGACAAATCAAGAAGTTACCGTGCTGGAACATCGAGTATCGACCGACACACAGCTTGGTATCGGGCGATACCAGGCTTAAGTCGATATGACGAGCTCCTCATTCGTGTAGGGTGTCGACCGATACCAAAGGGTATCGATCGACACTCATTCTATTTCGTGTTTTTCAACGTCTAAGGTCAGATGTAGCTCCACAAATGTGTCAAGCGATCCATGTGTTAAATGTAAGCACTGTTAGACCACTCAAACACAAGTTAGGCGCAACAAAATATCATAGTAGCATAAATCCATAGATCCAAAAACATAAAAGACACAAAAGTTCAAATGAAATGGGAAAAAGAAAAGAAAAACAAACGTGAAAATCAGATAGAAAGATCACTAATCCTCTGTGGCCTCGGAATCACCATCAGAATCAGGATCATCAACGGGCGAGGGATCAACCGGAGTCTGTTGAGACGGAGGAGCTGCGTCTGTGTTAGTCATGCAGCGGCAGCGTAAAATAGCAGTCCAGACGCTCTGCATGCTCTCTATCATCACCTTCTGAAAGGCGGCTGGTTCCATTTGAAGTTCCGAATCAGACGGAAATAATGGATCAGGAATAGAAGAGGTCGCTGCTCGTGATCGCTGGGCTTGTCCTCCCTGGGATGTCAGCGGCAGCAGGTGTGCTAGCAGAAGGACCTTGTCTTTGGCGAGTGCGAGGTGCGGCAGTCAGTACGCTCGCATCAGGTTCGAAATGCAGCCGAACGGGATCGTCATCAATGTCTGCCAACTCTCTGTTTGGGAGCTTAACGAGAAACTCCCCTTCCGTGTTGGAAAAATACCAATGTCGCGCATGCTTCAACCACCTGAGGTTTCGCATATGTCTCTCGTCCATGACAGTGCGAATGGTGACTATAGAACATCTCGCTGTGCTGATAAAATGCTGGAAGATAGGGGTAAGAAGACTATCCATTGTGTCGGTCTTCCGAGCTGTTCCCACGAATGGCTTGGTATTTAGAGAGACCAAGTGATGGGCAAAGACTGCCCCTAGGTTGACTGCAAAATCGAGTGCAGGCCACTCATAGTTCTCGTCGTGGATGATGTCTCCAATGGCTATGGAGAGCATGATAAGATCGGACAGGAGCATCTTGTTAGGCTCCATCTTACACAAGATGGTGTTGATTTCTTGCATTTTTTATTTCTTTTAATTATTTTTTCCGAGTTTTCAAAAGTAGGAATACGATTCTAGGGAATTATGAAAGAAATCCATGACGATAACCGACCAATGTGTTTCTACGCTATTTCCTAGTAACATGCTCTTTCGTAATTAGGTTCTAAGTTAGGCGGTATCTAGAGTTTCTGTTAATGCGAAATCCCCAGAGGAATTTAGACCGTAATGATTCTTTAGGAAGGATTATACTAGCTCTATTATACTTGGACTTCAACTTGACTTAATTTTCTCATCAAATGTTTAGGCAAAGGTAACGAATTGATACATTCAGAAAGTTCTTTTACCTTTTACCACTCTTTGTGGTACCTGAATGGCCAACTCATCTTTAGTTGGTACCCCACCCGAACCTTAACCATTTTTCAAACCTCATCCATTCTCTCTTTGTGTCTCATGTGCAGATATGTGCAAGAACGCCGGAGAGGGAGGAACGACACAATTTTCAGCAATTAAAGACGAAGACTATACGTGATTGGTGGAGGTGAAATCAACAAAGATGAGAGCTTGGTTCTAGCTTGGAAAACTCAAAATCATGGTAAATATTTGTGCCCCTAAGACTCTATCTCGATAAAAGGCATTTCCCCTTGTCAAAAAAAAAAATCGGAAGGGAAAGAAAACAAGAGCCTAAAGAGAGTCTAGGCTGGTCAAAATTCTTATGAGGCATCCATGGTTCGTTTGTGGGAAGTCTATCATCCTGAACCCACAGAAAAATCTAGGTATGGGGAGAATGATAGAAAATTCGGTTTTTGGAGAAAGGAGTAAGTGCAACAATTTTAGACAAGAAGAAGTGACTGGAAGCTGTGGTTCTCAACCAGTCCATCCCCTCTTGCTGTTTTGCATAATATCTCGCACCCTCCGGTGAAAGTACGGTAACCCGTAACACTCTTAACCTCACCTCTAAATGCATTTAATACCTAGTCTTGATTGTCTTGGTTTGCTAATTTTGATGAGAAATTCACGCTTATACTTAATGAATTTAGAGACCTAGTTGACCGGAATTTTGGAACCCTATTTTTGGGTTCCCAATTTCGAGTGCCATTTTAGTTTACGTTTTGTTCTTAAGTTTTTGCTTTTACTTTTCGAGAATTTGTAGAGAAGTTTTCTCCCGACTTTGGTCTTAAAATCGAGATGCTTTATCTTCAATCTCCTGTTCTTTATTTAATTATGTATTTGCTTTCTTCAATTATGTTCGAGTAGTTTAGTCGTTGGATTTAAAGGGATTATCAAAGGGGGTTCACATGTTCAATAAGGATTCCACGAGGTAAACCTAGTTGTATTCTAGAACTATTTCCTATAGATTGTTGTTAAAGCATGGATCTAGTGTCATGAACTAGAGACTGATCCGAGGTGTAGTAAGAACCACCAAAAGTACTGAATCTAATCACCGGAACTATTTATCTATATGGAGCGTGTATATGAAAGTATACTTATAAAGTATCTTGAATGTTTATGAACTTGTTTGTGTCATCATAATTTTCTGTACGGCCAGCGACGAAAGCGACTGGTCGAGTATATAAATTATATGTGTGTAGGATTTACGAGAGTAGGCTACACATATTTTCGTGTTCCAGTTCGTGGAGTTTACTAGAATCTATTCTACTAAGAGCTTTGGTACCGTGTTTGAATTGATCATTCCCTGGAGATATCCCTATCGACACAACATCGTTTTATTATTGCTTACAACCGATTTTGTCTTTTAGTGTATTGTCATCGATTTCATTCTTTACTTTTCAAGCAATCTTTACTTTTTATGCACTTTACAATCTGTGACACAAAAAGCTATAAAAACCTTTTTCGTTTTAGACTTCCTTAATAATTATCTTTCTAAGGTCTAACAGAAAAGCTTTTCCTCCCTGTGGATCGATACCTAAAGTCCTACAATGCTACAATGCACATTTGTGCAATTGCATACATTAGGGTTTACAAATTTAAAACTTGAAGCTAGGATAACACATGCACACGCATCACTTATCTCATAACGCAGTATGTCGATTAAAGAAGTTTTTGTATGGTTTAAAACAAGCTTCTCGATAATAGTTTATAAAATTTAGCACCACTTTGGTTCAAAAAATCTCAGACGGATCATACTCTCTTTCTGAGAAATGTTGAGGTGATATGCTCAAATTAATACCCTAAAAGTACTAAGCAGTTGTTGTAGTAAGTGTAGGGGTCGAACACAAGGACTCACAGAAATCACACAATAGATTGTATGGTGTCAAATCAAGCTAAGCAAATAAGATGAAACAAAAGACAATAAGCAGTAAACGAGTTGTAATTCGATGGAGCAAAATATAGGCCTAGGGTATTTCTCAGGAAATCAATGAATGCAGATAATTTAACTAACAGGATTCAGATTTAGCGCGGTTCTTGAACTCAAATCACTAAAGTATAATTAACCAACTGTCGTTGCGAGAATTATCTAAATCTAAACTTCAGAATCCCAAATCTCTTTGCAAATTCCTAAGAATAAATCAGCTTTAATTTCAGGTTAGATATGTTCACAAATCAATTAAACCAAATCTCTTTGCGAATAATCAATTTGCTCACCTAAGGTTCTATCAGGTAATTAATCGCACTGTCGTGCCTAATCAATTATCCTAAGATCTAAGTTCCATATTCGTCAACCTAGAATTAGCTTTGAGAACAACCTAAGGTGAAGAACTAATTCAGATAGTGAATCCTAATAAACTAATCAACCTAGCATTCAGAGAAAACCCTTATGAGAACCCTGAACCTAAAGTGGATCTACACAGACATGGAGATTGAAAGCAACATGATTGAATAGATCATCAAATAAATCAATAAAAACAGGAGTTCAGAGTTGTCTCTCCAAAAACCAAAAGTAAAATCAAAGTAGAATAAAGCATAGAAAATAAAGCATAGCCTACAAAGTGGCTGTAAAATCCCTATAAATAACCTAAACACGAATTGGGGTCTTTTTGTAAATATTAAAGACTTCTGGACCAAGTTGCAATTCTTCAACTCTTCATTAAAGTCGCGGGTCGTGTTTGCCTCGATGAGTGTCGATCGATACCAGGGGTATCGATCGATGCTTGACGTGAAATCGGGTACTCAGCAACACGAACTTCTGCTTTGCTCCAAAATGCTCTAGAAAGCTCCAATATCTCCAATTATGCTCCAAACGTGCTAAGACCTGTAAAAGACTTTAAAATACTACGAAATAGTAGAAAGACTCTATAAAACAGACTTATATCATGGTCTAAAAGGGGTAAAAACCATGATATATCAAAGATATGTTGCGGTATTAGTTTATGTGCATGACATAATTATTGTTAGAAATAATGATGAAGATGTGGAGCAACTCAAGACAGCTATGAAAGTAGCTTTCAAGCTACGAGACTTAGGATCTATGAAATATTTCATTGGCTTGGAAATTACAAGATCAAGCAAAGGTATTTCAATTTGTCAAAGAAAATATGTCTTTGGATTACTAGAAGATACTGGTTTAATGGCTTGCAAATCTTCCACAATTCCAATGGATCCGATTGTGAAGCTAAGTCAACACAATAATGAACTAGTCCTCGACGATATAGGTTTGTATCGCATATTGGTGGGCAATTTGATGTATCTCACTATTACTCGACATGACTTCACCTATGCAGTTAACAAACTTTGTCAATTTTCCTCACACCAAATAAATCTTATCTCCAGGCAGCATACAAAATGCTACATTATCTCAAGGGAAGCGTCAGATTGGGATTGTTCTAATATGCTGAGTCAGATGGAGCCGTTGTACCAAATGAAAGATGCCCATGGTGTAACCATACTGGCGCAACATCAAGCTGGATAAACTTGAAGACCGTTAATTCACAAAGAATTGTCATTCAAGGAGGACTCGATGATTGTTGATTCCAAAAAATAGCCGTTCAAACAAGGGTTCTTGATTATCGTTGATTCGCGATGAATGAAAATAAAAAGGAATTGTAAAGTTCTAGAATTATTTTATTAATCAAAAAGCTACTTTACAAATGAGTCTCACAACTCTTTAAACAGGAAATATATAACGAAAACCCTAATAGAAATATGACTAAAGCCCAACGACATAACTTGAATGAAAATCAAAAACATGAAGGTAACACGATGAAAGCTCTTTAAATACGTAATTGATTTGAAGATGCGCTGCATCATATACTTTCTTAGGCGCAATGAATCTCAGATGAAGTTGAAACTTCTTGTTGGAAAAAACCCTAAGTGTGACAAACATAGATATCCCGAGAATTTGAATAGTATGGATTGGCAATAGTTGTTAAATTAATATGCAGGTTTTCAACTGCAGTAGAGCGAGTTACACATATCTTCTAACCAAAAGGACCAACAACATAATAGATTATCAAATGCAAATGGATTCCTAACTGTCTCGGTCTTCTCGCTACGAACAATTTGACAAAAGAGCCCAAAGGAGTCCAATAATCTAGCCAGAAGCTTGTTGAAATGCCATCTCAAACTTCAACACAAAGAAAACGGTATGCAAGTGGTGAGAAGTAGAGTAGAGTTTTCCATTTCTAAGATGTTTGGCTTTCACCATCAATAACCCACAAGCTTTTACGTGAAAGCTTGTGAGCTTTGTTCCAAACAACCTATAATGATCCACTTAAAAAAAGAAGCCAAATTAGTTTAAGGCATAGCGCTTTGTTCCATGTAGAGAATTTGTAAAGCTCTAGACCCACCTAGCTTATGGGAGACATCAAGTTTTCCAAGATATCTTTTTCCAATCTTTTTAGTTATATCTTCCGAGTACAAGAATCTAGTGCAAAGCCTTTCAATGTGTTGAACACATCTTTTGGGAAGCACGAAAGCTAACATCCAAAAGTTTAACAAGCTATAAATCACAACAAAACTCAATTGCACCATACTAACATAAGAAATCATCTTTGAAGACCAGGGTGTGAATTTTCTTTCTATCTTTTCTAACAGAGGAGCATAATTTGCCTTCCGCAACTTTCTGCGCATAAGAAGAAGTCCCAAATATTGAATGGGGAATGACCCACGATCAGTGGCGGACCCACTAAGGAGGAAGGAGGTCATGTGACACACCTTAAATCCGTATACAATTAATTTTGTACACCCTGAACCTAAACTGGATCTACTCAGACATGGAGATTGAAAATAACATGATTGAATAGATCATCAAATAAATCAATAAAAACAGGAGTTCAGAGTTGTCTCTCCAAAAAACCAAAAGTAAAATCAAAAGTAGAATAAAACATAGAAAATAAAGCATAGCTTACAAAGTGGCTGTAAAATCCCTATAAATAACCTAAACACGAATTAGGGTCTTGATATATCATGGTTTTCACCCTTTTTAGACAATGATATAAGTCCTTTTTATAGAGTCTTTATAGTGTTTTGTAGTCCTTTAGAGTCTTTTACAGGTCTTAGCACGTTTGGAGCATAATTGGAGATATTAGAGCTTTCTGGAACATTCTGGAGCGAAGCAGAGATCCGTGTAGCTGAGACATCAAAATCACGTGAGTATCGATCGATATTGCCTAGTATCGATCGATACCCGTCGAGGAAACAGAAGGATTGCGACTTATTGAAGAGTTGAAAAATTGCAGAATTGGCCCAGAAGACTTTGATATTTACAAGATGGCCCAGATCGTGTTTTAGCTTATATTTTAGGTTTTCAGCCACCTGTTTAGCCTAAGCTTTATTTTCTATACTTTGGTTTGAGACAAGTCTGAATCTCCCTTCGTCCGAGATCAGATCTAAAAACCTCTTGTTACTCTTATTTTCTATTGATGATTTATTCAAACATGTTGATTGTTTCATTCTCCATGTCTGAGTAGATCCACTTTATGTTCAGGGTTCTCATAAGGGTTTTCTTTGAATGCTAGGTTGATTATCTATTTAAGATTCACCATCTGAATTAGTTCTTCGCTTAGGTTGTGTTCAAAACTAATTCTAGGTTGACGAATCTGGAACTTAGCTCTTAGGATAATTGATTAGGCACGACAGTGCGATTAATTACCTGATAGAACCTAGGTGAGCAAATTGATTATTCGCAAAGAGATTTGGTTTAATTGATTTGTGAACATATCAAACCTGATATTAAAGCTGATTTAGAATTTAGGATTCGCAAAGAGATTTGGAATTCCTAAGATTTAGATTTAGATAATTCTCGCAACGACAGTTGGTTAATTATACCTTAGTGATTTGAGTTCAAGAACTGCGCTAAATCTGAATCCTGATTAGTTAGTTTATCTGCATTCATTGATTTCCTTTGAAATACCCTGAGCCTATATTTTCCCAATTGAATTACAACTCTTTTAATTTCTGCACTGCTTTCAATTACATCTGTTTGGCTTAGCTTAATTCTCAACTATACAATCTATTGTGCATCTCTGTGAGTCATTGTGGTTCGACCCCTAGCTATATTACAACTACTACTTTAGTACTGTTAGGGTATTAATTTGAGCATATCAAATTTGGCGCCGTTGCCGGGGACTCAATTCCCCATTTGATTTTAGTTGAGAATTTCGACTAAGTTCGTCGGTATCGATCGATACTCGTCGTCTTCTTTTGTTGATATCGATCGACACCATTTGGTATAGGTCGATACTCAACGTCTTTTTTTGGTTACTTACGTCCCTTGTCTAGTGTTTTGTTTTCAGGTGTATGCATGTTCGTGAAACCAGAAGCAACAAGAGCACTCAGCTAGTTGAACTGTCACTGGAACAGCTAGAGCTTGTGGAACGCACAAACAGAAAGACCAAGCAAACATCAGGGATGAACAACCCAGTGGTTTTAAGAGCTGATGAAGCTGGAGTCTTGAGAGACCAAGAGGGTCAAGTGTGCAATGAGAGAGGGCAGCGACTTGATGAAGCTGGAAACGTCGTTGTCCATGCTGCTGTTATTGAGATTGTCGCGCCAGATGGGCGCGCCAACGTTGGTAATGCTGCAGGTGTTCGAGCTAGGACACTTGGCGAGCACAACATACCTGATCAGTTCTATGCCAATCGATCTGCGATTCGCATCCCAACTTTTCAGAGGAACGACTTCGAGCTGAAGCCTGCGTACTATGCTCTCGTGAGTCATAGTCCTTTCCATGGCCTACCTCATGAGCATCCCATGGATCATATCGAAAGGTTCGAGGATTTGGTCACTGGTATGAAGTACAATGGAGTACCCAATGAGTTCCTTTTCTGCAAACTCTTCCCGTACTCTCTTAGTGGGGATGCTGCTTATTGGCTGAAGCAGTTAGCTCATGATTCTCTAACTACACGGGATGAGACCCAGAATGCATTCCTGTGCAATTTCTATGATGATGCGAGATCTGAAGAGCTCAGGAACAAAATTTCTCAATTTTCTCAGGGTCCAACAGAGGCACTCAAGGCTGCTTGGATTCGCTTCAAATCTTATCAGAGAGATTGTCCGCACCATGGGTTCAATCAAGTTCAGCTGCTGGGCACATTCTACATAGGGATCGATTGGAGGTACCAGATGGCTCTGGATACTGCGAGTAATTTAAATTTCAACACCAGATATCCAGATGATGCAGTTGTGCTAATTGAGAACTTGGCGTCTAGCAAGAGCACCAAGAATGCTGATTTCGAGAGGAAGAAGTAGGCTGGAGGAATTGATGCATCGCAGATTGCTGAAGTTCAAGCCAAACTGGATTTCTTGATCGGGAAGAATCAGAAAGCGGTCCACTTTGCTGCTGAGAATGAAGTAGAAGATGTTAACTATGTTGGTGGTTCTGGATTTCAGGGTCAGAAATTTGGGTACAACAACAACCGGAACTTCAGCAACAACACTCGCAATTACGGGAACTCTTCGTACCAGCCCATCTCTCCAAAGTCCACAGACAATAAGATGGAATTCATGATGGAGCAGATTCTTCGGGGACAAGAGAAATTGCAGGGGGATTTCAATGGGAAGTTTGACTCTCTGTACATCGATCTAAATGGAAAAATCGAAGCCATCAATCTTAGCCAGAGGAAGTTGGAAACTCAGGTCCCTCAGACAGCAGCGGCTGTAAAGAGACAAGAAGGCTTTCTTCCAGGAAAGACTGAGAATCCAAGATCACACGTCAATGCAATCACCATAGGATGTGTTAAGGGAGCCACTGCAGTGGTAGAAAAGGCTTTTGATGCAGGAATTTTAGACAATGCTGTTGAAGATGACAATTGGGATTCTGAAATCGCCTAAGTATCGATCGATACCAGCCAGTATCGATCGATACCAGTCCAGACACTTGCACGAGAGGATCCAAAATCACAAGTATCGATCGATGCTCCTTCTGTGTCGATCGATACTGAGGAGCAGGTTGAGAAGAAGCCTGAGATTGTCAAGGAGAGGGTGTATAGACCAAAGATGCCTTATCCTATACTTCCTAAGCTGACAAGGAATGAATGGGAGGACGCTAGATGCAAGTATTTGCTGGATAAGCAGAATGTGTAGCTTCTTTCTGATGATGATGTATCTGCCAGGGACGATTCAACTGCACTAGTATCGATCGATACTCTACCTGGTGTCGATCGATACCCCTCGTAGAACGAGCCAGAAACTGTGAAAACACCTGAGTTGATTACAGAAAGAGTTCGCAAGCCCATGAAGATAAACTCTATTCCTCAACATCTCAGAGACCCCATCACTCCAAAGCAGCTGCTCGGCTTTGAGAAGAGAGTACAAAGGATACCCACTCATTCACCTTTGAAGAAGCTCTAGAGGGCTGGCCTCTGCTCAGTCACTTCATGGATTGTAGGGAAACTCTGGAAGAAGTTGAAGCACTCTTTATCGAGGCAAGACGCAAGTCACTACCACTGAGGCAGTTAACCCAGAGAGAAGACCCAGGGAAATTCGCGGTTCCATGCTCCATCTCCGGAGTTGAGTTCGTTGAGTCTCTCGTTGACTCAGGGTCTAGCGTCAATGTCATATCAAGGGGAATTGCTGAACGATTGAAGGCTGATATAAAACCTCCTACGATGCTTCTCACGTTTGCAAACTCTTGCACCTCACCTCCATACGGTACTATCCATGCTTTGCCTGTTAACGTAGGAGATTGTCTGGTGCCCACTGATTTTTAGGTTGTGGAAATGAACGAAGCATATGAAGTTTCTTTGCTCCTGGGATGACCGTTTATGGCCACTGCTGGCGCGATCATAGACACACCTAATAAGAGACTCTCTTTCTCTTACATTGACGAAGGGGTCTACTATGATGCCATTCCCTCTGGAGGTGCTCCCACACATGTCTCATGCTTCACTGTTGTCACAAGAGAGACGTTGGCAGATGATCTTTTGGAAGAGCCTCCTGATGAGCCTACTGTCGCAGACATTTCAGCTGAACCGCCCAGCATTCCCAAGGAAGTTGTCAAGAAGGCCAAGAGCAAAAAGGTCGAGAATCCCCATGTCACATTGATTCCTCAGAAGTGTGATGGAGATTCGATTGAGTATAAGGTGAAGTGCAAAGGAGCCTCCTAACCATTCTCTAAGGCTAGAGTACTTCTTACTTCGGAGCTGAAAGAGAAAGGATAGGAGTTTGTGGACAGCATGATGAGCAGAACTCTGACGCTAGCGATGTCAAGTTATGGAGCCTGTTTTGATGCGAGCTCTCACTCTTATCCAGCCTGAAGGGCGTTACAGTCAAGCTATTGACGTTAAACGAGCGCTTAGTAGGAGGCAACCCACTGGTGAGTCTGTTTTTGAGTCGTTTTTCTTTTTATTTTTCTTTCGTTTTGTGTTTGTGTCAGGATAAACAAGGAACAAACTCGAAATCGCCTGAATATCGATCGATACCCTTCAGTATCGATCGATACCCTACACGAATGTACGGTTCGTCAAGTCGATTTAAGCCTGGTATCGCACGATACCAGGCTGTGTGTCGATCGATACTCGATGTTTTAGCAAGGTAACTTCTTGTTTTTCCCAATTTTATCCTTTTATTTTGTTTTATTTCACTGACTCTAGGCTAGATAACACTGGGGACAGTGTTGTTCAAGTCTGGGGGAGGTGTCTGCTGACATTGTGTTTGTTTTTCTTAGAGTCATAAAAAAAAATTTGTCGTTTTATTGAGTCAAAACTTGTTGGAGATGATGATCATGTGCGTGAACCTATTGATTTGATTTTGTTTTTGAGTGCACGGTGTTATAGGATCAGTTCTAGATCGACTTATGAAAAATCCAAAGCCTGACCAGTTGACTAGAAAACATCCATGTTTCCAGCAGAGTTCTTTTGAAACCTGAGCCAACTTTTGCACTTCATCGATATGGTTAGTGTTCATAGAGCTTGATTCATCATTCATATATGATAAAGGAACCCACGTGTTTAGAGTTATGGTATCTCTCTCCCCAGTTATAAGTTGATAAATAAGAGCATAAAATATGAAATGATTTTCTTCTGAGTAGAGGGCTAGGAAAAGTTCCAGCGATCCCATTATTCTACTTAAGAGGGAATGATCACACAAAGGATTGGAAGGGAGGCTAGGATTTTCCTATGATGCCATTATTCGCCTACATCCTTTGATACATAGAGAGGGAAGAACCGGGGATTTGGTGGCAAACACCATCAATACTCGCGTCTCATACCTTGATGTGTATATGCAAAGCTGAAAATAAAAGAAGGAACATAATAAGAAATAAGTCTCGGGGAGAGAAATTAATACCAAAAGGTGTGAAAAAGGGTGGTTCCTTGTCATGATATCGTATGGTAAAGAATCTAGAAGGTTCTTGAACATTGGCTACAGCGATGAAACTGGCGATGAGGGTTTTATTTGAACAATGTTGTTGGATAATGTGTGGAGTGTGGGGAAGCTGCGAATGTCTACGTAGAAGTACATGGTGGTTAGATAAAAAGCTGATTTTGTGACATTTGGATACTTGGGAAAAAGGTCATTTCGATGGTTCGTGAACAGGTGAGTCTCCGCGTTTTCAAACCTCTTTCTCTGTTTAGTCTTCTATTTGCTTGAGGGCAAGCAAAGGTTAAGTCTGGGGGAGTTGATATATCATGGTTTTCACCCTGTTTATACCATGATAGAAGTCCTTTTTATAGAGTCTTTCTAGTGTTTTGTAGTTCTTTAGAGTCTTTTACAGGTCTTAGCACATTTGGAGCATAATTGGAGATATTGGAGCTTTCTGGAAAATTTTGGAGCGAATCAGAGATCCGTGTAGCTGAGACATCAAAATCACCTGAGAATCGATCGATACTGCCTAGTATCAATCGATACCCGTCGAGGAAACAGAAGGATCGCGACTTATTAAAGAGTTGAAAAATTGCAGAATTGGCCCAGAAGACTTTGATATTTACAAGATGGCCCAGATCGTGTTTTAGCTTATAAATTAGGTTTTCAGCCACCTGTTTAGGCTAAGCTTTATTTTCTATACTTTGGTTTGAGACAAGTCTGAATCTCCCTTCGTCCGAGATCAGATCTAAAAACCTCTTGTTACTCTTATTTTCTATTGATGATTTATTCAAACATGTTGATTGTTTCATTCTCCATGTCTAAGTAGATCCACTTTAGGTTCAGGGTTCTCATAAGGGTTTTCTTTGAGTGCTAGGTTGATTATCTATTTAGGATTCACCATCTGAATTAGTTCTTCGCTTAGGTTGTGTTCAAAGCTAATTCTAGGTTGACGAATCTGGAACTTAGATCTTAGGATAATTGATTAGGCACGACAGTGCGATTAATTACCTGATAGAACCTAGGTGAGCAAATTGATTATTCGCAAAGAGATTTGGTTTAATTGATTTGTGAACATATCAAACCTGATATTAAAGCTGATTTAGAATTTAGGATTCGCAAAGAGATTTGGAATTCCTAAGATTTAGATTTAGATAATTCTCGCAACGACAGTTGGTTAATTATACCTTAGTGATTTGAGTTCAAGAACTGCGCTAAATATGAATCCTGATTAGTTAGTTTATCTTCATTCATTGATTTCCTGAGAAATACCTTGAGCCTACATTTTCCCAATTGAATTACAACTCTTTTAATTTCTGCACTGCTTTCAATTACATCTGTTTGGATTAGCTTAATTCTCAACTATACAATCTATTGTGCATCTCTGTGAGTCTTTGTGGTTCGACCCCTAGCTATATTACAACTACTGCTTTAGTATTGTTAGGGTATTAATTTGAGCATATCAGGTCTTCTTGTAAATATTAAAGACTTCTGGACCAAGTTGAAATTCTTCAACTCTTCATTAAAGTCGCGGGTCGTGTCTGCCTCGATGAGTGTCGATCGATACCAGGGGGTATCGATCGATGCTTGACGTGATTTCAGGTACTCAGCAACACGAACTTCTACTTTGGTCCAAAATGCTCCAGAAAGCTCCAATATCTCCAATTATGCTCCAAATGTGCTAAGACTTGTAAAAGACTCTAAAATACTACGAAATAGCAGAAAGACTCTATAAAACGGACTTATATCATGGTCTAAAAGGGGTAAAAACCATGATATATCAACTCCCCCAGACTTAGCCTTTGCTTGCCCTCAAGCAAATAGAAGACTAAACCAGAGAAAGAGGTTTGAAAACGCGTTCAGGAACCATCGCATAGATCCTTTTCCCAATCACCCAAATGTTACCTAACCAGCTTTTGATCTAACCACCATGTACTTCTCCGTAGACATTCGCAGCTTTTCCAGACTCCACTGATATACTCATATATTGCATTGTTTTATCATGCATTTCATGTGTAGTTTTGTGTAGATTTCATGCATAATCATGGTCTTGTCTTGCATTTAGGTCTTAAATTAGGGATTATGACATTTTTCATAAGGTCTTGTACATTCTTTCATGTCTTGGAGCATTTTATTGGTGATTGGAGGCAATTGGACAAGTTTGGAGATTGGGACCTAAGTCGAGTGCAGAGCTCATCCGATGGGTCTCAAAGATGTATCTCAACGAAGGCGCTCTGATCCGAATCAACTCAGGTGGTCTTCATGAAACCTGTAGAGGAGTGAATCAGCTTTACACAGGAGTTGGATTCAAAATAATCCGACATATGGTTCGGGAGTTATTGCAGATTTACCAAAGTGTGTCCGTCTGGCCGAGAAGCTAAAACTTCCCCCGGGAAAAATCCGACCGACCCCAATCAGCATTTTCGGTTCTGGTCGGTTCTGGTCGGTCTTAAAGATCAGGCCAAATGAAGATTTTCCCATCCCCATTTTAATCTGAAGTCTTCATGAAGGTTGTAGCCTATTGCGTTAGCTGAATGCCGGATGTAGTTTTGGGTCATTCGAATATGGCCACTTTACTGAGAGTATGTCCGTCTGAACGAAGCCACCCGACATGCCTGAAAGATCAACTCGGACGAAGAGTTTCCAGTCCGATTTAGCTTCGGTGGTCTTCATGGGAGTTGTAGAAAATTTAGTTGGCTGTCTTCTGGAGTTAGATTCAGGTCATTCGGATATAAGGTTCAGGAGTTATGGCCGATTCACTAAAGACGTATCCAAGTTTAGACCGGGTCAATACCCGGTTTGTCCCGGGTTGACCCGGTCGCCCACTTTCCTTTAAAAACCCAAAAACCCTAATTTTCATTTTAAGATTTCTTTTCCCTAGAGTTGGGTTTTCTCCCAAACTCTTCTTATGATGATTTTGGATGGATCTTCATCATTTATGCCACTCTAGTGAAGGATTCTTCAACCTATCTTTATATTATATCTATTTAATTCTTGTTTTATATTATTATGTCTCTTTCTCTTGTGTTCTTAATTGTTCTTCATCTTTAGGCTTTAGAACCTTTTGGTTTGCTTGATTTTTGATGGCTTGATGATTGATTTGTGATGCTTAGGTATTAGGTCTTTGCATTCCTTCTTTGCTTAATGTGTTTAATGCTAGATCTAGCTTGAAAAAGTGGATTTAGACCTTAGGCATTTCATGCACACAAGGTGTTCGATGAAATGCCAAGATCAATTATTCAAAGGATTTGTGTTCTTAGCCTAAGGAATTAGTTGTCTAAGGCACTCTTTTGGTTGATCTTGTTACAAATCTTAATGCTTGCTAATTGTTGTTCCACAAATGACCATTTTGCTAATGGGATTAATGATTAGTGAAGTGAGTAGTGCCTAGACATAGGATTAATCAAGATTATGGATCTCATGCCTAAGGAATAGCAATGATTGAGTGCATTTGCATCATTTGTTAATTGTCTTGGTGATTAGATGATGATGATTTAGGTTGCATCTTGTTAGATCCTTCACTTAGGTTGATCTTAAAGCTAGTTTTGGATTTAGAGATCAAAACTAGAGCTTAAGCATTTCACGCCCGATAGGTGTTCGATGAAATGCTTGAACCAAACCTTTTGTGAGCTTTTCTTGCCTAGCCAACGAGATTTGATGTCTAGGGTGATTAGTGAGCTAAGTGGAATTGGATATTAATGCTTGTTAATCATCTTATCACAAACGGGAGTTTGTTCTTGATTTGCTGATTAACAAAGTGATTAGTGCCACATGAGTGGATTAGTCATAATTGGGAATTCCATGTTCTAGGATAATGTTTAATTCAATCTTTATAATCATTGTTTGTTCATTAATCATCTTCTTCATGGTTGATTCATTTTCCAACTTTCTATCTTTGTTTTCTTTCTTGCATTTCATTTTCTTGATTCAAAATATAAAAACCAAAAACATTTTCTCTAGCTCAAGAAGATTCATGTATTCTTAGTATTTCAATCTTAGCCCCTTTGGTTCGATATCTTAAATACCACAATGACATGAGTGAGATTTGAGTAATTGATTTGGGACTTGTAAAAATCCTACTATCAATTTGGCGCCGTTGTCGGGGAGGTTTACCATTGATCATTAGGATTTTGATTCTTCTTGAGACTAGAGCCTTTTTTTTTTTTAATTGTTAATCTTTTCACTTTTCTTGTGATTTTCATGAAGGGAGTGACAAGGAGGAAGCAACCGTCAAGCTAGTGACGTTAAACGCGCCCTTGGGGACTTCCCCAAGCCTATCTCTTGTCAAGCTAGTGACACAAAACAAGCATCAATAAGGGTCTTTTGGGTCGTGGCATGGCTCGTTGGTGGTGATGGCGAAAGCTCTTCCTCCATCTCCATTCACCTAGTCTCACTCCTCATTTGTAAGTACTTCTTTCCTTTTTAGTCTCTTTGCATTTTTATCTTTCGTTTTTTGGTATCTCTCTTGAACTTCTTTCACACCGAGACGTTGTGATCTAAGTTTGGGGGAGGGACCGGTGTCTAATCATGTGTTTTGTGATATTATTTTGCCTTTGCATACTTGAGTCTCATGCATATCATGCATTTTCAATAAATTTGAAAACTTTTAGGACTAGATAAACATTTGTTCTCATGTTAGGAAGGATTTCTAAGCATGCTTTTCATTCTAAGTGATTGGTGGATGCTGACTTTAGGATGAATTATTGACTAAAATGGACTTGTGGTAAATTATGGATTATCTAAGTGATCGGTGGATGTTGACTTTAGATGATTCGTACAATGATTAATGTCACGAAAGTGTGCTAATCTACTTGAAAGTGTTCCATGTCATAAGAATAAATGTGCGTTGAATCTAGATGCATTGCATTTTAGGTAGATTTACATGAGCATTAGGAGCAATGATAAGTTATCCATGTGAAGTATTATTTTTAGAGCTTGATTCAATGCCCTCGTTGCTTGTTTCTTGATGCTTTTGATCTCGTGTTGAAATCAAGGATGAACCATATTTTAACCTTGCGTTTCATTACTAGGGTCTTAGCTAAAGCAAGTCTCGATTTGAATCCAATCCTATCTAAGTGAGAACCTTAATCTTGACTCATTAATTATCGTGATCATGCATTGCATAATGAACTCATGGATTCCGCATACATACTTGGATCATCTTATCCCTTTTTACCACTCTTGTTGGCCCAAGTAGCCAATTCCCACCTTTGGAATGGTTTACCCCACCTAAAACTCAACCTTCTTTCAAGCCTACATGTTTAGTGAGCGTTGTGAGGCCTTATTTTTGAATGGACTTAGCAAAAAGTGTTGGGTCTAGAGCGACCAGGAAAGGCTTTCATGTAGAACTAGCTCACACATCAATGAGCTAGATTAGGCTAAGTTAGATAGGTTTGGATCTTGGGGCAAGTGGAATGGATGAAAAAGAAAAAGAAACAAAGGTGTTGGGATTGGAAAAGTGGAAAGAAAGAAAGAGGATTGGGAGAATTATTAGGGGAAGCAATAAGTTTGAAATGGTTGGCATGAATATATTTGGGTTAGCTCTAAGTGTTAAAAGATAGTCTCTAGCTTGAAAAAAAAGAAAGAAAAGAAGCCAAAATGGCTAAGCTTAGACATGAAGAAAAATAAAGAGACTAGAGAAAGCAAAAGAAGAGCTAAGTCAAGGAAAATAATGGATGCCAAGCCATTGGTTGAAGAAGAAACCCCCTAAGTGCTTAAATAGAAGAAGGATGATGAAGAGATGTGGTGTAAGAAGGCAAAAACGCCTTGTGAAGGGTAGCTAGGATTGCTTCTTTGTGGGTTTAGAATTAGGGTTGATTTTGTAATGGGGCATTGGGTAGATGAAAGTCTAACCTTGTATGCATCTATCGCTCTTCACCCTTAGAATTTTGCCAAAGTCCATTCCTTCAAAAGAGAGATCCCTTGTTTGGAAATCGCCACATGTATTGAGGTCATCTTTATCTCAAAACCAAAACCCTTAACCAAATGAGTTCGTTTGCATTGCATGAGCATGATTCACTTGAAACAAATAATGAATGTTAAAGGATTTGATGATATTGATGCTTGTGTAGGTTAAGGCTTGAATTTGATTCGTATAGGGAAGGATATGGCTAGCTCTTTTTAAGTAAACTCGATTGATCGCATCTTAGAGCTAGTAACTTGGATATTGAGTTGAATTCTTTTCTTGATACTTTTGGATTTGAGCTCCCATTTTTAGTCTTCTCCCTTTCTTTATTCTTGTTTGCTTGAGGATAAGCAAAAGTTTAAGTTTGGGGGAATTGATATACTCATATATTGCATTGTTTTATCATGCATTTCATGTGTAGTTTTGTGTAGATTTCATGCATAATTAATGGTCTTGTCTTGCATTTAGGTCTTAAATTAGGGATTATGACATTTTGCATAAGGTCTTGTACATTCTTGCATGTCTTGGAGCATTTCCTAGGTGATTGGAGGCAATTGGACAAGTTTAGAGATTGGGACCTAAGTCGAGTGCAAAGCTCATCCGATGGATCTCAAATATGTATCTCAACGAAGGCTCTCTGATCCGAATCAACTCAAGTGTCTTCAGGAAACCTGTAGAGGAGTGAATCAGCTTTACACAGGAATTGGATTCAAAACAATCGGACATATGGTTCAGGAGTTATTGCAGATTTACCAAAGCGTGTCCGTCTGGCCGAGAAGCTAAAACTTCCCCCGGGAAAAATCCGACTGACCCCAATCAGCATGGTCAGTTCTGGTCGGTCCTGGGACATGGATTCCCCGAGATTTCGACCGGCCTGAAGAAGAAAATCCGACCATCCCGAAGGAGCGCGGTCGGTTCTGGTCGGTGTCAAAGATCAGGCCAAATGAAGACATTCCCATGCCTAGTTTAATCTGAAGTCTTCATGAAGGTTGTAGCCAAGTGCGTTAGCTGAGTACAGGAGGTGGGTTTGGGTCATTCGAATACGTGGTTTGTTAGATATGGCCACTTTACTGAGAGTATGTCTGTCTGAACGAAGCCACCCGACATGCCTGAAAGATCAACTCGGACGAAGGGTTTCCAATCCGATTTAGGTTCGGTGGTCTTCATGGGAGTTGTAGATAATTGAGTTGGCTGTCTTCTGAAGTTCGATTCAAGTCATTCGGATATAAGGTGCATGCTTTATGGCCGATTCACTAAAGACGTATCCAAGTTTCGGCCGGGTCAATACCCGGTTTGTCCTGGGTTGACCCGGTCGCCCACTTTCCTTTAAAAACCCAAAAACCCTAATTTTCATTTTAAGATTTCTTTTCCCTAGAGTTGGGTTTTCTCCCAAACTCTTCTTATGATGATTTTGGATGGATCTTCATCATTTATGTCACTCTAGTGAAGGATTCTTCAACCTATCTTTATATTATATCTATTTAATTCTTGTTTTATATTATTATGTCTCTTTCTCTTGTGTTCTTCATTGTTCTTCATCTTTAGGCTTTAGAACCTTTTTGTTGGATTTTGGTTTGCTTGATTTTTGATGGCTTGATGATTGATTTGTGATGCTTAGGTATTAGGTCTTTGCATTCCTTCTTTGCTTAATGTGTTTAATGCTAGATCTAGCTTGAAAAAGTGGATTTAGACCTTAGGCATTTCATGCACAAAAGGTGTTCGATGAAATGCCAAGATCAATAATTAAAAGGATTTGTGTTCTTTGTCTAAGGAATTAGTTGTCTAAGGCACTCTTTTGGTTGATCTTGTTACAAATCTTAATGCTTGCTAATTGTTGTTCCACAAATGACCATTTTGCTAATGGGATTAATGATTAGTGAAGTGATTAGTGCCTAGACATAGGATTAATCAAGATTATGGATCTCATGCCTAAGGAATAGCAATGATTGAGTGCATTTGCATCATTTGTTAATTGTCTTGGTGATTAGATGATGATGATTTAGGTTGCATCTTGTTAGATCATTCACTTAGGTTGATCTTAAAGCTAGTTTTGGATTGAGAGATCAAAACTAGAGCTTAAGCATTTCACGCCCGATAGGTGTTAAATGAAATGCTTGAACCAAACCTTTTGTGAGCTTTTCTTGCCTAGCCAATGAGAGTTGATGTCTAGGGTGATTAGTGAGCTAAGTGGAATTGGAGATTAATGCTTGTTAATCATCTTATCACAAATGGGAGTTTATTCTTGATTTGCTGATTAACAAAGTGATTAGTGCTACGGGAGTGGATTAGTCATAATTGGGAATTCCATGTTCTAGGATAATGTTTAATTCAATCTTTATAATCATTGTTTGTTCATTTATCATCTTCTTCATGGTTGATTCATTTTCCAACTTTCTATCTTTGTTTTCTTTCTTTCATTTCATTTTCTTGATTCAAAATATAAAAACCAAAAACATTTGCTCTAGCTCAAGAAGATTCATGTATTCTTAGTATTTCAATCTTAGCCTCTTTGGTTCGATATCTTAAATACCACAATGACATGAGTGGGATTTGAGTAATTGATTTGGGACTTGCAAAAATCCTACTAACCAAATCTCGCAGCATTGTTCAAACAAAACCCTCATCGCCAGTTTCATCGCTGCAGCCAATGTTCAAGAGCCTTCTAGATTCTTTACCATACAATATCATGACAAGGAACCACCCATTTTTACACTTTTGTATCACTTTCTCTCTCCCAGACTTATTTCTTATTATGTTCTCTTTTATTTTTTTAGATCTGCATATACACATCAAGGTCCGAAACGCGAGTATGTTTGCCACCGAATCTCCGGTTCTTCACTCTCTATGTATCAAAGGTTTAGGGGAATAGTGGTATCACGGGAAATTTTCCTAACCTCGCTTTCAACCTTTGTGTGATCATTCCCTCTTAAGTAGAATAATGGGATCGCTGAAAATTTTTCTAGCCCTCTACTCAGAAGAAAATCATTTCAATCTTTTATGCTCTTATTTATCAACTTATAACAGGGGAGAGAGATACCATAACTCTAAACACATGGGTTCTTTTATCAGATATGAATGATGAATCAAGCTCTAAAAACACTAACCACATTGATGAAGTGCAGAAATTTGGCTCAGGCTTCAGAAGAACTCTGTTGGAGACATGGATGTTTTCTAGTCAACTGGTCAGTCCTTGGATTTTTCATTAGTCGATCTAGAGCTGATCCTGCAACACTGGTCACTCAAAAACAAAATCAAAACAATAATTCAAGCACAGGATCATCATCTCCAACAAGTTTTGACTAAATAAAACGATTTTGACTCGATAAAACAATTGACTTTAAGAAAAACAAACACAATGTCAGCAGACACCTCCCCCAGACTTGAACAACGCTGTCCCCAGTGTTATCTAGCCTAGAGTAGGTGAAAGAAAACAAAAGAACATAATAAAACGAAGAGAAACAAGAAGTTACCGTGCTGGAACATCTGGTATCGATCGACACACAGCCTGGTATCGATCAATACCAGGCTTAAGTCGACCCGATGAACATCTCATTCGCGATTGGTGTCGACCGATACCAATGGGGTATCGATCGACACTAAGGCGATTTCGAGTTTTGCTCCTTGTTTATCCTAACACAAACACAAAACGAAAAAAAAAAAGAAAAAAAAAATCAAAAGCATACTCACCAGTGGGTTGCCTCCCACCAAGCGCTTGTTTAACGTCATTAGCTTGACTGTAACGCCCTTCAGGCAGGATCAGAATGAGAGCTTGCACCAAAACAGGCTCCACAACTTGACATCGCTATCTTCAGAGTTTTGCTCAACATGCTCTCCACAAACTCTTTTCCTTTCTCTTTCAGCTCAGAAGTAAGAAAAACTCTAGCCTTAGAGAATGGTTTCGAGGCTGCTTTGCACTTCACCTTGTACTCAATCGAGTTTCCATCATAGTTCTGAGGGATTAAAGTGACATGAGGATTCTCGACTCTTTTGCTCTTCACCTTCTTCTTTGTTGCCTTAGCCTTTTTGAAAACTTCCTTGGGGATGTTGGGCGGTTCAACCGAATCGTCTATGACAGTTGGCTCGTCAGGAGGTTCTTCCAAAATATCAGCCACTAACGACTTTCCCGTAACAACCTCGATGCTAGAGACACGTCCGGGAGATCCTCTAGGAGGTATGGCATCATAGTAAACATCTCCGTCAATGTAAGAGAAAGAGATTATCTTATTAGGTGTGTCTATGATCGAACCAGCAGTAACCATAAACGGCCGTCCCAGGAGCAAAGACACTTCATATCCTTCGCTCATCTCCACAACCTAAAAATTAGTTGGCACCAGACAATCTCCAACTTTGATCATCAAATCAGAGATTGTACCATATGGAATTGAGGTTGAAGAGTTCGCGAATGTGATAGATGTCGTGGGAGATCGAATATCAGCTCTCAACCATTCTGCAATTGCCCTTGACATGACATTGACACTAGCCCCTGAGTCAACGAGAGACTCTTTAAACTCGACTCCAGAGATAGAGCATGGTACCGCGAATTTCCCTGGGTCTTCCCTCTATGTCAACTATCGCAGCGTTAGTGACTTGCGTCTTGCCTCGATAAAGAGTGTATTAATTTCTTCCTCAGTTTCTCTGCAATCTTTGAAGTGACTTAGAAGAGGACGGTGTTGTAGAGCTTCTTCGAAAGACAATTCATGGGAGATCCTTCGTACCATCATCTCAAAGCCACGCAGCTGCTTTGGAGAAATGGGATCTCTGAGGTGTTGAGGAATAGGATTCAGCTTCTTGGGCTTGCGAACTCTTTCTTCGATCAACTCAGGTGTTTTCACAATTTCTGGTTCGATCTGCGAGGGGTATTGATCGATACCAGGCAGGGTATCGATCGATGCTATCGCTGTTGAATCGTCTTTGGCAGATATATCATCATCAATAGGAAGCTCCACAATCAGCTTATCCAGCGTAGCCTGGCATCTGGCATCCTCTACCTCCTTCTTAGTCTTCCTAGCATCTCTGGGATAAGGTATCCTCGGTATATAGACTCGTTCTTGAACTTCTTTAGGTACCACAGTCAAAATCTCAAGCGTCTCCTTAGAAATCGTCTCAGTATCGACCGACACCTTGGGAGTGTCGATCGATACACGGGTTTTTGGATCCTCTCGTGCAGATGTCTGGACTAGTATCCATCGATACAAGGGTGTATCGATCGATGCTTGGGCAATTTCAGAGTCCTTATCGAAATTTCCTGCACTTGAGGTAATGGCATTAATGTGTTCATTGTTTGAATGAACCATCTTTCCCTTGGCATTTCCTGCAGTCTGAGCTACTTGCGTTTCCAGCATCCTGTGATTGGTACTGAGAGCCTCGATTTTCCCATTCAGATGGTCAATCTTCCCATTCAGATCAGTAAACAGATGGTCAATCTTCCCATTGAAATCCACTTGCAGTTTTTGTTGTCCCTGAAGAATCTGCTCAAGCATGGATTCCATCTTATTCTCTGTGGACTTTGGAGGGATGGGCTGGTACGAAGAGTTCCCGTAATTGCGAGTGTTGTTGTTGAAGTTTCGGTTGTTGTTGTACCCAAATTGTTGACCCTGAAATCCAGAACCACCAACATAGTTAACATCTTCCACTTCATCTTCAGCAGCAAAGTGGACCGCTTTCTGATTCTTCCTTATCAGGAAATCCAGCCTGGCTTGAACTTCAGCTATCTGCGATGCATCAATTCCTCCAGCCTGCTTCTTCCGCTCGGAATCAGCATTCTTGGTGCTATTACTAGACGCCAAGTTCTCAATTCGCACAATCGCATCATCTGGATACCTGGTGTTGAAGTTCTCATTACTCGCAGTATCCAAAGCCATCTGGTACCTCCAATCGATTCCTCTGTAGAAAGTACCTAGCAGTTGAACCTGATTGAACTCATGGTGCGGACAATCTCTCTGATATGACTTGAAACGAATCCAAGCAGCCTTGAGTGCCTCTGTTGGCCCTTGAGAAAACTGAGAAATTTTGTTCCTGAGCTCTTCGGATCTCGCATCATCATAGAAATTGCACAGGAATGCATTCTTCATCTCCTCCCATGTAGTTAGTGAACCAGGAGCTAACTGATTCAGCCAATAAGCAGCATCCCCACCAAGAGAGTATGGGAAAAGTTTGCAGAAGAAGAACTCATTGGGCACTCCATTGTACTTCATACCAGTGACCAAATCTTCGAACCTCTCGATATGATCCATGGGATGTTCATGAGATAGGCCATGGAAAGGATTCTGACTCACAAGAGCGTAGTACGCAGGCTTCAGCTCAAAGTCGTTCCTCTGAAAAGTTGGGATGCAAATCGCAGATCGATTGGCATAGAACTGATCAGGTATGTTGTGCTCACCAAGTGTTCTACCTCGATCAACTCCAGGATTCCCAACGTTGGCTTGCGCAGCTGGCGCGATAATCTGACCAACAACAGCAGGAGGGGCAATGACCTTTCCAGCCTCATCAAGTCGCTGCCCTCTCTCATTGCACACTTGACCCTCTTGGTCTCTCAAGACTCCAGCTTCATCAGCTCTTAAAACCACTGGGTTGTTCATCCCTGATGTTTTCTTTGCCTTTCTGTTTGTGCGTTCCACAAGTGATAGCTGTTCCAATGACAGTTCAACTAGCTGATGTTGCTTCTGGTTTCACGAACATGCATACACCTGAAAACAAACCACTAGACAAGGCACGTAAGTAACCAAAAAAAATACGTTGAGTATCGACCGATACTGGAAGGTATCGATCGATATTAACAAAGAAATCGCCTAAGTATCGACCGATACTAGGTAGTATCGATCGATACCGACGAACTTAGTAAAAACTCGACAGCTAAAATCTAAAGGCGAAATTGAGTCCCCGGCAACGGCGCCAAATTTGATATGCTCAAATTAATACCCTAAAAGTACTAAGCAGTTGTTGTAGTAAGTGTAGGGGTCGAACACAAGGACTCACAGAAATCACACAATAGATTGTATGGTGTCAAATCAAGCTAAGCAAATAAGATGAAACAAAAGACAATAAGCAGTAAACGAGTTGTAATTCGATGGAGGAAAATATAGGCCCAGGGTATTTCTCAGGAAATCAATGAATGCAGATAAATTAACTAACAGGATTCAGATTTAGCGCGGTTCTTGAACTCAAATCACTAAAGTATAATTAACCAACTGTCGTTGCGAGAATTATCTAAATCTAAACTTCAGAATCCCAAATCTCTTTGCAAATTCCTAAGAATAAATCAGCTTTAATTTCAGGTTTGATATGTTCACAAATCAATTAAACCAAATCTCTTTGCGAATAATCAATTTGCTCCCCTAAGGTTCTATCAGGTAATTAATCGCACTGTCGTGCCTAATCAATTATCCTAAGATCTAAGTTCCAGATTCGTCAACCTAGAATTAGCTTTTAGAACAACCTAAGGTGAAGAACTAATTCAGATAGTGAATCCTAATAAACTAATCAACCTAGCATTCAGAGAAAACCCTTATGAGAACCCTGAACCTAAAGTGGATCTACTCAGACATGGAGATTGAAAGCAACATGATTGAATAGATCATCAAATAAATCAATAAAAACAGGAGTTCAGAGTTGTCTCTCCAAAAACCAAAAGTAAAATCAAAGTAGAATAAAGCATAGAAAATAAAGCATAGCCAACAAAGTGGCTGTAAAATCCCTATAAATAACCTAAACACGAATTGGCGTCTTCTTGTAAATATTAAAGACTTCTGGACCAAGTTGCAATTATTCAACTCTTCATTAAAGTCGCGGGTCGTGTCTGCCTCGATGAGTGTCGATCGATACCAGGGGGTATCGATCGATGCTTGACGTGAAATCGGGTACTCAGTAACACGAACTTCTGATTTGCTCCAAAATGCTCCAGAAAGCTCCAATATCTCTAATTATGCTCCAAACGTGCTAAGACCTTTAAAAGACTCTAAAATACTGCGAAATAGTAGAAAGATTTTATAAAACAGACTTATATCAAGGTCTAAAAGGGGTAAAAACCATGATATATCAAAGATATGTTGCGGTATTAGTTTATGTGCATGACATAATTATTGTTAGTAATAATGATGAAGATGTGGAGCAACTCAAGACAGCTATGAAAGTAGCTTTCAAGCTACGAGACTTAGGATCTATGAAATATTTCATTGGCTTGGAAATTACAAGATCATGCAAAGGTATTTCAATTTGTCAAAGAAAATATGTCTTTGGATTACTAGAAGATACTGGTTTAATGGCTTGCAAATCTTCCACAATTCCAATGGATCCGACTGTGAAGCTAAGTCAACACAATAATGAACTAGTCCTCGACGATGTAGGTTTGTATCGCATATTGGTGGGCAAGTTGATGTATCTCACTATTACTCGACCTCACATCACCTATGCAGTTAACAAACTTTGTCAATTTTCCTCACACCAAATAAATCTTATCTCCAGGCAGCATACAAAATGCTACGTTATCTCAAGGGAAGCGTCAGATTGGGATTGTTCTATCATGCTGAGTCAGATGGAGCCTTTGTACCAAATGAAAGATGCCCATGGTGTAACCATACTGGCGCAACATCAAGCTGGATAAACTTGAAGACCGTTAATTCACAAAGAATTGTCATTCAAGGAGGACTCGATGATTTTTGATTCCAAAAAATGGCCGTTCAAACGAGGGTTCTTGATTATCGTTGATTCGCGATGAATGAAAATAAAAAGGAATTGTAAAGTTCTAGATTTATTTTATTAATCAAAAAGCTACTTTACAAATGAGTCTCACAACTCTTTAAACCGGAAATATATAACGAAAACCCTAATAGAAATATGACTAAAGCCCAACGACATAACTTGAATGAAAATAAAAAAAATGAAGGTAACACGATGAAAGCTCTTTAAATACGTAATTGATTTGAAGATGCGCTGCATCACATACTTCTTAGGCGCAATGAATCTCAGATGAAGTTGAAACTTCTTGTTGGAAAAAACCCTAAGTGTGACAAACATAGATGTTCCGAGAATTTGAATAGTATGGATTGGCAATAGTTGTTAAATGAAATATGCAGGTTTTCAACTGCAGTAGAGCGAGTTACGCATATCTTCCAACCAAAAGGACCAACAACAGAATAGATTGTCGAATGCAAATGGATTCCTAACTGTCTCGGTCTTCTCGCTACGAACAATTTGACAAAAGAGCCCAAAGGAGTCCAATAATCTAGCCATAAGCTTGTTGAAATGCCATCTCAAACTTCAACACAAAGAAAACGGTATGCAAGTGGTGAGAAGTAGAGTAGAGTTTTCCATATCTAAGATGTTTGGCTTTCACCATCAATAATCCACAAGCTTTTACGTGAAAGCTTGTGAGCTTTGTTCCAAACAACCTATAATGATCCACTTAAAAAAAGAAGCCAAATTAGTTTAAGGCATAGCGCTTTGTTCCATGTAGAGAATTTGTAAAGCTCTAGACCCACCTAGCTTATGGGAGACATCAAGTTTTCCAAGATATCTTTTTCCAATTTTTTTAGTTATATCTTCCGAGTACAAGAATCTAGTGCAAAGCCTTTCAATGTGTTGAAGAAATCTTTTGGGAAGCATGAAAGCTAACATCCAAAAGTTTAACAAGCTATAAATCACAACAAAACTCAATTGCACCATACCAACATAAGAAATCATCTTTGAAGACCAGGGTGTGAATTTTCTTTCTATCTTTTCCAACAGAGGAGCATAATTTGCCTTCCGCAACTTTCAGCGCATAAGAAGAAGTCCCAAATATTGAATGGGGAATGACCCACGATCAGTGGCGGACCAACTAAGGAGGAAGGAGGTCATGTGACACACCTTAAATCCGTATACAATTAATTTTGTACATAAACACAGAGGAGAATCAATAGCATAGTTGGTAAATGTGGCTTATTAAACCCCCTCAACCTAGATTCAAGTCCTACTTTGAACCATTTTCTTTTTTTTTTCTAACCGATAAATTGACCCCGATTAAAATAATTTATGTGTCCGCCACTGTCCACGATACAAACCAAATCTTCTTATATCACTAGATTCCGCCTAGGTCACACCTTCAACAAAAGGTCCGTCTTATCTCTGTTAACAGTGAGACCAAATAGGGCCGAGAACTGATCCAAAGTGATCATGATGTTTTGTATGATCCATCAAAGAAAATAATGTTATCATCCGTAAATGCTAGATGAGAGATTTCCGGAGTGGTGACATTAGGATGAAAACCAATTAGACCAGTTTGAAATAGTGAGTGAAGCAATTGGGAAAATACATATAGAGCCAGAACTAATGAATACAATGATATTATATCACCTTGCCGTAATCCTTTGTTTTCCTTGAAGCAACCACTTAACTCTCTATGAACGGATACTGAGTACTTGGGGATTTGAGATACATTGCCATACTAGATTAATGAAGTCGTCAGGGAAGTTCATAGATTTCATTGTAAGGATTTTGAAATCCCACTGTAATGTATCAAATACTTTGCGCACGTCTATTTTATGCATTGATCTCTGGGATATAGCCTTATTGTTATACCATTGGATAAGTTCAGTTGCGAGTAGAACAATATCAACTAATAATTTTTCTAAATAAATGTTGACAGAGATTGTGATATCATGTCGGGAAGGGTTGTTGTAGCTTTTTAGAAGTGATCCTTGAGATAACTTTATATGTTGTGATCCATCATGATATGGGGCGAAAATCTGTTATCTTGCAAGCATTTGTGATCTTCATAATGGGAGCCATAATATTTGCATTCCACTGCTTGAGGATTCTGCCTGATGAAAAAAAACTCTGGAACAATCTCAATCACATCAATCCCAAGGAAATCCCAACAGCTTGTGAAGAATTCCATTGAATAACCATTCAAGCATGAGAGCTTTCTCTTCCTTTACACAAATTTGGGGTGGTTAATCAAGTGGAAACCAAATTTCTAACTCTTTATTAGTCAATTCATTATTCCTTCTCAAGGTATGTTCCCTAATCCCTTGAATATATTGTTTTTGCGAAGCCATGGCCTTCATGAATTTTTCTTGGATTGTAGTTTATACTTTCTAGATTCTTAAGAAACTTATCTTTTAAAACCTTCTTGGCCACGATAGCTTGGATTTATGACTTCATTACACAATTTTTTTGGTTTTTTATGAAACTTACTTTAGTATTTAAAGCTCATGAATTTGAGGTGAAATTTGGGCATAAGTCACCTCATTCATTTTTTTATGGGTAAATGGATTTGGATTGAATTTTTGCATAATTGAACTTGAATTTTGATTTTTGAGTGAAATTTTTGCATATGAATAGTAAAATTCGAAAATCATAAAACATTCTAAGAACGTGAAAATTAGTTTGGTTTATTGTCTATCTTGTGCCATTGATGCTTTATGAGAAATTGTATACCATATCTCTTGATTATAAAGCTCTAATATTGGTTTCACGGTCTATTATCTATTGTTGATATCTCTTTGAGAACTTGTTTTGTACGTTTTCCATGACAAAAATGAACATCAAAGAAGTTCCTGAATGTTCACGTTGAACAAGGAGCAAATGACACATATTTGAGAAACCAAAAAAGAAAGACAAACTACCCGAAAAAGGCAAGGAGCCGAGCAAAGTGTAGAAGCGAGGGACGAGATTGAACCACTCGATTGGAATACCACACTTTCAACGGTAATTGCGGGTAAATCAAAGGTGAAGAAGAATATGAAGGATCCGATGATGGTAGTTGTGGGAGATCAAATGAGGATAGATTATCATGAGAAAATGAAGAAAGTTAAGATAAAGCCTTGCCTAAGGATAGATTATCCCACACTTGATTTCTTCGAAATAAGAGGAGATGTTGAATGGTACCTAGAAACATTGGGTATGAGCGTGTTTTACAAGCAAGAGCATGCTTATTATGAAGAGCTCTCACGTGAGTTCCTTGCGACGATATTTCTCTATTTTCAAACCCGTGGAGAAACACATATCATTCCTCAAAAGGTATTCTCATTTTCTACATTGGAGGGAAGATGTACAAGATCATTATTGGAGGATTTACAAGATGTTTGGGTTTGTGGAACACTATTGTTACAAGAAGGACAAGTCAACGAAAGAAGCAACCTATGGCGTATGCAACCGTTTTGCCAATGCGGATTATCAACGAGCCAAATTGAGCGTTTTACGCATCAAACATCCAGTGGTTCAATTTATCCAACAATTGATAGCAAGCTCTTTTCAAAGTCGCACAGAGACGACAAAGGTTCATGTTGACGATTACTTCATGCTTATATGTACCATTCATACAAGCGAACCTTGGAGCTACCATTGTTCAATCCCTCATAAGCGTGAAGTTCAACGCTCATGAAACAAAGGAAGGGAGAACGTTTTCTTTGAGATATGTGAGTATATGCAGTGGCTTCTTTAGCACTTCCTATGGTGATTGCATTGACGTGTGCTCTTGGATTCTCAGTCTTCCCCGGAAGAAAACCTTTCTGCCTTTTCACAGTTATTATAGTCTGAGCAACCTGAGTTTTCAACTTCTTCTGGGAGAGATTGATGGCTTCAATTTTCCTATTCAGATCAATGTACAGAGAATCAAACTTCCCATTGAAATCCCCATGCAATTTTTCATGTCCTCGAAGAAACTGTTCCATCATGAATTCCATCTTATTCTCTGTGGATTTTGGAGAAATGGGTTTGTACGAAGAGCAATAGTTGCGAGTGTTGTTGTTGAAGTTTCGGTTGTTGTTGTACCCAAATTGTTGACCCTGAAATCCAGAACCACCAACGTAGTTAACATCCTCCACTTCATTTCCACCGATATTATCGACTCCATCAGCAAAATGTATAGCCTTTTTCGACTTCCCAATCAGAAAATCCAGAGGCATTGATATGCTCAATTTAATACCCTAAAGTACTAAAGCAGTTGTAATAGTATAGCTAGGGGTCGAACCACAGAAGACTCACAGAAACGCACAATAGATTCTATAGTGTCGAATTACGCTAAGCCAAACAGTTGTAATTAAAAGCAGTGCAGAAATTAAAGGAGTTGTAAATCAATTGAGAAATATAAGCTTAGGGTTTTTCTCAGGAAATCAATGAATGCAGATAAACTAACTAACATGATTCAGATTTAGCGCAGTTCTTGAACTCAAATCACTAAAATATAGCTAACCAACTCTCGTTGCGAAAACTATCTAAATCTAAATCCTAGGAATTCCAAATCTCTTTGCGAATCCTAAATTCTAAATCAGCTTTAATATCAGGTTTGATATGTTCACAAATCAATTAAACCAAATCTCTTTGCGAATAATCAATTTGCTCACCTAGGTTCTATCAGGTAATTAATCGCACTCTCGTGCCTAATCAATTATCCTAAGATCTAAGTTCCAGATTCGTCAACCTAGAATTAGCTATGAACACAACCTAAGGTGAAGAACTAATTCAGATGGTGAATCCTAAACAGATAATTAACCTAGCATTCAAAGAAATCCTTTATGAGAAAACCCTAAACCTAAAGTGGATCTACTCAGACATGGCAATTGAATCAAAAGACATGTTTGAATAAATCATCAATAGAATAGAAAGAAGGGTTTAGAGATCTGATCTCGGACGAAGGGAGATTCAGGCTTGTCTCTCTAAAACCAAAGTAAAATCAAACTATAAAATAAAAGCATAAAAAGGCATAAAGAGGCATAGCCTAAACAGGTGGCTGAAAACTCCTATTTATAACCTAAAACACGATCTGGGGTCTTCTTGTAATTATTAAAGACTTCTGGGCACTTTTGCAATTCTCCAAGACTTCATAATTAGTCGCGGCCCATGAAATCTCGATGAGTGTCGATCGATACCAGGGGGTATCGATCGATGCTCGGTGCTCAGATCGGGCTCTTAGTCATCAGACTTCAGTCTCGCTCCAGAATACTCCAGAAAAGCTCCAATAATTCCAATTAAGCTCCAGACGTGCTATAACCTGTAAAAGACTCTAAAAGACTCCAAAATACTATAAAGACTCTATAAAAAGGACTTATATCATGGCTTAAATAGGGTAAAAACCATGATATATCAACTCCCCCAGACTTAGCCTTTTGCTTGCCCTCAAGCAAATAGAAGACTAAACCAGAAAAAGAGGTTTGAAAACGTAGAGACTCACCTGTTCCTGAACCATCGAAAAGACCCTTTTCCCAAGTACCCAAATGTCACCTGATCAGCTTTCGATCTAACCACCATGTACTTCTCCGTAGACATTTGCAGCTTTTCCAGACTCCACACAAAATCCCACAGCATTGTTCAAGTAAAGCCCTCATCGCCAGTTTCATCTCTGCAGCTAATATTTAAGAACCTTCTAGACTCTTTACCAGACAATATCTTGACAAAGGAACCACCCTTTTTCACACTTTTTGTATCAATTTCTCTCCTCCAGACTTATTTCTTATTATATCCTTATTATTATTTTTTATTTTCAGCTTAGCATATACATATCAAGGTAGGAGACGCGAGTATTGATGGTGTTTGCCACCAAATCCCCGGTTCTTCCCTCTCTATGTATCAAAGGATGTAGGCGAATAATGGCATCATAGGAAAATCCTAGCCTCGCTTCCAATCCTTTGTGTGATCATCCCCTCTTAAGTAGAATAATGGGATCGCTGGAAATTTTCCTAACCCTCTACTCAGAAGAAAATCATTTCAATCTTTTATGCTCTTAATCTATCAACTTATTTCAGGGGAGAGAGATACCATAATTCTAAACACACGGGTTCCTTTATCAGATATGAATGATGAATCAAGCTCTATGAACACTAACCACATTGATGAAGTGCAAAAATTTGGCTCAGGCTTCAGAAGAACTCTGCTGGAGACATGGATGTTTTCTAGTCAACTGGTCAGCCTTTGGATTTTTCATTAGTCGATCTAGAACTGATCCTGTAACACTGTGCACTCAAAAACAAAATCAAATCAATAGGTTCAAGCACAGGATCATCATCTCCAACAAATTTTGACTCAATAAAACAGTTTTGACTCGATAAAACGACTGACTCTAAGAAAAACGAAAACAATGTCAGCAGACACCTCCCCCAGACTTGAACAACACTGTCCTCAGTGTTATCTAGCCTAGAGTCAGTGAAAGAAACAAAGAAAAAGGATAGAACGAAGAGAAACAAGAAATTACCATTCTGGAACAGTCGGTGTCGATCGACACACGGCATGGTATCGATCGATACCATGCTTAGATCGACTTTGTGAATTTTCATCCGCGATTGGTGTCGATCGATACCATAGGGATATCGATCGATGCTTAGGCGATTTCGAGTTGCTCCTTGTTCATCCTGACACAGACTCAAAACAAACGAAAATAAAAATAAAAACGAATCAAAAACAGACTCACCAGTGGGTTGCCTCCCACCAAGCGCTCGTTTAACGTCAATAGCTTGACTGTAACGCCCTTCAGGCTGGATAAGAGTGAGAGCTTGCACCAAAACAGGCTCCATCACTTGATATTACTAGCTTCAGAGTTCTGCTTAGCATGCTGTCCACAAATTCCTGCCCTTTCTCTTTCAGCTCAGAAGTAAGAAGGACTCTGGCCTTGGAGAATGGCTTCAAGGCTCCCTTGCATTTGACCTTGTAATCAATCGAATTCCCATCACACTTCTGAGGAATCAGAGTGACATGGGGATTCTCGATCTTTTTGTTCTTGGCCTTCTTCTTCTTTGTTGCCTTAGTCTTCTTCTTGGGGATGTTGGGCGGTTCAGCTGGAACGTCTGTGACAGTAGGCTCATCAGGAGGCTCTTCCAGAAGATCAATTGCTAGCGACTCTCCTGTGATAACTTTGATGCTAGAGGCACGTGTGGGAATACTCCTAGGTGGAATGACATCATAGTAGACATCACTGTCAATGTAAGAGAAAGATAGTCTCTTATTAGGTGTGTCTATGATCGCGCCTGCAGTAGCCATGAACGGTCGTCCCAGGAGTATAGGCATACGAGATATCGCACCCATCTCCACAACCTGAAAATCAGTAGGCACCAGACAGTCTCCTACTTTGACCAGCAAACCATGGATAGTACCGTGTGGAAGCGAGGTGGAGTTGTTCGCGAATGTGATAGATGCCTCTGGTGATCGAATATCAGCTCCTAACCGCTCTGCAATTGCCCTTGAGATGACATTGACACTAGCCCCTGAGTCGACAAGAGACTCTTTGAAATTAACTCCTGAGATGGAGCATGGAACAGCGAATTTCCCTGGGTCTTCCCTCTGTGTCAATTTCCGCGGTTGTAGTGAATTGCGAACTCTTTCTCCGATCACCTCAGGTGTTTTCATAACTTCTGGTCCGTTCTGAGAGGGGTATCGATCGACACCAGGTAGGGTATCGATCGATGCCATGCGATTTGAATCGTTTCTGACAGGTACATCTTCATCAGAAAGAAGCTCCACGTTCGGGTTATCCAGCATATACTGTAGTCTAGCAATCTCCCATTCCTCCCTTGTCAGCTTAGGAACCATAGGATAAGGCATCCTGGTTACATACACTCGTTCTGCAACGACCTTAGGCACCACAGTCGAAGTTTCAACTGTTTCCTCAGAAATCGCCCCGGTATCGACCGATAACAATGGGGTATCGATCGATACACGGGTTTTCGAATCCATTCGAGCATATGTCTGGGCTGGTATCGATCGATACTGGGGAGTATCGATCGATGCTTGTGCGATTTCAGGAATGGCTTCGAGATTTTCTGCACGTAAGCTGATGGCATTGACGTGTGCATTGTGTGATTGAACCGCCTTTCCCTTGGAATTTGCTGCAGTCTGGGCTACTTGCGTCTCCAGCATCCTGTGGCTCGTATTTAGTGCCTCGATCCTTCCACTCAAATCGGTGTACATGGTGTCCATCTTACCATTGAAGGTGGCTGTCATCTTCTCCTGCCCTTGAACCAGGTGTTCAAGCATAGCCTCAATCTTACTCTCAGGAGCTTTGGGTGGTGGGGATTGGTACCCTCCTTGGTGACCATAGTTTCGATTGGTGTTGTACCCAAATCGCTGACCCTGAAAACCAGAACCACCAATGTAGTTAACATCTTCCACTTCATTCTCAGCAGCGAAGTGGACGGCCTTTGTTGTCTTTCCCAGCAGAAGACTGTGCATAGAATCCAGCTGAGCTTTCACTTCAGCGATCTGTGACCCATCCATGTTACCAGCCAGCCTCTTGCGCTCGAAATCTGCGCTCTTGGTGCTACTGCTAGAGGCAAAGTTCTCAATCAACACAATAGCATCCTCAGGATATCTGGTGTTGAAATTACCATTGCTCGAAGAGTCCAGACCCATCTGATATCTCCAATCTACTCCTCTGAAGAAGATACCCAGCAGCTGCACATCAGAGTATCCATGATGTGGACAATCTCTCTGGTACGATCTGAATCTTGTCCAAGCAGCCTTGAACGCCTCAGTAGGTCCTTGAGAAAATTGGGAGATTTTATTCCTCAGATCTTCAGATCTTCCGTCATCGTAGAAGTTAATCAGGAAGGCTCTCTTGGTGTCCTCCCAATTAGTTAGCGATCCAGGAGATAGCTGCCTCAGCCAGTAAGTAGCTTCTCCACCTAGAGAGTAGGGGAAGAGCTTGCAGAAGAGATAGTCGTAGGACACTCCATTGCTCTTGATGCTAGTGACCAAGTCCTCGAACTTCTCTACATGGTCCATTGGATGTTCATGAGGAAGACCATGAAAGAGATGCTGTCCCACTAGAGTGAAGTAAGCAGGCTTCAGCTCAAAGTCATTCCTCTCAAACGCAGGAGGACGAATTGCTGAACGATTGGCGAAAAACTGGTCAGGCCTGTTGCATTCACCAATCGTCCTTCCACGATTAACCACAGCATTCCCTGCGTTGGCGCGCCCAGCTGGCGCGACAATCTCAACAACCGCAGCAGGGACAACGATGTTACCGGCTTCATCAAGTCGCTGCCCTCTCTCATTACACACGTGACCCTCTTGGTCTCTCAGAATTCCAGCTTCATCAGCTCTTAAAACCACTGGGTTGTTCATCCCTGATGTTTGCTTGGTCTTTCTGTTTGTGCGTTCCACAAACGCTAGCTGTTCCAATGACAGTTCAACTAGCTGTGTGCTCTTGTTGCTTCTGGTTTCACGAACAGGCATACACCTGCAAACAAAACACTAGGCAAAGCACGTAAGTAACCAGAAAAATACGTTGAGTATCGATCGATACCAAGTGGTGTCGACCGATACCAACAAAAGAAGACGACGCGTATCGACCGATACTACAGAGTATCGATCGATACCGACGAACTTAGTCGAAATTCTAAACTAAAATCTAATGGCGAATTTGAGTCCCCGGCAACGGCGCCAAAATTGATATGCTCAATTTAATACCCTAAAGTACTAAAGCAGTTGTAATAGTATAGCTAGGGGTCGAACCACAGAAGACTCACAGAAACGCACAATAGATTCTATAGTGTCGAATTACGCTAAGCCAAACAGTTGTAATTAAAAGCAGTGCAGAAATTAAAGGAGTTGTAAATCAATTGAGAAATATAAGCTTAGGGTTTTTCTCAGGAAATCAATGAATGCAGATAAACTAACTAACATGATTCAGATTTAGCGCAGTTCTTGAACTCAAATCACTAAAATATAGCTAACCAACTCTCGTTGCGAAAACTATCTAAATCTAAATCCTAGGAATTCCAAATCTCTTTGCGAATCCTAAATTCTAAATCAGCTTTAATATCAGGTTTGATATGTTCACAAATCAATTAAACCAAATCTCTTTGCGAATAATCAATTTGCTCACCTAGGTTCTATCAGGTAATTAATCGCACTCTCGTGCCTAATCAATTATCCTAAGATCTAAGTTCCAGATTCGTCAACCTAGAATTAGCTATGAACACAACCTAAGGTGAAGAACTAATTCAGATGGTGAATCCTAAACAGATAATTAACCTAGCATTCAAAGAAATCCTTTATGAGAAAACCCTAAACCTAAAGTGGATCTACTCAGACATGGCAATTGAATCAAAAGACATGTTTGAATAAATCATCAATAGAATAGAAAGAAGGGTTTAGAGATCTGATCTCGGACGAAGGGAGATTCAGGCTTGTCTCTCTAAAACCAAAGTAAAATCAAACTATAAAATAAAAGCATAAAAAGGCATAAAGAGGCATAGCCTAAACAGGTGGCTGAAAACTCCTATTTATAACCTAAAACACGATCTGGGGTCTTCTTGTAATTATTAAAGACTTCTGGGCACTTTTGCAATTCTCCAAGACTTCATAATTAGTCGCGGCCCATGAAATCTCGATGAGTGTCGATCGATACCAGGGGGTATCGATCGATGCTCGGTGCTCAGATCGGGCTCTTAGTCATCAGACTTCAGTCTCGCTCCAGAATACTCCAGAAAAGCTCCAATAATTCCAATTAAGCTCCAGACGTGCTATAACCTGTAAAAGACTCTAAAAGACTCCAAAATACTATAAAGACTCTATAAAAAGGACTTATATCATGGCTTAAATAGGGTAAAAACCATGATATATCAGGCATGCACTTCAGCAATCTGCGATCCATCAACTACTCCAGCTAGCTTCTTTCGCTCGAAATCAGCATTCTTGGTGCTATTGCTAGATGCCAAGTTTTCAATCAGCACAACTGCATCATCTGGATACCTGGTGTTAAAGTTCCCATTACTCACATCATCCATACCCATCTGGTACCTCCAATCAACCCCTCTGTAGAAAATGCCCATCAGCTGAACCTGAGAGAACCCATTGTGCGGACAATCTCTCTGATAAGACTTGAAACGAATCCAAGAAGCTTTGAATACCTCTGTCGGACCCTGAGCGAACTGAGAGATCTTGTTCCTGAGCTCCTCGGATCTCGCATCATCATAGAAATTTATCAGGAACGCATTCTTCGTCTCATCACATGTAGTTAGCGAATCAGGAGCTAACTGCTTCAGCCAATAAGTAGCATCCCCACCAAGAGAGTACGTGAAGAGTTTGCAGAAAAGGAACTCATTGGGTACTCCATTGTACTTCATACCAGTCACCAAATCCTCGAACCTTTCGATATGATCCATGGGATGCTCATGAGGTAGGCCATGGAAGGGTTCTGACTTACAAGAGCGTAATATGCAGGTTTCAGCTTGAAGTCATTCCTCTGAAAAGTTGGGATGCGAATAGCAGCTCGATTGGCATAGAACTGATCAGGTCTGTTGTGCTCACCAAGTGTTCTAACTCGATTAACTCCAGCATTCCCAACGTTGGCTTGCGCAGCTGGAGCGACAATCTGACCAACAACAGCAGGAGGGGCAATGACGTTTCCAGCTTCAAAAAATTCGCTGCCCTCTCTCATTGCACACTTGACCCTCTTGGTCTCTCAAGACTCCCGCTTCATCGGCTCTTAAAACCACTTGGTTGTTCATCCATGATGTTTGCTTTGCCTTTCAGTTTGCGCGTTCTAAACGTGCTAGCTTCTCTAACGATATATTAACTAGCGGAGTGCTCTTGTTCTTTCTGGTTTCACGATTAGGCATGCACCTGAAACACAAAAGTCAAGAAAGTAAGTAACCAAAAACACGATGAGTATCGACCGACACTGGCTGGTGTCGATCGATATCAACAAAAGGAAACGACGCGTATCGACCGATACTAGGTAGTATCGATCGATACCGACGGGCTTAGTCAAAACTCGACAGCTAAAATCTTATGGCGAAATTGAGTCCCCGGCAACGGCGCCAAATTTGATATGCTCAAATTAATATCCTAAAAGTACTAAAGCAGTAGTTGTAGTAAGTGTAAGGGTCGAACACAAGGACTCACAAAAATCACACAATAGATTGTATAGTATCGAATCAAGCTAAGCAAATCAGATGAAACAAAAACAATAAACAGTAAAGAGTTGTAAATTCGATGGAAGAAATATAGATTCAGGGTATTTCTCAAGAAATCAATGAATGCAGCTAAACTAATTAACATGATTCAGATTTAGCGCGGTTCTTGAACTCAAATCACTAAAGTATAATTAACCAACTGTCGTTGCGAGAATTATCTAAATCTAAACTTCAGAATCCCAAATCTCTTTGCAAATTCCTAAGAATAAATCAGCTTTAATTTCAGGTTTGATATGTTCACAAATCAATTAAACCAAATCTCTTTGCGAATAATCAATTTGCTCACCCTAGGTTCTATCAGGTAATTAATCGCATTGTCGTGCCTAATCAATTATCCTAAGATCCATATTCTAGGTAGCTAATCTAGAACAAGCTTTGAACACAACTTAAAGTGAAGAACTAATTCAGATGGTGAATTCTAATAAACTAATCAACCTAGCATTCAGAGAACACCCTTATGAGAACCCTGAACCTAAAGTGGATCTACTCAGACATGGAGATTGAAAGCAACATGTTTGAATAGATCATCAAAGAAAACAATAAAAACAGGAGTTCAGAGTTGTCTCTCCAAAAACCAGAATTAGAATCAAAGTAGAATAAATCTTAGCCAACAAAGTGGCTGTAAAATCCCTATAAATAACCTAAATCACGAATTGGGGTCTTCTTGTAAATACTAAAGACTTTTGGACCAAGTTGCAATTCTTCAACTCTTCATTAAAGTCGCGGGTCGTGTCTGGGTCGATGAGTGTCGATCGATACCAAGGAGGTATCGATCGATGCTTGACGTGAAATCGGGTACTCAGCAACACGAACTTCAGCTTTGCTCCAAAATACTCCAGAAAGCGTCAATATCTCCAATTATGCTCCAAACGTGCTAAAACCTGTAAAAGACTCTAAAACACTACGAAATAGTAGAAAGACTCTATAAAACGGACTTATATTATGGCCTAAAAGGGGTGAAAACCATGATATATCAGTAGCGTGGGGAGAAATAAGTAAGCCGAATGTAGCTTAGGCCTCGAGAAATTAAAAAAACATCAAAATCGTGACCTGCCTTAAACTCATTTGGAGAATTTTCTCTGCGAACTCATCGTTGTATGTGATTTGGCTGAGAACATATTTGATACGTAAAGGCTCCTTCTGGTCAATTAATGGGAAAATGCAAGTTGGCTCTTGGAGGTGGAAGAAGATACTCAAAGCTAGAGATTTAGGCAAAAAAAATTCATAAGATGGATATTCGAAATGGCAAAAACCACATCGTTATGGGAGGATTTGTAACATCCCGATTTCTGGTATATGCGGAGAGACTTATAAGAATTGATTTGCCTACCTATGTCACCAAAGTGCATTTATCTTTTCGGTCACCTGTCTAGAGAGAACTCCAGAGTTAAGCGTGCTTGAGCTGGAAAAATTTAAGGATGGGTGACCTACCGGGAAGTGACTCGCGGTACTGTGCGAGTGAGGACAAAACACGGGGAAAGATCGTGATTGCAGGGTCAATAAACAAGTCTTACTAGTCTCCCGGACTAGTGCACCGGACGCCGGACGAGGGTGAGGCCCACAGGCCGAGAGAGGGCATAGGGCCCACATGTAGAGGTGGTCGGGGCTTTATAAGTGGTATCAGAGCCGAACTAAAAAATGTGTGGAGTCATGTGGGCTCACACCGTTAAGGGTAACGGTCCTGGTGCGCAACGAGGACGTTGCGCTCTGTGAGTGGGGTTATTGTAACATCCCGATTTCTGGTATATGCGGAGAGACTTATAAGAATTGATTTGCCTACCTATGTCACCAAAGTGCATTTATCTTTTCGGTCACTTGTCTAGAGAGAACTCCAGAGTTAAGCGTGCTTGAGCTGGAAAAATTTAAGGATGGGTGACCTACCGGGAAGTGACTCGCGGTACTGTGCGAGTGAGGACAAAACACGGGGAAAGATCGTGATTGTAGGGTCAATAAACAAGTCTTACTAGTCTCCCGGACTAGTGCACCGGACGCCGGACGAGGGTGAGGCCCACAGGCCGAGAGAGGGCATAGGGCCCACATGTAGGGGTGGTCGGGGCTTTATAAGTGGTATCAGAGCCGAACTAAAAAATGTGTGGAGTCATGTGGGCTCACACCGTTAAGGGTAACGGTCCTGGTGCGCAACGAGGACGTTGCGCTCTGTGAGTGGGGTTATTGTAACATCCCGATTTCTGGTATATGCGGAGAGACTTATAATAATTGATTTGGCTACCTATGTCACCAAATTTCACTTATCTTTTCGGTCACTTGTCTAGAGAGAACTCCAGAGTTAAGCGTACTTGAGCTGAAAAAAATTAAAGATGGGTGACCTACCAGGAAGTGATTCACAGTACTGTTCATTATTTATTGAATGAACGGTAAAATGATTCCATATACGAGTGATATAATAAACAGTATATGCGGTTGTCTAGTTGCTAGACGACCGTATACCATGGCGATTATTTCCTACATGTTGGAATTATGCGTTTAAGTTATTATGTGGAGTTATATAGTTATAGGAAGTCCTAAACGGTCTTAGGTGGTTCTAAGAGATCTTTAGTGGTTCTAGATAGTCCTACAAAATTGTTAATCAACTAACACTTAATTTTCAATTTTTTGTGTAATTCAGTGTATTTTTCAATATATAACTACATATAATTAAATTCATATATACATGGTTATCAAAGTTCGTATGTTGTTTAAAGTTTTAAAATATTAAACTATGGAAGCAATCATTGTAAAAACCATTTTTTGGGTGAATAAATTTTACCTTCCCTTCATACAAAAAATAAATAAAAAAGATAAAAACTTGAACTCTAAAATTCTTCAGCGTGTGGCAAACCACAGTGTGAGAGCCTCGTCGAACCTGCTGTTGCCCAATGCTCTAAGAGAAGAACTTCGATTGCGGATGTTCTCCATGACGCTTGCAATTCCTTTCCCGCCAAATATTGTGGAGAGTAGTTTGAAAGATGATGAATGACTTTTTAATCTAGTTCTCATTTATTATTTAACGTCCTTGAGTTTTTAAATGAATATTTTTGTCTAATTCTCTGATATGATATTTTCTTAATGTTTTATTTTTGATTTTATAGCATTTTTTTAGCTTTAAATCTTTATAATAAAAATAAAAATAAAATAGAATATTTGAATTTTATTATTTATAAATCATGGTATTACATATGTTATACTACATGTTCTATATGTATCTTATATATTTTATTATATAAGGTTGAATGTTTCAAAGTTAGTAATCCACCTGATCTTGACACGTGTCAAGTTAATCGATCAGATTTTAACATGTATAAAAAAGATTTCCAATTAGATTTTGACACATAATATTAACAATAAAAGAAAATTTTTATAATTGATTTCTAATCCTAAAAGGTAAAGTTAATAAACTAAAAAAGAAAAATAAAAAAATGTATATTTATCCTGAAAACTAAAGTTAATAAAACAAGAAAAAAAAATAGAATACTCTCTTAGGCTTTTTAAATTGTGTGTGATTTCATTTCAATTTTCACAGTCTTATTTTTGTTAATTTTACGGATGATCTAATATTGTTTTCAACTTTTTATAATTTTTCATGCATTATAAAATATTAAATTATTAATTCCGCACATATATGTGGGACCAAATCTAGTTATTATATAAAACAAAATGTTTCAAAGTAGCTAATTCACATGATCACGACATCTGTTCAAGTTAATCTATCATATTTTGACATGTGTAAAAAAATTTCAATTAGATTTTGACATATAATATTAACAATAAAAAAAATTATAATTGATTCATAATCTTAAAAGGGTGAGTTACTAAACAAAAATGAAAAATACAAAATGTAAATTGATCTTAAAAGACAAAATTAATTTAAAAAAAATTATTTTCTTAATTTTAAAAGGTAAAGTTACTAAACAAAAAAAAGAAAAAGACAAAATAAATTTATCTTAAAAAACAAAGTTAATAAACAAATAATAATAAAAACAATTCTGATTCTGTATGGAAAAATAAATATTTGAGTGTTTAAATAATACAAAATAAATCTCATTCGAATAAAAATATAAAAATTAAATATTTGGAAATATGTGATAAAATTTAATTAAATCCAAATAATATAATAAAAATAGGAGAATCTAAACGAATAAATAATTGTTAAGTTTCTCTATACGTGGTTTCGTGTTGGCGGCATAAACCTTATATTATTTATTTTTACGGCAGGTCTACTTTTGTTTTCTATTTTTGCGTTTATATATAGTTTCTTTTTCACGTTTATAAATTATTAAACAATAAATTCGTGCATACGTGGATCCTAATCAAGTATAAATATATTGTTTTATCTTCTAAACGCTTAATCAACCTAAAAGCTCAGAATCGTAACCTATCTAGCGTTTAGTGTTTTCTCAAACACGTCCACTTACTATTGTTTTATGACATTATTCCAAGTTAATTAAACCAAGAATTGTTTTCCAAACTCTAGTATTGAAAAAGTTATGATAAGTTTTAAAAACGAAATTCAAACATCCAAATCGAGTGGCCAAACGAACAAAATCTCCAAAACTCTGCATTCCATAGTAAGTTTATTGTATTTATTTTGTGTCATCTAGTGCAATAATCCAAAACATAAAACGAGAGAGCGAGGGATAGTGAGGAAAGTCCCGAGGATTCGGCGTTTTACTCGTGTGGCCTTTGTTGCAAAAACAAGCTGTGTGGCTCTCTCCCATTTATCTCCTTATCTCTCCCTCTTCCCTTTTCCACCTCATATCTTCTATACTTTCTTCTATTACAATCTTCCTCCCTAACTTCTTAAAACCTTTAGCTTTACTCCCCAACTTTTTCAAAGTCAATTCTCTTCCCCCAATCCACCATCCCACTATTATTATAAAAAAATGCATTAGCAAGGAAGAAATACAAAAAAATAGAAAGAAGAAGGTGCAAAAATGCAAAAGAATCACAAATGCATTGTGAGCCATACGTAACCGAAAATATTTTTCCTCTTGCTCTTATCCGCCACGCGTCTAAAGATTCCAATAAGGTAAGCTACGTGATTGGGATAAGAACACAACAAACTAAAATACTTATAACAATTACAAACATGGAATATCAAATTAAAAAAAAAACGATATATTAAAGAGGTCTGAGAAGAAAAGGCCCTCAGGAGCTTCCGCCTAATTCAGAGGTTAACTTCTCTCTCCTTTCTGATTTTGCTAAGTTACTACTTCGTTTTATCCCCTTGTTACTCTTTTTGCATATATGATCTTTATAACTTTTTGAACCGATCACACATGTTTGTTGGTTTACACCTAATTAATAAGATCATGTTGAAGTATTATTGGTGTATGTATGTATATATGTTTGTGTTATTGATGTACTGGTCTTGATAGTATCAATAATAAATATCACAATATTGTCATATATGCATATACTCACATGTTTTTGTTGTATCCTATTTCTGCGATTGTGTATACTTTAGAAAGTTTGTAATTTTTTTTGTAGTGTGGAGAAAGAGGAGAAAACAAAGAAAGGGGAAAAAATGGACTATATGAATGGACCAGGTAGACACCATCTGTTTGTACCAGGACCAGTGAACATACCGGAACAGGTAATCCGGGCGATGAACCGAAACAACGAGGATTACCGGTCACCGGCCATCCCGGCACTTACAAAAACGTTGTTGGAGGACGTGAAGAAGATATTCAAGACAACATCTGGGACACCATTTATGTTTCCCACGACCGGGACTGGTGCTTGGGAGAGTGCCTTGACCAACACGCTATCTCCTGGAGACAGGATCGTCTCGTTTCTGATCGGACAATTTAGCTTGCTGTGGATTGATCAGCAGAAGAGGCTAAATTTCAATGTTGACGTGGTTGAGAGTGAATGGGGACAAGGTGCTAATCTCCAAGTCTTGGCCTCAAAGCTCTCACAAGATCAGAATCATTCCATCAAAGCCATTTGCATTGTCCACAACGAGACCGCGACTGGAGTCACCAATGACATCTCTGCTGTCCGAACCCTCCTCGGTCAGTAATTCCTCACAACTATCTCTTTGTATTTTGTTGTTCCTCTGTTATTAATTTCACTTACACATATATACGCATGTTTACAAAGATCACTACAAGCATCCGGCTTTGCTGCTTGTGGACGGTGTCTCGTCCATATGTGCGCTTGATTTCCGAATGGATGAGTGGGGAGTTGACGTGGCCTTGACCGGCTCTCAGAAAGCCTTATCTCTTCCAACAGGACTTGGCATTGTGTGCGCAAGTCCAAAAGCCTTGGAAGCTACCAAAAGTTCAAAATCCCTCAAAGTCTTCTTTGATTGGAATGACTACCTCAAGTTTTACAAGCTCGGAACATATTGGCCATACACACCTTCCATTCAACTCCTATACGGTCTCAGAGCTGCTCTTGATCTTATCTTTGAGGAAGGACTTGATAATGTCATCGCCCGTCATGCTCGTTTGGGAAAGGCCACCAGGTAATTAACTTTAACTTTGTAGCTTCAAATTCGAGTGCTTTTGATACATAATCTATTCAGACATGGGGTGATCAGAATGTAATATAGTTAGTCCTCTTTCCATGCCAATATTCGAATTTGTGATCATGGATATTTATGGAATTCCAACTAAAAAGCAATTGGCAACGAATGGAGAGACTCAAATCCTTTATATATAAGTGTTGAATCATCTCTACTTTCGATGTTGGATATTCTAACGAAAGAGTCTCTTACACCAACTCAGGTATTGGCTTTGGAAACATTAACTAGAGTTGGTTTGATATACGCAGGCTGGCGGTGGAAGCGTGGGGGCTTAAAAACTGCACACAGAAGGAGGAGTGGATAAGTAACACAGTGACAGCGGTCGTGGTGCCTCCGAATATAGACAGTACGGAGATTGTGAAAAGGGCATGGAAGAGGTACAACCTAAGTCTTGGTCTTGGTCTCAACAAAGTGGCTGGAAAAGTTTTCAGAATTGGTCACCTTGGAAACCTTAATGAGGTACGTTTGTCTGTATGTGTAATCCATCTATAAAATTATTTAAACTCTAACCAACATTACAAATTAAAACGCAGTTGCAACTTTTGGGGTGTTTGGCTGGAGTGGAGATGATATTGAAGGATGTTGGGTACCCAGTTGTTTTGGGAAGTGGAGTTGCAGCTGCCTCTACTTATCTTCAGCACCACATTCCTCTCATTCCTTCTAGGATCTAATTCACATCCCAATTTCCCTATTTCTCTCCTCTCTCTCTTTCCCTCTCAATGTATAATGACTACTATTTTCTCTTTTCTCCACTTATATTTTACTACATTATCTATCTTTTTATGTGCTATCCCCAACAAAAGGTCAAAATTATTTATTACTCACACATAACTTTTTCTCAACATGGATCACTTTTATTGGTACAACAAGTGTTATTGCAATGTTAGTGGATATTAACTGGAGTCTAAAACTAGGTTTAGGAAGAGGATTTTTGTCTAATTCGAAAGAAATGTGTGATCTCTCAACCGAAGATATGTACATATCTGTGGAGGTTGGTTTGAACCATTAGTTGGCAAAGAGGGTTTCGTTCGGCGGTGTGAAGTGTTTACCAAAAACCTCTGTTTAAGTATAAAAGCAGAGGAGTTTGTTCAAATTGACGTGTATGAGAAGTACACGTGTGATCTTTAAAGCGTTTGAGGTCTGAGTTTGAGCAAAGTTCTTAGTCGATTTTCCGGAGAACGTAGCATTCCATTTCCACCCATAAATTTTTTTGTGGGAAAAGGGTTATTTAACTTGTAAAATTCGTTGTACCCAAGAACACACAAGAGAGATAACTAAAAATAACTTACATTTTTCTGGTCTAATCTTAACTTTGCCATATGAATTTTGAAATATTGCATATGACCGTGTGGATCTAGAGAATTTTGAAGGGAAAATACATGTATTCTTTGAAAGGACAATATTCTAGCTCTAACACAACGCTCCGACGAATTGAGAAGGACGAGCCGAGCACAGAATGACGAAATCAACAAAATCCGAGCCTCTTTGGCTCGGGCCACGCCGAGATGCGAGCCGTTCAATCACATGTGCACCATGCAATCAGCGCAGCACCCGAGATAGACCGCATGCTAGAGGAAACACAGAAGACTCCATTCACGGCTCAGATCATCGAGGCTAGAGTATCCGACCCTGGAAAGATAATAGTCTCGTTCTACGAAGAAACAACTGACCCGAAAACTCACATCACAGCATTTCGCATAGCGATGGGCCAATCCAAACTCACGGAGAACGAGAGAGATGCTGGATACTGCCTCCTGTTCGTGGAAAATATGAAGGGAGCTGCTCTCGGGTGGTTCTCAAGACTCGACCGGAATTTGATCGACTAGTTTCAACAACTGTCCGCTGAATTCTTAAAACAATATTCTATGTTCATGGAACATGAAACTTCCGATGCTGACTTATGGACCATGACACAAGAACCAACATAAACGTTGCAGAACTTCATGGGACGATTCAAAGCGGTTGTTTCAAAGGTCGACGTAGTGAGTGATAGAGCTGCCCTCAGTGCATTAAAGAAGGCGATGTCGTACACATCGGACTTCCGAAAAGAAGCCGCGCTAAACAAAACTCAGACGATTTAAGATGCTTTGCACCGATCATCATATTTCATAATCGACGAGGAGGAAATGAAGGTCCTTAGGGAAAGATACAAGCCGACATAGTCGACGAGCCAAAACGTTCTCAACGTCCCAAATCCACCGAACCCGAGAAGGAATACGCAAGGCGGAGGGTTTGTTCATCATGAAGGACCAAAGTTCAATGGCGCTCATAACTATCAGGTGGGGGCCGGACGATGAAAAACCCCATGGAACACATGGACGAGAAACTCCAGTAATTTTGACGAGAAGGCCTACTGCGAGCATCATCAAAGTTACAGACATATGATGGCAAACTGCCGAAGCCTAGGCGCAAAGCTCGCGGCCTAATTCATGGCGGGAGAGCTCGGCAACGCGGTAAGTCTCAAAGATTTTGAGCGCGAAAAGGAGAACAATCAGAATCAACCTAATCGAGGTAGCCAGGCGGAACAAAATCAAGGCGATATTTTGATGCGAGGAAGGAGAAACGACGAAGAAGAACCACATAGTCCTTTGAGGAGGATCAATATGATAATGGGTGGATCTCAATATTGGGAAGACGCGGTGTCATCGATCAAGGTTTTCAACGACGAGCTGATGCTAAAGTCAACTTGTCGGAGCCTCCCAACCTCCAAAATGTCGTCATCTCTTTCGCAAAAAATGAGACCACCGAGATAGACATGCCACATAACGGCCATCTCGTCATCGTGCTAACCATCTGAGATCACGATGTGGCAAGGATATTAATAGACACATGGAATTATGTGGACGTGATTTTCCGAGAACCCTCAGAAAAATAAACATCAAGCTGACGGAAATCATAGCCTTGACTGGATTTTCTGGAGACACGACGATGACTCTCGTCACAATCAGACTGCCGGTCCATGCAAAAGGCGTGACAAAGATCGTTAAATTTTTTGTGGCATATCACCCGACGATATACATCATGATCATGGGAACTCCGTGGATAAACTCCATGCGAGCTATCTCGTCCACTTATCTCCTCTGCATCAAATTCCCGACCCTCGATGGAGTCAAGACAATTTGGGGAAACCAGAAGGAATCAAGAGTTTGTTTCCTGGCCGAACACAAACTCAAGAATCCTGTAACCGACGGTAAAAAACCCATAAGAAGCCCAAGATGGACCAGGAGTAAAAGAAGGACCTGACCAAACTCTTATAGCAATTACAGATCACGGAGGCTCGCGAAGAAGAGGCTGAGCTGACCTGTGAGCCCGTAATCTCGGTTTGTATCGACGACGCCCATCTAGATCGATGGGTGGAAATTGGGGCTACATTGAACGAGGTAATCTAAGCCGAGGTGATCACCTTCTTGAAAGAAAATGTACACACATTTTCCTGGACGACATAAGATATGTCGGGCATCAGCATCAACGTCACTTGTCACGAGCTAAACGTAGATCCAACGTTTAAACCTGTGAAGCAGAAACGATGAAAGTTGGGACCTGAACTAGCTAAAGCCGTGAAGGACGAGGTGAAACGATTGCTGAAAGTTGGCTCGATCTCCGAAGAAAAGTACCCTGGTTGGCTCGCCAACCCTGTCGTGGTGAAAAAGAAGAATGGCAAATGGCGGGTGTGCGTGGAATTTACCGATCTGAACAAGGCGTGTCTGGAAGACAACTTTCCACTACCTCACATCGATCGCCTGGTCGAAGCAACAACGAGCAATAAACTCTTATCATTCATGGACGCTTTCTCCGGATACAATCAGATCCTGATGAACCCCAATGATAGAGAAAAAACAGCGTTCATAACTGATCGAGGGATCTATTGCAACAAGGTGATGCCTTTCGGGCTCAAGAATGTTGGAGCAACCTATCGACGTCTGGTAGTCTACATAGACGACATGCTAGTCAAATCACTCGACGAGGAGAATCACATGGCACACCTCTGAGACTATTTAAAACAGGTGAACCCGACAAAGTATAATTTTGCCGTGACATCTGGCGAGTTCCTTGAATACTTGGTAACACACCAAGGCATAGAGGCAATTCCGAAGCAGATCAACGCCCTGATAGAAATTGCGTCGCCAAAGACGAAGCGCGATGTCCAACGATTGACGGGACGCGTCGCAGCGCTGAACCGATTCATCTAGCGATATACCAAAAAATATTTGCCTTTCTACGACACCCTCCGAGGCAATACAAATTTTGAGTGGACCGACTAATGCAAATAAGCCTTCCAGGAACTAAAGAGATATTTGGCGAGCCCCCCCCCCCCCCCCCCCCCCCCCACCAATACTCGCCAAACTGTCGAAGGAGAGCCGCTATTTCTGTACATCGTCGTTTCCACCACAACAGTTAGCGGAGTACTCGTTTGAGAAGAACGAGGCGAGCAGAAGCCCATTTTTTTACGTCAGCCAGACGTTGACAGACGCAAAAACACGATATTCGCAAATGGAGAAGATGGCCCTCGCGGTGGTGATTGATGCTAGGAAAATTTCAAATCCTTTGTCAATTACCCAAATGATATCGTTGTGACACTTAGAGAGCAATTTGAGGAGGTATAAAGAACAACACACTAAGGATGCAAGAGTTTAGTTAATCTAAGCTAATCGAATAAAGTTGTATCTAATGATCCTAATCAAATTAAAGACAAGATAAGAATTCAAACAAGAAATACTAAACGAGATTAAATCAATGCTAAAAATGAATCCAAAGGTGAGGTTATTGATTTCGGGTGATTCTAGATCTAATACATGATGCCAATTATTCAAACAATTTCTAATCATTTGGTTTAGATCACTAATTAAGACTAATCCACTTCTATGACACTAATCACTTTGTTAATTACCTTACCTTAATCAAGAACAAAATTCTATTTGTTATTAAACAGTTAACAAGTATTAATCTCAAGATCTAGTCAACCAATAAACTCTTTAGACATCTATTCCCATAGGCTAAACAAGTAAATCTCTTTAAAAGTTTTTTTGGGGAATTTCATTTAACAGCTTTCGGGCGAGAAATTCCCTAAGTTCTAAATCAACTAAATAAAAGCTAATCTAGCATTAATTACACTTAATAAGAAAGGATAATATCTAAACTAAGTCCTAACATCATGGATTACTCTAATCATCACCCTAATCTACCTCATCCCATGGATTCTAAAAGGCCTACTCACTAATCATGGAGAAACCAACAAAATCCATAAGAGAAATGTTAATAAACATGATTAGTGAAAGATGAAAGAAAAACTAGGAAATTGCATTAAAACCTCCAAAATCAAAGAAAGAACAAGTTTACAAAGAGAGAAAAATAAAGAAAAAAACTTGCAAATAAAATTAGGTATTGGGCTATTTATAAAAAACTTGGTCGGATCTGGGTCAACCTGGAACAAACCAGGTTTTGACCCATTGGGTTTGGGTCTACGCATGCCATATCGGTGTGCTCATTCCCGATGCAGCACCCCAATGTGATTTAGCCGAGTGATGCGGTCGGATTGTTTCCGAAACTCCAGGTTTTAAATTTATAAACCTAAAAGTTCTGCAAGTGCACAGACGTACGTTGTATTACTTTTGGTATCGATCCACAGGGAGGAAAAGTTGTTCTGAAAGACCTTAGACAAACAACGAGAATAAGTTTTATAGGGTTTTGTCACGAAAATTGTAAAGAACTGAAAAATGGAAAATTGCTTGTAAAATAACCTAAGAAAATTGATGGCATAAACTAAACGGGAAAACGATTTGTAAGCAATATTAAAACGGTGTTGGCTCGACAGGGATATCTTAGGCTATGCTCGATTCAATCACGGACCCAAAGCTCTTAGTAACACGATTCTAGATTTTAACTCCTCGAACTGAACATAATAAACGGCGTAATCTACTTTCGTACATCCTACGCACCAACAATCTATATACTCGACCAGTAGCTTTCGTCTCTGGCCGCATAGAAAATCGTGTTGTTCGCGCTGGTTCTTCTTAGTTTACAGCACTCCGTAAGTATACTTTCGTATCTTACGACGCGACACGATCTTATAGATGAACGATTCGGGCATTTAGATTTAACACTTTTGGTGGTACTTAACACCTAGGAATCAGCCTCTAGTTCATAACGCTAGATTCATGCAATAACAATGATCTATAAAAAAGATCTCTAGAATTCGGCTAGGATTTTATCTATCGAACATAGAATTCTCCTTGATAATCCCTTTAAACCCAACAATTAAACTACTCGCACATAGACGAGATAAAAGACATGATTAAATAAAACAAGAGATTGATGAAGGAGCCTCTCGAATTAAAGAATGATGTCCGGAGAAAACCTCTTCACCAATCTCTAAAGTAAGAACAAAAAATTATGAAAATACTTGCAAAGAGTAAACTAAGATGATATGAAAAGAAGCACACGAATTTTTTTATTTAAAACTCATATTTATATTGGGGTTACGGGATGGAATTAGCTTGGCCGGAGGTCCAGGGTGTCTAGCCGTGGTGGATCTTCACTTGGTCAGAGGTGGAGGCTTCCTGACCGCGGCGTATTGCCTCTTGGCCGCGGTTGTGGCTGCTCCGGGAGTGGCCTGATGGTACGTCTTGATCTTGATGAATCGTTGGATCGTCCTAAAATCTATTGGAATGGAAAGGTAGCTGGTCCTTCTTGAATATCTCCAAATTTGGGTTGGATCAGACGGTGAGAATAACCTCTTTGGCAATTGAACTTCTGAATGTTTGACTCTGAGATAAAAAAATATGGGTTGTCTCCAATTTGCAATGTTTTCACCTAAGTAACCTGGAAAGAGTCTTGAAACTACAAATATACGAAAACCTTAATAAAAACATGTAAAAGAGAATGAAACACTTATTAAATTATTCTAAAATAGATACTAAAATGGATAAAAATACGGTGTTATCACCGAGCTACGGGTAAAACTGCATCGGAATGCATCTCCCCGATGCAAGACCCGTATAATGCAACTGGTAGGAACACTGGGGGTCAATTTCAGAGTGCTCATGTCCGATAAAGCATCCTGATATGGTTTAGCCGAGGGTCGGGAAAGATGGTATCGGCATGCATCTCCCCTATGCAAGACCCCGATATACTCCCTGGTAGTCCTTCTGCCCACTCACTAAATTTGTTGTATCTCTTGAACGGCTATTCGGAATGACTTGAAAAACGTCCCAAAAGAAAGCGAACTTGATTATATACGATTTTCATCAAGATGTACGAAGCTAAATCTAAATGTAAAGCCCTCATATGGCACCATCTTTCAGACACTTTGGATGGCCACTACATTTTCCTTGATTTTTGGACATATCTCTTGCTCCAAACTGGTCCCTCTTGCTCCTAGATCTTTCTCCAAACTCCATTAAGCCTCTCTAGGCCCAAAGGTACCTAGAAACAGTCCAAATGCTCCAAGGTATACAAGAACAACTCCTAAAACTCACTAACTCTAAAATTAATGCAAAATATATCAAAACCATGAAATGAATGCTATAAGGATGTAAAAACTAACTTAAATGAATGCTAAAATGGACTAAATTATGAAACTATATGTGATGTCCGCTCGGAAGCTGATGCCGTACTTTCAATCACATTCTATCGTGGTGCTGTCCAATTTTCCCCTCTGAACAATCTTACATAGTCTGCGCCAATCAGGAAGACTAGCAAAATGGGCCGTAGAACTCCGCGAGTACGACATCGACTACCGGAACAAAACCTGCGCGTAGTCTCAAGTCCTAGCAGATTTTCTAGTCGAGCTCTCAGCAGAAGGAGTAGAGGAGCCAACACCTAGCTCTATTTGAACACGTTATGTTGACGGTTCATCCTCAAAGCAAGGATACGGAGTAGGAATTCGTCTAACTTCACCTAAGGCAAGATTTTGGAACAATCATTCTGGCTGGCGTTTCCAGCATCTAACAACGAAGCATAATACGAAGCCTTTATCGCTGGAATAAAGCTCGCACACGGAATCAAAATCCAAAACATCCACGCATTATGCGATTCCTAGCTGGTAGCAAATCAATTCAATGGAGAGTACGAAGCCAGAGACAAAAGGATGGAGGCCTAATTGAAAGTCGTCAAGGAGTGGCCAAACGATTCAAAGAATTCGAGCTTACTCGAATACCCCGTGGCGAAAACACCCAAGCAGACACATTGGCGGCTCTAGCATCAACTTTTGATCCGGCTTGAAAAGAGTTATTCCAGTCGAGTTCATAAAAATGCCAAGCATAAACGCATACAAAACCGTCAACTTAATCGACCCACCAGACAACCCACCCGACAAGAACGATGTGATTGAAATGGAAGAAGATGTGCAACAAGAAGGAGAATATGGCTGCGATAAAGAATGGATGAGACCTATTCGCAGTTACATCATGAATGGAGAAGTGCCTCCCGACAAGTAGGATTCCCGAAAACGCAAAACTCAAGCAGCCCGATACATCCTGATAAGGGGATATTTTCAAATGGAGATTCTCAGGACCACTAATGACCTGCGTACAAGGCTCGCAAGCAAGTAAGATCATGGACAAAGTCCATATCGATTCATGTGGAAACCATTCCGGCGGAAAAGCCTTAGCAATTAAAATCAAACGTCACAACTACTACTGGCCAACCATGGTACAATATCAACGACATGCCCTAATGATTCATCAACCAACCGAGTTGTTGTCATCAATCTCCTCGCCCTATCAATTTATGCGATGGTCTATGGACATCGTCGGCCCACTTCACCGATACAAGCATAAAAGATTTTTGTTAGTTTTGACAGATTACTTTTCCAAGTGGGTCGAAGCAGGTTCATATGCCAACATCAAAGACGGTCAAGTGGAAAATTTCGTCTGGAAGAACACCATATGCCGACACAGAGTCCCATACAAAATCGTCACTGATAACGGGTCTCAATTTATCTCAACAAGATTTGAGGCGTTTTGCAAGAAATGGGAGATACGGTTGATCAAGTCAACACCATGTTACCCACAAGGAAACAGATAAGCATAAGCAACCAACCAGACTATCCTTGATGGTTAGAAAAATGCCTCGACGGGAAGAAAGGCAGATGGGCCGACGAGTTTGAAGGCGTACTCTGGTCTCATCGAACTACCTTGCGTTGAGCTACATGAGAGACAACCTTTGCTCTTGTTTATGGAATGCAGTGCATAATCCTCCCGAGGTGGAGTTTCTTGGAGTACGACGCATATTCCTTCCCGGGCAAGAGGGACTTAATCACTTGATGCTTCTCGACGAGTTGGACTTAGTGAAATAACGACGCAATCAAGCACTCATACGTATTCAAAATTACCAGCAAGCAACAGCCAAATACTACAATTCCAATGTTCGAAGTCGGAAGTTCAACGAGGGAGACTTGGTCCTTCGTAAAGTTTTTTAGAACACATTAGAACGCATTGCTGGAAAGGTGTGATCCAATTGGGAAGGACCTTACAAAGTCACCAAGGTGGTTCGCCTAGAAGTGTACGAGCTCGCCAACATGTATGACGTTCCAATACCAAGATCGTGGAACGCAATGCATCTGAAGAAGTACTATCACTAAACCATATTATCTTATCCATGAACTAAGGGACGGCTTGATCCCTACAAAGGGTACATAGGCAACCAATCTTCGGAAAGGTTCAGCTATCCCCCTCTAAAAGGGGGGGGGGGGGGGGAGTGGGTGCGTATACACATATACTCCCGTTTTTTGTAAACGCGATCTTTCGCAGACCCTTAAGTCTTTTATCAATACAACTTTATCTTAACACACTCTTGTCAATTTCGTCTGTTGCTGGCCACAAAAATGAACTCACAGCATCCTGTAGTCGATACACATCCTGTGACCTGTGATCGTCCTTGTAGGGATCAGCTCATCCTTTTCGTTTTTCACCACTGTTATGCCTCCTTTCTTAGGCACAACGTGAACTGGACTAATCCAAGAACTATCTGAGATGGCATAGATAATCCCTGCTTCCAAAAGTTTCATCACTTACTTCCTGACCACTTCCTTCAGGTTCGGATTCAGCCTCCTCTGGCACTCAATCGAAGACTTAGACTCTCGGCCAACTCTCTTTCTGGTCGCAGGGTATCGATCGATACCAGTGGAGTATCGATCGATACTGTCGATGCTGAATCGAGTATCGTCGAGTATCCAGCAGTATCATCGCACAAATGGACCTCTGAGGTGGCTGAACAGACCAATGCTCTCTCCAGTGGATCCTCAGGGTGCATCTCTAGGAAGTACTCCTCTGCTATGTCACTGAAGGTGTCCACATAGAACGTCTGCCTATCGATGGTTGGTCTCTTCATCATCTTTTCCATGTTAAAGGACATCACCAAGTCACCGATGTTGAGAGCTATCTGTCCATTCCTGCAGTCAATCAAGGCTCCAGTAGTTGCAAAGAATGGTCTGCCCATGATAATGGGATCCTTAGGCTCAACATCATACTTCAGGACGATGAAATCTGTTGGGATCAAGCAATTCCCAATCTTGATTGGGACATCTTCGAGTAGTCCCTCTGGAAGTCGTACTGAGCGATCAGCAAGTACCAGTGGAATCCTTGTAGATTGGAAATCTGTCATCCCCATTCGCTTAGCAACGGAGTGTGGCATGAGGTTCACACTCGACCCAATATCGCAGAGAGCACGCTCGAATCTCTCTGTGAAGATAGTGCAATCCAAAACAAAACTCCCTGGGTCAGGTAGCTTATTGGGAATTTTGTTGAGTAGAATCGCACTGCACTCAGCTGTAATCATCATGACACCTTCTTCAAGGTTCACATTGCTAGACACCATCTTCTTCACATACCTCCTGAAAGCTGGAGAAGTCTAAATAGCATCAACAAAAGGGAGCTCCACAACCAACTTATCCAGCATAGCCCTGCATCTGGCGTCCTCCTATTCCTTCTTTGTCATCTTAGGAGGCATAGGATAAGGCATCGTGGGTTTATACACCCTCTCATTGACAATCTCGGGCTGCTTCTCGATCTGTGTCTCAGCATCGACCGATACTGGAGGGGTATCGATCGACACACGGGATTTTGGATCCCCTCGTGCAAATGTCTGGACCGGTGTCGATCGACACTGGCTGGTATCGATCGATACCTGGTGGTTTTCAGAATCCCAATCATCTTCTTCATCAAGATCGACGAGATTCTCTGCAATTGGGCTGTTCTTCACTTCTGTAATCACCTTTTTCCACTCCTCAAGGTGATGGCATTGATGTGTGCCCTTGGATTCTAAGTTTTCCCTGGAAGAAAACCTTCCTACCTTTTCACAGCTGCTGATGTCTGAGCGACCTGAGTTTCAAGCTTCCTCTGGGTCTGATTGATAGCTTCAATTTTCCCATTCAGATCAATGTACAGAGAGTCAAACTTCCCATTGAAATCCACTTGCAACTTCTGCTGTCCCTGAAGAAGTTGTTCAAGCATGGATTCCATCTTATTCTCTGTGGACTTTGGAGAGATTAGTTGGTACGAAGAGTTCCCATAATTGCGAGTGAAATCGCTGCTCTGGAGTGGTTTCTGAGTAAATTGTTTTATTCCAAAACCAGATTGGTTCCCCTCAAACTTGTACCCACTTTGCTGATTGTTGTTGTTGAAGTTTCGGTTGTTGTTGTACCCAAATCGCCGACCCTGAAAACCAGAACCACCAACGTAACTAACATCGTCCACTTCTTCTTCTTCCACATTCACGACTTCATCAGCAAAGTGTACAGCTTTCTTCGACTTCCCAATCAGGAAATCCAGCTTGGCCTGAACCTCAGCAATCTGCGATCCATCAACTCCTCCAGCATGTTTCTTCCGCTAGAAATCAGAATTGTGGTGCTATTACTAGACGCCAAGTTCTCAATCAACACAACCACATCATCTGAATATCTGGTGTTGAAGTTCCCATTACTCGCAGCATCTATACCCATCTGGTACCTCCAATCAACACCTCTATAGAAAGTGTCCAGCAGCTGAACCTGAGTGAACCCATGGTGCGGTGATATATCATGGTTTTTACCCTATTTAAGCCATGATATAAGTCTATTTTATAGATTCTTTCTAGTGTTTTGTAGTCTTTTAGAGTCTTTTACAGGTTATAGCACGTTTGGAGCATAATTGGAGATATTGGAGTTTTCTGGAACATTCTGGAGCGAAGCAGAGATCCGTGTAGCTGAGACATCAAAATCACCTGGGTATCGATCAATATCGATCGATACTGGTCGAGTAAAAAGAAGGATCGCGACTTATTGAAGAGTTGAAGAATTGCAGAATTGGCCCAGAAGACTTTGATATTTACAAGATGGCCCAAAACGTGTTTTAGCTATATAATTAGGTTTTTCAGCCACTTTAATGGCTATGCTTTATTTTACATTGATTTGAGAGAGCTTTTGAAGGGAGACAAGTCTGAACTCTGTTCATCTGAGAGAAGATTTCGAACCCTGTTTTACTTTCTCTGACTTATTTATTTGATGATTTATTCAGTTATGTTGATTGTTTCATTCTCCATGTCTAAGTAAATCCACTTTAGGTTCAGGGTTCTCATAAGGGTTTTCTCTGAATGCTAGGTTGATTATCTGGTTAGGATTCACCATCTGAATTAGTTCTTCGCCTTAGGTTGTGTTCAAAGCAAATTCTAGGTTGACGAATCTGGAACTTAGATCTTAGGATAATTGATTTGGCACGACAATGCGATTAATTACCTGATAGAACCTTAGGTGAGCAAATTGATTATTCGCAAAGAGATTTGGTTTAATTGATTTGTGAACCTATCAAACCTGATATTAAAGCTGATTTAGACTTTAGGATTCACAAAGAGATTTGGAATTCCTAGGATTTAGATTTAGATAATTCTAGCAACGACAGTTTGTCAATTATACTTTAGTGATTTGCGTTCACGAACTGCGCTAAATATGAATCATGTTAGTTAGTTTATCTGCATTCATTGATTTCCTGAGAAATACCCTGAGCCTATTTTCCTCCCAATTGAATTACAACTGTTTTAATTTCTGCACTGCTTTCAATTACATCTGAATTGCTTAGCTTAATTCTTACCTATATAATATATTGCGCGTCTCTCTGAGTCTTTTGTGGTTCGACCCCTAGCTATACTATAACAACTGCTTTAGTACTTTTAGGGTATTAATTTGAGCATATCAAATTTGGCGCCGTTGCCGGGGACTCAATTCGCCATTAAATTTTAGTTTGAGAATTTCGACTAAGTTCGTCTGTATCGATCGATATTCCTTAGTATCGGTCGATACTCGTCGTCTTCTTTTGTTAATATCGATCGACACCACTTGGTATCGGTCGATACTCAACGTATTTTTTTGGTTACTTACGTGCCTTGTCTAGTGTTTTGTTTTCAGGTGTATGCATGTTCGTGAAACCAGAAGCAACAAGAACACTCAGCTAGTTGAACTGTCATTGGAACAACTAGCACTTTTGGAACGCACAAACAGAAAGACAAAGCAAACATCAGGGATGAACAACCCAGTGGTTTTAAGAGCTGATGAAGCTGGAGTCTTGAGAGACCAAGAGGGTCAAGTGTGCAATGAGAGAGGGCAGCGACTTGATGAGGCTGGAAACGTCGTTGTCCCTGCTGCTGTTGTTGAGATTTTCGCGCCAGCTGGGCGCGCCAACATTGGGAATGATGCAGGTGATCGAGGCAGGACACTTGGTGAACACAACAGACCTGATCAGTTCTATGCCAATCGATCTGCGATTCGCATCCCAACTTTTCAGAGGAATGATTTTGAGCTGAAGCCTGCGTACTACGCTCTTGTGAGTCAGAATCCTTTCCATGGCCTATCTAATGAACATCCCATAGATCATATCGAGAGGTTCGAAGATTTGGTCACTGGTATGAAGTACAATGGAGTGCCCAACGAGTTTCTCTTCTGCAAACTTTTCCCATACTCTCTTAGTGGGGATGCTGCTTATTGGCTGAAGCAGTTGGCTCCTGGTTCGCTAACTACATGGAATGAGACGAAGAATGCATTCCTATGCAATTTCTACGATGATGCGAGATCCAAAGAGCTCAGGAACAAAATCTCTCAATTTTCTCAAGGACCAACAGAAGCACTCAAGGCTGCTTGGATTCGCTTCAATTCATATCAGAGAGATTATCCGCACCATGGGTTCACTCAGGTTCAGCTGCTGGGTACTTTCTACAGAGGAATCGATTGGAGGTACCATATGGCTTTGGATACTGTGAGTAATGGGAACTTCAACACCAGATATCCAGATGATGCGTTTATGCTAATTGAGAACTTGGCGTCTAGCAATAACACCACGAATGCTGATTTCGAGCGGAAGAAACAGGCTACAGGAATTGATGGATCACAGATTGCTGAAGTTCAAGCGAAGTTGGATATTCTGCTTGGGAAGTCGAAAAAGGGTGTACACTTTGCTGATGGAGTCGATCATATCGGTAGAGATGAAGTGGAGGATGTTAACTACGTTGGTGGTTCTGGATCTCAGGGTCAACAATTTGGGTACAACAACAACACTCGCAATTACGGGAACTCTTCGTACCAGCCCATCTCTCAAAAGTCCACAGAGAATAAGATGGATTCCATGCTTGAAAAGATTCTTCAGGGACAGCAAAAACTGCAAGTGGATTTCAATGGGAAGATTGACCATCTGTACACTGATCTGAATGGGAAGATTGACCATATGAATGGGAAAATTGAAGCTGTCAACCGTTCTCAGAGAATACTGGAAACGCAAGTAGCTCAGACTGCAACAACTGCCAAGGGAAAGATGGTTCATTCACACAATGAACACAAAAATGCAATCACCTTAAGTGTAGGAAATTTCGATGAGGATCCTGAAATCACCCGAGCATCGATCGATACCCCCCTGTATCGATCGACACCAGCCCAGACACCTGCACGAGTGGATTCAAAATCACATTTATCGATCGATACTCCTCCAGTATCGGTCGATACCGAGGTGCAGATCGAGAAGAAGCCTGAAATTGTCAATGATATGGTGTATATACCCAAGATACCTTATCCTATGCCTCATATTATGACAAGGAAGGAATGGGAGGACGCCAGACGCCAGGCTATGCTGGATAAGCAGATTGTGGAGCTTCCTATTGACGATGATATATCTGCCAGGGACGATTGTGGCCGCATTCAGCTTCCTGTAGTCGATACACATCATGTGACCTGTGATCGTCCTTGTAGGGATCAGCTCATCCTTTTCGTTTTTCACCACTGTTATGCCTCCTTTCTTAGGCACAACGTGAACTGGACTAATCCAAGAACTATCTGAGATGGCATAGATAATCCCTGCTTCCAAAAGTTTCATCACTTCCTTCCTGAACACTTCCTTCAGGTTCGGATTCAGCCTCCTCTGGCACTCAATCGAAGACTTAGACTCTCGGCCAACTCTCTTTCTGGTCGCAGGGTATCGATCGATACCAGTGGAGTATCGATCGATACTGACGATGCTGAATCGAGTATCGTCGAGTATCCAGCAGTATCATCGCACAAATGGACCTCTGAGGTGGCTGAACAGACCAATGCTCTCTCCAGTGGATCCTCAGGGTGCATCTCTAGGAAGTACTCCTCTGCTATGTCACTGAAGGTGTCCACATAGAACGTCTGCCTATCGATGGTTGGTCTCTTCATCATCTTTTCCATGTTAAAGGATATCACCAAGTCACCGATGTTGAGAGCTATCTGTCCATTCCTGCAGTCAATCAAGGCTCCAGTAGTTGCAAAGAATGGTCTGCCCATGATAATGGGATCCTTAGGCACAACATCATACTTCAGGACGACGAAATCTGTGGGGATCAAGCAATTCCCAATCTTGATTGGGACATCTTTGAGTAGTCCCTCTGGAAGTCGTACTGAGCGATCAGCAAGTACCAGTGGAATCCTTGTAGATTGGAAATCTGTCATCCCCATTCGCTTAGCAACGGAGTGTGGCATGAGGTTCACACTCGACCCAATATCGCAGAGAGCACGCTCGAATCTCTCTGTGAAGATAGTGCAATCCAAAACAAAACTCCCTGGGTCAGGTAGCTTATTGGGAATTTTGTTGAGTAGAATCGCACTGCACTCAGCTGTAATCATCATGACACCTTCTTCAAGGTTCACATTGCTAGACACCATCTTCTTCACATACCTCCTGAAAGCTGGAGAAATCTAAATAGCATCAACAAAAGGGAGCTCCACAACCAACTTATCCAGCATAGCCCTGCATCTGGCGTCCTCCCATTCCTTCTTTGTCATCTTAGGAGGCATAGGATAAGGCATCGTGGGTTTATACACCCTCTCATTGACAATCTCGGGCTGCTTCTCGATCTGTGTCTCAGCATCGACCGATACTGGAGGGGTATCGATCGACACACGGGATTTTGGATCCCCTCGTGCAAATGTCTGGACCGGTGTCGATCGACACTGGCTGGTATCGATCGATACCTGGGGGTTTTCAGAATCCCAATCATCTTCTTCATCAAGATCGACGAGATTCTCTGCAATTGGGCTGTTCTTCACTTCTGTAATCACCTTTTTTCCACTCCTCAAGGTGATGGCATTGATGTGTGTCCTTGGATTCTAAGTTTTCCCTGGAAGAAAACCTTCCTACCTTTTCACAGCTGCTGATGTCTGAGCGACCTGAGTTTCAAGCTTCCTCTGGGTCTGATTGATAGCTTCAATTTTCCCATTCAGATCAATGTACAGAGAGTCAAACTTCCCATTGAAATCCACTTGCAACTTCTGCTGTCCCTGAAGAAGTTGTTCAAGCATGGATTCCATCTTATTCTCTGTGGACTTTGGAGAGATTGGTTGGTACGAAGAGTTCCCATAATTGCGAGTGAAATCGCTGCTCTGGAGTGGTTTCTGAGTAAATTGTTTTATTCCAAAACCAGATTGGTTCCCCTCAAACTTGTACCCACTTTGCTGATTGTTGTTGTTGAAGTTTCGGTTGTTGTTGTACCCAAATCGCCGACCCTGAAAACCAGAACCACCAACGTAACTAACATCGTCCACTTCTTCTTCTTCCACATTCACGACTTCATCAGCAAAGTGTACAGCTTTCTTCGACTTCCCAATCAGGAAATCCAGCTTGGCCTGAACCTCAGCAATCTGCGATCCATCAACTCCTCCAGCCTGTTTCTTCCGCTAGAAATCAGAATTCTGGTGCTATTACTAGACGCCAAGTTCTCAATCAACACAACCACATCATCTGAATACATGGTGTTGAAGTTCCCATTACTCGCAGCATCTATACCCATCTGGTACATCCAATCAACACCTCTGTAGAAAGTGTCCAGCAGCTGAACCTGAGTGAACCCATGGTGCGGTGATATATCATGGTTTTTACCCTATTTAAGCCATAATATAAGTCTATTTTATAGATTATTTCTAGTGTTTTGTAGTCTTTTAGAGTCTTTTACATGTTATAGCACGTTTGGAGCATAATTGGAGATATTGGAGTTTTCTGGAACATTCTGGAGCGAAGCAGAGATCCGTGTAGCTGAGACATCAAAATCACCTGGGTATCGATCAATATCGATCGATACTCGTCGAGAATTGGCCCAGAAGACTTTGATATTTACAAGATGGCCCAAAACGTGTTTTAGCTATATAATTAGGTTTTTCAGCCACTTTAATGGCTATGCTTTATTTTACATTGATTTGAGAGAGCTTTTGAAGGGAGACAAGTCTGAACTCTGTTCATCTGAGAGAAGATTTCGAACCCTGTTTTACTTTCTCTGATTTATTTATTTGATGATTTATTCAGTTATGTTGATTGTTTCATTCTCCATGTCTAAGTAAATCCACTTTAGGTTCAGGGTTCTCATAAGGGTTTTCTCTGAATGCTAGGTTGATTATCTGGTTAGGATTCACCATCTGAATTAGTTCTTCGCCTTAGGTTGTGTTCAAAGCAAATTCTAGGTTGACGAATCTGGAACTTAGATCTTAGGATAATTGATTTGGCACGACAATGCGATTAATTACCTGATAGAACCTTAGGTGAGCAAATTGATTATTCGTAAAGAGATTTGGTTTAATTGATTTGTGAACCTATCAAACCTGATATTAAAGCTGATTTAGACTTTAGGATTCGCAAAGAGATTTGGAATTCCTAGGATTTAGATTTAGATAATTCTCGCAACGACAGTTTGTCAATTATACTTTAGTGATTTGAGTTCACGAACTGCGCTAAATCTGAATCCTGTTAGTTAGTTTATCTGCATTCATTGATTTCCTGAGAAATACCCTGAGCCTATTTTCCTCCCAATTGAATTACAACTGTTTTAACTTCTGCACTGCTTTCAATTACATCTGAATTGCTTAGCTTAATTCTTACCTATATAATATATTGCGCGTCTCTCTGAGTCTTTTGTGGTTCGACCCCTAGCTATACTATAACAACTGCTTTAGTACTTTTAGGGTATTAATTTGAGCATATCAAATTTGGCGCCGTTGCCGGGGACTCAATTCGCCATTAAATTTTAGTCTGAGAATTTCGACTAAGTTCGTCTGTATTGATCGATATTCCTTAGTATCGGTCGATACTCGTCGTCTTCTTTTGTTAATATCGATCGACACCACTTGGTATCGGTCGATACTCAACGTATTTTTTTGGTTACTTACGTGCCTTGTCTAGTGTTTTGTTTTCAGGTGTATGCATGTTCGTGAAACCAGAAGCAACAAGAACACTCAGCTAGTTGAACTGTCATTGGAACAACTAGCACTTTTGGAACGCACAAACAGAAAGACAAAGCAAACATCAGGGATGAACAACCCAGTGGTTTTAAGAGCTGATGAAGCTGGAGTCTTGAGAGACTAAGAGGGTCAAGTGTGCAATGAGAGAGGGCAGCGACTTGATGAGGCTGGAAACGTCGTTGTCCCTGCTGCTGTTGTTGAGATTTTCGCGCCAGCTGGGCGCGCCAACATTGGGAATGATGCAGGTGATCGAGGCAGGACACTTGGTGAACACAACAGACCTGATCAGTTCTATGCCAATCGATCTGCGATTCGCATCCCAACTTTTCAGAGGAATGATTTTGAGCTGAAGCCTGCGTACTACGCTCTTGTGAGTCAGAATCCTTTCCATGGCCTATCTAATGAACATTCCATAGATCATATCGAGAGGTTCGAAGATTTGGTCACTGGTATGAAGTACAATGGAGTGCCCAACGAGTTTCTCTTCTACAAACTTTTCCCATACTCTCTTAGTGGGGATTCTGCTTATTGGCTGAAGCAGTTGGCTCCTGGTTCGCTAACTACATGGAATGAGACGAAGAATGCATTCCTATGCAATTTCTACGATGATGCGAGATCCAAAGAGCTCAGGAACAAAATCTCTCAATTTTCTCAAGGACCAACAGAAGCACTCAAGGCTGCTTGGATTCGCTTCAATTCATATCAGAGAGATTATCCGCACCATGGGTTCACTCAGGTTCAGCTGCTGGGTACTTTCTACAGAGAAATCGATTGGAGGTACCATATGGCTTTGGATACTGCGAGTAATGGGAACTTCAACACCAGATATCCAGATGATGCGTTTATGCTAATTGAGAACTTGGCGTCTAGCAATAGCACCACGAATGCTGATTTCGAGCGGAAGAAACAGGCTACAGGAATTGATGGATCACAGATTGCTGAAGTTCAAGCGAAGTTGGATATTCTGCTTGGGAAGTCGAAAAAGGGTGTACACTTTGCTGATGGAGTCGATCATATCGGTAGAGATGAAGTGGAGGATGTTAACTACGTTGGTGGTTCTGGATCTCAGGGTCAACAATTTGGGTACAACAACAACCGAAACTTCAACAACAACACTCGCAATTACGGGAACTCTTCGTACCAGCCCATCTCTCAAAAGTCCACAGAGAATAAGATGGATTCCATGCTTGAACAGATTCTTCAGGGACAGCAAAAACTGCAAGTGGATTTCAATGGGAAGATTGACCATCTGTACACTGATCTGAATGGGAAGATTGACCATCTGAATGGGAAAATTGAAGCTGTCAACCGTTCTCAGAGAATACTGGAAACGCAAGTAGCTCAGACTGCAACAACTGCCAAGGGAAAGATGGTTCATTCACACAATGAACACAAAAATGCAATCACCTTAAGTGTAGGAAATTTCGATGAGGATCCTGAAATCACCCGAGCATCGATCGATACCCCCCTGTATCGATCGACACCAGCCCAGACACCTGCACGAGTGGATTCAAAATCACATTTATCGATCGATACTCCTCCAGTATCGGTCGATACCGAGGTGCAGATCGAGAAGAAGCCTGAAATTGTCAATGATATGGTGTATATACCCAAGATACCTTATCCTATGCCTCATATTATGACAAGGAAGGAATGGGAGGACGCCAGACGCCAGGCTATGCTGGATAAGCAGATTGTGGAGCTTCCTATTGACGATGATATATCTGCCAAGGACGATTCAATAGGGATAGCATTGATTGATACCCTGCCTGGTGTTGATCGATACCCATCGCAGATCGAGCCAGAAACTGTGAAAACACGTGAGTTAATCGAAGAAAGAGTTCGTAATCCCAAGAAGCTGAATCCTATTCCTCGACACCTCATAGATCCCATTTTTCCAAAGCAGCTGCGTGTCTTTGAGAAGATGGTACGAAGGATCTCAAATGAATCAACCTTTGAAGAAGCTCTAGCACACCGTCCTCTGCTAAGTCACTTCAAAGATTGCAGAGAAACTGAGGAAGAGATTAAGGCACTCTTCATTAAGGCTAGAGGTGCACCACCTCCACTAAGACAGTTGACACAGAGGGAAGACCCAGGGAAATTTGCAGTTCCATGCTCCATCTCTGGAGTTGAATTCAAAGAGTCTCTCGTTGACTCATGAGTTAGTGTCAATGTCATCTCAAGGGCAATTGCAGAACGGTTGGGCGCTGATATTCGATCTTCAAAGACATCTATCACATTCGCAAACGATTCTACCTCGTTTCCATACAGTACTGTCCATGGTTTGCTTGTCAAAGTGGGAAATTGTCTGGTGCCTATTGATTTTCAGGTTGTGGAGATGAGTGTAATATCTCGTATGCCTTTACTCCTGGGACGACCATTTATGGCTACTGCTGGCACAATCATAGACACGCCTAATAAGAGAATTTCTTTCTCTTACATTGACGGAGGGGTCTATTATGATGTCATTCCCCCTAGAGGTGCTCCCACACGTGTCTCTTGCATTGAGGTTGTCACAGGAGAGACATTAGCAGTTGATCTTTTGGAAGAGCCTCCTGACAAACCAACTGTCACAGAAGTTTCAGTTGAACCGCCCAGCATCCCCAAAAAAGTTGTCCAGACGGCTAAGGCAACAAAAAAGAAGGCGAAGAGCAAAAGAGTCGAGGATCCCCATCTCAATTTGATACCTCATAAGTGTGATGGAGATTCGATTGAGTACAGGGTGAAGTGCAAAGGAGCCTCGAAACCATTCTCTAAGGCTAGACTTCTTCTCACTTTGGAGCTGAAAGAGAAAGGACAGGAGTTTGTGGAGAGTATGTTGCGCAAAACTCTGAAGATAGCAATGTCAAGTTGTGGAGCCTGTTTTGATGCAAGCTCTCATTCTTATCCTTTCTGAAGGGCGTTACTGTCAAGCTAATGACGTTAAACAAGCGCTTGGTGGGAGGCAACCCACTGGTGAGTCTGCTTTTGATTCTTTTTCTTTTTATTTTTCGTTTTGTGTTTGTGTCAGGATAAACAAGGAGCAAAACTCGAAATCACCCGAGTGTCGATCGATACCCGTCAGTATCGATCGATACCCTACGTGATTGAAAACGGTTCATGTTGACTTAAGCCTGGTATCGATCGATACCAGGCTGTGTGTCGGTCGATACTTTATGTTCCAGCAAGGTAACTTTTTCCCAATTATATTCTATTTATTTGTCTTCTTTTACTGACTCTAGGCTAGATAACACTGGGGACAGTGTTGTTCAAGTCTGGGGGAGGTGTCTGCTGACATAGTGTTTGTTTTTCTTAAAGAGTCAGTCATTTTATTGAGTCAAAATTATTTTATTGAGTCAAAACTTGTTGGAGATGATGATCCTGTGCTGGAATTGTTGTTTTGATTTTGCTTTTGAGTGACCAGTGTTGCAGGATCAGTTCTAGATCGACTAATGAAAAATCTAAAGACTGACCAGTTGACTAGAAAACATCCATGTTTCCAGCATAGTTCCTCTGAAGCCTGAGCCAAATTTTTGCACTTCATCGATGTGGTTAGTGTTTACAGAGCTTGATTCATCATTCATATCTGACAAAAGGAACCCATGTGTTTAAATTTATGGTATCTCTCTCCCCTTTTATAAAGTTGATAAATAAGAGCATAAAAGATGAAATGATTTTCTTCTGAGTAGAGGGTTAGGAAAGTTTCCAAGAATCCCATTATTCTACTTCAGAGGGGATGATCACACAAAGGTGAAAGCGAGGTTAGAAAAATTTCATGTGATACCATTATTCACTTACACCTTTGATTACTTTTGAGGAAAGAACCGGGGATTTGGTGGCTAACACCATCAATACTCGCGTCTCAAACCCTAATATGTAAATGCAAGGAGCGTAATAAGAAATAAGTCTGGGGGAGAGAAATAAAACCAAAGAGTGTGAAAAAGGGTGGTTCCTTGTCATGATATTGTATGGTAAAGAGTCTATAAGGTTCTTGAACATTGGCTGCAGCGATGAAACTGGCGATGAGGGTTTTATTTGAATAATGCTGCGAGATAATGTGTGGAGTGTGGAAAAGCTGCGAATGTCTACGGAGAAGTACATGGTGGTTAGATCAAAAGCTGGTTAGGTGACATTTGGGTGCTTGAGAAAAGGATATTTGCGATGGTTCATGAACAGGTGAGTCTCTATGTTTTCAAACCTCTTTCTCTGGTTTAGTCTTCTATTTGCTTGAGGGCAAACAAAGGCTAAGTCTGGGGGAGTTGATATATCATGGTTTTTACCCTATTTAAGCCATGATATAAGTCCTTTTATAGAGTCTTTCTAGTGTTTTGTAGTCTTTTAGAGTCTTTTGCAGGTTATAGCACGTTTGGAGCATAATTGGAGATATTGGAGCTTTCTGGAACATTCTGGAGCGAAGCAGAGATTCGTGTAGCTGAGACATCAAAATCACCTGAGTATCGATCGATACCGTCGAAGAAACATAAGGATCGCGACTTATTGAAGAGTTGAAGAATTGCATAATCGGCCCAGAAGACTTTGAAGAATTACAAGATAGCCCAGAACGTGTTTTAGCTATATAATTAGGTTTTTCAGCCACTTTAATGGCTATGCTTTGTTTTATGCTTTATTTTACATTGATTTGAGAGAGCTTTTAAGGGAAGCCAGGTCTGAACTCTGTTCATCTGAGAGAAGATTTCGAACCCTGTTTTACTTTCTCGGATTTATTTATTTGATGATTTATTCAGTTATGTTGATTGCTTCATTCTCCATGTCTGAGTAAATCCACTTTAGGTTCAGGGTTCTCATAAGGGTTTTCTCTGAATGCTAGGTTGATTATCTTGTTAGGATTCACCATATGAATTAGTTCTTCGCCTTAGGTTGTGTTCAAAGCTAATTCTAGGTTGACGAATCTGGAACTTAGATCTTAGATAATTGATTTGGCACGACAGTGCGATTAATTACCTGATAGAACCTTAGGTGAGCAAATTGATTATTCGCCAAGAGATTTGGTTTAATTGATTTGTGAACATATCAAACCTGATATTAAAGCTGATTTAGACTTTAGGATTCGCAAAGAGATTTGGAATTCCTAGAATTTAGATTTAGATAATTCTCGCAACGACAGTTGGTCAATTATACTTTAGTGATTTGAGTTCAAGAACTGCGCTAAATCTGAATCCTGTTAGTTAGTTTATATGCATTCATTGATTTCCTGAGAAATACCCTAAGCCTATTTTCCTCCCAATTGAATTACAACTGTTTTAATTTCTGCACTGCTTTCAATTACATTTGAATTGCTTAGCTTAATTCTTACCTATATAATCTATTGCGCGTCTCTCTGAGTCTTTTGTGGTTCGACCCCTAGCTATACTATAACAACTGCTTTAGTACTTTTAGGGTATTAATTTGAGCATATCATGCGGACAATCTCTCTGATAAGACTTGAAACGAATCCAAGCAGCTTTGAGTGCCTCTGTCGGACCCTGAGCAAATTGAGAGATCTTGTTCTTGAGCTCCTCGGATCTCGCATCATCATAGAAATTATTCAGGAATGCATTCTTCGTCTCATCCCATGTAGTTAGCGAATCAGGAGCCAACTGCTTCAGCCAATAAGCAGCATCCCCACCAAGAGAGTATGGGAAAAGTTTGCAGAAAAGGAACTCATTGGGCACTTCATTGTACTTCATACCAGTGACCAAATCCTCGAACCTTTCGATATGATCCATGGGTTGTTCATGAGATAGGTCATGGAAAGGATTCTGACTTACAAGAGCGTAATACGCAGGTTTCAGCTCAAAGTCATTCCTCTGAAAAGTTGGGATACGAATCGCATCTCGATTGGCATAGAATTGATCAGGTCTGTTGTGTTCACCAAGTGTTCTACCTCGATCAACCCCAGCATTCCCAACGTTGGTTTGCGCCACTGGCGCGACAATCTGACCAACAACAGCAGGAGGGACAATGATGTTTCCAGCTTCATTAAGTCGCTGCCCTCTCTCATTGCACACTTGACCCTCTTGGTCTCTCAGAACTCCGGCTTCATCGGGTCTTAATACCACTGTGTTGTTCATCCCTGATGTTTGCTTTGCCTTTCTGTTTGTGCATTCTAAACGTGCTAGCTTCTCTAACGATATATTAACTAGCGGAGTGCTCTTGTTCCCTCTGGTTTCACGATTAGGCATGCAACTGAAACACAAAAGTCAAGAACGTAAGTAATAAAAAATCGTGATGAGTATTGACCGAAAGAGGGTGGTGTCGATCGATATCAACAAAGAAAACGAGGAGTATCGACCGACACTAATTAGTATCGATCGATACCAACAAACCTAGTCGAAACTCGACAACTAAAATCTAATGGTGAAATTGAGACCCCGGCAACGGCGCCAAATTTGATATGCTCAAATTAATACCCTAAAAAGTACTAAAGCAGTTTATGCAGTAAAGTAGGGGTCGAACACAAGGACTCAGATAAATCACACAATAGATTATATAGTATCGAATCAAGCTAAGCAGTTCAGATGAAACAAAAAGCAATAAGCAGTAAACGAGTTGTAAATCGATGGGAAAGAGATAGGTTCAGAGATATTTCTCAGGAAATCAATGAATGCAAAATAAACTAACTAATCAGGGTTCAGGTTACGCACGGTTCTCGAACTCAAATCACTAAAGTATAATTAACCAACTGTTGTTGTGAAAATTATCTAAATCTAAACTTCATAATCCCAAATTTCTTTGCAAATCCCTAAGAAGCCTTAATATCGAGTTTGTTATGTTCACAAATCAATTAAACCAAATCTCTTTGCGAATAATTAATTTGCTCACCCTAAGTTCTATCAGGTAATTAATCGTACTGTCGTGTCTAATCAATTATCCTAAGATCTAAGTTCTAGGTGATCAATCCAAAATATGCTTTGAGAACAACCTAAGGTGAAGAACTAATTCAGATTGTGAACCCTTGATATATCATGGTTTTTACCCCTTTTAGGCTATGATATAAGTCTGTTTTATAGAGTCTTTCTACTATTTTGGAGTCTTTTAGAGTCTTTTACAGGTTTTAGCACGTTTGGAGCATAATTGGAGATATTGGAGCTTTATGGAGCATTTTGGAGCAAAGATGAAGATCGTGTTGTTGAGTACCCGATATCACGTCAAGCATCGATCGATACCCTCTGGTATTGATCGACACCCATCGAAGAAGATTACAAGTCGCGTCTTTTAATAAAGTTTGAAGAATTGCAACTTGGTCTAGAAGTCTTTAATATTTACAAGAAACCCCAAAACGTGATTTAGGTTATTTATAGGAATTTTACAGCCACCTTGTTGGCTATGCTTTATTTTACTTTGATCCTACTTTGGTTTTTGGAGAGACAACTCTGAACTCCTGTTTTTATTGATTTCTTTGATGATCTATTCAATCATGTTGCTTTCAATCTCCATATCTGAGTAGATCCATTTTAGGTTCAGGGTTCTCATAAGGGTTATCTTTGAATGCTAGATTGATTATCTGTTTATGATTCACCATCTGAATTAGTTCTTCGCCTTAGGTTGTGTTCAAAGCTAATTCTAGGTTGACGAATCTGGAATATAGATCTCAGGATAATTTATTAGGCACGACAGTGTGATTAATTACCTGATAGAACCTTAGGTGAGCAAATTGATTATTCGCAAAGAGATTTGGTTTAATTGATTTGTGAACATATCAAACTCGGTATTAAAGCTGATTTAGACTTTAGGATTCGCAAAGAGATTTGGAATTCCTAGGATTTAGATTTAGATAATTCTCGCAACGACAGTTGGTTAATTATACCTTAGTGATTTGAGTTCAAGAACCGCTCTAAATCTGAATCATGTTAGTTAGTTTATCTGCATTCATTGATTTCCTGAGAAACCCTGAGCCTATTTTTCTCCCAATTGAATTATAACTCTTTTAATTTCTGCATTGCTTTCAATTTCATCTGATTTGCTTAGCTTGCGTCGATACTATACGATCTATTGTGTGATTTCTGTGAGTTCTTGTGTTCGACCCCTACACTTACTACAACAACTGCTTTAGTACTTTTAGGGTATTAATTTGAGCATATCAAATTTGGCGCCGTTGCCGGGGACTCAATTTCGCCATTATATTTTAGCTGTCGAGTTTCGACTAAGTTCGTCGGTATCGATCGATACTCGTCGTTTTCTTTTGTTGATATCGATCGACACCACTTGGTATCGATCGATACTCATCATTTTTTTGGTTACTTACGTGCTTGACTCTTGTTTTCTGGTGTATACCTAATCGTGAAACCAGAAGGAACAAGAGCACTCCGCTAGTCAATATAACGTTACAGAAGCTAGCACGTTTAGAATGCGTAAACAGAAAGACGAAGCAAACATCAGGGATGAACAACCCAGTGGTTTTCAGAGCTGATGAAGCTGGAGTCTTGAGATACCAAGAGGGTCAAGTGTGCAATGAGAGAGGGCAGCGACTTGATGAATCTGGAAACGTCATTGCCCCTCCTGCTATTGTTGGTCAGATTGTCGCGCCAGCTGCGCAAGCCAACGTTGGGAATGCTGGAGTTGATCGAGGTAGAACACTTGGTGAGCACAACATGCCTGATCAATTCTATGCCAATCGATCTGCGATTCGCATCCCAACTTTTCAGAGGAATGACTTTGAGTTGAAGCCTGCGTACTACGCTACTTTCCATGGCCTATCTAATGAACATCCCATAGATCATATCGAGAGGTTCGAAGATTTGGTCAGTGGTATGAAGTACAATGTTTTGCCCAATGAGTTCCTTTTCTGCAAACGTTTCCCATACTCTCTTGGTGGGGATGCTGCTTATTGGCTGAAGCAGTTAGCTCCTGATTCGCTAACTACATGGGATGACACGAAGAATGCGTTCCTGATCAATTTCTATGATGATGCGAGATCTGAAGAGCTTAGGAACAAGATCTCTCAATTTTCTCAAGGTCCAACAGAGGCACTCAAAGCTGCTTGGATTCGTTTCAAATCATATCAGAGAGATTGCCCACACCATGGGTTCAATCAGGTTCAGCTGTTGGGTACTTTCTACAGAGGGATTGATTGGAGGTATTAGATGGCTTTGGATACTGCGAGTAATGGGAACTTCAACACCAGGTATCCAGATGATGCGGTTGTGCTGATTGAGAACTTGGCGTCTAGTAATAGCACCAAGAGTGCTGATTTCGAGCGGAAGAAGCAGGTTGCAGGAATTGATGGATCGCAGATTGCTGAAGTTCAAGCGAAGTTGGATATTCTGTTTGGGAAGTCGAAGAAGGGTGTACACTTTGCTGATGTAGTCGATAATATCGGTAGAGATGAAGTGGAATATGTTAACTACGTTGGTGGTTTTGGATTTCAGGGTCAGCAATTTGGGTACAACAACAACCGAAACTTCAATAACAACACTCGCAATTACGGGAACTCTTCGGATCAGCCCATCTCTCCAAAGTCCACAGAGAATAAGATGGAATCCATGCTTGAACAGATTCTTCAAGGACAACAAAAACTGCTAATGGATTTCAATGGGAAGATTGACCATCTGTACACTGATCTAAATGGGAAGATTGATTATCTAAATGGGAAAATTGAAACTGTCAATCTTTCTCAGAAGAAGCTGGAAACTCAGGTTGCTCAGACTGCAGCAGCTGTGAAGAGGCATGAATGTCTTCTTCCAAGGAAAACTGAGAATCCAAGAGCGCACGTCAATGCAATAACCATAGGAAGTGCTAAAGAAGTCACCACACTGGTAGAAAAGAGTTTTGATGCAGGAATTTTTGACGATGCTGTTGAGGATGACGACTGGGATTCTGAAATCGCCCAGGTATCGATCGATACCAGCCAGTGTCGATTGATACCTGTCCAGACACCTGCACGAGTGGATGGGAAATCACATGTATCGATCGATACTCCTACAGTTTCTATCGATGCTCAGACGCATGTCGAGAAGAAGGCTGAGATTGTCAAGGAGATGGTGTATATACCCAAAATACCTTATCTTATGCCTCATATTATAACAAGGAAGGAATGGGAGGACGCCAGATGCAAAACTTTGTTGGATAAATCGGTTGTGGAGCCTCCTTTTGATGATGATATATCTGCCAGGGACGATTCAAGAGCGAGAGTATCGATCGATACCCTACCTGGTGTCGGTCGATACCCCTCGCAGATCGAGCCAGAAACTATGAAAATGCCTGAGTTGATTGAAGAAAGAGTTCGCAAGCCCAAGAAGCTGAATTCTATTCCTAAACATCTCAGCGACCCCGTTTCTCCAAAGCAGCTGCGTGGCGTTGAGAAGATGGTACGACGGATTTCCCACTCGCTGACTCTTGATGAAGCTCAAGAGTACCGTCCTCTGCTGAGTCACTTCCATGATTGCAGAGAAAGTGAGGAAGAGATTAAGGCACTCTTCACCAAGACAAAAAGCAAGTCACTACCACTGAGACAGTTAACTAAGAGGGAAGACCCAGGGATATTCTCAGTTCCATGCTCTATCTCTGGAGTTGAATTTAAATAGTCTCTCGTTGACTCAAGGGCCTGCGTCAATGTCATGTCAAGGGAAATTGCAGAGAGATTGGGAGCTGATATTCGCCCTCCCAAGAAATTGATATGCTCAAATTAATACCCTAACAGTACTAAAGCAGTAGTTGTAATATAGCGAGGGGTCGAACCACAAAGACTCAAAGAGACGCACAATAGATTGTATAGTATCGAATTAAGCTAAGCCAAGAGATGTAATTGAAAGCAGTGCAGAAATTAAAAGAGTTGTAATCCAATGGGAAAATATAGGCTCAGGGTATTTCTCAGGAAATCAATGAATGCAGATAAACTAACTAATCAGGATTCAGATTTAGCGCAGTTCTTGAACTCAAATCACTAAGGTATAATTAACCAACTGTCGTTGCGAAAACTATCTAAATCTATATCCTAGGAATTCCAAATCTCTTTGCGAATCCTAAAGTCTAAATCAGCTTTAATATCAGGTTTGATATGTTCACAAATCAATTAAACCAAATCTCTTTGCGAATAATCAATTTGCTCACCTAGATTTTATCAGGTAATTAATCGCACTGTCGTGCCTAATCAATTATCCTAAGATCTAAGTTCCAGATTCGTCAACCTAGAATTAGCTTTGAACACAACCTAAGGTGAAGAACTAATTCAGATGGTGAATCCTAAACAGATAATCAACCTAGCATTCAGAGAAAACCCTTATGAGAACCCTGAACCTAAAGTGTATCTACTCAGACATGGAGAATGAAACAATCAACATAACTAAATAAATCATCAATAAAATAAGAATAACAAGAAGTTTTGAGATCTGATCTCGGACGAAGGGAGATTCAGACTTGTCTTAAACCAAAGTAAAATCAAAGTATAGAAAATAAAGTTTAGCCTAAAAGTGGCTGTAAAAATTCCTATAAATAACCTAAAACACGAGTTGGGGTCTTCTTGTAATTATTAAAGACTTCTGGACAAATTTGCAATTCTTCAAGTCTTGGAAAACTTGCGGGTCGTGTCTTGCTGCGATGGGTATCGATCGATACCAGGGGGTATCGATCGATGCTCGACGTGAAATCGGGTACTCAGCAACACGATCTTCATCTTTGCTCCAAACTGTTCCAGAAAGCTCCAATACTTCCAATTACGCTCCAAACGTGCTAAGACCTGTAAAAGACTACAAAACACTAGAAAGACTCTATAAAAAGTACTTATATCATGGCCTAAACAGTGTATAAACCATGATATATAAACTCTCCCAGACTTAGCATTTGCTTGCCCTCAAGCAAATAGAAGACTAAAAAGAGAAAGAGGTTTGAAAACGCGGAGACTCACCTGTTCACGAACCATCGAAATGACCTTTTTCCCAAGTATCCAAATGTCACCAAATCAGCTTTTGATCTAACCACCATGTACTTCTCCGTAGACATTCGCAGCTTTCCCAGACTTCACACATTATCTCACATCTTTGTTCAAATAAAGCCATCCTCGCCAGTTTCATCGCTGCAACCAATGTTCAAGAACCTTCTAGATTCTTTACCATACAATATGATGACAAGGAACCACCCTTTTCACAGTTTTTGTATCAATTTCTCTCCCCCAGACTTGTTCCTTATTATGTTCTTTCTTTTCTTTTCAGCTTTGCATATACACATCAAGGTATGAGACGCGAGTATTGATGGTGTTTGCCACCAAATCCCCGGTTCTTCCCTCTCAATGTATCAAAAGATGTAGGCGAATAATGGCATCATAGGAAAATCCTAGCCTCGCTTCCAATCCTTTGTGTGATCATTCCCTCTTAAGTAGAATAATGGGATCGCTGGAAATTTTCCTAACCCTATACTCAGAAGAAAATCATTTCAATCTTTTATGCTCTTATTTATCAACTTATAACAGGGGAGAGAGATACCATAACTCTAAACACATGGGTTCCTTTATCAGATATGAATGATGAATCAAGCTTTAAAAACACTAACCACATTGATGAAGTGCAAAAATTTGGCTCAGGCTTCAGAAGAACTCTGCTGGAAGCATGGATGTTTTCTAGTCAACTGGTCAGTCTTTGGATTTTTCATTAGTCGATCTCGAACTGATCCTGTAACACTGTGCACTCAAAAACAAAATCAAATCAATAGGTTTAAGCACATGATCATTATCTCCAACAAGTTTTGACTCAATAAAAATGATTTTCACTCGATAAAACAACTGACTCTATGAAAAACAAAAACAATGCCAGCAGACACCTCCCCCAGACTTGAACAACACTGTCCCCAGTGTTATCTAGCCTAGAGTCAGTGAAAGAAAACAAAAGAACAGAATAAAATTGGGAAAAACAAGAAGTTACCTTGCTGGAACATTGATGAACCGTACATTAGCGATTGGTGTCGATCGATACCAATGGGGTATCGATCGATACTAAGGCGATTTCGAGTCTGTTCCTTGTTCATCCAGACACAAAAATGAAAAATAACAGAAAAATACTTATATATATATAGACTCACCCGTGGGTTGCCTCCCACCAAGCGCTCGTTTTACGTCATTAGCTTGACTGTAACGCCCTTCAGGCAGGATAGGAATGGGAGCTTGTATTAAAACAGCCTCCACAACTTAACATCGCTAGCGTCAGAGTTCTGCTCATCATGCTGTCCACAAAATCCTGTCCTTTCTCTTTCAGCTCCGAAGTAAGAAGAATTCTAGCCTTAAAGAATGGCTTCGAAGCTTCTTTGCACTTGACCTTATACTCAATCGAATTCCCATCACTCTTCTGAGGGATTAAAGTGACATGGGGATTCTCGACGTTTTTGCTCTTGGCCTTCTTCTTCTTTGTTGCCTTGGCCTTCTTGACAACTTCCTTGGGTATGCTGGGCGGTTCAGCTGAAATGTCTGCGACAGTTGGCTCATCAAGAGGCTCTTCCAAAGGATATGATATCAACGTCGCTCCTATTACAGCATCGATGCAAGAGATACGTGTGGGAGTTCCTCTAGGGATGGCCTTGTAGTACACCTCCTTGTCAATGTATGAGAATGAGATGTGCTTGCTGGGTGTGTCCATAATGGCGCCAACCTTAGCCATGAACGGTCTTCCGAGAATCAACTGCGTACGAGATTTTTCATTCATCTCTACAACCTGAAAATCAGTAGGAACCAGGCAATCTCCTATTGTGATCATCAAACCAGCAATCACCCCATATGGAAGAGAGGTGGAATCGTTCGCGAACGTGATAGATATCTTTGGAGGTTGAATATCAGCTCCCAATCTCTCTGCAATTGCCTTGGACACGACATTGACGCAGGCTCCTGAGTCAACGAGAGACTCTTTAAATTCAACTCCAGAGATAGAGCATGGAACTGAGAAGATTCATGGGTCTTCCCTCTTAGTCAAATGTCTCAGTGGAGGTGTACCTCTGGCCTTAATGAAGAGTGCCTTGATCTGTTCCTCAGTTTCTCTGCAATCCTTGAAGTGACTCAGCAGAGGCCAGTCCTCTAGAGCTTCTTCAAAAGATGATTCATGTGAGATCCTTCGTACAATCTTCTCAAAACCACGCAGCTGCTTTGGAGTAATAGGATCTATGAGATGTTGAGGAATATGATTCATCTTTTTGGGCTTGCGAACTCGTTCTTTGATCACCTCAGGTGTTTTCACAATTTCTGGCTCGTTCTGCGAGGGGTATCGATCGACACCAGGTTGGGTATCGATCGATACTAGTGCAGTTGAATCGTCCCTGGCAGATACATCATCATCAGAAAGAAGCTCCACATTCTGCTTATTCAGCAAATACTTGCATCTAGCGTCCTACCATTCCTTCCTTGTCAGCTTAGGAATTATAGGATAAGGCATCTTGGGTATATACACTCGTTCTGCAACTACCTTAGGCTTCTTCTCAAAAATCGCCTCAGTATCGACCGACACCAATGGGGTATCGATCGATACAGTGGGTTTTAGATCCGTTCGAGCAAGAGTCTGTGTTGGTATCGATCGATACAGGCTGGTATCGATCGATGCTTGTGCGATTTCTGGATCCTCATCAAAATTTTCTGCACTTGAGGAGATCGCATTGATGTGTGGTCTTGGATTTTCAGTTCTCCCTGGAAGAACACCTTCCTGCCACTTTACAGCTGCTGCTGTATGAGCGACCTAAGTTTCCAGCTTCCTCTGGGAGAGACTGATGGCTTCGATTTTTCCATTCATATCCATGTACAGCGAGTCAAACTTCCCATTGAAATCCACTTGCAACTTCTGCTGTCCCTGAAGAACATGTTCCATCATGAGTTCCATCTTATTGTCTGTGGACTTTGGAGAGATGGGCTGGTACGAAAAATTCCCGTAATTTCGAGTGTTGTTGCTAAAGTTCCGGTTGTTCTTGTACCCAAATTGCTGACCCTAAAATCCAGAACCACCAACGTAGTTACAATCTTCCATTTCATCTCCACCGATATTATTGACTCCATCAGCAAAGTGCACAGTCTTCTTCGACTTCCCAAGCAAAATATCCAGCTTCGCTTGAACTTCAGTAATCTGAGACCCATCAATTCATGCAGCTTGCTTCTTCCTGTCGAAATCAGCATTCTTGGTGCTATTGCTAGACGCCAAGTTCTCAATCAGCACGACTGCATCATCTGGATACCAGGTGTTGAATTTCCCATTACTCGCAGTATCTAGAGCCATCGGGTACCTCCAATCGATACATCTATAGAATGTGCCCAGCAGCTGAACCTGATTAAACCCATGGTGCGGACAATCTCTCTGATATGATTTGAAGCGAATCCAAGCAGCCTTGAGTCCCTCTGTTGGACCTTGAGAAAATTGAAAATTTTTGTTCCTGAGCTCTTCGGATCTCACATCATCATAGAAGTTGCACAGGAATGCATTCTTGGTCTCATCCCATGTAGTTAGAGAATCAGGAGCTAACTGCTTCATCCAATAAGCAGCATCCCCACTAAGAGAGTACGGGAAGAGTTTGCAGAAAAGGAATTCATTGGGCACTCCATTGTACTTCATACCAGTGACCAAATCCTCGAACCTTTCGATATGATCCATGGGATGCTCATGAGGTAGGCCATGGAAAGGACTCTGACTCACGAGAGCATAGTACGCAGGCTTCAGCTCGAAGTCGTTCCTCTGAAAAGTTGGGATGCGAATCGCAGATCGATTGGCATAGAACTGATCAGGTCTGTTGTGCTCGCCAAGTGTCCTAGCTCGAACACCTGCAGCATTCCCAACGTTGGCGCGCCCAGCTGGCGCGACAATCTCAATAACAGGAGCAGGGCCAACGACGTTTCCAGCTTCATCAAGTCGCTGCCCTATCTCATTGCACACTTGACCCTCTTGGTCTCTCAAGACTCCAGCTTCATCAGCTCTTAAAACCACTGGGTTGTTCATCCCTGATGTTTGCTTGGTCTTTCTGTTTGTGCGTTCCACAAGTGCTAGCTGTTCCAATGACAGTTCAACAAGGCACGTAAGTAACCAAAAAAATACGTTGAGTATCGATCGATACCAAGTGGTGTCGATCGATATCAACAAAAGAAGAAGACGAGTATCGACCGATACTAGGGAGTATCGATCGATACCGACGAACTTAGTCGAAATTCTCAACTAAAATCTAATGGCGAATTGAGTCCCCGGCAACGGCGCCAAATTTGATATGCTCAAATTAATACCCTAACAGTACTAAAGCAGTAGTTGTAATATAGCTAGGGGTCGAACCACAGAGATTCAAAGAGACGCACAATAGATTGTATAGTATCGAATTAAGCTAAGCCAAGAGATGTAATTGAAAGCAGTGTAGAAATTAAAAGGGTTGTAATTCAATTTGGAAATATAGGCTCAGGGTATTTCTCAGGAAATCAATGAATGCAGATAAACTAACTAATCAGGATTCAGATTTAGCGCAGTTCTTGAACTCAAATCACTAAGGTATAATTAACCAACTGTCGTTGCGAAAACTATCTAAATCTAAATCTTAGGAATTCCAAATTTCTTTGCGAATCATAAAGTCTAAATAAGCTTTAATATCAGGTTTGATATGTTCAAAAATCAATTAAACCAAATCTCTTTGCGAATAATCAATTTGCTCACCTAGGTTCTATCATGTAATTAATCGCACTGTCGTGCCTAATCAATTATCCTAAGATCTAAGTTCCAGATTTCTCAACCTAGAATTAGCTTTGAACACAACCTAAGGCGAAGAACTAATTCAGATGGTGAATCCTAAACAGATAATCAACCTAGCATTCAGAGAAAACCCTTATGATAACCCTGAACCTAAAGTGGATCTACTCAGACATGGAGAATGAAACAATCAACATAACTGAATAAATCATCAATAAAATAAGAATAACAAGAGGTTTTGAGATCTGATCTCGGACGAAGGGAAATTCAGACTTGTCTCCAACCAAAGTAAAATCAAAGTATAGAAAATAAAGCTTAGCCTAAAAGTGGCTGTAAAAATCCCTATAAATAACCTAAAATACGAGTCGTGTTGGTGCAAGCTCTCATTCTTAAAGACTTCTGGACCAATTTGTAATTCTTCAAGTCTTGGAAAACTTGCGGGTCGTGTCTTGCTGCGATGGGTATCAATCGATACCAGGGGGTATCGATCGATGCTCGACGTGAAATCGGGTACTTAGCAACACGATCTTCATCTTTGCTCCAAAATGTTCCAGAAAGCTCCAATACTTCCAATTACGCTCCAAACATGCTAAGACCTGTAAAAGACTCTAAAAGACTACAAAACACTAGAAAGACTCTATAAAAAGGACTTATATCATGGCCTAAACAGAGTAAAAACCATGATATATCAGACGTCTATCACATTCGCAAACTGTTCCACCTCACTTCCGCACGGTACAATACCTGATTTGATGATCACAATAGGAGATTGCCTGGTTCCTACTGATTTTCAGGTTGTGGAGATGAGTGCAATATCTCGTACGCAATTAATTCTTGGAAAACCGTTCATGGCTACGGTTGGTGCGATTATGGATACGCCAGGCAAGAAAATTTCATTCTCATATATTGACAAGGAGGTGTTATACGAAGCCATTCCTCCTAGAGGAGCTCCCGGACGTGTCTCTAGCATCGAGGTTGTTACGGGAAAGTAATTAGCGGATGATCTTTTTGAAGAACCTCCTGACGCGCCAACTGTCATAGATGATTCGGTTGAACCGCCCAGCATCCCCAAGGATGTTGTCAAGAAGGCTAAGGCAACAAAGAAGAAGATGAAGAGAAAAAGAGTCGAGAATCCCCATGTCACTTTAATCCCTCATAACTATGATGGAAACTCGATTGAGTACAAGGTGAAGTGCAAAGGAGCCTCGAAACCATTCTATAAGGCTAGAGTTCTTCTTACTTCGGAGCTGAAAGAGAAAGGAAAAGAGTTTGTGGAGAGCATGTTGAGCAGAACTCTGAAGCTATCAATGTCAAGATGTGGAGCATGTGTTGGTGCAAGCTCTCATTCTTATCCTGCTTTAATGGTGTTACAGTCAAGCTAATGACGTAAAACGAGCGCTTAGTGGGAGGCAACCCACTGGTGAGTATGTTTTTGATTCTTTTTCTTTTTATATTTTTCGTTTTGTGTTTGTGTCAGGATAAACAAGGAGCAAAACTCGAAATCGTCTTAGTGTCGATCGATACCCCCTGGTATCGATCGATACCAGGCCGTGTGTCGGTCGATACTAGATGTTCCAGCAAGGTAACTTCTTGTTTTTCCCTTTTCTATTCTATTCTTTTGTTTTCTTTTACCTACTCTAGGCTAGATAACACTGGGGACAGTGTTGTTCAAGTCTGGGGGAGGTGTCTGCTGACATTGTGTTTGTTTTTCTTAGAGTCAGTTGTTTTATCGAGTCAAAAACGTTTTATTGAGTCAAAACTTGTTGCAGATGATGATCCTGTGCTTGAAGTGTTGTTTTGATTTTGTTTTTGAGTGACCAGTGTTACAAAATCAGTTCTAGATCGACTAATGAAAAATCCAAAGGCTGACCAGTTAACTAGAAGACACTCATGTTTCCAGCAAAGTTCTTTAAAGCCTGAGCCAAATGTTTGCACTTCATTGATGTGGTTAGTGTCCATAGAGCTTGATTCCTCATTCGTATCTGACAAAGGAACCCACGTGTTTAAAATAATGGTATTTCTCTCCCTGTTACAAGTTAATAAGATGCATTAAAAAATGAAATGATTTTCTTCTGAGTAGAGGGTTAGGAAAATTTCCAACGATCCCATTATTCTACTTCAGAGGAGATGATCACACAAAGGTGAAAGCGAGGTTAGAAAAATTTCCTGTGATATCATTATTCGCCTACACCTTTGATTACTTTTGAGGGAAGAATCGGGGATTCGGTGGCAAACACCATCAATACTCGCGTCTCGAACCTTAATTTGTATATGCAAGAAACATAATGAGAAATAAGTCTGGGGGGGAGAAATAATACCAAAAAGTGTGAAAAAGGTGGTTCCTTGTCAGGATATTGTATGGTAAATAATCTAGAAGGCTCTTGAACATTGGCTACAGCGATGAGGGTTTTATTTGAACAATGTTGCGAGATAATGTGTGGAGTCTGGAAAAGCTGCGAATGTCTGCGGAGAAGTACATGGTATTAGATCAAAAGCTGGTCGGGTGACATTTGGGTGCTTGGGAAAAGGATCTTTGCGATGGTTCATGAACAGGTGAGTCTCTACGTTTTCAAACCTCTTTCTCTGGTTTAGTCTTCTATTTGCTTGAGGGCAAGCAAATGCTAAGTCTGGGGGAGTTGATATATCATGGTTTTTACCCCTTTTAGGCCATGATATAAGTCCGTTTTATAGAGTCTTTCTACTATTTTGGAGTCTTTTACAGGTTTTAACACGTTTGGAGCATGATTGGAGATATTGGAGCTTTCTGGAGCATTTTGGAGCAAAGCTGAAGATCGTGTTGTTGAGTACCCGATTTCACGTCAAGCATCGATCGATACCCCCTGGTATCGATTGACACCCTTCGAAGCAGATTACAAGTCGCGTCTTTTAATGAAGTTTGAAGAATTGCAACTTGGTCCAGAAGTCTTTAATATTTACAAGAAGCCCCAAAACGTGATTTAGGTTATTTATAAGGATTTTACAGCCACCTTGTTGGCTATGCTTTATTTTACTTTGATCCTACTTTGGTTTTTGGAGAGACAACTCTGAACTCTTGTTTTTATTGATTTCTTTGATGATATATTCAATCATGTTGCTTTCAATCTCCATGTCTGAGTAGATCCACTTTTGGTTCAGGATTCTCATAAGGGTTATCTTTGAATGCTAGATTGATTATCTGTTTAGGATTCACCATCTGAATTAGTTCTTCGCCTTAGGTTGTGTTCAAAGCTAATTCTAGGTTGACGAATCTGGAATATAGACCTTAGGATAATTGATTAGGCACGACAGTGCGATTAATTACCTGATAGAACCTTAGGTGAGCAAATTGATTATTCGCAAAGAGATTTGGTTTAATTGATTTGTGAACATATCAAACTCGGTATTAAAGCTGATTTAGACTTTAGGATTCGCAAAGAGATTTGGAATTCCTAGGATTTAGATTTAGATAATTCTCGCAACGACAGTTGGTTAATTATACCTTAGTGATTTGAGTTCAAGAACCGCGCTAAATCTGAATCATGTTAGTTTATCTGCATTCATTTTTTTCCTGAGAAATACCCTGAGCCTATTTTTCTCCCAATTGATTTACAACTCTTTTAATTTCTGCATTGCTTTCAATTTCATCTGATTTTCTTAGCTTGATTCGATACTATACGATCTATTGTGTGATTTCTGTGAATCCTTGTGTTCGACCCCTACACTTACTACAACAACTGCTTTAGTACTTTTAGGGTATTAATTTGAGCATATCAACCCTAAACAACTAATCAACCTAGCGTTCAAAGAAATCCCTTATGAGAATCCATAAACCTAACAAGAGATCTACTCAGATATGAAAATTGAATCAATAAACATGTTTGAATAAATACTCAATAGAAAATAAGAAAGAGTAACAAAAGGGTTCGAAATCTTCTCTCGACGAACAAAGTTTCAGACTTATCTCCCTTCATAAGCTCTCTCACAAATCCAGAATAAAATAAAGCGTAGTGAAAAAGCACACAGTCAAAGTGGCTGTGAAACCTAATTAAATAGTCTAAACACGAATTGGGGTCTTCTTGTAAATATTAATGTCTTCTGGGAAAGTTCTGCAATTCTTCAAACTTTATTAAAAGTCGCGACTGGTAATTTCCTCGATGGGTGTCGATCCATAACAAGGAGTTATCGATCGATGCTTGACGCGGACACTTAGTCACCAGACTTCAGTTTTGCTCCAAAACGCTACATAAAACTCCAATATCTCCAATAATTCTCCAAATGTGCTAAAACCTGTAAAAGACTCTAAAACAGTACGAAATAGTAGAAAGACTCTATAAAACGGACTTATATCATGTTAAAACCTGTAAAAGACTTCAGTTTGAGCAACTTGAGTATCAAGCTTTTTCACATGAGTTCACACAGCTTCATACTTGTTGTTGAGATCGTTTTACATGTTATCAACATTGATATTGATTTCCTTAGCAGATTGTTGTTAACTGAGCAAGAGCTGAGGCATAAGAATCTTAAGTTCATCCTGAGATTCGTTTGCAGAGCTCGCATGAACTTGGAATGGGGCAGGTTTTGTTGTCTGGAAGGAGTTGAACGGTTGCTTCTGCTGGAATCCACCTTGAAACTTGTTCTGACCTTGGAAACCTTGAGATAATCCCGAGGTGCCTGCGTTCTGCACAAATGTCCTCCCATGGGGATGTTGAACTTGTTGGGGATAAAGTTTATCTTAGGGGTTCCCGACGTTGGTGCTTCTGCAGGACAGATTCGGGTGGTTCCTGTAATTCTGGTTGAAACCTCTGTTCTGCATGTACCCCTTCCCACTCACGTAGTTTACCTCATGTTGCTCATTAGTTTCATCCTCAGCTAATCCCTGACATAAATTTTCATCTCCTGCCTCCTCGCAAGACTGCACACCTCTCTGATTCCCTTTAAGTAGCAAATTCACTTTTGCAGTCAGCTCAACAATCTTTTGCGAGTCTGCACCATTGACACGCTTGGACCTGTCGTACTCAGGACATCAATTTCCATAACTTGAAGCTAAGTTCTCTATCAGCTGGTACGCTCCTTCCTTGGCCGTAGTCATGAAATCTCTATTACTTGCAGCATTGAGGGCGTTCTTATAGTCCCAGTCAACTCCATCGTAGAAGATGCTTAGAATCTGCTCATCCGAGTACCCATGTTGAGGGCATTCTCTGCGGTACACTGTGAACCTCTCCCAACCTTCGCAAAAGGTCTCCCCCGCGTACTGCTGGAAAGTAGTGATCTTGTTTCGCAGCGAAGATGTCTTAGAATTGGTGTAGAAGTGGTCCAAGAAGGTAACTCTGCATTCGTCCCAAGCAGTCAACGATCCAGGCGGAAGTGACTTGAGCCATCTCAGCGCCTTGTCTGCCAAAGAGAAAGGAAAGAGCTTGCACTTGAGGTAATCAGTTGGTACCCCATTCGACTTGGTAGTGCTGCAGATTTCTTCGAAGTTCTCAATGTGGTCCATTGGATGCTCTGCAGGGAGACCATGAAACATGTGCTGCTTTACCAATGCGATCATCTGAGGTTTGATCTCATAATCTTGCCTCGTAATGGCTGGTGGACGGATGGCAGCTCTGTTCTAGTACAAAGCATGAGGCGTGTCCAAATCCCCAATGGCAGGCTGTTGTTGTTGCTGTTGTTGTTGCAACTGCTGCACTTGTTGTTGCAGCCTATGGAGTTCAGCAGCTGCAGCGTTTTGTTGTTCATTGTTCTGTTCGTCCATGAAGACGGGAATTGATGTTGCTCTCCAGTTCGTTCGTTCTAACCTTTCTAGCTCTTCGTGAAGGTTTCCGGAGCCCCTACTTCTGGTAACTATATTCAGTTTTTCTGTTGGTCACCTGAAACGCAAAAAGAAAATAAAATAGAATATATTAGTAAATCTTAGACTAAATTTCAAATTCAGAATTGAAGGTAACGCTATTGGTCCCAGGCAACGGCGCCAAATTGATTTAGGTGTTTAACCACTCTGTCAATTAAAACTAAAGCTCACACTACCGCAATCATAACGGTTGTCAATGCAGTACTTTAAGATCGAATCCACAGAGACCACAGTTACACTACAATTCTCACAATTATGAAACTAAGCTAAGACAAGATTATTTTTGGTTTTGGAAAGAGTAACGAACGCAATTTAAACGATGTAAATTTAATAAGGGAAAACGTTAAGTTAAGGGTTTGTTCTTAGGAATCCAGAGATCACGAATCAGACAACTATTCAGAGAATAATTAAACACAAGTTTCAAACTCAAACATAAATATTAACCAATCCACTCTCGTGCTCATGGCTACTAAACCTAGCACCTAATCCACTCTCGTGCTCATAGAATTCTAGGTCAGCATCAAGGAGCATGTTAAATATGTTCACGAATCGCCTTAGCATCAACTCTCGCAGGCTAAGGACGATTCGCTCGCTTATGTTCTTTCTATGCAACTTAATCCATTCTCGTGCTTATATGTTAAACTGTACCCTAATCCACTCTCGTGCTCATAGGGTAAGCTGCACCCTAGTTCATAGACCTAGCGGTTAGCTCAAGCCTAAGTAATAAACACAACAATAAGCGAAAACCACAAAATATAAATCCCTATTTGTGTCTAATTCAATGATTCATGGATCCCTTCGAACCCCTAAAACTAACTTTGGAACTACTCAGACATGGTAACGGAAAACAAGCAAGGAGATGAAAAACTCATAATATAAAAAGAGAGAAAGGGTTTAGAATTCTTCTCAATATATGCAGAGATTCTTCTCCAAAGCTTACAATGGAGCAAAAATTCTGAATAGAAAATAAAGTGTAGCCGTCAAAGAGGCTAAAAACAAAGTATAGGTCCTAGGTCGAATTAGGTCAAAACATTCAGTTTCCGGGGCAAAACTGGAAATTCAGGAATTTCCTTTTCTTCTCGCATGTACGCATCGACCGATGCACGGTCGATTTCAGTTCTTCGGGCAAGCTTGCATCGACCGATACACTCCTTGCATATGTCGATTTCAGTTCCTCGGTGTGGCGTGCATCGATCGATTTTGGTTTCTCGGACCAGCTCGCATCGACCAATGCACTCCTTGCATCGGTCCATTCTGCTTCCTCGGACCTGCTCTTCACGGTTCCGTGCATTTTTGCCCACGTAACTCCAATTTCTTCCTTAGACGCATTTTTACATGAGATAACTAAATAAAGGACTAAAAGACTCTAAAAACGAACTTTGACTCAATAAAAAATTTGAAAGGAATACTAAACATGCGTTAGAAAACGATAAAAAGAAAGCATATCACTTGCGTTGCTTAGCTCGGGAGAAATGGAAATCTTGACATTAGAGAATGGCCTTGATGGGTGTGGATTCTTCACCCTTGGCGTCTTAGTCTTAGCCGGATTGTTCATGCCTTTTGGCTTCTTTTTTTCCTTTGGTAAAATCGAACGTTTCACCTTGGAAACATTCCTTTGACTTGGGACAACATTAGGAATGGTTGGGTATAACACCTTTCGGTTCACGTTCAAGAAGACGGAGTTGTGGTTGGCATGGTCAATGATGGCGCCAACTGTAGCTAGAAAAGGTATACCAAAAATCAATGGTGTTTCCTTGTTTTGATCCATCTTAATCACTTGAAAATATGCGGGAACAAACTTCTTTCCAATGAGAAGTTGGACGTCATAGATTACTCATTCAGACTTTCTTTGAGATGAATCTCCAAAGACGAGACTCAAGGTAGGTGGCATGAAAGTTTTGACACCTAATCTCTCAGCAAATATCTTTGGCATGATGTTAACATTCCCCCCGGAGTCACACAAACAGTCCCAAAATTTGATTCACGTGATCGAACAAGAGAGGGTAAAATGTCCCGGATCATCAGCCTTCTTGAGACTTTTTAAAGGAACACGTTTTGGTACCTCAAAATGTGGTATCTAAGCCTCCTTGGACTTCTTTTTCACACAGTTCTTAAGAGGAAACCAAATCGAATTTTCCTCCTTCGCCTTTGGTTTGGCGTCGACTTCTTCTTCTAGTATGGTGGAGATCGCTTTACAATAACGTTTTGGATTGCCTTCTACCTTTCCAGGTAAAACTTCAGCTTGTCTCTTACCAGTCTCAGCGGTTTGAGAAAATTGCATTTCCAATTTCTTGACATTGGTTGAAAGTCATTCAAAATTCTCATTCAAGTCATTGTATAAACTATCCATCCGAACTTGAAGATCTTTGGATGTTTCTCTTGGTTCACTATAACTTGTTGTATAATTTGCTCGAGCTTGTTTTGTAAAGTGATGTGTGGAGGTGCTGGTGCAGCTGGGAGTGACGCGTTTTGAGTAGCAAACGGTGCGGGTTGAGAGTTGAAAGGTGGTCTTGGCTGAAAATTTTTATTGCCTCCATAGTTCACGTTTTGGAACTTATTTTGAAATGGCTTTTGTTGAGGTGAATATTATTGATCACGAGGATTCTCTAGGTTTCTTGTAAGAGGTTATTCATGTTTATGAAGTTGTTGTTGAATCCGTTGTTGAAGTTTTGGTTCTGGTACGGACCTTGAACTCCAACATAATTTAATTCTTCTTCTTGAAAGAATGAAATTTCTGCATCAAACTCTTGCTGAAAATCAGCCTCTACGCCAATGGTGGCTTCACACGGGTTCACTGAACGATTTGAATCTTGAGGAGTTGATTCATCATACTCCTAAACTTTGCAATTTGCTTAGAATCAAAATCATTAAAGTGAGTGCTTCAATCGAAGTCGTGATAACTGTTGTGGTTGCTATCAGCGGGATTGTCGATGAGAGCACATCCATGAGCAACGGTTTTGGTGGTGAAATCTATGTTTCTAGCTGTGTCGAGAGAGAGTTGGTACTTTGGTTACAAACCTCTATAAAAGGTGTTCAAGAGATTCGAACCGGAGAAACCATGGTGAGGGCAGTCGCGTTCATAGTCTTTGAAATGCTCCGATGCTTCGTAAAATGATTCGACAGGGCCTTGTTGGAAACTTTGGATCTTGTTTCTCAACAATTTGATCTTGACTTCGTGTAGAAGTGACTGAGAAAGGCTAACTTGCATTCTTTCCAAGTAGTGATCGATCCGACCGGTAAAGATTTCAGCCATCGATGAGCTATTCCGCTAAAATAGAATGGAAAAAAAAATTGCACTTCATATAGTCTGTAGGAATTCTTTTAGTTCTCATTGTGCTGCAAATTTCTTCAACTAGTTCGATGTGGTCCATAGGGTGTTCGGAAAAGAGACCGTGAAACTGATTTTGTTTTGCCAAAGTAATGATGTGTGGCTTGATCTCGTACTTATTCCTATGAGGTATAGGAACTAGGATGGCTGCTCGATTTTGAAAGTGTTGGTGCGGAGTATCGAAGTCAGTGATAATGCGATTACGCACTTGTCTTCTATGTTGATGTGCGGGCAAGGCAAGTCGAATGGCGTTTGGATTCGCATGTGGAATGAGTTGGTTCACTCCGTTTTCACTGTTCCTATTAGCATTAGGACCGACTGGCTCTTATCTTCTGCAAGCATCAGCAAGTGGATTATCGTCTCCATCTCTACTTAATGCGAGAGGCGGTACGATCGGGTATCCTTCGTCATCGAGCAGTGGTTGTCCGTATGCATACAGCCTCTCGATCGTCATTATGAAGAAGCTCTTCATGTTTTTCTTGGTATTCATGGTGGTCGAGATTGTTGGCCATCCTTAATTGTCTCCTTAGTCTTAAGAGTTCTCTTTCATGTTTGTTGATCTCTTCTAGTGGCGGTAAGACGTTAGAAGTGTTTCTTCTTATGGTGATGCACCTGAGAGTAAGAGACATAAGAATAAAAGAGATGTCAAAATTAAAAGAAAAACAAATTAAAACCAAGTTGTCTAGAACATAAAATTAGATCACGAAATCACAAGTAGCAATCTAGTCCCCAGCAACAGCACCATAAAACTTGATGCGGAATAAATTTCTAACAAGTTTTCTCCCTAACTAAAACTGCAAGCGCACAACAATCACGATAGTATATTAAGGGTATCGAATCCACATGGACTAGTGTACTGAGGATTTCGAGCTAATCTAAAGTTGCATTTAGACTTCTCAAAATTCAGGGTTGGTTGTCACAGTTTGTAGCAAGGAAATTAAATTAGTAAAGCGGAAAATAAACAATGTAAATTCAAGGATTAAAAACGTTTGTCGACAGGGAATTCCCCGGGGTTCATGGATCGAATCAAATAAGCATTAGTAAGGATTTAAAGTGACTTTGTCAACTAGTTTCTAGAACTGGAACACATAATCGTATCTAACCTACTCGCGTAGAGCTAAACACCTAGATCTAAATAACATAGTTACTCTATTTTTGTTGGTAACTACGCAGAAAAATCAGCAATAAAATCAAGTTCATAATCCGCTCACAAAGCCGTATAAGTATGTTTTCGTATCTTACAACCCAATTGCTCGCCTACTCTAGTTCATTTTAATAAATTCAGCACAACAATGGTTTTCTATTCTTTAGATCAGTCGCTAGGTGATGAATCAAACAACATGCATTCACAAATGAGAATAGAACGAAGAACCAAATAAATTATCCTAAGTATAACAACCTAATAAGATAAATCCATGATTAACCACTTCAACCCATCAAAAAAACTACTCAGACATGGAATCTACTCATACATGGAATCGCAAAGCATCATCATATTCATAATAAATTGCGAAAACAGTTAGAGTAAAAGAGTAAGAGGGTTTGAAATATTCTCTATGAAGTACATAGTTGCGGCATGCGGTAAATGACTTCCAGGCCGCACTCACGAGCTTCAGGTTGCGGCCATGGGTTTTTTTTTTCCACAATTCTGCTTCTGTTTGACAGCTTGGCATGGCTTCAGTATTCTTGATGGTTCTAGAGATTAAAACGTTGGATTGTTCTCAAATCACTTGTAGTTGAAAGGTGGTTGTTCCTTCTATCTTGTGGTCAAATTTGAGTTTTATCAGACGGTGAGAATGTCTCCATTTGATGTCGAACTTCTGACGGTCTAAATATGTCCAAAAACATGACTTTTGCTCCACTTTATACTTTTTTGCCCAACTTAAAAAAACTTTAAAAACTCCAAAATATCGAAATCAATTGAAAACAATTATAAATTGAGTTAAAACACTTATAAAAGATCTTAAAATTATGTCCAAGAATGTGTAAAAACGGGTTATATCATCCTGCCAGTTGTGAAAAATGAGTAAGGACGAGATAAGACTTTGCCGAGCCGAAATGGGGAAAATCAAAGGAGTTAATTGAGGGAAGTCGGAAATAGCTGAGGGAAGCTGGGAAATAACCGAGGGAATTCGAATGTCCGTGAAACTTAGCCAGATCAATGGAACGATCAAGGAAACTAAGTTGTGATCGGGAAAAATTAAATTTAGCTGAGGTTAATGAGATAGTTCGGGTGATTGCCGACTAAATCTAAATTTTGCTGACCTAAATGAGTTTTATCCGAGCTAAAATCATCTTGTCCGAGATTTTTAGGGAGTTTGTTCAACTATTCGGACAAGGCAAGTTATTTGGCTTCATGTCTAAGGTCGTTCCTTGCATAGATTATGTTAGTTTGTTTGCTTGGCTGGTTGCGATTGCTTCTCATGTTCATTATTTCTACTTGCTAACCTTGATAATTGATCCACTTTACTCGGAAATCTAGATTGGGCAATGCACTCGGGGCAGTGATGCACGCCGAGGTTTGTATGGTTGCGGGATGATTGGCTGGTAACTGTGGGTGAATATGCTCAGCTAGTTTTTTTGTCATGGTAAGCATATTAGACTATATGATCGGCTGTTTGATGCAATTTCTTGACTATGGCTCGGTGAGACGGGATGACCGCTCTCACTAAAAAATTCACTTGCTTATGCCCCCATTTTGGATGCAGGTGATGAGACTATCCATGTTGGTAATCGTGAAGTCTGATTTGACTGTGAGACCAAGGATGGGAAGGAAGGATCGTAGTGTTTAGGTAGTTATGATCTAGTAAATGATCTTATAGCTTATTAGCAAACTTTCCATTTGTACTAAAACCTCGATTTTAATTCAAGTAATATGTTTAATCTATTTATGCTCGGAAAGTAAAATACAGAAAAATTGACTACGTGTCTCGGCGAAAATGAAATCTGGGTTAGAGTGCTACAATCGGCCTCCTCAATCAACAAAGCTCCCAATTATTGTATGTGGACATGCTATATTGAATGTTGGGACATTGGTCCATATGAAGCCAAGTGCATATAATGAATATTCCCCATTACAGTTAACATACGGCCATGAACCAGATGTATCCCATCTCCATGTTTTTGGATGTGCGGTCTATGTTCCGATAGCCCCAGCGCAAAGAATAAAAATGGGGCTACAAAGAATATTAGGAATATATATCGGGTACACCTCACCAAGTATAATTAGATCCCTTGAACCATTAACTGGAGATATGTTTACAACACGTTGTGCCGATTGTCAAAGTGAATTCCCTGCATTGGGGGGGGGGGGGGGGGGAGGATTTACTGAATCACCAAAAGATATCATATGATGTACATAATCTTTGGCTTATCTTGATCCTCCAAAAAATCAACGTGATATGAAAGTTCATAAAATCATACACCTGCAAAGTTTGGAAAACCAGTTAGGGGGGGGGGGGGGGGGAGGATTTACTGAATCACCAAAAGATATCATATGATGTACATAATCTTTGGCTTATCTTGATCCTCCAAAAAATCAACGTGATATGAAAGTTCATAAAATCATACACCTGCAAAGTTTGGAAAACCAGTTACCTAATGCGTTCACATATACGAGAGGGATAATGAATTCATATATCCTCGCTGCTAATGCTCCATCCAGGATAAATTTTTCGGAAGAACTTATTAATGGGAGTAGAGCAAATGAAACAAGGGTTCAATTAAAGAGCGGGAGGCCGATGGGCTCGAAAGATAAAAATCGTCGAAAGAAATAGAAGTTGGGAGACAATGTTCTAGAAGAACTACATTAAGAAAAGTGTCCTAAAGACATTTGTGCCAAGGTTCTAGAAGAAACATGCATGGAAAAAATATCCAGAAGACATATATGAAAATGTGCAACAAGAACAAGATAAAAAGATTTGTCCAGAAGACGAACATGAAACAGAAAAATATGAGATATCCATTAACTACACCAATAATGGAAAAATTTGGGTTAGAAATGAAATAGAAGACATTAATGGAATGTCTCTTTTTATGTATCTGAAGAAATTAATAATGAAAACGATGATCCAGGCCCAAGGTCTATGTCATAGTGCCAGAAAAGGGCTAATTGGGGAAATGGCAAATGGCCATAAGAAATGAATTATTCTCCCTGAATAAAAGAAATGGCTTTGGACCTATATTCATTACACTCGTAGATGTTATGTCAATCGGGTGCAAATGGATCTTTGTGAGAACGAGAAATAAGCAAAATGAGGTCACACGATATAAAGTGGCACAAAGTTTTTCTCAAAGACCGGAAATTGATTATGAAGAGACATATTCCCCGGTTATGGATGCAATCATATTCTAATACTTAATAAGCCTAACAACATCTAAAAGTTTAGAGATGTACCTGATGGATGTAGTGACTGCATACCTATATGGTTCACTAGATAGTGACATATACTTGAAAATCCCAGAAAGGATTAAAGTCTCACAAGGATAAAAAAAATGCCGGAAGCATCTAAGGAAATATGTTCGGTGAAATTACAGTGATCACTTTTGGATTAAAGCAATATGGTCGCATGTGGTATAATCGCTTAAGTGAATACTTGTTGAGTAATTGATACATTAACAATGTGATATGCCCTTGTGTATTTATTAAGAAATTTGTATCATGATTTGTGATCATTGTTATATATTTTGATGACATGAACATAATTGGAACTCAAAAAGAGATTGATGATGCAAGAAATCATATGAAAGATAAGTTCAAAATGAAAGATCTTGGAAAGACAAACAAAAAAAACTAGGGCTCCAAATAGAGCATTTTCAAGACTGAATAAAGCGCTTTAATATGGATAAAACAAATCATCATTTGAGTACTCCAATGGTCAATAGATCGCTCGATGTTGACAAGGATCCATTTCGACTTTGCGAAGATAGCGAATAAATATTAGGTCCTGAAATACTTTAAATGAGCGCTATTGGTGTATTAATGTATCTTGCAAATTTTACTCGACCATATATAGCTTTTGCTACTAACCTACTTGTAAGATACAATTAATCTTCTACACGCAGATATTGGAATGTGATAAAACACATATTCCGTTATCTCCAAGGTACGATTGACGTAGGCTTATTTTATTCTAGAAAGCCCGAATTATGTCTTGTTGGTTTTGCAAATGCATGATATTTGTGAAAGCTCAATTGGATACGCTCAAGTTACAGAATTTGTTTTGGTAAATGTTTTCTCCGTTCAGATGTAGGATGTTACGCAGGAATTTAAACTCGTAAAAACTCACGTTGTCTTCGCTGATCTCTAATCTTAACAATCTCAAATATCTAGCTCTGGAATTATTCAGAAAAATAACAGAAACTAACTTAAAATAAATAAAAGAAAATAGTGAAAAGAGTGATCTAAAAATATCGGAAGAAGATCAATGAAAGAAAATAGTGGTCAACGGAAAGTAATGCAATTGATTCGGTGTTCTAAAATAACAAAAACCAAAACAAGAAATTAATAAACAAATAATATCTTTTTTTGCTTATTATTATTTTTGGGTGCCTTCGTCAATTTGCTTCTCCATTTTCACCTTCATGCATTGCTTTCTTTCGTCGTCCTCTCCAAGGACGACGACGGATCTGTCTTTGTATCAACCGAAAGAACAAATTACATCCTCTCCATTTCCTTTGGTTTTTCAGATATAGCTTTGTCACACACACAAAATGTCTTTTCTTGCGCCTTGTCAAATTTTGGAGCTGAATGTTATTTCGGCCCAAGAATTGGCGCCAGCGGCACGGTGTATGAAGACATATGCAATCGCTTGGATTGATCCGGAGCGTAAACTCACGACGCGGGTAGACAATACGGGCGGAACAAGCCCTACATGGAACGACAAATTTGTGTTTCGTCTAGATGAGGAAGCACTCTACGACGGGACATCAATAGTTGTTATAGAGATCTATGCATTGCATTGGTTCAAAGACATTCATGTTGGAACGGTACAAACTTTGATCAGCGACCTTGTCAACCCTTCTTCCGCAATGAGATTCGTTACCTTAGAGGTTCTTCGTGCGTCAGGCCGGCCTCATGGTCTCCTAAACATTGCGGTAGGGCTAATCGATAACTCGGGCCAAAGCATGCCTCTTTTGTTCGAAGAAGATTTGATGTTTCACAAGAAAAACATATCTTCGAAACCCATAGGGCTTCGACGGTCTAAAAGTGATACAAGCTCAATGGTGGAATCACCAAGGAAGGTGACACAAACTTTTATGAGTTCTACGACAAATTCAGGCTTCGAGAAAGATGAGTTTTCATCCGACTCTCAGATGGTTGTGTATGAGCCACAAAGAAAAAACCCAAATGCAATGTTGAGGCAAACGAAGCATACCGTGTATGGGACACCGATGAGGCCAAGGAACACGAATGCATATACTCCCAAAAGGAACAATATTGAATATGGAACGCCAATGAGATCGAGACCGGTCGTGATTACAGAGTCTGATTTGGGCCCTTCAGCCTCAGTGGTCGCCGCTCAAATTGCAAAGGAGAAGGCCTTGACAGGGAAAGATGCAGAGAGTACTGTGATAAGTGTTGGTGAACGTAGCGTTGAAGGTCTTCGTTCTAAGCTAGAAAGGTGGCAAGCAAATTTACCAGTGGTTCTAGACGTTGGATCCAGTTATCAACCGAGTTCGGACTACAAAACAAGCTCTAACTTCAACCCTAAATCAACTTACAAGCCCAATGAAACCGCCCCACGAAATCAACAGATGATTGTAGCTCCTCTCCAAAAGCAAGGTGGGAGGAACAAGAAAAGAGGAGATAGTGGATTGTTTTCATGTTTTGGTAACATTTGTGGCATCGAGTGTTCTATCGTTTGTGGTGGTTGCAGTGGACAAAAAGCATCCAAGAAGAAGAAGAAAAAGAAGTGAAAAAATTCAAACCATATTCTATTCAATTATAAACGATTCTCTTCACATTATGTTTCTATTTCTTAAGCTTGTCGATTTTGCTACTCAAAATCAAATGCATAATAGTAAGACAGGGACAAAATTACATTATCTCATTATTGTTTATAGTAAATAAAAACACTTGATTTAATCCGCTATGATTTTAAGAATATCAAAAATTTATATGTCAAATACTTTTCTTTGTTTAGCAAAAAAAGACCAAAAACAAAATTCTTTAAGCAAAAAGGTCTACATGTTGATTTTCGTAAATAAAGCAATTGTTAAAATCTGTCATGAGCCAGTAAATATATATATATAACACTTTAGTATTGTGAATATAATGTAATAGCTGCAATATATATATATATATATATATAACACTTTAATATTGTGAATATAATGTAATAGCTACAATATATATATATATATATATTTGGTTTCCATAGCTGCTATATATGTCTTGATGGTAGTGAGACTTTAGAGATATTTTGTTAACATAAAATGTTGTTTCGATTTTGTTAGCATCTCTTTATGATAGTGAGACCTTAGAAATTATGTGATCATTCTTTTCTCATGGTTTGTTTAACTCTAAGGACCAAATTGAAAGCTTTTAAAGCAACGATCACCTTGAATACTCTGTGGCTGATCATGCTTTCCAAGGTCCACAACAAACATTCCGAATGACATTATGTCATAGATTTGACATGATAGAAAGATCTCCTATTATGCATCGATTGGAACCATAACTTTTGGAGTCCCTTAAAACCCACAAACCACCTCCCAACTGCTTTTCCCTTGATCACGAAGACCCAATGTTGACTTTCATCAAACCAGAGGCAGTTGCCAAATTTTCTTTCCCTTTCTCAGAACTCCATTGCTTCTTTCAACATTAATTATCTCTATCAATCCGTTGAGAAATGGACCATATATAGCTTCGAATCCTCCAAGCATTTTGTATAGATTCAATAGCCAGAAATAACTGTCCTTCAATCACAAAACTGTTTCTATTCTTCCACAACCACCATAAAATTCTTGCTCTTCTTTTCTTCTATCAATTTCTTTCTACTCGTATTTTTATTTTTCATTTAGTTTCTTGTCTTTTCCTTTAAACTCAACTAAGATTTAATGTTTTTATTTTATTTTGAATTAAATGATATTTTAAAAAAACGTTTTCTCAATTTGTTATAAACGTTACATGATTATAATATATTACGTTTTTTGCAGAATAAAAATATGCTTTAGGCAATTATAAAATTTATTGGTTTTATATTTATTGAAAATATATTGTTATTAATTTATAATGTGAATTTGATTATTTTAGACTAAAAGTTGTGAAAGTGAAATGTTGTTAAAGTGTCTCTACATTAATTTTATTTCATTGTGTTATTTATTTTAAATTAGAAGTTATGAAAATTAAATGTTGTTCTGGTTTTATTAACATCTCTAAAGATGGAAGTGAGACCTTAGAGATCATGTGTTCATTCTTTTCTGGTAAAAAATCACCAAATGTTTCTAATATACCTTATATTAGCTTTGCACAATTTGCATGCTGTAACCAAGAATAACAAACTAATTAGGAATCTAACCATTTTGTTTTCACTATTCGACAAATTTTAATACCAAAATATCCATATATTGGCTATTATCTCAGATATACCGTAGATACTCTCTCTCTCTCTCTATCTCTATCTCTCTCTCTCTCTCTCTCTTCATATTCTATTCGGAAACAGCCTTACTCCTGCTTACCGACAAAAAAAAATACAATACCCAATTGCTGTTGCCGGAGTCCACTATGTCATCCATCAATTTCTCCTCCTCTTGTTGCTTTTATTCCAAAGGATCAAAGAAAAAGAATTTCAACTACACCACCAACACCAACATTATTTTCAACCATGTCAGCATTTTAAAGCGTGGCGAGGATATTAGCAAGGAGATATCAGATATGCCGATTTAAAACCCATATCTTAAATCTATCAGATCAGATTCGGTAAATATTCGGACTCATATGTGAACTTCCAATCAGAATTCGATGCCGGCTTGGTTTTACACCGATCCAGTCACCTCGACCTCGCCGCTGCTGAGCGAAGTTCTCTTGTCGGCTATCTTGGCAAAGAAAAGTTGAACATGAGTTTGATTTTTTTCTTGTTCTCGATTTCGTCTTCGATTGAAGATTCAAGGAGATAAGTTTGTTGTATCTTTGAAATCTGAATTAGTCTTTAAATTTATTGTTAGACCTCTTACATATTTAATAACGTGTTATATTTATTTGTATTGTACTAAAAAAATTAGTAACACCTTTTACCAATCTATCTAACTCAATATTGTTATCAATCTAACATGCTCTTTACCGTATAAAAAATCTATCAAACTCTTATATATATTTGACCAATCAGAGTTTCCATGCGGAAATTCGTAATAGTGACTTGCTTCCCATGTGGTTGATACCCGAAAAGCACCGGAGTAGTATCCAAAGAGGGGACTTTATGATTATGTAGATAAGTTTTGAGTTTACCAGTTAACAATATTGATTATGATTACTAAGATTCATTACACTGATAACAATAGGTTGGATAGATAATCACAATGTTAACAAAGTAACACAATTGTTATCCGTTAACATTATTATTTTTATCGCTAACGATATCGATTTTGACTGATAACAATGATGTTACCAATATTTTTTTGGAGTGTAATAGATCAAGTTTTAATGGATCAACATATTTGCTAACAAATTCATTATACATATAACAAACAGGTTGGATAGATAACATTAACGTTATCAAAGTAACAAGTTATTTACCAGCGATGTGTAACAGGTAACATGTGTAATAGCTGATAACAAATTATATATCGATAATATCTATTGTTACATGCTTTCGAGGACACAATCGTGTTTATGATATATATACATATATGCCATCTTCGTATCTTGAAGATTCACCGTATCTTTGCTGAATCGTAACTTCACCGTCACCATCATCGGAACTATGGATTTCGTTAGATTTGCTTCCTTCACCTCCAAAGATTTTTCCGATACTGTCACCATCATTGAAACTATTTGTTTCATCGGATCTTTGTCAGATTCGCTTCCTTCCCCTTTAAGAGCTTAAACACAAAAACCACCACCATCACGATTATCATGGCCTTGGTAGATCTGATATGTATGAGAGAGAGAGAGAGAGAGAGAGAGAGAGAGAGAGAGAGAGAGAGAGAGAGAGAGAGAGAGAGAGAGAGAGAGAGAGAGAGAGAGAGAGAAAGAAGTACCCCTAGCGAAGAGAAGAGTGAACGAAGAAGGAGTGAGATGAAGAGAAATGTGTGGTCTAGATTTGGCGTCTCTTCATTTGCCAAAATATTATCACACCCTATAAAAACCTAAGACACCCTACATAATAATTATTTTCCCTATTAGTCTAAATCTTAATATTGTGAAGGTTATTTCCGTCATTTCCGATGACCGCACCGACAGTACCTCATATTTTCGGCGTCCATTTTGTTACTTTTCTAATTTTGGAGTCAATGTTGGTTTTCTACCCGGTTGACTCTATCTTCTTTTTTCATAATATAGATATTAATTTTACAAAAGAAGATAAAAGATAAGGAAAAAACAATTATTATCGATAATTAAAGATATAGTACCCATAAAATTCGAGATGACATAAGTGCTGTGTTATGAAGGAGATGGAATGCTCGTTTTTTTTTTTTTTTTTTATGTTTGTTGAGCCTTTGTGCTCTGGTCTTTAAGTGTTTTCGCCCGTTTATTGGGCCCATGTGGATATTTCGGCCTTAAGGGCCTGTCTTTCCTTTGCTCTTTTGAGCTTTTATTCTTAATTTTTTCAGTGATATTTTTTTTTGAGAAAGGGAAAGTCCCGTAACTTGAGAAAACATATTTGTTTTCCAAATCCTATAGCTTTATAAGTAAGTTTCTGAATCTATTAAATGTTGATTACATATTTATTTTACTCTCAATATTATTTTTCTTATTGAAAAGGAAGTGGGTATATTTTTTTTCTTTCCGAACCGGATCCTATCAATTAGGGGCTCATATTCGATGAAATTGTCTCTACAGTGAACATTTCTAAACATCGACTTAATACTATTATATTGAAAACAAAGTTCATTTAACCCGCACTTGCTATATAGCTGAAATATCATGGTTTTTATCCCTTTTAGGCCATGATATAATTCCGTTTTATAGAGTCTTTCTACTATTTTGTAGTGTTTTAGAGTCTTTTACAGGTTTTAGCACGTTTTGAGCATAATTGGAGATATTTGAGTTTTCTGGAGCATTTTGGAGTAAAGCAGAAGTTCTTGTAGTTGAGTACCCGATTTGAAGCATCGGTATCAATCAATACTGACTAGTATCGGTCGATACTCACTGCAGCAGACACGACCCGCGACTTTTCCAAGAGTTGAAGAATTGCAAAGTTCCCCAAGAAGACTTTATTATTTACAATAAACCCCAAAACGTGTCTTAGGGTATTTATTAGGATTTTACAGCCACTTTGATGGCTACGCTTTCATTACGCTTAATTTTACTTTGGTTTTTGGAGAGACAACTCTGAACTCCTGTTTCTTATTGATTTCTTTGATGATCTATTCAATCATGTTGTTTTCATTCTCCATGTCTAAGTAGATCCACTTTAGGTTTAGGGTTCTCATAAGGGTTTTCTCTGAATGATAGGTTGATTAGTTGATTAGGATTCACCGTCAGAATTAGTTCTTCACCATAGGTTGTTCTCAAAGCTAATTCTAGGTTGACGAATCTGGAACATAGATCTTAGGATAATTGATTAGGCACGAGAGTGCGATTAATTACCTGATAGAACCTAAGGTGAGCAAATTGATTATTCGCAAAGAGATTTGGTTTAATTGATTTGTGAACATATCAAATCTGAAATTTAAAGCTGAATTATTCTTAGGAACTTGCAAAGAGATTTGGGATTCTGAAGTTTAGATTTAGATAATTCTCGCAATGACAGTTGGTTAATTATAGCTTAGTGATTTGAGTTTAAGAACCGCGCTAAACCTGAATCATGTTAGTTAATTTATCTGCATTCATTGATTTCTTGAGAAATGCCCTGAACCTATCTTTCCTCCATTGAACTTACAACTCGTTTAGTTTACGTATTGATTTCAATTACATCTTTTGGTTTAACTTAATTCGAATCTATCTGATCTATTGTGTGATTTCTTGAGTTCTTATGTTCGACCCCTGATATACTGCATCAACTGCTTTAGTACTTTTAGGGTATTAATTTGAGGATATCAAATTTGGCACCGTTGCCGGGGACTCAATTTCGCCATTAGATTTTAGATTTTAGCTGTCGAGCTTGTCGGTATCGATCGATACTACTCAGTGTCGGTCGATACTCGTCGTTTTCTTTTTGTTGATATCGATCAACACCACCCAGTGTCGGTCGATACTCATCGCGTTTTTTTGTTACTTACGTTCTTGACTTTTGTGTTTCAGGTGCATGCCTAATCGAGGAACCCGAAGGAACAAGAACACTCCGCTAGGTAATCTGTCATTGGAGTAGCTATCACTTTTGGAACGCACAAACTGAAAAGCAAAGAAGCCAGCAGAGATGAACAACAATCTAGTAATTTTGGTTCAAGATGCAGCTGGTGCTTACAGAGACCGAGAGGGTCAATTGTATAATGAGAGAGGACAACGATTGGATGGAGACGGGAACATCATCCCAACTCCTGCTGCTATCGAGGAGGTTGTTGCTGCGAATGCAGGGAATGTTGTGGCTTATCGTGGTAGAACAATTGGAGAGTACAACAGGCCTGATCAGTTTTATGCTACTCGATCAGCGATTCGTCCTCCACCATATCAGAGGAATGACTTTGAGCTGAAATCTGCATACTATACTCTTGTGGGTCAGCACCCTTTTCATGGTCTTTCTCATGAACATCCCATGGATCATATTGAGAAGTTCGAGGACTTGGTCACTAGCATCAAGAGTAATGGAGTGTCCTACGATTACCTTTTCTGCAAGCTTTTCCCCTACTCTCTAGGTGGAGATGCGACTTAATGGCTGAAGCAGTTGCCTCCTGGATCACTGACTACCTGTGAGGAGACTAAGACTGATTTCCTGAATAATTTCGATGACGATGCACGATCTGAGGATCTGAGGAACAAGATCTCCCAGTTTTCTCAAGGCACGACTGAAGCGTTCAAGGCTGCTTGGACGAGATTTAGATCGTATCAGAGAGATTGTCCATATCACGGGTACTCTGATGTTCAGCTGCTGGGTATCTTCTTCAGAGGGATTGATTGGAGGTATCAGATGGCTTTGGATGCTTCGAGCAATGAGAATTTCAATACCAGGTATCCAGATGATGCTTATGTGCTTATTGAGAATTTTGCGTCTAGCAATAGCACCAAAAATGCAGACCTTGAGCGAAAGAGACATAATGGGAACATGGATGGATCGCAGATTGCTGAAGTTCAGGCCAAGCTGGATCTTCTGATCGGGAAGTCGAAGAAGACTGTACACTTTGCTGATGGAGTCGATAATATCGGTGGAGATGAAGTGGAGGATGTTAACTACGTTGGTGGTTCTGGATTTCAAGGTCAGCAATTTGGGTACAACAATAACCGAAACTTCAACAACAACACTCAGCAAGGTGGGTACAAGTTTGAGGGAAACCAATCTGGTTTTGGAGTGAAACAATTTGTCCAGAAACCACTCCAGAGCAGCGACTTCACTCACAATTATGGGAACTCTTTGAACCAGCCCATCTCTCCAAAGTCCACAGAGAGTAAGATGGAATCCATGTTTGAACAGATTCTTCAGAGACAGCAAAAGCTGCAAGTGGATTTTAATGGGAAGATTGACCATATGTACACTGATCTGAATGGAAAAATTGAAGCTCTCAATGTTACTGAGAGGATGCTGGAAACTCAGGTTGCTAAGACTGCAGCAGCTGTGCAGAGGCATGAATTCTTTCTTCCAGGGAAAACTGAGAATCTAAGAGCACACGTCAATGCAATCACCTAAGGAAGTGCTAAAGAAGCCACTGCAGTGGTAAAAAAGGGTTTGGATGCAGGAATTTTCGACTATCCTATAGAAGGCGACGATGAGGATTCGGAAAATCCCAGGGTATCGAACGGCCCCACCGAGTATCGATCGACACCAGTCCAAATTCTTTCTCGAGACGTGTCGAACTCCCGTGTATCGATCGATACTCCTTATGTCTGTCGATACTGAGGCGCAGGTTGAGAAGGAAACAGAGATTGTCAAGTAGAGCGTGTACAAACCCATCAAACCTTATCATATGCCTCGTAAGATGACAAAGAAGGAATGGGAGGACGCCAGATGCAAAACTATGCTGGATAAGTTGGTTGTGGAGCTTCCTTTTATTGATGATATATCTGACGATGAGAATTCGAACACCACCCATGTGTCGACCGATACTCCCTTGTATTGATCGACACACGTCCAAAGTTCTGCCAGGGACGATTCCAGATCAAAAGCATCGATCGACACCACTCCTGTGTCGGTTGATACCAGTTCAGTTGCTGAAACAAAACCCGGTTTGAGTGTAGAAAGGGTTTACAAACCTCAGATACCATGCCCCATGACACCCAGACACATCAGAGACCCCATTTCTCCAAAGCAACTGCTTGGCTTTGAGAAGATGGTACGAAGGATTCCCCACACACTGACTTTTGAAGAAGCTCTAGAGTACCGCCCTCTGCTGAGTCACTTCCGAGATTGTAGAGAAACTCTGGAAGAGATCGAGGTACTGTTTATCAAGGCAAGAAGCAAGTCACTACCGCTGAAGCAGTTGACTAAGGGGGAAAACCCATGAATATTCTCAGTTCCATGCTCTATCTCTGGAGTTGAATTCAAAGAGTCTCTCGTTGACTCAGGGGCTAGTGCCAAGGTCATGTCAAGGGCAATTGCAGAGCGATTGGGGGCAGATATTCGATCTCCCAAGACATTTATCACATTCGCGAACTGTTCCACCTCACTTCCATATGGTACAATCCCTGATTTGATGGTCACAGTAGGAGGTTGTCTGGTTCCTACTGATTTTCACGTTATGGAGATGAGTGCAAGATCTACTACACCTTTGATTCTTGGAAGACCGTTCATGGCTACGGCTGGTGCAATTATGGATACGCCAAGCAAGAGAATCTCGTTCTCATACATTAACAAGGAGGTGAACTACGCAGCCATACTTACTAGAGGAATTCCCACACGTGTCTCTTGCATCGAGGTTGTTACAGGAGAGACGTTAGTAGTTGATCTTTTGGAAGAGCCTCCTGATGAGCCAACTATCATAGACCTTCTAGATAGTCCTTCTGTCATCACCAAGAAAGACATCAAAACATCTAAGGCAAAGAAGAAGGTGAAGAGCAAAGGAGTGAAGGGTGCTACTTCTATGACTTTAATCCCTCAGAAGTATGATGGGGATTCGATTGAGTACAAGGTGAAGTGCAAACGAACTTAGAAACCATTCTCTAAGGCTCGAGTTCTTCTTACTTCAGAGATACAAGAGAAAGGAAAGGAGTTTGTGGAGAGCATGTTGAGCAGAACTCTGAAATTGGCGATGTCAAGTTTTTGTGCCTTGTGTTTTCGTGTGAATCAGATGAAAAAGGTCTGTGTCGACCGATACCATCAGTGGTATCGATCGAGACCAGGAGAAACAGACGTTGCATCGACCAAATGTCCTTGTATCGATCGACACCAACAATGGTATCGGTCGATACCCAACGCGCATGTAACTTCTCTGATTTTTCACGTCTTCACTCAGCTATTTTGTTTTCTTTCACTGACTCTAGACTAGATAACACTGGGGAAAGTGTTGTTTAAGTCTGGAGGAGGTAGTTGCTAACAGCGTTTTTGTTTTTCTTGTAGTCATAAAATAAAAACAAATTGTCGTTTTATTGAGTCAAAAATCGTTTTTATTGAGTCAAAACTTGTTGGAGTTGATGATCTTGTGCTTGAGCCTATTGTTCTGATTTTTCTTTTGAGTGAACAGTGTTACATGATCAGTTCTAGATCGACTAATGAAAAATCCAACGACTGACCAGTTGACTAAAAACATCCATGTCTCTAGCAGAGGTCCTCTAAAGCCTGAGCCAAATTTTTGCACTTCATCGATGCAATTGATGTTCATAGAGCTTGATTCATCATTCATATCTGATAAAGGTACCCATGTGTTTAAAGTAATGGTATCTCTCTCTACCCTGTTATAAGTTGATATATAAGAGCATAAAAGATGAAATGATTTTGCTCTAAGTAGAAGGTTAGGAAAATTTCCAGCGATCCCATTATTCTACGTAAGAGGGAATGATCACACAAAGGTTGAAAGCGAGGTTAGGAAAATTTCCTGTGATACAACTATTCGCGTAAGCCTTTGATACATAGAGAGGGAAAAACCGGGGATTCGATGGCAAACACCATCAATACTCGCGTTTCAGACCTTAATGTCTATATGCATATCCAAAAAGGAAGAAAGAACATGATAGGAAACAACTCTGGGGGAGAGAAAATAATACCAAAAAGTGTGAAATTGGATGGTTCCTTGTCGTGATATTGTATGGGAAAGAATCTAGAAGGTTCTTGAACATTGGCTGCAGCGATAAATTTGGCGATGAGGGCTTTGTTTTAACAATGCTGCGAGATAATGTGTGGAGTCTGGAAAAGCTGCGAATGTCTACGGAGAAGTACATGGTGGTTAGATTGAAAGCTGGTTAGGTAACATTTGGGTGCTTAGGAAAATGATCTTTGCAATGGTTCATGAACAGGTGAGTCTCTGTGTTTTCAAACCTCTTTCTCTGGTTTAGCTTCCTATTTGCTTGAGGGCAAGCAAAGGCTAAGTCTGGGGGAGTTGATATATCATGGTTTTACCCCTTTTAGGCCATGATATAAGTACGTTTTATAGAGTCTTTCTACTATTTTGTAGTGTTTTAGAGTCTTTTACAGGTTTTAGCACGTTTAGAGCATAATTGGAGATATTAGAGCTTTCTGGAGCATTTTGGAGCAAAGCAGAAGTTCGTGTAGCTGAGTACCCGATTTGAAGCCTCGGTATCGATCGATACTGACTAGTATCGGTCGATACTCACTGCAGCAGACACGACCTGTGACTTTTCCAAGAGTTGAAGAATTGCAAAGTTGCCCCTGAAGACTTTATTATTTACAATAAACCCCAAAACGTGTCTTAGGTTATTTATTAGGATTTTACAGCCACTTTGATGGCTACGCTTTCATTACGCTTAATTTTACTTTGGTGTTTGGAAAGACAACTCTGAACTCCTGTTTCTTATTGATTTCTTTGATGATCTATTCAATCATGTTGTTTTCATTCTCTATGTCTGAGTAGATTGACTTTAGGTTTAGGGTTCTCATAAGGGTGTTCTCTGAATGCTAGGTTGATTAGTTGATTAGGATTCACCATCTGAATTAGTTCTTCACCATAGGTTGTTCTCAAAGCTAATTATAGGTTGACGAATCTGGAACTTAGATCTTAGGATAATTGATTAGGCACGAGAGTGCGATTAATTACCTAATAGAACCTAAGGTGAGCAAATTGATTATTCGCAAAGATATTTGGTTTAATTGATTTGTGAACATATCAAACCTGAACTTTAAAGCTGATTTATTCTTAGGAATTTTCAAAGATATTTGGGATTCTGAAGTTTAGATTTAGATAATTCTCGCAACGACATTTGGTTAATTATAGCTTAGTGATTTGAGTTCAAGAACCGCGCTAAATCTGAATCATGTTAGTTAGTTTATCTGCATTCATTGATTTCCTGAGAAATACCCTGAACCTATCTTTCCTCCATTGAACTTACAACTCGTTTAGTTTACGTATTGCTTTCAATTACATCTTTTAGTTTAGCTTAATTCGAATCTATCTGATCTATTGTGTGATTTCTTGAGTTCTTGTGTTCGACCCCTGATATACTGCAGCAACTGCTTTAGTACTTTTAGGGTATTAATTTGAGCATATCAATAGCGCATGATAATTTTTTCTTAAAAATTGTTTTGAAATTTAAGAAAAACTAAATTTATCTGAATTTTATTATATGTCTTACTAATGATTATATATAGAATTGTCAACCCGGACTAACATGTCTACTTAATCCGTTTTGCAATGAACTAAAATATTATTCGGACCATATAACCCGCAAAAACCAAAAATCTTGAAAACATAACTCTAATATGCACCGTTTAATGATTACGAGTTTTGTGGTTGATAACACCGCTTTTTGACCATTTTTATGGATCACTTTCATATTATTTTTCTGGTGTTTTAATTCCGTTTTCAAAGGTTTTCAGGTAATTTTCATATTTTAGAGATTTGAAAGACGTTTCAGGTAACTCGGAATAAAAGAGTGCATTTCGGAGCAAAAGTACGTTTTTGGATAAACTTGGACCGTCAAAAAATCTTGCAGCTAATGGAGACATTTTCACCGTCTGATCATCTCCAAATTTAGACACAACAAAGTAGAGACAACCAACTTTCAATTGCAATTGGATTGGAGGCAATCCAATGGTTGGATCCTTAAATACACACAAAGCACTAAAGTCAGATGAAGTTGTCACGAAGATGAAGCCGCCGCGCCTGGAGGAGCTGGACCCGTGGCCAAGCACCATTCCACTGGCCCTGGAGCCACTCCACCCACGGCCAGAGGCCAGTTTGCCACGGCCAAAGGCAACGGACCCGCGGCCAGCACCCTGCGCGACCAAATCAACTTATTTCTTTATCCGAGGCCAAAATCGTCTTTTCCCATCAAACCCGAAACGAGATTATCTCTATAAATACTTATTTTGTGCCTCTAAGACAAACACGTTATATTATTTTCACGCTTTAAGGCAGAAGCGCAGCTCTTGTGACTTGTGCACTTGTTTTCTTTGGTTTGGAGTAAAGGATTCTCTATTCGTGTTCTTCGATAGACTTGTGCACTTGTTTTCTTCATCCATTTTTACTTACTTTTTTATTTAATATATTGAATATGATTACCTCAGCTATGACTGAGTAATCTCCTTGTTGGGTATAGGAGTTTGAAGGGGAGCTTATGGTTCGATTCTTATTAGGTTTTTAGTCTAGAATACCGATTATTAGGGTTCTTCGTTATATAATGCGTTGCTTGACTAACCGTCATAGCAATCGATATTAGGTGTTTAGAGCCACGAAAGTGCTGTATCAAATCGCTTGACCTAGGGTAGATGAGCAAATCCGTCGTAATATTTCAGAAGTATAATTACGAAGGAATTGTGGGGGTAAACGACTTTTGAGAGTATAATTCACTACTTGCGCGGACGGAGTCGAAAGCTACCGTCCGAGTACTGAAGTGAGTAGGTATGTAGGATTATGGGAGTAGACTACACGCAGCGTACGTGTTCAGAGTTCAAGAACCCAAAGTCGACAAAAGTCGCTTTAGAAATCCTAGAAATTTCCTCGGTAAAAATCGGCCATAAAGCCTAGAAAATTCTTGATTGCCCAACGCTTCGTTTAATTCTTTCACGTCTTAGTTTAGTTTAGATTCCATAGATACGACCGTGACAAAACCCAAAATATATTTTACGTCTAGACATAAGTTAGAACTCGTTAGAAATTAGACAACGTCTATCCCAGTGGATTCGATCCCTAAATACTACTTCGTGTGCTGTGCACTTGCGGCTTAGATATAAGGGGTAAAACCCCACACATGGGTAAATTCCCGGTGTGTCAGTGGTCTGTCCACAAACTCTTAAAAAATCAATTTTCTCGTGTCTAACTCTTTATAAAATTAGTAAAATAACTTTTAAAATTTTGTTTTGATATATATTCAAATAAGAAAATAATAATCATAGTGAAAAATATTACAAGATCTCGAATATATTTTCTTTGAATATGTATGGATTGATTATTATTTAATAACTAGATAAGTACCTGCATATATGCGGGTTTGTAATTTAATATTTTATAACCCGTTAAAAGTTTTTTAAAATATAGAAAACTAAATTAGATCCCGTAAAGATATATAATACATAAATTTATAAATAAATCTTACTATGTAATAAATATATACCAAATTGAGCAAAGTTTAGATAATGAAGCGGATACCTCTAGCTTTGACGTTGACTCTTGGTAAATTGAACAAAGTTTACTATGTAATTAATATATACCAAATATTACATAGTAAATCTATAATACAAAAGATTACCTCTAGTTTAGATAACGAAGCGGATGTACCTTATGAAAGAAAGATGTGAATGAAAGTATTTTAGTTGTAAAATTGAGAAACTATCAAAAGTGAAAGTTTGTTGGTTGTAAAATTGAGAAGCTATCAAATTGGTTATATAGAGGTGAGGAATTAGAATTTTTTTTTTTTTTTTATGATTGTATTATTAGTTTTTTAATTTCCTTAATCTAAATTGGAATTTTTTTTCCTTTTTAAAATTTTAAATTTTAGCTTTTATCCTTTTTTATTTCATTTTTTATAACTTTAGCTTTTATCTATATTTTTAACTTTAGCTTTTGCCATTTTTCCTTTTAAAAAAAAACTCTAGCCTTTAAGAAAAATTTCCTTAATCTAAAAATAATTTTGTTTTGCTAACTTTAAGTTTAGATTATATATATATATATATATTTTTTAAATTATTTCCCTTTTTAAAATTTAGCTTTTAACCTTTTTATTTCCTTTTTTAAAATTTTTAGGTTTTATCTTTTTTTGTTTAACTTTAGCTTTTGCCTTTTTAAAAAAAACTTTAGCTTTTTAGAAAAATTTCCATAATTTAGAACGGTTCAGAAATTCAAACCGGAGGAACTGAGTTTAAATATGTAATATCTACAGGGTGGACGCGTGCACTCCTTGCAAGCTTGTCTGCCACTGTGTTATTTGCGCGTGGGACGAAAAAGATAGAGAAGAAAGTGAACACCTCCTTACTTCTCATGAATTCCTCCAAATGTAATACAAAAGACGGCCACTCCTCGGGTTTAGACACCATCCTCACCAAATCAGAGCAGTCTGTTGCAAAGGCTATTGTTATCTTCTGGTTTGCAATCATACAATGCATGGCCCAAATAAGTGCTTCTAGTTCGGCGTGCAAAGGAGAGAGACTTCGTCGTAAATTACTTGCTCCTACGACTGATCCTTCCACTCCTTCCTTTAAGCAATGCCATCCTAGTCCTGAAAAATTATCGGTATCCTTCCACGATCCATCAATATAGCACTTCCATCCGTCGTAATGTGAGTTTACCGTTGATGGGCCAAAATTTTGTGGTGCCATAGCTTGTTCGCTATTTTGGGCCTCTTCCCATAAGTTCGCTATTTTGGGCCTCTTCCCATAAGGTTGCCTCAGATTCCGCAAGTTTCAAAGTTTCTTGTGGATCTCGATCTATATTCGAAAAAATTTGTCATTCCTTGCTTTCCATATGTACCACATAATCCAAGGGAAATTCTTATTCTGATATTCTTTTGGGAGTCTCCAGAAAAGATAATCAATATTAGAAAAAACCGATGGTGTTGGGAAAACCCTCGGGGGTGATGGTATCAGCGAAAGGGCCCATGTATGTAAAGCAGGGGGACATTAAAAAAGGACATGATTAATCGTTTCCTGCTCTGCTACACACCGCACACATTTGTGTATCACAATTAATCCCTCTGGACCTTAGATTTGCTGTGACCGATAGACATCCCGATATTGCTTGCCAAATGAAATGTCGTAATTTCGGTGAACATCGCAACTTCCATGTACGTCCCTGCAATTTCTTCACATCCGGACCATAGAAGATATTTGTACCGTCATGATATCTTGACTTAATCGTATATCTTCCCGATTTCGTATAATGCCATCCCATGGTATTTGGTTTATAAATACTGCTTATGGGCATACTTCGAATAATCGTCACATCCGCCGGGTCGATGATTGCATTTATCAACCCCATGTTCCATGTTTTTGTCACTGGGTCAACCAGATGATTAACCATAAGGTTCAGGTAATAATTATACCCTTTGCATATTGCTGACCTCGGCCGAGAGGATGGTATCCAAGGGTTGTTCCATACTGAGATAGAACATCTTGAACCAACTCTTTTAATTAGCCCTTTTCTAACCAGAGGTCTAGCCGATATAATGCTTCTCCATCCATACGATGGGGAATAGCTTCGTATGTCGTCTAAGGGGTCTGTGTTCCGAAAATATCGACCCTTAAAGACACGCGCAAACAGAGTGGACGGTGTATCCACCAGCCGCCATAACTGTTTTGCCAAAAGTGCTGTGTTAAATTCATCTACTGTCCGGAAACCGATTCCCCTGTCTGGTTTACTCCGACACAATTTATTCCATGCCAGCTAGTGCATTCCTTTTTGTTGACCATTTGAACTCCACCAGATCCGTGCCGCCGCACTTGCTAATTTTTTGGTTATTGATTTTGGTAGCCTAAAGCATGACATGACGTACATTGGCATTTCTGATGTCACCGATTTGATTAAAACCTCTTTACCTCCTCTAGATAACAGTCGTGATGTCCATCCGTTGACTCTGTCTTGTTGTCTCTCTGCTACAAAATTAAAAATCTTGCTCTTTGCTCCTCTGAGACTTTCCGGAAGGCCTAGGTATGATCCCATACCTCCAATGGAAGAGATTCTCAGTGTCTGCCTCACCTCATTTTGTACCGTATCATTTACCGAGTGTCCAAATTGTAAGGAAGATTTAGCATAATTGATTTGTTGCCCAGACACCGATTCATGCTGTTACAGTATGTGTCGAATGGTTTGACATTCCTCTTTGGTTGTCTTACAGAAAAAAGGCTGTCATCAGCAAAGAGCAGATGTGAGACTGTTGGGCTTGCCTCGCAACCTTTAAACCCGTGAGCAAATTTTCTCTTTCCACCTTCCGTATGTTTGCTATTAAGACCTCTGTGCAAAGTATGAAAAGGTAAGGTGATAAGGGGTCGCCCTGACGGAGCCCTCGTTTCGGAATTATTTTTCCTTTGGGTTGACCATTTATGAGGATTTTGTATTGGACTGATTTAATACACCACATCATCCATGTAATCCATGTTTCCGCAAACCCAAATTTTCGCAAAAGATGTTCTATGAAGGACCATTCTACCCTCTCATACGCTTTACTCATGTCTGTTTTAATCGCCAAGAATTTGTCTTTGCACGATTTATTGGGCAATCAGAATATTATCCGAAATTAATCTGCCTTGTACAAAGGCTGATTGGGTCTCTAAGATTAGGTTTGGTAGTAATCTCTTTAGCCGTTGGCATAACACCTTTGAAATTATTTTATATCCCACATTACAGAGGCTTATAGGCCGTAATTCTGTCATCCGAGTGGGTCTCTCTGTCTTTGGGATTAGACAGATATTGGTCATATTCAACCGTTGATCGAAAACCCCCGTCTCAAGGAATACGTTTACCAGACCTAGAATATCCGCCTTTATGATTTGCCAAGATTGTTGGAAAAATAAAGCTGTCATTCCATCCGGTCTCGGAGCTTTTTCCGGGTGTATCATAAAAAGTATCGTGCGTACTTCTTCTTCGGTGGCCCTTGCCGTAAGCATCTCATTATTTTGTTTCGAAACTAGTGACGGGATTTCTCCCAGCGCCTCCTCGAATTCCGTCGGGGATGTAGAGGAGAACAGCTCATCAAAATAATTTACCGCCACTTGTTCGACCTCCTTATCGGATGAGACCCACCTACCCGATGCATTATGCAAGCCAATTATCATGTTCCTCGCCCTTCGTTGCTTTAATTGTGCATGGTAAAACTTTGTATTTTTATCCCCCACCGTTACCCATAAAGTGTGACTTTCTGTTGCCAAAAATACTCCTCATATTGATATGCTTCTTTTAATTTCCTTGTACTATCCATTAAATCCTCATGAGTCCTAGTATCGTCATTTTGGGCCTCTTCTAATGCGTGTTGTAGCTCATTTATTTTGTCTTTACCGTATGGTAAATTATTTTTCCGCCATTTGGAAATTTCCCGTCGACAACTGCTGATTTTTTCAACAACTGATGAACCATTTCCTCCTAGATTGACCTCCCAGCCCTTTGAAATTGAATCCATAAAACCATCTCGACCAATCTATCGTTTGTCAAAACGAAATTGTGCTCGTTTCCGAGTGAGTTTATCCTATATCGTAGCAACAATTGGCCTATGGTCCGACCCAATCATTGCCAAATATTCGACATAAGAGAATGAAAAAATGTCATGCCAATCTTCATTCGCTAATGCTCGATCTAATCGACATCTTACTATCTTTGAATTCCGTCGTCCCCTCCATGACATGGTATTTCCTAAGCAAGGGAATTCCAGGAAACCGCAGTTTCGTATCATGAGATTACAAGACACAAAAATTGATGCGTGTCGTAATTTGCCTCCCTGCTTCTCATTATTACCGGTTATTTCATTGAGATCGCCAATTATAAACCACGGTTTCAAGCGGGATAAACTAGTCCGAGTTAATCGTTCCCAAACTTGATCTCGCAATTTTGGTACCGGGTCACCATAAATAAAGGATAAAAAACTTGTTTCCCTTGTATAACCGTTTCAATATCAATTATTCGATTATTTGAAAATAATACATTAACATTAAAGGAATTGTCATAAAATAATGCGAGTCCACCACTCGCACCGCACGGTTTAACCGGGTACAAATTATTATAACCAAAATGAAATTGAAATTTTTGGATAAAAGAAAAATCCTGCTTGGTTTCTGAAAGGAACAAAAACTCTGGTTTATGCTTCTCCCAAACCTTCCGCAGGTAGCTTATTGTCCATCGACTTCCAAGACCCTTACAATTCCAACTAAGAATCCGCATTATTCGAACAATTGAGATTTAGAACCTTTTTCGGGTTTGATGGACCCTTTGTCTCCCCCGTATCCAAGCGTTCCCCTATACGAACCATATTCCTTGACGTTGCTTTTTTCCGGGGGGAAATTATGCCTTGTACCAGCCTTTCTTCGAAGAGACACCCATAACCGTTGGGTTTGTTTTAAATAGTTTCTTTCAAAACCCACCTTTACTTGCTACCTCATTAGTCACATTCCCTGCCTCATCAATCACGTTCCCTTGTATAATCTCCTCAATCCCGTTCCCTGCCTCTTTCAACTCATCTTTCCCCATCTCCATGGAGATCGCCCCGTCTACCATACTCTCCTCATCTGGTACTCCCTCAATTTCTCCTTCCTCTTTCACCAGCTCTCCTTCTAACCGTACCCTCCACCATCCCTTTATTTCCCACAAATCCTTGTCCTTCATCTATCTGCTTTGCCTTATCTACACCAGAATTTAACTCAACGTACTGTTTTTGAAACTCTCTTGGAGGAAGGTAACCTGATTGTCGACCAGATCTTGTTGATCCTTCCCCATATTTACGCTCACCTCTCCCACTGTTTTGCCGATAAGAGTTCTCCCCTGTCATCTTTCCTTTTCCCCTATTATGATCATTGTGGGAGTGAGCGGAGAAACCCTTATTATCCATCCCCTTGTTGCCGTGAAGCCCATGCACCGTTGCAGTTTTATAGCTGACCGCCCCTGAGCCATTTCGTGACTCATCCGAACCATGCCTCACGCCCTTGTGTTCAGCCGCATCTCCTCGGGACGGGCACCTCTACTGCTCATGACACATACTGAAACACAAGTTTCAATAACCAAATAGACGTTCGTACCGCAGGGTTACCGTTGTCTACACACCGCCTTGAAACTTCAATATCGTTTCGAAACACAATGGTTTGAAACCATCTACCACCACCTGAACTTTACCCTCGTCGAGATTTACTACCTTCACATCTTCTAGAGCTTCCCCAATACACCGAAAAGTTTGCTCTGCCCAGAAGTGAAGCGGGACTCCCATCACACGAACCCAGAATCTGATTGCATACGGATAATTCACATCCACAACAGGTGCCCGACGAACCATAGATAGCATCCAATAGTCAAAGTGAAAATGTTCCATTTTTATAATTTCCAGAATATCATCCTCGCTGTCAAAGTCGAACTGGAACCTCCCCAAACCCAAATCCGCTCCTGCAACCCTCTCATCAACCTTCCATATCTGTGGTAGCATATACAGCAACAACTTCACGTCTTGCATAGCCGGATTCATACACTGACCAATCAATGTTCTGGAGTAGCCTTCCATCAGACTCGAGTTATCGAACTGAGGGACCGAGATCTTCAGGCGTTTCACGGGCACCTCCACCTTCTTTCCTGAGCCATTCGTTTTGACCTGGTTGCTTTGAGACATTCCAGAAGAATTTTGAGGTACACAAATAAAGATCAGAAGCAAAGAAGTGAAACGGTAATTAAATGAATGATACCAAACCATTCTCTTCATCATCTTTTTATAACCCATGAGCGAGGGAATCCAGCAACCGTAGTATTTAAAGGGATTTGAAATCGCTCCATATTTCTGAAAATCCATGGTTGAACCGTAAATGGCTCCATAAGATCTCGAGAAATTCTGGTTCTTCATACCATATCGCAAAAAAACAGAGCGGATATGCCTCTGAAACTGTCCTAAATTCCCCAGATTCTGATCCCATATGAACAAGTCATAACTCCCTGAAATCACGTGCCCGAGAATGAGAGAGATCTCTCCTGATTCGCCAGTCAAAGCAATATGCTCTGATCTGCCATTAAAGCAATGGACCTGTGATATCGGTTGCTTCGCGAAAACCAAATCGACAGGATTCGACAAAAGATTAGACCCCCTAGGAACGAGCCAGCGTATATCTCTGCCATTACTGCCGTCAATAAAATCCGAGATAAGCTCTTTTTGATCCCGTGAAAGCTGTTGAGATATTGGAAAATCCGATTGAAAACTTCTAGATCCGCTTATCCAAATCTCCGCCGTGAATAACCGAATATGAACCCAATAAACCTTGTGAGTTACGTGATTTATGCTCTGCCACACATCCGTAAGATCCGTCTAGGCTACCGACGCCGTCAAACAAACCGGAATCCAAACGAGATCCATCTCACCACCCTAAAGCCGTCGCCATCGCAACATTGGATGTGCGAGAGAGTTTTTTTTTTAGATGTAAATTTCCATAATTTAAAAGCAACTTTTATTTTCTTTTTTTTTGTGCTAACTTTACTTTTAGGATTAAGTTTAGATTATATTATTTCCTTTATATATATAGATATTATGTGTCAAAATCTAATAGGTAGTTTTTTTTGGATATGTGTCAAAATCTAATGGATTAACTCGATACGTGTCACGATCTGGCGAGTTACTATATTTGAATGATTCTCCTTTATATATATAGATTTTTCTTTTTTTAAGTTTGGTCTTTATTGTAGATTATAAACTTTTAAGTTTCTTTTTGTCACTTTCCTTTATTATAAGTTTTCCTTACTTTTTCTTGTTTTTTTTTTAAGATTGCATTTTTTAGTTTAACCTTTTTAATATTTACTTTAATTCATTTTTACATTTTTAAATTGCGTTGACACATGTCAAGATCTAAATTAACAGTGACACATGTTACGATCTCGTGAGTGAGAATTATTTTGTCATTTTTCTTTATTATAAGTTTTCCTTACTTATTCTTGTTTTTTTTAAGATTGCTTTTTTATTTAACCCTTTTTAATATTGACTTTAATTCATTTTTTAATTTCATTTTTTTGGGTTGACAAGTTAAATTTATTGATCAACAAAGGAAGAGTTATTTACAAAAAAAAAAAAATCAAAAGTGTAAGAACCTAAAGCAACAAATGAATAAAAAAAAAAATCAAAACTGAGCAACGTGGAGTTTGAAGAAGCTTCAACGGAGCCAAAAAACCAGAGCAAGTAGGAGCAAAACAGAGCAAGCACTATACCCCACATCAAAGCTTTATCGAGCAAAACCAGAGTCCTAACAAGCCCAGAAAGGAGCCACGCCCAGCAACATGATGATGTGGTCATCGAATCAGCACATCTCCATGAAGATGAAGTGATGTCAAGACTTGTGGAGACTCAAGAAATTCATCCCAATGCAAGCCTAATCAATGAGATCGCCCCACCGGATCATATTCTATGCGACAAAGCATTTCCGCCCAAAACTAAAATCTATAGCCCATGGATTATTCGGCCCACTTATGAATCATCATGGCTTGTACAAGTGAGTGTCTTATGGACTCAAAACATTGAAGCTCTGAACCAGATCGGCCCGGATCTACCCGACGCCATCAAATTCATTAAATGGGTCCATGAGGTGTCGTTTATGGAAACTTCGACATTACCTTGGACCAACAAGTGTGTCATCAAATATTCAACGATTCTAGGGTCTTCTCATGTATTAAAATCACCTGATCCCTCCAGAGACATTGATTCAGCCCGAAGATATCAATCAAACGCAACTTGCCTTAAACGGAGTCGAATGAATCTAGACGCGTTCTTCACATTGGTTCTTCCCGTTCAATCAACGTCCCATAAAGAACGCCCACCTCTTAAGCCTCCATATCAGCTGGACGATTTGAGCTACCAAGAGCATAAATGCGTGGTCAAACTTCCCATAATCAGCTCATTAACATCCCTTACAATTAGCTCTTTTGACTACCTAATTTATCTCTATTGTTTTAAATTTGAATTTGAATTTGAATTTATTTCAATGTATTTAATGTATAGATCATCATGTAAGAGTTATAAAAGGCTCATTTGTGTCAATGTAAAAATCACCTCGAAATTTGATATAAAAAATGTAAAGTTTTATTTGCAAAAGTTATTTTTTTGTGTTTGTTCATTAGAGTTCATAGGTGGAATCCTTGTTCTTAAGAGTTTTTTGAGATTCAATCACTTAGGAATCATGTAGAGTCTTTCCTCCCTCACGAGGAATGGCCCTTGGGAATTAGTCTCTTGCCCCGTTGTTCGTGGAATCAAACAACAACCGGTCACAAATCCATCTCATCGCTTCCATCTCGGCTTTGTGTCTTGAAATATCGTGGGTATTACTTGGTAGAATCCAAGTCTTACATCTTTGGTATCATACCTAAATTCTCATATCTCTTTTTTATTTGTTTTTGTTTCTTTTATTCTCTTATCGAAAAAAACGTTTTCTATTATTGTTTTTTTATTTATAAAATTCTAAAACCCATAAAAAGTTTTTTTTTTCCTTGAAAGTTTTGTTCTTTTCATTTAAAAAAAACAAAAAACGTTTTCTCATATATTTCAATTTATTTTGAAAAGTTATTTTAAATATATAAAAAAAAATATATATATATATATATATATATATATATATATATATCATTTTTCGGTTTTGCATTTAAACGGGAGATATGCCAACCTAGGAAAATATCTTTCAAATGCTAGAACTAATTGGATCCAAAGTCGATGATCTGGGATCATCGTGCATAGCGTTTGAGAAATCGGTCACACGCTTTGAGGAAAGAATGGCTAAAAAAAATGGTTTGGGTTGAAAAACCATACCATGGACACAAGGAACATGAACCACCTGATCCAGCAGAGGAGTCTCCATGTCCTCCATCACCTCCACTCACCATTGATAAAGAAAAATCAGCATAGGAAATCCAACCCCATTAAAACGACAACACGAGGTCGAAAGAACAAGTTTTGAGGACAAAACTTTCTCAAGAAGGAGGGTATGATGTGGTCATCGAATCAGAATATCCCCATGAAGATGAAGTGATTTCAAAACTTGTGGAGACTCAAGAAATTCACCCCAATGCAAGCCCAATCAAAGAGATCGTCCCACCGGATCATATTCTACCCAAAAAAGCATTTCAGCCCAAAACAGAAATCTACATCCCATGGATGATGCGGCCCACTTATGAATCATCATGGCATGTACTAGTGAGTCTCTTATGGGCCCAAAACATTGGAGCTCCAAACCAGATCGACCCTGATCCATCTGACGCCGTCAAATTCATTAAACAAGTCCACGAGGTGCCGTTTATGAAAACTTCGACATTACGTTGGACAAACAAGTGTATCACAAAATATTCAACACTTCTAGAGTCTTCTCATGCATTAAAATTATGTGATCCCTCCAGAGCCATTGATTCAGCCCGAAGATATCAATCAAACGCAACTTGCCTTAAACTGAGTCGAATAAATCTAGACGCGTTCTTCACATTAGTTATTCCCGTTTAATCAATATCCCATAAAGAACGCCCACCTCTTAAGCCTCCATATCAGCTGGAAGATTTGAGCTATCAAGAGTATAAAGGCGTGGTCAAATTTTCCATACTCAGCTCATTCACATCTCTTACAATTAGCTCTTTTGACCACTTAATTTATCTCTTTTGTTTTAAATTTGAATTTGAATTTATTGCAATGTATTTAATGTAGAGATCATCATGTAAGAGCTATTAAAGACTCATTTGTGTCAATGTAAAAAGCACCTCGAAATTTGATATAAAAACGTAAAGTTTTATTTGCAAAAGTTCTTCTTTTGTGTTTGTTCATTACAGTTCATAGGTGGAATCTTTGTTCTCTTGTGTTCGTGCGAGTTCTTAAGTGTTTTGTGAGATTCAATCACTTAGGAATCGTGTAGAGTCTTACTTCCCCCGCGAGGAATAACCCTTGGGAATAAGTCTCTTGCCCCGTTGTTCGTGGGATCAAACAACAACCGGTTACAAATCCATCTCATTGCTTCCATCTCGGCTTTGAGTCTTGAAATATCGTGGGTATTACTTGGTGGAATCTGAGTCTTACATCACATGAATATTATGAAATCACCACCCGAGTATTTAGCCAACGCTCACAAAGGTCATTTGACGAGGAGATGGAAGAGTCATGTAGGGAAGCAAGCCGAGAGTAGATGACATAGCCAATGGTACTAGAGAGTTGAGATGGAAATCGAGTAACTTTTAGATGCTGTCTAGACCACGAAGCAGCATCGGGAAAAATTAGATATCATCCAAGTGTAAATGTCTCCAAATTACTCACTTACGTATTGTAGATGACGTTATGGTCTTTGTAGAGGGACATCAAAAAACGATTGAAGAAATTTTCAAGGTGTTTGATGATTTTGCTTGAAAATCAGGCGTTAGGATAAGCTTGGAAAAATCTACTCTTTATTTGGCTGAACTTCGGACCACAATCGAGAGGTCATCACTTCTCGTTTTCCCTTTAACACGGGTCATCTCGCAGTGCAATACTTAGCATTACCATTTTTGACAAAGAGTATGAGCAAAACTGATGATGAACCTCAGATTGGGAAGATCCAGAACGAGACTGATGAGTTCGTGGAGGGGCATATATTTATCTCTACGTATCGACTTCTAAATGGCTGTTTGCGGGAAATTAAAAAACATTGTGTTGCGTTTCTTTGGTCGGGACCAGATCTTAACCCAAAGAGAGTTAAGGTGGAATGGAGTGTTATACGTAGACCATAATCAGAAGGCGGGCTTGGCCTTAAATCGTTGGAGGAAGCGAACAAAGTTAGTTGTTTAAAAATACTATGGAGATTACTTGCAAGGAAACCATCGACCTGGGTTGATTGGGTTCAACAAATGTTTATCAGACAAGTTTTCATATGTTCAATACGAGATAATACAAACTCAGGCTCTTGGATGTGGAAAAACCTGCTCAAATATAGAAATATTGCAAAACAATTCCACATAATTGAGATCAAAATTCCACATAATTGAGATCAAAATTCCATATAATTGAGATCTGAAATGGAAAGACTGTGTCATTATGGTTCGACTCTTGGTGATCAATGGCCATATTCACGATATCACGAGCAATCGTGGATGTATTGATTTGGGTATCCCTGCAAACGCCACTGTAGCCATGGTTCTACACTCACATCATCGGAGGAGACATCGAACAGAGAGTCTAAATCATATTGAAGAGTAAATAAGCTAAGCAATAAAACTAAAGAAGGAAGAAGAGGATATTTCTTTATGGCGATCATCGATAGTGACAAGTTTAAGACAAAACTCTCAAAAAAAAATTACTTGGCACCAAATCTCTACAAAGGAGTTTGGTTTAAGAACGCCATGCCAAAATATTATTTTTTCGTTTGGTTAACAAATTTAAATCGGCTATCTACCGCATATCGTACAAGTGCATGGAATAACTCCCAACAGAGCACATGTATCTTCTGCAATCAGCCATCTATTTTTTGAGCGCGGGTACTCCTCAAAGGTATGGCGAAACCTCATGGCTACTCTAATGGGTAATCGATATACAACGAACTTGGACCATCTCATAGCATTAATACATTATTCAAACTTTGAACATCTCACAACTTTCATTCTAAGGTATGGATTTCAATCCACTCGCTTCATTTCCATCTGAGCCCTGGGTGACCATGCATTTGAAACGAAGAGTTTCCGTTTGTAAATCTCTCACTTGAAATTAGGTAGGAGTAAAGGTAACCGAAACACCATTAGTTGTTCATAATTGATAGACATATATAAGATTCTTAGCAAGTGATGACACACAAAGAACATTGTTTAAGAAAAAAAGACGAGTATAAGAGGGTATTGATAAAGAACCAGTGTGTGAAATCTGCAATCCACAACCATCTCCAAATATCACATCATCACCACTTTAATAGGGAGTGTGGTGCGAGGCACTAGTGTCAAAAAGCCAGGTGGAGAAATCATACATCATTGTTGGATTTTCTCTTGGCTGATACGACTGGTATTGCTGTGGTGATTGCCACGACTGTCGAATATTTCTGTAGGAAATTGGTACATCCCTACCATTGACAGCATTGATTTCGGGGTTTGTACTCCTCGCTGAGACCAGCAAGGATCTGCTCAGTGAGATCTTCTTGGTCCATGGGCTTACCGAGAGAGGCGAATTCATCCACCTTAGCTTTAATGGTATGTAGGTATTCAGTGATTGATTTTGTGCCTTCCACACACGATTTGATCTGAAATCGGAGTTGGCGCAGGTGTCCACGAGTTGGGTTTCCGAAAATGGAGGCGAGGATGCTCCATACTTCAGCGGTGGTGGTGGCGCTTGAGTCAACAGATTGTACAGGCAAAGAAATTGCCCTAATTATTGTAGAGAAGCCGATCTTGCCTCCGCCATGGAGCAAAGGCAGTATTTTGGAGGGAGTGACCGTCGGCGGTGACCGTTGGTTGAGGTTTGGTGTCTGATTTCTCCAAAAATTCATGTAGTTCATACCATTCGAGTAGAGCACGAACTTGTTTTTGCCACATCAAATAATTTAGATTTGTGAGTTTAGTAACACTCGACACGTTAACAGACAAGAGAGTACTTTGTGGATTTTGAGCATTGAACACATATGTGTGTTTGACAGAAGTGGGAGTTGAAGAAGACATTATGAGAGAGACGTAAGAAGGGAAATTTTTTGAAGAAAAGCTGAGACGGAAGAAGACGGAGAAGAAGAGAAAAAAGAAATTGGGAATTTAGGTCTAGGAGCGTTGTTCGGCTACCATATTGAGATATGTAATTAGATGATTTTATTAATATGATACAGCTATTCTTATATACACATGGGATAAGAGAAAATACGAAAAACATATATACATCAATTACAGATGAGTAATTAAGGGATAAATTACAAAGGAGTAATTGAGGGAGAAATTATAGCGATATGATTTTTTTTTTGATAACTATAGATTGATAATTAAGGGATATAGAGATATGATTGACATCTCTTAATAACCTAAGCAAATTCTTCTCGGCCTTTCTCAGATTTTTTTTCTTTCAAGCATTCATGGTGTTGAAGCAGATCTGGTAAAACAATTTTTTGTGAATAAATTTAACATTCATTTCAAAAAAAAAAAAATTATAACTTCAAATATAAAATAAACCAAATGTATCAATTTTTCTAATGACACTTTAAATACCTTATTACAAATCTATACTATTAAAAAATGAGCATTTTCGAAATTTGTTTCGAAGCATCCTTTATATTTTAAAATAAATTAAACTTGTTGCCAAATATGTATTAAACATGTTGCCAAATATTTATTAAATTTATTATAAACTTAAAAATTATAAATTAAACATATTTGAATCAATAACACGTAAATTAGTTAGTATTCTTCATTTCACATTCTATATATTACAAAAATTTTATTTAAAAATCTAGTTAGGTAATGTTTTTACATTTTATGTGTCAGATAGAATCTAGTTAAACTTTAAATCTAGTTAAACTTTTAAAAATACGAGTCAAATATATATAATTAGGTAATTAACAAAGATATTTTTTTGTTTGATGTGTTAGGTAATGTTCTTACACTTTAGCACTTTATTATAGTGCCACTTGACGAGACAAGAAAATATCTCTTTCGTTAGTCTAAAACAAATAATGCCAAGTTATGTAGAAAAATACAATAATATATAGTTAGATATTAAGTTATATATTTTTATAACTTGTTAAAATAGTTATTGTAGCATGAAAACATGTAGATAGACGGCTAACTTTCTACTTAACACGGTAACACAATTATTTTAAGTTCTTGTATCATGTTAAAATATTTATTGTAGCCTATAAACATTTAGATAAGTAACACTTTCATGTTATTGTAACTCGAGAACTAAATTATTGAATGTTTACTTTCATATTATTGTATCCAAATGCATGATAGTAACACTTTTTCTTGATTTACGTTTTATATATGTTATTAATTTTACTAACGCGCTATAAATAAATATAACTTCTTATCAGAATAAAATATGCAAAACAATAATTTACAGTGTTAAAGCTATGTTTTTCTTATCGGAAATTTCTGACGGAATTCAGACGAAATTAACATCCGTCAGAAATACATGCCCGACGGAAATCCGTCGGAAATTTCCGACGACTTTCGGACGCCATTTGTCCGTCGGAATAATTCTGACGGATTTCCGACGGAATTTTAATGGATGTTGTAGCCGTTTGAAAGAATATAGACGTTACATTTCCAACGACCTATGTCCGTTGGAATAATTCAGACAGATTTCCGATGGAATATAGACGAATGTAGCCGTTTGAAATAATGTAGACGTTACATAGCCGTTTGAATGTTGTCCGTAGCCGTCAAAAATCCGTGGGAAATCCGTCGAAAATCGTGCACAATTTCCTTATAAAACCGTATTCACCCCTCTCATTTATAATCACAAAAATACTGAAGGCAATACAAACCTCTAAGGAGTTTTGCAACACCTTTTCCTCTCTTGATGAGCAAGAACACAACATTGAGGAGTTCCTCGGGCTATTCTCTAGTCCCAACGATTTTGACCTTCCCTCTAGAGTGCTCTCCTCAAATCTCAATGAGGACATTTTGATCAACAAGGTGGAGAGGTGACCCTTGGAAGTGAGAATGATATGTTGTTGGTTGAAGACAAGGGTAACAAGGTTGAGAAGTCCATCAAGGACGTGGTTAAAGAGAAAAACGTGGAGACACTTGTTGGGTCAAAGAAAGAGGCCATTTGCACTAGACCTTCCCCATATGAGCCTCCACTTCCATTTCCAAGTCGTTTTCCTACTAAGGCACAAAAGAAAGTGCTCTTAAGCTTCAAAGCAAACAAGGACAAGATTGGAGCACCTTTGCCTAATGAGAGTGACCCATTCTCAAGTTTTACAATACCAAGAATTCATCAAGAGAATACTTGAGAACCGAAAAAAGTGGAAGAGGTTATAGCGGTTTTTGGCTCACCAAGCACAATAAGGATCGAGCCTAAGACTCTCCCCAAGCCTAGAAACCCCGGTAAATTCTCAATATCCTACACCCTTGGAAGCTTGGACATTGATGATGCTTTGTGTGACTCGGGCTCAACCGTGAATGTCATGCCTTTGGAGATGGCCAAAAGTCTCGGGATAGATAGTTTGAACGATTACCTCTCCACTATCAGATTTGGAGACTCTTCCACAAAGAAACCTCTTGGCTTGGTTGAAGACTTCCCTCTCAAGATCGGAGAGTGCCTTGTACCAACGGACTTCATTGTAATGGAAATTGCACCAAACAATAAGCTTCCTCTCCTTCTTCGGACTCCATTCCTCAACACAACCGGTGCAAGCTTGGATTTCATAAACAAGAAGATGGTTCTTAAGAACGTGGATGAAAAGAAATTTTACACAATGATGCCTTCTTCCACCGCGATTTGTGGCACTATTATTTGTGGGGACAATGAAGCCCAAGCCCGAAAGGTTGAGTATGTGGGCGTTTGTGCAATGGTGGGTTATGGAGAGATCGAAGAAGCCCTTGCTTTAGATGGTTATTGCTTGAGATCCCTCTTCCACACCACGATGGAGAATGAGGTTGGAAATAGCAAGAGCGCAAAGAAGAGGGTAAAGGCCAAAACTAAGATGAAAAATGAACCAAGCATGCTTGATGGGTCTAATTCCGAGCTAAGCCAACCTTCCACCATGACTCTCACTCCTTGGAAGTACAAAGATGGGATGATTGAGTACAAGATAAAGTGCAAGGGACGGACGAAGCCTTTTGCTTCGGTTAAAGAGATCCTCACACCGGAGCTCAAAGAGAATGGGAAAGCCGGTCTTGAAGAGGTCATGAACAAGGTCCTCCAATTTGAGCTCAAGGATCCCCCATGGAGTGCTGACACTCCTCTCTCACCCACCTAAAAAGGGTAACCAACGTCGAGCTTAGTGCCGTTAAACAAAGCGCACTTGGGAGACATTCCCATGTCTATCCTTGTTAATATTTTCTATCTTTAAGTGCTTTTTAATGTTTTTTGTTGAGTGTTTGCAAGGGTCTCTTGATGGTCTAATGGTCATGAACTTCAAGACAAATGCGTTGGAACTCCATGGCGGCCGCTCTCTTCCTCATCTCCATTGCACTAGTCTCACTCCTCCTGTGTAAGTAACTCTTTCCCTTTGAGTCTTTGCATTTTCATTTTTTTGTTTTGTTTTTGTTTTGGGACTCTCTCTTGAACTTCTTTCACACCGAGACGTTGTGATTTAAGTTTGGGGTAGAGACCGGTATCTAACCTTGTGTTTTATTTTCTTATGATTTCCATCTTCCATTTTCTATTTCTTAATCGTTATCATCATTAATCATGGTTTTTGATACTTCTTTTATAGGATTGATCAAGAACACCATGATTAGTGAGTAGTCTTTTAAGATTTGAGGATTTGGTAGATTTAGGGTGATTTAATGGTTGATTAATGATGTATATGATTAGATTATATGATTTCCCTTCTTGATTAGTGGTTTTAAAGATAGAGCTAGCTTGAGAAAGTGGATTTAGATCAAAAGGCATTTCATGCACACAAGGTGTTCGATGAAATGCCTTGATGAACTAATTAAGAGATATTCATTTTTAGCCTAAGAGATTAGTTGTCTAGAGTGATTATTTGGTTGATCTTGAATGTTTAGACTTAAAGCTTGCTAATTAGTGATTCACAAATGAGAATTTGATCTTGGATTATTGATTAGCAAAGTAATTAATATATTGAGAGATGATTAGTTAAGATTAGTGATCTTTGCCTAGGGATTAGTCTTCATTAAGCATTGGACATCATCAATTAGCCATTGGATTGCCTTATCTCAATTACCTTATCCTTGAATTTGCATTTTATCATTGTTTTATTCACCGTTAGTGTCTTTAGCTCTTGTTACTTGTCTTTTATTTGATAGTTCACTAGCTTAATCACCAAAACCTCTTTGTTAGCTTAACTTAAGGAGTTATATGTATTCTTGGTGCATTGAATCAAACCCATTGGATTGATACCTCATATACTAATTTGTATATTGAGTAATTGATCTCAAAGACTAACAAAAGTCTACTATCAATTTGGCGCCGTTGCCAATTGGGTTTTGAATAAACATTAGGATTTTATCTCTTCTTGGGATTAAGCCTTTTCTTTTACTTTATTTGTTACTAATCTCTCTTTCAAGTTCTCTCTTGTCTTTGTAGGTGCATGAAAACAAGGTCCAGAGGCGGAGAAAATCTTGTTGAGCCTAGTGATAAAATTCACTTATTAGAGCAAGAACATAGAGAAAACGAGCCACACACATCGCACGGCTCGGTATGAAGTATGTACAAGAGCAACCCCTTGGTCCCAACAATGTGGACGTTGCTCAAGGTGGTAATGGACACAACCAAGGCCAGGAGGGCCACGACCACCAACCAAACCCACATGGACATAACCCAAACCCACCCGCCCATGTTGCTAGAGCTCCAATCCATCCTCAACAAGCTCAAAAGGTGGTTGGAGCGGGAGACGCGGCTAACGCTCACCGGAACCGCCAATGAATCCAAGCTCCTCCAATGGAGAACACAAACTTTGAGGTCAAGGCTAGCCTCATCACCATGGTCCAAGGGAATAAATTCCATGGTTTACCGGTGGAAGACCCACTTGATCACTTGGATCATTTTGATAGAGTTTGTGGATTGACAAAGACAAACGGTGTCTCGGAAGATGCCTTCAAGCTAATACTCTTCCCATTCTCTCTAGGTGACAAGGCGCACCAATGGGAAAAGAGCCTTCCTCATGGTTCCATCACCACTTGGGACGAGTGTAAAAGGGCATTCTTAGAAAAGTTCTTCTCTCCTTCAAGAACGGCTAAGTTGAGGAATGATATATCTAGCTTCACACAACGCGGAAACGAGTCCTTCAACGAAGCATGGAAGCGTTTTAGAAGCTACACCTCCCAATGTCCACACCACGGGTTCTTGGACGCCTCACTTCTAAGCACACTATACCGTGGTGCTTTAGCAAAGATCCGTATGCTCTTAGACACGGCATCTAACGGAAACTTCTTGGCCAAACAAGTGAATGAGGCCATGGAACTTGTGGAAAACCTTGCTTAAAGCGATGTGACATATGGGGAAGACTATGATAGAGCAACGAGATCAACCCATGATTTTGATGAGCAAAAGATGTCCACGGAGTTGAAGCTTCTTAATGAGAAATTGGACAAGCTACTTAATAGCTCTCAATCATCGGTTAACTTTGTTGCCACAAACCAAGGGTGCATTGAAGGTGACATGGCTTCGACTAACCAAGCGGAGGTTAACTATGTTGGATACCAAGGAGGTTATCAATGGGGTTTCAACAACACTCAACAACAAAACTTTGCACCTCAAGGCCAAGCTCCTTCTACCAAACCTCAAGACCTTGATTTGGGTGGCGTGTTCCAACAACTTATCAAGAACCAAGCGGAAATTACTACCAAGGTCATTTGCTCTTACAATGATCTTAATAACAAGTTTGAGGGATTGAGCTCAAAGGTGCACCAAATGGAACAAAGGAGTGCCGCCCCTTCCTCACATCATCCTCAAAGCTTTTCAACCGGGAAGGGAATACAAACCTCTAAGGATTTTTGCATAACCTTTTCCTCTCTTGATGAGCAAGAATACATAATTGAGGAGTTCCTCGGGCTATTCTCTAGTCCCAACGATTTTGACCTTCCATCTAGGGTGCTCTCCTCAAATCTCAATGACGACATTGAGCAACAAGGTGGGGAGGTGACCCTTGGGAGTGAGAATGATATTGTGTTGGTTGAAGAGAAGGGTAACAAGGTTGAGAAGTCCATCAAGGGCATGGTTAAAGAGAAAAACGTGGAGACACTTGTTGGGTCAAAGAAAGAGGCCATTCGCACTAGACCTTCCCCATATGAGCCTCCACTTCTATTTCCGGGTCGTTTTCCAACTAAGGCACAAAAAAGTGCTCTTAAACTTCAAAGCAAACATGGACATGATTAGAGCACCTTTGCCTAATGAGAGTGACCCATCTCAAGTTTTACAATACCAAGAATTCATCAAGAGCATACTTGAGAACCGAAAAAAGTGGAAGAGGTTATAGCGGTTTTTGGCTCACCAAGCACAACAAGGATCGAGCCTAAGACTCTCCCCAAGCTTGGAAACCCCGGTAAATTCTCAATATCTTGCACCCTTGGAAGCTTGGACATTGATGATGCTTTGTGTGACTAGGTCTCAACCGTGAATGTCATGCCTTTGGAGATGGCCAAAAGTCTCGGGATAGGTAGTTTGAACAATTACCCCTCCACTATCACATGTGGAGACTCTTCCACAAAGAAACATGTTGGCTTGGTTGAAGACTTCCCTCTCAAGATCGGATAGTGCCTTGTACCGACGGAATTCTGATATGCTCAAATTAATACCCTAAACAGTACTAAAGCAGTTGCTGCAGTATATCAGGGGTCGAACACAAGAACTCAGAGAAATCACACAATAGATTAAATAGAATCGAATCAAGCTAAGCAGTTCAGATTAAACAAAAAGCAGTAAGCAGTAAACGAGTAGTAATTCGATGGGAAAGAGATAGGTTCAGGGATATTTCTCAGGAAATCAATGAATACAAAATAAACTAACTAATCAGGGTTCAGGTTACGCACGGTTCTCGAACTCAAATAACTAAAGTATAATTAACCAATTGTCGTTGCGAGAACTATCTAAATATAAAATTCAAAATCCCAAATTTCTTTGCAAATTCCTAAGAATAAATCAGCCTAAATTTCAAGTTTGATATGTTCACAAATCAATTAAACCAAATCTCTTTGCGCATAATCAATTTGCTCACCTAAGGTTCTATCAGGTAATTAATCGCACTGTCGTGCCTAATCAATTATCCTAAGGTCTAAGTTCCAGGTGATCAATCTAGAATTAGCTTTGAGAACAACCTAAGGTGAAGAACTGATATGCTCAAATTAATACCCTAACAGTACTAAAGCAGTAGTTGTAATATAGTTAGGGGTCGAACTCAAGGACTCACAGAAATCACACAATAAATTGTATAGAATCGAGCTAAGCTAAGCAATTCAGGTTTAACAGAAAACAGAAAGTAGTAAACGAGTTGTATTCGATGGGAAAAAGATAGGTTCAGGGATATTTCTCAGAAAATCAATGAATGCAAAATAAACTAACTAATCAGGGTTCAGGTTACGCACGGTTCTCGAACTCAAATCACTAAAGTAAAATCAACCAACTGTCGTTGCGAGGACTATATAAATCTAAACTTCATAATCCCAAATTTCTTTGCAAATACCTAAGAATAAATCATCCTTAATTTCAAGTTTGATATGTTCACAAATCAATTAAACCAAATCTCTTTGCGAATAATCAATTTGCTCACCCTAAGTTCTGTCAGGTAATTAATCGCACTGTCGTGCCTAATCAATTATCCTAAGATCTAAGTTCTAGGTGATCAATCTAGAATTAGCTTTGAGAACAACCTAAGGTGAAGAACTAATTCAGATTATGAACCCTAAATAACTAATCAACCTAGCATTCAAAGAAATCCCTTATGAGAATCCCCAAACCTAATAAGAGATCTACTCAGACATGGAAATTGAATCAATAGACATGTTTGAATAAATACTCAATAGAAAATAAGAAAGAGTAACAATAGGGTTTGAGATCTGATCTCGGACGAAGGGGTATTCAGACTTGTCTCTCTCACCAAATTCTCTCTTAAACCAAAGCAAAATAAAGCATAGCCTAAAAGTGGCTGTAAAAATCCCTATTTATAAGCTAAAACACGAATTGGGGCTTCTTGTAATTATTAAAGACTTATGGGGAAAATCTGCAGTTCTTCAAATCTTCATTAAGTCGCGTGTCTTGTCATGCTGCAATGGGTATCGATCGATACCAGGGGTTATCGATCGATGCTTGACGTGAAATCAGATACTCAGCGACACGAACTTCAGCCTTGCTCCAAACTGCTCCAGAAAGCTCCAATACTTCCAATTACGCTCCAAACGTGCTAAGACCTGTAAAAGACTCTAAAAGACTACAAAACACTAGAAAGACTCTATAAAAAGGACTTATATCATGGACTAAACAGGGTAAAAACCATGATATATCAACTCCCCCAGACTTAGCCTTTGCTTGCCCTCAAGCAAATAGAAGACTAAACTGAGAAAGAGGTTTGAAAACGTAGAGACTCACCTGTTCATGAACCATCGAAAAGACCCTCTTTCCAAGTACTCATATGTTACCTAATCAGCTTTTGATCTAACCACCATGTACCTCTCCGTAGATATTCACAGCTTTTCCAGACTCCACACATTATCTCACAGCATTGTTCAAATAAAACCATCCTCGCCAGTTTCATCGCTGCAGCCAATATTCAAGAACTTTCTAGATTCTTTACCAGACAATATCATGACAAGGAACCATCATTTTTCACACTTTTTGTATCAATTTCTCTCCCCCAGACTTATTTCTTATTATGTTCTTTCTTTTCTTTTCAGCTTTGCATATACACATCAAGGTATGAGACGCGAGTATTGATGGTGTTTGCCACTAAATCCCCGGTTCTTCCCTCTCAATGTATCAAAGGATGTAGGCGAATAATGGCATCATAGGAAAATCCTAGCCTCGCTTCCAATCCTTTGTGTGATCATTCCCTCTTAAGTAGAATAATGGGATTGCTGTAAATTTTCCTAACCCTATACTCAGAAGAAAATCATTTCAATCTTTTATGCTCTTATTTATCAACTTATAACAGGGGAGAGAGATACCATAACTCTAAAAACATGGGTTCCTTTATCAGATATGAATGATGAATCAAGCTCTAAAAATACTAACCACATTGATGAAGTGCAAAAATTTGGCTCAGGCTTCAAAAGAATTCTGCTGGAGACATGGATGTTTTCTAGTCAACTGGTCAGTCTTTGGATTTTTCATTAGTCGATCTAGAACCGATCCTGTAACACTGTGCACTCAAAAACAAAATCAAATCAATAGGTTCAAGCACAGGATCATCGTCTCCAACAAGTTTTGACTCATTAAAACAATTTTGACTCGATAAAACGACTGACTCTAAGAAAAACAAACACAATGTCAGCAGACACCTCCCCCAGACTTGAACAACACTTTCCCTAGTGTTATCTAGCCTAGAGTAGGTAAAAGAAGACAAAAGAATAGAAGAAACGAAGAGAAACAAGAAGTTACCTTGCTGGAACATCGAGTATCGATCGACACACAGCCTGGTATCGATCGATACCAGGCTTAAATCGACTTGATGAACCGTAAATTCGCGATTGGTGTCGATCGATACCAATGGGGTATCGATCGATACTAAGGCGATTTTGAGTCTGCTCCTTATTTATCCTGACACAAACACAAAACGAACGAAAATAAAAGGAAAAACGACTCAAAGACAGACTCACCAGTGGGTTGCCTCCCACCAAGCGCTCGTTTAACGTCAATAGCTTGACTGTAATGCCATTCAGGCTATTGGTGCATCATCCAATGGCATTATCTGCCCTGTTGGAATCTCGGCTTTTATCCAATAGTGTTTCACCCTCTGTCCATATGCAGTGAACTCATCGCATGTAGGACTACTCAGCACGACAGCACGATGTTGAAAGGACCTGACCAACGAGAAAGCAGTTTACAATGAAACAATTGCAAACGAGAGTTATACAGAAGTACTTGGTCATTTGGCTCGAAGTGTCTGGAGATGATCTTCTTATCATGATAAGCCTTTGTTCTCTCCTTGTACAGCTTAGAGTTCTCGTAGGCGTGGTGCCTAATCTCATCCAACTCGTTCAGCTGGATCAATCTCCTTTCTGCAGCATGCTTGATGTCAAAGTTTAGCAACTTCGTCGCACATGCTGCCTTGTTCTCAATCTCCACTGGAAGGTGACATGCTTTCCCATACAGCAAGTGAAATGGTGTAGTACCCAACGGTGTCTTGAAAGCAGTCCTGTAAGCCCATAGCGCATCATCCAACTTTGTAGACCAATCCTTCCTAGAAGCACCCACTGTCTTTTCCAGAATCTCCTTGATTTGCCTATTGGAGACTTTGACTTGCCCACTAGTTTGAGGGTGATATGGAGTAGCCACTCGATGGTTTACACCATACCTCTTCAACAACCTCTCGAAAACCTTGTTAATAAAGTGGCTGCCACCATCACTTATCACAATTCGAGGTACTCCAAAGCGAGGAAAAATGATGGTCTTAAACAGCTTAAGAACCACTGCAGAGTCATTTTTCTCATTAGCTATCGCTTCCACCCATTTGGACACATAGTCCACAGCAACCAGGATGTAGTTTTTCTTGTGTGACGATGGAAAGGGACCCATAAAGTCGATGCCCCAGCAATCGAAAACTTCAACCTCAAGGATGAAATTATGTGGCATCTCATGTCTCTTGCTGATCTTCCCTCTCCTCTGACAGACATCACACCGTGAAACATAGGCGTGAGCATCCTTGAACATAGTAGGCCACCAGAAGCCTGCTTGAAGAACCTTGGATACCGTCTTGAAAGTAGCAAAGTGACCAGCATACTCAGACCCATGACAATGAAAAAGAATAGCTGGCATTTCAGACTCTGCAACGCATCTTCTGTAGATACCATCTGAGCAATGCTTGTATAGGTAAGGTTCATCCCAGAAGAATCTCCTTATCTCGCGCATAAACTTCTTCCTTGTATATTTTGTGGGATACTTTGGCTCAATCTCTACAACAAGGTAGTTGGCGATGTCTGCGTACCATGGACGTGCAACACTAGAGTCAGCAGCTAGATAGACATCATAGGAGTTCAAGTGCTCTATGGAAAAAATAGGTTCAGGTCACGACGGGTATCGATCGATACTAGGTGAGTATCGATCGATACCGAAAGTCTGCATTCGTGAAAATTGCAGATTTTCGGGATAAAGGTCTTGAAGCTGAGCTTCAATGAGGTAAACACCTTCCTCTGGCAAACAATCATCAATAGGTACGACCTCATCGACCTTTAGTCGCGATAAGGGGTCAGCAACGCCATTCTCAACTCCTTTCTTGTCCTTGATCTCGATGTCGAAACCTTGGAACAAAAGAACCCATCGGCACAGACGAGACTTGAGGTCCTTGTTCTTCAGTAGGTATTTGAGAGCAGCATGGTCTGTGTGAACAATGACCTTGATCCCAATCAAGTAGGACCGGAATTTCTCAAAAGAGAAAACGACTGCCAGCAACTCATTCTCAGTGGTGCTGTAATTTCGCTGAGCATCATCCAACGTCCTGATGGCATAATGAATAGCATGGAGTTTCTTGTCTTTCCTCTGACCCAACACAGCTCCAACAGCAAAATCACTGGCATCACACAAAACTTCAAAAGGCAAGCTCCAATCAGGTGGTTGGACTACATGAGCACTCTCCAATGCCTTCTTGATTTCCTCGAAGTCTACAAGGCAGTCAGATGTGAAATCAAACTTGACTTCCTTACATAACATGGCTGTGAGTGGACGTGCAAGCTTAGAGAAATCTTTGATGAACCTCCTATAAAACCCAGCATGACCAAGGAAGCTTCGTATCTCAGGAACAGATCGTGGAGGTTGCAAACTTGTCATGACTTGAATCTTGGCCTTGCGACTTCTATCCCTGCCTTAGAAACCTTATGCCCAAGAACAATGCCATCTTGTACCATGAAGTGGCACTTCTCCCAATTAAGAACCAAGTGCATCTCCTCGCATCGCTGAAGCACTTTGCACAAGTTATCCAAACAGTCCTTGAATGACGATCCATACACAGAAAAATCATCCATGAAGACCTCCATAAACTCTTCAGTCATATCTGTGAAAACAGTAGTATGGGTGACTTGCTAACCTCTCCAGCATCTGGTCAATGAATGGCAAAGGGAAGTGATCCTTCCTTGTAGTTGCATTCAGCTTCCTGTAGTCAATGCACATCCTGTGACAAGTGATTGTCCTTGTAGGGATCAGCTCGTCTTTCTCGTTCTTCACCACAGTTATGCCTCCTTTCTTAGGCACAACGTGAACTGGACTAACCCAAGAACTATCTGAGATGGCATAGATAATGCCTGCTTCCAACAGCTTCATCACTTTCTTCCTGACCACTTCCTTCAGGTTCGGATTAAGCCTCCTCTGACACTCAATCGAAGATTTTGACTCGTCCTCCAGGTTAATCCGATGCATGCCCAAGTCTGGTGCTATACCTGAAATGTCAGCAAGAGAATAGCCAAGAGCTTTGCGATACTTGCGCAGCTTGCTCAGCAGTAAAGCAACCTTTGTGGTATTCAAAGAAGCATTAACGATAATTGGGTATGTGGAATTAGGACCAACAAAACTATACCTCAGATTCGCTGGAAGTGGTTTTAGTTCCACCTTAGGAGCATTCTCTGTACTCCAATCTCCAAGCCCAGCAGCTTGCTTAGAACCATCGACCAACTCTCTTTCTGGCCGTAGGGTATCGATCGACACTGGTGATGCTGAATCAAGCATCTTTGAGTATCCAGCAGTTTTGCCACATGAACGGACTTCTCAAGTGGCCGAACAGACCAATGCTCTCTCCAGTGGATCCTCAGGGTGCATCTCTAGGAAGTACTCTTCAGCTATGTCACTAAAGGTGTCCACATAGAATATCTGTCCATCGATGGTTGGCCTTTTCATCATCTTTTCCATGTTAAAGGACATCACCAAGTCACCGATGTTGAGAGCGATCTGTCCATTCCTGCAGTCAATTAAGGCTCCAGCAGTTGCAAGGAATGGTCTGCCCAGGATAAGAGGATCCTTAGGCTCAACATCGTACTTCAGGACGATGAAATCTGTTGAGATGAAGCAATTCCCAATCTTGATTGGGACATCTTCAAGTAGTCCTTCTGGAAGTCGTACTGAGCGATCAGCAAGTACCAGCGAAATCCTTGTAGATTGGAAATTTGCCATCCCCATTCGCTTGGCCACTGAGTGTGGCATAAGGTTCACACTCAACCCAATATCGCAGAGAGCTCGCTCAAATCTCTCTGTGAAGATAGTGCAGTCCAAAACAAAGCTCCCTGGGTCTGGTAGCTTCTTAGGAATTTTGTTGAGCAGGATCGCACTGCACTCAGCTGTGATCATCATGACACCTTCTTCTAGGTTCACATTGCTAGAGACCATCTTCTTCACATATCTCCTGAAAGCTGGAGAAGTCTTAATAGCATCAACAAAAGGACGCTCCACAACCAACTTATCCAACATAGCCTTGCATCTGGCATCTTCCCATTCCTTCCTTGTCAGCTTGGGAAGTATAGGATAAGGTGCTTTGGGTGTATACACCCTCTCCTTGACAATCTCGGGTTCCTTCTCTGGCTATGTCTCAGCATCGATCGATACTTCAGGGGTATCGATCGATACACGGGATTTTGAATTCACTCTGGAAGGTGTCTGGGCTGGTGTCGATCGACACTGTCTAGCATCGATCGATACCTGTGGATTCTCAGAATCCCAATCGTCATCTCCAGCAAGATCGACGAGATTTCCTGAAATTGGGTTGTTCTTCACTCCTGTAAGCAACTCTTTTCCACTCCTTAAGGTGATGGCGTTGATGTGTTCCCTTGGATTCTCAGTTTTCCCTGGAAGAAAACCTTCATGTCTCTTTAAAGCTGATGCTGTCTGAGCCACCTGAGTTTCTAGCTTCTTATGGGAAAGATTTATGGCTTTGATTTTCCCATTCAGATCGATGTACAGAGAGTCAAACTTCCCATTGAAATCCAATTGCAACTTCTGCTGTCCCAGAAGAATCTGTTCCATCATGGACTCCATTTTATTGTATGTGGACTTGGGAGATGCTGGTTGGTACGAAGAGTTCCCATAATTGCGAGTGAAATCGCTGCTTTGAAGTGGTTTCTGAGTAAATTGCTTCGCTCCGAAACCAGATTGTTTCCCCTCTAACTTTTACCCACCTTGCTGATTGTTGGTGTTGAAGTTTCTGTTGTTGTTGTACCCAAATCGCTGACCCTGAAAACCAGAACCACCAACGTAGTTAACATCCTCTTCTTCTTCTTCCACATTAGCGACTTCATCAGCAAAATGCACAGACTTCTTTGATTTTCCGTTCAGGAAATCCATTTTGGCCTGCACGTCAGCAATTTGCGACCCATCAATTCCTCCAGCTTGCTTTTTCCTCTCAAAACCAGCATTCTTGGTGCTATTGCTAGACGCCAAGTTCTCTATCAGCACAACCGCATCATCCGGATACCTGGTGAAGAAGTTCCCATTACTCGCAGCATCCATACCCATCTGGTATCTCCAATCAACCCCTCTGTAGAAAGTGCCCAGCAGCTGCACCTGAGTGAACCCATGGTGCGGACAGTCTCTCTGATAAGACTTGAAACGAATCCATGAAGCCTTGAATCCCTCTGTCGGACCCTGAGCGAACTGAGAGATCTTGTTCCTGAGCTCCTCGGATCTTGCATCATCATAGAAATTTATCAGGAACGCATTCTTTGTCTCATCCCATGTGGTCAGCGAATCAGGAGCTAGCTGCTTCAGCCAATAAGCAGTATCCCCACCAAGAGAGTACGGGAAGAGTTTGCAGAAAAGGAACTCATTGGGCACTCCATTGTACTTCATACCAATGACCAAGTCCTCGAAACTTTCGATATGATCCATGGGATGCTCATGCGGTAGGCCATGGAATGGGTTCTGACTTACGAGAGCGTAATACGCAGGCTTCAACTCGAAGTTATTCCTCTGAAAAGTCGGGATGCGAATCGCAGCTCGATTGGCATAGAACTGATCAGGCATGTTGTGCTAACCAAGTGTTCTAGCTCGATCACCTGCAGCATTCCCAACGTTGGCGCGCCCAGCTGGCGCGACAATCTCAACAACAGCAGCAGGGACAACGACGTTTCCAGCTTCATCAAGTCGCTGCCCTCTCTCATTGCACACTTGACCCTCTTGGTCTCTCAGAATTCCAGCTTCATCAGCTCTTAAAACCACTGGGTTGTTCATCCCTGATGTTTGCTTGATCTTTCTGTTTGTGCGTTCTAAACGTGCTAGCTTCTCTAACGATAGATTGACTAGCGGAGTGCTCTTGTTTCTTCTGGTTTCACGATTAGGCATGCACATGAAACACAAAGATCATGAACGTAAGTAACCAAACAGAATACGTTGAGTATCGATCGATACTGGATGGTATCGATCGATATCAACAAAGAAATCGCATGTGTATCGACCGGTACTAGGTAGTATCGATCGATACGGATGGGCTTAGTCGAAACTCGAAAATTTAATGGTGAAATTGAATCCCCGGCAATGGCGCCAAATTTGATATGCTCAAATTAATACCCTAACAGTACTAAAGCAGTAGTTGTAATATAGTTAGGGCTCGAACTCAAGGACTCACAGAAATCACACAATAAATTGTATAGAATCTAGCTAAGCTAAGCAATTCAGGTTTAACAGAAAACATAAAGTAGTAAACGAGTTGTATTCGATGGGAAAAAGATAGGTTCAGGGATATTCCTCAGGAAATCAATGAATGCAAAATAAAATAACTAATCAGGGTTCAGGTTACGCACGGTTCTCGAACTCAAATCACTAAAGTAAAATCAACCAACTGTCGTTGCGAGGACTATCTAAATCTAAACTTCAGAATCCCAAATTTCTTTGCAAATCCCTAAGAATAAATCAGCCTTAATTTCAAGTTTGATATGTTCACAAATCAATTAAACCAAATCTCTTTGCGAATAATCAATTTGCTCACCCTAAGTTCTGTCAAGTAATTAATCGCACTGTCGTGCCTAATCAATTATCCTAAGATCTAAGTTCTAGGTGATCAATCTAGAATTAGCTTTGGGAACAACCTAAGGCGAAGAACTAATTCAGATTATGAACCCTAAATAACTAATCAACCTATCATTCAAAGAAATCCCTTATGAGAATCCCCAAACCTAACAAGAGATCTACTTAGACATGGAAATTGAATCAATAGACATGTTTGAATAAATACTCAATATAAAATAAGAAATAGTAACAATAGGTTTTGAGATCTGATCTCGGACGAAGGGAGATTCAGACTTTTCTCTCTCACCAAATTCTCTCTTAAACCAAAGCAAAATAAAGCATAGCCTAAAAGTGGCTGTAAAAATCCCTATTTATAAGCTAAAACACGAATTTGGGCTTCTTGTAATTATTAAAGACTTCTGGGCAAATCTGCAGTTCTTCAAATCTTCATTAAGTCGCGTGTCTTGTCATGCTGCGATGGGTATCGATCGATACCAGGGGGTATCGATCGATGCTTGACATGAAATCAGATACTCAGCGACACGAACTTCAGCCTTGCTCCAGCTGCTCCAGAAAGCTCCAATACTTCCAATTACGCTCCAAACGTGCTAAGACATGTAAAAGACTACAAAACACTAGAAAGACTCTATAAAAAGGACTTATATCATGGCCTAAACAGGGTAAAAACCATGATATATCAAGAAATAATTCAGATTATGAACCCTAAATAACTAATCAACCTAGCATTCAAAGAATTCCTTTATGAGAATCCCCAAACCTAACAGGAGATCTACTCAGACATGGAAATCGAATCAATAAACATGTTTGAATAAATACTCAATAGAAAATAAGAAAGAGTAACAAGAGGTTTTGAGATGTGATCTTGGACGAAGGGAGATTCAGACTTGTCTCTCTCACCAAGTTCTCTCTTAAACCAAAGCAAAATAAAGCATATAGAAAAAAACATCGCCTAAAAGTGGCTGTAAAACCTAATTATATAGCTAAAACACGTTCTGGGCCATCTTGTAAACACGTTCGCGATCCTTCTATTTCCTCGACGGGTATCGATCGATACTAGGGGGTATCGATCGATACTCATGTGATTTCGAGTCTCAGCTACACGGATCTCTGCTTCGCTCCATAATATTCCAATATCTCCAATTATGCTCCAAACGTGCTATAACCTGTAAAAAACTCTAAAAGACTACAAAACACTAGAAAGACTATATAAAAAGGACTTATATCATGGCCTAAACAGGGTAAAAACCATGATATATCAACTTCGTTGTAATGGAAATGGTACCAAACAATAAGTTTCCTCTCCTTCTTGGGACTCCATTCCTCAACACAACCGGTGCAAGCTTGGATTTCATAAACAAGAAGATGGTTCTTAAGAACGTGGATGACAAGAAGTTTTACACAATGATGCCTTCTTCCACCGCGATTTGTGGCACTATTATTTGTGGGGACAATGAAGCCCAAGCCCGAAAGGTTGAGTATGTGGGCGTTTGTGCAATGGTGGGTTATGGAGAGATTGAAGAAGCCCTTGCTTTAGATGGTTATTGCTTGAGATCCCTCTTCCACAACACTATGGAGAATGATGTTAGAAATAGCAAGAGCGCAAAGAATAGGGTAAAGGCCAAAGCTAAGATGAAAAACGGACCAAGCATGCTTGATGGGTCTAAGTCCGAGCTAAGCCAACCTTCCACCATGACTCTCACTCCTTGGAAGTACAAAGATGGGGTGATTGATTACAAGATAAATTGCAAGGGACGGTCCAAGCCTTTTGCCTCAGTTAAAGCGATCCTCACACCGGAGCTCAAAGAGAAAGGGAATGCCGGTCTTGAAGAGGTCATGAGAAAGGTCCTCTAATTTGAGCTCAATGATCCCCCCCCCCCCATGGAGTGCTCACACTCCTCTCTCACCCACCTAAAAAGGGTAACCAACGTCGAGCTTAGTGACGTTAAACAAAGCGCACTTGGGAGACATTCCCATGTCTATCCTTGTAAATATTTTCTATCTTTAAGTGCTTTTTAATGTTTTTTGTTGAGTGGTTGCAGGGGTCTCTTGATGGTCTAATGGTCGTGAACTTTAAGACAAATGCGTTGGAACTCCATGGCGGTCGCTCTCTTCCTCATCTCCATTGCACTAGTCTCACTCCTCCTTTGTAAGTAACAATTTCCCTTTGAGTCTTTGCATTTTCATTCTTTTTGTTTTGTTTTTGTTTTGGGACTCCCTCTTGAACTTCTTTCACACCGAGATGTTGTGATATAAGTTTGGGAGAGGGACCGGTATCTAACCATTTGTTTTGTGTCTTATTTTCCATCTTGCATAATTGAGTCTCATGCATTTTCAATAATTTTGAAATTTTGTGCATTTCATGTAGGATTTAGTCTAGATGCATAGCATATAGGGTTGCATTCACTTGCATTGGGAGAATTATCCATGTAGAATATAAACTTAAGAGCTTGATTTAATGCCCTCGTTAGGAGTTCTTTGATGCATTTGAACGATGACGAAGTTAAGGATGATCCATGCTTTGATCTCGCGTTTTGAATGTTTATGTCTTGGTTGAAGCATGCTTTGATTTGATTACAACTCTATCTATTATTTGAACTCTATTATTTGAATTATCATGCTCATACTTTGAAAAGTTGAACTCATGAATATCATATACATATTTGAGCTATCTTCTTCCTTTTACCACTCTCTTGTTAGCTCAAATAGCTATTTACCACCTTTGGGATGGTTCACCTCGCCTTAACCCTAACCTTCTTTCAAGCCTACACTACTAGTGTGTGTCGTGAGGCCTAATTTCGAATGAATTTAGCAAAAAGCGTTGAGTTTGGAACGACAAGGAGAAGCTTCCATGTAAAACTAGCTCACACATCATTGAGCTAGACATAGGCTAGGGTAGATAGGTTTGGGTTTTGGATAATTGATTGAAAGAAAAGAGGGTATGGAGAGATGGAAAGAGATAAGGAGAAGGAGATGGGGATGAGAAATTAATTGAGATGGTTGGCAAAAGAAAGTTGGTTTAGCTCTAAGTGATGAGAAAATAGTCTCTAGCTTTGAAAAGAAAGAAAAGAAGCCAAAATGGCTCAAGCTAGAAAAGAAATGAAAGAGAAAGCAAAAGAAGAGCTAAGGAAAGAAACTTGTGAAAGCCAAACAACTTGCTCATAAGGCGAAGAAGAGAATCTCCTAAGTGTTCGAAAGGAAAAGAAGTGATGAAACATTATGATCTATGAAGGAAAACGGCCTTGTGGAAAAGGGTAGCTTAGGAAAGGTCTCTTTGGGTATAGAAATAGGAGTGAAGTTCATATCGGGGCATTGGGTTGATGGAAGTCATCTTTGTATGCATCTGTTGTTCCTTACTCTTAGCATTTTGCCAAAGTTTGTTCTTTCATGAGAGATCCCTTGCATCGGAATACCCACATCGTTTGAGATCACTTTTATCTCAAGACCTCTCCCTTAGCCAAATGAGTTAACTTGATATGTATAAGCATGATTCACCGTTTTCACTTAATGAATGTTAAAGAGATGGAGGATAGGAATTCTTGTGGATGCTAAGGCCTAGACCCAATTCGTGTTGCAAAGAGTATGGCTAAATCTTTTGAAGTAGTGGTTGTGTGTGCATCATATAACTACTCTCACGTGAATTGATTCGAATTCTTTTGTTGATATTCTCGGATTTGAACTTCCACTGTCAAACCTCTCTCTCTACTTGTTTGTTTGCTTGAGGAAAAGCAAATGAATAAGTTTGGGGGAGTTGATATTCCCATATTTTACCCATTTTAACATGCATTTATGTTATTGTTTTGTGTCTCATGCAAGTGTCTTGCATAGTTTTTATAACCTTTTGGTCTTAATTAGAGTATTAGGTTTTTGCATTAGGCCCTAGTGAGTTTTGTATGCATTTGGAGTGTTTGTAGGTGTTTTGGAGACATTTGATGATGTCAGCAATTTGGGTACAAAAACAACCGAAACTTCAACAACAACACTCATCAAGGTGGGTACAAGTTTGAGGGAAACCAATCTGGTTTTGGAGCGAAACAATTTGTCCAGAAACCACTCCAGAGCAGCGACTTCACTCGCAATTATGGGAACTCTTCGTACCAGCCCATCTCTCCAAAGTCCACAGAGAGTAAGATGGAATCCATGTTTGAACAGATTCTTCAGAGATAGCAAAAGCTGCAAGTGGATTTCAATGGGAAGATTGACCATCTGTACACTAATCTGAATAGAAAAATTGAAGCTCTCAATGTTACTCAGAGGAAGCTGGAAACTCATGTTGCTCAGACTACAGCAGCTGTGCAGAGGCAGGAAGGCTTTCTTCCAGGGAAAACTGAGAATCCAAGAGCACACGTCAATGCAATCACCTTAGGAATTGCTAAAGAAGCCACTGCAGTGGTAAAAAATGGTTTGGATGCAGGAATTTTTGACGATCTTGTAGAAGACGACGATGAGGATTCGGAAAATCCCAGGGTATCGACCGACACCACCGAGTATCGATCGACACCAATCCAAATTCTTTCTCGAGATGTGTCGAACTCCCGTGTATCGATCGATACTCCTTCTGTGTCGGTTGATACTGAGGCGCAGGTCGAAAAGGAAACAGAGATTGTCAAGGATAGGGTGTACAAACCCATCATACTTATCCTATGCCTCGTAAGATGACAAAGAAGGAATGGGAGGACTCCAGATACAAAACTATGCTGGATAAGTTGTTTGTGGAGCTTCCTTTTGTTGATGATATATCTGACGATGAGAAATCGAACACCACCCCGGTGTCGACCAATACTCCCTTGTATCGATCGACACACATCCAAAGTTCTGCCATGGACGATTCCAGAGCAAAAGCATCGTTGGACACCAATCCTGTGTCGGTCGATATCAGTTTAGTTGCTGAAACAAAACCCGGTTTGAGTGCAGAAAGGGTTTACAAACCTTAGATACCATGCCCCATGCCACCCAGACACCTCAGAGACCCCATTTCTCCAAAGCAGTTGCTTGTCTTTGAGAAGATGGTACGAAGAAGCTCTAGAGTACCGCCCTCTGCTGAGTCACTTCCGAGATTGCAGAGAAACTCTGGAAGATATCAAAGTACTCTTTATCAAGGCAAGAAGCAAGTCACTGCCGCTGAAGCAGCCGACTAAGAGGAAAGACCCATAAATATTCTCAGTTCCATGCTCTATCTCTGGAGTTGAATTCAAAGAGTCTCTCGTTGACTCAGGGGCTAGTGTCAATGTCATGTCAAGAGCAATTGCAGAGCGATTGGGGGCAGATATTCGATCTCCCAAGACATCTATCACATTCGCAAACTGTTCCAACTCACTTCCATATGGTACAATCCCTGATTTGATGGTCACAGAAGGAGGTTGTCTGGTTCCTACTGATTTTCACGTTATGGAGATGAGTGCAAGATCTACTACACCTTTGATTCTTGGAAGACCGTTCATGGCTACGGCTGGTGCAATTATAGATACGCCAAGCAAGAGAATCTCGTTCTCATACATTGACAAGGAGGTGTACTACGCAGCCATACCTACTAGAGGAACTCCCACACGTGTCTCTTGCATCGAGGTTGTTACAGGAGAGACGTTAGTAGTTGATCTTTTGGAAGAGCCTCCTGATGAGCCAACTATCATAGACCTTCTAGATAGTCCTTCTGTCATCACCAAGAAAGACATCAAAATATCTAAGGCAAAGAAGAAGGTGAAAAGCAAAGGAGTGAAGGGTGCTGCTTCTATGACTTTAATGCCTCAGAAGTATGATGGGGATTCGATTGAGTACATGGTGAAGTGTAAAGGAACTTCGAAACCATTCTCTAAGGTTCGAGTTCTTCTTACTTCGGAGCCGAAAGAGAAAGAGAAAGGAAAGGAGTTTGTGGAGAGCATGTTGAACAGAACTCTGAAACTGGCGATGTCAAGTTGTGGAGCTTGTTTTGGAGTAAGTTCTCAATCTTCTCCTGACTGATCACCGGCGGTACAGTCAATCTAATGACGTTAAACGAGCGCTTGGTGGGAGGCAACCCACTGGTGAGTCTGTACATAAGTCTTTTCTTTTTATTTTTCGTTTTTGTGTCTTGTGTTTTTGTGTGAATCAGATGGAAATGGTCTGTGTCGACCGATACCATCACCGGTATCGATCGAGACTAGGAGAAACAGACGTTGCATCGACGAAAGGTCCTTGTATCGATCGACACCAGCAATACCCAACGCGCAGGTAACTTCTCTGATTTTTCACGTCTTCACTCAGCTGTTTTGATTTCTTTCACTGACTCTAGACTAGATAACACTGGGGACAGTGTTGTTTAAGTCTAGAGGAGGTAGTTGCTAGCAGCGTTTTTGTTTTTCTTGTAGTCATAAAATAAAAACAAATTGTCGTTTTATTAAGTCAAAAATCGTTTTTATTGAGTCAAAACTTGTTGGAGATGATGATCCTGTGCTTGAGCCTATTGTTCTGATTTTGCTTTTTAGTGAACAGTGTTACAGGATCAGATCTAGATCGGCTAATCAAAAATCCAAAGACTGACCAGTTGACTAGAAAACATCCATGTCTCCAGCAAAGTTCTTCTAAAGCATGAGCCAAATTTTTGCACTTCATCGATGCAATTGATGTTCATAGAGCTTGATTCATCATTCATATCTAACAAAGGAACCCATGTGTTTAAAGTAATAGTATATCTATCTCCCCTGTTATAAGTTTATAAATAAGAGCATAAAAGATTAAATGATTTTCTTCTGAGTAGAGGGCTAGAAAAATTTCCAGCGATCCCATTATTCTACTTAAGAGGGAATGATCACACAAAGGCTGAAAGCGAGGTTAGGAAAATTTTCTGTGATACCACTATTCGCCTAAGCCTTTGATACATAGAGAGAGAAGAACCGGGGATTCGGTTGCAAACACCATCAATACTCGCGTTTCAGACCTTAATGTGTATATGTAGATCCAAAAAGGAAGAAAGAACATGATAAGAAACAAGTTTGGGGGAGAGAAAACAATACCACAAAGTGTGAAATTGGATGGTTTCTTGTCATAATATTGTATGGGAAAGAATCTAGAAGGTTCTTGAACATTGGCTGCAGCGATGAATCTGGCGATGAGGGCTTTGTTTGAACAATGCTGCGAGATAGTGTTTGGAGTCTGGAAAAGCTGCGAATGTCTACGGAAAAGTACATGGTCGTTAGATTGAAAGCTGGTTAGGTAACATTTGGGTGCTTAGGAAAAGGATCTTTGCAATGGTTCATGAACATGTGAGTCTCCGTGTTTTCAAACCTCTTTCTCTGGTTTAGCTTTCTATTTGCTTGAGGGCAAGCAAAGGCTAAGTCTGGAAGAGTTGATATATCATGGTTTTTACCCCTTTTAGACCATGATATAAGTCCGTTTTATAGAGTTTTTCTACTATTTTGTAGTTTTTAAAGTCTTTTACAGGTTTTAGCACGTTTGGAACATAATTAGAGATATTGGAGCTTTCTGGAGCATTTTGGAGCAAAGCAGAAGTTCGTGTAGCTGAGTACCCGATTTGAGGCCTCGGTATCGATCAATAAACCCCAAAACGTGTCTTAGATTATTTATTAGGATTTTACAGCCACTTTGATGGCTACGCTTTCATTACGCTTAATTTTACTTTGGTTTTTGGAGAGACAACTCTGAACTCCTGTTTCTTATTGATTTCTTTGATGATCTATTCAATCATGTTGTTTTCATTCTCCATGTCTGAGTAGATCCACTTTAGGTTTAGGGTTCTCATAAGGGTTTTCTCTGAATGCTTGGTTGATTAGTTGATTAGGATTCACCATATGAATTAGTTCTTCACTATAGGTTGTTATCAAAGCTAATTCTAGGTTGATGAATCTGGAACTTAGATCATAGGATAATTGATTAGGCACGAGAGTGCGATTAATTACCTGATAGAACCTAAGGTGAGCAAATTGATTATTCGCAAAGAGATTTGGTTTAATTGATTTGTGAAAATATCAATCCTGAACTTTAAAGCTGATTTATTCTTAAGAATTTGCAAAGAGATTTGGAATTCTGAAGTTTAGATTTAGATAATTCTCGCAACGACATTTGGTTAATTATAGCTTAGTGATTTGAGTTCAAGAGCCGCGCTAAACCTTAATCATGTTAGTTAGTTTATCTGCATTCATTTATTTCCTGAGAAATACCCTGAACCTATCTTTCCTCCATTGAACTTACAACTCGTTTAGTTTACGTATTGCTTTCAATTACATATTTTGGTTTAGCTTAATTCGAATCTATCTGATCTATTGTGTGATTTCTTGAGTTATTGTGTTCGACTCCTGATATACTGCAACAACTGCTTTAGAACTTTTAGGGTATTAATTTGAACATATCAATAGCGCATGATAATGTTTTCTTAAAAATTGTTTTGAAATTTAAGAAAAACTAAATTTATCTGAATTTTATTATATGTCTTACTAATGATTATATATAGAATTGTCAACCCGGACTAACATGTCTACTTTTTCCGTTTTGCAATGAACTAAAATATTATTCGGACCATATAACCCGCAAAAACCAAAAATCTTGAAAACATAACTCTAATATGCACCGTTTAATGATTACGAGTTTTGTGGTTGATAACACCGCTTTTTGACCATTTTTATGGATCATTTTCATATTCTTTTGCTGGTGTTTTAATTCCGTTTTCAAAGGTTTTCAAGTAATTTTCATATTTTATAGATTTGAAAGACGTTTCAGGTAACTCGGAATAAAAGAGTGCATTTCGGAGCAAAAGTACATTTTTGGATAAACTTGGACCGTCAAGAAATCTTGCAGCTAATGGAGACCTTTTCACTGTCTGATCATCTCCAAATTTAGACACAACAAAGTAGAGACAACCAACTTTCAATTACAATTGGATTGGAGGCGATCCAATGGTTGGATGCTTAAATACACACAAAGCACTAAAGGCAGATGAAGTTTTCACGAAGATGAAGCCGCCATGCCTGGAGGAGCTGGACCCGTGGCCAAGTACCATTCCACTGGCCCTGGAGCCACTCCACCCGCGGCCAAAGGCTAGTTCTTGATATATCATTGTTTTTACCCCTTTTAGGCCATGATATAAGTTAATTTTATAGAGTTTTTATAGTATTTTGGAGTCTTTTAGAGTCTTTTACAAGTTTTAGCACGTTTGGAGCATAATTGGAGATATTGGAGCTTTCTGAAGCATTATGGAGCAAAGCAGAAGTTCGTGTTGCTAAGTACCCGATTTGAAGTCAAGAGCATCGATCGATACCCCTGGTATCGATCGACACCATCGAAGCAGATACAAGTCGTGACTTTCACAAGTCTTGAATAATTGCAAAATTGCCCCAGAAGACTTTAATATTTACAAGAAGACCCCAATTCATGTTTTAGCTTTATAATTAGGTTTTTCAGTAACTTTGTTGGCTATGCTTTATTATATGCTATTTTCTAAGCTTTATTTTACTTTGATTCTACTCTGGTTTTTGGAGAGACAACTTTGAACTCTTGTTTTTATTGATTTCTTTGATGATCTATTCAATCATGTTGCTTTCAATCTCCATGTATGAGTAGATCCACTTTAGGTTCAGGGTTCTCATAAAGGTTTTCTCTGAATGCTAGGTTGATTAGTTTATTAGGATTCACCATCTGAATTAGTTTTTCGCTTAGGTTGTGTTCAAGGCTTGTTCTAGATTAGCTACCTAGAATATAGATCTTAGGATAATTGATTAGGCACGACAGTGCAATTAATTACCTGATAGAACCTAAGGTAAGCAAATTGATTATTCGCAGAGAGATTTGGTTTAATTGATTTGTAAACATATCAAACCTGAAATTAAAGCTGATTTATTCTTAGGAATTTGCAAATAGATTTGGGATTCTGAAGTTTAGATTTAGATAATTCTCGCAACGACATTTGGTTAATTATACCTTAGTGATTTGAGTTCAAGAACCGCGTTAATCTGAATCATGTTAATTAGTTTATCTGCATTCATTGATTTCCTGAGAAATACCCTGGGCCTATATTTTCCTTCATTCGAATTTACAACTCTTTTACTGTTCATTGTCTTTTGTTTCATCTTATTTGCTTAGCTTGATTCGATACTATACAATCTATTGTGTGATTTCTGTGAGTCCTTGTGTTCGACCCCTACACTTACTACAACAACTGCTTAGTACTTCTAGGGTATTAATTTGAGCATATCAAATTTGGCGCCGTTGCCGGGGTCTCAATTTTGCCTTTAGATTTTAGTTGTCGAGTTTCGACTAAGTTCGTCGGTATCGATCGATACTATCTAGTATCTGTCGATACTCGTCGTTTTCTTTTTGTTGATATCGATCGACACCACTTGGTATCGATCGATACTCATCACGTTTTTTGTTACTAACGTTCTTGAATTTTGTGTTTCAGGTGCATGCCTAACCGTGAAACCAGTGGGAACAATAGCACTCCGCTAGTTAATCTATCGTTAGAGAAGCTAGCACGTTTAGAACGCACAAACAGAAAGACAAGGCAAGCATCAGGGATGAACAACCCAGTGGTATTAAGAGCTGATGAAGCTGGAGTCTTGAGAGACCAAGAGGGTCAAGTGTGCAATGAGAGAGGGCAGCGACTTGATGAAACTGGAAACATCATTGTCCCTCATGCTGCAGTTGATCGAGGTAGGACACTTGCTGAGCACAACAGACCTGATCAGTTCTATGCCAATCGATCTGCGATTTGCATCCCAACTTTTCAGAGGAATGATTTTGAGCTGAAACATGCGTACTACGCTCTTGTGAGTCAGAATCCTTTCCATGGCCTATTCAATGAACACCCCATGGATCATATCGAGAGGTTCGAAGATTTGGTCACAGGTATGAAGTACAATGGAGTGCCAAATGAGTTCCTCTTCTGCAAACGGTTCCCATACTCTCTTAATGGGGATGCTGCTTATTGGCTGAAGCAGTTGGCTCATGGTTCGCTAACTACATGGGATGAGACGAAGAACGCCTTCCTGAACAATTTCTATGATGATGCGAGATCTGAGGAGCTCAGGAACAAGATCTCTCAACTTTCTCAAGGTCCAACAGAGGCACTCAAAGCTGCTTGGACTAGTTTCAAGTCATATCAGAGAGATTTTCTGCACCATGGGTTCACTCAGGTTCAGCTGTTGGGTACTTTCTACAAAGGAATTGATTGGAGGTACCAGATGGCTTTGGATACTGCGAGTAATCGGAACTTCAACACCAGGTATCCATATGATGCGGTTGTTTTGATTGAGAAATTGGCATCTAGTAATAGCACCAAAAATGCTGATTTCGAGCGAAAGAAGCAAGCTGGAGGAGTTGATGGATTGCAGATTGCTGAGGTTCAGGCCAAGATGGATTTTCTGATCGGAAAGTCGAAGAAGACTGTACACTTTGCTGATGGAGTCGATAATATCGGTGGAGATGAAGTGGAGGATGTTAACTACGTTGGTGGTTCTGGATTTCAGGGTCAACAATTTGGGTACAACAACAACCTAAACTTCAACAACAACACTTGCAATTACGGGAACTCTTCGTACCAGCCCATCTCTCCAAAGTCCACAGAGAATAAGATGGAATTCATGATGGAACAACTTCTTCAGGGACAAGAGAAGTGGCAATGTGACTTCAATGGGAAGTTTGACTCTCTGTACATTGAGCTGAATGGAAAAATTGAAGCTATCAATCAGACCCAGAGGAAGCTGGAAACTCAGGTCGCTCAGACAACAGCAGCGGTGAAAAGTCAGGAAGGTTTTCTTCCAGGGAAAACTGAGAATCCAAGAGCACACGTCAATGCAATCACCATAGGAAGTGCTAAAGAAGCCACTGCAGTGGTAGAGAAGGGTTTTGATGCAGGAATTTTTGATGATGTTGTTGAAGATGACGACTGGGATTCTGAAATCGCCCAAGTATCGATCGATACCAGCCAGTGTCGATCGATACCGATCCAAACACCTGCACGTGTGGATCAGAAATCCCGTGTGTCGATCGATACCACTCCAATATCGATCGATGTTGAGACGCATGTCGAGAAGAAGGCTGAGATTGTCAAGGATAGGGTGTACAAACCCATAATACCTTATCATATGCCTCATATTATGACGAAAAAGGAATGGGAGGACGCAAGATGCAAGGCTATGTTGGATAAGTTGGTTGTGGAGTTTCATATGGTTGATGATTTATCTGACGATGAGAATTCGAACATCACCCAGGCATCGATCGATACCATATCTGTATCGATCGATACCCACCCAGATACTGCAAAGGTGTTGCGTATGAGTGTTGACAGACCTCACAAGCCCAAGAAGCTGAATCATATTCCTCAACACCTCCGAGCCCCCATCACTCCAAAGCATCTGCGTGGCTTTGAGAATATGGTACGAATGATACCCCACTCGTTCACTTTTGAAGAAGCTTTAGAGGGCTGGCCTCTGCTAAGTCACTTCAAAGACTGCAGAGAAACTCTGGAAGAGGTCGAAGTACTCTTTATCGAGGCAAGACGCAAGTCACTACTGCTGAGGCATATGACCCAGAGGGAAGACCCAGAGAAATTCGCAGTTCCATGCTCCATCTCTGGAGTTGAATTCGATGCGTCTCTCGTTGACTCAGGGTCTAGCGTCAATGTCATATCACGGGAAATTGCTGAACGATTGAGGGCTGATATAAGACCCCCTACGATGCTTCTCACGTTTGCGAACTCCTCAACCTCACCTCCATACGGTACTATCCATGATTTGCTTGTTAAAGTAAGAGATTGTGTGGTGCCCACTAATTTTCAGGTTGTGGAGATGAGCGAAGGATCTGAGGTTTCTTTGCTCCTGGGACGAACGTTTATGGCTACTGCTGGCGCGATCATAGACACACCTAATAAGAGACTCTCTTTCTCTTACATTGACGGAAAGGTCTACTATGATGTCATTCCCTCTAGAGGTTCTCCCACACATATCTCGTGCTTCACTGTTGTCACAAGAGAGACATTGGTAGTTGATCTTTTGGAAGATCCTCCTGAAGACCCAACTGTCATAGACGTTTTGGTTGAACCGCCCATCACCCCCAAGAAAGTTGTCAGGAAGGCTAAGACAACAAAAAAGAAGGCGAAGAGCAAAAGAGTCGAGAGTGCTCCCTCTATGACCTTAATCCCTCAGAAGTGTGATGGGGATTCGATTGAGTGCAAGGTGAAGTGCAAAGGAACCTCGAAACCATTCTCTAAGGTTCGCGTTCTTCTTACTTCGGAGCTGAAATAGAAAGGAAATGAATTTATGGAGAGCATGTTGAGCAGAACTCTGAGTCTGCAAGTATCTAGCTGTGGAACATGCATGAGACTAAGCTCTCAATCTTCTCCTGACTGATCACCTGAGCCAAAGTCAAGCTACTGACTTTAAACGAGCGCTTGGTGGGAGGAAACCCACTAGTGAGTTTGCTTTTGAGTCATTTTTCTTTTTATTTTTCGTTATGTGTTTGTGTCAGGATAAACAATGAGCAAAACTCGAAATCGCCCGAGTATCGATCGATACCAAATTGGTATCGGTCGACACCAATCGCGAATGTACGGTTCATCATGTTGACTTAAGCCTGGTATCGATCGATACCAAGCTGTGTGTCGATCGACTCCAGATGTTCCAGCACGGTAACTTCTTGTTTTTCTTAATTCTATTATGTTCTTTTGTTTTTTTTTACCTACTCTAGGCTAGATAACACTGGGGACAGTGTTGTTCAAGTCTGGGGGAGGTGTCTGCTGACATTGTTTTTGTTTTTCTTAGAGTCATAAAATAAAAAAATTTTGTCGTTTTATTGAGTCAAAACTTGTTGGAGATGATGATCCTGTGCTTGAATTGTTGTTTTGATTTTGTTTTTGAGTGACCAGTGTTGCAGGATCAGCTCTAAATCGACTAATGAAAAATCCAAGGACTGACCAGTTCACTAGAAAACATCCATGTCTCCAGTAGAGTTCTTCTGAAACCTGTGCCAAATTTATGCACTTCATCGATGTGGTTAGTGTTTACAGAGCATGATTCATCATTCATATCTGACAAAGGAACCGACATGTTTAAAGTAATGGTATCTCTCTCCCCTGTTATAAGTAGATAAATAAGAGCATAAAAGATGAAATGATTTTCTTCTGAGTAGAGGGTTAGGAAAATTTCCAACGATCCCATTATTCTACTTATGAGGGAATGATCACACAAAGGTTGAAAGCGAGGTTAGAAAAATTTCCCATGATACCACTATTCGCCTAAACCTTTAATACATAGAGAGGGAAGAACCGGGAATTCGGTGGCAAACACCATCAATACTCGCGTTTCGGACCTTGATGTGTATATGCAGATCTATAAAAAAAAGAGAACATAATAAGAAATAAGTCTGGGGGAGAGAAAGTGATACAAAAAAATGTGAAATTGGATGGTTCCTTGTCATGATATTGTATAGTAAAATATCTAGAAGGTTCTTGAACATTGGCTGCAGGGATGAAACCCGCGATGAGGGCTTTATTTGAACAATGCTGCGAGATAATGTGTGGAGTCTGGAAAAGCTGTGAATGTCTACGGAGAAGTACATGGTAGTTAGATCAAAAGCTGTTTTGGTGACATTTTGGTGCTTGGGAAAAGGATATTTGCGATGGTTCCTGAATAGGTGAGTCTCCGTGTTTCCAAATCTCTTTCTCTGGTTTAGTCTTCTATTTGCTTGAGGGCAAGAAAAGGCTAAGCCTGGGAGAGTTGATATATCATGGTGTTTACCCTTTTAGGCCATGATATAAGTCCGTTTTATAGAGTCTTTATAGTATTTTGGAGTCTTTTAGAGTCTTTTACAGGTTTTAGCACGTTTGGAGCATAATTAGAGATATTGGAGCTTTCTGGAGCATTCTAGAGCAAAGCAGAAGTTCGTGTTGCTAAGTTCCCGATTTGAAGTCAAGAGTATCGATCGACACCCATCGAAGCAGATACAAGTCGCGACTTTCACAAGTCTTGAAGAATTGCAGAATTGCCTCAGAAGATTTTAATATTTACAAGAAGACCCCAATTCGTGTTTTAGCTTTATAATTAGGTTTTTCAGCCACTTTGTTGGCTATGCTTTATTCTATGCTATTTTCTAAGATTTATTTTACTTTGATTCTACTCTGGTTTTTGGAGAGACAACTCTGAACTCCTGTTTTTATTAATTTCTTTGATGCTATATTCAATCATGTTGTTTTCAATCTCTATGTCTGAGTAGATCCACTTTAGGTTCAGGGTTCTCATAAAGGTTTTCTCTGAATGCTAGGTTGATTATATAGTTTATTAGGATTCACCATCTGAATTAGTTCTTCGCTTAGGTTGTGTTCAAGGCTTGTTCTAGATTAGCTACCTAGAATATAGATCTTAGGATAATTGATTAGGCACGACAGTGCGATTAATTACCTGATAGAACCTAAGGTGAGCAAATTGATTATTCGCAAAGAGATTTGGTTTAATTGATTTGTGAACATATCAAACCTGAAATTAAAGCTGATTTATTCTTAGGAATTTGCAAAGAGATTTGGTATTCTGAAGTTTAGATTTAGATAATTCTTGCAACGACAGTTGGTTAATTATACCTTAGTTATTTGAGTTCAAGAACCGCGCTAAATATGAATCCTATTAATTAGGTTATCTGCATTCATTGATTTCCTGAGAAATACCATGGGCCTATATTTTCCTCCATTCGAATTTACAACTCTTTTACTGTTCATTGTCTTTTGTTTCATCTTATTTGCTTAGCTTGATTCGATACTATACAATCTATTATGTGATTTCTGTGAGTCTTTGTGTTCGACACCTACACTTACTACAACAACTGCTTAGTATTTCTAGGGTATTAATTTGAGCATATCAGTTCGCCACGACCAAAGGCAACGGACCCGCAGCCAGCACCCTGCGCGACCAAACCGACTTGTTTCTTCATTCGAGGCCAAAATCGTATTTTTCCATCAAACCCTAAACGAGATTATCTCTATAAATACTTGTTTTGTGCCTCTTAGACAAACACGTTATATTATTTTCACGCTTGAAGGCAGAAGCGCAGCTCTTGTGACTTGTGCACTTGTTTTCTTTGGTTTGGAGTAAACGATTCTCGATTCGTGTTCTTCGATAGACTTGTGCACTTGTTTTCTTCATCCCTTTTTACTTACTGTTTTTATTTAATTTATTGAATATGATTACCTCAGCCATGACTGAGTAATCTCCTTGTTGGGTATAGGAGTTTGAAGGGGAGCTTATGGTTCGATTCTTATTAGGTTTTTAGTCTAGGATACCGATTATTAGGGTTCTTCGTTATATCCTTGTTGTTAATGCGTTGCTTGACTAACCGTCTTAGCAATCGATATTAGGTGTTTAGAGCCACGAAAGTGTTGTATCTAATCGCTTGACCTAGGATAGATGAGCAAATCCGTCGTAAGATTTCGGAAGTATAATTACGAAGGAATTGTGGGCGTAGACGACCTTTGAGAGTATCATTCACTACTTGCGCGGACGGAGTCGGAAGCTACCGTCCGAGTACTGAAGTGAGTAGGTGTGTAGGATTATGGGAGTAAACTACTCGCAGCGTACGTGTTCCAAGTTCAAGAACCCAAAGTCGACAAATGTCGCTTTAGAAATCCTAGAAATTTCCTCGGTAAAAATCGGCCATAAACCCTAGAAAATTTCTGATTGCCCAACGCTTCGTTTAATTTTTTCACAACCTCGATAAAATAGTTAGTTACTACTGCCCTTCTGAGTTTAGTTTAGATTCCATAGATACGACCGTGGCAAAACCCAAAATATATTTTACGTCTAGACATATGTTAGAACTCGTTAGAAATTGGACAACGTCTATCCCAGTGGATTCGATCCCTAAATACTACTTCGTGTGTTGTGCACTTGCGGCTTAGATATAAGGGGTAAAACCCCACGAAGGGGTTAATTCCCGGTGTGTCAGTGGTCTGTCCACAAACTCTTAAAAAATCAATTTTCTCGTGTCTAACTCTTTATAAATTTAGTATAATAACTTTTAAAATTTTGTTTTGATATATATTCAAATAAGAAAATAATAATCATAGTGAAAAATATTACAAGATCTCGAATATATTTTCTTTGAATATGCATATATGCGGGTTTGTAATTTAATATTTTATAACCCGTTAACTTTTTTTTTTTAAATAGAAAACAAAATTAGATCACCGGTAAAGATATATAATACATACATTTATAAATAAAGCTTACTATGTAATAAATATATACCAAATTGAGCAAAGTTTAGATAATGAAGCGGATACCTCTAGCTTTGACCTTGACTCTTGGCAAATTGAACAAATTTTACTATGTAATAAATATATACCAAATATTACATAGTAAATCTATAATACAAAAGATTACCTCTAGTTTAGATAACGAAGCGGATGTACCTTATGAAAGAAAGATGTGAATGAAAGTATTTTAGTTGTAAAATTGAGAAGCTATCAAAAGTGAAAGTTTGTTGGTTGTAAAATTGAGAAGCTATCAAATTGGTTATATAGAGGTGAGGAATTAGAATTCCTTTTTTTATGATTGTATTATTTGTTTTTTAATTTCCTTAATCTAAATTGGAATTTTTTTTTCTTTTTTAAATTTTAGCTTTTATCCATCTTTATTTCATTTTTTAAAACATTAGCTTTTATCTATAATTTTAACTTTAGCTTTTGCCATTTTTCCTTTATTTTAAAAACTCTAGCTTTTAAGAAAAATTTCCTTAATCTAAAAGCAATTTTGGTTTGCTAACTTTAAGTTTAGATTATATATATATTTTTTTTAATTATTTCCCTTTTTAAAATTTAGCTTTTATCCTTTTTATTTCATTTTTTAAAACTTTAGGTTTTATCTTTTTTTGTTTAACTTTAGCTTTTGCCTTTTTTAAAAAACCTTTAACCTTTTAGAAAAATTTCCATAATTTAAAAGCAACTTTTATTTTCTTTTTTTTTTGTGCTAACTGTAGTTTTAGGATTAAGTCTAGATTATATTTTTTCCTTTATATATATATAGATATTATGTGTCAAAATCTAATAGGTAGTTTTTTTTGTACATGTGTCAAAATTTAATGGATTAACCCAACACGTGTCACGATCTGGCGAGTTACTACATTTGAATGATTCTCCTTTATATATATATATTTTTCTTTTTTAAGTTTGTTCTTTATTGTAGATTATAAACTTTTAAGTTTCCTTTTGTCACTTTCCTTTATTATAAGTTTTCCTTATTTTTTCTTGTTTTTTTTCTTCTAAGATTACATTTTTTAGTTTAACATTTTTTAATATTTACTTTAATTCATTTTTAATTTTTTTAATTGCATTGACACATGTCAAGATCTAAATTAACCGTGACACATGTTACGATCTCGTGAGTGAGAATTATTTTGTCATTTTCCTTTATTATAAGTTTTCCTTACTTTAATTTATTAAACAAGTTAAAAAAATTTTGGAACCGATCCCTCCCACCACAATGGAGAAGGACGTTGAGGGTAGCAAGGGCGCAAAGAAGAAGACAAAAGCCAAGGCTACGATGCGAACAGATCGAGTAAGCATCATGAGTTTAAATCCGAGCCGAGCCAACCTTGTATGATGACTCTCACTCCTTGGAAGCACAAGGATGGAGTGATTATGTACAAGATCAAATACAAAGGCTGACCCAAGCCCTTTGCCTCGGCCAAGGCAATCCTCACTCCCGAGCTCAAAGCAAAAGGAGAAGTCGGTCTTGAAGAGGTAATGAGCAAGGTGCTCAAGCTCGAGCTTAAAGATCGGCCTTGGAGTGCTCACACTCCTCTCTCACCGCCATAAAAGGGTAACAAACGTCAAACTTAGCGACGTAAAACAAAGTGCACTTGGGAGATATTCCCATGTTTATCCTTGTATATATTCTTTCGCTTTCTAGTTTTATTTTGTGTTTCTTGGGCGTTTTTGATCTTTTGGTTAAGTGGTTGCAAGGTCATTGATAGTATAAAAGTGATGGCAAGGTAGCCAAGGGCGTTTGATGTTGGAAAGCTTATCAATTCTCCATGCTCTCCATTCACATAGTGGCACTCATCCATGTAAGTATCTATTTCCCTTTTAAAATCTTAGCATATTATATTTTGTTTTGGGTCTCTTCTTTGAATTTATTTCACACCGGGACGGTGTGATTTAAGTTTGGGGGAGAGACCGGTATTTGACCTCGTGTTTTATGCTCTTATCTTCTCTTTTGCACTTGAGTCTCATGCATATCATGCATTTTCAATAAATTTGAAAATTTTAGATCATTTAGGATTGCATATTCACTTGTAGGTGGTGTCTAGTTTGCATTTTAGCTTGCATTTGCATAAGCATGGAGTAATGAAAACCTTGAAATTAGCTTAATTAACAATTGATTCAACGCCCAAGTTATTAGTTGTTTGATGCATTGAAGTTGAATCTGAAATCAAGGATGAACCATTTGTTAGAGCACTTGCATCATTGCCTTTCCTTGGTTGAAGCAAGCTTGAATTGAATCTAGCCTCATCTAAGTGATAACCATAACTTGACATGTAATTATTGTGCTTGTGCAAACTTAAATGGAATCGTGGATCACTTATAAATATTTGGACATTCTTCTTCCTTTTCACCACCCTTGCTTGTCCAAATAGCCAAATCCCATCTTTGGATTGGTTTCCCCACCATGCCAATTACCTCCTTTCTAGCCCCTAATATTTTGTGTGTGTCTTGTGAGGTCTTTTTGGAGTGAGCTTGACAAAACGTGTTAGGTTTAGGGCGACAAGGAAGCACTCTTGTGTAGACTTAGTTCCAACATCAAGGAGCTAATCTAGAACTAGGTTAGATAGGTGGCGGTTCTTAAAGTTTGAGAATGGGGAAAGGTTAGAAATATTTAGGGGAACGGCTTGATCTTTGATGATTATGGTGGAATGAAAGAAGGAAGGAAGGACGATGAAGAGGGGAGTACAAAATGAATGGTATGGTTGGTGCAAGTGTGATTAACAACAAGCTCTAAATAACTAAGAAAAGCCTCAAGAGACAAAGAAAATAAGAGGCATAACCAAAGGAAGAAAAAGAAAGAGCTAAATGAAAGAAAAAGGAGCATCAACCATAACCAAGATGAAGAAGCAAACCCCTAATGAGGAAGACGGTGAAAAAGGAAAGCAAATAAGAGCGTAAGGGTCTAAAAAGGCAAAATGACTTGGGATAAAAAGCGTAGCTTAGGATCGGGCAAGAACGGGTTAGATTGGGCTAAGGATAGTGACACTCTACGCATTCGGGGTAGACGAGAGTTTTTCCTTGTATGCATAGGTTGCCTTTTACCTTTAGCATTTTGTTAAAGTTTGCTCGTTCATTGAGAGATCCTTGTGTTTATTTACCCTTGCATATTGATGAGATCACCTTCATCTCATAATCGGTCCTTTAGCCAAGCCGTTTCATCTAATTTTGCATAAGCACAATTCACGGATAAAACCATTAATCAATGTTAAGAGGCTAGAGAATAGGATAGTTTGTCTAGGTTGAGGTTTGGTTTTGTTGCATGTTGTGAAGGAAATTGCTAACTCCTTTTGAGTAGATAACTTTGGTGCATCCTAGAACTAGTAACTTGGACGTTGAGTGCGATTGTTTCTTATGCTTCTTATAGGTTCGAGCTCCACTTGCATTGCATTGCATCTCTCATTCTTGATCTTATTTGCTTGAGGACAAGCAAAGGTTTAAGTTTGGGGGAATTGATGTGTCCATAATTTGCATAGTTTAAGCATGCATATCATGTAGGTTTTAGATCATTTACTTGGATCTTCATGGCATTTCATACTTGTTTTGTCCGATTTATAGTATTAGGAGCTGCATTAGGTCCTAGTGAGTCTTTTTCATGTCTTTGAGGAGTTTTCTAGGTGTTTGGAGACACTTGGTGGCGTTTGGAGATTTGATGCTTAAAGACTAGAGAGGAACCATCCGGAACGTCTCAAAGAACCGATCAGACGAAGGCGATCTAATATGATCCAGCTCTTAGAGGCGTCATGAGAATTGTAGCCCGATGAGTCCTCGAACCATAGGAGTTGGAATCAAGTCATTCGGATGTGTGGTTTGAGAGATATGGCTAATTTACCAGAGATAGGTCCGCATGGCCGAGACAGTTTCTTCAATACCGAGGTCACTGGCGGTGCAACTGCTCGGTGTAGAAACAGAGGGAAAATTCCATAGTACCGACGTGTGGTACCGAGAAGTGACGTCGGTATTTAAGGGTCTCCACTCCGAATTAGCCTCGGTGGGCTTCACCAAAGTTGTAGAGGAGTGAATCAGCTTTACACAAGAGTTTGAATCGAGTTATTTGGACGTATGGATAGGGAGATAAGACGGATTTACTGAAGGTATGTCCGTCTGGCCGAGAGAAGATGACACCGCCCAAAGAACCGGCAAAACGAAGGTCTTCCGTTATAAATCAACTCAAACAGTCTTCATAAAAGTTGTAGAGGGACGAGTTAACTGTCTACAGGAGTTGGATTCAAGTCATTCGGATGTAAGGTTCAGAAGTTATGACCGATTCACTGAAGACGTATCCAAGTTTCGGCCGGGTTAATACCCGGTTTGTCCCGGGTTGACCCGGGTCCGACCCAACTCAGCAAACACCTTTTTATATTTTAGTGATATGATTTTTAGATCTATCCCACTTTTTATCCCTTTTCCCCTTTTTTCTTTTTCTTTTCTCTCTAGAACAAGACCTTGTCTTTTTAGGGTTCTTGGAATTTTTCCCTTAGATTCTTTTGATTTATGCAAGTTTAATGTTATATCTTTTCATCTCTATCTAATCTTCCAAATTCCTATTCTCTAATCATGGTTAACATCACCTCTTTCACAAGATTTGGTATGTTCTTCATGATTAGTGAGTAGTTCTTCTTAAGGCTTATGAATGAGGTAGATTAGGTGAATTTCGTGGTAGATCTTGATGTCTAGGACTTAGTTTACATATTCCCTCTCTTATTTGGTTTTCACAATGCTAGATTAGGCTAGATATAATTAATCTAGATCTTAGGGAATTTCATGCACACAAGGTGTTCGATGAAATTCCCCAAAGAACCAAATAAGAGATTTTGCTTTCTTAGCCTATGAGAGTAGTTGTCTAAGGAGCATTAGGGCCATAGGAACCTATGATTATTGCTTGTTAATGATCCTATCACAAACGATGATTTGTTCTTGATTTGTATGATTAACAAAGTGATTAAGACCATAAGAGTGGCTTAATCTTGCTTAAGTGTTCTAGGCTAAGGGAATAGCTTGTTTGTGTGAAATGACATCTAAATTGATCATGGAAGGATCCAAAATCAATAACCTCATCCAAGAGCTTGCCTTTATCTTATTGTTAATCACGTTTTTAGTCTTTGATTACTTGTTCTTGTTTGAATTTGAATCATTTAGGTTGTTTAGAAACCAAAAACCCCTCTTGTTAGCTTAACTTACAAATTTGTATGCATTCCAAGTGATTGAAACTCTACCCATTGGATTCGATCCTCTTATGCTACATAGAAATTATGAGTAATTGATATAGGTTAAATCCTTGTATCATGCTTTCCATATCTCCTCCGTATACTTGCAGCTGAAGAATAGATGATTTCTGGTTTCTAAGTTGTCACAGAAAACACAAGAACCACTAGCTCCAATGTTCCATGTTAGAACTCTATCACCAGTAGAGAGTCGGTTGCGAATTGCGAGCCAGGCAATAAACGAATACTTGGGTGTCGCATATGAGAACCATACACCCTTTGACCATTCTAAAATCGGTTATGCTACACGGATTTGATTCCAAGTATGCTTCAAACTAAATCTGGGTTTGAAGTTGTTCTCGTGCTGGCGCCATAGAGTCACATCAGCTTCTTCCAAACTCCCATGTTGTTGTTGGGCATAGATTTCATTTTCAATCGCATTCAAGATCTCTACTATATGTCGACGTCTTCAATGAGTTTTAATGACCTTTCCAACGGACGCGTGGATGTCTGTTCCCAGGTCAATACATCCTCGAAATCCCGTATGAACTATAAGCTTTCCCAGGGGAGAGCAATCATCATACCAGAATGATGTTGGGATTCCACTTGAGGGAGCTTACGTTGTTCACTACCGTGAGTGAGCGCAGACCTAGACCACCCTCCTCCTTTGGCTTACAAACATCTTGCCAAGCAATCTTCGCCTTCCGTCCATTAATTTCTGGTCCAGACCAAAGAAACGCCGCACAAAGTTTATCGATTTCTTTAGTACATGATTTTGGTAGCCGAAAAGCAGACATCCAGAAGTTAGTCAAGCTGTGTATCACTGAAGCTATTAATTGAAGTCTTCCTGCAAAGGATAAACATCGTGTTGTCCAACAGCTAATTCGAGATCTTATTTTCTCGATTAATGGCATATAATCATTAACTGTCATTCTCTTTGTCAGAAGTGGAAGTCCCAAATAACATACATGTAACGTACCCGTTTCAAATCGGAATTCCTCTAGGATCTCATCTCTTGTAGCTTCAGTAGCACCAGCCATGTATAGAGTAGATTTCTCCATGCTTATACCCAGACCAGATACCTCAGTGAAATCTCAAAACACCTCAAGTATTCCTTCTACATATCATTTTTTCCATCAGAGAAGATCATCAGCAAAGCAGAGATGGGTGAGTTTGAGATTGTGACAGTATGGGTGGTATCCAAATTTGCGTTCCACTGCTGCTTTATCCAGCATCTTCGAGAGTACATTCATACATATCACAAAGAGGTATGGGGAGAGAGCGCAGCCCTGCCTTAGTCCCCTTGCATTTCTGAAAAACCCTGCGAGCTCGCCATTCACTTGGACCGAAAACGACGCTGTTGTAACGCAGAGGCTTATCCAATGGATGAACTTTTCTGGTATTTTCAGAGCCCGCAATGTAGATAGAAGAAAGGGCCACTGAACTGAGTCGAAAGCTTTGGCAATATCTATATTTACCGCACAACGAGCAGAGACTGTGTCCTTGTGATAATTCTTTACCAATTCCGATGCGAGAAGAACATTTTCCGTCAGTAGGCTATCCTTGACAAAAGCTGATTGGTTAGAGGAAATGAATTTCGGGAGAATCTTTTTCAGTCTATTAGCTAGAATCTTGGATATCACTTTGTATAACACATTGCAGCAAGAAATAGGCCTGTAATCTTTCATCATCTTTGCCTCCTCTTTTTTGGGTATAAGTGCAAGGATAGTTGTATTTATACCTTTTGGTAAGAATCCTTTATCAAAGAAGGATCGAATGGCGACTACAAAGTCCTTTCCAACCACTGGCCATGCCGCTTTGTAGAATTCACACGTGTATCTATCGAGTCCTGGTGATTTATTTTTTGCCATAGCAAATAGAATACTTCTCACTTCCTCCTCGGAAACCATTCATCTTAGCATCTATCCATCTAGTTCACCACTTTTGAACCCCAAGAGCTCATGAAGTACCTATGTACTAACGCCAATATACTCCTCAGGTTTATAAGATAAGAATTCGTGAAAAAAAAATTTCAGTTTCACCTTTTATTTCTTCTTGAGTGTTAAGAATTACACCATCTGATTTCTGGATCTCACGAATTGCATTCCTCACTTCTCTAGCCTTTACCGCTTCATGATAATACTGATTATTCCCATCTCCTACCTCCAACCAATGCACTTTTGCCTTTTGTGTCAAAAAACGTTCTTTCAGATCAGCTAATAAAGACCACCTTCTAAAGGCTCGAGCTTCCTCCTCCATGTTAATCTGTGATGGGTTCAACATGGTTTTCTGATATGCTCAAATTAATACCCTAACAGTACTAAAGCAGTAGTTGTAATATAGCTAGGGGTCGAACCGCAAAGACTCACAGAGATGCACAATAGATTGTATAGTATCGAATTAAGCTAAGCCAAGAGATGAAATTGAAAGCAGTGCAGAAATTAAAAGAGTTATAATTCAATTGGGAAAATATAGGCTAAAGGTTTTTCTCAGGAAATCAATGAATGCAGATAAACTAACTAACAGGATTCGGATTTAGCGCAGTTCTTGAACTCAAATCACTAATGTATAATTAACCAACTGTCGTTGCGAGAATTATCTAACTCTAAATCCTAGGAATTCCAAATCTCTTTGCAAATCCTAAAGTCTAAATCAGCTTTAATACCAGGTTTGATATGTTCACAAATCAATTAAACCAAATCTATTTGCGAATAATCAATTTGCTCACCTAGGTTCTATCAGGTAATTAATCGCACTGTCGTGCCTAATCAATTATCCTAAGATCTAAGTTCCAGATTCGTCAACCTAGAATTAACTTTGAAAACAACCTAAGGCGAAGAACTAATTCAGATGGTGAATCCTAATAATAAATCAACCTAGCATTCAAAGAAATCCCTATGAGAAAACCCTAAACCTAAAGTGGATCTACTCAGACATGGTGAATGAAACAATCAACATAACTGAATAAATCATCAATAAAATAATCAGAAAGGTTTTGAGATCTGATCTCGGACGAAGGGAGATTCAGACTTGTCTCTCTAAAACCAAAGTAAAATCAAAGTATAGAAAATAAAGCTTAGAAATAAAGCATAGCCTAAACAGGTGGCTGAAAACCTAATTTATAAGCTAAAACACGTTCTGAGCCATCTTGTAAATATCAAAGTCTTCTGGACCAATTCTGCAATTCTTCAACTCTTCAATAAGTCGCGATCCTTCTGTTTCCTCGACGGGTATCGATCGATACTCAGGTGATTTTGATGTCTCAGCTACACGGATCTCTGCTTCGCTCCAGAATGTTCCAGAAAACTCCAATATCTCCAATTATGCTCCAAACGTGCTATAACCTGTAAAAGACTCTAAAGGACTACAAAATACTAGAAAGACTCTATAAAAAGACTTATATCATGGCCTAAACAGGGTAAAAACCATGATATATCAACTCCCCCAGACTTAGCCTTTGCTTGCCCTCAAGCAAATAGAAGACTAAACAGAGAAAGAGGTTTGAAAACGCGGAGACTCACCTGTTCACGAACCATCGAAATGGTCCTCTTTCCAAGTACCCAAATGTCACCAAATCAGCTTTTGATCTAACTACCATGTGCTTCTCCGTAGACATTCACAGCTCTCCCAGACTCCACACATTATCCCACAACATTGTTCAAATAAAACCATCCTCGCCAGTTTCATCGCTGCAGTTAATGTTCAAGAACCTTCTAGATTCTTTACCAGACAATATCATGACAAGGAACCACCCTTTTCACACTTTTTGTATCAATTTCTCTCCCCCAGACTTATTTCTTATTATGTTCTTTCTTTTATTTTCAGCTTCGCATATACACATCAAGGTATGAGACGCGAGTATTGATGGTGTTTACCACCAAATCCCCGGTTCTTCCCTCTCTATGTATCAAAGGATGCAGGCGAATAATGGCATCATAGGAAAATCTTAGCCTCGCTTCCAATCCTTTGTGTGATCATTCCCTCTTAAGTAGAATAATGGGATCGCTGGAAATTTTCCTAGCCCTCTACTCAGAAGAAAATAATTTCATCTTTTATGCTCTTATTTATCAACTTATAACAGGGGAGAGAGATACCATAACTCTAAACACATGGGTTCCTTTATCAGATATGAATGATGAATCAAGCTCTAAAAACACTAACCACATCGATGAAGTGCAAAAGTTGGCTCAGGTTTCAGAAGAACTCTGCTGGAAACATGGATGTTTTCTAGTCAACTGGTCAGTCTTTGGATTTTTCATTAGTTGATCTAGAACTGATCCTGTAACACTGTGCACTCAAAAACAAAATCAAATCAATAGGTTCAAGCACATGATCACTATCTCCAACAAGTTTTGACTCAATAAAACAATTTTGACTCGATAAAACGACTGACTCTAAGAAAAACAAACACAATGTCAGCAGACACCTCCCCCAGACTTGAACAACACTGTCCCCAGTGTTATCTAGCCTAAAGTCAGTGAAATAAAACAAAATAACAAAATAAAATTGGGAAAAACAAGAAGTTACCTTGCTGGAACATAGAGTATCGACCAACACACAGCCTGTATCGATCGATACAGGCTTAAATTGACACAGAATTTCATCATTGCCCGCAGGGTATCGACCGATACCAACAGGGTATCGACCGATACCAACAGGGTATCGATCGATACCCTGGCGATTTCGTCAAGGCCAGTTCAGCTTCTCCTCGTTTGCTCCAATCTGATCCCCGGCAACGGCGCCAAATTTGATATGCTCAAATTAATACCCTAACAGTACTAAAGCAGTAGTTGTAATATAGCTAGGGGTCGAACCACAAAGACTCGCAGAGATGCACAATAGATTGTATAGTATCGAATTAAGCTAAGCCAAGAGATGAAATTGAAAGCAGTGCAGAAATTAAAATAGTTGTAATTCAATTGGGAAAATATAGGCTCGGAGTTTTTCCCAGGAAATCAATGAATGCAGATAAACTAACTAACAGGATTCAGATTTAGCGCAGTTCTTGAACTCAAATCACTAAGGTATAATTAACCAACTGTCGTTGCGAGAATTATCTAAATCTAAATCCTAGGAATCCCAAATCTCTTTGCGAATCATAAAGTCTAAATCAGCTTTAATACCAGGTTTGATATTTTCACAAATCAATTAAACCAAATCTCTTTGCGAATAATCAATTTGCTCACCTAGGTTCTATCAGGTAATTAATCGCACTGTCGTGCCTAATCAATTATCCTAAGATCTAAGTTCCAGATTCGTCAACCTAGAATTAGCTTTGAACACAACCTAAGGTGAAGAACTAATTCAGATGGTGAATCCTAATAATAAATCAACCTAGCATTCAAAGAAATCCCTATGAGAAAACCCTAAACCTAAAGTGGATCTACTCAGACATGGTGAATGAAACAATCAACATAACTGAATAAATCATCAATAAAATAACCAGAAAGGTTTTGAGATCTGATCTCGGACGAAGGGAGATTCAGACTTGTCTCTCTAAAACCAAAGTAAAATCAAAGTATAGAAAATAAAGCTTAGAAATAAATCATAGCCTAAACAGGTGGCTGAAAACCTAATTTATAAGCTAAAACACATTCTGGGCCATCTTGTAAATATCAAAGTCTTCTGGACCAATTCTGCAATTCTTCAACTCTTCAATAAGTCGCGATCCTCTGTTTCCTCGACGGGTATCGATCGATACTCAGGTGATTTTGATGTCTCAGCTACACGGATCTCTGCTTCGCTCTAGAATGTTCCAGAAAGCTCCAATATCTCCAATTAAGCTCCAACGTGCTATAACCTGTAAAAGACTCTAAAGGACTACAAAACACTAGAAAGACTCTATAAAAAGGATTTATATCATGGCCTAAACAGGGTAAAAACCATGATATATCATTTTCTCTTGGCACTAACACAACACATCATATGCTTGTTTCGCCCGTTTTTGTAGATCACCGAATTGATCTTTGCTCAATTCCCTGATTTTTTGCTTTAATAGCTTGAGTTTCTTGGAGAAACGATATAAAGCAGAGGTCGAGGGGAACAACTCTTCAGTACCTGCCCAGAAGGAGTCCACAAGAGGCAGAAAATCGGGTAGACTAGTGAGGGCATTTGTGAATTTAAAGGGACGTCTTACCCTTAAAGACTTCATTTTAAGTGGTATTCTGCCACGCATATGATCTAAGCAGCCTCCCGATTCAAACACGCAGTAGGACTGTGGATATGCAGTGTACCAAGTATCTGAAACTAAAGCGCGATCCAATTTTTTGCAGATTAACCCCTCATCCCTTTTATTACACCAAGTGTACAATGGTCCATGTGTTTTCATATCCATAAGAGAACAGTATTGAGCCACCTCTTGAAAATCTCGCATTCCAGTTGGAATGCCTGGAGATGTTTCGAACTTTGAATGTTCCTCCCCTTGCAATATTTCATTGAAATCCCCCATAAGCACCCAAGGCTTATTTCTCAGCATTGGAGAGTTTTGATATCCTCCCACAAAGTTTTTCTTTCCTCCACAAAATTTGATGCGTATATAAACGAGCAGAAGAATTCATCCTCTTCATCTTCCAACAATATCGAACATGTGATAATTTGCCCACTACTAAAGCATGGGGTTACTCTCACCTTCGGACTCCAAACAACCCAGATCCTTCCAAGCCGATGCGCTGCATAATTTGATATGAAGGACCAATTTTGGAAAACTGATGCTACAATCCTTTCAGCTTTCCTCTCCTTGACTCTAGTTTCCAATAAAAAACCAAACTGAAAAGAGTGTTTCTTTATCCATTTGCGGACCACAGTGTGCTTAGTGTCTTTATTGAACCCGCGAATGTTCCAGAAAAAACTTGACATTAGGTATTTTTCCGAGAGGAACGTCTGAGTTGAGTGTTTGAGCTTAAATCCCTTGCTTTTTGGCCATTAGGATCCGTAGGTGGTTTACCCTTAGTGATTCGGGTTGGTGATTGTGATGAGGATGGCTCTGTCCTGAGCGCCAAATTCGAATCATCTTCAATGTTCTCAGCTGAACTTACATCATCAACACTTGTTTTCACTAGGTCTTCTTCTCTGTTTTCACCCTCTATTTTCTCATTGTTTTCTGTACCATCTTCCTGTCCAGCACAAAGATTCCCCTCTATGTCCTCCTGATCTGCTTCCATGTCCTGTAAGACCGCATATCTTGACGATAGGACATGACCATAGGATAAGCCGTTTTCATTTTTGTGTGGGATTCTTCCTGCCTTTGCTGGTGATACTCTAGACCATTCACCTTCCTCTTGCTATGGGTTCGAGATTGTTTTTCCCTCTTCAAAGATCACAATTGCTTTTGATGTTTCACTTTCAGATACAACAATGGACCGAGAATCGTTCAACTGTTCATTGTCTGAAACTTCCTCGCTACTTGCGATGACCAGAGATTCCTGCTTTTCTATTCTTCTACAATTAGGAAAAAAGTGATCGATTATAAGAAACTTGATACAAAACTAGAATTGGTTTGGATTTCTGGTTTTGCAAAACCTGCAACTTTTGGTTCGATATCAGACTTGAATTGAGATTCTACTGTATCGTAATTTGCAGCTTTTTATTTGATCTCCTTGCTATTGAGAATTCCGATTCTAAGTCCATGGAATCCAGTTTAGCGCCGACGCCGTCCCTGCCTTTGACTTCGTGGATCTCATGGATCCGACCCGTGTAGAACAGAACACGCTCGGTGAGCGTAGTCTTCCCGGAGTCTATGTGAGCTGAGATCCCAATGTTGCGAAGCTTGTTCATAGCTTCCTTCCACCATGTTTCCTTGTCATCCTTCGCCGCACGGGCAGCGCAGCCGGCGGAGAATTGGCGCAGCTGGAAATCTCCGGCTAAAGGCGCGGCGGTCGAATTGGCGTAGTTTGGTTTAGGTTAATTTCTTAATGTTAACATCGATTCTCAGCCGAACAGTTTCGAATTTGACAGATCGTCGCGGCGAATTGTGTAATTAGGGCAAATTTTCTAACTGGGTTCGTAACTTAGATTCATCGGAATCTGAGATGGGTGAGGTTGAGTAGAGAGTCATATCGGATTAATGGCTTTTGGAGAGAGGAGAGAGAAAAACTGGTCGGGTGAAGAAGAAGAAGAAATCGGGTCGGGTTGAGTTTTTTAACGGGTCGCTTTTTAGGTTCGGGTTGGTTGGAATCAAGAGTTGTGGTTTAAGGTTTAGATTACAAACCGCTCAAAACCGACATCAAACCGATAAAACCGATAGTCGTGGGTAAATAGGTTTCGAACTTTAATTTTGTGAGGAAATAAGATTTTAACTTTATAATCATGGGGAAATAGAACTATGGCTAAACTTTGTGTAGATGTGTTATTATATGAAAGTTTTCATAGAGAAATAGATCGTCGACCCTCTAATGTAATAGTTGTGTTATTGTAATAGATATGATTATTATTCTAGTACACATCGGCTAATTAATTAGTGGGATTAATTCATTGGTTTAGGAACAAGATTTTGAGATGTTAGATTTAGTCTATTAAGACGTTACATTCGTATTTGGAATTTTGGAATTTAAGTTTTTTTACAATCTTTAGGATACTCAAACATAGGATATTAATGCAGACAACATAACCCAAACAGAGAAGGTGACACAAACACATGAGGATTCACATGTTAATGTAAGGTTTTATGGTTTTTTATATCGTTTATACACAGTGGAGTATTCAACCATCTTCCTGGATAAGAAGAAGAAGTTGAAACATGTCATGGAGACCGTCAGCAAGGAACGGATTCGACCTCCACTACCTTCATTGAAAGGTAGTTCGAAGGATTTAAGCTTGTTGGAAGAAGTGAAAGTGTACATGAACGGCGGATGGTGGGAAGGAAAAGTGAATTGTATACTGAAGAACCGGAAACACGACATTTTGGTTACTTTGTCTTGTATAGTAAGAAGTTATGATTGATGATATCTGGATTCCCGATGAGTGATTTAATGGAGCATGCGTTTCCACCTAAAACACATTTAGTTATATAAAATCACGATTTAGGAGGCTTTTTACATAGTTAGGAAACCATTCCTGAATCACGATTTAGGAAGCTTTTTTTATCAAATGAGCAGGCAAAGATGATGAATGCATCAAAAATGAAAGAACCTGAAACCAGAAAAAATGATGACACTGATACGAAGTCCAAGAAAAAGAGGGTGGAAGAACCTTCGCATCTGCCTGATAAGAAAAAGAGGGTGCGGGTGCCTAATAAAGGTTTCTTAAGAAGGTTCGAACATGAACTTAGACCAGCATAACCTAACAAGACTCCATTTTGTGGGCCAAAAACCCGGCGTTACACATAACGCCGGAGGTAAATCAAGTCATTGATCTATTCATGACACCTCAATTCAACAAACTTTCAAGGTTGTTTGATTGGAAGGGCAAAAAAGGACAAATGTTAGAAAATCTTATAAACTTATCTATCAATAACATAGAATTTCTTAACTGTTACTAACTGGTTTCAGTTCATTCATGCAGTATCAAATTTGCTAGCCTGCAAATAGGGCCTTCATGGTTTACTAGATTAGAAGACCCGAAAAAGCATATGACGACTGAGGTAATTAGTCAATAAAACTATTTTATTCTAAGTAAGGTTGTATTTTTTGTTTTAGTAATGAATTCCTAAATGCGTAAGATTGTTTCCAAAATATTTGTTTTAGGAAACATTTACAGTTATTCAGAAAGGCATTCCTAAATACTCATGACTGTTTTCTAATTGTTTATTTTGTATAACTTTTGTTTTGCAACACGTTGAGGCAACACTATTGTTGTTGGAAAGGAGAAGGGAAAACCATGATGCATACTTCCACAACATACATCTCCCAAGAGCTACTTTCATCAACCAAAACTTATTTCATCTACTGTCATTAAGCTATACAATATTCAAAAATGCTAAAGAAGGTGATAAAAATCATGGCTTTTCTGATGATGTTCTTCTAATTCCAAACGGGAAAATGCCTCCAAGTAAAGTATGGGGTACCAACGTGGATGTAGTCTATGGCGTGATATTCAAGATCAAACATTGGATTGGCATGGTGATCAACCTCAAGAAGCGCAATATCACAATAATGAAGTGTGGGCTTCTAACAAAGAAAACATATATTGCTCTTGATCATGTGAGACAGTTCGCATGTAAGCTAAGTTTCAATTTTTCTTTGGTGCTTTTATTTCTGGAATAACTTTGTTATTTTTGCAGAGATGATTTCTGTTATGATGTGTGTGGCTGCAAACAAAACAGTTACTGACGAGGACAGAGTTCCTTATGTGGTTGAGAAATTAGAAGGGAAAAATATCCCTAAAACCAAGTATTCGGAGAACTGTGTTTTTTTGTGTTGAAGATGATGGAATGTCATTCAATGGGAATTAAAGACATGTCAAAGCTTGCTGATGGAAATGCACATGACCTAAGAAGCAAGCTGGCTTGTGAGCTGTTTGAAGAGCTTGGTAGTGAGGATATTTCAGGAAAGTCTACCTGAAAATGGAGAATGATTCCTAAAACTTGTTATGGAAGTAGTCTTTTTCTTCTCCCTTTGTTCTCTTCACTTCATGGTGTTGCAATGTATCTGGTAAAGACTTTATGATTATGTATCAGTTTCTGACTTTTTTTGTGAAATTGAATGTGGATTTTGCCTTCTTTTACTTATCATCATATTTATATCAAACTGTTATAACACATGATTTAGGAATCCCTTCCAAAAAACTTGGAAATGTTTCCTAGATAATAAATGTGCTTATAATTGAATTGTGATTTTAGGCCCATATTCTCTAGTTGATAACAAAGAGTCTTCATATAATTGATGATGATTCCACAAAAATATAGTTATGTCTTCCTAAAACTAATGTAAAATATCACCCAACCATAGGCAAGCCTCTGCCAAGGTACTTATCATCATATTTATTATCAAACTGCTATAAAACATAATTTAGGAAACACTTCCCAAACACTTGAAAATGTTTCCTTAATAATAAATGGGCTTATAATTGAATTTAGAATGTTATAATAAAAGTTGGGAACATGTTCCTAAAACATTTGACAATATTCCTAAAACATCAGGATATCTTCCTAAAAACATCAAAATGTATCAGATCTCCTTCACGGAACCAGATGAAATCCATCATATACGTTTAGGAAAAGCTGTCCTAAATATGTGAAAGAGTTTCCTAAATTCTTACTTGAGTTTAGAATGAAAGAATTTGAAGTTAGGAAAAAGTTCCTAAATATATGATAATCTTACTAAAATCTCAACGTATTTTACTGAAAACAATAATAAGAGTCTAGAAACCATGAAGTATAACCAGACTTCGAAATGATGAAAAAAAGTAAAGTCTTCCCAAAACGTATGTACAGTGTCCTAAATATTTTGGAAAGCTTCCTAAAAAGTTTGGAAAGCTTTCATAAAATAAAGTTTCGGAAGCTTTCATAATCACTATAATATATGTCGTGTGTTCTTGCACAAAATATAAGTTTGTCATATAGGTGATTTGCATGTACTCTTGTTGTGCCCTGATATATCATGGTTTTTACCTTGTTTAGGCCATGATATAAGTCCTTTTTATAGAGTCTTTCTAGTGTTTTGTAGTCTTTTAGAGTCTTTTACATGTTATAGCACGTTTGGAGCATAATTGGAGATATTGGAGCATTCTGGAACATTCTGGAGCGAAGCAGAGATCCGTGTAGCTGAGACATCAAAATCACCTGAGTATCGATCGATACTGCCTAGTATCGATCGATACCCGTCGAGGAAACAGAAGGATTGCGACTTATTGAAGAGTTGAAGAATTGCAGAATTGGCCCAGAAGACTTTGATATTTACAAGATGGCCCAAAACGTGTTTTAGCTATATAATTAGGTTTTCAACCACCTGTTTAGGCTATGCTTTTTTGCTTTGGTTTAAGAGAGAATTTGGTGAGAGAGACAAGTCTGAATCTCCCTTCGTCCGAGATCAGATCTCAAAACCTATTGTTACTCTTTCTTATTTTCTATTGAGTATTTATTCAAACATGTCTATTGATTCAATTTCCATGTCTGAGTAGATCTCTTGTTAGGTTTGGGGATTCTCATAAGGGATTTCTTTGAGTGCTAGGTTGATTAGTTATTTAGGGTTCATAATCTGAATTAGTTCTTCGCCTTAGGTTGCTCTCAAAGCTAATTCTAGATTGATCAACTAGAACTTAGATCTTAGGATGATTGATTAGGCACGACAGTGCGATTAATTACCTAACAGAACTTAGGGTGAGCAAATTGATTATTCGCAAAGAGATTTGGTTTAATTGATTTGTGAACATATCAAACTTGAAATTAAGGCCGATTTATTCTTAGGGATTTGCAAAGAAATTTGGGATTCTGAGGTTTAGATTTAGATAGTCTTCGCAACGACAGTTGGTTGATTTTACTTTGGTGATTTTAGTTCGAGAACCGTGCGTAACCTGAACCCTGATTAGTTAGTTTATTTTGCATTCATTGATTTTCTAAGAAATATCCCTGAACCTATCTTTTTCCCATCGAATACAACTCGTTTACTACTTTCTGCTTTCTGTTTAAACTGAATTGCTAATCTTAGCTCGATTTTATACAATTTATTGTGTGATTTCTGTGAGTCTTTGTGTTCGACCCCTAACTATATTATAACTACTGCTTTAGTACTGTTAGGGTATTAATTTGAGCATATCAAATTTGGCGCCGTTGCCGGGGACTCAATTTCGCCTTTAGATTTTAGCTGTCGATTTTTGACTAAGTCCGTCAGTATCGATCGATACTCACTAGTATCGGTCTATACTCCGGCGATTTCTTTGTTGATATCGATCGATACCCTCCAGTGTCGATCGATACTCAACGTATTTCTTTTTGGTTACTTACGTGCCTTGTCTAGTGTTTTGTTTGCAGGTGTATGTATGTTCGTGAAACTAGAAGCAACAAGAGCACTCAGCTAGTTGAACTGTCACTGGAACAGCTAGCACTTGTGGAACGCACAAACAGAAAGACCAAGCAAACATCAGGGATGAATAACCCAGTGGTTTTAAGAGATGATGAGGCTGGGATTCTGAGAGACCAAGAGGGTCACGTGTGCAATGAAGGAGGGCAGCGACTTGATGAAGGTGGAAACGTCGTTGTCCCTGCCGCTGTTATTGAGATTGTCGCGCCAGCTGGGCGCGCCAACATTGGGAATGCAGGTGATCGAGCTAGGACGCTTGGCGAGCACAATAGACCTGATCAGTTCTATGCCAATCGATCTGCGATTCGCATCCCAACTTTTCAGAGGAACGATTTCGAGCTGAAGCCTGCGTACTACGCTCTTGTAAGTCAGAGCCCTTTCCATGGCCTACCTCATGAGCATCCCATGGATCATATCGAGAGGTTCGAAGATTTGGCCACTGGTATGAAGTACAATGCAATGCCCAATGAGTACCTTTTCTGCAAACTCTTCCCGTACTCTCTTGGTGGAGATGATGCTTATTGGCTGAAGCAGTTGACTCCTGGTTCACTAAATACATGGAAAGAGACCAAGAATGCATTCCTGTGCAATTTCTATGATGACGCGAGATCCGAAGAGCTCAGGAACAAAATTTCTAGTTTTCTCAAGGTTCAACAGAGGGACTCAAGGCTGCTTGTATTCGCTTCAAATTATATCAGAGAGATTGTCCGCACCATGGGTTCAATCAGGTTCACCTGCTGGGTACCTTCTACAGAGGGATCGATTGGAGGTACCAGATGGCTCTGGATACTGCGAGTAATGGGAACTTCAACACCAGATATCCAGATGATGCAGTTGTGCTAATTGAGAACTTGGCGTCTAGCAATAGCACCAAGAATGCTGATTTCGAGCGGAAGAAGCAAGCTGGAGGAATTGATGGATCGTAGATTGCTGCAGTTCAATCCAAGCTGGATTTTTTTATCGGAAAGTCGAAGAAGGCTGTGCACTTTGCTGACGGAGTCGATAATATCGGTGGAGCTGAAGTGGAAGATTGTAACTATGTTAGTGGTTCTGGATTTCAGGGTCAGCAATTTGGGTACAACAACAACCGAAACTTCAACAACAACAATCGCAATTACGAGAACTCTTCGTACCAGCCCATCTCTCCAAAGTCCACAGAGAATACGATGGAATCCATGCTTGAACATGTTCTTCAGGGACAGCTGAAGTTGCAAGTGGGTTTCAATGGGAAGTTTGACTCGCTGTATATGGATCTAAATGGGAAAATCGAAGCCATCAGTCTCTCCCAGAGGAAGCTGGAAACTCAGGTCGCTCAGACCGCATCAATTGTGCAGAGGCAGGATTGTTTTCTTCCAGTGAGAACTGAAAATCCAAGAGCACACGTCAATGAGATCTCCTCAAGTGCAAAAAATTTTGATGAGGATCCTGAAATCGCCAGGGCATCGATCGATACCCCCAAGTGTCGATCGTTGCCGGTTACAATTCTGAAACGGGATACTTCCAAAACCCGTGTATCGATCGATACCCATTGGTATCGGTCGATACCGAGGCGATTTCTGAGGAGACAACTGAGACTTCGACTGTGGTACCTAAGGTAGTTGCAGAACGGGTGTATAAACCCAAGATGCCTTATCCTATACTTCCTAAGCTGACAAGGAAGGAATGGGAGGACGCTAGATGCAAGTATTTGCTGGATAAGCAGAATGTGGAGCTTCTTTATGATGATGATGTATCTGCCAGGGACGATTCGACTGCACTAGTATCGATAGATACCCTGCATGGTGTCGATCGATACCCCTCGCAGAACGAGCCAGAAAATGTGAAAACACCTGAGGTGATCGGAGAAAGAGTTTGCAAGTCCAAGAAGCTGAATCCTATTCCTAAACACCTCAGAGATCCTATCACTCCAAAGCAGCTGCGTGGCTTTGAGAAGAGGGTACGAAGGATTCCCCACTCGTACACTTTTGAAGAAGCTCTAGAGGACTGGCCTCTGCTGAGTCACTTCAAAGATTGCAGAGAAACTGAGGAAGAGATCAAGGCACTCTTCATTAAGGCCAGAGGTACACCTCCACTGAGACAGTTGACTAAGAGGGAAGATCCAGGGATCTTCTCAGTTCCATGCTCTATCTCTAGAGTTGAATTCAAAGAGTCTCTCGTTGACTCAGGAGCCTGCGTCAATGTTATGTCCAGGGCAATTGCAGAGAGATTGGGAGCTGATATTCAACCTCCAAAGACATCTATCACGTTCGCGAACGATTCCACCTCTCTTCCATATGGGGCAATCGCTGATTTGATGATCACAATAGGAGATTGCCTGGTTCCTACTGATTTTCAGGTTGTAGAGATGAATGCAAAATCTCGTACGCATTTGATTCTCGGAAGACCGTTCATGGCTACGGTTGGTGCGATTATGGACACACCCAGCAAGCACATCTCATTCTCATACATTGACAAGGAGGTGTACTACAAAGCCATCCCTAGAGGAATTCCCACACGTATCTCTTGCATCGATGATGTAATAGGAGCGACGTTGATATCTTATCCCTTGGAAGAACTTCCTGACGTACCAACTATCACATACGTTTCAGCTGAATCACCTATCATCACCAAGGAAGTTGTCAAGAAGGCTAAGGCAACAAAGAAGAAGGTGAAGAGCAAACGAGTCGAGAATCCCCATGTCACTTTAATCCCTCAGAAGAGTGATGGGAATTCGATTGAGTACAAGGTGAAGTGCAAAGGAGCTTCGAAACCATTCTCCAAGGCTAGAGTTCTTCTTACTTATGAGCTGAAAAAGAAAGGACAGGAGTTTGTGGAAGGCATGTTGAGCAAAACTCTGAAGCTAGCAATGTCAAGTTGTGGATCCTGTTTTAGTGCAAACTCTCACTCTTATCCAGCCTGAAGGGCATTAAAGTAAAGCTATTGACGTTAAACGAGTGCTTGGTGGGAGGCAACCCACTGGTGAGTCTTTTATTTCTTTTATTTTTTTCGTTTTTGTGTCTTGAGTGAATCAGATTGGAGTAAACGAGGAGAAGCTGAACTGGCCTTGACGAAATCGCCAGGGTATCGATCGATACCCTGTTGGTATCGGTCGATACCCTACGGGCAATGATGAAATTCTGTGTCGACTTAAGCCTGTATCGATCGATACAGGCTGTGTGTCGGTCGATACTCTATGTTCCAGCAAGGTAACTTCTTGTTTTTCCCTATTTTATTCTGTTCTTTTGTTTTCTTTCACTGACTCTAGGCTAGATAACACTGGGGACAATGTTGTTCAAGTCTGGGGGAGGTGTCTGCTGACATTGTTTTTGTTTTTCTTAGAGTCAGTTGTTTTATCGAGTCAAAAACGTTTTATTGAGTCAAAACTTGTTGGAGATAATGATCATGTGCTGGAACCTATTGATTTGATTTTGTTTTTGAGTGACCAGTGTTGCAGGATCATTTCTAGATCGACTAATGAAAAATCCAAGGACTGACCAGTTGACTAGAAAACATCCATGTCTCCAGCAGAGTTCTTCTGAAGCCTGAGACAAATTTTTGCACTTCATCAATGTGGTTAGTATTTTTAGAGCTTGATTCTTCATTCATATCTGATAAAGGAACCCATGTGTTTAGAGTAATAGTATCTCTCTACCCTCTTATAAGTTGATAAATAAGATCATAAAAGATTGAAATGGTTTTCTTCTGAGTAGAGGGTTAGGAAAATTTCCAGCGATCCCATTATTCTACTTAAGTGGTAATGATCACACAAAGGATTGGAAGCGAGGTTAGGATTTTCCTATGATGCCATTATTCGCCTACATCCTTTGATATATAGAGAGGGAAGAACCGGGGATTTGGTGGCAAACACCATCAATACTCGCGTCTCATACCTTGATGTGTATATGCAAAGCTGAAAAAAAAAAGAGAACATAATAAGAAATAAGTCTGGGGGAGAGAAATTGATACAAAAAGTGTGAAAAGGGTGGTTCCTTGTCATGATATTATCTGGTAAAGAATCTAGAAGGCTATTGAACATTGGCTGCAGCGATGAAACTGGCGAGGATGGTTTTACTTGAACAAAGCTGTGGGATAATGTGTGGAGTTTGAAAAAGCTGTGAATGTCTACGGAGAAGTACATGGTGGTTAGATCGAAAGCTGGTTAGGTGACATTTGGGTACTTGGAAAGAGGGTCATTTCGATGGTTCGTGCACAGGTAAATCTCCACGTTTTCAAACCTCTTTCTCTGGTTTAGTCTTCTATTTGCTTGAGGGCAAGCAAAGGCTAAGTCTGGGGGAGTTGATATATCATGGTTTTTACCCTGTTTAGGCCATGATATAAGTCCTTTTTATAGAGTCTTTCTAGTGTTTTGTATTCTTTTAGAGTCTTTTACAGGTTATAGCACGTTTGGAGCATAATTGGAGATATTGGAGCATTCTGGAACATTCTGGAGCGAAGCAGAGATCCATGTAGCTGAGACATCAAAATCACCTGAGTATCGATCGATACTGCCTAGTATCGATCGATACCCGTCGAGGAAACAGAAGGATCGCGACTTATTGAATAGTTGAAGAATTGCATAATTGGCCCATAAGACTTTGATATTTACAAGATGGCCCAGAACGTGTTTTAGCTATATAATTAGGTTTTCAGCCACCTGTTTAGGCCATGCTTTATTTTGCTTTGGTTTAAGAGAGAATTTGGTGAGAGAGACAAGTCTGAATCTCCCTTCGTCCGAGATCAGATCTCAAAACCTATTGTTACTCTTTCTTATTTTTTATTGAGTATTTATTCAAATATGTCTATTGATTCAATTTCCATGTCTGAGTAGATCTCTTGTTAGGTTTGGAGATTCTCATAAGGGATTTCTTTGAATGCTAGGTTGATTAGTTATTTAGGGTTCATAATCTGAATTAGTTCTTCGCCTGAGGTTTTTCTCAAAGCTAATTCTAGATTGATCACCTATAACTTAGATCTTAGGATAATTGATTAGGCACGACAGTGCGATTAATTACCTGACAGAACTTAGGGTGAGCAAATTGATTATTCGCAAAGAGATTTGGTTTAATTGATTTATGAACATATAAAACTTGAAATTAAGGCTGATTTGGGATTCTGAGGTTTATATTTAGATAGTCTTCGCAACGACAGTTGGTTGATTTTACTTTGGTGATTTGAGTTCGAGAACCGTGCGTAACCTGAACCCTGATTAGTTAGTTTATTTTGCATTCATTGATTTCCTGAGAAATATCCATGAACCTATCTTTTTCCCATCGAATACAACTCGTTTACTACTTTCTGCTTTCTGTTTAAACTGAATTGCTTAGCTTAGCTCGATTCTATACAATTTATTGTGTGATTTCTGTGAGTCCTTGTGTTCGACCCCTAACTATATTACAACTACTGCTTTAGTACTGGTAGGGTATTAATTTGAGCATATCATGTCCTTCTTTGGAGCATCTGCTGCACTTGTGTCCTTGAGATTTTGAATTGGGTACACTAAACTCTACCGCTGATCTCTTTCTCTTTTTCGGAGGTCTCCCACTGTATTTCTTAGTAGTTAGTGGGGCAAATGAATATTCAGATACAGAATATGGGAAATTACAGGTAGTTAAATCCCCATTGGGGTGTATGCTCTCAGCATATGCTCTAGCCCATGTTTATGTTAAGTACATATCATCAATGTACTTGTTCTCATCCTTGTTTGTACGCTTAGTTGCAACAATAGCATGAACACATGGGATCTTGTCGATGTCAAAAACAAGGCAAGTGCACTGCTTGTTTCCCAGGTGAACAATGTACTTCCGAGTCTCGTCCTTCACCTCAAACTCATACCGGTCTACTTGAAAAACATCAAGTTTCATTGCAGCATCATACCTTTCCAGCATCTCCTTCAATACATATGGTTTGACGAGCTTGTTGTATTTAGAAGCTTTTTCCTTTCGTTCATGAAACCACGTTGTGAGATTTAACCTAATTGTCTCAAGGAGAGAAACTATTGGCAACTCACGAGCCAAGTTTAACATTGAATTCAGCGACTCTGCAATGTTGGTTGTCATCATATTGTACATGTTCGAAGGTGGATAAGAGCGAGCCCACTTTGCAAAATCAGAACCTTCCAAATAATCAGCTAATTTAGGGCTTTTGCTTCTTATGTCATTGAAGATGCGGATGAACTCATAACAAGTATAAGCATCAGTTGCAGCTTCCACAAGTGGCAACAACCCAGTTTTCCGAACTTTGGTGTTATATTCCTCAACATATGAATTCTACAAATACCATGATGTGCAAACGGATAAACCACTGAAAGTGCCTTTGCAATGGCTGGAGCTCTATCTGAAACAAACACCAAATCTGACGCATCAGGGACCACACTCTTAAGTCCTCTTAAAAACTATATCCATGCTAGTTCGTTTTCTGTGTCAACTATCCCAAATGCTAGAGGGTATAAAGAATAATTTCCATCTTGAACACCTGCTCCAAGCAATGTTCCCATAAACTTCCTCTTGAGAAAAGTACCATCCACAGCAATCACTCTCCTCATCAGCTCGAAACCTCTTATCGATTGACCAAAGGCAAGAAAGGTGTATTTGAATTTTCCATTTGGCTCCACCTCAAGATAAACCTTTGATCCAGGGTTTTTCTTGTTAACTTTAAACAACCACTTTGAGAGGTTATAATAGCTATCCTCGGGAGTCCCTCTGATCAAATCATGAGCATACTCTTTCATTCTCCAAGATTGGTTGAATCCAATGTGTACACCATGATCAAGTCTAACTTGCTCCATAATTTATATTGGTGTGAGACCGTACTTCTTTTCTCCATAATTGTTGCAGATTAAAGTCCCAAGCACTTTGGCAGAGGTGTGCCTATGGTTGGCGTGTCTATTAGTTGTATCGCAAGTATGTTCATGGACATACTTCTTCACCACACAAAAAATCGGAAGACTTGAGCTATGTTGCACGCATCATCCAGGTGCAATTAGGGTAAAAAAAATCTAATATCACTCTTGTCGTGTTCGACCAAACAGACTTGAACTCAAACTTCCACTATAATGCTTATTTTCTCATTTGAAGCATTAACTCATCCTTGTTCTTAAAATGTATGTTCACGTATAATTCAACAGAGGAATGTGAAATGCCTATATTAGAAGGAGAAAGATCTGGAGAAAAACGCAAAACATCGGCAGTCGAGCATGTTGAAGTGCCATTTCTAATAGCATGTTGAATATACACAAAAAATAAAGATGCAAATGCTTTTAGGAAATATTTAGGAATATGTATAACTTGCTTAGGAAGTCATGTCTAAATGACAAGAAACAACAAAAAATCATGATTTCACTTGAATCATGCTGAGACGACCTATAAAGACTATATTACCTGTTGATTTTCATGCGTGAATGAAGCATCAACATGAGAATCACCATTTACAGTTTGCGACACGTGTGGGTTGGGTGGAATTTGAAATGCATACATGAGAAGGAGGAGGATCTGAAGCAAGACGTAAAACATCAGCACTCAAGCATGTGTTTTTGTGTGCCTCGAATGTTAAAGTGTTACTTCCGTTTGATCCATTAATTGGCTAAACTAAAAAGAAAGAAAGATGAAAAGGCTTTCAGGAAACATTTAGGAATACGTATAACTTGTTTAGGAAGGCCTGTCTAAATGACAAGAAACAGCAAAAAAAAATCATGATTTCACTTGAATTATGCAGAGACGACCTATAAAGACTATATTACATGGTTATTTACATGCGTGAATGAAGCATCAACATGAGAATCACTATTTACAGTTCGCGACACGTGTGTCTTTGATTGAATGCTACTACCAATATTATCAGGAGCAAGAATGGTGTCTCTGTCAGTCACCTGAACCAAAATAAAAATAAAAAATTATACTGAAAGTGTGCTAACTGAACTATAAAGACTGTAAATTCAAAATTTTGGAAGTTGTTACCAAACAGAAATTTTACTCACCGTTAGATACAAAGGAATCAGTTCAAGATCTGATTTTATTTTGTTCATGAAACTTCTCAGTTGGCGATCATTTTTTAAAAACATCAGAGGAGAATTCTCTATCACCAACCTCATCTTTAACGGAAGTCCGTAGCTAATTGTAATGGTTCTAAATGAGGAATCAATCCCAAAGTCTTCAAAAACCATCTCTAGTAAATCGTTGTGTTTGAGATCCTCATCAAACTCAAATATTGATGATCCTTGGTTTTTATCTAGTACAAAATCTCATTGGAGCTTTTCATTTTTTTTCCACTCTCCACAAACAAAAAAAATCTCCACCATATTTCACAAAACACAATAGAACGTATCAAAAGAAAGACCAGAAAAACTTCAATGACCAACGAATTTCAATTTGTGGTTGCATAATCAAATCATGCTAACAAAGCAAATGCTCCAATATAAACATTCATGACTCACCAAAACAAACAGTCTTTGTTTTCACTCTCACATGCTAACAAAGAAAATGACACTAATCTCTCTGCATAATCTCACATGCTAAAAAAGTTACAGCATTTCTCTCTCACTCTATCACGAATCCACACTTGAAAACAAACAGATATTCACATTCCCAAATAGTATGTTCACTGAATTAATAAACTAAGCAAAATTTGATCAACTGATTTAAGCGTTTTCACTCAGTCAATTAAAACTAAAGTTCACACTACCGCAATCATAACGATTGTCAATGTAGTACTTTAGGATCGAATCCACATATACCAAGGTTACACTACTATTCTCACAATTATGAAATTAAGGTAAGACAGAAATATGGTTTGTTTTATAAAAGTAGCAAGAGCAATTTAAACGATGTAAATTCAATAAAAGAAAGGGTTTATTCGCAAGAATCCAGAGATCATAAATCGGACAACTATTCAGGGAATAATTAAAAGCAAGTTTCAAACTCAAACATAAATATCTAACCAATCCACTTCCGTGCTCATGGTTACTAAATCTAGCACCCTAAAATCCTAACTTCCGTTGGCATAGAGTTCTATATCAACATTAACGAGCTGGTTCAATATGTTCACGAATCGCCTTAACATCAACTTCCGCAGGCTAAGGACAATTCGCTCGCTTATGTTCTTTCTAGCAACCTAAGACACTTCCGCACTCTTAGATTGCCCTAGTTCATAGACCTAGCGGTCAGCTCAAGTCTAAGCAATAAACACAACAATAAGCGGAAACCACAAAAGATAAATCCCTATTTGTGTCTAATTCAATGACTCATGGATCCCTTTGAAGGCCCTAGCCTAACTATGAAACTACTCAGACATAGTAACGAAGAACAAGCAAGGAGATGAAGAAATCATAATATAAAATAAAGAGAGAAAGGGTTTAGAATTCTTCTCAATAGATGTAGAGATTCTTCTCCAAAGCTTACAATGATTTAATAGCAAAATGTCTGAGTAGAACAAAAGGTGGCTGTCTCCAAGAGGCTAAAAATAGAGTATATATAGGTCTAGGTCGAATTAGGTCAAAACAGAAAGTTTCCTTTCTTCTTCTCGTCGGCTGGTATCGGTCGATACCATCTTAGCATCAGTCGATGCTGATGACCTCTCGGGTAGGAGTAGCATCGACCGGCCCATCGATCATCCTCCTTGGCATCGGTTGATGTTGACCTCTCGGGTAGGGGTAGCATCGACCGGTCCATCGATCGACTTCCTTGGCATCGGTCGATGCTGACCTCTCAGGTAGGGGTAGCATCAACCGGTTCTATCGACACCTTCATCGGCATCGGTCGATGCCAACCTCTCGGGTAGGGGTGGCATCGACCTGTTCCACCGGTATCGACCGATGCTGTCTCTTTCTTCACGGTTTCATGCGTTTTTGCCCTCGTAACTCCAATCTAATCCTTGAACGCCTTTTTACCTGAGATATCTAAATAGAAGACTAAAAGACTCTAAAAACGGACTTTGACACGATAAAACAATTGAAAGACACATTAAAACATGCGTTAGAAAGCGGTACAAACCAAGCATATCAATTCCCCCAGACTTAGTCTTTTGCTTGTCCTCAAGCAAACAGAAGACTAGCAAGGAAGAAAAGTTTGAAAACTCGGAGATTCACACTACCTTTAAAGTCCCGCAATGACAATCACCTTATTAATCCACGTATAGCTAGACTAGCTCCTAATTGGACCACCATGTACTTCTCTACAAGCGTTCGCAGCCTCCCAGATTCAACACATAATCTCACAGAACAATCCCAAAACTATCATCGCTGGGTCTCATCAAAGATCATAATGCCAAGAACCTTCTAGACTCTTTCCCTTTCGATATCGCGACAAGATAACAACACAACCCTTGGTACCTTTCCCCTCCCCCATACTTATTCTTTCCTCATTTCTTTTCCATAGGGCTAATGGCTGATGGAACGCGAGTATTGATGGTTTTAGCCATCGAATCCCCAGTTCATTTTAGTGCCACCTTTTCAATCTAAGGCTTTGGCAAATAGTGGTATCTTCGGAAATTTTCCTAACCTCGCTTCCAACCTTAGTGTGATCATCTCCTTCGAAGTAAAATAATGGGATCGTTGGAAATTTTCCTACCCCTTTACTCGAAATAAAATCATTTCATCTTTTCTACTTTTAATTAAAAATGAGGGAGATGGGTACCATACTTTAACACGGGTTGTCTTGTCGGATATGAACGAGGAATCAAGCTCTAAAAACACCAATCACGATGATGAGGTAAAAGGAAGAGCGCAGAAACTAGCTCAAATTTTGAAATTTTCCTGGAAATATGGTTGCCTCTGAATAATTGTTTGGCATTTCGATTTTCCATTAGTCTTGTCGAGTGCTAAATCTGTAACAATGGTCACTTAGATTTAAAATCATATTAAAAATTCAAGAGTAGTGATCTCAATATCCAACAAGTTTTGACTCAATAAAACATAATAAGACTAAGAAAACATAAAAATGACTCAAGAGAAAGACAAAAGAAAGAAACATAGCGTTAGTAACGATAGATACCTTTCCCCAGACTTACTTCACACCGTCTCAATGTGAAAATAAATTAGGAAGAAGGTTAAACAGACTCAAGTAAAATAAAATAAAAGAGAAAATAAAAGAAAACTTACCGGTGGGTTGCCTCCCACCAAGCGCTTGTTTTCAGTCATTAGCTTGACTTAGCCATTTCAGGCGTTGGACGGCTCATCGAGGACAATTGTTTCTTCTCCATTGAGTCCTACGTCAGCTAGGTATGGTTTTAGGCGCTGAACGTTAACCACAAACTCATTTCATGTGGTGTTCAGCAACACCACGGCTCTGTACGGCCGCACTTCCTTAACGGTGAATGGTCCGGACCATCTCGATTTCAACTTTCCTGGAAAATGTTCAAGGCGAGAATTGAACAGCAATACTTGATCGTTTACAGTGAAGTTCTTTGGAGTTAACTTCTTGTCATGATAGGCTTTGGTCTATTCCTTATAGATCTTCGAGCTCTCGTAAGCTCAGAAGCAAATTTGATGTCATGTCACGAATTTCCTCCAATTCGTGTAGTTGCATCGTTCTTCGCTCATAAGCAGATTTGATGTCGGAGTTAAGCAACTTTACACCCCATGCTGCCTTGTATTCGAGCTCTACATGGAGGTGACATGATTTTCTGTAAACCAGATGGAATGGTGTTGTCCCGAGGGGTGTTTTGTAGGCGGTTATGTACGCGCAAAGAGCATCATCCAGCTTCGTAGCCTAGTCCTTTCTTGTTGTTCTCACTGTCTTTTGCAGGATGCCCTTGATCTCTCTGTTGGAAACATCAACCTGTCCACTCGTCTGCGGGTAATAAGGAGTGGCCACCTTGTGCTTGACTCCATGCTTCCTTAAAAGACTTTCAAAGATCATGTTGATGAAATGAGACCCGCCATCGCTGATCACTACTCGAGGTACACCGAACCTTGGGAATATCACCGTCTTGAACATTTTCAAAACTACCTTGGCTTCGTTAGTTGGGCTAGCCAGCGCTTCAACCCATTTAGACACATAGTCTACGGCGACGAGGATGTATTGATTCCCATATGATGATGGAAAGAGACCCATGAAGTCAATCCCCCATACGTTGAACACCTCAACCTCGAAGATGAATTTCTGAGGCATTTCATTCCGCTTGCTGATATTCCCTTGCCTTTGACATGAGTTGCACTTGGAGATGAAAGCATGTGCGTCTTGAAACATAGTCGGCCACCTAAACCCGGCTTGCAAAGCTTTGGACACCGTCTTGAATGTGGCGAAGTGTCCCGCATAGCTCGAGCAGTGGCAGTGTAATAGGATACCAGGAATCTCCTCCTCCGAAACTCATCTTCGAAAGGCGCCATCCGAGCATTGCTTGTAGAGGTATGGCTCGTCCCAAAAATAACGTTGAATGTCTCTCAAAAACTTCTTTTTCTTGTTTCCCGCAAAGCCAATTGGTTCTTTTTCCGCAGCCAAGTAATTTGCTATCTCACCGAACCAAGGAATTTCAGGGAGCTCGGTGCGGCGTGGGGGTGTATAGTGGTCACTGCTCCCGATGCTAATTGCGTAAACGTTCTCCTCAGGTAGGCGATCGTCTAAAGGGATTTTTTCATCCACACGCAATCTCGATAGGTGATATGCAACGCCATTTTCGATCTCCTTCTTGTCCTTGATCTCAAGGTCAAATTCTTGTAACAAAAGGATCCAACGCAAGAGTCGAGGTTTGGCATCCTTCTTGGTAAGTAGATACCTCAGAGCCGCGTGATCTGTGTGCATTATGACCTTAGACCCCACGAAATAAGACCGGAACTTCTCAAAAGCAAACAGTATGGCAAGAAGTTCCTTTTTGGTTGTGGCGTACTTGCACTGTGCGTCATCCAGAGTCCTGCTGGCGTAGTAGATAACATGAAGATTCTTGTCCTTTCGATGTCCCAAAACAGCTCCTACCGTGAATCGCTGGCATCAGTCATTACTTCGAAAGGGAGCTCCCAATCTGGCGGTTGGACTATTGGTGCCCTAACGAGTGCTCCCTTGATTGTACGAAAGGCTTCAAGACAATCGCTGTCAAAATCAAATTTTACCTCCTTGCAAAGCAGTCGGGTTAAGGGTCTTGCGATTTTGGAGAAATCCTTGATGAATCTCCTGTAGAACCCTGCATGTCCTAGGAAACTTCTAATCCCCTTGACAGACTCAGGAGGTTGCAAACTACTCATTACTTCTATCTTTGCCTTGTCCACCTCGATTCCTTGCTCTGAAATCCGATGACCCAAGACAATCCCATTTCTGACCATGAAATGGCCCTTTCCCCAATTCAATTATAGATGCTTTTCCTCGCAGCGTTGCAATATCCTGCATAAATTAGAAAGACAAACAGAAAACAAGGATCCATAGACAGAGAAATCGTCCATGAAAACCTCCATTATGTCCTCAATCAAATCGGTAAAGATCGACATCATGAATCGCTGGAAAGTTGTCGGGGCGTTACACAAGCCAAACGGCATTCTGCAATAGGCAAAAGTGCCATAAGGACACATGAACGTGGTATTTTCCTTGTCGCCCAGAAGGATGGGAATCTGGAAGAAACCAGAATAACCGTCCAGAAAACAGTAGTAGGAGTGGTTAACCAATCTTTCAATCATTTGATCGATAAAAAGCAAAGGAAAATGATCCTTGCGAGTAGCAACATTTAATTTCTGGTAATCAATACACATCATATGCCCCGTAACAGTTCTAGTTGGGATCAACTCATTTTCTCATTATTAACAACTGTTACACCACCCTTCTTTGGCACAACATGGACCGGACTCACCCAAGTACTATCAGAGATAACATATATAATGCCCGCCTCTAGAAGTTTCATTATCTCTTTCTTTACAACATCATTGAGGTTCGGGTTTAACCGTCTCTGGTGTTCTATCGAAGTCATTGATTCGTCCTCTAGATGTATCCTATGCATGCAAAGATCTGGTGATATCCCTGAGAGATCGTCTAGTGAGTAGCCTAAAGCCTTACGATACTTTCTAAATTCACATAGAAGCAAAGCAGTCTCAACATTGTTCAACTCAGCATTGATGATCACATGATAAGTGGAATTAGAACAAAGAAAGGCGTACCTTAGCCCTGTTGGAAGTTGTTTGTTCGATTTTTGGGGCGCATGATGACTTGCTGTTGGAGGCGCCTCAGCGGCTTCATCTAGGTTGATGTGTTGAACCATCATCTCTATTGTCTGGCTTGACTCCAGCATCTTAGCGTACCTTGTTGCATCATCACTCATAAACCCGTGTTCATTCTCAGCCCTTGTCAAAACCGTCTCCATCGGGTCGTCTGTCAAAATCTCTTTGACGACCTCGTTTTCGACTTCCAGTGAGTCATCAATCGAGAACGTCTGCCCGTCTAACATGGGTTTCTTCAGCATCTTGTCTATTTCAAACTTCATCACAGTGTCTCCCAGGTGGAGATCTATTCGCCCATTCTTCACATCTATTATGGCTCCCGTTGTGCATAAGAAAGGTCTTCCCAATATGAGTGGATCCCTCGGTTCCTCATCAAGCTCTAGAACCACAAAATCCGCAGGAACGAAGGCGTCTCTGATCTGTACATGTAGATCCTCAAGAACACCAACATGAAGTCTCACAAAATGATCGGCAAATACCAAGGAGAACTTGGTTTTCTTGAACTTTGTGAACCCGAGTCTCTTAGCCACAGAATATGGCATTAAGTTAACGCTAGAACAGAGATCACACAAAGAGCAAGCAAAAGTCATTGCCCCAGTTTGCACTGAAAGAACAAACTTCCCCGGATCGCCTAGCTTCCTTGGCATCTTGTTTTGGAGAACCGCACTGCAATCCTTGGAAACCATCATGACACCGTCTTCAGTGGACATTTTTTCGTCACCAAGCTCTTCATATATTTCCTCAACGAGGGTATCATTTGGATCGCATCAACCAGAGGAAGCTTCACCACGAGATCTTTCAACATTTCCCTGCAGTTTGCTTCTTCTAGGTCCTTGCGCAACTTCCTTTGACGAGTACGGTACGGAACACTCAGAGTGTAGATACGCGTAGGGTGCTGCGCTAGCGATTCTTCTCCAGCGCCTGCATCTGTAGGTACCGTCTCTTTTGGGGTGGTTCCTTAGTCATCTCCTTCTAGGTTGATTACGGCATCAGTATCCTTCCCTTTTCGTGCAACAGGTTATAGCGCTTTCCCGCTTCTGAGTGTGATCGAGTTGACGAATTTTTTCCTTGGGGTTCTGCTCTACCTTTCCTGGAAGAACACCTTGCGGCCTCTTAATTGCTTTGGTAGTTTGAGCAACTTGAGTGTCCAACTTCTTCACATGAGTGCATACGGCTTCGTACTTGCTGTTGAGGTCGTTGTACATGTTTTCGACCTTAACATTAATCTCCTTGGCGGATTGCTGCTGGTTGAGCAAGAGTTGTTGCATAAGAGCCTTGAGATCATCCTGGGAGTTATCCGCGGGGCTGGTGGTAACTTGGAATCATAATATAAAATAAAGAGAGAAAAGGTTTAGAATTCTTCTCAATAGATGCAGAGATTCTTCTCCAAAGCTTACAATGATTTAATAGCAAAAAGTCTGAGTAGAACAAAAGGTGGCTGCCTCCAAGAGGCTAAAAATAGAGTATATATAGGGCTAGGTCAAATTATGTCAAAACAGGAAGTTTTCAAGGCAAAATAAGGAAAACAGAAGTTTCCTTTCTTCTTCTCGTCGGCTGGTATCGGTTGATACCATCATAGCATCGGTCGATGCTGACCTCATGGGTAGGAGTAGCATCGATCGGCCCATTGATCGTCCTCCTTGTCATCGGTTGATGCTGACCTCTCGGGTAGGGGTAGCATCGACCGGTCTTCTTCAGCATCGGTCGATGCTGACCTCTCGGGTAGGGGTAGCATCGACCGGTCTATCGATCGACTTCCTTGGCATCGATCGACTTCCTTGGCATCGATCGATGCTGACCTCTCGGGTAGGGGTAGCATCGACCGGTTCTATCGACACCTTCACCAGCATCGGTCGATGCCAACCTCTCGGGTAGGGATGGCATCGACCTGTTCCACCGGTATAGACCGATGATGTCTCTTTCTTCACGGTTTCGTGCGTTTTTTCCCTTGTAACTCCAATCTCATCCTTGAACGCCTTTTTACCTGAGATATCTAAATAGAAGACTAAAAGACTCTAAAACGGACTTTGACTATATAAAACAATTGGAAGACACATTAAAACATGCGTTAGAAAGCGGTAAAAATCAAGCATATCATCTACTACACATGAATTCGCAAAAGACATACTCAAAACTGGATTTGCTGGAACCCAAATCAAATAGTCAAAGAAGGTACATGCGATCGTGAGGCGTGACGACGGCTGGATTGTCGATGACTTTGATCGATGACTCTCAAAGCTTATGGATTGTCGATATGGTGCTTGATTCTCAAAAATTGTCAATTCTAGGCAATTCTCGATAGGGTGCTTGATTTTGGATTGTCGATAGGGTGCTTGATTGTCAAAAATTGTCAATTATGGGCAATTCGGGATAATCTCTAGAAATTCGATCGCCGGGTATGATGCTGATGTGAAATCGTCGATGATGAATGAGGTGAAATTGTCGATGATCGACAAATTTTGTAAATTATCGATGATGAATGAGGTGAAATCGTCGATGAGTGAGGTGAAATCGTCTATGATGAATGAGGTGAAATCGTCGATGAATGAGGTGAAATCGTCGATGATGTAAACGCCGGCCTAATCGTCGATGATGTAAACGGCGGCCTTTTGTCATTTTAATCTTTTAATCCCTTTAATCTTTAATAAATGCTAATTTAGGTAACTTCTCAAATAGAGTGCTATATTTGTCAAGTTTTAGTTTTTTTATTGCCAGTTTGATCAATTTCTCTTATATATTTTATGATTTTTGTAATTAATTTGATTTATTTAGCATTTATGTAATTTTTTTTGTTTGACCACCAAGTTTTGTAATTCTATAAAAGAGTCTACACTCTCATTGTAATATTTAGAATTGAATTTGAAATAAATAAATAAAAGCGTTTGGCTCCCCGTTGAGAATTCTTTTGGATTAGAAATTATTTTTGGGTTCTTGTCATTTCAAGCCTTTGGTGAGATTTCATTGTCTTGTATAATTGAGTTTCTAGGTTGTTTGTGGATTCTAACAACAAAAACCTCCATTTCCATCATCACCATTGTTCCTCCATCAACTTCAAACACAGTAAGTCTTGAAATCACTTGATCAATAAATTTGGTGTGGTTCTAATCTTACATCACGTTGTAAAAGTTAATGTTATTTTCTTTAATAAAATAAAACATTGCATATATTCCCGCTACCTTAAATATTTATGTCATATAACATTCTACTATTTGAGAAATATATTGCTAATACAATACTCGCTCAACTCTGAAAATATGAATATTCTGATTTTTCATATAGTGGGTCAATATACAGTATTTACCTATTGTACGGTAACTTTTGGTATATTTAACACACATGAAAATTGTAAGCCATCCAAATTTTTTTTAATTCATTCATTTTATTTACTGCATGCACCACAATTTTATTTTGTTTAAAACTGCATACCACGTTTAGTTATAGATATAAAACCGTAATAACCTTTTTAACTAATAAAAGTAACATGTTTTCGGTTAAAACAAAAACAAAAACAAAAACTAATAAAGTAACATTTTTTAATCAAATCACAAATAAGAATAACACATGGACAAAATACTTGACGCTTGAATAACAAATTCTTGTAGGACGTATGAGAAATCTTGTCATGGTTGGCCCCCATAAATTCGTTGTGTATGATTCTGTCTTTCCACCTAATTATTATGTTCGCCACATGATGGATTTATAGGACTTGCACTTCTCCCTCCAGCTAATAGCTTCCTGAAAATTATGAATATTGCTTCCTGGATTTATAGGATTTTTTTTTGCTTTTAGCAAATATTTGATTAGTAATGTATGATTACTTATTTGTATTTTAGGATAATGATGATGAATAATGGTTTTTTAGTATGGAATCTATTTTCACTTTAGCTACGAGATTTCTATGTTAGTTGTAAGTTGTAAGTTGTAACTAGAGCCGGTTCTAAAATTTAAAATGATATAAGTAAAAACAAAATTTGGCCATATATAAATTTTGAACATGAGATTTACATCAATCGATCCATTTTGAACATGAGAATGGAACGACCTAGAAACATCAATTGATCCATTTTTGGTCTCCAAAAACTGGTCTGTTTTAATTTCGGTTATCTCAAAATGTGAGCCTAATTATTGTTTTAGTCTAAAAGCCCAACCGTAAACCCATTAAGCTAATAGAAAACTCTAACCCTAGAACTTTTCACCTCTATAAATAGAGAGAGCTCGTGGCAAAGAGGAGGCAGAATGTTCTTGCAGCGAAGCCCTGTTGAAATCACATCTGAGCAACCACCGTCAAATCACCTTGAAGGAGAATCCATCGTAACCACATGAAAGCAAGGAAATGCAGATCAGACCCGTTCTGGTAGAAAGGAGAAACGAATGGTCAAACCAGATCCAAACGATCTGAAACATGGTAAGTACTTCCTTGACTCTCTAATCTATCCAACTCCGAAAGCGGATTGTTATTCGGAGTTGTGATATGAAAGTTATGGATGTTTTCCTATGCCTGATCTGTTCAGTGCGGATCTGCGACCATTTAAAGGAGAAACCGATCTGGAGGTTCGGTAGTGATCCGATCAAGCTTATATTTGGTAAAGAGGTTTCTTACCCATATAACCAAGTCTCTATAAAATATCTCAGTGTTATACCTTGTGGTTTGGAAGTTATGTTATTTTTACCGAGACTGTTCTGCGCAGCGCACATGTGAGACCAGTCTAACGAGTTGAGTTGTTTGGATAGGCAAATCAATCTGGATCGACCTGAAACTTTACATACATCCTAAGGACACGTGGATCTAGCTTTACGTTTAAGGATAACCGATTTGAGCCTCCGGAGCATCTGCAATCGTGTTGTCAATCAGTGGCTAAGGTGAGGATTAGATCTAGGCTTCTATCTATGTTCTCTTGTCTTTTTCTGGTGTATTGAGTATAAGTATACTCAAGTATGTTACGTGCTACGAAGTACGAGCACGATTTGTTTGATATACATCTTATAACAAATATGGATTAGGAATTCATTAGAGGAAGAACCAACATACCTGTTTGATAACCCTGTCGTATGATTAATGGATGTAAAGTATCTAGATGGTGTCAGAGCACTATAGGTATTCGTCACAGGTGACGAGGAACCTGTGGTACAAACTGTGTTTCTAGGAACGGTGCGGTTACATTAGACGTTGGAGTCTCGTTAGAGGGATTAGGCGGGTGTAACTGGAAATACACCAGGACTCACTTCTTTGATGGTACCTGGCGAGGGTAGCTTCTGTTCGGATGACGTCCTTCGAGGCGGAGATAGTTGAACCTGATGCCAACCCAACGCTTAGTAGGGGGTGGGAGCGAACCCTGGCGCTATTCGTGGCTAGAGACTTTTACTCACAAACTTGTGGGCTAATGCCCGGAACTGGAAAACCTCTTGTTTGGTAGTTGTGTGGGCGCTTCTAGGGCGTGATGCTTGATTGCTTGTTTATGCATATTCTTGATGTACTGGTTGAATACGAGTGAGTATGGGGATGAGTTCTAGGTTTAGTTCTCATTTGGTAATCCAAATTACTCATCCCTCTCTCTTCTTGTAGGTGATGATGATTATTATGATGATGGTGTTGACTATGAAGAATTGGACGAGTAATTCCAGCGTGGTGCGCTGTTTTGGGAATTGGGAGTTTCTTTTGGTTTTATTGGCTTTCTGTTACTTTGGATTTAAAGACAATTACTAGTTATTTGCTTCAGTTGATTTATGTTTTAAGATGGGATTTGTAAGACGTTATTTGGGATTTAATGAGAGTATTATTCAAGATTGATTGTTGTTGATTAATTTACAGTGTCTGACACGTCCTCTTTACGGAGATAAAAAGGCGGAGTCGAGGGTGACATTGCCGACTCCCCTAATCCTTTTAATGGAAAGTTGAGTCGGAGTGTTACACTTTATGTGTCGTAATTTAATATACCGGTGTTCGTTAAAAGTGGGGAATTGTGTTCTTATGCTGAATAGTAAACCAAACTAAATTGAATTGTTTTATTTGTTAATTTGTTGATCGACCATGTGTAATTAATTCTGGTGGTTGTTTGATTATCAATGAGCGCTTGAGTTTCTGTAAATCTGTTGTTAGAGTATTAATATTTATCAAATGGGTTTAACATAATTAGATCTGAGGAAAATTATTAGGGAGAGTTATTTAAATAGCATAGAAATTAGGTAAAATGATTAGACTAATCAACAATTTTTTTTTTATTACTGAAATATTTTTCATACACAGGATGTCTTTCTAAACATTTGATAACAAAAACGTAATTACAGGAATGCCATTACTTTTTTTTCCACATCAGCGAAAAAACAGGCGTGGCGCCTACGTGGCACAAAGACTGCGTACGTGTATTATGAAAGTTTGCCGCAGAAATTTATCGCTGTAGTGACGGCAGAATTACAGGACGAGCGGCTGATTTAAAAGAATGGCCGACTTATGAGTTGGTCGGCTGATTTATATGTCACGGCAGCCATATGTCACGGCAGACTTATATGAACCTCGGCCGACTTATGAATTTTTGGCTGACTTAGGAGTACACGACACGGTTGATTTATATTCGGACGGCTGATTTATGAAAAATTCGGCTGACTTATTGCTATGAAATGGCCGACTTATTGTTGCCCGACTGATTTATCGTAAATCCGGCTGACTTATTTGACTGATTTATTTTGCAACGGCATACTTATCCGGGTTAATTGTGGCTGGCTTATATTAAATCAGCCGTAATAAGACCGATTTACTTAAAAGTCGGCCTAATTACGGCTGACTAATTAGCGAAAGATTAATTACTGTAATAGTATGCTATTGACGACTGACTTATATGATGTAGCGGCTGACTTATGTTTTCCACCTGATTTATGTGTTTTGATGGCTGATTACAGAAAACTTTATTAATTACTTAAATAGTATTTTAGTGGCGACAGACTTATAGTTTTGTGTGATGGCTGATTTTACATGGCTGATTTATAAGTTCGTTTGATGGCATGTTTCCATGTCATCAAAATAAAGATTACACATCAGCTCTGAACACATACATTATTAGGTTTAGACTCCGTCTTCATCGTCGTCGTTTGTATCTTTCTTCTTCTTCATTGTTGTTCTTTATCTCCATTCTTCATCCTATACCAGATCTAAACTTTTGAGTGGAATATTAATGTATCCGGTGATTATTGTTTGCGGGACATGAGTTCATACAAATCGATATGTATTAAACGCCGACAAGAGAGGGTGTAAAGTTCTAGAATTTAATGAACAAACAACCTACAACGATTTTGTACAGATGGTAATAGAGGATTGTGAGTTGGATACACGAATCTGTAAAATTCAGCTGAGCTACATGTTCTCTAACAAGATTTTGAAAAAAATCTCGCACGATACTCCACCGGTTTATGTCTGTAATTCTCGCCAATTTCTAGGTTTTCAAACGGCTGACTTAACTGTACGATACGACTGACTTATCTGTACGATACGGCTGACTTATATGTACGATACGGCTGACTTATCTGTACGATACGGCTGACCTCAAATCAACCAAACCTCAAATCCGGCAATTGTAAATCAGCCAAACCTCAAATCTGTGTGTTTGCAATTTAAAATTTTTATTTAATTTGATAGGTTCTCTTAATAGTTTTATTTCAATATTAAGTAATTTTAAGTCTTACATCAACAATGACTTATATTTGTAAGATTTACACTTCTTGTATGTTTATTCTTATCATGTTCATCTCAAACCCTAAACTACATACAATATAATCATTGCCATGTATTTATAAGAATTTTCATAAATAAGCCTATAATATCATTATTTCCTTGAGATTACTAAGTTATAAACATGTCATATCTATATTACCATAAACCTTATATATAGTAACAACATAATCATTACCATGTATTATCTATATGGCTAACTAAGTCTTACATCAACAATGAGTTATATTTGTAAGATTTACACTTCTTGTATGTTTATTCTTATCATATTCATCTCAAACCCTAAACCACATCCTTCCCATGTAATCCTTACCATGTCTAAATATATTAGACTTAAACCCTAAATCCTTACCAAGTCTAACTATATTAGACTTAAACCTTAAATCCTACATTACATATTTTGTAGTAACTATGTTATCATAGATAACAAAAAATATCCTCTAATTCAATGTAAAACTGGTAATCCCATAAATTCAAAAATATTTGTTTGATAAGTCGGCCATAATAGATGACAACTCGGCCATGAAGTTGTATGGATGTGTTGGAAACCAAAAAAGATGAAAAAATTGAATATTAAAACGAACGACAAAAAAAAACAAAAAAATTTGAGTTTTCAAACGATTTGGAATTAGAATTCAATTTGGGCTTGAATATCGAAGAAATTGAAGTTCCCCACGTACACTTTTTGTAATCTCGAGACACCGCATGAATCCCTATGTTTCTCTCGTAAATCAGCCATAACAGTGTTTGGTATGGTTCGTAAATCAGCCATAACGGTATTTGGTATGGTTCGTAAATCAGCCATATCTCAAATCAGTCATTTGTAAATCAGCCATACCTCAAATCGGTCAGTCGTAAATCAGCCATAACGGTGTTTGGTATGGTTAAGGTTTCGCTTCGGGAATCGCCCATATAGATTTTTTCGTTTCTTTTTTCGCTTCGGAAAATTTATTTCTCTTATTAAGAATCTGAAACGTTACAATTGATAGTAACGAGAAGAAACTGAATCGTTAATTTTTTTTAATTAACAATAAATCTCACTTAAAACAGTAACTCCTAAATGGAATTATCGTTTAAAGACATAAAGACATAAATCAGCCATCAAGTTTACATAAATCAGCCATCATGTAAACATAAATCAGCCATCAAGTTTACATAACTCAGCCATCAAATATAAATAAGTCAAGTATATATAAATCAGTCATCAAGTTTACATAAATAAGCCATCAAGTATCCATAAATTGGCCATCAAGTTTACATAAATCAGCCATCAAATATACATAAATCAGCCATCAATGTAGCGTGGATGATTCTGGCACTGGTTTTCATGGCAGGTTTTGACCAGTTATAGGCGATTGAACCAGAGATACCACAAAGCCATAAAGAACCTATGAAGAGTCAAATTGAGATAGTAATATCAGACAAACTCAAAAGCGTCAACGAAATTAAGAACACAGATAAAAAAATCGGATCTGAGGAATATTTCAGATAAATACGACATAACCTAGATCTATAATCGATTTGGTTTCAAATATAAATAAGTCAAGTATGTATAAATCAGCCACCAAATGTACATAAATCAGCCATCAAGTATCCATAAATAGGCCATCAAGTTTACATAAATCAGCCATCAAATATACATAAATCAACCATCAAGGTAGCGTGGATGATTCTGGCACTGGTTTTCATGGCAGGTTTTGACCAGTTATAGGCGATTGAACCAGAGATACCACAAAGCCATAAACAACCTATGAAGAGTCAAATTGAGATAGTAATATCAGATAACTCAAAAGCGTCAACAAAATTAAGAACACATATCAAAAAATTCGGATCTGAGGAACAATTCAGATAATTACGACATAACCTAGATCTATAATAACGATGAACCAACACAAATATTTGACGAAACTAGATTCGGGTATTCTTATTAGATGAGGTTACCAACACAAAAATATTATATCTGAAGAATATGAAGATGGAGAATAAGAAGATGAGAAGAAGAGAAAGAAGGAGACAAAGAGGAGAAAAATAGACTTACTGTGGGTCGACGCGGCGGTAGAGGATGAAGGAGACGAATAGTATAAGGAGACGAAGAGAAAGAAGGAGAAAAAAAGACTTACCGGTATCAACGACGTCGGAATCTGAGACGAGGAGAGAATCCGGGAACAAAACTGCGTCTTCGCCGGAGTCGGAGCCGGAGCCGGAGCCAGAGCGGAGGTGATTCGGCGAGTGAGAGATGCGGCTAGGGTTTTTGTTAGAAGAGAAAAATACAAGAGAAACAGAAAAAAATGAGAGATTAATGTTGCTTTTTCTTCTATATATCTCACTTAAAAAAATCTAAATGGCATTATCGTTAATTACAGTTTGCAAGCAGCCTTTAATGGATATTTCCTTTAAAAGTTGTATCATTTAAGTAATATCAAAAAGGTATATTACTCTAATCAAATCACAACGTTTTTGTGCTATTTGAGTAATTGGCTCAAATTATTAATAAGTTGATGTCATGTTCCACTACGTTTAGGTTTTAGTTTGCGTGAATACATGATAGCTAATTTCAATTCACATTATTCGTACTATATTGGCATGGACAAGTTTAAAGAGTAACCCAACTAATTAAGTGTGATCAGTTGATAATATACATAATTATTTACACCTTACATATGTGTGTACTAAATGCTTAGTCCACACTAGTACGCGTTGCTTGGCTGAGACTGCAAGCACAGCTGCCAAAGTGTACTGGTTTTCCGAAATTATATATATATATTTTTTTTTTTTTTTTTTTTTTTTTTGCTGCTGATGATTGGTTATTCTACCGTCGCTGTTCCATTTTGTTATTGTTGATGGTAAACGGATATGTTTCCGATAATAAATTATTCTGCTATTAATCAACGTTCCATGTGAACCGAAATAGTTTTAAGTGTGCCATTATGTGAATATTGTGTGTTGCGGAATTAGCCCGTGCTGGTACATAGGTTTTCTCGTCTTAGTTTTGCTCACTAGGAGATATTCAATCGCTCACGTCGTCTAATTTTTGCAGGTCTTAATTTAAGATTGGAGAATCGGGTTTGTTCATGGTCGTTGGCATTCAGATTTGAGCGAGACATCAATGTTTTTATTTTGTAAAAGACATGTTTTTTTGTATTGTAATTGAGTTTGTATTTAAGTTAATTATTTTCAAATCTTTTATTTATTTTTTTTATTTTGTAATGTCTCATTAATTCTCTCATAATTTTCGGGGTGTTACGGCAAAGCACCCAAGTAACTATGTTCCTTTTTTTACTTTAAAATATATTTTTTTCTTGGCAAATTAACCAAAGTTTGTATTAATTTTTTTTTGTAGCAAGATATTATAGCAAAGCTCTGATAGACCGCGGCTCTAAATAAATTTACGGCCCCCCATATGTATACTTACTTTCAATTTTATTCATTTTTTAGTAAATATTTCTTACATTTTATTTATTTTTATTACCATATTATTCACGGAATCAACTGGCAATAAAATCCTTCATCGAGAAATAAGCTATATTTTCATGATATATATATTCCCTTTTTTTAAGTAGGTTAACACTAATATTTGTGTTTGTTTTTTATATATATATTGATTCTATTTGATTTTATCCATTTTTTAAAAATATATATAAGTTCCAGTTTATGAAACAATATTACTTAATGATGTGAGAGGATATGGGCATTAAACTTTTCTGAGGTGTCATTAATGGTGTTGACTACTCGTTCAACATGTTCAAAACGTACATAATATGAGGCTCCGAATGGAGAAAACGGAATACGAGGCTCCGAATGGAGAAAACAGATCAGGCGGTGCGGATCAAGCGGATCAGGCGAATCAAGTGCAGATCAGGCGGATCAAGTGCAGATCAGGCGTAACAAGTGTGGATCAAGCGGATTACACGTTCTAAAATGCATGTTGACTGGTAAAATATATAAAAATTGGAGCAAAACCCATATTTTAATAGTAACCCAACTAATTAAGTCTGATTAGTTGATAATATACATAATTATTGACATCTTACATGTGCGTACTAGATTCTTAGTCCACACTAGTACGCGTTGCTTGGCTGAGACCGCAAGCACGGCTGCCAAAGCGTACCCATTTTCCGAAGTTAGTATATATATATATATATATATATATATATATATATTATTTTGCTGCTGATGATTGGTTATTCTACCGTCGTTGTTCCATTTTGTTATTGTTGATGTAAACGGATATGTTGCCGATAGTAAATTATTCTGCTGTTAATTAACGTTCCATGTGAACCGAAATAGTTTTAAGTGTGTCATTATGTGAAAATTGTGTGTTGCGGAATTAGCCCGTGCTAGTACATAGGTTTTCTCGTCTTAGTTTTGCTCACTGGGAGATATTTTATCGCTCATGTCGTCTAATTTTCGCAGGTCTTAATTTAAGATTGGAGAATCGAGTTTGTTCATGGTCGTTGGCATTCAGATTTGAGAGAGACATCAATGTTTTTATTTTATAAAAGACATGTTTTTTTTTATTGTAATTGAGTTTGTATTTAAGTTAACGAATTTCAAATATTTTATTTTATTTTGTAATGTCTCATTAATTCTCTCATAATTTTCTAGGTGTTACGGCAAATCAACCACGTTACTATGTTCCTTTTTTTTTACTTTAAAATGATTTTTTTTTCTTGGCAAATTAACCAAAGTTTGTATTAATTTATTTTTCTTGTAGCACAATATTATAGCAAAGCTCTGATAGACCACGAATAAATAAATTTACGCCCCCATATGTATATTTACTTTCAATCTTATTCACATTTGTAGTTCGCCCAACAACATATAGTGATGATTTTGTAGCATTGATTGCTAGTCTTGATTCCGTTGCGAAATTATGCAATACCTCTATCGTACCTCTCAGAGATTCTACCGAACCATTTGTGAAAACCATCATATCATCCGCAAAACCGAGATGATTTAATTTAAGTTCCCGGCAAGAACAACCAATTCTTCCTTCCGACGCAGCTCGGTTGAGATGAAGAGATAACACATTTATGGCAATGACAAAGAGATACGGTGATAGAGAACAACCTTGACGAACTCCCCTTACACTCGGAAAGAACCCCTCCATCTCTCCATTAATAGACAAGGAGAAGAAAGCTGTAGAGATGCAGCTTCGAATACATGTAATGAAGATGTCCGGTAGACCCATGGTTTGCAGCGTAGCTATAATAAAATCCCATCGAACAATATCAAAAGCCTTTGAGATGTCAATATTGAAAGCACTACTAGGGGATATTGAGTTCTTATGGTAATCCTTGACAAGTTCCGTGGCAAGAAACACATTCTCAAGCAGAAGACGACCATGAACAAAGGCACTCTGGTTTGGATTAATAGCCTCGGGCATAACAAGTTTGAGTCTCTTCGCAAGAATCTTGGAGATAATCTTGTAAAGAGTATTACAGCAAGCTATAGGCCGAAAGTGTTTCATTCTCTGTGCGTCCGGATGCTTTGTGAGTTGGGGAAGGTGCTGACTTTGGGCTTGCCGACTGAACCGGTGCCGGAGGCGGCGAACCCTTGGCCAGAGAGGCCATGGTCGGAAACCTTGATGAGCAAGAAAAGGAAAGTTTTGAGAGGCCTGATTTCGCTAGCGGCTAGGGTTTTTAGGTTTTGATTTAATTAATAACTTTACATATAACTATAACTTTACATATGAAACGTAATGAATTCAATATTTTCTTGAGATAATATAATAGGAATCTTGATTTTGAATATGTGAATTGTTTAGTTAAGTGTAACAAAATTAATTTATCTTACATTTAGATATTATAATTTTAAATTAATTCCAAAAAATGGTGGTATGTGATAGTTAACTTTTTGGTGTGTATCAATTACTCAAATGCCTAAGTAGCATATGAGGTATCGAATCCATGGGTATAAGTTCCAAGCACTAGGAATGCATACAACTTTCTAAGTTAAGCAAGCAAAAGAGGTTTTTTTGGTTTCTAACAACCTAAATGATTCAAATTAAAGGCAAGAACACAAGTAAACAAAGCAAAAACGAGTTTAACAAATAGATAAAGGCAAGCCCTTGGATGAGGTTATTGATTTCGGATCCTTCCATGATCTATCTAGATGTCATTTCACACAATCAAACAATTCCCTTAGCCTAGACCACTTAAACAAGATTAAGCCACTCTCATGGTCTTAATCACTTTGTTAATCACCAAATCAAGAACAAAATATCGTTTGTGATAGGATGATTAACAAGCAATAAACATAGGTTCCTATGGCCCTAATACTCTTTAGACAACTACTCTCATAGGCTAAGAAAGCAAAATCCCTTATTTGGTTCTTTGGAGAATTTCATCGAACACCTTGTGTGCATGAATTCCCTAAGATCTAGATTAACTATATCTAGCCTAATCTAGCATTATGAACACCAAATAAGAGAGGGAAGATGTAAAATAAGTTCTAGACATCAAGATCTACCACGAAATTCACCTAATCTACCTCATCCATGAGCTTAAAAAGATCTACTTACTAATCATAAAGAACACACCAAATCTTGTGAAAGAGGTGATGTTATTCATGATTAGAGAATAGGAATATGAAAGATTAGATAGAGCTGAAAAGATATAACCTTAAACTTGCATAAATCAAAAGAATCCAAGGAAAAAATTCCAAGAACCCTAAAAAGACAAGGTCTTGTTCTAGAGAGAAAAAGAGAGAGAAAAATGGAGAAAAAACATAAAAAATGAGATAGATCTAAAAAATGGGTTTTTAAAATATTTAAAAGGTGTTTCTTGAGCTGGGTCGGATATGGTCAACTCGGGACAAACCGGGTATTGACCCGGCCAAAATTTGGATTTTTGGTCGAAAGTTTTTGGACCGGGTGGAATGGACTGGACGGAAGGCATCCCGTGCAAATTTGCGTTTTCTCGGCCAGGCGGATATGCCTTCCGTGAATCGGCCATAAGTCTTGAACCTGAGATCCAAATGACCTGAAGGCACCTTCAGAAGACTGCTAACTCCTTTCTATAAACCTTCTATGAAGAACTCAGAAGATGAATCGGAGTGGAAACCCTTCGTCTGGGTTGATCTTTCAGAAGTCGTATTTGGAGCAGAACTCGTTTGGATGCCAGACAGATGTGTCCTTCCTATATTTGCTATATCTCTTGAACGGCTGATCTGACTGACATGAAATCACCACTAACCGAAAGTAAACTCGGTTGTCTATGACTTTCATCAAGACTTCAGATTAGACTGGATAAGTAAAGGTATTCATTTGGCCTGATATTTGAGTCACTTCGGCTGATGTAACTTGGATGTGTGAATGCTGCTGTGTTGGACCGTGTGGCTGCTGGCCGGTCGTGGATTTTTGAATGGGCTGGTCATTTCTCTTGTGTTAGCACCGGATGGATCAGACCGGATGGAAGGTCCGCGGTGTGGTTGGCCAGTACAAGGCACTAGTTTCTCGACCAGGCGGATATGTCTCCAGTCAAACCGTGTTAGCTCTCGAACCACTGGTCCGAATCGCTTGATTCAACTTACCCTGGACAGCTAACTCACCCCTTTAAAACTTTGATGAAGGTCATCCAAGCCGATTCGGATCGTGGGACTCCCTCTTACTACAAAGAATATGAAGCGTCTTGACTATGAACCGCTTATTGACAAGATTATATCTCGAATGGTGAACTGGTCTAGCAAAATGTTATCTTTTGCGGGGCGGTTACAACTAATACAGCCCGTCATCACCAGCATTACAAATTTTTGGAGTGCGGCATTTCGACTTCCAAAGAGATGCTATGAAACTATTGAAAGCATGTGCTCAACATTTCTTTGGTCAAGTTCCCCGCACACTGCGTCGAAAGCTAAAGTCGCGTGGGAAGATGTTTGTCGTCCAAAACGTGAAGGCGGTTTGGGTATTCGGAAAATACAAGATGTTGGCCAGCTTTTCTCGCTGAAACTTATATGGAGATTATTTACAAATTCAGGGAGCTTATGGGTCGCGTGGACAAGACATTACTTGCTGAGGAACGCATCCTTCTGGGATGTTAAAGAGGGCTCTCGATGCTCTTGGATCTGGAGGAAGCTTCTACAAATGCGTCCACTTGCTTATGAGTTCTTCAAAACAGAGGTGTGGGATGGCAAATCGACGTCTTTTTGGTTTGATTATTAGCTGAATATGGGTCGGCTAATTGATGTTCTCGGCGAAGTCGGGACAAGAATGATGGGTTACATCGCTCGGCTACAGTTGCTGAGGCAGGAAACTGAACGGAGTGGAGATTTCGTCGCTGTCGTGGATTACAGATCCAGCTGCTGCTGCAACAAATTAGGGATCTTTCCCCTCCCCTCTCCTCTGCAGGCTGTGATATCCATATGTGGAAACAAGGTGAGGATGACTTTAAACACCGCTTCTCGGCGAGGAAAACTTGGGATCAGATAAGAAGCCAAAAATCAGTGGTTCTATGGCATAAACTTGTCTGGTTTACACGGGCCATGCCGAGACAAGCCTTCATAGTCTGGTTGGCGTTTCGTGATCGTCTTGCTACAGGCGCTCGTACTCGTCACTGGGAATCATACAACATTGTCTCCTCTGCGGAGAAATTTATGCGACTCGAGACCATTTGTTCTTTGCATGTCCCTACACCTACATTTTCTGGATGAAGATGGGAGCAAAACTACTTGGTAATCGTATCAATCCGGATTGGAATCTAACCGTTCAATCTCTGCTGCAGAATCGATTGGATGCGTCTGATACTCTGTTGGTCAAAATAGAATTCCAGGCTGTGATTTACCATGTCTGGAGAGAGCGGAATGGAAGACGGCATCATCGTTCGCTCCACTCGCCCTCGCTCGAATAATAGATCGAGAGATCCGAAGTCGACTTCTCTCCCACACTCCTGCTCACGATGTAGGCAACACGCTGATACAGAGATGGGTTTCTACATGTCATCTAGACTGAGGGCAAATATTTTGCTTTTTTCTGAACTTACCACCCACGCTCGGCTCTATTCTTCTGCTGTTTTTTTTTCCGATTTCTCAAAGTTTCAGGCTGATCAATTAAGCCCAATATTGTAGATAACCTTTTTTCTTTGTTGATTAATATAATTTCACCTTTCCAAAAAAAAAAATATTTACTTAATAATTCAAATTGGATAAAATAAACATTTACCTCTTGTCTTGTAAGAAAAATCGTGGAATAGTTTTTTTTATCACCTCGTGGAAGAGTAGAAAAAAATTGTAAGAGATTTGTAACTTTTTTGTCTCACGATGAGATTTGTGTAACTAAAGCCATCGAGTATGTGTTTATATATTGTCCAATTTTGTGTATTATTCGTAACAAAAAAAAAATTTAGTCACCTTTGAACAGTTAATAAAACACACCTACATGCAAACCTTCTACCCATGTGTGTTTCATGCACAAAACGTACCGCACCTGCTTTTTCTTTTATTTTTTTATTTACTTTTAATTCAATTTTTGTCATGTACCGCATCTGCACAAAATTCATGAATGGTGACAATGATTTTGTCACGTACCTGAGACGCCCTTCCCGCTCTACACATTCAAGCCCTAAATCTTTAATCGAGAAATAAGCTATATTTGCATGATATATATATATATATATTCTTTTTTTTTAATTAGCTGAACACTAATATTTGTGTTTGTTTTATATATATTGATTCTCTTTGATTCTATCCATTTAAAAAAAATTATATATAAATATATATATAAGTTCCAGTTTATGAAACCACATTACTTAATGATGTGAGAGGATATGGGCATTAAACTTTTCTGATGTGTCATTCGCCTTCATTAATGAAGTTGACTACTCGTTCAACATGTTCAAAACGTACATAATATGAGGCTCCGAATGGAGAAAACAAATCAGGTGGTGCGGATGAAGCGGTTCAAACTGATCAGGCGGTGCGGATGAAGCGTTCAAACGGATCAGTCGAATCAAGTGCAGATCAGGCGGATCAAGTGCAGATCATGTGTAACAAGTGTGGATCAAGCGGATCACACGTTCTAAAATGCATGTTGAATAATAAATATATAAAAATGGAGCAAAACACATATTTTGTAGTAAAATATGTTAAAAACGGTTCAAGCAAAATTTTAGATAAAGCATTTTACAGAACATATACATATTACTATAAATATTATTAAGTTTAAAATTGCTATATTATTTTCATCTTCCTTAAACATAAAATTTTATACTAACATTATTTTACAAAAAAACAACATTAATTATTATCTACAGAAATAAATAAAATGAACAAAAATTAAAAATATATTAACTATTTTTGGTAAAATAATGAAAGTATAAGAATTTATATACAAAAATATGAATGTTTATGGAGACATTCTAGTGTATCATGATTTCAATCTCAAAGAATTTGATAAAATTATAAAGATTTTTTTTTTAAGTGGTCCATATGTTGGACCACACAAATATGGTGGTGTTTTTACTGTAATTAACTAGCGGATCTTCACATTTGCTCACCAATTTCGACCGTCTTGTAGATCATATTTTTTTATTATTACTTTAATAACTGAATGTACACAATTACTTTTTTTTTTGAATGACCACTTATATACAGACCTTTCTCTTTAGCAAACAAACCATCGTAGTCCCATCTTTCCATTCATAGCATAAGACTATATACTTTTATTTTTTTAACAACACCCTAATTTTTTTACATTTTAGCACTCCACATCATCTTCTCTTTTTTCCACATCATCTTCTCTCTCTTCCACTTAATCAGGGCCGGCTCAACAAATACCGAAGCCCATGGGCAAAAAAAAGGTTGGGGGAAATTTGTTTTTTAGTCACTTTATGGTAGAAAAATGTTTTTTTCTAGGGCCCCAAAAACAAAATTTAATGTAAAAAAAACAAATTTGATGGGCCCTGGGGCGTGGACCCCTTTGCCCCTACCATTAAGCCGGCACTGCACCTAATAATTCAACATCCACTCAATTTTTACACTCTACAATGGTTTTGTTTAATAAATTTCAACACCCTATTCCACCATTTTTATATCATATTTTAATTATTTTTTTGTTTGCTTGAAATTACATATTATTAATAACAATTATCGATTGAAATTAAATTAAAATAATTAAGAGTTAAATAATTTTACAAAATATTTGTTTATCTTTTATATATTAATTAAAAATTGTAATGAATAAAGACGAGATATAGAGATAGTCATTATTAATACAAATACAATGACAAAAAACTTAAAATGCAATACAATAAACTAATAAGCACAAGTCACAACTAATAAAACACACATAACTTAATTAGTACAATAGACTCAACTCCCAAACTTAAAAATATCTTTAACCACAGAACATTCCGAATTTTACACATATGTATTTGACTATATCTTCTTGCAATTCATGATGTGTATTTGAATCATGCAACTTGGATCTAGCACGTACATGATTTGAAAATACAGGTAGCGCCTCGGTCGAGAATTATTGCGGTGTACTACACCCATTTGTCTCTGATTGATCATAATCGGTCCAATGTAGAGTGTATATATCTCGTTCATCCTCAACAATCATTGTGTGTTAAAAATATTATTGTTGGTATCAATTTTACTAAAATGATGTTTTAAGTTAAAAACAAAAGTGTATTGGAGACTAATAGAAAAATATAGTAAAAACGACAGGTTTTTATGTTTCCAAATCAAATGAAATAAGTATCTATTTATAAACTATAAAAAATGATGAATTTGGTATAAAAAAACAGAATTTACAATGAAATAATTGATCTTAAATAATTCGGATGAAAAAAATATATTAAAAAAGCTAATGGCCAATGAGAACACAACACATGTCCCAATTCATATATTTTTATCTAAATTTTTTTTGACCAATACAAACGCGACACGTAGCAATCTTACCTCCATTCACCAAAAATTCGAATAACAACACCAATTTTGCCACATCATATTCAACATTTAATAAAAGAGAAAATTATTCTCATAGACACATTTGGAAACTATAATTACATAAATAGACACATTTGAGTTAAGACACACTTTGGTCTACTTTTTGGTGTGTATTGACATATATGCCCCTCTACCAAGAAATAATTATTTTTCCCTCATTTTGTTTATATTTTTATTATTTTTCATCTCACACACCCCACATTTTTTTTTCTTATATTATTCTTATAAAAAAAAGAATGTAACAATTATTTTTGCATTATCAATTATATTTATTTTTTTCTCTATACTTTGATACCCATTTCATTATTTTTTACTTACATGTAAGTAGAACCTTGTGGATATGACGCATGTGTATCCATGTAGTTGCGTGCACGTGTACCATATTCGCGTGGATACACATGCATATCCATATAGTTACGTACACGTATATCATATGCATATGGATACACATGCATATCCATTTAAATGCATACACGTGTACCATGTGCGCATAGATACGCATGTGGTACATGTGTACGCAGCTATATGGATACGCATGCGTTCTATCCATGTGTTCGAACCACATATAAGTAAAATATTGTGAAATGTGTATCAAAGTGTAGAGAAAAAATAAATATAGTTTATAGTGAAAACATAAATGTTCAAATATTTTTTATGTGAATAAAATAAGCAAAACAAAATATGTTTGGTGTGTGGAGAAGAATAATAATAATAAAAAAATCAAATTGTTTGGAGAATATTAAAGAACGGGTGTTTAGGCCATTTTACAACCAATAAAGTAACAAAAGTGTGTCATAAGTCAAAAGTGTCACTTCTGTAAACCAAACTCATTTATGTGTCTTAGAGTTATACCCTTATGTTTTGTCAAATTTATGAATTTAACCTATTAACTTTATTTTGTTGATTATATTCAATAAAATTAAAATGTTATTTCAGTTCAAGAAATTTTATATAAAATAAATTACATTATACAACATAGCAAATAGCAATAATAATAATTATAAAATAGTAGATTTAAGTTTAGTCATCATCATTAGTTTATTTTTCCCACTGATGATCAGTTAATGCATTTCAAAGTGGAAAATGAGTTTCTTTATCTTTGATTTTTCTAAATCTAGCAAGAAATTCTTGGAACCGGACATTATCATCCTCTGCTATTTGGACATATGGAGGTGGAGCTTCTCTTCCAACTTCAATTGGTGCATCAAGATCACATTCATCCTCGATTATCATGTTATGTAAAATTACACATGCATTCATTATGTCATGTAACACATTATTTTTCCAAAAATGAACAGGACCTTTCACAATAGCAAAACGCGATTGAAGAACTCTGAATGCACGTTCTACATCTTTCCTACATGTTTCTTGTTGCGTAGCAAATTTTTTTTTTTTTGGACCTCTTGGCTCATTAATAGTTTGCAATATGGTGGACCATTTTGGATGTATACCATCAGTCAAATAATAGCCCATATTATATTCATTTCCTTGAATGATATAATGAACATGAGGAGCAATCAGTGTTCTAAAAAGCGGTCTAGGCGGTGCCTAGGCGCTATGCGTCCATAGACCGTGCCGATTACCTTCTAGGCGTTGACATTAAGCGTTATTGTTACTAAGCGACTCTAGACGGTCTTAGGCGGTCCTAGGTGACTCTAGACGGTCCTAGGCGATTGTAGACAGGTCATCAAAATTCTTAATCAATTAATTTTTTTTTTTTGGTGCAGTTTTTGAGTTTTTAACTACATTTAATTAGATCTATAAGTTTTAATTTCATAAATACATTTTATAAAATTTTATATACTTTTTTATGAACATAGTGAATTTTTTTCTCTAATATTTATTTATGATTTAATATTTTTGATTTTTTAAATGGATGATTTTATCTAATTCAAATTTATAATAATTTTTAATGTTTTATATTTGATAATCCAAGTGTGTGCCAACGTTATCCCTTCGTTGTGTGAAGTAGTTGTCATGACCTTCAACTGCATTAATAATACGAAGGAATAGAGAGTGAGTCATACAATGTCTCCTCCGAAACATAACATCATTGTAAACCGGGGCCTCTAAGAAATAATCATTGAACAACATGTAATGTGTGCTTTCCAGCTCACAGTGGATGAAAGAACGTCCGAGAACTGAGCCACCATGGATCACCTGGTTTTTTGTTGATTGAGAAGAAATTGGATTACCGAGTTGTTATTAGCAGTAGCAATATGTATTGCTTCTTCTTCATAATCGATATTATTGATGATTTCCATATTTTCATCATCATCGGAAGAGAATGATGAAGAATGAAAATTTGGAAGATTTTCAAAATTAAAATTTATTTTGGGAGAGAATATTTTCATATTATTTTATTTAATTTATATTAAAACTATATATATGATGTTGAATATAAAATCTTATGTGAAAATATTTGTTAACAAATTATAATTTTATAAAATAAAGAATAAAACATAAGATATTAAGTAAGAGTTATTATAAATTCATGGAAGAATATATTGTATTGTATACATAATTTCATGAAAAATATACTGTATTGTATGTAACCAATATATTGCAGCAATTAATATTATTATTTATAACTATTTAATTTTTATAGGTTTTCAAAATATTTATACACATAGACTCAAATGATATAAGAACACTAAATAAATGTCATAATAACTTTGGGAGTGGGACCCATTAAAACCAAAAAAAGAAACGCTAAAGTAAAAAAAAACAATTATGCTTTAAAGCAAAATTTCAAAAGAAATTGGCCATCTAAAGAGCATCATTATTGGGGGTTCTTAATGGGGTTCTTAACCCAAAAAATAAACAAATAAATAAATAAAATTATGAACAGTGTAAGAACCGGTTCTTAAATAAGAGTTATAAGAACCGGTTCTTAAGCGGGTTTTTACACTATTCTTAGCCACGTGTCAACTCCTAATTCACCGATTTTTTTTTTTTTGCCAAAATTTTTTTTTTTTAACTTTTTCTTAACTCTAATTTAAAAAAAAATTCTTACCTTTTTTTTAAAAAACTTTTTTTAACTTCAACTTTAAAATTCTTAACTTTTTTTTTACATATTAATGAATTAAAATCTTTACATAATGAATTTGAATCTTTACATATGAAACTTTTTTACATATTAATGAATTGGAATCATTCAGTGGATGAACATGAAGCGATTCATAGACAAGATCAGAAAAAACCAAATTGAGCGTTCTTTTGCATTTTTTTTTCAAAATCTATGTTTAAAATGTTATGTTTTTATGTCAATTATGTTTAATTAAAAAATAAACTCTATTTAAAATAAAACAAAATTATTAATTTTTTTTAAGAACCCCTAATAGGGTTCTACCAATAAAACAGCAAAAACAGAAGTTTCTTAACGGAGTTTCTTAACTTCAAATTTATAATTAAATATTAGTTAAGAAACCCATTTGGGTTTCTCCCAATAATGATGCTCTAACCATCTTAGTGTTTTCAATTTTTAAACCCGCTTTTGCCCCTACCCATAGCTACCATATTCGTATCAATTGCATAGATTTGGTGGTTTTTCAGCAGATTTTGTGTATACACACAGATGTATACTATGGTTCAAATAATAATAATATATGACAAAATTTAATTGGAGGGAAAAGTTGTTATCATGACGTAGAGCGGCGACCCCAAAAACTGTCCATAAGAAGGTTGAAGAAAAAAAACCAAGCGTTAGAACCAATAGCAAAATTAGGGTTTCATCGGCGAAGAAGAGGTATTCGACTGCACCCGAAATCAGAGACAGTTATAGTAAGTTAAACCGTTCTCTGTTTCTTACTCCATTGTTCCTCTAAATCCATTTTTTGTATACGCGGTTTTTTAATCCTTCTCCCAAACAGGAATCGCAACAATCGGTTCTTCTCCCGAAGCGAATATTTGCAGCCGGAGAGGAACCAGCCGGCGAACGGCTCACGACCTACCAAACTGAGAAAAGAATCAACACCATTATAGCTGCATTACGGGAAGAAGAGGCAGAGATCCTCAGAAATTCGTCGTTCGCCAAGTTGATTTCAACGACGGAGAAGCCCCCATTTTCCGGCAGTTTTGGACACTTCCTAATCAGACTCTTAAAAGTGGGGAGGAAACATGAAATCTGGTTCATTTTCGCCGGCAATCCGGTAAGGGTATCGTTGCGAGAATTCACAATAGTCACCGGCCTTCCGTGTAGTAAATTCCTGAAGCCCAGCCGCAAAAAAGGAATCCGGTAGAGGCAGTTACGGTAGACACCGTCATAAAGATGCTCCAAAAAACAGTCACAGAAAAGGAAGTCCGCGTCAAGTACGCTTGTCTGGCGTTGACAGCGGTAGTCTTATGCCCGACGTCGCATAACCCGAAGATCGTGAAAGAGCATGCAGAGCTCGACTTTTTCTTTGCATACCCATGGGGTAGGGTTTCATTCGATTTGGTCATCTCTAGTATAAAGGGTAGAGACCTGCTCGCACTCGCCCAAAGTACAGTCCACAAGAAAAAAGAAGGGTTGATCTGAGAATTTCTTTCATGAGCTTCTATTAGCGAGGCATCGATCAGTCGCCCTCAAAGGATTTGTCCATGCGATTCAGCTAGTGATGGTGGAAGCTGTTCTAGCACTCACCGAAGTAGTTGAGGAAGACAACGCAGACGACTCCTTCTCCGGCGAAGAAGATGACGACATAGGTGAGCAAGTGGACAACAATGGGGAGTAAACCCGGAAAACAGTCCCACTGGTGAAGACGAAGCTCAGGACGATGTTGGCCGAGGAGGCAACAAGTCCTCTAAATCGGACATTCCGAAACTTGGACTGAGCCCAGGCCATGCGAGGGCAATCTATGAGGCTTGTGAGGTAATGGTTATTTACTAACTAACACACATGATTGTCGCCAATTTGTAAAGTAACAATTAACATATATGATTCTCGCATCTAGTTATTTTTGTCATCCATTTGTGCTAATAGCAGATAATAATATTTTTACACCGATAACTTTACAGGTGACTGTTATGCTAACTAATATACATGATTCTCATATCTAGTTTATTGTCTCATCCATTTGTTCTAGTAGCAGATAATAATTGTTTTATTGTGATAAATTAACAAGTGCCTGTTTTGCTAACCAACATACCTGTTTCTCGTATCTAGTTATTTTTTATCCATTTGTTCCAGTAACAGATAACAGTTTTTTTACTGTGATAACTTCACAGGTGCCCGTTATTTCTATAATTCTGATTGGAGATCCGCTATTAGATGGGAACATGGATTTGGGATGGTCTGACGATGAAGAAGATGAGTGCGTAAGCAACATGGTGCGACTGATTGGCGAGCGGTTCCACTTCGAGAAAAATATGTTCACCGGAGGTCTATCTGCGGGTGATCTTGCAAGAATGAGGGAAGAGCGGAAATTGGCAAATGAGAAGAATGCCAAAGATAAGGTGCTAGATGTTGCGGCAAGCGCATCCTCTGTGGCAGTAGACGCGAACATGATTGCTGACCTTGTAGCTGAAAACTTAAGGGGGAGGTTAAAGAAGCCGTGCTTTCTGTGGAAGTCATGGTTGTCAGAGAGAGATATGGGGTTGTGAGGGCTGTATCAGAAGCCGTTATCGCGGGGATAGTAAGGTAATTGGAGAAGTCTGTATCATTACAATCCCCCACCGAAGCAGCCACAAGACGAAATAATAATGTTCCCCAAAGGTGTTCCTCAGAAGGCTCTGGGTTGAGATACGGGGAGGAGGCAACACGCCAATCACCGCTAAGATTTCACGATGTTGTAGTCAATGATGTCATTGGATCGCTAAACCGCTTACTATCTAAGGTAACATTGTTTATTATTCGATAAATTAATGTAACTCACGCAAAAAGGAATATTAGAATGCTAACTTTCAAATTAACTTCGATAATTATTTTTTTACAAGAAAAGAATAATGAAGCTAATAATATATGGAACGACGGAAACGTCGCCACACCAGTTGATGCTATAGGGGGTAATTTTGAGGTGGGCGAGAAGGTTCTATATCGATAACACCTTGATTACATATATGAAGCATCACATAATCATATTGTTTGGAATAATTGTAGGTTCATACGGAGGCCCAACATATTGAACCTACTACATTAGCGGATAAAGACGCTCTTGTTGCGGAGGGTTAGGGTGAGGTTGAGGCGCTGCGTAAGAGCAAAAGGCTGAGATCGGAGCCTGTTGGAGGACTAACACTGCGCCTTGAAGGCGATGACGAAGTCAACTACGGTTCAGTTTCTTATACTTGGGTTTGACCCGGAGGTGAACTACGGAGACAAATTTGTTGTACTCTTCGAGAAACTGAAAAAAATACAGGTAATATGCTACAATACAAAGCCAATTTCTACAATACAAAGCTAATTTATGTTCTAAATTACAGCGTAACCGCATCGATATCAGGGTTGTCAAATTTGGAGACGGTATCACCCTCACTAACCATCACATTTCTGAGATTTTTGGGCGGACCAAGCTTATGCTCCCTAAGGTATAGATCTAACAAATTTAGGTTTTAAACAGACATGACCCTGGATTTGTCCCCCCAGGTCGTTGACGTCCTTATGTACTTCACGTGGCGCATGTCCATGCGGATATGTCCAAACAAAATACGATTTTTCGACACCCGTTTCCCCGCCATGATAATGCGTCATCACTTAAGATTCAAGAAGCTTGCGACCAAGGACAAGCACATATTTATAATTCCGGAAGAGTTTCTTGGACAGCTTAGACTTGAAGATGAACGAGAACTGGCTATCGAGAAGGTATACTTCCCTTTCTTCGTTAACCAAAAACACTGGATATGGGTCTGTGTCGACATGCCAGCTTGCTCCATCTACATCCTCGACTGCAACACAGGTTACTACAGCGAAAACCTCTTGAAGAAAGAACTCGCACCCATAGCCATGGTGATCCCGCTTATCACGAAGGCATTGGGGGTTGCCGCACAGGACTGTGTTGGTAAGCCGTATTACTTGGAGAGGGTGAACGGCATACCCCAGAACTTCAACGGTTCGGACTCAGCCGTGTCAACCGTTTTACTGATTCAGGTGCACGACATGGTCGGATTTGATGGTTGCATGTCCATCACACCCGAAGTTCTCCCGATAGAGTCTCAAAAGCTAGCTGTCTTGGTATTCGAGGAATTTGTGGAGCCGATGTAATATCACCCCAACTGTGGTCCACACCCCCTCCTTTTGTTTGTTCTATCATTTTGTGTTGTTTAGAATATTAGACATGTATAATTCTGCTACGCCGCTACGTCCATGATTATCACAAGTAATGTTAATGTAATTTGAGAACCTCTGAATTGGAATCGGTTAAATATCTTAGTGTTTTAGCCATTATTGTTTTTAGAGCGGTAACATATTAATTGAGCGTTACCTTTTCATATAGACGTTCTCATATTTTAGTGGTGATAAATACATTTATGAAACACTAAAAGGCCTACCTTATTCTACAGCTCAATCTCGTACTGAAATATATATTCACATCTGCATTCTCTATAAAGTTGGGGAGTCATCTTTTTCTTATACGCCAGCATATATATTATGTTACCTAAACATCCAGATAATCATCCAAATATGTGTTTTAGAGTGCTAATAATATGTTAACCGTTATCCCTTATTTTTATTGCGTTGTTAATCATACATTTAGCATGCTAACAAACAAGTTAGACGTTACCATATATTGTTATCGAACATTTGTATTCCTGGTTATAAATACATTCCCTTAACTAAACACTAAAGGTCTGTTATCTTTTGCTTATACGCGAGCATATATATTGTATTTACTAAACATACATTTAGTAGTACAAGGTCTGTTATCTTTTGCTTATACGCGAGCATATATATTGTATTTACTAAACATAAATATGTTATACGCTTCCTTTTTTGTTATCGCAATGTTAAACATAAGTTTGGTTTGCTAATAAATTAGTTAGACGTTACCTTTCGTAATGACGACCATACTTATGATTGGTAATAAATACTTGCCTTAATAGAATCATTAACAAACTTAACTTGGAGTTTCAAAACTTTTTTACATTAGAGGGGCAAACTTTTTCAGTTCCCAAGCCAAGTATTTTACAGAGTCATTTGGTTATGGAACTACGATGTGGTATTGCCGATGGATTTTACATACAAACATACATATAATTGAAAATTGGTCGCCCTAACTCTGATCTATACAAATAAACCTCTTACGCCAACTGCTTTTGCCCCTTCATGTCGCCCTACTAGATAGGCATCCTGCAAGTGGCGCGGTTGTGGCCCAAGACACCACATCGACCACATACATTCAGTCGAGCTGTAGTCCCACGCTGAGAGAATTTCAAAGTAATTTTATCAACACCGGGAAACCAACCGACAATAATATTATTAGTGATCCATACTAAATAATAAAGGATAAACAAAAATATACCTTGAACTCGCCGCGTGAGAAGATACGCTTTTTGCATGGACGTCCCGGAGGGCGTCTAGTGGATGGTGGATGAATTTGTAGTTCTGGGACGCCCTCCAAAACCAAAGTTTCCTCTCGGTACTCAACTGCAGGATATATGCTGCCACTGTAAGCCTTCTTCGAATAAGCACTTGTTAGTTCATCCACCACTAGCATGTCCACCTTTACCTTCGCCCTAATGGCAGCTGCCACCGCATGCGGACACAGAATGGTTAACTTCTGGAAAGAGCAGCATGAACATGTCTTTATACACAGATCAACGTGGTATGGGACCTCCTTATCACGCACTTCATACTCCATTTCGTTGATACATCGGACGTTAAAACCTGTTGATGCCTCGAAATAATTAGTCACCAGATGTTCTATCTTAGGTGGCAGACTGTTTGTGACACTACCGGCATCACCTCTCCGGATGGTGAACCATCCCATAAGGGTTACCCTTATTTATTCTACTAGCGCAATTATTGGGTACTCGCGTGCATCAGTAAGAAGCGCGTTTAAGGACTCAGCTATGTTGCTCATCATTAAATTGTACCGTTTCCTCGCTGAGTGTGAGCTGGCCCAGTGCTCGAACCCAATCCTGGTTAAGAAGTCTGCACAATTGCGGTCAATGCCGGCTATCTCAGCGAAGTGGACATTGAAATCTGCAAGTCGGTAGGCGGGCGCGGCTTTTGACACCAAGTAGTCGAGTTGCTTTTTTTGAAGATCGATTGGACGTTTCTTTGAAAATGCACCATGCACGCACAGTGGTGTGCTCGGAGGTACACCTGACGCAAACACCAAAAACCTATGAGGCCCTATTTATTTCATATTAACAACCATCAAAAATGTTAACCCGTTACTAATTATTTTAGAAGAACAAGACATGATGGTAGGCTTTTTGGAGTCTTAATCAATTACTCAAGTCTACTCATATCATTGTAGTACAAAAGGATCAATCCAAGGAGGCACAAAGAACAACACACTAGGAATGCAAGAAATGACTTAAGCTAGAACAAGTGGTTTTGGCTTTTTATGTTTTCGTTTTAATATAAAAAAGTAAAATGCAAGAAAGCAAACAAAAGATAGAAATGTTGGATCATGGAATAAACTATCGAATAAATGAATAACAATCAAATAAAGATGACAAAGATTGCATTAAATACTATCCTAGAACATGGGATTCATATATATGACTAATCCATTCTCATGGCACTATAATCACTTAATTGACATAAACTCTCGTTTGCAATTAGATAATCAATGAGTATTAATAAAAAAATCCCAATTAGTTCACTAATCATCCTTGTCATCAACTCTCATTGGCAAGGATGTGAAAAGCTCACAAAAGGTTTGGTTCAAGCATTTCATCGAACACCTCTCGGGCGTGAAATGCCTTAGTTGTAGATTTGATCTCTCAATCTAAATCTAGCACTAAGAGATAACCTATGTGAAGGATCTAACAAGGAGCAACCTAAATCATCATCATCTAACCATCAAGACAATTGACTAACGATGCTAGTGCACACAATCTATGATATTCCTTAGGTTAAGATCACTAACTATGACTAATCCTCTCTCAAGGCACTAATCACTTTGCTAATCACTAAATCAAGATCAAATTCTCATTTGTGATAAAATTATTAGCAAGCATTAAGATCAAAATTAAAATCAACCAATAAACACCTTAAGTAACTACTCTCATAGGTTAAGAATGTTTATCTCTTACTAAGCTCCTATGGGAATTTCATCGAACACATTGTGTGCATGAAATCCCCTTGGATCTAGATTGACTCTCTCAAACCCAATCTAGAATTAGGATCACTAATAAGAAAGGATAGCAAGGATTTAGAACATAAGCATCACAAATCAATCATCAAACCATCAAAATCAAGCAAACCAAAATCCAACAAAAAGTCTAAAGTCTAAAGAACATGAATAACAAAAGAGAAAAAGACAAAGATATAGAAATTGCATAAATAAAAGACATAGTTGAATAAATCTTCTCTAGAGTGGCATTTGTATGAAGAACAATCAAAATCCCTCCAAAATCATAAGAAGAGTTTGGGATAAAACCCAACTCTAGAAAGAAGAAAGCTTAGCATGAAAAATAGGGTTTTTGGGTATTTATAAGTTCTTGGGCGAACCGGGACAAACCGGGTACCGACCCGGTCGAAATGGGTCAAATCTGGTCTTGAGTGGCTTCACACCGATGTCACAAATCGGTGCAACTGATCAGTATTGGACCTGGGATTGTGCGGTCGGTGGTGTTGTAGAACCTTTGTTAAAACAACTATATCTCCTGGAATACATGTCCGAATGGCCTCAAACCACTTCAAGTGGACATCTGACTCACTATGCTACACTCTTTGTGAGGACCACATAAGCTAATTCGGCTTGTAGACCCCTCTTTCGGCCAGATCTTTCAGACACCTTGGGGAGCTCGGCTTGTTTGGGTGAGATAAGTGTTACACCGATCAATCACACCGACTTGTGACGTCGGTGTAATCCTCTGAAGCTTCAATACCGATGTTACTTATTAGTGCTATACATCGGTGCTAAAGACATTTATCTCCTGTTTCCACACCGATCTGTTGTACCGATTTGTGGACTCGGTGATGAAAAACCGTCTCGGCAATGCGGACATGTCTATGGTAAATCATCCATATCCCTCAAACCACACGTCCGAATGACTTGATTCCAGCTCCTTTGGACAGCTAACTCCTTCCTATACAATTCTAATGAACATCATTGAAGCTATATCTGACTGGAAACCCTTCGTCCAACCCATTCTTTCAGACACTTTGGACGGACTCTTCTTTCTCTTATTCTCCATAACTCCAAACATCATCAACTGTCTCCAAAACACCTAAAAACACTCCAAATGCATGCAAAAATCAGTAGGACCTAATGCAAACACCTAATACTCTAATAAAGACCAAAATACTATGTGCGTTTGCGGTGATGAGACACCCTTTGTACTTGCCCCTTAGATGTGTTCCGTCTACTACGATCACTTTTCTCATGCAAGGAAACCCTTATATACATGTGGCTATTGCGAAGAACAAGTACTTCAATCGCTGATCAATTCCTTTCTGGTATTCCGTCTCTATCATAGCAATGGTCCCTGGATTTGCGGCGACAAGCTGTTGTAGATACGCATGCAAGAGTTTGTAAGATTCGCCAGTTCTAGTACGATATTGGGACATCATGTCCGTCACGCATCATCTCCCTTAAATCTCTTAGCCTTGGACCGGTTTTTTTCCTGTTGTATCTTCGTTGCATCATTCCACTGGTAACCCCCGTTGTAGCGTGCCTCTAAAATCCGCCTCTTTCATCAACCGTGCACAGATGATCTGGGCGTACTCTCCTCACATGGTACCACCCATAAGTGCTTAACCTAACCTTGTACACGCGCCATGGACACCTTACGCCGCTGCACTTAAATACCATCATGTTGGGTGTTGAGCGCTTGTTGTAGTACCAGAACTTGTGTGCTAGGGAATAAATGGACATGTGAAGCTTAAAAGAATCCTGGTCTTTGAACATCATCCCCACAAACAACTCGTCTGCTTTGTATGTTGCATCCCCTAAAATACATTATTATTCAATTTGTTAACTGCTAACACTTAAGTTAGCGTCCAAATGTTATAGTAAAGAAGCAAATATAGTTTACATGTCTCGCCGCCGGAAATACTGCCATCTGATTACTCACTGTCATATGTTGCATTTAGAAAAGGGATATGACGTTTTAACATGCCTTGAGCACATGGCTAGCCTAGTAGATGTATCCATGGCGTTGTCGTCAATGTTGCCTTCCCCTTTTCCTTATCAAACCTGTGCGGGTAGGCGACGGAGCAACCCCTACGATAGAGAACCAAATTTGTTGTTAGCCCTCTACCAGTAGTTTTAGATCTACAAAATAATATGTAAACAACGCAAAAATAATCTTACAAGGCAGCAGTTGTCCGTGAACCAGACGCTTGGCCTACAAAAAATGTACCAACAACATGTTTAGCTTCTATTTTTTTGGCCTAGGGTTAGAAAACAATAAACGTGTGCCAACATGAGACAATAAATCAGTACCGCTATTATCTGGTGTCATCAACATGAGATTTCCAATTTCGGCGCCGAGACTGGATTGAGGGTCCATGGTGTATGTCGGGCCGCCAAACCTGATTATCCCATCAACTGGCACATGACTCTCTCGGCTCTCCACGGGAAACCCGAGAGAGCCGTCCGCCGACCCTGTAGATGATTCCTCGTCATTACCTTCTAGATCTCTCCGTTTGAAGGGCATTGTGTTAAAGGCATCACGGTTCTCTAAATAAGCTCCATCTCTTGCTCGTTAAAAATTTCCTCCAGAACTTGCTTACTTGCTGGCAACCAGCCGGCTGGAAGTAGTCTTTCCAAATAAGTCACAGCATTGTCAATGACACCAGCACTATTAACCAAATCCTTCTCAACTTTGATGGTAACAGCAGCATTACCCGGATAATTTGTTGGTTGGACATGTAAATATAAACTTGGGTCTCCAAACACGTGAGGCCCACCCCAACATCGTAGCCGGACCGTCTCTGAAACCGATAGCGTTCTACTGCGTAAGCTTCGATGGTCACACAAATCGTCATTTGGGTGATTACAACACGAACCGCCATGAAGAGCTCCACGTCGCCGTCCTCCTTTATGTTGAGAGGCGGGCTAAACTTCCCCTCAGGCCACAACATCAACGCCGGGTACTGGTACGTTATCACAACCAAGGAATGGGCGTCGAGAAGGTATTTTGCCTCCAACATCTCCACGGCGGTGTTGAACTTCTCGTTTTCCTGGATCATAATAATGTAGCTCAGCTCGTTCCCATCCACCTGGAAATTCCATTCGCCACTTGCTGCTCTTTCCCAAACCCCGCGGAGAAGCCTTACAAGCCGTCCCATCCTCCACCTGAAAGATAACACAATGTTTGGTCTGTTAATATTTACTTGAACCATGTAAAAAATTACGGCGGGCGCTACAAATTTTATTATCTATAAACATTCATATTCCTTCTTCCAAAACCCATATGACTTTAATGGTTGTTGGGGGGACCAGAAAAACCATTAATGGCAATTACCATTCACTGAGTCTAACACCCCAATCATTGGGAGTATTAAAGCTTTGCAAACTGAAATACCTTCGGATGATCGCAAGTTCTCTCTTCCAAACCCTCGGCCAAATCTCTTCAATGCACTTGCAATTACTGTTGGATATTTCAAAGGTTTTATGGGTAATAATTGTGTTTACTCTTCTCTTATTCTTAACCCATAGGTTAGACGCTTATATAGAGTGCCACAAACCCTAGAAACTCAGCCCCACATATACTTACACCAATCGTAAGTATGCTCCGCAAATCCTCTAGATATGGGGCATTAATTGCTCAAATGGCTGAGTAACTTCAGCAAGTGGCGGGAACTTCATCATGTAGCCAATATTCCTTCTCACCGCGACCCTATTCTTTACCCTATGAACCTACTAGATCCTATAGAGATTTTGAGTAATCTCAGAGTGATTCACTTCGCCCATGTCAACGCTGATGTGGTGTTAATGAAATGGCACAAAGGTCTTCTCATCTCCCCTGCGCTACAGCGTCTTCCATTTTTAAAAAACTTAGGTTAGTTTTCCAATTAATTTCGATTCTTTGTATATACAGCTTATTATCTCAAAAAAAATCAATACATTTAATTGTCCCACATCAACAATTGAGAGAGGAAAAAGCTAAAAAATTATCTATAAATAAAGGTACATGTACATGTTCATTAATTTAGTTTGTAAGTGAGATTTCATGTAGCCCAAAACTTGCGAACAATTATTATTAAAATTTTATTCAGCGGTTAATCGGCCACCTCAAGGTTTAATAACCGATTAGTCGGGGCGGAAGCTCTCCGCCTAGCGATTATTCGTCTGATTACTCGGCAACGCCACACAGACGCTTTTTTGTACATGGAATGTGGGTATATATTTAATGTGCATTAAATGTAATAACATGTATTGTTGAAATGAAAAGTTAAGGATACTTTCTTCAATATGTGTAGTTGGAATGATATAAATATGAGAATTTAATTTAAAGGTGTATGTATAGTTGGATTGTCAAATCCATTCAAAATATATAAGAAAATAATTAAAAGTTTTACTTGAATGATAAATGTGAGAATTTATTGTTAATCTTTAAGCATCTATAAATACGATCATGGTTCTTTATTTTCATTCATAATATTATACAATTCCATCATATTTACACTTGATAATAAAAATGTGTGTTCGTTCTTATAGATATTCTCAAGAAGAAGACAAGTTTTTATGTCAAGTGTATATGGAAATATCTCAAGATCCAATCAAGGGTGTTTATCAGACATCCGATCTTTTTTTATCTCGTGTGGTGGAAGCTTACGAGAAAAGAAAAAGTGCAACTTAGAGTGAACGTACAAAAAGATCTATTCAATCTCGAGTTCAAACTATCGAACGATTAACAAAAAAACTACATGAATGCATCAAACAATGTGAAAATAGTCGTCCAAGTGATGCTTCAAACGATGATATTGTAAATATTAATACATATAATTTTCAATTCATTTCTCTTTGTTTTAATAAAAAAAATTATTCTAAAATGATATGCAGTTCAATCAAGCCAAAGTAATGCTAGCGTAAGATCCAAAATTCAAAACATGTCGGAAATTTGATCATGTTTGGAGCATTATCAAGAATTTCGAAAATTTCAAAGATGGTGTTGTCCATGCTAAAAGAGTCTCAAACCTATGTGGTTTTGGGTATACGTCTTCAGAGTCGGAAAATCCTACACCTGATTATACTACACAAGGATCTCCAGGTTTGTCTTCATTTTCTTTGAACTTAGATGACGATGGCGATATTATTGGTGGATCTCCATGTCAACGACCAATCGGAGTTAAAAAAACAAAATTGAAAAGAAAAAACGATGATCAAATATCGCTTGTTATCAACACTTTAGAAGAAGGAAATAGACAACTTTTGGAGCAACTGAAGAAGACAAGTGGACAAAAAAATATCATTTAGAGATTCAAAGTAAGAATTATGCATTGAAAGAACTTAAGGAAGGAAACAAAACTGTATTTTGGGACTTGTGTTCCATTCAAGATCCTAATATTCATGCATATATCCAAGCTGAACAAATACAGATTTTACAAAAAACGGGTTGATCAACAACGATCTGAAGAAGTTCCTCATGCATCTACTTCGTTTGGAAAATATTTTAATGATATTGGTGTATCCGGAAGCGGTTTACCAGATTACTAATTTAGTAGTATTATGTTGTGTTTTATCTTTATGTTTTCTACTTCTAATGTATTTTTAATTTTAAAGTTAGTTTGTCATTGTATTTTGTATTTAATATATGTCATGGTTGTTTTTTAAAATTTTCATAATCTATATAATTAGTTTTATTACTTATACTAAAATTTATGTGTAGAAAATAACAAAGATTTTGTTGAACAATTAAATGATAACATATAATAGTTGAGGGACCAAATTATAAATAAAAAAAAGTGTCACTCCAAAAAATTGTTCATAACTCTATTTTGGAGTGGAAAATGGCGTGAGGTTGGAGAGGAACCATAATGGCGTTTGGAGTGAAAAATAGAGTGGGATTGGAGATGATCTTAGAGTGTAAATCACTCGTAATAAAAACACTCATTGTACTTTTACAACAGTTGAAAAAAAACTTTCAACTGAACCATTATATGTAGTCTAATACGTAATCTATTTTTCGACTTTTTATTTACTTTGAGAATTGTTTTTATTTAAATGTAATTTAATTTTAATATTTTTAGTATGTAGTTACTGATGAAGAAGTATCAGAAAGATTTAACACATCTTTAAGACTCTTGGTCTTCCTATTTGGAGATGATTCATACTTGTAAATTAACATTTTTAATTTTATTAACATTATTTTTTTAAGTTTATTAACATTAACATTTGGAATCCTTTTTAAGTCTATTAACATTGTATCATGGGACTTTCTTGGGCAAAGGAGGATTGTATTTCATTGATTTCATCTATCTTTTTCATGTCTTTATATTTGTTTTTATTTCTTTGTTTCCGTATTCGTTTTCTCTCCTTTTTGTCATCTATTTCTCTTTATTTTTGATAATTTGTTATCTTTACTATTGTTAATTGAATGTTATTTTGTGTGTTACAGTTTTCTAGTTTTTATTATTCTTCTTTAGTTGTTTGAAACTTTCTTAACCTATTGTTTTCATTTTTAGTCTCATAACTTGTTTTTTTTCTTCACTTGCATCGAGAGATTGATTTATCCTCGTTACAATTAAATCAACCAAAAAAAAAAACGAAAATACGCATTGAAAAAAAAATCAAACTGGAACCGAGAGTTTCTGTAACACAATTTTGTAGCAAATTAACCAAAGTTTTTTTCGGTTGCAGGGGCACCTACGTAACTATGTTTCCTTATTTTTTTACTTAAAATGATTTTTCTTAACAAATTAACCAAAGTTTATATTAATTAAATTTTCTTGAAGTACAATACTGTAGCAAAGCTCTGATAGACAACAGCTCTAAATACATGTATGCCTCCCCTCATTAGTATACTTACTTTAAATTTTATTTAATTTTTTTAGTAAATATTTCTTACATTTTATTTATTTTTTGTATGTTTATTAGCATATCATTCACGAAATTAACCAACAAATCCTTAATCGAGAAGTGAGTTGTATTTACAATATATATATATATATATATATATATATATATATATATATTGTTTTTTATATAGCTTAACAATAATATTTGTGTTTTTTTAAACATTGATTCTATCCATTATATATATAACTTTATGAAACAACATGACGTTCATTTTCTGTTGTAAATAAATATGTTTTTAGATGTTTAATTTGACAATCAATCTCTCTTGCTTTTTCTGTTATAATTTTTTTTCCTTTTTTTAGTGATATTTCTATTAATCTCTTCCACCCATTTTTTTAAAATTTCTCCATCCAAATCCCTTGCAATAATTTATATTTCTCAATTTACCATTTTCATTTTTATTTTCATATATCTTTCATTGATTCCATTTCCCTTCTCCATGCCTTTAAATGTTTGTATAGTTCTTTGTTTTCATATTCTTTTTTCTCTATTTTGTTGTCATATTTTTCTCTCTATTTTTGATAACTTGTTATCTTCTCAATTGTTTATTATATGTTTGTTTGTGTGTTATATTTGTTAGTTCTTATTTTTCTTCTGATGTTGTTTGAAATTTTCTTAACGTATTGTTTTAATTTTTGGTCTCACAATTTGCTTTTTTCTTTACTTCATTGAGAGATTAAATTATTTTTGTTAGTTCGAAGATGATGATTAAATAACCAAAAAAAAAGACACACTTCATTGATTTTTTAACATAGTTATATTCTAATTAAATGGTTTTTTTATGTATTAATAGTTGAACTCATGTAAAATTTTTAATATCTTTCAAATGAACAGTTGTCAATCCATGAAGAGTCTCATTCCACTATTATGTATTAGATTAGGAGCCCAATTTTTCTGTGCTAAAAAAGAAGTATAATGAAAACTTTTACAGGCAGTTTCACCAATAAACCATTATAAGATTTTACTACCATGGTATAATTTCAGAGAATTTGTTGCTGGAATTTTTGGAACAATTGGGAATTATGATTTCGGGGAAGTAGTAGTAGTCTCAAAAACATTCGTAACTTTTGAAATGTACTTAAATATATGTATTGAAGGACATGAAGTCATAGGACAAGAATTTTCCGATGATGCCCCTCATTTTCAGGTTTTTAAATGTGGTAATTGTGGTTACTTTCGGATAAACAGTTTGTGTTCAAATCTTAAGGCTTATATCGATATCTCGTCAAGTATGAACTTTCTTACTGCGGTAACGAAATTTAAACAACTTACATATGTGTTAATGAGTATATATCTTAACTTTAAAAATGGTTGTTGTTGATGGTAGATGTGTTAATGAATATATATAATTTTTTTGTCTTACATAGAATTCTCACTCTTTGTTGATCTCTCTTCGTTTGTATCTTCAAGTGATTATCTGGATAAGAGACAACAACCATTTTTAACAAACATGTCACATGTTGGAGGTGGACTTCACACCCTCCTTAAGGCACTTCTCAAATCAAGATCGGCCTATCGCGCTGACCAGGCACATCTTTCTTACCAGGCCCATCTCGCCAACGAGGCTCATTTTACCGACAAGGTCCATCTCGCCGATTAAGCCCATCTCGTCTACTCAGCTTGGCCGTACGACCTAAAGAGAAATGAGGTGGATCGCCACCGAGACTACTAAAGGGAGATCGGTCAGCATACTCTGCCCGACCTGATAACCTGTCCTACCCACCATCGATATGTCCTACCCGGCCGTACGACCTAGGACTTAATATCTCTAAACCACTCACACCGATCTCATATTTACATTCATTGTAAAGGGGATCCGATTTTGGAAATAAATTCTCAGACAACCACTCACACCGATCTCATATTTACCAATCTAGAAAGCAGCCGACCATATTACATTATGTTTATATAGACCAAACTTAAACATCCATTTGCAGTTCGTTATTTAACCGACCTACTTATTACCGAGCAAATCGTTTATTATATTCGCCGAGCACAAACTTTATCTATAATCGAAATTCTCCAAGCCTCTCCTTTGACTTTATACTCGAGTTACCCGGCTACCTTAACCGATACAACAATTGGCGCCCACCGTGGGGCTCCGAGATATTTCTCAACGCAAAAAGCAACTCGGCAAATAGCAAATCAACGATGTATGGATATCTACCCACATCTACGACCAGCACAACGATCTCAACAACGCGATTCATTGGACCCAAACTACCTCCGAATCAGAGAAACAACTGCATGCCGACCTCTAACATCGATCTCGGCACATCGCAAGCGATACTATGAACCACCAATATCTCAATTGTCGAACAGACCAACATGCCAGTCCTATTTGGAATGCTCATAGCATGTATAGACGAGCTAACCCGAGGGACCAACCATCGCTTTGACGAGATAACTGCAGCCCAGCTGCCTGTCAAGATCAAGTCAACGATCTAAATTCTTAGGAAATCCAATCACCCAAACGACAATCTACCCCATATAATATCCACATATGGCGTAACTTGTTCGGTGATCGTCCTTCTCCTCCGATCCAATCAAGCCGACCTCTAACTTTCAACGAAGTTAATATACGACCATCTATTTACGAGACGCTGACACCTCTTGATCAAACCAAAAATGTTGGACGAGACCAAGAGATCGAGGAGATGCACGCTAAGCTCCAAGCCATGGCATTTTTGGTCCATCGGGCCACCAACTCGGCCCCAGAGATTGACCGTGTATTGAAAGAGACGCAAAATACACATTTCATGACTAGGATATCCGAATTTCCAGTCCGGAATCCGGGGAAGCTCAATTTCCCTATTTATACGGGGGATTCACACCCTAGCCAACATATGACGGTATTCCGAATAGCGATGGGGCGAGCCCGTTTCTCTGCCGAAGAGCAAGACGCTGGTTACTATCAACTGTTCGTGGAAAATCTCAGCGGAGACGCTCTGGTTTGGTTATCAAAGCTCGAGATGAACTTCGATAGTTATCACGAACTATCTACTGTGATTCTCAAGCGCTACCATATGTTCCTTCAACACCCGACCTCCTGCGCCGCTTCGTTACAATCACGCAAGGTGAAAAAGAATCCCTTCGATCCTTCATGACCAGATTCAGCGCGATACCGTTCTGAGTCTCGGTGCCCGATGACGCGGCAATACCAGCTTTAAAAAGTACCCTTTGGCACGACATGAAATTTCAAGACATCCTGAAATTTGACAGGCCATACACCCTAGAGGATGCGCTACACCGAGCGGTTATGTATATCGAAGACGAAAAAGAAAAGGAAGCCATGGCCAAAAAATGCTCGTCCACCAGAGCAGCGTCGATCAAGGAAAGAGAGAAGGAAAAAGAAGTGCAACATGAGCCACGACAGCACCATGATAGAGATTATCAAAACGGCGCTTACCGAGGTAGAAAGGCAATAACGTTCTAAATTGGTAATACGCAATCCCAACAACAACTTAACAAGTGGCTATGCAATGACGATGCGAGGCCATTCTGCGATTTTCACAAACGTTATGGCCATCCCACCTCGCAATGTCGCCAATTGCAGGAGTATTTGCTCGTCAAATTCCAAAAAGGTGAGATTGGAGAAACATATCGTTTTTCATCTCGAACTGAGAAACAACGAGCAAACATAAATCGCCGACTCGATAACAACTAAGGGAGGCACATACATATCCAAAACGAGAATCTTATTCTTCCACCAAATGTGCAGCGCGCATATATCAAAAATTCGAAGCAAGACCGCGACATCCATGTCAGATTAGGCACGCCCCCGCCAGCCAGAAAAAGGGTTAACATGATAATGGACGGCCACATGTCGTGCAATGATTCCATTCGTTCCATCAAAAAGTATGGAAGGAAGATCATGGTTGCTCAAAAGTGGCAGGAAAAGGTCCCCAACAAGTTCATCGACAACAAAACGATAAATTTCACCGAGGCCGATGCGAACGGCGTGGATAGACCGAACAATGATCCCCTCGTGATTGAGTTAAAGATTGTCGATTGCGAGATATTGCGAGTCTTGATAGATACCGGTAGTTCGGTAGATTTGATATTCAAAGAAAAATTTTACAAGGTGGAACTGACCGACCACCATCTTAAGCCATTCGTCGAATTTCTTACATGATTCAACGGAGACACGACCATGACGGTCGGAACGATCAGATTACCAGTTTATACTGAGAAAATCACAAAGCTGGTTAACTCCGTCGTCGTTGATAAACCGACCATCTATAATTTGAAATTGAGAACGCCATGGATACACGTGATGAAGGCAATCCCATATACCTATCACCAGTGCATCAAGTTCCATAACCCGAACGGAGTTAAAACGTTTTGAAGGAACCAAGAGATGTCCCAAACGTGCTTCATCGCTGAGCACAAGCTGAGAATTTCAATTCGCGCATGCCTTGTGATCGAGCCCAAAATCTAGACCGAACTCCCACCCCAAAATAATCCAAGGCGGGAACTCATAATTTAAGTCATCATAGATGAATCCGACCTAGAACGGTGCGTCGGCATAGGAGCCGAGCTAAAGGAAGAAATCAAGTCTGAACTCGTCCGCCTCCTCCGACGAAACGCTTCAACATTCGCATGGTCGGTCAGCGATATGGTCGGAATAGATCCCACGATAGCTCGCCACGAGCTCAACGCCGACCCCACTTTTAAGCCAATCAAGCAAAAGAGACCGAATCTCGGCCTAGAAAAAGTTAAGGTCGTTAATGACGAGGTCGAACGGTTATCTGCAACCGGATCTATAACCAAAGTCAAATACCCCGACTGGTTAGCTAATCATGTGGTCGTAAAAAACGAAGAGTGGCAAGTGGAGGATCTGCGTCGATTTTACCGATCTAAACAAGATTTGTGCGAAAGACAGCTTCCCCTTGCCACGCATCGATTGATTGGTATAAGCGACCGCCGGCACCGAACTACTATCTTTCATGGATGTGTTCTCTGGCTATAAACAAATAATGATGCATCCCGACGACCGAGAAAAGACAGCGTTTATAACCGATCAACGACGACCGAGAAAAGAAAGCGTTTATAAGCTACCTATCTACGCCATCGATCTTGGCCAAACCAGAGGAAGGCGAGACTTTGTACCTAAACATCTCGATCTTTAGTTCGGCGGTCAGTGGCGTATTAGTCAAAGAAGATCAGGGAGAGCAAAAACCGATCTTCTACATTAGCAAAACGCTGGATGATATGGAGACAGGATACCCAACACTGGAGAAGCTCGCGTTGGCAGTCATCGTCTCGAAAAGGAAGTTGCAACCCTACTTTCAATCTCATTCCATTGTCGTTCCAACCAACCAACCACTTCAGACCATTCTCCATAGTCCCAACCAATCCGGAAGAATGGCAAAATCGGCAGTCGAGCTAAGTGAGTATGTCATACAATACCGAAGCCGACCTAGTGCTAAATCACAAGTGTTAACAGATTTCTTGGTCGAGCTCCCCTCAGAACTGATCAACGACGATCTCCCAACAAAAGAAAATTGGTTCCTATACGTCGATAGCTCATCATCGCGACGTGGCTCGGGTGTAGGAATTTGATAAGAATCACGGACCGAGGAAATCCTAGAGCAATCCTTTCGCCTCGCCTTCTAAGCTTCAAACAACGAAGCATAATATGAGGCGTTAGTTGCTGGTTTACGTTTGGATAGAGGGATCAGAGTTAAACGAGTATAAGCCATATGCAACGCACAGCTCTAGCCAATTAATAAAGTAGCGATTACGAGACCAAGAGCGAACGAATGGAAGCCTACCTCAAGGTAGTCAAGGAAATCGCCAAAGATTTCGATTTCTTTACCCTCACAAAAATACAGAGAAACGACAACACATTGGCAGACGCACTAGCCGCACTCGCATCAACTTCTGAACCAAATTAATGAATTGTAATACCAGTCAAAAGCATTGACGCGCCGAACATCGATGCTCCGAGCATCGACCTTTCCAAAGGTGTATGCCTTATCAACGTGTTCCAAATTAATCAAGATAAAGCCTAGGAAGCAGCAGACCACCTAGAAGTAGAAGACGAGCCCGCCTTAGAAGACGATGAAGCCGCACTATTGATAGACTGGAGGGTCGTAAATCTAAGCTACATCGAACACAGAGACGTACCTCCGGACCGATGGGAAGCTCGGCTCTTAAAACTAAAATGCGCTCACTATACCCAGTTGGATGGTAACCTCTTCCGCTGGAGTACTTTCGGCGATTTGCTTTGATGCCTTATCGGCGAGGACATCACATACGTCATGCGAGAAACCCACGAAGGAGCATGTAGTAACCACTCTGGCGGTTGGACACTAGCCCTAAAAATCAAGAATCACGACCATTTTTGGCCGACTATGGAAGCAAACTGCATAAAGTTTGTTGCTCGGTGAGAACAATGCCAACGATATTCATCGATGATCCACGTTCACACCGAACTATTTACAACCGTGACAGCCCCATATCCATTTATGAGGTGGCGATGGATATAGTAGGCCCACTACCACGATCTCGCCAAAAGCGATTCATGTTGATCGTAACACGACATCGATGTGCAGAAGTTCGTGTGGAAAAACATCATCTGCCGACACAGACTTCCATATGAGATCGTCACCGATAACGGTTCCCAATTCACTTCGAACCTTTTCGAAGAATTCTGCGCGAAGTGGAAGCTTCGGCTGAGTAAGTCAACTCTGAGATACCCGCAAGGCAACGGCCAAGCCGAAGCAACGAACAAAACCATCATTGATGGATTAAAGAAGCGAGTCGAAGCAAAAACTAACTATGGGCCAACGAGCTAGATGGCGTACTATGGTCACACCGAACAACTCCATGCCAATGTTCCCAATCATTGGTCTTATTGGGAACATCGCTGTTGATGATCGTGTTGTCTTGTTTGCATTTAACGTAGAATATACTAAGAGTCCTTCCATTCTTACTGATCGACGTCACTTCCTCAAAGAATTCGAGATCTACATGGACTCCGCATTCGGCCCCCAAAACTAGTGTCGCAACCACTTTATGAATCATGACCGTTGTTAGCTGAGAGATGGCGATCTTTCTCGCATCACAGTAGTTGACTAGAAGCTTGGACAGAGGAAGCCAGAGACAACAACTAGTGAAGAAGGCTTCATATTAACATATCCACCCGTCTGGGGCGTGCCATGGACGTTCATCTGAGGTCAGAGCTCTGACATTCTGAATCTTTTCCAACGATGCACGGTTGCATATCGAAGAAATTTCCTCGAGACGTTTATTACCACGAGGAACCGAGCTACGACCTCTCCCACGACCAAAACCACGACCCCTCTCAGATCCAACTCGCTCGAACATCGTCAAATATTCTTTGTCAGCGACCCATGGCTCTTCCTCTTTGAATTTTCCCCCATCAATTGGGTCGTCCCTCAAATAAGGAACATTGATCTGAAGCCGACCCGATGTGGAGTTTTCCCCATCATGCTAAGAACGAATGATCAATTCTCGAATCGGAGGCTCTACTTCGGTCACCGACCTATCAAAGTTCGAAGAAATCCTCTACAGAGAGCTATCATTCTCCGAGGAAACCTCCTCTATTGCCGACGCGGAAGATAGGCTCGATTTGGCTCGAAACATCTTTTGACGATTGCGATCAAGAAACTCAAGACGAACACGAAGAACGCTATGAACATCGGTTGGAAAACTCAAGATCTTCGAGGAGATCGGAAAAATCAAGCCGCATATTCGAAGAAAGCGGCGGCGACTCGACGGAAAGTTTAAAGAAGAAACGGAAAGTAAACAAGGCAGCGAGGCGAACACGAGAGAACATAGAGAGAAATTACATTTGTTTTCGGAAGAATGAAAATAAGAAGAGTGGGGTCTGATGAAATATATACAAGGAGAGAGGGACGGTTATCGAGAAGAATATTTAATGATATCAAGGCGATACTTTGGCTTCCGTAACGGCTCAAAACCCTAAATATATGAATTTTCAGCTCCCGCAAATGATCGAAGATTCTAGATCGCGACTTTTCGGCTCCCATAACGGTCCAAAATTTTTTTATCTCATCGGTAAAGCACCAATCACTTGCCACTTCAAGCCGATGTTATTCGTCCAAATATACAGATCTAGATTAGAGCCGAGCCAAATCGCAAAATCACCGAACTCGACTAACGGACCCTTTCGCAGAACTGAGGGGGGGGGGGTGCAATTGTGGGAGGTGGTCTTCGCACCGCCCTTAAGGTCCTTCTCAAATCAAGATCGGACAACCGCGCTGACCAGGCCCATCTCCCCGACTAGGCCCATCATGCCAACCAGGTCCATCTCACCGACCAGGCCCATCTCGCCCACTCAGCTCGGCCGTACGACCTAAAGAGAAATGAGGTGGATCGCCACCGATGCTACAAAAGAGAGATCGGTCAGCATACTCTGCCCGACCTGATAACCTGTCCTGCCCACCATCAATCCGTCCTACCCGGCCATACGACCTAGGACTTAATATCTCTAAACCACCGTCTAAGTTTCAGTATAAATAGTAATGTACCTTCATTGTAAAGAGGCTCCGATTTTAGAAATAAATGCTTTGATAATCACTCACACTGATCTCATATTTACCAATCTAGAAAACAGCTGACCATATTGCATTCTATTTATATAGACCGAACTTAAACATACATTCGCAGTTCGTTATTTAACCGATCTACTTATTACCGAGCAACTCATTTGTTATATTCGACGAGCACAAATTTTATCTATAATCGAAATTCTCAGAGTCTCTTATTTGACTTTATACTCAAGTTACCTGATTATCCTAACCGATACAACATCACATACTGTAATTATTGCAATTCAGATTTTGTGACTTGGCACTTCTACTGCAAATTCTAAAACATTGTCCAAATCTCAAGTTTCTCATCTGGGTAAATACTTATAGTCCTTTTAACTTTTGAATTTGGTGAAATGAAATGGTTGATATAGAGTGATTCTGAAAAGGCAGGTGTGAACACTTTCAATTACATCAAACACGAAAGTAAAAAACTTATCTAGATGCTTCTCATAGGGTTGAAGAAAGTATAATGAAGCCAATTATTATTAAGGACTACGTAAGTATCCGTGGTAAGCGCGGGTTTTGTATTGCAAATGTTCCATTTATTCATTTTTGGAGTGGTTTTATTGGTTGGTACTTGCCAAAAAAAACTCTATAATAAAACCGAGTAGATTGTATAAATGTCAACAATGGAGTATAAACAAGAGGCAAAGCCATAAGCCGCTATAAGTTATGATTATCAAATAAACCATAGTTTGATCGGAAAGAAACCTAAACAAAATAGTGTCCAAGAGACGATTGGCATATGTATTGTTGACAAATTGGAACAGATAATGACCTGTTGCAGGCTCGGGACACCATCACTATACCAATAGGACCACAATGGAGAGCAAGAATGAAGTCCTTAACATTTCCTCGATCCAATTGTTGAATTTTGCATCTTTCCCCTTTTTGTTAGCACCATTATCATTGAATAATTTGATCACTGACTTTTGTTATCTTCTCAAGCTCTTTTGTTGCCTTAACCATTGTGTTGTGAATTACTCACTTTGTGAAATCCATTGATGCGCCATAATGAATCTCCCACTTGGTGCCGAATGCCGAGACACCATCATCTATGCTCATGTTTTTTTTTATGGTCTCTTCCAGTCTCTTATTTCAGCCTGATCAACTTATTAAAATATGCTTTGTTCGCTTTATCCTGACTATACGTGAACTGCATTCCAACTACCACAACCACATGTAATTGAACCATCAAGGTAAAAAAGATATACGTTCCTTCATTTTTACACATTTTCTACTTGAAATGCATGTGAAGATTTTAGAAATTGGTTAATTTATGAAAATGAGACAACATATTCACTATCATTGTAATTTGTTTATTAATTTCAAAACTTTTTATACGGCATGTATCACAAATATGTTCAAACGCATGGGTTACCTTTACCGATGTCCATCAATCATTATTGTACTACTAACATTTAAATGCACATCAGGTTTGCTAATGTATATTGTCGCATAACATTAATACTAAATAAAATAGGCTGTAAAAAAAAAATACTAAATGAAAGAGAATGTTTATAATCTTTTCTCCTACATATCTTTGCCCCTAGATTGAATAGTGAAAGCTCTACTAACTCAATAGGAAAGCTAGTGCCATCTTAAGTATGTAAACCCTAATTGGGTGATTTCTTCTAACATATAGGAATGAAGAAAATGCAGCAAGTGAGCTAAAAATAAGTTCTTCTAGTGATATACCAGTTTCTTACCATTAAGGAGTATCCACCGATATCATAAATATGTTCTTCATGAACCCAATCCCCGAAATTAAATTATGATATGAACATCAACCATTTATGCAAAGCTACTGGCCTGTTTCTATATTCCAACAGGGTGGGCTTGTACCACCACGCCTTTGGCATTGAAATCTGAACCAATGCAATCTAGAAAACAAACACATATGTGAGATTAGATGACTGTTTAAAACAACCTAAGAAACCAAAATTTAAGCCACATGTTGGAGGATATCCCAAATTGTAACTGGAGAGCTCTCTTGGATCAATTCATTAAAATAATTCCTAATCTGTCAAGAAAGTTTTGTTGGCTTACATGTAGAAACACACAAATACGCTTATAAAGACATCCAAGATTATCGGGCGGTGAACAAAGAATAAAAAGAAAAAATGGTCATAGGCACTTCAAAGCTAATCTTTCTCTACTAAACAATAGTATTAATCAAAAGCACATAATGCATCTGATACACGTTATTGTATCACATACCACCGACGAAAGAATTGAATTTAAGTAGTCTTTGTTTTCTTCTTTAGAATTAAGGTTTGAGTATTTTTCCTTTTAGTTCTTAAATAAGGCACTTTTCCTTATTAGTTAAATTACGGTTTGTTCTATCTTAACCTATATAAAGGTCTTCTATGATGAATAAAGATTTATCTTCCAACAATTAACTTTAATATCTAGAGAGGTTAGGGTTAAAGGAAGTTTACTTTCAATATTTTTTTCTTTCGTTTAGACACCATAGCGACAGGTCCAGTAACTCGGGCTAGAGCTAAGCTTCAGACTCGTATCAATTTGGTATCAGAGCCAAACGAGATGATGCAGACACTGAAACATAAGATGAACCAAGAGATTATCCAGGCGATGGATGAGAGATTGAATCTGATTCCATCAACGATGGGAGCACTTTAAGAACAAACGGCTGAACACCAAGCAGCATTGGAGGAACCTACATCAACACATGCACTGATTCGTGAACAAACTCAAGCAGCAATAACAGAGCTACGTGAAGAAAACGCGACGTTGCTCGAAAATCTCTCAGAACAGGCTGTGCTTACTACCAAACCAGGGGAGCTTTCCACTACAGGAAATCCGAGCGATTCAATTGGTAGAGTTTGTCCTTACACATCAAAGACATTAAAAACATCATCTTTCAAACAGGTGGTGATGGGACGAAATTCACAAATCAGAAGCCACAAAGTTTTCAAGACGAAAAGGGATTACTGAAAGTCATTGACTCGGGAGGACCGTTTAGACACCATAGCGACAGGTCCAGTAACTCGGGCTAGAGCTAAGCTTCAGACTCGTATCAATTTGGTATCAGAGCCAAACGAGATGATGCAGACACTGAAACATGAGATGAACCAAGAGATTATCCAGGCGATGGATGAGAGATTGAATCTGATTCCATCAACGATGGGAGCACTTTAAGAACAAACGGCTGAACACCAGGCAGCATTGGAGGAACCTACAGCAACACATGCACTGATTCGTGAACAAACTCAAGCAGCAATAACAGAGCTACGTGAAGAAAACGCGACGTTGCTCGAAAATCTCTCAGAACAGGCTGTGCTTACTACCAAACCAGGGGAGCTTTCCACTACAGGAAATCCGAGCGATTCAATTGGTAGAGTTTGTCCTTACACATCAAAGACATCAAAAACATCATCTTTCAAACAGGTGGTGATGGGACGAAATTCACAAATCAGAAGCCACAAGGTTTTCAAGACGAAAAGGGATTACTGAAAGTCATTGACTCGGGAGGACCGTGGCCAGTCCGCTCAATAGGCAGAGAAAGAGGGCACCGTCGTATGGACGGCGGAGGTGATTGGAACGTCCGTCCGATCGAAGCACTCCCAAACAAAGCCGAAGGAGACTTTCGAGTGCATGATGGAGTAGGATGGGAATGCAATTACGAGGTCAAAGGAAATAGCAAAGATGGAGTTTCCGCCATACGATGGTACTACAAATGCAATTGAATGGTTGCAAAAGTGTGATGACTATTTTCATGATCAAATGGTGTTCAATGATGATGCTAAACTACGACAAGCCACATTCGTACTAACCGAAAAAGCTTATCATTGGTTTTGCAACCTCCGACGATTCGTCACTCACATATTGGGATGGGCAGAATTCAAGCGAATCTGTAAAATCAGATTTGGAAAAGCAGACATGGTTAATCCGGTAGGAGAATTGTCTAATCTCAGACACACCATAAGGTGGATGGATATTGTAGTCAGTTTGAAGAGTGTTTAGGACGACAAACGTGACTCACAGGGGATCAAGAATTATGGCATTTATGTACAGGTTTAACTGATATTTCCACAACAACAATCAACACAAAAGAAGTTTTGAAAAAAAATATTTGTTGCCGAGATGGCAAAAATAAAGGAAAAACGGATATGTTATAAATGCGATGAGCTCTACACGCCCGGTCATGAATGCAAACCAGCTCTCTTCCACATCATGTTAGTTAGAGACGGGGATGATCAAGATGACAAACCTATTGAAGAAGACAGTATGAAAATTTCCCTCAACGCATTGAATGGAGAATAAACAAAAAGAACCTTTCAGGTGCAAGCAGACATTGCTACTAGGACAGTCTAGGTATTGCTTGACACAGGAAGTACCCATAATTTCATCAAAAGCAACCTCCCAATGAAAAGACGCTCTCGAAGATTTGTAGCTCTTCCTGATGGGGGAAAATGTCAAATAGATGGGTTTTGCAAAGGATTGACGATGTGCGTGCAAGGACATCAGTTCACGGTTGACTGTTTTGCAATTCCTTTAAAGGGGTTTGATGTAGTCCTTGGTATTCGTTGGTTAAACGCACTAGGACGAGTGGTGTGGGACGGACCAAATCGTACCATAGAATTTCAAACTGATAAATCCACTGTCAAATGGAACGGTGAAGCAGCTGCAAGGGAGACTGAGCAGGCTTCTTTAAATGCGATCATCTATGACATAGAACCATCGGAGAATTGGTTTTCTGATGAGGAATAAGTTTTTACAACCCCTGGAGATTTTAATCAGAATATTTTGGTTCGGAAATCCCAAAGGCATAAAGCAATCTTGTTTTTTCAAACAGACACAGCGCCAGATTTGCTCCGAACAGTAGTACAGAAATTTGGGGATGTTTTCGCCAAACCATAGGGCCTTCCTCCAAAACGCGATTATGACCATCAGATCCGAATTTTACAAGGGGCAAACCCTGTGGCGGTGCGACCTTACCATTATCCACATATGTTAAAGGATGAAATTGAAAGACAGTGTGCGGATATGCTTGATGCGAATCGGATTCGTCTCTGAAACTTCAGGTTTTAAATTTGTAAACCTTAAAGCCTGCAAGTGCACAGATGTGCGTTGTAGTACTTAAGGTATCGATCCACAGGGAGGGAATGTTATTGTGCGAGACCTTAGAAAAAGAGTTAGTAAGGAAACCTAAGACGAGAATAAGTTTTATAGTTTTTCACGAACTCGAAACTAGGACTCTAAACTAGACTAAACTAAACTAAGCGAGAAAATAAGAAATCGAACGAGACTAAACTAAGCTAAACTAACCAAATAAATAAATATAATCTAAGTGAACAGTAGCAAGCAATAATTATTTCAAGGTTGTAAATCAATGAACGAAGCGTTGGACAAACGGGAATTCTTTAGGGTTCATGGCCGATTTTCACCGAGAATTCGCTAGGATTTCTAAAGCGACTTTTTGTCGTCTTTGGGTTCTTGAACTTGGAACACGTACGTTGTGTGTAGTCTACTCCCGTAATCCTACACACCTACTCACTTCAGTACTCGGACGGTAGCTTTCGTCTCCGCCCACGCAAAAAGTGAATGATACTCTCAAAGGTCGTTTACGCTCACAATTCCTCCGTAAGTATACTTTCGAAATCTTACGACGGATTTGCTCGTTTACCCTAGGTCAAGCGATTAGATTCAGCACTCTCGTGGCTCTAAAACGGCTAATATCAGTTGCTAAGACGGTTAGTCAAGCAACGCATTAACAACAAGGATATAACGAAGAACCCCAATCGGTATCCTAGTCGAAAAACTCAATCAAAAATCAAACCATGAGAGCCCCTTTGAACCCCTATACCCCCACGATAGAACTACTCAGCCACGGGCATGCAAAACAAAATCAAGCTTCTGAATTGCCCAATCAATAGATAATAAATCAAACAAAAGGGTTCAAGGGAAATCCCTATCTCCCTAAACAAAGAACAAAGAACAAGAGCAAACATTTGGTGCAAAACAAGTCTAAAAGTGTAACAAGAGGGGGTGTACGAAATTGTGGCTGTAAAACAAGTATTTATAGGTTTTCAACTCGTTTTGCTCGAGTTAAGGTTTGACGGAAAAAGATGGTTTTGACCTCGGGTGAAAAAACGACTTGAATTAGGCGAATTTAGCTTGGCCGCGGGTCCGTGCTCTCCAGGAGTGGTGAACTGGGCTCTGGTAGCGGGTATGTGCTCTCCAGGAGGGGCGAACTGGTGTTTGGCCGCGGGTGGGAGCTCTCGACCCGCGGTGGACTGCTTCTCGGCAGCCTCGTCGGTCTTCGGTGCTTCGGGTATATTTTAGGATCCAACAATTGGATTGTCTCCAGTCTAATTGCATTTGAAAGCTGGTTGTATTTACTTTGTTGTGTCCAAATTTGGTGATGATCAGACGGTGAGAAGGCCTCCTATAATGGCAACAATTCTGACGGTCCGAGTTTATCCAAAAACTTACTTTTATTCCGGAATGCACTCTTTTTCTCCAAGTTACCTGAAATGTCTTTCAAAACACTAAAACATGGAAATTATTTTAAAACTATTGAAATCGAGTTAAAAAACCTGCAAAAGAATTTGAAAGTGATCCATAAAAATGGTCAAAAATCGGTGTTATCCATGCTTCATAACGGTATTATCAGGCCCAGAACCTCTCCATTTTCATCACCCGTGCTCTTGGTCAAGAAGGTAGATAAAACGTGGCGGTTTTGCATTGATTACCAAGAACTAAATAAAATCACCATTAAAGACAAATTTCCTATCCCAGTAGTAGATGAGCAATTTGGATGAACTTCATGGTGCTCGTTACTTCATGAAGCTCGATCTGGCATAAGGATACCATCAAATTTGAATGTACGAACTTGATGTTGAGAAGACGACCTTTCGAATACACCACGTCCATTATGAATTTTTGGTGATGCCATTTGGACTCTCAAATGCACCATTAACATTTCAAAGTCTAATGAATTCAGTGTTTGGACATGTCTTGCGGAAGTTTGTTCTAGTCTTTTTTGATGACATTATAGTGTATAGTGAAACATGGGAGGATCATTTACTACACGTGCAGAGAGTGTTGGAGTTATTGCGCAAACATGGATTGTTGTTAAAACAGACAAAGTTTTCTTTTGGAAAGCAGGAGGTCGGTTATCTCGGTCATGTTATTACTCACGAATGAGTTAATGTGGACCAGTAAAAAATTATAGCCATCACGGAATGGCCTCAGCCAAAGTCAGTACGAGCAGTTCGAGGATTATGGGCCTCTCAGGTTATTATCGAAAATTTATCCATTATTGCGGCTCCATTAACCCATCTTCTTAAAAAAAATTGGGTTCAATTGGGAAGAGGCAGCATACACTGCTTTCGAAGCTCTTAAACGGTCACTCTCTGAATCACCCATCTTAGCACTATAAGACTTTACAAAATAATTTTTTATTGAGTGTGATGTATCAGGTAGTGGTTTTGGCACGATCCTACCACAACAGAATCATCCCATAGTCTTCTTTAGCAGAAAATTAGCAGAAAGACACTTGAACCTCGCAGCTTATGAACGTGAGTTGATTGGACTAGAGAAAGTTGTGATTCATTGGCGACCATATTTATGGGGACACCGATTTATGATTCATACAGACCACTACAGTCTCAAATTTTTATTAGAACATCGTCTATCAACCTCACCTCAAATACATTGGGTACGTAAATTATTGGAAGACGCAAGTAAGTTAATATATAGTTATAAATATTTCATTTACTTACATCGATACTCAATTTAACATGGGAAAACGATCTATTTCCTCCTCAAAACTATGATATAGTACCATTTCTACATAAATTTTGACCTTTGTATTGGATTTCCACAAATTGAAAGTTCTAAATTTATTTATCAACCGTTTGAAAGTTCTAAACCAGTTTCCCCAGAGTATGAAAATTCGAAACCAGTTTCTCCATGAACCACGATTATTATCGGTTTACCATATATCAATCCACTCTTAACTAACCTAATACGAAATAAAACCAACATTTAACCAATTACAACCCAATTTGAAGAAATTAACCAACAATTGTTCCCACCCACCCGTAATCTAATTTAAACCCCTAAAAATAAAAATAAAAATGATTTTTTTTTCTTGTTCTTGTTCCTTCCCGATCTAATCTCCCCAAGCTATGCCTCATCCCCTCTCTCTCTCTAGTCTCTTCTCCTCCATCCATTACAATCTTCCTATTCTTCCTTCTTCTTAATCTCTCTTCTTATCAAGGTCGGATCAAAGATTCTAAAAATCTCCAAATCGCAATGAACCCTAATTTCGATTTTGAAATATTAGTAGCCAGATGTGCAATTACATCTTCTGAAAACGTCTGTGTACTAAGATCCCAAAAAAAGCTCTGATGCCTGCATAATCAAAATTATATATTGTAATATTTGAAAATATATAATTAATATCAACAATTTTATATGTGATGATATATCTTACCTCCAATTGCTTCATGAACATTTCCTTGAAGGAGTTCGGAAAATGCGAACGGAAGTAATTGTTGTATAAACATGTGGCAGTCATGACTCTTCATCCCTGAAAACTTTTGTCCTTTCTCAACAGATTTAGCAAGATTGGATACGTACCCATCAGAAAACTTCACGTCAGATGAAACCCAATTGAACAACGATGCCTTTTCTTCTGCACCTAACAGAAATATAGGAACTGGTGATTTCACATTGCTAATTATGTGCAACTCAATTATGTTGCAAATATCGGGCAATTTCAACCTTGACTTTCCGCTGTCTTTGGTTCTTCCTTTCACGTTTAACACTGTATGCATGATGTTATCAAAAACGTTTTGTCAATGTGCATGACATCAAGATTGTGTCTCAGAAGATGATCTTTCCAGTACGGAAGTTCCCAAAAAATTGATTTTCTTGTGCCAATTATGATTGACCCCGTATCGATCACGTATATTAGCTGGAGTGTTGATTTTTACCAATCAACCATCCACTTGTATACACTGGTGGGGGGACACGCACGATCTTGTTTCTCCGATATGGATGGTTGATTGGTAAAAAACCGCCGGTGACAATCAAACCATCATGTTTTTCGACCATGTTTCAGTTGAAAGTTGAAACGCATATGTCTGATCGAGGCAATAAAGACAAGATAACCTCCCATGCGTCGTCCAACCTGATAGCATTTTGTATGCAGGAAAGTCGCTTATTGTCCACATAAGGACCGCACGCATCGTTAAAAACATTTCCTCGAACAGTCATATGTACGAACTCATGTATACCACAAATGTTTCAACTCATGTATGAGAAGCTACAAAAACACATTAAGGGACCTCTTTGGATGATTGGGACCATGGACTAAAATATTCATGAATAGAAATTCGCTTTGCATGCACATATCTGGGAGAAAGTTATAAGGCGTTACGATAACTGGCCACAAAGCATATTGCCTACAAGACATACCGAATGGACTAAATCCAACAGTGCAAAGACCAAGATACACATTTCGCTTAGATTTTGCAAAGTCTGGGTGTACCGTGTTAAAGTGTTTTCAAACTTTTGATTCTGACAGGTGAGTCACTTCTCCTTCTCTCTGTGAATGTTCTGCATGCCACCTCATCGATGTAGCTGTCCTTTCAGATTAATACAATCGTTTCAACCTATCAGTTATAGGAAGATACCACATCCGTTGGTACAGTATCTTACTACGCCCATAATTTTGCGGCCTAAATCTTGGTTTTTGGCAAAATCGACATTCATGTAGCTTATCATCATTTTTCCAAAAATATCATACAATTGTCAACACATACATCTATCATCTCAACAGGCAACCCAAGACTAAACACCAACTTATGTATCTCATAGTATGTTTTGGCTGTCAAAGTATCCTCTGGCAAATACTCTTTAATAAGATCAGCCCAATCATCAATGCAAACCTCAGCTAAGTTATGATCAGTTTTAATTGTCATCATCCTAGCTGCTAACGACAATTTAGATTGACCTTCTCTACATCCATCGTAGAGTGTCTGATTTGCAGGGCCTAGCATATCATAAAATCGTTTCGCATCTACTATAATGCCCCGACCGCCCCTACGCATGTGGGCCCCATGCCCTCTCTCGGCCCGTGGGCCCCACCCTTGTCCGACGGCCGGTGCGTTAGTCCGGGAGGCTTGTAATACTTGTTTACTGACCCTGCAATCACCACGTGATCTTTCCCCGTGTTTTGTCCTCACTCACACGATACCGCGAATCATTTCCCGGTAGGTCACCCATCCTTAAATTTTTCCACCTCAAGCACGCTTAACTCTGGAGTTCTCTATGGACAAGTGCCCGAAAAGATAAGTGCACTTTGATGACATAGGTAGCCAAATCAATTCTTATAAGCCTCTCCGCATATACCAGAAATCAGGATGTTACAATCACCCCACTCACAGAGCGCAACGTCCTCGTTGCGCACCAGGACCGTTACCCTTAACAGTGTGAGCCCACATGACTCCACACATTTTTTAGTTCGGCTCTGATACCACTTATGAAGCCCCGACCACCCCTACATGTGGGCCCTATGCCCTCTCTCGGCCTGTGGGCCTCACCCTCGTCCGGCGTCCGGCGTCCTCGTTGCGCACCAAGACTGTTACCCTTGACGGTGTGAGCTCACATGACTCCACACACGTTTTTGGGTTCGGCTCTGATACCACTTATAACGCCCGACCGCCCCTACATGTGGCCCCATGCCCTCTCTCGGCCCGTGGGCCCCACCCTTGTCCGACGGCCTGTGCGTTAGTCCGGGAGGCTTGTAATACTTGTTTACTGACCCTGCAATCACCACGTGATCTTTCCCCGTGTTTTGTCCTCACTCACACGATACCGCGAATCACTTCCCGGCAGGTCACCCATCCTTAAATTGCTCCAGCTCAAGCACGCTTAACTCTGGAGTTCTCTCTGGACAAGTTCCCGAAAAGATAAGTGCACTTTGGTGACATAGGTAGCCAAATCAATTCTTATAAGCCTCTCCGCATATACAAGAAATCAGGATGTTACAATCACCCCCACTCATAGAGCGCAACGTCCTCGTTGCGCACCAGGATCGTCACCCTAGACGGTGTGAGCCCACCTGACTCCACACACGTGTTTGGGTTCGGCTCTGATACCACTTATAACGCCCCGACCGCCCCTACCTGTGGGCCCCATGCCCTCTCTCTTCCCGTGGGCCCCACCCTTGTCCGACGGCCGGTGCGTTAGTCCGAGAGGCTTGTAATACTTGTTTACTGACCCTGCAATCACCACGTGATCTTTCCCCGTGTTTTGTCCTCACTCACACGATACCGCGAATCACTTCCCGGTAGGTCACCTATCCTTAAATTGCTCCAGCTCAAGCACGCTTAACTCTGGAGTTCTCTCTGGACAAGTTCCCGAAAAGATAAGTGCACTTTGGTGACATAGGTAGCCAAATCAATTCTTATAAGTCTCTCCGCATATACCAGAAATCGGGATGTTACAATCACCCCCACTCACAGAGCGCAACGTCCTCGTTGCGCACCAGGACCGTTACCCGTGACGGTGTGAGTCCACATGACTCCACACACGGTTTTGGGTTCGGCTCTGATACCAAATTGAAACAGCCGCACCCATTTTTTTCCGCTTCCTTGCAATAATTACTAGAATCCCATAAATAATAATAATTAAACTTCACCATTTAATACCCGGTTCAAGATTAAAAATCCGAATAACCAAGATCATAAATTATTAAATAAAATTGCCCAATAAAAGACAAGACTAGATCACCCCCTCTTCCTCGCCTTGATCCCACGGTCACACTTTTTCTTTTCCTGCATCAATTACAACATAAGAGATGCATAAGTATATAAAATAATACTTAGTGAGACAATCCTCCCATCTACAGGCTAACAAATAATTAAGATAATTAATATAGATTATCACGAAAATACCGAATAAATCAAACATCTCATGAAACACTCGATCTAGACCCTCAGAGGTCGTAAACGGCCTATAATCACGAAATCACATCAATTATCAGAATTATTTAATTACGCCTATGGTCCTGCACTCACCTTATTCCCGCACAGAAAGTTTCACGAGAAAATTCAGTAATTTTTTAGAACTCCCCGGGATGAATAACCTTCTATTAATCCACCTACAAGACTCGACAACGACAGCCCGATAGTGAATCGCTCACGGCACCGCGGAACCTCCACCGATCCTTTATCACGCCAACGAACACCACCGCCCGACTCTCTCTTCCTTCTCTCCTTGCTTCCACACCAAAAACCAACACAACTTGACGGCTAGGGTAATGGGAGCTCGGAGGCAGCGATGCTTACGCACACATATACATATGTGTCACCAATTATACTTATTACGCCGAACGGTCCTTGCCGTTTTCAGAATTGGCCCAATAACTCCTTAATTGATCCAAATCACCCTTCCAAAACAACTTCCAATTCGAAAAATTTAACTTATAACGCCCGACCGCCCCTACCTGTGGGTCCCATGCCCTCTCTCGGCCCGTGGGCCCCACCCTTGTCCGACGGCCGGTGCGTTAGTCCGAGAGGCTTGTAATACTTGTTTACTGACCCTGCAATCACCACGTGATCTTTCCCCGTGTTTTGTCCTCACTCACACGATACCGCGAATCACTTCCCGGTAGGTCACCCATCGTTAAATTGCTCCAGCTAAAGCACGCTTAACTCTGGAGTTCTCTCTAGACAAGTTCCCGAAAAGATAAGTGAACTTTGGTGACATAGGTAGCCAAATCAATTCTTATAAGCCTCTCCGCATATACAAGAAATCGGGATGTTACAATCACCCCCACTCATAGAGTGCAACGTCCTCGTTGCGCACCAGGATCGTCACCCTAGACGGTGTGGCCCACCTGACTCCACACACGTGTTTGGGTTCGGCTCTGATACCACTTATAACGCCCTGACCGCTCCTACTTGTGGGCCCCATGCCCTCTCTCGGCCCGTGGGCCCCACCCTCGTCCGACGGCCGGTGCGCTAATCCGGGAGGCTCGTAAGACTTGTTTACTGACCCTACAAATCACCACGTGATCTTTCCCCGTGTTTTGTCCTAACTCACACGGTACCGCGAATCACTTCCCGATAGGTTACCCATCCTTAAATTTCTCTAGCTCAAGCACGCTTAACTCTGGAGTTCTCTCTAGACAAGTGACCGAAAAGATAAGTACACTTTTGTGACATAGCTAGCCAAATCAATTCTTATAAGCCTCTCCGCATATACCAGAAATCAGGATGTTACAATCACCCCACTCACAGAGCGCAACGTCCTCGTTGCGCACCAGGACCGTTACCCTTGACGGTGTGAGCTCACATGACTCCACACACGTTTTTGGGTTCGGCTCTGATACCACTTATAACGCCCCGACCGCCCCTACCTGTGGGGCCCATGCCCTCTCTCGGCCCGTGTGCCCCACCCTTGTCCGACGGCCGGTTCGTTAGTCCGAGAGGCTTGTAATACTTGTTTACTGACCCTGCAATCACCACGTGATCTTTCCCCGTGTTTTGTCCTCACTCACACGATACCGCGAATCACTTCCCGGTAGGTCACCCATCCTTAAATTTTTCCATTTCAAGCACGCTTAACTCTGGAGTTCTCTATGGACAAGTGACCGAAAAGATAAGTGCACTTTGATGACATAGGTAGCCAAATCAATTCTTATAAGCCTCTCCGCATATACCAGAAATCGGGATGTTACATCTACGTTGGGTTTCTCAACACTATTATCAACATTTGTTTCATGAAATGCATCAGTAACCATGGCATGCATCCTATCATGATCTTGACCCTGATCAAATTGATGTTCACCATGATGATAACTACTACCCTGATCAAAATCTACATGACCTTGATAATTACCACTACTAGCACCTGCTTGAGACGTCCTTTCAAAACCCTCTCCATGTTGATACCAAATATAATATTGCGGCATAAACCCTCTATTTAGTAAATGCTTCCACACCGTCTCAATAAGAATATATCTCGTATTTTTGCATTTACGACAATGACAGAACATCTTACCACTTTCCAGGGTTGTTTGCATATTTCGGGCTTAATACATAAATATTTCAAGCCCCCCTTTGAATTCTTTCGTTAATGCTCCCTCCGAATTATTTTGCGTATACATCCATCTTCGTAGATCGTATATAGACATTTAATTTATAAAAACAAGATTTTATAGTGTTTTTTTTGTAGAAGTGTTTGTTCTTTTTTTGTTTGAAACTTTCGTTTTAAAGTCTGACGTATTTATTGAAATTTTTTCTGAATTACCAACGGGTTTACATCGAAAATTTACAACGATTTTACATCAAAACAATATTTACAACGATTTTACATCGAATTTACGACGAGTAGATTAGTCGTAAATAATTAGGTAAACCTGGTGAAAAACGTGTTCACATAACTGGAAACAATCGACATGAAATCGTTGTAAATTTACATTGAATTCAGGTCGTTGCAAATCCGATGTAAAATCCAGATTATGAACTTTATCTCGCATCTTATTAACTGGAGGTGCAAAGATGTGGCAAGAATACAGAGGAAAATGGGTGGGAGAAAGATTGCAAAATATCAGGTTAATGTATTTTTATCCAAAATTTATCGATTAGATTGTATTTCCATCCAATAGAAGCAATTATGTTGCCAGTAACATGATTGCTTTGTATCTGGGCTTGATTAGATTCATGTTCTCCTTTCGATTTCGTTTTGTTCTCGATTACTGAAAAAGTGCAAGCAATTATTCTCGATTTCGTTTTGTTCTCTATTACTGAAAAAGTGCAAGCAATTGGTCTCGGACGTGTATAACATTTGTGAAGACATAAAATAGATGGAGATAAGTAAGATGAATATATATATGGAGATAAGTAAGATGATTTTTTTCTAAGAACAATAACAAATCCTAAGATAGCATGGATTGTAGAAAAGCAATCGCCAATGTGCTTATACATTTTGAAAAGATATAAGTGAAGATGTATGTGTTGAAGTGTTGTTGTACCAGTCACGAAATAGTACATGAGGTAATACAGAAAGTGACACATGACGTGAATATTGCTGTTGGATACTCGAAGATGCTCAATACAACACCACCAATATCGATCGATACCCCCTGGTATCGATCGATACCCTTCGACCAAAAAGGGAGTTATTGCTGAGATATGAACGAATATGAGTGATAAGATTTGAACCAAGAGTTGGTTGCTGAGTTGGATGAGGATATTGAGGACGGTATTGCAGTTTTGGGGTGTTTCCATATTCTTAGGAGAAGATATAGGAAAATAGAATTTTTTCAAAAGGATTTGGAGATATCTTTAAATAAAGGGAATATGCTCTATGGATATTTGGAAAAACTTGATGTGCAAGTTTGATAGAATATATAGAGTGGTCGTGGCCTTTTGACACAGAGAGAGCTTGAGAGAAAAAAAAAGCAAAAGGGTTTTTGGGTGTGACATCGTGTGTCAGTGAAGAATCAAATTCTAGGTTTGGGGGAGTTTAGCTCAATGTTAGGTTATCCTGAAGAGTTCATGCTATAGAATAGAACAGTATTTTAAGAGGGTTGTGCTTGATATACGGGTTTGCAATTTGGTTGTGATTACTTTCTGATTCTAGTGAATTCGAATATTAGATGTGGTCCTGGAAAATAGGAAACGAACCTATTTGAATTTGAATATCTCCTTACATACTATGGTTCCAACCAGTTACTAAACTACCGCTTAATTGGCTTTAAAATAAAGTAAAAGCTCAGAAGTTGCACTTAAAGATTATGTATATAGTTCAACTACTATATACAATTAATTTGAAGCTATTTGATTAAGTGCTTATGATTTTCACAAGGCAACTATATTCATCCGAATAGTATGTGTGCCACAAGATGGTCTGTTTGAAGAATAAAGTTTTTTTTTTAACAAACGTTTGAATTGAAAGATGAAGTTTATTCTGCTTATGATTTCTCAATAACTTGTATATTGCACAAATGTTCAAATTCTGACTTGGGTACTCAATAAAAAAAACTCCACAAATTTATTCAAGAGTATGTTATTAATTATTTCTCGTTTACTGGTATTCTTTGTTTTGATTTTGTTATGCATGCTTCGATTTGGTTTTCTAGATTGTCATCTATCAATTCATAAGCTTTCAATGATGTATTCCAGGTTTAAAGTCGCAATATGGAATCCATGGGAGAAATTAGGTGAAGAGAACTCCGTTCTATCTAAGAAGTTAGAGGCTCAAAAGTTTAGAGCCTTGGAGGTTATGTGGTCACACAAAAAGCTGAAGATTCTAACTGAATAAGTTTTTAGATGCAGTTATAGACTCATCATGATCATAATTTGAAGTTTTAAGGTACTAAATAGTAAAAGAATAATGACAAAGTGTAAGCCTAACTTGGAAAAAGGGGACATGTTTTCTTTTAAACCACTTCTTATGTTCTTACATAAGGTTTGATAAATCAATATTAAGATTTCAATCCTAATTGTTTGACTTATAAGTATCAGCGAATAAATAAACTAAATGTTTGTATACACATGTTTATTTATCACTATAAATATAACTTCTTTAGTTATATACTATGAAAAGTGATAAGTTCAATAATATTGTATTTTGATACGACAAATATTAAACTAACAAATGAACTAAAATCAGTTCTTAGCCAAAATTATGAAGTTGATTCAGGGTCAATGTGAGTCTTTCCAAAAAATCTTTCAGCCACTGTCTTACGCAGAAAAAAAAAAAAAAACAAAATTCATTCAAAACATTATTTTAGTGAAGTTCAGAAACTATTTTCTTCCAAGTTCCCGTTATTAACATAACAATTATAAAGAAACTTATCGAATGGTCAAAAAAAAAATCACAAAGAGCTAAAAAGAAATCAACAAATTTTTTTATAAAATTGATGTCAAAGAAGATACTCTAACACGACGATTTGTACTTTACAAATTTCATATGACTCATGCTCCTAATCTAGAATTATCATATACTTTTAACTTAAATTTGCAAAATAACAATTAAGTAAAAAAAAAATATATATTCGTTAACACGTGGGTCAATTTACAGATACATAAAAACTTGGACCTTCCTCCTTCTCCACCTCGTCGGGATCAATTGTTCAAAAGCCACAATTTCTTAAAAATTTCTCCCAAATGCCAAATTTTAAACTCGAGAATTACAATCCAACCAGTTGGATCCGATCCAGACCCAACAATCCAACCCAAACCCACCCTAATTCAGTTTAATAAAAATTGAAAATCAAAAAAAAAAAACTCCCAGACTTCCCTTTTCACGGAGACCATCGCTCTCCCCTAACTCCCTCAAACTTCCGATCGATTCCATTCCGACAACCGAATCCGACAAGAGCGAGGCCGAGAACTCCCAACTCTGGTTCCCTCGCCGTTCTGATCTTTGATTTCATTGATTCCTCACCTGGAGAACTCCGAAATCCGCTCTCTCTACCCACGCAATTCTTCATATCCAAACCGTAAGTTTCCTCTTCCCTTCATTCTTCCTCTCGAGCCTTGTTTTTGTTACTTAGACTTGTCAATAGGTCACGGAATCAAATGGTAGTTCTGATTCCTTAGTTTTCGATGGATCCCTAACTTCGTTTCGGTTTTGATATGGTATGTGGATGTGTTGTCGAATTAGTTTGGATTAGTTTGGATTCTTTACAAATGGTATGTGGATGTGTTGTCTAACTTTTATCGGATTTGGTTGTTTTAGGAATGGCTCGTGTAAGGGTCGGTGGTAAGGAATTTGATTCCACATGAGATGATAAGTGTCCCGTAGAAGCAACAATAGAAGGAGAAGCAATAGATTGTCCTAAAACCGATCTGAAAGTGACGGTTAATGAAGGAGAAAGAGTTGCAAACATTGAAGAAGGGGAAGAAGGGGATAAAATCGGGCCAACAACGGCTATGTCTTCATTGCAGGTATGTAAGTTAGATTGAAAATGTTGCTAGTTAGGAGAAGTAGTTAGGAAATTAGGTGTGAAACTCAGGGTAACTGGAACATCTTAGGTTCGAAACTGTGATGTACGGACAACTCTGGCTAACTGGAACAACTGAGTTCAACTGTGGATGACTGATAATCATAAGTGTGGTTTTTTTTAATTTGCAGGACTACGATAGTGATGCTGATGATGATGAGAGCCAACCACAGCCGCCGGATAAGATGTTTTTTGGTCCAAGCGAGTACACCAAGTCTTGCCAAGTCGGAAGTAGGTGTAAGCTGAAATCGATAGTAGAGTACATTGAGTATGGTCTTGATGACGAATTTGAATGGTTTCGAAATCATTCTCAATTCAAGCATCTGTTCCACATGCCTAAGGAGGCAAACCACATGCTTCAAGGCATGTGGATGCTTCTCCTTCGGACAGCATCTACGGAGAAGGAGAGAGAGTGCTGGTTTGTGGTGAACGGAGTGCCTATCAGGTACTCTTTGAGAGAGCACGCCCTCCTTACTGGATTGGACTACCACGAATACCCCAATAACTATAAGGCGTTGGGGAATTTGGAGTTTCTGAGCGGATGTTTGGTAAGGACCCTAAGGTAACAATCGAAGATGTCGAGGAGAAGATTGAGGAACTTAAGAAGAAGACCGCATGAGTCAAGAAGAAGACCTCAGCAGTGAGGAAGATTATGGCAGACATGTTGAAGCTCACTATCTTGTATTTCTTATGCAAGGTAGTGAAAACCAAGTCTAAGGTTAATGGTAACATAGATTCTTGGCTGCTGAGTGTTGTTGATGATGTCCAAGCTTGTGAGACATTTCCTTGGGGTCGTTTTACATTCGACGAGACTATGAAAGAGATCCGACGCTTTATGAAAAGCTTCAAAGGCATCGTGAAACCAAAACAACAATCGGCGTTTGGTGGCTTTGTTCTTCATCTCGAGGTAAAGATTTACGATTAATTTATGACTTTAAGTATTAGTTTAATGATTTTAGCACTGAGATAATGTAAAGATATGTGTAGATTATGGCATATGAGGCGATTCCAAATCTTGGACGCAGATTTCGGGAAGTTGTATCTGCAGAGGAGGACTGTCCAAGGTGTTGTAAGCATAAATTTTCAGGAAGCTTAATGAAAGGTCATCCTTTGGATGACATCAATGAAGTTGTGGGTCGCAGCAAGGTAAGAGTTTGTGAACATAGTTAGTTGGTAATATTTGTAATCTTTTAGAGTTTCATTTGATGTTTAAATTATTGATATTCACAGGACATCTCTAGCATCTTGGAACCAGATTCAGAGGAGAAAGCTCTGTTGGAGCAAATCATAGACGATGAGTATAATGATGGGATATGTACTTTCGATCCCATCGTTGAAAGTTGGAGGGAGCGTATAATCGTTCAGAAGAAGAAGATATTTTGGAGAGATTTATTTGATTTGGACGTGGGTTCGCGGAGTGATGCAGTCCCTGAGACTGTGAGAATTGATGTTGGATCTGACAGAGTTTCTGAGGTACCTGGACATGTATCTGGACATGTATCTGCACAGTTTGGAGAAGCCTTGGAGAGGAATGGAAAAAGCGATAGAGAAAGGGTTTGAGAATATCCCGGAGAAGGTTAAGGACATGGAGAAAGCGATGGATGCGAGACTGAAAGAGCTTGGGAAATTTGGATCAACACATCGAGCTTATGAGACTTATGAGGATATGAATGATGGGACATCCTATGAGCCATCTGGTGGAGGTTTGGCAACGCCATATGCAGGTGGGATTCAGCCTTGTGGAGGAGGTTTGGCAACGCCATATGCAGGTGGGGTTCAGCTATGTGGAGGTGGGGTTCTGCCTTCCGGTGATCTGGTTCTTTTCACTGGAGTCTCTGACCCAACTCCACCAATCATCGTGGATATAAGTGAGTTTTTTGGTGTGGGATTTTTGACTAGATGATTTCCTTGTTGTCTTTAACTTTGTTTTTTTTTATGCAGTTGGGGTTCAGCCATCTGGAGGTGGGGTTCTGCCTTCCGGTGATATGATTCTTTTCAGTGGAGTCTCTGACCCAACTCCACCAATCATCGTGGATATAAGTGAGTTTTTTGGGTTTGTTGTGATGGACTTGATGATTTTCTTGTTGTCTTTAACTTTGTTTCTTTTTTTATGCAGCTGAGAAAGAGGGTGGTGAGAAAAAGAAGAAAGGAAAAGGAAATAAAGAGAAGAATAAGAGGAAGGCGAAGGAGGCCAATGGCACTCCAATACCAACCGGAGTGAAGAGAAGAAGGGGAGAGTCTGAGTGGCTAAAGACATTAATATGATCCCGAAATCATCCGAAAAGACTCATGAGCCTTGTCCAAGACAAACGAAGTGCGATATCAACATGACCAGCCCAACGACCACTTTGACTACCTTCTCACCTCATCTAGAGCTCACCTCGAAGTGGATTCAGTTCAATCCGAGCTCAGGGGAGAAAGTTATTCAACTTTCAAGTCAGGCGATTCCAAGCTTACTCGTTGCGGACTAACGTGCGTTCAAAGGATTGTTCCAACCAAACCACATGGAATCAAGCCACAAAATAATTTTTTCTGGAATCTTGATTCATCAGAGCAATTATAAAAATTATAATCAGCCCAATTGGAGTTCAAACGTACAAGAAATGGATTTTTCAAGTCCACGGACCTGCTTCAGCACCCAGTGCGCGTCAATGGCAAAGATCGAGTCACACACCCCGACTCATGTACGATCTAGCTACGAAACCAGTTGGAGCAGCTTTCTGGATCTGTCAGCTTTCCAACAAGCCCAAGATCAATACGAATGGTAATCAGACAACCAAGTTATTGGCCATTTAACTCAAAGGGTCAATCTGGTGCTCTACTTGGAAATGGCTAAGCCCAATCGGGTTAGGAGCTTGCAAAATCATGTTTGGCATCCAGGAGGAAGTTATACTAAGACCAAGTGAAGCCCAGCAAGAATTTGTCGACCAAGAAGCACAATGACCAATTCAGTGGTCACAAATAAGCACAAAGACAAATTCTAGAAGGTCAAAGAAGTGCAAAAACTCAAAAACGGTGCACTGTTCACGACGGATACTGTTCATTCCGCCAGTTTGAAATTGGTTTTGTGTGTTCTATTTGTCAAAATAAGTAGGTTACTTACTTTGCTTATTTTCTTCACCTTTCCTTAATTTATGTAACTTGTCTTTTAGCTAGAGTAAGTTTGTAAACTAGAGGTAGTTAAAAATCTGTGTCTATATATGTAATGTGAAGTCATGTAATAGAAAAAAACCAACCTTTTATCAATCGAAAACGTTTTCTTCTTTAGAGAATGAGTCTCTTTAGGTTCTTTGAGAGTGATTCTCAAAGTTCGATCATTGGTGTGATTCCATTGATCAACCGATTTACTTGGTGTGATTCCGAGTAATCAAACCAGTCGTTTTATAAAGGTTTGTCATCACCTTTGTGCGCGGACCATTCTATCAGTTTTAGTTCTTGAGAGCATTTAAGTGTGTCAAGCGTAGAAAAATATCGAGAGTGATTCTCGCATCTCTTCCCATTGCACCACGAGTCTTGCGGCCTAAGATCGCTTCGCCGCCTTGTTCATTTGAATCATTCACGGTTCGGTTGAGCCAAGGATTATCCAATCTTTTACCAACATTTGAGTCTGATTACTTGGGAGAATCATATTATTTGGTATCAGAGCAAACTCAAAGCCTTGGTATTATCCTTCTTATCATTTTCATCTTCATCTATCTTACCATCAAACTACTTTCTTTCTTCAAGTTCTTGAAAAAAAAAAAAAAATACAATATGAGTGGGTTCAAGGTTCCAACGTTCTATGGAGATGACGATCCAGCTGCATATCTAGAATGGGAGAAAAAGATTGAGCTCATTTTCGATCACAACAAAATTTCTCACCGTAAGAAGATACGAGTTGCCACCTTTGGATTTTATGGCTATGCTAACATTTGGTGGACTCAACAGGAGACGAGGAGACGGAGAGTATCCTGTTGAGACATGGGCTGAGATGAAGGTTGTCATGAGGGAGCGTTTTGTTCCCAACCGCTATCTCCGAGAGCAACGCTATGTGAAGCTAGAGGAGGAGTTTGAAAACGTGTTGCGTAAGTACTTGGTTGAGCAGCAGCAACTCAAGAAAACGGTCCCTAAACCGAGTAACGAAACCGAGCCATCTACTGCCATGTTCCAAATCAAAGACCATACAGTTTCGAAGTCGAAACTCTTTCAAGTGGAGGGGGATGATATGATCCCGAAATCATCCGAAAAAACCCATGAGCCTTGTCCAAGACAACCGAAGTGCGATATCAACTTGACCAGCCCAACGACCACTTTGACTACCTTCTCACCTCATCTAGAGCTCACCTCGAAGTGGATTCAGTCCAATCCGATCTCAGGGGAGAAAGTTATTCAACTTTCAAGTCAGGCGATTCAAAGCTTACTCGTTGCGGACCAACGTGCGTTCAAAGGATTGTTCCAACCAAACCACATAGAATCAAGCCACCAAATAAATTGTTCTGGAATCTTGATTCATCAGAACAATTATGAAAATTAGAATCATCCCAATTGGAGTTCAAACGTACAAGAAATGGATTTTTCAAGTCCACGGACCTGCTTCAGCACCCAGTGCGCGTCAATGGCAAAGATCGAGTCACACACCCCGACTCATGTACGATCTAGCTACGAAACCGGTTGGAGCAGCTTTCTGGATCTGTCAGCTTTCCAACAAGCCCAAGATCAATACGAATGGGAATCAGACAACCAAGTTATTGGCCATTTAACGCAAAGGGTCAATCTGGTGCTCTACTTGGAAATGGCTAAACCCAATGGGGTTAGGAGCTTGCAAAATCATGTTTGGCATCCAGGAGGAAGTTATACTAAGCCCAAGTGAAACCCAGAAAGGATTTGTCGACCAAGAAGCACAAAGACCAATTCAGTGGTCACAAATAAGCACAAAGACAAATTCTAGAAGGTCAAAGAAGTGCAAAAACTCAAAAACGTGTTCACTGTTCACGACGGATACTGTTCATTCCGCCAGTTTGAAATTGGTTTTGTGTGTTCTATTTTTCAAAATAAGTAGGTTACTTACTTTGCTTATTTTCTTCACCTTTCCTTAATTTCTGTAACTTGTCTTTTAACTAGAGTAAGTTTGTAAACTAGAGGTAGTTAAAAATCGGTGTCTATATATGTAATGTGAAGTCATGTAATAGAAAAAAACCAACCTTTTATCAATCAAAAACGTTTTCTTCTTTAGAGAGTGAGTCTCTTTAGTTTCTTTGAGAGTGATTCTCAAAGTTCGATCATTGGTGTGATTCCATTGATCAACCGATTTACTTGGTGTGATTCCGAGTAATCAAACCAGTCGTTTCATAAAGTTCTTGAGAGCGTTTAAGTGTGTCAAGCGTAGAGAAATATCGAGAGTGATTCTCGCATCTCTTCCCATTGCACCACGAGTCTTGCGGCCTAAGATCACTTCACCGCCTTGTTCATTTGAATCATTCACGGTTCGGTTGAGCCAAGGATTATCCAATCTTTTACCAACCTTTGAGTCCGATTCCTTGGGAGAATCATATTAGACATCGTGGGTTGATGAGGAGAAGAATAAGAAGAAGAAGCCTGAGAAGAGGAAATCTGAGAAGAAGAAGAAGAAGCAGAGAAATAAGTAGGTGTTTTTGGTAGTTTGGTTCTCTGGTGTTTTTATGTACTTTGGTATTTTGGTTTTTGGTACAACTGGTTTAATTAGATTCAACTAAGATGTTTATTTCCGTTTATCGTATATATTTATTTCAATTTTTTGTACAACTTGTTTAATTAGGTTTAACTAAGATGTTTATTTCTGTTTATCGTATATATTTATTTCAGTTTTTGGTACAACTGATTTAATTAGGTTCAATTAAGATGTTTATTTCCGTTTATAGTATATATTTATTTCAGTTTTTGGTACAACTGGTTTAATTAGGTTCAACTAAGATGTTACTTATCGGTTTAACAAAGAAAGCTAAGATTGTCATACAAAAGCAACTTTTAACAAAGAAACATAAGACTGTCTTCAAGTCTTAGAAAGCAACATAAACATAAGATCCTTCGGAAAAATGAATACAAAAGGATCTTAAGCCGCATATTATTAAACATAAACATAACCTAAAGTCTCCTCCTTCTCTCCGAAAGTTTCTCTCTCAGCGTACGGATCTCGTGGTCCTTGTTGGCTAAGCTTCCCTTGATCTCATCAATTTTTTGACGCATTCGCTCAACGGCCATACGCATCTCATTGAAAGATGCAGGACCATAATAACGGCCGCCTTTGAAAGCGCTGTGAATCAAACCTCTCTGCTCATCTAGTCGGAGATCGACTCTTGTAAACTGCTCTTCGATTCCATGATCCCACCACTTAAATAGGTGCTCTCCACCAAGCTAGGCATAATAATTCACACAATTATGTAACAAAAAAAATTAAAAACACACTTAGTATCGTTAGATATACTTACGTCACTCGCTGGACAATGGTAGTATCTTCTTCCTTCATCATCCCCCGGAGTTTTAGCCACCTTGACTGTCACTTGTTTACCGCACCAACACTTTGAAGGAATACCAAAATTAGCGTCCTCTTTTGCGTAGAGATCCTCTTAACTTGCTTCTGAGGAAGAACTCTCTCTGGCACTGATTGGCATTGTCACTGTACAAATCCGAGAAAATTCATGAAAGGATAAACCCAGACATCGAAACACTAGCTCCTTCCTAAACCAAGCAATCACTAATTCCTCATACCATAGACCCAGAAATCGCGTATTACAAACCCAGAAATCGAAAATCCTAGCTCTATAGACAAACCCAGAAAACGCGAAATCATCTATAGAGAAATGTCAAATTACAAACTTAAAAGCAAGCCAATGAGAAATCGAGACTTACCTTTGTCGATTGTTGAACTCCACCTTCCAAATTAAGAAATTTCAGAACTTTACCCATTTTTCTCTCAAACCCTAGAAATCGCTCTCCTCTCTCTCTCTCTGTAAATGGAAGAAACGAAAATGGTGAGAAATGAGAGAGTGTGTGTCGATAAAAGTAAAAGTAAAAGGAGGTTGCCAAAAATAAAATAAAATTAAAAAGAAATTGAACCAATTGGGGAAAAGAAGGAATATTTTAAATATTAAAAGTATTAAAATCATCCCCATTGGGCGGCTAGATATTTATTAAAGTTGGTGTGTTTTAAGCATATTTGTCCCCTATATGTACAGTTGTACACCAAACACCATAGTTGTTCTTTTGGCGAAAATTGCGTATTTTAAGTTAGACCTTAATATAAATGATTATGTTGTAGTTGTCCACGTGATTTCTCACAGTTATGTACCATTTAGGAGGTTTTCATAAGATAATTTGCACGAAATCGTATTTTTCACATCTTTTCTATCATAGGATGTGAATATTAACAAAGTCTTCCTTATACTATAACGAGTACTTCATGTGAGAACAAGCATATGTATTAGAATTTTTTTTAATTCATTTATTTTATTAATAATCATTTCTTTTTGTATTACGAATCATTTTACACCTTAATTTACCATTTCTAGCCTTAGGTGGATTTTATATTAATTATTCTTCTTTGTATAATTATTTTGTTCGTAGTTGAACTTAGTTAAACCCGGTTGTACAAATCCGAGAAATAAAGCAACAAACATGTTCTTAGTAGTACTTAGTTAAACCCGGTTGTACAAATCCGAGAAATAAAGCAACATACATGTTCTTAGTAGTACTTAGTTAAATCCGGTTGTACAAATTCGAGAATTACAAAGAAGAAATACATCAACGAAAATATGTTTACTCATCAGGACTTTCGGGCTGCAACCACCACTCCAAGTTAATGCACGGGACAGACTTGTTTCTCCTCTTTCGGCTACCTTCTCCGATAGATGGAAACCGCATTTCCTGATTTCTTCCCGCTCTCTTGGTGTATTGCGGCGGTAAGGCAAACAATTCTTCAATTTCAGCAAGAAGCATCCACTTAGACTCATGCGGGACGACATAAATCGTTCTGTAATATGCCAACGCCCATGTATCAATCAAGTAATATTGGGAACATAGATCATAGATTTGGATATTCGCAGTTCTCCCATCCTTCCTCATGAGGTTTCTCGTTGCGGCTATTGCGTGGACACACGGATACTTGTCTATGTCAAAACATATGCAAGAACAAATTTTCAATTTCAGGTCCACCAAATAACTATTCCTATCGCGTCCAATAACGTTGTATTCAAGCTGGAAGATGTTCAGCTCAGTCACCAATAATTGTGATGCAGTTGCACATCTTGTGTGCAACTCGTACTCCACATAAGGCACCACTCTCTTGTGGTCCGATGCAGCAACAACTTCTTTCCTATGTTTGTTAAACCATTCATAAAATTTATCAAGAATCGCATCATCAATCATAGGTAATAGAGAGTACTTCCTTCCTTCCCTAAACACACTGTTCATTGACTATGCGGAATTGTGTGTCTATGTTGTACTTGTCTCTTGGGAATTTGCACCTTGCCCATTTATCCAACTCTATGCTCTTATCGAGATATTCCGCGACTTTAGGAAATCTAATCCTAAAATCAGCATACTCTCGGTCAAAATCACTCTCCGTATAAATATGAGCACATTCCCTGAATTTCATCGCGACTTGATCCTTGTGTTGTTTCTTCACCTTTCCTCTCACGTTTTGAGACAAATTGATATATCATGGTTTTTACCCTATTTAAGCCATGATATAAGTATTTTTTATAGAGTCTTTATAGTATATTGGAGTCTTTTAGAGTCTTTTACAGGTCATAGCACGTTGGGAACATTATTGGAGATATTGGAGTTTTCTGGAGCATTTGGAGCAAAGCAGAAGTTCTTGTTGCTGAGAACCAGATATGAAGCCTTGGTATCGATCGATACTTGCTAGTATCGATCGATACCCATCGCAGCTAGACACGACCCGCGAGTTTTTCAAGACTTGAAGAATTGCAAAAGTGCCCATAAGTCTTTAATAATTACAAGAAGCCCCAATTCGTGTTTTAGCTTATTTATAGGGATTTTACAGCCACTTTTATGGCTATGCTTTATTTTTCTATACTTTGATTTTACTTTGGTTTGAGAGAGACAAGTCTGAATCTCCCTTCGTCCGAGATCAGATCTCAAAACCTCTTGTTACTATTTCTATTTTATTGATGATATATTCAATCATGTTGTTTTCATTCTCCATGTCTGAGTAGATCCACTTTAGGTTTAGGGTTCTCATAAGGATTTTCTCTGAATGCTAGGTTGATTAGTTTATTAGGATTCACCATTTGAATTAGTTATTCGCCTTAGGTTGTGTTCAAAGCTAATTCTAGGTTGACGAATCTGAAATTTAGATCTTAGGATAATTGATTAGGTACGACAGTGCGATTAATTACCTGATAGAACCTTAGGTGAGCAAATTGATTATTCGCAAAGATATTCGCAAAGAGATTTGGTTTAATTGATTTGTGAACATATCAAACCTGATATTAAAGCTGATTTAGACTGTAGGATTCGCAAAGAGATTTGGAATTCCTAGGATTTAGATTTAGATAATTCTCGCAACGACAGTTGGTTAATTATACCTTAGTGATTTGAGTTCAAGAACTGCGCTAAATCTGAATCATGTTAGTTAGTTTATCTGCATTCATTGATTTCCTGAGAAATACCCTGAGCCTATCTTTCTCCAATTGAATTACAACACTTTTAATTTCTGCACTGCTTTCAATTACATCTGTTTGGCTTAGCTTAATTTGATACTATACAATCTATTGTGCATCTCTGTGAGTCTTTGTGGTTCGACCCCTAGCTATATTACAACTACTACTTTAAAACTGTTAGGGTATTAATTTGAACATATCAAATTTGGCGCCGTTGCCGGGGACTCAATTCGCCATTAGATTTTAGTTGATAATTTCGACTAAGTTCGTCGGTATCGATCGATACTCTGTAGTATCGGTCGATACTCGTCGTCTTCTTTTGTTGATATCGATCGACACCACTTGGTATCGATCGATACTCAACGTATTTTTTTTGGTTACTTACGTGCCTTGTCTAGTGTTTTGTTTTCAGGTGTATGCATGTTCGTGAAACCAGAAGCAACAAGAGCACTCAGCTAGTTGAACTGTCATTGGAACAGCTAGCACTTGTGGAACGCACAAACAGAAAGACCAAGCAAACATCAGGGATGAACAACCCAGTGGTTTTAAGAGCTGATGAAGCTGGAGTTCTGAGAGACCAAGAGGGTCAAGTGTGCAATGAGAGAGGGCAACGACTTGATGAAGCTGGAAACGTCGTTGTCCCTGCTGCTGTTATTGAGATTGTCGCGCCAGCTGGGCGCGCCAACGTTGGGAATGCTGCAGGTGATCGAGTTAGGACACTTGGCGAGCACAACAGACCTGATCAGTTCTATGCCAATCGATCTGCGATTCGCATCCCAACTTTTCAGAGGAACGACTTCGAGCTGAAGCCTGCGTACTATGCTCTCGTGAGCCAGAGTCCTTTCCATGGCCTACCTCATGAGCATCCCATGGATCATATCGAAAGGTTCGAGGATTTGGTCACTGGTATGAAGTACAATGGAGTGCCCAATGAGTTCCTTTTCTACAAACTCTTCCCGTACTCTCTTAGTGGGGATGCTGCTTATTGGCTGAAGCAGTTAGCTCCTGATTCGCTAACTACATGGGATGAGACCAAAAATGCATTCTTGTGCAATTTCTATGATGATGCGAGATCCGAAGAGCTCAGGAACAAAAATTTTCAATTTTCTCAAGGTCCAACATAGGGACTCAAAGCTGCTTGGATTTGCTTCAAATCTTATCAAAGAGATTGTCCGCACCATGGGTTCAATCAAGTTCAGCTGTTGGGCACCTTCTACAGAGGGATCGATTGGAGGTACCAGATGGCTTTAGATACTGCGAGTAATGGGAACTTCAACACCAGGTATCCAGATGATGCAGTCGTGCTGATTGAGAACTTAGCATCTAGCAATAGCACCAAGAATGCTGATTTCGAGAGGAAGAAGCAAGCTGCAGGAATTGATGGATCTCAGATTGCTAAAGTTCAAGCGAAGCTGGATATTTTGCTTGGGAAGTCGAAGAAGACTGTGCTCTTTGCTGATGGAGTCAATAATATCGGTGGAGATGAAATGGAAGATTGTAACTACGTTGGTGGTTCCGGATTTCAGGGTCAGCAATTTGGGTACAACAACAACCGGAACTTCAGTAACAACACTCGAAATTACGGGAATTCTTCGTACCAGCCCATCTCTCCAAAGTCCACAGACAATAAGATGGAACTCATGATGGAACAGCTTCTTCGAGGACAAGAGAAGTTGCAGGGGGATTTCAATGGGAAGTTTGACTCGCTGTACATGGATCTGAATGGGAAAATTGAAGCCATCAGTCTCTCCCAGAGGAAGCTGGAAACTCAGGTTGCTCACACAGCAGCAGCTGTAAAGAGGCAGGAAGGTTTTCTTCCAGGGAGAACTGAAAATTTTTAAGAGCACACGTCAATGCGATCTCCTCAAGTGCATAAAATTTCGATGAGGATCCTGAAATCGCCAAGGCATCGATCGATACTCCAATGTATCGATCGACACCAGTCCAGAGACTTGCACGAGAGGATCCAAAATCCCAAGTATGGATTGATGCTCCTTCTGTGTCGATCGATACTGAGGAGCAGGTTGAGAAGAAGCCTGAGATTGTCAAGGAGAGGGTGTATAAACCCAAGATGCCTTATCCTATAATTCCTAAGCTGACAAGGAAGGAATGGGAGGACGCTATATGTAAGTATTTGCTGGATAAGCAGAATGTGGAGCTTCCTTCTAATGATGATATATCTGCCAAGGACAATTCAACAGCGATGGCATCGATCGATACCCTACCTGGTGTCGATCGATACCCTACCTGGTGTCGATCGATACCCCTCGCAGAACGAGCCAGAAACTGTGAAAACACCTGAGTTGATTGCAGAAAGAGTTCGCAAGCCCAAGAAGCTGAATCCTATTCCTAAACACCTCAGAGATCCTATCACTCCAAAGCAGCTGTGTGGCTTTGAGAAGATGGTACGAAGGATCTCCCATGAATCATCTTTTGAAGAAGCTCTAGAGGACTGGCCTCTGCTAACTCACTTCAAAGATTGCAGAGAAACTGAGGAAGAGATTAAGGCACTCTTCATTAAGGCTAGAGGTGCACCACCTCCACTGAGACAGTTGACTAAGAGGTAAGACCCAGGGATATTCTCAGTTCCATGCTCTTATCTCTGGAGTTGAATTTAAAGAGTCTCTCGTTGACTTAGGAGCCTGCGTCAATATCATGTCCAGGGCAATTGCAGAGAGATTGGGAGCTGACATTCGACCTCCAAAGACATCTATCACGTTCGCGAACGATTCCACCTCTCTTCCATATGGGGCAATCGCTGATTTGATGATCACAATAGGAGATTGCCTGGTTCCTACTGATTTTCAGGTTGTGGAGATGAATGCAAAATCTCGTACGCAGTTGATTCTCAGAAGACCGTTCATGGCTACGGTTGGTGCCATTATTGACACACCCAGCAAGCACATCTCATTCTCATACATTGACAAGGAAGTGTACTACAAAGCCATCCCTAGAGGAACTCCCACACGTATCTCTTGCATCGATGATGTAATAGGAGCGACGTTGATATCAGATCCTTTGGAAGAACTCCTGACGTACCAACTATCACAGACTTTTCAGCCGAACAGCCCAACATCCCCAAAGAAGTTGTCAAGAAAGCTAAGACAACAAAAAAGAATGCCAAAAACAAAAGAATCGAGAATTCTCGATGGCATGCAGATTAGTAGCATGACAGAATTTTTTTAAACAAAAGTGGCATCTCAGATAGGTACCTCGTCGTCTTCACTCTTCACCGTTCTCCCATTTGCCACTTTGGAGCGAAAGTATAATATAAGAATTAAAAAGGATCATGAATATCTCAGGGATCTTCTTTGTCTTCTTCTTTCTTCCTCTTCTGTCTCCAGCTCGGAGCTATGATTCCGGGTCGGGTCTCGAGTCACTCGCTCGCGGGATGCTCGATTCAGCGAAGGAGCCTGAGTTCTTCGAATGGATGAGAGGAATTAGGAGGAGGATTCACGAGAACCCAGAAACAGGGTTTCAGGAGTTCAAGACGAGTCAACTCGTTCGAGACGAGCTTGACTCGCTCGGAGTGAAGTATAAGTGGCCTGTGGCGAAGACTGGCGTCGTGGCTTGGATCGGATCCGGGTCGAAACCCGTTTTCGGACTCAGGGCCGACATGGACGCACTTCCGTTACAGGTTTGTTGCTTAAAAGACAAAAAAAATCTACTCAAAAATTCGATTTTTAAAATTAATTTGACTATATTGATGGACTGTCATTTGGAAAAAAAAAGAAGGAATTAGTGGAGTGGGAATCGAAGAGTAAAGTAGATGGAAAGATGCATGCTTGTGGTCATGATACTCATGTTGCTATGCTTCTTGGAGCAGCTAAGCTTCTTCAATCCAGAAAACACCAAATCAAGGTCTCTCTCTCTCTCTCTCTCTTGATTCAGTGGGTACTCAGCAATCAAAAATGAATCTTTTCGATGTGGGTTAGTGTTTTCTCAGATTCTGATCTGTAGTGAGCTCTTTGGTTACTGGGCAATCAAAATGTCAACTTTCTATAAACGGGCCAGGCTCTGATTTGCTGGTTTTTGGGTTTTTGAATGAAACGGTAGTGATATGTTCTGATTGATTTAGTGATTGTCCAGCAAACCAAATGTGAAATTTCTGAAATGGGACAGATTTTAATTGGTGAATTATTTGGAATTTGGGACATTTGATTGTAGCGTGTACCCAGCAATCAAAATGTGAAATTTTGAAATGTCAGATTCCGATATGTTGAATCTTTGGGGTTTTGAATGAAACACAATTTCTTTTTCTTTTCTTTTTCTGATTTTTTTTTGGCATAAGGGGACTGAAACTTGTGTTTCAACCAGGCGAGGAAGGTTATGGAGGGGCCTATGAAATGCTAAAAGACGAGATTGTAGACGACTTAGATGGAATTCTCAGTGTACATGTCTTTCCAACAATCCCATCGGGTGGTATCGGCTCTAGGCCTGGTACCGTTCTTGCAGGTGCAGGTGTGTTTTCAGTCACGGTTCACGGTCAAGGTAGCCACGCAGCTACACGACACTTGTCTAAAGACCCGGTTCTTGCAGCTTCTTCCGCTGTTGTTGCCTTGCAACAAATTGTTTCACGGGAATTGGATCCGCTAGAAGCTGGTGTAAGTTTGTTTTCTGCCTTAAAAACATCTTGTTTGATGAATCAGAATCTTGACAGAGTAAGGCGGAAATCATAATCGGTGCTTTGAATGTTTCTCAGGTGGTTACGGTTGGATACATTGAAGGAGGTCATGCTCAAAACGTAATACCGCAGTCTGCAAAATTCGGAGGAACTTTCAGAAGCTTAAGCAACGATGGGCTTATATTTATCCAAAGACGAATGAGAGAGGTAATGAGATTAATTTACACCATTTTTCTTTACAATCTTGATTCTATTATTCGAATAACTCGGTTATTTTGGTTTTTGGGTTGTTGATGATGATGCAGATTTCCGAGCTACAAGCCTCGGTATACCAATGCACAGCAGATGTAAATTTCGAAAAGAAAAAGCCGTCACTTCACCCGGTAATGAAGAACGACGAGGGCTTATATGAGCATGGAAAAGAAGTGACGGAAGCGATGATCGGAAAGAATAACTTCCATGATTTTCCGGTGACAATGGGAGCAGAGGATTTCAGCTTCTTCACTCAAAAGACTAAAGCCGTGATTTTCGTGCTCGGGATAAAGAATGAGACGCTAGGCGCTGGTCAGCCGCTTCATTCGCCTCACTTCTTTGTTGATGAAGAAGCTCTTCCTGTTGGAGCAGCTCTTCACGCAGCCATGGCAGTCTCTTATTTGGATAAACATGGTCATGGCCATGACCGTGAGGTTAAGAGTGAGTTATAAAATATGTTGGAGAAAAAATCAGCATTTTGTATTTTGAAATGAACGATCATCTACTCGTATTGAAACTTTGAAGTTAGGCGGGGTATTTTAGTTACGTTTGGGGTTGGTAAGAACGTTATCTAATATTAAACTGTAATTTTGGTCGGTTTATTTCGAAAAATTTAAATAAAACCTCAAATTGAACAAATATGCATTTAAAATATCTTAACATCCAAAATTATTTCCGTTTCGATTTGGTGTGAAAATTTATAGAACAGTTTGGTCTCAAAAATATAAAGAACAATTTTCTATTAAAAAAATGGTATCAAACATGAAACATAGGAGGTGACCAAATTTGAAAATCCAATCGATTTGGACAAAGCAAAATGAAATATTTTCAATCTCGAGTATATTATATACACCGCTAGTAGAACATTAAATTTTCAGTTGCAGTGTTTGTGGTTCCACCCATTAATTTTACTTCTGTGTGAATAGAACATTTATATTTCAATTGCAGTGTTTGTGGTTCCACCCATTAATTTATTGGAGCAATCTCGAGTTAGGGTTGGTGTTGAAATTTACAATTTTTCGAATCTGATTTAAGTTGATGGTTCCATGAATCGTTTAATGTGTCGCTGGTGGTTTGTCATTTTTTTTTTTGTCTAAAATGCAATTTTGCTATTTTCTATTTGCTAATTTCTATGTATGTAAAAAACGTCTATTTTTTTTTAAGTAAACCCATTTAATGATAAGTTTCGGTGCATCGGACCCAAAATTCGTATCAGGTGGATTCCTCTTGTACATCGCTCTATCTAAGAAATCGAAAGCTGCTCCATAACCACGACAACCGAACTCGGCTTTTCCGTTAACAGCGAGCTCTTTTCACGAGCGAATTGAATAGGTACGATTAAGTGGATTCTCGGCTTTTCCGTCGAGTAACACAACGACTTGTGGATTCTCGGCGATGAAACATACATGATGCACATTGACACGAAAACAAGTTGGGCTCGTTGTCTTCTTCGTCGCCTTGTCAAAAGAGAAGAAAACGTCTATTTGTATAGAACGTTTATAAGTAGAAAGTCTATCTGTATATAACGTCTATTATTTTGTTTTCATATGCTAATTTATAAAAGTAGAGCTCTTGCCACTGAGGTTTTGATGCTTTGATTGCTTTGGTACCATACACGCATAAACTCATGATGCTCAGTTATATCAGTTTTTCAAAATTCAAACCAGTAATTTGGAAAAAAAAAATATATTATTGATAAATTTGCTACGCTTTTGATAAAAAAATATATATGTAGACTTTTTTATTCGTACCCTGCAAGGTTCTCCGATCATGGCCTCACAAGCCATGGCTTCTCCGCCGTTGGCTCCAGACATACTTGAGTCTCCTATGAAATCATCAAAATCTCCTACCTTATCACAAAAAGCTTCCTGGACCTCCATTCTTCTCAAAAAACGTGACATGCCTTTGATCTGCTCTCCACCTTGTGAGATTGTTAATAGTGTTGCCAAGGCATCGATCCCTGAAGAAGTATTGACCAACGCTCAGCCTCTATATATGAACTATATCTTGGGTTATTTCATTGGTGATGCCCCACATATAGGGAAGGTTCATGCCACAGTCAATCATCTCTGGAATACGCAAGAAGAATCTTTTAAAATTGATGCACAATTTAATAACTCTAAGACGGTTCTCTTCAGAATAAAAAATGCTCAGATGCGAAACCGAGTTCTACGTAGATATTTATCGCACATTGCAGATGTTCCACTAGTTGTCTAAGAATGGAACCCTCGAACATCGGCTTTAAAACCTGATTTGTCCTCTATGCCGATTTGGGTGGATCTAAAAGATGTTCCAGATTCACTATACTGCGAGAATGGTCTATTGTTTCTGGGAAATTTGAAACGTGCGTCACAAAAGCTACATCCAAACACGGAACGTTGTATCCGTCTCGATATTGCTCGCATTCTAGTGGTGGTGAATTTGGAAAAGCCTTTACAAGAGAAGATTTGTCTATCCTCTGAATCAGAGATTATTATTCCCATCAGTTATCTGTGGTTACCTCCTCGCTGCACAACGTGTAATCAATGGGGCCATACTGAGAAGGAATGCAATCTAATGGGAAAAGGAGCAGTGGTAATCGCGGAGAAGAGTGTTAAGCAAATTCAAATTCTTCACAAGAAGAATTCAGGAAGTGTTTCTGAGAAAATTTCTCGGGAAGAAGAGGAGGTATCTTTGCAGGTGGATCCCTCTTTTGCAGACTCCTCGGTGCAAGTGGAAGTGGATGCGCAGTTGTGTAAAACAGGGGACAAAGCTGAGGACTCTGTTTCACAATCTGAAAATGTATGGACTACTGTTCCGAAAAATGGGAAAAGCTCCCCTCATAAATCTCTAATGGAGCATAACTCAAAAGAGAAAACTCTGCAGTCATAAGAAAAAGAAACAGAATCATCATCTCCTTCTCGTTTCAACATTCTTCCGAATATTTTGGAGGAAAAATAGGAAGAAGAGGAAGGCAAAATTCATAATGAGACTACGATTGGGGCTGAAGATGAAAGCTCATCGGAAAAGAACATCTTCCAAATATTCAATTGAGGGAAGAGTAAGCCTCCAAAGAAGCAAATAGTTTCAAGGCAAGCACAAACGAGTTCACTTCAAAAAGACCCCCTCACGGAGATTCTAATGAATATGGCCTTCTTTTTGCGTGGAATACCCGTGGTTTCAACAAAATGCGCAAACATAATGATGTTTGGTCTTGGATTCATTTTACTAAACATGTTTTTGGTTATCTTTTGGAAACACGTGTGCAAGAAGAAAACTCTCAGGAAATTATTCATAGTACTTTCTTGGGATGGAATTCAGTTACAAACTATGACTATCATCGCCATGGAAGAATTTGGTTGGTTTGGTCTACATCAGTTATTGTCAATGTCCTATATAAAAGCCCTCAAATAATTACAGCTTGGATTTCTCTACCATCAGGTGAAGCTTTCTTACTTTCATGCAGATATGCATCGAATTTCAGAAGAGATAGAGTTCTTCTATGGGATGAAATCAGGGCCAATAAGGATCTCTTCGTTGCGGAGAACCCTCCATGGATTATACTAGGAGACTTCAATGAAAGTCTTGCTTCCGATGATCACTCTCGAGTCAATGAATCTCTTGGTGATCAAAATGGTATGCGAGAATTTCATATGCTTGTTGTTGATTGTGAATTGATGGATTTAGGGTATGAAGGGCCGAAATTCACGTCGTGGAACCATAGAAACGAGGACCCGATTGGAAAAAAAATAGATCTTGCTTTGGTCAATGAGGCTTGTACCACTTATTTTTCACATTCATACGCTTGTTTTGAAGTAAATGGGATTTATGATCATGCTCGTTGTGTTTTTCACCTGGACGATCCTCCACCGACCAAACGATGACACTTTGAGTTCTTCAACTATTTAGTTGATCACCCGGATTTTCTAAGTTCTATTGCAAACATTTGGGAGGAGACAGAACCCTTGTTTCATTCTCGACAAGCTCTCCACTTACTTCATAAGAAGCTGAAGCTCCTCAAACAGACTTTAAGGGCCCTAAATCGTGAAAAATATGGAGACATAACAAGGAAGACTCGTGAAGCTTTTGGGGTGCTGTGTGAGAAACAAAACCATATGCTTCTAAATCTGAATGAAGAGAACTCAATGGCAGAATTGGTTGCAGCGGTAGACTGGGCTCATCTGGTTTCCATAGAAGAACACATTTTCAAACAGAAATCTCGAGTCACTTGGTTAGATCTTGGAGATCGCAATAATATATTTTTTCATCGTATCGTTCAGACATGGAGAGCACGAAATACTATGAGGAGACTCGTAACGGAAGATGGAACAATTCTTTCTGAACCATATGCTATTAAGGAGGCGGCCGTAAATCATTTCAAGACTTTTCTCCAAGCCCAGCCGCAACAGCAAGGTTTGAACAATGAGAGTCTCTCGGAACTCATCTTTTATCGTTGCTTTCACGAATTGGATGAGTTGTTGGTCCGCCCAGTCTCAGAAGATGAAATTAAGAATACTCTCAAGTATATGCCCTCCAATAAAACCCGGGACAAGACGGATTCACAAAATATTTTTTCATCGCATCATGGCCTATAATTGGTTCTGATGTTACTGTGGATGTACAGTCCTTCTCTGTGAATGGATTTATGCCTCATGGATTTAATGCAAGTATCCTCGCTCTTATACCGATTATCATTGATGCACAACAAATGAAAGATTTTAGACCCATAGCTTGCTACAATATCCTCTATAAGATAATTTCCAAACTGCTTATGAGGCGCCTAAAACTAATTCTACTGGAAGAAATTAATCCTAATCAAAGTGCCTTTATTCAAGGTCGTATTCTCCTTGAAAACGTTTTGCTTGCGATTGAGCTAGTGAAAGACTATCACAAGGACTCCATCTCTCCTCGGTGATCGCTGAAACTTGACATTGCAAAATCATTTGATATTGTTAGATGGGATTTTAATATTGAAGCTCTCCACGCTATGGGTCTACCGGCTTTGTTTGTCTCATGGATTCAAAGTTGTATATCGACTCCTTACTTCTCGGTTTGTGTTAATGGTGAGATCGAAGGGTTTTTTCCAAGTTTTAGAGAACTTCGTCAAGGTTGTTATCTCTCACCATATCTTTTTGTCATCGCTATAAACGTTCTCTCTCTTCGTTTGACTAAAGCTAGGATAGAAGGAAGAATTGGATATCACCCGCTCTGCAACGCTTTACATTTGAATCATCTTAGTTTTGCTGACGATATGATGGTTTTCATGGATGGTACGATAGAGTCATTAAAAGCAACGATGGATGTATTAACTGATTTTGCAATTGAATCAGGACTTGCGATAAATACTGCAAAATCCTCTCTCTATATGGTTGGTCAGACAATATCTCCCCTTCAAGAGTTCGCGGTAAATTTGGGTATTCCTATTGAACAGCTTCCAATTCGCTATTAAGGTCTTCCCCTTACTACCAAGAGTATAAAGCGAGTTGACTATGAGCCCCTTATTGATAAAATTTGTTCCCGTATGGTGAGTTGGTCAAGTAAAACTCTATCGTTCACTAGGCGTCTTCAACTTATTCAATCTGTTATTATGAGCATCACAAGTTTTTGGAGTGGGGTATTCCGTCTTCTTAAATGTTTCTACAACACCATTGAAAGTTTGTGTTCCGCTTTTATATGGTCTAGTTCTCCGCACACAACATCGAAAGCAGAAGTGGCTTGGGATGATCTATGTGTTCCAAAGAGAGAAGGTGGATTGGGTATTAGAAGAATGCATGATATTGCTCGGGTCTTCTCGCTGAAGATAATATGGAGATTATTCATCAACGCGGGATCTCTGTGGGTGGCTTGGACTCGCCATTATTTGCTGCGTAACACCTCTTTCTGGGATGTAAAGGAAAACACAAGGGGTTCATGGATCTCGAAAAAATTACTTAAAATGAGTCTGTTGGCTTATGATTTTCTTCGAACTGAGATAAAAGATGGCAAATCAACATTTTTTGGTTTGACAGTTGGCTCGGAATGGGACGGCTGATAGACGTGACATGTGATGTTGGTACTCGCATCCTTGGTATTCAACGTCATGCTGCCGTAGATGATGCAGGGTTTGGTGCTCGATGGAACATTCGTCTTCGCTGTCGAGGAATCCAGTTGCAGGAGATGCTAGAGTGATTTCAAGGTGAGCCACCTCCTCTTAGCTCTGATGGTCCGGATATACATCTTAAGAAAAACTTGGGATCAGCTTAGAAGACCCAAATCGCAGGTGAATTGGCACAAAGTAGTTTGGTTGGATCAGGCTACGCCTCGTCACGCTTTCATCTTCTGGCTAGCGATTCGAGACACGCTGGCTACAACATCACGTACACGACTTTGGGGAATTATCCAACCTTGTTTGATGTGTGGAGAGATTAATGAGACGTGTGATCATCTATTTTTTGCATGCCCATACTCTTATAACGTTTGGATGATGCTTTGCGCGACATTATTGGGAAATCATATTACTACAAATTGGGACAATACACTAAGATCTCTCACTCGAAATAGACTTAACACGGTGGACTCTCTGCTGGTGAAACTGAGTTTTCAAGCGGTGATTTATGGAATCTGAAAAGAACAAAATTATAGACGTCATATCCGATCTCTACATTCTCCACTCCTCTTGGCTCGTTCTGTCGATACTCAGCCTCGGAATCGTCTCTCTTCCCTTGTAATTGGTCGAGATACATCTGCAAACTCCCTGTTTCAAAGAGTGTCTTCAGTCAGCGCTCTCCCTTCTCGCTGAAGCATGAATTTCCTCTCTCTGTTTCATTTTTTTCAATTGTGCTCTGCAATGTGAACTCCTTACAATTTTTCTTATTCTTTCTAGCTTTCTCAATTTAATTCTGGCCAAACAAGCCTAAAACTATGTAAATATTTTTTTTTCTTTGTTAATTAATATGATTTCGCATTTCAAAAAAAAAAAGTTTGTTATGTTATTGATAAAAATAGACTTGTTACGTTATTGGTGATATCGTTCACATCTGGAAAAAAATTGTGTTAGTTTTTGAAAATTCAAATCATGTTGGACGTAAAAAATGTGTGTTTTGTAGTTATACAAGATTAAATCAATTAATATGATGTGAGTAAGGGAAAAAACAAAATCTAAGGGGTAAAAATATGTGCCGTAAATAGAGTGTCTACACTTGTGTGCAGAGGAGGGCAAAAGCGTCCGAAAGTACACCCTTTTGTTAGTTACATAATTTTCCTAAAAGCATGACTATTTTCTTCACAGATTATTGAGATTTGGTTACTCAGTTAATTGTCCTTAAACAAGGGATTACTAATCCAAAAGAAAAATAATTATAATTTATCATCTCTATATAAACAAGTTGGTAATATGTCAATTACATATAAATAAAAATCACAAATGCGGGTTTCTCTCCCAAAAAGGCGATATTAACATAGCCGTTCTTTGTCTTGGCAATCACAAACCGCCGGCTTTCTGCCAGTGGTTCTTCTAGTTTGTTTTAGATTCTATTTTCTCTTCAATAATCTGCTATGGATGTTGCAATTTTAAAACGGTTTCTAATTCGTTTGTTTCTTGTCCTTCTCCATTTGATGGATTTTGTGATCGTAATTTTTGCCAGAGATCATCGTTTCTCAATCTTTGAACCGGTGACGCAAACTCCGCTCCAAAAAAGGTCGATTGCAGATCTGCAAATAAGAGGGAACACAGAACAACGACACTATAACCACCATCAACCGCGAAACGAGAAAGAGAACCTTCTCTCGAGGAGGGCGATTCTTATAGCAATTCTTAAGTTGCTCTTTTTCATCAAATCGATCTAGTTTTCTGGAGCGGTTTTCTTAATAACCGATACCGGAGTGAAATAGTTTCTCCAAGGTTTCATCCATGTATCCTCAATCTCCGTAGTGGGAAGCGATTCTTATTGCAATGTGTTAGTAGGGATAAACCATCCGAATCATACATTGTGGCGGACGATTAAAGACATCAATTTAGGGGATGATGCTGCGCCGGTGTCCTTACCGGTGGAAGTTTATTCACAAGCGGCAAGATTTACTTTTCCTTGCAAATGGTGCCTTGGTCGAAGAATCTGGAATCCCGGAAATTGTATGTTTTTGTTCTTTCTAGTTCAATTTTTCCGGTTATTTTACTCGGTTGAATATGGTATTACCACCATGGAAACCACCATGGAGGGTGTAACACACGTAATCCATTAATTGGGTTTAATTTGACCTTCCAGAAGTTAGGGGGGGGTTAAATTGAATAAATCAATTTTACTGGCGGGTGTGATTGATAATTTTTAAAGTTTGGGGTTAACTTTCGGAAGGGGAGGAAGTGCGAGGACCGATTGGTGTAATAAGGAAACTTGAATAGTATATAGGGGTGTATGTATCTCCTTGTCCGTGCGGTGATCGAACCCTAGCCGTCAAGGAAAAGGATTTGCGCTGGTCTCGGCGTGGAAGCAAGGAGAAGCTTCGAGCCGCGCTTCCCTCTTCACGGTAAGGCTTCCGCCCTTGTCGTTTGGTTTTGTCGTGCGTGGGATCCGTGGGTTGGCGGTGTTGTGGCGGGGTTGCTGTATTTAGGGCCGGCCGTGTGTAGCGGGTCTCGTGGTGGTGATTGGAGGCTGGATCATGGCGGTTCCGGTGGGTGAGCTCCGGCGGTAGTGAAGTTGCGCCGGCGAAGGGAAGACGGAGACGAAGACGTACGAAGGGGTTTGATTATTTGAGATTTAGTTTTGATTATTTTATTATTTTTATTTTTAGGTGGATTAATAGAAGGTTATTCATCCCGGGGAGTTCTAGAAAATTGCTGAATTTTCTCGTGAAATTTGCTGTGCGGGAATAAGGTGAGTGCAGGACCATAGGCGTAATTAAATAATTTTGATAATTGATGTGATTTCGTGATTATAGGCCGTTTACGATCTCGGAGGGTCTAGATCGAGTGTTTCATGAAATGTTTGATTTATTCGGTATTTTCGTGATAATCTATATTAATTATCTTAATTATTTGTTAGCCTGTAGATGGGAGGATTGTCTCACTAAGTATTTTTCGAAATACTTATGCATCTCTTATATTTTAATTGATGCAGGAAAAGAGATTGTGTGACCGTGGGATCAGGGCGAGGAAGAGGGGGTGATCTAGACTTGTCGTTTATTGGTTATTTTATTTAATAATTTATGATCTTGATTATTCGGATTTTAACCTTGAACCGGAAATTAATTGGTGAGGTTCAATTATTATTATTTATGGGATTTTAATAATTATTTGCAAAAAAAAAAAAAATGGGTGCGGTTGTTTCAATTTGGTATCAGAGCATTTACGGTTCTAGGACGGTTTTTAAAAAAAAAAAACAAATTCCGCTATTAGAACTGTCTATGTGAGTTAGTCAATTGTTGAGCTTGAAGTTCTAGATCATCCTCTTCGAGCCTTCAATGAGATTCCACGGTAAGACTCGTGTTTGTTTTACTATTGCTGTTGTCAATTAGTAACAAGTGGTTATTGAAGATGGTTGATTCTGATAGCGTTGGGCAAGGTCTCAGAGGTCGGGGTGGTCGTGGCGGCCGTGGTCGGGGCGGCAGAACAGGCCGTGGCGGCAGAGGTGGTAGAGGTGGCAGAGCAGCTGCGAATGTGACGCAGAGTGTCACGGTGGAGCAGGGGGCGTATGATCACGCCGAGGGGGAAGGTCAGTCGGAGCCAGCGGCCGTGTATGGTGCGATGCCGGCGCCGGGTGGTGTTCAGGCGGGTGCGGGCCCGAACCCGATGGCGGCTGTTTTGGGCATGTTGGCCCAGCTCTTGGAGAGGTTACCTGGTGTGGTACCGGCTCCAGCTCCAGTGGCGCCACAGGGGGTTGCCGCGATGCCGGGTGTTGTTGCTCCGGGAGTTTCGGGAGTGGTTGCTGAGGCCGAGCCAGTGGTTCCGTCGTACCTGAGGGTGATGGAGCATATGCAGAGGTTGGACACCAAGTTTTTCAGTGGTGGTGCTCGACCGATTGAGTCTGATGAGTGGAGGTCCAGGTTGGAGAGGAACTTCCAGTCGATCAGATGCCCTGAGGAGTATAGGGTTGACTTGGCGGTGCATTATCTGGAGGGAGATGCACATGAGTGGTGGCAGGGTGTTGCTGCGAGGAGGGCGGGAGTAGTGTTGTCTTGGGACGAGTTCCGGAGGGAGTTCGATCTCAAGTATTTTCCGCGGGAGGCTCGCGACAGGTTACAGGCGGAGTTTCTGTACTTGTCACAGGGGATTCGTTCGGTTCGAGAGTACGAGGCCGAGTTTAACCGGCTGAAGCGGTTTGCTGGTCGGGGTGCAGATACCGAGTATGAGTTGATTTGTGCTTTCATGCGAGGTATGCGTATCGATCTCAGGAATCGATGCATAGTCCGCAAGTTCGAGTCGGTATCCAAACTGGTGGAGTGTGCAGCGCAGCTTGAGGAGGGGATGAGGCAGGAGGCTAGTTTAAAGGCTGCAGTACCAGAGGTTCCGCGACGGCCTCAAAGTCAGAGTGTTGCTCCGAGCAAGGGCGGTAAGTCTGGTCAGCAGCAGGGACAGAAGAGGAAGTGGGAGGATACTTCCAAGGAAGCGGGTTCTGGACCACGTTGTTTCGGGTGCGGAGCCTATGGACATCGCGTGGCGAATTGTTCTCGAGGGGGTCCGGTGTGCTTCCATTGCAAGGAACCCGGTCACATCAAGAAGGATTGTCCGAAGTTGGCTCAGCCATTTGTGAGGATCGAGGCACCGCCTCCGAAACGGGCCGCAGTGGCACCGAGGGTGTTCACCATAGGCGCGGAGTCAGGCGAGGCGAGCGGCAGCAGACCGATTACTGGTTAGTTACTTTAACTATGTTCTTGTTTGATTGTAATTTCAGTTACTCGCTCTGTATTTGGTGTTTGGTGTTTGCCTTAAATCCTTTTCGTGCTTAGGGACCCTTAATGTGGCTGGGGTAGAGTCACATGTGTTGTTTGACTCCGGAGCGTCCCACAGTTTTGCCACACCGGATTGGGTGTCGTGGAGCGGTATCCAAGAGTTGTTTGGGGACCACTCGGGTGTGGTGAGAGTTGCTGGGGGTCGTTTGTTGAGGACTCAGGGCTGTGTGAAGAATGTCGACATTCTTATCGCCGGAGAGCTGATGCCAGCGGATTTGATAGTGTGCCCAGTGGAACTCTATGACATCATTTTGGGTATGGACTGGCGGGGAAAGTTCAAGGCTCATTTGGATTGTCACCGGGGTCGTGTGGTTTTCGAGCATGCTAACAGAAGACTGGTTTATCAGGGAGTGAGACCGGTGCCGGGAGGTATCGTCGTTTCCGCGGTTCACGCGGAGCGTTTGATCGAGCAGGGTTGTGAGGCCTATTTGGCTACCATTTCGATACCTGGTGAGGTTGGGGAGTCAGCGGTGCGGGATATTGAGGTGGTCTGGGAGTTCGAGGATGTGTTCCAGCAGTTGGGCGGGTTACCACCATCCAGGTCGGATCCTTTTTCCATTGAGTTAGAGCCGGGGACGACCCCGTTGTCTAAGGCTCCTTATAGGATGGCTCCAGCGGAGATGGCTGAGCTTAAGAAGCAGCTTGAGGAGTTGTTGGAAAAGGGTTTCATTAGACCGAGCAGTTCTCCGTGGGGTGCACCGGTACTGTTCGTCAAGAAGAAGGACGGGAGCTTCCGGTTGTGCATTGATTATCGGGGGCTGAACCGGGTTACTGTGAAGAACAAGTACCCATTACCGAGGATCGATGAGTTGTTAGATCAGTTGCAGGGTGCTTCGTGGTTCTCTAAGATTGATTTGGCATCGGGTTATCATCAGATCCCGATAGCGGAGTCGGACATCAGGAAGACGGCTTTCAGGACGAGATACGGGCACTACGAGTTTGTGGTGATGCCGTTTGGGTTGACGAATGCACCGGCTGCGTTTATGAGATTGATGAACGGCGTGTTCCAGGAGTATCTGGATGAGTTCGTCATCATTTTTATCGACGACATTCTAGTGTATTCGAAGAGTCCTGAGGAGCACATGGTACACCTGAGAAAAGTTCTGGAGAAGCTACGAGAGCAACAGTTGTTCGCTAAGCTGAGCAAGTGTAGTTTCTGGCAGCGGGAGATCGGATTTCTGGGGCACGTCGTATCTGATCGTGGTGTTTCAGTGGATCCAGAGAAGATTCGCTCGATTGAGGAGTGGCCGAGACCGAAGAATGCCTCGGAGATTCGCAGTTTTCTGGGTCTGGCGGGTTATTACAGGAGGTTCGTCAAGGGGTTTGCTAGTATGGCGCAGGCCATGACCAAGTTGACCGGGAAGGACGTTCCTTTCGTGTGGTCGGACCAGTGTGAGGAGAGCTTTGTGAAGCTCAAGGAGATGCTGGTGAGTACTCCGGTGTTAGCCTTGCCTAAGCAGGATGAGCCATATGTTGTGTTCACAGACGCGTCCAGGCTGGGGCTCGGTTGTGTATTGATGCAGCAGGGTAAGGTAATCGCATATGCTTCCAGGCAGCTGAGGAAACATGAATGCAATTATCCTACTCACGATCTTGAGATGGCTGCAGTGGTGTTTGCATTGAAGATCTGGAGGTCTTATCTGTATGGCGGTAAGGTTCAGGTGTTCACAGACCACAAAAGTCTGAAGTACATCTTTACCCAGCCAGAGCTGAATCTGCGACAGAGGCGATGGATGGAGCTTGTTGCGGATTATGACCTGGAAATAGCTTACCATCCCGGTAAAGCAAATCTTGTAGCCGATGCTTTGAGCAGGAAGCGGGTTATTTTAGACACTGAGCGAGATACAGAGGCGTTGGTAGGCATGGTGAGTGCCCTGAGACTGTGTGCTGTGTCTGAGGAGCCTGAGCCGTTGGGTTTGGAGGCGGTGGATCAGGCGGATATTCTGACTAGAGTGCGGGTAGCACAGCAGTTGGATGCGGAATTAATGCAGGCTGGCAGGGCAGAGCGGTCTGAGTATGAGTTCTCCAGCAATGGAACTATCCTTTTGAGGGGCAGGGTGTGTGTACCGAAGGACGAAGTGCTGAGGCAGGAAATCCTGAGGGAAGCACATCAGAGCCGTTTCTCTATTCACCCAGGAGCTACCAAGATGTACCGTGACCTCAAACGGTATTACCAGTGGGTAGGGATGAAGAAGGATGTTGCCAACTGGGTTGCGGGGTGTGATACCTGTCAGTTGGTGAAGGCTGAGCATCAGGTTCCGAGCGGGTTGTTGAGGAGTTTACCCATTCCGGAGTGGAAGTGGGACATGATCACCATGGATTTCGTGGTGGGCCTGCCGGTTTCGCGAACCAAGGACGCTATTTGGGTCATCGTCGATAGGTTGACCAAGTCTGCGCACTTCTTGGCCATAAAAAAAGACCGACGGTGCGGAAGTGTTGGCCAAGAGGTACGTCAGGGAGATTGTGAAGCTGCATGGGGTACCGGTGAGTATAGTGTCGGATCGAGATCCGAAGTTCTCCTCGTTGTTCTGGGGCGCTTTCCAGAAGGAGATGGGTACTAAGGTACACATGAGTACAGCTTATCATCCCCAGACCGATGGGCAGTCGGAGAGGACTATCCAGACGTTGGAGGATCTGTTGAGGATGTGTGTGTTAGATTGGGGTGGACATTGGGCGGATCATCTGAATCTAGTGGAGTTTGCGTACAATAACAGCTACCAGGCTAGTATCGGCATGGCACCATTTGAGGCGTTGTATGGTAGGCCTTGCAGGACCCCGTTGTGTTGGACACAAGTGGGGAAGAGGAGCCTGTTGGGGGCTGACTTTGTGCAGGAGACGACTGAGAAGGTCCGGATTGTGAAGTTGAACATGAAGGAAGCTCAAGATCGTCAGAAAAGCTACGCAGATCGGCGTAGGAAGGAGCTGGAGTTCGCAGTTGGCAATTTGGTCTATCTGAAGAGGGCCATGTTGAGGGGTCCGAACAGGTCCATTTCCGAGACTAAGTTGATTCCGCGATATATGGGTCCCGTCAGGGTGCTGGAGCGGGTCGGACCGGTGGCTTATCGGCTAGAGTTGCCGGAGTCTATGCATGCATTTCACAAGGTGTTCCATGTGTCGATGCTGAAGAAATGTCTGCACAAGGATGATCAGGTGGTCACGGGGGTGCCATCAGATTTGACACCGAGCATGGTGGTGGAGGCGAGGCCTCTGAGAGTACTAGATCGTCGGGTGAGAGTGATCAGGAGGAAGAAGGTTCCTGAGATGCAGGTGCTGTGGGACTGCAATGGAGCCGAGGAGGTGACTTGGGAGCCGGAAGCGAAGTTGAAGCGCAAGTTTCCCAAGTGGTTCGGCAAACTAGAGGGTTAGCCGGGTGTTTTCCATGTCGTTGTAACCATGGTGTTGGGGTTTTGGGGAGTTATTGCGTTGTTGCACTCGTTTATTTTATGGTATTATAATTAATCGATGTACTTTGGAGCATTGGATTATTCAATAAAAAGGTGTTTTCTTTGAAAATGTTGAATGGTGTGGTTACTAGGGGATTAGTAGACAGGTTGGCGGGCTACTAGTGGTAGTGGTCCGATAGCGGGAGTGCGGATACTAGGTGTTTGGTAGCCGCATAAGGCTGATAGTTCGGATTGGTTTGGCACGGGGTGGTGGCCCCATATAGCGGCATCGGAGTGCACTGGTGAGTCACTGCCGAGTGTACCTGGCCGGCTGGGTTTCGATGTGATTCATGATTGGTGAGACAGGTCACTAGAGAGATTGCCGTTGTCTGGCTCTCTATGCGTTAGACGGACCGATCCATGGTGTTGGGTCGTGAAGTCGTTGTACTCCCGGGTGTTGGAGTGGTTGGCCAAACCAAGTAGGGAACTATGGCACTATGGTGTTGAGCCGTGATACCGTTGTTGGTGGAGTTGGAAGAGCGGTCGTGCGACGCTGAATTGAAATAGCGGTTGTGCTATGTTGTGGATGTTCGTTGGACGTTAGATTCGAGGACGAATCTATGTTAGTGGGGGAGAACTGTAACACCCGTAATCCATTAATTGGGTTTAATTTGACCTTCCAGAAGTTAGGGGGGTTAAATTGAATAAATCAATTTTACTGGCGGGTGTGATTGATAATTTTTAAAGTTTGGGGTTAACTTTCGGAAGGGGAGGAAGTGCGAGGACCGATTGGTGTAATAAGGAAACTTGAATAGTATATAGGGGTGTATGTATCTCCTTGTCCGTGCGGTGATCGAACCCTAGCCGTCAAGGAAAAGGATTTGCGCTGGTCTCGGCGTGGAAGCAAGGAGAAGCTTCGAGCCGCGCCTCCCTCTTCACGGTAAGGCTTCCGCCCTTGTCGTTTGGTTTTGTCGTGAGTGGGATCCGTGGGTTGGCGGTGTTGTGGCGGGGTTGCTGTATTTAGGGCCGGCCGTGTGTAGCGGGTCTCGTGGTGGTGATTGGAGGCTGGATCATGGCGGTTCCGGTGGGTGAGCTCCGGCGGTAGTGAAGTTGCGCCGGCGAAGGGAAGACGAAGACGAAGACGTACGAAGGGGTTTGATTATTTGAGATTTAGTTTTGATTATTTTATTATTTTTATTTTTAGGTGGATTAATAGAAGGTTATTCATCCCGGGGAGTTCTAGAAAATTGCTGAATTTTCTCGTGAAACTTGCTGTGCGGGAATAAGGTGAGTGCAGGACCATATGCGTAATTAAATAATTTTGATAATTGATGTGATTTCGTGATTATAGGCCGTTTACGATCTCGGAGGGTCTAGATCGAGTGTTTCATGAAATGTTTGATTTATTCGGTATTTTCGTGATAATCTATATTAATTATCTTAATTATTTGTTAGCCTGTAGATGGGAGGATTGTCTCACTAAGTATTTTTCGAAATACTTATGCATCTCTTATATTTTAATTGATGCAGGAAAAGAGATTGTGTGACCGTGGGATCAGGGCGAGGAAGAGGGGGTGATCTAGACTTGTCGTTTATTGGTTATTTTATTTAATAATTTATGATCTTGATTATTCGGATTTTAACCTTGAACCGGAAATTAATTGGTGAGGTTCAATTATTATTATTTATGGGATTTTAATAATTATTTGCAAAAAAAAAAAAAAAATGGGTGCGGTTGTTTCAGAGGGTAGGATGGTTTGGAGCGGAAAATGCACCCTTGTTGTATGGCGACATTCCTACAGTCGTTGAAGATTGGCAGTCTCAAAGCTTATTTCGATCTAAGGAATCAATAAATTGGGTTCTATTCCGACGAACATCTTTAGCCCCTAATTGGGAATGGGTCAATGTAATACAACATGGGAAACAATGGATGATAGCCAAAGTTAAAAATCGCATCAAATTGAATGCAAATTTGAGGTATGAAAGGATGGACACTTTCTTTGCGAGTAAAATTTCTTGGAGAAAAAAATCATCAAACTTTATTTCCGTTATTTTATTATCTTGTATTGTTATCATTATATATATTTTTGATGTATCTTCATTTTTTATAGAAATAAATTAGTTGACAAAAAAAAAATATCCAAAAATCGTTTTTAAAACTATTTATAATTTGTTTTTCAAAGTATATATTTCTAAATTTATATATTATTTATTTTCATGATTTAATTTAATTTTTCTTTTTTTGTTTTATGTTTTTTCTCAGAAGTTATAAAATACTTATAAATACACATATACTAGATTTTGGCCCGTGCCATGCACGGGATGAAAATTAACTTTTTTTATGTTGGTGTTGATATTTTTCAAAAGAGATGTATAATTAGATACGAAAAACTATTGATATAAACATTGAAAATATGTAATAAAATAATTTTTGAAATATGACAGTATTTTAATTATATTTTATTATGCACGAGATTTATTGTAACTATTAAATTAGTTTATTAAGTTTTTTTCATTAGATGTAAATATGGTCGAAAGATTGTTGATGGCTTGTGGCTCATTTTTCGCTATCTTTTAATTTTTTCGTCTCAGATTTTGAAGTTTTATTTTATTTTAAATGCGAGACTTTATAATTTAAAGTTCTAAAATCTCTAAAGTTTTAATTTATCCAATCAAAGTTTAACATCTCAAAAATGTAAAGTTCTACTAAAAATTAACACAGTTTAACTTCGTCTTTTTGTTCCTACAATGTTTATTTTGAAAAAGTCAACAAAATAAAACCTTCTTTTTTATTTTAAATCGCTACCTATTAATTTAAAGTCAAATTATCTACAACATTTTTTTGAAGTACATTAATAACCTAAAATTAAAGTATATACTAATCACCTCTCTATCAGATCGAGGAAATCCAACTGAGAATAACTGTGGGAATGACACATCAGCAAAACATTTTTGAGTCAAGCTCAAACTAATTGCTTAAACTTTTATCTGTATTGTGATTATACATTCAAACCGTTCAAAATCTCAACTCAACTTTTGATATCCCTCTCCCTCTTATACTCGGGTTTAAACTCAATCTTATTGGGTTTTTCATTTGTAATTTAATATCTAAATCGTTCATTTATAATTTCAACTCAACTATCGTCATCCGTCTCCTTTTTATACTCGAGTTTAAATTCAAACTCAATCTTATCGATTTTGTTATTTATAATTTCATATCTAACTCGCTCCGTTCTCGCTATCTTTATAGTTTTTCCGTGTGAGACTTTGAATTTAAATTCCAACTCAATCTTATCGATTTTTTTATTTGTAATTTCATATCTAACTCGCTCTTTTCTCGATATCTTTACTGTTTTCCATGTGACACTTCGAAGATTTTTCTTTTCTTTGAAAATCTTTACAGTTTTTGTTAATCCAACTAAAGTTTAACACTATTAAAACTCTTAAAATTCTAGTAAAAATTCACACAGTCTAACTTCGTCTTTATGATCTTGCGGTGGTTTACTTTTTAAATGCCAACAAAATAAGACATAATTTGTTTTTTTAAATTGTTACCTATTATTTTAAAATCAAATTCTTTACAACATTTTTTTTTTAAATACTTTAACAACCTTAGGTTAAAGTCCCTACTTATCACCTCTCTATCAGATCCATGCATGAACTTACATCTTAAAGTAATTGTAGCAGTAACACATCAACAAAAGTTTTTAAATCAAACTCAAACTAATCGTTTAGACTTTTACATGTATGATGAATATACATTATAACCATTCAAAATCTTAACTATTGTCATATGTCTCTTGGTTATACTCGGTTTTCTACTTAAACTTCATATTATTAGTTTTTCATTTATAATCTCATATCTAAATCGTTTTTTTCTATCTCTATTTACTTTTTTTCTGTGTGACACTTTGAATACTTTTACTTTATTTTAAATTCTAATTTATCCAATCAAAGTTCAACAATTTTAAAACTTTTAAAATTCTACTAAAATTTCACACAGCCGAAGGTCTTTATGTTCCAACGATGATTTATTTTATAAAAGCCAACAAAATAAGCTATAATTTTTTTTTTAATCACTACCCAGCATTTTAAGGGGAAATTGCTGTTTTTACACCAAAATTTTGTTTTTATGACAATAATACACTGCCCTTTCAATCAAATTCTGCGCTACACTTTCGGGGGTGGAAAATTACAGCTACCCCCTTATGACCAAACAAAAAACGCGAAACCGCTATTACAATTTTAACCTTCGCGACATGTCAGACTTCTATAGAGGTCTGACATTTAGACTCTAATAGAAATCTGATTGATTTCTTTTACTAGACTTTTATCAGACGTATTCGAAAAGTCTGATACAGATTAAAACCGTAAATTTAAATTTAAAAATTAAAAAAAAAAAATTAAAAAACTTTTTTCTACAATAATTAAATATAGACGATTTTGATGTATACAAATTAATATTTCATAAAATTGAATCAAATTAAACAAGGTTAGTTAATTATGCCTATACCTCAATAAATATCAGACTTCTTCGAGAAGTCTGATACAGATTTAATTAGTAAATTTAAATTTAAAAATTGTAAAAAAATATTTTGTTAAAAATTTCTTATACATAAATTAAATATAGACGATTTCGAAGTATTAAAATTAAATTTCGTAAAATTGAATCAAATTAAAAACATGTAAGGTAAAGTAGGTTGTAAACCTCAAAACATGCTTTGTAATGGAAACATTTACATATAACTTTAGGGTTAGATTGAGAGTTTCTAAATTTTTAATTCATAATGTTTTTTTTTTACATATACTGGTTAGTTTGTGACTAAGTTAAACGAGTTTGATGTTTGTTATAAGTTTTCTATATAATATGCTGGTATTTAAGTAGTAATTATCAAGTTTATGATTTATCAGACTGCCATTTCAGTCTGATAATGTCCATGGTTTATCAGACTTCTTGATGGAAACCTGTGAATTAACCTGAAATTAGTTACCTTACTTGTGATTTTACCAGATATATAAACTAAAGTTACCAACCCTAATCTGTAAAAGTCATTATCGACTCTCTCTCTCTAAAACAGGAAGAATCTCTCTCTCTCTAAACTCTTTCAAACATCTCTCCGGAAACCCTTGTCGCCACCACCACCGCCACCGCCGTCGTCAGGTTCTTCAGTCTGGTAATTACCTCTCCTTTTTCGCCTTCTACTCTACTTTTCTGCAAAATTGTTTTAGATCTATATGAAATAAGATCATTTTCCATGTTCTTTGCATAGATCTAAACAAACAGATGGGTTATTTGCCTAGATCTAATTAATTACGTTTTAGATCTACTTGAAAATTACTATATTAGAAGTCTGAAAGTGAATTAGACTCGATACGAAGTCTGATACTTGAACTGATCTGAATTAGACTCGATTAGAAGTCTGAAATTATACTTTCATTTAATTAGACTCTGTTAGAAGTCTGAAATTATACTTTCATTTAGTTAGACTCTGTTAGACTCAATTAGAAGTCTCTCACTCTCTGTGTGTTGCTTTACGTTTTGATTCAGAAATGAAAGCAAGGAAAGGCATAATCTGCGGACTCCCGGCAAACGGAATCATACCACAGCTCCACCCACAGCCAACACAAGGCATAATCTGCGGACTCCCGGCAAACGGAATCATACCACAGCTCCACCCACAGCCACCACAAGAAGTAGATGATGATCGAGGAAGTGATGTGGTGGAGCTCACACGAGTAGATTACGTGAGAGTTATGGGATACTTGATACGGATTGAGTCAGATGAACAAGACATCGAACCTGAGTTCCGAAGACTTGTCCAAAACCTCAGAAAGGAAGAACAAAGGCTCAGAAACCAAGAACTCAACTCCGCTGCAATGAAACGACTAAAACAAGAACAAAGAGAGTCCTCAAGAGGCAAGGGTCGTCGTCGAGACTAAGGAGCAGAAGCTGAAGGTATTAGTGAATTTACTTATGAACTTGCTTTAATTTATCACTATGTAATTTGTAAGTTTAGTTTAAACTATGTGTATTTTGTATTTGAGGTGTGTTTGATAGTATCAATAATGTTTTGTAAACCTCAAGTTAGTTAATGTGAATCTATTTTTTCCATGGAGACAATGCAAGGGATATTTCCACAACAACACGTTTCATTTAGTGTATAATACATAAGAGTTAAATTGTATCTTGATCATAAACTCTAAATTTTAAATTGTAAAACTCTTTAAAAAAACATCAAATAATATACAAAAAATAATCCAACAATTATAACAAATTTCAGAATTGATAATACAAAACAAAACAAATAAATTATTGAGTTTGATTTAGTGTATAGGGCTTAAGGTTTGATTTAGTGTATAATGCATAAGGTTTAGGGAATTGGAGTATAGAGTTTAATGTGTGTAATATAATTTTTTGTAATTTCTCAATTAACAATAGAATATACAATAAATTTTTACTTCATATGTATATATAACATAATATTTATATAAAATAAATTTTTAAGAAAAAAGTTAAAAAGAATTAAGCGTTTGAGTATTTGATTTAGGGTTTAGGGTATTGGCGTTTAGGGTTTAGGTTATGTTGATTTATGGTTTAATTGATTTATGTTAGGTTATGTTGTCAATTAACAAATGAAAATGATTGCCAATGATTGGAAATGATTGCATAATCATTGCAAAAATGATTACAAACAAATATACAAACCTTACAAACTAATGATAAGTTACTAAGATTTTAGGGCATAGGGTTTGAGGTTTAGGGCATAGGGTTTAAGATTTAGGGTTTAGGGTTATGATTGTTTGATCTAGTATATATGGATTCACACTTGTAAGAATTTTGATGTATAGAAATTAATATTTCATAAAATTGAATCAAATTAAACAAGGTTAGTTAATTATGCCTATAACTCAATAAATATCAGACTTCTTCGAGAAGTCTGATACAAATTTAATTAGTAAATTTAAATTTAAAAATTGTAAAAAATTTTGTTAAAAATTTCTTATACATAAATTAAAGGGAAATTAAATATAGACGATTTCGAAGTATTAAAATTAAATTTCGTAAAATTAAATCAAATTAAAAACATGTAAGGCAAAGTAGGTTGTAAACCTCAAAACATGCTTTGTAATGGGGTTTACATATAACTTTAGGGTTAGATTGAGAGTTTCTAAATTTTTAATTCATTTTTTTACATATACTGATTTGTTTGTGACTAAGTTAAACGAGTTTGATGTGTGTTATAAGTTTTCTATATAATATGATGGTATTTAAGTAGTAATTTTCAAGTTTATGGTTTATCATGCCATTTCAGTCTAATAATATCCATGGTTTATCAGACTTCATGATGGAAACCTGTGAATTAACCTGAAATTAGTTACCTTCGTTGTGATTTTACCAGATATATAAACTAAAGTTACCAACCCTAATCTGTAAAAGTCATTATCGACTCTCTCTCTATAAAACATGAAGAATCTCTCTCTCTCTCTCTCTCTCTAAACTCTCTCAAACATCTCTCCGGAAACCCTCGTCGCCACCGCCGTCGTCAGCTTCTTCAGTCTGGTAATTAACTCTCCTTTTTCGCCTTCTACTCTACTTTTTTCTGCAAAACTTTTAGATCTATACGAAATAAGACCTTTTTACATGTTCTTTGCATAGATCTAAACAAACATATGGGTTATTTGCCTAGATCTAATTAATTCCGTTTTAGATCTACTTGAAAATTACTATATTAGAAGTCTGGAAGTGAATTAGACTCGATACGAAATCTGATACTTGAACTGATCTGAACTAGACTCGATTAGAAGTCTGAAATTATACTTTTATTTATTTAGCCTCTGTTAGAAGTATGAAATTTGACTTTGTACGAATTAGACTCTTTTAGAAGTCTGAATTTCGACTTGCATTTTAAATTAACTTTATTAGAAGTCTGGCTTTAGACTTATTTTAATTTTTGCGAATGTTTTCTGGTACACAGGATGGGGCGATTCAATCACCTTCCAACGTCGAGTAGTTAATGTTCAACAGGTCGACGTCGATCCGGATCATCCTACGGATTCCCCAAGAAATACTTCTGCGGTCTGGAGCCCGTCATGCGAACATCCACTATTGCCGATAATCCGGAAAGAAGATTCTTGGGATGTCGTAACTATGATGTAATGGCCTCTATATGTCATGTGGTTCGTTTGTTCTTTTTCTGCTTATTATAATTTGGGATCTTAATATGGTTGTATAAATGTGGCTGTGTAGGATGGTGGTTACCATATAATGAAGTGGTGGGATGAGGCTATGACTGAGGAGTTTAACGATGTAAAGCTGTATGTTGACCAACATGGTCAACTAATTGATGGCATGTTCGTTTCTAATGCTCAAAGCGACAAATATTTGTCCACGTTGCTCGATGACATCAAGGTAACGAAGGCAGAGATAGCTCAATTAAAGGAGCGGTTGACGGAGAATCCATGTGGCCAGATAATGCGTGGCGTCGAGTTAAAGAGTCTGACATTCACTGGTGCTATTATTATCGTCCTGATCATGTTTATCTGTTTTGGTTTCTTGTAATATGTGACAATTTGTAACCAAAATTTGTATTTTTTTCATGGAACGAGATATTTGATTATGAAGTCGGTTTAATTTATCTGTGTCCTTCTTTACTATGTCAGACTGTTTATGAAGTCTGAATTTATTAGATTTTTTTCGAAGTCTGAAAAACTTAAACTTTTGAAAACTTTCATAAGTCTGGTCCTGAAAATATCACCATTTCAGACTGCAACACGTGTCTGGCAGTAGAAGTATTTGAAGAATACTTCTAAAATACTTCTAAGCGGTAATTAAAAATATTAGAATAAAACAGCAGAAAAAGGTGAGAATTTTGCCGCCCAAAATTTCAGAATTCTCGCTCAATTATCTCATCACTATCAGACTGCTAAAATAGTCTGATATAAGACTGCGTTAAGAAGTCTGACATCAGATTGCGAAAGTGGTATTTTTATGTGGTAAAACCGTTTTTTTTAACCGCCGCTTAGGAGACATATAAAAGGTTTTTTTTTTATCCCCTCATTTTTACAGGTAACGAAGAAAATAACAAAAACAAAAAAAAACGCGAAACCTCTCTCTGAGAAACTGAACCGACATCTTCGAGAGACAATCAAAGGTGAATTTGCTTTTCGGTCTGCAGCTGCAAGGTCGTCGCCTTCGACGGTAAGATTCTTCTACTCCTCTCTTTGCCGCAAACCGTCACCTTCTCGATACTGATTTCTAGAACTCAGCGATGAACTCTTGTCTTTTTTTATTTCCAGATCTGGTTTCTCTCTCCTCGCCATTGTCACCGCTCCTTTAAGTCTTCCATAGAGGGTAAAAGATTCAAATTGAGCAATAATGTTTAGATCTTTGGGTTTGAGTTGTATTGTGTTCTGTGGATTTTTGGGATTCGTCCGATTGCGTCAGACTGCAAATAGAGTCTGACTATATTTTCGTCAGACTGCAAATAAAGACTATATTTGAGTAGTTATACTGCATATGACGTATGACTTTAAGTTTTCAGACTGCTAATGGAGTCTGGTTGTGGTTGATGCAGATTTTAGACATAATGGCAGAACGTGAATTCCTTCCAAGGATGTTTACAACCGGGTATGAGCCTCAACCAGACAAAAGCATACACTACTTCAGGGGTAAGAGATATCTCATGGACGCTCTCAAAGAAGCGATGGATGATGATGAGTGGGAAGAGCTTCGCAACTCAGCCTTTGGTGTTTTTGTGAAGTGGCATGAGCTGAACTTCGTATGGTGTTCAAGTATGGTGCACTAAATGCTTAATATGCAACTAGAGGTAGATCAGAAGCATGAGCTTTGGTGTCTTATTGGCCTTCAACCGGTGAGATTTTCTCTCCATGAGTTTCAATAGATAACCGAACTCAATTGCGACTATGTTGAGAATCTGGAGTACCCGGAGGTTGAGTATACAGCCAATATGAGAATAATGTGGGAGCTTCTTGGGTTGGATTTCGAGGTATGGCCAAGTTATTTTCAGTTACTGGACGCTTGCAATAGATGTCAAGGCTGGGAACGGCAATATAGGATTTGGTTGGGCTACCTAGCCATCTACACGAGCTTCATTGAGGCTCAGCACTGGTCAGTTTCTGCAAGGGCTGACATGACTAAGCTACTGCTGTCTCCAGGGGCGTTAGAAGCATACCCATGGGGAAGACTGGCCTTCAAAATCTTGGTAGACTCTGTCAAAACAGAGGCAAACAAAAAACTCCAAGATGACAAAAACTATCAGGTTGAGGGCTTCGCTGAGGTCTTGAACGTTTGGGTATATTGGGCATGTCCCGGGATTGCTACGCTTTATGGAATGCACTTGCAAGATAACCCAGCCCCACCTCTCTTGGCTTACAAAGGATCAAGGAATCGGAAGAAAGTCGATTTAGAGCTGCGCAAGCAGGTATTTTACTGACCTTTTTTCCTTAAAATTCACCTCTGATTGCTCTAAGTTAGACTGCAAATTCAGTCTGGTAAGTTATCAGACTAATTTTGAAGTCTGAATTTTTTCCAGACTTAATTTGCAGTCTGAAAGTTTTTGCCAGACTGAATTTGCAGTCTGAAATATTGATAAGTCTGGTTGATTTTATTTATTTTTTACATACTGATATATATGTTGCTCGTTGACTTGTACTTGCAGACCCGCGTCAACAACTTCATCGTCAAAGAGTTTGAGGACATGTTCCCCCGGTGGGACGATGGTGAGGATGATGAGAAAGTTGTGAACATTGTGAAAGCAATGTTTGGTGAGTTTGAGCGCCCTTGGAGGTGGAGTTTTAAACACTGGAAGTCTGAAGGTGTGCTGGCCATTGTCAATAAAGAGGTGCCCCTTATTAAATCCGAGGTGGTTAAGTCTGAGGGTGGTCTGAAGAAGGCCAAGGGAAAGGATGTTAAGAGGAAGGTTGTTGATGATGATGGTGAGGATGTTGATGATGATAAGAAGCGAGCAAAATTAGGCGGTGATGATGGTGGTGAGGTTGTTTACTTGATTAAGTCGGTGGGTGAGAAGATGAATGAACTTTTTAGTCTTGTTAAAGAAGGTTTTGAGAAGGTGAATGAGAAGATGAATGAACTTGAGAAGGAAGTTAGGTTGTTAAGGGGAGAAAAGAGGAGGAAATTATGTGTTGAGAAGTCTGATGGTGGTGTTGAGAAGAAGTCTGATGGTGGTGTTGAGAAGGAGTCTGATGGTGGTGTTGAGAAGAAGTCTGATGGTGGTGTTGAGAAGGAGTCTGATGATGGTGGTAAGGTTGATGATGGTGGTGAGGCTGGGGCGGGGAAACACAAAAAGGCTCCGCGGAAGAATATAATACCCAAAAAAATTGTTGTGAAGACTCCTAAGCCTGCCGCGGTTGTTGAAGCTGCAGACCAAAACGGACCTAAAAAGAAGCTTCACCGGTAGAGGATGCAAAGAAAGCCCTGGCTGAAGACAACCCTGCCCAACCGTCTGAGGCCAAGATTCAGACTGTGGTGGATGTTGGGGTTAGTGTCCCAAACCCTCTACCAAAAAATGTTCAACAAAGGAGAAGTAGTCGAAGACTTCAGGATAAAGCCGTTGCTTAATATGCAGTATAAGTCTGATAGTTGTTTGTAAAAACTTGAACCTATGTGCAACTAAAAACTAGTTATTTCGCTTTGTTTTTGTGTTTGATGTGAACATGGTTATCTGGTATTAGACTGAGATTTAGGTCTGATTTTGGTGTTATTTTAATATCTGTCAGACTTCTAAAGAAGTCTGATTCTGTTTAGGATTTATATTGCAGCCTGTAGGTGGCGTGGATAGTGTTAGATTATTTGTCTTAGACTTTTATTGCAGTCTGACGGAGGTGGATTTTTTTATTTTGTAAATGCAGAGTAGTGTCGTGGGCAGCGAACATAGTGTTCTTATCGTGGATAAGGTGGCCACGGGCGTAAACTTCGATGCTGCATATATGTCGAAACAAGACACTAAGAAAGCAACTGCTGGAGCTTATGTAAAGGTGAAGGCTCAAGAACTCAAACAGAAATAGCATAATAAGAAGGAGAGAAAGAGCTCAACCCAAGTGCAGATCACACCGAAATATGATCCTTGTGCTCCGACAACCAGGATGGAAGTGAAGACACTTAATGATCACGTCAAAAAACTGCCGTATGTCATCACACTCTACCTATATTCTAGAATATTTAGCTTGATGTCTAACACACGTAATATATTCTGTAGGGGTTATCCGAAGAGGGAGGTGAACACATCCCTAGCTTGGTACTACGATCTGCACACCCCCCAGGAATGGCTGCATGACACGGTTAGTATATAATCTGGTCGGGTTTAATGATTTTCTGTTCTCAGACTTGATTTGCAGTTTGACATTGTTGTTATCTCTTTTAGACTTCCTTCAGACTTCTTTAGAGGTCTGGTTTCAGACTTCTTTTCAAGTCTAGTGAAAGAATTTCTTTTATCAGACTTTTTTTGCAGGTTGACATTGGTGTTCTATCTTTTAGAGTTTCCTTAGACTTCTGTTTAAGTCTGACATTTTTTGCACAATGTTGACTGAATGCAGCAAATAGATGCTGGGATTGATCTGATGAGGCTTCGACAACACGAACACCCGGAATGGTTCTGGTCCGAGAGGCTGACCTTCATTGACACACTGCTGGATAATTTGTGGAAGAAACATTATGATGATTTTGTGAAGAGCGGCGAAGGAGAAAATGTGATGCCCACGGCAAGTAGGCTGCCACCTGGTGTATGGGATTACCATACTGGTGAACTACCCTTATTCCTGAAATCAAACAAGACTTGGGGGCTGGAAATTGATTACATATACACTGCCTTGCACGTTGGGGGGAATCATTGGATAGCTATTATGATTTGTATCCCGGATAGGCACGTAACCATATGGGACAGCATCATTGGACAGAAAACCGATGAGGTGGTAGGAGCGGCAGTGGCACCTATATGTGAGATCTTTCCCTATGTGATGAATTGTTTGGCCCCAGTAGATGAAAGTTGGAATTATTCCCTTGAGCGATACTCCTAGACGATCGTAAAGAGCCCGAAAATTCCCCAAAACAGACAAACAGGTGATTGTGGGGTGTTTTGTATGAAGTTCATTGAGTTCCATTCTCTTGGGATGCCGTTTCCGAATTGGCTGTGTGATAAGAACATGAAGACTTGCAGAGAGAAGCTTGCGTATGAGATATTCACTAATCTCTGCCGAACATGTGAAGAGGGTCGTACCGACACCGAGAATGAATTGCTAGACATCTACGAATATGTGAAGTAGAGTTCCTCTTTAACTTTAAGATTCCCGAGAACAATGGATTCTTGCATATATTTATCTTTTGTAGATGTAAGAAAAACTCATCCATCTTTTGGCTTACTTTCTGCGGGAATTTTTTGTGCCATGCCAATTGTGATGTCAAAAGCGTGTTGGGCATAGGTAGGGTATTTCTAGGGTAATTGGTTTAAAACTTCTATAGAAGTCTGGTGTAAGACTTCTATAGAAGTCTGGTGTCAGACTTCTATTTCTATCTTTTGTAATGAATTTCTGTGATTAGATTTATATTGCAGTTTGGAAAGGGTGTGATTTTCTTAAGACTTATTTAGACTTGACGAGATGCAGCAAACACATAAGTACAACAAATTAAGTTTAAGCCAACAACAATAACCAACGATTAACACAACAAGTTCTTAGACTTAGACAACTTAAAAACCGACTTGGAAACGAAATATTGTACTGGAAAGACACCAACAGACTCCTCTCAGACTTTCTTCAGACTTCTCTGTCATACTTCTAAATTGCATTCGTCAGTACATCAGACTTCTACCAGATCTAATCCTTCTCAGGTTTGGTTACCTGTCTCCACCGAAAAAAACAGCAGCTTCTCATATACAGTAGATAGATGAAAACAACTATAAAACATGTGAGTGTAAGGTGATTTAGCTTACACAATTTGATTTTTCGTGGCCTGATTGTTTGCAATTAAAACAAGTATATTGCTTGGGAAGCTTCCGTGGTTTATTGCCCTTTGTCTTGGCAATTTCTAGCCAAGTTTGCCACCTCGACTTCTGATGTCTTCCAGGAGGACGAGGATTATGCGGGGGAAGGACACGTACGGTGTCAGGAGCTTTCATAGTATAGTTCTTCGTAAGGATGTTCATTGCGTATGCCTGAAACAGATAGTCTTTGCCGTATGATGGGCATGGCAGCGTATATGGGTGTAGCTTAAGTTCTGGTGCAGCGCATATTGCATGTGAGCAAGGTATATTTTCGTAATCCCACACACCACATTCACACGTTCGGTTGTGCAAGTCGACCACACAATCCCTATGTCCTCTCTTAACAACGAATCGATACCCATCAACGCGTTCCGCCGTCATGAAGTCCGCATAATATTCACGACTAGCCATCAAATATTCAACTCCTCGGCTAAATTTTGTTGTGAGACTCAATGCATCTAGCCGCCTTTTACAAAACCACGTCCCTAGCTTCTATTGTAAGAACTCCAAAAGGAAAGAGATAGGATATCTTTTTGCCTTCTTGACTACGGAATTTATAGATTCGGCAATGTTGCTCGTCTTTATGTTGTACCTTTCTCCAACAAAATGAATGCGGTTAACGCAAGTGAAAACAAGACTGCAATAGAAGTCTGATAAAAATAAGACTGCAATAGAAGTCTGGTAAAGATGAATCAAACTGCAAAAGAAGTCTGATAAGAAAAATGCATTTTTAGATTATACCTGTCTCCATTGAAATGAACGCGTGACCATACACTCGGATCCGCCTCCTCCAAGTATCTAGCAAGGTCATGATTTACCGCTCGTAAGGAGGCCATGTATCGGTTAAAATCGTACATCGTATATGCGTACGTCGCGTTTTTCACCAAGTACAAAAGATGTTTTCCCCTGAACTTTGTGACTACGTTATTTTGTAGATGGTAATAAAAAATCCCTCGCTTTGCCTAAGGAAGAACCTTTTCAATAGCATTCTTGATGGATGTGTGCCTATCTGAGACTATGACCAGAGGATATTGGTCTGAAATGCAGTCTCTAAGCTTTGTGAAAAACCACTCCCACGAGGCATCATTCTCAGAGTCTACAATGCCAAAAGCCAACGGAAATATTTGAAAATTGGCATCTTGTGAGGCCGCCACTAGCATAACACCTCCATACGGCCCCTTCTAAGATACTTAAATCCCTCTATGGAAGCTCCAAATGCTAGAAATAGATATTTAAATCTATTCTCCTCATCTATTTCTAGAGCAGTTTGCGTTCCCGGGTTGGTTTGCTCGATTCCATGCAATAAAGCAGGCAGTCTCTCATAGCCATCTTCCGCTGATCCTCTCACCAACTTTTGAGCATGTAACAATGCTCTGTATGCGGTTGTGTAGCTCATCTTAATCCCATACTGCTTGTTCATTGATACTAAGACATGCTTTGGTGTAATCTTCTCAATTATTCCAAAGCATTCTAGAAGCAACCAACCAATATAACGCGGAGTATGACGTTTTTTCTTAGCCTTCCGGTCCAGCGCTGAACATGTGTGGGCTCTATTGTAGATCATCACCCAAAACTTGTTTGGTTCGTTCTTGACAGCCACTCGAAGCTTCTAGTTGCATCCTTCCACAAGACATTTAGCGACAAACAGGCTCTTGTCAGACTTATCTACTGTAAATGCGTATTTCCTCATTATCGCCGTCAAACGCAGCTCTGATATAAGATCTTGCTTGCGATCAAAACACTTTCCGAGAAAGATGTCGTCAGACCAATTTCTGCCTCGACCAGCAAATCGTTCGGCCACATGCTGCAACTCGTAAGTCTTATTATCTTCATCTACTTTATCATCTTCATCTTCATCTCCCACTTTCCCATACATGCTATAATCTACACCATCATAGTAAGACTTAGTGTGTTTCTTGAAAACTTGTTCTGGCCCATCACCACCACCACCACAAATAGAATCATCTGATACTGAGCCCACATCTTCGTCTTCCCAGTCTTTGTCTTCGTCATCTTCATCTTCATCTTCATCTTTTACATCGTGATTCCCCGCATCTTGATATGCCAAACCAGATCGGCTCGAGACACAAAGACGGATTAAATGCGCACTAGCTAACTCGACCATGCTCCTTACTTGCCTATCATTTGTGACATAAATAGGAGGGCTATCCCGACCGATCTGTTGCAAGAGTGGTTCAGGTAACGGATATGATGACTCCACCAACTTGGTTTTCTTGTCCAGCATATAATCATCTTGTACCATCTCAACAAGTTCACAATATGTAGAACGATCGCCCAAAGTGATAAACCGCCCTCCTTTGAGAGTATCCACCACAAAATGCCAAATCTGGTCTCTCACAACCCATTCACCAAAATTAACATGTAGATGCACCATTATCTGTAAAAACAATCATGAAAAAACCACATTAGCGATCTTAATGGAAATATCAGACTTCTTCGCGAAGTCTGATTCTATTAGCTACATTGCCAGAATTATTAAAAAAATTCTTTAAAAATAATTACCGAACATAAGCATGTAAAACTAACGCAGGAGAAACATATACAACTAACACACATATAAAAAAATTAAAATCAACGAAATTCATCACAAATATACAAAAAACGGTTTTAAAACATTTGTCAATCTAGACTGCCACAGAAGTCTGATAACAATTCGTCAGACCTTTATGGCAGTCTGAAAAATAGGGTATTTTTGCAATTAGAATGTTACAAAGCAGACTGCGGATGCCGTCTGACGAAAAGTTATCAAAGCAGACATCTACCGCAGTCTGACAAAAAGGGTATTTTTGCAATTGACCCAAACTTTGACTTTTTTGTCAGACTGCATTAGATGTCTGAGAAAAAGAAAAATGTATTTCTGCAATTGACCAAAATTTTGACTTTTTTGTCAGACTTCACGGATCTCCTGCAGTCTGAAATATGTATGGGGTAGTTTTGTAATTGACCGAAGTTTGACTTTCGTTCCCAGACTTCCAGGGCAGTCTGAAAAAATCCTTCAGACTGCGATAGAAGTCTGACAGAAATTGGTGTATTTTTTGTGTTGACCAAAATCTTCGATATCAGACTTCTTTAGCAGTCTGACGGATTTCATCATTTTCAGACTGCCATAGAAGTCTGAAAATTTTTCCCTTCTATTCAGACTGCTAAAGAAGTCTGATACATTTTCCCCTATTTTGGTCAACTTTTGAAAAATTTCGGTCAATTACTACCAGTACCCTGTTTTTTTTTCAGACTTCTTATTCCGTCTGAAAAAGTTAACTTTCGGTCAAAGTCGCTCATTTTTCCAAAATACTGGATATGAAGTCTGAATAAAAAGTCAAGTTTTCGGTCAATTGCAAAACTACCCTATGCCTCGATTAGAGGAATTTTCTTGATTTTTTTGTTTTCAAAGAAAATTACCCGACTTCAATGGCAGTCTGAGTATTTAAAAGCCAATTGCAAAACTACCCTTTCGTTGACCATGTGGGTTTCATCAGACTTCTAAAGCAGTCTGAGTAGACAACTCAGATCTGAAAATCGACGATATGCAAAAATTCGTACCTATATCCTTTTAGAGTTTGTTTTCACCCTCGTCGAGCGCCCATAACGTCTAATATAACCGAAATCCCGCAAGCTCAGTCGTGTTTTGCCGTTTTTATGCCATAAAAAATAATTTCGGTAAGTTTGAATCGGAAAATCGAGGGGAAATGGGAGAAATCGGAGAGGAGAACTCGCGAAAAGGAAGTCCGAGCTCTATTCTTGGGCTTTAATGGCGAAAAAATGGGGTTACTTACTGCATTAACTCGTCGACGATGGTGGTTGTCGTGGATGTTGAGAATTGATGGCAATGGCATTTCCGTAATTAAGTTAGATCTGAAATTTTTTTTGGTCTTTTGAAAAAAACGTTAGACTCTAACAGCAGTCTAAAGAATGGCATTTCCATGAATACCCAGATTCTTAAAGGGTAATTCGTAGGATTCTAAAAAAGAGGAGAGGAAGAGGGCATTTTTATCTTTGACTTCAAATTGTAGGGTATTATTGCAAATACCCCTCATTTTAAAGTCAATTTCTCTTCAACATTTTTGTTGAAGTACCTTAGCAACCGAAAGTTAAAGTCCATACTAATCACCTCTTTATCATATCGAAGAACTTCCAGCTGAAAATAATTGTAGCAGTGCAGATTACCAAACATTTCAAACTAATCGCTTATACTTTTACCCGAATGAGAATATACATTAGAACCGTTCAAAATCTCAACACAACTATCATCATTCTCTTGCTAATCTTATCGGTTTTCCGTTTGTAATCTCATTTCTAAATCGTTCCTTTGTGGCTATCTTTACTGTTTTTATGTGTGAGATTTTGAAAATTTTTATTTTATTTTAACTGTGAGACTTTGACTTTATTTAAAAAAAAAAATAAAGTTCTAATTTATCCAATCAAAGTTTAACACTTTTTAAACCCTTAAAATTATACTAACACATTTTAATACCGCGTTTTTGTTCATGCAATGGTTTATTACTTTCAACACATTTTAACACATTTTAATACTTTCATGGTTTAGAAATATTTAAAGTTCTAATTTCTCTCCATTGTTTATTTAGAAATAATGAAATTCATTTTGAAATTTCATTTCCCTCCACCGATGACAAAAAAGTAGTTAAATCAGTAATATTGTTTGGAAGCAAGAATAGCAAAGGCAAAAACCAAAAACCAAAAAAGATAATAATTAGTATTGAATTAATGAGGTGAAGATACCTAAGCAAATTAATTAGTTGTCATTAACAAATGTGTTTGGCAATAGAGATAGTAGGAGAAAAAAATGAATTAACAAATCAGTCAAATGCTAACTTTAATTGTGATGCTGTCATGTGTACTTTTGTGCTTCCTCTTTAATATACTTTAGATCTTCTCGGTTTTCATTTGTAATCTCATATCTAAATCATTTCTTTATAGCTATCTTTAATAGTATAATATCCTTATACTATTAGTATTTAAATGAAATCCATAAAATATAATGTCAATTATTGTATTTACCAAAATAAATTTGTAACTTAACAAAATGATCTAAAATATAGTGGAATTAGTAAAATATATGTTAAATAGCATATTATTCTGCTATATTCTATGTAAATAGTATATTAAAATATTCTATTATATTCGTATAGTATAGTTCCCTTGCAATAGTATGTTTTATTGTGCATGGAATTTTTCGTAACCTTTAAAAAAATCTACCCATTAATTTTAAATTCAAATACTCTACAACATGTATTGTGAGTATACATTAGAACCGTTCAAAATCTCAACTCAACTATTGTCATCCGTCTTTTGCTTATACTCGGTTTTCTAATCAAACTCAATCTTATCGATTTTTTCATTTGTAAATTCATGTATAAATCGTTCCTTTTCGCTATCTTTACTATTTTTCGGTTGGAAAACTTTTATTTTATTTTAACCGAGTTGTGAGTATACATTAGAACCGTTCAAATCTCAACTCAACTATTGTCACCCGTCTCTTGATTATACTCGATTTTCTACTCAAAATCAATTTTATCAGTTTTTTCATTAATTTCATGTCAAAATGGTTCATTTTTTGTTACATTTACTGTTTTTATGTGTGAGACTTCGAAAACTTTTACTTTATTTTAATTGTATTGTGATTATACATTAGAACTGTTCAAAACCTCAACTCAACTATTGTCATCTATCTCTTGCTTATACTCGGTTTTCTTTTCAAACTCAATTTTATCAGTTTTTTCATTTGTAATTTCATGTCTAAAGCGGGATCAATTTTGCTATCTTTACTATTTTTCTGTGTGAGATTTTGAAAAATTTTACTTTATTTTAAATGTATTGCGATTATACATTAGAACCGTTCAAAATCTCAACTCAACTATTGTCATCCGCCTCTTGCATATACTCGGTTTTTTACTCAAACTCAATCTTATCGGTTTTTTCATTTATAATTTCATGTCTAAATCGTTCATATTTCTGTTTTTCGGTGTGAATATTTGAAAACTTTTATTTTATTTTAATTATATTGTGATTATACATTAGAACCGTTCAAATCTCAACTCAACTATTGTCATCTGTCACTTGCTTATACTCGATTTTCTACTCAAACTCAATTTTATCAGTTTTTTCATTTGTAATTTCAGTTCTAAATCGTTCATTTTCTTCTATCTTTACTGTTTTTCTGTGTGAGATTTTGAAAACTTTTATTTTATTTTAATTGTATTGTGATTATACATTAGAACTGTTCAAAATCTCAACTTAACTATTGTCATCTATCTCTTGCTTATACTCGGTTTTCTATTCAAACTCAATTTTATCAGTTTTTTCATTTGTAATTTCATGTCTAAAGCGGGATCAATTTTGCTATCTTTACAGTTTTTCTGTGTGAGATTTTGAAAATTTTTACTTTATTTTAAATGTATTGTGATTATACATTAGAACCGTTCAAAATCTCAACTCAACTATTGTCATCCGTCTCTTGCATATACTCGGCTTTTCACTCAAACTCAATCTTATCGGTTTTTTCATTTATAATTTCATGTCTAAATTGCTCATTTTCTGTTTTTCTGTTTTTCTGTGTGAATATTTGAAAACTTTTATTTTATTTTAATTATATTGTGATTATACATTAGAATCGTTCAAATCTCAACTCAATTATTGTCATCTATCACTTGCTTATACTCGGTTTTCTACTCAAACTCAATTTTATCAGTTTTTCATTTGTAATTTCATTTCTAAATCGTTCATTTTCTGTTATATTTACTGTTTTTATGTGTGCGACTTTGAAAACTTTTACTTTATTTTAAATGTATTGTGATTATACATTAGAACCGTTCAAAATCTTATATCAACTATTGTTATATGTCTCTTGCTTATACTCGGTTTTCTACTCAAAATCAATTTTATCAGTTTTTTCATTTGTAATTTCATGTATAAATCGTTCATTTTTTGCTATATTTAATGTTTTCTGTGTGAAACTTTGAAACATTTTACTTTATTTTAACTGTATTGTTTTTATACATTAGAACCGTTCAAAATCTCAACTCAACTATTGTCATCCGTCTCTTGCTTATACTCGGTTTTCTACTCAAACTCAATCTTATCGGTTTTTTTTTGTAATTTCATGTCTAAATCGTTCCTTTTTCTGTGTGAATATTTGAAAACTTTTATTTTACTTTAACTGTATTGTGATTATACATTAGAACTGTTCAAATCGCAACTAAACTATTGTCATCCGTCTCTTGCTTATACTCGATTTTCTACTCAAACTCAATTTTATCATTGTAATTTGATGTCTAAATCATTCATTTTAGCTATCTTTACTGTTTTTCTGTGTTAGACTTTGAAAACTTTTACTTTATTTTAACTGTATTGTGATTATACATTATAACCGTTCAAAATCTCAACTCAACTATTGTTATCTGTCTCTCGCTTAAACTCGGTTTTCTACTCAAACTCAATCTTATCGGTTTTTTCATTTGTAATTTAATCTCTAAATCGTTCATTTTTCTGTTTTTCTGTGTGAATATTTGAAAACTTTTATTTTATTTTAATTGTATTGTGATTATACATTATAACCGTTCAAATCTCAACTCAACTATTGTCATATGTCACTTGCTTATACTCGATTTTCTACTCAAACTCAATTTTATCAGTTTTTTCATTTGTAATTTCATTTCTAAATCGTTCATTTTCTGCTATCTTTACTGTTTTTCTGTGTTAGACTTTGAAAACTTTTACTTTATTTTAAATGTATTGTGATTATACATTAGAACCGTTCAAAATCTCAACTCAACTATTGTCATATGTCTCTTGCTTATACTCGGTTTTTAACTCAAAATCAATTTTATCAGTTTTTTCATTTGTAATTTCTTGTATAAATTGTTCATTTTTTGCTATATTTACTGTTTTCTGTGTGAGACTTTGAAACCTTTTACTTTATTTTAACTGTATTGATTTTATACATTATAACCGTTCAAAATTTCAACTCAACTATTGTCATCCGTCTCTTTCTTATACTCGGTTTTCTACTCAAACTCAATCTTATCGTTTTTTTATTTGTAATTTCTTGTCTAAATCGTTCTTTTCTGTGTGAATATTTGAAAACTTTTATTTTATTTTAACTGTATTGTGATTATACATTAGAACCGTTCAAATCTCAACTAAACTATTGTTATCCATCTCTTGCTTATACTCGGTTTTCTACTCAAACTCAATTTTATCAATTTTTTCATTTGTAATTTCATGTCTATATCATTCATTTTTTCTATCTTTACTGTTTTTCTGTGTTAGACTTTGAAAACTTTTACTTTATTATAAATTTATTGTGATTATACATTAGAACCGTTCAAAATCTTATATCAACTATTGTTATATGTCTCTTGCTTATACTCGGTTTTCTACTCAAACTCAATCTTATCGGTTTTTTCATTTGTAATTTCATGTATAAATCGTTCATTTTCTGTTTTCTGTGTGAATATTTGAAAACTTTTATTTTATTTTAATTGTATTGTGATCATGCATTAGAACCGTTCAAATCTCAATTCCACTATTGTCATATGTCACTTGCTTATACTCGGTTTTGTACTCAAACTCAATTTTATCAGTTTTTTTCATTTGTAATTTCATTTATAAATCGTTCATTTTCTGCTATCTTTACTGTTTTTGTGTGTTAGACTTTGAAAACTTTTACTTTATTTTAACTGTATTGTGATTATACATTAGAACTGTTCAAAATCTCAACTCAACTATTGTCATCCGTCTCTTATTTATACTCGGTTTTCTACTCAAACTCAATTTTATTAGTTTTTTCATTTGTAATTTCATGGATAAATCGTTCATTTTTTGCTATCAAGGTGAAACTATGTACTCCTTCTCTACTTCGATTAACCCTGAGTGTAATTACAAATTTTAAAACGACCAAGTAAATAAGTCAAAACGAATAAGAAGAAATTCAAGTTTTTTACTAGGGCTGGGCATATTTACCGAACCAAACCAAACTGAACCGAACCAAACTGAATAACGTTATTTGGTTCGGGTACGGATAGCCTGAATAACCCAAACGGACACATTTTTAAATTTATTCGGTTTTTTGTTCGGTTTGGTTTATTAACCGAATATCGAATTAACCGATTGGGTAACCGAATTAATATCCAACTCATATAATACCATATAGGGGTTTGGACTTAGTCTTTAGTAATTTTTATAAGGTATGTTTATAAACCATATAGTTTTCTGTCCTGAAACCAAGTTATTTTATATTGTTTATTTTATGGTGGATAACTCTTAACCTCGAACGTGAGTTGAATTATTAAGCCGTTTTTTTTAGACGATTTTCACAATCGTAGTAATTTAGAAAATATTTCTTCTTCTTTCTTTGTTCATTTTTGTTGGATAAATATTTTTCTCACAATTGTCAAACTCTTGATCTTATCTAAAAATACATGTATTATTCAAAATAATCAAAATTATCCTAAAGTGATTTTAGTTTGGTTATTAATTGTAAAAACCAAAAAACTCAAAAATCAAACCGAACTGAACCGAAATAAAATTTAATCCCGAATGGAACCTAAAATTTTAAAACCGAAAAACCCGAAAACCGAAAACCGAAAAACCCGAACCGAACCCAACTAATTAACCGAATGCCCAGCCCAATAAATAATAACCATTATTTTTGTTATGAAAGTGATTGTAGAAGAGAGTAATTTCTTACAACTTTCTCACATCAAATTTATGTAGTCTTCTATTGATGGTAACAAAATTTAAAAACTTAAACTAATTATGTAAAATACTATGATGAGTGATATTGATATGCTCACATTAATACCCTAAAAAGTACTAAAGTAGTTGTTGCAGTATATCAGGGGTCGAACACAAGGACTCAGAGAAATCACACAATAGATTGTATAGTATCGAATCAAGCTAAGCAAATCAGATGAAACGAAAGCAATAAACAGTAAAAAGATTGTAAATTCGATGGAGGAAAATATAGGCTCAGGGTATTTCTCAGGAAATTAATGAATGCATATAAACTAACTAGCAGGATTCAGATTTAGCGCAATTCTTGAACTCAAATCACTAAGGTATAATTAACCAACTGTCGTTGCGAGAATTATCTAAATCTAAATCCTAGAAATTCCAAATCTCTTTTGTGAATCATAAAGTCTAAATCAGCTTTAATACCGAGTTTGATATGTTCACAAATCAATTAAACCAAATCTCTTTTCGAATAATTAATTTGCTCACCTAAGGTTCTATCAGGTAATTAATCGCACTGTCGTGCCTAATCAATTATCCTAAGATCTAAGTTCCAGATTCGTCAACCTAGAATTAGATTTGAACACAACCTAAGGTGAAGAACTAATTCAGATGGTGAATCCTAATTAACTAATCAACCTAGCATTCAGAGAAAACCCTTATGAGAACCATGAACCTAAAGTGTATCTACTCAGACATGGAGATTGAAAACAACATGATTGAATATATCATCAAACAAAACAATAGAAAACAGAAATTCAGAGTTGTCTCTCCAAAAACCAAAATAGAATCAAAGTAATGAAAGCATAGCCAACAAAGTGGCTGTAAAATCCCTATAAATAACCTAAATCACGTTTTGGGGCTTCTTGTAATTATTAAAGACTTCTGGACCAAGTTGCAATTCTTCAACTGTTCATTAAAGTCGCGGGTCGTGTCTGCCTCGATGAGTGTCGATCGATACCAGGGGGTATCGATCGATGCTCGACGTGAAATCGGGTAATCAGCAACACGAACTTCAGCTTTGCTCCAAAATGCTCCAGAAAGCTCCAATATCTCCAATTATGCTCCAAACGTGCTAAAACCTGTAAAAGACTCTAAAACACTACGAAATAGTATAAAGACTCTATAAAACGGACTTATATCATGGATTAAACGGGGTAAAAACCATGATATATCAACTCCCCCAGACTTAGCATTTGCTTGCCCTCAAGAAAAACAGAAAACCAAACCAGAGAAAGAGGTTTGAAAACATGGAGACTCACCTGTTCAGGAACCATTGCAAATATTCTTTTCCCAAGCACCCAAATGTCACCTAACCAGCTTTTGATCTAACCACCATGTACTTCTCCGTAGACATTCGCAGCTTTTCCAGACTCCATACATAATCTCGCAGCATTGTTAAAATAAAACCCACATCGCCAGTTTCATCGTTGCAGCCAATGTTCAAGAGCCTTCTAGATTCTTTACCATACAATATCATGACAAGGAACCACCCATTTTCATACTTTTTGTATCACTTTCTCTCCCCCAGACTTATTTCTTATTATGTTCTCTCTTTTTTTAGATTTGCATATAGACATCAAGGTCCGAAACGCGAGTATTGATGGTGTGTCCCACCGAATCTCCGGTTCTTCCCTCTCTATGTATCAAAGGTTTAGGCGAATATCACGGGAAATTTTCCTAACCTCGCTTTCAACCTTTGTGTGATCATTTCCTCTTAAGTAGAATAATGGGATCGCTGGAAATTTTTCTAGCCCTCTACTCAGAAGAAAATCATTTCATCTTTTATGCTCTTATTTATCAACTTATAACAGGGGAGAGAGATACCATTACTTTAAACATATGGGTTCCTTTGTCAAATATGAATGATGAATCAAGCTCTGTAAACATTAACCACACCGATGAAGTGCAAAAATTTGGCTCAGGCTTCAGAAGAAATCTACTGGAAACATGGATGTTCTCTAGTCAACTGGTCAGTCCTTGGATTTTTCATTAGTCGATCTAGAGCTGATCCTGCAACACTGGTCACTCAAAAACAAAATCAAGACAACAATTCAAGCACAGGATCATCATCTCCAACAAGTTTTGACTCAATAAAACGAAATATTTTTTTTATTTTATGACTCTAAGAAAAACAAACACAATGTCAGCAGACACCTCCCCCAGACTTGAACAACACTGTCTCCAGTGTTATGTAGCCCAAAGTTGGTAAAAGAAACAAACTAAAAGAGTAGAATCATGAAGAACAAGAAGTTACCGTAATGGAATAGGGGTATCGACCGACACACAGCCTGTTATCGATCGATACTAGGCTTAAGTCGACACAGGAATTTTCAACGATTTCATCACTGCCCGCAGGGTATCGACCGATACCAACAGGGTATCGATCGATACCCTGGCGATTTCGTGATGTCAGTTCAGTTTCTCCTTGTTTGCTCCAATCTGATTCACTCAAGACACAAAAACGGAAAATAAAGATAAAAAGACTCAAAAACAAACTCACGAGTGGGTTGCCTCCCACCAAGCGCTCGTTTAACGTCATTAGCTTAACTGTAACGCCCTTCAGGCATGATAAGAATGAGAGCTTGCATCAAAACAGGTTCCACAACTTGAAATTGCTATCTTCAGAGTTTTGCGCAACATACTCTCCACAAACTCTTTTCCTTTCTCTTTCAGCTCAGAAGTAAGAAGAACTCTAGCCTTAGAGAATGGTTTGGAGGCTCCTTTGCACTTCACCTTGTACTCAATCGAATTTCCATCACACTTCTGAGGGATTAAAGTGACATGGGGATTCTCGACTCTTTTGCTCTGCACCTTCTTCCTCGCATTAGCCGTTTTGATGTCCTTCTTGGTCATGACAGAAGGACTATCTAGAAGGTCTATGACAGTTGGCTTTTCAGGAGGTTCTTCCAAAAGATCTGGTACCAACGTCGCTCCTATTACAGCATCAATGCAAGAGATACGTGTGGGAGTTCCTCTAGGGATGGCTTTGTAGTACACCTCCTTGTCAATGTATGAGAATGAGATTTGCTTGCTGGGTGTGTCCATAATGGCACCAACGGTAGCCATGAACGGTCTTTCAAGAATCAATTGCGTACGAGATATTGCACTCATCTCTACAACCTGAAAATCAGTAGGAACCATGCAATCTCCTATTGTGATCATCAAATCATCGATTGCACCATATGAAGTTGCGGTTGAAGAGTTCGCGAATGTGATAGATCTTGGGAGGTTGAATATCAGCTCCCAATCTCTCTGCAATTGCCCTTGACATGACATTGACGCAGGCCCCTGAGTCAACGAGAGACTCTTTGAATTCAACTCCAGAGATACAGCATGGAACTGAGAATATTCCTGGATCTTCCTTCTTAGTCAACTGTCTCAGTAGAGGTGGTGTACCTCTGGCCTTAATGAAGAGTGCCTTAATCTCTTCCTCAGTTTCTCTGTAATCTCGGAAGTGACTCAGCAGAGGGCGGTGTTCTAGAGCTTCTACAAAATATAATGTATGGGAAATCTGTCGTACCATCTTCTCAAAGCCACACAGTTGCTTTGGAGAAATGGGGTCTCTGAGGTGTTGAGGAATAGGATTTAGCTTCTTGGGCTTGCGAAGTCTGTCAACACTCATACGCGGCTCGTTCGCAGTATCTGGGTGGGTATCGATCGATATAGGGAGGGTGTCGATCGATGTTTGCTCCTTCGAGACGTCCTTGACAGATTCTTGGACGGGTGTCGATCGATACAAGGGGGTATCGATCGATGCTTGGGTGGTGTTTGAATTCTCATCGTCAGATATATCATCAACCACATGAAACTCCACAACCGACTTATCCAACATAGCTTTGCATCTGGCGTCCTCCCATTCTTTCTTTGTCATAATATGAGGTAGAGGATAAGGTATCTTAGGTTTGTACACCCTTTCCTTGACAATCTCGGGTTCCTTCTCGACCTGCGTCTCAGCATCGACCGATACTGGAGGAGTATCGATCGATACACGTGATTTTTGATCCACTCGTGCATGTGTCTGGACTGGTATCGATCGATACAAGCTGGTATCGATCGATGCTTGTGCGACTTCAGAATCCCAATCGTCATTTTCTACAGGATCGTCGAAAATTCCTGCATCAAATCATTTTTCTACCACTACAGTGGCTTCATTAGCAACTCCTAAGGTGATGGCATTGACGTGTGCTCTTGGATTCTCAGTTTTCCCTGGAAGAAAACCTTCCTTCCTCTTCACAGCTGCGGCGGTCTGAGCAACCTGAGTTTCCAGCTTCCTCTGAGAAAGATTGACAGTTTCTATTTTCCCATTCAGATGGTCAATCTTCCCATTGAGATCAGTGTACAGATGGTCAATCTTCCCATTGAAATCCACTTGCAGTTTCTGCTGTCCCTGAAGAATCTGCTCAAGCATGGATTCCATCTTATTCTATGTGGACTTTGGAGAGATGGGCTGGTACGAAGAGTTCCCGTAATTTCGACTGAAGTCGCTGTTCTGTAACGGTTTCTGAACAAACTGTTTTGCTCCAAAACCAGATTGGTTCCCCTCAAACTTGTATCCACTTTGCTGAGTGTTGTTGTTGAAGTTTCGGTTGTTGTTGTACCCAAATCGCTGACCCTGAAAACCATAACCACCAACGTAGTTAACATCCTCCACCTCTTCTTCATCCATGATATCGACTCCATCAGCAAAATGTAAAGTCTTCTTCGACTTCCCAAGCAGAAGATCCAACATCGCTTGAACTTCAGCAGTCTGCGATCCATCAATTCCTGCAGCCTGCTTCTTCCGCTCTAAATCAGTATTCTTGGTGCTATTGCTAGACGCCAAGTTCTCAATCAGCACAACCGCATCATCTGGATATATGGTGTTGAAGTTCCCATTACTCGCAGTATCCAAAGCCATCTGGTACCTCCAATCGATCCCTCTGTAGAAAGTACCCAACAGCTGAACCTGATTGAACCCATGGTGCGGGCAATCTCTCATATATGATTTGAAACGAATCCAAGCAGCTTTGAGTGCCTCTGTTGGACCTTGAGAAAATTGAGAGATCTTGTTCTTGAGCTCTTTAGATCTCGCATTATCATAGAAATTGATCAGGAACGCATTCTTCGTCTCATCCCATGTAGTTAGCGAATCAGGAGCTAACTGCTTCAGCTAATAAGCAGCATCCCCACCAAGAGAGTACGGGAAAAGTTTGCAGAAAAGGAACTCATTGGGCACTCCATTGTACTTCATACCAGTGACCAAATCCTCGAACCTTTTGATATGATCCATGGGATGCTCATGAGGTAGGCCATGGAAAGGGTTCTGACTTACGATAGCGTAATACGCAGGTTTCAGTTCGAAGTCATTCCTCTGAAAAGTTGGGATGCGAATCACAGCTCGATTGGCAAAGAACTGATCAGGTCTGTTGTGCTCACCAAGTGTTTTACCTCGATCAACTCCAGCATTCCCAACGTTGGCTTGCGCAGCTGGCGCGACAATCTGACCAACAATAGCAGGAGGGGCAATGACGTTTCCAGCTTTATCAAGTCGATGCCCTCTCTTATTGCACACTTGACCCTCTTGGTCTCTCAAGACTCCAGCTTCATCAGCTCTTAAAACCACTGGGTTGTTCATCCCTGATGTTTGCGTTGTCTTTCTGTTTGCGCGTTCTAAACGTGCTAGCTTCTCTAACGATAGATTTACTAGCGGAGTGCTCTTGTTTCTTCTGGTTTCACGATTAGGCATGTACCTGAAACACAAAAATCAAGAACGTAAGTAACCAAAGACACGATGAGTATCGATCGATATCAAGTGGTGTCGATCGATATCAACAAAATAAAACGAAGTGTATCGACCAATACTAGGTAGTATCGATCGATACCGACGGGCTTAGTCGAAACTCGACAGCTAAAATCTAATGGCGAAATTGAGTCCCCGGCAACGGCGCCAAATTGGATATGCTCAAATTAATACCCTAAAAAGTACTAAAGCAGTTGCTGCAGTATATCAGGGGTCGAACACAAGGACTCAGAGAAATCACACAATAGATTGTATAGTATCGAATCAAGCTAAGCAAATCAGATGAAACGAAAGCAATAAACAGTAAAAGGATTGTATATTCGATGGAGGAAAATATAGGCTCAGGGTATTTCTCAGGAAATCAATGAATGCAGATAAACTAACTAGCATGATTCAGATTTAGCGCAGTTCTTGAACTCAAATCACTAAGGTATAATTAACCAACTGTCATTGCGAAAATTATCTAAATCTATATCCTAGGAATTCCAAATCTCTTTGCGAATCCTAAAGTCTAAATCAGCTTTAATACCGAGTTTGATATGTTCACAAATCAACTAAACCAAATCTCTTTGCGAATAATTAATTTGTTCACCTAAGGTTCTATCAGGTAATTAATCGCACTGTCGTGCCTAATCAATTATCCTAAGATCTAAGTTCCAGATTCGTCAACCTAGAATTAGCTTTGAACACAACCTAAGGTGAAGAACTAATTCATATGGTGAATCCTAATTAACTAATCAACCTAGCATTCAGAGAAAACCCTTATGAGAACCTTGAACCTAAAGTGGATCTACTCAGACATGGAGATTGAAAACAACATGATTGAATAGATCATCAAACAAAACAATAGAAAACAGGAGTTCAGAGTTGTCTCTCCAAAAACCAAAATAGAATCAAAGTAATGAAAGCATAGCCAACAAAATGGCTGTAAAATCCCTGTAAATAACCTAAATCGCATTTTGGGGCTTCTTGTAATTATTAAAGACTTCTGAACCAAATTGCAATTCTTCAACTCTTCATTAAAGTCGCGGGTCGTGTCTGCCTCGATGAGTGTCGATCGATACCAGGGGGTATCGATCGATGCTCGACGTGAAATCGGGTACTCAGCAACACGAACTTCAGCTTTGCTCCAAAATGCTCCAGAAAGCTCCAATATCTCCAATTATGCTCCAAAAGTGCTAAACCTGTAAAAGACTCTAAAACACTACGAAATAGTATAAAGACTCTATAAAACGGACTTATATCATGGCTTAAACGGGGTAAAAACCATAATATATCGTTATATGTCTCTTGCTTATATTCAGATTTACCTGCAAAATTCAGAAAACACAGTCCACTATTAAAAAATTGGGATATAATCAACCGATACACTACTCTTTATAGAGAAATAATGAGTCAATCCAATCAGAATAATCAATATAACAGAATAATCAATCTTTGTGTTATTTTTGTTGGAAGCTATCAACCCGGTTATTGTCTTCGTCTTCAAAACCAGACACATTCAAAACCAGAAACCAAGTCCAGGTCAGAAGAGCATAAAAGATTTGAGATCCGTTTACGCTTGTCTACTCTGTTACTCAACAATGTTAAATATCTATAACCATGTTTTAGAATATATAGAAATATTTATTTAACTATATTACGCTTGTCTCTCAACTTAGTTAAATGAATCATAATAGAATCAAAAATTTATATTATATTTTTTTCTACTATAATCACCAGACAGAGTAACAGAGTATAGTTGGAAGTTGTTATTCATTACCGCCTAAAAGGTAAACACTCCCAAAGGTATATATGTTAAGCGAATTTTCTAAAACATGTTTCAATCGTAAAATTTGGAACTATGTTCGGCTTCCAATATTTCATAGAAAGAATAATTTCCACATAATATTTTTTTTTTATTTGAGACATATTCTTCCAATTATATTATAAAATATTAGATTCGGTCTTTTTATAATAACTCAATGAGATTTTAAATAAAAACACAAACACGCATATATAAATTCAATATAACAAATAATATATTTATAATTTTCCTTGTAGCAAATAATATTAAATACTAAAGAAACACGATAAAAATATTGGGTAATTGCAAAGGATATCATTTTATAATATCAAAATTAGCACTTACTTAATTTTTGACACTATACCCCACTTACTATTTACATTAAAATGTCTAACTTATCCTTATATCATCTATCTAATTACATCTAACATTTTCTTTCTCATAATATCAACTCTCGTCGGAGAAGAAAGAAGAACCAGAAGAAAGAGAAGAAGAAGAAAGAGAAGAAGAAAACACTGGCGGATAACACCGGTGGATAACTCCGACGAATAACTCCGGCGGATAACACCGATGGATAACAATAACACCGGCCGCCGACGATAACACCGGCCACCGGCGATAACACCAGCCGCCGACGATAACACCGACGATGTTAGCTGGATTTAACGCGATACTTTATGATATGATAACTGGATTAACATGACAACTTCATAAAACTGAACATGATAACTGGTTTAACATGACAATGTTAAACCATACTAACTATGTGTTAACGATGCTAACAATGATAACTGGTTTTAACATGACAATGTTAACGATACTAACTATACTTTAACGATACTAACAATGATAACTGGTTTAACATGACAATGTTAACGATACTAACTATATGTTAACGATGCTAACAATGATAACTGGTTTAACATGACAATGTTAACGATTCTAACAATATGTGTTTTCCGGTAATGAACAGTTATCGTCGAGTTTTGATGAATAGTATCGCCGACCTTTTGATGAACAGTGTTGCCGGAATATGCTGTCAAAAAATGAGTTTCAATCCAATGGTATTTCTGTAAATATTAAAAAGCACAAAGGATATTTTAGGTTTAATCATTTTTTCTCTTTCTTACTTTCTTAATTTATAAAAAATTAATATCACTCACCTAATTAATTGGTCAACTGACCTATACACCTAAATCACCCTAAAATATTCAACTATCCAAACAAACTAAAAAAAATAATAAAATAAAACATAGTTCGAAAGTAGAAAAACAGGAAAAAAAAATAAGACACAAAATTCATTATTACAAACAAAAGAAATCGACTAACAAAAATTCAGAGATTGGGAATCAAGAAATACGAAAAGGGGATGAAACGTTGTAATATTATAAATTTGTAATATTATAAATATGTAGAACAAAGTCGCTTCTTTGAACAAAGTCACTTCAACATATGACCTGTAAAATAATGGGGCATACACTTAGTTAGGGTAAATCTTTGTGCAATATTTTTTTTGAATACTTGTTTTAAAGGTAAATGAATTTTAATTTTGAATAATGATAAATAACGAATATATTATGTGTAGTTATTATAGGAAGTGTAGTATGTTTAGATATTTTTAATTTCCCTTATTATTTTGAAAGAACCTATTTTTAAGTAAATCGTTTGAGATGTTGCTATATTTTTGTAGATTTAGCAATTAATTAAACTTGCGTAAAAAGTTTTAGAGTATATTCCAAACATAATTAATTGTTACATGTATATAATATTAGGAAAATGAATTAAATAGAAGATATTGTAATAAAGTATTTCTCAATTATAGCAAATAATCCGATTTTATTATATTCATGGTTTAAACGATCCCTCCATTATAGCTAAATAACAACCCGATCTGAATTAGATTATTATCTTATTGTGAGTATATGCTTAATTATTGTTAGTTTATTATTGTAGTTTCTATTTTTGTTAAAAACTCAATATTTTGTATTTAAATATTTTACATTTTTGATGGCATTTAATAAAGATTGCAGCAAAAGTTTAGGGAGAGTATACAAAGCATACTAAATGCGATGGTATAATTTTAGGTAAAAACATTAAATACTATCCAATATATATATGGTAGTAACAAATCCTTCTAATATAGTAAACTACCGGATTTGATTTTTTTTTTTAATTTCATAAAAGAAAATATGTTGTTGTATAGAATATATCAAATTGATTTTGTATTGTGTAACTCAGAACAATTTATTTTCTTTTTTTAATTATGTGAATCTGAACAAAAAATAAATAATTTAATCAATTGTGTTACAGTTTCATAAATAAACGAAACTGTTATTGTTAAAACATATATATGAATATTTGTATAAATTATGCAGTGTATATTTATATATAATATGTATATATGTAATTTATTAAATTATGTCAATTTGTATCTAATGAAGTGTATTTTTAATGTATACAATATACCTCTATAGGAGAAAAAAGCTTTCTCGTAATTACGTACCTCTATTGCTTTGTTGTTACATCCAAGTGTATATTTGTTGATCTAACAGATTTATTTTTCTTAATACATAGATTTGATGGACTTGGCTTCTAGTTTTCACCTAGCGATGTGATGATTCTGCTTATAACTCTTTTAGTCTTATCGCGCCCTGCTTGTCCAAGATCATGAGTTATTTATTAATTAAGTTCTCATCTCATGCCCTTAATAGAAAACTAATAAATAAAATATTTTCAAATTCCCATCCCAGTTTTTTTTTTTTAAGGATATTATCTTATCAATGTAGCTAGAGACAATCCCAGAAGCTGCTTCTTAATTCCGGAACAGCAAAGATTAAAAGGTACTGAGAACATTCTAGTAACAGTAATTTAGATTCATCGGCTTATTACAATAGGCAAATAAATGGTATAGATACGATACATCTATAATTATATGGCAAAAAATCATAAATGATTTCCTTACAAAATATAAAAAAACATAAACGTATGAAATTTACAGACGAACACATCTCTAGCGACAGTTCAAAGAACATGTCCATATTTTATACTTTTGTGGTCAATTTTGCAGTTCTACATCAGTCTTCAGTGTATCTGTAAATATAATAGTAAAAATAACAAAACAATAACACATACGCATTAATCAAAATATAGGAAATTGCTATATAAAAAAAAAGGTTCAATCGTAGATAGAATTGTACAAAACGTTAAGAAAGAAGCCTAACATACTTGAAGTCGACATTAACTTAAAATAAAAAGACAACATGACGAATGATAGAACAATAAATAAGTTGAATGGATAAATAGTACCTAGCTCAATCCTAGATTGTGCTAGTGATCTTTGCTTTTACAACCTTTAACAAAAAAACATATATTTAGGTTAGTAAAAGCAAATCAGAATTGTGTTGGTATTAATAGATTAGAAAAATAACAAAACCTTGGTAGATAGAAATCTTCTTTCACCGCTGGATACTTGTTTTTGGATTTGCTCTTAAGGATAGACCGTCACTTCCTAATCTTTGTTGTGCCTAAAAGAAACAGGGGATTAACATACATTAGGTATATAAATTTTCAAATGGAGCTTTGGTATTTAGAACACTTATAATCGCACTTATATGTAAATATATGACTAATCCAAACCATTATATAAAAATTGGGTGTGATCTAAAATATGGATGAAATGTAAATTTGGTATTTAGAACACTTATAATCGCACTTATATGTGTTTTTGTGTTACCTCTCAAAAATTAATTCTCTGACATCAGAATTTCCATGGTTTGTATCCATGAGTCTGTCGAGCAAGTCTTCATCTACCTGCATTAGCAAAAAATACAAACTTAGATACTTGAATACAAAAGATAGAATAACTAATGAAAATCTATTGAATCAAGATGACAATCTATTAAACATTAAAAATCAAAATAAACAAACATTGAAATTTGAAACGTTTGAGATGTAAAATGTGTTAGTACGGTGCTTTTTTTATAGGGAATGGATGGACTTCTTTATGTTTAGGTTAAGCCGAAAATATCTTTGAGAATCAATAAATATTTATTTAAAAATAAATATTGATTACTATAAATTCAATACTAAATTTTATTGTTAACATATATATTTTTGAAAGAATATTCCATGGAAAAAATATTTGGTCAAAATTGCAATATCTAATTTGTTTCATGATGAGGATATTTTGGGAGACACAAATATTAATATAAGGAAATATTTACTCAAACTTTGACTATTACGAATAATATGAAATTTTTAAATTAGATGATTACCTTATTGTGAGTATATTCTTAATTATTGTTAGGTTGTTATGGTAGTTTCTATTTTTGTTAAGATTATGATATTTTGCATTTAAATATTTTACATTGTTGATGGCATTTAATAAAACTTGCAGCTAAAGTTTAAGGAGTATATACTACGCATAATTTGTTGTCACTTAATTGATTTAGTAGATTCTTTTAAATAAATAATAATGGATTTGAAGAGTGTTTGGAAGTAGGAATAGTAGAGTTAGATTAAAAAATAAAATAATTTAACAAAGTAGATATTTCAAAATAATAAAAATATTGCATTTCACCTTTATTTCATCTCAACAAAAATAAAAATATTTCATCTCAACAAAAATAAAAATATTGCACATATCAATATTTTATTTCAAAAAAAAAAAATATAATTAGTATTTTGACAATTTCAGGTAAATAAGTAAATTATTTAAAATAAAATAATTACATTATAAATATATTTTTTTTGTTTCTTGATCGTTACATATTTAAGTAGTGTTAAATTATTTATTTTGACAATTTCATTTATTTTTAATGTGTACAATATAAGTTCCGTAATTTAATATATTGTGAACTTCAAGTACTGTTTGGATATTGTGATAGTGGAAGGATATAATAAAATTAATTAAATCCAAATTAATTGATAAAACCATTTAAAGGAAGTCATTGTGTTTGGATGTAGAGATAGTAGGAGAAAATCATGGTATTCTCCATATACAAAATTTAAAAAATTCAAATCATCAATAATATTGTTTGGGAGCAAGGATAGCAATGAAATAAAATAAAATCTCAGGAAATTAAAAGAAAATCGAAATTAATGAGGTGATGACACATAAGCAAATTAATTAGTTGTCATTAAAAATGTGTTTGGAAATAGAGATAGTAACAGGAAAAAAGTCAATTAAAATATCAAACAAATGCTAACTTTAATTGTGGGCTTGTCAGGGAAGTCGGGGTGTAGCCACACGAATAGTTTCAAAACCAGCTCTCTCCACCCAAAAGTTTGACCTCTTCCCACAACTACACAAAATTGTTTAAACGGTTTATAAGTACACACATTGTTTAAAACTTAAACAACACATTCGTTTAATTTTGACGGATTCCGTTTAATCAGCTTCTAAACCCGATTAAAATCGACCTTGAACCAATAGAGGTATTTAATTTTGGTCCAACTCTTTTGCTCAGACTTAAACCAAAGCTTCTCTTTTGCTCAGACTTAAAAAAGACACGAGCCTAAAGAACCCTAATTTGCCAAATTGAAATCTGAATTTCTGGGTTTTGTCAAAAGCGAAATTGAGGAAGCAGCTAACATGAGGTCGAATTCGAATCTCCAAGTAAGTCAGTCCGCAGGTTCGTCGTCGAATGCATCTGCGAATGTGAGAGGAAGAGTCGTCGGGAACCCACCACTTTGTTGGTGTGGTCACTCAGTTGTGGAGCTTAAGTCGAAGAGCACTTGCAATCCAGGTCGAATTTATAATCGTTGCTCATATGCTGCTGATAATAGGGTACTTTGATTAAAAAATTAGTTCACAATTTGATGCTTAATGAGTTATGATTATGAAACATATTGACTCATGGTTCTGTTTGTGGGATTTCTATTAGCTGACGAATGATGGCCATTATTTCAAGTGGGTTGATGAAGTTTTTAGGTAATTTGAAGTCAAAGACAATTGAAGAAGAGTTGCTGGAGATGAAGCAAAACTTGAGTGAGAGTATCGAGTTTGAGAGAAAGAAGCTTCAGCAGATGGAAATTGAGGTCGAGGAGAGGTTGACTGAGAGAATTGAATTAGCAATATCTGATGCAAAAAGAGGATTTTGGAAGGTACAATGTATTGGGGTTATCGTTGGGCTTGTTATCATGTTTGACTTTGCAAAGCTACTAGGATAACACAATGTTGTAATCAAACACAAATGATCATTCCATCAAACTCCAAGATTTCATAAACCAAATCAAACAAAAAGACTGCTTCTTCACCATCTTACGCATCAAGCTCCATTTCGAACTCCATCTTACGCATCAAACACAAATGATCATTCCATCAAACTCCATTTTGAACTGAAAACAAAAGAGGTCCTAAGAAACAAAATAGGTCCTAAGATACAAAATCTGCTTCTTCACCATCTTACGCATCATCAACTTGAGAAACTGACTGTGTGGAGCATTCTCCACCATTATCCTGTAATAACAGTTAAAATTAATAACACTATATCATGCAAAACAGCCATACAAGTAAAAAATCTCAAAACATAATCCTTAACATCATATCACTCACCTTTTTCTTCCTTGAACACGTTCGCTTGTTGTGGCCAGCTCTTCCACACATCTTGCAATGCATTTTTCTTTTGGGATTATCCTGAGACTCAAGAACATTATCTTGTTCCATAGAACTCGTCTTCTTCTTCTTATTCTTCTTAGATGGAGATTCATTCACCGACCTTTTCCTTTTCTCTTTGGTATTCTTCCTCTTCCTCTCCGAATCTTCACTTACTAAGGAAATATCACCACAAATCCAAGAATCTGGTCCCTTTACTGGATTGGGTGCATGTTCATACGTGTCTCTCCATCGAGATGTGAGAAACCAGTCAGCAACATACTTATTTGGATCATCCTTAATGTATAGAATCACTCCGTAAACATGGACACACATAATTCCAGTTATCTGCCATTTGCAACAAGTGCATTCCCTCTTAATCAAGTCGACAGCCTCGTACTCGTATCCAATCTAAACCTCATATTGCCCTGTGCTGCCTGCATACACTTTGCTCTTCGTAGCATCATAAAGTTCTTCATCAAGAATTTCTTTCACATAAGGTATGAACATGGCTTGATGCTTATTAGCAATCGCAGACCGTGTGTTAATGCGAACCATTGCAAGTCTTCGGATCAGCTCCAACATAGGCATAACTGGTCTCTCTTTTGCAGTAACGATGATGTTGTTAAATGACTCGACGGAGTTGTTCTCCACATCCTCACAACAATTACCTTCTATCTTGTAGTAAGCTAAACACCATGACTTTGGATCTCTCTTCAGAACATCGTTGTAGACCTCTTCATCATACTCCTTGATCCTATCAAGGTTCTTTAGATATTGTGTCTCGTTGTAACTCCAAGCCAACTGCCAAATGAAGGGTTTCAAGTCCATCTTTTTCCCATGGGTGGACTTAATGTTCTGGTAAATGTGTCTAACACATTTTCTGTGCTCAGCTTTGGGAATTTCCTTTGCCACTGCATTGATCAGACCCTGTGTCAAGACAAAACTCAGACAAAATGAGACACCAAAACTCAGGCAAAAAAATTGATAAAACAAACATACTTTTTGCCTATCTGGCATTATGATGAAACCTGCTCCATCCCCTAACTCCAAATCAGCTTGCAGCTTCTTAATAAACCAGACCCAACTCTTCTCGTCTTCCGCTTCAACTACAGCCCATGCTATGGGATATATGCAGTTGTTCGCATCTCTTCCTTGAGCTACAAGGAGCATTCCTTTTGTTGTTCTTCTAAGGAACGTACCGTCAACTCCTATAAGACGCCTACAATTTATTTTCCACGAGTCTCTGAGTATGGCAAAGCACACATAAAACCTCTCAAATATGTCTTTACCATCTGCCCCTGGTTTAGTGACCACTTCTACAGTAGATCCGGGATTTGACCTAAGGATTTCTTCACAATAGCCTCTAATGTGTGCAAACTGGTCTTCATACTCTTGCTTGATCCAGCTCATAGACTTTTTTCTTGCCTCTTGACACTGATTTCTTGAAACTGAAATCCCTTTATAGTTTTCTCTAATAAATCCTTGAATCCTCTTAGGCTTAAAGTATTTCAGAACTTCTCTTATCTTGTCAACAAACAGGCGTGCAATAATGGGATCTGTTAGCATCTCACAAACTCCATTTGGATTGCAACCATGTGGCTCTATTAACCTCTTGATCTCCCATCTGTTCTTCCGCTTGTTGACAGAACAATAAACCCTCCATGGACACTTATCCATTCCACAGCAGTAACCAAGCTTCCTTTGATCCCATCGATACTGTTTGATGTTGTATCCAGTATTCAAAGCAAAATCTAAGACATTTTCCTTAAAGGCAACACCACTTGAGTAAGGTTTACCAAGATATAGAGCACCACGACACCGCCTTTCAATCCGATGAGATCTACTCACATGAACAATTGGGACATTATCACCTTCAACGTCATTGTCACTGTCTGGACAAACATTGTGACGAATCTGAGGCTCGTTTTGGTATTGCGCAACTGCATCCTCAATCTCCAACTGATATCTATATGTGGCTTCTTCCTCAACAACACTGAAATACAAAGAGAAAACCTCTGTTACAAACGCACACACAACTTCAAACTCAACAAACGGACACACAACCTCAAACTCAACAAATAGAAAACAAATTGTTTTCGAAAAACCAGACGACGAACTCGAACCTCAAAAAACTGGTTTAAACCGAAATTCACAATCCAATCGAGACACAAAATTCGAGTTATTTAATTACCTCATGTTAGCTGCTTGCTCGATTTCGCTAATGTAAAACCCAGAATTTTGGTGTTCAGAAAAGGATTTGGTAAATTAGGGTTCTTGAAAGGGGGAAATAGGTTTCTATGAACATGAAAACGGTTTGATTTGTTTAATTGCAAAGCAATTCGATTAGGGTCAAAACCAGTGAATTGGACCAAAATTAAATACCTCTATTGGTTCAAGGTCGATTTTAATCGGGTTTAGAAGCTGATTAAACGGAATCCGTCAAAATTAAACGGATGTGTTGTTTAAACCAATTTTAAACAATGTGTGTACTTATAAACCGTTTAAACAATTTTGTGTAGTTGTGAGAAGAAGTCAAACTTTTGGGTGGAGAGAGCCGGTTTTGAAACTATTCGTGTGGCTACACCCCGACTTGTCATGTGTACTTTTGTGCTTCTTATTAATATACTTTAGATATAGATCCTAATCTTGTATATATATAGTTTCTAGTTTACTGGATTTATTTTTGGTTTCACCAGTCAAACCCGTTGATAGCATTATATGTATCCAAAACCCATTGATAACATTATATATCCACAACTGATTCGACTCTTTCTATTCCTCTTTAGTTTTCTTGGCAAAAGCAAAAGAGAAACAAGTACATAAATACATACAAATGATGGGGTAAGCGCGTTTTTTCTTAGGAACTTTGGAAGTGAATAACAAAAAAAATACAGAATAAGGAAATTAAAATTAACAAAACTGGTAATGTACAATTTGATTTTGCTCTATTCCAAATGGGTAACATACATATCATATATAAGGAAATGGAGTTTAGCAGCTCGACTACATCCACATCTATTTTACCTAAGCAAATCACCTGGTAAGTGTTGTCACTTTGCTCAGTAACAAATTTACGACTCTCTTTCTCGGGTATATATCATTCAATCACCATAAGCTGGTCGGGCATGCCAATCTCCAATTTTGAGCAACCAAAAACCGAACATTGCTGCTGCGTTTCCGACTTTTTAGAAAAAAATTGAATCTTCCGGGTTTCTATGTTGTTGAACTTCTGAATCCGTGATCAAAACCAGTGTTCAACCAGAAAGAGCACAAAGCATATTGCATGGTACAAGAACAGAGTAAAACTTATCTTGGGGGAAATCCAGTTTGACGTGCCCGATGGCTTCTATCCGATGGTGCAGGGCCGAGTATTCCCAGCGAGTTAGAGTTGGTTATCGGTGGTCGCTCAGACTGAACATCATTATTATTTTCAGTTCTTCTCCTTTTCCATGCTTCAAACTTTGCTGTGTCAATGCCCTTGTGAACCTGCTGCGATCCTTGGTAACTCCCTGCTGTTTTGAATCTTTGTTGCCTCTGGAAGTTCCTACCGGCAGATGAGCCATTGAGGTGTGATGGTCCGACCCCTTCCTCTTCCTCGTTCTCCTTCTTCAATTTGGAGTATATCTGATTGAGTCGATCCCCCGACAAATTTGAGAAAGTTGAAACATAGTTCCACAATCTCATTGTCATTCCTGCATTTGGATTTCACGTTAACGATATACAATCATGGGCATCAAAATGGTTATCTGAGTAAGAAGTATCTTTAGACTTAGAGCTAGCATGGTTTATTCCAACTGTTATCAACTTTTGATTCCGAGTTTTTACCGAAAGAGAAATGCGGCTGAAATGTAAACGGAGGTTGTATTACTTACTATCTTGCTTGTATAAATCCTCTTCGTGCTCTAAAACAATTTCATCTATTCTCCGCCCAAGGATTTGTAAATATCTCCGGATTTTGAAAAGCACCTATTTGTTGACACGCAAGGAATTTTGAGAAAAGATCAGATAGAGACACAGCAAGCCTGCTATATGAAAGATGGAAGATAACAATAAAATTAAAACTAACCGTTTCCTTTGGCAGATCCGCACTCGTGGTTTGCAATTTTTGTAGACGTTCAAGAGTTTTGATTTCATCAGCCAAGACATCTTCACACCATTCCATCCATTTCTGCTCCTTGAACTGCTCATAAACTTCCTCATCATCAGACATTTCTCCTTCTTCCTTCACCAACGGCTCAGCTTTTTGGATTTTCCGAGGTCCATCTTTTGTTAAACTTACACTGGCAGGACCAGACTTCCCTTTTCGGTCTCTTGCAGGTGCTTTAAATTGATTAATAAGATTATCTTTAACCTTTTTGGAATTTTTACGGGATGCTTTGGCATTTGTGTTTTTTCCTCCTGCTGCAGAAAGTTCCTGTGAAAAGTAATTTTCATACTGTTAATCTGTTCTTCAAGGAAGGTTGATAAGAAGATTGATAAATAAGGGGGAAAAATTCAACACAAATCATAGCAAGTAATATGCACCATTTCCAAAAGTGCGGTAGCACGCTCCTTTAAGTTTGGAGCACGGGGTAGAAAAGTCTCATGGTGTTGAAGTTCAACAGGAGCAATCTTCTTTGTAAGTCCAAGACTCTCATCTAATCTTATCTTTTCCCAGTTCCCAAAACCATGATAAAGTATTCCCAGAAGCAATCTCGCATCATCGACTGAGAACGCCAAACATTTAAAACTTTTAGAATGAAAATCATATGACAGGCGCTGATATAATAATACTGAATATACTCGCACGTACTCTGATTCCAACCGCAACCCTTGGACCAATTTGAAGGTTTAAGGTATGACAACACCCGGAATTGTGTAATAGGATCGTCATATCGACTAATACGCTTTGATAGAAGCTGCAGTCCTTGCACACGTTTTAATAATTCGTTTGCTTTTACTGGGACACCGAAGAAATCCAACACAGGACCCTGCATAGAATAGCAAACATGAGATTGGAAATATCTAAGTTGACCACGAACAGTTGGAACAAAAATAAAGAAAAGAGCCTCCAGTTCAGATGTTTTATTTCAAGTTTTACCTTTGATTCAAAATCTCCTGTTTCAACAGACTCCCGACAACCATCAATTAAAGCATCAAATAGCTCAACCTGTGCGTCCTCCGGGGCTGCTTCAACAACACCACCCACTTCTTCCGCAATACAGGCAATTTGGTTATGGTTACCAAACTTCATGACCTGAATTATAAAATAAGAAATGCAACGAGCAGTAGGTCAAAAACGTCAAGAGTAAAACTAGATAAACCAATCAATCAATCTTGGGACTACCCAAAAATTAACTTAGAAACTAATGGAGGCAAGGAAACCATGAAATTATTAGCGGGTGAACAATTTGAGGAGCCTTAAATTCAAACCTTTTTCCAGTACCTAGAAATATGCAGAAATAAACATTAGATAAGAATAGTTTCGTTTCGACATACAGTTCGATAAAATCGTTGCGCATCTCTCTTAGGAAGATTTCCATAAGACCAGCCTCTCACTTGAGCTGTAGTCCCCTCTAATATCGGAGTTGACGGAACAAAATATTCAGTTTTTCTTCGCTTTTGACTTCTATCTGTATGCTCTGGAGGCTCAGATCCTTTCTTTTTTCTTTTACTCGTCCTCTCACGCTGGCTCCTGTCATGATGGCTAGGATCCACATAACTCTTCGTGTTCCTAGCAGCACGTGGTGCAAGGGCTTCCTATACAAAGGTAACACAAGTTTAGAAACTGACAAATCTAAACAGACTATGTGAAAAAGAAATCTATTAAACAGAAGGCCATATTCTTATTGAAGAGAATTTTTACTTCAGCCGTAACCACGGATTCAGGTTTTATCCAACGACTCCAAAAGGACCCATCATCTTCAGCATTACAAAAGTTGGCAACCTGAATACACAGAAATGTTAGCAGAGGAAAGCATTTCACAAATATAACCATTAAAAAAGATTCAGAGATTTATGCCAAGAACTTCAAAGCAGACAATAGCTTTGGGCTGCTTTGCTTTCCTGCATCTATTAAGTTCACCTAAAACTGAAGACAGAAAGAGAAAAACATCTGAACTTGCCTTAAAAGCACCCAACAGTTCATGTTCTGATTCACCAGCGTCCTTTTCCTCTACTTGCTCTGCCCTCTCTAGGATTTCATCAATATCCATACTTAACAGCCGCTTTTTGCTTTCTTCATCATTTTTATCCTCTTTAAAAAGTTCTTCCGCTCCAAATCTCAATATTGCAGAAAGCTCATTCTAAAATACAAGTAAATGGTTTGTTCTTACAGATATTAAACCTTGAAAGGAAATCAAACAGCCATGATACGCATTCAAAAGATGTGCTTACCTTGTCAAAATTAGTTCCCTTTTTAGTTTCTCGTTTCTCCAGCCTACCCTCCGCATTCAGTTTTTGAATAACCAAATGATCAAGAACCTAAAGAATGGTGTCCAAAAAATGTTACTACCTGATATGACAAAGAGATGTACAAATATAAATCAGGGATTTTAACTCTCTCATCCCTAGGCGATTGATTTTCAAACATGGATCTTACAACATGAATAGATGACAACACAAATGCATGCTGCTGAATTTTAAACTTGACTATAGGAATAGGTAAAAGTATTCCTATAAAAGAATTGGTAACAGGGCTACAGTGGAATCATTTAATAAAGGTGAGGATGCAGAACTAAGAAATTCATTGGCACTGCTAAAGAATTCATGCAAACATATTTGAGCATGTATCCTTCTAAAACTAGTGTACCATTTTTCTTTTAGCGCGTTCCAGGATCTCTTCCTCCACACTTTTGCTAGTGACAAATCTATAAATGTTCACGACTTCTTGTTGCCCAATTCTGTGCGCTCGGCTCATGGCCTGATATAATAGTGTTGTGATTCCATTATCAGCTTATAGTTATAACGAGTAATCAAAGCCAAAGGAAGATAATTTTTTGTTGGAGGCAAAACCTGCAGGTCATTCTGTGGATTCCAGTCAGAGTCAAATATAACGACTGTATCAGCAGTAGCAAGATTGATACCCAGTCCACCAGCTCGGGTCGAAAGAAGAAAGCAGAAGTCGTCACTAGCAGTTGCATTAAAATGATCCATTGCCTGCTGACGCAGTTCTGCCTTAGTACTACCATCCAGTCTCTGGAACTGGAAACCTCTAAGAGACAGGTATTCTGCCAGGATATCTAACATTCTTACCATCTGTAAAGCAAACAGGGCAAAATGATTAATTCATATAGCGCTAAACGTAATGTAAGAGTTAACGCTGCAAGAAAGCCTATCGACAAGATGAAAGAAATTTAAAGGAGCTCCAGCTTTTTTATAAACAAATTTTGATCGCCAAAACAGTTGTGGAGAAGGCAACTAATGTGTAACAGTAACAAAGGGGTCTTATACATTCCATTTTGTTTCCTGGAAGTGCCTTTCATACAATAGACAAAGCAAACCACAAATAACGCAAAGTAATAATCATATACACTCATACATATGATGGACCTTAGATATTAATCTGAACCATCTGATAAGATATGGAAAGAACCATAACCGTAAAAGGTTATCTAAAAACACTCATGCTAGATCTACAAGGAATAGCAAGAGGGTAATGAAATATCATATGTCACAGTATTCATAACAATAATAGAAAACCTCCTATAAAGAACAAATGTCATTGAACCGCACCTGCGGACACACACTAACAAAGGAACAGCAGGAGAATAGTGGAACTGATATACCACTACATTCATTCCAAGAGAATAAAAACCACTACGAAGAAGAAAAGTCATTGAACCGCACCTGTGAAAAGATAAGCACACGATGCTTAGTCTCACGCAGTCTAACCAGTAGCTTATCTAGGATAACTAGCTTTCCGCTGCTTAGAATAATCTTATCCAGTTTACTGTTATCGTTTATGTCACCCCCATATCCATGGTCTGCACTTTCAAATAAGAAAGGATGATTGCAGCACTTCTTCAACTCCACCACAATGTTTAAAAGTGAAACCTGTTGATCGTAACTAAGAGCTTGTTAGCTTCACGTTTATAATACCTGCAAACTAAAGAAGTGGGTGCAAATTCATAAGATCCATCTAATTTACAGTGGGGATGAATGAAAAGAGAGAATTATTTCATAAACATAAACATGAGAACCTGGGTGCATCATAAAGTGGCCCACCTGATTACCGCGCACCCCTTTATTTAAATCATGGAAGTTGCGCTCCAGTATCCACTTGTAGTACCTAAAACAGAACAAGTGGAATGTTGTTTACGACATTGAAAGATTTGAGTCAACAGGAATTGGCTGAAGTTATGCTTACTGTTTCTGAAGAGGGGACATCTCAACTCTTAGTATACGCTCAATTTTTGGAGGCAAAGACTTCTCAACATCCTTAATCACTCGTCGTAGAATATGGGGTCTCAATTCTAAATGGAGATTGGCGAGCTAAATTCCAAAGAAGTATAAGCTAGTGGATGATTGAATATTAAACTATATTTCATTAAGACATCATATGATTACGCAATGGACAAAGCTTACCTCCGATTCATTAAATGAGCTAAGGTTCTTGTAGTTTTGAACGAATTCATCCTTATTCTTAAACTTGGCAGGATCAAGGAAGTGGAGCAGAGCCCTGCAAAATATAGATGTCATTTATCATAAGAGAGTCCAAATGTATAATAGTAGCATATGCTATAAGGACGCAGTCCATGTAAAATGTCTTAACGAATCATTATGTGTCAGTAAATTTATATATTAAAAAAAAAAAGTTCCAATATAAGCTTTGTCAGTGACAATAGAAACGCATCATCAGAATTCTCAAGAGCTAGCTTGCATTAAAAAAAAGAGTGGATCAACCACAGAATACAAAAATCAACAATGTCAAATATTATAAACAAACAAAGAACATTAATTTACAAGTTTCATGATTGATTTTTAATCAGAAATAAAAAAAACGGCCATCTCCAAAGAAAGGCTAAACAAGGAAAGAAAGCATACCACAGTTCTTCGACACTATTCTGTAGTGGAGTGCCAGTTATAAGCAATTTATTCTTCGTGCTAAATTCCTGAAACAGAGAAGATACACTACCCATTCTGAACAACCAAAAAAAGAACCTTGAAAATAGATAAAAGTTCTTGGATAAGTCGCATACCAAAAGGGCCGTGTACAGCTGTGCCTCACTATTTTTCAGTCTATGTGCTTCATCCACCATCAAGTAAATCCACTTAATCTTGGAGAGAACAGCTTTATCTTTCAGAACCACCTCATAAGTAGTCAACAGTGCATTGAACTTTATGGGCCGGCCGACTTTCTTTTCATTGTAAAATTCGTATTGCTGACATACCTGAAGCCATGACATTACACAAATCAAAATTCTATAACAGAGGGAGACAGGAGTTAAAATGTTGTTAAAAATCCATTGTTTTACTGTCCATACTGAAACTTGGTGGAGACAAAAAGTCAAAGCACTTAAAATCGAAAACTAAAGCTACAGCACCTATCCCGTTTGGTTTGAAAAATTGTTGAATAGGCCAGCAAATAAAATAATTAAATAGACAATGGAGACACAATAGGAACTCTTGACACCCTTTTTAAAGCTATAACATGACCATCATTTGTTTTGTTTCTCACCTCTCGACTCGCCCGGGTGCCAACATATACTATTATATTCATCCCGGGAAGCCACTTCCTGAATTCTTTAGCCCAGTTAGCTAATGTTGACAAAGGCACAACGACAAGAAATGGACCAGGAATTTGTTGGGTATTCTGCGAGAAAAAAAAGAAATAGAGAAAATTTAACTCATGAAAAATGGGATGCTGAGAACAAGATTTTAAACTAATGAGCAAACTTGAGTGCTCAATAGTGCTCACTTGAAATGAAAAGAATTCTCACCTGCAAAAACCCAAGCATTGAAACGGACTGAACAGTTTTACCAAGACCCATTTCGTCAGCCAAAATGACATTAGTGTCATTAAGCCAGCTGGAAAATGAAAGGAAGCAAACCATTAGACCAAGCAGACAAGTAAAGCATCATCAGCACTTATGGAAGTGAGAAGAAACACACCTGTTGACAAGAAAATTCAAACCCTGCAGCTGATAGTCCCGTAGCGTACCTCCACTTAGCCACTCAGGCTGCTCCTCAAGCTTCCGCAAACTTGCTACACAGAACAGTAACCACGACTAGGTATTAGAAAGAGAGTTTTCACCTACCCTATAATCTCAGATATAAAGTGGGCGAGTAAGCATAACTTTGCAACCATAGACAAAACAGAAAACTACCACAATCAACATAAACATAGCAAAGTGGTAGAGCATATAAATCAAATAGATGCCCCTCTTAAGTATTACGTTATTTTTTCTATTACACGGTATCGTTCACATTCATGAGTTGGTTAGAAGAAATTAGCAAAACAATCATGTGAGCAACAGAAGAAAGCAGCATGAAAAATTATTCTTATGTGAATGAAGAAATGACAAAAACAATAGTCGGTTTTTAATCAAGCTATACATGAGCATCTTTTTCGGATTCAAGATGCGAAGAATGAAGAGAGCAAACTATCAAGAACCAGTTCACAATGTAAAGCCAGTTTCTCAAATGTAGAGTACTTTTCTTATGCTTTTCATATAATGGAAAAAAGAAAAATTACAAAACTAATGATTCTCGTAACAGACCTTTCCCTTTTGTACGCTGCTGTTCCACCATTTTCCCTTGCACTGCAATTGAAGCTTCACGAGCCTGAATCATAAAGAGAAATTACCTCAAGGCTCAAGCAATAGAGAAACCTAGATTCTTTTTATGGATCTGATTTAGCAGAAATGGAACCCATGTATATGCTAGTCCAAATATAATAGACGAGTGATAGACAAGTATAAACATTAAGACTTCTAAGACTGACTAAAAAAGTTACTTAATATTTAATAAGCATGAGTGTTTCCATGTAAAATCTTCGTGTGCTATAAAACAAGATGTAAACTGCATCTGTCAGAACTAACAGCTGTCACCTTGTAACTACAGAATTTGAACCCAATTGTCTTATTACCACTACGCAGAGGGATAAAGGAAACATATGGACAAAGAGTTGCAAAACAAAATAAAACAGAGAAACAAACTCTACCTTGAACTCATCAATAGCAACCTGTGCAAATGTAATATCGACATCCTTCTCCCTATATAAACACAGGAAGAGAATAATAGTTGAGGGAATAGAAGGATAGAGAATTACATTTTCATAGTATGCTTCTCAATAAATGAAACAAAACTCTGTCAATACAAAAAAAAAATGGAAAAAGGAAAAAGATCCATCCAAGAGTGTTAGAGAAGACACTGAACCATCAGTAAAAAGAGGGGAAGCCACAGTTATGAAACTCTTTACTTCCGCATTAGATCCGCATTAGAAAAAAGGGAAGAATCATATAACAAGTACTCATTTTTTCTTGAAGAGGCAAGGAATACCAAAAAGTAACCAAACGATCAGATTTCTACTTCCTCTTATCAAACATCAAAGACAACAAAAAAAAGGATGAAAAAAAGTTATTTCAGAAGATAAATGAAAGAAAATATACCAAGTGGCTTCAGCATAAGAAAGCCCTTGCCACTTTACTAGATACTCTGGCACCACGTCACCTAAACCATCTTTGCTTATTCGATCTGCAATTATTCTTTCTACCTAAATCACAGAAACTAAATTAGCTCACAGGAGGAATGTTCCAACATAAATTGCAAAAACAATAATAGATTGCACGTTTGATGCTGGAAACACTAACCTGACTATTCTGCTTAATGATGTCCAGATCCATTTCTTTGCTCACATCATTGACCTCAATCTAAAAGGTTGAAAAATATATCAAGTGAAAGAATTTCAGATATACATAGCATACCAACATTTCTGACAGATATATTTGACACATTCCAATAATATGGCAGCACATGTCTAAGACGATAGTGCCTAAATATGAACAAAAAGTTAACATCTTACATGGTAAACATGGTTTGACAAGAAAGACAAGAAATAGAAGCATGATGTAGACCATCAGTGTCATCTTTTATGGGATATAACGATACTAAAACTCCGAAAATGTTGCCGACATTCAAACATTACCTCCTCTCGTGAGAGTGCTGTCCTGTACCTAATCTCCTCTGTCACTTTCTTCGTGTAGTTAAGGACCTTCTTGAAGCCACTAAGCTGCAAGAACACAACATACACAGCGAAACAGTAATTTAGTAGAAAAAAATAGCATTATCACAAATACGGTTTTTTGAACCAGCCACACAGCAGATATTCCTAGCTGTAAAAGGGGTGGGGACATCGTGGGTAACTGTGTATGTATATCTATGCAATAGTAGGTTGATCAATAATAAAAATAATGAGTCATCCGGACATACATTTTGGAGATCGCTCAATGACTTCCACTGACAATGCAAGTGTGATTGACCTTTCCACTTTATTCGGAATTCCATTTCATTCCAATCTGGCTCAGTATCAAACAGTTGGTTTACTAGAACAGGAACTGTTGATTTTTTATTTGTGTGAGCATCTTCACCTATGCCCTTTGGCTGATGCCAAAGCACTTTTTCAATAGCATCACAATCCTCCTCTTCAATGTCATCCTAACCAACATATATCAGAAACAAAGAAAAAGAAAAACAGAGAATGTAAGTCCTTCAAAAATCTGGGCATGGCTTCAAAAGGACACTAGGTCAAGTAGATGGAATTAGCAGCTATTCTGAGTCAAATAGTTGGCGTTAATCAAATCAAAAGATAAATTCTCCAGATACAGCTCATCAAGAGGGACATAATTAAAATCTAACTTGTATCCAACGAAAAATAATACCCTTAAAGTGCAGATTGTAACTATAACAATGAGTTATTTAGACCGCATTGGAAAAGGCTCATGATGCTAGCTTCTATTCAAATGCACCAGATTTCCGAAGGCAAACTTAAGCAAGTTGAGGGAAAATCTATAACCTTGAAATGTAACTAGATATCATACCTTTTGGTTTTTTCGATTTCTCCCATCATCTATATCTTCACTGTCTTCGCTCTCCACATATGAGACTTTACGAACTGATCTGGTGGAGCTCCGAACTTCACTACTCTGTCCTATATTATTGGTAGACCTACCATTGTTTTGCCGGAGAGTTGTCCCTCTTCTGGGCATGCTTCTAAAACCCTCATCAATGTCATTGTCAGAGTCCTCCGCTGAGAAGTCCTCTTGATATGACGTTTTCCTCTTTTGTCGACTAGAAGCATGGACTGGTTTTCTTTCAGGTCCAGAGCTTAATTTCCGGAAACCTTTTCCTTGTTGCCTAACCTTAGGCTTTTTTGTGCCATAGTCATCCTCAGATTCAGAAAGATCGATATCATCATCACTCTCAGGATCCTCATCAGAAACGTCCCAAGCTTGGTCATGCTAAAAGCAAACAACCACTCAGTTGGAAGAACTCCCATAAAAACTATAACAAGTTACAAGCTAGACCACAGCATTTTAACTATAATGAAGTTTTCTCCTTTCGAATAACAAATGTAGTTAAGGAAACGGCTCAGAAATTATCTACATTTCTTTTGTTCAGTTTTAGCTTCATTCTAAAAAAAATATATATCCCAACACAAGAATTGTAAGAAATCAAACCTTCTTCCTTGCATGACCGCCAGGAACATCATCATAGGGCTCAAAATCAGCATCTTCAGGGTCATCCTCTGATGAGAAATAAGATCACAATGTTACTGAAGCTCAAACCAAGTACTTGGCATGGGAAGAAAAAACATGACGCAAGTTCTAGTACCGTTACAAATAAACAATGCAATCAATCTATTTAGGATAAAAAAATTACAAGAGTTTACCATCTTCTTCCTCTTCATAGTCCATATCAGCATCACCATTGTGGTCATGATTACCATCACCGTAGTGAATATTTTTGTGAATTACTCTTGAGGCCCTTGACTTGCTATGGATATCAGATCCTGTCTGCGGCAGTGATCTAGATTTTATAGCATTGCTATACCCTTTGTAGTGCACATGGTCGCTTTGATTATCTTCATCCTGTTCGTAATATTCATCAGACAACATTTCATCTGCGGGAACATCAGCTTGACCACTTTGACGCTTGTTCATTTCTTTGTCCTCCTCATTTTCATTTTCATTATCAGAATCAAATTTTTCGCTGCGATCATTTGAGAGATTATCTTCAGAATGTTCTGCGTCTTTGTAACCAGATTGTGAATCTTTGGCAGAATCAGAGCCCTCTCTCTGTCCCATTGGCTGACAGTCTTTCCAAAATGTGGAGCCCCACTTCCCAGATACACCCATTCTCCTTCCCGAAGGTTGATAATGGGAATCCACGGGACCAGCTACATTATCCATCGTTGTCTGATTTTGCTGCCTAATACTACATCCTGGTTCTGCGTCACTTTGATACTGTACGTCCATGTTCATGTCAAAGCCTCTTTCACTATAAGTACCATCCATATCTTCATTCAAAGGTGAGCTCTGAAAAGTAGCAGCATTTTGCCGCTCCTCATTTTCATCCAGAACATTATGTGATACTGTATCGTTCGAGTAGTTCCTAAAGAAAGCCATCTTCTCACATGAAGGCCAGCAAATTAAATCCGCTCTGAATTTCTTGCAGTCGGCAACAACCACAATCTTCTAATGTCTGAATAGGACTAAGAAAAAGAAGAAAAGAAGACGAATGAGTTATTAAGCTGCATAAAATGGTATTGGAATTTTGACAAAAGCTACAACACTTCACACTTATTTATCATTGTCAGAAAACCAGAGCAGCAGAGACAGTAAGAAAGGGAAGATAACATTCAAACCAAAATGTTTCCACGGAAAGTTCGATTATTCCATAATTACAGGAGCACGTGACATGAATGGATTTCTCATTTCCATCTATGCCACAACAAAGCAGATCTTTCAATTGGGCAAAAACCACGAGACCAAGCACATAAACGAGGATAAATGTCTAAGCAATCAGGAGATAAATGTCAAAGAAAAGCAACGAATTCAAGAGTCGAACGTAGATCCACAACGCAAAACACGAATAAACTCCAAATCTAATCCTAAAGCCCTTATAAATCTCGAATTATCAATTTAAATAACGCTAAAACGAACCCCATAAATCTGGTATCCGAAAAGAGAATTTCCACCGCTCTCAACACAATATCCAGAGAAAGAAGAAGCAAAAACAAAAAGGTTTAGAGGAGATAGCTATTCAACACAGTCACACAGAGACGAGATAACTCTGGGGGAAAATCAGAAATCAACGGGGCAACAAGTAGCAGCCATGAATTTGAAAAATCAAACACGCCTTTAAGGAATCTCACCGGAATAATCTAATCGTCGGAAAACCAAACGGAAACTGGAAAAAGAGGTTCTCTATTCGTCACGTTTTTTTCTGGGATTATTCGGAGTTTTATACGACGGTTTTCTCGTGATGGTAGATCGTAATTCAGAGGAAGAGAGAGGTCGGCGAGGGATGGGAGAAAGACGATCACCGGTAATCGGAGTTTTGGATGGATCGTCGGCTGCGAGAACGGCAGAGAGATAGAGAGAGAGGGGATTTTGAAGTGAGAGAAAGCGTATATTTGTGTCTAGAGAGAGAGATTGGGGTTATCGGACGATAAATTATATTTTTGCTGACTGTGGTTGTTTTCTTTTGTATACAAACCCTTCTCTAATCATCCTTATTGTTTTTATATACAGACTATGGTCTTTTTTTTTGGGTAGGCAGGGATATTACTTTAGGGTTAGGGTTGGAACTCCAAATTATGTATCACATTTTTTTTTTTGATAAAGAAAATTATGTATCACATTACCGGTTAGACTATGGTTTTGGAGATAAGAAAAAATATAAAACAATTGTTAAGATACACTAACAAATTTTGTGATAATTTTCGTCTAATCGTTTAAACTAAGTGAATTTAAACAATTATTAAGATACATCAATGGATTTTGTCTAATCGTTTAAACCAGTCACATCTGAGACATATTTGAATGTTGTCGATTTGAGTATATGGTATTGCAGTAGTTGGAGCAAAACATGTATCAAGGATATATCAATGCCATTCGTACTACCATAAGAACTACTTGTGTTAAGCATACTCAATGTCTATCATGACAAGGGATATGGCCTTACCGGTGCCAACTGGAAACATATGCATGTTTACCTTCTTTGGTTTGACAGCCCCCGAAAAGCACAAGATTTGCATATGCAATGGATGTGACATTGGAGAGGAAACATCCTACATAAGTGCACATATGCTCTAAATGTAATGAAACATGCCAGAAATGTACGAAATATATAACTTAGATTTACCGTTTGTTTTAAACATTGGTATCAAATATGTTGTAACATGACGTTTTATGTTATTATTTTCAACTATTAATTGATATAAGATTGAAATCACTTCAACATAAGATCACCCAATGATCAAGAGATTCCAAACTTGTTGCAGAGATGATCGAATGTGGAGATGAAATGGAGGTTTGTTGTTTTGTTCTCTAAAAAAAACACACGAAACAAAAGTGTTTGAATCACTCAAGCAATCTTAATCCGCATATCAATAGAAAAGAAATGCCTCACACACTTGGATTCTAAAAATAAAAACAACTAAAAGACACAAGTTTTGAAAAGAAAATTTGTTGTATAATTTTGTAGAAAGAAGGGTGATTTGTACAATGGACGAACTAAGATTTATATACAGCTCTTAGACAATCCATTGCTTCTTTACTAGCGTGGGGATAACGGTAAGGCCTGATTGAGACAGTTGTGACCCCTGGCAGTAAATTAATAGCATGGTCTCGACTTCTGATAACACCGTATTTTTATCCGTTTTGCTATATATTTTAGAACACTTTAATAAGTGTTCCGCTTGGTTTTCTATGCTTTTATTACGCGTTTCGCATGTTTGCGGTTTTAAGACTCATTTCAGGTAACTTGGAGTAAAAGAGTGCATTTCAGAGCAAAAATACGTTTTTGGATAAACTTGGACCGTGAAGAAGTCTTGCAATCAAAGAAGACATTTTCACCGTCTGATCATCACCAAATTTGGATACAGCAAAGTAGAGACAACCAACTTTCAAATGCAATTGGATTGGGGACAATCCAATGGTTGGATCCTGAAATACCCGAAGCACTGAAGACCGATGAAGCTGCCCAAATAAGCAGCTCGCCGCGGCCAGAGTAGCCGGACCCGCGGCCAAGCGCCGTTCCGCCGCCCCAGGAGCCGCTCCACCCGCGGCCAGAGGCCACTTCATCGTGGCCAGAGAAGACGGACCCACAACCAGTCCTAATTTCGTCCAAGACGATCCGTTTCTTCACCCGAGGCCAAAACCGTCTTTTCCCGTCAAACCCTAAAACGACATAAGCATGTTGAAGACCTATAAATACTTGTTTTAGACAGCAATTTTGACAATACCCAATTTTAGATACCATTCTACACATTAGTTTTGCTTTCTTGTACTCTTGCATCGAGATTCTCGGGATTGGTGAGGAGGTTTCTCACCAAGGTTAGTTCTTGTTCGTGAGGCTTCTTCATCAGTCTCATGCTTAATTTAATTATGTCTTTTTCAGTATGGTTGAGTAGTTTAGATTGTTGGGTTTAAAGAATTATCAAGGGGAGTTCTATGTTCGATAAGGATTTCACTCGGTAAACCCTAGTCGATTTCTAGAGCTTTTCTTGTGAAAATTTGTTAATGCATGAATCTAGTTTCATGAACTAGAGGCTGATAGGGGGAGTTTAGAACCATGGAAGTGTTGCATCTAATCACCAGCAAAGTTCATCCACAAGACGTGCGCGTCGTAAGATTTCAGAAGTATACTTATGGACCCACTAGCATATCACAATCTTACGCACGGCCAGAGACAGAAGCTACTGGTCGAGTGAATAGGTTGTAGGGCGTAGGTTATACGGAAGTAGAATACGTCATTATTTTGTCTTGTTTGTGGAGTTACAATCTAGAAACACCGATTACTAATGAGCTAGGGGCCGTTTGATTGAATCGAGCATACCCCGAGATATTCCTCTCGACCCAGCAACGTTTTAGAATAGTTACAACCGTCTTTAGTAGTTTAGTTTAGCAATTGAGTCCGTAGAAGTAGTTTAGTTATCGATTTCATTAGGTCTAGGTTAGTAGTCGATTTTCTTAGGTATTATGATAGTTTTAGTTTTTCTTAGGATAGGTTTAGTTTCTCTTATCATTAGTTTAGTAGTTAAAATTCCTTAGTTTATAGTAGCCATCGATTTTTTAGATTAGATTAGTATAAGTTTACCGTTCTCGTTCTTTACAATTCTAGTTACAAAAGCCCTATAAAAATATATTCGTTCTAGGTTTATTTACTATACAGTGTCTAAGGTCTCATAGAACAGTACCCTCTCCGTGTGGATTGATACCTCGAGTACTACAACGTACATATGTGCACTTGCAGGCTTTAAGATTTATAAATTTAAGACATGAAGTTTCGGAGACGAATCCGATTCGCATCAAGTTTTTGGCGCTGTTGCCGGGAAGAGATCGATATAGCTTCTATCACACCTTAGAGGTTAGTAAAACGACTCTAGAACAAACTTTTGCAATTTGATTTTTGGTTTTGTTTTTCTTCGTTTCAGGCTTTGAAACATGAACTCCCCTCTGGAGCGAGATTGCTACTACGAACGGGGTTACTATGACCCATCTTGCCCTCACCACCGTCACGACTTACATGCTGTGTGTGACTCGTTCTACATGGATCGAAAACCGGCACCGGCCAACTACTTTCAAGGAAGCCACGAGCCTCCTTACTACCAAGACGAGCCTTTTGTGTCTCCCGTTGTCAACTCTAGACAACAAGCATACCGTCTTCCTCACCAAATCTTGAACCAGCACGATGAAAGCTTGGAATTCAGCGCTCGTTTGAAGCGAATAGAAGACATCATCAACAAAACCATCGAATCTCAAGCCGAGTTCAGAGCCATTTTGAATGAGAGCATATATTCCATCTCCGTTGAATTCAACAAGAAGATCGGTGACCTTACTCCCCACGTCAAAATCCTTGAAGAATAGACCCTTAAAGGTGATACAACATTAAACGAGAGGATGGAACTCGTTGAAGAAGAGCAAGGAAGATAAAAGTTCGATATCCGGAAAGCTAATGATGGGGTACGTACTTTGAACTACAAGCTTGATGATTTCGATAACTCCGTCAATGACAACAGTAACACCACCTACAACTACACCCTCGAGCTGTGGGAAGGAGTAGGAGAAGTTAAGGAGAAAACGAGAGAGCTCGATCTTACACTAGACCGACTCATCTATGCTATTGAAGAAGTAGAAGAGAAAGTGGAGAAACTATCTAAAGATCAAAAGGAGAAGGATACGACACTTGAAATACATGTTCCTGACCTAGAGGAGAAGCCAAATGACTCCCAAGAATAAGAAAACACCAAAGGAGGTGAAGAAAACGACGAACCGATCAAGTCCACACAGACTCCCCTCACCACTAGCGCGAGCCTCCCGGCCGTGGCCAACCCTCCCTCCGTCGTGCCTCCGCCTTCTCGGCTCGCGGCCACGCCTCCCTACGCCGCGCCTGCGTCCTCCCGACCCACGGCCAACTCTTGCTCGTCTCCCTTCAAGCCGTTTGAATCCCGAACACTCTCCTTTGAGCAAGTTGCACTCTCTACTGATCCTCAAACATCAACAGAGCCTACAACTAACCCAGAACAAGACTTCATTGCACCGTGAAACATGGTTTTATCAGCCCAATCCTCCAATGAAGTCGAAGAATAATACTCCGAAGAAGAAGACTCGAGGTTATTCTTTCGAAAATCCAATTTCAGCTCGTTGAGTGACTCTGACCTTGCACCAACACCACCACCAAGCCCAATACCGGAAGAGCCAAGGACATAATGCATCACCCGAGAGAGATTGATCAAGTTCAATAGATTTGTGAAATCAATCCCGATGTACGCCTCCTTCGAAGAAATTTGGGAAAAAGGACCTACATACGCTTTCTTCCGCTATAGAAATGAGAGCAAGGAAGACATTCACGCCTATTTCATGAGAGTGAGACGTAGGGGTGTCAATTAGGGTCAAAGCCCGAGGGCCGGCACGGCCCTGAAAAACAGCGGGCTCGGGACTAGAAATAAAAGACCGAAAAAATCTGGCCTTTCAGGCTAAGCCCGATCGGGCTAGTGTGTTTTTTGGGCTTAGCCCGATCGGACTCGGGCTAGTCCGAAAAGCCCAAAACTATTTGATTACGTATGTCTTATTAAATTTGATTTTGCTTATAATATGATTTCAAAACGTATGAAAAACGTACCAGAAGAAGGAAAGTCTAAATTGACTCTATACTTAGAAGACGATATGTTGGAACTGACTTTTTATGAAGACATGGATGTTTTATAATGGTAGAAGTGTCAGTCACAACATTATGGTGAGTTAGCTCGTATGGCATGTGATGTTCTAAGCATTCCGATAACTACAGTGGCATCACTGATGTTGGTGCGCATGTCTTGGATAAATATAGAAATCGTCTTTTACCAAGAAACGTTGAAGCACTGATTTGTACATGCACTTGGCTGGATGAGTTTACATTTCATGATCCATGTACTATTATCATTCATCTATATTTACTTCATATTTTTAAAATCTTTATCTATAGACTTTCAATGACATTTCTATATGATTTATACATCTAAAAACTTAATATTATTTTACTCTTTTTTTTATCTGTAGCTCTTGATGGTGATGAAGATTTAGAAGACGATGAAGGAGATTCTAATCTGAACTTTACTACCTAGATTTGAAGTGTTTTAAGTTTATGTTTTATTTAGTAATACAATTTATTTGAATTTTATTTGTTTTTTAGTCAAATTTTTGCTTTTAAATTTAATTGAATTTGATATAATACATATAATTTAGATTTATTAATTTTGATAAATATTTTGTTTTAATTGTTTTTTCAATTGAGAATTGTGATTTTTTGTGTTTGTAAAAAATAGCCCGAAAAGCCCTAGAGCCATGTCCAGGCTGGGCTTTAGAATATATGCATGATTTTTTTTCGGGCCGGGCCAGGCTCAAATATATGCGGGTTTTACGGGTTTCGGGCCGGGCCAGCCCGATTGACATCCCTAGCGAGACGTTCAACAACGCCTTATGCCGCTTCCCATGCTATCTGAATCTACCATCCCGAGAAGTACCGAGAGTACCCAAATAAGATAAGCCGAGAGAAGTTAAAGGAATTCAACAACATGGTCCATAATCTACCTAGAGGTACTACTTTTGCTAGAGCTTACATGGATCATATGATTGGTCATTTCTTTTGTGAAAGCAAGGAGTCCATAACGGAGATAAAAGATATTTTCGACAATGCCATGAACGGAAAACCCATTAGGAGTCTCCACAAAATCGATGAACAAAGTCAGTTCCTTATCACTTGTAGCATCCGTGGAGTTGAATTTAAGAACGTTCTTTGTGATTCCAGAGCTTGCTTGAGCATCATGTAAAAATCAACCGCAAAGCGCATCGGTATTAAGCACATACACCCTACCCGGACAAAAATCAACATGGCCGACGAGACTTGCACCACACCAAAAGGGATTGCCGGAGACATGCCAATAAGAATCGGAGATTGCATAGCCCCCGTCGATTTCTACATCGTCCAAACAACTAAGAAAGATGCAACACCGATAATTCTAAGATGACAGTTATTATCAACCATTGGAGCCATCATGGATTAGCTTAATCGACGTGTTTCATTCGCTAACATCGACAAAGACGTGTTCTACACTGCCATACCATTAAAAAAAGGAGAAGAAAGACGTTCTAGCACGATAGATCCCGAACTTGATCCCAATCCCAATCCTCGAACGAGCGATGATTCACATGACGAGGAAAGCAAAATAAGATCAAAGAATACTTGTCGTAAGACATTGTCTTTCTACGACTAAGCTCACCTAGATACCAACGTCGAGCTAAAAGACTTTAAACAAAAGCGTTCAATGGGAGGCAACCCATTTTAGGTACGTTTTTCTTTCTTTTCCTATTAACTTTTTCTTTTCTTAGTTTTCAGTCTTCTAAAATACCAAAAAAAGAAGAAAAAACCGGAAAGACAAAAAGATGGAGACACGGTTCGAAACTGCTCGGTCCAGCCCGAACCACAAGGAAGGACTTGACCGCAAAAGAAGCTCGGCCGCGGCTGCACAAGCCAGACCCGCGGCGAGCTAGCCCTTGGCCGCGGTCACAATTAACCGACCCGCGGCTAGCTTGCCATTGGCCGTGGCTGCAAGCCTTTGACCCGCGGCCAGCCCCCTAACGATCCCAAACGATTTGTTTCGTTCCTCGATTGATTCCAAACTGTTTCCAAACATCCTCACATTCATTCCCATCACCATATCATCATCTACCATCACTAAATCACCACCATTTCATTCGCAAATCCATTCCCCGACCGCATCCAGTAAGTTTTCTTTTTCCCTTAATTTTTTTTTTAATTATTATATTCATCTATTATTCGTCCTTACCCGATTTATTTCACACTGAGGACAGTGTGATTTAAGTCTGGGGGAGGATTCCATTCCTTACTAACCACCATTTCTTTCATTTGTGTTTGCATTTTGTATTTTCGGCGTTTTTCTTAAAAAATTTCAAGTTTTTCGAAAAGCGTAGGAATACCTTTTGAGGGAATGATGAAAGAAATTCATGACGATAACCGACCAGTGTGCTTCTACGCTATCTCCTAGTAACATGTTCTTTCGTAATTTGGTTCTAGACTAGGCGGTAGCTAGAGTTTCTGTTAATGCGAAATCCCCATAGGAATTTAGATCGTAGAGATTCTCTAGGATGGAATATGCTAGCTCTATTTTATTTGGACTTAATCTTGACTTAATTTTCTCATCAAAGGTTTAGGCAAAAATAACGAATCATACATTCATGACGTTCTTTCACCTTTTACCACTCTTTGTCGTACATGAATGGCCAGCTTATCTTTAGTTGATATCCCACCCGAAACTTAACTTCTGTTCAAACCCCATGCAACTCTCTTTGTGACTTATGTAAAGATATGTGCAAAAACGCCGGAGAGGGAGAAACGACACATCTTTCAGTCACTAAAGACGAAGACTGTACGCGATCGGTGGTGGTGAATTCAACAAAGATGCGCGCTTAGTTATGCCTTGTAAAAACACAAAATCATGGTAAATTTCCGTGCCCCTAAGAGCATCCCCATTGGGGATATCTCAACGTGTATCTCATATTAAAATATATTAAAAAATAAAGAAAAACAAAATTTAGAAAAAACAATGGTGAGGATCGATTCTCATATGAGATGTTTTGAGAACCCCATGAGAACTCCTCTCATGAGACACATGTCAATTTCCTAATGGTTCATGCATTTTGTGATTAAACAAATATCCAAAATTTTAAAATATCAATTAAATAGTTTATATATTGTTATTTTAATTTTTTTATTTTTTTATAATTCATAAAATAAAAGTATCTATCTATCAAGTTCCATTAAGCATGAGATTAATTTATATATTAATAATGTTTTTAATTGATATTAGTTAAGGTTAATATATAATATAAATTAGTAATGTTATAGTTAATACAATAATATTAGATTTCAAAAAAAAAAATCTGAGATTTGAAAAATTAAAATTTTGTTTTTTTAACAACAAAAATTAAAATTTTGTTATCATTTTTTTGAGAATATATATATAGCTACCGAAGAGGAAGTACGGTCGGCACTCTTTAGGATGCATCCCGAAAAAGCCCCGGGCCCTGACGGAATGACAGCACTATTTTTCCAACGTTCTTGGCACATAGTAAAGGCAGATTTAGTAGAGTTGGTGAACGGTTTCTTAGAGACGGGTGTTTTTGACCACCAGCTGAATATGACAAATATTTGTCTAGCTAATCCCGAAGACGGAAAGACCAAGCCGGATGACGGACTTAAGACCTATAAGTCTTTGTAATGTAGGATATAAGATTATTTCGAAGGTTCTATGTCAGAGGTTAAAGCGTCTACTCCCGAACCTCATTTCGGAGACTCAATTAGCCTTCGTGGCAGGAAGATTAATTTCAGATAATATTATGATCGCTCAAGAGATGTTCCACGGTCTCCGGACTAACAAGTCATGTAAAAGTAAATTCATGGCGATTAAAACGGATATGAGCAAAGCATACGATCGGGTGGAATGGTCTTTTATTGAACATCTTCTGAGGAAGTTCGGTTTTTCAGAAAATTGGACTTCATGGATGATGTGGTGCATTACATCAGTGGAATACAAAGTGTTTATCAATGGACAACCCAAAGGTCGGATAATCCCAAAAAGAGGGCTTCGTCAAGGGGACCCATTGTCACCTTATCTATTCATACTTTGTACGGAGGTCTTAATAGCAAACATCCGAAAGGCAGAAAGAGAAAAATTGCTAACGGGGTTAAAAGTTGCGAGAGCAAGCCCATCGGTATCACATCTACTCTTTGTTGATGACAGTCTTTTCTTTTGTAAGGCTACCAATCAGGAATGCGAAACTATTTACGTATCCTACAACAATACGGGTCAGTGTCGAGGCAACAAATCAATTTCGGTAAATCTTCTTTACAATTCGGTCACACAGTTGATGTGATGGTACAAAATGAGATTCAGCAAACACTAGGAATTGCTACCATCGGCGGCATGGGCTCGTATCTAGGCCTTCCGGAGAGTCTCGGAGGTGCCAAGAGCAAGATCTTTAACTTTGTAACAGAGAGGCAGCAAAATCGAATTAACGGATGGACATCAAGGTTTCTATCAAAAGGGGGAAATGAGATTTTAATCAAATCCATGGTATCAACAATGCAAACCTTCGTTATGTCGTGTTTTAGGTTACCCAAGTCCATAACCGCAAAATTAACTAGTGCGGCAGCACGGTTCTGGTGGAGCTCAAACGGAGATTCAAAAGGAATGCATTGGATAGCATGGAAGAAACTATGTTGAAGCAAATCAGAGGGAGGCTTGGGTTTTTGGGCGGTCGAGGACTTTAACACAGCACTATTGGCCAAACAATTATGGAGGCTAATGGATAAACCGGATTCTTTGTTTGCGCGGGTTTTCAATGGTCGATATTTTCGGAACACAGATCCTTTAGAGCCCATTCGATCTTACTCTCCATCATATGGATGGAGGAGTATTATCTCAGCTAGATCTCTGGTCAACAAAGGGCTAATTAAAAGAGTTGGATCAGGTTGCTCCATTTCAGTATGGAACGACCCGTGGATACCATCTTCTCAGCCGAGGTCAGCAACATGTAAAGGGTACAATTATTACCTAAATTTAATGGTCAATCACCTGATTGACCCAGTAACCCAGACGTGGAATACATCGTTATTGCACGCGATTATTGATCCGGCAGACGTGACGATTATTCGGGGTCTGCATATAAGTAGCACATACAAACCAGACACCAATGGATGGCATTACAAAACATCGGGAAGGTATACAGTGAAGTCGGGTTATCAAATTGAACAATCAGAACCAAATATCGGTACCTCAAACTTCCTTGGTCCGGATGTGACGAAATTACAAGCACACACCTGGAAGTTGAAATGTTCCCCAAAATTAAGACACTTTATTTGGCAAGCTATATCGGGTTGTCTCGCCGTCTCATCTAATTTGCGAAACAGAGGAATTAATTGTGATACGTGATGCGCAAGGTGTGGATCGAAAAATGAAACTATCAATCATGTCCTTTTCGAATGTCCTCCGGCATTACAAACATGGGCACTTTCAAAGATTCTAACACCTCTGGGTGTTTTCCCAATTTCATCGGTCTTTGCTAATTTTGATCATCTTTTTTGGCGGCTTACTCCAAATAATACGGATAATAGTTTTTCATGGATTGCGTGGTACATTTGGAAAGGGAGAAATGATAAGGTTTTTTCGAATGTGGACAGAGGGCCACAAGACATACTAAAGCAGGCAGAAACCGAGGCCATGTCCTGGGAAGCGGCACATAATAGTGACCCAGATATGATAACTCAAAACTTTACCCCTTCTATGGTAAATCCGATATATGACGGTTGGCGATGTAATGTAGATGGATCTTGGAAGGAGACCGATAGTTCTTCTGGAATAGGCTGGTATTGTTATCAGGAAGGAGTCGACGGAACCATAATGGGAACGAGGAATCTGCGAAGAAGCATATCCCCCCTACACGCAGAATTGGAAGCACTCATCTGGGCCATGCATTGTTTGCTAGCAAACCAGAAGACGGCAATAGCTTTTGCAACAGACTGCTCCGAGTTGGTGAAGATGGTGTCTACACCCGAGGATTGGCCGGCTTTTGCATTACACCTGGAGGAATTCGTGAAGAGTAAGGAGGCGTTTTCTTTCTTCTCAATCTCACTCATCCCATGCGCGAACAACATAATGGCAGACAAGCTAGCAAAAAGTGCTCGCGTCTACCCAGTGGATATTGACTATGTAAACTCGGTACCACCGATTTGGATTTCCGAATCGTTCTAGGTATTTACGTTGTTGACAAAAAAAAAATATATATATATATTAAAATATGAGATTTAAAACTAAAAACCTGATATTAAAAAGTAATGCAATAATTATTATTTTCATCTTAAATTTTATTAACACTAGGAGAGCACCCGCGCTACGCGCGGGTTTTTTTTTAACTCACTATGAACATCACGGTAAAGATTAGCCATCATAAATTTTGGAGCGTCGGGTCCATTGAAAACGTCGTAGATCCCAGCGAGAAACCATCATTGCTTCTCTTAAACCGCTAATTTCACTATGTCCTCTCCTACTTTCCCCAATGCCCATTGTAAATTGTTCTCGCTTCCGCCACTTGCTTCACTTCGGCAGCCGCTAACGCAGCTTCGACGATAACGCCGCTGCCGCCGTCGGGTCTCACAGTGTTTTCCCTCTTAGAACCACGACGAAACTCGACACCGGAATAACCCAGGGCCGTTGCTTCCTCTCCCCGAAAATCGGGTGCCAGTAAAGGCGCTTCTTCCTTTTATGGCTCTTCTTCGAGCATACGCTACCGAGCGGCGCCGAGAAATGCACGCCGGCGGAGTTAGATCTTGAAATCTCTCTGGCCGGGTCAAACGGGCCTGAAGTCGCGCCTCTATCGGACCCGACATGATCGCCTCTCTCTCTTTCCATTATAGATGTAGTTGATAGGAATGTCATAATTTCTTTCTGTTTCATGATGATCTGCATTATCATTGATTTTGTCGATCCAACTTGAAATTGATTCAATAATAAGACGATCCAACATATTGAAAAAGCATGTTAGGAATAATATCTCATAACGTTAAATAATATATAAGAGTCATGTATCAATTTATTAATTGCCAATTAATTTTTAATATGCAATTAATTTAAAGAAAAAAAATAACCAATAAGGAGGGGGCACCCCTTTTCTCTTTATAGGGTAGATTATTAATATTTACGGTTTTATTTATTTTACTATTATAGATAACATAAATAAATATAATAATTAATATAATTGAATATATTTAAGATGTAATTTGATATGTTATAAATTTTTCAAAATTAATTTTAGTAAAATTTAAAAAATTTTAAAAATAATAATATTATATTAATGAGATATTTTTGTGGGTATCTCACCAATGGAGGGAAAATGTTTTTGATGGGGTTCTCACAAAAAGAAATTGTTAAAAATATTAGTATTTTATTTATGAGATACCCCTGGGGTATCTCACCAATGGGGATGCTCTAAGACTCTACTTTAATAACAGGCGTTTCCCCTTTTTGAAAAAAAGAAGAGAAAAATCGAAAATAATCTAAAGGGAAAGGAAACAAAAGCCTAAAAAGAGTCTAGGTTGGTCGAAATACTTATGAGGCATCCATGGTTCGTTTGTGAGAAGTTTGTCATTCCAAGCCCACGGAAAATTCTAAGTCTGGGAGACAGAAAACTTCTGTTTTCGGAGAAAGAAGGAAGTGCAACTTTTTTACGCAAGAAGAAGTAACTGGAAGTTGTGGTGATCAATATGTCCTTCCTCTCTTGCTGTTTTGCATAATACCTCACCTCTAAATGCCTTTAATACCTAGCCTCGATTGTCTTGGTTTAACCCTTTTGATGAGTAACCCACGCCTATACTTAATGAATGTAGAGAGCTAGTTGACCTAATTTTTGGATTTTGAAAGTTTATATTTCGTATGACGGATACCGTGGACTAGTGTTACGTGAACTTCTAGTGAGAATTTTCTAGGCTAGATTGCGATTGATGTAGTTCGATGGTTATGGTTTAGAAGGACGGTCTCTGAGATTTCTAGTTCCTGATGATTTTCGTTTGATCATTTCCAAACTTGAGGTTGTCTTGTTTGAGGACAAACAAGGTTTAAGTCTGGGGATGTGATAACACCGTATTTTTACCCGTTTTGCTATATATTTTAGAACACTTATTAAAGTGTTCAGCTTGGTTTCCTATGCTTTTATTACGCGTTTCACATGTTTGCGGTTTTAAGACTCATTTCAGGTAACTCGGAGTAAAAGAGTGTATTTCGGAGCAAAAGTACGTTTTTGGATAAACTTGGACCGTCAAGAAGTCTTGCAATCAAATCACCCGCAAAGTTCATCCATAAGGCGTGCGCGTCGTAAGATTTCAGAAGTATACTTACGGAGTGCCGTTAACCTATGGACCCACTAGCATATCACAATCTGACGTGCGGCCAGAGACGGAAGCTACTGGTCGAGTGAATATGTTGTAGGGCGTAGGTTATACGGAAGTAGACTACATCATTAGTATGTCCTGTTTGTGGAGTTACAATATATAAACACTGGTTACTAATGAGCTAGGGGCCGTTTGATTGAATTGAGCATACCCCGAGATATTTCTCTCGACCCAGCAACGTTTTAGAATAGTTACAACCGTCTTTAGTAGTTTAGTTTAGCAATTGAGTCCGTAGAAGTAGTTTAGTTATCGATTTCATTAGGTCTAGGTTAGTAGTCGATTTTCTTAGGTATTAGGATAGTTTTAGTTTTTCTTAGGATATGTTTAGTTTCTCTTAACATTAGTTTAGTAGTTAAAATTCCTTAGTTTAGAGTAGCCATCGATTTTCTTAGATTAGATTAGTAGAAGTTTTCCGTTCTCGTTCTTTACAATTCTAGTTACAAAAACCCTATAAAAATATATTTGTTCTAGGTTTATTTACTATGCAGTGTCTTAGGTCTCATAGAACAGCACCCTCTCCCTGTGGATCGATACCTCGAGTACTACAACGCACATCTGTGCACTTGCAGGCTTTAAGGTTTATAAATTTAAGACCTGAAGTTTCAGACACGAATCCGATTCGCATCAACTTCTAACAGGAGGCAAACCCACAAGGTTCTCAAACACCTGGGAGAACTTATTTAAGGTGGGTAAAGTCTCTATCAGAAATCCAGTAGAAAAACTCGGCCTTTGAAGGTTCATCCAACCGAAAAGCTGGGATCGGAGGCTTCCTGTTCGCTGTCACATGTAGTGATCTACGAGAACAAATGTCTGGTAAGTCCAATCTAGACTTCAGATTGTCCTTCGTCTTCCCTTGGACATTGAGAACGGTGTTAATTATGTTATCAAAAACAAAAATTCTCAATGTGCATGGCATCTAGATTATGCCTCAACAAATGGTCATTCTAATAAGACAAATCCCAGGAAATACTCCTCTTGTGCTAATTATGTAGGTTGCCACAACCGTCAATAAGATGATGCATGTTACCACCACAATCAACGGTCCTCTCTACACCAAAATCTCTGAACTGAGTGAGCATATAATGTCCATCTAACTCAGGAAGTGGATCATCAAATACTCGATGATTCTTCCTAAACAATGTGGTGCTCCAACGATAAGGATGATCGCTTGGTAGAAATCGCCTATGACAATCAAACCAATACGCTTTTCATATGTGCCTCAATTGGAACGCATATGTGTTATCTTGACAGTACGGACACGATAACCTTCCATGTGTTGACCATCCGGATAGCATGCCATATGCTGGAAAATCGCTTATGGTCCACATAAGAACCGATTGCATGAGAAAATTCGGTTGACAAGAAACATCAAACGCATGAACACCATGCTCCCATAACATTTGCAGCTCATAAATCAATGGCTGCAGAAACACATAGAGTGATCTCTTCGAATGCTCTTGTCCAAGAATGAAAATGCTAATGAACAAAAATTCTCGTCTCATGCACAAAGATGGCGGCAAATTGTAAGTTGTTACATTTACAAGCCACAATGAATGTTGTCTCTCATGCTTCCCAAAAGGGTTGAAACCATCAGTACATAATCCAAGATATACACTCTTCGTCTCATACGCAAAACTAGGATACATGGATTGAAAATGTTTTCATGCTCCTGCATTTGAGAGATGAACAATTTCTCCACATGTTGTATGCTCTGCATGCCATCTCATTGCTCCCGCCGTGCGCTCGGATTGATATATCATCTTCAATCTCTCTGTTAACGGCAAATATCACATTCGTTTATATGGGACTGACACTCTTCCACTTGTTTCCTTAAATCGAGGTTTGCGACAAAAATGACATGTCGAACGGTTCGCGTCCTCTCTCCAACAACAAGTTTTTGTATCTCATAGTATAATGTTGGTTCAAGATTATATATTCTGGCTTCTGGCAAAATGTCTTTCACAAAATCAGCTATTGCATCCACACACTCCTCACTCAAATTGAAATATGTCTTTATACCCATCATCCTAGTTGCAGCTGATAAAGGGGAATGTCCACTTGTACAACCATCATATAACAGACTTTTAACAGCGTCTAACATATAAAAGAACCTTCGTGCTTCTAAGTTAGGTTCTTCACCTCTATCTCTATATTCAGCAACCGATGACATACTTTCACGAAACGCATTGTTCACCATCTGAACATGACCTACTATACATTTTCTACTTATGTTGCAGGTTCTTCTGAGCTAAATGTAATAGGTTGTTCACTAGTACTACCATAATCTACCATTGTATCATTTTCTCCATGATAATACCAAATTTTGTAACCAGACACAAACCCATTGATAAATAGTTGTGTGACCATACTTCGTCTATCACCATGAATCTACAATTCTGACAATTAGTACATGGACAATAGATTTTACCGGATTTTCTAGCTTTCTTCTGCGTAGTCGCAAATGCCATGAATTGCTGGAGACCTTGTTTGTACTATTCCGTAAATAGGTCTCTCTCCGGAATATGATGACGCTTATCCATCAATGATCGAAAATAATTATATGCATCTGAAGAAGACATTTTATAAGATTTTTAGGTGAGAGTGTTTTTGGCTTTGGTAATTGAAGTGAATGGGAGAGGGTGGAGACGATTTTATAGGGAAATTATGCGCTGATTCCGACGGAATTCCGATGGCATTTTGACGACCTTCTGACGGACCCCGACAATATTCAACGGCTAGTAACGGTTATATTATTTTTCAAACGGCTATGAATTTTGTCTAAACTAGGTCAGAAACCTGTCGAAATTGTTCTTACAGATGCATGTCGTCGGAAATCTGTCGGAATAACCCGATGAATTACCGACGGATTAGAGTTTCCGACGACGACCTTTTTCATCCAAAAAGCGTCGAAATCCGTTGGAAACTTCCGATGGTTGTAAGTCTATCGGAAATTCCGTCGGAATTTATCCTTGTTGTAGTGGGAGTCTTTCTTTTATTTGTTATCCTTGAAGCGTGGTCAACCCTCTGTTGACTAACTCTCTTTCTCCTAGGCTGACTAACTCTCTTTCTCCTAGGCATGGGCATTCGGGTACCCGTTCGGGTTCGGTTCGGTTTTTTCGGGTTTTTGGTACCCAAATTTTAGAAATCATTGACCCATTCGAGTATTTTCTTTTTCAGATCGGGTTCGGTTCGGTTCCGCCCGGGTTCAGATCGGGTTTCGGGTACCCATAATTTATCCCAATTCTCAAAAAAACTATAAAAATGTTTAATTTTGCAAAAATTTGGTTAAATTTTGCAAAACATATTTAATTTTGACAAATATAACTAAATATTTTCGAATATTTCGAGTATATTGGTTATTTCAGTCTAAACATAAATAATATATTCGGTTTATAATTGTATTTTTTTTTGTATTTTGGCTATTTCAAAACTAAAGATAGATAATATTTTTAAATACATAATTGTATTTCGTATATTTCGGGTACCCGTTCGGATTTCGGTTCGATCTGGTTTAGTTCGGTTCGAATACCCAAAATGTTTTATAAGAAGAACTATTCTGGTATTTGTAACTATTCAGTTCGATTTGGTTCCGGTTCGGTTTTTTCGTTCCAGATATTTTGCCAAGGGCTAGTTTGTCCTCTTCACCAATCGACTTCTTCTTCCAGAAATACACTATGTGGCATATTAAGTCAAATTTGATATGCTCAAATTAATACCCTATTCAGATACTAAAGTAGTTGTCGTAGTATAGCTAGGGGTCGAACACAAGGACTCAAGATATCACACAATAGATTATATATATCCAAAATACGCTAAATCAAAAGATGTAAACGAAAACAAGTGCGCAATTAAAAGTGTTGTAAATCAATGGAGGAAAATATAGGCCCAGAATTTTTCTCAGGAAATCAATGAATGCAGCTAAATTAACTAACAGGATTCAGATTACGCACGGTTCTTGAACTCAAATCACTAAAATATAGCTAGTAAACTCTCGTTGCGAAAACTATCTAAATCTAAATTCTAGGAATTCCAAATCTATTTACGAATCCTAAAGTCTAAATCAGCTTTAAAGTTCAGGTTTGATATGTTCACAAATCAATTAAACCAAATCTCTTTGCGAATAATCAATTTGCTCGATATAGATTCTATCAGGTAATTAATCGCACTCTCGTGCCTAATCAATTATCCTAAGATCTAAGTTCTAGGTGATCAATCCAGAATTAGCTTTGAGAACAACCTAAGGTGAAGAGCTAATTCAGATGGTGAATCCTAAATAGATAATTAACCTAGGATTCAAAGAAATCCTTTATGAGAAAACCCTAAACCTAAAGTGGATCTACTCAGACATGGAGAATAAAACAATCAACATAACTGAATAAATCATCAAATAAATTAGAAAGAATAACAAGAGGTTTTGAGATCTGATCTCGGACGAAGGGAGATTCAGACTTGTCTCTCTCAAACCCAAAGTAAAATCAGAGTATAGAAAATAAAGCATAGCCTAAAAAGTGGCTGTAAAATCCCTATAAATAACCTAAAACACGAATTGGGGCTTCTTGTAATTATGAAAGTCTTATGGGCCAATTCTGCAATTCTTCAACTCTTCAATAAGTCGCGATCCTTCTGTTTCCTCGACGGGTATCGATCGATACTCATGTGATTTCGACGTCTCAGCTACACGGATCTTCTGCTTCGCTCCAGAATGATCCAGAAAGCTCCAATAATTCCAATTATGCTCCAAACGTACTAAGACCTGTAAAAGACTCTAAAATACTACAAAACACTATAAAGACTCTATAAAAAGGATTTATATCATGGCTTAAACAGTGTAAAAACCATGATATATCAATCCCCCAGAGTTAGCCTTTGCTTGCCCTCAAGCAAATAAAAGACTAAACAGAGAAAGAGGTTTGAAAACGCGGAGACTCACCTGTTCACGAACCATCGAAATGACCTTTTTCCCAAGTATCCAAATGTCACCAAATCAGCTTTTGATCTAACCACCATGTACTTCTCCGTAGACATTCGCAGCTGGAGACATGGATGTTTTCTAGTCAACTGGTCAGTCCTTGGATTTTTCATTAGTCGATCTAGAGCTGATCCTGCAACACCGGTCACTCAAAAATAAAATCAAAACAACAATTCAAGCACATGATCATCATCTCCAACAAGTTTTGACTCAATAAAACGACAAATTTTTATTTTATTTTATTTTATAACTCTAAGAAAAACAAGAAAAATGTCAGTAGACACCTCCCCCAGACTTGAACAACACTGTCCCCAGTGTTATTTAGCCTAAAGCCAGTGAAAGAAAACAAAGAACAGAACAAAATTGGGAAAAACAAGAAGTTACCTTGCTGGAACATTGAGTATCGATCGACACACAGCCTGGTATCGATCGATACCAGGCTTAAATAGACTTGATGAACCGTCTCAATCGCGTAGGGTATCGATCGATACTGAAGAGTATCGATCGACACTAAGGCGATTTCGAGTTTGCTCCTTGTTTATACTGACACAAAACGAAAAAGAAAAAGAAAATACTCATATATATAGACTCACCAGTGGGTTGCCTCCCACCAAGCGCTCGTTTAACGTCAATAGCTTGACTGTAACGCCCTTCAGGCTGGATAAGAGTAAGAGCTTGCACCAAAACAGGCTCCACAACTTGACATTGCTATCTTCAGAGTTCTACTCAGCATGCCTTCCACGAACTCTTTTCCCTTCTCTTTCAGCTCCGAAGTAAGAAGAACTCTAACCTTAGAGAATGGCTTCGAAGCTCTTTTGCACTTGACCTTATACTCAATCGAATTCCCATCACTCTTCTGAGGGATTAAAGTGACATGGGGATTCTCGACTTTTTTGCTCTTGGCCTTCTTCTTCTTTGTTGCCTTAGCCTTCTTGACAACTTCCCTGGGAATGCTGGGCGGTTCAGCAGAAATGTCTGCGACAGTAGGCTCGTCAGGAGGCTCTTCCAAAAGATCAACTGCCAGTGACATTTCTGTAACAACCTTGATGCTAGAGACACGTGTGGGAGCACTCTTAGGGGGAATGACATCATAATAGACCCCTTCGTCAATGTAAGAGAAGGAGATTCTCTTATTAGGCGTGTCTATGATTGCGCCAACAGTAGCCATAAACGGTCGTCCCAGGAGCAAAGCCATACGAGATATCGCACTCATCTCCACAACCTGAAAATCATTAGGCACCAGACAGTCTCCTACTTTGACCAGCAAACCATGAATAGTACCATGTGGAAGCGAGGTGGAGTCATTCGCGAATGCGATAGATGCCTCTGGTGATCGAATATCAGCCCCCAACCGCTCTGCAATTGCCCTTGAGATGACATTGACACTAGCCCCTGAGTCAACGAGAGACTCTTTGAAATCAATTCCAGAGATAGAGCATGGAACCACAAATTTCCCTGGATCTTCCCTTTGGGTCAACTGTCTCAGTGGAGGTGTACCTCTAGCCTTAATGAAGAGTGTCTTAATCTCTTCCTCAGTTTCTCTGCAATCTTTGAAGTGACTTAGCAGAGGACGGCACTCTAGAGCTTCTTCAAAAGACGATTCAGGGGAAATCCCTCTTACCATCTTCTCAAAGCCACGCAGCTGCTTTGGAGAGATGGGATCTCTGAGGTGTTTAGGAACAGGATTCAGCTTCTTGGGCTTCCAAACTCTTTCTTTGATCAACTCACGTGTTTCCACAAGTTCTGGCTCGTTCTGCGAGGGGTATCGATTGACACCAGGTAGGTTATCGATCGATACTCTTGCTGTTGAATCATCCTTGACAGATTTATCATCATCAAGGGGAAACTCCACAATCATCTTATCCAGCATAGCCTTGCATCTGGCGTCCTCTACCTCCTTCTTAGCCTTTGCAGCAGCTCTAGGGTAAGGTATCCTCGGTGGTATTTTTATTTTTGAGTAAGGTAGCCTCAAACCTATGGGGTAAGGTAGCCTCAAATTAATACCCTATTCAGATACTAAAGCAGTTGTCGTAGTACAGCTAGGGGTCGAACCACAAAGACTCAAAGAGACACACAATAGATTATATAGATCCAAAATACGCTAAATCAAAAGATGTAAACGAAAACAAGTGCGCAATTAAAAGTGTTGTAAATCAATGGAGGAAAATATATGCCCAGGGTTTTTCTCAGGAAATCAATGAATGCAGCTAAATTAACTAACAGGATTTAGATTACGCACGGTTCTTGAACTCAAATCACTAAAATATAGCTAGCCAACTCTCGTTGCGAAAACTATCTAAATTTAAATCGTAGGAATTCCAAATCTCTTTGCGAATCCTAAAGTCTAAATCAGCTTTAAAGTTCAGGTTTGATATGTTCACAAATCAATTAAACCAAATCTCTTTGCGAATAATCAATTTGCTCGCTATAGATTCTATCAGGTAATTAATCGCACTCTCGTGCCTAATCAATTATCCTAAGATCTAAGTTCTAGGTGATCAATCCAGAATTAGCTTTGAGAACAACCTATGGTGAAGAACTAATTCAGAAATTAAATCCTAAACAGATAATCAACCTAGCATTCAAAGAAATCCCTATGAGAAAACCCCAAACCTAAAGTGGATCTACTCAGACATGGAGAATGAAACAATCAACATAACTGAATAAATCATCAAATAAATCAGAAAGAATAACAAGAGGTTTTGAGATCTGATCTCGGACGAAGGAAGATTCAGACTCGTCTCTCTCAAACCCAAAGTAAAATCAGAGTATAGAAAATAAAGCATCGCCTAAAAAGTGGCTGTAAAATCCCTATAAATAACCTAAACACGAATTGGGGCTTCTGGTAATTATTAAAGTTTTCTGGGCCAATTCTGCAATTCTTCAATTCCTCGACGTGTATCGATCGATACCAGGGGGTATCGATCGATACTCATTTGATTTTGACGTCTCAGCTACACGGATCTTCTGCTTCGCTCCAGAATGCTCCAGAAAGCTCTAATAATTCCAATTATGCTCCAAACATGCTAAGACTTGTAAAAGACTCTAAAAGACTACAAAACACTAGAAAGACTCTATAAAAAAGACTTATATCATGGCCTAAACAGGGTAAAAACCATGATATATCAACTCCCCCAGACTTAGCCTTTCCTTGCCCTCAAGCAAATAGAAGATTGAACCAGAGAAAGAGGTTTGAAAACGTAGAGACTCACCTGTTCATTAACCATTGCAGAGATCCTTTTCCCAAGTACCCAAGTGTTACCTAACCAGCTTTCGATCTAACCACCATGTACTTCTCCGTAGACATTCGCAGCTTTTCCAGACTCCACACATTATCTCACAGCATTGTTCAGATAAAGCCATATTCGCCAGTTTCATCGCTGCAGCCAATGTTCAAGAACCTTCTAGATTCTTTACCATACGATATCATGACAAGGAACCACCCTTTTTCACACTTTTGTATCAATTTCTCTCCCCCACACTTATTTCTTATTATGTTCTCTTTTTTTATTTTATTTTCAGCCTTGCATATACACATTAAGGTATGAGACGCGAGTATTGATGGTGTTTGCCACCAAATCCCCGGTTCTTCCTTCTCTATGTATCAAAGGATGTAGGCGAATAATGGCATCATAGGAAAATCCTAACCTCGCTTCCATTCCTTTGTGTGATCATTCCCTCTTAAGTAGAATAATGGGATCGCTGAAAATTTTCCTAGCCCTCTACTCAGAAGAAAATAATTTCATCTTTTATGCTCTTATTTATCAACTTATAACAGGGGAGAGAGATACCATAACTCTAAACACATGGGTTCCTTTATCAGATACGAATGATGAATCAAGCTCTTTAAAAACTAACCACATTGCTGAAGTGCAGAAATTTGGCTCAGGCTTCAGAAGAACTCTGCTGGAGACATGTATATTTTCTAGTCAACTGGTCAGTCCTTGGATTTTTCATTAGTCGATCTAGAACTGATCTTGCAACACTGTGCACTCAAAAACAAAATCAAATCAATAGGTTCAAGCACATGATCATCATCTCCAACAAGTTTTGACTCAATAAAACGACAATTTTTTTTTATTTTATGACTCTAAGAAAAACAAAAACAATGTCAGCAGACACCTCCCCCAGACTTGAACAACACTGTCCCCAGTGTTATCTAGCCTAGAGTCAGTGAAAGAAAACAAAAGAACAGAATAAAATTAGGAAAAACAAGAAGTTACCTTGCTGGAACGTTGAGTATCGATCGATACCATGCTTAAATAGACTTGATGAACCGTCTCAATCGCGTAGGGTATTGATCGATACTGAAGGGTATCGATCGATACTCAGGCGATTTCGAGTTTGCTCCTTGTTTATCCTGACACAAAACGAAAAAGAAAAAGAAAATACTTATATATATAGACTCACCAGTGGGTTGCCTCCCACCAAGCGCTCGTTTAACGTCAATAGCTTGACTGTAACGCCCTTCAGGCTGGATAAGAGTGAGAGCTTGCACCAAAACAGGCTCCACAACTTGACATTGCTATCTTCAGAGTTCTGCTCAGCATGCCTTCCACGAACTCTTTTCCCTTCTCTTTCAGCTCCGAAGTAAGAAGAACTCTAGCCTTAGAGAATGGCTTCGAAGCTCCTTTGCACTTGACCTTATACTAAATCGAATTCCCATCACTCTTTTGAGTGATTAAAGTGACATGAGGATTCTCGACGTTTTTGCTCTTGGCCTTCTTCTTCTTTGTTGCCTTAGCCTTCTTGACGACTTCCTTGGGAATGCTGGGCGGTTCAGCTGAAATGTCTGCGACAGTAGGCTCGTCAGGAGGCTCTTCCAAAAGATCAACTGCCAGCGACATTTCTGTAACAACCTTGATGCTAGAGACACGTGTGGGAGCACTCCTAGGGGGAATGACATCATAATAGACCCCTCCGTCAATGTAAGAGAAAGAGATTCTCTTATTAGGCGTGTCTATGATTGCGCCAGCAGTAGCCATAAACGGTCATCCCAGGAGCAAAGGCATACGAGATATCGCACTCATCTCCACAACCTAAAAATCAGTAGGCACCAGACAGTCTCCTACTTTGACCAGCAAACCATGAATAATACCGTGTGGAAGCGAGGTGGAGTCGTTCGCGAATGGGATAGATGCCTCTGGTGATCGAATATCAGCCCCCAACCGCTCTGCAATTGCCCTTGAGATGACATTGACACTAGCCCCTGAGTCAACGAGAGACTCTTTGAAATCAACTCCAGAGATAGAGCATGGAACCACGAATTTCCCTGGATCTTCCCTTTGGGTCAACTGTCTCAGTGGAGGTGTACCTCTAGCCTTAATGAAGAGTGCCTTAATCTCTTCCTCAGTTTCTCTGCAATCTTTGAAGTGACTTAGCAGAGGACGGCACTCTAGAGCTTCTTCAAAAGATGATTCAGGGGAAATCCTTCTCACCATTTTTTCAAAGCCACGCAGCTGCTTTGGAGAGATGGGATCTCTGAGGTGTTTAGGAACAGGATTCAGCTTCTTGGGTTTGCGAACTCTTTCTTTGATCAACTCACGTGTTTCCACAAGTTCTGGCTCGTTCTGCGAGGGGTATCGATCGACACCAGGTAGGGCATCGATCGATACTCTTGCTGTTGAATCATCCTTGACATATTTATCATCATCAAGGGGAAACTCCACAATCAGCTTATCCAGCATAGCCTTGCATCTAGCGTCCTCTACCTCCTTCTTAGCCTTTGCAGCAGCTCTGGGGTAAGGTATCCTCGGTGTATAGACTCTCTCTGCAACTACTTTAGGCATCACAGTCGAAATCTCAGGTGTCTCCTGAGAAATCGCCTCAGTATCGACCGATACCAATGGGGTATCGATCGATACACGGGTTTTGGAAGTATCCCGTTTCAGAATTGTAACTGGCATCGATTGACACTTGGGGGTATCGATCGATGCTATGGCGATTTTAGGATCCTAATCGAAATTTTCTGCACTTGAGGAGATCGCATTGACGTGTGCATTGTGTGAATGAACCGTTTTTCCCTTGGCATTTGCTGCAGTCTGAGCTACTTGCGTTTCCAGCATCCTGTGACTGGTATCGAGAGCCTCGATCCTTTCCCTTAATTCGGTGTATACAGCATCCAGTTTCCCATTGAAGGTTACTGTCATCTTCTCCTGCCCTTGAACCAGCTGTTAAAGCATAGCCTCAATCTTACTGTCAGGAGCTTTGGGTGGTGAGGATTGGTACCCTCCTTGCTGAGCATTGTTGGTGAAGTTTCGATTGGCGTTGTATCCAAATCGCTAACCCTGAAAACCAGAACCACCAATGTAGTTAACATCTTCCACTTCATTCTCAGCAGCAAGGTAGACGGCCTTTGTTATCTTTCCCAGCAGAAGACTGTGCATAGAATCCAGATGAGCTTTAACTTCAGCGATCTGCGACCCATCCATGTTACCAGCCAGCTTCTTGCGCTCGAAGTCTGCGCTCTTGGTGCTACTGCTAGATGCAAAGTTTTCAATCAACACATAAGCATCCTCAGGGTACCTGGTGTTGAAATTACCATTGCTCGAAGCGTCCAGAGCCATTTGATACCTCCAATCTACTCCTCTAAAGAAGATACCCAACAGCTGCACAACAGAGTATCCGTGATGTGGACAATCTCTCTGATACGATCTGAATCTCGTCCAAGCAGCCTTGAACGCCTCAGTAGGTCCTTGAGAAAATTGGGAGATTTTATTCCTCAGATCCTCAGATCGTGCATCATCGTAGAAGTTGATCAGGAAGGCTCTCTTAGTGTCCTCCCAAGTAGTTAGCGAACCAGGAGGTAGCTGCCTCAGCCAGTAGGTCGCATCTCCACCTAGAGAGTAGGGGAAGAGCTTGCAGAAGAGATAGTCGTATGACACTCCATTGCTCTTGATGCTAGTGACCAAGTCCTCGAACTTCTCCACATGGTCCATCGGATGTTCATGAGGAAGACCATGAAAAAGATTCTGTCCCACAAGGGCAAAGTAAGCAGGCTTCAGCTCAAAGTCATTCCTCTCAAACGCAGGAGGACGAATCGCTGACCGATTGGAGAAAAACTGGTCAGGCCTGTTGTACTCACCAATCATCCTTCCACGATTAACCACATCATTCCTCGCGTTCCTAGCGACATTCGCAGCGACAACAGGAGCAGGTGGCATGACGATCCCCTCTCCATCAAGACGTTGTCCTTGTTCATTGCACAACCGACCCTCTTGGTCTCTGTAAGCACCAGCTGCATCACGATCCAACTGATTGTTGTTCATCTTAGCTTATTTCTTTGCTTTCCTGTTTGTGCGTTCCACAAGTGCTAGCTGTTCCAGTGATAGATCAACTAGCGGGGTGTTCTTGTTGCTTCTGGTTTCTCGATTAGGCATGCACCTGAAAACAAAAACCAAGAATGCAAGTAACTGAAATATACGTAGGGTATCGACCGATACCTAAGGGTATCGATCAATACTCGGGCGATTTAGACGAATTTTTTAGCTAAAATCTAATGGCGAATTGAGTCCCCGGCAACAGCACCAAATTTGATATGCTCAAATTAATACCCTATTCAGATACTAAAGCAGTTGTCGTAGTACATCTAGGGGTCGAACCACAAAGACTCAAAGAGACACACAATAGATTATATAGATCCAAAATACGCTAAATTAAAAGATGTAAACGAAAACAAGTGCGCAATTAAAATTGTTGTAAATCAATGGAGGAAAATATAGGCCCAGGGTTTTTCTCAGGAAATCAATGAATGCAGCTAAATTAACTAACAGGATTCAGATTACGCACGGTTCTTGAACTCAAATCACTAAAATATAGCTAGCCAACTCTCGTTGCGAAAACTATCTAAATTTAAATCGTAGGAATTCCAAATCTCTTTGCGAATCCTAAAGTCTAAATCAGCTTTAAAGTTCAGGTTTGATATGTTCACAAATAAATTAAACCAAATCTCTTTGCGAATAATCAATTTGCTCGCTATAGATTCTATTATGTAATTAATCGCACTCTCGTGCCTAATCAATTATCCTAAGATCTAAGTTCTAGGTGATCAATCCAGAATTAGCTTTGAGAACAACCTATGGTGAAGAACTAATTCTGATAGTAAATCCTAAACAGATAATCAACCTAGCATTCAAAGAAATCCCTATGAGAAAACCCCAAACCTAAAGTGGATCTACTCAAACATGGAGAATGAAACAATCAACATAACTGAATAAATCATCAAATAAATCAGAAAGAATAACAAGAGGTTTTGAGATCTGATCTCGGACGAAGGGAGATTCAGACTTGTCTCTCTCAAACCCAAAGTAAAATCAGAGTATAGAAAATAAAGCATCGCCTAAAAAGTTGCTATAAAATCCCTATAAATAACCTAAAACACGAATTGGGGCTTCTTGTAATTATTAAAGTCTTCTGGGCCAATTCTGCAATTCTTCAACTCTTCAATAAGTCGCGATCCTTCTGTTTCCTCGACGGGTATCGATCGATACTCTTGTGATTTTGACGTCTCAGCTACACGGATCTTCTGCTTCGCTCCAGAATGCTCCCGAAAGCTCTAATAATTCCAATTATGCTCCAAACGTGCTAAGACCTGTAAAAGACTTTAAAAGACTACAAAACACTAGAAAGACTCTATGAAAAGGACTTATATCATGGCCTAAACAGGGTAAAAACCATGATATATCAATATTAATTGCCCAGAGAGATTGTGCAGGCGCTTCTTCCTCTTCTGTTTCAGAATTCACCGTCTTAATCAAGAGATCATACATCATATTATTGGTAAGATAAGACAAACCAAGAGAACAGTCTTTCTATTGCGTTTTGCATTTTTTTTTTAATGATATGTGAATCGAAACCATTTGTTTTTTGTTTTTCCAGGTGATCCCAGATTCTGTTTGAAAGGATCGTATGCTGGAGGAGAGAACTACGTTTAAGATACATCACCCGGATATGAAGAAGTCATGGAATGTGATTTAAATCCCGAAGAAAATATGTGGAATCTTCTCTTCTGGATGGCCACGTTTAGCCAAGGAGTATCCTCTCGTTGTTGGTGAAGGCATATTTACATTCCTTAAACCGCCAGAGCTGCTTCTCGTCGGCTCTAAACCCACAGAGGATACTCACTTATGATAACGGATGTGAGGGTGTTTTGGAGAAGATGCTACTGAGTTTAATGGTTTAAGTTTTATGTAATAACTTAGCTCGGTTGTTTAGGTTTCCAACGGATGGATCTCTGTAGCTTAATGTGTTTGGCCAATTTAAATATGTTGTGTTTGTTGTTTCCATGAGACTTTAATTTGCTTTCTCTCTACTCTTAATTCTATTCAGGAACCAAAATGTGTCGAATTTGTGAACCAGACTAAGCAAGACTCAGAACAATAGAGTTTCTCAGGAAAATTTGAGTCTCAAACGACCAAGTTACAGTATTCACCAGAGGTACATATCATTCAAAGCTGTCATGATAACAATGAGTTAATGGAGTCACGGATCTTCCTTCCTAGCTTTCAGCAGCTGAGAATCAATCTCTTAGGTGAAGATCATGGCCTAAGCTTCAATGCCTCACATTTGGCCATACCTGATTTGCGTAATATGCTTCATATCCAACTCAGTTACACAAAACTCTCAATATCATCTCTTGTAGGGCTCAAAAGGGTATCTCTGAAACTCAGAGCCAAAGGTGATAGATTCCTCGTCAAGTTTCTTCTTCAACCTCCTCCAAGTCCTCAACTTATTAGATTGTATTAATCCTTTATACAACGTCTCAAAAGTTAGCTTTTGTGGTAAGAAACCTTTCTCTATCATCTCCACAAAATACCCACAAGCCTCTTTCCATTTCTCCTTGCAACACAACCCATGAACCAAGGAAGTATACGAATCCAAATCCGGACCCGTTTCGCTTGCTTTCAGATCATCCCATATCTCTTTCACAGTCTCCATCTTTCCCAAATTGATAAACGTAGCCAATAGAACATTATAAGTCTGCGTATCCGGCTTGCACAATCCACTTTTCATCTTCCTATAAAGATTCATTGCCCCATTAGCATCTTTTCTTCCTTTGTACTCTTTGAAAAAACAATTGTATGTCGCAGAAGAAGGGCTTATCCCATTCTCCACCATTGTTTCAAGCAGCTCCTCTGCTTCCTCCAATCTCCCACAAGAACAGAGACATTTCACAACCGAAGTATACGTTTCCATCGTCGGGCTAATCCCTTTCGCCTTCATCAGTTTCAACTTATCCAAAGTCAACTCAGATTTATGAGCTCGACTATACATATGAAGCACAATAGAGAAACTCGTTACGTCCGGCTCTATCCCTCTCTGACGCATTTCATCGAACACCTTCTCTGCATTTCTCACATTCCTCTCAAATCTCTCCTCCGGATGCAAACTCGCCGTCCGGCAAATCCCATTGAGCAAAACGTTATACGTGACAACATTTGGTTCAATCCCAGATTCAATCATCTCCGCCAAGAATCTCTCCGCCATGTCAATCCTCCGGAGCTTACACCAACCAGCAATCAAAATCGTGTAAGTCTTCTCATTACACCCAAACTCGACTTTCCGTTCATTGAAAACCCCAACCGCCATTTTCGTGTATCCGTATTTGCAGAGCGTATCGAGAAGAAACCCGAATTCATCTACACCGAGACGACTCTCGAGGAAACAAGGCGCATCATCGTAAGCTCGTACGGCTTGACGCGTGAGTCCGGCGGCGATTAAACGCTTGACGAGGATGAGAAACGTCTCCGGAGAAGGTTTAACGTTTTCCTGCTGCTCCATCTCGACGATTAGCTGCCTAACGACGTCGAACTGACGAACTTTTCCGAGGATGTCGATGATTAGGTTGAAGGAGGTGAGTGTTGTTGAAATGGAAGGAGAGGGTAAGAATCGTAGATACTGGAAGAAAGCGAGGGCGATTTTGGAATTGTGACGGAGACGAAGGAGGGTTTGGTTGATGAGGTGAGGAGAGAGGGAGATTCCATGGAGTTGCAGAGATGATTCCATGAAGTGGAAAGGGTTGTGATTGGTGACGAGGATTTGGGATATTAGTTCGGCGTCATTTGAGGGTTCGAGTTTTGGGAGATTGAGAGTGAATCCGGCGTCGGAAATGGCGGAGAAACGACGGAGGAGGAGGAGAGAAAAGGTGGTTGATGAGGTGAGGAGAGAGGGAGATTCCATGGAGTTGCAGAGATGATTCCATGAAGTGGAAAGGGTTGTGATTGGTGACGAGGATTTGGGATATTAGTTCGGCGTCATTTGAGGGTTCGAGTTTTGGGAGATTGAGAGTGAATCCGGCGTCGGAAATGGCGGAGAAACGACGTAGGAGGAGGAGAGAAAAGGTGGGTGAGCTGGACCATCGTCTCGTTTACCACTCTCATCAAAATTTAATCAGAAATCTCCCTCTGTATGGAAAAGTCGATTTTACCCTTAATGAAGAATTGTAAAGAATAAGTAGAATTGAATTGGTAAGAAGACAACGAAATGCACGGGAGCTCAGTGATTGCGAGCTCCACGCGCGTCACCTGCGTGCGCGCGACCGGGGTTCGAAACCCATCTACGTGGTATAACTAGGTAATACCGGGTAATACTTGGAGTAATACTCGGGTGTAATACTGGGTAATACTCGGGTGTAATACTCGGGTGTAATACTGGGTATTACTGGGTATTACTGGGTATTACTGGGTAATATTAGAGTACAGTAATACTGGGTAATACTGGGTAATACTAGGTAATACTAGGAGATACTGGCGGTGGTATTTCATTTAAAAAGCTCAGGGGTATTTTCGTCGTTTCACTTAAAGAGAGGGGTATTGTGATTAAGTTAGGGTATTGATGATTAAACATTTTCACATAGTGGTATTGTAGGTGATTATCCTTTTTTGCTTCAACATGTCTGTCTGACTGTTTCTTTGTTCGCAGAAAACAGATATGGTTGTGAATCTGAGAATTGGAAAAATTAATAAATAATCTCTATATTATTATTTAAGAAATCATCTAAGAAAATAAAATAAATTTTTTTTTTTAAACTACAATCAACTAAAAATTTATTTAAAACTATCATCATTTAATAAATTATTAATAAACTATCAGCCTGTTTGTCGAGGTTTCCTTGGTGCGTTTTTGCAGAGCTCGCCGGAATTCAGATCCAAAGAAAACTGGTCCGGTGAAACTGTCGCCTTTGATTGAGTATTTAGCATTCAAGAGATCATCAACGGCAGCGACGGTAGAAATCGCCCATGTTTTCTAGGTATTGGGAGAAAATTCTTACATTTGCTTTTGTTCAATTAGGAGATGACGATCTCATTTTAGATTCGTTGATGTGATTTTAGATTTCGAAGATGACAATGTCTATGCGATTGTGATTCTTCGTCGATTTAGCCATGAATTGTATTTGATTTTAGGTTTTGGAGATGACGATGTCATTGAGAAATATTTTTGTTCAGTAAGATTTATATAATCTTATAAATCATATTTTTATATATCAAATGACAATTGTTGAGCTTTGTCCGCTTCTAGGTTCAATAACCTCTTGAAAGTCTGTGTCATTAAGATTATAGAGGCGATTGAGAAATTTCTTTGTTGAATTCTTAGTCGAAGTAGCTTCATAGATTGTATTTGATTTCAGGTTTTGGAGATGACAATGTCATTGAGAAATTTCTGTGTTCAATAAATTTATATAACCTTATAAATCATGTGGATTTGTAAATTTGAGCTTACTTGCTTCTGGTTCAATAACTCGTTAAAAGTCTGTGTCATGATGACAATGTGAATTTGTAAATTTATGAGCTAATTTATAGGACATTGTAAACTATATTTTTGTTTTGATCATGTTACAATAATTGAATTTTATTCTGTATGTGGAAGATGAGAGTTCACAAATGGCACATGAGATTTCATTATTGATGGTGAAAGAGGAAGCTCAATTAATGTCATCAAAGAAGACATTACCTACAAGGATTTTGTTGATATTGTTTTAGAAGATTTTAGGGTTGATGGTGATGTAAATTTTGTAAAGATCAGCTATGGATCACCCTCAAGCTTAAAAGTTTGTGTCATTAAGATTATAAAGATGACAATGTGGATTTGTAAATTTATGAGCTAATTTATAGAACCTTGTAAACTATATTTTTGCTTTGATGAGGTTACAATGATTGAACTTTACTATGTATGTGGAAGATGGGAGTTCACAAATGGCACATGAGATTTCATTATTGATGGTGAACGAGGAAGCGATCAATTAGTGTCATCAAAGAAAACATTACCTACAAGGATTTGGTTGATGTGGTTTTAGAAGATTTTAGGGTTGATGGTAATGTGAAATTGTTAAGATCAGCTATGGATCACCCTCAAGATTACATGGACAAATGAAAGCAATTATTGATGAGAGTGTTACAACTACTAATCTTCCACTTCTTGTTGGGCACGATGTACTTTTATCAAGAAAGATATTTGTTTAGCTATTCATTTATAAGGGTTTGTAATTTTGTTTGCTATTTTTTCTTCTTCCAAAGTTGCAGAGAATGGCGAACTCGATCACTCATGTGTTTTATGGATCAGAAACGTCAAAATTAAGACGTGGTTACCAATACGAAGTTTTAATTTCTAATCCAGGACCTATGGCTCTGTGTTGTTCCTCTAATACCTATATTGGTGATGATGATGGCGTTTATTGTGGAAAAAATTTCAAAGACAAACATGACACCTGAACAATTGATCAAAACACAATCGGTCTATCCAGAATCATATATAGAATAACAATCTCATAATTTTCCCTCTTTATGTTTTCTGATACTCATGAACCCAGACTATAAAATAAGTGAAATTATGATCTTTACAAGGTCTTGTAAATAAAATTATAAACTTTACAAGGTCTTGATAATATAAGCTTTCCTATGTTATAAATGGTGGTACGCCGTGAAACATCTTTCTTTGAAATTGGTATTTATAAATCACTTTATAAAATGCATAATCTAGTATTCGTCTCTAAAAACATCTTCTCTGATATCACAAAATCATACATCAAAACCAGCAAAATTGAACTAACAAACTGTAATGTTTGATTACCAAGTCCTAAAGATGTAGACAAAGTTGCTATTTGCAGAACCAAAGCACACAAGATAAGACACGTAAAATCAGGTTGACACTCAAACAGAGAGTCAAGAATCCATCATTTGACATTGTGATATTGTGAATATATTTATATTTTTGGAAATGATCTTCATTCATCAACTCTTCTACCAAATTTTAGAGTAATTGGCTTAATTTCTGAGTAAGCAAAGCTAATGAGTCGATGGCACCTTTTTGCTCAGGTGGTTGACGTCTAATCTCTGCAAATACTTATCTAATCTTTGGACATTCAAACCTCTGTGTTATGATGATCTGCCCAAATCCTCCCTACAATGTCTCCCCCAACATCATTACAAAATGGGCAAAACCATTACAAAACTTGAATTTTGGCCATTTCAAAGACAATCCCACCCATAACTCAAAATTCAGAAAAATTGAGAATTTCTCTTTCTTTCTAATTAAATCCAAAAACGAGACAAAAGCGATGAAATATTAAGAGTTTAAAGAAAAAAAGGTGTAAAGATTGATGTGAAATAGTAAAACAAGATTCTATACAAACAGCACACGTGGATGGCTGAGATAGAGTACAACCAGTTCAGCAAAACAACCAAATATACATGTGTATTTACAGAGATTAATCATTATCGTTGTATTTTTGAGAAACTTCTTCCTCTTTGAAATTATCTGTAATTACCTGCAAATACTTTTGCACTTTTGAGCTCAGGAATCGTTTCTTCTATCAGATTCTTGGATCAGGTGTGAGAAGATCTTTGTTTAATGAACACTGATCTTCCATTTTTATCTATCAATTTCCTAAGAAATCCCTAATCTGTTACATCAAAGGTATCAGAGACTGTCGATTCTCGACCAGTGTCAATGACTGAAATCCGATCTCAGATCCGTGATTTAGAGGAAGTAGTGAGTTCCTTCAAAACTCTGATGCTCGATCGAACTACGACTCTCGAAGTAACAGTCGCATCTCAGAACGTCAAGCTGGAAAAATCCTTGGCCGATATGTTTGAGGCCATCCACTTGCTTGCAGGAAGTCCCCAGGCGACATCGATCCAAACAACACCATCCTTTGATCCAGCTCCGATCATCTCGAATCTGGTTTCCGATCTGACTCCGGCGACTCGTCCATGTACTTCATTCAACTATGATGGGGTAACTAGATTAGCAAAGCTTGATTTTCCAAGATTTAATGGAGATAAGATTAAGGATTGGTTATTCAAGGTTGAACAGTTTTTTGAGATCGATCACACTCCGGCAGAGTTAAAAGTAGGTATGGGTTCGATTCATCTGGATGATACAGCCGCTCTTTGATTCAGTCTGGTGTTAATCTCGCCGTGTTATAGGATTGGTCATCTTACAAAGTTTTGTTGACGGAGCGTTTTGATGAATTAATGGATGATCCGATTGCTGAGTTGAATCAATTGCAGGAGACTGACGATATCATGGATTATCACAATAAGTTTGAGTTGATCCGTACTCGTGTGAATCTGTCAGAAGTATACATGGTCACTGTATACTTGGCTGGTTTACGATTAGATACTCAGATGCATATTCATATGTTTCAACCTACTTCTGTACGCCAATGTCTGATGCTTGGGCATTTGTATGAGACTGCACACCCTAAGAGGCAACCTTATTCTTCTGGTTGGTCGTCTAACAAGCCTACTGAGGTATCTAAGCAGTCTTTTGCATGTGGGAAGGGTTATTCTTAAACTAAGAAGGAACTCAAGACTAACCAGGGTAAACCAGATTTACTTGCAAAACCGAATGATATCCAGCCTAAGAAGTTTCTGAGTACTGAAGAAATGAATGAGAGAAGAGCTAAAAGGATATGTTATTTCTGTGATGAAAAATACAATCCTAGCCACTACCTCATTCATAAGAAGACTCAGTTGTTCATGATGGAAATGGAAAATGAAGATGAGTTAAGTGAAGAAGAGTTTCCCGAGTCTCTGGTGACAACTGTGGTAACTGCGGATATAACGCATATTTCTCTTAATGCATTGGCAGGTATCACTGATTACCATAATATGAGAGTTAGGGGAACCAATGGGAAGAAAGTCTTGTTCATTTTGATCGATACAGGTTCTGCTCACAATTTTCTCACTCAGGAAACAACATATAAGTTGGGTTTACGGGTGAGGTCTGCTAGTTCAGCTGAAGTAGCTGTGGCTGATAGTAGTAGATTGGCAGTTAAAGGAAAGGTAGACATGTTGGAGTGGAAGTTCCATGGAACCACTTTGACAGCTGATTTTATGGTGATTCCATTGAGGGGCTGCGATATGGTTTTGGGTGTTCAATGGTTGCAGACACTTGGACCTATCACTTGGGATTTTTTTAAGTTGGAGATGAAGTTTAAGTTGGGTCAACAGAAAGTTGTACTTCAAGAGATTAAGTCTGATTCAGTGCATTTGATCAAGGCTGCTAAGTTGAATAAGTATAATTCACCTTTCAATGATTTATGTTGCCTCTAAACCAGCCGAAGTAGAATTGAAGAGTGTTGAAGAATCAGAGTCTAACATATCTACTGAGGAGATCAATAACATTCCAACTTCTGCTCCTCTTGGTATTGATAAACTCTTACAGACGTATGGTGATATATTTACAGAGCCTGCAACTCTTCCACCTTTTAGGCCAAACCATAATCATCACATTCCTCTGTTGGAAGGGTCCAACCCAGTGAACCAAAGACCATACATGTATGCTACTCACCAGAAAATTGAAATTGACAAGATTGTTCAGGATATGCTGGATAGTGGCATCATTCAACCAAGTTCCAGTCCCTATGCTTCTCCGGTGGTGCTAGTTAAAAAAAAAGATGGCAGTTGGAGGCTATGTGTGGATTAGTGGGTTAAACAACTTGACAGTAAAGGACATGTTCCCCATTCCCTTGATTGAAGATTTACTGGATGAGTTGGGTGGATCTAGAGTGTACTCCAAGATTGATCTGCGGGCTGGTTACCATTAGGTTCGTATGGCTCCAAATGATGTTCACAATACAGCCTTCAAAACTCATAGTGGTCAATATGAGTATTTGGTCATGCCCTTTGAGCTGATTAACGCACCTGTAACCTTTCAAAGGTTAATGAATACAATATTAAAGAGTTTCCTGCGGAAATTTGTTCTCATTTTTTTTGATGACATTTTAATCTACAATGATTCTCAAGAGGCTCATGATAAGCATTTAGAGGAAGTCCTTAAACTCATGAGGTCATGTAATCTTTATGCTAAGAGGAGCAAGTGTGCATTTGCTACTACAAGGAAATAGTATTTAGGGCATTTCATTCAGGCTTAAGGGGTTTATACTGATTCAACCAAGGTTCAATCTGCGGCAGAATGGCCTATTCCGGTTAACCTCAAGCAGCTTAGGGGATTTCTTGGGCGTGCAGGTTATTACCGCCGCTTTGTGAAGAACTTCGGAGCAATAGCTCGAACTTTAACTGCTTTAACCGCTTTAACCAAGAAGGATTGCTTCTTCTGGTCTGATGAAGCTCAGCTAGCCTTTGAAAGTTTGAAAAAGCCTTATGTACTACTCCTGTTCTAGCCTTGCCGGTTTTTGATAAACTCTTTCTCGTCGAAACAGATGCTTCTGGCCAAGGAATATGCGATGTTTTGATGCAAGAAGGTCACCATCTTGCTTACATTAGCAGGCATTTGAAAGAGAAGCAACTCCTTCTGTCTATTTACGAAAAGAGCTACTTGCAGTGGTGTTTGCAGTGCAGAAATGGAGACATTATTTACTCAATGGTCATTTTGTTATCAAAACAGACCAACGTAGCCTCAAGTATTTGTTCGAACAGAGGTTAAATGATAACACCGTATTTTTATCCGTTTTGTTATATATTTTATAACACTTTAATAAGTGTTCCACTTGGTTTTCTATGCTGTTATTACGGGTTTCGCATGTTTGCGGTTTTAAGACTCTTTTCAGGTAACTCGGGATTAAAGAGTGCATTTCGGAGCAAAAATACGTTTTTGGATAAACTTGGACATTCAAGAAGTCTTGCAACTTATGAAGATGTTTTCACCGTCAGATCATCCCAAAATTTGGATACAACAAAGTAGAGACAACGAGCTTTCAAATGCAAGTGGATTGGAGACAATCCAACGGTTGGATCCTTAATTATACCGAAGCACTGAAGACCGACGAAGCTGCCCGGAGAAGCAGTCCACCGCGGGTCAAGGAGCCGGACCCGCGGCCAACTACCACTTCGCCGCCCCTGGAGCAATTCCTCCCGCGGCTAGAGGCCAGTTCACTGCGGCTAGAAGCTACGAACCCGCGACCAAGCCCAGTTCCGCCCAAGATGATCCGTTTCTTCACCCGAGGCTAAAACCGTCTTTTCCCGTCAAACCCTAAAACGACCCAAGCATATTGAAGACATATAAATACTTTTTTTAGACAGATATTTCGTGGACAACCTTGGACAACCTTAGAAGACTAGTTTTGCTTTCATTCTTTTACTCTTGCATTGAGATTTTCGGGATTGGTGAGGAGGTTTCTCATCGAGCTTAGTTCTTGAATTCGTGAGTCTTCTTCACCAATCTCATGTTTAATTTAATTATGTCTTTTTCCAGTATGTGCGAGTAGTTTAGATTGTTGGGTTTAAGGGATTATCGAGGGGAATTCTATGTTCGATAAGGATTTCACTCGGTAAACCCTAGCCGATTTCTAGAGCTCTTTCTTGTGGAAAGTTGTTAATGCATGAATCTAGTGTCAAGAACTAGAGGCTGATAAGAGGAGTTTAGAACGACGAAAGTGTTGCATCTAATCACCAACAAAGTTCATACACAAGGCGTGTGTGTCGTAAGATTTCGAAAGTATACTTACGGAGTGTCGTGACCTATGGACCCACTAGCATATCACAATCTTACGCGCGGCCAGAGACGGAAGCTACTGGTCGAGTGAATAGATTGTAGGACACCGAGTGAATAGACGGAAGCTACGTCATTATTCTGTCCTGTTCGTGGAGTTATAATCTAGAAACACCGGTTACTAATGAGCTAGGGGCCGTTTGATTGAATTGAGCATACCCCGAGATATTTCTCTTGACCCATCAACATTTTAGAATAGTTACAACCGTCTCTAGTAGTGTAGTTTAGCAATAGAGCCCGTAGAAGTAGTCTAGTTATCGATTTCATTAGGTTTAGGTTAGTAGTCAATTTTCTTAGGATTAGGTTTAGAGTCTCTTAGTGTTAGTTTAAAAATTAGATTCCCCTAGATTAAAGTAGCCATCGATTTCCTTAGAAATAGTTTAGTAGAAGTTTTCCATTTTTAGTTCGTTACAATTCTAGTTACAAAACCCTATAAAAATATATTCGTTCTAGGTTTATTTACTATACAGTATCTAAGGTCTCATTAGAACAGCACCCTCTCCCTGTGCATCGATACCTCAAGTACTACAACGCACATCTGTTCTCTTGCAGGCTTTAAGGTTTATAAATTTAAAACCTGGAGTTTCGGAGACGAATCTGATAACACATCAAGTTTTTGGCGCCATTATCAGGGAGAGATCGCTACAGCTTCTATCACATCTTAGTGGTTAGTAAAACGACTCTAGAACAAACTTTTTCTATTTGATTTTTGGTTTTTTTTTCTTTGTTTCAGGCTTTGAAACATGAACTCGCCTCTGGAGCGAGATTGCTACTACAAGCGGGGTTACTATAACCCATCTTGTGCTCACCACTGTCACGACTTACATGCTGTGTGTGACTCGTTCTACATGGATCGAAAACTGGCACCGACCAACTACTCTCAAGGAAGCCACGAGCCTCCTTACTACCGAGACGAACCTTCACGTCTCCCGTTGTCAACTCTAGACAACGTTCATACCATTAACACCATCAATTCTCGGACCAGCACGTGTTAAACTCAGAGATTAACATACATCTAGACGCAATCAACGTCATGTTTAATCAATACCTCGATTGCCAAGTCGTGACCGAGGCGGCCATGAACAAAAGGCTAGACACAATCCACACCGAATTCAACGAGAAGTTTGATGACCTTAGTGCCCACATCACCACCCTTGAGGAACAAACTCTACAAGATGCTGCTGCTATCCAAGAAAAGACAAAAACCTTGGAGAAGGAACAAACAAAACAAAAATACGACATTATTCAAAATTCCATGCAGATTCGCGATCCAAAGCAAGAAAATAGACTAGTGAGTTTGCCTCTTGGTACAGAGAGAAGACTGATGATGAACTTCAAGAAGTCGACTATCGTCTCAGCATAGTCGAATACAAGGCTAGAGAAACCGACTCTCTCTCTCTCTCTCTCTCTCTCTCTCTCTCTCTCTCTCTCTCTCTCTCTCTCTTTCTCTCTCGCGGCGCCGATTAGGTAAAAAGGAAGAGGGAGATGCTTACACATATACTTATGGGCTTCACCAAAAGAAGCTGTAAGAGAGGAAACACTTGGGCTTTTAACCAAAACTTTTCGGGCCCATTTCCGCGGATCAGGATGTTACAATTCTCCCCTACTAGAAATGAATTCGTCCTCGAATTCTTTGGCGAGAGTTCTACAATGAGCATTACCTTAACTATGTCCTTAAATCATACCGTACTTTTGGGAATGCATGAATAACTTCTGATCTGACCGTTGAAATTTAAATCCCACCGTTGGATTTGAAGTTTGATGTATCATATAGTTTCCCTCCAATTTTCGGCTTGATCGGGCTCCGTTTGAATTCCCAAATGACACCCTGAATTTTCTGTGACAACGCTGATTTTAATTCATTTCTCGAACTACCACAAGTCTTGAAATGTTCCGTCTAACTTGCGGGTCAAATACCGTGTGGGTAATATGTTTGATCAACTGACTGTTTACACGAGCCGATTAGGTAAAAAGAAAGAGGGATATGCTTACACATATACTTATGGGCTTGACCAAAAGAAGGTGTAAGAGAGGAAACACTTGGGCTTTTAACAAAAACTTTTCGGGCCCATTTCCGCGGATCATGATGTTACATGGGGGATTGTTGGAACTTGTTTTTGGAAAAATGGCTTTGGCCAGTATTCCGGTGGATTTTCTGCGCAACTCAGTTGTCGGAATAGCTGAATCTTGGAATCATTGGATTCCTTGCTGTGAGAACTATAACATAGTGTATTCATATGTCAAAAAACAAGTTCGTTTGAATGTCTAAAGTGGGTTGCTTGATAAGCATAAAATAGAATAAATGTAATTTGTCCCACATTGGAAGTTGGAGGTGAAATCCTCTTGTATATATAGTGGAGAAGTCCTAACAAGGTTCAAAACCTTAGAAACAATATAAAGGAGAGAAGAGTGAATTCATGCTAAACCACGTGTGCGCGCACCGAGACGAGTTGGTACGGGCTCGAGCTCAGGTGTGGGTTTGGGTGTAGATTCAGGTAGATGAACCTTGGTCCAACAACCAATTTTTGTATCAAGTTTTTATTTGTGTAGTTGATCACTACATAGATATTAAACTTGGTCAAAAATAAATAAATAATTCTTCTAATCAATTGTGAATTGATTTGGTCAATTCTATAACTCCTCCCCTTTATTATTGCCTCATATTAATTATCTATTTAGTTGGGCATTACTCCACTATTGAGGAAGAAAAAACAGGTGTGTCTTTTATCTCTCTCTCATATAAAAAACATCCAAACAACAACAATCTTTTCACTTTTTTTTTCTTCTCTTTGTTTTTATGATTTTTCTATGAGAGTACAACACAGAAAAATAATTCGAAAGCTTATGATTTTGGGTGATTCGAATCATAAGAAATATACAGTTGTACCCTAGGATTCGGAACGCCATGCAATCATCACACTACAGAGCGTTTTCAGAATTAAGGAAAAAGCGTCTAAACTCTGCAAATCCGTTCTCTTCCAAATTCTTGTATCGATATTTTTTTGTTGTATTATCGATTTATTTATGTTATTTTTTCATAATTATTTAGTTTGCCCATATTGTAGAAATAGCGTTCCTACAATAAACACTATATCTTAAATTCTTATCTTTGAAATGTATAAAGTTTTTAAGTGATTGGGTTTCTAGTTATCAACACAAGCCAGAAGGATGCAATTTAAGAAGGCTCCTTAGGTGGATCCCACAAGTCCTATGTTTTGTTATTTTGTTCCCCTCTTGTTTTTTTTAACACCATGATTCGATTAAAAAAAAAGTTGTTGCTCAAACATGGCTTTGTTTGTCGTATTGTAGTCAATTTGATGATTCTTTGTGTGATATCCCGATCTTCGGTCCGGTATATCTCCGTTTCTAATTTTCGGTTTAAGTTGATTCATAGATCATTTCGAAATATTCCCAACTAAATATTTTATTTTTATTTTATTATCAACCAAATATTATATATTTCTTTTAGATAATCTCAAATTTTTATTTTCTTTTGTTTTTTCCTTTTTCTTTTCAGGATACAATTTCTCTATAAATATCTAGCTAAGTCTTTCATTCTTTCTTTTCCAAAACCTTAGCCACTTTTCTCTCTTTTTCTCTCCTCTCTCTCTCGTGCCCGCCTCTCTGTCTCTCCTCCTCATTTTCTCTCTCCTCACCGCCGTTCTCTCTCTCCTCGCCGTGATGTCCTTTCCGTCGCCTCCTTCTCTTTCACGTCGTCTCCTTTGTGCCAAGGTGATGACTACTTGCCCCTCACTTGCTTTCAAACGTGTTTTAATGTTTTGATAAGTCTTTTATTAAACCATAACTTTCCTCTAAGTGAGCTACTTGATTTACTTAGAGTTCTCTGTTGATTGCTAATTGACTATAGTGATATATACACCATAAATTATATTAGATATGTTTCTAGGGTTTGTGATGAATGATTGTTGATGCTTGATTCACAAGTTTCTGAATATGGATTAATGATTAATGAACCCTAAATAATCAGGTGAATTGATTGATGTGGTGGAACTCCCTTTTGTTACAACTTGGTATGGTGAGTCCTGCTTGTGGGTCTTGAATATAGAGTGTTGTGATTTATGAGGATTTAATCCGGTAATTTGTGGAGTCTATTTGAATTGCTAGGTGTTTGTCATAGGCAATCCCTATGGTGTGAATATTGTTTGATGGGCCTGAGGGGTGCCTATAGGGGCCTGCAGTTCTCACCGCCGTGGAGGGTTTTGGCGAGCCCTCGTGAATAGTCTGTTTGACACAAATGGGAGCCAACACGTCATCCCAAAGGGAGGCGGCGTTGAAGGTGGCATGCCGGCCTCAGTTGGTTCGTACGGGAAGGCGTGTGATGTGGTGTCACATGTTTTAAAGGGTGGAGCAATGGGCTCGTTGTGATGAAGTGGGGATCAATTGAATATTTTGTGGATCCATTTGGTTGTGCTTGTTTTAGGATTAGACTTTCATTATAGCAACTCGCGTAAATGTGTGTAAGTGATCAGTGAGTCTCCCAGACTCATCCTCACTGAGTAATCCCCATTACTCACCCCTCCTTTTCCCTTTGTTCCATATACATGTTAGCAAGGATCGGCTAAGTCTATATTGTTGTTGTTACCTGGGTGTTTTCCTGGCGATACTGTGTTGCTCACCATTAGACCTAAACAGGCGACTTAACTATTGGGGGTTAGTCTGCCAACCTAACATGCCTGATTGTCTCCGGTTTCTTCGGAGGCCCGGGAACGGGATGTTACACTTTGAAATAAGAAAAAGAGCATCCCACTAATATTTGCCAAAAATGGCATCGGTCTCGATATGACAACACTAAAGATATCCCACAACCAAATGGTTCTCTTTTCAGCGGGGCCGACTCAATATTATTATGGATAAGGGATAAAAAAATTTTTTGGACCCTTAATTTTTTTTTTAAAAGGTGTTATACTAAATCAAGAGATGTTACGTAAACGCAAATTATTTTAATGAAATTGATTGATTTGTGGATCATTGTAAAGATTTAGTTTTTAACTGAACTTTGTAGATTTCCTAGTTGATTAGTCGTTTTTAGTGGTTATCGTTGCATTTGTTTGCATCAAGTATATTAATTTTGCACTCTTATCTTCCCACCATCCACCTTCAAAGTGATTCTTTACACATATATTACATTTCTCTGAGTGATATTCATTATACATAACATACATATATGAAGTTATGAACCATAGCATCGAATAATGTAGTTTATAACCTCCGTTATATTATACACATTACAAGAAAAAGTCGTATTCCAACGGAAATTTACGGCGGATTCAAATCGATGTAAATGACCAACGGATTTGAATCGAAATTACGATGTGTTGGATGAAAATTCGTCGTAAATGGCGGTCGTCGTAAAATTACGACGATCTTACGACAATTTTACGACAAAATAATAATTTGTCGTAAATTCGATGTAACATTACATCGATATTACCACGAATATCATTTTTGCATATTTTGTTGTAAAATCGATGTAATGTTACATCGAATTTACAACGCTCAATATTCGATGTAAATTAACGATGATTTCACGTCGATTGTGAAAGTTGGGTAGAACACGTTTTCTTATAGGTTCACTTAATTATTTACATCGAATCTGGTCGTCGTAAATCCGTCGTATGGTCGATATAAAGTCGTTGTAATGTTATTTCGATGGTAAATCGTTGTAAATTTGTGTTGCAAATCCGTTGGTAATTCTGAATTTTTTTCTATAAATACATCTTAACTTCAAACGAAACTCTAAAACAAAAACAAACACATTAAAAAAACACTCTACAATATTCTTTATAAAATTTCTATATACAATCTACGAAGATGGATGTATACACAAAAGGATTCGGAGGGAGCGTTGACGAAAGAATTCAAAGAGAGGCTTGAAATATTCATGTATCAGGTCGGAAATATGCAAAAAACCCTGGAAAGCGGTAAGATGTTCTATCCTTGTCGTAAATGCAAGAATACGAGATATATTCTTATTGAGACGGTGTGGAAGCATTTACTAAATAGAGGGGTTATGCCGCAATATTATGTTTGGTATCAACATGGAGAGGGTTTTAAAAGGAATCAAACTGCTAGTATTAGTAATTATCAAGGTCATGTTGATTTTGATAATCAAAATATCAGGGTAGTTATCATCATCGTCAACATCAATTTGATCAGGGTCAAGATCATGATAGGATGCATACCATGGTTACTGCTGCATTTCATGAAACAAATGCTGATAATAGTGTTGAGGAACCCAACGTAGATGCAAAACAATTTTATGATATGCTAGGCACTGCAAATCAGCCACTCTACGATGGATGTAGAGAGGGTCAGTCTAAATTTTCGTTAGCAGCTGATACAAGATATTTTGGTATCTATAGAGTCAATTCTATAAATGCAATTGTAGCATAAGAGGTTATCGAACCTTATCGGAATTTATCATTATCACTAAGAATGCAAGGTGCTTATAGTAAGTTAAGCTAAACAAGTGTTATTTGTGGTTAATTATCAATTCAAAACAAGTGAATAGCAAAGCAAACAAGATGTGATTCAAATAACAAAAGCGAATCCTAAGATGGGGTTATCGACTTTAGGTAATCCAAGCACAATTCATGGTGTTCTTTCACTCAAATAAGCTTTCCCTAGGCAATAGATCTATAATCTTGATTAGTTCTTTCTCAAGAAACTAATCACTATGTTAATTATCAAATCCATTAGAAAATTATCATTTGTGGATTAACAATTAGCAAGCATTATAAATAATAACAAGATCAACCAAAATACACCCTAGCAACTAATCTCTTAGGCTAGGAGCATAAATCAATTTAATAGTTCATCAAGACATTTCATCAAACACTTGGTGTGCATGAAATGCCTTATGATCTAGATCTACTTTCTCAAGCTAGATCTAGCATTAAGGGCACTATTCAAGAAGGGAATAAGGATAATCTAACCCTAAACACCCTAAATTATGCATTGGATAACCCAAATCTACCCATCTCAAGATCCTAAAAGACTACTCAAGACCCATCAATAACATCTCAAAATCGATATGGATAGGAGATGAATCCATTGATGGGTGATGGATAATCAAGATAAAAAGAAGATAGATGGAAGAAATTGATGGAAACAAATACTAAATTGCATAAACAAAAGGATCTCTCTTACAAATCTCAAGTTCTCTCTCAAAGGTGAGGGTTTTTGACTTCAGAAAAGCTTAGCAAATAAAATTAGGGTTTTAGAGTATTTATAATAAAAGGGAGGGGAACCGGGTCAACCCGAAACAAACCGGGTGTTGGCCCGGTCGGTTTTGGATCGGATTTCAACCCCGGATGTGTGCGTGATCTTGTGCCGACCAGGATGAGAAGTTTGTTGTGAGGGAAGTTCTGGTGTCGGACTGCTTCATGCAGGGACGGAAGGCCGGGATTCTCCCTGCCCGAGGAAGGACGCAACACCGGGAAAGTGTGCCGGCTTCGTCTTGCCCGGGACGGTGCTGAGGGATTGTTGCCGAGAGGTACAGCACCAGGCGGTGTGGAGCCGGGACGAGAGGCTGATATATCATAGTTTTTACCCCTTTTAGGCCATGATATAAGTCCATTTTATAGAGCCTTTCAGCTATTTCGTAGTGTTTTAGAGTCTTTTACAGGTCTTAGCACGTTTGGAGCATAATTGGAGATATTGGAGATTTCTGGAGTATTTTGGAGCAAAGCTGAAGTTCGTGTTGCTGAGTACCCAATTTCACGTCAAGCATCGATCGATACCTCCCTGGTATCGACCGACACTCATCACAGCAGACACGACCCGCGACTTTAATGAAGAGTTGAAGAATTGCAACTTGGTCCAGAAGTCTTTAATATTTACAAGAAGACCCAAATCGTGATTTAAGTTATTTATAGGGATTTTACAGCCAATTTTTTGGCTACGCTTTATTTTATTATGGATTTGTGAGAGAGCTTTTTAAGGGAGACAAGTATGAAACTCTGTTCGTCGAGAGAAGATTTCGAACCCTTTTGTTACTCTTTCTTATTTTCTATTGAGTATTTATTCAAACATGTTTATTGATTCAATTTCTTTGTCTGAGTAGATCTCTTGTTAGGTTTAGGGATTCTCATAAGGGATTTCTTTGAATGCTAGGTTGATTAGTTATTTAGGGTTCATAATCTGAATTAGTTCTTCGCCTTAGGTTGTTCTCAAAGCTAATTATGGATTGATCACCTAGAACTTAGATCTTAGGATAGTTGATTAGGCACGACAGTGCGATTAATTACCTGATATAACTTAGGGTGAGCAAATTGATTATTCGCAAAGAGATTTGGTTTAATTGATTTGTGAACATATCAAACTTGGAATTAAGACTGATTTATTCTTGGGAATTTGCAAAGAAATTTGGGATTCTGAAGTTTAGATTTAGATAGTTTTCGCAACGACAGTTGGTTAATTATACTCTAGTGATTTGAGTTCGAGAACCATGCGTAACCTGAACCCTGATTAGTTAGTTTATTTTGCATTCATTGATTTCCTGAGAAATATCCCTGAATCTATCTTTTTCCCATTGAATTACAACTCGTTTAGTGCTTACTGCTTTTTGTTTAATCTGAATAGCCTAGCTTGATTTGATAACTATACAATCTATTGTGCGATTTCTCTGAGTTCTTGTGTTCGACCCGTGATATACTGCAGCAATTGCCGGGGAATCAATTTCGCCATTAGATTTTAGCTGTCGAGTTTCGACTAAGCCCGTCGGTATCGATCGATACTACCTAGTATCGGTGTATACTCGTCGTTTCTTTTTGTTGATATCGATCGACACCACTTGGTATCGATCGATACTCATCGCATTATTTTTACTAACGTTCTTGGTTTTTGTGTTTCAGGTGAATGCCTAATTGTGAAACCAGAAGAAACATGAGCACTCCGCTAGTCAATCTATCGTTAGAGAAGCTAGCACGTTTAGAACGCGCAAACAGAAAGACAAAGCAAACATCAGGGATGAACAACCCAGTGGTTTTAAGAGCTGATGAACCTGGAGTCTTGAGAGACCAAGAGGGTCAAGTGTGCAATGAGAGAGGGCAGCGATTTGATGAGGCTGGAAACGTCATTGCCCCTCCTGCTGTTGTTGGTCAGATTGTCGCGCCAGCTGCGCAAGACAACGTTGGGAATGCTGGAGTTGATCGAGGTAGAACACTTGGTGAGCACAACACACCTGATCAGTTCTATGCCAATCGAGCTGCGATTCGCATCCCAACTTTTCAGAGGAATGACTTCGAGCTGAAATCTGCGTGTTACGCTCTTGTAAGTCAGAACCCTTTCCATGGCCTACCTCATGAGCATCCCATGGATCATATCGAAAGGTTCGAGGATTTGGTCACTGGTATGAAGTACAATGGAGTGCCCAATGAGTTCCTTTTCTGCAAACTTTTCCCGTACTCTCTTGGTGGGGATGCTGCTTATTGGCTGAAGCAGTTAGCTCCTGATTCACTAACTACATGGGATGGGACAAAGAATGCGTTCCTGAACAATTTCTATGATGATGCGAGATCCGAGGAGCTCAGGAACAAGATCTCTCAATTCACTCACGGTCCGACAGAAGAATTCAAAGCTGCTTGGATTCGTTTCAAATCTTATTAGAGAGATTGTCCGCACCATGGGTTTACTCAGGTTCAGCTGTTGGGCATTTTCTACAGAAGGATTGATTGGAGGTACCAGATGGGTATGAATGCTGTGAGTAATGGGAACTTCAACACCAGGTATCCAGATGATGCGGTTGTGTTGATTGAAAACTTGGCGTCCAGTAATAGCAGCAAGAATGCTGATTTCGAGTTGAAGAAGCAGGCTGGAGGAGTTGATGGATCGCAGATTGCTGACGTGCAAGCCAAGCTGGATTTCCTGATCGGGAAGTCGAAAAATCTGTGCACTTTGCTGATGAAGTCGCTAATGTGGAAGAAGAAGAGGAGGATGTTAACTACGTTGGTGGTTCTGGTTCTCAGGGTCAGCGATTTGGGTACAACAACAACCGAAACTTCAACAACAACACTCAGCAAAGTGGATACAAGTTTGAGGGGAACCAATATGGTTTTGGAGCGAAACAGTTTGTTCAGAAACCGTTACAGAGCAGCAACTTCAGTCAAAATTACGGGAACTCTTCGTACCAACCCATCTCTCCAAAGTCCACCGAGAATAAGGTGGAATCCATGCTTGAGCAGATTCTTCAGGGCCATCAGAAACTGCAAGTGGATTTCAATGGGAAGATTGACCATCTGTACACTGATCTCAATGGGAAGATTGACCATCTGAATGGGAAGATTGAAGCTGTCAACCTTTGTCAGAGGAAGATGGAGACTCAGGTTGCTCAGACCGCATCAGCTGTGCAGAGGCAGGAAGGTTATCTTCCAGGAAAAACTGAGAATCCAAGAGCACACATCAATGCCATTACCTTGAGGAGTGGAAAAGAGGTGATTGCAGGAGCAAAGAACAGCCCAACATCAGAGATTTTCGTCGATCTTGCTAGAGATGACGATTGAGATTCTGAAAATCCACGAGTATCGATCGATACCAACCAGTATCGATCGATACCAACCAGTATCGATCGATACCAACCAGTATCGATCGATACCAACCAGTATTGATCGATACAAGCCCAGACACCTACACGAGAGAATCCAAAATCTCGTGTATCGATCAATACTCATCCAGTGTCGATCGATGCTAAGACACATGTCGAGAAGGAGCCTGAGAGTGTCAAGGAGAGGGTGTATACTCCCAAGATACCTTATCCTATACTTCCTAAGCTGACAAGGAAGGAATGGGAGGATGCTAGATGCAAGGTTATGTTAGACAAGTTGGTTGTGGAGCTTCCGTTTGTTGATGCTATTAAGACTTCTCCAGATTTCAGGAGGTACGTGAAGAAGATGGTGTCTAGCAGTCTGAGCCTTGAAGAAGGTGTCATGATGATTACATCTGAGTGTAGTGCGATTATACTCAACAAAATTCCCAAGAAACTGCCAGACCCAGGGAGTTTTATTTTGGATTGCACTATCTTCACAGAGAGATTCTAGCATGCTCTATGCGATATTGGGTCGAGTGTGAACCTTATGCCATACTCAGTTGCCAAGCGAATGGGAATGACAGATTTCCAATCTATAAGGATCTCACTGGTACTTGCTGATCGCTCGGTGCGACTTCCAGAGGGACTACTCGAAGATGTCCCAATTAAGATTGAGAATTGCTTGATCCCAACAGATTTTATCGTCCTGAAGTACGATCCTGAGCCTAAGGATCCTCTTATCCTAGGCAGGCTATTCCTTGCAACTGCTGGAACCTTGATTGACTACAAGAATGGACATATAGCTCTCAACATCGGTGATTTGGTAATGTCCTTTAACATGGAGAAGATGATGAAGAGGCCAACCATCGAGGGACATACATTCTCTGTGGACACCTTCAGTGATATAGCTGAAGAGTAATTCCTGGAGATGCACCCTGAGGATCCACTAGAGAGAGCATTGGTCTGTTCGGCCACTTCGGAGGGCTGTCATGTGACGATACTGCTGGATACTCGAAGATGTTTGATTCTGCATCACCGGTATAGATCGATACCCCTCTGGTATCGGTCGATACCATACGGCCAGAAGGAGAATTGGTCGAGAGTTCTAAGCAAGCTGCTGGGCTTGGAGATTGGAGTACAGAGAATGCTCCTAAGGTGGAACTAAAGCCACTTCCAGCGAATCTGAGGTATAGTTTTCTTGGTCCTAATTCCACATACCCTGTAATCGTTAATGCTTCCTTGAACAACACAGAGAATGCCTTACTGCTGAGCAAGCTGCGCAAGTATCGCATTGCTCTTGGCTACTCTCTTGCTGACATTTCAGGTATAGCACCAGACTTGTGCATGCATCGGATTCACCTGGAGGATGAGTCAAAATCTTCTATTGAGTGTCAGAGGAGACTGAATCCGAACCTGAAGGAGGTGGTCAGGAAGGAAGTGATGAAGCTGTTGGAGGCAGGGATTATCTATGCCATCTCGGATAGTACTTGGGTTAGTCCAGTTCACGTTGTGCCTAAGAAAGGAGGCATAACTGTGGTGAAGAACGAGAAGGACGAGCTGATCCCTACAAGGACAATCACTGGTCATAGGATGTGTATTGACTACAGAAAGCTGAATGCAGATACAAGGAAGGATCACTTCCCATTGCCATTCATTGACCAGATGCTGGAGAGGTTAGCAAGTCACCCATACTACTATTTTCTCGATGGGTACTCAGGCTTTTTCCAGATTCCTATACATCCAGAGGACCAGGGAAAGACGACCTTCACATGTCCCTATGGCACATTCGCCTACAGAAGAATGCCATTTGGATTATGTAACGCTCCAGCGACATTTCAGCGATGCATGATGTCGATTTTCACAGATATGACTGAGGAGTTTATGGAGGTATTCATGGATGATTTTTCTGTGTATGGATCGTCATTCAAGGATTGTCTGGATAACTTGTGCAAGGTACTTCAAAGATGCGAGGAGAAGCACTTGGTTCTTAATTGGGAGAAGTGCCATTTCATGGTACAAGATGGCATTATTCTTGGGCACAAGGTTTCTAAGGCAGGGATCGAAGTCGACAAGGCTAAGATTCAGGTCATGACGAGCTTGCAACCTCCACGATCTGTTCCTGAGATACGAAGCTTCCTTGGTCATGCTGGGTTTTACAGGAGGTTCATCAAGGATTTCTCTAAGCTTGCACGCCCACTCACATCCCTGTTATGTAAGGAAGTCAAGTTTGATTTCACATCTGATTGCCTTGCAGCCTTCGAGGAGATTAAGAAGGCATTGGTGAGTGCTCCTATTGTCCAACCACCTGATTGGAGTCTGCCTTTTGAGGTTATGTGCGATGCAAGTGATTTTGCTGTTGGAGCTGTGTTGGGTCAGAGGAAAGAGAAGAAGCTCCATGCTATTTATTATGCCAGCAGGACGTTGGATGATGCTCAACGTAATTACAACACCACTGAGAAGGAATTACTTGCAGTTGTTTTCTCTTTTGAGAAATTTCGGTCCTACTTGATTGGGAGCAAGGTTATTGTTCACACAGACCATGCTGCTCTCAAATACCTGCTGAAGAACAAGGACCTCAAGCCTCGTCTATGCCGATGGGTTCTTTTGCTCCAAGGATTCGATATCGAGATCAAGGACAAGAAATGAGTTGAGAATGGAGTTGCTGACCACTTATCGCGCATAAAGGTCGATGAAGTCGTGCCTATTGATGATTTCTTACCAGAAGAGGGTGTTTACTTCATTGAAACTCAACCACTTGATGATCGGTCCGTAAATCTACAATTTTCACGAGTGCATACCTTCAGTATCGATCGATACCAGACTCGATCTGAACATGTTCTTCCTGCAGTGCACTTCAACTTTTTTGACGTCTATACAGCTGCTGTATCTAGTCCTGCACGACAATGGTATGCTGACATTGCTAACTACCTTGCTGTAGAGACTGAGCCCAAGCATCCCACAAAGTATGCGAGGAATAAGTTTATGCGTGAGATGAGACGATTCTACTGGGATGAGCCTTACCTCTGCAAGCACTGCTCAGATGGTATCTACATAAGATGCGTTGCAGAATCTGAGGTGCCAGCGATTCTTTTTCATTGCCATGGTTCTGAGTATGCTGGTCACTTTGTTACTTTCAAGACGGTGTCCAAGGTTCTTCAAGCAGGCTTCTGGTGGCCTACTATGTTCAAGGACGCTCATGCCTATATCTCACAGTGTGATGTCTGTCAGAGGAGAAGGAAGATCAGCAAGAGACATGAGATGCCACATAATTTCATCCTTGAGGTTGAAGTTTTCGATTGCTGGGACATCAATTTTATGGGTCCCTTTCCCTCGTCATACACGAACAGGTATATCCTGGTTGCTGAGGACTATGTATCCAAATGGGTGGAAGTGATTGCTAGTAAAAAGAACGACTCTGCGGTGGTTCTTAAGCTGTTTAAGACCATCATCTTCCCACGATTTGGAGTGCCGCGAATTGTTATAAGTGATGGTGGCAGCCACTTTATTAACAAGGTTTTCGAGAGATTACTGAGGAAGTATGGCGTGAATCATCGCGTGGCTACTCCGTATCACCCTCAGACCAGTGGGCAAGTCGAAGTTTCCAACAGGCAAATCAAGGAGATTCTGGAAAAGACTGTGGGTGCTTCTAGGAAAGATTGGTCTACAAAGTTGGATGATGCGCTCTGGGCTTATAGGACTACTTTCAAGACTCCGCTGGGTACTACACCATTCCACTTGATGTATGGGAAAACATGTCACATTCCAGTGGAGATAGAGCACAAGGCTGCCTGGCCAACGAAGTTGCTGAACTTTGACATCAAGCCTGCAGCAGAAAGGAGGTTGATTCAGCTGAACGAGCTGGATGAGATTAGGCACCATGCCTACGAGAACTCGAAGCTGTACAAGGAGAGAACTAAGGCCTATAATGATAAGAAGATCATCTCCAGACATTTCGAGCCAAACGACCAGGTACTTCTGTATAACTCTCGTTTGCAATTATTTCCTGGTAAACTGCGTTCTCGTTTGTCAGGTCCTTTCACCATCAAAGAGGTCAGACCACATGGAGTTGTCGTGCTGATTAGTCCTACATGCGATGAGTTTACTGTCAATGGACAGAGGGTGAAGCACTATTGGGCGAAAGCTGAGATTCCAACAGGGCAGATAATGCCTTTGGATGATGCACCCACAGCCTGAATGGCGTTACAGTCAAGCTAATGACGTTAACCGAGCGCTTGGTGGGAGGCAACCCACTGGTGAGTCTACTTTTGATTCTTTTTCTTTTTATTTTTCGTTTTGTGTTTGTGTCAGGATAAACAAGGAGCAAAACTCGAAATCACCTTAGCGTCGATCGATACCCCATTGGTATCGGTCGACACCAATCGCGAATGAGATGTTCATCGGGTCGACTTAAGCCTAGTATCGATCGATACCATGCTGTGTATCGGTCAACACCAGACGTTCCAGCACGGTAACTTCTTGTTTCTCTTCGTTTTATTCTGTTCTTTTGTTTCCTTTTACCTACTCTAGGCTAGATAACACTGGGGACAGTGTTGTTCAAGTCTGGGGGAGGTGTCTGCTGACATTGTGTTTGTTTTTCTTAGAGTCAGTTGTTTTATCGAGTCATTCGTTGTTTTATTGAGTCAAAACTTGTTGGAGATGATGATCCTGTGCTTGAATTGTTGTTTTGATTTTGTTTTTGAGTGACCAGTGTTACAGGATCAGCTATAGATCGACTAATGAAAAATCCAAGGACTGACCAATTGACTAGAAAACATCCATGTCTCCAGCAGAGTTCTTCTGAAACCTGAGCCAAATTTCTGCACTTCATCAATGTGGTTAGTGTTTTTAGAGCTTGATTCATCATTCATATATGATAAAGGAACCCATGTGTTTAGAGTTATGGTATCTCTCTCCCCCGTTATAATTTGATAAATAAGAGCATAAAAGATGAAATGATTTTCTTCTGAGTAGAGGGCTAGGAAAATTTCCAGCGATCCCATTATTCTACTTAAGAGGGAATGATCACACAAAGGATTGGAAGCGAGGCTAGGATTTTCCTATGATGCCATTATTCACCTACATCCTTTGATACATTGAGAGGAAAGAACCGGGGATTCGGTGGCTAACACCATCAATACTCGCGTCTCATACCTTGATGTGTATATGCAAAGCTGAAAATAAAAGAAAGAACATGATAAGGAATAAGTCTGGGGGAGAGAAATTGATACAAAAAGTGTGAAAAGGGTGGTTCCTTGTCATGATATTGTATGGTAAAGAATCTAGAAGGTTCTTGAACATTGGCTGCAGCGATGAAACTGGTGATGAGGGTTTTATTTGAACAATGCTGCGAGATAATGTGTGGAGTCTGGAAAAGCTGCGAATGTCTACGGAGAAGTACATGGTGGTTAGATCAAAAGCTGGTTAGGTAACATTTGGGTGCTTGAGAAAAGGATCTCTGCGATGGTTCCTGAACAGGTGAGTCTCCATGTTTTCAAACCTCTTTCTCTAGTTTAGTTTTCTATTTGCTTGAGGGCAAGCAAAGGCTAAGTCTGGGGGAGTTGATATATCATGGTTTTTACCCCTTTTAGACCATGATATAAGTCCGTTTTATAGAGTCTTTCTGCGATTTCGTAGTTTTTAGAGTCTTTTACAAGTCTTAGCACGTTTGGAGCATAATTGGAGATATTGGAGTTTTGTGGAGTATTTTGGAGCAAACCTGAAGTTCGTGTTGATGAGTATCCGATTTCACGTCAAGCATCGATCGATACCTCACTGGTATCGATCGACACTCATCACAGTAGACACGACCCGCGACTTTAATGAAGAGTTGAAGAATTGCAACTTTGTCCAGAAATCTTTAATATTTACAAGAAACCCCAAATCGTGATTTAAGTTATTTATAGGGATTTTACAGCCACTTTGTTGGCTACGCTTTATTTTATTCTGGATTTGTGAGAGAGCTTTTCAAGGGAGACAAGTCTGAAACTATGTTCGTTGAGAGAAGATTTCGAACCCTTTTGTTACTCTTTCTTATTTTCTATTGAGTATTTATTCAAACATGTTTATTGATTCAATTTCCATGTCTGAGTAGATCTCTTGTTAGGTTTAGGGATTCTCATAAGGGATTTCTTTGAATGCTAGGTTGATTAGTTATTTAGGGTTCATAATCTGAATTAGTTCTTCGCCTTAGGTTGTTCTCAAAGCTAATTATGGATTGATCACCTAGAACTTAGATCTTAGGATAGTTGATTAGGCACGACAGTGCGATTAATTACCTGATAGAACTTAGGGTGAGCAAATTGATTATTCGCAAAGAGATTTGGTTTAATTGATTTGTGAACATATCAAACTTGGAATTAAGGCTGATTTATTCTTAGGAATTTGCAAAGAAATTTGGGATTCTGAAGTTTAGATTTAGATAGTTTTCGCAACGACAGTTGGTTAATTATACTCTAGTGATTTGAGTTCGAGAACCGTGCGTAACCTGAACCCTGATTAGTTAGTTTATTTTGCATACATTGTTTGCCTGAGAAATATCCCTGAATCTATCTTTTTCCCATTGAATTACAACTCGTTTAGTGCTTACTGCTTTTTGTTTAATCTGAATAGCTTAGCTTGATTTGATAACTATACAATCTATTGTGCGATTTCTCTGAGTTCTTGTGTTCGACCCCTGATATACTGCAGCAACTGCTTTAGTACTGTTTAGGGTATTAATTTGAGCATATCAGAGGTCGGGATTCTCACTGTCTTGGGGGAAATCTCATGCCGGCTGAGGGAAAGTCCTATCCCGGGCCGGTGCTGAGGGAAATCTGAGGGGAATTCTGAGGGAGAAACTCTTCGTCCAGGGGGAGATTGATCCGGGACACGCAGCCGGGATTCTCCCTGTCTGAGGGGAAATCTCGTGCCGGCTGAGGGAACCTCCTGTGCCGGGCCGGTGCTGAGGGGAAATCTCCGAGGGAGAGAGTCTTGGCGCCGGGGGAAACGGAGACGCCTTAGAAAATCAGCCATATCTATCAAACCACATATGAGAATGGCTTGAATCCAACTCTGGTAGACATCTAACTCCTTCCTCCACATCTTTAATGAAGACATTTGAGGGTGATTCAGATCGGAGGGCTGTCATCCAGACACATCTTTCCGGCGTCTCGGATGGACTTTGCTCTCCTCTTAGGTGCAACTCTCCAAATATGTCCAATTGCCTCCATTTACCTAGGAAACACTCCAAAACATGGAAGAACACACTAAACCTAATGCAAATGTCCTAATCTCTAATTGAAACCTAAATGCAAGGTAAGACCATGATTATGCAAGCGAATTACACAAAACTCTAAATGAGACGCATGCTAAAACATGCAATATATGAGTATCAATTCCCCCAAACTTAAACCCTTGCTTGTCCTCAAGCAAAAAAGAATAAAGAAAGGGAGAAGACTAGAAATGGGAGTTCAAATCCAAAAGTGCCATAAAAAGAATCCGAGCCCAATGTCCAAGTTGCAAACTTCTTGATGCGATCAAACAACTTACTCAAAAGTGACTAGCCATACTTATCCTTGCATGACTTACATTCGAACCTCAACCTACACAAACTTTCATATCTTCCAACCTCTTGACATTGATTACGTGTAATAGGTGTGAATCATGTTTATGCAAGATCAAATGAATTCGTTTGGCTAAGGGTAAGGTTATGAGATGAAGGTGATCTCATTATCATGCATGGGTAATTAGGTACAAGGATCTCTCATGAAATGAACAAACCTTAGCAAAATGCTAAAGGTAAAAGGCAACCTATGCATAGGTTGAGATGAAGGTGATCTCATTATCATGCATGGGTAATTAGGTACAAGGATCTCTCATGAAATGAACAAACCTTAGCAAAATGCTACAGGTAAAAGGCAACCTATGCATACAAAGGAGAATTCTCATCTACCCAAATGCCTAGAGTATATATCTCTAACCTAAAGCTTCTAACCCGTTATGCCCATATCCTAAGCTACCCTTTTTTATCTTGAGGCATTTCGCCTTCTTAAACCCACATGCTTTTTTTTTGTCTTTTCATTTCACCTCCTTCTCATTCGGGGATCACTTCTTATTCCTTGTTCTTTCATGGTTTGGTGCTCCTTTGTTGTGATCTAGCTCTTCTTTTCTTCTTTTTGGTTCACGCTTCTTCTCATTCTTTGATGCTTTGGCCTTTTTGGCTTTCTTCTTTTTCTTTCTATCTTTTGAGGCTATCTTATTCTTTTAGAGCTAGTCTTATGATTTTTGCACCAACCAATCTACACAAATCCGAGCCCCTATTTCCTTTCTCCTTTTCTTCTTTTCCATTCCACAATCCATTCTCAAACGTTCATCAGTCATCGAAGGAGATCGATATGTTCAATAAGGATTTAACGAGATTAACTTAACCGTATTCTAGAACTCTTTCTCGTATATTTATTATTAATGCATAGATCTAGCGTCATGAACTAGAGACTAATCCTAGGTAGAGTAGAGACACGGAAGTGTTGAATCTAAATATCAAAACTAATCTATAGGGAGTGGATTTCGCTATAAGATAAGAATGCATACTTATATAGTGTTGTGAATGTTTATGAACTTGACTTTATTGCATAATTTTTTGTGTGGCTAGCAACGAAAGCTGACTAGTTAAGTTGTTAAATTATAGGCGTGTAGTGCTACGACAGTAGGCTATACACAATTTTGTGTTCCAGTTCATGGAGTTTGCTAGACTCGATTTTATAAGAACTTTGTTACCGTGCTTTGAATCGAACATTCCCCAGAGATATCTCTATCGACCCAACATTCGTTTTATTATTGCTTTACAACCGATTTTTCATTATATATTTACAACCGATTTTTCCTTTTTGCACTCTTCACAATTTGTGACACCAAAATTCTTTTAGAAACCCCTTTTCATTTTATATTTCCTTACTAATTCTCTTTCTAAGGTTTTGCAGAAAAGTGTGCTCTCCCTATGGATCAACACCCTAAGTACTACACCGCACTACTGTGCACTTGCAGACGCCTAGAATTTTATAAATTTTATAACCTGAAGCTGAGCGGTAAACCCGCATGCATCAAGAGTTAGTTAGCGGGTTCGTCGAGGCGATGAGTCATAAAGAAATCTAGGAGAAAAAGAAAAAACGAGCTAATCCTCCTGGTTCCACTTTTTGCACCGAGGCGTCTTTAGAGGAATTGTGGCAGAGCTTTGGGATATTTGAAGATATCGAGTTCATTGTTCCCAATCCATCTGATTGAGCCAACATACCTCCTACGGATCACTTCACTGTTTACGAAGGCTTCTTTTACTTATGCTTTTGTTGTTTCCAATTCAGGGGCTGATTCTTTGATATTTGTGGAAACACGGGCTTGCTTTGGCTCAAATTATGCCTTGGGGGTTGCATCACCTTGTGGGAATCCTGATTCGGAGCTACGAGTACGACGTCAAAATTGACACTCACCATCTCCAAAATCTTCTAGAGATTCGAAGGGTCCCTAAAACGGAGAAGCTCTATATTGGTAACAAGAATGTTCGGAATATCATCAGGGGTTTCCCGAGCAAGGAAAATGACCGGGAGAGCTATTTTTTCTTCGTCCGAGTTACCGATGCCTCCGTCAAGAGTGATTGTCTTCGCTTGCTCAAGACGAGCTAGGGACTATTCGGTAGTCGACCCGTAGGTTTTGGCTCACTATACTATTTCTTATTGATTTCTAATCTTATCTTCTTGTCTTTGCAGTTCGCGACTTCCTTCCTCCGTGTCCAGATGATATGTCCGAGGTTTCGTGAATTTGGCTGCTAGGAAAGTTCACTGGGAATATCACTTCTCGCTAAAACGAATTGAGAAAGCTCGAGCTCTTCTTGTCGAAGCTCATGTCAGTTTGGAATCTTCGTCTTCAGAGGATCTCAGATCAGTTACGGTGAAAATATTGTCGATCCGCGAAAAGAAAGAGAGAGAAGTGACAAAGACAGCAAAACGAGCCGATGAGGCTTCCACAAAACTTGTCACTGCTGAAACGATTGCAAACGAGGCGACAATTTTTGAGGTGGGTATCACATAGGGAACTATTGCCGAGGAGGCAAGAAAAACTCTTGTTGGTTCTTCCGAGCCACATGTCCTGAGCAACGAGGAGAGAGAGCTTGTGTTGGCTTTTCCCCAGGCTACTAGGCTTCTGCTTTGACGAAGCATACCGAGGCGTCGAGCCGAAAACGTTCTACCTCGGAAAGTGACAAAAACAAGGTTGTTTTTGGTGACAAGATCAAGAGGAAGAAAAGGCGCACAGCTCCTCCTACTGCCGAACTGGTGTCTGGCGAGGCGATAACTGACGACGGTTCTGAAAGAAAACGTACGATGTTCCAATTTGGTCCAGTAAATTATCAAGCCGGGGAATGGGAAAGCGGTAACGTACCATGATTTTGTTGATCGCAAGACTGTCCACACAAATGCGACAGGACCCATCTTTCTTAGGAATAAGCAATGCTGGGACAGCACACGTACTAAGACTCTCACGCAAAAAATCCCTTAGAGACCAACTCTTCAACTTACTTACGCAACTCCTCGTGTTCACTCGGGATCATCCTATATTGGGGAAGATTAGGAAGAGACGCATCAGGAACCAAGTCAATTTGATGTTGGATATCACGGAGTGGTGGCAAGCCTGGTGGTAAATCCTCAGGGAAGACATCAACAAACTCGTCAAGTAACTCACAAAACTCGGTGGGAACACGCGACATGACATGGGCTGTAACAGGAGTTGAGACGACGACGAAACCCCAACCGGCCTTACGCATTGCTGAATCAAACGAGGTCTTTTGCAACAGGAATACATGTGCTGATGAAGATTCCACTTTTGGTGGAGGAGATGGCTTTAAGGTAAAATGACGATTATTAAATCAAAAACTATAAGTATTAAGAAAGCCGTCATGGAGTACCCGACGATGAAACTCCCACGGGCGTCCTAGCAATAAATGACAGGCATCCGTTGGTACGACACCACAAGAAATTTGATCTTTGTACGCATCACCAATTGAAAAGGCGAGAAGAGCCCGGCGAGACAGACATACTTTGTTGCCATGTTGTAACCAAGATGGGTCGGTGCAGACCACCAGAATCAGCAAAAATCCAGATTTGGCCGGGTCAATACTAAGTTTGTTCCGGGTTGACCCGGTCAGCCCAGCAAAAATATTTATACTCTAAACCTAATTTTTTATGATCTATATTTTTTCTTAAGCAAAAATACCTCTAAGTGTGTTTTTGGGTGATTTGTAAGAGATCTTCTATTTATTTATGCAATTTAAGCTTGAATCTTTTAATTTTATCTTCCATCTCTTCTTTATCATTCAATCATTTAATCATGGGCTTTAACATATTCTTCATAGGATTTGTTGGGTTCTTCATGATTAGTGAGTATATCCCTTTTGGATCATTGGGTTTGGTAGATTTGAGGATTTCTCTTGTTAATCTTTGATGTCTAGGACTTAATTATTCTATCTCCTTTCTTATTTATAGGTTTTAATGCAAAATTAGGCTTGAAAAAGCTAATTTAGAACTAATGGCATTTCATGCACACAAGGTGTTTGATGAAATGCCAACTAGGCTAAATAAGAGATTTTCATACTTAGCTCATGGGAGTGAATGTCTAGGGTGGATTTTGGCTATTAGAATTTGTGTTTAATTATTGCTAATTATATTTTCACAAATGAGAGTTTGTTCTTGAATGTGTAATTAGTGAAGTAATTAGTGCTAAGAGATTAGGTTAATCTTTATTAGTGTTCTAGGCGTAAGGAAATGCTCTTTTGTGGTTGGATAGACATCATTACTTAGCTTGAGATTCTCCCAATTCAATTGCCTTGCCCAAAGATTCTCTTTTAATCATTGTTAATCTCGTTTAAGCTTGTTTAGTCTTGTTTACTTGTTTGCTTGTTTAATTAGAACTAGGTTGTTAGAACTTAAACTCAAAACACTTTGTTTTTTTGAATTAGAGAGTATCTTGCATTCTGATTGCATTGAACAAACCCCCATTGGATTGACACCTAAAATATTACAATGACATGAGCATATTTAGGATTGATTCTTAAGGAGGATAAAATCCTACTTATCACTTTGCGCCGTTGCTAGTTGGGGTTCTAGTTTAGTCAATATGATTTAGATTCTTTTTGAGATCAAGCTTTTTATTTTCTTTGTTTAGTAATCTCTTTATCTAGTTTTCTCTTTTCATATAGGTACAACATTCATCTCTTGAACCGTGGGAATAGAGCAAGAAGAAAAGAAAACATTAGAGAATGTCGATTTTGAAATCAAGGCAAGCTTGGTATCCATGCTCCAAGGAGACATGTATCATGGACTACCCGTGGAGGATCCACATGATCATCTCGATAACTTTGACCGTATGTGTGACTTGGTAAAGATGAACGGTGTCTCGGAGGATGCACTTAAGCTTAGGCTTTTCCCTTTCTTTCTTGGCGATAAGGCTCACCATTGGGAAAAGACATTGCCTCACGGAACCGTCAACTCTTGGGATAAGTGCAAGGAGGTCTTTTTAGCCAAGTTCTTCTCCACTTCAAGGACAGCCATGATAAGAAACCAGATTTCTAGCTTCACTCAAAGAGGAAATGAGAACTTTTGTGAAGCATGGGAGAGATTCAAGGGCTATACAATGGCATGTCCACACCATTGGTTCTCCGATGAATCTCTATTGAGTACTCTATAACGAGGTGTATTGCCAAAGATGAGAATGATCCTTGACACAGCAATCAATGGAAATTTCATGGGGAAGGACGTTGAAGAAGGACAAAACATTGTTGACAACCTTGCCCAAAGTGATGGGAATTATGGAGAAGACTTTGAACGTTCTTCAAGAGGGGTTAAAGATTATGAAGACCAAAGTACAAGAACGATTAAAGCCCTTATTGAAAAGATGGACAAGCTTATACAAACAACCCAAAAGTCCATCAAATTCGTGGGAGAGCTTGATAGAAACAAAGAAGAGGTTCACTTTGTGGGAGGACAATGTGGTTACAACAAGATTGCCAACCCCACTCACCAAAGCTTTCACGACCAACGACCTCAAGGCCGAGAGTATAACTTCCCACCTCAAGGGTATGGTTCTAAGAACACTTTCCAAGGAAGCCAAGACTTTAATGTGAATGGGATGTTTCAACAATTACTCAAGCGTCAAGCCGAGATTCACACTAAGGTCGATTTCTCTTACGATGACCTCAACAAAAAGCTTGAATCCATGTCTTCAAAGATCAAACACTTGGAGGAACAAAATGCTAAAGGAAGTTCCCTCCCTTGTAAGTCCATGGAGAAACTCAAAGGAAACTTCGATGAGAGATAACGGGAGTATTGCAATGCTATATACTCAAATGATGAGAATGAAGCCGCTATTAGAGAAATTGAGCTTCTACTTTATGGTTCACAAGTCGAAGAACTTCCCCCTAGATATGTTCCCTTGAAACTCAATGAGGACATTGAAGAACAAGGTGGGGGGGGGGGTGACCCTTGGGAATGAGGAAGACGTGACCATGGTTGAATACAAGGGTAGTTTTTCTTGCTTTGATTCACAAGGATTGACAAAGGTCGCGCCTAAGACTATTCCCAAGTTCGGGAACCCCGATAAATTCTCTATAGCTTGCTCTCTTAGAGATTTGGAGATTGAGGATGCTCTATGTGACTCCGGTTCACGTGTAAATATCATGTCCAGTGAGATGCTAAAGAGTCTAGGGATAAGAAATATCACCCATCTCCCATCACTTTTGGAGATGCTTCTTCACGGAAGCCACTCGGTCTTGTTGAACATTATCCGCTTAAGGTTGGGGATTGCATAATCCCAACGTATTTTGTTGTTATGGAAGAAGGCCAACAAGCTCCCACTCCTCCTTGGAACCCCATTCCTCAATACTAGCGGTGCAAGCATGGACTTTAAAAACCAAAGGGTAGTTCTTATGAATGTGAATGAAAAAGTTTACTACCCAATGAAGTCTTCCGCCAACAAGCTTTGTGGCACAATTACTATTGAGGATGATGAGTCTCGTGCCGAGGAAGTGAAGTATATGGGAAGTTGTAAGATGGTTAATGAAGCTCCACCCCCAAAGGTCTATGAAGAACAAGGAGAGTCTCATGAGAAGAAGAGTTTGGGTTATGGTAATGGTAAAGAAGCTTCAGAAGTTGATAAAGCTTTCTTGGAATCTCCTCACCCTACCACAATTAGGAAAGAGAATGAAGGTAAAAAGAAGCAAGAAAAGGGTGAAAGCACTAAAGCCAAAATGAAGACACAAGACAAGTATCACCCTTTTTCCTTTGCTAAGAACAAACCAAGCAAGCTTGACGGGGAGAAGACCGCACTAGACCAGCCCGTCACCATGACGCTCATACCGTGGAAGTATGAGGACGGGCTGATTGAGTACAAGATCAAATGCAAGGGCCGGTCCAAGCCTTTTGCCTCGGTCAAAGCCATCCTCACACCGGAGCTTAAAGAGAAAGGGGAGGCCTGTCTACAAGAGGTCATGAGCACAGTCCTCAAAGATGAGCTCAAGGACCCTCCAAGGAGTTCTCACACTCTTCCATCACCCGCCTAAAAGGGTAACCAAAGTCAAACTTAGTGACTTTAAACAAAGTGCACTTGGGAGACATTCCCATGTCTATCATTGTATATATTATCTCTGCTTTCAAGTTTGATTTTGTGTTTCTAGGGTCTTTTGATGTTTTTGTTGAGTGGTCACAAGGTTCTCGATGGTCGCACGGTCATGGTAAAGCAAAAACGGTGTTCAATGTCAGAGCTCAAGTTCCTCAACTAAAAGATCACACCACCACTCCCTTTTCTCCATCTCAAAGGTTTGAACCACACTCACTACAAGAAATAACAGTTTTTGCGACCAATTTTTGTGATTCTTTTTTTGGTCGCAAAAAAGTGGGACGAACGTGTGACCACTTTGCGACCACTTTGCGACCACTTTGCGACCACTGGTATTGCAGTGGCAAAAGAGTCCCAAATTACTGACTAAAAAAATTGGTCAGAAAAGAGTCGCTTATTTGCGACTGTTTAAGGACTTGCAAAAGTAGTCCCAAATTTGTTACTGATTTGCTTCGGTTTAGCAACTCCACTCGATTTTTTTAAAATAAAAATCAAATAATATTAAAAAAAAAATATAAACTCTAAATTCTAAACCCTAAACCATCAAATAATATACAAAAATTCAAATAATAATACAAAAAATTCAAACTTACTATTTTAAAAAATATAATCATTTATAAATCCTAAATTCTAAACCCTAAACCTCTAACCCTTAATCATAAACTCTAAATCTTAAATTGTAAAATATATATTACACATAAACATAAATAATATACAAAAATATTAAATTGTAAACTAGATCTTACACATAAACATCAAATAATATACAAAATATTCAACACTTACAAAATTTTTAAAATATAATCATTTTAGGGTTTAGGGTAACATGTACACTAATTTGTAAACCCTAAATTAAATCATAAACTATAAATCTTAAATCATAAACATATAACTCTTAATCATCAACTCTATATCTTAATTAAATCATAAACCTCTAACTCTTAATCATAAACCCTAAACCCCTAACCCTTAACCCTTAACCCTAAACCTCTAACCCTTAATCATAAATTTGATCTAAATCTTAAATTGTAAACAAATTTTTACACATAAACATCAAATAATATACAAAAAAATTTAACACTTACAATTTTTTTTAATATATGATTATTTTATAAATCCTTAATTCTAAACCCTAAACCTCTAACCCTTAACCATAAACTCTAAATCTTAAATTTTAAAGTAGATCTTACACATAAACATAAAAAATATATATATATATATATATATATATATAATACTTACAAAAATTTCAATCTAATCATAACATCTACTAAGTGTTACATGTGTTTTATAAGAAATAATTTTGAAAGATAAAAATTATCTCAAAATTTATTTATTTTTATGTTTTAACATATTATTGAACTGCTATATACACAAAATCATTGTAAAGTCATATTTAAACTTTCTAGGTTCTTAAAGTTTAGGGTTTAGGGTAAAAACATTTTGCACCGTGGAGGATTTACAATGATCGGTTTAATCCGTGGAGGATTTACAATGATTGGGTAAAAACTTTTGAATGATTTACACAAAAATTTTGCACCGTGGAGGATTTACAATGATTGGATTTATTATTTTTTAAATTATTTTTTTTCCTTCCTTTTTTTCTCTCTCTCCTTTCCACTATTCTCTTCTTCTTCTTCTTCTTCTTCTTCTTCTTCTTCTTCTTCTTCTTCTTCTTCTTCTTCTTCTTCTTCTTCTTCTTCTTCTTCTTCTTCTTCTTCTTCTTCTTCTTCTTCTTCTTCTTCTTCTTCTTCTTCTTCTTCTTCTTCTTCTTCTTCTTCTTCTTCTTCTTCTTCTTCTTCTTCTTCTTCCTCTTCTTCTTCTTCTTCTTCTTCTTCTTCTTCTTCTTCTTCTTCTTCTTCTTCTTCTTCTTCTTCTTCTTCTTCTTCTTCTTCTTCTTCTTCTTCTTCTTCTTCTTCTTCTTCTTCTTCTTCTTCTTCTTCTTCTTCTTCTTCTTCTTCTTCTTCTTCTTCTTCTTCTTCTTCTTCTTCTTCTTCTTCTTCTTCTTCTTCTTCTTCTTCTTCTTCTTCTTCTTCTTCTTCTTCTTCTTCTTCTTCTTCTTATCAATTGATCAATCTCACTTTTTTTTGCAGATCCAGTCACCGGCGAGGCTTCTTCTTCTCCGGCCGCCGGCGAGGCTTCTTCTTCTCCAGCCGCCGGCGAGACTTCTTCTCCTCCGGCTCCTTCCTCCTCTTCTTCTTCTGTAGGTGGCGGCGAGATTTGATTCCGGGTTGGGTTAAGGACCAGACCGGCGATGAAGGAAAGGATGGAGAAGAGGAGCATACCGGCGAAGAAGGCTCACCGGCGAAGAGGGGCTCACCGGCGAAGAAGGCTCACCGGCGAAGAAACTCACCGGAGCAGATCGGTCTTCTTCACCGATCTGTTTTTTTTATTTATTTTTTTTTCATTTTTTTTAGTTTTTGTAATGAATTAATTAAATAAATAAAATATATTTTTTTTGAATTTTTTTTAGTTTTTTTTAAATTATTTTCTTACAAATAGTCACAAATCAGTCTCTAAATTAAGACTGATATTATAGTCACATATCAGTCCCAAATTTGCGACCGTTTTGCGACCAATTTATTTAGCGACGAAATATTTGCGACCACTTTTTTTGGTCCCAAAATAGTCGCAAATGAGTCATTTGTGACCATTTTGGGACTCTTTTGGTGGTCGCAAAAACTGTGTTTTCTTGTAGTGACTCCATTTCATTATACATTCTCCTTTTTGCATATTTTTGCGCTCTCTTGACTTATGTTGCACCGAGACGGTGCAATTCAAGTTTGGGGGAGGGGTTTGTGTCATTTGACCTTGTGTTTTGTTTTCTTATTTTTCTCTTTGCATACTTGAGTCTCATTCATAGAAAAACCACAAAATTTTAAAAATTTTGAACATAAAAAGAAGCATGTAGTTGCATTTCGCATGATTAAGATTGAGTCTATACGCATATAGGTTTGCACTCACTTGCAATGCGAGAAATGTCAATGTGGAATGTAAACTTAAGAGCTTGAATTAATGCCCTCATTAGGAGTTCTTTGATGCATTTGAGCGATCACGAAGTTAAGGATGATCCACGCTTTGATCTTGCGGGTTGAATGTTTATGTTTTGGTTGAAGCATGTTTTGATTTGATCCCAACTCTATCTAGTGAACTCTAATCTTGACTTAAATTATCATGCTTGTACATTGAAGAATGGACTCATGGAATCCGTATACATATTTGAGCTATCTTTTCCCTTTTCACCACTCTTGTTAGCTCAAATAGCCGATTCCCACCTTTGGAACGGTTAACCACACCCTAAACCAAACCTTCCTTCAAACCTTCATCTCTTGTGTGTGTCACGAGGCCTAATTTCGAATGAACTTAGCAAAAAGTGTTGAGTTTGGGAAGACAAGGAGAAGCTTTCATGTAGAACAAGCTCACACATCAATGAGCTAGACATAGGCTAGGATAGATAGGTTGTAAGTTTGGGGTGTTGTTGAAAAGAAAAAAAGAATGTGGAGAAAGCAAAATATATGGAGAAAGGAATGGGGAAAAACAAAAGTTGGATTGGTTTTAAACAAGGAAACGATTTAGCTCCAAGTGTGGAATTGTAAGGATCTCTAAGTGTGAAAGAAATAAAAGAGCCAAAATGGCTAAGGCATCCAAAGGATGAAATGGAGACAAGTCGTGCAAGCAAAAGATGAGCTAAAGGAAAGGAAAAGATGAGAAGCCAATCCAATCAAGTTTGAAGAAGAAGTTCCCCAAGTGGAATGTGATGAGAAGTGCGGGTTTGAGAAGGCAAAATGGATCTTGATGGGTTTAGAGATAGGAGTGGGGTTCATATTGGGTCATTGGGTAGATGAAAGTCATCCTTTTATTCATCGGTTGTTCTTTACTCTTAACATTTTGCCAAAGTTCATTCTTTCGTGAGAGACCCCTTTGCTTTGGAATACCTGCATGATTGAGATCACTTTTATCTCAAGACCTTTCCCTAAGCCAAATGAGTTCACTTGATTTGCATAAGCATGATTCACCATTGAGCTTATTGAATGTTAAAGAGTTGTGGGTTTAGGAATGTTTGTGAATGCTAAGGTTTAGACCAAATTCGTGTAGCGACGAGTATGGCCAAATCTTTTAAAGTAGAGATTGTTTGTGCATCATGTAACTACTCTCAAGGGCATTGGTTCGAACTGTTTTGTTAATATTCTCGGACTTGATCTCTCACTTCAACCTCTCTCTCTACTTGTTCTTATTTGTTTGCTTGAGGGAAAGCAAATGAGTAAGTTTGGGGGAGTTGATATTCTCATAATTTGCATAATCTATGCATTCATTTATCTTAGGTTTTACTTCTTTTGCATATGTCTCATAGCATTTTCTTCGTGTTTTAGTCTTGATTAGGGTTTAAGGTGTTTTGCATTAGGTCCTATTGAGTCTTGCATGTTTGGTATGATTTCTAGGGGCATTGAGGCATTTTGATGGAGATTGGAAGCCTTGGAACCGAGCACATCCAACCTTGGGAGCAAGAAGAAGAAAGCTAGAAGAACCAATGAGTTTCCAGAAGGCACACCGACCCATCCTGGGTCGGTGCTGTGGGTCGGTGTTACCACAGGAGGAAGCCGAAGCAAGAAGAATATTATCACCGATCGTTTGCACCGATCCACAGTCGATCGGTGCAAACTCCTAGAACCAGATTTATCCAGACCCGATGTGCCTGAAATACCTGACTGGACGAAGGGTCTCCAATACGAATTAGCCTCGGTGGTAAGTACAAATTTTGTAGCCCAGTGAATTAGCAGTCCACATGAGGTGGTTTGAGGTCATTCGGAGCGGTGGTTCGAAAGATACATCAGATTTAGAAGGGACGTGTCTGTCTGGTGCCCAAAGGAGTTTCCAGAAGGCACACCAACCCATCATAAATCGGTGCTGTGGGTCGATCGTCGACTATAGATAAACAATGCCGGTGAGCGGTTGCTAAACAGTGTCACCGGATTATATCGTCGGAAAACAGATTTTCAGATCAATTCAACACGTACATAATATTTGTTATTTGAGTGTAAACTCACACAAGTCAGAACCGACCAATTCGGAAAAGTACAAGGCACGTGGACTCAAAGTTTAACCATACAAGTTTACGAACCCCCAAAACGGTGATCACAAATTAAAAGAAAATAATAAAATTAGGACAATGTAAAATGTTAAGACATACTATAGATAATGGAGCAATGCCTCACGTGCTATCCAGTGAATCCGATATGCCGATGTCGTCACCTTTCCCTTTTATTCTGCCGCTATTCTCTTTTAGTCTTTTTTGTACACATTTTACATATTTTTTTTTCTTTTTTTTTAGTAGTCGGCAGACATTTTACTTAAGTCATTCGAATAAATTATGAGAAATTAAACTGGATAACCAAAAAAAAATAATAGAATTAAGTAAATAATTACAAATTAATTTGGCTATGAATTTTTCCATTTTTTCTCTTTTCTTATTAAATATATTTTTCCTTTCTATTTTAATTACTTTTAACTTCTAAAAAATAATGATTCAAAATCAGAATTTTAGTATGAAAAAATATATACATGTTTTGAATGTATAAAAACAAAAAAATCAATTATTTGTTTCATGCAATTTCTCTTTCAGCTTTAACTCATTCATCTTTGCTGTTCCACTGCCGATCTCAGTGTTGGTTGCTACCTTATATCTTCTACTCATGATGGAGAAGGAAAAACTGTAATATCACTAAACCAGCCAACTAGAAAAAGCACAACAAGGAAAAGCACAACAAGGAAAAGCACAACTAGAAAAATCTTAACCATAGAGTTCCATCGCCTCTATAAATAGAGAGAGTTCGTGGCAGAGAAAAAGCAGAAAGAAATCGCGGCGAAACCCTGTTGAAATAACCTCTGAGCAACCACCTCGAAGGAGAAGCCATCGCAACCACCTAGAAGCAAAGAGAAGACAGATCAGACCATTTTGGTAGAAAAGAGGAACGAACGGTCAAACCAGATCCAAACGATCTGAAACTTGGTGAGTACTTCCTTGACTCTCTAATCTATCCAACGCCGAAAGCGGATTGTTATTCGAAGTTGTGATATGAAAGTTATGGATGTTTTCTCATGCCTGATCTGTGCAGTGCGGATCTGCGACCAGTGAAAGGAGAAACCGATCTGGAGGTACAGTAGTGATCCGATCAAGCTGATATTTGGTAAGGATGTTTGTAACCCTTAGATCTAAGTGTCTGTGAAATATCTTAGTGTTATACTATGTGGTTTGGAAGTTATGTTAGTTTTACCAAGACTGTTTTGCCCAGCGCACAGGTTAGACCAGTCTACCAGTTGAGTTGTTTGGATAGGCAAATAAATCTGGATCGACCTGAAACTTTGCAGAGATCATAAAGACATGTGGATCTAGCTCTCGGTTGAAGGATAACTGATTTGAGCCTCAGGATAATCTGCAATCGTGTTGTCAATCAGTGCCTAAGGTGATGATTAGATCTAGGCTTCCTTCATTCTCAGTTGTTCCTTTTTATTCTGTTGAGTCTAGATCTATTCAGGTTAGGGCTTGTTACGGAGTACGAGCACGTTTTCAGTGTGCATATTGTTTGACCTGAATTTGATGAATAAAATGAATTAAGAAAGCGTTAGATGAAGAACCTGCATCCCTGTTTTATCACCCTATTGTGTGAATAACTTAGTTAGAAATGAAGTCATCGTCACTGTGAAGGAACCAGTAGTATGATTTGATTGATGGACACGATACCAGCTGTGGTAGGCTTCCAACGGGGTTAAAAAGAGCTTTCCCGAGCTCTAGGTTTGAGAAAAGACCAGTGAGCCAAATATGAGAAAAGGCCGGAGAGCCAAATGGGTTCCTTTGCTTGTAAATTGATTGTGCGCTGGTAGAGCGTTATGTTTGATACGTGTCTAGATTTATACTTGGCATATTGGAAAGAGATGGTTGAATGTGTTGAGAGTGTAGGTTTAGTTCTCACTGGGTAATCCAAATTACTCATCCCTCTCTCTTCTTGTAGTTGATGATGATTATTATGATGATGGTGTTAACTATGAAGAACTAGATGAGTGATTCCGGTGTGGTGTGCGGTTTTGGGAGTTCGGAAGTTCTCCTTTGGATTTTATTTGACGTTTCCGTTATTTCATTTTTAAGACAATTATTCGGGAAATGAATGAGAGAAGTATTATCCAGAAAGTGGTTACTTATGTAATGAGTTATTGTTGTTAGCCGACACGTCGTCTTTACTGAGATAAAGAGGCGGGGTCGAGGGTGGCATTGCCGATTCGTCTGGTTCCTTCGGGAAGGCGGGGTCGTTGTGTTACAAGTGTTATCAGAGCGGGTTTCGAGAGGAGGGTTAATCTAGGTTAGTGGGTTTGGGATAAATCGGATTTCAAAGTTTTTTAAAATCGGGATTTTTCAAAACGTTATAAAACCACCACCTAGATGAGCCTCCAGTTATTATTGTTTTATTTTGCAGGGAGATTAGTCTTTACAGGACCGGACTTACTCACTTGCTATCGTGTGTGCGGATGTCGCCAAAGTGAGCATAATGTTTGGAAGCCTTGGACCAAGTGTGATTGTAATCGAGGATCCACGAGGCATAGAACAAAGGTGAAATTCTAAGGAGGCAAGGACAACATAGTGATTGGGTATCACGTAGCGAGCAATGGAACGTTCATACTAATAACAGTGTGTGCCCGAGAGAAAAGATCTGGAGGACGAGATCTTACAACGAGCATGCCAATCATGTTTCTTTACACGTTTGGGAAGAATCCTAAATTAAGTGACTGGAACCAGTGTGGAAGGACACCACACATATAATTCTTCAAGGAGCATGTACGGGTTTGGATGATGATTATCTGATGGAAAAGATATCATAGGAAGTGTAAGGCGTGCAGATGGTGAAACCAAGTTCATAGTTCCTAGTGGACTACATCAAGTTACCATTACCCGAATGGAAAGGGATATGGTGACAAGTACCATTACCCGAATGGAAAGGGATATGGTGACAAGTACCATTACCCGAACGGAAAAGGATATAGTGACAAGTACCATTACCCGAATGGAAAGGGATATGGTGACAAGTATCATTACCCGAATGGAAAAGGGGATATGGTAACAATGGAATATGCTACTGGTCAGCCCAAAGCGAATGCTGTAAGGAAGTAACTTGGGTAGTTGCAATCCAGACTGAGTAAGAAAGAACGAAAAAAACAGAAAGGGACATAAAACCCGTTGTTACGAATCCCCTAGATCGCACATTCTACAGTTTGGGTGACGGTTTGATAAGCCTTGCAAACGACGGATCGCTTCAAGGGATGTGGATTGAATGGTCTCACAAGGGGTGTGGAAAGGCCCTTGATATTGCTCTTTGTTATTTTCGGATATGACTCACCAAAAATAGGCAAAGGATTTCGATTGATATGACTCACAATCGAGATTTGATCTAGAGAGAAAAGAGATTTTTTTAATTCAAAAGCTAGATGATTTTCGAAAATGAGTTACAAAGAGATTATAAAGAAAAAAAGAGGTGTTGCATGCACAGCAATAAACAACCTCGAAAATTACAGAAAAATTAAACAAAAAGTTTGAATAAAAATTAAACACAAGTTTGAATGCCCCTTGCTCTTCCATGCGAAAATGCCCCTTTGGTTTCTTGATATTTTGTTGACTTTTGACTTGTGATTTTTTTGGGTTTCATGGGCTTAGATCAACACATTGGATTTTATTGGAAGTGAAATATTTGCCTCGTTAAAAACCTTGCTTCGGAAAACCCATTGGGACGAAACCGAAGCGAAGGAAAAGAGCACAAATAAATCACTTGAGCCAATGGTCGATCTACTTGGGCCTGATTTCAATACCGGTGAGGTTTGAATGCATCTTCTACGTCCTGACCCAAGTACCCTTGATGGTACAACCTCCCTAAGACCAATTTGTATCGTTTGGCCTTAGCACCTATCTTCAAGTGAAATGTTGATCGGTTAGTAGCCGATTGAGATCTTTTCCGAAGCATTCCAACCGGTTCAAGCAATGCTTCAAAAGGATTTGACCTCAAATCCGAAGAACCTACACGGAAACGAGCTAAGTTTATAAATTTGAAGTTCAAAGTCGGATTATGCTTACCTTGGGAATTGGTCTTGGATGTGTTGGAGTTGGTTTGTGATGTTGTTGGAAGTGGCTGATGCTTTTTAGAACTCGCCAAAATAGGTCGGGCATCTTTCACCGTTTTGCCTCTGGTATTTATTTCCTCGGGTCCGAATTGGGTGTTGTGAAGCAACTTAAAATCTGCGTGACTAAACAAGAAAACACCACGACCATTAGTCTTAAAATAAGTGTTTGGTTGAGGAAACTTACCTGACCCCGTAGAGATTTGATCGTTTGGTCGAGTCTTTTGTTCGACTTGCTCCGTTTCGACCGTTGAGATGGTTTGCAAAGGAGGATGAAGATCGGTGTATGCTACTGGAATTTGGCTTCGACCAGTCTCCTCAAAATACCAGTTGGTAGATGAAAATGATTAGAGTTGTTGAAAACTCGTTTCTCAAATTCCTCCCTCAATCGAACTAAATAGTTCACGTGTTTGTAATCGGGTCGCAAGAGGATCGATCGATCGAAATCAATTCTTCCGGACCAGGAGTCATGGATCGATTTTTCCTTTTGCAGTGGATCACCTTTGTTGATTTTAGCCTGAGTTTTCTGCAAAAGAAAAGGTTTCTCACTCGGAAGTGCAAGCTCCGGTGCATGGTTAGTTAAACTCAAAGGAGCTTTCGAAAAATCAATCAAAAGACACTTTTTATTTTTCTTGGAAGAGTTAGAAGAAACACTTACAGCCTCTTTACCTTTTTTCTTGAGAAGAATTTGATCTTGATAAATTTCGCTTGGTGACATGGGAACCAACGTGATCTTCTTTCCTTCGTAGTTAAACGAATACCGATTATTGAACCCGTCATGAAGAACTCGTCGATCGAATTGCCAGGGTCTTCCTAGAAGGATGTGGCTTGATTCCATGGGCAACACGTCACACAGCACCTCATCTTGATATGTACCAATGGTTATAGGAACCGAGACTTGATTTTTCACCTTCATCTCCTCATTATTTAGCCATTGAAGACTATACGGCTTCGGGTGTTCCTTTACGACCATATCAAGTTTCTTCACCATTGTTTCACTTGCCACGTTAGTGCAGCTTCCTCCGTCTATGATGAGACTACACACCTTTCCTTGGACTTGGCATCAAGAGTGAAACAAATTCTTCCGTTGTTCATGCTCGTTGGTTTTGATGGGCATGTTCAAAGCTCGTTGAATTACCAAGAGCTCTCCTACCTCGGCAACTTCTTCATGCTCCTCTAGATACTTATCAAAAACCGTTTCTTTTTCTTCTTCAATATCTACATTGTCCAAGAGAACCATAATCCTTTGGTTCGGACATTCCTTTGCATAGTGTCCTTTACCTTGACACTTGAAACATCTCACATCACGAGAAGTAGAAGTAGAAGTTTCATACCTTCCTTTGTTGCTTTGAGTAGGTGCGGCTGGTTTAGGCTCGTTTGTGGGTTTGAAAACTTGTTTCTCTTCACCTTGATAGCTCGGCTTAGGTATTATTCCAGCACCATGAGAAGGTCGAGAAGAGATACTTCTCCTTTTGAGCTGGTTCTCAACCATGATTGCCTTATGCAACATCTCATCTACGGTTGCATAGGATTGCATTTCCATACTGTCTTGAAGTTCACGGTTCATGCCAGCCAAAAATCGTGCCATGGTGGCATCTCTTGTCTCGTCTACATCTCCTTTGAGCATTAGCTTTTCCATTTCTTGGAAATAATCTTCCACGCCTCTATTCCCTTCGGACAAAGCTCTCAAACGTTGATGAAGCTCTCGGTGGTAGTGAGTTGGAACAAAACGTTGTCGCATCAAGTAGATCATTTCTTCCCACGTCTCAACGGGATTCTCACGGTTGCGCCTCCGGTTCGTTACAAGCTGATCCCACCAATCAATGGCATAGTCACAAAATTCAGTAGCCGCCAATCTCATCTTCTTTTGAGTGGAGAAGTTTTGGCAATCAAAGACCAACTCTACTTTCTTTTCCCACTCGAGGAAAGCGTCCGGATCGTTCTTCCCGTGGAACAGTGGAATCCATAGCTTCATTCCTCCAAGGTCACTATCATTCCTTCTTCTGGCCGGTGGGTGCCTTGGTTGATTTTCATCGGAAGAAAACCCACGGTCATAGAACGGATTATCGTTTTCTTCGTATCGCCTTTGTCGGGCATGTCGGTCTCTTGCCGGTGCATGACAACTACCTCGGGCAACGCTTTGATCTGATCTAAAGCCTTCGGCTCTTCGCTCACCGCCTTGTTGCCTTTCGGGCGTGCGGACCTCTAATGCAGCCATACGGTCACGCATCCCATGCAATAGCTCGGTGATCGCATTGACCTTTTGAACCATCGCAGCATCTCGCTCTCTCCTAGACCATGATGACGCGGTCTCACTTTCCTCGGACATGTTGTTCCTCGCACAAAATCAAAAACACAAACGTGAAAGTATGCCAAGTTCAGATTTTTCAACTATGACCACAAAAACTGGAATTTTTTTTCAAAAACTCAAAAACAAATGTTTTTTTTTGAATTTAAAAAAATTATGACAATTAAAATAAGACACAGATCTACTTAGCTATATTTTTTTTTGATTTTTTTTTATAAGGTTTTGAATTAATAAAAATCGAAAAAAAACTGAAACAACAAAAATTTCAAACCCATAAATTTCAAAGAAGATGAACAGACTTAAATAAAACGAAATGAAATAAGAACAAGTGAGAGATGGAACGAAATTACCCAAATTGTAGAGTGGTGCTCTGATACCACTTGTTACGAATCCCTTAGATCGCACACTCTACGGTTTGGGTGACGTTTTGATAAGCCTTGCAAACGACGGATCGCTTCAAGGGATGTGGATCGAATGGTCTCACAAGGGGTGCGGAAAGGCCCTTGATATTCTTCTTTGTTATTTTCGGATATGACTCACCAAAAATAAGCAAAGGATTTCGATTGATATGACTCACAATCGAGATTTGATCTAGAGAGAAAAGAGATTTTTTTTAATTCAAAAGCTAGATGATTTTCGAAAATGAGTTACAAAGAGATTATAAAGAAAAACAAGAGGTGTTGCATGCACAGCAATAAACAACCTCGAAAATTAAAGAAAAATTAAACACAAAGTTTGAATAAAAATTAAACACAAGTTTGAATGCCCCTTGCTCTTCCATGCGAAAATGCCCCTTTGGTTTCTTGATATTTTGTTGACTTTTGACTTGTGATTTTTGTGGGTTTCATGGGCTTAGATCAACACATTGGATTTTATTGGAAGTGAAATATTTGCCTCGTTAAAAACTTTGCTTCGGAAAACCCATTGGGACAAAACCGAAGCGAAGGAAAAGAGCACAAATAAATCACTTGAACCAATGGTCGATCTACTTGGGCCTGATTTCAATACCGGTGAGGTTTGAATGCATCTTCTACGTCCTGACCCAAGTACCCTTGATGGTACAACCTCCCTAAGACCAATTTGTATCGTTTGGCCTTAGCACCTATCTTCAAGTGAAATGTTGATCGGTTAGTAGCCGATTGAGATCTTTTCCGAAGCATTCCAACCGGTTCAAGCAATGCTCCAAGCTCTGGTTCGAGCTGCTCATCCAGAATCATATCACCCGTATAGTTCAGTATGGCCTTGGAACAAGCCCCGAATAATGGTCATCCGTTGAACAGAAGGGTGTAGAAAGAAGGGTTCTTGTCAAGTGCACAAAAATTACTAGCCAGGCCATGTGTTATGGAATTCACTAAGGCTAGGTGGTAATTGAATTTTTATAGGGAAGGTGAAAGGAATTCATTAAGGACTGTGAAAAGGAATTCACCAGGAAATGTAAGGAGTAGTTGTTCACATTTGGAGCTATCCCTAGTGCAAAGACTTCAAGGACGCGTTTTGGAAGTAACTTCGAGAAAAACGGATGGAAACGTGAATCCCAATTGGAACGGGGACCCCAAAGAAAGTGTTAGGAAAACACTACGACGGCTTGATAGGTTGGTAAACCTTGAAATGGAAATCAGTTGTGTAATCCGAGTGAGTGCAACGGAAGCGTGGTGGGTCATAACCCCTAGGTCTCATGAAGTCATAATGTTCATGGCTATCATCTATCTTCAGCATGGTATAAGGTAAGGTAAGAATATATACTTGCGTAACAATCATCGCTACAACAGCACAACACCGGTAGACCCATTGGGGAATATCCATTTGGAAGTGAAGGATTCCTATCATGATTAGAATTGCTCGAAGGATGAGTGTTCTATCTAGACTCTAGGAGGTTAACAACTATGACACTAGACGCCCCATGTGTTCATACGGGTAGGCATCGACTTGAACCATACTCAAGGATAGAGATGGTGTTATGTTCGACCCTAAGTTGGAAAACTTAAGGTAGGAGCAAACTCTTTTCCGCGAAATGGACGCTGGAAGTAAAGCATCACCCACCCACCAACCCTTGTTATAAATGAGAATCAAGAGCCTTGCGGGCAACACCTACGAGAAGGACATTCCGAAATTTGTTCGGAAACGAAGTTTGTTAAGGTCTGTTGGGAGAGAGATGGTATCTGCTAAGAAACGTGGGAACCAGAACAACAAAAGCGAGATGAATACCCCAAGCTCTTTAAGGACAAGAGTGGATCCGGAGATGTAGTGGTGAAGTCGGGGACGAATTCTTTTCAAGGAGGGGAGAATTGTAACATCCCTAAACCAGCCAACTAGAAAAAGCCCAACAAGGAAAATCCCAACTAGAAAAACCCTAACCCTAGAGTTCCCTCGCCTCTATAAATAGAGAGAGCTCGTGGCAGAGAAGAAGCAGAGAGAAATCACGGTGAAACACTGTTGAAATCACCTCTGAGAAACCACCGTCGAACCACCTCGAATGAGAAGCCATCGCAACCACCTAGAAGCAAAGGGAAGACAGATCAGACCATTTGGTAGAAAGGAGGAACGAACAGTCAAACCAGATCCAAACGATATGAAACTTGGTTAGTGATTCCTTGACTCTCTAATATATCTAACGCAGAAAGCGGATTGTTATTCGGAGTTGTGATATGAAAGTTATGGATGTTTTCCCATGCCTGCTCTGTACAGTGCGGATCTGCGACCAGTGAGAGGAGAAACCGATCTGGAGGTTCGGTAGGGATCCGATCAAGCTGATATTTGGTAAGGCTGTTTGTAACCCTTATATCTAAGTGTCTGTGAAATATCTCAGTGTTATACTATGTGGTTTGGAAGTTACGTTAGTTTTACCGAGACTGTTTTGCGCAGCGCACAGGTTAGACCAGTCTAGCGAGTTGGGTTGTTTGGATAGGCAAATCAATCTGGATCGACCTGAAACTTTGCAGAGATCATAAAGACATGTGGATCTAGCTCTCGGTTGAAGGATAACTGATTTGAGCCTCATGAGCATCTGAAATCGTGTTGTCAATCAGTGGCTAAGGTGAGGATTAGATCTAGGCTTCCTTCATGTTCAGTTGTTCCTTTTTAGTGTGTTGAGTCTAGATCTATTCAGGTTAGGGCGTGTTACGGAGTACGGACACTTTTTCAGTGTGCATATTGTTTGACCTGCATTTGATGAATAAAATGAATTAAGAAAGCGTTAGATGAAGAACCTGCATCCTTGTTTTATCACTCTGTTGTGTGAATAATGCTTGTAACTTAGTTAGAAATGAGGTCATCGTCACTTTAAAGGAACCAGTGGTACGATTTGATTGATGGACCCGAGACCAGCTGTGGTACGCTTCCAACGGGGTTAAAATGAGCTTTCCCGAGCTCTAGGTATGTGATATGATCATGGACGTGACGGCTTCGAGTGAGGTTCAAGAAGACGCAATGGTCATTCCCGAGGGACCCATCACACGGTCTAAGGCACGGCAACTGGCGGGAGTGGTTCGGAACTTACTCACGGATGCAAGGATCGAGGAGGACCAACGCACACAACCCTTCCTCACCTCATTGTCTTCGAACTCTCTATGAGGTTTGGTCGTTTGTGTAAGTCGTTTGTACTCTTTTTCATGTATACGGTTTTGTCCAAATGGGTTTTTCGTATAGAGGTTTTAACGAGGCAACCGGCTTATACCGCCTAACGGTCAGATTTCTTGAGAGTTCCGCGGGGGAATTTTCCGAGGGAAATTCAAAGGGATTTATTCCCGAGGGACTTTTAGAGGGACTTTCCCGAGGGAAATTCTCCGCGGGGATTTTATGGCGGAATCCCAAGAGTTGTTCAAACTATCATTTAATTTTCTGTAATTTTCTATGTGGTCTCTCTCTCATTTTCGAGAAAGACCTTTGACTTGTCTTTTGAATTTTTCTCTTTATCTCTTCTTCTCCCTCATTGTCGAAAAACATATTATCATTTTATCAAAGTTTATTTTCAGAGATTCATCTCTTTTCTCTCTCGATTTCTTGATGGTTAGTCATTGAAATCTTATTCGGTTTATCGTAGTGTTTTTCCGCAACACTCGACGTAGCCTTCGATCCGTCGTTCGTATGAATTCTTCTCGTGAATTAGGGCACAAGGATTTTCGGGATTTCATCTCCCACGCCTTGTCATCTTCTTCCCCGGATTCTCCCAACAACGCAGCCACCCCCTCGTTTCAAGCTTCATAGTCGGAATTGGACATAAGGATTTTCGGGACTTCTCCCACGCCTTAGCATCTCTTCTCGTGAATCCCTTGAAGTCGTGGATCTATCTCTCTCATCTGTACTAGAGCAAGCCGGTCCTTAGTCGAATCGTGTCAAGTGGTATCAGAGCCACTTGCTCCAAAATCGGTGAGATCTATCCTTTTAAAACTGTTCATCTTCTTTGCAATTTCTGGGTTTAAAATTTTTGTTGTTTCTGTTTTGTTTCGATTTTTATTAATTCAAAACCTTATCAAAAAAATCAAAAAAACAATATCTAAGTAGATCTGTGTCTTATCTTAATTGTCATAATTTTTAAAATTAAAAATAAAAATAAAAAAATCATTTTTGAGTTTTTCGAAAATCCCTGTTTTTGTGGTTATATTGGAAAAATTTGAACTCTTGCATACACTCACTTGTTGTTGTTTGATTCTGTGCGAGGTACAATATGTCGGAAGAAAATGAATCCGCTTCCTCACGGTCTAGGAGAGAGCGAGATGTTGCGATGAATCAAAAGGTTGATGGTGTTAACCAAAAGGTCGACGATATGGCACAAATCCTCCGCGAGATGCGAGATCAAATGGCGACACTAGGGGTTCGTACGCCGAGACGAAATGAGAGAAATCAAGGCGCTGAACCGAGAGACAATAGAGCCGAGGATTTCATATCCAAGCAGAGTGTAGGACATGGAAGTTGACACGCACCGGCGGGACCGAGGAGAAATCCGCCGCAACAATATGAATCGGAGGACAATCCATTTTACGACCGTGGAGATTCATCCGAGGGAAACCGAAACCGACATCCGCGACCTCAAAGGCGTAACAACGATGATCTTGGCGGAATGAAACTTCGCATTCCCCCGTTCTACGGAAAGAACGATCCGGACGCCTTCCTCGAATGGGAAAAGAAAATCGAACTCGTTTTCGATTGCCAAAACTTTTCCGCATATAAAAAAGTCAGGTTAGCCGCTACTGAATTTCATGAATACGCTATTGACTGGTGGAATCAAATTGTGACAAACAGGAGACGCAACGGTGAGAATCCCGTGGAGACATGGACGGAGATGATCGCACTTATGCGACGGCGGTTCGTACCACTTCACTACCATCGGGAACTTCACCAACGTTTGAGACGTCTAGGTCAAGGAAGTAAGGGCGTGGAGGACTATTTCCAGGAGATGGAAAAGCTAATGCTAAAGGCTGATGTTGACGAGCCAGGTGATGCCACGATGGCACGGTTCTTAGCCGGCATGAACCGCGATTTACAAGACCGTATGGAAATGCAAAAGTATGCGACTTTGGATGAAATGTTGCATAAGGCTGTCCTAGTGGAACAGCAACTCAAGAGAAAAGGCGTGTCATGACAACCTTACGCTTCAAGCTCTAAGCCGAGCTTCAGCAAAGGAGAGAAGCCGAATTATCCCCCACGAACCGATTTTAAGCCTAAGGCGGATTTCAAACCGCAATCTTCCGGTCATGACTACAAGGATATGGGTAATTCGAATCCTATGCGTAATTGTGATATTGAATATTTTAAGTGCAGAGGCAAAAGACATTACGCGAACAAGTGCCCGAACGCCCGCGCGATGATGATGCTAGAAAACGGTGAAATCGTGACCGACGATGAAGAAGAGACGGAAATCGCTCCAATCTTTGACGATTATGAAGAGCATGCGGTTGATGGGGAGCTCTTAGTGGCGAGACATGTTCTCCTTGCCCAGGAACCGGTCATTGAAAACGAACAACGCGAAAACCTCTTCCATACCTGTTGCATGGTTAAAAGCAAGGTATGTAGTCTCATAATAGACGGTGGAAGTTGTACTAACGTTGCTAGCACTACCTTAGTGGATAAGCTAGGTATGGAGAACAGGAAGCATCCACGGCCATAAAACCTTAGATGGTTGAACAATCAAAGACAGCTCAAAGTTACCCGACAAGTTTCGGTTCCTTTGACAATCGGCCGCTACGAAGACGAAATAGTGTGCGATGTTCTCCCTATGGAAGCTGGTCATATCCTACTTGGAAGACCGTGGCAGTACGACCATAGAGCCGTTCATGACGGATTTACGAACAAGCATTCCTTTGAGCATCACGGCAGAAAGATCACTCTTGCACCACTATCGCCGCACGAGGTATATCTCGATCAACTTAAACTTGAAAAGAGTCACGGCAAAAGCAAGGTAAGTGATCCCTCGTCTTCTCATTCTGTTAAAACCGAGAGTATAGGTACTAAGACATGTGAGAGAACGCTCGTGAATGAATCATTATTTATTAAACCGAGTGAACTAAAACATGCTCTCGTTTCTCGGCAATCTTTTGTGTTGTTAGTTTTAGGGATGCTCTCTCGAGTATGACTAATCCCGAGTCGGATGTTCCTAGTAGTGTTTCATCTCTTTTGCAGGGGTATGCTGATGTGTTCCCGGACGATGGACCAAGTGGTTTGCCGCCACTCCGCGGAATCGAGCATCAAATTGACTTTGTCCCCGGCGCTACTCTTCCGAACCGGCCGGCATATCGAACAAATCCCGTGGAAACTAAGGAATTGCAACGCCAAGTAGACGAGCTAATGTCGAAAGGACATATACGGGAAAGTATGAGCCCATGTGATGTACCCGTATTACTAGTGCCGAAGAAAGACGGTACTTGGCAGATGTGTGTCGATTGCCGCGCAATAAACAACATAACGGTAAAGTATCGTCATCCGATCCTGAGGTTAGACGATATGTTAGATGAGCTTTATGGGTCTAGTGTGTTTACCAAGATCGATCTTAAGAGTGGTTATCACCAAATCCGGATGAAGGAAGGTGATGACTGGAAAACCGCTTTCAAAACCAAATACGGTTTATACGAGTGGTTAGTAATGCCGTTTGGTTTGACGAATGCCTCTAGCACTTTTATGCGTTTAATGAACCATGTTATTAGGTCGTATATAGGCGTCTTTGTAGTTGTCTACTCTGATGATATTCTGATTTATAGTAAGAACCTAGACGAACATGTGGAACATTTGCAATTGGTTTTAGATGTGCTTAGGAAGAAACGTTTATTTTGGAATTTGAAGAAATGTTCTTTTTATTCAGATAACATTGTCTTTTTAGGTTTTGTGGTTATTTCTCAGGGCATACAGGTGGACGAGAACAAGATTAAGGCGATCCGCGATTGGCCGAGCCCTAAGACCGTTAGCGAGGTCTGGAGTTTTCACGGTTTGGCGGGATTTTATCGACGATTCGTTCGTGATTTCAGTACGATTGCCGCACCACTTACCGAGGTTATCAAGAAGGACGTGGGATTTCGATGGGAACAAGCTCAAGAGGATGCGTTCCAATTGCTGAAAAACAAACTCACTCACGCCCTTTTACTTATTTTACCCAATTTTATGAAAGCTTTCGAGATTGAATGTGACGCTTCTGGTATTGGTATAGGTGCTGTACTTATGCAAGATAAGAAACCCGTGGCTTTCTTTAGCGAGAAACTTGGAGGAGCGACGCTCAATTGTCCGACTTACGACAAGGAAATTTATGCCTTGGTCCGAGCTCTCCAAACGTGGCAGCATTATCTATGGCCGAAGGAGTTCATCATTCATACCGATCATCAATCTCTCAAGCACTTGAAGAGCCAGCAAAAGTTGAACAAGAGGCATGCCCGTTGGGTCGAATTCATCGAGATGTTTCCGTACGTTATTCAGTATAAGCAAGGTAAGGAAAACGTCGTTGCCGACGCATTGTCTCGGAGGTACACTCTTATCTCGACACTTGATGCTAAGATACTTGGGTTTGAGATGATCAATGACGCTTATGCAACCGATTCCGATTTCCAGGAAGTGTTTCTTTCTTGTTCTAAATTCGCATTTGGAAAGTATTTTCAAAGCGACGGTTTCTTGTTTTACGAGAACCGTCTTTGTATTCCTAATTCTTCTTTGCGAGATTTGCTTATTAGGGAAGCATATGGCGGTGGACTTATGGGACATTGTGGCGTTGCCAAAACACTTCATATCGTGCAAGATCATTTCTCTTGGCCGCATATGAAACGCGATGTGGAACGTGTTTGCAACCGGTGCACGACTTGTAAGTATGCAAAATCTAAACGTCAAAACCAAGGTCTGTATACTCCTTTACCCATTCTTAGTGCTCCTTGGACCGATATTTCTATGGATTTTGTGTTAGGATTGCCTAAGTCTAGGAAAGGTAATGATTCGATTTTTGTGGTAGTCGATAGGTTTTCTAAGATGGCGCATTTTATTCTGTGGCATAAAACTGATGATGCATCGAACATAGCCGAATTATTCTTTAGGGAAATTATTCGCATGCATGGAATGCGTAGGACTATAGTGTCGGACAGAGATACAAAGTTTCTTAGCTATTTTTGGAAGACCCTTTGGGCTAAGTTAGGAACGAAACTTTGTTTCTCTACGACTTGTCATCCGCAAACGGACGGACAAACCGAGGTGGTCAATAGGACCTTAGGGTCTCTTTTGCGGACAGTCATTAAAAAGAATCTTAGATCGTGGGAAAATTGTTTGCCTCATGTAGAATTTGCTTATAATCATGCACAACATTCTACGACCTTGTTTTCACCTTTTGAACTCGTTTATGGTTTTAATCCGCTTACTCCTCTCGATTAAACTCATTTACCTTTGAGTGAACATGTGAGTATGGACGGTAAGAAACGGGCCGAGATGGTCAAACAGATGCACGAGAAGGCGAAAGCAAACATCGAACGTAAGACGGAGCAATACCGCAAGCATGCAAACAAGGGGCGAAACAAGAAGGTTTTTGAACCCGGCGATCTTGTTTGGATTTATCTAAGGAAAGAACGGTTCCCGGAGGAAAGAAAGTCGAAACTCTTGCCGAGAGTCGATGGGCCGTTCACCGTGGTGGAAAAGATCAACGACAACTCCTACAAACTCGATCTCCAAGGTAAGTATTCGATAAGTTCAAGTTTTAATGTTGCTGATATTATTCCTTATGTTGCAGATGGAATCGATTTGAGGGCAAATCCTTTTCAAGAGGAGGGGGATGATATGATCATGGACGTGACGGCTTCGAGTGACGTTCAAGAAGACGCAATGGTCATTCCCGAGGGACCCATCACACGGTTTAAGGCACGGCAACTGGCGGGAGCGGTTCGGAACTTACTCACGGATGCAAGGATCGAGGAGGACCAACGCACACAACCCGTCCTCACCTCATTGTCTTCGAACTCTCTATGAGGTTTGGCCGTTTGTGTAAGTCGTTTGTACTCTTTTTTCTGTATACGGTTTTGTCCCAATGGGTTTTCCGTATAGAGGTTTTAACGAGGCAACCGGCTTACACCGCCTAACGGTCTGATTTCTTGAGAGTTCCGCATGGGAATTTTCCGAGGGAAATTCCGAGGTATTTATTCCCGAGGGACTTTTCGAGGGACTTTCCCGAGGGAAATTCTCCGCGGAGATTTTCTGGCGGAATCCGAAGAGTTGTTCAAACTATCATTTAATTTTCTGTAATTTTCTATGTGGTCTCTCTCTCATTTTCGAGAAAGACCTTTGACTTGTCTTTTGAATTTTTCTCTTTATCTCTTCTTCTCCCTCATTGTCGAAAAACATATTATCATTTTATCAAAGTTTATTTTCAGAGATTCATCTCTTTTCTCTCTCGATTTCTTGATGGTTAGTCATTGAAATCTTATTCGGTTTATCGTAGTGTTTTTCCGCAACACTCGACGTAGCCTTCGATCCGTCAATCGTGTGAATTCTTCTCGTGAATTAGGGCACAAGGATTTTCGGGATTTCATCTCCCACGCCTTGTCATCTTCTTCCCCGGATTCTCCCAACAACGCAGCCACCCCCTCGTTTCAAGCTTCATAGTCGGAATTGGACCTAAGGATTTTCGGGACTTCTCCCACGCCTTAGCATCTCTTCTCGTGAATCCCTTGAAGTCATGGATCTATCTCTCTCATCTGTACTAGAGCAAGACGGTCCTTAGTCGAATCGTGTCAGTATGAGAAAAGGCCAGTGAGCCAAATATGAGAAAAGGCCGGAGAGCCAGATGGGTTCCTTTGCTTGTAAATTGATTGTGCGTTGGTAGAGCGTTATGTTTGATACATGTGTAGATTTATACTTGGCATATTGGAAAGAGATGGTTGAATGTGTTGAGAGTGTAGGTTTAGTTCTCACTGGGTAATCCAAATTACTCATCCCTCTTTCTTCTTGTAGGTGATGATGATTATTATGATGATGATGTTAACTATGAAGAACTAGATGAGTGATTCCGGTGTGGTGTGCAATTTTGGGAGTTCGGAAGTTCTCATTTGGGTTTTATTTGGCATTTCCGTTATTTCATTTTTAAGAAAATTATTCGGGGAATTAATGAGAGAAGTATTATCCAGAAAGTGGTTACTTGTGTAATGAGCTATTGTTGTTAGCCGACACGTCGTCTTTACTGAAATAAAGAGGCGGGGTCGAAGGTGGCATTGCTGATTCGTCTGGTTCCTTCGGGAAGGCGGGGTCGGAATGTTACAAAAACCATCCCGAAAAAAAAATCACTCGGGTTTTTACTGGGAGTTCACCACATCCTTCAATGTTCAACCCAATATCTTGTTAACTCAGCTGCAGAGATACATGGGTCGAGCTCACCTGCAACCTCGCCGCAAGCTAAATCAACATATCTGATTTCTGAAAAAGTTCCAAACTCCGGAACGACCTCGGTTATTTTGATGGCTCCAAATCCAAGAGCCACAATCAAGTGCACATCTAAATCGAGCAAACCGACTAACAGTCTGCAAAAAGAAATATATCCATAGACTCCCAACTGGAACCCCCTTCTGTTGGATCATCCTGAAATACCTATTTAAGAGTTCTTTAAAACTCAAGAAAAAAGGAACCTCATTCCTCCTGGAATAACGTGAATCGTATGTTAAAATCTTGAATTCGGTGATTGAGAAGAAAAAAACGCTAGGGAATGTTTCATCTTTATAAATTATAGGATTTTACAAAATAATTTTCATTATCTAATTTTAGGATTCATAATAGTCAGAGAACAAAGAAACTAGAAATGAAAAATGTATTTTTTTCATAATTCCTTTTAAACCAAATATCATAATTTTCAAATTTATGGACTAATATAATACAAGTAATCTATAATATTAAAACATAATTATTTTTAGAAAATAACATTTAATCTTGTCTTATATTACTGAAAATCCCATTAAAAATTAATGAAAAACTTACAACCTCATTAAGAGTAAAAATGTCTCACCATTTTGTACTTATATCCACACAACCAAACATGTTTAATAAATTTGTTTCTATTATCCTTATAACCAAACAAGTTTAAAACAATAGATAAAGGGGGGTTATTGGGAGATAGATTTTTAAAGATTTTTAGAGTTTAAGATTCTATTGTTATTGGTTTGTGGATTGTTATATTCTTATTAAAATCTTGTGTTATTGGTATGATGATTTTGCAATTCTTGTGTTATTGGTGTGTTGATTTTGTAATTCCATTAAAAAATTTGTGTTATTTAAAAAGTTGAGTATTTATTGATTTTTCAACTCTATCAAACTCTAGTGTTATTGGGACAATGATTCTTTATATTTTTAGTCATTAACAACAACTTTCAAAATACTAGAGGTATCCTATGTATTCTTAAAATCTTTCTCCATCACATTGTCCCAAAAACAAACCAAAAAAACAAATCCATAATATAACAGAACAATACCACTACCACAAAAAAAATCTCAACATGAAAAATAATTCCATAATTTTTTCTATGAGATGACATGCAACAATTTTTCCATCAGATGACCTGCATAATACACACATTTTAATTCTATCGGCTACAAGCACATGTCTCAAAGAAAAACAAGAAAACTGATATACCTTCATCATCATCGTTGACTTCCAGCTACTACTGCATCTTGCCACATATTAGAAGCTATCGTGTCTCTCCAATTATTAACGTATTCTCGTTGTTGGGATTCAATAGCACTTACATTTCTACTTTCTTCAAAATTAACTTGTTCATTGCTTGCATTGATCGCTTGTTCAGGAAAGGCATCCGACCGACAATGCTTACGTAGAAAGTTATGTAATCCAGCACAAGCTAAAACCAACTCCGCTTGTGTCTGAAAGTAAAAAGGAGGCGCATATTTGAAAATCAAAAACCGAGATTTGAAAATACCGAAGATTCTCTCGATTACATTTCTGAAAGATGCATGCCGCATATTGAACAACTCGTTCTGGTTTTGGGGATCACGGCCTTCACCTCTGAATTCTTGTAGATGATATCGAGTACATCGAAACGGAGCTAAAAACTTTTGACGATTGTCAAACCCACAGTCAACTAAATAGAATTTTCCTGAAATTCTTTTACCAAATTCAGTTATGTATGTATACAAAAATCTTCTACTATTTTTTCTATATACTTTAGGTTTTGTACATACCTTCTGCAACGTGTAACCTGCTAGTGTTCCTTGTCAACGCATTATTTAAAAATTTTGAATCATTATTTGAACTTTCCCATCCACTAAGAACATACATGAATTCTAGATCGAAGTTACAAGCAGCAAGGACATTTTGTGATATAGATCCTTTGCGATTACGATAGCTAACAACATCACATTTTGGTATCATCGCAAAAATATGTGTGCCATCAATAGCTCCGATACAATCCTAAATCAAAAATTTAGTTCCAAAATAAAATATTCGGATAACAAACCATTTCATAAGTTAATAAAAAATCATAAATTAGTTGAATTTATATATGTACCTTGATATAGGGATAAAATCTTGTGCTCTTACTTATCTTTGCAGCTGTTGTAACTCCAGGCTTCACCATCAAATCTGGTGCTATAGTATTTAGTGCACTTAAGACCTTATGAAAATTGTTACTTATAGCAAACTTTGATCTCTTGAATATGTCTTTAGTGTAACCATATCTAGAACATTGACCCACCGTGAACAGAAATGTGGCCACCATTTCTTCAACGCATATATGACGAGTATCTTTTAGACATGCCTTTAACCTCATAAGATCACATAGCTTCATAAATGAGCTCGGATACATACGATACACCAATCGAAAGTGATCAGGATCCTCTTTGAGAACATTTTGAATGTAAGCATAACCAATGTCAGAGATCGGCCGATGAATATTGGGGCGTTCGACATTCTTCGCATAAGCTTTCGCTATATTATTCAACATTAATAGCATAATGTCCAAATCTGATTCATCATCTTCCATTTGGTTTGCTTCCTCTTCAAAATATATTTGTTCTTATCCTTGAATAGTGCTTTCCATGGTAATACACCTACAAAAAAAGAGTTGTTGTTAGAGTGATAAACGAAGTTTTTAGGAAGTCAAATAAAAAAATGTTATAAGTCACAAACGAAGAAAGAAGTAAAAAAATCTATAAGTACTATAAGTTCAACGAAGCAACAACAGAGTTTGGTATCATAAACCAATCCATAATATAGTCTCAAAATAATTAAGAAGAAACAAACCCAAAAAAAAAATACTTAATTCCCAATGCGTTCTTTGGATCCAACCAAAGCGTTCTTCTGGCGACATATCCGTAAACACGTCTTTCATTCCCAATGAGTAGAGAAGGGTAACTGCTTTAAATTTGATACGCTGGTCCAAACCAGGAACCTCTTTCATAGCATCCCAAACATTGTTTTTCTTTTTCTCAGCTTCTCTTTTCTCAACTTCCAATCTCATCTTTTCCTCTCTTTGTTCAGCTTCTTTTTGTTGTCTTTCTTCCCTTTGTTGTATGACACTAAGTATCTTGTTGCTCAAGGCTATCATAGATTCATTGCAATCATTGTTTAGCTCATTGGAATTGCTAAATGAATATGTTCTAGATCTCTTCCTCGGGATAAGTTTTTCTGCACGAACTTTCAAATTTGTTTCTGAAAAAGGCGATGCATCATATTCCAGCGGTGATCGTTGTTGAGATGATAATGCACAACCATCATCATTGCTCTCATCAAAGTTCAAGTTTTCTCTTATTTGACCATCACCAACGGAGTAGGTGCGAGCATCTGTAGTTTCACCCAAACCAACTGAAAAACTACCATTAGCGGTTGCACAATCAAATAGAATTTTCAAATCCTTAAACTGATCATTGGAGTCATACCGCATAAACTTGTGGTTTGGATGTGCCTGTAAAAAAGTGAGACATATATAACTTAAAATACAATTTAAAATAATGGAGAAAAAGAAACTTCGATATGCAAAATTAAATATCCATTAAACCAGATCAAGAGCATAATCTTTTTTTTTTAAAGGTTATAATGACTATATAGGTTCTAATGACTATATACAAAGACATACCTTTAAATAATTACACCATACTTCGTCAGAAGCGGAAATCTTTTCATGACAGGATCCCATCCGAAACCCGAACTATAACGTAGAAGCTCCCCATAACTTTGGTATTGAGATTTAAGGAACTTTCTTATGCTCAAATAGTTCTTGTGGGTTTTTTGGCATCCACATCTCTCATTAAGAACTGGTAGTATTTTATGTTCTACCGTTGGCTTATTCATTTGACCACCATCAGAATCACGCAATCCACGTTGAATTCCTTCGACAAGTAGTTCTATCAATACTTTGGTCTCGTCCGGAGTCCACTGACTATATTGTTTTTCTTTGTCACCCATTGTAATCTTATTCGAAAGGTTATCATAGTTAGTACAATAAAAATATGTTAAACAATCAATCACTCACACACATTAACCTCGAATCTTCCTATAATAATTAAAAAATAAAAGAGAAAGGTTAAAGATACAAAAGAGATAGTCTATTACCTGCTCAAGATGATGAAATATAAGAGATGTGAGCTTTTGACGTCAAAATAAACCTTCTTTATAACCAAATAAATATGCCTTATTCAAAGATATGATATTGGGAAAACAAGCATAAACATATATGGGTCATTTACATTAGAAGGTACATTTGCTACTTTTTGTTACAAAAATACACATTTGACTCTTAAGACCTCTTTTTAACTGTTCATGGGTGTAAAAATCCAATTTTGTCTTTATGTTAATTTTCCTTTTGTTACTTTCTCTCACATCTCTCTCTCTCTTTTTCTCTCGCTCTTCTTCATCTCTCTTTTTCTCTCACATCTCTCTCTTTTTACATCTCACACCAATAAACCATCTCTCTCTTTTACCCCACTTGATTTGTTTTCTATTTTTTTTTTATAATGTGAAAGACATAAAACAATTTTCTGGAAACAATATATGATAATTTGATTTTTCTCTCTTTTTCTCTCGCTCTTCTTCATCTCTCTTTTTCTCTCACATCTCTCTTTTTTTACATCTCACACCAATAAACCATCTCTCTCTTTTACCCCACTTGATTTGTTTTTTTTTTTTTTTATAATGTGAAAGACATAAAACAATTTTCTGGAAACAATATATGATAATTTGATTTTTCCAACATTTTAAGATCCATTTTGCTATAGTTTTGATGTGAAACAAAAAATATACTTGTAAATATCAAGAACTACATCTACACATGACCATCCACGCATGACCATCCACACATGACCATCCACAGATGACCATCCACACTAGAAAATCAAAAATTAGAGTACAATAATTATTACCCCACTTGATTTGTTTTCTATTTTTTTATAATGTGAAAGATATAAAACAATTTTCTGGAAACGATATATGATAATTCTATTTTTCCAACATTTTAAGATCCATTTTGCTATAGTTTTGATGTGAAACAAGAAATCTACTAGTATTTATCAAGAACTACATCTACACACGACCATCCACTGATGACCATCCACACATGACCATCCACACTAGAAAATCAAAAATTAGAGTACAATAATTATTACCTCACTTGATTTGTTTTCTATTTTTTTTATAATGTGAAAGACATAAAACAATTTTCTGGAAACAATATACGATAATTCTATTTTTCCAACATTTTAAGATCCATTTTGCTATAGTTTTGATGTAAAACAAAAATATACTTGTAAATATCAAAAACTACATCTACACATGACCATCCACGTAAGACCATCCACACATGACCATCCACACTAGAAAATCAAAAATTAGAGTACAATAATTATTACCCCACTTGATTTTTTTTTTTTTTTTTTATTTTAATGTGAAAGACATAAAACAATTTTCTGGAAACAATATATGATAATTCTATTTTTCCAACATTTTAAGATCCATTTTACTATAGTTTTGATGTGAAACAAGAAATCTACATGTAAATATCAAGAACTACATCTACACATGACCATCCACGCATGACCATCCACACATGACCATCCACACTAGAAAATAAAAAATTAGAGTAAAATAAATATTACCCCACTTGATTTGTTTTCTATTTTTTTTATAATGTGAAAGACATAAAACAATTTTCTGGAAACAATATATGATAATTCTATTTTACCAACATTTGAAGATCCATTTTGCTATAGTTTTGATGTGAAACAAGAAATCTACTTGTAAATATCAATAACTATATCTACACATGACCATCCACACATGACCATCATTAAAGTATTATCCACACATGACCATCCACACTAACAATACGAGATTCTTATGTGTCTACACACAATTGTCCACGTTTTCATGTCCACGTCGATCTAGATTTCATATGTTTAGGTTTCTTTTTTTTTCCGAATCAAAACTATAGCAAAATAGATTTTAAAATGTATAAGAAAAAAATTATCATTCATTGTTACCAAATAAATTGTTTTATGTCTTTCACATTATAAAAAAATAGAAAAGAAATCAGGTGAGGTAAAAGAGAGAGATGTGAGAGAGATGAGAAAAAAATAATAATAAATAAGTGGTTTAAAGCGGAAAGAGAAAGTGCCTTAAGAGTAAAATAGAGAGATGTGAGTTACACATGGTAGAATTGTCAATTTAAGTAGAGAAAGTGTCTTAAGAGTCAAATGTGCCTTATCTTGTAATTGATAAGTGATAAAGTGCCTTCTAGTGTAATTGTTTCAACATATATTTACCTTACAATTTTTTAAAAAAAAGTAATTAAAAATCTATGACAATCCACAAAGGTTATTACAAAAATCACTGAAATTTTGGATAAATAGATTTTTAAAATCTATGAAAATCTTTGAAATTCTTAAAATCTACCGACTTTTGAAATCGACAAACTCTACAGAAATCATCTTCCCAATAATCCCCCAAAAAAAGCCATAGATTAATAAAACATCATTCAATTTGTGCTTAATTTACACACAATATTCGGATCAATAAATTTAAACGTATCTAATTTCGAAAATATTTTCATTAATTACAATTAATATTTTCGGAAATTTTAATAAATATAAACTCAAAAAAGGTTAAAATGTGAATATATTTAACAAGTTTTCTACTTTGTTTATTATAATTATAATCATTTTTAGTTTCTTAAAACTAAAATCAACAATCAATTACTGCAAATATAAAATAAATTAGATAATATTTTATTATTCGATCATATGGTCGGACGAGTTAAGGTTGATGTTTGTATTACTGCGATCCTTTGCGGATTGTTCCGTCAATAATAGAAATTAGTAAATATTTATATTATTTGATCATATGGTGAGAGTTAGGCCTGGGCATTTTCGGTTCCGGTTCGGTTCCGGATAGGAACCATTCGGTTCCGGATAGGAACCATTCGGTTCCGGATAGGAACCATTCGGTTCCGGATAGGAACCATTCGGTTCCGGATATTTCGGGTAGTGAGGTTTAGGATCCATTCGGTTTCGAAATGATTTTGGTTCGGTTACGGGTCAGTTCGGTTCCGAGATTTCAGAACCGGAAAATACCGAACTTTTTCTGTTCCGGGTCAATTCCGAGTATTTATTACCCGAAATGCCTAAAATGTACCCAAGAACCCGAAAATATACCCGAAACCCCAAAACTATATCCGAAAATCCAAAATTATATCTGAAAACCGGAAAATATACCCGAAAACAAAAAAAAAACTAAATAAAATATACCCATACTACCGAAAATATACCCAAAAATCTGATATATATTTAATATTTTTGGATATATAATTATATTTTAGTTCGGTTCCGGGTATTACCCGATATCCATGGATATCAATACCCGATATCCCATAGGTCATCACACGTAACTACAAAGGAGTGCTTTGCCATGCTCAGCCGGACGGTCTCAACGACTGAACCATGGGAGCCCCCTCCCTTGTAGGACCTATAACAGTTTCCCGCAATATTGTGCCTCATGCACGCTAACATCACCACATGCAATATAGCCATCTCAACAACAAATAAAGTCCGGTTTCAATCATAATCTTTTAATGTGCATGTGAGTTATTGGTCTTGGGTCATCTTCCTAAAGCCCAGAGACTAATACTAAGCACAAAAGGAGAAAGTGTTTCTGGGCCAAAATCAATGAGGCCCAGTAACCTAAAGCTTTAAGTAAGCTGGAACTGTTTTTTACAAAGTTTGTTAAAGAACAAAAACAGAAAAACAGAAAATCGAAGGAGAGAAAGAAGAGAGAAAGATCTAGAGAGTTTCTTCGTCTTCTTCAGGTTGTCTTCTTCGTGGTGTTCTTCGAGTTCTTGGAGCTCAGTTCACGGTGGATCTCCAAACAAGGACCGCCATCTCTCTGTATTCTTGAGGACCTCGGTGGAAAGGTTTTTCCGGTTGAGTGAGGTACCTTCTGTAACAAGAAACGGAGAGTAAGACATTGTACTGGATATTCTGTGCAATAGTGAAAGTTTGAGAGTTTGGATCTCTCCCCAGATGTACCGCAAGGGAACTGGGTTAACAATCTTGTGTGCAAATTGAATTGATTACTTTCAATTGCTTTATATCAAACTGTGAGTTCACGGAACTAGGAGAAAAGGAGTAAATCTCGCAAAAGGATTTCCTCACAAGTGGTATCAGAGCAGCCAGGTTAAAGCAGAAGGTGGAGATACGGTCAAGTATCCAAGTTTGCAATTTTTTTTTTCCAAGTTCTGGTTCAAGGTTTGAGGTTCTTGGCTGAAGATCTGGTTATCCGAGTTTCGTCTCCAGAAGAAAAGAAGACATGGAGGCTGTTCAAAAGTTTGAAATGGAAAAGTTTGATGGAAAGGGGAATTTCGGTATGTGGAAGTTCAAGATGCTCATGCAGCTAGAGCTACAGGGTTTCGGGAAACTGATAAAAGAAATCACTGGTAAAGATTCATCAAATGGAACAGGAGTAGAAACTCCAGAACTAAAACCCGATGATGTTTTGACGGAAGATCAAAGACTGGAAAGAGATGTTAGAGCTAGGAACTTAATCTGTTCTAGCCTCACTAACATTGTTCTGCGGAAGGTAATGAAACACACTACTGCTGCTAGTGTTTGGAAAGCGTTGGAAGCGGATTATCAAACCAAAACACTTCCAAACATGATCTACCTCAAGCAAAGATTTGCTAGTTTCAAGATGGAAAAGCACAAGAGTGTTGAGGAAAACATGGATGTGTTTCTGAGATTGGTGGATGAGCTGGAAAGCCTGGGCATTCAAGTCACGGATGAGGACCATGCAGTTCAAATTTTGTCGAGTCTACCTGAATAGTATGCTTCACTAGTGCACACGTTGAAGTATGGAAACAAGAAGGAAACTCTGACACTATCTGAGGTAGTTCAGTCTGCTCATGCAAAAGAAGTAGAACTGAGGGAAAAAGGCTTATTGAATAAACCTAAGAATGACGCAGAAGGACTATACATCAGTCAAGGAAAGCCTGGTAAGAAGGCTGATAGTCAGAACAACAAATGGAAAGGAAAAGGTAAGGATGGGAAGTTCAAGAAAAACAACTCAAATGGACCACCAAAGGCACGTGAATGCTGGTTATGTGGAAAGGAAGGGCATTACAAGAAAGACTGCCCAGAAAAGAAGACCAACTATAAGTCAAACTCAGCATATGTGGCTCAGGAAAAGGAACCTATGATATTAACTGCCAGTCTACAGGATACTAAAGATGAGTGGGTGATGGATTCTGGATGCACGTTCCATATCACACCTGTTAAAGATGTACTGTTTGATTTTCAGAAAGTTGATGGTGGGAAAGTATTGATGGGGAACAACACCGTCAGTGAAGTCAAAGGTATTGGAAAATTAAAAATAGTGAATTCAGACAAGTCAGTAGTTATCTTGACAGACGTGAGATACATGCCATCGATGGGCATGAACTTGATATCATATGGACATTTAGAAAAGAATGGCTGCAAGTATGAGGGTAGGGACTACATGGTCACTTTCTACAAGGAAGGAGAAAAGGTTATTTCAGGAAAGTACAAAGATGGCTTGTACTATTTGACAGGCTCCGTGATAAAAGGTTCAGCTGCAGTTGTTAGGCCAGAAGTGGACACCACAAAAAGATGGCACTCCAGGCTGGGACACATGAGTTTAAAGTGTATGAATCACTTAGTGAAAGGTGGCTACCTAGACGGTAAAGAGGTTCATACACTGGATTTCTGTGAGGAGTGTGTATTAGGGAAATCACAAAAACAAAGTTTCCCTAAGGGCAAGCACACATCTAAAGAAGTGTTGGAATACATCCATTCAGATCTTTGGGGATCACCAGCAATGAGTGAGAGTCTCTCAGGTTGCAAATACTTCATCACCTTCATTGATGACTATTCTCGAAAAGTGTGGATCAGTTTTCTAAGGACTAAGGATGAAGCATTTCAGAGTTTCAAGGAGTGGAAACAACTAGTTGAAACTCAAACTGGGAAGAAGGTGAAATGTCTAAGAACAGACAACGGATTAGAGTTTTGCAACAATCAATATGATAGTCTGTGCAAGGCTTCAGGTATCAGGAGACACAAAACGTGTTCCTACACTCCTCAACAAAATGGAGTCTCTGAAAGAATGAATCGTACCATCATGAACAAAGTCAAATGCATGTTGGCAGAAACAGGTTTTGGGTAGCAGTTTTAGGCTGAAGCTGCTTCTACAGTTGTGTACTTGATAAACAGATCTCCAACATCAGTTTTGGAATTTAAGATTCCAGAAGAAGTTTGGACAGTCAGCAAGATTAGTTTGAGTCATCTAAGGAGGTTTGGAAGTGTGGCCTATGTTCATGTAACTCAAGACAAGATCAGTCCTAGAGCTGTGAAGGGGTACTTCATGGGTTATCCGCAAGGAGTTAAAGGTTACAGAGTATGGATTCCAGAAGATGGGAAATGTACAATCAACAGAAATGTGACGTTTCATGAAGAAGCAGTGTTCAAAGATAAGGATCCTAAGAAGGTCAGGTTAAATCTTGCACGTCACGGTGGAGCACCTTCAGAACAGAACACAGTACCTTCAGGGTCAGGTGGAGTATCGTCAAGTGAAATTGATGGTACATCTGATCAAGAAGGGGATACAACTGAAAGTGAGGGTTCAGAATCAGAACATGGATCCAACACTCTGAAGGAACAAGAGGAAAGCCAGGAAACTGAAGAACCAGAGTCACTAGATGATTACATTTTGGCTAGAGACAGAGCTAAAAGACTTACTATGAAACCTGCTATGTTTGAGAGTGGAGATTTTGTAGCTTATGCACTTTCTTGTGCTCAGGATCTGGACATGGATGAGCCAAGGACTGTTGCCGAAGCAATGAGAAGCAAGCACTGGAAGGAATGGAAACAAGCTATGCTGGAAGAGATGAGTTCTCTAGCAAAGAATCATACCTGGGACATTGTTCCTAAACCAAATAAGAAAAGGATTGTAGGATGCAAATGGATCTTCAAGTACAAAGAAGGAATTCCAGGAGTAGAACCACCAAGGTTTAAAGCTAGATTAGTTGCCAAAGGGTTTACTCAGATTGAGGGCATCGACTACAATGAAATATTCTCACCAGTGGTCAAACATCGCTAATTCTATCAGTTGTGGTTAACTTTGATTTGGAGTTGGAACAATTGGATGTGAAGACTGCATTTCTTCACGGGACATTAGATGAAGAAATCTTCATGAATTAACCAGAAGGATTCATAAAGAAAGGGGAAGAATCAAAAATCTGTCTGCTAAAGAAATCACTTTATGGTTTAAAGCAGTCACCTAGACAGTGGAATCACAGGTTTGATGAGTTCATGAAAGGTCAGAACTTCAAGCAAAGTCGTCATGATCCATGTGTGTACTTCAAGGGAACATATATTCAGGAAAATGTTTTTCTACTGATTTATGTTGATGATATGCTGGTTGCCTCTAAGGATAAGAAAGGGATTCAGAAGTTGAAAGAAAACCTGATGAAAGAATTCGAGATGAAGGACTTAGGTCCAGCTACACGGATCCTAGGCATGGACATAACCAGAGATAGAGAAAGATGAATACTGAAGCTGTCACAAGAGAAGTATTTGAGACAAGTCTTAAAGACTTTCAACATGGATGGAGCAAAACCAGTGGTCTCACCGGTCAACTCTCAGTTCAAACTAAAAAGACTATCTGAGGAAGAGGTGTTGACAGAAGCTGAGTATATGGATAAATTGCCCTATGCTAGTGCAGTAGGTAGTCTGATGTATGCTATGATTGGGTCTCGTCCTGATTTGGGGTTTGCTATTTGTCTAATCAGCAGATACATGTCACAACCAGGAAGGTCACATTGGGCAGCAGTCAGATGGGTTTTCAAGTACTTAACTGGTGCATTGGATATTTGTTTGACGTTTACTAAGCAAGAAAAGTTTGATATTGTGGGCTTTAGTGATTCAGATTATGCAGTGGATCTAGACAGAAGAAGATCAGTATCTGCATATGTGTTTAAGGTTGGAGGAAATACAGTGAGCTGGAGGTCTACCAACAGTCATTGGTAGCCTTGTCAACCACCGAAGCTGAGTATATGGCCCTCACAGAAGCAACAAAAGAAGGGAAATGGCATAAAGGGATTTGTTGTGAATTGGGGTTCAAGTGTGAAAGTTTTCAGTTATTTTGTGATTCACAGAGCGCAATCTGTTTAGCAAAGAATGCAGTGCACCATGATAGGACTAAACACGTTGACACCAAATATCATTTCATCAGAGATGAAGTTGAAGATGGTCTAATAGATTTACAGAAGATTCACACAAGCTTAAATCCTGCTGATTTCTTGACTAAGTGCGTACCTGGTAAATGCGTTGAGCAGTGCCTCGGAACGCTCAAAGTCATCCCCTGAAGCAGCATCATAGACGAGCGAGATGCTCTTGTCGATTGGTCATCTAGCATCGAAGAAAAAGGGAGAATGGTGTCAGTTCTCAGGTTAAGGAATCGACAAGGTCAAAGACATCAAGTTCTTCATATCGGTAAAGTTTGAAGAGGTAAAATCTGAAAAGGTTGAGAAAAAGACTTACTTGGCACTGGATTGATCTGAGGTTCAGAAATTCAAGGAGTCTTGCACTGAGAAGTCAGGTGAATTGGTTTCATAAGAATCAGTGAAAAATTGCAGGAAAAAGAGTTCCTGTGTCACTCCCTACGGCTGAGTGGAGCAATCGGTGAAGATAGCTTAAGCTAAGGTCACACCGCGGTAAAGGCGGAGCTCTGTCTGAAGAAGGATCTCAAGGGTTGCGTGTGGCGGATTAGGTCTGTCGGAGGAAGAAGAGTGACCTCTGCGACAAAGGTGGAGTTTGTGAGTTATTGGTCTTGGGTCATCTTCCTAAAGCCCACAGACTAATACTAAGCACAAAAGGAGAAAGTGTTTCAGGGCCAAAATCAATGAGGCCCAGTAACCTAAAGCTTTAAGTAAGCTGGAACTGTTTTTTACAAAGTTTGTTAAAGAACAAAAACAGAAAAACAGAAAATCGAAGGAGAGAAAGAAGAGAGAAAGATCTAGAGAGTTTCTTCGTCTTCTTCAGGTTGTCTTCTTCGTGGTGTTCTTCGAGTTCTTGGAGCTCAGTTCACAGTGGATCTCCAAACAAGGACCGCCATCTCTCTGTATTCTTGAGGACCTCGGTGGAAAGGTTTTTCCGGTTGAGTGAGGTACCTTCTGTAACAAGAAACGGAGAGTAAGACATTGTACTGGATATTCTGTGCAATAGTGAAAGCTTGAGAGTTTGGATCTCTCCCCAGATGTACCGCAAGGGAACTGGGTTAACAATCTTGTGTGCAAATTGAATTGATTACTTTCAATTGCTTTATATCAAACTGTGAGTTCACGGAACTAGGAGAAAATGAGTAAATCTCACAAAAGGATTTCCTCACAGTGCATTCTAGGTTTTCAACCAACAATCACGAATCGATTCATTAATTAATATTTCGCTTTAATTCTCAATATTCCACAGTTAGAACAAATAACGACTCGACTCATCACATTTCAGAATTCTACCTACTTGCAGAGTAAGCAAACAACAAACAATGATCGGTTTAAACTCGGCTAAACATCAATCGTAGCCTAAACATAAGAAGCAAAGGTTGGGCCCGCTCTCACATTTGCATTTGAAGAAAATGAAATAGGAAGCTGAATACGGTTCTGGTCAGGTTTCATTTTGATCTACAACGATTACCCAACAACACCGATTTAGGAATTTGAATTGATTTAGAAACACGGGTCCTTGATTTAACTAAACCGAAACACGACCACTAGAATCTTTGGTTAGCTAAACTGGACTCATAATTAATTAATACCCAATTAATTAATTACCAAACTTAACCAATTCTAATTCAAAACCAATTCCAAAATAATTCTTCTTAAACCAACTCCAAGTTCAATTCAATTCCACTTGTAGCAAACCAATCCTTAATTGCAATCAGACCAACTAAACCGATTAAATTAATCCACTTGCTGCAACGAAACAAATCCTAATTAAACCAAATTCAATTCATCTAATTTAACCGGTCCAAATAAACCAAAGTCAAATGCCAAACTCCAATTTCAATACTACTTGCAGCATTGCAAATCCACGATCAAACCACGCTTGCTTAAACCAATTCTATTTCCAATTGAAAAATCAACCAATTTCCAAATAATAAACCAAGGCAAACCGGCTCCAATTCACAAACCAATTCCCTGAATTAACAACAGCAACAAGGACGCTCTCGGGAAGAGAAGGATTTGATTTCGGCCATTACCAACGGAACAGCGGTGACAACTAAACGGAAAGGCGATGACGGCGAAGCACTCCGGTCTGGTCCCAGCGGCGGCTCGCAGTGATAGCGACAGAAACAGTGAACGCCAGCGACGAGGTCTGGGAACGGCGGCAACTCTGTTCTTCCTTGCTCCTGCGGCAGTACCTCTCTCTCTCTCTCTCCTTCTCCGATCTACCTTTTTCATTCTCTTCCAGTGCCGCGAAGCTCTCTCTTCCTCTCTGGTTCCTCTTGCGGCTAGGGTTTCAAGGGGAGAAGGAGGTGCTTACGACGATACACATATATTTCCTGCTTGGGGTACAGTTTGGATTTGGGTCTTACGCGCCGGTTTGGGCCTTTGGTCCGCAAGTTTTTTTTAAATGGGCCACGACTATCGAATCCGGGATGTTACAGCTATGTTGTAGTTGAATGACTTTGCATTATATTTAATAATAGAAGAATCGAATGACTTTTGAGCAATAAACAGAAACAGAAAATAAATTGCTTGGAGTGAATTGAACGAATCTAAGGTAGTTTTAGATACAAAATGCAGAAGTAAATGAGTTTAGTATTTCGTCCTTAAGAGTTTTTACACAAAAACAAAAAAAATGATAAGTATTGAGTGTGTAATGGTAGTTGTGAGAGAAAAAAGTTGTCATTTTCTCCATGCCCTTGCTCTTGTTTTTATACTCCAAATCCGTGTTTAACTTTGTCATTTACTCCGTTTGATTTGTCATGAATGACATTTAATTTGGTGGATACGGCTGTTACTCCTCATGTGCCTTTAATCATAGGTTTGAATGAGTCTTCGACCACTTCGGGGTTGACTGATAGTTTTGCATTTATCCCCCTTTGACCGAAGACTGCTCACGCGTACATTCCAGTTCGGTTCTTCACTACGTTTTTGCCTTTCACTTCTCCGGCCTTTTTTACTTCTTGCTTAGTGGGATTAATTTATTGGGCCGGGATTGTTATCCCCACATTTAGCCCCATAATTCCTTAATCGCGGAGTGTAAATCCCTTTTAAGGAATTTTACTTAATAATTACCTTCAGTAAGCGAAAATATTGGCTTAACGATTCACTTTCTTCTCACTGTTCATTCGTCTTCTTTAACTGTTCATCTTCTTTGATTTCCTGATTTTATCTATTAGACGGCCAAGAACCAGTTGCACCCTCGATCTTTATATGAATTTTGTCGTGATGGTAGCCTTCCAGAGAGAGTGGTGATCATTATTCCTACGCCGCGGAAAAATCATGAGAAATCCCGGGATGGGCATTGTTGTGCGAATGAATCTTATTTCTGGGAATGCGGCTTGCACTTCCCCATCCTGAAGCTTATAGTTTAATATCTTTCTAAAACCAGCCTTTGCCTTTCACACCTTTCCCCGAATTTCGTTGCCGGATACTTAGTCTTATTGTTGTGGAATCCGATTCGGGCTCTCCCCTGCGTTTGAGGGATATCCTTCGTCTAGGTTTTGCGAAGAAGAATACTGCTCGCGATGGGATCCTAACCTTTGCATCCCCTCTAAATCAGAAAGTAATCACAAATCTTCCGGAAAGAGAAGGTGTTTGTTGGGGGTGCTTATGCGTATCGGATTCGTCTTCGAAACTTCAGGTTTTAAATTTGTAAACCTTAAAGCCTGCAAGTGCACAAATGTGCGTTTTAGTACTTAAGGTATCGATCCACATGGAGGGAATGTTGTTATGTGAAACCTTAGACACTGTATAGTAAAAAAATCTAAGACGAATATATGTTTATAGGGTTTTGTCACGAATTCGAAACTAGGAATCTAAACTATACTAAACTAGACTAACCTAAACTAAGCGAGAAAGTAAGAAATCGAACAAGACTAAACTAAGCTAATCGAACTGAATAAATAAATCTAATCTAAGTGAACAGTAGCAAGCAATAATTATTTCGAATTTGTAAATCAATTAACGAAGCGTTGGGCAATCGGGAATTCTTTAGGGTTCATGGCCGATTTTCACCGAGAATTCTCTAGGATTTCTAAACGACTTTTTGTCGTCTTTTGGTTCTTGAACTTGGAACACGTACGCTATGTGTAGTCTACTCCCGTAATCCTACACACCTACTCACTTCAATACTCGGACGGTAGCTTTCGTCTCCGCCCGCACAAGAAGTGAATGATACTCTCAAAGGTCGTTTACGCCCACAGTTCCTCCGTAAGTATACTTTCGAAATCTTACGACGGATTTGCTTATATACCATAGGTCAAGCGATTAGATTCAGCACTTTCGTGGCTCTAAAACACCTAATATCAGTTGCTAAGACTGTTAGTCAAGCAACGCATTAACAACAAGGATAGAACGAAGAACTCTAATTGGTATCTTGGTCGAAAAACTCAATCAAAAATCGAACCATGAGAACCCCTTTGAACCCCTATACCCAATGAGAGAAATACTCAGGCACGACCATGCAAGATAAAATCAAGCTTCAGAATTTCACAATCAATATATAAGAAATCCAACAAGAGGGTTAAAGGGAAATCCCTATCTCCCTAAACAAAGAACAAGACCAAAATTTTGGTGCAAAACAAGTCTAAAAGTGTAACACGAAGGGGGTGAGGAGGGGAGGGGCTACGAAATTCTGTCTTAGAAGATATATTTATAGGTCTTCCACTCTTGATTTCGCCAACCTTAGGGTTTAGTTGAAGAGAAAACAAAGTGCCTTGAAGATGGGCTTTGAAATAGATGGTCTTGGGCCGTTTATGCTTCACCGTTGGTGCGAGGCTTGGAGAGCCTAGACCAGCGGCCAGGAGTGTCTTTGCCGCGGCAAGGAGTGCTGGACCCGCGGTGGTTGGCCTGTAGATTTGAAACTTCAATTCTTCTCTTTTTTTGCTCGCGAGACTACAGTACATGCCTTCAGTCAATTGGATGTATCTTGAGATCTAACCGTTGGATTGCCTTGAAACAAACTGGGTATGAAATTTGGTTCTTCCTTCTATCTTGTGTCCAAATTTGGTCGTTATCATACTGTGAGAAGGTCTCCATAAGATGCCAAACTTCTGACGGTCCAAAATTGTCTAAAATTTGGATCTACTCCAATTTGCGTCGTTTTTACCTAAGGAACCTGAAAAGAGTCTTGGAACTACAAATATGCAAATATCATAGTAAAAGTATATAAAAACAAGTGAAACACTTATTAAAATATCCTAAAATAGATAGTAGAATGGGTAAAAATACGGTGTTATCAACTCCCCTGACTTAGACTTTGTTTGTCCTCAAACAAAACAAAACCAAAGATTGGAAAGATCAAACAAAAATCATCGGGAACTAGGAATCTCAGAGACATCCTTCTAAACCATAACCATCGAACTACATTAATCGCAATCTAGCCTAGAAAATTCTCACTATAAATTTCTGTAACACTAGTCCACGGTATCCGTCATACGAAATATAAACTTTCAAAATCTAAAAATCAGGTCAAATAGCTCTCTACATTCATTAAGTATAGGTGTGGGTTTCTCATCAAAAGGATTAAACCAAAACAATCGATGTTAGGTATTAAAGGCATTTAGAGGTGAGGTTAAGAGTATTTCGGGTTACCGTAATTTTACCGGAGGGTGCGAGATATTATGCAAAACATCAAGAGAAGAAGGACCTATCGATCACCAAAACTTCAAGTCACTTCTTCTTGCGTAAAAGTGTTGCACTTCCTCCTTTCTACATAAACAGAAGTTTTCTGTCATTCCCCCAGACTTATAATTTTCTGTTGGCTCGGAATGACAGACTTCTCACAAACGAACCATAGATGCCTCATAAGTATTTCGACCAACCTAAACTCTTTTAAGGCTCTTGTTTCCTTTCCTTTTCACTTATTTTCAATTTTTTTTTCAAAAGGGGGAAACGCTTTTTATTGAAGTAGAGTCTTAGGGGCACAAAAATAAAATTTACCATGATTTTGAGTTTTTCCAAGTCATAACCAAGCTCGCATTTTGGTTGAATTCACCACCACCGATCGCGTATAGTCTTCGTTTTTAGTGACTGAAAAATGTGTCGTTCTTGCCTCTCCGGCGTTTTTGCACATATCTACACATAAGACACAAAGGGGGGGGGGGGGGGGGGCTACGAAATTCTGTCTTTGAACACATATTTATAGGTTTTCCACTCTTGATTTCATTGACCTTAGGGTTTAGTTGAAGAGAAAGCGAAGGGCCTTGAAGATGGGCTTTGAAATAGATGGTCTTGGGCCGTTTCTGCTTCACCGTTGGTGCGAGGCTTGGACCCGCAGCCAAAGGGTCATTCACCACGGCTGGAGAGCCTAGACCAGCGGCCAGGAGTGCTGGACCCGAGGTGGTTGGCCTATAGCTTTGAAACATCAATTCTTCTCTTGCTTCGCTCGCGAGACTGCAGCACATGCCTTCAGTCAATTGGATGTATCTTGAGATCTAACCGTTGGACTGCCTTGAAACAAACTGGGTATGAAATTTGGTTCTTCCTTATATCTTGTGTCCAAATTTGGTTGTCATCAGACGGTGAGAAGGTCTCCATAAGACGTTAAACTTCTAACGGTCCAAAATTGTCTAAAATTTGGATCTAGTCTAAATTGCGTCGTTTTTACCTAAGCAACCTGAAAAGAGTCTTGGAACTACAAATATGCAAATATCATAGTAAAAGTATATAAAAACAAGTGAAACACTTATTAAAATGTTCTAAAATAGATAGTAGAATGGGTAAAAATACAGTGTTATCAACTCCCCCAGACTTAGACTTTGTTTGTCCTCAACAAAACAAAACCAAAGATTGGAAAGATCAAACAAAAATCATCGGGAACTAGGAATCTTAGAATCCATCCTTCTAAACCATAACCATCGAACTACATTAATCGCAATCTAGCCTAGAAAATTCTCACTATAAGTTTCCGTAACACTAGTCCACAATATCCGTCATACGAAATATAAACTTTCAAAATCTAAAAATCAGGCCAACTAGCTCTCTACATTCATTAAGTATAGGTGTGGGTTACTCATCAAAAGGATTAAACCAAAAGAATTGATGCTAGGTATTAAAGGCATTTAGAGGTGATGTTAAGAGTATTTCGGGTTACCGTAATTTTACCGGAGGGTGCGAGATATTATGAAAAACAGCAAGAGAAGAAGGACCTATTGATCACCACAACTTCCAGTCACTTCTTCTTGCGGAAAAATGTTGCATTTCCTCCTTTCTCCAAAAACAGAATTTTCTGTCATTCCCCCAGACTTATAATTTATGTGGGTTCGGAATGACATACTTCTCACAAACGAACCATGGATGCCTCATAAGTATTTCTACCAACCTAAACTCTTTTAAGGCTCTTGTTTCCTTTCCCTTTCACTTATTTTCAATCTTTTAAACGCTTTTTATTAAAGTAGAGTCGTAGGGGCACAAAAATTTACCATGATTTTGAGTTTTTCCAAGGCATAACTAAGCTCGCATCTTTGTTGAATTCACCACCACCGATCGTGTATAGTCTTCGTCTTTAGTGACTGAAAGATGTGCCGTTTCTCCCTCTCCGGCGTTTTTGCATATATCTGCACATAAGACACAAAGAGAGTTGCATGAGGTTTGAACAATGGTTAAGTTTCGGGTGGCTTACCAACTAAAGATGAGCTGGTCATTCATGTACGACAAAGAGTGGTAAAAGGTAAAAGTACGTCATGAATGTTTGGTTCGTTATCTTTGCCTAAACCTTTGATGAGAAAACTAAGTCAAGATTTAGTGCAAATAAAATAGAGCTAGCATATTCAATTCTAGAGAATCTCTACGGTCTAAATTCCTCTGGGGATTTCGTATTAACAGAAACTCTAGCTACCGTCTAGAACCAAATTACGAAAGAGCATGTTACTAGGAGATAGCGTAGAAGTACACTGGTCGGTTATCGTCATGGATTTCTTTCATCATTCGCTAATAACGTATTCCTACGCTTTTAAAAAAAGTTTGAATTTTTTTAACAAAAACGTTGAAAATTGCAAAATGCAAAGACCCATGAAAGAATTGGTGGTTAGTCAGTGTGAAATAAATCGGGTAAGGACGGATAAATAGATGGATGTAATAATTGAAAAAGTTTAAGGGAAAAAGAAAACTTACCTGGATGCGGTCGGGGAATGGATGTGGGGATGGAATGGTGGTGAATGGACCGGGGATGGTAGATAGTGATATGGTTATGTGAATGGATGTGGGGATTTTTGGGAATGGTTTGGAATCGATCGAGGAACTAAACAAATCGTTCTGGATCGGCAGGGGCAAGCCGCGGGTCGGGCTCGTGCAGCCGCAACCATTGGCAAGCCGGCTGCGGGTCGGTTGATTGTGACCGCGACCAAGGGCTGGTTCGCCGCGGGTCGGTGAGACGCATCCGCGGTTGATCATCTTTTGCGGCCAAATCCTTTCTCCCGGTTTGGGCTGGACCGAGCAACTTTGAACCGTGTCTCCATCTTTTTGTCGTTTCGGGGTTTTTTATTTTTTTGGGTTTTTTTTATTTGTTTAGAAAGCTGAAACTAAGAAAAAGAAAACGTTAGTAGAAAAAGAAAGAAAAACTAAAAAGAAAAATGTACCTAAAATGGGTTGCCTCCCATTGAGCGCTTTTGTTTAAAGTCGTTTAGCTCGACGTTGGTAACTAGGTGAGCCTAGTAGTAGAAGGACAGTGTCTTATGACAAGTATTATTTGATTTAACTTTGTAATCCTTCGTATAGAACATATCACGCCATTCTCACTCGGAATTTCTGTCATAAAGTCCGAGATGGTGATCTCCTCCGGGATCACAATAGAAAATCAGATTTGGAGCTTCCTTGGAATATGCTTCTTCTTCATTATCCGTGCTTGGTGAACGTGTTGGATGCTGGTATGTTGAAGTGTATGAGGTTTGCGTCACGTCGTAAGATCGAATCATGTTGAAAGATGCATGGGGAATGGTCCTTCATGATTTGAAGTAGTGAAGCATTCAAGGTGAAGACGATTTGCTCGAAGAGGTGTGGCAAGATCACGAACCGTCAGAGAAATAGCAAAATAGGGGCTGGTCTCTGCTTGAGGAGGCGGAGCCGCGGGTCAGGAGCACACACCCATGGCGAATGGAGGTTTGGCCGCGGGTCGAGGAGGCGCGACCGCGGTGGAGGTGCCTCGGGCGGACATGCTCGAATCGTCATCTCCTTTGTATCCAATGATGTTTTCTGGTCCTAGGAGAATATTTGGCTTCTCCTTGGCTTCATTTAAGCCTTAATCAAGTCTCATATGAGCAAGGGCAGAGTGTGCGTCAAAAAAGATATTTTCGCACGTCGAAATTGTCGGTTTGATGTTTTCCTCTAGTGTGACGGGTGCACCTTCTTCTAGAACATTTTCAACGTTCTTTATAGCTCCTCCAGGGTCTAAAAATAGGAATTACGAAATTCGATTATCTTGATCGAGCATGGAACGTCAAATTTTTTGGGGTCCTTCTCCTTAGAAAACGTCTTCAATGGCGGCTCGGGTGTATCCGTTAGTGTCTCATCCTTCACGAGGTCTGTCTCACACTGAACGTGGTGAGGAGCAGAAGGAGGAGAAGGCTTTGGTTCGACGAGTGGAGGCAGCTTGTGGTCTTGTTTGTCTTTCTTTTCCTTGTTGTTTTGCTTCGTTGAAACCATCATTTTCGTGCATAGATCTGTTGAGTTCTTGAAGAATATCCTCCATTTGTGCCTTGTAGATCATCAGCTTCTCATAACCTTTATCAGTTTGTTGAGGTTGATGGTTGAGCCAAGGAGTTTTAAGATCATAATTTTTCGAAGCAAGGGATATGATCATTGCATCAAGTCGCTCCACACGAAGGCTAATTTCCAAGATATCATCATGCTGGTCCGAGGTTTGATGAGGAAGACCGTAAGGACTTTGTTGTGAGTCGACAAATGGAGGCTCAAAAGGCTCATCTTGGTAGTAATGAGGTTCGTAGCATCTTTGAGAGTAGTTGGTCGGTGCCGGTTTCCGATCCATGTAGTACGAATCACGGTAGTTGTGTGAATCGTGAGAGTAGTGAGCATAAGATGGGTCGTAGGAAGCCTGCTCGTAGTAGTCATCTCGCACCAGAGGCGAGTTCATGTTTCAAAGCCTGAAATAAAGAAAAACAAAAACAAAAAGAAAAAAGAAAAAAAATTCGTCTTAGAGTCGATTTACTAACCTCTAAAGTGTGGCAGAACGAGTAGCAATTGCCTCATCGGCTTCGTCTCCGAAACTTCAGGTTTTAAATTTGTAAACCTTAAAGCCTGCAAGTGCACAGATGTGCGTTGTAGTACTTAAGGTATCGATCTACAGGGAGGGAATGCTGTTCTGCGAGACCTTAGACACTGTATAGTAAATAAACCTAAGACAAATATATGTTTATAGGGTTTTGTCACAAACTCGAAACTAGGAATCTAAACTATACTAAACTAGACTAAACTAAACTAAGCGAGAAAGTAAGAAAGCGAACGAGACTAAACTAAGCTAAACTAACCGAATAAATAAATCTAATCTAAGTGAACAGTAGCAAGCAATAATTATTTTGAAGTTGTAAATCAATTAACGAAGCAATTGGGAATTCTTTAGGGTTCATGGCCGATTTTCACCGAGAATTCGCTAGGATTTCTAAAGCGACTTTTTGTCATCTTTCGGTTCTTGAACTTGGAACATGTATGCTGTGTGTAGTCTACTCCCGAAGTCCTACATACCTACTCACTTCAGTACTCGGACGGTAGGTTTCGTCTCCGCCCGCGCAAGAAGTGAATGATACTCTCAAAGGTCGTTTACGCCCACAATTCCTCCGTAAGTATACTTTCGAAATCTTACGACATATTTGCTCGTCTACCCTAGGTCAAGCGATTAGATCTAGCACTCTCGTGGCTCTAAAACACCTAATATCAGTTGCTAAGACGGTTAGTCAAGCAACGCATTAACAACAAGGATAGAACGAAGAACCCTAATCAGTATCATAGTCGAAAAACTTAATCACAAATTGAACCATGAGAGTCCCTTTGAACCCCTATACCCAACGAGAGAACTACTCAGCCACGACCATGCAAGACAAAATCAAGCTTCTGAATTTAACAATCAATAGATAAGAAATCAAACAAGAGGGTTCAAGGGCAATCCATATCTCCCTAAACAAAGAACAAAGAACAAAGAACAAGCAAAAGTTTGGTGCAAAACAAGTCTAAAAGTGTAACAAGAGGGGGGGGGTACGAAATTCTGTCTTAGAACACATATTTATAGGTTTTCCACTCTTGATTTCTTCGACCTTAAGGTTTAGATGAAAAGAAAACGAAAGGGGTTGAAGATGGGCTTTGAAATAGATGGTCTTGGGTTGTTTCTGCTTCACCGCTGGTGCGAGGCTTGGACATGCGGCCAAAGGGTCATTCGCCGCGGCTGGAGAGCCTAGAACAGAGGCCAGGAGTATCTTCGCCGCGGCCAGGAGTGCTGGACCCTCGGTGGTTGGCCTATAGCTTTGAAACTTCAATTCTTCTCTTGCTTCGCTCGCGAGACTGCAACACATGTCTTCAGTCAATTAGATGTATCTTGAGATTTAACCGTTTTATTGCCTTCAAACCAACTGGCTATGAAAGGTGGTACTCCCGTCTATGTTGTGTCCAAAATCTCCATCCGATGCAAAACTTCTGACGGTATAAAATTGTCCAAAATATGGATCTACTCCAATTTGCGTCGTTTTTACCTAAAGAACCTGAAAAGAGTCTCTGAAATACAAATATGCAAATATCATAGTAAAAATATATGAAAACAAGTGAAACACTTATTAAAGTGTTCTAAAATAGATAATAAAATGGGTAAAAATACGGTGTTATCAGGTGCATACTTCTACCTCCGAGTTGACGCTATTTTTGTAGAACATAATTCTCTTCCTCTCCTTACAAACTAGACGAGGACTTTGGTTTTACCTCACCACTTATTCCCCTTTTTGATTCTATTTATTTCATCGTTAATCGCACAATCTTTTTTTCTCTTTCTTTTCAGTGTTGAAACGATTTTGGGCTCTCTTCGAGAAATTGTATTCTAGGTCCGGAATTTGGAAGGACCTCGACATGGATGCTTTGATTGCTTCTATTAGGAGAGGACAAGATCTTACAGTCCAATGTTTTCCTAATGGGTTTGAACTTCCTTGTTTGCTTACTGGCCATCTTTATCATTTTTTTCTTCTTAGTTATTTTCTTTAAAATATAACCGATATTTCCTCCGGTGATGACACCCTTCGTTCATCGACCAGGATTGTCAATACGCGGGGTAAGCTTCGTTTCTCTTCACATTTATTTAATTGGAGGGTTCCTAATCCATCTTTGCTTTTTTCAAAATAAGAATCCAATTAACTTAGTGATGTGGTCATCGACCCAAACTTAGACCCAACGCATGTACCCGAGCTCAAGGAAGCTCCAATGACTCGTTCCAAGACTAGGAGACTAAGAGAAGGGTTCAACATGGCAGTAGAGACCCTCCTAAACTGAATAGAACTTGGAGATGCATTCAGAGCCACTCCCCAAATCAACAACCTTCAAGAGAGCTCCAACTCACCCGGTTTAGACCTAATGGAGGATTTTGCAGAGTTGAACCTCAAGGAAGATCAGACTCGAACCAACCCATGTTATTATGTTTACATGGCAGTAAATAGAGTTCAGAACATCAATAATCTCCCCCGAGATCACATCCGAGCTGCAAGATATCCCATTTTCAAGCCATGAAGCTAATAGTGAACAAATGGAGCAAGAAGAGGATTCTGAAACTAACCATCTGGGAACACTTGAATATCTCAAATCATTTTGACTTCAAGGGACTTCAAGAGGAAGAATTCATCAAGGACTTCAAGCCGAACGGACCAGTACAAGCAACGACCACTTCATCTTCACAACCAACGATCTCGAGCCAAAACAAGGTACTTTCAATTTATAAAATCTGTGCAGGTATAGAGTGTCTCAGTGGTATTTAGAGATGAAATTGACCACGCTTGAAGCCTCAACAAATCATCAGTAGCTTAGATAATTTTCTTTTTTTGGTGTTTTAATGGTTTGTAGTTTTTCCTTTTTGAACGTCATGTTGTTTTGAGTCTTTTTCTGTTTTTGTGTCAACCTAATTTAGGTCTTCAACTGATAGGACCATTATTTAAGGTCCCCTTGCACCCGTGTAACATTTAACCTTTTTCTGATTAGTAAAATAATGCAGTTCTTCTTAGTACACGACCACCGCCTTATTCTAGAGATTTTGCTTGTGTTTTGCGTGTGAGATTCACCAAGACCGCATGTATTGCAGTATCAAAGATCCTCTCATCATCTTTGTGGTGCCTTCGATCTACTTCACGTTCTATTCATTGATCCCTCAAGAGAGAGCATTATAGCTAGTTTGATAGATCCCATCTCGGCTCAAGTCTTTGTTCACGCAAGGCCTTGTTCTACCATCGACCATCCACTGAACACAAGAGAGAGCGTTAAAGCGAGAGTGTGCTTCCCATCAAACAGTCCTTTCGCAACGGTATAAGTCTCTCATCAAGTCTTATATCATTTTGGTATCAGAACCTAAGGTTCCTACCTCAGGTTTGATCCTTTCTATCTCTTAGATCTTTTGTTTTGCGTTCTATTTCTGTTTGTTCTTAAGAAAAAAGTATATAAGTCGCATCTGTTTTTGTTTGTTATTTCATTTGCTGTTCCTATAAACCCTAAAACCATTAAAAAAAAACGTGTTGCTTGCTATTGAGTTTGTTAGGTTACTAGTATTTGATTATTTCGTTTTTCATAACTAGAAAATCATAAAAACTCTTCTGTTTTGGTTGTCGATGTTTAAGTTGATTAGTTTGCTTATGTCTTATTTTACAAAATTGAAAACCCTATTAAAAATTTGTCTAAGTTGCTGTGAAGTTGAGTTAGTTTTTGTTTGAGCAATATGTTGGTTTCATTAGGCTGTTTAGATTAAGCTAGTTTATTGTGTTGTGTTTTGTTAAGTTTGGATTTCTTTTCAGTTTTGTGGTATCTTTGATATACTTGTTGTTTTTTAGTAAGTGCAAGGAAACACAGGTGACCAGTAAGCACCATGGTTGTTGATGAAGGATTTCCACAAGATGTTCTCATTCAAATAATGAAGGGAAAACGTTTTATTTCTCCCTGAGAACTTTCATATAATAACATATCATCCCGAAGTTTAACCATAGTTCTATTTCTCCACCATTTTAAAGTTCGAATCCTATTTCCCCACGAAATCAAAGTTTATTTCCCCACGAATATTGGTTATATCGGTTTTGAGCGGTTTGTTACCTAAACCTTAAACCACTCTTGATTCCAACCAAACCCGAACCCAAAAAACGATCCGTAAACAACCCGACCCGACTTCCTTTTCTTCTTCTTCTTCTTCTTCACCCAAAATTTGAAACTGATGAAATTGAAATTGAAATAATCTAAGAAACGTTTAATGGGACTTGTAAGTTCTAAATCAAAAAATTTTGTTTCCAAAAATTGCCGTGATTGTAACTGGCACCCTCTGCAAAAATTATTTTCTGGGTTCTTCTCCAATTTTATTTTTTGGGTTTTGTGTAGAAATTATTCTGTTTCTCAAATCTCTTCCTTTTAACAAACGTGATAACATCAGGTCTAGCATTAGCACACTGCATTTGCACAAAATACTTCAAACCATTAGATCTTTCGAATGAGCAGAGATAACAGCACTCCACGGTGAATTGCTTCTCCGATCTGAATAGACCAAATTCCTCCACAAGCCTTAATGACGAGTGGGAAAGTGAACCGGTCTGGTTTTACGCCTTCTTCAGCCATCTGAAAGTAGAGAGCCATGGTGTCTTCGTACTGGCCCGATCCCGCGTAGCCCGAGATAAGAGAGTTCCAAGCAAAAGCCGATGACTTTCTCATAGACATTCGATCGAACAACTCGTGCGCAACCTCCACGTAGCCGCAAGACGTGTAGAGGCTAACAAGCTTCGACGAAATCCTAGGTTATTGCACAAGAGGTACATAGGTATAAGACGTTGAACTCTAACGCCATGGTCAATGGCTCTTAAGCTGTAACATGTCTCGAGAAGAGAAGCGAAGATCTCTGGTTTGCTGATGATGATGCCTTTTCTAGCTGAGGTTTCGAGGTCTGTAATGACGGAGTCTAAGGCATCGAGTTGGGTCCGGTGAATCTACTGTTTTCCGATCAAGATGTGATTGGAAGTTTTTTTTTTTTGATCAAGAAATTTTTGGTTTCGAGCTAGGGATTATAATCAGTTTAGGGGTTGATTCGGGTTGTAATAGGGGTTTGGGGTTAAATCGGATTTTAATTAGGTTAATTTTGGTTTTCTTTCGGTTTAAATTTAATTGGTATACAGTAAACCGAGTCAAATCGTGGTCCACGGGGAAATAGGTTTCGAACTTTGATTTCGTGGGGAAATATGTTTCGAACTTTGATTTCGTGGGGAAATATGATTCGGACTTTAAAATTGTGGGGAAATAGAACTAAAGTTAAACTTCGAGGGGATTTGTTATTATATGGAAGTTCTCATGGGGAAATAGAACGTTTTTCCAATAACGAATGCAATGAGAGAGGAGATGAGAAACATGAGTCAACAAGTTGGAAACATAATCGGGCGTATGGAAGCTCAACCAAGGCGAGCTGCTGTTAGAGGAGCTCCCATCCAACAAGATGACCAAACTGATGAAGAAGAGATGCCGAATCTAGATGATGATCAACCAGAATCTCTCTTGCGTCAACAACAGAGGAAACAAGATCCTTTAAGAAGAAACCAAGCTAGAGTGGTAGAAACACGTGAAAAGAATCATGATATTAAACTAACATACTTTTGCATATAAATCACCACATACTTTTGAATATAAATCAAATCCATAAGCTTACATGGATTGGGAAAGGCGCCTTGAGCATATATTTGAATGCTATGGATATGGAAAGCGCAAGAAAGTGGCTGTTGTAGCTGCACAGCTCACGGACAATGCTTTGGCATGGTGGGAAAGAAAAGTAGCCGAGGGAAGGAGGTGATATGCTTGGTTTTTACCATTTTCTAACACTTGTTTGGTATTTTTTTTAGTATTTTATCGAGTCATAGTCCGTTTCTAGAGTATATTAGTCCTTTATTTAGTTATCTCAGGTAAAAAGGCGTTTAAAGAAAAAATTGGAGTTACGTGGGCAAAAACGCATGGAACGGTACAAAAAAGCAAGAATCGATCGATGCAACACCATCAGAAGATCCAAAATCGATCGATGCAACATGCTTAGAAAGTTCAAAGTCGATCGATGCATCACCCTCCGAAGAGCCATAATCGATCGATGCAAGGAGTGCATCGATCGATGGAACATGCCCCGAAAGTCCAAAATCGATCGATGCAAGCCGGCAAGAAGGAAAGAGAAATTTCTAATTTTCCTGTTTTGCCCCGGAGACTGCCTATTATGATCTTATTTGCCCCGAACCCTATTAATATTTTATTCGCAACCACTTTATAGGCTATCTCTCTTTTTACTGCTCTCTGTTCTATTAAGACTTTTGGTGATTGATATTGTAAGTTTGGAGAAGAATCTCTGCATCTACTGAGAAAAATTCTAAACCCTTTCCTCTCTTTATTTATTTATTATGATTTTCTCTCTATCTCCGTGCTTGTTCTCTGTTTCCATGTCTGAATAGTTTCATAGTTAGGTTTAGGGTTTCAACGGGATCCATGAATCATTGAATTATACATAGATAGGGATTTATCTTTTGTGGTTTTCGCTTATTGTTGTGTTTATTGCAACATGCTCAGAAAGTTCAAAGTCGATCGATGCATCACCCTCCGAAGAGCCATAATCGATCGATGCAAGGAGTGCATCGATCGATGGAACATGCCCCGAAAGTCCAAAATCGATCGATGCAAGCCGGCGAGAAGGAAAAGGAAATTTCTTATTTTCCTGTTTTGCCCCGGAGACTGCCTATTATGATCTTATTTGCCCCGAACCCTATTAATACTTTATTCGCAACCACTTTATAGGCTATCTCTCTTTTTACTACTCTCTGTTCTATTAAGACTTTTGGTGATTGATATTGTAAGTTTGGAGAAGAATCTCTGCATCTACTGAGAAAAATTCTAAACCCTTTCTTCTCTTTATTTATTTATTATGATTTTCTCTCTATCTCCGTGCTTGTTCTCTGTTTCCATGTCTGAATAGTTTCATAGTTAGGTTTAGGGTTTCAACGGGATCCATGAATCATTGAATTATACATAGATAGGGATTTATCTTTTGTGGTTTTCGCTTATTGTTGTGTTTATTGCTTAGGCTAAGTTGACCGATTTGCCTCTGAACTAGGGTTTAATCTATATCACTGAAGTGTGTTAGGTTGCTAGAAAGAACATAAACGAGCGAATTATCCTTAGCCAACGGAAGTTGATGTTAAGGCGGTTCGTGAACATATTGAACCTATTCATTAATGCTGGTCTAGAACTCTAGGTTCAACGGAGGTTAGGATTCTAGGTTGATAGATTTAGTAATCAATGCCACGGAAGTGGATTGGTTAGATATTTATGTTTGAGTTTGAAACTTGCGTTTAATCGTTTCCTGAATAGTTTTCTGATTCGTGATCTCTGGATTCCCGTGAAGAAACCTCGACCTAGCGTTTTTCTCCCATTGAATTTACACCGCTTTTAATTATTTTCATTACTTTGAAATTCAACCCTTATTATTATCTTAGCTTATTTTCATCTTGTGAGAATCGTAGTGTAACCTTGGTCTCTGTGGATTCGATCCTAAAATACTACATAGACATACTGTTATGATAGCAGTAGTGTGCACTTTAGTTATTAATTTACTAAGTGTGTGAAAACACTTAAATCAATTTGGCGCCGTGATATGCTTGGTTTTTGTCGTTTTCTAACGCATGTTTAGTATTCCTTTCAAACGTTTTATCGAGTCAAAGTTCGTTTTTAGAGTCTTTTAGTCCTCTATTTAGTCATCTCAGGTAAAAAAGCGTCTAAGGAAGAAATTGGAGTAACGTGGGCATAAACGCACGAAACCGTGAAGAGAAGGCCATAATCGGTCAATGCAATGCAGCACCACCCGAAGAAGCAGAATCGACCGATGCAAGGAGTGCATCGGTCGATGCGAGCTTGTCCGAGAAACCAAAATCGATCGATGAAAGGAGTGCATCGGCCGATGCAAGCTTGCCCGAAGAACTGAAATCGACCCGGTCGATGCGTGCCTACGAGAAGAAAAAGGAAATTTCTGAATTTCCTGTTTTGCCCCGTAAACTGCCTGTTTTGACATAATTCGACTAAGGTCCTATATATACTCTATTTTTAGCCTCTTTTACGGCTACGCTTTATTTTCTATTCAGACTTTTTGCTCTTGATCATTGTAAGCTTGGAGAATAGTCTCTGCATCTATTGAGAAGAATTCTAAACACTTTATCTTTTTTTATATTCTGATTTTTTCATCTGCTTGCTTTTTTTCCGTTACCATGTCTGAGTATTTCCATGGTTAGGTTTAGGGTTTTGAAGGGATCCATGAATCATTGAATTAGACACAAATAGGGATTTATCTTATATGGTTTTCGCTTATTGTTTGTTCATTGCTTAGGCTTGAGCTAACCGCTAGGTCTATAAATTAGAGTGCGGCATGAGCACGACATTGGATTAAGGTACAATTAACCTATGAGCACGGCAATGGATTAGGTTGCATAGAAAGAACATAAGCGAGCGAATCTTCCTTAGCCTGCGAGAGTTGATGCTAAGGCGATTCGTGAACATATTGAACCCACTCTTTAATGCTGACCTAGAATTCTATGAGCACGACAGTCGATTAGGTGCTAGGTTTAGTAGCCATGAGCACGACAGTGGATTGGTTAATATTTATGTTTGAGTTTGAAACTTGTGTTTAATTATTCCCTGAATAGTTGTCTGATTCGTGATCTCTGGATTCCTAAGAGCAAACCCTTGACCTAACTTTTCCCCTTTATTGAATTTACATCTTTTAAATTGCGTTCGTTACTCTTTCCAAAACCAAAATATAATATTGTCTTAGCTTAGTTTAATCTTGTGAGAATTGTAGTGTAATCGTGGTCTCTGTGGATTCGATCCTAAAGTACTGCATTGACAACCATTATGATTGCAGTAGTGTGAGCTTTAGTTATTAATTGACTGAGTGATAAAACACCTAAATCAATTTGGCGCCGTTGCCTGGGACCAATAGCGTTACTGACACGAACTCCCTTGAATTGACACTCTTCGGTTGGGTAAGAACATGATAGGCCTTGCACACAATCAGATTGTTTCAAGGGTTGTGGAATGAATGGTCACACAAGGGTTGCGGAAGGCCCTTGATATTCCTCAATCGATTCTCAAGGGTATTACTCACCAAAAGAATCGAAGGTTTTTTTGTTGAATATTACTCATCAACGAGATCTAGAAATTAAGAAAGGTTTTAGATAAAAAGTCTAGATGATTTTCGTGGCTGGGTTACAAGAGATTATAAAGAAAACACAAAGACTTGCATGCAGGAGAGAGAGAACAATAACTCTCCTCGAAAATGACCGAACATTAAAACTTAGTTTGAAATTTGAAATCTGACTCTTGCTCTTCCTCTTGTTTATTCTTCTTGGGGCCACGAATTTGAACTCATTATTGGGCTTAGAAATGTATCATGGATGCCATACATAAGTCTGTAAACTCCTAAACGAATTGGGCCTTGAACTCTTCAAGCAAAGCATCAGGTCGACCCATTTAGACAAATTGGCAATAACTTTGTGGTCCGATGTCCATTTCCTCTGATCTTGGGCTTGTTGGAAACACAAGGGATCTATTAAGATACTCCAATTGGTTTTATGTCGAGATCGTACTTGAGTTGGGCTGTGCAACACGATCTTTGGCCCAGTCGCGCAATAGGGCCTGAAGGAGATCCATTGACTTGTAAATTCTGTCGCTACCAAGTCTGAACCTTTTTTGGAATAAATCCAATTTTCAAAAATGCTCTGATAAATCAAGATTCCAGAACATTTTGGTTTGTAGCTTAATTCCTTCTTGTTTGGTTGGAAAATTTCTTTGAAAGCCCGTATATCCGATTCGCGTCGGCTGGAATTCACCTGTCTTGGAAGTTTAATAACTTCGTCACCTGACATCGGAATGGATTGAATCAACTTTGAGGAGTGCTCTAGTTGAGGTGAGAATGTAGTCTAAGTGGTCGTTGGGACATTCGAGTTGATCACGGACGTCGTTTGTATTGGACAAGGCTGATAGATCTTTTGGAATGGTTTCATGATCATATCAGTTACCTTCAATTCTGAATTTGAAATTTAGTCTACGATTTACAAATATATTCCATTTTATTTTCTTTTTGCGATTCAGGTGACCAGTAGAAAAACTGAATAGAGTTACCAGAAGTAGGAGCTCTGAAAACCTTTGCGAGCTCAGTAACGGAGATCTAGCAAGGTTACAACGAACGAACCGAAGGGAAAGAACAATTCCCGTCATCATGGATGAACAGAACGACGAACAACAAAACGCTGAAGCTGCTGAACTCCAGAGGCTGCAACAACAAGTGCAGTAGTTACAACAATAGCAACAGCAGCAACAACAGCCTGCCATTTGGGATTTGGACACACCTCATGCTTTCTACCAGAACAGAGCTGCCATCCGTCCACCAGCCATTACGAGGCAAGATTATGAGATCAAACCTTAGATGATTGCATTGTTGAAGCAGCACATGTTCCATGGTCTCCCTGCAAAGCATCTGATATATCATGGTTTTTACCCTATTTAAGCCATGATATAAGTCCTTTTTATAGTGTCTTTCTAGTGTTTTGTAGTCTTTTAGAGTCTTTTACAGGTTATAGCACGTTTGGAGCATTATTGGAATTATTGGAGATTTCTGGAACAGTTTGGAGCAAAAGCTGAAGTCGTGTTGCTGAGTACCTGATTTCATGACATGCGACTTTGATGAAGAGTTGAAGAATTGCAACTTGGTCCAGAAGTCTTTAATAATTACAAGAAGACCCAATTCGTGTTTTAGGTTATTTATAGGATTTTTACAGCCACTTTTAAGCTATGCTTTTTATACTTTGATTTTACTTTGGTTGAGAGAAAAGTCTGAATCTCCCTTCGTCCGAGATCAGATCTCAAAACCTTTTGTTACTCTTATTTTCTATTGATGATTTATTCAAACATGTTGATTGTTTCATTCTCCATGTCTGAGTAAATCCACTTTAGGTTTAGGGTTTTCTCATAAGGATTTCTTTGAATGCTAGGTTGATTATCTGTTTAGGATTCACCATCTGAATTAGTTCTTCACCTTAGGTTGTGTTCAAAGCTAATTCTAGGTTGACGAATCTGGAACTTAGATCTTAGGATAATTGATTAGGCACGACAGTGCGATTAATTACCTGATAGAACCTTAGGTGAGCAAATTGATTATTCGCAAAGAGATTTGGTTTAATTGATTTGTGAACATATCAAACATGATATTAAAGCTGATTTAGACTTTAGGATTCGCAAAGAGATTTGGAATTCCTAGGATTTAGATTTAGATAATTCTCGCAACGACAGTTGGTTAATTTTACCTTAGTAATTTGAGTTCAAGAACTGCGCTAAATCTGAATCTTGCTAGTTAGTTTATCTGCATTCATTGATTTACTGAGAAATACCATGAGCCTATATTCTCTCCATCGATTTACAACACTTTTAATTTACGTAATTGCTTTCAATAACATTAATCACTTAGCGTAATTCAGCATCTAGAATCTATTGTGTGTTTCCTTGAGTCTTTGTGGATTCGATCCCTAGCTATACTACGACTACTGCTTTAGTACTGTTAGGGTATTAATTTGAGCATATCAAATTTGGTGCCGTTGCCGGGGACTCAATTCGCCATTAGATTTTAGCTGTAGAGTTTCGACTAAGTTCGTCGGTATCGATCGATACTCACCAGTACCGGTCGGTACTAGGCCGATTTCTTTGTTGATATCGATCGATACCATCCAGTATCGGTCGATACTCAACGTGTTTTTGTTACTAACGTGTTTTACCTAGTGTGTTTCAGGTGTGAATTTGGAACGTGCAAACAGGAAGACGAAGCAGACATCAGAGATGAGCAACACAGTGATATTAAGACCTGATGCAGCTGGAGTTCTGAGAGCCCAAGAGGGTCAAGTATGTAACGAGAAGGGGCAGCGACTTGATGAAGCTGGAAACGTCGTTATTCCTCCTGCTGTTGTTGATGAGATTGTCACGCCAGCTGGGCACGCCAACATTGGAAATGATGCAGCAATTAATCGTGGTCGAACGATTGGTGAGTAGAACATGCCTCATCAGTATTATACCAATCGATCAGCAATCCGTATTCCTACGTTCCAGAGGAATGACTTTGAGCTGAAGCCTGCTTACTTTGCTCTTGTGGGATCGCATCTCTTTCATGGTCTTCCTCATGAACATCCTATGGACCACATTGAGAAATTCGAAGATTTGGTCACTAGCGTGAAATACGATGGAGTGCCCAATGAATTCCTTTTCTGTAAGCTGTTCCCATACTCTCTTGGTGGAGACGCTACTTACTGGCTGAGGCATTTACCTCCTGGATCGCTGACTACCTGGGAAGAGATTAAGAGCGCTTTCTTGAACAAGATCTCTAAATTTTCTGAGGGAGGAACTGAGGGACTTAAGGTTGCTTGGGTACGATTCAGATCTTATCAGAGGGATTGTCCGCATCATGGGTTCAATATGGTTCAGTTGCTGAATTTCTTCTTCAGAGGGATTGACTGTAGGTACCAGATGGCATTGGACTCTGCTAGCAATGGAAATTTCTTTACCAGATATCCTGACGATGCTTATCAGCTTATTGAGAACTTTGCATCTAGCCATAGCGCCAAGAATGCAGACTTTGAGAGAAGGAAGCAGGCTGGGAGCATGGATGGGTTACAAATTGCTGAGGTACATGCTGGATTCAGTGCATAATTTGTTGATGGGCAGGCAGAAGAAGACTAGTCGTTTTGCTGAAGAAAATGCAGTGGAACATGTTAACTACGTTGGTGGAGCTGGATCTCAAGATCAAATGTATCAATATCCATCCACACCACCCAGAACTTCTGAAAACAGGATAGAATCCATGCTTGAACAGCTTCTTCACGGACAGCAGCAGATGACAGCGACTTTCAACGGGAGGATAGATACCTTGTACACTGATCTGAATAGAAAAATAGAGGCTCTCAGTGTTCGTCAAACGATTTTGGATACACAGTTAGCCCAGACTGCCAAGATTTTGGCCGATTTTCCCAAAAATTGCGATGAAGATTCAGAAATCACCAAGGTATCGACCGACACAACAGAGTATCGATCGATACCTGTTTGGACCGTTCTTTGTGTGAGTAGAACTTATTAAGGAAGATCTCTTTGCAATCATCCCAAGACTTCACCAAGTGAGAAGGTAATGCTCTCTCCCATTGGCTTGCTTTTTCTCCAAGAGAAAACGGAAACAAGATGAGCTTGATACTCTCATAGGGCACTCCTCCAATCCTAATTGTGTCACACAACCTCTCAAAGGAGTCCAAATGATCATAAGAATTTTCCCTTTTTGTCCCCAGGAACCTAGACTCTTTAATCAACCTAACCAAGCTTGCTTTGATTTCATAGGCCTTGGCTTCAATTGGAGGAGGGTGGATTCCATACCTCAATCAACGACAACAAAGAGTGTCAAAGCTTCCAACCGTTGGCTTGTCCCTTTGAGTTTGGGTCGGACTTGATGCCAACACTTGAGGTCGTGGTATTTCTTGAAGTTGTGGCATTTCCTGAGGTTTTGGAGCTTGAGAAATGTTGCATTGGTCGTCCATCTCTTTAGGTTGTAGAACTTCAAGAATGTCTTTTTGATTGACCACCTCAAACACCTCAATTGAACTTGTCTTCCCATTTATCTTCTTTCGATTTTGGTACATTTGAAAGCACAATAGAACTAAGGAAGACAAGTTAGTAACAATAACTAAAAGAAAATTCATCACGTCCACAAGATGCATGCACTTAGCTATATGTATTAACATAGTGTAAACAAAAGCCTAGTCTTATTAAGAATCTAAATCCTAATGGCTAACGCTAACACTACAACAAAACCGCTCATTGTTAGCGCGGAAATAATGCTATGATAGGTGTTTCATAGCGAATTCGTAAATGCTATGTCATCGGCAGCCATCATAGGTACCCCCCCTACGATGGCATTGTTTCTGTCTGCTACGATAAGTCCATATACGACAGCAATACTCAGATGATGTTACTTACTTTACTATAGCATGTTTGTTTTGTAAGAAGTTGATTATAATTCATATTTATTGCTATGATAGGTACTTATACAATGGCAATTGTATAAAGCTACCATATTATAAGTTACAGCTTTGTAAAACGCTATAAAATTGTATGTAGATTATAAATTTATTTATTTTACGAGTCGTATTATGTGCTATAATATATGTGACAAACAATAACGTGTGATAATTACTATAGTAAATGTTACAATAGCTTTGCACTATGCCGTAATATACCAATCCGTAAGTCATGTTTAGCACTATGCTATAAGATTATAACTGTTTTTTGTTGCTATTGTATGTTTGTTCAGAGAGCTATCTATTGTTTTGATTTTCCAGTCCTGTTTTGCACATTATAAACCTGAATCTTTCATAACAGATATTCATAACAGAAGTTTCAATCCAATACATAACACCAGTCAATCATCAACCATTACACAAGTCTAAATTCCAAATAAAGAAGACATTTCATACATTTAGTAGCATAGTCTAAGTAACTAAAACTAGGTAATCTCGGACCAAATTTTCTTCATTCCCTGCATCACTCTGCATCACCCAACAAACTACTTCTTCAGTTAAGCAACCACAGTATAGCAGACTCAAAACCAAAGCATAAGCATATTACTAACACTTACTTCAGGTTCTGAAATTCAAAAGACGACCAATTTATCCATTGGCCATGCGATTGATGAACCATGTGCATCTTTCATATACTCGATTTCATCTGAGGTTCTCCAAACTGATGCATCATCTACCAACACTGCATCTACCCACACTCTAGCTGCATTTGGACCCAAGCGAACAAAGTGGACCTTTTGATCAGGGTCTGTTGTATGCACACGTCCTTCAGCAACAACTTTTTTCCTCCCACTTACTTCTGATTCGCCTTTACAGCTTCAGCTCCAAGTTTAAGCTGCCATTTTTTGGCAATATAAACCATTAAAAACTCAGAGACTAATAACCAGAATATGATTTAAAACCAAACCAAACTGTTTACCGTATATGTTGATGGAGACTTCTGAGTAGGGGATTTTGTTGATGTTGATCCTGATTTTGCACCATTTGTGTCTGTTGCCTCAGTAAGGGATTTTGATATTGATCCTGATTTGGCACCTTTTGATATAGTTGGTTCAGTAGGAGACTTAGAACTTTTTGTTACAGATTTCTTACATGTGCATGTAGCGTTTCCTACTGGTGATAGCTCACTTGATGCAGTCTTGTGAGAAGGAGATTTTGCTGTTGTTCCATATGTTGGGTTTTCAAAAACAACTTTGCTAGCCGGCCATGATACGAAAGAGTGTAAGCAGTCGTTAATGTATGTCACATCCACCGTAGGCCTCCATATAAAAGTCTGAGGTTCATGAACCACATCCACAAAAACTTTTACAGCCTTCGGTCCGAGAGGAAGTCCTTTAACCAATGCTTTTGGTTCTTGTGTCTGCCAACGGCCTTCAGCAACAACTACTTCAGAATCACTCAAATCCAGTAGTTTGCATTTATTGAGAGAATTAGTCTTTGAACCCTGTCAAAAAAGACATTGAGAAAACAATCTAATCAATGTCCATATCAATAACCTGAGTAATATGTGAATGAAATAAAAACATTTACCAGTGGCGCAATGTCTTCTTCTGGGAGCCCCTGACCTAGTTGAACACATTTTCTCTTAGGCCATGCAATCATATGTCCTACAGCGTTCTCAATGGTGAACATGTTAGTCACAGGTCTCCAGAGGAATGCTTGTGGTACAGTAGCCGAGTCAATGAGGACTTTAACATCTGTAGGGCCTAATCGACTATCATTCACTATTTCATCTGGGTCAGATGAAACAATACGCCCCTCAGCAACGGTTCCATCATCATCAGCCCAGTCAATCAGAAGACACATGTGTTGTGACATTTTGTTCACACTCTACAAAATATTTAGGAAAAAATTGTCAGAATGTTAGCTAGTAAACAAATCACAGGTATGATATAAGTTACTTACTCTTGCAGCCGAGTTTTCACCACTAAATAAATCATTGTCTTGTCTCTGTAACCAAAAACCAAAAACACACCTTAATATCATGTAATACCTTATGATTGCAATGAATAAACAATAAAGTAGTGTCTACCTGGTTTTTGAACTTGGCAAGTTCAGTTTGTAACTGAATGACCTTTTCCTGGAGATCAGCTTGCTTCTCTTGCATTTCAGACATAGTCCTGTGCTTAACTTGGAAACAAGCTAATTTGGTCTTGCTCATGTTTCTACCCATTGCTCTCATACGACCAGGATTATCTGGTCCTAATAGTTGGATCAGTGTGTCTTCATCTTTATTTGTACTTGATGATGGATTGGCCCTAGTCTCAACAATCTCAGCTGCCTTTTGCTATATATATATTAGAAAACAAATATTGAAGTTATTATGTAGAAGTAAAAAAAAACTCAAACTAAGCTCATTACAAGCAAAACTGAGAAACTCACAATCTTTTCAGCGGCATTTGTGTTAATAGGAGTACCATCTTTTCTGGTACGTGATTTGACCCAAACTTTGAGCCTTGTAACTTCAGAAGGGTCTTCAGAACTAGTTTTCTATGTGAACATACTATGTCAATAGTGTTGTATAAACATTTATAAGTATAAATGAATAATTGTAGTATGCTTACCATCTCTTCTGCTAGTCTAACCATTCCTTTGCGACTACAAGTGTGAGGAATCTGTCTGCGTCTTCTTTCCTTATAGCTATCACTCACAACCTAACATATGATTGTTAATATTATCTACAAAATAACTAACTTAATTCCAAATGAATACCTTGAATTCTTGGCTAGTTTTGAGCTTAACAAATTTACGCCATTCAGTAGGAGAAACATTCTTAGGTCGGAGAAGATTTCTCTGTTGGTTATTCTCAGCTTCATTAATTCTGGTAACTAGGCGTGATTTTGATGATCTCCACAAGCAACCCATCTGCTTAAGAACTGCAACCCTTTGGTAATCTTCATCTAGTTCAAACCTAGCCTGCACTCACACACCAAATAAAACAGTAAGATGCACATTAAGTTAATTTAGAATATGCCATTGTAAAGAAATTGTCACATGGACAGATTTCCAAAGCACTGTCTTCACTGAGTTTTTTTCCAGCTTTCAAGTGTGACCGGAACGTGTTCACTTACAAGTGGACCTAAGTATGAAGACAACTTCACTGAGCCAGAGCCATAAGGTTCTCCCATGAAATTGAATTCTACTTGAACTCTGGTATTTGGATCTTTGGCGATGTCTTTCATCCTTGTCGGTCCTCGCTTTCCCTTACGTGAACGTGTAACTACACCATCACGGTCTCCAGATAGTTGAACCTCACCATTAGGCTCTTCTTCATTCTGCTGATCTTCTGGCTAAGGCTCATCAACTTTCTGCTCCTCCTATGTATGCTCATCAATATTCTGCTCAGTCGGTTCCATTACTTATGGTTCTTTTGAAGGTGTCTCCTCTACATTATCCTTACCAGTTTCAACAGTACCCAGGAACTCAACTTCTTCATCGGCTGGTGTTAGTTTCTTTTTTGATTTTCTTCCACGCTTGTTGCTATTCTTAGGTCCCATTTGAAGTCACCTGAAACAAATTACAAGATAAAGAGTTAAATCAATACATAAAAAACAAAACACAACAAGCAAACAATGAAGAAGCATACACAACAAGCACACAACAAACAAGCAGACAATGACCAAGCAAACTATCAAACAAGCAGAACAAGTTTCACACATAAATTCCTTCACAATCACTTCTTGCATTCTCTGATTCATCTATCTCAACATACATGTCAATATTTGATGGCAATGGCCCAATGTCTGCATTTCCCTCTTGAATATCATCTTTACTGTATCTTCTTGAAGATCCTCTCATGACAACATACCAATTTGATGACTCGTTATCCCTTGAGTAGAAGACTTGCTTCGCTTGAGAAGGTATTATCTACGGATCACTTGTAAAGGATGCTTGACTCTGATTCAGGTTAACCATAGTAAATCAATCTTCAATCTTCACTCCGTTACCTTTAACTGACCATTGACACTTGAACAGAGGCACGTAGAAGACATTATAATCCATTAATATAATGTCAGTTACTCTGCCGTAGTAAGATACCACATCAACCACTTATGATGTGTCTTTGGCACTTGATCTACACACTGCCGTAGCCTCGTAGTAAACCCCACTGTTTTGAGTTTTCCTATCCACTAATATTGTGTGAAACCTTAGCCCATTCACTATATAACCTGTATAGGACCTTGCAGAACATCGTGGACCATAAGCTAACCACTTGAGTGTTTCTTCATGTTCTGTAGAATCAAGCTGTACCTGAGAAAGTAGTTCAACCAAGTTAAACACATTTATAGTAGGCACCATAAGAAGACAACTTTGGGGAACTTAAAAATAACTTCACCTGTAATTTTAGCCATGATGCAAAATTCTTAGTATGCATACTCCATAACACTGAAGCATCTCGTTGACATCTTTCATTTGAATCTTGTAAATACTGCAGATGCTCACTTGTAGTACATTGAAAAGGTATACGACATGAATCAGACTGTTATTCATACAAGATGAGAAAAGATATATACTCATAGTTAAGTCAGACTTACTCAACATAATTAAGGTTCCACGAGAGCCATGTTTTGGATGATTGCAAGATGTGTTATGTTCTTCTATGTTTCAGTGAGAGTAATAGAAGTGCCAATGGATATTGGCCGAACTTCTAAGAGAGAGTTGTTCTCATACTCTATGTTTCTATCTAGCTTCTCATGTAAATTTGTTGTCTTTTTCAGAAATTCACTACAAAACTGGATACATTCCTCAGCTAGATAGGACTCAGCAATACACCCTTCTGGTTTTGCAGGATTGCTCACAAAGTCTTTGAGAACTTTCATATACCTGAAACAATGTCAGTTAAGTTAAACTAGCATCAGAAAAATTAATTTATAAACATTCAAATATACATTACCTCTCGAATGGGTACATCCATCTAAAATGGACTGGACCACCAAGGCAGGCTTCCCTTCCTAAATGCACAGTCAAATGCACCATGATATCAAAGAAACTTGGTGGAAAAAACCTTTCAAACAAGCAAAGAGTCTCAACAATCTCAGCTTCCATCACTAAAAGCTGCTCCTTGTCAATTACTCTCTGACACAAGTGGTTGAAGAACGAGCATAACCGGAAAATTGCTAGCCTAGGACCTTTAGGTAACAACCCTTTCAGTGCAATCGGAAGCAGTTGTTGCATTAAAATGTGGTAGTCATGTGATTTGAGACCCATGACTTTGCAGTCATCTAAAAAAACACCTATGGAAATGTTAGAACAGAATCCATCTGGCCCTTTAAAGTCAAAAAGACGTTTGCAGAAGATCTTCTTCTCTATCTTGGATAAAGACCACAGTGCTGCAGGAAGATATGTTCTTTTTCCTTGGTTTTTAGCGTGCAAATCCTGCCTAATACCAAGCTCCTCCATGTCTTTACGAGCCGCAAGGCCATCCTTTGATTTCCCACAGTGCAACAATGTAAAAACTAAACTTGCAGCTACATTTCTCTCCACATGCATAACATCTAAGTTATGCCTAACAGGTAGTTCCTAATAAACAGACATAGAAAAAAAAAAGTTAAACAAAGAATAATTGATGAATTATGTAAGATTAAAAGAAGCAGATGACAATAACAGTTTACCTCCCAGTAAGCTAGCTTGAAAAATATTGACATCTTCTTCCACCTTGATATCTCATTCTCATCTTCCTCTGATTCACTTGATAAGTCCTCACTATCAGAGATTGGTTCAGTAAATTCAGCCTTTTTCTCTTACTTGCAGCTCTCTTAAAATTTCCAAAGTCATATTTGAAATTTCTAAGGTTCCTAGAAATTTCACGCCCAGTTAATATTCTTCCCCTTCTATCTTGTTCAGCTTTTCCATCAAACCACTTCTTCTTTCCCCTAAAACTATGTGTTGGTGGCAGACCCTTTATGTGGCACATGTAGACATGTTTTCTGCTGAATTTTAACCACATACTATCTGTATTTTTGCCACATAAAGGACACCCCATTTTACCCTTTACTTTACAGCCTGCAACATTCCCATACGCAGGAAAATCACTAATTGTCCAAAGCAGCATTGCCTTAAGAGTAAACGCAGATCTACTGAAGGCGTCATAAGTCAACTCTCCAATGTTCCACAGCTGGTTTAGATCCTCAATGAGAGGTTCTAAGTAGACATCTATACTATTACCAGGCTGTTGTGGACCAGGAATCAACAATGAAAGCATGATGTTCTCCTTCTTCATGCATAAGTCAGGTGACAAATTGTAGTTAACTATCAAAACAGTCCAGCAACTATACCTGGTATTCTTCATGTTGAAAGGGTTAAATCCATCTGTGGAGAGTCCAAGCCTCATGTTCCTTGCTTCAGCGGCAAAAGAAGGGTATCTTGCATTCATCTGAGCCCATGTAACTGAATCCACAGGATGACGCAATTTTCCATCACTGCTTTTGTTACTAAAGTGCCACCGTAGAGCCTTAGCCATTTCCTCAGACCTGAACATTCTCTTCATCCTTGGGATTAATGGAAAGTAACGTAATACTTTTTGAGGGACTCCTTTCTTTATTTCACCAGTGTGCATATTTGTTTTCCATCTTGAAGCCTTGCATTTTGGACATTTTTCCAGCTTCTTGAACCTCTTTCTAAATAAGCAGCAGTCGTTAACACAGGCATGAATCTTCTGGTAACCCATATCAAATGATTTCATAAACTTTTTCACCTCAGACAGTGATGTGTGTAGCACATTATCTTCTGGTAACATCTCAGGCAACGTTTCTAGCAGATCATTGAAGCTCTTATCAGACCACCCATTCTGTGTCTTCAATCTGAACAATGATATTATTGCAGACAACTTGATGTGGCTAACACAACTTGGATACAATGGAGTCTCAGCATCCGCAAGTTTGCAAGGAACTCATCTTCTTTCGTGTCCTCACCCTCAGCAATATCACCAAAATCATCCTTACCAGCAAACTCTTCATCCAAAAATGAAGCAGCTTGATATAACCCAAATATCTCGTCATTCCATTGATTACTGTTGCTTTCACCTGCATTTCCCTCTGAATTCAATTCTCCATGTATATACCAGTCAGCCCGCATTTTATAATCCTCATCCATTCCCCTAGTAACCAAATGATCTACTACAACACTGCCTGAGTGACGATCTATATTTCGGCAGTCAATGCAAGGACAGACAATCATATCAATCCCTCCCAAAGTCCCAGCCACATCTCGTACAAATTTTGAAGTCCCTCTCTCATATCCAGGATCAACTCTTTGTAGCAGAATTAGAAGAAAAACAAAAAACAAACAAGTAAGGTCTCTAAAAACCTACAGAAACCTAACCTATACAATTAAATTATTTACATGCTAAGATGAACCCATGCTTTGTCCACCATTATATGTTCTTACCTTAAATAAAACCTTTAGTACCACAAATAACAACTTCATAGTTAAAGCAAGAGTTTCTACAACACAAAATCTCAATAAATCAATCTCAGAAAAGATAACCACACAATGTCAAACAAATTTCAGCATGTATAAAGCACGAAACCAAACAAAGCAACAACAACAGAGAACCAAAGTGAAACACATACATTAACAAGCACGATAATGTATAGAGATAGGATACAAACCTGTGCTGTCAGAAGAGCCAAATAAAAGCCTCAGATTCCCGTTATTGCACTCATCAACACTTGCAAAAGAAAATAACCGAGTGAGTACAGAAGCAAACGAAAACATGAAGTTTTATATCTAGTTTTGTATGTAGTTTTGATGTGTTTGACAAAACAAACTAAAAGAAGAGATGCATCTACAATAAACGAGAACATATGAAGTTAGAATCAACAAGATACAAAACAGATGCATCGAATCTCAGATCCCTAAAATCGAACTTAATAAAACTACAAACCCAGATAAATTTTGTTAAGAGCCACGACATCTCGAACTAAACAAATGACGGTGGATAACAAGCACACGAGAACTAAAAGCAAGAATACATGCTTTCGATTTGAGCTAACTGTCGAGACACAGATTGCGAAATTAGGGCCGGTGATAGATTCAGTGATGGCGGAGACCTCAAATTGATGGCTGGGATTGCGAAATTAGGGCCGTCGCGATAGTTCCAGAGGAAATTCTTAGCTAATTTTGTCCTAGGGTTTTAAGAGAAAGAGGGAAAGTTGAGATAGGGAAAGAGGGAAAATGAACTGAAAGGGAATAGAGAGTCTCACGACCTAAAATTTTCTTAAGTGTTTTGGCGGAAAAGCTAATTTTAGCTTCCCGCTTAGTGAAATTTTATCTTAGCATTTAACCAGTGCTATTATATTGTAGAGAAATTTCAAACACATCTACGATAGCAGTTCAGTAAAACGTGCTATAACAACATGCTATCAATTAAGGGTTTTGTTGTAGTGTAAACCTCCCCGTCAACAACGCCAAATTGATAGTAGAATTTTTATTAATGAATTACTCAAATCCCACTCATGTCATTGTGGTATTTAAGATATACCAAGGAGGTGAGAGGCTAACACAATAGGAATCTAAGAAACTATATAAGCTAAGCAAATCAAGTGGTTTTAATCTAGCAACCTAACTGAAAGTTAATCAAGTAAATAAGCAAACAAGACTAAACAAGCTTAAACGAGATTAATAACTTAATAAAGGCAAGCTCTTGGATGAGGTTATGGACTATGGGGAGTTCTATGATTAACCTATGATGTCTAAACAAACAATCAAACATGTCTTCCTTAGCCTAGAAAACTTAAACAAGACTAATTCACTCTCATGGTCTTAATCACTTTGCTAATCAACTAATCAAGAACAAATTCCCATTTGTAAAAAGTTAATCAAAAAGCATGAAAATCAAGTTCTAATGGCCATAATACTCTTTAGACAACTAATCCCTTAGGCTAAACAAGTAAAATCTCTTATTTAGTTATTGATGAATTTCATCGAACACCTTGTGCATGAATTCCATATGATCTATATTAGCTTTCCCAAGCCTAATTTAGCATTATGAACCCTAAATAAGAGAGGAAACATGTAATCTAATCACTAGACATCATAGATCAAACAAGAAAACCCCTAATCAACCTCATCCATGAGCCCTAAAAGAACATACTCACTAATCATGGAGAAACCCTTAAATCCCATAAGGAAGATGATTGAATCCATGATTAGAGATTAGAAAGATTAAAATGAAAGAAATATTAGATAGATTAAGAAGAATTAAACTCAAGATTGTATTAAAATCAAAAGGTCTCTTCCAAAAATCTAAGAACAAAATAAAAGAGAGGTTTTTGTCTTAGGAAAATTTAGGAAAAAATACTTAGGAATCAAAATGGGGTATTTTTGCTATTTAAATAAGGCATTTTTGCAAAAATACCCTACAATTTAAAGTCAAAGCTAAAAATGCCACATTCGTCTCCTCTTTTTCAGAATCCTACGAATTACCCTTTAAGAATATGGGTATTCACGCAAATTCCATTCCTCAGACTGATGTTAGAGTCTAACGTTTTTTTCAAAATACAAAAAAATTTCAGATATAACTTAATTACGGAAATGCCATTGCCATCAATTCTCAACCTCCACGACAACCACCATCGTCGACGAGTTAATGCAGTAACTAACCCATTTTTTCGCCATTAAAGACCAAGAATAGAGCTCGGACTTCCTTTTCGCGAGTTCTCCTCCCCGATTTCTCCCATTTCCACTTGATTTTCCGATTCAAACTTACCAAATCATTTTGTATGGCATAAAAATGGTAAAACACGACTGGGCTTGCGAGATTTCGGTGATATTAGACGTTCTGGGTGCTCGACAAGGGTGAAAACAAACTCTATACGGATATAGGTACGAATTTTTGCATATCGTCGATTTTCAGATCTGAGTTGTATACTCAGACTGCTTTAGAAGTCTGATAAAACCCACATGGTCAACGAGAGGGTAGTTTTGCAATTGACTTTTAAATACTGGTAATTTCCTTTGAAAACAAAAAAATCAAGAAAAATCCTCTAATCGAGGCATAGGGTAGTTTTGCAATTGACCGAAAACTTAACTTTTTATTCAGACTTCATATACAGTAGGAAGGAAAAATGAGCGACTTTGACCGGAAGTTGACTGTTTTTTCAGATGGAATCAGAAGTCTTAAAAAAAGAGGGTAGTGGTAGTAATTGACCGAAATTTTTCAAAAGTTGACCAAAATAGGGGAAAAAGTATCAAACTTCTTTGGCATTCTGAATAGGAGGGAAATATTTCCAGACTTCTATGGCATTCTGAAAATGATGAAATCTTTCAGAATGCTAAAGAAGTCTGATATCAAAGATTTTGGTCAACGCAAAAAATACACCACTTTCTGTCAGACTTATATCGCAGTCTGAAGGATTTATTCCGACAGCCCTGGAAGTCTGGGAACGAAAGTCAAACTTCGGTCAATTGCAAAACTACCCTATAATTTTTTAAGACTGCATGAGAAGTCTGACAACCGTGAAGTCTGACAAAAAAGTTAAAATTTTGGTCAATTGCAGAAAAACCTTTTTTTTTCTCAGACGACATCTAATGCAGTCTGACAAAAAAATCAAAGTTTGGGTCAATTGCAAAAATACCCTTTTTGTCAGACTGCGATAGAAGTCTGCTTTGATAACTTTTTGTCAGACGGCATCCGCAGTCTGCTTTGTAACATTCTAATTGCAAAAATACCCTCTTTTCAGACTGCCATAGAGGTCTGATGTACTGTTTGTCAGACTTCTGTGGCAGTCAGGATTGACAATTTTTTTAAACCATTTTTTTGTATATTTGTAATGAATTTCGTTGATTTTAAAATTTTTGTATGTGTGTTAGTTGTATATGTTCCTCCTGCGTTAGTTTTGCATGCTTATGTTCAGTAATTATTTTTAAATAATTCTGGCAATGTAGCTAGTAGAATCAGACCTCGCGAAGAAGTCTGATATTTCCATTAAGATCGCTAATATTGTTTTTCCATGATTGTTTTTACAGATAATGGTGCATCTACCTGTTAATTTTGGTGAATGGGTTGTGAGAGACCAGATTTGGCATTTTGTGATGGATACTCTCAAAGGAGGGCGGTTTATCACTTTGGGCGATCGTTCTACATATTGTGAACTTGTTTAGATGGTACAAGATGATTATATGCTGGACAAGAAAACCGAGTTCGTGGAGTTATCATATCCGTTACCGGAACCACTCTTGCAACATATCGGTCCGGATAGCCCTCATATTTATGTCACAAATGATAGGCAAGTAAGGAGCATGGTAGAGTTAAATAGTGTGCATTTAATCCGTCTTTGTGTCTCGAGCCGATCCGATTTGGCATATCAAGATGCGGGGAATCACGATGTAAAAGTTGAAGATGAAGATGAATATGACGAAGACAAAGACTGGGAAGACGAAGATGTGGGCTCAGTATCAGATGATTCTATTTGTGGTGGTGGTGGTGGTGGTGATGATGGTGGTGTTGGTGGTGGTGGTGATTGGCCAGAGCAAGTTTTCAAGAAACACGCTGAGTCTTACTATGATGGTGTAGATTATAGCATGTATGGGAAAGTGGGAGATGAAGATGAAGATGATAAAGAAGATGAAGATAATAAGACTTACGAGTTGCAGCGTGTGGCTGAACGATTTGCTGGTCGAGGAAAAAATTGGTCCGACGGCATCTTTCTCGGAAAGTGTTTTGATAGCAAGCAAGATCTTATATCAGAGCTGCGTTTGACGGCGATAATGAGGAAATACGCATTTACAGTAGATAAGTCTGAAAAGAGCCTTTTTGTCGCTATATGTCTTGTGGAAGGATGCAACTGGAAGCTCGAGCGGCTGTGAAGAAAGAACCAAACAAGTTTTGGGTGATGATCTACAATAGAGCCCACACATGTTCAACGCTGGACCGGAAGGCTAAGAAAAAACGTCATACTCCGCGTTATATTGGTTGGTTGTTTCTAGAATGCTTTGGAATAATTGAGAAGATTATACCAAAACATGTCTTAGTATCAATGAACAAGCAGTATGAGATTAAGATGAGCTACACAACTGCATACAGAGCGTATTTACATGCTCAAAAGTTGGTGAGAGGATCATCGGAAGATGGCTATGAGAGACTGCCTGCTTTATTGCATGGAATCGAGAAAACCAACCCGGGAACTCAGACTGCTCTAGAACTAGATGAGGAGAATATATTTAAATATCTATTTCTAGCATTTGGAGCTTCCATAGAGGGATTTAAGTATCTTAGAAGATTCATTGTGGTAGATGGTACACATCTTATGGGGCCGTATGGAGGTGTTATGCTAGTGGCAGCCTCACAAGACGCCAATTTTCAAATATTTCCGTTGGCTTTTGGCATTGTAGACTCTGAGAATGATGCCTCGTGGGAGTGGTTTTTCACAAAGCTTAGAGACTGCATTTCAGACCAATATCCTCTGGTCATAGTCTCAGATAGGCACACCTCCATCAAGAATGCTATTGAAAAGGTTCTTCCTTGGGAAAAGCGAGGGATTTGTTATTACCATCTACAAAATAACGTAGTCACAAAGTTCAGGGAAAAACATCTTTTGTACTTGGTGAAAAATGCGGCGTACGCATAAACGATGTACGATTTTAACCGATACATGGCCTTCAAACGAGCAATAAATCCTGACCTTGCTAGATACTTGGAGGAGGCAGATCCGAGTCTATGGTCACGCGTTCATTTCTATGGAGACATGTATAATCTGAAAATGCATTTTTATTATCAGACTTCTTGTGCACTCTGATTCGTCATTATCAGACTACTATTGTAGTCTGATTTTTATCAGACTTCTATTGCAGTCTTGTTTTCACTTGCGTTAACCGCGTTCACTTTGTTGGAGAAAGGTACAACATAAAGACGATCAACATTGCCGAAACTATAAACTCCGTAGTCAAGAAGGAAAAAGGATATCCTATCTCTTTCCTTTTGGAGTTTATACAAGAGAAGCTAGGGACGTGGTTTTGTAAAAGGTGGCTAGATGCATTGAGTCTCACAGCAAAATTTAGCCGAGGAGTTGAATATTTGATGGCTATTCGTGAATATTATGCGGACTTCATGACGGCGGAACGCGTTGATGGGTATCGATTCGTTGTTAAGGGAGGACATAGGGATTGTGTGGTCGACTTGCACAACGGAACGTGTGAATGTGGTGTGTGGAATTACGAAAAGATACATTGCTCATATGCAATTTGCACTGCACCAGAACTTAAGCTACACCCATATACGCTGCCATGCCCATCATACGGTAGGGACTATATGTTTCAGGCATACGCAATGAACATCCTTCCGAAGAACTATACTATGAAAGCTTCTGACACCATACGTGTCCTTCCCCCGCATAATCCTCGTCCTCCTGGAAGACCTCAGAACTCGATGTGGCAAACTTGGCTAGAAATTGCCAAGACAAAGGGCAATAAACCACATAAGCTTTCCAAGCAATATACTTGTTCTAATTGCAAACAACCAGGCCACAAAAAACTAAATTGTGTAAGCTAAATCACCTTACACTCACCTGTTTTATAGTTGTTTTCATCTATCTACTGTATATGAGAAGCTGCTGTCTTTTTCGGTGGAGACAGGTAACCAAACCTGAGAAGGATTAGATCTGGTGGAAGTCTGATGTACTGACGAATGCAATTTAGAAGTCTGATAGAGAAGTCTGAAGAAAGTCAGAGAGGAGTATGTTGGTGTCTTTCCAGTACAATATTTCGTTTCCAAGTCATTTTTTAAGTTGTCTAAGTCTAAGAACTTGTTGTGTTAATCGTTGGTTGTTGTTGTTGGCTTAAACTTAATTTGTAGTACTTATGTGTTTGCTGCATCTCGTCAAGTCTAAATAAGTCTTAAGAAAATCACACCCTTTCCAAACTTCAATATAAGTCTAATAACGAAAATTCATTACAAAAGATAGAAATAGAAGTCTGACACCAGACTTCTATAGAAGTCTTAAACCAATTGCCCTAGAAATACCCTACCTATTCCCAACACGCTTTTGATATCACAATTGGCATGGCTCAAAAAATTTTCGCAGAAAGTAAGCCAAAAGATGGATGAGTTTTTCTTACATTTACAAAAGATAAATATATGCAAGAATCCATTGTTCTCGGGAATCCAAAAGTTAAAGAAGAACTATACTTCACCTGTTTGTAGACGTCTAGCAATTCATTCTCGGTGTCGGTACGAGACTCTTCACTTGTTCGGCAGAGTTTAGTTAATATCTCATACACAAGCTTCTCTCTGCAAGTCTTCATGTTCTTATCACACATCCACTTCGGAAACGTCCCAAGAGAATGGAAATCAATGAACTTCAAACAAAACACCCCACTATCACCTGTCTGGATGTTTTGGGGAAGTTCCGGGCTCCTTACTATCGTGTAGGTGTATCGCTCAAGGGGATAATTCCACTTATCATCTACTGGGGCCAAACAATGCATCACGAAGGGAAAGATCTCACATATAGGTGCCACTTCCGCTCCTACCACCTCATCGGTTTTCTGTTCAATGATGCTGTCCCATATGGTTACGTGCCTATCCGGGATAGAAATCATAATAGCTATCCAATGATTTCCCCTAACGTGCAAGGCAGTGTAGATGTAATCAATTTTCAGCCCCCAAGTCTTGTTTGATTTTAGGAATAAGGGTAGTTCACCAGTATGGTAATCCCATACACCATGTGGCAGCCTCCTTGCCGTGGGCATCACATTTTCTCCTTCGCCACTCTTCACAAATTGATGTTGCGAAGGAAGGTGACTGAATCGATGTAATCAATTTTCAGCCCCCAAGTCTTGTTTGATTTGTGGTAGTTTCTTCCACAAATTACCCAGCAGTGTGTCAATGAAGGAAGGTGACTGAATCGACGTTGGAAGGTGACTGAATCGCCCCATCATGTGTACCAGAAAACAGTCGCAAAAATTAAAACAAGTCTAAAGCCAGATTTCTAATAAAGTCTAATTTAAAATCAAGTTGAAATTCAGACTTCTAAAAGAGTCTAATTCGGAAAAGTCTAATTTGTACAAACTGATATATCATGGTTTTTATCCCTTATAGGACATGAAATAAGTCCGTTTTATAGAGTCTTTCAAGCAGTTTGGAGTCTTTTAGAGTCTTTTACAGGTTTTAGCACGTTTGGAGCATAATTGGAGATATTGGAGCTTTCTGGAGCATTATGGAGAAAAGCACAAGTTCGTGTTGCTGAGTACCCGATTTGAAGCATCAGTATCGATCGATACTTTCTAGTATCGATCGATACCCATCGCAGAAGACACGACCCGCAACTTTTCCAAGAGTTGAAGAATTGCAGAATTGCCCCAGAAGACTTTATTATTTACAAGAAGCCCCAAAACGTGATTTAGGTTATTGAATAGGATCTTACAGCCACTTTGTTGGCTATGCTTTATTCTACTTTGATTCTACTTTTGGTTTTTGGAGAGACAATTCTGAACTCCTGTTTTCTATTGAATTCTTTGATGATCTATTAAATCATGTTGTTTTAATTCTCCATGTTTGAGTAGATCCACTTTAGGTTCAGGGTTCTCATAAGGGTTTTCTCTGAATGCTAGGTTGATTAGTTTATTAGGATTCACAATCTGAATTAGTTCTTCGCTTTAGGTTGTGTTCAAAGCTTATTCTAGATTAGCTACATAGAACATAGATCTTAGGATAATTGATTAGGCACGATAGTGCGATTAATTACCTGATAGAACCTAAGGTGAGCAAAATAACTATTCGCAAAGAGATTTGGTTTAGTTGTTTAATGAACAAATCAAACCTGATCTAAAAGCTGATTTAGACTTTAGGATTCACAAAGAGATTCGGAATTCCTAGGATTTAGATTTAGATAGTTTTTGCAACGACAGTTGGTTAATTATACTTTAGTGATTTGAGTTCAAGAACCGCGCTAAATCTGAATCATGTTAGTTAGTTTATTTGCATTCATTGATTTCCTGAGAAATACCCTGGGCCTATATTTTCCTCCATCGAATTTACAACCTTTTACTACTTATTGTTTTTGTTTCATCTGATTTGCTTAGCTTGATTTGATACTATTTTGTCTATTGTGCGATTTCTGTGAGTCCTTATGTTCGACCCCGACACTTACTACAACAAATGTTTTAGTACTTTTAGGGTATTAATTTGAGCATATCAAATTTGGCGCCGTTGCCGGGGACTCAATTTCGCCATTAGATTTTAGCTGTCGAGTTTCGACTAAGTTCGTCGGTATCGATCGATACTCTCTAGTATCGGTCGATACTCATCGTTTTCTTTTTTGTTGATATCGATCGACACCACTTGGTATCGATCGATACTCATCACGTTTTTGTTACTAACGTTCTTGACTTTTTTGTTTCAGGTGCATGCCTAATCGTGAAACCAGAGGGAATAAGAGCACTCCGCTAGTTAATCTATCGTTAGAGAATCTAGCACGTTTAGAACGCACAAGCAGAAAGGCAAAGCAAACATCAGGGATGAACAACACAGTGGTATTAAGACCTGATGAAGCTGGAGTTTTGAGAGACCAAGAGGGTCAAGTGTGCAATGATCAGAGAGAGCAGCGATTTGATGAATATGGAAACGTCATTGTCCCTCCTGCTGTTGTTGGTCAGATTGTCGCGCCAGCTGCGCAAGCCAATGTTGGGAATGCTGGGGTTGATCGAGGTAGAACACTTGCTGAGCACAACAGACCTGATCAGTTCTGTAAACACTTTTCGCGACTTCTCTCTCCGATTTCTCCTATTTTCCCACTGATTTTCCAATTCAAACGTACCGAAATCGGAAATTATGGCATAAAAACGGCAAAGCACAACCGGGCTTGCGGGATTTCGATGATATTAGACGTTCTGGGCGCTCGACGAGCGTGAAAACAAACTCTAAACGGATATATGTACGAATTTTTGCATATCGTCAATTTTTAGATCTGAGTTGTATACTCAGACTGCTTTAGAAGTCTGATGAAACCTATATGGTCAACGAGAGGGTAGTTTTGCAATTGACTTTTAAAAAATCAGATTAAAATTGAAGTGTGGTAATCTCTGAGAAGTCTGAGAAATCCCGATTCTCTCAGACTTCTCCGATAAGTCTGAGTAATCCTAAATCTAATATTTAGCACTTATGAGTGACAATATTAAAATATAACTTCTAGGAAGCATCAAATTCGTGAAATATATGCACATTACAACACATATGTGCAAATCAAAAATTTCAAATGTAAATTTGGTAAACTATGAATCTAACCCTAAAGTTATATGTAAATGTTTCCATTACAAAGCATGTTTTGAGGTTTACAACCTACTTTGCCTTACATGTTTTTAATTTGATTCAATTTTATGAAATTTAATTTTAATACTTCGAAATCGTGTATATTTAATTTATGTATAAGAAATTTTTAACAAAATAATTTTTTACAATTTTTAAATTTAAATTTACTAATTAAATATGTATCAGACTTCTTCGAGAAGTCTGATATTTATTGAGGTATAGGCATAATTAACTAACTTTGTTTAATTTGATTCAATTTTATGAAATATTAAATTTTATACATTAAAATCGTCTATATTTAATTATTGTAGAAAAAAATGTTAACAATTTTTTTTAAAAAATTTTAACAATTTATTTTTTAAAATTTTTAAATTTAAATTTATTATTTTAATCTGTATAAAACTTCTCGAATACGTCTGAGAGAAGTCTGGTAAGAAAAATCAATCAGACTTCTATTAGAGTCTAAATGTCAGACCTCTATAGAAGTCTGACATGTCGCGAAGGTTAAAATGTTAATAGCGGTTTCGCGTTTTTTGTTTGGTCATAAAGGGGTAACTGTAATTTTCCACCCCCGAAAGTGTAGTGCATCATTTGATTGAAAGGACGGTGTATATTTTTCATAAAAACGAAATTTTGGGGTAAAAACAGCAATTTGCCCTTTAAATTAAGTTGGGCAGACCGGGTCAACCCGGGGCAAACCGGGTACTGACCCGACCGATATGGGTCACAATGGCTCATGTGTAACACCTTCGATTAAACATCCATATCCGAATGACCTGGAGCCACCTCCTGTGTAGTCAGCTAAATCACTTGGATACAACTTCTATGAAGAACATTGAAGCTTAATCCGAGTTGAGATCCTTCTTCTAGGTTGAACTTTCAGAAGTCGTATTTGGAGCAAAACTCATTTGGGCGCCAGACAGTGATACAAGACTTTTCAGTTTCTAGGAGGTATCAATATCCCCAATACGATGTAGTAAGGAGGTTATCAATCCATAATCGGGATTGCTCTAAACACTAAGAATGCAAGGTTCATAAGTAATTTAAGCTAAACAAGGTAATTGGTGATTAAGTATTCTAGTTCAAATTAAGCGAAGTAATAACTAAACGATTTGTAATCCAAATAACAAAAGCGGAACTAGAGATGAGGTTAATGATATAAGGTGATCCAAGTCCAATTAGTGGTGTTCATTTACTCAAGAAGCTAATTCCTAGGCATTAGATCTCTAATCTAGATTAGTTCTCTTTCAAGCAACTAATCACTATGTTAATTATCAAATCCATTAGCAAATCATCATTTGTGGATTAACAACTAGCAAGCATTAAGAATCATAACAAGATCAACGAAATATATGCCCTAAACAACTAATATCTTAGGTTAGGAACATAAATCTCTTGTCTAGTTGGTCTTGGCATTTCATCAAACACTTGGTGTTCATGAAATGCCTTGTGATCTAGATCCACTCTTTCAAGCTAGATCTAGCATTGGGAACTCTAGAAAAGAAGGAATATAAGATTATCTAACTATAAACACCACTAATCAAACCTTAGATCACCATAATCTACCTTATCCCAAGGTCCTTAAGACTACTCACTAATCATCATGGGTTTAACAAATCCAATAAAAGAAGTGTTAAAACTCATGATCAAGATGATTGGATGATTAGAAAGTAAAACATAGATGGATTTAATCAAGAAAACAATACTCAAATTGCATAAATTAAAAGGATCAATCCCTTCCAAATCACTCTTAGAGAGGGTTTTTGCTTAAGAAAAGACTTAGCCCCTCCAAATTAGGGTTTTGGGCTTAAATAGTGAATAGTGACGAACCGGGTCGACCCGATTTAAATGGATAAAGAGTTCGGGTTTGGCCAATACCGAGGTCACTGCTCGGTGTAACACCTCGGTATTGAGCCTGGGTTAGTGTACCGACGAGGAGTACCGAGCAGTGGCGTCGGTATTGAGGAGATGTTGTATGGTGATCTTCAGTGGATACCGAGGTCACTCCTCGGTATCGTTGCTCGGTATTAAGGACATTTTCCCCCGGGTTTCTTCCTGTGGCAGCACCGATCAGTTGCACCGAGCAGTGACGTCGGTACAATCCCCTGAAGCTTCGATACCGACGTCACTCCTCGGTGTTATACGTCGGTATTGTGGCTGTTTTCCACCGTCGATCTATACCGATCAGTTGCACCAAGCAGTGACCTCGGTGCAACTCCCCTTCTTTCGATACCGAGCACCAGTACCGACCAGTGACGTCGGTACGGTTTCCGTCTCCTCTCCTTGGGTCTCGAATCTCCTCTTTAGTACCTGAAATGCGATCAAAAACATGCAAGAACTCTCTAGGACTAAATGTGGACACACTAGATTCCTAAAACGACTAAAATGCTAAAAAGATATCATGAACTACATGTAAATGACTCGAAACCTATATGAAACGGATGCTAAAATGATGTAAAATATGATGATATCAATTCCCCCAAACTTAAACATTTGCTTGTCCTCAAGCAAACAAGATCAAGAATGAGAGATGCAATGTAATGCAAGTGGAGCTCGAACCTATAAGAAGCACAAGAAACAATCGCACTCAACGTCCAAGTTACTAGTTCTAGGATGCACCAAAGTTGTCTACTCAAAAGGAGATAGCCTTTTCCTTCACAACATGCAACAAGCCAAACTTCAACCTAGACAAACCATTCTATTCTCTAGCCTCTTAACATTGATTAATGGTTTTATCCGTGAATGGTGCTTATGCAAAATCAAATGAGACCGCTTGGCTAAAGGACCGGTTATGAGATGAAAGTGATCTCATCAATACGTAAGGGCAATCAAATACAAGGATCTCTCAATGAACGAGCAAACTTTGACAAAATGTTAAAGGTAAAAGGCAACCTATGCATACAAGGAAAAACTCTCGTCTACCCGAATGCCTAGAGTGTTTATAACCTAAACCCTCTAACCCGTTGTGCCCATAACTTAAGCTACCCTTTTATCATGAGGCATTTTGCCTTTTTGAACCCGCACATCCTTCTTGTCTGTTCACTTCACTTTCTTCTCAATTGGGGATCACTTCTTCTTCCTTGTTCTTCATGGTTTGGTGCTTCTTGGTTGTTATCTAGCTCTTATTTTCTTCCTTTTGGTTCCCGCCTCTTCTCATTCTTTTGATGCTTTGGCCTTTTTTGCCTTCTTCTTTTTCTTTATATCTTTTGAGGCCATCTTAATCTTAGAGCTAGACTTATGATATTTGCACAAACCATTCTACAAATTCGATCCCCTTTTCCATACTCCTTGTCATTCTTTCCATTCCACAATCCATTCCAATCATACCGTTTACTAAGTCTAAAACCGTTTCCCCCAAACTTGAATCAAGAACCGCAATCCTAACTAGCCTATTCCTAGATTAGCCCCTTGACGATGGAGCTAAGTCTACACAAGAGTGCTTCCTTGTCGCCCTAAACCTAACACCTTTTGTCAAGTTCACTCCAAATAAGGCCTCACAAGACACACACGAAGGATTATGGGCTAGAAAGGAGGTAATTGGCATGGTAGGAAAACCAATCCAAAGATGGGATTTGGCTATTTGGACAAGCAAGAGTGGTAAAAGGAATAAGAATGTCCAAATATGTATATGTGATCTACGAGTTCATTTAAGTTTGCATAAGCACAATAATTACTTGTCAAATTATGGTTATCACTTAGATGAGGCTAGATTCAATTCAAGCGTGCTTCAATCAAAGAAAGGCAATGATGCATGCGCTCTAACAAATGGTTCGTCCTTGATTTCAGATTCAACTTCAATGCATCAAACAACTAATAACTTGGGCGTTGAATCAATTGCTAATTAAGCTACTTTCAAGGTTGTCATTACTCCATGCTTATGTAAATGCAAGCTAAAATACAAACTAGACACCACCTACAAGTGAATATGCAATCCTAAATGTTCTAAAAAAATTTCAAATTTATTGAAAATGCATGATATGCATGAGACTCAAGATGCAAAAGATCAAAATAAGAACACCAAAAACGATGTTAGATAACACACAAACCCTCCCCCAAGCTTAAATTACACAGTCCCTTGTGTAATAGAAGCTTAAGGAAGAGTTAAACAACGCATGAAAGAAGGAAAAAGATATGATTCTAAATGCTATATACAATGTTTGAAGTGTTACCTTGGAAAAGGATGGAAGGTGCAAGAGGGATCAAGGGACGCCATATTCCATCACCTCATCCTAAGCACTTTAGTCCATAAGTTCATGCCCATATGGCCATCGAGAACCCACTCGCACTAAGAAAACCCATCAAAAGGAACTAACAACGAAAGAAAAGCATAAAAGGAAATATGTACAAGGATAAGCTTGGGGTGTCTCCCAAGAGCACTTTGTTTAACGTTACTAAGTTCGACGTTTGTTCCCCTTTTAGGCGGGTAATGGAGGAGTGCAAGTACTCCATGGCGGTTCCTTAAGCTCGAGTTTGAGAATTTTACCCATTAAGCTTTGAAGACCTGTTTGATCTCCCTCTCTAACCTCCGGTGTGAGGGTTGCTATGGCCTTGGCAAAAGGCTTGGGACGCCCTTCACATTTGACCTTGTACTCAATCATCCCTTCTTCATGTTTCCACGGGATAAGAGTCACGATCGAAGGTTGGTCTAACAAGGGTCCAATCCCCTTTAGCATGCTCGGTTTCCTCTTCTTGGACCTAGGCCTTGTCCTTTTCTTAGCAACCTTGCCACTTTCAACCTCACTCTCCATCGTGGTGTGAAAGAGGGAATTCCAGGAACTTCCATCTAGAGCAAGGGCTTCTTCAACCTTTCCAATACTCACCGTCTCACATACGCCCACATACTCAACCTTCCGGGTTTTGGCTTCATTGTCCCCACAAATAATAGCCCCACAAATAGCGGTGGAAGAAGGCATCATTGTGTAGAACTTCTTGTCATCCACGTTTTTAAGAACAACCCTCTTGTTTATGAAGTCCAAGATTGCACCGGTTGTGTTGAGGATTGGAGTCCCGAGAAGTAGTGGGAGTTTTATGTTCGGTGCCATCTCCATCACAACGAAGTCCGTTGGTACAAGACACTTTCCAATCTTAAGGGCAAAGTCTTCAACCATGCCAAGAGGTTTCTTCGTGGAAGAGTCTCCAAACGTGATGGTGGAGGGGTAATCGTTCAACTTATCTATCCCAAAACTTTTGGCCATCTCCAAAGTCATGACATTAACGATTGAGCCCGAGTCACACAAAGCATCATCAACTTCCAAGAGTCCAAGTGTGCAAGATATTGAGAATTTCCCGGGGTTTCCAAGATTTGGGAGAGTCTTAGGCTCGATCCTTGTTGTGCTTGGAGACACTTTCTCTTGTGCCTTGTTGAGGAAACGACCGGAAAATGGAAGTGGAGGCTCATATGGAGGTGGAGGTTCATATGGAGGTGGAGTCTCTCTCTTTGACTCAACAAGTGTCTCCACGTTTTTCACTTTAACCAAGTCCTTGATGGACTTCTCAATCTTGTTATTCTTTTCTCCAACCAACATCATATCACTCTCACTCCCAAGGGTCACCTTCCCACCTTGTTCCTCAATGTCCTCATTGAGGCTAGAGACTAACCCGAGGAACTCCTCAATAATGTGATCTTGCTCTTTAAGAGTGGAAAAAGTGTTGCAAGACTCTTTAGAGGTTAGTATGGCCTTCCCATTTGAAGAGCTTTGAGGATGATGTGAAGAAGGGGAGGCATTCCTTTGCTCCATTAGTTGCACCTTTGAGCTCAGTGCCTCAAACTTGCTATTAAGATCATTGTAAGAGCAAATGACCTTGTTAGTGGTTTCCGTTTGGCCCTTGATTAGTTGTTGTAACTTGGAGGCCAAGTCAAGCTCTTGCGGTTTAGATGTAGGTGCTTGACCTTGGGGTACAAACCCTTGTTGTTGAACTTGAAAACCGGGTGGGGCTTTTGGTTGGAATCCACTTTGGTTTCCTTGGAATTGGTTCCTTTGGACATACCCTTGTTGGTTGTAGTTAGAAGGTTGACCTTGAGATTAGAATTGTTGTTGTGGAACTCATTGAGCTTGAGTAGATTGTTGAGGGTAGAGTTGGTCTTGTGGATTCCTATAGGTTTGGTTGAACCCTTGTCTTTGGAAGTTACCTTGGTTCCCCACGTAGTTCACTTCCTCTTGTGTTTCCACGGCTTCCTCTTGATAGTAAGCTTGATTGTTCTCGTAGTCACCAATGAAATGGACCGCCTTTTGAGATTCTTTTTGAGAGGCAAGAAGCTTGTCTATCATAGAGGCTTGCTTATCCAACTTCTCATTCAAGGCTTTCATGTCTTTGGCTCTCTTGTTCTCATCAAAGTCAATAGTAGTCCTTGAAGCACGGTCATAATCATCCCCATACGTCCCATAACTAGTAGCTAAGTTCTCCACGAGCTCCATAGCATCCTCTACGTCCTTAGCTAGGAAATTACCATTCGAAGCCGTGTCAAGTAGCATACGGATCTTAGGCAAAGCCCCTCGGTAAAGAGTGATAAGGAGATAGGCGTTGGAGAAGCCATGATGTGGGCATTGAGAAGTGTAGCCTCTAAATCTCTCCCAAGCCTCGTTGAAAGACTCAATAGACCGTTGTGTGAAGCTAGATATCTCATTGCGAAGTTTGGCGGTTCTAGACGGTGAGAAGAATTTGGCTAGAAACGCCCTTTTGCAATCATCCCATGAAGTAATAGATCCTTGAGGCAAGGTCTTTTCCCATTGGTGAGCCTTGTCACCTAAAGAGAACGGGAAGAGACGAAGCTTGAAACCGTCTTCGGAGACCCCATTGATCTTAGTGAGACCACATATCCGGTCAAATTGGTCAATGTGATCTAGATGATCCTCCATTGACAACCCATGGAACTTGTTAGCTTGAACCATGTTGATTAGCCCGGGTTTGACCTCAAAGTTGTTGTTTTCCACCGGTGGAGCCTGAATGCCTTGCCGGTTTTGGTGAGTATTAGCGGCATCACCCTCTCCAACAACGTGCCTAGCTCTTGGTGGATGGTTGGGACGGTTTGGTTGGTGATGGTTTCCATTGCCACCACCTCCTTGGTTGTTGCCGTGTCCATCCCCATTCCCACCGTTCCTTTGGTGGGGAATGGGTTCATTGATGTTCCCAAGTGGAACATTCTCAAAGTGCTCCATGTCGTTACCAACCTCTTCTTGAACTCTCACACGGTTCCTTCTTTCTCTTGAACCTCTCTCAAGTTGATCAATATCGTCTCTTGGTTGAATGAGATTGGTATTGCCACGGGAACGGGTATGCATACACCTATAGAGAGCAAAAGCAATGGGAAGTGAAGAAGATTAGTAACTTGGTAGCAAATAAGGCTTAATCTCACAAAGAGCCTAAATCTCAATGTTAAAACAAATCCCAATATGGCAACGGCGCCAAATTGATACAAGACTTTTAAGTCTCTAGGAGGTATCAATATCCCCAATACGATGTAGTAAGGAGGTTATCAATACATAATCGGGATTGTTCTAAACACTAAGAATGCAAGGTTCATAAGTAATTTAAGCTAAACAAGGTAATTGGTGATTAAGTATTCAAGTTCAAATTAAGCGAAGTAATAACTAAACAATTTGTAATCCAAATAACAAAAGCGGAACTAGAGATGAGGTTAATGATATAAGGTGATCCAAGTCCAATTATTGGTGTTCATTTACTCAAGAAGCTAATTCCTAGGCATTAGATCTCTAATCTAGATTAGTTCTCTTTCAAGCAACTAATCACTATGTTAATTATCAAGTCTATTAGCAAATCATCATTTGTGGATTAACAACTAGCAAGAATTAAGAATCATAACAAGATCAACCAAAGATATGCCCTAAACAACTAATATCTTAGGTTAGGAACATAAATCTCTTGTCTAGTTGGTCTTGGCATTTCATCAAACACTTGGTGTTCACGAAATGCCTTGTGATCTAGATCCACTCTTTCAAGCTAGATCTAGCATTGGGGACTCTAGACAAGAAGGAATATAAGATTATCTAACTCTAAACACCACTAATCAAACATTAGATCACCCTAATCTACCTTATCCCAAGGTCCTTAAGGCTACTCACTAATCATCATGGGTTTAACAAATCCAAGAAAAGAAGTGTTAAAACTCATGATCAAGATGATTGGATGATTAGAAAGTAGACGATAGATGGATTTAATCAAGAAAACAATACTCAAATTGCATAAATTAAAAGGATCAATCTCTTCCAAATCACTCTTAGAGAAGGTTTTTGCTTAAGAAAAGACTTAGCCCCTCCAAATTAGGGTTTTGGGCTTAAATAGTGAATAGTGACGAACCGGGTCGACCCGGGACAAACCGGGTACCGACCCAGTTTAAATGGATAAAGAGTTCTTGTTTGGCCAATACCGAGGTCACTGCTCGGTGTAACACCTCGGTATTGAGCCTGGGTTAGTGTACCGACGAGGAGTACCGAGCAGTGGCGTCGGTATTGAGGAGATGTTGTATGGTGATCTTCAGTGGATACCGAGGTCACTCCTCGGTATCGTTGCTCGGTATTAAGGACATTTTCCCCCGGGTTTCTTCCTGTGGCAGCACCGATCAGTTGCACCGAGCAGTGACGTCGGTACAATCCCCTGAAACTTCGATACCGACGTCACTCCTCGGTGTTATACGTCGGTATTGTGGCTGTTTTCCCCCGTCGAGCTATACCGATCAGTTGCACCGAGCAGTGACCTTGGTGCAACTCCCCTGCTTTCGATACCAAGCACCAGTACCGACCAGTACCGACCAGTGACGTCGGTACGGTTTCCGTCTCCTCTCCTCGGGTCTCGAATCTCCTCTTTAGTACCTGAAATGCGATCAAAAACATGCAAGGACTCTCTAGGACTAAATGTGGACACACTGGACTCCTAGAACGACTAAAATGCTAAAACGATATCATGAACTACAAGTAAATGACTCGAAACCTATATGACACGGATGCTAGAATGATGCAAAATATGATGATATCAGACAGACATGTCTCTGATAAATCAGAGGTATCTTTTAAACCACAGATCATAATGACTTGCAACCACCTCCTGTGGACAGAAAACTCACTTGGCTACAACGTTTATGAAGAATACCGAGGCTAATTCGGATTGGAGACTCTTCGTCTAGCCAGGTCTTTCAGGCACATCGGGTCTTCACTGATGTGTTTGTACCGAGCCATAGCAGTCTTCTTCTTGCTTTGGCCGTTCCTTCTGTGTCTACACCGTCCCACTGCAACGACCCAAGATGGATCAGTGCAGTCTTCTTCTTGAAACTACATTCCTCGTTTCGGCGGCCAGACAGACATACTCTCAGTAACTCGGCCATATCTCACGAACCACATACCCGAATGACCTGAATCTAACTCTAGTAGACAGCTAATTCCTTTCTATACAACTCCCATGAAGACCGTTGAAGCTGATTCAAATCGAAAGGCCTTCGTTCAGCCACATATTTCCGGCATCTCAGATGGACTTTGCAACCTACTTTGGCCCATTTCTCCAAATATCACCAATTGTCTCCAAATCACCTAAAAACATTCCATATGCATGCTAGACTCACTAAAACCTAGTGAAAATACCTATTACTCTAAATTAGACCAAAATGCCATAAAAACTATGCAAAACACATGTATGAGACACAAAACAATAACAAGAATGCATGCTAAGAGATGCAAAATATGGGAATATCAAAGGGATCCATGAATCATTGAATTAGACACAAATAGGGATTTATCTTCCGTAGTTTTCGCTTATTGTTGTGTTCATTGCTTAGGCTTGAGCGAACCGCTAGGTCTATGAATTAATGTGCGGCTTGCCCTATGAGCACGACAATGGATTATGGTACAGTTAACCTATAAGCACGACAGTGGATTAGGTTGCATAGAAAGAACATAAGCGAGGGAATTGTCCTTAGCCTGCGAGAGTTGATGCTAAGGCGATTCGTGAACATATTGAACCCGCTCCTTAATGCTGACCTAGAATTCTATGAGCACGACTGTAACACACCCGACTCGTGCTACGAAAGTCGGAGCCGGGAATGTCCACAGAATGCTTCCCGCGGAGACATACCGGCCCGAGCATCCCAAATTACTCCGGCTAGATTGTCAACACGGGCGCACCTCTCAACCAAGGCCTAAGGCTTTTCAACCCGTTGTTTCGGGTGTTGAGTTGTTTCGGCCCGTACTAGGCCTAGTATTTTAAGAATCGAGGTTTTAAGCTTGAAAACATCCTTTATTAGCTTTAAAAACATTCTTACAAACTTGATGCATCATTTCTTAAAACCGTTTTCGCAAACAAGCAAAAGTTCTTTTTACCAACACCGAAATCTACTCTAGTCGGCCTAGTACTCGACGCCTCCCTCTAACTACTACTAAGGTTACCTGCAAGACATATTTTTTTAATGAGTACTCCTAATGAATACTCTGTGAGCTTAGGACCCCTACCCTGCACGTTAGTTCCCACCCCACTAACAACCTACCCCAGATAGCCGAAGCCTAGAAGCTACGAGGGAAGCACCGCACTAGCACGACTAGTAGAACGACATTCCCAAACTACACACACAACACACATGCTAGCTTACCCAACTAGCAAGCGATCACACAACATGCCGGCTAGCTTACCCAACTAGCGGGCGATCACACAACGGCACACTTATCACAAGCGCGCTGAGGGGAAGCTAAACAAAAAACTGATATGTGCTAAAGGCCTCTTAGCCACATATCCTAACACTCAAGAAATGTTTCGTACAAAAGCACCTCAACAACTCATCTAGATCTAGAGCTTGGCGGGATCGTATCAACACGCACACACCGTGGCCTTACTGTCTAATCACCACACAGGATCATAGACTGCCATACGCGATCGCAGCCGTTACGGGCTTCCTCGATCGCAATGCACCGTCGTGCATGTGTTGCCAAAGGAGTGACCCAAGTACCCTCCGAGTATAAAAGGTGGTGTTGCCTACATCCCTAAACACACTACATAGACACGCCTACCTATGTCTCACCGATCATGCCGACCCGGCATGTGGCCATCGGTTACCAAAACAAGTTAAGGGCCTCCATGCCGCATAACTTCACACCAATAAGTCATGGGCCTCATGCCACATAGCTTATAAACAATTGGTCAAGGTTTCACCCAACCTTAACCTTAATTCCGTGTTAATTTTGTTGACCTCCACCACGCCTAGACCTCCCGTCATAAGCATGTGAATTCAACTAACACACACAAGGCTACTTCTGTGTTACTTTTGTCGTCCTTGTCATGCCTAGACCTTGTCCCGCGCATACAAGACCCTACGTTCTTGTCATGCCTAGACTTTATCCCGCGCATACAAGACGACTAACACTTAGCGGAGCCAACGCACGTGGTTGCTCCCACCTTGTTCCTGCACAACAAAGCATTAAACCTATTCTACCGAATCTCACTTCGAGTTTTTAAGGTCTGGAACAGACAAGACTTAGGCCCCTGGATCAACTCCTTCCAAGCTAAGCTCTCCCTCGGTTTAAATCCACGTGATTTAAGCCAATATCTCTTTCAGATCACTTTCGCTCTCTACCTTAACTCTCTCGCTTCTCTCTAAGATTTTTCTAAGTTCTTAAGAGTGGTGTAGCTTACCTTGGGTCTAAGGGGGTATTTATAGGCATGGGAGAATTGGTTGGGTGCTTGCCACTTGCTCCACTTGCAAAAAGACTAGTCAAAGTACTTTCTCTCCAAGTTTCTCTTCTTTGACCATGCTTTCAACCCATCAAATCGTCTAGGTAGGCTAAAACGTAGCCTTTGACTCCTAGGTATAAGCTTTTGCTAAGCCTTAAACCAACATCTTCACTTTGTGTCACCTTTGTCTTCTTTAGGCTTTGTATGTCTTACTAGGCCTTAACATCGATGTCACTTCGTCTTCACATCAATCGCAGGTCTACTTCTTCATAAGGGTGGCCTGGTCTTCTTAGTGGGACAAGGCCATCGTGGCCCTTCCTCCTTGTGACACATGCCATCGCTAATCCCTAGGATTTTTGACCGGTCATGTGGCTACCGTTAAGCCACTTGTCGCGATTTCCACCATTCATCGATTCTTCGTAAAATTGGCTTTCGTCTTGGGTCTTCTTCGCCCAATTGGCCCGCCAAACACGATCTTGGATAAAATGGGATGTCTGCCCCGGTTCAGATCTCCCCTAGCCCACTTGACCAAATTTGGTCAAGTTGGAAAATCTTGATGCTTCTCGATGGATAACATCCTTTCCTTGCCCAAAGGTTTTCTGTCTGGTCGAAATTTTGTTTGGATCGCCTTTCCCCGGCTTTGGTAAGGTTTTTACCTTTCTCTCGGCTAAAAATCCTTTACTCGGCAAGATCACAGATTTTTCCTCGGCTGAAAATCTGGCTCGCGGCTAAAACTGGACCATTTTAGCTGGCTAAAATAGAATTTTCTGGATAACTCTTTTTCCGTTCCAGTTATCCAAATTCTGGCTTGACCAACACGTTTCTTTTGGTCTGCTCTTTCGGAAAACGTCTTCCCTTAGTCGTTCCTTGACTTTTGGATTTTCCCTCGATCATCGACCAAAATTTACTCCATCGGACGGGTTATCACATCCTCCCCCCCCCCCTTATTTAGAATTCGTCCGGAATTCACTTAAGGCCAGGGTGATCCCGCTGCTCTTCTTCTGGCAAGGTCGTGATGACTCCTTGGCTCATCGGGATTCCTCCTGAATTCCTTTCTCTGAGCCATCTGCTTCGTCGTCCTAGATCTTCTTCAAGGCCCGAATTCTCTCCTAGAATTCGTATTGAAGTCTTTTGTTCCTTGGTTAAGCAACATCCGTTGCTTTTCCCTTCTTGAGGCTATTCTCTTCCACCTTTGCTCCTCACGTGGCTTGAGATCCCCTTTCGAAGTGTGCTACTAACGTTTACTCCTTCAACGTTTGTAACTATTCTTCTCCGGAAAGTCCTCCCCGTCTCGGGTTTTTTTCTGTTCCACTCCTTTCCTTTGGTAGAAGATCTCCGTCTTTTACCTTTTTGTTTACTCCAGCTTAACCTTTACGGTCAACTTCTTCTCTAGATGTCGCCGTTCTCCATGGATTCTCAGCATCGTCGTCATCACCATTCTAGTAAATGCCCCGGTCGGCCTCCAGCCTATTATCCGGTCATTTACCCTCTCTTTAGTCTTCACCTTCGTTCTTGATTATTCTTCTCCGTTCTCACAGATTTAATAATCCCCTGCCGTACTGGCAATTTGATCCTCTTGTTCTTCTATGCTTGCAGTAGGTCCTCCCGACCTACTTCCGCTTCGTCGACCCTCCTGGTCTCTTCTGGCACACCGACTCCTCTAGGCCACTCGCCTTTTTCCCCAGCCATAAATAATCTCCTTACTTCTGACCCGAACGTGACCTATCCTAAGGTTTTGAAAATTCTCTCTCTAATTCGCAAGTGGTGGATTTTCATGCCTTTCCCAGCAATCAACACATGGCATACTTAAAGTAGTGACGACTTGGCCCAAAACTTCAAGTAGCCAAACAAATCATCCTTGGTTCATATTCTATCATATAATATAACCATCCATGATTTCACAATATCTCATTTCATTCAAACATACTTCACATATGCCACATATTTTCACATATCTCACATATGCTAAATATTTCACATACTGCACATATGTGTTAACTCTAAGTGATCCGGTCCGTCCTCCCGACTACCGATCATAACTACTTGCGCATGACTCTAGCCCTCCCGGCTCTCATGCAACTTATTCACGCATACAACAAACTATCATACATAAAGTTTAGAACCCCTTACGTACCACCCTATATACGGCTAGCGGGTTACTTGTTGCCTAACCTAGACACAACTACCTAAAAGTCATGCCCAAACCGAGTTACTGGATCCCCCCGATCCCTCGGTTTCGCTTGACCCGTCTGATCCTCCTGATCCCTCGGTCTCTCCGTAATCTCTCGTCCCGTAGGATGTCGAGTAGGATATAGTATGAGTGTTGGATCGCTCTGGTTCATCTTCCTGAGGGTCTAACCCAAAATCGCAAGTGTAGCACATTCCCATCGGGGGCAACAGCCGTCTTCCAAACCCCGTGTTGTGACATGCCCAGGTGGTGTGGCTTCTCATGCCACAATGCTCGCATGGCCCCATTAGACGTGAGGGAGTCATGCCGCTCCTTTGGGCCGGTATCCTCCACAGATAAGGCCCCTCCGGCGTCTCGCCTTGGTTATCTTCTTCCGGTGATGGTGTCTCAACATCCGTCTCCCCATTTTGATCGATATTTTCCGGGGATGATGACTCATCATCCGTTTCCCAATCTTCTTCATCAGCATCTTCCTCTCTTCTTCGTATTAGATCCAAGGTGGGACCTAACACTAACCCCAAATACGGTATATTCTCGCCGTCTACTTCCTGTACGATACTCTTTCGCAAAGCTCGGAATTCCTCAACGTCCGTTTCATCGGGTCGTGGTCCTACCCAATCAAACATGTTTCTCCAAGATTCATGTTGCCAAGCACTATTGATAGGATCATTTGACCATGATCCTATGTCTTGCTCCATCTCCTGCTTTAGCTCGTGATCGAGTAAGTCACCGAACCTTCTGGTTCTTGGTCCAGGTCCTTCCTCCTCGTTTTCTCCTTGAATCTACTCGGAATAATAATTTTGCGGAACTATCGTGTCTTCTTGGGTTTCTTCATATTTGGGATCACCTTCATGGAGGTTCCTCTGGTCCTCCAGCACTAACTGGATCTCCTCGTTGCTCAGCGTCATTGGGTCCTCCAAAGTCATGTCCTGAACTAGATGAGGCCGCCAGGCTTGGTTCCATTCGTTGACGAGGTGATCCTCCTTGTTCCACCAATGGAACACATTCCGCCTCATCTCCCGTTTCCGTATGACCTCCTCCCGAGTGTTGGTCCAATAACGTTGGACTCTTTCGGCTTCTTCTCGTTCCGCATCTGAAGCAATGGTTCCTCTCCAGCGATCGTGCGGGTCTTGGACCATTCTCTCTGTTTCGGCCCGTCTCGCCGCTAGCTCTTTGGTTTCTCCCCGCCCTTTCTCAAGACGCTCGTGTTTATCGGTCCGATCTTCCCACGGCTCTTGCGGTGCGTAGTTGCATTCCATATTATGTATATATGGCATGCGAATCGTCGCGGAAATCTCTAATCCGCCTTATATCGATATGTCCGATCTAGATGCGATCGTTACGTCTCCGCCACTCCAGCTCGAGTTATCGGAAGATATTTGTAAGATCTCGGGCCCCGCTTATTCCCATACTTCTATATCGGAATAAGCTGTCGGCATCAGTATGTATTCCCCATAAGGTCGGGCCATCTCCATCCTTTCTTCATCGTCTGGCACCTGTGGAATAGACTCCATGCCCAAGTCCAGATCAAGCCCGTCAAACACCTCGGCATCGTCTAAGATCGCCTCCCAAAACGACCCGTCGGTTTCTATCTCCTATCCGACTTTGGACGATGTGTCCGAATCAACGAGATAGATCTCTGCCAACGAGTCCGAACTTTCGTCACTTGACGAGTCTGAATCGTTCCACGAGTTGGATCATCCTTATCCGTAAAACGTCGGCCAACGATTTCCTTGCTTCCCCTCACAACCAGGCGCCCACTCAGAATCCCTCTCATACTTTCCTAGTCTCCTCGACATCTTACGATTACTCAACAAACAGCGTAAGTCATTAGGGTTTTTCCTAAATCTTAATGACGCCGAGCTACCGGATTCCTAATGGTGCTAATGAGACTCCATTTTTTTTTTGACTCGAAAAACGTTTGAAAACATTTTTAAAACTCGTTCCCGTGAGCATGATCATGAACCATGCTCTGATACCAACTTCTGTAACACCCCCGAATCGTGCTATGAAAGTAGGATCAGGGAATGTCCACAGAATGCGTTCCGCGGAGACATACCGGCCCGAGCATCCCATACTACTCCGGCTAGATTATCAACGCAGGCGTACCTCTCGACCAAGGCCTAAGGCTTTTCAACCCGTTCCTCGGTGTTAAGTTGTTTCGGCCTGGAATAGGCCTAGTATTTTAAGAACCGAGGTTTTAAGGTTGAAAACATCCTTTATTAGCTTTAAAAACATTCTTACAAACTTGATGCATCACTTCTTAAAACCGTTTTAGCAAACAAGCAAAAGTTCTTTTCACCAACACCGAAATCTACTCTGTTCGGCCTAGTGTTCGACGCCTCCCTCTAACTACTACTAAGGTTACCTGCAAGACATATTTTTTTAATGAGTACTCCTAATGAATACTCAGTGAGCTTAGGACCCCTAACTTGCACGTTAGTTCCCACCCACTAACAACCTACCCCAGATAGCCGAATCTTACAAGCTACGAGGGAAGCACCGCACTAGTCCGACTAGTAGAACGGCATTCCCAAACTACACACACAACACGCATGCTAGCATACCCAACTAGAAAGCGATCACACAACACGCCGGTTAGCTTACCCAACTAGCGGGCGATCACACAACGGCACACTTATCACAAGCGCGCTGAGCAGAAGCTAAACAAACAACCGATATGTGCTAAAGGCCTCTTAGCCACATATCCTAACACTCAATAAATGCTTCGTACGAAAGCACCTCAACAACTCATCTAGATCTAGAACTTGGCGGGATCGTATCAAAACGCACACACCGTGGCCTCCCTGTCTAATCACCACACAGGATCATAGACTGCCATACGCGATCGCAGCCGTTACGGGCTTCCTCGATCGCAATGCACAGTCGTGCATGTCTCGGCCGAGGGAGCGACCCAAGTACCCTCTGAGATTAAAAGGTGGTGTTGCCAACATCCCTAAACACACTACATAGGCACGCCGGCCTATGTCTCACCGATCATGCCGACCCGGCATGTGACCATCTGTTACCAAAACAAGTTATGGGCTTCCATGCCGCATAACTTCACACCAATAAGTGATACATGACTTTTTAGTCTCTATGAGGTATCAATAACTCCAATACGTGTAGTATGAAAGTTATCAATCCATAAAGGGATTTATCCTAATCACTAAGAATGTAAGGAATAATTGCAAGTTAAGCTAAATAAGTGTGTTGTGATTAAGTAACCTAATTAAAGCAAATAAACAACTAAGCAAGAAGTAAATCAATAAACAAAAGCGGAGCAAGAGATAAGGTTATTGATGTAAGGTGATCCAATTTCAACTAGTGGTGTTCATTCACTCAAAGAAGCTAATCTCTAGGCAATAGATCTCTAATCTTGATTAGTTCTCTATTAAGCAACTAATCACTATGTTAATTATCAATTCCATTAGCAAATCATCATTTGTGGATTAACAACTAGAAAGCATTAAGAATCATAAAACGATCAACAACAAATATGCCCTAAACAACTAATGTCTTAGGTTAGGAACATAAATCTCTTGTCTAGTTCATCAAGGCATTTCATCAAACACTTGGTGTGCGTGAAATGCCTTAGGATCTAGATCCACTATTTCAAGCTGAATCTAGCATTAGGGGCACAAGACAAGAAGGAATATAGGATTATCTAATCCTAAACACCACTAATCAAACCTTGGACCACCCTAATCTACCATATCTCAGATCCTAAGGACTACTCACTAATCATCATGAGTTCAACAAATCCAAGAAAAGAAGAGTTAAAACTCATTATCAAGATGATTGGATGATTAGAAAGTAGAAGATAGATGGATTCAACCAAGAAAACAATACTCAAATTGCATTAAACAAAAGGATCAATCTCTTACAAATCACTCTTAGAGAGGGTTTTTGCTTAAGAAAAGATTTAGCCCATCAAAATTAGGTTTTTGGGCATAAATAGTGAATAGTGATGAATCGGGTCGACCCGGGACAAACCGGGTACCGACCCGGTTTAAATGGATAAAAAGGTCACTGCTTGGTACAACACCTCGGTATTGAGCCTGGGTTTGTGCACCGACGAGGAGCACCGAGCAGTGGCGTCGGTATTGAGGTATTGTTGCTTGGTGATCTTCAATGGATACCGAGGTCACTCCTCTGTATCGTTGCTCGATATTAAGGGATTTTTCCCCCGGGTTTCCTCCGAGAACAGCACCGAGCAGTTGCACCGAGCACTGACCTCGGTACAATCCCCTTAGGCTTCGATACCGATGTCACTCCTCGGTGTTGCACGTCGGTACTGGGGCTATCTTCCTCTGTCTTCTATACCGATCAGTTGCACCGAGGAGTGACCTCGGTGCAACCCTTCTGCCTTCAATACAGAGGACCAATACCGACCAGTGATGTCGGTACGGTCTCTGTCTTCTCTCCTCGGGTCTCGAATCTCCTTTTTAGCTCCTGAAATACGATCCAAAACATGCAAGGACTCTCTAGGACTAAATGTGGACACATTAGACTCCTAAAATAACTAAAATGCTAAAGAGGTAGCATGAACTATATGCAAATGACCCGGAACCTAAGTGAAACATATGCTATAATGATGCAAAATATGATGATATCAATTCCCCAAAACTTACTTCTTTGCTTGTCCTCAAGCAAAAGCATCACTAAAAGAGTTCAAGTCCAAGTGCAAACTCTAAAGTATGATCAAACATGTCTACTCAAAAGGGGCTAGCCATGTCTATCCTTACATGAACCAAGCTTAAATCTCAACCTACACAAGCTTTCAAATCATCCAATCCTTTAACATTCATTAGGCTTTTTTCCAAGTGAATCATGCTTATGCAAGGCAAGTGAATGCATTTGGCTAGGGTTAAGGTTTCGAGATAAAGGTGATCTGGATACAAGTGACGGTTTCCGAGCAAGGGGTTCTCTCAAAAGGAATCAACTAATGCAAAATTCGAAGAGTAAAGCCCAATAGATGCATACAAGGTTGACTTCCATCAACCCAAATGCCCCATATCGAACTTGACCTCTAATCTCTAAACCCCAATGAAGATCCTTCCTAAGCTACCCTTTTCGCAAGGCATTTTAACTTCACTACTCATATCTTTTCACCTTCCTTCTCCATTAAAACACTTTGGGGATTTCCTTCTTCACCGTTTGGCTTTCAACATTTTACTTTACTTAGCCCTTCTTTACTTTCTCTAGTCTCTCTTATTTCTTTTCTTTGCCTTAGCTTTTTTTGGCTTTTCTTCTTCCTTTTGAAGACTAGGGACTATTTTCTTTCTTTTTCACTTAGAGCTTTTTTCCATTAATTGTCTCGGTGTGAAGTAAGCCTAAGGAAAGGACCAAAAACAAGAGATATCTATACAATGCAAGACGTAAAAAGAAAAAACATATACAAGAGTTTTGGATTCGTACCTCGAAGCTTGGAGATGGAGATGTAGACCCCATTGAGCAAGATGGATTACTTGAGACAGGAGACGGGGACCGCATCGCTCTCCTCTTTGGTGCCTTTTCAGGTCGGGCCGTGGGTCGGCTATAGCTCATGACCAATGCCCAATCATCTCCTCGAGGCGCGAGGTTGATATGCTCAAATTAATACCCTAAAAGTACTAAAAAATTGTTGTAGTAAGTGTAGAGGTCGAACACAAGGACTCACAGAGATCACACAATAGATTGTATAGTATCGAATCAAGCTAAGCAAATCAGATGAAATAAAAGCAATAAACAATAAAAGAGTTGTAATTCGATGGAGGAAAATATTGGCCCAGGGTATTTCTCAGGAAATCAATGAATGCAGACAACTAGCTAACAGGATTCAGATTTAGCGCGGTTCTTGAACTCAAATCACTAAAGTATAATTAACCAACTGTCGTTGCGAGAACTATCTAAATCTAAACTTCAGAATCCCAAATCTCTTTACAAATTCCTAAGAATAAATCAGCTTTAAAGTTCAGGTTTGATATGTTGACAAATCAATTAAACCAAATCTCGTTGCGAATAATCAATTTGCTCACCTAAGGTTCTATCAGGTAATTACTCGCACTGTCGTGCCTAATCAATTATCCTAAGATCTAAGTTCCAGATTCGTCAATCTAGAATTAGCTTTGAACACAACCTATGGCGAAGAACTAATTCAGATGGTGAATCCTAATAAACTAATCAACCTAGCATTCAAGGAAAACCCTTATGAGAGCCCAGAACCTAAAGTGGATCTACTCAGACATGGAGATTGAAAGCAACATGATTGAATAGATCATCAAAGAAATCAATAAAAACAGGAGTTCAGAGTTGTCTCTCCAAAAACCAAAAGTAGAATCAAAGTAAAATAAAGCATAGAAAAATAAAGCATAGCCAAAAAAGTGTCTGAAAAACCTAATTATATAGTCTAAACACGTTATGGGGTCTTCTTGTAAAAATTAAAGTCTTCTGGGGCAAATCTGCTATTCTTCAACTCTTGGAAAAGTCGCGGGTCGTGTCTGCTGCGATGGGTATCGATCGACACCAGGGGGTATCGATCGATACTGATGGTTCAAATCGGGTACTCAGCAACACGAACCTTTGCTTTGCTCCAAAATACTCCAGAAAGCTCCAATATCTCCAATTATGCTCCAAACGTGCTAAGACCTGTGAAAGACTCTAAAAGACTCCAAAATACAAGAAAGACTCTATAAAATGGACTTATATCATGGCCTAAAAGTGGTAAAAACCATGATATATCAACTCCCCCAAACTTAGCCTTTGTTTGCCCTCAAGCAAAACAGAAAACTAAACCACATAAAGAGGTTTGAAAACGCGGAGACTCACCTGTTCAAGAACCATCGCAGAGATCCTTTTCTCAAGCACCCAAATGTCACCTAACCAGCTTTTGATCTAACCACCATGTACTTTTCCGTAGACATTCGCAGCTTTTCCAGACTCCACACATTATCTCGCAGCATTGTTCAAATAAAACCCTCATCACCAGTTTCATCGGTGCAGCTAATGTTTAAGAACCTTCTAGATTCTTTACCATACAATATCATGACAAGGAACCATCCAATTTCACACTTTTTGTATCACTTTCTCTCCCCCTGACTTATTTCTTATTTTGTTCTCTTTTTAAAAAAAAAAATCTGCATATACACATCAAGGTCCGAAACGCGAGTATTAATGGTGTTTGCCACCGAATCCCCAGTTCTTCCCTCTCTATGTATCAAAGGTTTAGGCGAATATTGGTATCATGGGAAATTTTCCTAACTTCTCTTTCAACCTTTGTGTGATCATTCCCTCTTAAGTAGAATAATGGGATCGCTGGAATTTTTCCTAGCCCTCTACTCAGAAGAAAATCATTTCAATCTTTTATGCTCTTATTTATCAACTTATAACAGGGGAGAGAGACACCATTATTTTAAACATATGGGTTCCTTTGTCAGATATGAATGATGAATCAAGCTCTGTAAACACTAACCACATTGATGAAGTGCAAAAATTTGGCTCAGGCTTCAGAAGAACTCTGCTGGAGACATGGATGTTTTCTAGTCAACTGGTCAGTCCTTGGATTTTTCATTAGTCGATCTAGAGCTGATCCTGCTACACTGGTCACTCAAAAACAAAATCAAAACAACAATTCAAGCACATGATCATCATCTCCAACAAGTTTTGACCCAACAAAACGCTTTTTGACCTGATAAAACAACTGACTATGAGAAAAACAAACACAATGTCAGCACACACCTCCCCCATACTTGAACAACACTGTTCCCAGTGTTATCTAGCCTAGAGTAGGTAAAATAAAATAAAAGAACATAATAGAACGAAGAGAAACAAGAAGTTACCGTGCTGGAACATCTGGTGTCGTTCGACACACGGCCTGGTATCGATCGATACCAGGATTAAGTCGACCCGATGAACATCTCATTCGCGATTGGTGTCGACCGAAACCAATGGGGTATCGATCGACACTAAGGCGATTTCGAGTTTTGCTCCTTGTTTATCCTGACACAAATAAAAAATAAAAAGAAAAAGAATCAAAAGTAGACTCACCAGTGGGTTGCCTCCCACCAAGCGCTTGTTTCACGTCATTAGCTTGACTGTAACGCCCTTCAGGCAGGATAAGAATGCGAGCTTGCACCAAAACAGGCTCCACAACTTGACATCGCTATCGTTAGAGTTTTGCTCAACATACTCTCCACAAACTCTTTTCCTTTCTCTTTCAGCTCAGAAGTAAGAAGAACTCTAGTCTTAGAGAATGGTTACGAGGCGCCTTTGCACTTTACCTTGTACTCAATTGAATCCCCATCGCACGTGTGAGGGGTTAGAGTCACCTGGGTAGCACTCTCGACCTTTCTGCTCTTCAACTTCTTCTATGCCTTAGCCGTTTTGGTGACTTTCTTGGGGATGCTGGGCGGTTCAACAGAAACGCCTATGACAGTTGGCTCGTCAGGAGGTTCTTCCAAAAGATCAACTACTAATGACATTCCTGTAACAAACTCGATGCTAGAGACACGTCTGAGAGCTTCTCTAGGAGAAATGGCTTCGTAGTATACCTCCTTGTCAATGTATGAGAACGAAATTCTCTTGCCTGGTGTGTCCATAATCGCACCAACCGTAGCCATGAACGGTCTTCCAAGAATCAACTGCGTCCGAGATATTGCACTCATCTCCACAACCTGAAAGTTAGTAGGAACCAGACAATCTCCTACTGTGATCATCAAATCAGGTATTGCACCATACGGGAGTGAGGTTGAACAGTTTGTGAATGTGATAGACGTCTTGGGAGGTCGAATATCAGCTCCCAATCTCTCTGCAATCGCCCTTGACATGACATTGACGCAGGCTCCTGAGTCAACGAGAGACTCTTTGAATTTAACTCCAGAGTTAGAGCATGGAATTGAGAATATCCTTGGGTCTTCCCTCTTAGTCAACTGTCTCAGTGGGGGTGGTGTACCTCTGGCCTTAATGAAGAGTGCCTTAATCTCTTCCTCAGTTTCTCTGCAATCCCGAAAGTGACTCAACAAAGGACGGTTCTCTAGAGCTTTTTCAAAAGTCAGCGAGTGGGAGATCCTTCGTACCATCATCTCAAAGCCACGCACTGCTTTGGAGAAATGGGGTCTCTGAAATGTTGAGGAATAGAATTCAGCTTCTTGGGCTTGCGAACTCTTTCTTCATTCAACTCAGGCGTTTTCATAGTTTATGGCTCGATCTGCGAGGGGTATCGACCGACACCAGGTATGGTATCGATCGATACTCTCGCTCTTGAATCGTCCCTGGCAGATATATCATCATCAAAAAGAGGCTCCACAACTGATTTATCCAACAAAGCTTTGCATCTGGCGTCCTCCCATTCCTTCCTTGTCATAATATGAGGCATAGGATAAGGTATCTTCGGTATATACACCCTCACCTTGACAATTTCAGGCTCTTTCTCGACCTGTGTCTCGGTATCGATCGATACATAAGGGGTATCGATCGATACATGTGATTGTCCATCCACTCGTGCAGGTGTTTAGACCGGTATCGATCGACACTGGCTAGTATCGATCGATACATGCGCGATTTTAGAATCCCAGTCGTCATCTTCAACATCATCGTCGAAAATTCCTGCATCAATATGCTATTCTACCACTGCAGTGGCTTCTTTAGCACTTCCTATGGTGATTTCATTGACGTGTGCTCTTGGATTCTCAGTTTTCCCTGGAAAAAAACCTTCCTGCCTTTTCACAGCTGCTACTGTCTGAGCGACCTGAGTCTCCAGCTTCCTCTGACAAAGGTTGACAGGTTCAATCTTCCCATTCAGATGGTCAATCTTCCCATTCAGATCAGTGTACAGATGGTCAATCTTCCCATTGAAATCCACTTGCAATTTTTGCAGTCCCTGAAGAATCTGCTCAAGCATGGATTCCATCTTATTCTCTGTTGATTTTGGAGAGATAGGCTGGTACGAAGAGTTCCCGTAATTCCGAGTGTTGTTGTTGAAGTTATGGTTGTTGTTGTACGCAAATTGCTGACCCTGAAATCAAGAACCACCAACATAGTTAACATCCTCCACTTCAACTCCATCGATATTATCGACTCCATCAGCAAAGTGTACAACTTTCTTCGACTTATAAATCAGAATATCTAGCTTGGCTTGAACTTCAAAAATCTGAGATCCATAAATTCCTGCAGCCTGCTTCTTCCGCTCGAAATCAGCATTCTTGGTGCTATTACTAGACTCCAAGTTTTAAATCAACACAACCGCAACATCTGGATACCTGGTGTTGAAGTTTCCATTACTCGCAGCATCCATACCCATCTGGTACCTCCAATCAATCCCTCTGTAGAAAATGCCCAGTAGCTGAACCTGAGTGAACCCATGGTGCGGACAATCTCTCTGATAAAACTTGAGCGAATCCCATGTAGTTAGCGAATCAGGAGCTAACTGCTTCAGCCAATAAGCAGCATCCCCACCTATAGAGTACGTGAAACGTTTGCAGAAAAGGAACTCATTGGGTACTCCATTGTACTTCATACCAGTGACCAAATCCTCGAACCTTTCGATATGATCCATGGGATGCTCATGAGGTAGGCCATGGAAAGGGTTCCCGACTTACAAGAGCGTAATACGCAGGTTTCAGCTCGAAGTCATTCCTCTGAAAAGTTGGGATGCGAATCGCAGCTCGATTGGCATAGAACTGATCAGGTCTGTTGTGCTCACCAAGTGTTCTACCTTGATCAACTCCAACATTCCCAACGTTGGCTTGCGCAGCTGGCGCGACAATCTGACCAACAACAGCAGGAGGGGCAATGAAGTTTCCAGCCTCATCAAGTCCCTGTCCTCTCTCATTACACACTTGACCCTCTTGGTCTATCAAGACTCCAGCTTCATCAGCTTTTAAAACCACTAGGTTGTTCATCCCTGATGTTTGCTTTGTCTTTCTGTTTGGGCGTTCTAAACGTGCTAGTTTCTCTAACGATAGATTGACTAGCGGAGTGCTCTTGTTTCTTCTGGTTTCACGATTAGGCATGCACCTGAAACACAAAAAAATCAAGAACGTAAGTAACCAAAAAAAATACGTTGAACCAAAAAAATCAAGAACGTAAGTAACAAAAAAAATACGACACTGATGGTATCGATCGATATCAACAAAGAAATCACCTAAGTATCGACCGATACTAGGTAGTATCGTTTGATACTGACGAACTTAGTCGAAACTCGACAGCTAAAATCTAAAGGCGAAATTGAGTCCCGGGCAACGGCGCAAAATTTGATATGCTCAAATTAATACCCTAAAAGTAATAAACAGTTGTTGTAGTTAGAGTAGGGGTCGAACACAAGGACTCACAGAGATCACACAATAGATTGTACAGTATCGAATCAAGCTAAGCAAATCAGATGAAACAAAAGCAATAAACAGTAAAAGAGTTGTAATTCGATGGAGGAAAATATAGGCTCAGGGTATTTCTCAGGAAATCAATGAATGCAGACAAACTAGCTAACATGATTCAGATTTAGCGCGGTTCTTGAACTCAAATCACTAAAGTATGATTAACCAATTGTCGTTGCGAGAACTATCTAAATCTAAACTTCAGAATACCAAATTTCTTTGCAAATTCCTAAGAATAAATCAGCTTTAAAGTTCAGGTTTGATATGTTCACAAATCAATTAAACCAAATCTCTTTGCGAATAATCAATTTGCTCACCTAAGGTTCTATAAGGTAATTAATCGTCAGGTCGTGCCTAATCAATTATCCTAAGATCTAAGTTCCAGATTCTTCAACCTAGAATTAGCTTTGAACACAACCTATGACGAATAACTAATTCAGATGGTGAATCCTAATAAACTAATCAACCTAGCATTAAGAGAAAACCCTTATGAGAACCCTGAACCTAAAGTGGATCTACTCAGACATGGAGATTGAAAGCAACATTATTGAATAGATCATCAAAGAAATCAATAAAAACAGGAGTTCAGAGTTGTCTCTCCAAAAACCAAAAGTAGAATCAAAGTAAAATAAAGCATAGAAAAATAAAGCATAGCCAAAAAAGTGTCTGAAAAACCTAATTATATAGTCTAAACAAGTTATGGTTTCTTCTTGTAAATATTAAAGTCTTCTGGGGCAAATCTGCAATTCTTCAACTCTTGGAAAAGTCGCGGGTCGTGTCTGCTGCGATGGGTATCGATCGACACCAGTGGGTATCGATCGATACTGATGCTTCAAATCGGTCACTCAGCAACACGAACTTCTGCTTTGCTCCGAAATGCTTCAGAAAGCTCCAATATCTCTAATTATGCTCCAAACGTGCTAAGACCTGTACAAGACTCTACAAGACTCCAAAATACTAGAAATACTCTATAAAACGGACTTATATCATGGCCTAAAAGGGGTAAAAACCATGATATATCAACTCCTCCAGACTTAGCCTTTGCTTGCCCTCAAGCAAAACAGAAAACTAAACCAGAGAAAGAGGTTTGAAAACGCGGAGACTCACCTGTTCAGGAACCCTCGCAGAGATCCTTTTCTCAAGCACCAAAATGTCACCTAACCAGCTTTTGATATAACCACCATGTACTTCTCCGTAGACATTCGCAGCTTTTCCAGACTCCACACATTATCTCGCAGCATTGTTCAAATAAAACCCTCATCACCAGTTTCATCGGTCCAGCTAATGTTTAAGAACCTTCTAGATTCTTTACCATACAATATCATGACAAGGAACCATCCAATTTCACACTTTTTGTATCACTTTCTCTCCCCCTGACTTATTTCTTATTTTGTTCTCTTTTTTTAAAAAAAAATCTGCATATACACATCAAGGTCCGAAACGCGAGTATTGATGGTGTTTGCCACCGAATCCCCGGTTCTTCCCTCTCTATGTATCAAAAGTTTAGGCGAATATTGGTATCATGGGAAATTTTCCTAACCTCGCTTTCAACCTTTGTGTGATCATTCCCTCTTAAGTAGAATAATGGGATCGCTGGAAATTTTCCTAGCCCTCTACTCAGAAGAAAATCATTTCAATCTTTTATGCTCTTATTTATCAACTTATAACAGGGGAGAGAGATACCATTACTTTAAACATATAGGTTCCTTTGTCAGAGATGAATCAAGCTCTGTAAACACTAACCACATTGATGAAGTGCAAAAATTTGGCTCAGGCTTCAGAAGAACTCTGCTAGAGACATGGATGTTTTCTAGTCAACTGGGCAGTCCTTGGATTTTGCATTAGTCGATCTAGAGCTGATCCTGCTACACTGGTCACTCAAAAACAAAATCAAAACAACAATTCAAGCACATGATCATCATCTCCAACAAGTTTTGACCCAACAAAACGCTTTTTGACTTGATAAAACAACTGACTATGAGAAAAACAAACACAATGTCAGCACACACCTCCCCCATACTTGAACAACACTGTTCCCAGTGTTATCTAGCCTAGAGTAGGTAAAATAAAATAAAAGAACATAATAGAACGAAGAGAAACAAGAAGTTACCGTGCTGGAACATCTGGTGTCCTTCGACACACGGCCTGGTATCGATCGATACCAGGATTAAGTAGACCCGATGAACATCTCATTCGCGATTGGTGTCGACCGAAACCAATGGGGTATCGATCGACACTAAGGCGATTTCGAGTTTTGCTCCTTGTTTATCCTGACACAAATAAAAAATAAAAAGAAAAAGAATCAAAAGTTGACTCACCAGTGGGTGGCCTCCCACCAAGCGCTTGTTTCACGTCATTAGCTGACTGTAACGTCCTTCAGGCAGGATAAGAATGCGAGCTTGCACCAAAACAGGCTCCACAACTTGACATCGCTATCGTTAGAGTTTTGCTCAACATACTCTCCACAAACTCTTTTCCTTTCTCTTTCAGCTCAGAAGTAAGAAGAACTCTAGCCTTAGAGAATGGTTTCGAGGCTCCTTTGCACTTCACCTTGTACTCGATTGAATCCCCATCGCACGTGTGAGGGGTTAGAGTCACCTGGGTAGCACTCTCGACCTTTCTGCTCTTCAACTTCTTCTATGCCTTAGCCGTTTTGGTGACTTTCTTGGGGATGCTGGGCGGTTCAACCGAAACGCCTATGACAGTTGGTTCGTCAGGAGGTTCTTCCAAAAGATCAACTACTAATGACATTCCTGTAACAAACTCGATGCTAGAGACACGTCTGAGAGCTTCTCTAGGAGAAATGGCTTCGTAGTATACCTCCTTGTCAATGTATGAGAACGAAATTCTCTTGCCTGGTGTGTCCATAATCGCACCAACCGTAGCCATGAACGGTCTTCCAAGAATCAACTGCGTCCGAGATATTGCACTCATCTCCACAACCTGAAAGTTAGTAGGAACCAGACAATCTCCTACTGTGATCATCAAATCAGCTATTGCACCATACGGGAGTGAGGTTGAACAGTTTGCAAATGTGATAGACGTCTTGGGAGGTCGAATATCAGTTCCCAATCTCTCTGCAATCGCCCTTGACATGACATTGACGCAGGCTCCTGAGTCAACGAGAGACTCTTTGAATTTAACTCCAGAGTTAGAGCATGGAATTGAGAATATCCTTGGGTCTTCCCTCTTAGTCAACTGTCTCAGTGGGGGTGGTGTACCTCTGGCCTTAATGAAGAGTGCCTTAATCTCTTCCTCAGTTTCTCTGCAATCCCGAAAGTGACTCAACAAAGGACGGTTCTCTAGAGCTTCTTCAAAAGTCAGCGAGTGGGAGATCCTTCGTACCATCATCTCAAAGCCACGCACTGCTTTGGAGAAATGGGGTCTCTGAGATGTTGAGGAATAGAATTCAGCTTCTTGGGCTTGCGAACTCTTTCTTCATTCAACTCAGGCGTTTTCATTGTTTATGGCTCGATCTGCGAGGGGTATCGACCAACACCAGGTATGGTATCGATCGATACTCTCGCTCTTGAATCGTCCCTGGCAGATATATCATCATCAAAAAGAGGCTCCACAACTGATTTATCCAACAAAGCTTTGCATCTGGCGTCCTCCCATTCCTTCCTTGTCATAATATGAGGCATAGGATAAGGTATCTTCGGTATATACACCCTCTCCTTGACAATTTCAGGCTCTTTCTCGACCTGTGTCTCGGTATCGATCGATACATAAGGGGTATCGATCGATACATGTGATTGTCCATCCACTCGTGCAGGTGTTTAGACCGGTATAGATCGACACTGGCTAGTATCGATCGATACATGCGCGATTTTAGAATCCCAGTCGTCATCTTCAACAGCATCGTCGAAAATTCCTGCATCAATACGCTATTCGACCACTGCAGTGGCTTCTTTAGCACTTCCTATGGTGATTTCATTGACGTGTGCTCTTTGATTCTCAGTTTTCCCTGGAATAAAACCTTCCTGCCTTTTCACAGCTGCTACTGTCTGAGCGACCTGAGTCTCCAGCTTCCTCTGACAAAGGTTGAAAGGTTCAATCTTCCCATTCAGATGGTCAATCTTCCCATTTAGATCAGTGTACAGATGGTCAATCTTCCCATTGAAATCCACTTGCAATTTTTGTTGTCCCTGAAGATATCTGCTCAAGCATGGATTCCATCTTATTCTCTGTTGATTTTGGAGAGATAGGCTGGTACGAAGAGTTCCCGTAATTCCGAGTGTTGTTGTTGAAGTTATGGTTGTTGTTGTACGCAAATTGCTGACCCTGAAATCAAGAACCACCAACATAGTTAACATCCTCCACTTCAGCTCCATCGATATTATCGACTCCATCAGCAAAGTGTACAACTTTCTTCGACTTCGAAATCAGAATATCTAGCTTCGCTTGAACTTCAAAAATCTGAGATCCATAAATTCCTGCAGCTTGCTTCTTCCGCTCGAAATCAGCATTCTTGGTGCTATTACTAGACGCCAAGTTTTAAATCAACACAACCGCATCATCTGGATACCTGGTGTTGAAGTTTCCATTACTCGCAGCGTCCATACCCATCTGGTACCTCCAATCAATCCCTCTGTAGAAAATGCCCAGCAGCTGAACCTGAGTGAACCCATGGTGCGGACAATCTCTCTGATAAAACTTGAGCGAATCCCATGTAGTTAGCGAATCAGGAGCTAACTGCTTCAGCCAATAAGCAGCACCCCCACCTAGAGAGTACGTGAAACGTTTGCAGAAAAGGAACTCATTGGGTACTCCATTGTACTTCATACCAGTGACCAAATCCTCGAACCTTTCGATATGATCCATGGGATGCTCATGAGGTAGGCCATGGAAAGGGTTCCGACTTACAAGAGCGTAATACGCAGGTTTCAGCTCGAAGTCATTCCTCTGAAAAGTTGGGATGCGAATTGCAGCTCGATTGACATAGAACTGATCAGGTCTGTTGTGCTCACCAAGTGTTCTACCTTGATCAACTCCAGCATTCCCAACGTTGGCTTGCGCAGCTGGCGCGACAATCTGACCAACAACAGTAGGAGGGGCAATGAAGTTTCCAGCCTCATCAAGTCCCTGTCCTCTCTCATTACACACTTGACCCTCTTGGTCTATCAAGACTCCAGCTTCATTAGCTTTTAAAACCACTAGGTTGTTCATCCCTGATGTTTGCTTTGTCTTTCTGTTTGCGCGTTCTAAACGTGCTAGCTTCTCTAACGATAGATTGACTAGCGGAGTGCTCTTGTTTCTTCTGGTTTCACGATTAGGCATGCACCTGAAACACAAAAAAATCAAGAACGTAAGTAACCAAAAAAAATACGTTGAACCAAAAAAATCAAGAACGTAAGTAACCAAAAAAATACGACACTGATGGTATCGATCGATATCAACAAAGAAATCGCCTAAGTATCGACCGATACTAGGTAGTATCGTTTGATACTGACGAACTTAGTCGAAACTCGACAGCTAAAATCTAAAGGCGAAATTGAGTCCCGGGCAACGGCGCAAAATTTGATATGCTCAAATTAATACCCTAAAAGTAATAAACAGTTGTTGTAGTTAGAGTAGGGGTCGAACACAAGGACTCACAGAGATCACACAATAGATTGTACAGTATCGAATCAAGCTAAGCAAATCAGATGAAACAAAAGCAATAAACAGTAAAAGAGTTGTAATTCGATGGAGGAAAATATAGGCTCAGGGTATTTCTCAGGAAATCAATGAATGCAGACAAACTAGCTAACATGATTCAGATTTAGCGCGGTTCTTGAACTCAAATCACTAAAGTATGATTAACCAATTGTCGTTGCGAGAACTATCTAAATCTAAACTTCAGAATCCCAAATTTCTTTGCAAATTCCTAAGAATAAATCAGCTTTAAAGTTCAGGTTTGATATGTTCACAAATCAATTAAACCAAATCTCTTTGCGAATAATCAATTTGCTCACCTAAGGTTCTATCAGGTAATTAATCGCAAGGTCGTGCCTAATCAATTATCCTAAGATCTAAGTTCCAGATTCTTCAACCTAGAATTAGCTTTGAACACAACCTATGACGAATAACTAATTCAGATGGTGAATCCTAATAAACTAATCAACCTAGCATTAAGAGAAAACCCTTATGAGAACCCTGAACCTAAAGTGGATCTACTCAGACATGGAGATTGAAAGCAACATTATTGAATAGATCATCAAATAAATCAATAAAAACAGGAGTTCAGAGTTGTCTCTCCAAAAACCAAAAGTAGAATCAAAGTAAAATAAAGCATAGAAAAATAAAGCATAGCCAAAAAAGTGTCTGAAAAACCTAATTATATAGTCTAAACAAGTTATGGTTTCTTCTTGTAAATATTAAAGTCTTCTGGGGCAAATCTGCAATTCTTCAACTCTTGGAAAAGTCGCGGGTCGTGTCTGCTGCGATGGGTATCGATCGACACCAGGGGGTATCGATCGATACTGATGCTTCAAATCGGGCACTCAGCAACACGAACTTCTGCTTTGCTCCGAAATGCTTCAGAAAGCTCCAATATCTCCAATTATGCTCCAAACGTGCTAAGACCTGTAAAAGACTCTACAAGACTCCAAAATACTAGAAATACTCTATAAAACGGACTTATATCATGGCCTAAAAGGGGTAAAAACCATGATATATCAACTCCTCCAGACTTAGCCTTTGCTTGCCCTCAAGCAAAACAGAAAACTAAACCAGAGAAAGAGGTTTGAAAACGCGGAGACTCACCTGTTCAGGAACCCTCGCAGAGATCCTTTTCTCAAGCACCAAAATGTCACCTAACCAGCTTTTTATCTAACCACCATGTACTTCTCCGTAGACATTCGCAGCTTTTCCAGACTCCACACATTATCTCGTAGCATTGTTCAAATAAGACCCTCATCACCAGTTTCATCGGTGCAGCTAATGTTTAAGATCCTTCTAGATTCTTTACCATACAATATCATGACAAGGAACCATCCAATTTCACACTTTTTGTATCACTTTCTCTCCCCCTGACTTATTTCTTATTTTGTTCTCTTTTTTTTTTTTAGATCTGCATATACACATCAAGGTCCGAAACGCGAGTATTGATGGTGTTTGCCACCGAATCCCCGGTTCTTCCCTCTCTATGTATCAAAGGTTTAGGCGAATATTGGTATCACGGGAAATTTTCCTAACCTCGCTTTCAACCTTTGTGTGATCATTCCCTCTTAAGTAGAATAATGGGATTGGTGGAAATTTTCCTAGCCCTCTACTCAGGAGAAAATCATTTCAATCTTTTATGCTCTTATTTATCAACTTATAACAGGGGAGAGAGATACCATTACTTTAAACATATGGGTTCCTTTGTCAGATATGAATGATGAATCAAGCTTTGTAAACACTAACCACATTGATGAAGTGCAAAAATTTGGCTCAGGCTTCAGAAGAACTCTGCTGGAGACATGGATGTTTTCTAGTCAACTGTCAGTCCTTGGATTTTTCATTAGTCGATCTAGAGCTGATCCTGCTACACTGGTCACTCAAAAACAAAATCAAAACAACAATTCAAGCACATGATCATCATCTCCAACAATTTTTGACTCAATAAAACGTTTTTTGACTTGATAAGACAATTGACTCTAAGAAAAACAAACACAATGTCAGCAGACACCTTGACTGTTTAGTGTCCATGACGACGTCTCCTCCTTCACCGGCCTTTGATGAACTCACTCCACAACCTCCGTTCTTGAGCTCATTGATGGTTCGACCCATTGTTTTAACCGTATTCTTCAAAGACTTGATCGTTTTGAACATCTTCTTCATATTTTTGTTTTGCCACTTGCACATGCGTTGGAGGAGACGAGTTTGGTGGTGAGCGTGTCTTGTGTCCGCGTTAGTGATAGCCCCATCATAAGGGTCAATGTGTTAGCGCTCACTACGGTACACGGTCTCGGTGACGACTCATTCGGCACCTCCTCGTCGGGATCGAGAGACTCGTCGGTAGCAGTTCTCCATTGTGCTCTCTTGCGGAACCCTTGCATAGGCGAATCGACGGTGTAGTTGTAGAGGTACTCTCGGGGAGGAATAAACATGACGTTCTCGGGTCATGGAAGTTGGTGAGTGCGGGATTAGGTAAAGGGACTTGTGCCACGGATATCTCGGTGAGTTGGAGGTTTTAAGCCATCTTTCCTTCGATATATCCTTTGTAGAACTTAGTCTTTGAAAGGTAGGCCGCATCCAAAGATTTCCACTCATAGTGGCCAAGTGAAACCTTGATCCCCTTTGCCATGAGAATAGGCGTTATCATCCATCCGAGGCAAATCGCGGCCTTCTTCGACTTTGTCTTCCAAGCCCAATCCCGGTAAGCAAACATGTGTCTCACCAAAAGTGTTGCGAGACAAGGAAGTCTCTCCGGTCCCTCGAATTCCTTACCGTTTCCGAGAACGGGGAGGATGGGCTTTAGACCAATCCCCAACAACTCCATCTCCTCCATAGTCACCGTGTCAATCTCTACCTTGTGGTAGAAGTTGTGGACCAACGCTTTGTGTGCGTACCGGAGAGCCGGCTGCTGTATGCTTGCATTCTTAGAGTCACCGGCTCTAAACTCTCCGCTTGCAATTGTTACCCAAAGATTTCGGAGCTCGAGTCTCGGATAGTCAAAGTATTGCCCGCTGTATGTACCTTCTTCTCTAAACCCGAATATCTCGCAAAGCTCGTGGAAAGTGACGGTGTAGGTGGTGCCCATGAGTCCGAACTTTAAAACTCCAAACACGGAAATTGCATCTTCGGTTTCGTAGAACTTAGCTCGAAGGGTGGCTAGGAACTTGCCGGTGAGTTCCTTTAAAGCTTCATGCTTCATGCTTCATGCTCATGAACTTCCTTAGCTCCATATTCTCAAAAAGAGTCCACACTTCGTCACTTATCCCCATCATATCCATCGTCTCCGTATCGACAAATTTGCCTTTCTAGAACTTCATTTGGCAAAATTTGTCGAAGTAATTTTGCTCGCTTGGCTTTGTCCGTTGCGGCACGGGGACTTCTCCACTTGAGCTCTCACTCTCGACCTCTTCTTCGACTCTATTGCCCTTTCCATTTGCCGTTTTGTTGGCTTTAGAGCTCGTAACCGCGGTTTTAGCCTTTGCCTTGGCACTAGCCTTGGCAATCCCTTTTCCATTTTCCGCGGCAGTACCTTGGGCAATTCCTTTCCCTTTCCCAACTGTTGAAACCTTGGTTCGTGCCCGTGTCGATGGAGCGCCCTTGTCAGACATTGTACCTACAAATCTTTGAGATAATTTGTGAGCATAGGTACAATTTCTTATCAATTCAACAAGGGGTCACCAAAAGATGATCTAAGAGCAATGAACCAAGGTGACAATTCACACTTAAGAAGCAAATTATCCCAATTCACAATCCCTAATTTCACAATCCCTAATTCTCAAAATCCCAAACCATCAACAATTTTCACATGAATCATCAAGTTTAAGCATAGATAAACCATCCCCAAGGTATTTGCACAAGTGAAAGACAATATCAAACCATATTCAATCAATATTTCTTCAAGAACAAAACCATCGTTTTCGAAAGTTTAATTGAATAATACCTTGGGGAATTTGGATTAGATGCTTGAAATGATGATAAATCCAAAAAGAGCAGTGAAAATCGAGATTATGGGGCTTGGAATCACGAAATTTGGTTGAGAAATGTGGGAGATGTGCAAAACATCCTCTCTAGAATCGCAAAATTGGGGATAAAAATGGCCTAAGGTCGCGTGGAAGAAGAAGAAGAAGGAGACTTACCTGGGTCGGGTCCGAATATTTTTAAAAAATTGGTCAATACCGAGGTCACTCGTCGGTACCACAGCTCGGTATTGACTGATTTTTTAGACAATTTTGGCGAACGCCGATGTCAATGATGGGAATCGGCTACTTGGACTAGCAAAAGAGTGGTGGAAAGGATAAGAGAGCCCAAGTCTGTATATGGTAACCATGAATTCACTATGCAATGCACAAGCATGATAATTTCAATGTCAAAATTAGGGTTTTCACTTAGGTAGGATTGGAATCAAATCAAAACTTGCTTTAGCTAAGACCCTAGTAATGAAACGCAAGATCGAGATATGGTTCATCATTGATTTCAACACGAGATCAAAAGCATCAAACAACAAGCAACGAGGGCATTGAATCAAGCTCTAAAAATGATACTTTACAAGGATAATCTATCATTGCTCCTAATGTTCATGCAAAGCACCTAATATGATATGCATCTAGACTCAATCCTAGATATGAAATGCAAAAAATTTCAAAAAATTTCAAAATTATTGAAAATGAATGAGACTCATAATTATTTATTGCTTGTTTTGTGTCTCAAGCTCGACAATGGATAGGCTTGGGGAGGTCCCCAAGGGCGCGTTTAACGTCACTAGCTTGACGGTTGCTTCCTCATTGTCACTCCCTTCATGAAAATCACAAGAAAAGTGAAGAGATTAGCAACAAAAGAAAATAAAAAGCTCTACTCTCAAGAAGAATCAAAATCCTAATTATCAATGCTAAACCTCCCCGGCAACGGCGCCAAATTGATAGTAGGATTTTTACTAATCAATTACTCAAATCCCACTCATGTCATTGTAGTATTTGAGATATCGAACCACGAAGGTTAAGATTGAAGCACTAGGAATACATGAATCTTCCTAAGCTAGAGCAAATGTTTTTGGGTTTTATATTTATGGGAAAAGTAACAAATGCAAGAAAAAAACAAAGATAGAAATGTGGATCATGAACTAAGCTATCAATGAGATGGATAACAATCAAACAATGAATCATTTGGAAGCATACTATCCTAGAACATGGAATTCACAATTATGACTAATCCACCGTCGTGGCACTAATCACTTTGTTAATCACCAAATCAAGAACAAACCATCGTTTGTAATAATATGATAAACAAGCATTAATCTTCAATCCCACTTAGTTCACAAATCACCCTAGACATCAACTCTCATTGGCTAGTCATGAAAAGCTCACAAAAGGTTTGGTTCAATCATTTCATCGAACACCTATCGGGCGTAAAATGCTTAAGCTCTAGCTTTGATCTCTCAATCCAAAACTAGCTTTAAGATTAACTTAAGTGAAGGATCTAATAAGATGCAACATAAATCATCATCATCTAATCATCAAGAAAATTAACAAATGAAGCCTAAACATTCAATGCACACTTATTCTTATGACATGGAACACTTTCAAGTAGATTAGTTCACTTCCATGACACTAATCATTGTACGAATCATCTAAAGTCAGCATCCACCGATCACTTAGATAATCCATAATTTACCACAAGTCCATTTAAGTCAACAATTCATCCTAAAGTCAGCATCCACCGATCACTTAGAATGAAAAGCATGCTTAGAAGTTTTCTAGACATTTCATCGAACACCTTGTGTGCATGAAATGTCTAAGTTCTAGAAATGAGTTTTCAATTCAATCCTATCATTAAGATCCTTCCTAACATGAGAACAAATGTTTATCTAGTCCTAAGCATCAACAATCAACCATCAAACCATCCAAATCAAGCAAAATCAAAAATCCAACAAAAAGGGGTCTAAAGCCTAAACATGAAGAACACGGAAGAACTAATAAGAACCTCCTAAGATCGACACAAAGAAGCTGGGTTCGATTTAGATAGAGACAGAAGTGATGAGTTAGGTTACTGGTTCGAGAGAGATGAGACGATAAAGATGTTACTTCGCAGCAACGAATCGCACACGAGATGAGAAGATAGGTGAGAATCGAAAAGGTGTTGCATAAGCAACAATCGATTTCAAGAGAGACAGAGAGTTTGTCGCCAAAGTTTAGAGAGAAAAGAGTGAAAATATTTGATGACCTAATCCAAGGTGAGTTGCCACAAGAGAAAACAAGGGGTTTTAAATGAAAACAACAAAAGAAATGCCCTAAAACAGATGGGCCTTGCATAAAAACGAAAATGGAAACAGATGGGCCTTGTTTCTTCATGTCACTCGAAAATGGGCTTTGCTGGGCTTGAGGAAGATCACAAGATGGGTCAATAAGATTGTGGATCATTTGGCATCGTTAAAAACCTATCTTCGTAAAACCCAACGGGACAAAAATGAAGATAGGGAAAAAGAGCACACAAATGATTCACAAACCCACCTAGTGATTTCTTTGGGCCTGAATCTTAACCGATGTGGTTAGATGTGTCTTTGAATCGCCAATGCCTTCTTTGATCACGAGCTGCTCTCGTTCTGCTACAAGCTTTCTTACACGTTCATGCTCTGCTACAAGCTCCGGTTCCGATGGCTTCTTCTTGATGCTGTCTAGTATCACATCAAGAACACAAGGGAAAAAGAGACATAAAGATAAAGAACAAGGATTATATAAGCATAATATATAGATAGGTTGAAGAATCCTTCACTAGAGTGGCATGAATGATGAAGATCCAACCAAAATCATCTTAGGAAGAGTTTGGGATAAAACCCAACTCTAGGGTAAAGAAAGATTAACATGAAAATTAGGTTTTTAGGGGTTTTATAGAGAAAGAGGGGGGACCGGGTCGACCCGGCATAAACCGGGTACCGACCCGGTCGAAATGGGTCAAATCTGGTCTTGTGTAAAACCTTCGCTACAACCGTTATATCTCCTGGGATACATGTCCTAATGGCCTCAAACCACCTCCTGTGGACAGCTAATATACATGGCTACAACTTTTGTGAAGGCTACCGAGGCTAAATCAGATAGGAGAACATTCGTCCAGCCAGGTCTTTCAAGCATGTCAGGTTGCTTCGTTCAGACGGACGTACTCTCAGTAAAGTGGCCATATCTAACGAACCACGTATCCGAATGACCCGACACTACCTCTTGTAGTCAGCTAATGCACTTGGATAGAACTTTCATGAAGACGTCAGATTAAACTGGGCAAGGGAAAGTCTTCATTTGGCCTGACCTTTGAGTTACTTCGGCTGCATCGCCCGGTGGGAAGGAACTGGATCGATGTAAACGCCCTGAAGCTGAGCATCGATTTGTTGGTCGATGTGAAGGGGATCTGGGTCGATGCTAAGGTCCTGATGTTGCATCTATCATCAACATCGACCTGTGGGAAGAGCTGGGTCGATGCTAAGGAGTTTTTAGGGAGACAAGAGAAAGCTCCTCGGCCAGGCAGAGACGTTTTCAGTAAATCCACGATAACTCCTCAACCAAATGTCCAAATGACCTGATTCAAACTCTCCTGGACAGCTAACGCACTCCTCTACAACGTCCATGAAGGTTGTGCAAGTTGATTCAGATCAGAGGACCTCCTATCAGTCACAGCTTGCCAGCCTCTCTGATGGTCTTTGCATTCTACTTCGGCCCATTTCTCCAAATATCATCAATTGTCTCCAAATCACCTAAAAACACTACAAATGCATTCAAAGACTCACTAGGACCTAATGCAAACACCTAATACTCTAATAAATAGCAAAATGCTATAAAAACTGTGCAAGCCACCTAATACCCGGTTCTTCCCTCTCAACGTATCAAAGGATGTAGTCGAATAATGGCATCATAGGAAAATCCTAGCCTCGCTTCCAATCCTCTGTGTGATCATTCCCTCTCGAGTGGAATAATGGGATCGCTGAAACTTTTTCTAACCATCTACTCAGAAGAAAATCATATCATCTTTTAATGCATCTATTTATTAATTAACTTGTAACAGGGAGATAAATACCGTTATTTTCAAACACATGGGTTCCTCTGTCAGATACGAATGAGGAATCAAGCTCTATAGATACTAACCACATTGATGAAGTGCAAATATTTGGCTCAGGCTTTAAGGAACTTTTCTGGAAACATGAGTGTCTTCTAGTCAACCGGTCAGCCTTTGGATTTTTCATTAGTCGATCTAGAGCTGATTCTGTAACAATGGTCACTTAGAAGCAAGGTGAAATCAAAAGATTCAAGAAAAAGATAACAGTCCCAGACAAAATTTTGACACAATAAAACAACGAATGACTCAAAAACGGACTGACTCTAAGAAAAACAAAAACAAAGTCAGCGACTACCTGCCCAAGACTTAAACAACATTGTCCCCAGTGTTATCTAGCCTATAGTGGGTGAGAGAAAATAAATGAACTGAGTGGAGGATGAAGAATCATAAACCGTACCTTTACAGGGTATCGATCGATACTGGCAGGTATCGATCGATACCAATTGTATGTCGACACACTGATTGAAAATCAGGGGTGTCGAGTCACTTACCCAGAGAAAGCATTCCATTGTGTTAGAACTTAGCACTGTTAGGAACACTCAAAAACAGGTTAAAAGCAACATGGTAGATCAAACATAAATCCAAAGAAGTTCAAGTGCAAAAACAAATACTGACATAAGTTCAACAGAAAAGAAAAATAAAAGAAAAAGAAAGAAAAATACAATCGTGAAGATAGAGAAAACTAATCCTGCGTTTCCTCAGAATCACTCTCATGTTCAGCATCAGCAGCGGTATGTGAAGGTCCAGGCTGGGATGATGGATCAGCATCCGTGTCAGTCGTGCAACAGCAGCCTAGATGCTCTTCATGCTCGCTATCATTAGTCTCTGGAAAGCAGCTGGCTCCATCGGGATGTCCGTGTCCTCAGGCCACTGTGGCTCATGAATAGGTGGGCATGATGCAGCCTGTGTACATCCTCCCTGACGTGAAGTAGATGGGATGGCAGCAGCAGGTGGACGAACTTGTCGTCTAGTCGCAGGAATCGGAGTTAACAGCTCTGCAGGAGGCTCAAAACGAAGCAGCGCATGAGCCTCAGATATGTCTGTCAGATCCCTGTCAGGTAGCTGCACCAGAAAGTTCCCATCAGATCTATTAAGAATCCACTTCCTCTCGGTCTTCAACCACCTAAGGTTCCTCAGATGAGCTTCATCCATGAACCGACGCGTAGTGACATTCCTGCAGCTCGTAGTACTGATCCCAAGGTGCTGGAAAATAGGCGTCAGAAGACTACCAACTGACTCCTTCTTCGTGCTCGTCCCCGTGAATGGTTTGGTCTTCAGAGAGACCAGATGATGCGCAAAAACATCCCCAAGGTGAACATCCTCAAGCTCAGGCCAATCAAAATCCTGCTCAGGGATGATGTTCCTGAGAGCCAGAAACAGAAGCAGAAGCTTAGACACTCTCATCTTGTTAGGCTCCATCTTGCACAGGAGAGTAGTGCTCAGGATCCTAACAAAACAACGCAGGACCGGATGTCGTATGTCCATATGACTGGACGTTTTAGAATCGTAGACACCATTCCCAAACCATGCCCAAAATCCACGCATGTCAGGATGGGCAGCTGGAAGAGCAATCCTCATGCGATCCCTCCGAAACCCATAGAGATCACAGAGATCAGGGAGTGGAATCATGTAACTCACTCTGCGAGCCATGAAGGACAGTATCGCAGAAGCTCATCTGAATAGCTAACGCGAGCTGTCGCCATAAACTGACGAACCAAATCTGTGTAGAGGTCATGCTGCTGTGTAGCCATGTGACCAAAACCAATCCGCTCAAGCAGACGAGCCAAATCTGAGTCGAGACCCCGCAGATGCAAAGAAAATCCATCCACAAATCTGGTAGGCTCGATGGTAACACCCAACCACGCGTTATTGAACAGCGTGTCGAAGGCGTCCCACTCCTCGGAAATGGGTCTAAACGCGGTGTCATCACTTAAGGCATACGCCTTCTCCTGTCCATCCCAATTTCGTTCGCAGACTATCTTGGTACCCTCTCGTCTAGGCCAAGGGTTCGGTCGGTGTGCTGGAGTGGCAGAAGGAAAGCCAGCGGACCGAGGAGTAGGGTTCATAGGTGGAGGTGGTGGTGCATACTGTGTGGCTAAAGTTGGAGAAGCTCTGCATAACGCACTACCCGGAAGCTCATCTTCTTCTGTCTCTCCATCAAAGATAACCCCGTAATTGTCATGGCCCTGGACAGTGCTCACGAAACCTGTCTGCCAATATTCACCATCCCAATACTTAACCCTCTCATCCAGCTTGTACGTTATCGATGACTGGCTAGAGCTCGACGTACGGAGAGCGCAGATAGAATGCTCGTTTACTAACATGCTGGTGGTGGGTCGATCGATACCAGGCTGGTGTCGATCGACACAAGACTCATGTATTGGTTCTTCATATTGGTATCAATCGATATCAGTAGTGGTATCGATCGATACTGACGGATCATGGTCGGAATCACCTTCTGAAAGGTGTTCGAGATTTTTTGCACTCCAAAAAGTGATGGCATTGACGTATTCGTTCTGAGCTTGAGTCGCCTTTCCTTTCACAGCTGCTGCAGTTTGGGCAACTTGCGTCTCCAGCATCTTCTGATGAGTATTGAGAGCATCGATCCTTCCACTCAGATCCTTGTACACATCATCGATTTTTCCGTTGAGATTCACAGTGAGCTGCTGCTGTCCTTGAACCAGCTGTTCAAACATAGCCTCGATCTTGCTATCTGGGAGCTTAGCAGGTATAGGCTGATAAAATGAATTCCCATAGTTCCTGACATACCCACTATTCTGAGATGGTTTCTGGCCAAACTGATTCGAACCTCCTTACTGAGAGTTGTTGTTGAAGTTCGGTTGTTGTTGAATTGATTCCTCTGACCCTGAAAACCAGAACCACCAATGTAGTTAACATCCTCTACTTCATCCTCGTTGAATACCTCGATATCTTCAACAAAGTGAACAGCCTATTGTGTCTTGCCCATCAGAAGGTTGTGCATAGAATCCAACTTGGCTTGAATATCAGCAATCTGTGAACCATCCATGTTACCAGCTAGCTTCTTCCGCTCAAAATCAGCATTCTTCGTGCTATTACTAGACGTCAAGTTCTCGATCAGTACATAGGCTTCATCAGGATTCTTGTTGTTGAAGTTTCCATTGCTCGAGGCATCCAAAGTCATCTTATACCTCCAATCGAGCCCTCTGAAAAGGAATCTCATCAACTGAACATCAGAGTATCCGTGATGTGGACAATCTCTCTGATACGATCTGAATCTCATCCAAGCAGCCTTGAACGCCTCAAAAGGTCCTTGAGAAAACTGGGAGATCTTGTACCTCAGATCCTCAGATCGTGCATCATCATAGAAATTGTTCAGAAAAGCAGTCTTAATTTGATCCCAAGTAGTCAGCGATCCAAGAGTCAATTGCTTCAGTCATTAAGTTGCTTTTCCACCAAGTGAGTATGGGAAAAGCTTGCAGAAGAGGTAGCCGTAGGACACTCCATTGCTCTTGATGCTAGTGACCAAGTCCTCAAACCTCTCAATGTGATCCATGGGATGTTCGCTGGAAAGACCATGAAAAGGGTGCTGGCTCACAAGAGTGTAGTATGCAGGCTTCAGCTCAAAGTCATTCCTCTGATAAGGTGGAGGACGAATCACAGAGCGATTTGCGTAAAACTGGTCAGGTCTGTTGCACTCACCAATCGTCCTACCACGATTAACCACATCGTTCTCAGCATTCACTGCGTTCGCGTTCCCAGCGACATTCCCAGCGACAACAGGAGCATGTGGAATGATGTTCCCCTTTCCATCCAGACGTTGTCCTCTCTCGTTGCACAAACGACCCTCTAGGTCCTTGTAAGCACCAGCTTCATATCGAACCAACTTTACTTGATTGTTGTTCATCCTTGCTGGTTTCTTTGCTTTTCTGTTTGTGCGTTCTACAAGTGATAGCTGCTCCAATGAGAGTTCAACTAGCTGAGTGTTCTTGTTTCCTCTAGTTTTGTGATTAGGAATACACCTGAAAACAGAAGTCAAGAACGTAAGTAATCGGTAACACGATGAGTATCGATCGATACCAAGTGGTGTCGATCGATATCAACAAAAAGAAAACGGCGAGTATCGACTGATACTAGGTAGTATCGATTGATACCGTCGAGCTTAGTCGAATTTCTCAGATTAAAATCTAATGGCGAATTGAGTCCCCGGCAACCGTGCACCATCTGGTAGGTTAGCTTTGGTCGGTCGAGTTCTCTGTGCTAGGACCGAGTGGAAGGTGCAAGGCGCAGTTTCTCGGTTAGGCGGATATGTCTTCTGTGAATCAGCCATATCTCCGTAACTAAACATTCGAATGCCCTGAAACCACCTGCAGAAGACAACCAACTCAATTCTCTACAACCACTATACAGAAAAAAAAAATCTGAATCGGAGTGGAAACCCTTCGTCTGGGTTGATCTTTCAGACGTCGTATTCGGAGCATAACTCGTTTGGATGCCAGACAGACACGTCCTTGCTATATTTGCCATATCTCTTGAACGGCCGATATGAATGACATGAAACCACCACTCAAAGAAATTCAGCTCGATTTTCTATGATTTTCATGAAGACCTCAGATTAAACTGTGCACGGGAAGGTCTTCATTTGGCCTGATCTTTGAGTCACTTAGGCTGCTGATGTATCTTGGATGTTTGGACCAACCAGAGCTAACCGAGTGGATCTTGGTCGGTTGAGATTGGTCTTGTCTGTAACCGAGCATGATCTGGGCGGTTAGCTTTGGTCGGTTGAGTTCCCTGTGCTAGGACGGACCCATTAGACCATGCCGATGGTGCAAGGTGCATTTTCTCGGCCAGGTTGATACGTCTTCAGTAAAATTACGGTAACTCAAGAACCACTAGTCCGAATGGCCTGATTCAAACTTCCCTGGCCAGCTTGCTCACTCATCTACAACTTTTATCAAGGTCTTCCAATCTGATTCAGATCGTAGGGTCTCCGTCCAGCCACGTCTTTCCGGCCTCTCGGATGAACTTTGCATTCTACTTTGGTCCAACTCTCCAAATATGCCCAATTGTCTCCAAATCACCTAAAAACACTCCTTCTGCATGCTAGACTCACTAAAACCTAGTGCAAACACCTATTACTCTAATTTAGACCTAAATGCCATAAAAAATATGCAAGACACATGCATGAGACACAAAACAATAACAAGAATGCAGCTAAAAATATGTAAAATATGGGAATATCGGCCTCATGCCACATTACTTTTAAACAATTGGTCAAGGTTTCACCCAAACTCAACCCTAATTCCGTGTTAATTCTGTTGACCTCCACCACGCCTAGACCTCTCGTCATAAGCATGTGAATTCAACTAACACACACAAAGCTACTTCTGTGTTACTTTTGTCGTCCTTGTCATGCGTAGACCTTGTCCCGCGCATACAAGACCCTTCGTTCTTGTCATGCCTAGACTTTGTCCCGCCCATACAAGACGACTAACACTTAGCCATAATTCTTAGATTTACAACCTAGCAATATTTCAGACTACGCAGATTAACCCCCAACAGGTTAATTCAAACAAGAACACTTAGCGGAGCCAACGCACGTGGTTGCTCCCACCTTGTTCCTGCACAACTGATATGCTAAAATTAATACCCTATTTAGATACTAAAGCAATCAATGGTATTAAAATTAATACCCTATTTAGATATTATAGCTAGGGGTCGAACACAAGGAGATTATAGATGTGGGAATTACACTAAGCAATCAATGGTATTGAAAACAGAATGTAAATTAAAACGGTTGTAAATTCAATTTGGGAGAGATAGGTTCAGGGTGTTTCTCAGGAAAACTAACATGATTCATATTTAGTGCGGCTCTTGAACTCAAATCACTAAAGTATAGCTAACCAACTCTCGTTGTGAAAACTATCTAAATCTAAATCCAAGGAATTCAAAATCTCTTTGCGAATCCTAAAGTCTAAATAAGCTTTTTAAATCAAGTTTGATTTGTTCAGAAAACAACTAAACCAAATCTCTTTGCGAATAGTTATTTTGCTCACCTTAGGTTCTATCAGGTAATTGATATGCTCAAATTAATACCCTATTCAGATACTAAAGCAGTTGTCGTAGTATAGCTAGGGGTCGAACACAAGGACCTAAAGAAACACACAATGGATTATAAAGGTGAGAATTAAGCTAAACAATTCAGATGTAATTGAAAGCAGTGCAGAAATTAAAAGTGTTGTAATTCAATTGGAGAAAGATATAGGCCCAGGGTATTTCTCAGGAAATCAATGAATGCAGATAAACTAACTAGCAAGATTCAGATTTAGCGCAGTTCTTGAACTCAAATCACTTAGGTATAATTAACCAACTGTCGTTGCGAAAATTATCTAAATCTAAATCCTAGGAATTCCAAATCTCTTTGCGAATCCTAAAGTCTAAATCAGCTTTAATATCAGGTTTAATATGTTCACAAATCAATTAAACCAAATCTCTTTGTGAATAATCAATTTGCTCAACTAGGTTCTATCAGGCAATTAATCGCACTGTCGTGCCAGATCAATTATCCTAAGATCAAAGTTCCATATTCGTCAACCTAGAATTAGCTTTGAACACAACCTAAGCGAAGAACTAATTCAGATGGTGAATCCTAAACAGATAATCAACCTTGCATTCAAAGATAACCCTTATGAGAACCCTGAACCTAAAGTGGATCTACTCAGACATGGAGATTAAAAGCAACATGATTGAATATATCATCAAAGAAATCAATAAAAACAGGAGTTCAGAGTTGTCTCTCCAAAAACCAAAAGTAGAATCAAAGTATAGAAAATAAAGCATCGCCTAAACAAGTGGCAGTAAAATCCCTATAAATAACCTAAATCACGTTTTGGGGCTTCTTGCAAATATTAAAGACTTCTGGACCAAGTTACAATTCTTCAACTCTTCATTAAATTCGTGGGTCGTGTCATGCTGCGATGGGCATCGATCGATACCAGGGGGTATCGATCGACACTAGTCGTAAAATCGGGTACTCAGCAACACGATCTTCAACCTTGCTCCAAATGCTCCAGAAAGCTCCAATATCTCCAATAATGCTCCCAACGTGCTATAACCTGTAAAAGACTCTAAAACACTACGAAATAGAATAAGGACTCTATAAAACAGACTTATATCATGGCCTAAAAGGGGTAAAAACCAATATATATGGCAGATAACCTTCCTGCCTCTTTACAGCTGATGCTGTTTGAGCGACCTGAGTTTCCAGGTTCCTATGGCAGAGACTGATGGCTTCGATTGAAATCCCCCTGCAATTTCTCTTGTCCTCGAAGAAGCTGTTCCATCATGAATTCCATCATTGTCTGTGGACTTTGGAGAGATGGGCTGATACGAAGGGTTCCCGTAATTGCGAGTGTTGTTACTGAAGTTCCGGTTGTTGTTGTACCCAAATTGTTGACTCTGAAATCCAGAACCACCAACGTAGTTACAATCTTCCATTTCATCTCCACCGATATTATTGACTCCATCAGCAAAGTGCACAGTCTTCTTCGACTTCCCAAGCAAAATATCCAGCTTCTCTTGAACTTCAGCAATCTGAGACCCATCAATTCCTGCAGCTTGCTTCTTCCTCTCGAAATCAGCATTCTTGGTGCTATTCCTAGACGCCAAGTTCTCAATCAGCACAACCGCATCATCTGGATACCTGGTGTTGAAGTTCTCATTACTCGCAGCATCCATACCCATCTGGTACCTCCAATCAATCCCTCTGTAGAAAATGCCCAGCAGCTGAACCTGAGAGAACCCATGGTGCGGACAATCTCTCTGATAAGACTTGAATCGAATCCAAGCAGCCTTGAATGCTTCTGTCGAACCTTGAGAAAATTGAGAGATTTTGTTTCTGAGCTCTTCAGATCTCGCATCATCGTAGAAATTTATCAGGAACGCATTCTTCGTCTCATCCCATGTAGTTAGAGAATCAGGAGCTAACTGCTTCAACCAATAAGCAGCATCCCCACCAAGAGAGTACGGGAAGAGTTTGCAGAATAGGAACTCATTGGGCACTCCATTGTACTTCATAGCAGTGACCAAGTCTTCGAACCTTTCGATATGATCCATGGGATGCTCATGAGGTAGGCCATGGAAAGGACTCTGACTCACGAGAGCATAGTACGCAGGCTTCAGCTCGAAGTAGTTCCTCTGAAAAGTTGGGATGTGAATCCTAGCTCGATCACCTGCAGCATTCCCAACGTTGGCGAGCCCAGCTGGCGCGACAATCTCAATAACAACAGCAGGGATAACGACGTTTCCAGCTTCATCAAGTCGCTGCCCTCTCTCATTGCACACTTGACCCTCTTGGTCTCTCAAGACTCCAGCTTCATCAGCTCTTAATACCACTGGGTTGTTCATCCCTGATGTTTGCTTGGTCTTTTTGTTTGTGCGTTCCACAAGTGCTAGCTGTTCCAATGACAATTCAACTAGCTGAGTGCTCTTGTTGCTTCTGGTTTCACGAACGGACATACACCTGAAACCAAAGCACTAGACAAGGCACGTAAGTAACAAAAAAAATACGTTGAGTATCGACCGATACCAAGTGGTGTCAATCGATATCAACAAAAGAAGAAGACGAGTATCGACCGATACTAGGGAGTATCGATCTATACCGACGAACTTAGTCGAAATTCTCAACTAAAATCTAATGGCGAATTTAGTCCCCGGCAACGGCGCCAAATTTGATATTCTCAAATTATTACCCTATTCAGATACTAAATCAGTTGTCGTAGTATACCTAGGGGTCGAACACAAGGACTCACAGAAACACCCAATGGATTATGTATGTGAGAATTAAGCTAAGCAATTAAGATATAATTGAAAGCAGTGCAGAAATTAAAAGTGTTGTAATTAAATTGGAGAAAGATATAGACCCAGGGTATTTCTCAGGAAATTAATGAATGCAGATAAACTAACTAGCAGGATTCAGATTTAGCGCAGTTCTTGAACTCAAATCACAAAGGTATAATTAACCAACTGTCGTTGCGAGAATTATCTAAATCAAAATCCTAGGAATTCCAAATCTCTTTGCGAATCCTAAAGTCTAAATCAGCTTTAATATTAAACCAAATCTCTTTGCGAATAATCAATTTGCTCACATATGTTCTATCAGGTAATTAATCGCATTGTCGTGCCTAATCAATTATCCTAAGATCTAAGTTCTAGATTCGTCAAACTAGAATTAGTTTTGAACACAACCTAAGCGAATAACTAATTCAGATGGTGAATCCTAAACAGATAATCACCCTAGAATTCAAAGATAACCCTTATGAGAACCCTGAACCTAAAGTGGATCTACTCAGACATGGAGATTGAAAGCAACATGATTGAATATATCATCAAAGAAATCAATAAAAACAGGAGTTCAGAGTTGTCTCTCCAAAAACCAAAAGTAGAATCAAAGTATAGAAAATAAAGCATCGCCTAAACAGGTGGTTGTAAAATCCCTATAAATAACCTAAATCGCGTTTTGGGGCTTTTTGCAAATATTAAAGATTTCTGGACAAAGTTGCAATTCTTCAACTCTTCATTAAAGTCGCGGGTCGTGTCTTGGTGCGATGGGCATCGATCGATACCAGGGGGTATCGATCGACACTAGTCGTAAAATCGGGTACTCAGCAACACGATCTTCAGCCTTGCTCCAAATGCTCCAGAAAGCTCCAATATCTCCAATAATGCTCCCAACGTGCTATAACCTGTAAAAGACTCTAAAACACTACGAAATAGAATAAAGACTCTATAAAACAGACTTATATCATGGCCTAAAAGGGGTAAAAACTATGATATATCAGTAATTAATCGCACTCTCGCGCCTAATCAATTATCCTAAGATCTAAGTTCTATGTGATCAATCCAGAATTAGCTTTGCAAACAACCTATGGTGAAGAACTAATTCAGATAACTAATCAACCTAGCATTCAGAGAAAACCCTATTGAGAACGATGAACCTAACAAGGGATCTACACAGACATGGAGAATGAAACAATCAACATAACTGAATAAATTATCAATAGAATAAAATAAGAGTGAAATGAAACAGGGGTCCGAAATCTTCTCTCAGACGAACAGAGTTCTGATTTGTCTCCCCTATCTCAGAAATCCTCAAGAACAATGTGTTGAAAATCCCTCAGCCAAAATGGCTGTAAAACCTAAATTAATAGTCTAAACACGAATTGGGGTCTTCTTGTAAATATTAAAGTCTTCTGGACAAGTTCTGCAATTCTTCAAACTTCATTAAAGTCGCGACTTGTAATCTGCTTCGATGGGTGTCGATCGATACCAGGGGGTATCGATCGATGCTTGACGCTTCGATTGGGCACTTAGTCACCAGACTTCAGTTTTGCCCGATAATGCTCCATAAAACTCCAATAGTTCCAATAATGCTCCAAATGTGATAAAACCTGTAAAAGACTCTATAATAGAATAAAGACTCGATAAAACGGACTTATATCATGGCTTAAACAGGGTAAAAACCATGATATATTAACTCCCCTAGACTTAGCCTTTACTTGCCCTCAAGCAAATAGAAGACTAAACCGGATAAAGAGGTTTGAAAACGTAGAGACTCACCTGTTCTTGAAACGCAGAAATGACCAATTTCCCAAGAACCCAAAGGTCACCTCACCAGCTTTTGATCTAACCACCATGTACTTCTCCGTAGACATTCGCAGCTTCCCAAACTACACACATTATTTCTCAACATTGTTCAATGAAGCCATCCTCGCCAGTTTCATCGCTGTGAATTAGTATCAAGAACCTTCTAGATTCTTTCCCATACAATATCATGACAAGGAACCACCATTTTCACACTTTTTGGTATTATTTCTCTCCCCCAGACTTATTTATTATTATGTTCTCTTCTTGTTTTTAGCTTTGCATATACAAATCAAGGTATGAGACGCGAGTATTGATGGTGTTTGCCACCTAATCCCCGATTCTTCTCTCTCAACGTATCAAAGGATGTAGGCGAATAATGACATTATAGGAAAATCGAAGCCTCGCTTCCAATCCTCTGTGTGATCATTCCCTCTTGGTTAGAATAATGGGATCGCTGGAAATTTTCCTAACCCTATACTTAGAAGAAAATAATTTTAACTTTAATGCACTTATTAATTAACTTGTAATAGGGAGAGAAATACCGTTATTTTAAAACACATGGTTTCCTTTGTCAGATACGAATGAGGAATCAAGCTCTATAGATACTAACCACATTGATGAAGTGCAAAAATTGGGCTCAGGCTTTAAGGAACTTTGCTGGAAACATGAGTGTCTTCTGGTTAACTGGTCAGCCTTTGGATTTTTCATTAGTCGATCTAGAACTGATTCTGTAACAATGGTCACTTAGAAACAAGGTCAGATCAATTGATTCAAGAAAAAGATCATAGTCTCAGACAAAATTTTGACTCAATAAAACAACGAATGACACAAAAAACGGACTGGCTCTAAGAAAAACAAAAACAAAGTCAGCGACTACCTCTCCCAGAGTTAAACAACACTGTCCCCAGTGTTATCTGTCCCCAGTGTTATCTAGCCTAGAGTTGGTGAAAGAAAACAAATGAACTGAGAGGATTATGAAAACCAGAAACCGTACCTTTACAGGGTATCGATCGACACACAGCTTGGTATCGGGAAATACCAAGTTTAAATCGATACTTGTCCTCCTCATTCGCATAGGGTGTCGACCGATACCCAAGGGTATCGATCGACACTCATGCTATTTCATTTTGTTCCTTGTTTATCCTGAAACAGACCCAAAAACGAAAAAGAAAAAGAAAAAGGCTCAAAAGCAAACTCACCAGTGGGTTGCCTACCACCAAGCGCTTGTTTACAGTCAATAGATTGACTTTGGTTGGGCGATCAGTCGGAAAGAAGTAGGGAACTCACTCCCATGCAAGTCCCACAACTAGACACTTCCAAACTCAGAGTTTCGCGCATCATACGCTCAATAACCTCCTGCCATTTCTCTTTCAGCTCTGGAGTTAGGATTATTCTGGCCTTAGAGAATGGTTTCGAGCATCCCTTACACTTCACCTTGTACTCGATCGAATCTCCATCGCTCTTCTGAGGGGTCAAGGTGACATATGTAGCGTTCTCGACGCTTTTGTCCTTCACCTTCTTCTTTGCCTTAGTCTTTTTGATGACTTTCTTTGCGATGATAGGAGGATGATCTAGAGCTTCCATGACAGTTGGCACAGCATCAGGCTCGTCCAAAAGATCAACCATCAATGGTGCTCCTGCACCAACGGGGATGCAAAATATCTGTGTGGGAGTTCTTTTAGAGGGGATGGCTTCGTACGAGACATGTTCGTCAATGTACGAGAATGAAATCTTCATACTGGGTGTGTCTATAACTGCACCAGTAGTAGCCATGAACGGTCTTCCAACAATCAAAGGCGTGCTAGATCTTACATGCATCTCCACAACCTAAAAATCAGTAGGAACCATACAGCCCCTACCTTAACCATCAAGTCATGAATTGTACCGAACGGAACACATGTGGAAGAGTTCGCGAATGTGAGAGGCATCTTAGTAGATCGTATGTCATCTATCTTAAGATTCTCTGCAAGTGCCTTCGAAATGACATTCACGCTAGACCCTGAATCAACCAGTGATTCCTTGATTTCAACTCCAGAGATGGAGCATGGAACTGAAAATTTCTCTGGGTCTTCCCTCTTAGTCAACCGCTTCAGTGGAGGCGGTGGACTTCTGACTTTGATGAAGAGTGCCTTATTCTCTTCCTCAGTTTCTCTGCAATCCCGGAAGTGACTCAGCAGAGGCATGTACTCTAGAGCTTCTTCGAAAGTATGTGTGAGTGGAATTCTTCGTACCATCTTCTCAAGCCACGCAGTTGCTTTGGAGAAATATAATCTTTAAGGTGTTTAGGTGGTCGAGGATCTGGTTTCTTAGGTTTGTATACACGTCTCTCAACCATCTCTGGTTTTCTCATGATCTCTGGTTCAGCCTCCGAGGGGTATCGATCGATACTAGCAGTGGTATCGATCGATACTGACGAGTCAGGATCGGAATCATCTTCTTCAAAATTTTCGAGCTCTCCTGCACTTCTCAAAGTGATGGCATTGACGTAGGCATGACCAAAATGGAACCGTAACCGTACCGTTTTCAAGCCGTAACCAGACCGTAACCGTGTCAGACGGTTAAAAACCGTAACCGTTAACCGTAAAAATATATTAGTTATGGTTAAAAAAATTATTAACCGTAACCGTTAATTAACCGTAACCTTATCAAAACTGTTGGTTAACTGCAAGGTTAAACCGTAATTCAGGTTACTCTGGATAGATGTAATGCTCCGAACGACCTCCTTTTCAAGATCCTGAAGGCTGCCGATCGTCCTTGGGACGCACCTGATGGCTATATATGCGTCTATGAAGAGTATTTCAGAAGCTGCGGTCTCCAGTTTCCTATCCTGGAACTCTTCTATAAGTACTGCAAGAGGCGACATGTCGTGATCTCTCAACTCATGCCGGCTACGGTAATAAATATCATGGGTCTCCTTACTCTTGGGGAAGAGTGCGGCATCCCTATTACGGCCAAAATATTCGAGAGATTATTTCGGGTGAATCTGTTGAAGGCCAGGCCTTGGTTTTTATCGGCTAACGTTAAGTCGGAACACGATCTTGTTACCAGGAACAAGCCGAGCAAGGTCAACAACTGGAATGCTCGGTATTTCTATGTGAAGATTGACGAATCTTCTGTCGAGCGTCCGGACGGGAGTTACCGAACTCAGTGGAGGACTCCTATCGGTAGACATTGGTTCCTGATTTCTAATTATTACTTTATTTTTCCTAAGCTATATTTTTCCTTCTCGTTTTCAGATCGTCACGTACCGGGCTTCCTTATCACCACACCGGGATTTACTTTTGCTCATGCGAAGCATTTAAGTGCGGCTGGGAAATATCGGTGGCCTGAAGCTTACCAAGAAAAACTCGATTTAAAAGCCAAAAGAGCTCTTAAAGGTATATGTTGGTAAACTCCCCTTAGTAGTCTGGTGATTGATTTTCTGGTAATGATCTAGTCTGATTTTTTTGTTGTTTTTTTTGTTTGTTTTACATAGCAAATCCTTCTCGTCGACGAAAGATGAAGCTCGATGAGATCCCGGATCTGTCCGCTGAGATGGATGTTGAAGAAGAGACTGTTGAAGTCCCGTCCGCTGCGCAGGACGAACAATCCGCTGCCGCGGTTGAGGTCGTTGAAGAACAGGCTCCGGGTGAGGAGTCAGCTCCTGCCGAACCACGTGCTTCTTCCGTGGATGCGGCGAAGATGAGGAGAAGGAAGAAAAAGGGAAAGAGGCCAGCGAAGCAAGCTTCAGAGGCCGGTACGGGAAATTCCGAACCTCAAAGGGTCGATCCCGAGACGGTGGTCATATCAGACCGCTCTACTGCATCGAAGAGGCAGCAGACCTCTGGGGCCACGGCTCATTCTGTCAGCTTTGGTTATGACAAGGACGAACCAGTGACGAGTGATGCCGGGGCTTGTGCCGAACTATATCGGCAGCTGAAATTCAGCTCAGAGGCACTTCCTCCGGTCGAGGATCTTTTTCAGTCCTATGCTTACAAAAAACTGGCTCGGACCACTGCTGAGGTAAACAAGCTTCCCGGTTTTAGTTGGTATCGTTCATTTATTTTTGGATATCTTTGTTGTGACAGGTTTTCCCTTTTTTCAGATGGTCGCTCAAAAGAATGAGCTTGTCGGCACTTACGATCGTGAGCTCCATTCTGCTAGCCGAAAGGCTCTTACGACCAGCGTACAAGTTGTTGAGCTACGCAAATCATTGCTCTTCGAGCAGGAAAGGACGCGGGCCAGTGATTATGCGGTCAACGAGCTGCCAAAGGAGATAGCCGCGTTAAAGGCTTCTAAAGCCGAGCTGGTCAATGAGAATGATGCCCTTACTCGTATCCTGTTCCGGGAGACGACCCGTTTGAGAGCTGGCCGGACCCAGCAGATTATGAAAAGGAAGGAAGTTACCGAAAAGTGTCAGGTTCGGCTCCAGAAGGTTAATGATCATTTTGCAGCCTTGGATCAGGTTAAGAAACCATTCCTTGCTATCAATCAAGCTCAAGGGGTGCTCGGCTTCTGCGACAGCTTCCAAACGAAACACGGTGTTGTCATCCCGCCGTCCTGTATCGAGAAAATTAAAAATCTCAAAGCTGTGAAGTTAGCCGAGTATGAGGCGCTCGATCTGTGTGAGCTTACCGAGGAGGACTTGGTTGTGTCGCCCTTCGCCGAGCCGATTCATCCGGAGATTTCTCTTCCGATGGGTACCGAGGTCCCGCCGGGCATTGACATGTTTGGTTCTAATCGGGCTGCGATGTCCGGTGACAGAGTTGATGCCATGCGGATTCAGAATGTTTAATTTTTTGCTTTGTAATTTTTTGTTTTTGGCGGACGAGGCTTATAACTTGACCTCTTCGACCGGAGGGTTTTTATAGTCCGGTATCCGCTAGTTTTTTTTTTAATATGACTCTTTTTGATTTCTATGAATATAACTCTCAATCGTTTTGCGAAACATTTGTCGAATTTCGATTTGTTTGAAGTCGTAAATCTATACGAACTTCTCAAGTCTATCGTACACAAAATGGTGCCGTAAACAGTACGGTCTTAGACGGGGTGAAGAGGACGGACTTGATTCTACGATTTATTCAAAATCGGCGGCCTGTTTAATCAGATCGGCTTATACTTTGAAATTGTTGAGGCACTGGCTTAGAATTTTGCGATTGTTGAGGAATCGGCTTAGGATTTTCGTGATTGTTGAGAAATCGGCTTATATTTTTACGAGAAATGACGTTCGGTTTTACCTGTGGAGCTTGGCAAAAGAGTACGTGAACAGCTAGTCTTAAGATACTCCAAGGTTTTCTCAGATCGAATTCGAGTGTGCGAGACAAGCTCAGCTTATTTAGCTCGAATGGTCTGAGAATAGGTTAAGTGCGAGACTTGTCTCAGCTTTATATATCGAAGGTGTTTTATCCATAGCACCATGAGGATGCGTGCGAGCAATAGCTCGGCTTAGTTTGATTTTATCGATCGTCTGGCCAGGACGTCGATGTGGGAACCGTGATGGTTGGTAGGGGAACTTTCGGAGTTCGGTGGACTCTTGGAGTTCGGTGAATTTTTAGAATTCGGCAAACTGTTGAAAGTTCGACTTTTGATTCGTCGAACATTTAGAATTCGACGAACTATTTAAAGTTTGGCTTTTGATGAATACGAATTTTTAGAATTCGGCGAACTGTTTAAAGTTCAGTTTTTTGCCTTGAATGAAATTTTATTAAAGTAACAGCTGAATCCAAGGTGGGCTGTCTACATACCCTCGAAAGAAGGATCAAACCATTCGTAGTTCATATTACATCTTCTTGTTTTTTTTTTTTTTTTTTTTTGGCGCTTCTAGTAGTAGTAGCGTTTGAGATTCATCGAGTTCCATGATCGCGGGATCGGTGTTCCGTCCAACTTCATGAGTTTGTACACTCTGGGCTTGACGACCCTCATGATCTGATAGGGTCCTTCCCAGTTAGTGCCGAGTTTTCCTGCGTTCTTCTCTTCGGTGCCTTCGAAGAATTTTCGTAAGACGAGATCGCCATCTTCGAAGTGGCGTCCGCGGACCTTTTTTGTAGTAACGTGTTGCCAATTTTTGATAGTTTTGGATGCGAAGTAAAGCTTGATCGCGTTGTTCTTCGAGTGCGTCAAGGTTGTCGAGCATGATTTCGTCGTTTAGACCGGGATTTTCCACGAGCATTGTCCTGCGTATTGTCGGGATTTTTAGTTCGGCGGGACTGAGAGCTTCAACGCCATAGGCTAGGTAGAAAGGGGATTGTCATGTTGATTATCTTGGAGTGGTGCGGTAAGACCATAAGACTCCATCAAGTTCGTCGGCCCATCGTCCCTTCCTGATATCCAAGCGTTTTTTGAGTCTGTCGATGATGGTTTTGCTCGTTGATTCGGCCTGGCCGTTGCTTTTAGGGTATCTCGGTGTGGAAAAACTTAGTCGGATTTTCCACTTGGCGCAGAAATTGCCAAATAATGTTGAGATAAATTGCGGTCCTTTGTCGGTGACGATCTCGTACGGGACTCCGTGTCGGCATATGATGTTTTTCCAGACGAACTTTTTAACATTTGGTGACTCGGCTTCGACCCATTTGGTGAAGTAGTCTGTCATGACGAGGATGAATTTTTTCTGTGTCGTGGAACGTCGTAGGGGACCGATTATGTCCATTCCCCAACGCATTAACGGTTATGGGGCTGTTGATGTAGTTAGCAGTTCGGTTGGGAGGTGCATCATTTGGCTACGAATATATCGCAATCTACTTGCATGGTTGGCCAGTAATAGCTCGCCTTTTTTTTCTTTAGTGCCAAGGAGCATCCCCCGGCGTGGTTTCCGCCATCGCCTTCGTGTATCATTTTCATGACCTCGTGAATATCATCGCCGGACACCGATGAGGACATCGAGTCAACGACCCAAGTCATACAAGAACCACTAGTACCAAGTGGACCAGTGACTAGAACCAGGAGCAGGGACATGGAAAAGAATCCTTACCATTCAGTCTAGTTTCCATAACACTAGAGATCAGCCCAAGAATCCTTACCATTCGGACCAGAACGTCCAAACACTGAAGACATATCGGGTTGATCCTTTGCAGGCCGATAACACTAAGTGGCCACTCATCAAGCCCAGGCTCGTGTCCCACTTATCTATGGACGATTTCACTTCACCAGAGACGACTTAGGCCCAAGGAATATCATTAGTTGGGTTTGTAAGTCGTTTGGTGCTCTTTTCCCAACCTTCGTTTTTATCCCACTGGGTTTTACGAAGATGGGATTTTACCGAGGCTAAACGGCTTGCAATATTATTGGCCCAATTAATGACCCTCTGCAAGCCTGGAGGACCAACCACACGAGGCCTCCCTTCTATCTTTCTTAGTCTTTTAATTATTTTGTAAACGGGCCTAAATTGTTAAGGACCCGTCTTGTTATTTCTTTTTTTATTTATTCCTTTTCTTTTGGGCGTGTGTTTTCTTTAAAAACCCTAAGGCGTGGTCCTTTCTTCCTTACGCAGACAATAAGAATTTTCCTTGGTTATTTTCGAGTTTTTGTTCTTCACAAAAACGTTTCCTCTCTTTAGATCGTGAGTGAGTACGGTCCTTAGGGAAACCCCTTGAAGTATCAAGAGACCGTCGCCTCTCTTGTGGTTCTCATCACCCCACCAGCAACATCCATCTTATCCCGTTGACAGAATAGAGAGACCTTAGTCCAGCTTCTTCAACACTTGAGCACGTATCATTTTGGTATCAGAGCTTCAAAAAGCTCCTGAATCTAAGGTGTAAACGTTCCCTTATCATCTTTTAATTTTCTGTATTTGTTTTGTTCTTGTCTAGGTTGCTAGATTCAAAAAAAAAAAATATATATATATATATATAGAAGAACACTAATTCTTTTGTGTCGATTTCTTTGTGTACCTTAGCAAGATTAATCAAAAAAAAAAAAAAAAACTTCGTATTCCCTTAGTTTGTCGAAAGTTAATTGTTCCCTTTAGGATTTTTAGTCGAAAAAAAAAAAAGAGTATTTTAGTTTAGAATTTTTCCTTTTAGATTTAAGAATTTTTTTTTTTTACCTTATTAGTTGTTCTTGTCGATTTTTTTTTTTTTTTGGAGCTCAATTGATACACTTTGTGAATTTTTTTTTCAAGGAGCAACAATGGAAAACAATGCTGTACCGCAAGACCCTAATGCCATTCTCATGCAAGCAATCACGGCTATGCAACAACAGCTCCAAAGAGTAGTCCAAAGGCTTGATCATATGGAGCAGCCTCAAGCCAACAACAATCCTCAACCAAGAGCAAAACGACGAGCCAACAACCTAGGCGATGATCCGGACGATGTTCCGATGGAGGAACAGCCTCACGTGAGGAGAAGAGGACCGAGGCACAACGGTTTTGACAAGTCCGAAGGTGACTTTCAGAGGCACCACTCCACGGACATGAAGCTAAAGGCCCCAACCTTTGATGGCCGAGTAGATCCCAAAGCTTACTTGGAATGGGAGCAACGAATGGAGCATATATTCGCCTACTATGACTACAACGAGCAAAAGACGCTAGCCTTAGTTGTAGCTCAACTCACGGACCATGCTCTCTCATGGTGGGACCGTGAGGTTTCTGACCTAAGAAGGAGCCAATCTCCTCAAGTCCTTACTTGGCGAGAGATGAGGCAGATTATGAAGAAAAGATACGTCCCCGCTTACTATCACCGAGACCTCCAAAAGAAGTTTCAAAAATTAACCCAAGGGACTATGAAAGTAGAGGAATAATTTGAAGAGTTCGAGCACCTAAGGAACCGTCTAGAGCTTGATGAAGACACTGAGACCCTCATGGCTCAGTTCTTAGACGGACTCAACGAACGGCTAAGTCATAAAGTGGAGCAGCTTCCATACCACGACTTGAAGGACATCTTACACCATGCCATTCAAACTGAGCAACACTTGAAGAAGAAGTCCTATGCTACTGGAAGGACATGGAGTAACCAAACATGGGACCAGAACCGAGCCAAGACCCAAACTCCAACCAGCTTTCCATCTAAGGCCGCGGAGAAGGGCAAGTCGGTCAAAATCGACCCTAGGTTCACTTCTAAGGCCTCTGAGCCTAATCAAGGTAAGTTTTCTAACCCAAGTACTTCTAGAACTCGTGACATAACATGTTTTAAGTGCAAGGGCAGAGGTCACATGGCTAGAGAATGCCCAAATCCCCGAGTTATGATCATGTTGGATTCCGGTGAGTACGAGTCTCAAGATGAGGCCGATGTGCAAATGACGGAAGCAGCCACTGAAGAAGTAGATTGTGAGGCTGAATATGGTGTGTCTCTGGTCATAAGACGAGCCTTGAACCTCACGGTTCATCCTGACCAAACAGCCCAAAGAGACAACATCTTTTATACAAGATGTTCCATCCGAGGCAAGGTATGTAATTTGGTAATTGATGGAGGGTCGTGTACAAATGTAGCGAGTGACTACATGGTCACTAAGCTCTGTCTAGAACTCGCTAAACACCCTCACCCATATAAGCTAAGATGGTTAAACGATAAGGCTGAATTACGCGTCACGGACCAAGTGCTTGTACCATTCAATGTGGGCAAGTACTCGGATGAAGTTGTGTGTGATGTTGTTCCTATGCAAGCTGGCCATCTTCTTCTTGGTAGACCTTGGCAGTTTGACAAGGACGCCATTCACCATGGCCGAAGTACCATGTATTCTTTTGTGCATGATAAAAAGAAGTATAATTTAACACCTATTACACCTACTCAAGTACACGAATTACAAGTTAAAATATTAAAAGAAAAAGATGCATCGACCAGGAAAAATTTGTTTATCAAGTCCAGTTATATTTCTAAGGCAATCACTTGCAAGGAACCGGTATTACTAATGATCTTTAAGGAGACTTTAAGTGCAGGTTCTAGGGCGTTGGAGCAACAGTTTCCTATTGACGTTACTCAACTCTTGGACCGATTTGCTGATGTGTTTCCTGATGAGATACCTCTTGGCTTACCTCCTATAAGAGGAATAGAGCACCAGATCGATTTTTTGCCCGGAGCCCCATTACCCAATCGAACCGCATATCGCGTTAATCCGGACGAAGCCAATGAACTATAGAAGCAAGTGAGAGAACTTATGAACAAGGGCTATGTTCGTGAGAGCCTTAGTCCATGTGCCGTGCCAGTCCTTTTGGTGCCAAAGAAGGATGGGACGTGGAGGATGTGCGTGGATTGTCGCGCGATAAACAACATAACGATCAAATACCGACATCTGATACCAAGGTTAGATGACATGCTTGATGAGCTTTATGGTTCTAATTTATTTTGCAAGATTGATCTCAGGAGTGGATACCACCAAGTACGAATGAGAGAAGGTGACGAATGGAAGACGGCTTTCAAGACGAAGCAAGGCCTCTACGAATGGCTAGTTATGCCTTTCGGGCTAACTAACGCGCCAAGTACCTTCATGCGACTCATGAATGAGGTTCTTAGACCCTAAATTAGTAAGTTTTTAGTGGTATACTTCGATGATATTCTCATTTATAGTCGAACTCTAGCTAAACATTTATCTCATTTAGAACAAATTCTTAAGACGCTTCAACGAGATGGTCTTGACGCCAACTTGAAGAAGTGCACATTTTGCGCTATTGAGCTTGTGTTTTTAGGCTTTGTTGTGAGTTCACAGGGACTTAGAGTGGACCAGGAGAAGGTCCAAGTAATCCAAGAATGGCCTACGCGAACAACCGTTAGCCAAGTGCGAAGCTTTCATGGCTTGGCTAGCTTTTACCGACGGTTCGTGAAGGACTTCAGCACCCTTGCTGCACCTCTAACTGCTATCATCAAGAAAGACGTGGCATTAAAGTGGGGAGAAGCCCAGGAAGAGGCCTTCAAAGGTCTAAAGGATCGTTTGACTCATGCTCCCGTTTTAACTTTACCCGATTTCTCTAAAACGTTTGAAATTGAGTGTGATGCCTCAGGTTTAGGGATCGGTGCTGTGCTTACTCAAGGAGGAAGACCTGTTGCTTACTTCAGTGAGAAACTTAGTGGAGCCACTCTCAACTATCCTACTTATGACAAGGAGTTCTACGCCTTAGTCCGAGCAATGGAGACGTGGCAGCATTACCTACTATCGAAGGAGTGTGTCATCCACACGGACCATGAGACTTTGAAGCATCTTAGGGGTCAGACTAATCTCAAGGAAGACATGCTAAGTGGCTGGAGTTTATAGAGACGTTCACCTATGTGATCAAGTACAAGAAAGGAAAAGATAATGTGGTGGCCGATGCCCTATCTCGAAGATATGCGCTAATATCGACCATGGAAGCCAAGGTTCTTGGATTTGAAATGATTATTCCATTATATGAATCTGATGTTGATTTTGCAGAGATATACAAGAACCATGGAAAGGGAGCCAACGCTTCTTACTATGTCCATGACGGTTATCTTTTTAAAGATAAACGCCTGATATATCATGGTTTTTACCCCATTTAGGCCATGATATAAGTCCTTTTTATAGAGTCTTTATAGTATTTTGGAGTCTTTTTAGAGTCTTTTACAGGTTTTAGCACATTTGGAGTATTCTTGGAGATATTGGAGTTTATGGAACATTTTGGAGCGAAACTGAAGTCTGCTGGCTAAATTACTCGAATTCACGTCAAGTATCGATCGATACCCCCTGGTATCGATCGATACCCATCGAAGCAGATTTCAAAGTCGCGACTTAATGAAGTTTGAAGAATTGCAAAAAGTGCCCAGAAGACTTGGATAATTACAAGAAGACCCCAATTCGTGTTTTAGGTTATTTATAGGATTTTGCAGCCATTGTTTAGGCTATGCTTTATTTTCTGTTTTTGACTTTACTTTGGTTTTAGAGAGACAAGTCTGGATCTCCCTTCGTCCGAGATCAGATCTCTAAACCCTTCTTTCTATTCTATTGATGATTTATTCAGTTATGTCTATTGATTCAATTGCCATGTCTGAGTAGATCCACTTTAGGTTTAGGGTTTTCTCATAAAGGATTTCTCTGAATGCTAGGTTAATTATCTGTTTAGGATTCACCATCTGAATTAGTTCTTCGCTTAGGTTGTGTTCAAAGCTTGTTCTAGATTAGCTACCTGGAATATAGATCTTAGGATAATTGATTAGGCACGAGAGTGCGATTAATTACCTGATAGAACCTAGGTGAGCAAATTGATTACTCGCAAAGAGATTTGGTTTAATTGATTTGTGAACATATCAAACCTGATATTAAAGCTGATTTAGAATTTAGGATTCGCAAAGAGATTTGGAATTCCTAGGATTTAGATTTAGATAGTTTTCGCAACGAGAGTTGGTTAGCTATATTTTAGTGATTTGAGTTCAAGAACTGCGCTAAATCTGAATCCTGTTAGTTAGTTAGTCTGCATTCATTGATTTCCTGAGAAAAACCCTAGACCTATATTCTTCCAATTGATTTACAACCCTTTTAATTTCTTCATTGTTTTTAATTACATTCGTTTGGCTTAGCGTAATTCGACACTATAGAATCTATTGTGCGTTTCTGTGAGTCTTCTGTGGTTCGACCCCTAGCTATACTATTACAACTGCTTTAGTACTTTAGGGTATTAAATTGAGCATATCAATTTTGGCGCCGTTGCCGGGGACTCAATTCGCCATTAGATTTTAGTTTAGAATTTCGACTAAGTTCGTCGGTATCGATCGATACTCTGTAGTATCGGTCGATACCCGTCGTCTTCTTTTGTTGGTATCGGTCGACACCACTTGGTATCGATCGATACTCAACGTATTTTTCTGGTTACTTACGTGCTTTGCCTAGTGTTTTGTTTGCAGGTGTATGCCTGTTCGTGAAACCAGAAGCAACAAGAGCACACAGCTAGTTGAACTGTCATTGGAACAGCTAGCGTTTGTGGAACGCACAAACAGAAAGACCAAGCAAACATCAGGGATGAACAACCCAGTGGTTTTAAGAGCTGATGAAGCTGGAATTCTGAGAGACCAAGAGGGTAACGTGTGTAATGAGAGAGGGCAGCGACTTGATGAAGCTGGTAACATCGTTGTCCCTGCTGCGGTTGTTGAGATTGTCGCGCCAGCTGGGCGCGCCAACGCAAGGAATGCTGTGGTTAATCGTGGAAGAACGATTGGTGAGTACAACAGGCCAGAGCAGTTTTTCGCCAATCGTTCAGCAATTCGTCCTCCTGCGTTTGAGAGGAATGACTTTGAGCTGAAGCCTGCTTACTTCACTCTAGTGGGACAGCATCTCTTTCATGGTCTTCCTCATGAACATCCAATGGACCATGTAGAGAGGTTCGAGGACTTGGTCACTAGCATCAAGAGCAATGGAGTGTCCTACGACTATCTCTTCTGCAAGCTCTTCCCCTACTCTCTGGGTGGAGAAGCTACTTACTGGCTGAGGCAGCTATCTCCTGGATCGCTAACTAATTGGGAGGACACCAAGAGAGCCTTCCTGATTAACTTCTACGATGACGGAAGATCTGAAGATCTGAGGAATAAGATCTCCACTTTTTCTCAAGGACCTACTGAGGCGTTCAAGGCTGCTTGGACAAGATTCAGATCGTACCAGAGAGATTGTCCACATCATGGATACTCTGATGTGCAGCTGCTGGGTATCTTCTTCAGAGGAGTAGATTGGAGGTATCAGATGGCTCTGGACTCTTCAAGCAATGGGAACTTCAACACCAACTATCCTGAGGACGCCTATGTGTTGATTGAGAATTTTGCATCTAGCAGCAGCACAAAGAGTGCCGATTTCGAGCGCAAGAGGCTGGCTGGTAACATGGATGGGTCGCAGATCGCTGAAGTGAAGGCTCAGCTGGTTTCTATGCACAGTCTTCTGCTGGGAAAGACAACAAAGGCCGTCCACTTCGCTGCTGAGAATGAAGTGGAAGATGTTAACTACATTGGTGGTTCTGGTTTTCAGGGTCAGCGATTTGGGTACAACACCAATCGAAACTATGGTCACCAAGGAGGGTACCAATCCCCAGCACCCAAAACTCCTGAGAGTAAGATTGAGGCTATGCTTGAACACCTGGTTCAAGGGCAGGAGAAGATGACGGTCACCTTCAATGGTAAGATGGATGATTTGTACACCGATTTGAGTGGAAGGATCGAAGCTCTAAAGACGAGCCACAGGATGCTGGAGACGCAAGTAGCTCAGACTGCAGCAAATTCCAAGGGAAAGGCGGTTCAATCACACAATGCACACGTCAATGCCATCAGCTTACGTGCAGAAAATCTCGAAGCCATTCCTGAAATCGCACAAGCATCGATCGATACTCCCCAGTATCGATCGATACCAGCCCAGACATCTGCTCGAATGGATTCGAAAACCCGTGTATCGATCGATACCCCATTGGTATCGGTCGATACCGGGGCGATTTCTGAGGAAACAGTTGAAACTTCGACTGTGGTGCCTAAGGTCGTTGCAGAACGAGTGTATGTAACCAGGATGCCTTATCCTATGGTTCCTAAGCTGACAAGGGAGGAATGGGAGATTGCTAGACTACAGTATATGCTGGATAACCCGAACGTGGAGCTTCTTTCTGATGAAGATGTACCTGTCAGAAACGATTCAAATCGCATGGCGTCGATCGATACCCTACCTGGTATCGATCGATACCCCTCTCAGAACGGACCAGAAGCTATGAAATCACGTGAGGTGATAGGAGAAAGAGTTCGCAATTCACTACAACCGCGGAAATTGACACAGAGGGAAGACCCAGGGAAATTCGCAGTTCCATGCTCCATTGCAGGAGTTAATTTCAAAGAGTCTCTTGTCGACTCAGGGGCTAGTGTCAACGTCATCTCAAGGGCAATTGCAGAGCAGTTAGGAGCTGATATTCGATCACCAGAGGCATCTATCACATTCGCGAACAACTCCACCTCGCTTCCACACGGTACTATCCATGGTTTGCTAGTCCAAGTAGGAGACTGTCTGGTGCCTACTGATTTTCAGGTTGTGGAGATGGGTGCGATATCTCGTATGCCTATACTCCTGGGACGACCGTTCATGGCTACTGCAGGCGCGATTATAGACACGCCTAATAAGAGACTATCTTTCTCTTACATTGACGGTGATGTCTACTATGATGTCATTCCACCTAGGAGTATTCCCACACGTGCCTCTAGCATCAAGGTTATCACAGGAGAGTCGCTAGCAATTGATCTTCTGGAAGAGCCTCCTGATGAGCCTACTGTCGCAGATATTCCAGGTGAACCGCCCAACATCCCCAAGAAGAAGACTAAGGCAACAAAGAAGAAGAAGGCCAAGAACAAAAAGGTCGAGAATCCCCATGTCACTCTGATTCCTCAGAAGTGTGATGGGAATTCGATTGATTACAAGGTCAAATGCAAGGGAGCCTTGAAGCCATTCTCCAAGGCCAGAGTCCTTCTTACTTCTGAGCTGAAAGAGAAAGGGCAGGAATTTGTGGACAGCATGCTAAGCAGAACTTTGAAGCTAGTAATGTCAAGTGATGGAGCCTGTTTTGGTGCAAGCTCTCACTCTTATCCAGCCTGAAGGGCGTTACAGTCAAGCTATTGACGTTAAACGAGCGCTTGGTGGGAGGCAACCCACTGGTGAGTATGTTTTTGATTCGTTTTTATTTTTATTTTCGTTTGTTTTGAGTCTGTGTCAGGATGAACAAGGAGCAACTCGAAATCGCCTAAGCATCGATCGATACCCCTATGGTATCGATCGACACCAATCGCGGATGAAAATTCACAAAGTCGATCTAAGCATGGTATCGATCGATACCATGCCGTGTGTCGATCGACACCGACTGTTCCAGAACGGTAATTTCTTGTTTCTCTTCGTTCTATCCTTTTTCTTTGTTTCTTTCACTGACTCTAGGCTAGATAACACTGAGGACAGTGTTGTTCAAGTCTGGGGGAGGTGTCTGCTGACATTGTTTTCGTTTTTCTTAGAGTCAGTCGTTTTATCGAGTCAAAACTGTTTTATTGAGTCAAAATTTGTTGGAGATGATGATCCTGTGCTTGAACCTATTGATTTGATTTTGTTTTTGAGTGCACAGTGTTACAGGATCAGTTCTAGATCGACTAATGAAAAATCCAAAGGCTGACCAGTTGACTAGAAAACATCCATGTCTCCAGCAGAGTTCTTCTGAAGCCTGAGCCAAATTTTTGCACTTCATCAATGTGGTTAGTGTTCATAGAGCTTGATTCATCATTCATATCTGATAAAGGAACCCGTGTGTTTAGAATTATGGTATCTCTCTCCCCTGAAATAAGTTGATAGATTAAGAGCATAAAAGATTGAAATGATTTTCTTCTGAGTAGAGGGTTAGGAAAATTTCCAGCGATCCCATTATTCTACTTAAGAGGGGATGATCACACAAAGGATTGGAAGCGAGGCTAGGATTTTCCTATGATGCCATTATTCGCCTACATCCTTTGATACATTGAGAGGGAAGAACCGGGGATTTGGTGGCAAACACCATCAGTACTCGCGTCTCATACCTTGATATGTATATGCAAAGCTGAAAAGAAAAGAAAAAAATAAATAGAAGATAATAAGAAATAAGTCTGGGGGAGAGAAATTGATACAAAAAGTGTGAAAAGGGTGGTTCCTTTGTCAAGATATTGTCTGGTAAAGAGTCTAGAAGGTTCTTAAATATTAACTGCAGCGATGAAACTGGCGATGAAGGTTTTACTTGAACAATGCTGTGGGATAATGGGTGGAGTCTGGAAAAGCTGCGAATGTCTACGGAGAAGTACATGGTGGTTAGATCGAAAGCTGATCAGGTGACATTTGGGTACTTGGGAAAAGGGTCTTTTCGATGGTTCAGGAACAGGTGAGTCTCTACGTTTTCAAACCTCTTTTTCTGGTTTAGTCTTCTATTTGCTTGAGGGCAAGCAAAAGGCTAAGTCTGGGGGAGTTGATATATCATGGTTTTTACCCCATTTAGGCCATGATATAAGTCCTTTTTATAGAGTCTTTATAGTATTTTGGAGTCTTTTTAGAGTCTTTTACAGGTTTTAGCACATTTGGAGTATTCTTGGAGATATTGGAGTTTATGGAACATTTTGGAGCGAAACTGAAGTCTGCTGGCTAAATTACTCGAATTCACGTCAAGTATCGATCGATACCCCCTGGTATCGATCGATACCCATCGAAGCAGATTTCAAAGTCGCGACTTAATGAAGTTTGAAGAATTGCAAAAAGTGCCCAGAAGACTTGGATAATTACAAGAAGACCCCAATTCGTGTTTTAGGTTATTTATAGGATTTTGCAGCCATTGTTTAGGCTATGCTTTATTTTCTGTTTTTGACTTTACTTTGGTTTTAGAGAGACAAGTCTGGATCTCCCTTCGTCCGAGATCAGATCTCTAAACCCTTCTTTCTATTCTATTGATGATTTATTCAGTTATGTCTATTGATTCAATTGCCATGTCTGAGTAGATCCACTTTAGGTTTAGGGTTTTCTCATAAAGGATTTCTCTGAATGCTAGGTTAATTATCTGTTTAGGATTCACCATCTGAATTAGTTCTTCGCTTAGGTTGTGTTCAAAGCTTGTTCTAGATTAGCTACCTGGAATATAGATCTTAGGATAATTGATTAGGCACGAGAGTGCGATTAATTACCTGATAGAACCTAGGTGAGCAAATTGATTACTCGCAAAGAGATTTGGTTTAATTGATTTGTGAACATATCAAACCTGATATTAAAGCTGATTTAGAATTTAGGATTCGCAAAGAGATTTGGAATTCCTAGGATTTAGATTTAGATAGTTTTCGCAACGAGAGTTGGTTAGCTATATTTTAGTGATTTGAGTTCAAGAACTGCGCTAAATCTGAATCCTGTTAGTTAGTTAGTCTGCATTCATTGATTTCCTGAGAAAAACCCTAGACCTATATTCTTCCAATTGATTTACAACCCTTTTAATTTCTTCATTGTTTTTAATTACATTCGTTTGGCTTAGCGTAATTCGACACTATAGAATCTATTGTGCGTTTCTGTGAGTCTTCTGTGGTTCGACCCCTAGCTATACTATTACAACTGCTTTAGTACTTTAGGGTATTAAATTGAGCATATCAACGCCTATGCATTCCGCAATGCTCGTTAAGAGAGCTTATAGTCCGAGAAGCTCTTGGAAGAGGCCTCATGGGTCATTTCGGCATTGAGAAGACACTTGCCATGCTGAAGGAGCACTTCTTTTGGCCACGCCTTAAGAAGTCGGTCGAAACTTTCTGTGCAAGATGTATCACTTGCAAGAAAGCCAAGTCTCGGGTTCACCCGCACGGTTTGTATCTTCCTTTATCGATTCTTACTTTACCATGGATTGATATTTCTATGGACTTTGTGTTAGGTTTTCCTAAGATCAGACACAAGGACTCCATCTTTGTCGTGGTGGATCGGTTCTCGAAGATGGCACACTTCCATGTGCCAAGACAAACGATGCTACACAAACCGCAGACCTCTTTTTCAAAGAGATTGTCCGACTACATGGAGTACCTAGGACGATCGTCTCCGATCGTGATACCAAGTTTCTGAGCCACTTTTGGAGAACCCTGTGGAAGAAGCTAGGAACCAAGCTGCTATTCTCCACGACCTGCCATCCACAAACCGATGGCCAAACTGAAGTCGTTAACCGTACACTTGGAACGTTGCTTCGAGCAACAATAGGGAGAAATCTTAAAACTTGGCTTGAAGCTCTACCTTTTGTCGAGTTTTCTTATAATAGAGATGTCCATAGTGCTACTCATTTGTCTCCTTTTCAGGTTGCATATGGATTTAATCCACAGAAACCATTGGATATTAAGCCTCTACCTCAAACGGAGTTCTTAAACCTCGATGGAGCCAAGAAGGCCGCGGACGTGAAAAAGCTACACCAATCGGTCAAAGATCAGCTCGAAAGATCCAATGCCCTACGTGTGAAGAATGCCAACAACGGCAGGAAGCACGTGTCTTTTGAAGTTGGAGAATGGGTGTGGTTGCACATGAGACCGGAGCGTTTCCCGGACAAACGCAAATCGAAGCTATCGCCTCGCGGAGACGGCCCTTTCAAAATCTTGGAGAAAATCAATGACAACGCCTACAAGCTCGAGCTCCCAGGTGAGCTTAAGGTGTCTGCTACATTCAATGTTTCTGACTTAGCTCGTTTTGATGCAGGTGATGATGTTTTTGGGTCAAAACCTCATGAAGAGGGAGGGCGTGATGAGGACATCGAGTCAACGACCCAAGTCATACAAGCACCACTAGTACCAAGTTGACAAGTGACTAGAACCAGGAGCAGGGAAATGGAAAAGAAGTTCAACATGTTCATGGACCAGCTCAGACAAGAAGGTTTCTTCAAGACGGACACTAGTCCGCTAAGCCCGTTTGCGAGCAGTTATTGGGCCGATTCTTTGAAGCAGGATCCACTCATGATCCCGGACGATCCAGAAGGCGATCCACATATGGATTTGAAGCTCTTTCAGTCTAGTTTCCAGAACAGTAGAGATCAGCCCAAGAATCCTTACCATTAGGACCAGAACGTCAAAACACTAAAGACATATCGGCTGGATCCTTTGCTGGCCGATAACACTAAGCGGCCACTCATCAAGCCCAGGCTCGTGGCCCCCTTATCTATGGTCGATTTCACTTCATCAGAGACGACTTAAGCCCAAGGAAGATCATTAGTTGGGTTTGTAAGTCGTTTGGTGCTCTTTTCCCAACCTTTGTTTTTATCCCACTTGGTTTTGCGAAGATGGGTTTTTACCGAGGCTAAACGGCTTGCAATATTACTGGCCCAATTAATGACCCTCTGCAAGCCTTGAAGACCAAGCACACGAGGCCTCCCTTCTATCTCTCTTAGTCTTTTAATTATTTTGTAAACGGTCCTAAATTGTTAAGGACCCGTCTTGTTATATATTTTTCGATTTATTCCTTTTCTTTTGGGCGTGTGTTTTCTTTAAAAACCCTAAGGCTTTGTCCTTTCTTCCTTACGCAGACAATAAGAATTTTCCTTGGTTATTTTCGAGTTTTTGTTTTTCACAAAAATGTTTCCTCTCTTTAGATCGTGAGTGAGTCCGATCCTTAGGGAAACCCCTTGAAGTATCAAGAGACTGTCGCCTCTCTTGTGGTTCTCATCGCCCCACCAGCAACAACCATCTTATCCCGTTGACAGAAGAGAGAGACCTTAGTCCAGCTTCTTCAACACTTGAGCACGTATCACACACGCATTTGAGAAGGATGCCCGCAGCATTCCAGCAGAATAGGCCATCTCGGATGAGTATGTATCGAGCAGCCCGCATTTTGAGTCCTCGGGCCGCCCATCTATCGGCGGGGACTATTCCGTCGATGATGTACATTTTAATTTCTTGTTCTCAGTCAGTGGGTGTAAGTTCTCTTAAGGGTTCGATGTTTACTGGTGTATGAAGCCCCTCTGATGGTTCCTCTGTTTCGTCGTCGGAGTGATTTTGTGTTGGTTCGACGATGTGTCCGGTTTCTTCGTTGTTTTCGAGCTCGGTGTTGTGTTCATCGTCTGTTATCCTTTTTTGCCTTTTTCGTGAGATGGGCTTGGCTGCGGGGTAATCTTCGTAGTTACGCCTGCGCGTGGTGATGTTGCATTCTTTTGTTTTTCCAATGCTCGGCTCGAGTATACTTTCGACTGGTATTGTCCTTTTGAGATGAGGATATGAACTTGATGCTAACGCGGCAAGTGCGTCGGCTGGAGCGTTTTCCCCTCTTGGGATATTAGTGAGATCGAAGTATTCGAATTCGGTGGCGAGTTTTTTCACGAGTTTGAGGTATGCGTCCATTCGATCGTTTTTTGCATCGTATTCTCCGCTATATTGACTAACGGCAAGCTGCGAGTCGCAATAGGCCTATATGCGATTTGCGCCGATGGCTTTAGCTAATCGAAGTCCGGCGAGTAGTGCTTCGTACTCTGCTTCGCTTTTGATGCGTTGAATGCCAGGCGGAATGATTGTTCCAAAAGTTCTCCGGTTGGAGACTAAAGTCGTATGCCTACTCCCGACCCTCGATGGGATGATGATCCATCCATGTGGAGGATCCATTGTTCGGTAGCTGTTACGTCAGTATCGACGAACTCTTGAGGTAACTCGATAAGGAAGTCGGCGAGAACTTGCGATTTGAGGCTTGTCCGAATGATAAGATATTCGCTGAGCTCAATTTCCCATTTGGCGAGTCGACCGGATTGGCTTGGACTGTGTAAGATTGTTCGGATCGCCTTATCTGTTCAGACGGTGATAGAGTGCGATTTAAAATATGGTCTATGTTTCCGAGCAGCGGTGATGACGGCGAAAGCAGGTTTTTCGAGTGTTGGGTATCGGCATTCGGCGCCATCAAGTGATTGGCTTACGTAGAAGATCGGCTTTTGCTTGGCTTTGTCTTCCCGAACGATAACCCCACTGACCGCTGAGTTTGAAATCGCGATATAGAGATAGAGGGTTTCACAATCTTCGGGTTTGGCTAAGATAGGTGGCGTGGATAGGTATTCCTTGAGCTGTTTGAACGCTTCTTTGCATTGGTCATCCCATTCCAGATGCTTGTTTCCGCGTAACAGTTGATAGAAAGGGAGGCACTTATCGATGGACCGTGAGATGAACCTGTTAAGCGCGGCAATGCGGCCAGTCAGTCGTTGAACTTCTCTTTTCGTCGTCGGGGAGGGTAGATCGAGGATTGCGGAGATCTGTTTAGGATTGGCCTCGATTCCTCTTTGGGTGACGATATACCCGAGGAACTCTCCCGATGTGACTCCAAACGTACATTTAGTTGGATTGAGCTTCATGCCGTACTCGTTTAGTATGTCGAAGCACGTGTTGAGGTGTCTGATGTGATCCTTAACGATGAGCGATTTGACGAGCATATCATCGATATTGACTTCCATGGTTTACCCGAGCTAGCTAGCGAACATTAGGTTGACAAGTCTTTGGTATGTTGCTCTGGCGTTCTTCAGGCCGAATGGCATGACTTTGTAGCATTAGATGCCGCGATCGATGATAAAAGAAATTTTCTCGTGATCGCCCGGGTGCATGAGTATCTGGTTATAACCCGAGAACGCATCCATGAAGTAGAGGAGTTAGTTGCCGGCCGTGGCTTCGACAAGTCTATCGATATGTGGGAGTGGGAAGCCGTCTTTTGGGCATGCTTTGTTGAGAACGGTAAAGTCGACGCAGATCCTCCACTTTCCGTTTTTCTTTTTAACGACGACTGGGTTTGCCAACCAGTCCGGATATCGAACTTCCGTAATTAATCCTGCTCCAAGTAATCGTTCGACCTCATCGTTGACGCCCTGGGCTTTCTCGGGTCCGAGCTTGCGCCGTTTCTGTTTGATTGGTTTGAAGGTGGAATCGATGTTGAGTTCATGACTTGTGATTTTTGGGTCGATCCCAGGCATGTCGTTGATAGACCAGGCGAAAGTTGATACGTTCCTTTTGAGAAAGCGGACTATATAGTATTTGATCTCTTCATCGAGTTCGGCTCCGATTCCGACGCATCTATCGGGGTTGAGTTCGTCGATGTTGACTTGAATAATTGTTTCTCGTCTCGGTAGATCGGGGTCGTTATCGGTTGTTTTCGTATTTATTATGCATGTTCGGGGTGTTGTTCTCAATTTGCACTTTGTTATGTAGCAAGTTCGGGACATCACTTGATCGCCTCTCAGAGTGTAGACTTCAGATGGTGTTGGAAATTTTAAGCATTGATGATAAGTCGAGTCGACGGATTTCATCGTGTATATCCACGGTGTTCCAAGTATGACGTTGTAGATGGCGGGTTTGTCCAGGACTAGGAATTTGACCATTTGTACTATTCCCCCAACATAGACGGGGATTTTTACCGTTCCCGCGCTCATGGTCTGCTCGCTTGAAAATCTTGTTATTGGTTCTATATTCGGCTTGATCTGAGCGTCCGGGAAGTCTATGTTTCTCAGTGTTTCTCTTAATACTACATTAACCGAACTTCCGGTATCAACCAGGACTCGTCCGACGGCGACATCCCCGATAAGTACTTCGACGACTAGTGGGTCGTTCTGTGGAATGTGCAATCCTTCCGTATCGGCTTCAGAGAAGGTGATCGGCAGTCCGCTTGTTGTGACTCGGTTTTCACGTTGTGCGGCCAACGCTTCTCTACTGTATTCTTTAATTACCCGGACGGAATAGTTGCAAGACTCCAGTGCTCCCATGATCATGTTGATGCATTTCCGGACTTGGGAATATGTTGGATGTCCGTTTGTTCCTCCCGATCATGTTTCTATTGACCTAAGTCGGCAGCGTCTGTCAATCGCTCGGTATTTTTATTCTATTTGTCGTTGTCCCGGCATCGTTTTCCGTTGTTACTGCGGCGGGGTCTGCCTGTAGGTCAGAACGCTCCTTCTACCGGGATCTCCCCTTTCTTGTATTTCATCAGTAAAAACTCTTGGAGATGTCGGCAGTCTTCGGTGTTATGGCCCTTCTGATTATGGAAGTGGCAGAACGGTTCGGACTCGTTGTCGGACTCTTTTGAGTCGTCTGATCGGATCCATGTGTTCCGGTTTTGTTGTGCTTGGACAGTGTTAACAGGTTGCCCCGGAGGGGCGTACTGCTTTTCTTTGACGAGAGGTTGTTTTAGCGGAGCGTACTGCTTATCCTTTGCGGCTTCCTCTTCTTCCTCGAGGATGTAGATGTACGATTTGTGTAGGATATCTTCCAAGGATTTTGGCCAGTTTCGTTTGATTTCTTTATGAAAGTCGGACCGATACCAGCTTACTTTGTAAAGGGCCTCTATTGCGGCTTTGTCGTCGATTGTGCAATGAGATACCACCTCTTTGAAGCGGTTCATGAAACTACGTAGTGATTCGTCGCTTTTCTGCTCTAGTGCCCAGAATTCGGCATTTCTTGTTTTTTGTTTCATGAACATGATGAAGCGTTTGAGGAACTTCGTTGAAAGCTCGTTGTAGTTGTTGATGGAGATCGCATCAAGTTGTGAGAACCAGTCGAGTGCGGTTCCGCACAGGTTTTCCACGAATAGTTGACACATGGCCGCCTCTTTTTCTTCTTTGTTAAAGAAACGGAAACGGTTCATCATGATCACGAACGAGGTCAGAAAGTGACGTGGGTCAGTGTGTCCGTCGTATGCGGTGATCTTAACTCTCTCCAGGCGTCGGACTGGAGTATTGATGATCTGATATGTGAATGGTGTTTTCTGTGTTTCCTGGATAACTCGATAGATCTCTGGTGCCGAGCTTGTAGCATGGTGGACTTTGGATCGGATATCTTGAAGCTAGGCTCGGACATCCTCGAACTCTAGGCCGATGGACGCTTTATCGGTGATGCGGGTTCCTGGATTGGTTGTTGACCTTACGGTTGGTAGGTCTACCGTGTTCGGATTTCGGGCACCGATAATTTTGGATAAAAGGTTACGGCGAATATCGTTCTCGAGGGTGATCGGGTTCGGGTCGAATATCCCGATCTGGCTTCTGAGTTCGGCTTGTGAAGCTAGCAGAGATTCGAACCGCTCTTCGTTCCTCTTAGAGATTTCCGCGAGCTGGGCCGCCATGGCTTATAGGAGTGTGGTTGTATCGGCTGGCTTTGGGGCTGCTGGCGTGTTCGTCTGAGGGTTCAGAGGGCCGTTGTAACACCCCCGATTCTGACCTAAGAAATTGTCCATCATCTCCAACGCTGAAACCGGGAGGGGTGTTCCAGTTATAGTGAAGGGAGAACCGCCAAGACGGTCCAGCTAGGAAAGCATCCCATACTACCTTCCCGGCCGAACTATCTCGACTGATTGCATCTCTTTTATACCTTCTAACCGAAGGCCTAAGGCTTTGCAACCCGTACCGTCCATTAAAGGTTGTTTCGGCCCGGACTAGGCCTAGTATCCTAAGAACTCGAGGTTTTAAACTGGAAAACATCTTTATTAAAAACTTTGAAAACGTATTTCACGGTGGATGCATCACTTCTTAAAACCTTTTTGAAAAGCCCTTTTTGAAAACAACTAAAAATTCCTTTTCACTAACACTCAAATCTACTCTGGTGGTCCTAATGCTCGGCGCCTCCTTCTAACTAATTCTAAGGCTACCTGCAAGAAATATGTAAATTATCATGAGTATTCCTAGTGAATACTCAGTGAGCTAAGGACCCCTACCATGCAAGTTAGTTCTCCAACCAACTAACAACCTACCCCAGATAGCCGAAGCTTAAGAAGGAAGCACCGCACTAGACCAACCTAGCCTAATGTGCATTCCTGTTTACACACACACAACTGGTATGCTAGCTTACCGAACTAGCATACCAACACAGAATGGCACACTTGTCCAAAGTGCGCTGCGCGGAAGCTGAACAAACAACAAGCATGCGCTAAAGGCCTTTTAGCGACATAACTTGGGCACACAAACGATGCTGAGAGCTCTCTCATCTACGATGTATCGAACAACCCCACCTCCGTGGCCCCTGCCTAATCACCACACAGGATCATAGACGTCCACATTTGTTTTCGAACTACACCCTAAATCACGATGTATCGAACAACCCCACCTCCGTGGCCCCTGCCTAATCACCACACATGATCATAGACGTCCACAAACGAACGGAGCCGTTAGGGCTCCGAACCTCAGCAATCGTAGCCGTTACGGGCTTCAACGATCACGATGCACCGTCGTGCATAACTCGGCCAAGGGAGCTACCCAAGTACCCTCCGAGATTCTCTAGGTGGTTTTGAACTACATCCTCCGGCTAAACGCCTGATTCACTACATATGCCACCTGCCTATTAATCCCGAACATGCCACCTCACTGGGCATGTCGGTCACACGCAATTTATGGGCTTTCACGCACCACAACGGCAAAGAAATGGTTAAGGTTCACACGAACCTCAACCGCACACAAATATCTTAGACAAGAACACCTGGCGGAGCCAACGCACGTGGCCACTCCCACCTTGTCCTTGCCGTAAGATCTACACTAAAACTACCTAAGCTTACGCCAATTAGCCCCCAACAGGTTAATTCAAATAATTTCCAAAGCTCACCTCGAGTAAAGGCTGGAAAACGGATAAGTCTTAGGCTCTTGGATAACACCTTCCAAGCCGAGTTCTCCTCGGTCTAAACCGTGAGGTTTAAGCCAAAACTCTCTTCCGATCGCTTTCTCTCTCGACCTTACTCTCTAGCTTCTCTTTATAAATTTTTCTAAGATCTTAAGGAGGTGTGAACTTACCTTTGGTCTTAAGGGGGTATTCATAGGCATGGGGGAGGTGTGGAGAGTGATTTCCACTTGTGCCACTTGCCCAAAGACTAGTCAAAGCTTTTGGCACCAAGTTTCTTCGTCTTTGACCACATTTTTCACATGTGTAATTAGGTAGGTCAAAACTTAGCTTTTGACTTTTAGGTCTAAGCTTTAACCCTTAGATGACATAACCTTTGTTTTAAGTCTTTTCATGTCCCCCTTAGATGACATAAACCAATCGCTAGTCCCTAGGCTATCGATTTGATGTTTTGACCAGTCATGTGGCCACGGTTTGGCCACATGGCCCATTTTCCACCGTCCGTCCGTTTTTCGCGAAATTGCCTTTCGTCTTGGATTTTCTTCATGCAATTGACCCGGAAAACTTGATCCTTCATCCTCCTTGATGTGCGCCCCGGTTCGGATCGTCCATGGCCCGCTCGGCCAAAATTTGCAAAGTCGGGGAATCTTGATTTTTCTTGATGGAAAGCTTCCTTGTCTTGTCCAAAAATTTCTGGTCCAGTCGAAATTTCGTTTGGATCGGTTTTTACTAGCTTTGGGAAGGTTTTTACCTTTCTCTCGGCTAAAAATCTTTCCCTCGGGTAAAACTGCTGATTTTCCTTCGGCTGAAAATCTTCTCTCGGCTGGACTGCCTCTCTCGGCTGAAACTGCTTCTTCTCTCGGCTAAAACTGCTTCTCCTCGGCAAGACTGAAATTTTAGCCGGCTGAAACAGAATTGATCGGATAACTCTTTTTCCGTTCGAGTTGTCCAAATTCTGACTCGACCAATATTTTTCTTTTGTCCTGATCCTTTGGGAAATGTTTTCCCTCAGTCGCTCCTCGACTTTTGGTTTTTCCCTCGACCATCGACCAAAATTTACTTCACCGGACGGGTTATCACATCCTCCCCCCCTTATTTAGAATTCGTCCCGAATTCTCCTAAGGTTGGAGTGATTCCCTTCCTTCGTCGTGATGTCTTCCTTGGCTCGTCAGAATTCCTCCTGAATTCTTGCGTGAGCAACCGCTTCGTCTTCTGAACTTCTCTCGGAAATCTCTCATAGATTTCGCATTGAGGTCTTATGTTCCTCCTTCACACGCCTTAGTTGATACCAACCTTCTAAGATACCAACTTCCGAACTGCCAACTTCTTTCCTGGAAGACGACTCTAGTCTTTTCACCATTTTGTTTACCCCAGCTTGACCCTCCTGGTCTGCTTCTTTCTGTTGATGCTGCCGTTCCCTTGGCTTTCTAGCATCGTCATCATCATCATTTTGGTATATGTCCCGGTTGGCCTCCTGCCTGTCATCCGGTTAATCTCTACTTTTCATTGGGTTATCTTTCTCCGTCTACACGGACTTAATAACGGTTAAGGAATGTGACGCGAAAGTTGAGGAGTTGGAGACCGCACACAACACATTCCCCGATCTATTTAAATATTTTTGTTTCTAAATTTTCAAAACAATTTATAAATATATATATATATATATATATATATATATATTTTTTTTTTTTTGTAACAATTTTTATGTTTTCTGAATTTTGATTAATATTTTTTATTTTAGAAATGAAATAATTAAATTAATTTATTATTTATTTCAATTAATTTCGTAATTAATTCCGTTATTATTATTTATTTAAATTAAATTTCTTATTTAATTTATTTTTTAAAAACAAAAATATTTATTTACGTCAAGTTTAGCGCCCGTCGGCAATATTTCCAACAACGTTCGGACGAACAAACTATCATTTGTGATAGGATGATTAACAAGCAATAAACATTGGTTCCTATTGCCCTAATACTCCTTAGACAACTACTCTCATAGGCTAAGAAAGCAAAATCCCTTCTTTGGTTCTTTGGGGAATTTCATCGAAGACCTTGTGTGCATGAATTCCCTACGGTCTAGATTAACTATATCTAGCCTAATCTAGCATTATGAACACCAAATAAGAGAGGGAAGATGTAAACTAAGTCCTAGACATCAAGATCTACCACTAAATTCACCTAATCTACCTCATCCATGAGCTTAAAAAGATCTACTCACTAATCATGAACAACACACCAAATCTTGTGAAAGAGGTGATGTTAATCATGATTAGGGAATAGGAATGTGAAAGATTAGATAGAGATGAAAAGATATAACCTTAAAGTTGCATAAATCAAAAGAATCCAAGAGAAAAATCCGAAGAACCCTAAAAAGACAAGGTCTTGTTCTAGAGAGAAAAAAAGAGAGAAAAAGGGAGAAAAAACATAAAAATGGAGATATATCCAAAAATGAGATCTTTAACATATAAAAAGGTGTTTTTCTTAGTGGGTCGGACCGGGTCAACCAGGAACAAACCAGGTATTGACCCGGTCATGTTATGGTCGAAGTTCTGATACCGGCCAAATTGGGGCCGGTATGGTTGGGCTGGTATGAAGACTTCGCTTCTTTGGCAATAACTCGTTTGGGCGCCAGTCAGACATGTCCCTGCTAAATCTGATGTATCGTTCACACCACAGATCAGAACGACTTGCAACTACCTCCAGAAGACAGATAACTCAATCGCCTACAACTTCTATGAAGACTTTAGAGGCTAAATCCGAGCTTAGGTCCTTCGTCTAGCCTGATCTTTCAGATACTTTAGCTGGCTTCGGCGAGAGCTTCTACGCCGGGCAAATTGGGGCCGGTATGGGAGGCCGATATTTATCCTGGTCGGGAGTTAGTGCAGCACCGGACGTGTGTACCGGTCTTAATTGGGGCGGTATTGATGGTCATGTTCCATGCCGAGTGAGACGTAGTCTTTGGTCGAGCTTTTCATACCGGGCAAATTGGGGCCGGTATGTGTGGCCGGTATGGAGGTTGTTGGTCGAAGTTCTGATACCGGCCAAATTGGGGCCGGTATGTGTGGCTATTCTTCCTGGTCGGGTGAAGGTTGCATACCGGACGTGCATGCCGGACGTAATTGGGGCGGTACAGGTCTTGGTTTCTCGGCCAGGCGGATATGTCTTCCCTAAAACCGCAATAACTCCCTAACGAAATGTCCGAATGACCTGATTCAAACTCCACTGGACAGCTAACGCAGTCCTCTGAAACTTCCATGAATATTATAAAAGATCATTCAGATCTTAGAGCCTTCGTCCAGCCATATCTTTCTGGTGTTTTGGATGGAATTTGCATTCTACTTCGGCCCATTTCTCCAAATATAGCCAAACTGCCTCAAATCACCGAAAAAGAACTCCAAAACATGCAAGAACTCACTAGACCTAATGAAAATGTCATAATTTCTAAATGATACCTAAATGTAAGACAAAACCATGATTATGCATGTAAATGACACAAATCTCTAAGTGAAATGTATGGTAAACATGCAATATATGAGTATATCAAGTATATTCCGACAAAGACCTGATGGAAATGACGCTAGTCAGAATGCCATCGGGAATACCTCCGACGATATTTTGACAATGTTCCGACGTGTAGTTCTGACCAAGCTGTCGTCGAAAACTGGTCGGAAATATGGCCGTCGTGATTCCGTCTGAATTAAACCGACAATTTTCTGACAACTGATGCCTTTCGGAATGTTGTGATGGTGTTCTGCCCAAAATTGATTTCCGAGGTGCTGTAACCGACAAAATTTTCCCGTTGGAAAAGGTTATTTCCGACGGATTTCCAACGATAATTGTCGTTGGTTATAGCCTTGTTTCTTGTTGTGAGATGACCACATCATTACTATCATTACTATCCAAATAACCACATCATAAACGAGAAGAGACAATCGTCACCGACGAGGCCATCATCATAATTAACTAAACTAACATCGTCGATGTGACTATCACGTCCCCAACGGACGAACAACCACTACAAGAAAATTGCCCATTCCAGACGGCCAAATCCGTCGGTATCCTGTCGGAAACACCTATTATCGACGGATTTCCAACGGATTTTAGCCGTCGGATCTATCTCCTCTGAAATCAAAATCTGTCGGAAATCCCTCCAAATTTTTTGACGGATTTCCGAGGGATAAATTACCCGATGGATTTCCGACGACCAGTCCGTCCGGGCTAATTCTGAGGGATTACCGAGGACCAGTCCGTCCGGGCTAATTCAGAGGGATTTTCGAGGACTAATCCGTCCGGGTATTTCCGAGTGATCTCCGAGGACTAGTCCGACCGGGTATTTACGAGAGATTTCTAAGGATCAGTCCGTCCGGATAATTCCGATGGATTTCCGAGGGCACCATTTCCGAGGGACAATATGAGAAGTCTTGCCTCAGGCCGACCCCGACCTAATAACAAATTCCGCCGAAACAATACTAAAAAACAGGGAGCGAACAACAACTCCGAGCAAGCTAAAGAAGATTCCGACACCGATACCGACCTGCCAAAACGATATCGTGAGGATCAATCCGACAACCAAACGGCCCCGAACGCCCGGAAAAAAGTTCATATGATCATGGTTGCGATCGAATCTTGCAATTACTAAGTTCGACCAATCAAAGAGCACATCCGCGAAGCAGTCACAGCAAAACGATATAACCGAGTTCCCGAGAGTGGCGTGCCGATAACTTTCACCGAAGCCAACATAATCAGACTCCATATGCCCCATAAAGATCTGTTAGTCGTCGAAATTCTCATCGGCGACGTAACTGTCGAACGAGTCCTGGTCGACAACGGCAGCTCAGTCAATGTTATCTTCAAACATATGTTAAAAGACATGGATATCCAGAACTCCAAAATCAAACCGTACATCGAACCCCTGAACGATTTTTCTGGAGAAAGAACCGTGACTGTGGGCACGATAAAGATACTGATATACGTCGGCGGAACTATGAGAATAATGAAATTCCTGGTTCTGGACAAACCAGCAATCTATAACGTCATACTCGGGACGTCGTGGTTATTCGCAATGAAGACCATTCCGTCAACTTACCATCAATGTGTCAAATTCCCGACGCAGCACGACATCTTCACCCTTAGGGGTAATCAATCGATGTCCTGTTTATGTGCCGTCCAAGAATGTAAACTCAGAACTGCACCTCGCACGTGTGTAATCGGTTCGACTCCAACCGACCTGCTCAACAAGAACAATGATCCCGATTTACCGAATCGAGGGTTGTTCATTCAGGCCAGCATCGACGACCTCGACCCCGAGAAACGCGTCGGAATAGGGGCCGAGCTCGACGAAAAGATTAAGAGCGACCTCATCTGCTTCCTCAAGAAGAACGTGTCCACCTTTGCATGGTCAATCGGCGATATGCCCGACATTGACCCACAAATCGCTTGTCACTAACACTCCATCAATCCGACCTTCAAACCAATCAAGAAGAAAAGGCGGAAGCTCGATCCCGAGAAGGCTCAAGCTGTGAATGACGAGGTAGAATGATTACTCAGAGCAGGATCGATCACCGAGGTCAGATATCCCGATTGGTTGGCCAATCCTGTTGTCGTCAAAAAGAAGAATGGTAAGTGGAAATATGCGTTGATTTTACCAACCTCAATAAAGCATGCCTGAAAGATAGTTTTTCACTCCCGCACATCGACAGACTAGTCGAGGCTACCGTGGGCAACGAGCTCCTATCCTTCATGGACGCCTTCTCTGGTTACAACCAGATCCTCATGCATCCCGACGATCGCGAGAAAACGTCATTCATCACAGATCGGGGTATGTATTGCTACAAAGTTATGCCTTTCGTCCTGAAAAACGCCAACGCAACCTATCAAAGACTCGTCAATCGCATGTTTGCCAGTCAACTCGGACGAACAATGGAGGTTTACATCGATGATTTGCTTATAAAATCTATTATCGCCAAGCACCATGTCGGACATCTCAGTACGTGTTTTGACATTCTGAACCAATACGGCATGAAGCTCAACCCCACCAAATGCACATTCGGGGTCACATCCGGCGAGTTCCTTGGCTATATCGTCACTGGGAGTGGAATCGAAGCTAATCCCAAGCAAATCTCGGCAATCCTCGACATACCTTCACCAAATACGAAGCGAGAGGTTCAGAAGCTAACGGGTTGGATTGCAACACTCAACAGATTCATCTCCCGATCTACGGATAAATGCCTACCTTTCTATCAACTACTTTATGGTAACAAAGATCTAGAATGGGATGACAAGTGCAAAGTAGCATTGAAACAGCTGAAAGAGTACTTCTCAACTCCACCTCTCCTATCTAAGCTCGAGGACGGGGAAACCCTCTACATATATATTGCAGTCTCGACCTCAGCTGTAAGCGGAGTCTTAGTTCTACATCAGCAAGTATTTAAATGACGCCAAAACGAGATACCCGACACTCGAGAAACTTGAGCTTGTCGTAATCATCGCACCTCGGAAACTCCGTCCTTACTTCCAATCCCATTCGATCGCAGTTCTCACCAATCAGCCTTTACGGACGATCTTACACAGTCCAACCCAATCTGATAGACTCGCCAAATGGGCAATCGAGCTAAGCGAGTACGACATTGAATTAAGAAGCAGGACTGCCATAAAATCTTAAGTTCTAGCCGATTTCCTCATCGAGCTACCATTAGAACTGACGGTCACCGAGCTTCCAGGAGCAGAAAAATGGCTCCTTCACGTTGATGGCTCATCATCGCACCGAGGTTCCGGGGTTGGTATACACCTTTAATCCCCGAAAGGAGAAATCTTAGAACAATCTTTCCGACTGGAGTTTCAGGCCTCCAACAACGAAGTAGAATACAAAGCGTTTATAGCCGGACTACGATTCATTCGTTCTGCGATTCGCAACTCGTCGCCGGCCAATTTAACGGTGAATACAACGCAAAGAACGATCGCATGGATGCATACTCGAAACTGGTAAAGGAGCTCGCAGCTGAATTCCAAACTTTCGACCTCACTAAGATACTTCGCGGAGAAAACGCCCCAGCTGACGCACTCGCCGCCCTGTCATCGAGTTCGAATCCTCATCTCCGACGAACCATCCCGGTCGAAAGCATTTCCTGACTAAGTATCGAACCAACAGCGATCTGAAACGTCACCACGCGAATGGGCGATTACGAGATCAACCCCGCCGATACCCCTAATCATCATAATAACGGAAATCGGCCGATCCCCGAGCTCAGTGAAGATATTTATACCGTGCATATTCCGAACAATCCAGATCTCCGAGATCAGTCCGATGAGGACGAATCATCAGAAAGTCTCCACGCTCCTATGGACATCGAGGTAGGAGGTGAACAAGAGCCGGAAGACTGGACTATCGAGATAAAGATGTAACTTTCCGAAGGGACAGCCCCGACAGACAGATGGGCAGCTCGACGACTTAAAATGCGATATACACATTACGTCATTCAAAACGATGAACTCTTCCGATGGAGTACCTCGGGTGTCCTTCTAAAATGTGTCACCGAGAAAGATATTCACACCATCATGAGTAAAGTGCACGATGGCGACGGTGGAAATCATTCTGGAGGACGCTCTCTGGCTTTAAAAATAAAGAAGGCAAGCTACTATTGGCCAACTATGCTAGCGGACTGCCAGAAATTCTCCACAAGCTGCGAAAAATGCCAAAGGCACGGCCCGATGATAAATCTCCCAACCGAGTTACTCACGATGTCCACAGCACCTTACCCTTTCATGCGATTGGCAATGGACATCATCGGTCCATTCCGCCGCTCCACCAACCAGAAGCAATATATCTTGGTCATGACAGATCTATTCACTAAATGGGTCGAAGCCGAATCTTATCCCGAGATACACGCTCACCACGCCGAGAAATTCGTATGGAGATACATCATCTTTCGGCACGGAGTACCGTACGAGATAATCATGGATAATGGACCTCAGTTCATCTTATCCCTATTTAGTGATTTTTGTGCCAAATGGAAAATCCGGCTAAGTTTCTCCACTCCAAGGTACCCACCTGGAAAAGGCCAAGCCGAAACAACCAATAAAACCATTATCGACGGACTCAAAAAAAGACTCGACCCAAAGAAAGGATTTTGGGCAGAGGAGCTCGATGGAGTCCTCTGGTCCCATCGCAGCACACCTCGCAGCGTGACCGGGCAATCTCCTTTTTTGCTAGCTTACAGCGTAAAAGCTTTATGTCCAGCTGAACTCGACATTCCCGGTATACGCAGAACGATGCTAACTCAAAATCCCGACCTCAATAAAGAGCTACTTCTCGACACTCTAGATGCACTCGAAGAACAACGAGAACAAGCACTACTTCGGATCCAAAACTATCAACACTTAGCCGCTCGCTACTACAACAAAAAGGCTCGAGGACGGCGACCTCGTCCTCCGCAAAGTCTATCACAACACCGAGGAAAAGAATTCCGGCAAACTCGGTGCTAACTGGAAAGGACCTTATCAAATCATGCGCGTCATTAAGTCCGGGGTCTAAGAACTTATGAAAATGAACGGAACCCCTATCCCGCGATCGTGGAATTCAATGAATCTCAAACGGTTCTACTACTAGTTTGGCTGAAGCGCCCAAAACAAAAATTAGAAATTAAAAAAGAAAAACTAATACTTCTATGATGTAATATGAACTACGAATGGCTTGAACCTTCTTTCGAAGGTACGTAGGCAGCCCACACCGGGTTCAACTATAACTTTAATAAAAATCCTTTACTTATGAAAAAGTATCGCAGCTCGCCGAACTCTACACGTTCGCACCTTTTTGAAGTCAAAATTGACAACTTAATAAAGCCGAGCTATCACAGCTCTCCGAACTCTACACGTTCGCACCTTTTTGAAGTCAAAATTGACAACTTAATAAAGCCAAGCTATCGCAGCTCGCCGAACTTATTCGGTTCGTATCTACCCGAACCAAACTCTTTTCAAACACTTGTAAAAAACGACTTAGGTAAACCAAACCATCACACTTTCTCAAGAGTTTCACATCTTTTGATCACCTCGAAGCCAATAAAGCAGAACCGAGCTCTTCAGTTCTTACTTAAAAACCATCGCGGTTTCTCACATCGACGTCCTGGCCAGACGATCGATAGTACTCCCCAGGGATACAAATGATTATAAAAGCCGAGATCCGTCTCGCAAAAGCCGGGACATTTCCCACATCCGAACACATCCTTAGACCATCCGAACTAAAGTAAGCCGAACCATCTCGCAAACAGATTCGATCTTAGGATCCGAAGTATCATGAGATGAGCAGAACCTCGCAGTCTCGTGCCGAGCTCTCGGGCTTAAGGCGAGCGACACATTCTAGCAAAAACTAGGCCAATTTCACAACAATTCCAAATTTAATAAGCCGATTTCTCAACAATCGTAAATTATATAAGCCAATTTCTCGACAATTGCAAACCTATAAGCCGATCTTCAAATGATCGCTGATCCCGAGTGGATCGAAAACCGGTTTCAAATAAATGCACCAGGATAAGACCGTATTAAGTACGGCCCCAATTTGGAACATTATTGAAATCGAGAAGATTGTATCATTTTATAACTTTATAAAACAAACACACATAAACAAAAATAGAGAACAATTTCAAAAACGACCGAATAAAATTCATCATATTCCTTAAAAATAAAGGTTTAAAAGCCCCCTCTAGCAAACATAGTACCAATTACAAAGATGCCTCCACGAGCAAGTTCAAAACCTTTTTCAGGAATAAAAAGAACAGCATAAAAGAGAACTTAAGGAGATTCCCGGTCCCTGAGTTCCTCGGACAGCACCGGACCAATGCTCGAAGCCATTGATCCCCATTCGTTGATATCATCCGGAACCTCGGTTCCAACCGCGCCGAGATGAGGACCCGGAGGAAAGCCATTAAAGGAGATCTGAGACATCTTGAAATACCCCTCTTCAAGCTCCACGAGCTCCAGAGGCTGCATCTCGGCTGTCATATGCTCCTCCACGGTCGCATATTGATTAATTGTCTCCGGAGGAATGAGCGTTCCTCTGCTCACAAGCCGATCCAAGCACTTCTTCGTACCAGTAACTTGACTGAAGATGAGCTGCCTCTTGTTCGCCGCTTCAAGCTCGTCGATGTACTTTTTAATCTTTTGGAGGCGGGCATTCACCTTATCCTCCATCTCCTTCCGGAGACTCCTCTCCGCGGCTACCCAAGCATCCCGAGACGCCCTTAGCCTCTTCCTCTTAGCCTTGCCATCAATTTCGACCTTTCGTTTCTCGATTGTCAAATGGCTAAGAGCGTCATTGGCACTAAGCACCTCGGCTTTGATCTTCTCGGTCTCAGCACGGAGGGCTTCGAGCTCATTGTCCTTCGAAGCAGCTCCCTCCTCAAATTGGGAGACTTTGGCATTAACAACAGCCAAGTCCCCTCTTAGCTTCTCGGCTTCTTCCGCATCCCGGGCTGCAGACTTATATTTACGGTCCAGCGACCGGATAATATCGTTCGTTTGAGCTTCGACCTAGAAAGAAAAACAGTTAGATAAAAATAGTAATATGTGCATAAAACGAAGACGATATTTTTGAACAGAGGCTTACCCGAGACTTTGACCGAGCAAGTTCCAAATACTTCTCCCTCTCTGGGAGATCGTCCAGTGTTGGGAGACCGCGGCTCCTAAGTTTGAACTGACGAAATAACTCGCCGCAGGACGCGGCTGCATTAATCAGAGGGGAGTCTTTATTGTAATTAAAGAGCATCGCATTGTCATGTCCTGCGGTGACAGACCGCCTTTTCTTGCGTCTCCCCTGAGCAGCAGTAACGATGGCTGGATCAGCCGATCTTTCCAGAACTACTTCGAAAGTATTCACAGCGAAAGGAGCGTTATCTCTCTCCTCCTCCCCGAGGTGATCTCGGGAATCAGCTAGCTCCTCCTCAGATCAGGCTTTCTTTTCCTTAAAAGATCCAATATCTCAACATTCTCACCCACATCGGCTTCGGGAACCCCTAAGTCAGTATCCAAAGGCTCCCCGGCAGCGCGAGTAACCGGTTCAGACTCAGCAATATGATCGGCGTCATCCCGGTTCGCAGAATGGACATCATCGTCGACCTGCAAGATCGGGTTGATTTCATCATCCTCCCCGATGACTTGAAAGACCTCGGGCGCAACAATATCATCCCTCCGAGATGAGGGAAGTATGGAGTCGTCAAGAATGGCCGAGTAATCTGGGACAACGAGAAAATTCCTTTGAGGAGGCATCCTGGATGAAGAGTCTCGAGGAGATGTGCAAGCACGGTAAAACTGAGAGAAAGATCGAATAAAGTTATGAACCTCCTACCCAAAGAATGTCGGAACTAACCTTAATTTTGACTTGTAAATATTATGTTCATGCATTTTTAAAGAATTCATGGATCACTTCATACATATTTGGATACTCTTTTCCCTTTCACCACTCTTGTTTATCCAAGTAGCCATATCCCATCATTGGAATTGTTTCCCCTACCCTAACCTCAACCTTCTTTCTAGCCATTGATATTCGTGTGTGATTGGTGAGGCCTACTCTCGAGCAAACTTGGCAAAAAGTGTTAGGTTTAAGGCGACAAGGAGGAATTCTCATGTAGATTTAGCTCCATCATCACGGAGTTAATCTAGGAATAGGCTAGATAGGTTGGCTGTTCTTGGTTTAAGTTTGGGGGAACAGTTAGGAAATTTGGTGAACGGATGTGTTTGGAATAGATTGTGGAATGGGAATGATGAATAAGGTGAAGGAAAAAGGGGATCGAAATTATAGATTGGTTGGTGCAAAATTATAAGACTAGCTCTAAGAATAAGATAGCCTCAAGAGATCCAAAGAAAAAGAAGAAAGCCGAAAAGGCCAAAGCATCAAAGAAGAAAAAGAGGCGTGAACAAAAATGAAGAAAAAGGAGAGCTAAGTCACAACAAAGAAGCACCAAACCATGAGAACAAGGAAGAAGAAGTTGATCCCCGAATGAGAAGAAGGTGAAGTGAAAGGACAAGAAGCATGTGTGGGTTTAAGAAGGCAAATTCCTTAAGATGAAAAGGGTAGCTTAGGATGTGGGCACAAACGGATTAGAAGGCTTTAGGTTAGAGACACTATAGGCATTTGGGTAGATGAGAATTCTTCCTTGTATGCATAGGTTGCCTTTTACCTTTAGCATTTTTCCACAACATTCTCAACTCATAAATTAATGGCTGCAAAAAAATATCAAGGGATCTCTTATGATGCTCTGGGCCGGGGACGAGAATCATGAGGAACAAAAACTCTCGTTTCATGCACAAAGTTGGGGGCAAGTTGTAAGGTGTGACGATTACTGGCCACAGCGAATATTGCCTCCCATGCTTTCCAAAGGGGTTGAATCCATCCGTAGATAGCCCGAGGTATATGATCCTTGGCTCACACGCAAAACTAGGATAAACCTCTGAGGGATGCACAATATCTTCATCTAAGTTATGTTATGCAAGCCATCTCATATGCCATGTTGTGCGCTCAGATTGATATAACCTCTTCAACCTATCAGCTAGGGGCAAATACCACATCCGTTTATGTGGAACATGTACTCTTCCACCTGTATCCTGATATCGAGGTTTGTGACAAAAGCGACACTTCAACTGGTTTTCTTCCTTTCTCCAGTAGATCATACAGTTGTCGATGCAGACATCTATCATCTGATACGGTAATCCAAGACCAGCTACAGCTTCTGAATCTCGTAGTATGAAGCCGGTGAAATATTATCTTCAAGTAAGATATCTTTCACAAAAGCAGCTATCGCATCAACAAAATCATCGGCTAAGTTGAAATCCGTCTTTATAGTCATCAACCTGCTTGCAGTTGATAGAGGCGATATTCCATCTTTACATCCTTTGTATAATGGCTGCTTAGACGCTTCTAGCATATCAAAAAACTTTCGCGCTTCTAAATTTTGTTCCTCTATCCTGTTACCATCCTCAACATGATATGATGCTATGTTTTCACGAAACGCATCATTCACCATCGGAGTGTAACATGCGTTTACATCTACTTCCGGTGTTGGTTCCTCTAACCTAGTACCTGAAGTACTACCAAACCTATCTGATGTGTTACCATAATTACCATAATATTCCACCATTGAATCATTTTCTCCGTGGGTATACCAAATCTTGTAACCAGACATAAATCCAGTCCTATATAAGTGCTTCCTTACTTCCCTAACAGAGACTAATCTATGATTCCGATATTTAGTACAAGAAAAATACATATTAGCGTATTTCGATGTCATGCTAGTGTTTGACGTAAATTTCATGAACTCCTCCACACCTTGTGTGAACTCATCCGTCAATTCCCCCGTCGCGGGATCACGCGAAGGTTTGTCCATCCACGATCGAAAATAAGACATTGTGTTTTCTTTTTCTTTGTGTTTGTTGTGAATGTTGTGAATGAGGAGGAGAAATATTTATAGAGAAATATTCAGCGATTTTCCGACGGATTTCCGACGGATGTTTAAATTTCAAACGGCTATATAACGGTTACTACAACGGATACAGTAACGGATATGTATCCGTCGGAAATCGGTCGGAAAGTTCCGACGACTATATATCCCTCGGATTTCGGTCAGAATTTCCCCACCGATTTCCGACGGCCTTGAAACGGTCGGACCGATTTCCGAAAGAATATCGACGATTATAAATTCGTCTGAATTTTGTCGGAAATTTCTCGGAATATTCCAATTAATTTCCGACGACCCTCAAACTGTCGGAAATTTCTGACTGATTTCCGAGGGAATTATATTCGCCAATATTCGGTCGGTATTCGTCGAAATATTCCGACGAATTGAAGCCTGTCGAAAATACCGTCGGAAATGCGCGTATTTTCTTGTAGTGAACAGCTGACTGACGAGATCATCTCGCAACGACTTTTAGAACAATGTACGAACTAATTAAATTTGCCGAAACAGACACAATAAACTCCAGTTATATTATACTTTTATGCAGTGTTCTAAAAAGCGGTTTAGGCGGTCGCCTAGGCGGTGCCTAGGCGCTAGGCCTCCATAGATCGTGGTGATTACTTCCTAGGCGTTGATATTAGGCGGTGTTATTATTAGGCAGTCTAGGTGGCCGCCTAGGCGTCCTAGACGGCTCTAGGCGCTCTTAGGCGGCTCTAGGCGGTTCAACAAAAATTGTTAATCAGTTAACATTTTTTTTTGTTCAGAGTAATTTTTGAATTTTTAACTACAGATAATTAGATTTATAAAATTTTATTTCATAAATATATGGTTATAAAAATTTATATTGTATTTTTTATGAATATAATGAATGTGTTTGTATAATTCTCATTTTGGCAAGACTCACACTAATTTTTAAATTTATAAAAAAAATCGGGTTTTCTTCTGATTTAAAAGAGTTTGGCCAATTATTGTTCTAACCGTAGTAGGATAATTGAAACCCTAATCTTTCAAAAAATAAGGTATGTCCTTCATTCACTAAACCTATTTCTCACATTTTTTCTTTTCAGGTATGCTAAATTAACCTCTACGTAATTAAACTTGTAAAGGCAGTAAAAAAATGATTGACTATCTCTATAATATTATTTAAGAAGACATTTTAAAAAAATGAAATTTTTTTTATAAGTTATTACATGAAATTTCATTACAAATAACAAAAAATAATTGAAATAGAAAATGGTATAATTGTCTTTTACAATTAGTAATAAGAATATAAAAAGTATTTATTTTGCATTAAAGATGTTATCTATTATATATTTTTAAATAATAATCAATTCATATATATTTAAAGAAAAAAATATATATTCAAAATCTTGATATATTTTTCACTATAGTTATAGTTTATTATATTTTATTTAAATTTATATCAAAATAAAAATTATAAAATATTTTACTAATTTTATAAAAAGTTAGACACAAGAAAATTATATTTTGTAAGAGTTCCTGAACTAACCACAAAACTAGAGTCATTAAACGGTGCATAATAATTAATAGAGTTATGGTTTTAAGATTATATGTTTTACGGGTTAGTTCGAATAATATTTTATTAGTACACTGTAAAACGAGTTAAATAGACAAATTATTCTGTTTGACAATTCAAATAAAACCATTTTTTCTTAAATTTCAAAACAATTTCTTTAAAAACAAATTAACCCGCGCTAATTATAGTACGGGTTAAATCCTAGTAAACTTTATTAGATAGAGCGACAACAATCCATACATGTAACATATAAAACTATATGGTGAAAATAAACTAAAAATAAGATTAGAAAAAAATAAAAATCAAATCAAATTAAAGAGAACGTTAACAGAGAGGAGATCGTTGAGGAATGCCTTTGCGCCGATTGATGCAAGTGGAAATATCGTCAGGATCTTCAGAAACTACTTTATAACTATTAGCCGATTTGGCACAGAAGCAGAAACCGGTTCGCTTTTTCCTCACGACGTGGGTGGTGGTCGCAGCGTCCCGTAGATCTGAGGAAGTCGATGACCAGCTAATGGACTCATCACCGTCGACCACCGTAGACCGGGGAGTCTCGTAGGCAGCCAAGTCATCATCGGCTAGTAAGTCTTGTGGGATGATGTAGTCAGGACCTAGGGTTAGAGTGTGACATGGCTTTAGGAATGGACTTATGTCCCTGTAACGTTTCATCACGAAGTCCACCTACATGTATATAAATCAAGACTTTTTAGTATAATTAATCACATCTTTTCAACTTTATCTACCTTAAAATACGATACATGCTCAAAAAGCTTATAAATGTTTACGACTATATATGTGTGTCATTGTGTGTATTCACGGTTTTTTCTTACAACATGATATAAATTACAAGGTGCAACAGGATTTGAAGTGTGGTGGTGTCCGAAAAAATTTGGAACCAAACCACTATCACACATGATCTTGGAATATTTATGCAGAAAAACATTGTTCTACCAGCGAATATATAACAGAGTTATTTCAAATAAATTAGCCTACCTATTACGGATTTTATTCATGTCTTTAATTAAATACATTAGTTCAAATACAATATATATAATATTTTTATACTAAGTGGCGTATTTTAGTAATCCTAGATTTTTTCGAGATCCTTTAACATTTTTTTTGTTTTTAAATTGAGATTCTCGTCTTTGGAAACTAACAAAATTGACGGATTTAAATAATTTTCTAACGGATGGTCAGTACTTTAGCTAAGTCACAAAACATAAATCGCTTCAGGAAAAGATCAGGTTTCCTTTCATAGAAACGAATCAACTCTAAAGTTGACGCTATGGAATATTTACTGATACATAATAAGTATATCTGTATTTATATATTAACTCAATAGTTTTGTTAAGTGAGAATGAATGAGAATAGGATAATAAGCAGAATTGAGTCGAGTATTTTCTAGGAGTAATATATAGTTAGGATGAAATAACCTTACAACCCAAGGAGCAATGGATAAAAGGTTCTTGAAGACTTCGGTCACATGAAGTGCAATAGTTGCCAGCTCCTTTGAATTTTCTATTCTGTGGTCTCTTCTTGATGAAAACAACTTTTGCACTATTTATTGTATAAGCCTGTCCACAATTCACCCCCAATCAATATATATGAGAGGAAAATATATATGTATAATAGGGTTAAGATTACGAATACATTATACTGACTTGAACGTTAGAGCAATCGATGAGTTTCTCAAGATCTTCAAGCCGAACAACATCGTGATACACATAACGGCGAACCTGGAGGAGTCTATGATATCTATGCGAGGGTACACAGTGAGGGCAGAGGCTGACGCAACAATCAAGACAACACACGTTCCTCTCGTTCTTCTTTGCCGTCTCATGGTATGGACATCCAACAAAGAACTTCTCTGCGTAAAGCGCATCCAACCATTCTGGTTTCTGAATTCCCTACCACACACCATTTACACAATTTCTTAACGATTCAAACCACCAAAAAAAAGAAATAATAAACAATAAAGCAACTTCATACCAAGGATTCTACACATGTACAAGGAGCTAATTAAGATGAGGATAAAACCACAATTTTAAGGAATTGGGTATGATGATTCACTACTTAATCTGGCATAGAACTGAAGAAACAAGAGTAGAAAAAGTTAACCTACCATGAGGACACAACTCAAAGTAAGCTTTGGGAGATGGGATTTTGGCCACTACTCACTACAAAGAGTAATATTAGGAAGAGAGAAAGGTAAGTGGGTTAGAGATGATAGGATTTATGGAGGATCAAAAGAGAGAAGATTAAAAAACGATTTTATTTAATTATTCCTCGAAGATATAACTCTTTTACACATTTAAATTTCATATAAATTTGATTTGTTGTTTATTAGTGTTGTTGAGATGAGAGAAAGAAGGAGAGAGAGAGAGAGGAACGTGGGAGCTGTTTCCGTGTCTCCTACTTTTAACATATACTATTATTTGGATATCTCCTTGGCTTAAGAGCTCAATTAGGTTAAACCCTCCGTGAAGAAGCTGCTCTACTCCAAAAAATTAATTTACCAGTTTATCTTATAATTCTTTCTTTTTAAGATCTACCAAATGGAGGAGATAATTGGATGAATCCACCAATTAGATGTTTTAGGAGTGATTTTGATGATCATTAGCCAATTGACGAACATACAAAAACTACTATGAATTATCATCGGTCCAAGCATTGCAAATTAAATAGTATTAGGATTCCACATGCGCTAGTTATATAGCACGTGATGATATTTTCTTAAAAATTGTTTTGAAATTTAAGAAAAATAAATTTATCTAAATTTTATAATATGTCTAACTAATGATTATATATAGAACCTGTCTATTTAATCCGTTTTGCAATGAACTAAAATATTATTCGAGCTAACCCGCAAAAACTTATAATCTTGAAAACATAACTCTAATATGCACCGCCTAATGACTATGGTTTTTGTGGTAAGTCCACAAACTCTTAAAAAATCTATTTTCTCGTGTCTAACTCTTTATAAAATTAGTAAAATATTTTTTAAACTTTTGTTTTGATATATATTCAAATAAAATATAATAATCATAGTGAAAAATATTTTATTATATTTTCTTTGTTGATTATTATTTAATAAGTATTTTCATATTATTTAATAAGTATCATAATAATTAAGAAAATATATAGTAAATAGCCTCTATAATGGGAAATAAATATTTTTATATTCTTATCACTAATTTTAAAAGATAATTTTATCATTTCCTATTTCAATTATCTTTTTTTATTTCTAATAGCATAATCTGTAATAACTTACAAAATAAAGTTCATTTTCTCAAATGATTTCTTAAATAATAATATAGAGATATGTTGTGTTTATCTATAAATAGTTAGATATGCCTGTTTTAGAAATTCATATAAGGTTAGAGATTCTTAAATTTAGATTAAATTAACATTGAATATTGATTGAATAGTCAAATTATTGCCTGGTAAAAGGATTAAAATAAGTAGTGTTCAAAATAGAAGCTATGCAACCTAGTTGGGCTAAGAAAAGTAAACTCAATAAATATTTTTATTGCAACCTCTAAACGCTTTAGTTACTACGAATAAGTATGATTACACATATATCTATATATTCATCCGCTTAAGTATAATTACACATTTACAAAAAAATTGTTACAAATAAAAAGTATGATTACAAAATTTAAATAGAAAGGGTACTAGTATCTATGTATTAAAATTACTAGTATCTATTTTGAATAGAAAGGGTAGTAGTATCTATGTATGTAAATTACTTAGTGTACTATCTACTAAAAACTCATGTATTTTTGTTCTAAACGTAGTAGGTTCATGGGAACTTAGACACCGTCAAATTCTTGGTGTGGTATATTAAAAGCACTTATTTTATGCCAGATAAAAAAAATACTCATTTTAATAGGAGAAGTACTGTACAGAGCATATGGTTAATCATAATCTTAGTAATTTATTAATTACAATAACCAAGGAGAAAACATCAAGAAAAAGATTCTTCTGTCTTACGCCAACTTGTTCTATTTTATTGGCATAAACGTCTAAGTGGTACCGGTAAAAAAAACGTATGAATGGTACTTCTTGTTATGGCAGATAATTATATTTAATATGATTTTAATGAAATTAAAGAAGACTAATTTGGTTTTAAATTTTATATATTACTAGGTGAGTTAGCGCGGAAGTATTTTTATTTACAAGTTTTTTTGTGTTTCTTTTTTTAAAGATGTATTTTTAGATTATTTAGTTTAGCACATATTATTTTTTCTCCCTAACTTTGTTTAGTTGTTGGGGAAATTATTTTATAATATGTAATTAAGTGGTAAGTATACATTGGGTTATGAGTCTCATGTCGTAATGAAGAATATGAAAGACTCAGTCGCAATAAGAGTTTTTATATATATAAGAGCACATAATATCAGTCGTTCTTGTTTTATTTTCCAAGTTTTCTCCGACATTGCATTCGGTGATGCCTCCACTACTTGTGCTCCCATCATCGCCATGTTGAACCGCGATCTGGTAAAATTTCTGCTTGTAAGCATACATTGGGTTATCAGTCTCATGTCATAATGAATAATATGAAAGACTCGGTTGCATCAAGAGTTTTTGAACATCTAAGAGCATCATTATTGGGAGAAAACCATTTGGGTTTTTAAGTAATATTTAATTATAAATTTGAAGTTAAGAAACTCTGTTAAGAAACCCCCTTAAGAACCGGTTCTTGCACTGTCCACAATTAATTTTTTTTTATTTTTTTTTATTTTGGGTTAAGAACCCCACTTTTTGGGTTAAGAACCTTGCGATAATGATGCTCTAAGAGTACACAATATCAGTCGTTCGCATTTTATTTCCCAAGTTTTATCCGACGTTGCATTCGGTGACGCCTCCACTACTTGTGCTCCCATCGTCGCCATGTCCAGTCGGGTATATATAAAATGTTGTTCTATCAATTTGAGAATCTAAAGAGGTCTTACAAATATTCGTGTAATGAGTGTTGAAGAATGTCTCTTTCAAGACGTAGAGAGATGAAAGAAAAATGTATTCACATGTTGCTGAGTCGTTTTGGCTTGCGTGCCATTTTTATTCATAGCTAGATTCTAAAAACGGCAAGATTGTCTACGAGTCGCCGTTAATCTGATTGATTTGTCTCTGCAATTAAGCACCGCCTCCTCGAGCTTCGAAGTCGCTCTCTTTCTCAGTCCATCGATAGTCGATCGATGCGGCGTTCTCGTTTTATTTCCCAGGTTTTCTTCGAAGTTGCATTCGGTGACGCTTCCACTACTTGTGCTCTCATCGTCGCCATGTCCAATCACGATTTACCACTCTCCATTCTCTCTCTCTCTCTCTCTCTCTCTCTCTCTCTCTCTCTCTCTCTCCCCCCCTCTCGCTGGCTCTCTCTCTCTCTCCTCCTCGCCTGAACTCTCTCTCCCTCTCGCCGGCTCTCTCTCTTTCTCTCTTCCTCCCGCCGGCTCTCTCCCCTCTCCCTCTCGTCGAACCTCTTTCCCTCTCACTCACGCCGGTTCTATGTCCCTTTCACTCTCGCCGGAACAGACTTTCTCTCTCTCTCTCTCCTTGTCGCCGTTCTGTCCCTCTCCATTTCGGTGGATTCGTTCAAAGAGGGTTTCGAAATCGGAATGTCGTAGAATTAGCTTGAGCATACAAGGAGCAAACTGGATCGATCGGGGTAGAATTGTTCATGAGCCAGTCTTCAATCTCCGAAAATACTTTAGCGTCACTTCTTCTTGATTGTTGTTGTTGTTGCTAGTTCGCCGGAGGATTAGGAGTCTCAGACAGCACTGCACTTCTCTGCGCATTACCAGAATACAATTCTATACCGTAAAATTCATTGAGTGGGTATTTATATTTATTTACTTTATATATATTAAATGTTTTAAATTAATTTTATCTTTTCGTTTTGTAGATATATTTTAGATATATGTATAGCATGAATTTAGACTTGTTTTATTTATTTATTTTTACTTTAAAATAAAATGAATTTGGCAAGAATTGTGTTAAAAGCGTAAAAAAGTTAGATATAATGTGTGACAATGAATTTGGCAAAACAATAGTATAAGTAAGTTGAAAAGGTTTTTCTATATTTTTTTAAATTATATAGAATGTGTTACGTGGTTGAATAGAAGTTGAAAAGTTTTTTAAGTTATTAAGATTTTTTTAATCTTGAATTTATTGAGTAAAAATGAAAAACAAAATATAGATATATTTTAACCAATAAAGGGGGGGGGGGCAAGTGTCAACCCTGGAGAGAGCCTCTTCAGTCTTTATAAGGTAGATTACGTGTTCTACTTATAATTTTTTAACCTTATTATTATTATTTTTTTGAATTACCGAGTTTCCGGTCCCATAGGCCCATACATCCCCGGAGCGGGGCCCAAACTATGTTAAAGTCATTCATTCGGAGGAGACCCCTCCCAACGGGAATCGAACCCAGGGCCGGTAGAAGAGGCACATACCCACTCCTCCTTAACCACTAGGCCAACTCAACGTTGGTATTTCAAAAAGACAAAACTATGAGTCTTCAATTTTTGAAATTTACGGTCAAAGATAATTAAATGTAGATCCGTTAGTCAACCCGACGAGACCAAAAACTCATTCAAACCAATTAGTTAAGGTGCCTGGACGTAACGGCTGGATCATCGGCATTAAAGACCATTCATGGTGAATCAGACGGAGTAAACGATAACGTTAAGCACGATCTCGGAGTATAAAGCAAGGACAAAGGCAAAGAGCAACACGACTTCTTCTTCCCGCAACTAGCAGTACACGCTCAAACAGTTAGCAATTATTTGTTCATGTTCTTGTAAAATCATTCTCGAGATCGAAATACTAAGTCCAGTTTACTCCACAAAAACCTTGTTCAAATCGTTTTTTGATCCATTTTGATCTTCTCGAGCAACAAATTTTATGTTTATTGTCCGATAGTCCCTCAATTCTTTTGTTATTAAAGATAAGACAAAGTCCTCCGTTTATTCCTATTTACTATTTTTGACTGTTGTAATTCCAACTACAACAGTTTGTCGCTAGAATGAGGGGATAAGCAAGTATAACTCCAACACAGAAGATTAACCATGGATGGAGATCATGCATCCATTCGATAAGTCATAAATGAGGTCACCAGCAACCTGACCACAATGGTCAAAGGGGCAATGTTTGAGATCAACAAAAACTTGGAAAAGGTTGTTTCAGATCAGGCAGTGTTGACCCAATCATTTGATGAGCTCTGTTCAGAGGTGGTGCGAACGCTAGTTCCGCCACTGTCATTTGTTGGACCAACACCATTACTCGGTGTCTCTCCAACACCACCACAAGGTGTTTCACCGACACCAACGCCCACTATGCTGCTTAGAAGTAATGGGAATAGTATCACATCCCCGAGTTTATCTCACTTAGGGACTGGTCCGTTCCATCACGGCCAGAGCAGTGGAAGTGCACAAATTCCTTCGAGGGATGGAGTTTGAGTCGATCCATCGACTTCCCCTCCACTGCCTCCCTCTGGTCCGCTGAATTCACACCCACATAATCCGGGTCAGAGATCTGTCTGGAGCCCGGATCCCGAGCGAAGAAACGTAGAAGACCACTTCGTTCCTCAAAGGGTGTATTCCTCGACCTTTCCTCCACCACCTCCTTTTGATCCGCTTAATTCGCATCCGCAATATCCAGATCAAAGACTCGTCCTAACCACATAATTTGAGAGAATGAATATACATGGTCAATTTGGTCCTTAAATGGTAGTGAACCACGACCAGTTCGTTGGTAACTCTAGAAGAGATTAGCTCCCGCCAATATGGAATACTTTCATCGGGCGCTGGTAGAAAGTAGGGAAGGATTACATGATGTTAATTCACGAGTCCATAATGCCACTATAGCAGCTCCCGATATCGATCGTGTGGCCGAAGAGATTAACCGAACTCCGTTCTCAATTCGGATTGAGAACACGCTCATCAGAAATGTGGGAAGACTTATAAGAGGGAAAAACGGATCCTATATCGCACTTAAACGAATTTAGGATCGCAGTTGGAAGAGCTCATTTGAATGAGTACCAAAAGGATGTCGGATTGTGTAAACTCTTCGTAGAACACCTCGCAAGGCCCGCCCTCGATTGGTTCTCACGATTGGAAGAACGATCAATTGATAGTTTTTCCCAACTCTCGGTCAGTTTTCTAAAGTAATACTCAATGTTCATTCAGAAAGACTGCCTCATTAGCAGAGCTCTGGGCCCTATCACAAGGACCTCATGATTCACTCCGGTCATATCTTACCAAGTTTAAGGAATTCGTCGTCAGCATGCATGTCGTCCATGACGAGACGGCTTTGGCGGCATTAAACATGGGGGTGTGGCACGAATCCAAGTTCAGAGATGACCTGATGGTTAATTCATTGGTTACAATCCAATACGCACTTCACCGAGGTGCGGGCTTTGCAACAGCTGAAGAAGAGCGACTCGCACTCGCGGAACGCTATAAAAAATCAAAGCCTCAACCTATCGGGAATCCAATTGCTCTCCAAAGTGAAAAAGGGAGCACAATGATAGAAGCAATGATGACCAAACTCTGAGGTCCGACGACTGATGCGATCGGATTGTTTCCGAAACTTCAGATTTTAAATTTATAAACCTAAAAGTCTGCAAGTGCACAGATGTGCGTTGCGGGACATAAGGTAACGATCCAAATGGAGGGAAAGCTGTTCTGCGAGACCTTATAAAAAGAGTTAGTAAGGAAGTCTAAAACAAAAATAAGATTTATGGTGTGTGTCACGATTTGTAGCTAGGAAATGAAATGAAGTTAAATAAAATTAAACGAGAAAATAAAAAACAAGCAAGTAAATAAGAAAGCAAGTAAGCTAAGCGAATAATTAAAAGCGAGGTTGTAAAAATATAAACTAAGCGTTGGGAAATCGAGAACTATCTAGGGATCATGGTCGATTATCATTAGAAATTTGCTAGGGTTTTCAATGCGACTTTTGTCGTCTTTTGGTTCTTGAACTTGGAACATGATAGTGTGTGTAGCCTACTTTCGTACATCCTACACACCGATAACTTATATACTCGACAAGTAGCTTTCGTCTTTGGCCGCTGATACGATCAGATGGTTTTCGAAAATTCAGGTTTTAAATTTATAAACCTAAAATTCTGCAGGTGCACAAATGTACGTTGTAGGACTTAAGGTATCGGTCCACAGGGAGGGAATGCTTTTCTGTGAGACCTTAGACAGAGAATTAACAAGGAAATCTAGAACGAGAATAAGTTTTTATAGGGTTTTTGGTAACGAAATTGTAAAGAACGAAAAACGGAAAATTGCTTGTAAACTAGGGTATGAAAATCGATGACATAAACTAAAAAGGGGAAAACGATTTGCAAACAATAATATAACGATGTTGGGTCGACAAGTATATCATAGGATATGTTCAATTCAAACACGGCCCCTAAGCTCTTAGTAACACGATTCTAGATTTCAACTCCACAAACTGAACATAATAAACGGCGTAACCTACTTTTATACATCTTACGCACCAACAACCTATATACTCGACCAATAGCTTTTGTCTCTGGCCGCGCAGAAGGTCGTGATGTTCGCGCTGGCTCTTCTTAGTTCACGGCACTCCGTATGTATACTTTCGTATCTTACGACGCGATACACTCTTATAGATGAAAGATTCGGGTGTTTAGATTCAGCACTTTTGGTGGTTCTTTAACACCTAGGAATCAGCCTCTAGTTCATGACGCTAGATTCATGCATTAACAACGATCTATAAGAAAGAGCTCTAGAATTTGGCTAGGGTTTTACGGTATGAAATCCTTATCGAACATATAATTTCCCTCGATAATCCCTTTAAACCAAATGATGAAACTACTCGCACATAATAGAAATAAAAGACATAATTAAATTAAAGCAGAAGATGAAAGAAGAAGTCTCTCGAATTTAAGAACTAGGTCCGGAGAGAACTTCTCTACCAATCTCGAAAGTAAAGAGCAAAAAGTAAGAACAAAACTAAAATAAAATGGTGTAAAAGCAAACACACGAAATTAGGGTTCCTAAAACATATATTTAAAGGTCTTGAGCTTTGCTTTCGTAGATCTTTAGGGTTTCTCGTTGATGTGATTTGAATGAGCCTTGCAAATGTGCTTTCAGGACGAAACTGGCTTGGTCGCGGGTCCATGGTCTTTGGCCGCGGCGAAACGCACCTTGGCCGCGGCGAAACGAACCTTGGCCGCGGAGAAATGTCTCTTGGCCATGGATGGGGAGCTTCTGTCCGAGGTAAACTGGGACGTCTTGATCTATATGTATCTTTTGATTGAATCGTTGGATCATCCTCAAATCACTTGGAATGGAAAGGTAGCTGGTCCTTCTTGAGTATCTCCAAAATTGGGCTTGATCAGACGGTGAGAAGAACCTCTTTGGCAGTTGAACTTCTGACGGTTTGACTATGTGCCGAAAATCTGATTTTTCTCCAATTTGCAATATTTTTGCCTAAGTAACCTGAAAAGAGTCTTGAAACTACAAATATACGAAAATCGTGATAAAAACATATAAAAGCGAATGAAACACTTATTAAAGTGTTCTAAAATAGATAGTAAAACGGGTAAAAATACGGTGTTATCAACTCCCCCAGACATAGACTTTGTTTGTCCTCAAACAAAACAAAACAAAAGCTTGGAAAGATCAAACAAAAATCATCGGGAACTAGAAATCTCGGAGACTGTCCATCAAAACCATAACCATCGAACTACATCAATTGCAACCTAGCCTAGAAAATTCTCACCAGAAGTTTCTGTAACACTAGTCCACGGTATCTGATACGAGCTCAAGTGTTGTAGAAGCTGGACTAAGGTCTCTCTCTTCTATCAACGGGATAAGATGGAGGTTGCTGGTGGGGCGATGAGAACCACAAGAGAGGCGATGGTCTCTTGATACTTCAAGGGGTTTCCCTAAGGATCGGACTCACTCACGATCTAAAGAGAGAAAACGTTTTTGTTCCAAACAAAAACTCGAAAATAACCAAAGAAAATTCTTATTGTCTGCGTGAATGAGAAAGACAAAGCCCTAGGGTTTTTAAAGCAGGCTCACGCCCCCAAAGAAAAGGAAATAAACCGAAAAAGAAATAACAAGACGGGTCCTTAACAATTTAGGCCCGTTTACAAAATAATTAAAAGACTTAAGAGATATAGAAGGGAGGCCTCGTGTAGCTGGTCTTCATGGGCTTACAGAGAGTCATTAATTGGGCCAATAATGTTGCAAGTCGTTTGGCCTCGGTAAAAACCCATCTTCGCAAAACCCAGTGGGATAAAAACGAAGGTTGGGAAAAGAGCGCCAAACGACTTACAAACCCAACTAATGACCTTCCTTGGGACTAAGTCATCTCTAGTGAAGTGAAATCTACCATAGATAAGTGGGCCACGAGCCTGGGCTTGATGAGTGGCCACTTAGTATTATCGGCCAGCAAAGGATCCAGCTGATACGTCTTCAGTGTTTGGACATTCTGGTCCGAATGGTAAGGATTCTTGGGATGATCTTTAGTGTTCTGGAAACTAGACTCAAAGAGCTTCAAATCCATATGTGGATCACCTTCTGGATCGTCCGGGATCATGAGTGGATCCTGCTTCAAAGTATCGGCCCAATAACTGCTCGCAAATGGGCTTAGCGGACTAGTGTCCGTCTTGAAGAAACTTTCTTGTCTGAGCTGGTCCATGAACATGTTGAACTTCTTTTCCATGTCCCTGCTCCTGGTTCTAGTCACTGGTCCACTTGGTACTAGTGGTGCTTGTATGACTTGGGTCGTTGACTCGATGTCCTCATCACTCCCTCCCTCTTCATGAGGTTTTGACCCCAAAACATCATCACCTGCATCAAAACGAGCTAAGTCAGAAACATTGAATGTAGCAGACACTTTAAGCTCACCTGGTAGCTCGAGCTTGTAGGCATTGTCATTGATTTTCTCCAAGATTTTGAATGGGCCGTCTCCGCGAGGCGATATCTTCGATTTGCGTTTGTCCGGGAATCGCTCCGGTCTCATGTGCAACCACACCCATTCTCCAACTTCAAAAGATACGTGCTTCCTGCCCTTGTTGGCATTCTTCACACGTAGGGCATTGGTCCTTTCGAGCTGATCTTTGACCGATTGGTGTAGCTTTTTCACGTCTGCGGCCTTCTTAGCTCCATCGAGGTTTAAGAACTCCGTTTGAGGTAGAGGCTTAAGATCCAATGGTGTATGTGGATTAAATCCATATGCAACCTGAAAAGGAGACAAATGAGTAGCACTATGGACAGCTCTATTATAAGCAAACTCGACAAAAGGTAGAGCTTCAAACCAAGTTTTGAGATTTCTCCCTATTGTTGCTCGAAGCAACGTTCCAAGTGTACGGTTAACATCAGGTGGTTCTTCTTTGATCAGCAAAGAAGTGATGACTCCTCTCCATGGTGTGTTGCTGACCTCCTTGGGCAGTAAGGTAGCCGTTTTAGTGAAATCTCCTTTTTCACTTTCGATGTCGCCATTGTTCCTTTGCGGTTTTGGTCCTTGTTGCTTCTCCTTGGTACCTGAGATATTCTCTAAACTTTTGGCAAGAAACAAGTGTGTTATGGCGGTCATGGAATTATCATAAGCAACAGAGCAAAATTCAGTTTGAGTCAATTCATCTAGTTGTTCTTCTACGTGTGACTCAAGACACAAAATCTGGTTTATAGATTTTTCCACCGAAATTATTTTATCATCAGATTCTATGGGACTTATCACGTCCCTGAACACATTAATTGAGTCATCTGAAGTATATAACAGTGAGTTATGACTTACCTGATCAGAACTGTCTGATGCGTCCCTAGGGCCAACTCCGGAGGAAGGCTGATGAAGAGGTGAGTCCGCGCTAGGGGGTTCGCGCGGTGACGGTCAACGAGGAGCTCGGCGATAATGATGGTAAGATAGCGTAGGTGTTTGCGTGATAATGGTAACGTGGAGAAGAAGAACCAGTGATGATACGAGTGTAGGGTTGAGAGGATCAGATGGAGAAGAACCGATAGAAGAGTTTCTGTGTCACAAAGTGTAGAGAAACTCGAATTCAGAGAACGTATTCTACGAATCAGATTGAGAGAAGAAAACAGGATTTGCTATTGCATTGATGATCTTCGCTGCAGAACAAAGGAGGCGTGGCTTGGGGTTTTATAACTCAACCCTAGCGACACAACCTAAACAACAGAGCGTTTGAAATAAAACAACAAGGCGTCTAAAGTTTAAATAAAACAGCGAGGCGTCCCAACCATAAGGTTCCTAATCGGTGCACCTCTAAACAACTAAGTACCAAGTCAGTGTGACTTGTACATTATTACCCATTGGTCATAACTCCTAAGTAACTCGCCGTAGTGAATCATCTGCCTCGTTAAAAACCATGCTGATAAAACCCTGTGGGATAAAACCCAACATGGAAAAGAGTACAGACTCCTCACCTAAGTTACTTAGTCTTCATGACCGGGTGTAGTCTTTAAGGTGGAGATGTTGAAGACTTGAATCATTGGTAGAGTGAGTGAGTAAGTGAGTGAGTGAGCTAAGAGTGAGTGAGCTTCCTTTGCCATCTCCTTAGCTCTAGACCGAGTAATTACTCCAACTGGCTCCGACTCCTCTTCTGCTTCTGCCTCTGCTTCTTCAGTTTCCTTGCTTTCCATGATCACATCATCCCCTCCCTCTTGAAAAGGATTTGCCCTCAAATCGATATCCTGGAGATCAATCTGATAAGCATTGTTGTTGATCCTCTTGACGACTTTAAACGGTCCATCAAATCGTGGCATAAGCTTGCTCTTTCTCTCTTCTGGAAATCTGTCCTTGCGTAGATGAATCCACACCAAGTCGCCTTCTTCAAAGAACATCTCCTTCCTGCCCTTGTTTGCTTGTTTCTCATACTGCTTAGTCCTCCTCTCTATGTTCTCCTTGGCTTTTGCGTGTATCTCCCTTACCTGTGCAGCTTTTGCTGTACCATCTAAACTACATTGAACACTTAAAGGCAAAGGGATCAAGTCTAGAGGTGATTGAGGATTAAATCCATAAACGATTTCAAAATGGGAAAATAGAGTTGCAGAATGCTTAGCGTGATTATAAGCAAACTCCACGTGTGGTAAGCAGGCTTCCCATGACTTGATGTTATCTTTCACCAACGCCCTGAGGAGTGTAGACAACGTCCTATTCACCACCTCTGTCTGGCCATCAGTCTGAGGGTGACAAGTAGTGGAAAAGGCCAGCTTAGTTCCTAGTTTCGCCCATAAAGTTCTCCAGAAGTGGCCTAGAAACTTTGTATCTCTATCTGACACTATCACTTGAGGTATGCCGTGCAGACGTACTATCTCCCTGAAAAACAAGTTAGCTACACTAACAGCATCATCTGTTTTGTGACTGGCAATGAAATGAGCCATCTTGCTAAACCTGTCAACAACTACAAAAATAGAGTCTCTACCATTTCTGGTTCGAGGTAAGCCAAGCACAAAGTCCATAGAAATATGAGTCCAAGGTTGAGAAGGAATAGGTAGAGGAGTATACAAACCGTGAGGCTGTACTTTACTCTTTGCCATCTTGCCAACAGCACACCTAGAACAAACCTTCTCGACGTCTGACTTCATGTTAGGCCAGTAGAAACGATCCTGTAGTGCAAGTAGAGTCTTTGATATACCGAAATGTCCAGCTAGTCCACCACTATGAGCTTCTCGAACTAGCAGCTCTCTGATTGACCCTCGTGGTATGCACAGCCTGTTGTTGTAGAACAAGTATCCATCCTGTCTATAGTATTTCTCAAAAGCAAACTTATGACATTTGCCATAGTTCTCGGCAAAATCAAGGTCAGTTTCGTACAGAGCTATTATATGCTCAAATCCATCAATTTTCGATGACAAAGTAGAGACAAGAGTGTACCTTCTGGATAATGCATCTGCGACTACATTATCCTTACCTTTCTTGTACTTAACAATGTATGGGAAGGTCTCAATGAACTCCATCCACCTGGCATGTCTCTTGTTGAGCTTCTGCTGTCCTTTGAGGTATTTCAAAGACTCATGGTCTGTGTGAATGACGAATTCTTTGGGCCACAGGTAGTGCTGCCACGTTTGAAGAGCTCGAACCAATGCATAGAGCTCCTTGTCATATGTAGGATAGTTGAGGGTTGATCCTCCCAGCTTCTCACTGAAGTAAGCCACCGGTTTCCTATCCTGCATCAACACAGCGCCAATACCAATTCCAGATGCATCACATTCTACTTCAAACGTTTTCAAAAAATTTGGAAGTACTAAGAGAGGTGAATTGATAAGCTTCTCTTTAAGGGCTGTAAAAGCCTGCTCTTGTGCGTCTCCCCACTTGAATCCCACTTCTTTCTTGATAACTTCTGTCAATGGTGCAGCTATGGAGCTGAAGTTGCGAACAAAACGTCTGTAGAATCCTGCTAAGCCATGAAAACTTCGGACCTCTCCCACACTCTTAGGAGTCGGCCATTCCTTGATAGCTTTGATCTTTTCTTCATCTACTTTAACTCCTTCTGCACTTACTACAAAGCCTAAAAAGACAACTTCATTAGTACAAAAAGAACACTTAGAAAAGTTAGCAAAGAGAGATTGAGAGCGAAGAACATCTAGAACCGATCTGATGTGGTTTAGATGTTCCTCCAAACCTTTACTGTAGATGAGTATATCATCGAAGTAGACTACCACGAACACGCCAATGAAGGGTCTTAAGGCGTGATTCATCAGCCTCATGAAGGTGCTAGGAGCGTTGGTGAGACCAAACGGCATAACCAGCCATTCGTATAGCCCCTGCTTGGTTTTGAATGCTGTCTTCCACTCATCTCCTTCCTTCATTCTGATCTGGTGATACCCACTCTTCAAGTCGATTTTGGAGAAGATTGTAGACCCACACAGCTCGTCCAGCATGTCATCTAGTCTTGGAATTGGATGCCTATACTTCACTGTTATGTTGTTGATAGCTCGGCAGTCCACACACATCCTCCACGTCCCATCTTTCTTAGGAACTAGCAGAACAGGTACTGCACAAGGACTCAAACTCTCTCGTATATGTCCTTTACTCATCAGCTCTTCCACTTGTTTCTGTAGCTCCTTGGTCTCTACTGGATTAGTTCGATATGCTGGTCTGTTAGGTAAGGCAGAACCTGGTACAAAATCGATCTGGTGCTCTATCCCTCGAATTGGAGGCAAGCCTGGTGGTATCTCTTCTGGAAAAACGTCCCTGTATTCCTGCAAAATCTCTGTCATAGCACTAGGAAGCTCCTGTGATTGGTTAGTACTAACAAGGATGTCCTTGTACACAAACATAAAAGTAGTTAATTCAGGATCAAAAAGTTCAGAGAATTCACTGTGATTGATGTAGAGGCTGTTTGACACCTTCTCCTTATCCTGGCGACTCATATGCAGCTGGTCCTTGTAGATTTCACTCGGTGTTAGAGGCAGAAGGGTGACCTTACGTCCCTTGAACTCAAAAGACTGCTTGTTGGTGTAACCATCATGTAGAACTCTTCTGTCGAATTGCCAAGGTCTGCCCAAGAGAACGTGACTAGACCTCATAGGGATCACATCACACAGCAACTCATCTTCATACTTTCCAATTGCTAACTTGACTAACACTTGCTGAGAGACAGTTAAAGCGCCCTTGTTGTTCAACCATTGTAGCTGATATGGCCTAGGATGTGGTGTAGTCTTCAAACTGAGCTTCTTTACCATCTCTTCACTAGCAGCATTGGTGCAACTTCCTCCATCTACAATCAAGGTGCAGACCTTGTCTTGAACTACACATCTAGTATGGAAGAGGTTCTCACGCTGTTCTCTGTCATCTGGATGAACCTGAACACTTAATGTCCTTCGCGCTACCAGCATCTCTCCAACTGCTGCTGGTTCTTCTCCTTCTACTGACTCCGTATCTGTCTCGCCTTCTGAACTGTCTTGAGGAACAATCTGTCCTCCTTCTTGAAGCAGAAACATCTTCTTGTTAGGGCAGTCTCTGGAGTAGTGTCCCATACCTTGACATTTAAAGCACCTAATGTTACTAGTAGATGCTCCGCTTCTGGGTTTAAACTCAGTCTTGATCTCTTCTTTAACTGTCTGTGTCGTGGGCTTAATGTCTCTGGTGTAGGCTGGTTTGCTGATATCTCTGGGCTTTGGGATGTTAGGAGTGAATGTTGTTATCCCAATCCTTCTCTTAATCTGCGATTCAATCAACTCTGCCTTATGCACCAGCTCTTGTAAATCTTCATAACTCTGCAGCTCCACCTTGTCTTGAATCTCTCGGTTTAAACCTCCAAGGAATCTAGACATCACCATGTCGTCACTCTCATCCAAATCAGCCCTGATCATTAACGTTTCTAACTCCTGATAGTAGTCTCTAACTGATTTTGTGCCTTGAATGAGACGTCTAAGCTTGTGTAGGAGCTCTCTTTGATAGTGTGCGGGAACGAATCTCTTCCTCATCTGTGTGACTAGTTGGGTCCAGGTAGTAACAGGAGGCTCTCTGTGTCGTTGTCTAGTAATTCCCAGTTGTTCCCACCACAAAAGAGCATAACCACTGAATTCAGAGACAGCTATCTTTACCTTGTTAGGCTCATAGGTGCTTTGAACCAGAAAATTCGATTCCATCTTCCTTTCCCAATCAAGGTATAATTCTGGGTCATTGGTGCCATAGAATGCCGGATATTGCATCTTGATATGGCTGAGCTGCTGTCTTAGAGGATCATAGTCTCTGTCATTGCCTCTATTCCCATCTCTTCTTCTTACTGTTTCTAGGCTATGATCAGAAGCTTCTTCCTCTTCAGAGTACTCTGGATCAGTTCCCCTAAAGACTCTGTGCCCAGCTATGTACTCTCCCGTACGATGTCTTGGTGCTGGATGTGCTTCAGCTCTGTCATCACCTCGTTTCATAGACAGAGTATCTCTGCCTCCCAGTTGACTTCGATGAGTCTTGGCTTTAGGTCTGGTATCTCGTTTAGGTCTTCGAGAAGAGTCTCCAAGGTGTCCCTTGCCCTTAGTGATGCGTATAGCCTCTGAGGGAGTTGGTGTAACTGAAGACTCATCTCCACTTGCACTCTGATCCTTGAGAATACCACTAATCTGGGCTTCAAACTTCTCATTAAGCTGTTCAATCTGTTGAGTGAGTTGTGTTGTCACAGCCTGATTTGACTCTCTGATTTGTTCAGCCATAGCTTTGTTCAAGGCTGCCATGGTCTCAGCTGAAAGCTCCATGGTACCTGAAAATCAAACAACAACTCGCAGTAATCTGGTCTTAACAAAAATCGCAAACAAAGATCAATTGATGCAGGTATCTTTAACGCTAGCAACAATCGAATGGTGCAGGTAACTAGATGCAACAGAAACTATTAGTATGCGCTTATTCTTGATGCAATACTAATCTGAGAATCAGAATAGAACAACTAACTAGTCCTAGATGAATCAAAAACAGAAATCGCACAATCCCATCACCAGGAACTCGACAAACCCTAACAGAACAGGTGCGGTGCGATTTAGGGAATAATATGTTGCGAACTATAAAACAGAAACAACTACACCGATTACTAACAACCTAAGATGCTAACTAGAACAGATTGCTACGATTAACACAACAATTCAACAAGCCCTAGTAGTCTAACAACAAAACCTGCAATCGCGACAAGCCCTAGATTTTTCGAAACAAATCGCGAAACAAAGGAGTTAGGGTTAGAGAGATCTCAGCCTTTGGTCCAGAGCGAGCTCTGATACCACTTGATGCGTCCCTAGGGCCAACTCCGGAGGAAGGCTGATGAAGAGGTGAGTCCGCGCTAGGGGGTTCGCGCGGTGACGGTCAACGAGGAGCTCGGCGATAATGATGGTAAGATAGCGTAGGTGTTTGCGTGATAATGGTAACGTGGAGAAGAAGAACCAGTGATGATACGAGTGTAGGGTTGAGAGGATCAGATGGAGAAGAACCGATAGAAGAGTTTCTGTGTCACAAAGTGTAGAGAAACTCGAATTCAGAGAACGTATTCTACGAATCAGATTGAGAGAAGAAAACAGGATTTGCTATTGCATTGATGATCTTCGCTGCAGAACAAAGGAGGCGTGGCTTGGGGTTTTATAACTCAACCCTAGCGACACAACCTAAACAACAGAGCGTTTGAAATAAAACAACAAGGCGTCTAAAGTTTAAATAAAACAGCGAGGCGTCCCAACCATAAGGTTCCTAATCGGTGCACCTCTAAACAACTAAGTACCAAGTCAGTGTGACTTGTACATTATTACCCATTGGTCATAACTCCTAAGTAACTCGCCGTAGTGAATCATCTGCCTCGTTAAAAACCATGCTGATAAAACCCTGTGGGATAAAACCCAACATGGAAAAGAGTACAGACTCCTCACCTAAGTTACTTAGTCTTCATGACCGGGTGTAGTCTTTAAGGTGGAGATGTTGAAGACTTGAATCATTGGTAGAGTGAGTGAGTAAGTGAGTGAGTGAGCTAAGAGTGAGTGAGCTTCCTTTGCCATCTCCTTAGCTCTAGACCGAGTAATTACTCCAACTGGCTCCGACTCCTCTTCTGCTTCTGCCTCTGCTTCTTCAGTTTCCTTGCTTTCCATGATCACATCACTGTCGATGAGTTCTGTTTCCTTCGTCGCCACGGTATTGTGATTTATGGCTCGACCGGGCGGCTCTTCTTGTAGCAGCACGTTGCATGTGCCACCTCCATTATTTTCAGTGGCTGCTTCGATCATAGTGTGCTCCACTCCATGTCCTATACCTGCACTAACAACCTTTGGCAAAGACAAGTGTAATATACACGAGCTGGAATTTTCAAGATTCAACTTATTTGTTTCTACTTCGCTAGTCTCTTCTTTTTCCGATTCAATTAATGAAATATTTTTGGATTTTCTAGATGGGCATGTCAAAGCAAAATGTCCTCTTTGATGACATCTATAAGAGATCGTATTATCAACTTTAGAGAGTTTAGAAGACTTACATTGCTTTGTTGGACTTTGCGGCATAAGTGACGGTTTTGTGCTTCTCGGGTGAGCTATGACCGGTGGGTTGGGCTTTGATTTAATTTCTGTAGCTGCCACTGGTTTCGTAGTCCTTGTATTCTTCTCCAAAATGCCTTGAAGCACCTTCTTTGGTCCGGGACAGCAAGCGTTCTTGCCGTCAAGAATAGGATGCGGTTTTGGTGTTGACATCCAACTTTTCAACGTTTCTTGGGACAGATGTCTCTTGGGAGTGTAGTTAGGGTTGTAGGATTTCGGTACAAACTCCTTGTACATACGCTGCTTAAGATCACCCCAAGTTTTGATCGGATTATAATAGTAGCCCATAATTTCTCCTCGTTCCCACCATGTAGAAGCTTCTCCAACAAGGGAGACAATCGCACATGATAGTCTCTTCTCCTTTGGGATGTTGTGGAACCGACACCAATTCTCCATCTCCTTTTCCCACAGTAGATAACCTTCGGGTCCTTGTTCATGACCTGAAAAATAGAGGCGATGAGATTCACAATCTCCTTCTTCCGTCGGTTCGCCATACAGATCATGCGGTACAGCATTGTTTTCCATTGTTTCTCCTTGCAAAAAAAAAAAATTCAACAAGGTGTATCAATGAAGACCCCAAAATTCGACCAAGACAAGTAAGGTAAGAAAAAAAAAAATTTCTTAAATCTAAAAGGAAAAATTCTAAACTAAAACACTCTCCTATTTATTTTTTTATTTTTTTGAACAACTTAACAAAAAGGAATTAACAAAAATCGAAGATGCTAATATATGGTTCTTTTCTATTTTTTTTTTTTGACTAACTAAGAATATGTTAAGTTTCCTTTTTTTTTTTTTGCAAATATATGTTCAAATATATGGTTTCTTTCTATATTTTTTTTGACAAAAATCCTAAAAGGAACAATTGCAAAATCGAATAACTAAGAATAAGCTAAGTTTCCTTCTTCTTTTTTTTGATTAATCTAAAAAAATCGACACAAGCAATAGGGTTCTTCTATTTTTTTTTTTTTTGAATCTAGCAACCTAACAAGAACAAGAAAAAATATACAGATAATTAAAAGATGATAAGGGAACGTTTACACCTTAGATTCAGGAGCTTTTGAAGCTCTGATACCAAAATGATACGAGCTCAAGTGTTGTAGAAGCTGGACTAAGGTCTCTCTCTTCTATCAACGGGATAAGATGGAGGTTGCTGGTGGGGCGATGAGAACCACAAGAGAGGAGACGGTCTCTTGATACTTCAAGGGGTTTCCCTAAGGATCGGACTCACTCACGATCTAAAGAGAGAAAACGTTTTTGTTCCAAACAAAAACTCGAAAATAACCAAAGAAAATTCTTATTGTCTGCGTGAATGAGAAAGACAAAGCCCTATGGTTTTTAAAGCAGGCTCACGCCCCCAAAGAAAAGGAAATAAACCGAAAAAGAAATAACAAGACGGGTCCTTAACAATTTAGGCCCGTTTACAAAATAATTAAAAGACTTAAGAGATATAGAAGGGAGGCCTCGTGTAGCTGGTCTTCATGGGCTTACAGAGAGTCATTAATTGGGCCAATAATGTTGCAAGTCGTTTGGCCTCGGTAAAAACCCATCTTCGCAAAACCCAGTGGGATAAAAACGAAGGTTGGGAAAAGAGCGCCAAACGACTTACAAACACAACTAATGACCTTCCTTGGGCCTAAGTCATCTCTAGTGAAGTGAAATCTACCATAGATAAGTGGGCCACGAGCCTGGGCTTGATGAGTGGCCACTTAGTATTATCGGCCAGCAAAGGATCCAGCTGATACGTCTTCAGTGTTTGGACGTTCTGGTCCGAATGGTAAGGATTCTTGGGATGATCTTTAGTGTTCTGGAAACTAGACTCAAAGAGCTTCAAATCCATATGTGGATCACCTTCTGGATCGTCCGGGATCATGAGTGGATCCTGCTTCAAAGTATCGGCCCAATAACTGCTCGCAAATGGGCTTAGCGGACTAGTGTCCGTCTTGAAGAAACTTTCTTGTCTGAGCTGGTCCATGAACATGTTGAACTTCTTTTCCATGTCCCTGCTCCTGGTTCTAGTCACTGGTCCACTTGGTACTAGTGGTGCTTGTATGACTTGGGTCATTGACTCGATGTCCTCATCAGTATCCGTCATACGAAATCTAAACTTTCAAAATCCAAAATTCTGGTCAACTAGCTCTCTAAATTCATTAAGCACAAATGTGAAATTCTCATCAAAAGGATCAAACCAAGACAATCAATGCTAGGTATTAAAGGCATTTAGAAGTGAGGTTAAAAGTGTTTTGGGTTACCGTAAGTTCACCGGATGGTGCTGGATATTATGCAAAACAACAAGAGTGGAAGGACCTATTGAGAACCACAGCTTCCAGTCACTTCTTCTCGCGTAAAAATGTTGCACTTCATCCTTTCTCCAAAAACAGAAGTTTTCTGTCATTCCCCAGACTTAGAATTTTATGTGGGCTTGGAATGACATACTTCTTATAAACGAAGGGGGCTTTGCCGCGGGTCGGAGGTGCACGACAGCAACCAAAGGGGGCTTTGCCGCGGGTTAGTGGGGTGTGACCGCGGCCGAAGGCTAGTTCTCCGTGGATCAAGGTGTTGCACCCGTGGTCGATCTTCTTTTGCGGTCAAGTCCTTCCTCGCAGTTCAGGCTGGACCGAGCAGCTTCGAACTGTGCCTCCATCTTTTTGTTTTTTTGGTTTTTTTTTTTGGGTTTTTTGATTTTTTAGAAAGCTGAAACTAAGAAAAAGAAATAAAAATTAAAAATAAAAGCATACCTAAAATGGGTTGCCTCCCATTGAGCACTTTTGTTTAAAGTCGTTTAGCTCGACGTAGAAGGAAAGTGTCTTTCGACAAGTCTTTTTCGATCTTCTTTCGGTCTCCTCGTCACGTGTATCATCGCTACATAGTGAGTCGGGATCGGGCTCTCTCAAATTGAGATATCCTTCCTTCTTGAACTTGAGTGGGACAACATCGTAGATCACATCTTTGTCGATGTTAGCTAAGGAAACACGTCGATTTGGCCAATCCATGATGGCTCCCACGGTTTACAAGAAAGGCAATCCTTGGATTCCCGGTGTAGAATCCACATTCGTCGCCTTGACAATGTAAAAATTGACGGGAGCTATGCAATCTCCAATCCTTACGGGCATGTCATAGGCAATTCCCTTTGGTGTAGCACACGATATATCAGTGACACACCGAGAATTAATCCCGGCATGGGATTTTACCTTTTATATCTAAGCCGCAAGTGCACATCACACGAAGTAGTATTTAGGGATCGAATACACATGGATAGACGTTGTCGATTTCTAACGAGTTCTAACTTATGTTTAGACGTAAAATATATTTTCAGTTTTATTACGGACGTATCTATGGAATCTAAACTAAGCTAAGAAGGGCAGTAGCTAACTAATTATTTTATCGAGGTTGTGAATCAATTAAACGAAGCGTTGGGCAATCGGGAATTTTTTAGGGTTTTTGGCCAATTTTTACAAGGAAATTTCTAGGATTTCTAAAGCGACTTTTGTCGACTTTGGGTTCTTGAACTTGGAACATGTATGCTGCGTGTACGTAATCCTACACACCTACTCACTTCAGTACTCAGACGGTAGCTTTCGTCTCCGTCCGCGCATGTAGTAAATGATACTCTCAAAGGTCGTTTACGCCCACAATTCCTCAGTAAGTATACTTTCAAAATCTTACGATGGCTTTGCTCGTCTACCATAGGTTAAGCGATTAGATACATCATTCTCGTGGCTCTAAAACACCTAATATCAGTTGCTAAGACGGTTAGTCAAGCAACACATTAACAACAAGGATAGAACGAAGAACCCTAATCGGTATCCTAGACTAAAAGCCTAATAAGAATCCAACAATAAATTCCCCTTCAAACCCCTTTCACCCAACAAGGAGATTACTCAGCCATAGCTGAGGTAATCATATTCAATAGATTATATAAAAACAGTAAGTAAATAGGGATGAAGAAAGCTTCTCTATCGAAGAACACGAATCGAGAATTCTTTGCTCCAAACCAAAGAAAACAAGTGCACAAGTCACAAGAGCTTCACTTCTGCCTTCAAGCGTAATAAGAATGTAACGTGTCTGTCTAAGAGGCATAAAATAAGTATTTATAGAGCTGATTTTTATTTAGGGTTTGGTGTGAAATGACGGTTTTGGCCTCGGTGAAGAAACGAGTCGATTTGGTCGCACTGGGTCCTGGGCGCGGGTGCGGGTTTTCTGGGAGTGGCGAAATGCGTCTTGGCCATGAGTGGAAGCTCTCATGAGTGGAGAGATGGCAGTTGGCCGTGGCTCCAGCTCCTCCAGGCGCGGTGGGCTTTTCTTCGGGGCAGCTTCATCTGCCTTCAGTGCTTTGGGTATATATAAGGATTCGACCATTGGATTGCCTCCACTCCAATTGCATTTTAAAGATGGTTGTCTCTACTTTGTTGTGTCCAAATTTGGGGATCATCATACGGTGCATTAGCTGCAAGACTTCTTGACGGTCCAAATTTATCCAAACACTTACTTTTGCTCCGAAATGCACTATTTTATTCCGAGTTACCTGAAACGTCTTTCAAATCTCTAAAATATGAAAATCACTTGAAAACATTTGAAAACAGAGTTAAAACACCTGCAAAAGAATATGAAAGTGATCCATAAAAATGGTCAAAATCGGTGTTATCAACTCCCCCAGACTTAGATCTTTGTTTGTCCTAAAACAAAACGGAAATCTAAACTCGTAAGGAGGTTTTCAAAAATATAGGAACTAACAAAATTCTCAGTGACCGTCCTTCTAGACCATAACCAACGTAATGCATCAATCGGACTTAGTCTAGAAAATTCTCACCAAAGTACTACAACGCTAATCTACGGTATCCGTCATGCGAAAGTCTAACCACATAGATCCTAACTTTCAGTCAACTAGCTCTTAACATTCATTAAAGATTGTGTGTTTCTTACCAAAAATATTAGACCAGACAGTCGATGCTAGGCATTTAAGGGCAATTTAGAGGTGAGGCTAAAAATGTTTTGGGTTACTGTATTTTCTTCGGAGGATGCTAGATATTATGCAAAACAGCAAGAGAGGATGGAGTGGTACCCACAGTTTTCAGTCACTCCTTGCTCGCATAAGTGTTGCTGCAAAACTCCTCATTCGTCGGGACTCTTCTCCCTTTGACAAAACTTTTCTGTCGTTCCCACATACTTAAATTTTTCTCCGGATAATGATTCGAACGGCCTCTTACTCCTCATATATTGAAACATAGTTGTCTTGGTAATAATATTGACTAATCTAAGACTCTTAGGCTTTTATTTCCTTTCCTTTCGTTTTTTTTATTTTTTAGATAGGGGAAACGCCTTTAACGGGAGCCTTAGATAGTACAAAAATTACCAGTTACAAACGATTTCCAAGGCAACTTTTTAGCTTGATTTGTCGATACCTCCACAAGCGAATCCGTCTAGTCTCTCGTCTTCTCGAGTGACTGAAAAATTGTGTCGTTCCTCCATCTCCGGCGTTTTTGCACATATCTGCACATAAGCCAACAAGAGAGTTGCATGAGGTTTGAACAAAGGTTAAGTTTCAGGTGGGATACTGGCTAAAGATGAACCGGACATCTAGGACAACAAAGAGTGGTAAAAATGAAAAAGATGTCCTAGATGTATGACTCGTTGTCTCGCCTAAAATAATTGATAAGAAAATTAAATATAGATTAAGTCCAAATAAAATGAGCTAGTATATCCTGTCAGAAAGAATTTCTATAGCTTGAAATCTTCTGGGGATGTCGCATTGAAAGCACTCTAGCTACCGCCTAGTGTAGTACTGAACCACAAAAGAGCTAGCACGAAGAAATTGCTTAGAAGCACACTGGTCTGTATCATCATAGATTTTGTTCTTATGTTCCTGGAAAATAATAAATAAAAATACTACATGAGGTCTTAAAAATTCAGCGAGAATTAAAAAGATCCAAAGAAAAGAAAAATATATTAGTAATGGATAAACATCCTCCCCTAGACTTAAATCACACCGTTCTCAGTGTGAAAAAGTTTGTGAAAGGATGGTAAAATCATTAAAATATAAGATAAGGTGAAAGAGATCGATTAAACCGTGGTGGTGAAGTGCATGGCTAGGCGTCGCCTGAGCCATCTGTCTCAGAGTCGGGCGTGTTGCCATCGAACTGGTGGTGCTCTTCGAGAAAACGCATCATGCGCATGTATCGTCTCTCTTGTGGTGCTATCTTCTTCTCCATGGCTGCGTATTTTGGTCCGTGTTCGTGAGAAGAACTCGCGGATGGTGCACGGGCCTGTGATTGTTGAAGTAGTCGAGCACACTCTGCCTCAGCGTCTCGGTTGGCCTTGGCCGCTAGGAACTGTCCAATCGTGTAAGGTAGGCGTGGGGCTATAGGTATGTAGTCCATCTCCTCCGGTATACATCTAGGTGATGCTCCCACTCGGAGTCTAGGGACAGAGTTAGAAGACAAAGTTGGACTCACCGACATTAGTGCAATATTTGTAACCAAATATGTCGGGGTCGAGTGAAGCGCGAGAGATCGTGCTGTCTCGGGAGAATTGCATCAAGTCGAAACAGCTTCCTTGGAGTGGAACCTCGTTCGAGAAATCGAATTGGAGGGCTTGTAGAATCGCCGTGATGATGCTTCCGAAGGCGGTAGTAGTGTCCTTGGGTTTTATGGCGAGCGCGTTGTGTTTCACCTTCACCAAGTTCTTCGCGACAATACAAGCATAGTGCGTGTCGTAGGTGAAAAGTAATTGAAAAGTGACAAGCTCGCCTTTGAGGACACTCCCCACGTTCGCTCTCGAGAATATGGTGTGCGCTAAGAGGTTGTGTGTATAGCGGACAACGGGATGCGTGAGTAGGGCGGCTCTTTTACCGTCCGTTATCGTAGACGCCTTGTCCCATTATGCTCCATAGATTTTCATCGGGATTCTCTTCAGGGTGAATCTCATCGAGATATTGAAGCTTCAAAGTTTCACAAAGTTCTGGGATCGTTAGAGCATAAGGATATCCGCGAATGGTAAAAGTAAGTGTACCGTCGTTCGCTCTCTCATTGGAGTGCCTCTTGTAGCACATGGTGACGGTCGATAAGAATTCTTTGGTGAGATATTCATAGGTTGGGAGGTTGAGCTCCATGAAAGGTCGAAGGTTAAATGCCTTGAGATACTAAATCATGTCTTCTCTAATCCCGAGCGCGTCGAGGGTCGAGTAATCTATGTGAGGTGTTGATTTGATAACTATCTTGTTAAGCTTCTTAAGGTAATCGATATTCGGGTCCATAGGTTTCCCAACATATCGTACCTTTGGTCTTCGTTCCAGAGGTGGTGTTGGTTCACGTGGAGGAGAAGGAGTTGTGTCAAGTCGAGAAATTGGCACGCGAGTTCTAATCGATCATCGTCGACTTGCAAAAAACTCGCCAATATTTGTGTCGTCTTCTACGCTTGCTGTGTCCGAGACTCCTTGGCTCTCCTCGTGTTGAATAGAAAATGATCTCCGGGAAGATTCTCCTATGTAACCGCTCTTCTTTGAGCGAGATATTCTCATTCTTGCGTGGTCCATTGTTCTTACAAAATAGAAAACAATTCTCGGAAAAAGTATAATTATGGTTGTGATTGAAAAATTTCATTATGCGAAGATATTAATTCTAGTATCAATTCAATTAATCAAACGAGAAATATTGATCACAAGTTTAAACAAATCGAGTTCATGATCGTGAATTCCGGATTTTTGACGTTCTTGCATAAAAATTTCTAGATATAGATTTTAAGTTCAACTTTTAGAAAATTTAAGTAGATTACCATTTGCTAATTAACGATATAACTAGACTTGTCTAAATTAATCAAAATTACTCTCCAAATTCGTTTTCAATTAAGTTTGAAAATTTCAAATCACAAAAATCTCAAATCCATGGGAATTAAGTGCTAAAATTGAAGTCTAGACATACTAGAAGTTCAATCTTAAGTTCTTTAACAGTTTCTAACCATCAAAGACATAGATCTAGTGAATTCAAGAAAAACACTAGGTTCTTGTTCATATGAAAAAGTAGAGGTTTCGGTTCGTACATTGTTGGAATTGACGAGATGAGTAAGGAATTGAAATCTCATTCGAAAAAGAGTGAGAATTGGCCGAAGAATTTTCGAAAAAGCTTTTGAATTGAAAAATGTTGTTCTTGATCAAAATCTCCAAGTTTTTTGGAAGAGAGGACGAAAAAGAGGTTGAATCTTGAAATTCTCTTTTTGTTATTTGAAAAATTGTTTTTATGTAAAAAGAAGTTTTCTGTTTTTCAAAAACATTTGTGACTTACCTTAGCGGGACACGGGAATTAAATCGGGTTTGGTTCAATTTCACGTCGGGAACATGTTCGGGATTGCACGGTTTAGTGTCGGGAACGGTTGGGAATGGTCAGGTTGAAGTTCAAGACGGAATGAGGCTGGCCGCGGGTCGAACATGAACGACCGCGGCCAAGTGTCTTCTCGCCGCGTGACCAGTCAAAGCTGGAGCGGTCGACGGCCTCCTCGCCGTGGGTCGGGCTTCTCCAGCCGCTGCCGAGTGCCCTTCATCTCGGGTCATTTTCTCCTTCGTTCCTTCGTCGTTTTACGATCTGTTTCGAACGTCGTCTTCATTTTTTTGTGTTTTCTGATTTTTTTTGAATGTTTTTGGGTTTTTTGGTTTTATATAAAGCCTGAAATACTAAAAAGAAAAACGTCAATAGAAAAAGAAAGAAAAACTAAAAGAAAAACGTACCAAATGGGTTGTCTCCCATCAAGAGCTTTTGGTTAAAGTCGTTAGCTCGACTTTTTGGTGAGATTAGGCGTGGACAGTAGATGTCTCGTGAACAAATGTTCCTTTGGCATCGTCTTGTTTATGACGTGTTTTGCCTTTATTTGGTATCACCTTCTTCTTTCCGCGTTTTTTCGGAACTTTCACTTCTCGAAGAGCTTGTTTCGTCTTCTCAACCCTTTCTTCCACTCGTTCTTCCTTGGTATATGTTAAATATGGTGGAATATTGATCTTAACTTTTTCAAATGGTTTAGAAGTGAATGGTGGACTTACCTTTGGGGGTTCCGTCTTTGTCGACTCATCTTTCTCCTTTTCTTTAGGGAAAATTGAGTAATTCATATTTTGTTCGTCCCTCGGGTTTGGAATTTCGTCCGGGACAGTAGGTGATATATCATGGTTTTTACCCATTTTTAACGATGATATAGGTCTCGTTTATAGAATCTTTATAGTATTTTTGGAGTCTTTTCAGGTTTAGGTATGCTTGGAGCTAAATTTGAGATATTGAAGCATTCTGTAGCATTTTGGAGCTAAGAAAGGATCATTCAGCTTTGAGGGTCGATTTGAGGTCCTTGTGTCGACCGATACCACTAATTGTATCGGTCAATACCACTAATGGTATCGGTCGATACCGACCGCCTGAAGAAAGGAAACACGACTTTTTCCTTATCTGAAAAATTGCACTTTGGTCCAGAAATCTTTATTATTTACAAGAATCCCCAAAACGTGTTTTAGGATATAATTAGGTTTTTCAGCCTCTTTTTGGCGAAGCTTTATTCTACTTTTGATTTTGTTGAGAGAGCTTTTGAGGGAGAAAATTCTGAAACTCTGTTCGTTCGAGAGAAGATTTTGAACCCTTTGTTTACACTCTTTATTATTACTTTTGAGTTATATTCAATCATGTTGTTTTACCTAATCTCCATGTCTGAGTAGATCTCCTTTTAGGTTTAAAGTTCTCATAAAAGATCTCTTTGTATGCTAGGTTAATTAATTAGTCATGATTCATAATCAAATTAGTTCTTCACCATAGGTTGTTCTTAATGCTAAATTATGGATTAATCACCTAAAACTTAGATCTAGGGTTAATCAATTAGACACGAAAGTGTGATTGATAATCTGATAGAACATAAGGTGAATAAAATAACTATCTGCAAAGTAATTTGGTTTAGTTGTTTTGTGAACAAATCAAACTTGAAATTAATGCTAGTTTAGCCTTTAGGATTTGCAAAGAAATTTGGGATTCTGAGATTTCGACTTAGATAATTCTCGCAACGAAAGTTGGTTAGTTATAGCTTAGTGTTTTGAGTCCAAGAACGGTGCTAAAATCTGAATCTTGATTTATTGGTTTATCTGCATTATCTGATTTCCTGAGAAATACCGTGAAGCTATTTTCCTCCATTGAATTTACAACTCTTTAAACTACATTATTGCTTCATGTTTTATTGATTTACTTAGTTTAATTCGAATCAATATAATCTATTGTGTGATTCTTGAGTCTCTGTGGTTCGACCCCTACATACTGCAACTGCAAAGCTGTTAGTACTTTAGGGTATTACTTTTTAGCTTATCAAAATTTGGCGCCGTTGCTGGGGATTCTTAATTCGCCATTAGATTTTAGTCTAGAATTTTGACTAAGTTTGATAGTGTCGAGCGACACCACCCAGTATCGGTCGATACTCATCGTTTTATTTTACTTACGTACCTTGTCTTTTGTGTTTAAGGTGTATGCCCACTCGCGGAACCAGGAGGAACAAGAGCACTCAGCTAGTTAATTTTTCCGACAAGGATCTAGCAAACTTGGAACGTGCAAACAGGAAAACAAATCCAGCAGAGATAAATAATCCAGTGGTATTGACTCGTGATAATGTTGGAGCTTTGAGAGACCAAGAGGGTCATTTGTGCAATGAGAGAGGGCAACGACTTGATGGAGATGGAAATTTCATTGTCCCTCCAGTTGTTTTTGGTGAGATTGCCGCGTCAGCTGCGCGCAAAAATGAGGGGAATCCTGTGGTTGATCGTGGTACGACAATTGGTGAGTATAACATGCCTGATCAGTTCTATGCCAATCGATCAGAGATGAGCCCTCCTGCTTTTCAGAGGAGTGACTTTGAGCTGAAACCTGCATACTACACTCTTGTGGGTCAGCACCCTTTTCATGGTCTTTCTCATGAACACCCCATGGATCACATTGAGAGGTTTGAGGACTTGGTTACTAGCATCAAATACAATGGAGTGTCCAATGATTTCCTCTTCTACAAGCTTTTCCCATACTCTCTTGTTGGAGATGCAGCTTATTGGCTTAAGCAGTTGCCGCCTGGATCACTGACTACCTGGGAGGAGACTAAGAATGCATTCTTGAACAATTTCTATGATGATGCAAGATCTGAGGAGCTTAGGAATAAGATCTCCCAATTTTATCAAGGAGCGACTGAGGCGTTTAAAGCTGCTTGAGTGAGATTCAGATCATATCAGAAGGATTGTCCACATCACGGGTTCACTAAGGTTTAGTTGCTGGGTATCTTCTTTAGAGGGATTGATTGGAGGTATCAGATGACCTTAGATGGTGCGAGTAATGGGAACTTCAACACCAGATATCCTAACGATGCTTATGTGCTTATCGAGAACTTGGCATCTAGCAATAGTACCAAGAATGCAGACTTTGAGCGAAGAAAGAAGACTGGGAGCATGGATGGATCGCAGATTTCTGAGGTTCAGGCTACGCTGGATTCAGTGCATAATCTTTTGATGGAAAAGACGAAGAAGGTTGTTCACTTTGCTGATGAGGTTGAGAATTTCGATGAGGATGAAGTCGAATATGTTAACTACATTGGTGGTGCTGGTTTTCAAGGTCAGAGATATCAATACCAGCAAAACAACAACCGAAACTTCACCAACAATGCTCAGCGAGGAGGGTACAAGTCTGAAGTCAATCCAACTGGTTTTGGAACAAATCAATTTGCCCAGAAACCATTACAGAGCAGTGACTACACCCGAACTTATGGGAATTCGTCTTATCAACCTCTACCTCCCAAAACCCCAGAGAACAAGGTTGAGTCTATGCTTGAACAGATTCTTCAGGGACAGCAGAAGATGACAGTGGATTTCAATGGGAAGATGAATGCTATGTACATAGACCTGAATGGAAAAATCGAGGCTCTCAGTTCATCAGAAGAAGCTGGAAACTCAAGTTGCCCAAACTGCAGGAGCTGTGAAGAGGCAAGATTGTTTTCTTCTAGGGAAGACAGAGAATCCGAGGGAACACATTCATGCAATCACCTTGAGGAGTGGAAAAGAGGTCATCCAGAAGTGAAAAAGAGCCTAACTGCAGGAAATTTCGTTGATCTTATCGAAGAGGATGACAAGGATTAAGGAAATCCCCGTTTGCCGAGCGACACCGGCCCGTGTCGAGCGACACCGGCCCGTGTCGAGCGACACAAGCCCAAAAACCTTCCCGAGACGTGTCGAAGCCAAGTGTGTCGATCGACACCAATCCTGTGTCGACCGACTGAAACCCCGAGGTCAAGACGTAACCCGAGTTGATTGAAGAAAGGGTTTACAAACCTAATATACCTTACCCTAGGCCTCTTAGAAAGACAAAGAAGGATGTAGAAGGCTCTAGATGCAAGGCGATTATGGATAAGTTGATTGTTGAGCTTCCTTTTGTCGATGCTATCAAGACTTCCCCAACCTTTAGGAGATATGTTAAGAGGATGGTATCGAGCAATGTGAACCTTGAGGAAGGAGTTTTGATGATTACTCATGAGTGCAGCACGATTCTGCTCAACAAGATCCCAGAGAAGCTACCAGATCCAGGGAGTTTTGTGTTGGATTGTATGATCTTCACAGAAAGATTTGAGCGTTCTCTTTGTAAACTTGGCTCAAGTGTGAACCTCATGCCATACTTAGTTGCTCAGCGGATGGGGATGACTGACTTCAAGTCCACTAGGATCTCACTGATACTTGTTGATCGCTCAGTTCGACTTCCCGAAGGATTGATCGAAGATGTTCTAATTAAGATTGGGAATTGCTTAATCCCAACTGATTTCATTGTCTTGGAATATGATGCAGAGCCCAAGGATCCTCTTATTCTGTGAAGGCCATTCTTAGCAACATCTGGAGCTTTGATCGATACCAGTGATGGTGTCGATCGACACCACCTGCGAGCATGTGAAGAGTTGGCCGAAACTTCTATGAAAGCTGCTGTGCTTGGTGATTGGAGTGAGGAAAAAGCTCCTAAGGTCAAACTCAAACCACTCCCACCAGATTTAAGGTATGTTTTTCTTGGTCCGAATTCCACATATCCAGTGATCATTAATGTTTCCTTAAACAACGCATATATCACCTTACTGCTGAGCAAGCTGCGCAGATATAGCAAAGCTCTTGGCTATTCTCTTGATGACATTTCAGGTATATCCCCAGACTTGTGCATGCATAGGATTCATCTTGAGGACGAGTCAAAATCTTCAATTGAGCATCAGAGGAGGCTGAATCCGAACTTGAAAGAAGTGGTTAGGAAGGAGGTAATGAAGCTCTTGGAATCAGTGATTATCTATGCCATTTCAGACAGCTCTTGGGTCAGTCCAATTCATGTTGTGCCTAAGAAAGGAGGGATAACTGTGGTGAAAAATGAGAAGGATGAGCTGATCCCTACTAGAAAAATCACTGGACATCGAATGTTTATTGACTACAGGAAGTTGAATGCGGCCAGAAGGAAAGATCACTTCCCATTACCATTTATTGATCAGATGTTGGAGATGTTAGAAAATCATCCGTACTATTGTTTTCTCGATGGGTACTCATGTTTCTTTCATATTCCGATACATCCAGAAGACCAAGAGAAGACGACATTTACATGTCCTTATGGAACATTCGCTTACAAAAGAATGCCCTTTGGATTATGTAATGCTCCAGCCACTTTTCAGAGGTGTATGATGTCTATCTCCACATACATGATTGAGGACTTTATGGAAGTATTCATGGATGACTTTTCAGTGTATGGATCATCATTCAAGAGCTGTCTTGATAACTTGTGCAAGGTGTTACAGAGATGTGAAGAGAAACACTTGGTTCTTAATTGGGAAAATGTCATTTTATGGTTCATCATGGCATCGTTCTTGGGCACAAGGTTTCTGAGGCTGGGATAGAAGTTGACAGAGCTAAGATTCAAGTCATGACAAGCCTTCAACCACCGAAATCTGTAAAGGACATTCGAAGTTTCCTTGGTCATGCTGGGTTTTACAGAAGATTCATCAAGGATTTCTCAAAACAAGCCCGCCCACTCACCTCCCTATTATGCAAGGATGTCAAATTCGACTTCACTCATGATTGTCTTGCAGCCTTTGAGCAGATTATAAGAAGGCATTGGTGAGTGCTCCCATTGTACAACCTCCGGATTGGAATCTGCATTTTAAGGTTATGTGCGACGCTAGTGATTTTGCAGTTGGATCAGTTTTGGGTCAGAGGAAGGATAAGAAGCATCATGCTATCTACTATGCCATCATGACTTTGGATGATGCTCAGCGAAACTATAACACCATAGAGAAAGAACTACTTGCAGTTGTTTTCTCTTTTGAAAAATTTCGGTCCTACCTGATTGGGAGCAAGGTGATTGTTCACACAGACCATGCTTCTCTCAAATATTTGCTGAAGAATAAGGATCTCAAACCTCGCCTTTGCCGTTGGGTCCTTTTGCTCCAAGACTTTGACATTGAAGTTAAGGACAAGAAGGGCATAGAGAATGGGGTTGCTGACCATCTTTCGCGGATAAGGATCGATGCAGATGTTCCTATTGATGATTGCCTACCAGAGGAGAACATCTACTTCATCGAAACTGGGCTTCAAAATGGTTCTGCCAAAAAATGCAAATTTCACGAGTTAAAGGCTTTGGTATCGATCGATACCCACCTAGTGTCGGTCGATACCCTTCGACATTAGGACCAATTTTGTCTATGGATCACATTGGTGTTTCTGAAGGGTATCTAGCTGCTGTGACGGTTCTTGATCGACCATGGTATGCTGATATCGCCAACTATCTTTTTGCAGAGGACGAGCCAAAGCACCTCAAGGGATACGATAGGAATAAATTTTTGCGTGAAATAAGGAGATTTTTTTGGGATGAACCTTACCTGTACAAACACTACTCTGATGGGATGTACATGAGATGTATTGCAGAGTCTTAGGTACCTGCGGTGCTGTTTCATTGTCATGGGTCTGAATATGCTGGACACTTTGCTACTTTCAAGATGGTGTCCAAGGTTCTTCAAGCAGGTTTTTGGTGGCCTACTATTTTTAAGGATGCTCATACTTTCATCTCGCAGTGTGATGTCTGTCAAAGGAGAGGGAAGATCAGTAAGAAACATGAGATGCCACAAAATTTCATCCTTGAGGTTGAAGTTTTTGATTGCTGGGGAATAGATTTCATGGGTCCTTTTCCTTCATCATATGGGAATAAGTACATTTTGGTTGTTGTAGACTATGTGTCTAAGTGGGTGGAAGCAATTGCAAGTCCAACCAATGATTCTTAAGTGGTCCTTAAGCTGTTCAAGAGCATTATTTTCCCTAGATTTTGAGTACCTCGAATTGTTATAAGTGATGGTGGCACTCACTTTATTAACAAGGTCTTCAAAAAGCTGTTGAAGAAGCAAGGTGTGAATCATTGTGTAGCTACTCCTTATCATCCTCTGACTAGTGGGCAGGTTGAGGTCTCCAACAGGCAAATCAAGAAGATTCTGGAGAAGACAGTGGGTACAACTCAGAAGGATTGGTCTGCAAAGCTCGATGACGCATTTTGGGCTTATAGGACTGCCTTCAAGACACCACTTGGGACTACACCGTTTCACTAGCTTTATGGGAAAGAATGTTACCTTCCAGTGGAAATCGAGCATAAGGCAGCATGGGCTACAAAGATGATGAATTTTGACATCAAGTCTGATGCTGAGAGGCGATTGATTCAGCTGAATGAGCTGGATGAGATTAGGCACCACGCCTATGAAAATTCGAAGCTGTACAAGGAGAGGACTAAGGCACATCACGACGTGAAGATCATCTCCAGACACTTTGAACCCAATGACCATGTACTTCTGTATAACTCTCGTTTGCAATTGTTTCCTAGAAAATTGCGTTCTCGTTGGTCAGGTAATTTCACAATCAAGGAAGTCAGACCACATGGTGCAATTGTCCTGATAAGTCCTAAAGGCAAAGAGTTCACTGTCAATGGACAAAGGGTGAAACACTAGTGGGCGCAAGTAGTGCACATAGTACCTCTGGATGATGCACCCACAGCCTGAACTTCTGTAAAGTCAAGCTAGTGACGTAAAACAAGCACTTGGTGGGAGGCAACCCACTGGTAAGTCTGTATATAACTTCTTTTGTTTTGCGTGTTTTTGGTTTTGTGTCTTGTGTTTTGCGTGAATCAGTTACAAAGGAGCTGTGTCGAGCGATACGAGTAATGGTATCGATCGACACTACTTGCGCGACAAAGGAGATGGGTATTTATCATGCGACATGGACAAACCGATCGAACTATGCAAAATTGCATCGACCAATGTTCCTGGTATCGAGCGACACCCACCTAGTGTCGGTCGATACAATTTACCCAGGTAAGTTTCCCTTCATAAACCCTCGGGTTTTTCTTTTTTTCCTCAACCGATTTCTTTAACCGACTCTAGACTAGATAGCACTGGGGGCATTGTTGTTTAAGTCTGGGGGAGGTGGTTGCTGACAGTGTGTTTTTCTTTTCTTAGAGTCAGTTATTTTTGGGTCAAAAATCGTTTTATTGAGTCAAAACTTGTAGGAGATTATGATCTATTTCTTGAATCTATTGTTCTGACCTTGCTTCTAAGTGATCATTGTTACAGAATCATTTCAAGATCGGACTAATGAAAAATCCAAAGGTTGAATAGTTAACTAGAAGACACCCATGTTTCCAGCAGAGTTCATTCAAGCCTGAGCTAATTCTTTGCATTTCATCAATGTGATTGATGTTCACATAGCTTGATTCCTCATTCATATATCACAAAGGAACTCATGTGTAGAAAGTAATGGTATTCCTCTCCCTTGTTATAAGGTGAAATGATTTTCTTCTGAGTAGAGGGCTAGGAAAATTTCCAACGATCCCATTATTCTACTTGGAAATGAATGATCACACAAAGGTTGGAAGCAAGGTTAGGAAAATTTCATGGGATACCATTATTCGCCTACACCTTTGATACATAGAGAGGGGAAGAACCGGGGATTCGGTGGCAAACATCATCAATACTCGCGTCTCAAACCTTAATATGTATATGCGAATCTAAAAAAAAAAAAGAGAACATGATGTGAAATAAGTCTGGGGGAGAGGAAACAATACCAAAAATTTTGAAAATTGGGTGGTTCTTTTGTCATGATATTGTATGGGAAAGAGTCTAGAAGGTTATGGGCATTGATCACAGCGATTAAACTGGCGATGAAGGCTTTAACGGATAATGCTGCGAAATTATGTGTGGAGTCTGGGAAGCTGCGAATGTCTACGAAGAAGTACATGGTGGTTAGATTTGGAACTGGTTAAGTAATATGTGGAGCACTAAGAAAAAGGGTCATTGCAGTGTTTCAAGAACATGTGAGTCTCTGTGTTTTTCAAACCTCCTTTTCTTGTTTAGCTTTATGTTTGCTTGAGGGCAAGCAAAGGCTAAGTCTGGGGGAGTTGATATATCATAGTTTTTACCCATTTTTAACCATGATATAGGTCTCGTTTATAGAGTCTTTCTAGTATTTTTGGAGTCTTTTTGAGTCTTTTCAGGTTTAGGTACGTTTGGAGCTAAATTGGAGATATTAAAGCATTCTGGAGCATTTTGGAGCTAAGCAATGATCATGTAGCCTTGAGGGTCGATTTGAGATACTTGTGTCGATCGTGCTGCACTCATCGGTCGATACCAACCGCCTGAAGAAAGGAAACTCGACTTTTTCCTTATCTGAAGAAATTGCACTTTGGTCCATAAGTCTTTATTATTTATAAGAAGCCCCCAACACATGTTTTAGGATATAATTTGGTTTTTCAGCCGCTTTTTGGCGAAGCTTTATTCTACTTTTGATTTTTTTTGCGAGAGTTTTGAGGGAGAAAAGTATGAAACTATGTTCGTCCGAGAGAAGATTTTGAACACTTTGTTTACTCTCTTTATTATTACTTTTGAGTTCTATTCAATCATGTTGTTTTACCTAATCTCTATTTCTGAGTAGATCTCCTTTTAGGTTTAGGGTTCTCATAAAGGATCTCTTTGTATGCTAGGTTAATTAGTTAGTCAGGATTCATAATCAAATTAGTTCTACACCATAGGTTGTTCTTAATGCTAAATTATGGATTGATCACCTAGAACTTAGATATAGGGTTAATCAATTAGACACAAAAGTGTGATTGATAATCTGATAGAACCTAAGGTGAGCAAAATAACTATCTGCAAAGAAATTTGGTGTAGCTGTTTTGTGAACAAATCAAACTTGAACTTAATGCTAGTTTAGTCTTTAGGATTTGCAAAGAAATTTGGGATTCTGAAATTTGGGATTCTGAGATTTAGGATTTGCAAAGAAATTCTCGCAACGAAAGTTGTTTAGTTATAGCTTAGTGTTTTGAGTTCAAGAACGGTGCTAAAATCTGAATCCTGATTAATTGGTTTATCTGCATTTTCCGATTTCCTGAGAAATACCCTGAACATATTTTCCTCCATTGAATTTACAACTCTTTAAACTACATTATTGCTTCCTGTTTTATTGATTTACTTAGCTTAATTCGAATCTATATAATCTATTGTGTGATCCTTGAGTCTATGTGGTTCGACCCCTACATACTGCAACTGCAAAGCTGTTAGTACTTTAGGGTATTACTTTTGAGCTTATCAGTAGGGTAGAGCCTCCTTCGATCCACATTCAAGAAGACGGCTTGACGGTTGGCGTGATCAAGGATGGCGCCAACGGTAGCTAAGAAGGGTCGACCAAAAATCAACGGTCTATCCTTGTCTTGTTCCATTTCGAGAACTTGAAAATCACCGGGAACGATCTTGTTTTCAATGAGTATTTGAAGATCATGGATCGCTCCTTCGGGTTTTTTTTTGTGATGAGTCCCCAAAAATTACGCTCACGGTAGATGGAGTGAGATTCATTATACTGAGTTTCTCGACAAATGTCTTAGACATGATGTTGACGGTGGCTCCAGAATCACAAAAATCTGCAAAATAAATTCCCGAAATCCAACAAGAAAAATAAAAAGTCCCGGATCATAGGCTTTTCTAAGCCTTTGAAGCGGGATTAGTTTTGGTACCTAGAATGGTGATTTTTGGATTATCTTGGATTCGGTAACGACTCGTCCATAAAGTGGGATGAATTTTGGAACTTCTCTAGGCTCTATCTTAGCATCGACTTCCTTCTCGAGTATGGTGGAAATCACGTTGTAAAATCTCTTCAGGTTATTTTCCACTCTTCCGGGTAAAATTCCGCTCGGTCTCTTAGTGGAGTCTGCGGTTTGAGAGACTTACATATCCAACTTCTTGACTTGGGTTGAAAGAGATTCAAATTTCCCATTCAAGTCGTTGTACATACAATCGACCTTGACGTTAAAATCTTTCGTCGTCTTCTCGTTGCTTTGAGCGAGGAGTTGAATTAATTGCTCGAGTTTCGCTATTTGGGCAGCAAGTTGAGAGTTAGATATACCTTGTTGCTCCGTGATTGAGTTGTTGTAAGGAGCGGCTTGAGCATTGAAGAGCAGTCTTGGTTGGAAGTTCCCATTTCCTCCATAGTTCCCGTTTTGGAACCGGTTTTGGTATGGCCTCGATTGTTGTGGATAAGGCTGATCTTGAGGGTTCTCCACGTTCGGGTTTCGATACGAGAGATTGTTGAAGTTGGCGTTGCGGAAGTTGTTGTTGAATCCGTTGCTGAAACGGCCTTGGTAGGAGTTTTGTGCTCCCACATAGTTAACTTCTTCTTCTTGAAAATACGAACCGTTGTTGTCAGGTTCATAATAAGTGTCATCATAGACTCCAACAGTAGCTTCACAAGCATGTACTTGATGGTTTTGGTTGTAGATAAGTCGGTTCATCATGACTTTTAGCTCAAAAATCTCTTTCGATTCTGACACGTTCGATCTAGTCGATCTATCGTAGTTGGAAGAATTATTGCTATCCAACATAGCAAGATTTTCGATGAGAGCTCATCCTTGGTTGATGGTCTTCATGGAGAAGTCTCCATTGCTGGCCGTGTCGAGAGAAAGTTGATATTTTGGTAGTAATCCTTGGTAGAAAGTGTTGAGCACATTCGAACCAGAGAAATCGTGATGAGGGCAATCTCTCTCGTACTCCGTGAAACGTTCCCACGCTTCATAGAAAGACTCCAGATATCCTCTCATTTTAGCCTTTATAACATACATTTCACTTTGCATTTTGAGTCGCATTCGAGCATACCTAAGTCTTTCATGCATGTTTTGGTCTGGTTTAGAAAATAGGACATTTTGCACTAGGTCTTAGAGTGTCATGCATGTTATGGAGTCTATTCTAGGTACTTTGGAGCGGTTCGGAGATGTTCGGGAAGTCCCGAAGCTCAAGCGCAACCGACCAACACCCGTGCAATGCATTTTAGCCGGTCCGGGAAAAATCCGATCGACCCCAATCAGCAAGGTCCGTTCTGGCCAGTCCTGGGACAGGGATTTCCCGAGATTTGGACTGGCCCGAAGAAGAAAAGCCGACCGTCCCTAAAGAGCGCGGTCCTCGGCTAAATTTCCCTTTGAGGAAAACCGACCGACCCCAATCAGCTCGGTTAGCTTTGGGCGGTTAGGATTTCTCACCCAAAAAGATCCAACTAAACCGGGTCGGCACCCAGTTAGTTCCGGGTCGACCCGGTCGAGCACTATTCAATATAAAAACAACTTTACCTAATTTTAGCCACTTATGCTTTTTCTTTGGTTCTAAAACCCTCACCTTTGAGAGAGAACTTGAGATTTGTAAGAATGACTTTTGGTTTTTATGCAATTTAGTATTTGTTTCCATCAATCTCTTCCATCTATCTTCTTTTCTTATTGATTATTCAACACTCATCCATGGATTCAACCTCTATCCAAATCGATTTTGAGGTGTTCTTTATGGATCTTGAGTAGTCTTTTTAGGGTTTAGAGATGGAGTAGATTAGGATGTTCCTAAGCTTGATTCATGGTGTTTAGGGTTAGATATTCTTATATCCTTTCTTGTTTAATGTTCTTAAGGCTAAATCTAGCTTAAAAAAGTAGGTTTAGATCATAAGGAATTTCATGCACACCAAGTTTTTGATGAAATGCCTTGATGAATTAAACAAGAGATTTACATTCCTAGCCTATGATAATAGTTGTCTAGGGTGTATTTTTGGTTGATCGTGTTGATTTAAACTTAATGCTTGCTAATCAATGATCCACAAACGATAGTTTATTAATGGATTAGATGATTAGCATAGTGATTAATTGCTTGAAAGAGAACTAGTCAAGTTTAGGATCTTATGCCTCAACCACGCCAAATTGAGTAAATGAACATCATGAATTGAACTTGGGACTTCTTATATCGATAATCCTATCTCTAGACTCACTTTTGCTTATTGATTTACATCTTGTTTAGTTATTGCATTGCTTATTCACCTTAAATTGGTTACTTAATCACAACACACTTGTTTAGCTTAACTTGCTTTAAGTGCCTTGTATTCTTAGTGATTAGGATAAATCCCTGTATGGATTGATAACCTTCATACTATACGTATTGGAGTTATTGATACGTCCTAGAGACTAAAAAGTCATGTATCAATTTGGCGCCGTTGCCGGGGATCGAACCTGGGTCACCTGCGTGACAGGCGGGAATACTTACCACTATACTACAACGACGAGTTAAGGAAATTGTGGGAAACAATTGGCCGTCGGGAGTATGTTGCTGGGCACATAAAGTCCAATTCCATTCGTCATCTGGCAATCCGTTTTGCACACAAGGTGCTCGCTCACATGTTCTTCGCCAAGATCGAATTTGGGACGGTTGGACTTGACGAATTGGAGTTATTGGGCGTCGGGTTAAAACCTTTTCTCAAGACTTTCGGAGATGGAAGTGAATTCAAGGGATGTGAGCGAATGCTTTCTTTAGCTACTCTCTTGGTGAGAAATCTCTTTTCCCTCAAGGAGTGGGCGTTTAAGACAAGAAATAACAAAGCCAAGATAGAGATTGGATGGCTAGTTACACCGATCCTAAGAGCCAAAGGCGGGAATATGTCAATTGAGAACCTAGAATGGCACTTGTTGGATAAGCTTACCTAACTAGTCCTTAAAAGGGAGAGTCGGAGATAAGCTTGCATACAACGTCAAGCTTTCTCAAACGGATGCGCGCCAAGTGCTATTACCTAACCCTCCTCTCACCGTCATTCATGAGAGTAGGAATATCTCTTTCTACATCCCGCGGGATCTTTTGTATAACCCGGCCACCGATCCGCCTATCGATGTGACAAGTAGGGCGAAGGTGAAGAAAGGTGCGATAAGAAAATAGACTCCGATGTCACTAATATGGTCAAGTGAGGATGACGATGAAGAGACCGAGCCCTCTTCTCCCGCGCCCGTCTATGGTGGAAAGAGATATCATTTCAACCCCTTTGATGGGACTATGCCCAACACCGCGACCCGCCACGCCAATAATCAAACACGGCTCCTCCAAAGATGGTGCAAGTGGCAAGATGCTACAATCCATAAGTTGGTAAAGACGGTGAGGAGCTTGAAGAAGGTGGTTAAGAAGCTAAAGGGGAAGGATGGAGAAGCAAGTACATCGCGTGGTCAAGGGATTGATCAAGGAGTTCCGATGGTTCATTACGGGACACAAGCTCAACGTATTCACGAAGACAACACGGACGAGGAGGTAAACATCCCGACCCCATCTCCCGGTTCTAGCAACGCTTCGTACTCCATGGGGCCCTCTTCCCCATCTCAAAGTTTCTAGGTAACACTCCGTGACACTTGTACATAGTTCGTGCATCATATAGTTTATTTTATCTTTTAATTTTAGGTCTCTTCCTTTAATTTATTTCACACCGGGACAATGTGATTTAAGTTTGGGGGAGGGACCGACATCTAATAGCGTTGCTTTCTCTTTTCTTCTCTTTTGTACTTGAGTCTCATGCATATCATGCATTTTCAATAAATTTGAAAAGTTTAGAACATTTAGGATTGCATATTCACTTGTAGGTGGTGTCTATTTTGCATTTTAGCTTGCATTTGCATAAGCATGGAGTAATGACAACCTTGAAAGTAGCTTAATTAGCAATTTGATTCAACGCCCAAGTTATTAGTTGTTTGATGCATTGAAGTTGAATCCGAAATCCAGGACGAACCATTTGTTAGAGCGCATGCATCATTGCTTTTCTTTGATTGAAGCAAGCTTGAATTGAATCTAGCCTCAACTAAGTGATAACCATAATTTGACATGTAATTATTGTGCTTATGCAAGCTTAAATGAACTCGTAGATCACATATACATATTTGGACATTCATATCCATTTCACCACTCTTGCTTGTCCAAATAGCCAAATCCCATCTTTGGATTGGTTTCCCTACCATGCCAATTACCTCATTTCTAGCCCCTAATCTTTCGTGTGTGTCTTGTGAGGCCTTATTTGGAGTGAACTTGACAAAAAGTGTTAGGTTTAGGGCGACAAGGAAGCACTCTTGTGTAGATTTAGCTCCATCATCAAGGGGCTAATCTAGGAATAGGCTAGTTAGGATGGCGGTTCTTGATTCAAGTTTGGGGGAAACGGTTTTAGACTTAGTGAACAGGTATGATTGGAATGGATTGTGGAATGGAAAGGATGACAAGGAGTATGGAAAAGGGGATCGAATTTTTAGAATGGGTTGTGCAAAGATCATAAGACTAGCTCTAAGATTAAGATGGCCTCAAAAGATACAAAGAAAAAGAAGAAGGCCAAAAAGGCCAAAGTATCAAAAGAATGAGAAGAGGCGGGAACCGAAAAGAAGAAAAGAAGAGCTAGATAACAACAAAGAAGCACCAAACCATGAAGAACAAGGACGAAGAAGCGATCCCCAATTGAGAAGAAGGTGAAGTGAAGAGACAAGAAGGATGTGCGGGTTTAAGAAGGCAAAATGCATTGGGGTAGCTTAGGATCGGGCAAGAACGGGTTAGATTGGGCTAAGGTTAGTGACACTCTAGGCATTCGGGGTAGACGAGAGTTTTTCTTTGTATGAATATGTTGCCTTTTACCTTTAGCATTTTGTTAAAGTTTGCTCGTTCATTGAGAGATCCTTGTGTTCATTTACCCTTGCATATTGATGAGATCACCTTCATCTCATAACCAATCATTTGGCCAAGCGGTTTCATCTAATTTTGCATAAGCACAATTCACGGATAAAACCATTAATCAATGTTAAGAGGCTAGAGAATAGGATGGTTTGCCTAGATTGAAGTTTGGCTTTGTTGCATGTTGTTAAGGAAATGGCTAATTCCTTTTGAGTAGACAACTTTGGTGCATCCTAGAACTAGTAACTTGGACGTTGAGTGCGATTGTTTTTTATGCTTCTTATAGGTTCAAGTTCCACTTGCATTACATTGCATCTCTCATTCTTGATCTTGTTTGCTTGAGGACAAGCAAAGTTTTAAGTTTGGGGGAGTTGATATCCTCTCATTTTAGCCTTCATAACATACATTTCACTTTGCATTTTGAGTCGCATTCGAGCATACCTAAGTCTTTCATGCATGTTTTGGTCTGGTTTAGAGAATATGACGTTTTGCACTAGGTCTTAGAGTGTTTTGCATGTTATGGAGTCTATTCTAGGTACTTTGGAGCGGTTCGGAGATATTCGGGAAGTCCCGAAGCTCAAGCGCAACCGACCAACACCCGTGCAATGCGTTTTAGCCAGTCCGGGAAAAATCCGACCGACCCCAATCAGCAAGGTCCATTTTGGCCGGTCCTGGGACAGGGATTTCCCGAGATTTGGACCGGCCCGAAGAAGAAAAGCCGACCGTCCCGAAACAGCGCAGTCCCCGGCTAAATTTCCCACGGAGGAAAACCGACCGACCCCAATCAGCTTGGTTAGCTTTGGGCGGTTAGGATTTCTCACCCAAAAAGATCCAACAAAACCGGGTCGGCACCCGGTTAGTTCTGGGTCGGCACCCGGTTAGTTCTGGGTCGACCCGGTCGAGCACTATTCAATATAAAAATAACTTTACATAATTTTAGCCACTTATGCTTTTTCTTTGGTTATAAAACCCTCACATTTGAGAGAGAACTTGAGATTTGTAAGAAAGACTTTTGGTTTTTATGCAATTTAGTATTTGTTTCCATCAATCTCTTCCATCTATCTTCTTTTCTTATTGATTATTCAACACTCATCCATGGATTCAACATCTATCCAAATCGATTTTGAGGTGTTCTTGATGGATCTTGAGTAGTCTTTTAAGGGTTTAGAGATGGGGTAGATTAGGATGTTCCTAAGCTTGATTCATGGTGTTTAGAGTTAGATCTTCTTATATCCTTTCTTGTTTAATGTTCTTAAGGCTAAATCTAGCTTGAAAAAGTAGGTTTAGATCATAAGACATTTCATGCACACCAAGTGTTTGATGAAATGCCTTGATGAATTAAACAAGAGATTTACATTCCTAGTCTATGATAATAGTTGTCTAGGGTGTATTTTTGGTTGATCTTGTTGATTTAAACTTAATGCTTGATAATCAATGATCCATAAACGATAGTTTTTAATGGATTAGGTGATTTGCATAGTGATTAATTGCTTGAAAGAGAATTAGTAAAGTTTAGGATCTTATGCCTAGGGATTAGCTTGTTTGAGTAAATGAACATCATGAATTGAACTTGGGACTTCTTATATCGATAATCCTATCTCTAGACTCGCTTTTGCTTATTGATTTACATCTTGTTTAGTTATTGCATTGCTTATTCACCTTAAATTGGTTACTTAATCACAACACACTTGTTTAGCTTAACTTGCTTTAAGTGCCTTGTATTCTTAGTGATTAGTATAAATCTCTTTATGGATTGATAACCTTCATACTACACGTATTGGAGTTATTGATACTTCCTAGAGACTAAAAAGTCATGTATAAACTCCACCGATTGTTGATGAAAACTTTGGATTTTGTTTCTTAGCGCGTTGGATCTCAACTTCGTGTAGAAGGGGTTTAAGAAGACGGCTTTGCACTCTTCCCAATTAGTAATAGATCCTGCAGGCAAAGATTTCAACTAACGGTGAGCTTTATCGGCCAAAGAAAATAGAAAAAGCTTACACTTCAAATAGTCGGCGAGAACTTGGTTCGTTCTCGTCGTTCTGCATATCTCTTCGAATAACTCAATGTGCTCCATCGGATGCTCGGTTGCAACTCCATAAAACTGATTTTGCTTTACCAAAGCAATGATTTGAGGTTTGATCTCAAAATTGTTTCCGTTCGGTATAGGAAGTTGTATGGCTGCTCGATTTTGGAAGTGTTGATACGATGCATCAAAATCAGCAATGATGCGGTTACGCGCTTGTCTCCTCGGAGGATTAGCGGGTAGTACGGGGGGTTGGCATTTACGCCGTTAGGAGGAATCGGTGCATTCGCTTGAGCATCATTCCTCGGTGCATCACGATCGATGGAAACTTGTCGCCTCGGATTTTCAGCATTTCGTTTTTGGTTGTGGTTTTCTTTGGGATCGAGATGTGGCTGGTCATTAGCACCATGTAAAGCCTCTTGATCTTCTTCGTGATCCAAAAAATCATGGTCATCCTCGTGATCTAGTTGATCACGGTTTATTTGATCTTCCGGGTGGTCGTTTTCGGCCATCCATATGTTTCTTTTGAGTCTTCGGAGTTCACTCTCGTGTTTGTCGATATCGTCTAGTAGTATGGTTCCTCTAGGAGTTCTTCTAGTGTGCATGCACCTTAGAACAAAAGACAAAGATAAAGGAGAAACTCAAAAGAATAACAAAGAACTTGAAAATCAAAAGTGTATAGGACATAAATTAGAATTCGAAATCAAACAAGATAAATTATCCCCGGCAACGGCGCCAAAAACATGACACACCGGGAATTAACCCCGGCGTGGGGTTTTACCCGTTATATCTAAGCCGTAAGTGCACATCACACAAAGTAGTATTTAGGGATCGAATCCACAGAGATAGACGTTTTCGATTTCTAACGAGTTCTAACTTATGTCTAGACATAAAATATATTTTGGGTTTTGTTACGGTCGTATCTATGGAATCTAAAATAAGATAAGAAGGGCAGTAGCTAACTAATTATTTTATCGAGGTTGTGAATCAATTAAACGAAGCGTTGGGCAATCGGGAATTTTCTAGGGTTTATGGCCGATTTTTACAAGGAAATTTCTAGGATTTCTAAAGCGACCTATGTTGACTTTGGGTTCTTAAACTTGGAACACGTACGCTGCATGTAGTCTACTCCCGTAATCCTACACACCTACTCACTTCAGTATTCGGACGATAGCTTTCGTCGCCGCCCGCGCAAGTAGTGAATGATACTCTCAAAGGTCGTTTACGCCCATAATTCCTCCGTAAGTATACTTTCGAAATCTTATGACGGCTTTGCTCGTCTACCCTAGGTCAAGCGATTAGATATAGCACTCTCATGGCTCTAAAACACCTAATATCAGTTGCTAAGATGGTTAGTCAAGCAACGCATTAACAACAAGGATAGAACGAAGAACCCTAATCGGTATCCTAGACTAAAAACGTAATAAGAATCCAACCATAAATTACCCTTCAAACCCCTTTCACCCAACAAGGAGATTATTCAGCCATAGCTAAGGTAATCATATTCAATAAATCAAATAAAAATAGTAAGTAAAAAGTGATGAAGAGAACTTCTCTATCGAAGAACACGAATCGAGAATCCTTTGTTCCAAACAAAAGAAAACAATTGCACAAGTCACAAGAGCTTCGCTTCTGCCTTCAAGCGTAATAAGAATGTAATGTGTCTGTCTAAGAGGCATAAAATAAGTATTTATAGAGCGAATCTTCGTTTAGGGTTTGGTGTGAAATGACGATTTTGGCCTCGGTGAAGAAACGAGTCGATTTGGTCGCACTGGGTCCTGGCCGCGGGTGTATACTTTCTGGGAGTGGCGAAACTCCTCTTGGCCGTGGGTGGAAGCTATCCAGAAGTGGTGAGATGGCAGTTGGCCGCGGTTCCAGCTCCTCCAGGCGCGGTGGGCTTCTATTCGGGGCAGCTTCAACTTCCTTCAGTGCTTCGGTTATATTTAAGGATCCAACTATTGGATTACCTCTAATCCAATTGCATTTGAAAGCTGTTTGTCTCTACGTTGTTGTGTCCAAATTTGGGGATGATCAGACGGTGAAAAGGTCTCCATTAGCTAGAAGACTTCTTGACAGTCCAAAATTATCCAAAAATATACGTTTGCTCCGAAATGCACTCTTTTATTCCGAGTTACCTTAAACGTCTTTCAAATCTCTAAAATATGAAAATCACTTGAAAACCTTTGAAAACGGAGTTAAAATACCTGCAAAATAATATGGAAGTGACCCATAAAAATGGTCAAAAACCGGTGTTATCAATCAGCCATGCTGATTTTCGTTCGGGTACGGTGCATGTGTTTAATAACAAGGCGTTTGGCGGTTGATGTAGACATGATGCTAAGGCAGGCTCCGGAGTCACAAAGAATGTCTTTAAACTCAACTTCACGGATGTTGCAAGTGATGAGAAACTGCCCTTGCTCTTGAATCTTATGGAGACTTCGAACGGGTTTTCCGTTCATAGCATTCGCAAAGAGATCTTCTATCTCCGAGATGGATTCTTTGCTTTCACTTTAACAAAAGAAGTGAACAATCATGTGGTCCATGCAAGCTCTAGAAAATGTGGTTCCTCGAGGTAGATCACGAACCACGCTGTTGAATTCCTCTAACTTCTCCCGACTAATCTTGTTCGGGTATCTTTTGTGTTTCTCGGGGAGAAATATACGAATATCATAAGACGTACCATATGGTATTGTTGAACGTCTTGCCCTCATGAAGTAGGTACAAATGTCTTCTCTACTCTCCTTGCTCTAGCAGAAGAAAGCTTGTAGACGACCTCTTCTCCACACGTCTAGGAAAGGTACGAACATCGGGATCGATTTCACGAAGTTGTTGAATTAGATCAATCTTTCTCGGAAAATGCTTTGTGTCTTTGGCTCCTTGGGTATTTCAATTGCTGGAGGTGTTGGTTCAAATGCCGAGTAGGACTCACAGTGAGAGTATGTGGTGTCAAAGCAATGGTAAGAATCGTTATAATGCATATAGATCTTTCTTGGCGGACTCTTTTGAAGTGTTGTTGATTAAGAGGATGTGACTTCTTCATGAGCTTGAATCACCTTACATGGTGCATAAGAGACATGTTCTAGGTTGGTTGGAGACTCAACTGAGGCTTGAGTATCTATAAAGAAGGCAGCTTGCTCGAAGGAGGGTGACCGGGACACATGAGTTTCAAAGAGAGACGAGCAGGAGCTGGCTGCAGGTCGAGAAGGCGCACCCGCGGTGGAAGGCAGGTCGGTCGGGGGTCGGGAACACGTACCCGCGACGAATGGTGGTTTGGCCGCGGCAAGGGGGCTCGCGACCGCGGTGGGGAAATTCCGTGAGGATTTGCTTGGTTCGTCATCTTTTTCACCTCCTTTGGTGTTTTCTGGTTCTAGGGGATCATTTGGCTTCTCTTCTAGGTCAGGGGCAGGAACATCAAATGTTGTATCGTGCTCCTCATTATTTTTAGAAAGTTTCTCCACTTTCTCTTCCAATTCATCAATATCATATATAAGCCGATATAGTGTAAGATCGAGCTCTCTTGTCTTGTCCTTAACTTCTCCTACTCCTTTCCGCAACTCGAGGTGTAGTCGTAGGTAGTGTTTATGTCGTCATTGATGGAGTTATCCAAATCATCAAGCTTGTAGTTTAAAGTATGTACCCCATCACTAGCTTTTCAGATATCAAACTTTTGTCTTCCTTGTTCTTCTTCAACGAGTTCCATCCTCTCATTGAGTGTTGCAGCATCTTTAAGGGTCTGCTCTTCAAGGACTTTGATGTTGTTAGCAAGATCATCGAATTTCTTGTTGAATTCGATGAACATCGAGTCTATCCTCTCGTTCAAGGCGGCTCCGGACTTAGCTTGGGATTCTATGGTTTTGTTGATAATTTCTTCGAGTCGCTCCAAATGAGCGCTGAATTTCAGGCTCTCATCGTGCTGGTTCAAGATTTGATGAGGGAGACGATATGAGTTTTGTCGAGAGTTGACAAACAGAGATGCAAAAGGCTCGTATCGGGAATAAGGATGCTCGTAGCGTCCTTGAGAGTAGATGGCCGGGGCCGGTTTCCGATCCATGTAGAACGAGTTAAAATTAGTGTGTGAATCGTGAGAGTAGTTAGCACAAGATGTGTCGTAGCAACCCTGCTCGTAGTAGCAATCTCGCTCCAGATGTGAGTTCATGTTTCAAAACCTGAAACGAAGAAAAACAAAAAAAAATTAAAAAGAAAATTTTTGTCCTAGAGTCGATTTACTAACCTTTAATGTGTGATAGAATAGTAGCGATTGCCTCCCCATCAACGGCGCCAAAAACTTGATGCGATCGGATTGTTTCCGAAACTTCAGGTTTTAAATTTGTAAACATAAAAGTCTTCAGGTGCATATATGTGCATTGTAAGACTTAAGGTATCGCTCGATAGGGAGGGAATGCTTTTCTGTGAGATCTTAGACAAAGAATTAGCAAGGAAATATAGAACGATAATACTATTTTATAGGGTTTTTGGTAACAAAATTGTAAAGAACGAAAAAACGGAAAATTGCTTGTAAACTAGGATATGAAAATCGATGGCATAAACTAAAAAAGGGAAAAACGATTTGTAAACAATAATAAAACGATGTTGGGTCGACATGGATATATTGGGGTATGTTCGATTCAAACACGGCCCCTAAGGTCTTAGTAACACAATTCTAGATTTTAACTCCACGAACTGAACATAATAAATGGCGTAACCTACTTTCGTACATCTTACGCACTAAAAACCTATATACTCTACCAGTAGCTTTCGTCTCTGACTGCGCACTGATGATAACACCGTATTTTTACCCGTTTTGCTATATATTTTAGAACACTTTAATAAGTGTTCCACTTGGTTTTCTATGCTTTTATTACGGTTTTCGCGTGTTTGCGGTCTTAAGACTCTTTTCAGGTTACTCGAGATTAAAGAGTGCACTAGATTCTACCCCGTGCGTCCGCACGGGAATTTTTTTTCAAATTTTGTAATATAATTTTTTTTTGTATTTAGATATAATTTGTGTTATAGATATAATTTTTTCAATAAGTGACAAATATTTATTTTTGTGTTTAGATATATTTTGTTTTGTATATTTAATTTTTTCTAGTATTAAATATGACCGTGATTATAAAAACATAATTCTTACCCGTCCGTTCATATTAATCCGAGAATGACCGCGATTATAAAAACATAATTCTAACCCGCATGTTCATATTACCGTATAATATAAATATTTACTAATTTCAAATATTTAAAATTTAAGGCTCATTGATTATGATAAAAAAAAATATATAAAACATACTCCCTCTATTTCATAATATAAGTTGTTTTAGAGGTTTTGTTTTGTTTCAAAATATAAGTTGTTTTCACATTTTTATGCAATATTTACTTTTATTGAATATTGTGTGAGAAATAATATTATGCAGTTTTTTTTATGATTGGCTGAATTATTTTTAATTTATATATTAAATGATATATTTTTTAAGAAAATTGAATTTCTAAATATTTGTGCTTTTAGCCAAAACAACTTATATTATGAAACAGACGAAGTATCTTTTATGATCTCTGTCATTATGAGAATATTATTTAAATTTGAATATTTAAATTAAATCTAAATTAGTATCCGGTATATTATTTTTGTAAAGATATAATAACAACTGGTTTTGTGATTTTTGATAATAACCTAATATAAATGTTTTCATCATTGGACACAAAAAATATATCCGTTTTAGTTTCTGGTTTAGAATTTATGGTAATATTTTTTAATAAATATTTATTAATATAAACGAATATTAACATATTTTGGACAATCTCGATTTTAATTCCAAATTAACAATTCCTAAAATTGTGCGATTCTTAAAATATTAATCATTTAATATTTGCTAATAAAAATATTGAATTTGTATTAGTAACTGAATGTTGTCCATATTCATGATCAAATTGATGGTTGTGCAAATCTAATTAATAATATATTCTTTTTCAGTTTGAAAAATATCCAATTATAAATCTGATTGTATTAATAAGATTTAAATTTAGAACTAAACATATTTTGTTATTAATTATGAATATTTTGTTTGTAACTGTTGATAAAATCTTAGAAAATAGACATTAAATTCAAAATTTAATATTATATTTCAATGAAAATTATTATTTTTGAATGTCACATTAAAAAAACTTGATTATTAAAATATTTGGCATAATCTAAATTAAAAAAATTCAAAATAACTAATATTATTTTCGTAACAAAATAATAATAAAAATTTAAATTATTTTTGAAAATTTAATTGGGCAAATTGCTGTTTTTACACCAAAATTTCGTTTTTATGACAAAAATACACTGTCTTTTCAATCAAATGCTGCGCTACATTTTCTGGGGTGGAAAATTACCGTTAACCCCTTATGATCAAACAAAAAACGCGAAACCGCTATTACCATTATAACATTCGCGACATGTCAGACTTCTATAGAGGTCTGACATTTAGACTCTAATAGAAGTCTGATTGAGTTCTCTTACCAGACTTTTATCAGACGTATTCGAGAATTATGATACAGATTAAAACAGTAAATTTAAATTTAAAAATTAAAACAAAATTTTTTTCTAATTTTTGTTTCTAAAATAATTAAATATAGACGATTTTGATGTATAAAAATTAATATTTCATAAAATTGAATCAAATTAAACAAGGTTAGTTAATTATGCATATACCTCAATAAATATTAGACTTCTCGAAGAAGTCTGATACAGATTTAATTAATAAATTTAAATTTAAAAATTGTGAAACATTATTTTGTTAAAATTTCTTATACATAAATTAAATATATACGATTTCGAAGTATTAAAAATAAATTTCGTAAAATTGAATCAAATTAAAAACATGTAAGGCAAAGGAGGTTGTAAAACCCAAAACATGCTTTGTAATGGAAACATTTACATATAACTTTAGGGTTAGATTCATGGTTTACCAAATTTACATTTGAAATTAAAAATTTGCACATATGTGTTGTAATGTGCATATATTTGACGAATATGGTGCTTCCTAGAAGTTATGTTTTAATATTATCACTCATAAGTGCTAAATATTAGATTTAGGGTTACTCGGATTTATCGGAGAAGTCTGAGAGAATCGGGATTTCTCAGACTTCTCAGAGATTACCAGACTTCAATTTTAACCTGATTTTTTAAAAGTCAATTGCAAAACTACACTCTCGTTGACCATATGAGTTTCATCAGGTTTCTAAAGCAGTATGAGTATACAACTCAGATCTGAAATCGACGATATGCAAAAATTCGTACCTATATTCGTTTAGAGTTTGTTTTCACCCTCGTCGAGCACCCAGAACGTCTAATATCACCGAAATCCCGCAAGCCCAGTCGTGTTTTGCCGTTTTTATGCCATAATTTCCGATTTCGGTACATTTGAATCGGAAAATCAGTGGGAAAATGGGAGAAATCGGAGAGAGAAGTCGCGAAAAGTGTTTACGAGCTATATTCTTGAGCTTTAATGGCGGAAAACGGGTTAGTTACTGCATTAACTTGTCGACGATGGTTGTTGTCGTGGTTTCTCAGAATTCTCAGAGAATCGGGGTTTCTCAGACTTCTAAGAGAAGTCTGAAACGTATTTAATTTGAAAATTTAAAGTAAAAATATACTAAAAATTTAGTTTTTTAAAATTTTTACTACATAAATTATACATACTCATTATTGCTGTATATAAATTAAAAGTACATCAAATTTAATCAAATTGAATTATTGGAGATGAATTTGGATCTAAACACAAGTTTGCGGTTTCTCAGACTTCCCCGAGAAGTCTGCGGTTTCTCAGACTTCTCCGAGAAGTCTGCGGTTTCTCAGACTTCTCCGAGAAATCTAAATTATATTTAATATGAAAATTTAAATTAAAAAAATAATTAAAAAAATTTCATACAAAATTTGGATACATAAATTAAACATAACCATTGTAGATGTATATAAATTTAAATTACATAAAATATAGTCAAAATGAATGAGTATGAGATAAATTTGGATCTAAACACCATGTAGGTAAGAGTTTACAATTTGGATATCATGTTCTTATCTGTAGGGTTAGATTGAGAGTTTCTATATTTTTAATTCATAATGCTTTTTTTACATATACTGGTTAGTTTGTGACTAAGTTAAACGAGTTTGATGTTTGTTATAAGTTTTCTATATAATATTATGGTATTTAAGTAGTAGTTATCAAGTTTATGGTTTATCAGACTGCCATTTCAGTCTGATCATGTCCATGGTGTGTCAAACTTCTTGATGGAAACCTTTGAATTAACATGAAATAAGTTATCCTACTTGTGATTTTACCCCATATATAAACTAAAGTTACCAACCCTAATCTGTAAAAGTCATTATCGACTCTCTCTCTCTAAAACATGAAGAATCTCTCTCTCTAAACTCTCTCAAACCCTCCTCGCCACCGCCACCGCCACCGCCACTGCCACCGCCGTCGTTAGCTTCTTCAGTCTGGTAATTACCTCTCTTTTTTCGCCTTCTACTCTACGTTTTCTGAAAAAAGAATTTAGATCTATACGAAATAAGACCATTTTCCCATGTTCTTTGCATAGATCTAAACAAACAGATGGGTTATTTGCCTAGATCTAATTAATTCCATTTTAGATCTACTTGAAAATTACTATATTAGAAGTCTGAAAGTGAATTAGACTCGATACGAAGTCTGATACTTGAACTGATCTGAATTAGACTCGATTAGAAGTCTGAAATTGTACTTTCATTTAATTAGACTCTGTTAGAAGTCTGAAATTAATTATACTTTCATTTAATTAGACTCTTTAATCAGTGTTGCTTTACGTTTTGATTCAGAAATGGAAGCAAGGAAATGCATAAACTGCGGACTCCCGGCAAATTGAATCATACCACAGCTTGATTCAGAAATGGAAGCAAGGAAAGGCATAATCTGCGGACTCCCGGCAAACAGAATCATACCACAGCTCCACCCACAGCCACCACAAGAAGCAGATGATGATCGAGGAAGTGATGTGGTGGAGCTCACACGAGAAGATTACCGGAGAGCTATGGGATACTTGATACAGATTGAGTCAGACGAAGAAGACATCGAACCTGAGGTCCGAAGACTTCTCCAAAACGTCAGAAAAGAAGAACAAAGGCTCAGAAACCAAGAACTCAACTCCGCTGCAATGAAACGACCAAAACAAGAATATGGAGAGTCCTCAAGAGGCAATGGTCGTCGTCGAGACTAATATCTGTCAGAATTCTTTAGAAGTAGTCTGATAGAAGTCTGATTGTGTTTTGGATTTATATTGCAGTCTGTAGGTGGCGTGGATATCCTGTTCTTATCTGTAGGGTTTGATTGAGAGTTTCTAAATTTTTAATTCATAATATTTTTTTTACATATACTGGTTAGTTTGTGACTAAGTTAAACGAGTTTGATGTTTGTTATAAGTTTTCTATATAATTTGATGGTATTTAAGTAGTAATTATCAAGTTTATGGTTTATCAGACTGTCATCATGTCCATGGTGTATTAGACTTTTTGATGGAAACCTGTGAATTAACCTAAAATAAGTTACCCTACTTGTGATTTTACCCCATATATAAACTTAAGTTACCAACCCTAATCTGTAAAAGTCATTATCGACTATCTCTCTCTAAAACAGGAAGAATCTCTCTCTCTCTCTAAACTCTCTCAAACCCTCCTCGCCACCGCCACCGCCACCGCCACCGCCAGCTTCTTCATTCTAGTAATTACCTCTCCTTTTTCGCCTTCTACTTTACTTTTTTCTGCAAATTTTTTTTAGATCTATACGAAATCTGAACAAACAGATGGGTTATTTGCCTAGATCTAATTAATTCCATTTTAAATCTACTTTAAAATTACTATATTAGAAGTCTGAAAGTGAATTAGACTCGATACGAAGTCTGATACTTGAACTGATCTGAATTAGACTCGATTAGAAGTCTGAAATTGTACTTTCATTTAATTAGACTCTGTTAGAAGTCTGAAATCTGACTTTGTACGAATTAGACTTGAGAAGAAGTCTGAAATTAGACTTTTCCGAATTAGACTCTTTTAGAAGTCTGAATTTCGACTTGATTTTAAATTAGACTTTATTAGAAGTCTGGCGTTAGACTTGTTTTAATTTTTGCGAATGTTTTCTGGTACACAAGATGGGGCGATTCAGTCACCTTCCAACGTCGAGTAGTTCATGTTCAACAGGTCGACGTCGATCTGGATCATCCTACAGATTCCCCAAGAAATGCTTCTGCGGTCTGGAGCCCATCATGCGAACATCCACTACTGCCGATAATCCAGGAAGAAGATTCTTCGGATGTCGTAACTATGATGTAATGGCCTCTATATGTCATGTGGTTCGTTTTTTTTCTGCTTATTATAATTTGGGATCTTAATATGATTGTATAAATGTGGCTGTGTAGGATGGTGGTTACCATATAATGAAGTGGTGGGATGAGGCTATGACTGAGGAGTTTAACGATGTAAAGCTGTATGTTGACCAACATGGTAAACTAATTGATGGCATGTTCGTTTCTAATGCTCAAAGCGACAAGTATTTGTCCACGTTGCTCGATGACGTCAAGGTAACGAAGGCAGAGATAGCTCAATTGAAGGAGAGGTTGACGGAGAAGCCATGTGGCCATATAACGTGTGGCGTCGAGTTGAATAGTCTGACGTTCGCTGGTGCTATTATTATCGTCCTGATCATGTTTATCTGTTTTGCTTTCTTGTAATATGTGACCCAATTTGTAACAAAAATTTGTATTTTTTCCATTGAACGAGATATTTGATTATGAAGTCGGTTTAATTTATCTGTGTCCTTCTTTACTATGTCAGACTGTTTATGAAGTCTGAATTTATTAGACTTCTCTCGAATTCTGAAAACTTAAACTTTTGAAAACTTTCACAAGTATGGTCCTGAAAATATCACCATTTCAGACTGCAAAACGAGTCTGTCTGTAGAAATAATAAGCGGCAATTAAAACTTTTAGAAAAAAACCGCAGAAAAGGCGGGAATTTTGCCGCCCAAAATTTGCAAACTTCTCGCTCAATTATCTCATCACTATCAGACTGCTAAAAGTGTCTGTCTGTAGAAGTAATTAAAATTTTCAGAAAAAACCGCATAAAAAAGGCGGGAATTTTGCCGCCCAAAATTTGCAAACTTCTCGCTCAATTATCTCTTCACTATCAGACTGCTAAAAGAGTCTGATATCAGACTAGGTTAAGAAGTCTGGCATCAGATTGCGAAAGCGGTATTTTTATGTGGTAAAACCGTTTCTTTTCTTTTTTTTAACTGCCGCCTAGGACACATATAAAAGGGTTTTTTTATCCCCTCATTTTTACAGTTACCGAAGAAAAAAAAACACCGATTCTCTCTCGGAGAAACTGAACCGCCGCTTAGGACACATATTCGTTGTCGCTGCCTGAATTCGTCTGAGACGGTAAGATTCTTCTACTCCTCTCTTCGCCGAAAACCGTCACCTTGTCGGCACTGATTTCTAGAACTCAACACCGAACTCTTGTTCTTTTTTATTTCTAGATATGGTTTCTCTCTCCAATCCGTTGTCACCGCTCCTTTTTGATTTCCAGATCTGATTTCCAGAAGGTAAAAGATTCAAATTGAGCAATAATGGTTAGATCTTTGGGTTTGAGTTGTATTGTGTTTTGTGGATTTTTGGGATTCGTCTGATTGTGTCAGACTGCAAATAGAGTCTGACTATATTTCTTCAGAATTCAAATTGAATGTGAATTTTAGTAGTCAGACTGCATATGACGTCTGACTTTAAGTTTTCAGACTGCTAATGAAGTCTGGTGTTGGATGATGCAAGTTTTAGACATAATGGCAGAACATGAATTCCCTCGAAGGATGTTCACTTCAGGGTATGAGCCTCAACCAGACAAAAGCATACACTACTTCAGCGGTAAGAGAGATCTCATGGAGGCTCTCAAAGAAGCGCTGGATGATGATGAGTGGGAAGAGCTTCGCAACTCAGCCTTTGGGGTTTTTGTGAAGTGGCATGAGCTGAACTTCGTATGGTGTTCAAGGATGGTGCACTACATGCTTACTATGAAACTAGAGGTAGATCAGAAGCATGAGCTTTGGTGTCTTCTTGGCCTTCAACCGGTGAGGTTTTCCCTCCATGAGTTTCACCACATAACCGGACTCAATTGCGACTATGTTGAGAATCTGGAGTACCCGGAGGTTGAGTATACAGCTGATATTAGAGCAATGTGGGAGCTTCTTGGGATTGATTTCGAGGTAGGGCCAATTTATTTTCAGTTACTGGACGCTTGCAATAGATGTCGAGGCTGGGAACGGCAAGATATGATTTGGTTGGGCTACCTGGCCATCTACACGAGCTTCATTGAGGCTCAACACTGCTCAGTTTCCGCAAGGGCTGGCATGACTAAGCTACTGCTGTCTCCAGGGGCATTAGAAGCATACCCATGGGGAAGACTGGCCTTCAAAATCTTGGTAGACTCTGTCAAAACAGAGGCAAACAAAACACTCCAAGATGACAAAAACTATCAGGTTGAGGGCTTCGCTGAGGTCTTGAACGTCTGGGTATATTGGGCCTGTCCCGGGATTGCTACGCTTTATGGAATGCACTTGCAAGATAACCCAGACCCACCGCTCTTGGCTTACAAAGGATCAAGGAATCGGAAGAAAGTCGATTTAGAGTTGCGCAAGCAGGTATTTTACTGACCTTTTTTCCTTAAAATTCACCTTTGATTGCTCTATGTCAGATTCCAAATTCAGTCTAATACGTTATCAGACTAATTTTGAAGTCTGAATTTTTCCCATACTTAATTTGCAGTCTGAAAGTTGTTGCCATACTTAATTTGCAGTCTGAAAGTTGTTGCCAGACTTAACTTGCAGTCTGAAATATTGAAGTCAGACCTTTTTGAAGTCTGAAACTTTGTACCATACTTATTTATTATTTACATACTAATATATATTTTGCTCGTTGACTTGTACTTGCAGACCCACGTCAAAAACTTCGTCATCAAGGAGTTTGAGGACATGTTCCCCGTGTGGGACGATGGTGAGGATGATAAGAAAGTTGTGAACATTGTGAAAGCAATTTTAGGTGAGTTTTAGCACCCTTGGAGGTGGAGTTTTAAACACTGTAAGTCTGAAGGTGTGTTGGCCATTGTCAAGAAAGAGGTGCCCCTTATTAAGTCTGTGGTGGTTAAGTCTGAGGGTGGTCTGAAGAATGCCTAGGGAAAGGTTGTTAAGAGGAACGTTGTTGATGATGATGGTGAGGATGTTGATGATGATAAGAAGCGAGCAAAATCAGGCGGTGATGAGGGTGGTGAGGTTGTTTACTTGATCAAGTCGGTGGGTGAGAAGATGAATGAACTTTTTAGTCTTGTTAAAAAAGGTTTTGAGCAGGTGAATGAGAAGATGATTGAACTTGAGAAGGAAGTTAGGTTGTTAAGGAGAGAAAAGAGGAGGAAATCTGGTGTTGAGAAGTCTGATGTTGGTGTTGAGAAGAAGTCTGATGATGAGAAGAAGTCTGATGGTGGTGTTGAGAAGAAGTCTGATGGTGGTGATAAGGTTGATGATGGTGGTGAGGCTGGGGCGGGGAAACGCAAAAAGGGTCCGCGGAAGAATATTACACCCAAAAAAATTGTTGTGAAGCCTCCTAAGCCTGCCGCGGATGTTGAAGCTGCATACCAAAAAGGAGCTTCAGCGGTAGAGGATGCAAAGGAAGCCATGGCTGAAGACAACCCTGCCCAACCATCTGAGGCCAAGATTCAGACTGTGGATGTTGAGGTTAGTATCCCAAACCCTCTACAAAAAAATGTTCAACAAAGGAGAAGTAGTCGAAGACTTAAGGACAAAGCCGTTGCTTAATATGCAGTATAAGTCTGATAGTTGTTTGTAAAAATCTGAACCTATGTGCAACTAAAAACTAGTTATTTCGCTTTGTTGTTGTGTTTGATGTGAACATGGTTATCTGGTATTAGACTGAGATTTAGGTCTGATTTTGGTGTTATTTTAATATCTGTCAGACTTCTTTAGAAGTCTGATTTTGTTTTGGATTTATATTGCAGTCTGTAGGTGGCGTGGATAGTGTTAGATTATTTGTCTCCGACTTTTATTGCAGTCTGACAGAGGTGGTATTTTGTAAATGCAGAGTAGTGTCGTGGGAAGCGAACTTAGTGTTCTTATCGTCGATAAGGCGGCCACGGGCGTAAACTTCGATGATGCATATATGTCGGAACAAGACACTAAGCAGGCAGCTGCTGGAGCTTATGTAAAGGCGAAGGCTCAAGAACTCAAACAGAAAGATCATGATAAGAAGGAGAGAAAGAGCTCAACCCAAGTGCAGATCACACCGACATATGATCCTTGTGCTCCGGCAACCAAGATGGAAGTGAAGACACTTAATGATCACGTCAAAAAACTGCCGTATGTCGTCACAATCTACCTATATTTTAGAATAATTAGCTCGATATCTAACACGCGTAATATATTCTGTAGGGGTTATCCGAAGAGGGAGGTGAACACATCCCTAGCTTGGTACTACGATCTGTGCACCCCCCAGGAATGGCTGCATGACACAGTTAGTATATAATCTGGTAGGGTTTAATGATTTTCTGTTCTCAGGCTTGATTTGCAGTTTGACATTGTTGTTATCTCTTTTAGACTTCCTTCAGACTTCTTTAGAGGTCTGGTGTCAGACTTCTTTTCAAGTCTGTTGAAAGAATTTCTTTTCTCATACTTGTTTTGCAGTCTGACATTGGTGTTCTCTCTTTTAGAGTTTCTTTAGACTTCTGTTTAAGTCTGACATTTTTGGCACAATGTTGACTGAATGCAGCAAATAGATGTTGGGATTGATCTGATGAGGCTTCGACAACAAGAACATCCGGAATGGTTCTGGTCCGAGAGGTTGACCTTCATTGACACACTGATGGGTAATTTGTGGAAGAACCATTATGATGATTCTTGTGAAGAGCGGCGAAGGAGAAAATGTGATTCCCACGGCAAGGAGGCTGCCACCTGGTGTATGGGATTACCATACTGGTGAACTACCCTTATTCCTGAAATCAAACAAGATTTGTGGGCTGGAAATTGATTATAGCTACACTGCCTTGCACGTTGGGGGAAATCATTGGATAGCTATTATGATTTCTATCCCGGATAGGCACGTAACCATATGGGATAGCATCATTGGACGGAAAACCGATGAGGTTGTAGGAGCGGCAGTGGCAACTATATGTGAGACCTTTCCCTACGTGATGCATTGTTTGGCCCCAGTAGATGAAAGTTGGAATTATCCCCTTGAACAATACTCCTACAAGATCGTAAGGAGCCCGGAACTTCCCCAAAACAAGCAGACAGGTGATTGTGGGGTGTTTTGTTTGAAGTTCATTGAGTTCCATTCTCTTGGGATGCCTTTTCTGAAGTGGCTGTGTGATAAGAACACGAATATTTGCAGATATAAGCTTGCGTATGAGATATTCACTAAGCTCTGCCGAACAGGTGAAGAGGGTCGTACCGACGCCGAGAATGAATTGCTAGACGTCTACGAATAGGTGAAGTAGAGTTCCTCTTTAACTTTTGGATTCCCGAGAACAATGGATTCTTGCATATATTTATCTTTTGTAGATGTAAGAAAAACTCATCCATCTTTAGGCTTACTTTCTGCAGGAATTTTTTGTGCCATGCCAATTGTGATGTCAAAAGCGTGTTGGATATAGGTAGGGTATTTCTAGGGTAATTGGTTTAAAACTTCTATAGAAGTCTGGTGTAAAACTTCCATAGAAGTCTGGTGTCAGACTTCTATTTCTATCTTTTGTAATGAATTTCTGTTATTAGACTTATATTGCAGTTTGGAAAGGGTGTGATTTTCTTAAGACTTATTTAGACTTGACGAGATTCAACAAACACATAAGTACTACAAATTAAGTTTAAGCCAACAACAATAACCAACGATTAACACAACAAGTTCTTAGACTTAGACAACTTAAAAACCGACTTGTAAACGAAATATTGTACCGAAAAAACACCAACAGACTCCTCTCAGACTTACTTCAGACTTTTCTATCAGACTTCTACCAGATCTAATCCTTCTCAGGTTTGGTTACCTGTCTCCACCGAAAAAAATAGCAGGTTCTCATATACAATAGATAGATGAAAACAACTATAAAATAGGTGAGTGTAAGGTGATTTAGCTTACACAATTTTGTTTTTTGTGGCCTGGTTGTTTGCAATTAGAACAAGTATATTGCTTGAGAAGCTTCCGTGGTTTATTTCCCTTTGTCTTGGCAATTTCTAACCAAGTTTGCCACCTCGACTTCTAAGGTCTTCCAGGAGGACGAGGATTATGCGGGGGAAGGACACGTACGGTGTCAGGAGCTTTCATAGTACAGTTCTTTGGAAGGATGTTCATTGCGTATGCTTGAAACAGATAGTCCCTACCATATGATGGGCATTGAAGCGTATATTGGTGTAGCTCAAGTTCTGGCGCAACGCAGATTGCATGTGAGCAAGGTATCTTTTCGTAATCCCACACACCACATTCACACGTTTGGTTGTGCAAGTCGACCACACAATCCCTATGTCCTCCCTTAACAACGAATAGATACCCATCAGCGCGTTCCGCCGTCATGAAATCCGCATAATATTAACGAATAGCCATCAAATATTCAACTACTCGGCTAAATTTTGTTGTTAGACTCAATGCATCTAGCCTCCTTTTACAAAACCACGTCCCTAGCTTCTCTTGTATGAACTCCAAAAGGAAAGAGATAGGATATCCTTTTGCCTTCTTGACTACGGAGTTTATAGTTTCGGCAATGTTGCTCGTCTTTATGTTGTACCTTTCTCCAACAAAGTGAACGCGGTTAACGCAAGTGAAAACAAGACTGCAATAGAAGTCTGATAAAGACGAATCAGACTGCACAAGAATTCTGATAAGAAAAATGCATTTTCAGATTATACCTGTCTCCATTGAAATGAACGCGTGACCATAGACTCGGATCCGCCTCCTCCAAGTATCTAGCAAGGTCAGGATTTACCGCTCGTAAGGAGGCCATGTATCGGTTAAAATCGTACATCATATATGCGTACGCCGCGTTTTTCACCAAGTACAAAATATGTTTTCCCTTGAACTTTGTGACTACGTTATTTTGTAGATGGTAATAACAAATTCCTCGCTTTGGCCAAGGAAGAACCTTTTCAATAGCATTCTTGATGGATGTGTGCCTACCTGAGACTATGACCAGAGGATATTGGTCTGAAATGCAGTCTCTAAGCTTTGTGAAAAACCACTCCCACGAGGCATCATTCTCAGAGTCTACAATGCCAAAAGCCAACGGAAATATATGAAAATTGGCATCTTGTGAGGCCGCCACTAGCATAACACCTCCATACGGCCCCGTAAGATGCGTACCATCTACCACAATGACTCTTCTAAGATACTTAAATCCCTCTATGGAAGCTCCAAATGCTAGAAATATATATTTAAATCTAGTCTCCTCATCTAGTTCTAGAGCAGTCTGCGTTCCCGGGTTGGTTTCCTCGATTCCATGCAATAAAGCAGGCAGTCTCTCATAGCCATCTTCCGCTGATCCTCTCACCAACTTTTGAGCATGTAACAATGCTCTGTATGCGGTTGTGTAGCTCATCTTAATCTCATACTGCTTGTTCATTGATACTAAGACATGCTTTGGTGTAATCTTCTCAATTATTCCAAAGCATTCTAGAAACAACCAACCAATATAACGCGGAGTATGACGTTTTTTCTTAGCCTTCCGGTCCAGCGCTGAACATGTGTGGGCTCTATTGTAGATCATCACCCAAAACTTGTTTGGTTCGTTCTTGACAGCCGCTCGAAGCTTCCAGTTGCATCCTTCCACAAGACATTTAGCAACAAACAGGCTCTTGTCAGACTTATCTACTGTAAATGTGTATTTCTTCATTATCGCCGTCAAACGCAGCTATGATATAAGATCTTGCTTGCTATTAAAACACTTTCCGAGAAAGATGCCATCGAACCAATTTCTTCCTCGACCAGCAAATCGTTCACCCACATGCTGCAACTCGTAAGTCTTATTATCTTCATCTTCTTTATCATCTTCATCTCCCACTTTCCCATACATGCTATAATCAACACCATCATAGTAAGACTCAGCGTGTTTCTTGAAAACTTGCTCTGGCCCATCACCACCACCACCAACACCATCATCATCACCACCACCACCACCACAAATAGAATCATCTGATACTGAGCCCACATCTTCGTCTTCCCAGTCTTTGTCTTCGTCATCTTCATCTTCATCTTCATCCTTTACATCGTGATTCCACGCATTTTGATATGCTAAACCGGATCGGCTCGAGACACAAAGACGGATTAAATGCGCACTAGCTAACTCGACCATGCTCCTTACTTGCATATCATTTGTGACATAAATAGGAGGGCTATCCGAACCGATCTGTTGCAAAAGTGGTTCTGGTAACATATATGATAACTCCACAACTCGGTTTTATTGTCCAGCATATAATCATCTTGTACCATCTCAACAAGTTCACAATATGTAGAACGATCTCCCAAAGTGATAAACCGCACTTCTTTGAGAGTATCCACCAAAAAATGTCAAATCTGGTCTCTCACAACCCATTCACCAAAATTAACAGGTAGATGCACCATTATCTGTAAAAAAAATCATGAAAAAACTACATTAGCGATCTTAATGGAAATATCAGACTTCTTCGCGAAGTCTTATTCTATTAGCTACATTGCCAGAATTATTAAAAAAATTCTTTAAAAATAATTACAGAACATAAGCATGTAAAACTAACGCAGGAGGAACATATACAACTAACACACATATAAAAAAATTTAAAATCAACGAAATTCATCACAAATATACAAAAAAAAACAGTTTAAAAAATTTTGTCAATCCAGACTGCCACAGAAGTCTGTTAACAATTCGTCAAACCTTTATGGCAGTCTGAAAAATAGGGTATTTTTGCTATTAGAATATTACAAAGCAGACTGCGGATGCCGTCTGACGAAAAGATATCAAAGCAGACTTCTACCGCAGTCTGACAAAAAGGGTATTTTTGTAATTGACCCAAACTTTGACTTTTTTTGTCAGACTACATTAGATGTCTGAGAAAAAGAAAAAGGTATTTCTGCAATTGACCAAAATTTTGACTTTTTGTCAGACTTCACGGAGAAGTCTGAAATTTTTCAGACTTCTCCTACAGTCTGAAAAATTTATGGGGTAGTTTTGCAATTGACCAAAGTTTGACTTTCGTTCCCAGACTTCCAGGGCAGTCTGAAGAGATCCTTCAGATTGCAATAGAAGTCTGACAGAAATTGGTGTATTTTTTGCGTTGACCAAAATCTTCGATATCAGACTTCTTTAGCAGTCTACGGATTTCATCATTTTCAGACTGCCATAGAAGTCTGAAAATTTTTCCCTCCTATTCAGACTGCTAAAGAAGTTTGATACATTTTCCCTTATTTTGGTCAACTTTTGAAAAATTTCGGTCAATTACTACTAGTACCTTGTTTTTTTTCCAGACTTCTGATTTCGTCTGAATAAAAAGTCAAGTTTTCGGTCAATTGCAAAACTACCCTATGCCTCGATTAGAGGATTTTTCTTGATTTTTTTTGTTTTCAAAGGAAATTACCAGACTTCAATGGAAGTCTGAGTATTTAAAAGTCATTTGCAAAACTACCCTTTCGGTTACCATGCGGGTTTCATCAGATTTCTAAAGTAGTCTGAGTATACAACTCAGATCTGAAAAGCGACGATATGCGAGTTTGTTTTCACCCTCGTCGAGCGCCCATAACGTCTAATATCACCGAAATCCCGCAAGCCCAGTCGTGTTTTGCCGTTTTTATGCCATAAAAAATAATTTCAGTACGTTTGAATCGGAAAATCGAGGGGAAATGGGAGTAATCGGATAGGAGAACTCACGAAAAGGAAGTCCGAGCTCTATTCTTGGGCGTTAATGGCGAAAAAATGGGTTATTACTGCATTAACTCGTCGACGATGGTGGTTGTCGTGGAGGTTGAGAATTGATGGCAATGGCATTTCCGTAATTAAGTTAGATCTGAAATATTTTTTGGTCTTTTGAAAAAAACTTTAGACTCTAACAGCAGTATGAGGAATGGCATTTCCGTGAATACCCATATTCTAAATACCCAGATTTTTAAATATAATTTTAAATATTTAATTTAATTTCTGACATATTAAAAATTTTCTAATTACGAATTAAAATTAATATATATATATATATATAATAAGATTAATTAATTAATTAAACTACTATTTAATCGAATCAGATTAATTAAATAAATTTTTAATTGAACAAAATTATTCTGTTTGGAAATAGGGATAGTTATCCACAAAAATCTAAAGTTTAAAAGTTATCTAGGATATGAATAGATTTATATTGATATTTTCTTGTTTGGACACAAAATAGCACTCTGTTTTAATAGGTTATATATATATATATATATATATATAAATATATAATAAGATTAATGAATTAATTAAACTACTATTTAATTGAATCAGATTAATTAAATAAATTTTTAATTGAACAAAATTATTCTGTTTGGAAACATGGATAGTTATCCACAAAAATCTAAAGTTTAAAAGTTATCCATGATATGAATATATTTCTATTGATATTTTCCTGTTTGGACACAAAATAGCACTCTGTTTTAATAGATTAGATTTCGGAGCAAAAGTACGTTTTTGGATAAACTTGGACCATCAATAGGTCTTGCAATAAAAGAGACCTTTTCACTGTCTGATCATCACCAAATTTGGATACAACAAAGTAGAGACCAACCAGCTTTCAATTGCAATTGGATTGGGGACAATCCAATGGTTGGATCCTAAAATATACCCGAAGCACTGAAGGCCGATGAAGTTGCCCGAAGAAGCAGTCCACCGCGGGTCGAGGAGCCAAGCACCATTCTGCCGCCTCTAGAGCCACTCCACCCGCGGCCACCGCGGCCAGAGCCCAGTTCGCCGCGGCCAGAAGCAACGGACCTGCGTCCAAGCCTAATTCTACCCAAGATGATCTGTTTCTTCACCCGAGGCCAAAACTATATTTTTCCGTCAAACCCTAAAACGACACAAGCATGTTGAAGACCAATAAATACTTGTTTTAGACATAATTTTTGTGGCATCCAACCTTAGACACTTTCTACACACTAGTTTTGTTTTCATTCTTGTACTCTTGCATCGAGATTTTTGGGATTTGTGAGGAGGTTTCTCACCGAGCTTAGCTCTTGAATTCGTGAGGCTTCTTTACCAATCGCATGTTTAATTTAATTATGTCTTTTTCCAGTATGTGCGAGTAGTTTAGATTGTTGGGTTTAAATGATTATCGAGGGGAATTCTATGTTCGATAAGGATTTCACTCGGTAAACCCTAGCCAATTTCTAGAGCTCTTCTTGTGGAAAGTTGTTAATGAATCAATCTAGTGTCATCAACTATAGGCTGATACGGGGAGTTTAGAACCACAGAATTATTGCATCTAATCACCAGCAAAGTTCATCCACAAGGTGTGCGCGTCGTAAGATTTTAAAAGTATACTTACGGAGTGCTGTGAACCTATGGACCCACTAGCATATCACAATCTTACGCGCGGCCAGAGACGGAAGCTACTGTCCGAGTGAATAGATTGTAGGACATAGGTTGTACGGAAGTAGACTACGTCATTATTATGTCCTGTTCGTGGAGTTATAATCTAGAAACACCGGTTACTAATGAGCTAGGGGCCGTTTGATTGAATCGAACATACCCCGAGATATTCCTCTCGACCCAGCAACGTTTTAGAATAGTTACAACTGTCTCTAGTAGTGTAGTTTAGCAATAGAGTCCGTAGAAGTAGTTTAGTTATCGATTTCATTAGGTTTAGGTTAGTAGTCGATTTTCTTAGGTATTAGGATAGTCTTAGTTTTTCTTAGGATATGTTTAGTTTCTCTTAGCATTAGTTTAGTAGTTGATATATCATGGTTTTTACCCCGTTTAAGCCTTGATATAAGTCCGTTTTATAGAGTCTTTCTACTATTTTGTAGTGTTTTAGAGTCCTTTACAGGTTTTAGCACGTTTGGAGCATAAATTGGAGATATTGGAGATTTCTGAAGCATTTTGGAGCAAAGCAGACGTTCGTGTAGCTGAGTACCCGATCTGAAGTCTCAGTGTCGATCGATACTGCCTAGTATCGGTCGATACTCATCGAAGCAGACACGACCCGTGACTTTAATGAAGAGTTGAAGAATTGCAAAATGGCCCATAAGACTTTATTATTTACAAGAAGCACCAAAACGTGATTTAGGCGCGAGAGTGCGATTAATTACCTGATAGAACCTAAGGTGAGCAAAATAACTATTCGCAAAGAGATTTGGTTTAGTTGTTTTGTGAACAAATCAAACCTGATTTAAAAGCTGATTTAGACTTTAGGATACGCAAAGAGATTTGGAATTCCTAGGATTTAGATTTCGATAGTTTTCGCAGCGAGAGTTGGTTAGCTATACTTTAGTGACTTGAGTTCAAGAACCGCGCTAAATCTGAATCCTGACTAGTTAGTTTATCTGCATTAATTGAATTTCTGAGAAATACCCTGAACCTATCTTTCTCCAATCGAATTTACAACCGTTTTAATTTGCGTTCTGTTTTCAAAACAATTAATCACTTAGCTTAATTCTCACAAATATAATCTATTATGTTTCTCTGTGAGTCCTTGTGTTCGCCCCTTACTTTACTGCAACTACTGCTTAGTACTTTTAGGGTATTAATTTGAGCATATCAAATTTGGCGCTGTTGCCGGGGACTCAATTCGCCATTAGATTTTAATCTGAGAATTTCGACTAAGTTCGTCGGTATCGATCGATACTATATAGTATCGGTCGATACTCGTCGTTTTCTTTTTATTGATATTGATCGACACCACTCAGTGTCGGTCGATACTCAAAGTGTTTTTTGTTACTTATGTGCCTTGCCTAGTGTGTTTCAGGCGTGAATTTAAAACGTGCAAACAAGAAAGCAAAGAAGCCAGCAGAAAAGAACAATAGAATGATTCTGATTCAGGATGCTGCTAGAGCTTTGAGAGACCAAGATGGTCAATTGTGCAATGAGAGAGGGCAGCTACTTGATGAAGGTGGAAATATCATTGTCCCTGCAATTGCTGTGAATGCAGGGAACTTTGTGATTAATCGCGGTAGGACGATTGGTGAGTACAACAGGCCTGATCAATTCTATGCCAATCGATCAGCGATTCACCCTCCTGCTTTTCAGAGGGATGACTTTGAGCTGAATCCTGCATACTTCACTCTTGTGGGTCAGCATCTTTTTCATGGTCTTTCTCATGAACATCCTATGGATCACATTGAGAGGTTTGAGGATTTGGTTACAAGCATCAAGTGCAATGGAGTGTCCTATGATTACCTATTCTGCAAGCTCTTCCCATAATCTCTTGGTGGAGATGCAACTTACTGGCTGAAGAGATTACCTAATGGGTCGCTGAATACCTGGGAATAGACGAAGAAAGCCTTCCTGAATAATTTTTTCGATGATGCACGATCCGAGGATCTCAGGAACAAGATCTCTTAGTTTTCTCAAGGACCAACAGAAGCACTCAAGGTTGCTTGGATTCGTTTCAAGTCATATCAGAGAGATTGTCCACACCATGGGTTCACTCAGGTTCAGTTGCTGGGTACTTTCTTCGGAGGGATTGATTTGAGGTATGAGATGGCTCTAGATGCTGCGAGCAATGAAAATTTCTACACGAGGTATCCTGACGATGCATATGTGCTTATTGAGAACTTGGTTTCTAGCAATAGTACCAAGAATGCAGACATGGAGCGCAAGAAACAAGCTGGTAACTTGGATTGCAGTCAGATTGCTGAGGTGAATGCTAAGCAATCTGGCTGTTCGTTTGTTGATGGGCAAGCAGCATAAGGCTGTTCGTTTTGATGAAAAGGATGGAGTGAAATTTGTTAACCACATTGATGGAGTTGGATTTCAAGATCAAAGGTATCAATGCCCACCCACACCACCCATACCTTCTGAGAGCAAGGTTGAGTCTATGCTTGAACAGATTCTTCAGGGACAGCATAAGATGACACTAAACCTCAATGGGAAGATGGACGCTATGTACACAGATCTGAATGGGAAAATTGAGTCTCTCAGTATTCATCATAAAATGCTGGAAACTCAAATAGCAGAGATTTTCGTTAATCTTGCCAAGGATGACGATGAGATTTCGGACACCACCCCTGTGTCGACCGATACTCCCTTGTATCGATCGACACTCGTCCAAAAATCTGTCGAGGACGTCTCGAAGGAGAAAGCATCAATCGACACCCTCCCTGTATAGATCGATACCCACCCAGATACTGCGAAGGAGCCGCGTATGAGTGTTGACAGATTTCGCAAGCCCAAGAAGCTGAATCCTATTCGTCAACACCTCCGAGCCCCCATCACTCCAAAGCAGCTGCGTGGCTTTGAGAAGATGGTACGAAGGATACCCCACTCGTTCACTTTTGAAGAAGCTCTAGAGGGATGGCCTATACTAAGTCACTTCAAAGATTGCAGAGAAACTCGGGAAGAAATTGAAGTACTCTTTATCAAGGCAAGAAGCAAGTCACTACCGCTGAGGCAGTTGACCAAGAGGGAAGACCCAAGAATATTTTTGGTTCCATGCTCCATCTTAGGAGTTGAATTCAAATAGTCTCTCGTTGACTCAGGGGCTAGCGTCAATGTCATGTCAAAGGCAATTACAGAGAGTTTGGGAGCTGATATTCGATCTCCCAAGTCATCTATCACATTCGCGAACAGTTCCACCTCAATTCCATATGGAACAATCCCTGATTTGCTGGTTAACGTAGGAGATTGCCTGGTTCCTACTGATTTTCAGGTTGTGGAGATGAGCGCACAATCTCGTACGCTGTTGATTCTTGGACGACCGTTCATGGCTACGGTTGGTGCCATTATGGCACACACAACAAACACATCTCGTTCTCATACATTGACAAGGAGGTGTACTACAAAGCCATCCCTAGAGGAACTCCCACACTTATCTCTTGCATCACTGTTGTTACAGGAGAGACGTTGGTAGTTGATATTTTGGAAGCGCCTCCTGACGAGCCAACTGTCATAGATCTTCTGGATAGTCCTTCTGTCATCACCAAGAAAGACGTTAAAACAGCTAAGGCACATAAGAAGGTGCAGAGCAAAGAAGTAAAGGGTGCTACTTCTATGAATTTAATCCCTCAGAAGTGTGATGGGGATTCGATTGAATACAAGGTGAAGTGCAAAGGAACTTCGAAACCATTCTCTAAAGCAAGAGTCATTCTTACTTCGCAGCTGAAAGAGAAAGGAAAGGAGGCTGTGGAGAGCATGTTGAGCAGAACTCTGAGTCTGCAAGTATCTATTTGTGGAACTTGCATGGGAATAAGCTCTCAATCTTCTCCTGACTGATCACCTGAGCCAAAGTCAAGCTACTGACTTTAAACGAGCGCTTGGTGGGAGGCAACCCACTGGTGAGTTTGTTTTTGAGTATTTTTCTTTTTATTTTTTCGTTTTTGCGTCTGTGTCAGGATAAACAAGGAGCAAACACGAAATCGCCTGAGTATCGATCGATACCCTATTGGTATCGGTCGACATCCTACGCGAATGAGATAAGTTCATCATGTCGACTTAAGCCTGGTATCACTTGATACCAGGCCGTGTGTCGGTCGATACTCGATGTTCCAGCACGCTAACTTCTTGTTTTTCACAATCCTACTATGTTCTTTTGTTTTCTTTCACCAACTCTAGGCTAGATAACACTGGGGACAGTGTTGTTCAAGTCTGGGGGAGGTAGTCGCTGACATTGTTTTTGTTTTTCTTATAGTCAGTCGTTTTTGATTCATTCGTTGTTTTATTGAGTCAAAACTTTGTTTGAGACTGTGATCTTTTTATTGAATCTATTGATCTGACATTTGTTCTAAGTGACCATTGTTACAGAATCAGCTCTAGATCGACTAATGAAAAATCCAAAGGCTGACCAGTTGACTAGAAGACACTCATGTTTCCAGCAAAGTTCCTTAAAGCCTGAACTAAATTTTTGCATTTCATCGATGTGACTGATTTCCATAGAGCTTGATTCATCATTCGTATCTGACAAAAGAACCCAAGTGTTTAAAATAATGGTATTTCTCTCCCTTTTACAAGTTAATTAATAAGATGCATTAAAAGATCAAATGATTTTCTTCTGAGTAGAGGGTTAGGAAAAGTTCCAACGATCCCATTATTCTACTTCAGAGGAGATGATCACACAAAGGTGGAAGCGAGGTTAGGAAAATTTCCTGTGATACCATTATTCGCCTACACTTTTGATTACTTTTGAGGGAAAAATCGGGGATTCAATGGCAAATACCATAAATACTCGCGTCTCGAACTTTAATATGTCAATGCAAGAAACATAATAAGAAATAAGTCTGTGGGAGAGAAATAAGACCAGAAAGTGTGAAAAAGGTGGTTCCTTGTCATGATATTGTATTTGAAAGAATCTAGACGGTTCTTGGTATTAATTGCAGCGATGAAACTGACGAGGATGGCTTGATTGAACAATGCTGTGAAATAATGTGTGTAGTCTGGGAAGCTGCTAATGTCTACGGAGAAGTACATGGTGGTTAGATCAAAAAGTGGTTAGGTGACGTTTGGGTGCTTTGGAAAAGGATCATTGCAACGTTTCAAGAACAGGTGAGTCTCTATGTTTTCAAAGCTCTTTCTCTAGTTTAGTCTTCTATTTGCTTGAAGGCAAGCAAATGCTAAGTCTGGGGGAGTTGATATATCATGGTTTTTACCCCGTTTAAGCCATGATATAAGTCCGTTTTATAGAGTCTTTCTACTATTTTGTAGTGTTTTAGAGTCCTTTACCGGTTTTAGCACGTTTGGAGCATAATTGGAGATATTGAAGCTTTCTGGAGCATTTTGGAGCAAAGCAGACGTTCGTGTAGCTGAGTACCCGATCTGAAGTCTCAGTGTCGATCGATACTGCCTAGTATCGGCCGATACTCATCGAAGCAGACACGACCCGCGACTTAAATGTAGAGTTGAAGAATTGCAAAATGGCCCAGAAGAATTTATTATTTACAAGAAGACCCAAAACGTGATTTAGGTTATCTAATAGGATTTTACAGCCACTTTCATGGCTATGCTTTGTTCTAAGTTTTATTTTAGTTTGGTTTTGTGAGAGAGCTTTTGAAGGGAGACAAGTCTGAAACTCTGTTCGTCCGAGAGAAGATTTTGAACCCTCTTGTTACTCTTTCTATTTCATTTGATAATTTATTCAAATATGTTTATTGCTTCAATTTCCATGTCTGAGTAGATCTCTTGTTAGGTTTAGGGTTCTCATAAGGGTTTTCTATGAATGCTAGATTGATTAGTTATTAGGATTCACCATCTGAATTAGTTCTTCACCATATGTTGTTTGCAAAGTTAATTCTAGATTGATCACCTAGAACTTAGATCTTAGGATAATTGATTAGGCGCGAGAGTGCGATTAATTACCTGATAGAACCTAAGGTGAGCAAAATAATTATTCGCAAAGCGATTTGGTTTAGTTGTTTTGTGAACAAATCAAACCTGATTTAAAAGCTGATTTAGACTTTAGGATTCGCAAAGATATTTGGAATTCCTAGGATTTGGATTTAGATAATTTTCGCAGCGAGAGTTGGTTAGCTATACTTTAATGATTTGAGTTCAAGAACTGCGCTAAATCTGAATCCTGACTAGTTAGTTTATCTGCATTCATTGAATTCCTGAGAAATATCCTGAACCTATCTTTCTCCAATCGAATTTACAACCGTTTTAATTTGCGTTATGTTTTCGAAACCATTAATCACATAGCTTAATTCTCACCTATATAATCTATTGTGTATCTCTGTGAGTCCTTGTGTTCGACCCCTACTTTACTACAACTACTGCTTAGTACTTTTAGGGTATTAATTTGAGCATAGCAGTAGTAGCCATCGATTTTTTTAAATTAGATTAGTAGAAGTTTTCCGTTTCTCGTTCTTTACAATTCTAGTTACAAAAACCCTATAAAATTATATTCGTTCTAGGTTTATTTAATATACAATGTCTAAGGTCTCTTAGAACAGCACCCTTTCCGTGTGGATCGATACCTCAAGTACTACAACACACATCTATGCACTTGCAGACTTTAAGGTTTATAAATTTAAGACCTGAAGTTTCGAAGACGAATCTGATACGCATCAAGTTTTTGGCATCGTTGTCGGGGAGAGATCACTACAGCTTCTATCACACCTTAGAGGTTAGTAAAACGACTCTAGAACAATCTTTTTCTATTTGATTTTTGGTTTTGTTTTCTTTGTTTCAGGCTTCGAAACATGAACTCGCCTCTGGAGCGAGATTACTACTACGAGCGGGGTTACTATGAGCCATCTTGCCCTCACCACTATCACGACTCACATGATGTGTGTGACTCATTCTACATGGATCAGAAACCGGCACCAACAACCTACTCGTAATGAATCCACGAGCCTCCTTACTACTGAGACGAGCCTTTTGCGTCTCCAGTTGTCAACTCTAGAAAACGTTCGTACCAACAACACTATATATCAATTCTCAGACCAGCACGTGTTCAACTCAGAGATTAGCATACGTCTGGATGCAATCAACGTCATGCTTAATCAATACCTCGATTGCCACGTCGTGACAGAGGCGGCCATGAACAAAAGGCTAAATTTAATCTACACCGAATTCAACGAGAAGTTTGTTGACCTTGATGCTCACATCCCCACCCTTGAGGAACTAACTCTACAAGATGCTGCTGATATCCAAGAAAAGACAAAAACCATGGAGGAGGAACAAACGAAGCAAAAATACGATATTATTCAAAATTCCATGGAGATTCGCGATTCAAAGCAAGAAATTAAAGAGACTAGTGAGTTTGCCTCTTGGTACAGAGAGAAGACTGATGAACTTCAGGAAGTCGAGTATCGTCTCAACATACTCGAATACAAGGTTAGAGAAACCGATCCTTCGGTTAGTCAGTTATCTAACACACAAAAGTCAAACAAGCCTTGTTTGGGGGAACTATCCAAAGATCATGAGAAGCACGATTCTACACTTGATGCCCATGTTCTTTACCTAGAGGAGAAGCCAAATGACTCCCAAGAACCAGAAAACACCAAAAGAGATGAAGAAGACGACGAACCGGTCAAGTCCCCACGGACTCCTCTCACCACTGGCGTGAGCTCTCTGGCCGCGGCCAGCCCTACCTCCACCGCGCCTCAGTCTTGCCAACCCGCGGCCAGCCCTACCTCCGCCGCACCTCAGTCTTGCCGACCCACGGCCACGCCACCATCCGCCGCGCCTCCGTTCCTTGGACCCGCGGCCAGCTGCTGTTCGTCTCCCTCCAAACCGTTCGAGTCTCGAACGCTCTTCTTCGAGCAAGATGCACTCTCAACTGATTCTCAAGCCTCAACAAGGCCTACAACCAACCTGGAACAAGACTTCATTGCACCGTGCACCAGGGTTTTATCAGCCCAATCCTCCAATGAAGTGGAAGGACAATACTCCGAAGAAGAAGACTCGAGGTTATTCTTTCGAAAATCAGATTTCAGCTCGTTGAGAGACTCTTACCTTGAACCAACACCTCCACCAAGTCCAATACCGGAAGAGCCAAGGACATAATGCATCACCCGAGAGAGATTGATCGAGTTTAGTAGATTTGTGAAATCAATCCCGATGCACACCTCTTTCGAAGAAGTCTGGGAAAAGGGACCTATATACGCTTTCTTCCGCTACATCAATGAGAGCAAGGAAGACATTCACACCTATTTCATGAGAGTGAGACGTTCAACAACACACTATGCCGCTTCCCATGCTATCCAAATCTACCATCCCAAGAAGTACCGAGAGTACCCAAACAAGATAAGCCGAGAGAAGTTAGAGGAATTCAACAACGTGGTCCATAATCTACCTAGAGGTACTACTTTTGCTAGAGCTTATATGGATCATATGATTGGTCATTTCTTTTGTGAAAGCAAGGAGTCCATAACGGAGATAGAAGATCTTTTCGACAATTCCATGAACGGAAAACCCGTTAGGAGTTTCCACAAAATCGAAGAACAAGGTCAGTTCCTTATCACTTGTAGCATCCGTGGATTTGAATTAAAGAACGTTTTTTGTGATTTTGGAGCTTGATTGAGCATCATGTCAAAATCGACCGCAAAGTGCATCGGTATTAAGCACATACACCGTACCCGGACAAAAATCAGCATGGCCGACGAGACTTGTGCCACACCAAAAGAGATTGCCCGAGACATGCCAATAAGAATCGGAGATTGCATAACCCCCGCCGATTTTTACATCGTCCAAACAACGAAGAAAGATGCAACACCGATAATTATAGGATGGCCGTTCTTATCAACCGTTGGAGCCATCATGGATTGGCCAAATCGACGTGTTTCATACGCTAACATCGACAAAGACGTGTTCTACACTGCCATACCACTAAAAAAGGAGAAGAAAGACGTTCTAGCACGATGGATCCCGAACTTGATCTTGATCCCGATCCCCGAACAAGCGATGATTCACATGACGAAGAAACCAAAAGAAGATCAAAGAAGACTTGTCGTAAGATGCTGTCTTTCTACGACTAAGCTCACCTCGATACCAACGTCAAGTTAAACGATTTTAAATAAAATCGCTCAATGGGAGACATCCCATTTTTGGTACGTTTTTCTTTTTAGTTTTTATTTCTTTTTCTACTAACGTTTTCTTTTTCTTAGTTTCAGCTTTCTAAACCAATCAAAAAAAAAAAACCCCCCGAAAAGACAAAAAGATGGAGACACGGTTCGAAGTTGCTCGGTCCAACCCAAATCGGAAGGAAGTACTTGACCGCATGAAGAAGTCCGACCCGCAGCCAGCCCCCCTGACGATCCCGATCCACTTCGTTCGATCCCTGATCGATTCCCATCCATTTCCAACCACCCCACATCCATTCCCATCAACATATCATCATCTACCATCCCTAAATCACCACTATTCTATTCACAAATCCATTTCGCAACCGCATCCATGTAAGTTTTCTTTTTCCTTTCAACTTTTTCAATTATTCCATTCATCTATTATTCGTCCTTACCCGATTTATTTCACACTGAGGATAGTGTGATTTAAGTCTGGGAGAGGATTCCATCCCTTACTAACCACCACTTCTTATATGTGTCTTTGCATTTTGCATTTTTCGACATTTATCTTAAAAAATTTCAAGTTTTTTGAAAAGCGTAGGAATACGTTTTGAGGGAGTGATGAAAGAAATCCATGATGATAACCGACCAGTGTACTTCTACACTATCTCCTAGTAACATGCTCTTACGTGATTTGGTTATAGACTATGGGGTAGCTAGAGTTTTTGTTAATGTGAAATCCCTAGAGGAATTTAGGCCGTAGAGATTCTCTAGGATGGAATATGATAGCTCTATTTTATTTGGACTTAATCTTGACTTAATTTTCTCATCAAGGGTTTAGGAAAAGATAACGAATCATACATTTATGACGTTCTTTCACCTTTTACCACTCTTTGACGTACATGAATGGCCAACTCATCTTTAGTTGGTATCCTACCCGAAACTTAACTTTTTTTTCAAACCTCATGCAACTCTCTGGGTAACTTATGTGCAGATATATGCAAAAATGCCGGAGAGGGAGGAACGACACACCTTTCAGTCACTAAAGACGAAGACTATACGCGATCGGTGGTGGTGAATTCTACAAAGATGCGAGCTTGGTTATGCCTCGGAAAACCTCAAAATCATGGTAAATTTTAGTGCCCCTAAGACTCTACTTCAATAAAAGGTGTTTCCTATTTCGAAAAAAAATATAAAAAATCGAAAATAAGTGAAAGGGAAAGGAAATAAGAGCCTTAAAAGAGTATAGGTTGGTCGAAATACTTATGAGGCATCCATGGTTCGTCCGTGAGAAGTCTTTCAATTGATGAGAAATCGGCACAAACCAATTAGATGAATGTAGAGAGCTAGCTGAACTAGTTTTTGGAAGTTGTGGTTCTCAATGGTTATGGTTAAGCAGGACGGTCTCTGAGATTTCTAGTTCGATGGTTTTCGTTTGATCATTTCCAAGCTTGAGCTTTGTCTTGTGTGAGGACTAACAAGGTTTAAGTGTGGGGTGTGATAATACCGTATTTTTACCCATTTTGCTATATATTTTAGAACACTATAATAAGTGTTCCACTTGGTTTTCTATGCTTTTATTACGGTTTTCACATGTTTGCGGTCTTAAGACTCTTTTCAGGTAATTCGGGATTAAAGAATGCATTTCGGAAGAAAAGTACGTTTTTGGATAAACTTGGACCGTCAAGAAGTCTTGCAATCAAAGAAGACCTTTTCACCGTCTGATCATCACCAAATTTGGATACAACAAAGTAGAGAGAACCAGCTTTCAAATGAAATTGGATTGGGGACAATCCAATGGTTAGATCCTAAAATATACCTGAAGCACAGAAGACCGATGAAGCTGCCCGAAGAAGCAGTCCACCGCGGGTCGAGGAGCCGGACCCGCGGCCAAGCACCATTCCGCCGCCCCTGGAGCCACTCCACCCATGGCTAGAGCCCAGTTCGCTGCGGCCATAAGCAAAAGACCCGCGGCCAAGCCTAATTCTGCCCAAGATGATCCATTTCTTCTAGAGAGTTTTCGACGTCATTTGTATATCCTCTAGGGTCTAAGAGTGGTTCATCTCCGCTGCATGTGTTCATAAAATGAGAGCTCCGTGCGGAAATTTCCGAATATATGGTATTCTTGTTGATCCTCGAGAAACACACATGTCGACTTAGATAGTCGACGAGTGCTCCAACATGTGCAAGGACTGAAGCACCAATAATCAATGGTCTTTTGTATCCTTTATCATCTCCACAACGTGGAAATCAGTAGGAACAAGATAATCCCCCACTCGAAGTAGCAAATCGGGTATGAAACCGAGTGGAGTTTCATAAGAGTAATCTCCATTGTGAACGGATATCTTAGAGGGACGAAAATTCCAAATACGTATGCCCTTTACTGTGCCCTTTGGCATGGGATTCCCATTAGATTCGGTATCACAAAGAGAATAACGAAATTCCATTCCCTCGATCGAGCATGGAACAACGAATTTTCTGGGATCTTTCATCTTAGAAAATGTCTTCAATGGTGACTCGGGTGTATACATTAATGTCTCATCCTTCACGAGATTTGTCTCACACTCGAGGTGGTGAGGAGCTGAAGGAGAAGAGAATTTTGGTTCGTCGAGTGGAGGCGACTTGTGATCTTCTTTTTCGTCTTCAAGAGTCTCGAACGAATCGATATAGATAACTTCGTCACTAGGAATAGAAACAGATCCTTCTTTTTCTTGATATTTTCTTTCGTTGAAACCATCATCTTCGTGCATAGATTCGTTGAGTTCTTGGAGAATATTTTCCGTTTGGGCCTTGTAGACAATCGACTTCTAATAATCTCCATCGGCTTGTTGAGGTTGGTGGTTGAGCCATGGGGTTTTCAAATCATAATCTTTGAAAGCAAGGGATATATGATCAATGCATCGAATCGCTCCAAAAGAAGGCTAATCTCCAAGCTATTATCCTGTTGGTCCGAGATTTGATGAGGAAGACCATAGGGATTTTGTCGTGAGTCAACAAACGGAGACGCAAAAGGCTCGTCTCGGTAGTAAGGAGGCTCGTAGCGTCCTTGAAAGTAGTTGGCCGGTGCCGGTTTTCGATCCATGTAGAACGAGTCACAATTGGTGTGTGAATCGTGAGAGTAGTGAGCATAAGATGGATCGTAGTAACCCTGCCCGTAGTAGTGATCTCGCTCCAGAGGCAAGTTCATATTTTAAAGCATAAAACAAAGAAAAACAAAAACGAAAATTAAAAAGAAAAATATTGTCTTAGAGTCGATTTACTAACCTCTAAGGTGTGACAGAATGATAGCGATTGCCTCCCCGGCAACGGCGCCAAAAACTTGATGCGATCAGATTGTTTCCGAAACTTAAGGTTTTAAATTTGTAAACATAAAAGTCTGCAAGTGCACATATGTGCATTGTAAGACTTAAGGTATCGATCCACAGGGAGTGAAAGTTGTTCTGCGAGAGCTTAGAAAGAGAGTTAGCAAGGAAGTCTAAAAAAAAAGATTTATGGTGTGTGTCACAATTTGTAGCTAGGAAATTAAATAAACTTAAACGAGAAAATAAGAAAGCAAGCAAGTAAATAAGAAATCAAGTAAGCTAAACGAATAATTAAAATTGAGGTTTTAAACAAATAAACTAAGCGTTGGGAAATCGGGAACTCTCTAGGGATCATGGTCGATTATGATAAGAAATTTGCTAGGATTTTCAATGCGACTTTTGTCGTCTTTTGGTTCTTGAACTTGGAACACGATAGTGTGTGTAGCCTACTTTCGTACATCCTACACACCGAAAACATATATACTCGACCATTAGCTTTCGTCTCTGGCCGCGCAGAAAGTTATGATGAACAAATAAGTTCGTTAACGCTCACAACCCCTCCACAAGTATACTTTCGTATTTTGTGATGGTTTTTCTCGTCTACCCTAGGTCAAACATATAGATCCAATACTTTCGTAGCTCTAAAAATATCAAAGTTCAGTTGCAAAGGTTTATAGGGTGAAAGATGTACTTGTAGACATGTATGAAAAATGGAAGATTGGCGAAATCAAAATCGGCAACCCCAGATCTGTGAAACCAAGTGACAAAAATCCAGACGAGGCCAAATCAGCCAAGCACGAGCATAGCCAGAAGACGAAAACGATAAACTTAATCATATGAGGGTCGAAACTCAAACGGATACACGACCAGATCAATCAAAAGACATTAACGACGAGCCAATACCGAAAAGGCCAAGGGTGGGGTGGGGGGGGGGGGGAGCTATTCCCCAAAGTGGAAATATCCTTCTCTGAGAAAGACAGTTTCGATAAGGAGGATCCCGAAGACGACATCCTGACTGTAAGTCATGATATTGGAGCTAACTGCAAAGTTTCTCGAATCTTAATTAATACATGAAGTACGGGTGATGTCATATTTCTGAAGACACTATAACAAATGAGGATAGAGAAGTCATATCTCCGAGGTCCGAGATCAACACTAACACGTTTCAGTGGCGGTAATGCGGCCTTATAATCGGAACCATCGAATTGCAGATGTCAGCAGCCGGAGTGATGAAAATGGTTAACTTCGTCGTAGTAGATCATGAGGTTCCCTACAATGTTATCTTGGGAACGCCTTGGCTAAGTTTGATGAGGGCAGTGCCTTTAACTTATCACCAATGTGTTAAGTTCCCAACTTTGGAGGGAGTTGGGGTCATAAGGAGGATAAAGTCAATTCATTCGAGGAGTTCATGAAGTCCTAAACTTTGTGGGTAACACCGCAGACGAAAGCCATGAAATGGCTAAGTAACAATGTTCTGGAGTTGTGAAGGGAGACAAACAAACTACAAAGTTGCCTTATCCCGAAACAAGTATGTAGGCAAGTTGCGAAGTCAAGTACAACTACTTCAACAAAACTACTATTTATTCAACAAAGAATAAAGGGGGGGGGGCTCTGAGAGGAAATTTTTGTTCTAAAAGGATATAAGAGGAATCCGAAGCCAAAATCTTTATTCGAAAAGGATGAAGGGTAGTTCCAAAAATAAACAATTTATTCAACAAGGATAAAAGGGTCTCCAACGCCAGGTACAAATCAAATCACTAAATCATTACAAAAAAAAATTATCTACTTGTATCTTATTAGAAGAGGGAGGCACAAAGTGTCGACAAAACAACTAGAACGGAAGTCATCCTCTCTGCCACAATGAACGAGGAATGAAAACCTCTCCTCCACTATCTCTTCTTGTTGCGAGCAGTGGGAGACGAACACCCCTTCTGATACTCCTCAATTTCCCCATCTAACTCCTCATTCATCTCCTCTAGAGCAGATACTCTCAATAAAGAGGATGTGAGAACTTGATGAGAAGGGATCATCTACAAATACTCCGCTTCTTTGTTTCTTCTTTGGGAAGACAAAACAGCCCAAGAAAGCAGCACATGCTACCCGAACCGAAGTCATATGCTTCTCGAGCTTTTTCCCGCATCTCGCAAAAAGAGATCTCTCCTTTAAGAGCAATGGGTAACTAAAAAACGAGAAGAAACGATTAGAAGGAGAAGAATGGAACAGGTAGAAATTATTTAACAAATAAAATCTTACCTCATTTACGAGATTTATGTCTTCAAGGGAAACCTTCAAAGTACAACTCAGATGGGTCATAATGATTAACCTCAAAACCAATACAGACAGATTAGGAAGAAACTCATTGGGATATATCATGAGAGATCATCAACAAGAAAGTAAAAATAAGATCTTCTTGTGAAGTCTTAAGGGGAATGAAGGGCTCACCCGTCTTAAATACACAAACGAGAATACTTGGAAGATCTCTCGGAAACAAAAATATTTAATGCGTAAAAGACCCTCCCTTTTCCCCAAAAGCCATTTACTCTCCAGAGTCAAAACAATCAACACTGGGAGACCCCACTCGGTGAAAATAAAACGAAGTGAAAAAGGGACCGACATTATTGTGCGGTTCAAGCCAACACACATGTAAAATGAGAAAACCCAATTATCAGTGATTCCCCCCCCCCCCCCCCCCCCCCCTCATACTACGGTAAAATGGAGAAGATGATCTAAGAAAAATCATTCCGGAGTTCTCACCTCATACTACGGTAAAAGGGAGTAGAACGATCCGGCTTGGCCCATGATCTCACCTCATGCTTCCCAAAAAGGGAGTAGAACAGCCGAAATACATTTTAAAATGCTCACCTCATATTACGGTAAAAAAGAGTAAAATGGCTGAAATCATTTCAAAATTCTCACCTCATGCTACGGCAAAAGGCAGTAGAATTCATTTCCAACAAAAAAAATCACGCCTTCGGGCAAGAGACATACTTTCGAATAGAAAGAAATGTTTACACATCACCTATAAGGGTTCAGACCCGGATCCATCATGTAAAACCCTGAGTCTAGAATAATTAATACAAAAAAGAATAATGAAAGAAAAAGGAAGTCCCAGCTCGGAAGCTCTCTTTATCCACGGCTCTTTTCCTTCAAGATTTCCTCCATCTCGGAAGTTCTCCTCTCAGCTTCGGTAAGCTTTCCCTTTAGAGTCGCCTCAGATTCTCCAAGGAAGTCCCGCTCCTCGCGTACGGTAAAAATCTTTTTGTTAGGTTACTGATATATCATGGTTTTTACCCAATTTAAGCCATGATATAAGTCCGTTTTATAGAGTCTTCCTAGTATTTTTGAGTCTTTTAGAGTCGTATACATGTTTTAACACGTTTGGAGCATAATTGGAGATATTGGAGCTAATTGGAGCATTCTGGAGCAAAGCAGAAGTTCGTGTTGCTGAGTACCCGATTTGAAACATCAGTATCGATCGATACCCATCGCAGCAGACACGGATCACGACTTATTGAAGATTTAAAGAATTGCAAATTGCCACAGAAGTCTTTAATATTTACAAGAAAGCCCAGTCAATGTTTAGGTTATTTAATAGGATTTTACAGCCACTTTGTTGGCTACGCTTTATTTTACTTTGGATTTGTGAGAGAGCTTTTGAAGGGAGACAAGTCTGAGACTTTGTTCGTTTGAGAGAAGATTTCGAACCCTTTTATTACTCTTTCTTATTATTTATTTGAGTATTTATTCAGTCATGTTTATTGATTCAATCTCCATGTCTGAGTAGATCTCTTATTAGGTTTGGGGTTTTCTCATAGGGATTACTTTGAATGCTAGGTTGATTATTTGTTTAGGGTTCACAATCTGAATTAGTTATTCGCCTTAGGTTGTTCTCAAAGCTAATTCTGGATTGATCACCTAGAACTTATATCTTAGGATAATTGGTTAGGCATGAAAGTGCGATTAATTACCTAACATAACTTAGGGTGAGAAAAATAACTATTCGCAAAGAGATTTGGTTTGGATTTTTTGTGAACAAATCAAACTTGAACTAAAAGCTGGTTTATACTTTAGGATTCGCAAAGAGATTTGGAATTCTAGGATTTAGACTTAGATAGTTTTCGCAGCGAGAGTTGGTTAGCTATACTTTAGTGATTTGAGTTCAAGAACCGTGCGTAACCTGAACCCTGATTTGTTTGTTTATCTGCATTCATTGATTTCCTGAGAAATACCCTGAACCTATCTGCTTCCAATCGAATTTACAACACTTTTAATTGCATACTTGTTTTCAATCACATCTTTTGATTTAGCTTAATTCGGACCCATATAATCTACTGTGTGATTTCTTGAGTTCTTGTGTTCGACCCCTGATATGCTGCATTAACTGCTTTAGTACTTTTTAGGGTATTAATTTGAGCATATCAAATTTGGCGCCGTTGACGGGGACTCAATTCGCCATTAGATTTTAGCTAAGAATTTCGTCAAAATCGCCCGAGTATCGATCGACACCCTAGTGGTATCGATCGATACCTGTCGTGAATTTCAGTTACTTACGTTTTTGACTCTTGTTTTCATGTGTATGCCTAATCGTGAAACCATAAAGAGCAAGAGCACGCAGCTACTTGAACTGTCATTGGAGCAGCTAGTACTTTTGGAACGCACAAACCGAAGAGCAAAGAAGCCAGCAAAAATGAACAACAATCAAGTGGAGTTGGTTCAAGATGCAGCTGGTGCTTACCGAGACCAAGAGGGTCGGTTGTGCAACGAGCAATGACAACGTCTGGATGGAGAGGGAAATATCATTCTACCTGCTCCTGTTGTCGCTGGGAATGTTGCTGGGAACGCGAATGCTGGGAACGCAGTGGTTAATCGTGGTAGAACGATGGGTGAGTACAACAGGCCTGATCAGTTTTACACCAATCGATCAGCGATTCGCCCTCCTGCGTTTCCGAAACCCGCATACTACACTCTTGTGGGACAACACCTTTTTCATGGTCTTTCCAATGAGCATCCCATGGACCATATCGAGAGGTTCGAGGACTTGGTCACCAGCATCAAGAGTAATGGAGTGTCCTACGATTACCTATTCTGCAAGCTCTTCCCATACTCTCTAGGTGGAGAAGCGACTTACTGGCTGAAGCAGTTACCTCCTGGATCACTGACTACTTGGGAAAAGACTAAGAAGGCTTTCCTGATCAACTTCTATGATGATGCACGATCTGAGGATCTGAGGAACAAGATCTCCCAGTTTTCTCAAGGACCTACTGAGGCGTTCAAGGCTGCTTGGACGAGATTCAGATCGTATCAGAGAGATTGTCCACATCACAGATACTCTGATGTGCAGCTGATGGGTTTCTTCTTCAGAGGACTTGATTGGAGATATCAGATGACGCTGGATGCTGCAAGCAATGGAAATTTCAACACCAGGTATCCTGAGGACGCTTATGTGCTGATTGAGAATATTGCATCTAGCAGTAGCACCAAGAGTGCAGATTTTGAGCGCAAGAAGCTAGCTGGTAACATGGTTGGATCGCATATCGCTGAAGTTCGGGCATCGCTGGATTCTATGCACAGTCTTCTGCTGGGAAAGACAACGAAAGCCGTTCATTTTGCTGAAGATGTTGAGGTGTTCAATGAAGGTGAGGTAGAGGATGTTAACTACATTGGTGGTTCTGGTTTTCAGGGTCAGAGGAACCAATTCAACAACAACCGAAACTTCAACAATAATTTCCAGCAAGGAGGATTCAACCAGAAACCATCCCATAACAGTGGTTACACCAGGAACTATGGGAATTCTTCTTATGAGCATGTACCTGCTAAAACCCCAGAGATCAAGATCGAGACTATGCTTGAACAGCTGGTTCAAGGACAGCAGCAGATAACAGTGACCTTCAATTGTCAGATAGATGCTATGTACAAAGATCTGAGTGGAAGGATCAATGCTCTTGGTATCTATCAGAAGAAACTGGAGACTCAAGTAGCCCAGACTTCAGAGGGTGCGAGAATACAAGAAGGTTTTCTTCCAGGGAAAGGAGAGAACCCTAGGGCACACATCAATACCATTAACTTGAGAAGTGGTAAAGAGGTCACTCCAGGAACGAAAGTTGGCCAAACTGCTGAGAATTTCGTCGAGTCTGATGATGAGGACTTTAAAATCGCCAGGACATCGATCGACACTACCGAGCATCAATCGACACCGATCAAGATACTTTCACGGGAAAACTCAAAGTCCCGGGTATCGATCGATACCACCCCGGCATCGATCGATACTGAACCTGCAGTCAATACAGCACCTAAGGTTATGGAGGAAAAAACTAAAGTGGTTGTAGAGAGAGTTTACATACCAAGGATACCTTATCCCAGAGCTATTGGGAGGACTAAGAAGGAGGTAAAAGACTCTAAATGCAAGAAAATTTTGGACAAGCTGGTTGTTGAACTTCCTTTCATCGATGCTATCAAAACTTCTCCGGCTTTCAGGAGATATGTCAAGAAGATGGTGTCTAGCAATGTGAACCTTGAAGATGGTTGTCTGATGATCACTCATGAGTGCAGTGCAATCCTAACCAACATGATCCCAACGAAGCTACCAGATCCAGGGAGTTTTGTTTTAGATTGCACAATCTTTACATACAAGTTTGAGCGTTCTCTTTGTGACCTTGGTTCAAGTGTCAACCTCATGCCATACTCAGTTGCTAAAAGGATGGGAATGACAAACTTCACCTCCACGAGGATCTCACTGATACTTGCTGACCGCTTAGTTAGACTTCCAGAGGGTTTGCTCAAAGATGTTCCTATAAATATTGGGAATTGCTTGATCCCAACTGATTTCATCGTCCTGAAGTATGATGCTGAGCCTAAGGATCCTCTTAACCTGGGAAGACCATTCCTAGCAACAGCTGGTGCTCTGATTGATTGCAGGAATGGGAAAATAGCTCTTAACATCGGTGAGTTGGTCATGACTTTTAACATGGAGAAGATGATGAAGAGACCAACCATCGATGGGCATAATTTATTTGTTGACACCTTTAGTGACATTGCTGAAGAGTATTTCCTGGAGATGCATCCTGAGGACCCATTGGAGAGGGCATTTGTCTGTTCAGCTGAGTTAGAGGTCCATTCGAGTGATGTTGCTACTGAATACGCGAAGATGCTCGATACAGCACTGCCAGTATCGATCGATACTCTCCTAGTATCGGTCGATACTCAACGGCCAGAAAGAGATTTGGCCGAAAATTCTAAGCAAGCTGTTGGGCTTGGAGATTGGAGCGAAGAGAAAGCTCCTAAGGTGGAACTCAAACCACTTCCAGCAAATCTGAGGTATGGTTTTCTTGGTCCTAATTCCACATTCCCAGTGATCATTAATGCTTCCTTGAACAACGCAGAGGTCACCTTACTGCTGAGCAAGTTGCGCAAGTATCGCAAAGCTCTTGGCTATTCTATTGATGACATTTCAGGTATATCAGCGGACCTGTGCATGCATAGGATTTATCTTGAGGACGAGTCAAAGGCTTCAATTGAGCATCAGAGGAGGCTGAATCCAAACCTTAAGGATGTGGTTAAGAAAGAAGTCATGAAACTCTTGGATGCATGAGTTATCTATGCCATCTCATAGAGCTCTTGGGTCAGTCCAGTGCACGTTGTTCATAAGAAAGGAGGGATAACCGTGGTGAAGAATGAAAAGGATGAGATGATTCCTACTAGAATTATCATTGGACATCGAATGTGCATTGACTACCGAAAGTTGAATGCAGCTACACGGAAAGATCATTTCCCCTTTCCTTTCATTGACCAGATGTTGGAGAGGTTGGCTAGTCACCCCTACTACAGTTTTCTTAATGGATATTCCTGATTCTTCCAAATCCCTATACATCCAGATGACCAAGGAAAGACGACTTTCACATGTCCCTATGGCACATTCGCATACAGGAGAATGCCATTTGGATTGTGTAACGTTCCAGCCACTTTTTAGAGGTGCATGATGTCTATCTTCACAGACTTGATTGAAGATTTTATGGAGGTGTTCATGGATGATTTTTCAGTATACGGACCATCGTTCAAGGACTGTTTGGATAATCTGTGCAAGGTGCTCCAAAGGTGTGAAGAGAAACACTTGGTCCTTAATTGGAAAAAGTGTTACTTTATGGTTCAGGACGACATCGTGCTTGGGCACAAGGTTTTTGAAGAGGGATCGAGGTTGACAAAGCCAAAATTCAGGTCATGACAAGCCTCTAACCACCGACTTCTGTGAAGGACATTCGAAGTTTCCTTGGTCATGCTGGGTTTTACAGAAGGTTCATCAAAGATTTCTCCAAGCTAGCTCGCCCACTCAGCGCTCTATTATGCAAGGAGATCAAATTTGATTTCACACCTGACTGTCTTGCAACCTTTGAGGAGATTAAAAAGGCTTTGGTGAGTGCTCCTATTGTACAACCTCCTGATTGGACTCTGCCTTTTGAGATCATGTGCGACGCTAGTGATTTTGCTGTTGGGTCAGTTCTGGGTCAGAGGAAGGATAAGAAACTGCACGTCATCTACTATGCCAGCAGGACATTGGATGATGCTCAGAGGAACTACAGCACCACGGAGAATGAACTACTTGCAGGTGTTTTCTCCTTTGAGAAATTTCGATCCTACTTGATTTGGAGCAAAGTGATTGTTCATACTAATCATGCTGCTCTCAAATATCTGATGCAGAATAAGGATCTCAAGCCTCGTCTTTGTCGTTGGGTTCTTTTGCTACAAGGTTTCGAAATCGAAATTAAGGACAAGAGAGGAATAGAGAACGGAGTCACTAACCATCTCTCGAGGATGCGGATGGATGCAGATGTCCCTATTGATAATCACCTACCAGAGGAATCCATTTGGTTCATTGAAACTGGGTTTCAGATGAATTTCGCAGAACCTCAGCAATTCCCACGAATTGCAGGTTTCAGTATCGATCGATACCCTGCTGGTATCGGTCGATACCATGGCGATTCCAAACCTGTATTGATTGATGGTCATCTTGATGCTTCTGAAGACTATCTCGTCGCTGCAACCGATTCTGATCAACCATGGTATGCTGATATTGCCAACTACCTCGCTGCAGATGCAGAGCCAAAGCACCTCAAGAAATATAACAAGAAGAAGTTCATGCGTGACATAAGGCGATTCTTTTGGGATGAACCTTACCTGTACAAGAATTGTTCTGATGGCATTTACAGAAGATGCATTGCTGAATCAGAGGTACCTGATATTTTGTTTCATTGCCATGGATCTGACTTTGCTGGACACTTTGCCACTTTCAAGACAGTGTCCAAGGCTCTTCAAGCAGGCTTCTGGTGGCCTACCATGTTTAAGGATGCTCATGCTTTCATTTCACAGTGCGACGCTTGTCAGAGGAGAGGGAAGATGAGTAAGAGACATGAGATGCCACAAAATTTCATCCTTGAGGTTGAAGTTTTCGATTGCTTGGGCATCGATTTTATGGGTCCATTTCCCTCGTCAAACGATAACAAATACATCCTAGTTGCTGTGGATTATGTGTCCAAATGGGTGGAAGCGATTGCTAGTAAGAAAAATGATTCTGCGGTGGTTCTTAAGTTGTTTAAGACCATCATTTCCCCTCGTTTTGGAGTACCTCGAATTGTGATAAGTGATGGTGGTTCTCACTTTATCAACAAGATTTTCGAGAGGTTGCTGAGGAAGTATGGTGTACATAATCGTGTGGCTACTCCATATCACCCTCAGACCAGTGGGCAAGTCGAGGTCTCCAACAGGCAAATCAAGGAGATTCTGGAGAAGACAGTGGGTGCTTCTCGGAAGGATTGGTCTACGAAGCTGGATGATGCGCTATGGGCATACATGATTGCTTTCAAGACACCGCTGGGTACTACACCATTTCACTTGCTATATGGGAAAGCATGTCACCTTCCAGTGGAGATAGAGCACAAAGGTGTATGGGCGACGAAGTTGCTGAACTTCGACATCAAACCTGCTGCTGAGAGGAGATTGATTCAGCTGAACGAGTTGGATGAGATTAGGCACCACGCCTACGAGAACTCGAAGCTGTACAAGGAGAGAACCAAGGCTTATCATAATAAAAAGATCATCTCCAGACATTTCGAGCCGAACGACCAGGTACTTCTGTATAACTCTCGTTTGCAATTGTTTCCTGAAAAACTGCGTTCTCGTTGGTCAGGTCCTTTCACAATTAAGGAAGTGCGACCATATGGTGCAATTGTTCTGACGAACGCTTCAGGCGAAGAATTCACTGTCAATGGACAAAGGGTGGAACATTATTGGGCAAAAGCCGAGATTGCAGACGGACACATAATGCATCTGGATGATGCACCCACAGCCTGAATGGCGGTACAGTCAAGCTAATGACATTAAACGAGCGCTTGGTGGGAGGCAACCCACTGGTGAGTCTATTTTTGAGTCGTTTTTTTTTATTTTTCGTTCTGTGTTTGTGTCAGGATAAACAAGGAGCAAAACTCGAAATCGCCTGAGTATCGATCGATGCCATATTGGTATCGGTCGACACCGATCGCGAATAAGATGGTTCATCGTGTCGATTTAAGCTTGGTAACGATCGATATCAGGCCGTGTGTCGATCGATACAAGATGTTTCAGCACGGTAAATTCTTGTTTTTCTTAATTCTATTATGTTCTTTTGTTTTCTTTTACCTACTCTAGGCTAGATAACACTGGGGACATTGTTGTTTAAGTCTGGGGAAGGTGTCTGTTGACATTGTGTTTGTTTTTTCTTAGAGTCAGTTGTTTTATCGAGTCAAAAATGTTTTATTGAGTCAAAACTTGTTGGAGATGATGATCTTGTGCTTGAATTGTTGTTTTGATTTTGTTTTTGAGTGACCAGTGTTGCAGGATCAGCTCTAGATCGAATAATGAAAAATTCAAGGACTGATCAGTTGACTAGAAAACATCCATGTCTCCAGCAGAGTTCTTCTGAAGCCTGAGCCAAATTATTTGAGTATCATCAATGTGGTTAGTGTTTACAGAGCTTCATTCATCATTCATATCTGACAAAGGAACCCATATGTTTAAAATAATGGTATCTCTCTTCCCTATTATAAGTTGATAAATAAGAATCGGGGATTCAGTGGCAAACACCATCAATACTCGCGTTTCGGACCTTGATGTGTATATGCAGATCTATAAAAAAAGAGAACATAATAAGAAATAATTCTGGGGAGAGAAAATGATACAAAAAGTGTGAAATAGGATGGTTCCTTGTCATGATATTGTATGGTAAAGAATCTAGAAGGTTATTGAACATTGGCTGCAGCGATCAAACTGGCGATGAGGGCTTTATTTGAACAATGCTGCGAAATAATGTGTGGAGTCTGGAAAAGCAGCGAATGTCTACGCAGAATTACATGGTGGTTAGATAAAAAGCTGGTTAGATGACATTTGGGTGCTTGGGAAAAGGATCTTTGCGATGGTTCCTGAATAGGTGAGTCTCCGTGTTTTCAAACCTCTTTCCCTGGTTTAGTCTTCTATTTGCTTGAGGGAAAGCAAAGGCTAAGTCTGGGGGAGTTGATATATCATGGTTTTTACCCCTTTTAAGCCATGATATAAGTCCGTTTTATAGAGTCTTCCTAGTATTTTGGAGTCTTTTCGAGTCTTATACAGGTTTTAGCACGTTTGGAGCATAATTGAAGATATTGGAGCTAATTGGAGCATTCTGGAGCAAAGCAGAAGTCCGTGTTGTTGAGTACCCGATTTGAAGCATCAGTATCGATCGATACTGCCTATTATCGATCGATACCCATCGCAGCAGACACGGATCGCGACTTATTGAGGATTTAAAGAATTGCAAATTGCCCAAGAAGTCTTTAATATTTACAAGAAAGCCCAGAACGTGTTTACGATATTTAATAGGATTTTACAGCCACTTTGTTGGCTACACTTTATTTTACTTTGGATTTGTGGGAGAGCTTTTGAAGGGAGACAAGCCTTAGACTCTGTTCGTTCGAGAGAAGATTTTGAAACCTTTTGTTACTCTTTCTTATTATTTATTTGAGTATTTATTCAGTCATGTTTATTGATTCAATCTCCATGTCTGAGTAGATCTCACTAAAAGAAAACAACGTTTTCGCGACTACAGTTTGCGACTACAGACACAGTCGTAAATTTTTACGACTACTTAGCGACTATGTTGCGACTAGTTTACGACTTCACAAATTCAGTCGCACCATAGTCGGTCATTTGCGACCAAACGTATTAGTCGCATATTGGTCGCTATTTTACGACCAATCGACGACTACAGTGGAGTCGGAAAACTTTAGTCACAAAATAGTCGCTATTTTACGACTAAATTGCGACTTTTGCGGTGGGTCGCAAAACAGTCGTTTATTGGTCGTAAAATAACAGCATTTAACACGTTTATTCTTGGCTTACCTACTTGTATCTACTTTTTGCGACGACGACTCGTAGCCGGACACCAGTCGCTATATAGTCGCTATGTAGTCGCAAATCAGTCGGAAATATGTCTATAAAAAAAACTTGAGACCATCATTTCCTCATTCTCACAATCTCCTCATTCTCATAAACGAAAAAATTGAATTTTAGAAGAGAAGCCATTTTTTTTTGTTTTATAATGTCGGGAAATTACAATTATAGTAATTTTCGGGAGTGGATGTATAAGCGAATCGATGAAGAGACGTGAAATTTCTCGGTAGAGTTCACCACGGGGGTGGATCAATTCATGGCATTTGTAAATAGCCAGTCTCTAGCACAGAACAATGGCGATAAGTTTTACTGTCCTTCTAGTGTTTGCAAGAACGACAAATTTCTCCCGGGGCCTAGAATTTGGAATCATCTGTATAGTAGAGGATTTATGCCAGATTATTATGTTTGGTATAAGCATGGAAAAGAAATCTCTATGGATTTAGGTCCGAGTTATGTTGATCCTACGCATTTAAGTGGGAGTAGTGAATTTGGTAATGTAGTAGAAGATAGATATGTGGATATGGTGAATGATGCATTTCGTGATAACGTGAGTTTTGATAACTATCATCAAGGTGGTACTAGTTATCATAATGTAGAAGAACCGGTACGTAACCATCCAAAAAAATTCTACAACTTGTTAGAAGGAGCGAATACTATATTATATGATGGTTGTCGTGAAGGTCACTCGCAGTTATCTTTAGCCGCTCAAGTCATGCAAGATAAGGCAGAATATAATATGAGTGAAAAGTTAGTGGATTCGGTTTGCGGAATCTTGACAGACTATTTACCAGAAGGAAACCAGGCAACCGGTTCACATTACGAGACAGAAAAATTGATACGCAATTTAGGTCTCCCATATCATACAATTGATGTTTGTATTAACAATTGTATGATCTTTTGGAAAGAAGACGAGAAGGAAGCTAAATGTCTGTTTTGTGGTAAACAAAGATGGAAGCCTCAGAACGACCGACGTAGAACCAAAGTACCATACAGTCGTATGTGGTATCTACCTATTGCTGACAGATTAAAGAGAATGTATCAAAGCGAGAAAACTGCAGCGGCAATGAGATGGCATGCCGAGCACCAAGCAAAGGAGGGAGAAATGGGTCATCCTTCTGATGCGGCGGAGTGGAGATATTTTCAAGGTCTATATCCCGGTTTTGCTGAAGAACCTCGTAACGTTTATCTTGGATTATGTACGGATGGGTTCAATCCATTTGGCATGTCTCGTAATCATTCGCTGTGGCCTGTGATCTTGACTCCATATAATTTACCCACGGGTATGTGCATGAATATAGAGTATTTATTTCTGACTATTCTGAATTCTGGGCCAAATCATCCGCGAGCTAGCCTCGATATCTTCCTCCAACCTCTTATTGAGAAGTTAAAAGAGTTGTGGTCTAATGGCGTCGATGCATACGATGTGTCCTTGAATCAAAATTTCAATCTAAAAGCAGTGCTAATGTGGACGATAAGCGACTTTTCGGCGTATAGCATGTTATCCGGATAGACAAGCCATGGTAAATTGGCTTGTCCAATTTGCATGGAAGATACAAAGTCTTTTTATCTACCTAAGAGAAGGAAGACGTGTTGGTTTGATTGTCACCGAAGATTTCTTCCTCATGGTCATCCAATGAGGAGGAATAAAAAGACTTCCTTAAGGGAAAAGACGCGTCGAGAGAGTATCCACCTCAGTCTTTGACCGGTGAGCAAGTTTATTGCGAGCGACTGGCTGGTGTAAATCCATAAAAAACAAAGGACGTCGGTGGAAACGGGCACGAGAAGAAGAAGTCGGGCTATGGGAAGCAACATAACTGGCACAAGGAAAGCATATTCTGGGAGCTACCGTACTGTAGGGACCTCAATCTCAGACATTGCCTTGATGTGATGCATATAGAGAAGAATTTTTATGACAACATCATGAATACTCTTATGAGTGTGAAGGGTAAATCGAAAGACAACATCATGTCAAGATTGGATATTGAACAAGTTTGTTATCGGCCACACTTACATATTGATAGTGAGGGTAAAGCTCCTTTCCCATCCTTCACATTGACAGAGGAAGCTAGAAAACGTTTACTGGAATGTGTGAAACATGCGGTTAAGTTCCCAGATGGTTATTCGTCAGACTTAGCTACTTGTGTTGATATGGACAACCAAAAGTTTTCAGGCATGAAGAGTCATGACTGCCATGTTTTCATGGAGCGGTTACTTCCATTTATCTTTGCAGATCTCCTAGACCGGAATGTCCACCTTGTGTTATCAGGTACTTATTATGACAATTTTTTTAAAAAAAAATGATTATTGTAATTTATATATTTACTTCATGCAATTTTCACATATATTGTAGGGGTTGGAGCATTTTTCCGGGACTTATGTTCAAGAACTTTGCATAAGAGTCGCCTTCAAATTCTAAAACAGAACATCGTTTTAATCCTATGCAATTTGGAAAAGATCTTCCCACCTTCATTTTTCGATGTGATGGAAAACCTGCCTATACATCTCCCATACGAAGTTGAATTAGGAGGCCCTGTCCAGTATAGGTGGATGTATCCTTTTGAAAGGTTTTTCAAAAAGTTGAAAGGGAAAGCAAAGAACAAAAGGTATGCGGCATGATCGATTGTTGAATCATATATCAATGACGAGATTGCTTATTTCTCAGAGCACTACTTTGCTGGGAATATACAAACGAAATCAAGGTAAATGCTACAATCAATCACATCATGTCCACTTTGCCATTTAACTTTTTGTATACACATGCTATATATGTATTATAATGTGAATTACTTTTTATCTCATTTGATCAAGTAAACAAGATTCGATGAAGGTATGGTCCCCGTATATCATGTCCCTGGAGTACCTTCTATATTTACTCAAGTAGGTCGTCCAAGTGGAGAAATGCATGAAATATGGCTCTCAGAGAGAGACTGTCAATGCGCACATGCATATGTTTTACGAAATTGTGACTATTTTTAGCCAATTTAGAGGTATATAAGTTGGCATCTCTCCCATATTGCGTTTTAATATATATAATCTTTGTTTAATTTCTCATATAATTTGTGTTGGTCTTGTGTAGAATGTTCGAGGAATTTATTTTTGCAAAATATCCAGGACTTTCCGAAAAAGAACTCTTTGCGAAAAGAGCTTACGAATATCATTTATGGGTGAAAGAATATGTATGTCTAAAAAATATTCATAACTTTGCGTAAATTTATACTTATATATATTTACACTATTTTTTATATATATGCAGGTTAATTACTGGAACGCCACGAATCCATTTCCTACTTGGGTTCAAGAGATAGTGCATGGACCTTTGAATAACGTCAAAACCTGGCCAATGTATTTTACAAGAGGCTATGTGTTTCATACGCAGAATCACGGCGTTGGACGAAAGACATGTAACTATGGGGTATGTGTTAAAGGTCAAAATTACACGGATGCATCTGATGAAGCGGATTTCTACGGGATCTTAACTGATATCATAGAACTCGAGTACGAGGGGATGGTCAATTTGAGAATCACACTTTTTAAGTGTAATTGGTATGACCCTGTTATCGGTAGAGGCACTCGAAGGAGCAATGGTGATGTTGTAGACATTCTTTCATCGAGAAAATACAATAAATACGAACCATTTATTCTAGGTACGCACTTATTAATGTCGATATCATATATATATATATATATATATATATATACCATGATGTATAACTTATATATATATTTTTATATTGCAAACAGCCTCGCAAGCGGATAAAGTTTGTTATATTCCGTACCCATACACAAAGAAACCGAAGCAGTTGTGGCTCAATGTTCTAAAAGTGAATCCGAGGGGTAACATTTCAGGGGAATATGAAAAAAAGAACCGACTCTTTTGCAAACAGAAAATGATGATGCTGTATTGATGACTACAATTGAAGATCTGGTACTCAACAATTTCGTACAAGGAGACCAAATAAACCTCGATTACGAAGTCGGAGATGCAGAACCAGAAGATGAATTTCGGTGTAATTTGTCGTCTTCTGATGAAGAATCAGATGACGAAGAACCCTTCTAATTCACTATGTTACTTATGTCACAATTTCGTTGTAATTTGTCTTTTACATTATTTCGGTGTAATTTATCTTTTCCATTATTAATCAGTATTTATTTTCCGTTTTGAGTTAAAAAAAAAAAGTCCTCACCAGGACTCGAACCCATGTGAAGAGAAACAAATGTGAGATCTTTACCAGTAAGCCATATTGTTTAATTGGTATTTAACACACCAAATAATTATTATGTCTACCTTGCTTTATTCAGAATAAAAAACAAATGTCCCACCATGGACTCGAACCCATAACTGAAGGGAGATAGAGGAGAACTTTACCACTAAGCCATAGTGTTTAATCGTTCTAACTCACAGCAAATAAATATTAAGTCTATCTACTTCATTCATATTATAAAAAAAACTTACGAAAACCCTAAGTCCCTCAAGTCTTAGCCTTCATTCAGTCTTCTTCGTCTCCGATTACAGATCGAAATCCCTTTTGCTCTCATCTTCGCCTTCGATCCCACCTTCCGTTCTTCTTCTTCGATCCCACGATGCCGGAAACTAAGAACGGTAAAGGACGGAAGAAATTCGTTCCAAATGTTTCTCAGAGAGCCGGAGGGTCTTCGTCGCGAACAACAAACCCTCTACCGCCGCAGTACACCTTCACGCCTGGGGCCCAATTTCTTCCGCATCTGTCGTCACCACCTCTGAACCTCGTGCATGCTCAACCTTCAACGACAGCACCAAATGTCCGGGATTTTCCTCCGCCTACCCAGCTTTTCCAGAACATCACGCCGGAGAATCCACCACAAACTAATCAATCTCAAGGTCAGACGACTCGACGAGAAAGCTCTCATCCTCAAGATCAGACGACTCCAAGACAAAGATCTTCGAGTCCTTCGATGCACAACACTGAGGGTAATAGTAATCACTCGTCTCACGCTCACATCTCCAACGACTTCGAAGCTAATCCGATTGACGACAATGCATATATTGAGGTCGATCTCCAGGAAGAGCAACGTATGGTGCTTCAGGCGCTGATAAGAGTGCCTAACCGGCATGACTATACGACTGTGCTGTCTCCGACACGCCCTCAGCCGCCAAACACCACTTGGTAAGTTTCTATCAATTCATGTCTGAATTCGATTTCCTGTCAAGAGGCTAGTTTACAGTTTGTTAGTAGAATTGTTTTTGTGTTTGGAAATGATGATGTATGATTTGCGTGTGTGGAATTGATGATATTTATGTGTGTGGATATGGTTAGACCAAATCTCGGTCTTCATAGAAGTCTCTTTTCTGTTGTGTTTGGAATATGATTTTTGTGTTTGGAATGGATAGAAACTGTCTGTATATCTTGGTTTGAATTTCCATATAACATGATTGTATATCTTGCAAGGATAATGGTCATTAAAGTGCTCACCAGGATCAATTCTCTGTTTGGTAGACTAAGCAATTACATAGTGTCAATTCGTTTCTGGTGTAAGTGCTTGTTTGGTCTAATCAGGGGAATATTATGGTTCTGTCTGGCTTGATTTTTGGTTGGTAGACTAAGCTCACAGTTTGCGATTCATATCTTTTCTGATATGTGGTTAATTCTGACATCATGTTTTGCTTGGTTTGAATTTTGTGTTGTTGTTGAGGCATTTATTAATGTATGTTTCTGTCATGGTTTTTGTGTTGTTGTTGAGGCACTTATTTGTCTCTGTCTAGGTTTGGCCGTGACAAGGGAAACCTGACAAGGAAGATCACCAAGATTTTCACAAACAAGTTTAATGGTCCACACTACAGTTGGACTGTTGTGCCTCGCGATAGACATGAAAGATACTTCGTCGAGTTCGCGGTAAGCATTTCTCTCTTCCAAGCTTCATATATGTCTTTCTTTCTATTCTATCCAGTAACACCATCTACTTGTCTTGTAGAAAACCCACACATGGGATCCCTTAATCTAAAGGGTTGTTCAAAAACATTTCGAGAGGATTTGTCAAAGGCGAATGAAGGATATGGTAAGCACCGCGAGGACTTCTCGAAAGCGACCACCCTGGATTAACCCAACACTGTGGACAAAAATGATAGAGAAATGGGACACTGACGAAGCTAAAGAGAGGTCTCAGACCACATCCGCTGCTCGGAAATTTAACTGTAAAGGCCTTGGTGTGCACAAACACTTATCAGGCCAAAAGTCATATCACCAAATCCAACAAGAAATGGTAAGTGTAATTTCTATATCTAAGACTTCTGCAACTTTCTATTATGTAACAAATTTATATGTTACATTTTCAGGAAGATGAATTGGGCAGACCGGTTAGTATCGGTGAGGTTTTTGTGAAGACTCACACAAAATCAGTTGGTACGTTTGTTGATATGAAGGCTGAGAGGATCGCCCAAAATTATGAGAAGAACTTGCAAGCTAAGATGCAAGATATCGGACCTGAAATTTCAGACGGTAGGTCGCAACAGCGAGAGCTAACCACAGAGGAATACAACGATCTCTTTCTTCAGGTAAATACGAAATATATGTTATCTTTTGGTTTTCTGTCATCTGTTTTTATAAATCTTGGTTTTATTTATGCAGTCAACGTACACGGATGACAGAGGCAGACCATATGGAATAGGAAGCCTCAATGAGTCTCATGTTGGTGGAAAACGCAAGTTCGAAGTAACCTCTTCATCGTTTCAATCCCTGGAAGATACGTTGGAAGAAGCTCAACGCCAAATAGAAGAAAAAGCTGCTTCTAACGCTCGGCGTGAGGCAGAGCTTACCAAACTTGCAGCTGACCAACAAACCAAGCTTACCAAACTTGAAGCTGACCAGAAGTGGAAAGGTATCTTCGTCAAACCGATCCAAATTTTCTAGACTTCATGGTTTCTCAATCTGATCGGCAGCATGATTCTACACCCTAAGCTGTCATTTTATTTCATGTTTTGAACATTAGACCTTTCTTTGTATTGATTAGTATTTGATATGATAAAACAATGTATAATATATATTAATGTTTCTTTATGAATGTATGTTTCTTTCATTTTAATATTCAAATATTCTTTGTATTGGTTTGTATATGATTTCCAAATTGCTAGGTAATACAAATTGGGTACAGTATTACCATTTTGAATTTCGTTGCTAAAATCAGTCGTTGGGTAGTCGCAACTCAGTCGCTAGGAAGTCGCAAATTATTCGCAAAACAGTCGTAACACGATGACCAAATCACTATTTCGTGAACGTATTAGTCGGAAATCAGTCGCTAATTTAGTCGGAAATCAGTCGCTAATGTAGTCGGAAATCAGTCGCTAATTTAGTCGCAACAATTCACGACTCTTTAACGACTACACCAAACGACTTCCACACGACACAATATATAGTCGTACATTAGTCGCATGTTAGTCGTTAATGTAGTCGGTACATGGTCGCTTATATTACGACTGATGTGCGACTGGTTTGCGACTTCTTACTGTCATCGCAACAAAATCGCAAAGTAGTCGTAAATTAGCGACTAATTACCGACTACATGTTTTTGCGACTAGACATTTACGACTACGTAATGTGGTGGTAATGTAGTCGCTAAAACTTTTTTACCGACTATATTACGACTGATTATGTAGTCGCTAAAACGCTGTTTTCTTGTAGTGTCTCTTGTTAGGTTTGGGGTTTTCTCATAGGGTTTTCTTTGAATGCTAGGTTGATTAGTTGTTTAAGGTTCACAATCTGAATTAGTTCTTTGCCTTAGGTTGTTCTCAAAGCTAATTCTGGATTGATCACCTAGAACTTAGATCTTACGATAATTGGTTAGGCACGAGAGTGCGATTAATTACCTGACAGAACTAAGGGTGAGCAAAATAACTACTCGCAAAGAGATTTGGTTTAGTTGTTTTGTGAACAAATCAAACTTGAACTAAAAGCTGGTTTACACTTTAGAATTCGCAAAGAGATTTGGAATTCTAGGATTTAGACTTAGATAGTTTTCGCAGCGAGAGTTGGTTAGCTATACTTTAGTGATTTGAGTTCAAGAACCGTGCGTAACCTGAACCCTGATTTGTTTGTTTATCTGCATTCATTGATTTCCTGAGAAATACCCTGAACCTATATGCTTCCAATCGAATTTACAACACTTTTAATTGCATACTTTTTTTCAATCACATCTTTTGATTTAGCTTAATTCGGACCCATATAATATACTGTGTGATTTTTTGAGTTCTTGTGTTCGACCCCTGATATACTGCAGCAACTCCTTTAGTACTTTTTAGGGTATTAATTTGAGCATATGAGTTACCCTTTGTCCGTTGGATAGCCTCACCTTGATCAATTAACCTGGATTCATAATCGCTAAAGATATCGGCTGCCACAGAAAAAGTTAGAAAGACAAAGGAAGTCAACAAACACAACAAAAGGAGTAAAAAAGAAATTCCGGTAAGAGAAGACTACGGACCTGACCGTAAACCGCTGGCAGCGATAGAAATCGCTGATACCCCTCCTCGAAAAACTTGTCAAGGTTGAGGGGGTCGGAAGAGTCTGAACGATAATGGTTGACAATTAGCGCACTTGCATTACTATCCTGGATAACCGAAGAGCGAAAAACAACTTGGTGAAATTCACTCACCTCGGAGTCAACGTCCTTTGGCTTTAAGGGTGGGCCGTGCTCACGGTCAGGAGCTGAGTGGTCACAACCCCAAAAAGAATCATGGATCATGCGAAGCCACCAGTGCCTCTCGGTTCGAATCATGGAAGAAAAGGAATGAGTCTCCCGACTAGGGATTATTTCTATTTTGGGGGATCCGCATTTGATGATTTGCCTTGGAAATAGGTTGATGCCCCAACACGTCGACGCTTCAGAGAAACAAGACCACCTTCAACGACAGATGGCCAAGGCAAAGAAGGAAGTACCAAAGGTCTTCGTTGTTTAACCAAGGGATCATAAGCAATCCGAGGAGTACTGCCATCAAAAGGGGTTCCTGAAATATTCAAAAAGTAATGGAATGAAAAGGGAAGCGACTATGGAAATCTGCAAGCAAGGAAATGGAGGGCAAAAATTAAACCATCCAGAAAAGCACATGCAGTCCGGCTCTGCCCGCTCTTGATTAACGAAACCAAGGCTTCCCCATCAAGATTATCCCAGCTCTTTGGATTGGAATACAGTCTTTCGAAAAGAACTCGAAACTGCTGAGAATCGGAAGGACGTTGGTTCAATACTGAAAAAGAAGAAAAGATCACGCGGTCGACATCATATTAAACAGAATCATCGAGAAATTGGTAACAAAATAAAACATGAGTCTCTCGTCCAATTTGTGAAGAGGGGTGGCGAATCATGCTACATGGAGGAATCGTTAACTCGAAAGAAGAAGTATGCCTCCCTCTGGAGATACCATCTTCCTCTGGAGATCGAAAATGACTTCTCGGTTTTTGTGAGGCGCGAAGTTCAGGGCTCCGGCTCGAATGGTGTCTTCCACCGTGAAGCCTAAGCGAAAGATGTCTTCAACTTATAAAGAAGCACTAGAGTCGTAGGCCACAACGATAAGGCTGAGTATGTGGCAGATGAAGCTTGGAGTAAGTTGAGAAACGCAAAGACCACTTCTGCAAAGATACTAGACCAGTAATCTAAGAAGAGGAAAGCGTAAGACACTCTCACGGAAGAAAGACTCATACACGCATCACAATCTGTTTCGGGGTTCTCATGTGGCGAAGAAATAATGATTGTGACCCTTCTAGAAAGATTGCAGTCACGATAGAGGATATGTAGAAAGTCCCGAGTACATCGAGTCGCCGACCAGGACCGAATAACAGGAGAAGGTGCCATTAAAGAGGAATCTGGCCTGGAGTATCAGAGAAGATGAACAGTTAAAAAAGACAGATCAACGTAAAGAACGAAAGTGAATCGTTGAGCCGAAATTTTCGCTTAGTGGAGTTAACGGTAATGTTAAGCACGATCTCAGAGTATAAAGCAAGGACGAAGGCAAAGAGTAACACAACTTTTTCTTCCCGCAACTAGCACTTCACACTCAAACACTTAGAAATTATTTGTTTTTTTTGTTGTAAAATCATTTTTGAGATCGAAATACTAAATCCAGTTTACTCCGTAAAAACCTTGTTCAAATCGCTCTTTGATCTGTTTTGATCTTCTCGAGTAACAAACTTTATGTTTATTGCTCGATAGTCCTTCAGTTCTTTTATTATTAATGATAAGCTAAAATCTTCTGTTTAGTTATATTTATAAATTTTGACCCTTGTAATTCCAAATACAACACACATTTACTTATGATTTTGTCATTGTTTAATTTTTTAAATTAAGTCAACCTAAAAAGGTTATCTACTTATTGAACACTTTAATTTTCTTTTTAACTTTGATCAATCCATAATTTATACTATTTTTTTTCATAGCATCATATGATTGTTTTAATTTATTTTGATAAAACATGTAAACATTATCCGAATGTATTTATGTTTCTAAAATAATTTAAGATTAGGATTTAATCTGCGCTGTGCGCAAGGTAATTTTTTCTTAAAAATTGTTTTGAACATTAAATTTTAAACTTTGGTTAAGTTAAAACTGGTTGGCACATATAAAGATATGTATATATTAACATCATACAACCAAAGTTTACGTCTATAATATCCGTGGAATAGGTCTTTGTGCGAGTTAATATATATGTATTTATATACAAACCAACATGGATTAGAAACTATATTTGTATATCCGTAAATGGTCGTAATTTTTTTTAATTTGAGATCAGACCATCACTTTTGGTTAATGAATACTATAACATGCATTACTAATGACTGTAGATGGAGTTGTCATACTGTGTTAACTCGTCTACTTAATTTGTTCAGCAGTGGACTAAAATAGTTTTTAAACACACATTTTTAAAACACATTTTAACATTATATTAGAAACCATAAAAAGTATTTTAAAGCACATTTTGATTTAGTTGTTATTTTAAAAAAAAAATTGAATTGATTTTCGAATAAAATACAAATTGATTACAAAAATACAAATGGAAAATATTACAACATCTCGAATATATTTTTTTTCATTGAATATATTTATATGGATTGGTTATTATTTAAATTAATAGAATATCTTAATAAGTATAAAACTAAATACACTATTGAATGCATGTTGAAGGAAATTTTTTTTTTCATATTCTCTATAATAGTTTTAAAAGACAGTTATATCATTTTCTATTTCAGTTATCTTTTTATCTGTAATTGCATAATATATATTGGCCTATTTGCAAAAATACCCTACAATTTGAAGTCAAAACTAAAAATGCCCTCTTCCTCTCCTCTTTTTCAGAATCCCACGAATTATCCTTTAAGAATATGGGTATTCACGGAAATGCCATTCTTCAGACTGCTGGTAGAGTCTAACATTTTTTTCAAAAGACCAAAAAATATTTCAGATCTAACTTAATTACGAAAATGCCATTGCCATCAATTCTCAACCTCCACGACAACCACCATCGTCGACGAGTTAATGCATTAAGTAACCCATTTTCGCCATTAACGCCCAAGAATAGAGCTCGAACTTCCTTTTCGCGAGTTCTCCTATCCGATTTCTCCCATTTCCCCTCGATTTTCCGATTCAAACTTATCGAAATTATTTTTTATGGCATAAAAACGGCAAAACACGACTGAGCTTGCGGGATTTCTGTGATATTAGACGTTCTGGGCGCTCGACGAGGGTGAAAACAAACTTTAAACGGATATAGGTACGAATTTTTGCATATCGTCGATTTTCAGATCTGAGTTGTATACTCATACTGCTTTAGAAGTCTGAAGAAATCCACATGGTCAACGAAAGGGTAGTTTTGCAAATGACTTTTAAATACTCAGACTGCCATTGAAGTTTGGTAATTTCCTTTGAAAACAAAAAAATCAAGAAAAATCCTCTAATCGAGGCATAGGGTAGTTTTGCAATTGACCGAAAACTTGACTTTTTATTCAGACTTGATATCCAGTATTTTGGAAAAATGAGGGACTTTGATCAGAAGTTGCCTTTTTCAGACGGAATCAGAAGTCTGGAAAAAAACAGGGTACTGGTAGTAATTGACCGAAATATTTCAAAAGTTGACCAAAATAAGGGAAAATGTATCAAACTTCTTTAGCAGTCTGAATAGGAGGGAACATTTTTCAGACTTCTATGGCAGTCCGAAAATGATGAAATCCGTCAGATTGCTAAAGAAGTCTGATATCGAAGATTTTGGTCAACGCAAAAAATACACCAATTTCTGTCAGCCTTCTATTGCAGTCTGAAGGATTTCGTCAGACTGCCCTGGAAGTTTGGGAACGAAAGTCAAACTTCAGTCAATTGCAAAACTACCCCATAAATTTTTCAGACTGCAGGAGAATTCTGAAAAATTTCAGACTTCTCCGTGAAGTCTGACAAAAAGTCAAAATTTTGGTCAATTGCAGAAATACCTTTTTCTTTTTCTCAGACATCTAATGCAGTCTGAAAAAAAATCAAAGTTTGGGTCAATTGCAAAAATACCTTTTTTGTCAGACTGCAGTTGAAATCTGCTTTAATAACTTTTCGTCAGACGGCATCCGCAGTCTGCTTTGTAATATTATAATTGGAAAAATACCCTATTTTTCAGACTACCATAAAGGTCTGACGAATTGTTAACAGACTTCTGTGGCAGTCTGGATTGACAAATTTTTTTAAACCGTTTTTTTGTATATTTGTGATGAATTTCGTTGATTTTAATTTTTTTGTATGTGTGTTAGTTGTATATGTTCCTCCTGCGTTAGTTTTACATGCTTATGTTCTGTAATTATTTTTAAAGAATTTTTTTAATAATTCTGGCAATGTAGCTAATAGAATCAGACTTCGCGAAGAAGTCTGATATTTCCATTAAGATCGCTAATGTGGTTTTTCCATGATTGTTTTTACAGATAATGATGCATCTACCTGTTAATTTTGGTGAATGGGTTGTGAGAGACCAGATTTGGCATTTTGTAGTGGATACTCTCAAAGGAGGGCGGTTTATCACTTTGGGCGATCGTTCTACATATTGTGAACTTGTTGAGATAGTACAAGATGATTATATGCTGGACAAGAAAACCGAGTTGGTGGAGTTATCATATCCGTTACCGGAACCACTCTTGCAACAGATCGTTCCGGATAGCCCTCCTGTTTATGTAACAAATGATAGGCAAGTAAGGAGCATGGTCGAGTTAGCTAGTGTGCATTTAATCCGTCTTTGTGTCTCGAGCCGATACGGATTGGCATATCAAAATGCGGGGAATCACGATGTAAAAGATGAAGATGAAGATGACGAAGACAAAGACTGGGAAGACGAAGATGTGGGCTCAGTATCAGATGATTCTATTTGTGGTGGTGGTGGTGGTGATGATGGTGGTCTAGTCTTGCATTTAAGTCTCATTTAAAGTAATAGGTGTTTACATTAGGTCTTAGTGAGTTTTGCATACATTTGGAGTGTTTTTAGGAGTCTTGGAGACAATTGGTGATGTTTGGAGTTATGGAGCATAAGAGGAATGCAAAGCCCATCCGAGACACCGTAAAGATGTAGCTGGACGAAGGCCCTCCGATATGAATCAGCCTTGATGCTCTTCATAGGAGTTGTAGAGGAATGAGTCATCTATCTACAGGAGTTGGATTCAGGCCATTTGGACATTTGGTTAAGGAGTTACTGAAGACGTGTCCGTCTGGCCGAGAAGCTAAAACTTCCCCCGGGAAAGTTTTCGACCTACCCCAATCAGCAAGGTCCAATTAGGTCGGTCCTGGGACAGGGATTCCCCGAGATTCCAACCGGTTCGAAGAAGAAAATCCGACCGTCCTCGACTAAATTTTCCCCGGAGGAAATCTGACCTACCCCAATCAGCAAGGTCGGTTTTGGGCGGTTAGGATTTTCTTCCCCAAAAAGATCCAACTAAACCGGGTCGGAACCCGGTTTGTTTCGGGTCGACCCGGTCAAACACTATTCACTACAAACACAACTTTACCTAATTTTTGCCACTTATGCTTTTTGTTAGTCAAAACAACATTTTTCCTTTTGAGAGAGAATTTGGAGATTGTAAGCGAGATCCTTTAAGTTTATGCAATTAAGTGTTTATCTCATTGAATCTCTTCTATCTATCTTCTTTTTATCTTGATTATTCAACATTCATCCATGGATTCAACCCCTATCCATATCGATTTTGAGGGGCTTTTCATGGATCTTGAGTAGTCTTTTAGGGTTTAGAGATGGGGTAGATTAAGATGTTCCTAGGCTTGATTCATGGTGTTTAGGGTTAGATCTTCTTATATCCCTTCTTGTTTAATGTTCTTAAGGCTAAATCTAGCTTGAAAACGTAGATTTAGATCATAAGGCATTTCATGCACACCAAGTGTTTGGTGAAATGCCTTGATGAATTAAACAAGAGATTTACATTACTAACCTATGATAATAGTTGCCTAGGGTGTATTTTTGGTTGATCTTGTTGATTTAAACTTAATGCTTGCTAATCAATGATCCACAAATGAGAGTTTGTTAATGGATTAGGTGATTAGCATAGTGATTAAATGCTTGTAAGAGAATTTGTCGAGTTTAGGATCTTATGCCTAGGGATTAGCTTGTTTGAGTAAACGAACATCATGAATTGAACTTGGGACTTCTTATATCAATAACTTTATCTCTAGATTCGCTTTTGCTTATTGATTTACATCTTACTTAGTTGCTCTACTTGTTTAATTTGGATACTTAATCACAAAACTCCCTTTAATTAGCTTAACTTACATAGGTTTCTTGCATTCTTAGTGGTTAGGACTATTCCCCAATATTGGATTCGATAACCTCCTTACTACATCGTATTGGGGACATTGATACCTCCTAGAAACTAAAAAGTCTTGTATCAGAGATGAAGATGAAGATGATAAAAAAGATAAAGATAATAAGACTTATGAGTTGCAGCATGTGGCTGAACGATTTGCTGGTCGAGAAAGAAATTGGTCCGACGGCATTTTTCTCGGAAAGTGTTTTGATAAAATTTTCTAAAAATTTTAATTGCCGTTTAGTACTTCTACAGACAGACTCGTTATGCAGTATGAAATGGTGATATTTTCAGGACCAGACTTGTGAAAGTTTCAAAAGTTTAAGTTTTCAGACTTCGAAAGAAGTCTAATAAAAGAAGGACACAGATAAATTAAACCGACTTCATAATCAAATATCTCGTTCAATGGAAAAAATACAAATTTTGGTTACAAATTGGGTCACATATTACAAGAAACCAAAACATATAAACATGATCAGGACGATAATAATAGCACCAGCGAATGTTAGACTCTTCAACTCGACGCCACGCATTATCTGGCCACATGGCTTCTCCGTCAACCGCTCCTTCAATTGAGCTATCTCTGCCTTCTTACCTTGACGTCATCGAGCAACGTTGACAAATACTTGTCGCTTTGAGCATTAGAAACGAACATGCCATCAATTAGTTGACCATGTTGGTCAACATACATCTTTACATCGTTAAACTCCTCAGTCATAGCCTCATCCCACCACTTCATTATATGGTAACCACCATCCTACACAGCCACATTTTATACTAAGATCCCAAATTATAATAAGCAGAAGAAAAAAACGGACCACATGACATATAGAGGCCATTACATCATAGTTACAACATCCGAAGAATCTTCTTCCCGGATTATCGGCAGTAGTGGATGTTCGCATGACGGGCTCCAGACCGCAGAATCATTTCTTGGGGAATCCGTAGGATGATCCGGATCGACGTCGACCTGTTGAACATGAACTACTCGACGTTGGAAGGTGACTGAATCGCCCCATCCTGTGTACAAGAAAACATTCGCAAAAATTAAAACAAGTCTAACGCCAGACTTCTAATAAAGTCTAATTTAAAATCAAGTCGAAATTCAGACTTCTAAAAGAGTCTATTTCGGAAAAGTCTAATTTCAGACTTCTTCTCAAGTTTAATTCGTACAAAGTCAAATTTCAGACTTCTAACAGAGTCTAATTAAATGAAAGTACAATTTCAGACTTCTAATCGAGTCTAATTCAGATCAGTTCAAGTATCAGACTTCGTATCGAGTCTAATTCACTTTCAGACTTCTAATATAGTAATTTTCAAGTAGATCTAAAATGGAATTAATTAGATCTAGGGAAATAACCCATCTGTTTGTTTAGATCAATGCAAAGAACATGGGAAAATGGTCTTATTTCGTATAGATTTAAAAAAAATTTGCAGAAAAAGTACAGTAGAAGGCAAAAAAGGGGAGGTAATTACCAGACTGAAGAAGCTGACGACAGCGGTGGCGGTGGCAGTGTCGGTGGCGGTGGTGAGGAGGGTTTGAGAGAGTTTAGAGAGAGAGAGAGAGATTCTTCCTGTTTTAGAGAGTGAGAGTCGATAATGACTTTAACAGATTAGGGTTAATAACTTTAGTTTATATATGGGGTAAAATCATAAGTAGGGTAACTTATTTCAGGTTAATTCACAGGTTTCAATCAAGAAGTCTGATACACCATGGACATGATCAGACTGAAATGGCAGTCTGATAAACCATAAACTTGATAATTACTACTTAAATACCATCATATTATATATAAAACTTATAACAAACATCAAACTCCTTTAACTTAGTCACAAACTAACCAGTATATGTAAAAAAAACATTATGAATTAAAAATTTAGAAATTCTCAATCTAACCCTACAGATAAGAACATGATATCCACGCCACCTACAGAATGCAATATAAATGCAAAACACAATCCGACTTCTATCGGACTACTTCTAAAGAAGTCTGACAGATATTAGTCTCGACGACGACCCCTGCCTCTTGAGGACTCTCCTTGTTTTTGTTTTGGTCGTTTCATTGCAGCGGAGTTGAGTTCTTGATTTCTAAGCCTTTGTTCTTCTTTTCTGAGGTTTTGGAGAAGTCTTCGGACCTCAGGTTCGATGTCTTCTTCGTCTGACTCAATCCGTATATAGTATCCCATAACTCTCCGGTAATCTTCTCGTGTGAGCTCCACCACATCACTTCCTCGATCATCATCTGCTTCTTGTGGTGGCTGTGGGTGGAGCTGTGGTATGATTCCGTTTGCCGGGAGTCCGCAGATTATGCCTTTCCTTGCTTCCATTTCTGAATCAAGCTGTGGTATGATTCCGTTTGCCGGGAGTCCGCTGATTATGCATTTCCTTGCTTCCTTTTCTGGATCAAAACGTAAAGCAACACTGATTAAAGAGTCTAATTAAATGAAAGTATAATTTCAGACTTCTAACAGAGTCTAATTAAATGAAAGTACAATTTCAGACTTCTAATCGAGTCTAATTCAGATCAGTTCAAGTATCAGACTGCGTATCGAGTCTAATTCACTTTCAGACTTCTAATATAGTAATTTTCAAGTAGATCTAAAATGGAATTAATTAGACGTTGATTTTGGCGCTCTATAAGTAAAAAGCCTGGCTAGTTTTTCATCTTAACCTAGTGATATTAATATATATATATATATATATATATTCATAAGTCTCTTCTATTTAAATAGTTTTTTTTTTGTTTCTGAATTATTGTCTATTACAAATTATAAGAACAATTACATGGACAATTTTACACGCTTACAAGGATCCATGATAACATGTTCTACATGCACCACCCTCACGATGAACAACGTTACCCCTTGCCATGTGAGATCACGACGAACATCTCTAATTCCACCATGCTGGACAGCTTCTATAAATTTGCCTCCATTAATCTTCATTCTCTGGAAATCAAATTCCATACCTCAAAATGTAAAAGCATTAATTGGCCTTTGGTCAAGCCAGTGGACCATAGGGTTTCCAAATAGTTTAGGAGCATTTGTTTAGGAGAATATGTTTAGGTAGTTGTTACATTACCCAAAACCCAATTTGTCTATAATATCCGTTATTTATTTGATGGCTCTTACTTGGTATATAAACTAAAGTTTATCATGTACAAAGAATACGATATATATAACATGGTGTCATATATTGTATGATATGTATGTATCATGTTATATACAAGACATATTTTCAAATACATATACTTTATTTAGGTTTCAATAGTTTATTATCACTTCAGATTTTTTACTGTTTCTTTTTGTTTTTTAGTTGGCAAATGACAAAAATACCCCCTCCCCTCTATCTTCATGTGTACCGTCCACAAGTGCACACGCCGTACTGTACATGGGACTAAATTGTCATGTACAATACATAAAGTGCTACTTTCTAATAGCGCTTAGGGAAAGTGCTAATAAACTAATCAAACTTAAATAAATGGTCAAATTTTGCAAAGCACCCTATATATAATTATATTTCATATAATATTGTTAAGAAATAATTGCACAGATTGTCACTTATTTGAAGTTTCATTTGTATTTAGACATTTTTTTAAAGTGTTAAAAATATTGGTCACTTTTTGGGGTGAAAAGTGGATTTTACCCCTTTTATTGTTACATCTTGTACCGTCCATTATCGTACACGCCGTACTGTACATGAGTAAATTTGGATTGAACAATAAAATAAGTGTTACTTTCTACTACATTTTCAAAAAATTAAGGAATCTTCTAAGTGACAATTTTTGCAAAATCCCTTATTGTAAATAACATATAACAAAAATGCTACACTTCCCTGGGAGGACAAAAGTGCTGCACCAACATTTGGTGATTCCAAAGATCATTGAATTAGGAAGTTGTAACCGTCCTACAAAAAAAATGGATTTTGTTGACCAAGTGTTTATCTTGATCGTTATTATTTGGAGAAGAAGAGCACATTTTAACATCGTCATTTTTTGTGCTTAAAGGAATAAGCTTCATGAAGAAAAGCTCTTGTATTTTTAGAAACTTTGCATCTCACATGGTAACTTGTTTTTCCTTTATGATGCAGCTTTGTTTTTATTGGTATATTCATATATGTAAAGAGAGATTTGCTTGACTCTCTTATTTCATTAGCATCATTGTCATTAGCTGTACATATATCTTGTTTCCATTCCTACGTATTGTTGAAGGTGGGTTTAGCACCCCCAATTAGCTAGGCCCATCTCAGTAAAGGGTTCTTCTCGATTAAATCTGCTAAAAGTCAACACTTGACCAAGATGGATACCGAGCTGATACACCGAACTCCCAGTTAAAACTCGCCCCAGGCTTACAAGAGTACATCACAGGCCCGCGCTCACACTTCACCAACCCTGCGCAGAAAGACCGAAGGAGAAGATAACACGTGGAGGGAAGCACGGTGAACAGTGTGCTACCTTCATAGGAGTATGGCGTGGAGACCGAAATCTCACCAACCCTGCACAGAGACCAAAGGAGTAAGCGGCACGTGGAGGGTAGCTCGGTGAACAGTGTGCTATCCGCATAGGGGCATGGCACCGGGCCCATCATGATATATCTACAGAAGAAGCCGGGTCACATGTCTCGAGGAACCTTACCCCTAAGAAGCGCTGGAGGCGCCACGTTGCCCCGGGATTTCGGGGAACAGGAAGTCAACCCCTGCTATATATACCCCTTAGCATGCATTTATAGGGGGGGGGGGGGGGGGTTATGACATTTATTACTCTCTCTCACTAGAATTAAGACCCGATCTCTCTACTTTGTAACAGAAAAACGCCATTTAGAACACCGAACTGGATTCCCGTCGGAACTAGTTCGTAAGTCTAAACCGTTCACCCTTTTCGATCATTAATACAAAGAATACGGTCCCTGACCTGTTCACCATAATTCCCGACCTGTTTCTCTACTCGCCGACCTACTTAGAAATCAAGTTTAACCCGTTCCATTAACGGAAATCTCGCATGCCTAATCTACTTCTAATCATCATCAGTGATCCTTTGGATTAACAATTGGCGCTAGAAGGAGGGGATTAAGAGATTTATTTACACGCAAGGAATGGTTCAACCGCGACAACAATGACGGTCCCGCCTCCAAGGGTACTGTCGAAACAGGCAGCTCCGGTTCAAACAACGACCGCCTCGCCATCAGCCCAAACAGCAACAGCCTCGCCATCAGCCCAAACAGCAACAGCCTCACCATCAGCCCAAACAGCAACAGCCTCAACATCAGCTCAGATGACGACCGACAGATCAATTCCTCAAGGCCAGTCACTCGGAACTCCGCCCCCGGCTCCGGGATTCACCCCGCTTGACTGCTCTGCCGCCCCAAATATACCTCAGACACCGGAGGACCAGCCCACTCTGTCTGCCGTAATGCAGACCTTGCTCGCCAGAATAGGCGAGCTCACGCGAATCACCGATCAATGATTCGCCACGTTAGCGGCCTCCCGCGACCGGTCTGACAACACCGGATCCCCCGCCGTTCAAATCAGAGAACCGATCTCTCTGGTGGATACCCTACGCCTCCAGAGAAATATGTTCGGAGACTCGCCGTCAGAATCCAAAGGACCAGCCGGACGATTACCCCCAACGACATACAGCTTCCCAGGCAGCGAAACACGCCCTCAATTTGCCAGCTCGGAGCTTGCCTTGGACGCCGAATTCGAAGCTATGAAGGAGACGATCCGTGCAATGTCTTCTAAGATTCATCAAGCCACCAGCACGGCTCCAGAAATAGATCGCGTCCTGAGAGAAACGTAAAATACGCCGTTCACAAGTTGGATCGCGTCCATCCCACTCCAGCACCTCTGCAAACTCAAACTCCCGCCATACGCAGGGAACACCGACCTGGCCCAGTACCTGACGGCGTTCACCATCACCATGGGGCGCGCATAATTTGCCCCAGATGAGCGTGAGGCCGCCCACTGCCAGCTTTTCGTAGAGAATCTTACTGGTCCCGCCCTGACATGGTTCTCTCGGCTAAAAATGCACTCCATCGACAGCTTTAGGGATCTCTCAACTATCTTCCTCGAGCACTACTCTATATACATCAAACAGTCCGCATCCAGCGCCGACCATCGCTCAGGTCTTTCATTGAACGCTTCAAGGCCACGGCCTCACAAAGCAACGTGACGGACGAATCAGAACTTCCCGCTCTGAGGAAGGGCCTTCGGGCCGACTCGGCCTTCAAGGACGATATGAAGCTCAACAGGCCGCACTCGTTGGAATATGCCCTACACCGTGACGGCCTCTACGTTGAGCTCGAGGAGGAAAAGGCAGCCGAGTCAAAGAGCGGTACCTCGCACAAGGCTTTGGCCCAAAAGGAGCGACCCCTGGACGGGTATCAAGAACCTCGTCAGCATTACGATGACGAGTACCAAAGCAGCAAAGGAAAGCGGGCCGCCGCATTCCTAGTCTACGAATCGTCGGCCGTCCTCCACATGCATGATCCCGCTCTTTTCTCCAACCCCGCGCAAAAGCTGCCCTGGAACAAATATGTGCGCTATCCCAATCAGAAGAACCAGCATCCCGACGAGCCAAAGGATAAGGAGCCCCGAGCTGAGGAACAATATAACCGGACGGCCTTCTATGATTTTCACCAAAGAAAAGGGCACCCGACCTCACACTGCCGCGCGCTCCAAGAAGTCATGTTGAACCAATATCAAAAGCGAGAAATCCACGTACCCGAGCAGTTGCGCCCGCGAGCACGGGACAACGACCTACGTCAGCAATGCGACAACCGAGGTCGCGAGGATAACCAGGCTAATAACCGCGTCCATAACGACGACCGCCGCCAGAGATCTCCCTCTCGAGGCCGAGAAGAGGACAGATCGCCTCTCCGGCGCAAACGCTGATCGGAATGATCATGGGAGGGCTCCTCTCATGCAACGAATCAGTACGGTCCATCAAGCAACACGAGAGAAAGACCGATGCCTCCTTAAAATGGCACTCTGGTCCAGAAATCTACGCGCAGGACACAAATAAGAAAGGGATCAACATATCACCAATGCCTCAAGTTCCCTAACCAAGCCGGGACATATACTCTTTGGAGTAACCAGAGGGTCTCTCGTGCTTGTTTCGCCATCGAACACAAGCTGCGTCACGCCGCCCTGGCCTGTTTAACAATCAATGCACAACAGCCCGGTGTGCCAAACACCCAGGACCTCCCAGGCCGGGACTTAGTCGCCCAAGTCAAGATAGATCCGCACGATCCCAGCCGCTGCGTCGGGTTCGGGGCCGACCTAAAAAGGAGCATCAAGGAGGAGCTGATCAAATTCGTAAGGCAGAATGTCTCCGCCTTTGCCTGGTCGACAAGTGACATGCCCGACATCAACCCGGTGATTTGCAGCCACGAGCTCAACGTGGATCCAACTTTCAGACCGATCAAGCAAAAGCGACGGAAGTTAGGTCCCGAACGCGCGCAGGTCGTCAACAACGAGGTAGAAAAACTGGTCGTCGCTGGCTCGATCACCGAGGTCAATTACCCGAATATGTTGGCCAACCCGGTAGTAGCCAAGAAAAGGAGTGGGAAATGGAGGGTATGCGTAGACTTCACCGACCTCAACAAGGCATGCCCCAAAGACAGGTTCCCGCTTCCCCGAATCGACCAGGTCGTGGAAGCCACCACCGGGAACGAGCTGCTATCCTTTATGGATGCCTTCTCGGGATATAACCAAATCCCAATGCACCCAGATGATCAGGAGAAAACCGCGCTCATCACAGACCGCATAACCTACTGTTATAAGGTCATGCCCTTCGGGCTCAAAAACGCCGGAGCCACCTACCAACGGCTCGTCAACAAGATGTTCGCCGACCAGATCGATCGCACCATGGATGTCTATATCGACGATATGCTGGTAAAGTCCCGGGTAGCAAGCGACCAAGTCGCTCATCTCCGGTCCTGCTTCCAGATATTGAATGAGTACAACATGAAGTTGAATCCTGCCAAATGCTCCTTCGGCGTCACGTCGGGAGAATTCCTCGGTACATTATCACGCAGCGCGGGATCGAGGCTAACCCCAAACAAATCCGAGCAATCATCGACCTCAAGTCCCTAGAAAACACGCGCCAAGTACAACGACTAACCGGGAGGATCGCCGCGCTCAACCGGTTCATATCCCGCTCAACCGACAGATGCTTACCGTTCTACCAGTTGCTCCGAGCTAAAAAACGGTTTGAATGGGATAGCAAGTGTGAGGAAGCTCTCCAGCAGCTGGAGGAGTACATATCAACTCCCCCCCCCCCCCCCCCCCGTCCTGGCTAAACCCGAAGAGGGTGAGACCCTCTATCTCTATATCGCTGTGTCCATGTCGGCAGTCAGCGGAGTATTGGTAGGAGAAGATCGGGGCGATCAAAAGCCCATATTCTACATCAGCAAGTCCCTGGACGGCGTGAAAAGCAGATACCCGACTCTTGAGAAGCTCGCCCTGACAGTAGTTGATATATCATGGTTTTTACCCTGTTTAAGCCATGATATAAGTCCGTTTTATCGAGTCTTTATTCTATTATAGAGTTTTTTACAGGTTTTAGCACATTTGGAACATTATTGGAAATATTAGAGTTTTATGGAGCATTATGGAGCAAAACTGAAGTCTGGCGACTAAAGACCTGATCGAACGTCAAGCATCGATCGATACCCCCTGGTATCGATCGACACCCATTGAAGCAGATCACAAGTCGCGTCTTTAATGAAGTTTGAAGAATTACAGAACTTGCCCAGAAGACTTTAATATTTACAAGAAGACCCCAAATCATGTTTAGACAATTAATTTAGGTTTTACAGCCATAGAGGCTGTGTGCTTTTCATTAAGTTTGTTTAAGGATTTCTGAGAGAGCTTTTGAGAGGGGAGACAAGTCAGAACTCTGTTCGTCTGAGAGAAGATTTCGAACCCCTGTTTTATTATACTCTTATTTATTCTATTGATGATTTATTCAGCTATGTTTATTGATTCAATTTCCATGTCTGAGTATATCTCTTGTTAGGTTCAGGGTTCTCAATAGGGTTTTCTCTGAATGCTAAATTGATTTGTTATTAGGATTCACCATCTGAATTAGTTATTCACCATAGGTTATTTGCAAAGCTAATTCTAGATTGATCACCTAGAACTTAGATCTTATGATAATTGATTAGGCGCGGAAGTGCGATTAATTACTTGATAGAACCTAAGGTGAGCAAAATAACTATTCGCAAAGGAATTTGGTTTAGTTGTTTTGTGAACATATCGAACCTGATTTAAAAAGCTGATTTAGATTTTAGGATTCGCAAAGGAATTTGGAATTTCTAAGATTTAGATTTAGATAGTTTTCTCAACGGAAGTTGGCTAACTATATCTTAGTGATTTGAGTTCAAAAACAGCGTTAAAATCTGAATCCTGTTAGTCAACTTGTCTGCATTCACGGATTCCCCGAGAAATACCCTGAACCTATCTTTCTCCAATTGAATTTACAACCTTTTAATTTACATACTTGTTTTCAATACCATTGATTGCCTAGCGTAATTCCCACATTCATAATCTATTGTGTGTCTCTGTGAGTCCTTGTGTTCGACTCCTAGCTATACTATAACAACTGCTTTAGTATCTAAATAGGGTATTAATTTGATCATATCAAATTTGGCGCCGTTGCCGGGGATTCAATTCGCCATTAGATTACGTTTGTGAATTTCGACTAAGTTCGTCGGTATCGGTCGATACTATCCAGTATCGGTCGATACTCGTCGTTATCTTTTGTTGATATCGATCGACACCACTCGGTATCGATCGATACTCATCGTGTTACAAGTTACTAATGTTTTTGACTCTTGTTTTCAGGTGCATGCCTAGTCGTGAAACCAGAAAGAACAAGAGCACTCAGCTAGTTCAACTGTCATTGGAACAACTAGCACTTGTGGAACGCACAAACAGAAGGACAAAGAAACCAGCAGCTATGAAAAACAATCAAGTAGAGTTGGTTCGAGATGAGGCTGGTGCCTACAGGGACCCAGAGGGTCGTTTGTGCAATCAAGTAGATGTCGCTGGGAATGTCGCTGGGAACGCGAACGCAGTGAATGCCGAGAACGCTGTGGTTAATCGTAGGAGGACGATTGGTGAGTGCAACATACCTGACCAGTTCTACGCAAATCGCTCTGCGATCCGTCCTCCCGCTTTTCCAAGGAATGACTTTGAGCTGAAACCCGCATACTACACTCTTGTGGGACAACACCCTTTTTATGGTCTTTCCAGCGAGCATCCCATGGATCATATTGAGAGGTTCGAAGACTTGGTCACTAGCATCAAGGGCAATGGAGTGTCCTACGACTATCTCTTCTGCAAGCTTTTCCCATACTCTCTTGGTGGGGAAGCAACCTACTGGCTGAAACAGTTACCTCCTGGATCGCTGACTAGCTGGGAGGAAACTAAGAATGCTTTCCTGACCAACTTCTATGATGATGCAATATCCGAGGATCTGAGGAACAAGATCTCCCAATTCTCTCAAGGACCTACTGAGGCGTTCAAGGCTGCTTGGACGAGGTTCAAATCATATCAGAGAGACTGTCCACATCATGGATACTCTGATGTTCAGCTGATGGGCTTTTTCTTTAGAGGACTTGATTGGAGGTATCAAATGACTTTGGATGCTTCAAGCAATGGAAACTTCAACACCAAATATCCTGATGAAGCCTATGTCCTGATTGAGAACTTGGAGTCTAGCAATATCACCAAGAATGCTGATATTGAGCGGAAAAGACTAGCTGGTAACATGGATGGTTCGCAGATCGCTGACTTTCAAGCTAAGTTGGATTCTATACATAGTCTTCTGATGGGCAAGACACAGAAAGTTGTTCACTTTGCTGAGGATGTCGAGGTATTCAACTAGAATGAAGTAGAGGATGTTAACTACATTGGTGGTTCTGGTTTTCAGGGTTAGAGAAATCAATTCAACAACAACCGAAACTTCAACAACAACTCGCAGCAAGGAGGGTCGAATCAGTTTGGCCAAAAACAATTTCAGAACAGTGGGTATGTCAGGAACTATGGGAATTCATCTCATCAACCTGTACCTGCTAAGCTCCCTGATACCAAGATCGAAGGTATGTTCGAACAACTGATTCAAGGAAAGAAGCAGCTCACAGTGAATCTCAATGAAAAGATAGATGCTGTGTACAAGGACCTGAGTGGAAGGATCGACGCGCTCGATACTCATCAGAAGATGTTGGAAACGCAAGTGGCTCAGACTGCAGCAGCTATCAAGGGAAAGGCGACTCAGGCACAGAAGGAGTACGTCAATGCCATCACTTTAGGAGGTGCAGGAGATCTCGAAAACCTTGAAGAAGGTGATTCCAAACCTGACTTGTCAGTATCAATCGATACCACTGCTAGTATCGCTCGATACCAACCTGAAGAACCAACGCATGAGCTTTGTGTCGATCGACACCCCTCTTGTATCGATCGATACCCCCGCGGATGCTGAACCGGAGATCGTGAAGAAACCAGGGATGGTTGAGGGACGTGTCTACAAGCCTAAGAAACCGGATCCTCGACCTAAGCACCTCAGAGATCCCATTTCTCCAAAACAGCTGCGTGGCTTTGAAAAGATGGTACGAAGAATTCCACTCACACATACTTTCGAAGAAGCTCTAGAGAACATGCCTCTGCTGAGTCACTTCCGGGATTGCAGAGAAACTGAGGAAGAGATTAAGGCACTCTTCATCAAAGTGAGAAGTCCACCGCCTCCACTGAAGCGGTTGACTAAGAGGGAAGACCGAGGGAAATTTTCAGTTCCATGCTCCATCTCTGGAGTTGAAATCAAGGAATCACTGGTTGATTCAGGATCTAGCGTGAATGTCATTTCAAAGGCACTTGCAGAGAAGCTTAAGATCGATGACATACGACCTACTCAGATGCCTCTCACATTTGCGGACTCTTCCACATCTGTTCCGTACGGTACAATCCATGACTTGGTGGTTAAGGTGGGAGACTGTCTAGTTCCTACTGATTTGCAGGTTGTGGAGATGCATGTAAGGTCTAGCACACCTTTGATTCTTGGAAGACCATTCATGGCTACTGCTGGCGCAGTTATGGACACACCCAGTAGGAATATTTCATTCTCATACATTGACGAGCAGATCTCCTACGTAGCCATCCCCACAAAAAGAACTTCCACACAGATATCTTGTATCCCAGTTGGTGCAGGAGAAACATTGATGGTTGATCTTTTGGACGAACCTGATGCTGTGCCAAATGTCATAGAAGCTCTAGATCATCCTTCTATCATCGCCGAGAAAGTCATCAAAAAGACTAAGGCAAAGAAGAAGGTGAAGGATATAAGCGTCAAGAGCGCTACATATGTCACCTTAACCCCTCAAAAGTGCGATGGAGATTTGATCGAGTATAAGGTGAAGTGTAAAGGACGCTCGAAACCGTTCTCTAAGGCCAGAATCATCCTAACTCCAGAGCTGAAGGAGAAAGGGCAAGAGGTTATTGAGTGTATGCTACGCAAAACTCTGAGTTTGGAAGTGTCTAGCTGTGGGACTTGCATGGGAGTTAGCTCCCTACTTTCTTCCGATTGATCATCCGTAAAGTCAAGCTCGTGACTGTAAACAAGCGATTGGTGGGAGGCAACCCACTGGTGAGTTTGTCTTTGAGTCTTTTTCTTTTTTTTTTCTTTTTTTTTTTTTGCGTCTGTTTCAGGACGAACAAGAAGGAAAACGCAAAATCGCTGAGTGTCGATCGATACCCTTGGGTATCGGTCGACACCCTACGCGAATGAGGATGGCATATATCGACTTAATCCTGGTATCAATCGATACCAGGCTGTGTGTCGGTCGATACCCAATGTTCCAGCACGGTAACTTCTTGTTTCTCATGATTCCATTTGATCCATTTTGTTTTCTTTCACCAACTCTAGGCTAGATAACACTGGGGACAGTGTTGTTTAAGTCTGGTGGAGGTAGTCGCTGACTTTGTTTTTTGTTTTCTTAGAGTCAGTCCGTTTTTGTGTCATTCGTTGTTTGATTGAGTCAAAATTTTGTTTGAAACTGTGATCTTCTTCTTTAATCAATTGATCTGACCTTGCTTCTGAGTGACCATTGTTACAGAACCAGTTCTAGATCGAATAATGAAAAATCCAAAGGCTGACCAGTTAACCAGAAGACACTCATGTTTCCAGCAAAGTTCCTTAAAGCCTGAGCCAAATTTTTGCACTTCATCAATGTGGTTAGTATCTGTAGAGCTTAATTCCTCATTCGTATCTGACAAAGGAACCCATATGTGTTTTAAGTAAAGGTATTTCTCTCCATGTTACAAGTTAATTAATAAGTGCATTAAAAGATGAAATGATTTTCTTCTGAGTAGAGGGTTAGGATTGGAAGCGAGGCTAGGATTTTCCTATGATGCCACTATTCGCCTACATCCTTTGATACATTGAGAGGAAAGAACCGGGGATTAGGTGGCAAACACCATCAATACTCGCGTCTCATACCTTGATTTGTATATGCAAAGCTAAAAACAAAAGAGAAAATATAATAAGAAATAAGTCTGGGGGAGAGAAATAATACCAAAAAGTGTGAAAAAGGGTGGTTCCTTGTCATGATATTGTATGGGAAAGAATATAGAAGGTTCTTGATACTAATTCACAGCGATGAAACTGCCGAGGATGGCTTGATTGAACAATGCTGAGAAATAATGTGTGTAGTCTTGGGAGCTGCGAATATCTACGGAGAAATACATGGTGGTTAGATCAAAAGCTGGTTAGGTAACATTTGGGTGCTAGGGAAATTGGTCATCTACACGTTTCAAGAACAGGTGAGTCTCTACGTTTTCAAACCTCTTTCTCCGGTTTAATATTCTATTTGCTTGAGGGCAAGCAAAGGCTAAGTCTGGGGGAGTTGATATATCATAGTTTTTACCCTGTTTAACCATGTTATAAGTCCGTTTTATCGAGTCTTTATTCTATTATAGAGTCTTTTAAAGGTTTTAGAACATTTGGAACATTATTGGAAATATTGGAGTTTTATGGAGCATTATGGAGCAAAACTGAGGTCTGGCGACTAAGTACCTGATCGAACGTCAAGCATCGATCGATACCCCCTGGTATCGATCGACACCCATCAAAGCAGATCACAAGTCGTGACTTTAATAAAGTTTGAAGAATTGCAGAACTTGCCCAGAAGACTTTAATATTTACAAGAAGACCCCAAATCGTGTTTAGACTATTAATTTAGGTTTTACAGCCATAGAGGCTATGTGCTTTTCATTACGTTTGTTTAAGGATTTCTGAGAGAGCTTTTGAGAGGGGAGACAAGTCATAACTCTGTTCGTCTGAGAGAAGATTTCGAACCCCTGTTTTATTCTACTCTTATTTATTCTATTGATGATTTATTCAGCTATGTTGATTGGTTCAATTTCCATGTCTGAGTAGATATTTTGTTAGGTCCAGGGTTCTCAATAGAGTTTTCTCTGAATGCTAGATTGATTTGTTATTAGGATTCACCATCTGAATTAGTTCTTCACCATAGGTTATTTGCAAATCTAATTCTAGATTGATCACATATAACTTAGATCTTAGGATAATTTATTCGGCGCGGAAGTGCGATTAATTACCTGATATAATCTAAGGTGAGCAAAATAACTATTCGGAAAGGAATTTGGTTTAGTTGTTTTGTGAACATATCGAACCTGATTTAAAAAGTTGATTTAGATTTTACGATTCGCAAAGGAATTTGAAATTTCTAGGATTTGGATATAGATAGTTTTCTCAACGGAAGTTGGTTAACTATATCTTAGTGATTTGAGTTCAAGAACAACGTTAAAATCTGAATCTTGTTAGTTAACTTGTCTGCATTCAGTGATTCCCTGAGAAATAACCTGAACCTATCTTTCTCCAATTGAATTTACAACCTTTTAATTTACGTACTTGTTTTCAATACCATTGATTGCCTAGCGTAATTCCCACATTCATAATCTATTGTGTGTCTCTGTGAGTCATTGTGTTCGACCCCTAGCTATACTATAACAACTGCTTTAGTATCTAAATAGGGTATTAATTTGAGCATATCAGTAGTCATCGCAGCCTGAAAGCTCCAGCCTTACTTCCAATCCCACACAATCGCCGTGCTAAGTACCTATCCCCTCTGAACCATTCTCCACAGCCCAAACCGATCTGGCAGAATAATGAAGTGGGCAATCGATCTCAGCGAGTATGAGATCGAATACCGAGGGCGGATCGCGGCCAAATCCCAAGTCTTGGCCGCTTTTCTGGTGGAACTGGCGCCCGAGCTAGCAACTGATGAACTCCCCGAGAGTGGAGCCTGCACGTCGACGGTTCAGCCTCCAAACATGGTTCCGGCATCGGCATACGCCTCCAATCCCCGACGAAGGAGATCCTAGAGCAGTCCTTCCGTTTGGCCTTCCCAGCATCAAACAACGAAGCTGAGTACGAGGCTCTGATTGCCGGTCTGCGTCTAGCAAAAGCAATCGGGGTAAAGAAAATCCAGGCCTACTGCGACTCTCAGCTCGTCGCCAACCAGTTCAGTGGGGAGTACGAAGCCAAGAATGACCGCATGGATGCTTACCTCAAGGTGGTCCAAGGCTTGGCAGCAGATTTCTCCGAGTTCACCATGACCAAGATCCCCTGAGGTGATAATACTTCCGCAGACGCCCTCGCAGTGTTAGCCTCCACCTTGGATCCAACTCAACGACAGGTAATCCCCGTTGAAAGCATCGACTTTCCAAGCATCGACTTGCCAAAAGGGGTCTGCCTAATCAACCCCCAAGTTGAAAACCTCGACGAAGACATGCCACCCCCTGAAGAGCTGCCACCTCCTCCGCCCAAGCCCGAGCTACCGGACTGGCGCGTGGACATACTCCTGTACATCGTCGATGGCACTCTCCCCCCGGATCGATGGGCAGCCCGCCGACTAAAGAAAAAGTGCGCCCGATACACAATGTTGGACGGCAACCAATTCCGATGGAGCGCTTCGGGAACCCTGCTCGGCTGCCTCCAAGGGCAGGAGACCGTTGACGTAATGAAAGAAATATACGAAGGCGCGGACAAAAACCATTCCAGCGGCCGGGCTCTCGCCCTGCGAATTCGGAACCAGTGCCACTACTGGCCAACCATGCTTCAGGACTGCGAAAAATTTGCAGCCCGGTGCGAGAAGTGTCAGCGTCACAGCCCACTCATCCATTGTCCCACCGAACTGCTTACCACCGTGGTAGCACCTTACCCGTTCGTGCGGTGGGCCATAGATATAGTCGGGTCGCTTCCCCGATCTCGTCAAAAATGCTTCCTCCTAGTAATGACAGCCGAAGCATACGCCAGAATCACGGCGGACGACGTCCGCAAATTTGTCTAGAAGTTCATCATCTGTCGGCACAGCCTACCATATGAGATCGTGACTGACAAAGGCGTTCACGTCAGTACTATTCGAGGATTTATGCGCCAAATGGAAGATCATGCTGAGTAAGTCCACCCCAAGGTACCCACAGGACAACGGGCAGGCTGAGGCAACCAACAAAACCATCCTCGACGGCCTCAAAAACCGACTGGACGACAAGAAGGGCTCCTGGGCTGACGAACTGGATGGAGTTCTCTGGTCTCACCGCACGACACCCAGGGCGGCAACAAGTAGCACACCGTTCATCATATGTCACGGTATGGAGGCAAGGGCTCCCTATGAAGTGGGAATCCCCATTCCTCGCCGCGCTATGCGCACTCTGCATGCCGACCTGAACGACGCCGTGTATTTGAGCGAGCTGGACTTCCTCGAAGAGCAACGTGACCAGTCCCTCCTCCGGATCCAAAAACTACCAACAACTCGCCTCCAAGTACTACAACAAGAAGGTCCGACGCCGGTTCTTCTCCGAAGACGACCTGGTTCTACGCAAGGTCTTCAAAAACCCGGTTGAGCTAAACGCAGGCAAACTCGGTGCCAATTGGGAAGGCCCCTGCCTCATCTCCAAGATCGTCAAGCCCGGCGTCTACGAGCTGGTCACGATGAACGGCGACGCGATCCCGCGCTCATGGAACTCAATGAACCTCATGCTCTACCACTACTAAGCCCCCCGGGCTCCACTTCCTCCTTTACCTTTGTAAACATCTGAACTACGATTGGCTTGCTCCCTTCTACCAAAGGGTACGTAAGCAACCCCTAACCAGGTCTCAGCTATGAATCTAATAAAATCTTTTCGAGATTAAAACAAAAACGGATACGGCCCCGGCCTGTCCCTACAAAAGAATACGGTCCACGACCTATTCGAAAAATAAGGTCCACAACCTTACCTCCCAGCTTATCTCACAAAAAAACATGGGGACCGAGCTCCAATACTCGCACTCCCACAGTACACAAGCTATAAGTACTGAAGCCGAGCTCAAAGCTCGCACCTCTACCAGACACACATGCATTAAGTGTCTAAAGCCCAGCTCAAAGCTCGCACCTCTACCAGACACACAAGCATTAAGTGTCTAAAGCCGAGCTCGCTACTCGCACCAAAAAAAGAAGGCACACAAGCTCTAAGTGCCTTAAGCCGAGCTACACCTTGCAACAACAAAAACGTTTTAGGTACACAAGCACTAAGTACCTTAAGCCGAGCTATAACTTGCATCCTATACAAAACAAATCAACTTAAAACCGGTCTCCGACCTGACCAACCAACAAAGTATTAGCAAAGGACATGGTCCGCCACCTATCCTTATGAACTCAGCGTTCACCGCCAAGCTACGATCGTACAAAACCCCTACGGAAATACAAAGCATATTATACGAAAAATCCAACTTCATTTATAACAAAGGGGGGGGGGGGGCAGAACGCCACTTTACACAAAGGCCAACAGCTCACACAAAAAAAAAGAGGGAAAAGAAGAAGCAAAGTGTACAAAAGGCACTTCGGCCTACAAGTCCTAATCTTCGTCAGCACGGGTACCATCTATGTCCTCCGGGCTCACCATCCTCGCATTGGTGCCATGCTCACCCTGAAAAGCATGTCCAACCTGCTCTGCCCCGATCCCGGTCTCAACGGATAACGCGGTAGGATCCTCTTGACCAACCGGCACAGTCGCATCTAGTGCCATATCCTGGGATGTAGGATCAGAAGCAGCTACCGGCGCAGTGGCACCCGGGGCCGGACCCGTGGCTCCCGCCTCAGAAGAAGCTGGTGGGGGAACTAAGACAGGCGGAGTCGAACTGGGCAGAGTCCGCTGAAGCTGCATATCAGAGGTCCGGTCCGAGGGAATATCCAAGTCTTGCGGGGTCAGATCCAAAAAGTTAATCTTGTCCAACTCGGCCCCATAGACCACTTCGTCCTCATCCAGCTTTGCATATCGGTACCACGGCATTGATATCCCGTCCTCAACTTCCATCCTCCTGAGGCACGCCCTCGTCCCAACTACCTGGCTGAGCAACAAGTGGGGGGTTGCAGCCCGGTCGCGACCAGCAAGAGGGACGCGGATCTTCTCCATCTTCGCTGCCCATTTCTGGTTCCTTCTCTCCCATCTCGCAGAAACCTGACCGCTCTCCTTAGCCGTGGCTAACTTCACCCTCTCTATGGCGCCCTCCAACCCCTTTATCCTAGAGCAAAACGCCTCCCGCTCCCCCTTCGCGAGCGCAAGCTCCTCTTCCAGAGCGGCGGATCGGGCCTTCTCCGCTTCCAGCTCCTCTAGCACCCGATCCGCTTCCAGGGACCGCTTTCGTGCCTGCGTCGCAGATACCTCGAGAGCGGCGGATCGGGCTTTCTCACCCGCCACCTCCTTCTTCAGCTCCGGACGCGAGCTACCAGGGCCTTTTCACCGGCTTCCCTGCGTTGCCTCTCTTAATTGACCTACCCCTCCCGGTCGCTCACCTGCTTCTCGTACAACTCCCCGAGAAGAGTAATGTGAGCCATCGTCTGCATCAACACAACGTTCGTTAAAAAAAAAAAAAAAAATTTGCCCGAGCAGCAGCTCGCACCGTGTCTTGAAAGGCGATAGCCTCCACCATCTCTGAAGGATGGCGGCACGAAGACTTCTGCCCGAATGCGATTGCCTGAGCCAGCTCGGCGCACCCATCCTTTTCCGCGGTGAACGGGGCGTTTCCGTCCTCATGGCAGAAGTAGAAGGTATAGTCGTTTGGTTCCGCGTCAGAATCATCTAACACATCATCACCACCAGCACCACGGGACCCGTCCCCCTCCATCGCTGCAGAAGCCTCAGCCCAATCTTCGTCTGAAGTCAAAACGACCGTTTCGGTCGCCCGCTCTTCACCCCCATCCTCGGGATCGTGGGCCTCCTCCCCAACCACGACCACCTCGGGTTCTTCGGTCGCCCGAACCTCAACCCCACCGTCCGCCAGATCCCGAGACGTCTCAACTATCCTGCCGATTGATACCTCGGTCTCCCGGACTCCGGACTCCTCAACAGAAGGATCGCGGGGACGCTCAGTACCGCGACCAGCCTCGACAGGCCGCACATCCTCCCGACCTAAGGACGAGGATCCCACCGCATCGGTCCTCTTCTTCTTGGCAATTCTCTTGCCCGCGGTTATAGCAGCCCTCTTCTTGGAAGGAGCTTCCCGGTCTGCCTCTTCCCCAGTCTGGTGAGGCCGCTCTCGCCGAACCGGCACCTAAAGGACAGGCGGCGGCGCAACGAACGAGTCCGCGTACAGGGGAATGGCAAACCTTGAATGACCTTCATACAGCAAACCGTTAGCTCGGTAAAAAAAAAAAAAAAAAAAAAAAAGAAGACCGACCTCCGGCCATTGTAGCAGCAACTCTACCCGAAGTGAACGACTTCCAATCCCTTTCACTCACCAACCTGAGCACAGCGAGGACACCGTCGTAATCGGATAATTTTGCACTAGAGGAATGAGGACCTGAAAAGAAAAGCAAAGAACATCAAGGCAGCTCGATCTACAGGCACCTACCCGGGGAAAAATTCCAAGCCCGGGTGTATTTCGCCGACGGGTCAAGACCAACCGCCTTGGGCGCTCGGACATAGAAATAACAACGGGACCAGTCGTCGACTTTGGACAACCGTCTAGCCTTGGCCCCCGTGCTGCTGGCCTCAACAATATTCGCCTGAGGCTTGAAAGCAGCATAGTAGGTCCCCGGGATCCCATAATTCACCTTCTGCACAGTGAGAGCCTCGAACATAGGGACCGTCACCTCTACGTTGCACTCCCACCCAAGGGTCAGTAGCACGATCATCCCCTGAATCGTGGACGGACATATTTACGAGAAAGCCAACCCCCGACTCTGACAGTATTTGACGAACAGCTCGGGAAGGGGGAAGCGCAGCCCGCACTTCGAGAAAATCCCCTCATAAAAACACACAAAGCCCTCCGGAGGATTCCATGGGCGCTCGTCCGGCCTGGGATGTCTGAGTTCGACGGTTGCAGGAAAGTCGCACAGCTCCCCCAGCAACGTAACTGTCTCCGGCATACTCCAGGTCGAAGAACCGCCCTGTTCATAGAGGACCAGAGGAGATTTCTTTTTCTTCGCCGGCTGAACTCCCCCAGATCGACCGCCTCGTTGTCTGCCTCGATCGGTGGCCACCCGGCTCCTCGCCTGCCACGATCGATACCACGACCACCTCTGGAGGACCCTTCAGCCGCCAACCCTCCTGGCCGAACCCGGGAAATCGACGGAGCAGACCGTGCCTCATCCCCGCCGTCACTACGTGGTGAAGAGGCGCGCTCAGAACCGTTAGTAGAAGAAGATCTTTCCGCCGGAAAGGCGTCCCGGTTATCACGAGACGCCGATTCGTGCTAGATTCGGCCCTGATTCCATCGAGTATTGGCGCCATCGCACAGAGAAGAAGAAGAAACTCCGGTAACCCAACCCGGAATCGAATCGCGAAGGAAGCTTAAAGAAATTACGCGAAAGTAAAAAGCACAGAGAAAATGAAGAGGAAGAATACCTTTGTAAGCGAAGAATGGAAACATGAAGGAGGAAGACTGGTTTAAATTAAGAAGGAAGGGGATAGAGAAGAGACGCTTCAACACGTGTCAAAGGGGTGCGCCTCCCAAAACCCTAATGATGACGTCTCTTCGGTTTCCCCGTGCAGAAAGCAGAATTCACCTCGAGAAACGCGACGCGTCTTACACACGCCCGCGCGTGTGCAATATGCGCAGAGAGTGGAACGTCGCTTTTGTTTCCCGCGCGTGACGATCACGCACCAACAATCTCCGGATCTCCGGGAAAGTCGACACGTGTAGACAATCATTCACGCCCAGACGATAGCATCACGAGCTCAACTACAGAATCTCGAGTCCCCGACCTGAGATGCGCCGAGCTAACATAAGGTCAACTTCGATGGATTCCCCATACCTCATGGCACCGAACTGGGGGGGGGGGCTATTGTTGGAGGTGGGCTTAGCGCCCCCAATTAGCTAGGCCCATCTCAGTAAAGGGCCCTTCTCGATTAAATCTGCTAAAAATCAACACTTGACCAAGATGGATATCGAGCTGATACACCGAGAGTACATCCCAGGCCCGCGCTCACACTTCACCAACCCTGCGCAGAAAGACCGAAGGAGAAGATAACAAGTGGAGGGAAGCACGGTGAACAATGTGCTACTTTCAAAGGAGTATGGCGTGGAGCCCGACATCTCACCAACTCTGCACAGAGAACAAAGGAGGAAGCGACACGTGGAGGGTAGCTCGGTGAACAGTGTGCTATCCACGTAGGGGCATGGCACCGGGCTCATCATGATATACCTACCGAAGAAGCTGGGTCACACGTCTCAAGGAACCTTACCCCTAAGAAGCGCTGGAGGCGCCACGTTGCCCCGGGATTTCGGGGAACAGAAAGTCAGCCCCTGCTATATATACCCCTTAGTATGCATTTATTGGGGGGGGGGTCTGACATTTATTACTCTCTCTCACTAGACTTTAGACCCGATCTCTCTACTTTGTAACAGAAAAACGCCGTTTAGAACACCGAACTGGATTCCCGTCGGAACTAGTTCGTAAGTCTAAACCATTCACCCTTTTCGATCATTAATACAAAGAATACGGTCCCCGACCTGTTCACCATAATTCCCGACATGTTTCTCTACCCGCCCACCTACTTAGAAATCAAGTTTAACCCGTTCCATTAACGGAAATCTCGCTTCCCAATCCTCTAATCTGCTTCTAATCATCATCAGTGATCCTTTGGATTAACATGTATCTCATCGTACATATATGTATTGCACTACTCAATAATACAATCATCTTTCAAAAACTCTTATATGGTATCAGAACAGAAAATCTGAGACCTAAAACGTGGCTCTTATTTTTTATTTTTTTGGTTCATGTATGCTCCCTTTATTCTTCGTTGAGCCACCATCATGTCTACACCAGAAAATTCTGAAACAATTAATCATCATCTCCATCTCAAATGCCACAGTCATTAACATCAATATGTCTAATGTCTCAAGGCTCACCGCCTCCAACTACCTAATGTGGATAATTCATGTTCATGCCTTCTTTGATGGTTATGACCTTAGAGGTTACCTTGATGAATCCACTATCGTACCAGATCCAATCATCACCACCAATGGCATTTAGACTGTGAATCACGCCCACATTTCCACACCAATCTAAGTTGATTTACAGCGCTCTTCTAGGCGTTATCTCAACTTCCATTCAGCTTCTCCTCTCCAGATCCGCAATGGCTGCGAAAGCATGGTCCCCCTTAGCGGCTACCTATGCTAAACCGAGCAGAAGACACAAGAAGCAACTCAAACATCAACTCAAAAACTGGTCCAAGGACCACAAAACCATTGATGAATACATACAAGGATTCACCACCCACTTTGGTCGACTTGCTCTTCTTAGAAAATTAATTGACCATGAAGATCAAGGTGACTACATCCTCGAAGGCCTACCAGATGAATACAAACATGTTGTTGATCAGATCGAAAGTAGAGACACCCCTCCCAAAATCACAGAGATTCAAGAGAAGCTGCTCAACCATGAATCAAATCTTATGTATGCGTCTCACACAGCCATACCATCCCATGTTTTGGCAAACTATATCAACAATCAAAACAACAAAAGCAATTCCAAGACTCCTTTCAAGTCAAATCAGACATGGCAGCAACAACAATTCAACAACAAACCTGACAAAAGCAATAATGTTTTTCTTGAATTCTTGGTGCTTAGAATCATCTCCCAATACAGATAGATAACCTCTTATACTACTTGTATTTAGAGTTATTGATACCGAAAAATCTTAGTATCAATTTGGCGCCGTTGCCATATTGGGATTTGATTTTAACTTTGAGATTTAGGCTCTTTGTGAGTTAAGTATTATTTCCTACCAAGATTACTAATCTTCTTTATATCCTATTGCTCTTTCTCTGTATAGGTGCATGCATACCTGATATGCTCAATTTAATACCCTAAGATACTAAAGCAGTTGTTGTAGTAAGTGTAGGGGTCGAACCACAAAGACTCACAGAGATCACACAATAAATTATGAAGTGTCGAATTACGCTAAGCCAGATAGATGTAATTAAAAACAGTGCAGAAATTAAACGAGATGTAAATCAATTGGGAAATATAGGCTCAGGGTTTTTCTCAGGAAATCAGTGAATGCAGACTAACTAACTAACAGGATTCAGATTTAGTGCAGTTCTTGAACTCAAATCACTAAAATATAGCTAACCAACTCTCGTTGCGAAAACTATCTAAATCTAAATCCTAGGAATTCCAAATCTCTTTGCGAATCCTAAAGTCTAAATCAGCTTTAACAACAGGTTTGATATGTTCACAAATCAATTAAACCAAATCTCTTTGCGAATAATCAATTTGCTCACCTAGGTTCTATCAGGTAATTAATTGCACTCTCGTACCTAATCAATTATCCTAAGATTTATATTCTAGGTAGCTAATCGAGAACAAGATATGAACACAACCTAAGCGAAGAACTATAATTCAGATGGTGAATCCTAAAAGATATTTAACCTAGCATTCAAAGAAAACCCTTATGAGAAAACCCTAAACCTAAGGTGGATCTACTCAGACATGGAGAATGAAACAATCAACATGTTTGAATAAATCATCAATAGAATAGAAAGAAGGGTTTAGAGATCTGATCTCGGACGAAGGGAGATTCAGACTTGTCTCTCTAAAACCAAAGTAAAATCAAACACAGAAAATAAAAGCCTCCCTAAACAGGTGGCTGAAAACCCTAAATATAGGCTAAAAACACGTTCTGGGCTTTCTGGTAAGTATTAAAGTCTTTTGGGCCAAGTTGCAGGGTCTTTAGGCTTCTAAAAAGTCGTGTTTCCTGTTTTCCCGAGCAGTATCGATCGATACTAGGTAGTATCGGTCGATACTCATCCTATGCGTCGACTCCTCTGCTCGACAGACTAGACAGTCTTCACGAAAACTGGCATAACTTTCGATCGCACCGTTGGAATGGCTTCAAACCACTTCCAAATGAAAGCTAAATCATTGATCTATCTTGTGTCCAAATTTGAGCTCAATCCATCGGTGGGAAGGTCTTAAACGAATGCCAAATTTCTGACGTCTCTGCATGACTCTGCATCTCGATATGCTCCAGAATGCTCCAAAATGCTCCAAACGTACCTAAACCTGTAAAAGACTCTAAAAGACTCCAAAATACTATAAAGACTCTATAAAAAGGACTTATATCATGGCTTAAATAGGGTAAAAACTATGATATATCAACTCCCCCAGACTTAGCCTTTTGCTTGCCCTCAAGCAAATAGAAGACTAAACCAGAAAAAGAGGTTTGAAAACGTAGAGACTCACCTGTTCCTGAACCATCGAAAAGACCCTTTTCCCAAGTACCCAAATGTCACCTGATCAGCTTTCGATCTAACCACCATGTACTTCTCCGTAGACATTTGCAGCTTTTCCAGACTCCACACAAAATCCCACAGCATTGTTCAAGTAAAGCCCTCATCGCCAGTTTCATCTCTGCAGCTAATTTTTAAGAACCTTCTAGACTCTTTACCAGACAATATCTTGACAAAGGAACCACCCTTTTCACACTTCTTTTGTATCAATTTCTCTCCTCCAGACTTATTTCTTATTATATCCTTATTATTATTTTTTATTTTCAGCTTAGCATATACATATCAAGGTAGGAGACGCGAGTATTGATAGTGTTTGCCACCAAATCCCCGGTTCTTCCCTCTCTATGTATCAAAGGATGTAGGCGAATAATGGCATCATAGGAAAATCCTAGCCTCGCTTCCAATCCTTTGTGTGATCATCCCCTCTTAAGTAGAATAATGGGATCGCTGGAAATTTTCCTAACCCTCTACTCAGAAGAAAATCATTTCAATCTTTTATGCTCTTAATCTATCAACTTATTTCAGGGGAGAGAGATACCATAATTCTAAACACACGGGTTCCTTTATCAGATATGCATGATGAATCAAGCTCTATGAATACTAACCACATTGATGAAGTGCAAAAATTTGGCTCAGGCTTCAGAAGAACTCTGCTGGAGACATGGATGTTTTCTAGTCAACTGGTCAGCCTTTGGATTTTTCATTAGTCGATCTAGAACTGATCCTGTAACACTGTGCACTCAAAAACAAAATCAAATCAATAGGTTCAAGCACAGGATCATCATCTCCAACAAATTTTGACTCAATAAAACAACGACTGACTCTAAGAAAAACGAAAAACAATGTCAGCAGACACCTCCCCCAGACTTGAACAACACTGTCCTCAGTGTTATCTAGCCTAGAGTCAGTGAAAGAAACAAAGAAAAAGGATAGAACGAAGAGAAACAAGAAATTACCATTCTGGAACAGTCGGTGTCGATCGACACACGGCATGGTATCGATCGATACCATGCTTAGATCGACTTTGTGAATTTTCATCCGCGATTGGTGTCGATCGATACCATAGGGGTATCGATCGATGCTTAGGCGATTTCGAGTTGCTCCTTGTTCATCCTGACACAGACTCAAAACAAACGAAAATAAAAATAAAAACGAATCAAAAACAGACTCACCAGTGGGTTGCCTCCCACCAAGCGCTCGTTTAACGTCAATAGCTTGACTGTAACGCCCTTCAGGCTGGATAAGAGTGAGAGCTTGCACCAAAACAGGCTCCATCACTTGACATTACTAGCTTCAAAGTTCTGCTTAGCATGCTGTCCACAAATTCCTGCCCTTTCTCTTTCAGCTCAGAAGTAAGAAGGACTCTGGCCTTGGAGAATGGCTTCAAGGTTCCCTTGCATTTGACCTTGTAATCAATCGAATTCCCATCACACTTCTGAGGAATCAGAGTGACATGGGGATTCTCGACCTTTTTGTTCTTGGCCTTCTTCTTCTTTGTTGCCTTAGTCTTCTTCTTGGGGATGTTGGGCGGTTCAGCTGGAACGTCTGTGACAGTAGGCTCATCAGGAGGCTCTTCCAGAAGATCAATTGCTAGCGACTCTCCTGTGATAACCTTGATGCTAGAGGCACGTGTGGGAATACTCCTAGGTGGAATGACATCATAGTAGACATCACCGTCAATGTAAGAGAAAGATAGTCTCTTATTAGGTGTGTCTATGATCGCGCCTGCAGTAGCCATGAACGGTCGTCCCAGGAGTATAGGCATACGAGATATCGCACCCATCTCCACAACCTGAAAATCAGTAGGCACCAGACAGTCTCCTACTTGGACTAGCAAACCAGCGATTTCACCATATGGAAGTGAGGTGAAATCGTTTGCAAACGTGATAGATGTCTTAGGAGATAGAATAGTAGCCCCCAACTGCTCTGCAATTGCCTTTGAGATGACATTGACACTAGCCCCTGAGTCGACAAGAGACTCTTTGAAATCAACTCCTGAGATGGAGCTTGGTACTGCGAATTTCCCTGGGTCTTCCCTCTGTGTCAATTTCCGTGGTTGTAGTGAATTGCGAACTCTTTCTCCTATCACCTCACGTGATTTCTTGGCTTCTGGTTCTTTCTGCGAGGGGTATCGATCGATACCAGGTAGGGTATCGATCGACGCCATGCGATTTGAATCGTTTCTGACAGGTACATCTTCATCAGAAAGAAGCTCCACGTTCGGGTTATCCAGCATATACTGTAGTCTAGCAATCTCCCATTCCTCCCTTGTCAGCTTAGGAACCATAGGATAAGGCATCCTGGTTACATACACTCGTTCTGCAACGACCTTAGGCACCACAGTCGAAGTTTCAACTGTTTCCTCAGAAATCGCCCCGGTATCGACCGATACCAATGGGGTATCGATCGATACACGGGTTTTCGAATCCATTCGAGCAGATGTCTGGGCTGGTATCAATCGATACTGGGGAGTATCGATCGATGCTTGTGCGATTTCAGGATTATCTTCGAGATTTTCTGCACTTGAGGAGATTGCATTGACGTGTGAATGAACCGTCTTTCCCTTAGAATTTGCTGCAGTCTGAGCTGCTTGCGTTTCCAGCATCCTGTGGCTCGTCTTTAGAGCTTCGATCCTTCCACTCAAATCGGTGTACAAATCATCCATCTTACCATTGAAGGTGACCGTCATCTTCTCCTGCCCTTGAACCAGGTGTTCAAGCATAGACTCAATCTTACTCTCAGGAGTTTTGGGTGGTGGGGATTGGTACCCTCCTTGGTGACCATAGTTTCGATTGGTGTTGTACCCAAATCGCTGACCCTGAAAACCAGAACCACCTATGTAGTTAACATCTTCCACCTCATTCTCAGTAGCAAAGTGGACGGCCTTTGTTGTCCTTCCCAGCAGAAGACTGTGCATAGAATCCAGCTGAGCTTTCACTTCAGCAATCTGTGACCCATCCATGTTACCAGCCAGCCTCTTGCGCTCGAAATCTGCGCTCTTGGTGCTACTGCTAGAGGCAAAGTTCTCAATCAACACAATAGCATCCTCAGGATATCTGGTGTTGAAATTACCATTGCTCGAAGAGTCCAGACCCATCTGATATCTCCAATCTACTCCTCTGAAGAAGATACCCAGCAGCTGCACATCAGAGTATCCATGATGTGGACAATCTCTCTGGTACGATCTGAATCTTGTCCAAGCAGCCTTGAACGCCTCAGTAGGTCCTTGAGAAAAAGTGGAGATCTTATTCCTCAGATCTTCAGATCTTCCGTCATCGTAGAAGTTAATCAGGAAGGCTCTCTTGGTGTCCTCCCAATTAGTTAGCGATCCAGGAGATAGCTGCCTCAGCCAGTAAGTAGCTTCTCCACCTAGAGAGTAGGGGAAGAGCTTGCAGAAGAGATAGTCGTAGGACACTCCATTGCTCTTAATGCTAGTGACCAAGTCCTCGAACCTCTCTACATGGTCCATTGGATGTTCATGAGGAAGACCATGAAAGAGATGCTGTCCCACTAGAGTGAAGTAAGCAGGCTTCAGCTCAAAGTCATTCCTCTCAAACGCAGGAGGACGAATTGCTGAACGATTGGCGAAAAACTGGTCAGGCCTGTTGCATTCACCAATCGTCCTTCCACGATTAACCACAGCATTCCCTGCGTTGGCGCGCCCAGCTGGCGCGACAATCTCAACAACCGCAGCAGGGACAACGATGTTACCGGCTTCATCAAGTCGCTGCCCTCTCTCATTACACACGTGACCCTCTTGGTCTCTCAGAATTCCAGCTTCATCAGCTCTTAAAACCACTGGGTTGTTCATCCCTGATGTTTGCTTGGTCTTTCTGTTTGTGCGTTCCACAAACGCTAGCTGTTCCAGTGACAGTTCAACTAGTTGTGTGCTCTTGTTGCTTCTGGTTTCACGAACAGGCATACACCTGCAAACAAAACACTAGGCAAAGCACGTAAGTAACCAGAAAAATACGTTGAGTATCGATCGATACCAAGTGGTGTCGACCGATACCAACAAAAGAAGACGACGCGTATCGACCGATACTACAGAGTATCGATCGATACCGACGAACTTAGTCGAAATTCTAAACTAAAATCTAATGGCGAATTTGAGTCCCCGGCAACGGCGCCAAAATTGATATGCTCAATTTAATACCCTAAGATACTAAAGCAGTTGTTGTAGTAAGTGTAGGGGTCGAACCACAAAGACTCACAGAGATCACACAATAAATTATGAAGTGTCGAATTACGCTAAGCCAGATAGATGTAATTAAAAACAGTGCAGAAATTAAACGAGATGTAAATCAATTGGGAAATATAGGCTCAGGGTTTTTCTCAGGAAATCAGTGAATGCAGACTAACTAACTAACAGGATTCAGATTTAGTGCAGTTCTTGAATTCAAATCACTAAAATATAGCTAACCAACTCTCGTTGCGAAAACTATCTAAATCTAAATCCTAGGAATTCCAAATCTCTTTGCGAATCCTAAAGTCTAAATCAGCTTTAACAACAGGTTTGATATGTTCACAAATCAATTAAACCAAATCTCTTTGCGAATAATCAATTTGCTCACCTAGGTTCTATCAGGTAATTAATTGCACTCTCGTACCTAATCAATTATCCTAAGATTTATATTCTAGGTAGCTAATCTAGAACAAGATATGAACACAACCTAAGCGAAGAACTATAATTCAGATGGTGAATCCTAAAAGATATTTAACCTAGCATTCAAAGAAAACCCTTATGAGAAAACCCTAAACCTAAGGTGGATCTACTCAGACATGGAGAATGAAACAATCAACATGTTTGAATAAATCATCAATAGAATAGAAAGAAGGGTTTAGAGATCTGATCTCGGACGAAGGGAGATTCAGACTTGTCTCTCTAAAACCAAAGTAAAATCAAACACAGAAAATAAAAGCCTCCCTAAACAGGTGGCTGAAAACCCTAAATATAGGCTAAAAACACGTTCTGGGCTTTCTGGTAAGTATTAAAGTCTTTTGGGCCAAGTTGCAGGGTCTTTAGGCTTCTAAAAAGTCGTGTTTCCTGTTTTCCCGAGCAGTATCGATCGATACTAGGTAGTATCGGTCGATACTCATCCTATGCGTCGACTCCTCTGCTCGACAGACTAGACAGTCTTCACGAAAACTGGCATAACTTTCGATCGCACCGTTGGAATGGCTTCAAACCACTTCCAAATGAAAGCTAATTCATTGATCTATCTTGTGTCCAAATTTGAGCTCAATCCATCGGTGGGAAGGTCTTAAACGAATGCCAAATTTCTGACGTCTCTGCATGACTCTGCATCTCGATATGCTCCAGAATGCTCCAAAATGCTCCAAACGTACCTAAACCTGTAAAAGACTCCAAAATACTATAAAGACTCTATAAAAAGGACTTATATCATGGCTTAAATAGGGTAAAAACTATGATATATCAATACCCGTTCCCGTGGCAATACTAACCTCGTAGAACCAAAGGACGACATTGATCAACTTGAGAGGGGTTCAAGAGCAAGACGAAACAGAGTGAGAGTACAAGAAGAAGTTGGTAACAAAATGGAAGATCTTCATGATATTCCACTTTAGAACATTCATGATAACATTCCCCACCAAGGGAATGGTGGGAATGGGAACAACCAAGGAGGTGGTGTCAATGGAAACCATCACCAACCAAACAGTCCAAACAATCCACCAAGAGCTAAACACGTTGTTGGATAAGGTGACGCCGCTAATGCTCACCAAAACTGGCAAGGCATTCAAGCTCCACCGGTGGAAAACAACAAATTCGAAGTGAAGCCAGGGGTGATCTACATGGTTCAAGCCAACAAGTTTCACGAATTATCAATGGAGGATCCATTAGACCACATAGACTGGATATGTGGTCCCACTAAGATCAATGGGGTCTCCGAAGACGGTTTCAAACTTCGTCTCTTCCCGTTCTCTTTAGGTGACAAGGCCTACCAATGGGAAAAAAACTTACCCCAATGATCTATCATCTCGTGGGATGATTGCAAATGTGTGTTTCTTGCAAAATTCTTTTCAGCGGCTAGAACCGCCAAGCTTTGCAATGAGATCTCAAGCTTTACACAACAGTCCAATGAGTCTTTCAACGAGGCTTGGGAGAGATTTAGAAGCTACACTTCTCAATGCCCTCATGATGGCTTTAGCAACGCCTCTCTCCTTAGCACTCTCTACCGAGGTGCCTTGACTAAGATCCGAATGCTACTTGACACGGCATCAAACGGTAACTTCTTGGCTAAGGATGTTGAGGAAGCAATGGAGCTAGTAGAGAACTTGGCCCAAAGCGACGGGACCTATGGCGACGATTATGACCGCTCCATATGGACCACGAACGACTTTGATGAGAACAAGCGGGCCAAGGACATAAAAGCGCTTAATGAAAAGTTGGATAAGCAAGCCTCCATGATGGACAAGCAAGCCAACTTAATTGCTAAACTCCTAGTGTCTTCTCAAAAGTCGGTTAGCTTTGTGGATGCTTATGATGAGAATCAAGGTTGCTACCAAGAAGAAAACGTGGACATGGACACCCAAGAGGAGGTGAATTACGTGGGGAACCAAGGGAACTACCAAAACTATAGGAACCACCCCAACTTCTCTTACCGGAACACAAATGTTGAGAATCCACAAGACCAAGTCTACCCTCCACAATCTAATCAAGCTCAAGGAGTCCCACAAAAGCAATTCCAATCTCAAGGCCAAGCTTCTAACACCAACCAACAAGGTTATGTCCCAAGGAACCAATTCCAAGTGAACCAAAGTGGATTCCAACCCAAAGCTCCACCCGGTTGTCAAGGCCAAAATCAAGGGTTTGTGCCACAAGGTCAAGCAACTACGACTAAACCGCAAGAACTTGACTTGAACTCCATGTTTCAACAGTTACTAAAGGGACAAGCGGAGATCAATACAAGGGTATATTGCTCCTACACCGACCTCAACAACAAGATTAAGGCTTTAAACTCCAAGGTCAAACACATGGAAAACAAGGACGCCTCATCTTCTTCACGTGCTATAGGCACTTTGCCCGGTAAACCCATACCAAACCCCAAAGAATATGTGAACGCTATCACCCTAAGGAGTGGCACGGTCTTACCCACAAGAGATGTCCCTTCAACTCTCAATGTGATGTGATCATGGACGAACTAGTAGCTGCGGGAACTGCGGGATCCGAGGGATCCGAGGGATTTGTCTCCAAGGAAGCTTTGATCGTTCCGACAGGACCAATGACGCGTTCCAAGTCTAAGAAGCTCAAGGTAGCCGTTGCGGGAATACTTCATCAAATCCAGAAGCAACCAAACTACTTGATTCACATGGGAAATGAAGCTACATTTATGATGATCCAAGCTCAAGATGGTTAGTGAGCTTGTGGTCTAGTTTTGTGCTCTTTTTCCCTATCCCCGTTTTTGTCCCATTGGGTTTTACGGAGATAGGTTTTTAACGTGGAAAAATTAGATCACTTCCCCTTTGCTCACTCGCCAACTTGCAGCCTTGCCCAGCTCAGTCCATTGGCGAATTCCCTAAGGCCCAACTACTTCTTATTTTCAAAATATGTCTTTCTTTTATTTAGGCCCATTTTTTTGGCTCATTTATGTTTCTTTGTTGCACTTCTATAAACCCTAGTTGCTGTGTGATTTCGACAACCACATTTTCTTTGATCAAAAACGATTTCTTCTTCTTCCTTTGGTGTTGAGAGCGATTCTCTTCTCCTTAGTTCTGGTGTGTAATATCCAGAGTTCTCGATCTAACTTTGGTGCGTAGAATCCAGAGCAGATCGACGGTATATCAAAGGACCTCCGCAATCCTTTGTGTGACCCTTCATCTTCCCGTGCCCTAAAGCTTCACCGCTTGCAAGGATTATCCAGTTACCTTTACCCATCATAGAGTGGCTATTCAAGAGAGTTCTTATTACAACGTGGACGTTGAGAACCAAAGAGGGGGGGGGGGGGGGGGGTGGGGTGGAACTTCAAGAAGATAAAGACTTGATTGAGGACGTGGTAGTGAGAGGTCAAGACAAGGGAAAACGGGTTGAAGAGGTGAAGACCAAGGCCGTGGGTTAAAAAGCGCCTAAGAAGAAAGAGAATGTATTTGTGCCAAAACCTTATGTACCTTTCCCAGGGCGTTTCAAGAAACAACTCATGGACAAGTACAAGGCGGTATTCGACAAGCAAATGGAGAAGGTCGAACTTACAATGCCATTGGTTGATGCCTTTCTACTTGTACCCCCAATTTACAAAATACCTCAAGGACGCCATGAAGGAAAGAGCCAAGGAAATGGAATCCATGGTAATCTTAACCAAAGAGTGTAGTGCCATCATCCAAAGGAAGGTGGTACCAACAAAACTTGGAGACCCCGATTCATTCACCCTTCCTTGTGCCCTTGGATCTTTGGCCTTCGACAATTGTCTTTGTGACCTTGGAGCAAGCGTTAGCCTTATGCCGTTTTCGGTTGCAAAGAGGTTGGGTTTCACGAGGTAAAAGCTTGCAACATCTCGTTGATATTAGCGGATAGGAGTGTGAGGGTACCATTGGTTTGCTTGAAGATCTCCCAATAATGGTTAGAGACTTCATTGTCCCCACAGAATTTGTTGTTCTCAAAATGGATGAGGAGCCAAAGGATCCAATTATCTTTGGATGACCGTTTTTGGCAACCGCGGGAGCCATTGTTGACGTGAGAAAGGGCAAGATTCACTTGCACTTGGGAAAGGGTGAAGTCCTCAAGTTCAACATCAACAACGTGATAAAGAAGCCCACCATAAATGGGCAATGTTTCTTGATATATCATGGTTTTTACCTCTTTTAGGCCATGATATAAGTCTGTTTTATTGAGTATTTCTAGTATTTTGGAGTCTTTTAGAGTCTTTTACAGGTCTTAGCACGTTTGGAGCATAATTGGAGATATTAGAGCTTTCTAGAGCATTTTGGGCTTTGCATTCCTCTTATGCTCAATAACTCCAAACATCATCAATTGTCTCCAAGACACCTAAAAACACTCCAAATGTATGCAAAACTCACTAAGACCTAATGCAAACACGTATTACTCTAAATGAGACTTAAATGCAAGACTAGACCATGATTATGCATGCGAATTATACAAAACTTTAAATGAAATGCATGCTAAACATGCAATATATGAGTATATCAATTCCCCCAAACTTAAACATTTGTTTGTCATCAAGAAAACAAGAGTAAAGAAAGGGAGAAAACTAAAAATGGGAGCTCAAATCCAAAAGTACCATGAAAAGAATTCAACTCAATGTCCAAGTTACTAGCTCTAAGATGCGATCAAACAAGTCTACTCAAAAAGAGCTAGCCATATTCGTCCCTATACGAATCAAATTCAAGCCTCAACCTATACAAGTATTCAAGTCATCCAATCCTTTAACATTCATTAATCGTTTCAAGTGAATCATGCTCATGCAAGGCAAGTGAATCCATTTGGCTAGGGTAAGGTCTTGAGACTAAGATGATCTCAAATGTACGGGGTTTCACCAATGCAAGGGATCTCTTAATGAATGAGCAAGCTTTAGCAAAATGCTAAGAGTAAAAGGCAATCTATGCATACAAGGATATACTTACATCTACCCAATGCCAAAATCGTCTCTAACCCTAGCATATCTACCCATGAAGTCCTCATCCTAAGCTACCATTTTCTCGCTTGGCCTTTTTGCCTTCATGTCCCATACATGAACTTCTTCTTCCACTTCATCTTTTCTCACTTGGGGAATTTCTTCTTCTTCATTGAATCTTGTGGTTTCGTGCTTATTTTTGTTGTTTCTTTAGCTCTTCTTTCTTTCTTTTTTTTTGTCTTGCCTCATCATTTACCAATTGATGCCTTAGCCAATTTTTGGCTTTTTCCTTTGTTTCTATGAGGCTATAACTATCACTAAGAGCTATTCTTGATAACTTGCACTAACCACATCACAATATTGCATTCCCCTTTCACCTTCACTTTCTCCCTTTTGAACCCACTTCCTTCTTATCCACAATTCCATTAGTCACACATTTTGGTTCACACCAAACCCAAAACTTCTCTTTTCCACGAGCCTAGCCTAGTCTAGCCTTTGATGTTTGGCTAGATCTACATGCAATCCTATCCTTGTCGCCCTAAACTCAACACTTTTTGCCAAGCTTACTCGAAAAATTAGGCCTCACATATGCACATTAAAGATTTTGGTTTGAAATGAGGGTAGGTTAAAGGTATGGTAAACCGTTCCAATAATGGGAATCGGCTACTTGGACTAGCAAAAGAGTGGTGAAAAGGATAAGAGAGCCCAAATATGTATATGGTAACCATGAATTCACTATGCAATGCACAAGCATGATAATTTCATTGTCAAAATTATGGTTTTCACTGAGGTAGGATTGAAATCAAATCAAGACTTACTTTAGCTAAGAACCTAGTAGCAAGATCGAAATATGGTTCATCCTTGATTTCAACACGAGATCAAAAGCATCAAACAACAAGCAACGAGGGCATTGAATCAAGTTCTAAATATGATACGTTACAAGGATAAATCTATCATTGCTCCTAATGCTCATTCAAAGCTACCTAATATGCTATGCATCTAGACTAAATCCTATATGGAATGCACAAAAGTTCAAAAAAATTCAAATTTATTGAAAATTCATGATATGCATGAGACTCAAAATGCAAAAGGCAAAATAAGATCACAAAACACAAAGTTAAATAACACATAGACCCTCCCCCAAACTTAAATTTCACAGTCCCTTGTGTAATAGAAGCTTAAGAGAGAGAGTTAAACAATGCATGAAAGAAAGAAAAATATATGATTCTAAATGCTATTCACAAAGTTTGGAGTATTACCTTGGAAATGAATAGAGGGAACGAGAGTGATCACCTCAATCCTACACAATTTTGTCCTTAAATCCATGACTATTAGACCATCAAGAACCTACTCACACTAAGCAAACCCATCAAAAAGGACAAGAAAACATAAAAAGAAATTATGTACAATGATAAGCTTGGGGTGTCTCCCAAGAGCACTTTGTTTAAAGTCACTAAGTTTGACTTTGGTTACCCTTTTAGGCTGGTGAGAGAGGAGTGTGAGCACTCCATGGTGGATCCTTGAGATCGATCTTGAGCACCTTGCTCATGACTTCATCAAGACCGGCTTCCGATCCCCTTTCTCCTTGATCTCGAGAGTGAGAATTGCTTTGACCGAGGCAAAGGGCTTGGATCGACCTTTGCACTTGATCTTGTACTCAATCAATCCATCACTGCTTCCAAGGAGTGAGAGTCATCATAGAAGGTTGGCTTTGCTCGGACCTAAACCCATGAAGCGTGCTTGATCCCGTTCCCGTTTTAGCCTTGGCCTTTGCCTTTTTTTGCACCCTTACTACCCTCAACGTCATTCTCCATTGTGGTGGGAGGAAGTGGTTCCAAGCAAGTGATCATGTCAACTTCCGAAGTATCCTTGTCATTACCATAGCCCAAATCGTTTCTCTCAAGAAACTTCTCTTCCTCTTCATAGACCATTGGGGGTGGAGCTTCTTCAACCATCATACAACTACCCACATACCTAAGTTCTTCCTCACAAAACTCATTATCCTTCATGGTGATTGTACCACAAAGCTTATTGGAAGAAGTCCTCATTTGGTAGAACACCTTATCATCCACATTCAAGAGAACTACCATTTTCTCTTTGAAGTCCATTCTAGCACCGGTAGTGAGTAGGAGCGGGGTTCCAAGGAGAGGAGGGAGCTTGTTGGTTTTTCTCATCTCCATGACCACAAAGTCCGTTGGAACTATGCAATTCCCAACCTTGAGTGGATAGTCTTCGAGGAGACCAAGTGGCTTCCTTGAAGAAGCATCTCCAAAGGTGATAGGTGATGGATGATAGACGAGGGTTCTTATACCAAGACTCTTGAGCATCTCATGGGACATGACGTTCACACTTGACCCGGAATCACACAAAGCATCCTCAATCTCCAAATCTCCAAGAGAGCAATCTATAGAGAATTTACCGCGATTACCAAGCTTGGGGAGAGACTTAGGCTCGATCCTAGTTGAGCTTGGTGAGTCTTTGCATTCAACCAATGTCGCGTTCTCATTCTTCTCAAAGGTCACTCCCCCACCTTGTTCCTCAATGTCCTCATTGAGCTTCAAGGGAGCTTGAGATCCATAGAGTAGAAGCTCAATCTCATTAGTGGTGGCTTCATGATCTTCAATGGGACGTGGCTCCTTTGAGAAGATGGCATTGCAATACTCCTTTGCTTTCCCATTTGAAGAGCTTTGTTGTACTTTGTCTCCATTGTTTCCTTTGGTCTCCATTTCTTGCACGTTGGAACTCAATGCCTCAAGCTTCTTGTGGAGATCATTGTATGAGCAATCTACCTTGGTATTTATTTCCTCCATATTCTTGCTTATATCCAATGCTCCACTTGCTTGGCCTTGGAGAAGTTGTTGAAGAACATTTTTCACATCAAGGTCTTGAGGCATGGAGTTAGTGCCTTGAGATTATGGGACAAAGATTTGTTGATAACCACCTTGGTTTGGTTGGAAGTTGTTTTTGGGAGCATAGCTTTGTTGGTGATTAAGAGGGGCTTGACTTTGGTTGCCATAGGTGTTGTTGAAACCTCTTTGATAGCCACCATTGTTCCCAATGTACACTACAAGAAAATGATCATATTGTGACGAAATTTTGATACAAAATTTATTCGTCACAAATTTGTGACATTCTAGATACAATTTTGTGACCAATATATTTTGTCACAAATAAGTAGTTGTTTCGTCACAATATTGTGATGTTCTAAATCGTAGCTAAATTTTTACGAATTTGTGATGGAATTTAAAGTCTCAATTTATGACAAGACAGTGACTAAACGCCAGTTATAAATTGGTACGAATCGAGGACAAAAAATTTGTAATCAATTGCAACCGAAATATATAACAAATTTGTCACATTTTTGACTAATTTACTGACATTTTATTCAGTCACAAGTGTTGATGCAATAGCTACCAAACTACGTTAAAAGCACTTTATTTTTTACAATTTTTATCACAAACAAATTATATATATATATATATATACTTTCATTACAAGAAATAGAATCATTATATTAACATTTTGTAATATTTTTATTATATATGTTTTAGATAACAACATTTTTCCTTATTAGATAAGGATTGTTTGTAAAAATATGATCGAGAAAAAAGAGAATACTAATTATTTTCTTTTTATATATGTTAATATGTGTCCCATGGCAATATAAAAAATCAAGAGGTATAAATCTGCCTTTATGAAAGTTATTATATGCACGAGAGGTATAACATACATTGAGAAAAAGTTAACTATATTAACAAGCTTTTATCAACAGAGGTAAGGCACGTCAATTTTGGGAAAAGACTTTCTTCTTCAGTAAAAAGTATTTCAATAGTTCATTGAATCGTTGATTTATTTTTCCAGATATTCCCGATTATCTTAATGTCGTCGAGTAACGACATTAAAATTATAAGACGCTGGATGTATGAAAGAATCGATCATACAATTAATCAAGTTTCAGAAGAATTTTGTCAAAGATTAGAGAATTTTATGAGTTTTGCAAAGAATCAACCACTATTTCTTGAGAGTGGAAAAGTTTTCTATCAATATTTTAAGAGAGAAGATTACAATATCTTAAACAATCATTCTGAGTTTGTCGATGATTTTATAAATGCTGGTGAAGATGCTTTTGGGTCCGAGTCTCATACAGAGCCAGTGAATGTTGTTAATGATATAGAAGAAGAAGTGGATGTTGGATCAGATGATGAAGATGGAAATCCTGATATCGAATTCACTAATGAAGAGTTAGAATAATATTTATAATATTGTTAAGTCATTTTTTTATTAATTTACCTTGATTTAAAATTTTGATCATACAGTATGTGAAAAGAATTTGGTTTCAGGTTTGAATTTCTCTATTTATTCAATATTTGATCGTATTTACTATATCTTACCTCTTTGTCAAAGTAAGAGGGAAGGAAAAATTTAGAAAGATTGAAAATTGTAAGTACGGTAAAATAACCCGGTAAAAATTATTAAAATTTTTGGGCCATCACCAATCTTAACAATTAACGTCATTAAAACCCTAATATTTCACCTAATATATAAATAACCTAATAAGAGGATTAGTATCTATCAGGTTTCACTTTAGGACCCGCTTCTTGCTTAGGATTTTGATTTTCCACAACGAGAGTGATTTCAAGATTGATCTGTTCTATGTGTTTCTAATCCTTTGTTTATACTTACTGTATTTTGCAAATCTCTAGGTTCATTGGAACTTTTTATGAGGCCTCGTCACCAATTTTTCTCTTAGTGACTCCGCTTTCACACGATTTTTCCTTCATCTTTGATTCTGCTTGTTTTAGTTATGATTGTGTCATATATAATTTTATATATTAAGTTTTTGCCAATCAATTGAGTTCTGCTAGTTTTGGATATCAGGCAAACGTATATGACAAATGAGTTTTGGATATCAATTGAGTTTTGCTAGTTACAATTTTCTTATGATTTGTCCTTAGCTTGATTTCTTATGCTTAATTTTTTGACTAATCTTTTTTTGAATCTCTCTTTGTCAATTATAGACGAGGCCTCCAATTGTTGTAGGTGGACGTTTGTATGGGAGAGGATAAGCTTCCCAATTTACTGGTCTCGAAAGACCTCTTCCTCCGGCTGTAAATGCTGAACCAAATGAACATGAACATATGGAAGAAATGACACCTACAACATTGCCTCTAACTATAGTCACAATTAATGATGATTTTAGTCGAGAAAAAAATAAGAAATATATATGATTGTGACAGTAATTCAATAAAGAATAATGACTATTTATAGACGATAAATCAGTAGTTAATTAAAATGAAGCAGTGACAGAGTTTTAGTGATAAAGCGTGACGAAAGTTGGGACAATAAAATAGTCGAAAATTATGATTGATAGCCAAGGTTCTTTATGTCATCACTTGTGACAATTTTCGACTAAAGTTTCATCGAAATAACTGACGGAATCATAACATTGCAATAGTCACAAAATATGACGGTTTTAGGACTATAGTATGTAACTGTAATGAATAGGCGACGACTCTCTAGTCATTATTTGTGACGATTTGGGACTAAAGTTTCGTCAAAATGAGTGACATATTTGGGACATTATAACAGTCACGACACATGACGGTTTCCATACGTTTTCTTTAGTCTCTAATTGACACATTTTTGTTACTTTTATTTCTCGTCGCCATTGATGTGATATATCATGGTTTTTACCCTATTTAGGCCATGATATAAGTCCTTTTTATAGAGTCTTTCTAGTGTTTTGTAGTCTTTTAGAGTCTTTTACAGGTTATAGCACGTTTGGAGCATTATTGGAATTATTGGAGCTTTCTGGAATACCCCCTGGTATCGATCGATACTCATCGAGGCAAGACACGACCCGCGAGTTTTCCAAGACTTGAAGAATTGCAAAAGTGCCCAGAAGACTTTGATAATTACAAGATGGCCCAGAACGTGTTTTATGTTATTTATAGGGAATTTACAGCCACTTTTAGGCTAAGATTTATTTTCTATACTTTGATTTTACTTTGGTTTGAGAGAGACAAGTTTGAATCTCCCTTCGTCCGAGATCAGATCTCAAAACCTCTTGTTATTCTTTCTGATTAGTTATTTGATGATTTATTGAGTTATGTTGATTGTTTCATTCTCCATGTCTGAGTAGATCCACTTTAGGTTAAGGGTTCTCATAAGGGTTTTCTCTGAATGATAGGTTGATTAATTTATAGGATTCACCATCTGAATTAGTTCTTCTCTTAGGTTGTGTTCAAAGCTAATTCTAGGTTGACGAATCTGGAACTTAGATCTTAGGATAATTGATTAGGCACGACAATGCGATTAATTACCTGATAGAACCTTAGGTGAGTAAATTGATTATTCGCAAAGAGATTTGGTTTAATTGATTTGTGAACATATCAAACTTGATATTAAAGCTGATTTAGACTTTAGGATTCGCAAAGAGATTTTGAATTCCTAGGATTTAGATTTTGATAATTCTCGCAACGACAGTTGGTTAATTATACCTTAGTGATTTAAGTTCAAGAACTACGCTAAATCTGAATCTTGTTAGTTAGTTTATCTGCATTCATTGATTTCCTGAGAAAAACTCTGAGCCTATATTTTCCCAATTGAATTACAACCCTTTTAATTTCTGCACTGTTTTCAATTACATCTGTTTGGCTTAGCTTAATTCTCACCTATACAATCTATTGTGCATCTCTGTGAGTCTTTGTGGTTCGACCCCTAGCTATATTACAATTACTGCTAGGGTATTAATTTGAGCATATCATGATGACGAAGTAGTTACTAGATATATTCGTCACAACAGATGTGACGTTTTTGCTACGAAAAACAATTTGTGATGACTTTATTTTGACCATCCACAAAATGTCACAAATCCGTCACAATGATTTTATTGCTACGAAATTGTGCTTATTGTGACGGAAAATTTCATCACAATATCAGCATTTTCTTGTAGTGGTAATGCACTTCTTCGGTGTTACTCAAATCCACCATTTCTTCACCAACGAAGTGAACCGGTTTAGTGGAAGCATTGAGAAGCTTGTCCATCATGGTAGCTTGCTTCTCCATCATGGATGAATGCCTAGCTAACCTCTCATGGAGAACCATCATGGCTTTGGTTCGTTTTTGCTCCTCAAAGTCACTTGTGGCTCTTGTAGACTGGTCATAGTCATCACTATAAGTGCCATCACTCAATGCAAGATTCTCTACCAACTCCATTGCTTCATTCACTTCTTTGCCCAAGAAGCTTCCATTAGAGGCGGTGTCAAGCAACATGCGGATCTTGGGCAATGCTCCATGGTATAGAGTGCTTAGGAGTGAAGCATCCGAAAATCCATGATGAGGGCAGTGCGATGTATAGCTCATAAACTGCTCCCATGCTTCATTGAAGCTCTCATTCGCTCTTTGAGTGAAGCTTGATATCTCGTTCATTAGCTTGGCCGTTCTTGAGTGGGAGAATAACTTGGCAAGGAAGGCGGTTTTGCATTGATTCCAAGAGGTGATGGAACCTTGGGGGAGGTTCTTTTCCCATTGCTTTGCCTTGTCTCCAAGAGAAAAAGGAAACAACCTTAGCTTGAAGCTATCCTCCGACACTCCATTCATCTTTGTCAAGCTACAAATACGGTCAAAGTGATCCAAATGATTAAGAGGGTCTTCAACCGCAAGGCCATGAAACTTGTTACTTTGCACTATGTTGATGAAGCTTGCTTTGACCTCAAAGTCATTGCACTCAACCGATGGTGCATGAATCTCTTGGCGATTGACATGAGCATTGGCCGCATCACCCGCTCCAACTATGTTAGGACCATTACGGGCGGGTGGGTGGTGGTTTCCATTACCACCATATGTTCCTTGATGTGGAGCTTGGTCCACGTTTTCATTCTCTATATCCATACCCAAACTCTCAATGTGTTGAGCACGCCTTCTTTCTCTCCTTTCTCTAACCCCACGGTCCAAGAGGTGTATGTTGTCGATTGGTTCAACAAGGTTGTGTACACCTCTAGCTCTTGTGTTCATGTACGTACAAGAGAGAGCTTGGAAGAAAGATTAGTAACCAAAAGATAAAGAAAAAAGGCTTAATCTCAAAAAGAAGTAAAATCATAATGTTGAAAGCTAGACACAATTGGCAACGGCGCCAAATTGATACAAGGATTTTGCCTATATCAATTACTCATAATGCCTATGTAGCATAAGAGGATCGAATCCAATGTGTAGAGTTTCAAGCACAAGGAAAGCTAACAAGAGAGGTTTTTGGTTTCTAAACAACCTAAATAATTCAAATTGAAAGCAAGTAAGCAAGTAACAAAGCACAAAAACGTGTTTAGAAAGAAGATAAAGGCAAGCCCTTGGATGAGGTTATTGATTTTGGATCCTTTCATGATCTATCTAGATGTTATTTCACACAAACAATCTATTCCCTTAGCCTAGAACACTTAAACAATATTAAGCCACTCTCATGGTCTTAATCACTTTGTTATTCACCAAATCAAGAACAAACTATCGTTTGTGATATGATGATTAACAAGCAATAAACATAGGTTCCTATGGCCCTAATGCTCCTTAGACAACTACTCTCATAGGTTAAGAAAGCAAAATCCCTTAATTGGTTCTTTGGGGAATTTCATCAAACACCTTGTGTGCATGAAATTCCCTAAGGTCTAGATTAACTATGTCTAGCCTAATATAGCATTATTAACACCAAATAAGAGAGAGAAGATGTAAACTAAGTCCCATACATCAAGACCTACCATGAAATTCCGCTAATATACCTCATCCATGAGCTCTAAAAACAACTACTCACTAATCATGAAGAACACACCAAATCTTGTGCAAGAGGTGATGTTAATCATGATTAGGGAATAGGAATGTGAAAGATTAGATAAAGATGAAAAGATATAACCTTAAACTTGCATAAATCAAAAGAATACAAGGGAAAAATCCCAAGAACCCTAAAACACAAGGTCTTGTTCTAGAGAGAAAAAGAGAGACAAAAAGTTAGAAAAACATAAAAAATGAGATAGATCTAAAAAATGGGTCTCAGCAATATTTAAAACAGTTTTAAACATAACTCATGCACCTAACATTTTTAGATCTATCTCATTTTTAAATATTGCTGGGACAAACCGGGTATTGACACGGCCAAAACTTGGATACGTTTTCAGTGAATCGGCCATAACTCATGCACCTAACATCCGAATGACTTGAATTCAACTCTAGAAGACAGCCAACTCAATTATCTACAACTTCTATGAAGAACGCAGAAGCCGAATAGGAGTGAAATCCCTTCGTCTGGGTTGATCTTTCAGATGTCGCATTTGGAGCAGAACTCGTTTGGATGCCAGACAGACATATCCTTGCTATATTTTCCATATCTCTTGAACGGCCAATCTGAATGACATGAAACCACCACTAAACAAACGTCAGCTCAATTGTCTATGACTTTCATGAAGACTTCAGATTAAACTGGGCACGGGAAGGTCTTCATTTGGCCTCATCTTTGAGTCACTTCGGCTGGTGTTGCATCGACTTGTGGTCGATGTGGATGGTCGATGCTAAGGGCCTGATGTTGCATCCAGCTGTTGCATCGACCTGTGGGAAGAAGCTGGGTCGATGCTAAGAGATTTTTAGCCGAGACAAGAGAAAGCACCTCGGCTAGGCAGAGACGTCTTCAGTAAACTCTTTAACCAAATGTCCAAATGGCCTGATTCCAACTCCTGTAGACATATGACTCACTCCTCTACAACTCCTATGAAGAGCTTCAAGGCTGATTCATAACGGAGGGCCTTCGTCCAGCTACATCTTTCCGGTGTCTCGGATGGGCTTTGCATTCCTCTTATGCTCCATAACTCCAAACATCATCAATTGTCTCCAAGACACCTAAAAACACCCCAAATGTATGCAAAACTCACTAAGTCCTAATGCAAACACCTATTACTCTAAATGAGACTTAAATGCAAGACTAGACCATGATTATGCATGGGAATTACACAAAACTCTAAATGAATTGCATGCTAAACATGCAATATATGAGTATATCAACTGCCCACTGTCTCGGTCTTCCGAGCTACACTACGACTGGCACCCAAAAATGGTTTGGTCTTCAGAGAGACCAGGTGATGGGCAAAGACTGCCCCTAGGTTGACCGCGAGATCAAGCTCAGGCCACTCATAGTTCTCGTCATCAATGATATCTTCAATTCATATGGAGAACATAATAAGCTCAGATAGCCGCATCTTGTTGGGCTCCATCTTGCACAAGATAGTGTTGCTCAGAATCCTAACAAGACAACGCATAACTGGGTGACGCACAATCATCTGAGTGGAGGTCTTGGAGTAATAGGCTCCGTTCCCGAAATACTCCCAGAAAACCTGCACATCGTGAAACTGAGTAGGCAGAGCAACCTTCCTGAAGTCCCTGTGGAAACCATAGATGTCGTAGAGATCTGGGAGTGGCAACATGTATCTTACTACGCGAATCATGCAGGTCATGGTACCTTCCTGTGCGTCCTTTAGAACCTCGTTCTGATAGTAGACGCTAACTGTTGCAAGGAACTGTCGCACCAAGTCAGGGAACAGATCATACTGCCTCTGAGGCATAGTACACAAGCCAATCTCTTCAATCAGACGCCCGAGTTCCCTGTCGATACCCAAGCGGCGCATGGTGTGATGGTCAACAAACCGAGTGGTCTGTACATCAACGTCCTGCCAAGCGTTATATAACAACGTATCATAGTCATCCCAGGTCTCTGAGATGGGTCTGTAGACGCAGTAATCACCCTCAGCAATCTGCATATTTGTTCCTTCCCAAAATTTGTTGCAAGGGATCTTGGCTTTCTCGTTCCTCTTAGACCAAGGAGCTCTAACTGTGGCAGTAGGAGCCACATGATCAGTGGGAGCAGCGGGTGGTTGTGATGGAGGTGCCACTGGTGGTGGGATATCGCGCAAGGAAGTATGCGGAACCTCAATGTTTCCGGACGCTCCATCAATCCTCACTTTGTAGTTGTTGTTGCCGAGGTAACCGTTCACTACACCTTTCCGCCAATGTAAACCATCCCAGATCTTGACACCTTGACCCAAGGGTAAATCCTTTGGCGGTGGATTTGGGCTTGATGCATCATCCGTTTGTGTTCTCTTTCGAGTAGACATCTGCAAATCAAAGGCAAAGAACACAGCAAACACAAATTAAGCACCAAATCCAACTACATGGCAATAATCAACAACAAATCATTCAAAGTTCCATTTCTGCACGTACAGTATCGATCGATACCAGCAGGGTATCGATCGATACCCTGGCGATTATCGAACCAGAATCTCAAATTTTCCAAAATTTCAAAAATTCCTAATACTAGCACACGGGTGGGGTTCGAAAATCTGTTCTAATCACTTATCTAACAAGCATTGCCCACTAAAACGAGTGAAGAGAGCCAAAAATCATGAAACCCAAACCTTGTCCTCTTGTGATGGAAATAGAGGAGTTATTGTGTCATACCTTGTAGATCAGATGAATAGATGATAGAAACAGGGAAAGCACAAAAATCTAACAAGGTTAGACCCTTGAATCACTCAAATCCGTGAAGAATTGAGGATTTGAGAATTTTAGAGAAGGTTTTCGAGATAAGTATCGAACGATGGAGGCGGTGAGGAAAAAAGGAAATTCCGAGGGTTTTAAGGAAAACTTACATGCATAAATGGGTATCGACCGACACCATTAGTGGTATCGATCGATACCTGGACTTTTGGTCAATGCTACGTTTGTTTCTCCTGGTGGCGATCGACACCAAGTGGGTATCGGTCGACAGTTCCCTTTTTATCCGGTTCACTCGAACACAAAAGACACAAAACCAAAAACTAAAAAACGAAAAAAAGAAAAGAAGTATGTACAGACTCACCAGTGGGTTTCCTCTCACCAAGCGCTTGTTTTACGTCACGAGCTTGACTTAACGGACGATCAGTCAGGATAAGAATGAGAGCTTGCACCAAAACAAGCTCCACAATTTGACATCTCCAGCTTCCGAGTTCTGCTCAACATGCCCCCCAGAAACTCCTGCCCTTTCTCTTTCAGCTCCGGAGTAAGAATAACTCTAGCCTTAAAGAATGGTTTTGAGGTTCCTTTGAATTTCACCTTATATTCAATCGAATCTCCATCACACTTATGAGGTATTAAGGTCACATGGGTAGCACTCTTGACTCCTTTGTTCTTCACCTCCTTCTTTGCTTTAGCCGTTTTGATGTCTTTCTTGGTGATGATAGACGGTTCATCTAAAACGTCTACGACAGTTGGCTCATCATAAGGTTCTTCCAAAAGATCAACCATCAACGTCTCTCATGTGCCAACAGTGATGCAAGAGATATGTTTGGGAGCTTTTCTAGAAGGAATGCTTTGTAGGAGACATGTTCGTCAATGTATGAGAATGAGATCCTTTTAATGGGCGTGTCTATAACCGCACCAACCGTAGCCATGAACGGTCTTCCAAGAATCAAAGGTGTACTAGATCTTGCACTCATCTCCACAACCTGAAAATCAGTAGGAACCAGACAGTCTCCTACTTTAACCATCAAATCAGGGATTGTGCCGTATGGAACTGAGGTGGAAGAGTTCGCGAATGCGAGGGTCATCGTAGTAGATCTAATATCAGCAATTCCCAACCTCTCTGCAATTGCCCTTGACATGACATTGATGCTAGACCCTGAATCAACGAGAGTCTCTATGAATTCAACTCCAGAGATAGAGCATGGAACTGAAAATTTTCATCGGTCTTCCCTCCTAGTCAACTGCTTCATTGGTGGTGGTATGCTTCTTGCCTTGATGAAGAGTGCTTCGATCTCTTCTAGAGTTTCTCTGCAATTTTGGAAGTAACCAAGCAAAGGGCGGTTTTCTGAAGCTTCTTCAAAAGACATAGTATTGGGAATCCTGCTTACCATCTTCTCAAAAGCGAGCAGCTTCTCTGCAGTGATAGGATTTCTGAGATGTCTAGGTGGTAAAGGATATGGTACCTTAGGTTTGTAAACCCTTTTCGCAATCAACTCAGGTGTCTTCTCGACCTCAGGGTGGGTGTCGATCGACACAGGAATGGTATTGATCGATACTCAGGGTTTTGACACGTCTCGAGAAAGTATTTGGACTGGTGTCGATCGATACTCGGTAGTGTCGGTCGATACCCTGGGATTTTCTGAATCCTCATCGTCGTCTTCTACAGGATCATCGAAATTTCTTGCATTCAAACATTTTTCTACCACTGCAGTGACCTCTTTAGAATTTCCTAAGGTGATTGCATTGACGTGTTCATTCTGTGAATGAACCTTCTTTCCCTTGACAGCTGTTTTAGTCTGAACTACTTGAGTTTCCAGCATCTTATGATGAGTACTGAGAGACTCAATTATCCCATTCAAATATGTGTACATAGCATCCATCTTCCCATTGAAATCCACTGTCATCTTCTGCTGTCCCTGAAGAAACTGTTCGAACATAGACTCAACTTTTCTCTCTGGGGTTTTAGCAGTTAGAGGTTCATAATAAGAATTCCCATACGTGCGGGTGTACCCTCCTTGCTGAGCATTGTTGGTGAAGTTTCAGTTGTTGTTTTGGTGGTATTGATTTCTCTGACCTTGAAAACCAGAACCACCAATGTAGTTTACACCTTCCACGTCATTCTCATTGAAGTTCTCAACCTCATCAGCAAAATGAACAGCCTTCATCGTCCTTCCCATCAAGAGATTGTGCATTGAATCCAACTTATCTTGAACTTCAGCAATCTGCGATCCATCCATGTTGCCAGCTTGCTTCTTGCGCTCCATGTCTGCATTCTTGGTACTGTTGCTAGATACCAAGTTCTCAATAAGCACATTAACATCGTTGGGATACCTGGTGTTGAAATTCCCATTACTCGCAGCATCCAAAGCCATCTGGTACCTCCAATCAATCCCTCTGTAGAAAGTACCCAGCAACTGAACCTGAGTGAACCCGTGGTGTGGACAGTCCCTCTGATATGATCTGAATCTGATTCAAGTAGCCTTGAGTGCCTCTGTCGGACCCTGAGAAAACTGAGAAATCTTGTTCTTGAGCTCTGCGGATCTCGCATCATCATAGAAATTATTCAGGAAAGCATTCTTCATCTCATCCCATGTAGTTAGCGAACCAGGGGGGTAACTGCTTCAACCAATAAGCTGCATCCCCACTAAGAGAGTATGGAAAAAGCTTGTAGAAGAGGTACTCATTGGGCACTCCATTGTACTTCATACCAGTGACCAAATCCTCAAACCTCTCGATATGATCCATAGGATGTTCATGAGATAGACCATGGAAAAAATGTTGACTCACAAGAACGAATTGCAGCTCGATTGGCATAAAACTGATCAGCTCTGTTGTGCTCACAAAGTGTCCTCCCACGATCAACTGAATCATTCCCAACATTCACAACAGCTGCAGGGACAATGATGTTTCCAGCTTCATCAAGTCGCTCCCCTCTCTCATTGCACAATTGACACTCTTGGTCTCTCAAATCTCCAGCATCATCACGAATCAATACCACTGGATTTTTCATCTATGCTGGTTTCTTTGCTTTCATGTTTGCACGTTCCTGGATTCGTGAGTGGGCATTGATATATCATGGTTTTACCCCTTTTAGGCCATGATATAAGTCTGTTTTATAGAGTCTTTCTAGTATTTTGGAGTTTTTAGAGTCTTTTACAGGTTTTTGCACGTTTGGAGCATAATTGGAGATATTGGAGCTTTCTGGAGCATTCTGGAGCAAATCAGAAGTTCGTGTTGCTGAGTACCCGATTTGAAGCATCAATATCGCTCGATACTTCCTAGTATCGATCGATACCCATCGCAGCTGACACGAACTTCGACTTTTCCAAGAGTTGAAGAATTGCAGAATTACCCCAGAAGACTTTATTATTTACAAGAAGACCCAAAACGTGATTTAGGTTATTTAATAGGATTTTACAGCCACTTTGTTGGCTATGCTTTATTCTACTTTGATTATACTTTGGTTTTTGGAGAGACAACTCTGAACTCTTGTTTTCTATTATTTTCTTTGATGATCTATTCAATCATGTTGTTTTCATTCTCCATGTCTGAGTAGATCCACTTTAGGTTCAGGGTTCTCATAAGGGTTTTCTCTGAATGCTAGGTTGATTAGTTTATTAGGATTCACCATCTGAATTAGTTCTTCGCTTTAGGTTGTGTTCAAAGCTTGTTCTAGATTAGCTACCTAGATTATAGATATGAGGATAATTGATTAGGCACGACAATGCGATTAATTACCTGATAAAACCTAAGGTTAGCAAATTGATTAATCGCAGAGAAATTTGGTTTAATTGATTTGTGAACATATCAAACCTGAAATTAAACCTGATTTATTCTTAGGAATTTGCAAAGAGATTTGGGATTCTGAAGTTTAGATTTAGATAATTCTCGCAACGACAGTTGGTTAATTATACTTTAGTGATTTGAGTTCAAGAACCGCGCTAAATCTAAATCATGTTAATTAGTTTATCTGCATTTATTGATTTCCTGAGAAATACCCTGAATCTATATTTCTTCCATCGAATTTACAACTCTTTTACTGTTTATTGTTTTTGTTTCATCTGATTTGATTAGCTTGATTCGATACTATACAATCTATTGTGTGATTTCTGTGAGTCCTTGTGTTCGACCACTACACTTACTACAACTACTGCTTTAGTACTTTTAGGGTATTAATTTGAGTATATCAAATTTGGCGCTGTTGTCGGGGACTCAATTTCGCCATTAGATTTTAGCTGTCGAGTTTCAACTAAGTTCGTTGGTATCGATCGATACTATCTAGTATCGGTCGATACTCGCCGTTTTCTTTTTGTTGATATCGATCGACACCACTTGGTATTGATCGATACTCATCACGTTTTTGTTACTAACGTTTTTGACTTTTGTGCTTCAGGTGCATGCCTAATCGTGAAACCAGAGGGAACAAGAGCACTCCGCTAGTTAATCTATCGTTAGAGAAGCTATCACGTTTAGAACGCACAAGCAGAAAGGCAAAGCAAACATCAGGGATGAACAACACAGTGGTATTAAGACCTGATGAAGCTGGAGTTATGAGAGACCAAGAGTGTCAAGTGTGCAATGAGAGAGGGCAGCGACTTGATGAAGTTGGAAACGTCATTGTCCCTCCTGCTGCTGTTGTTGAGATTGTCGCGCCAGCTGCGCGCGCCAACGTTGGGAATGCTGCAGTTGATCGAGGTAGGACACTTGCTGAGCACAACAGACATGATCAGTTCTATTCCAATCGATCTGCGATTCGTATCCCAACTTTTCAGAGGAATGACTTTGAGCTGAAACCTGCGTATTACGCTCTTGTAAGTCAGAATCTTTTCCATGGCCTATCTGATGAACACCCCATGGATCATATCGAGAGGTTCGAAGATTTGGTCACTGGTATGAAGTACAATGGAGTGCCCAATGAGTTCCTCTTCTGCAAACTTTTCCCATACTCTCTTAGTGGGGATGCTGCTTATTGGCTGAAGCAGTTCGCTCCTGGTTCGCTAACTACATGGGATGAGATGAAGAACGCATTCCTGAACAATTTCTATGATGATGAGAGATCCGAGGAGCTCATGAACAAGATCTCTCAGTTTTCTCAAGGTCAAACAGAGGCACTCAAAGCTGCTTGGACTCGTTTCAAGTAATATCAGAGAGATTGTCCGCACCATAGGTTCACATAGGTTCAGCTGCTGGGTACTTTCTACAGAGGAATCGATTGGAGGTACCAGATGGCTTTGGATACTGCGAGTAATGGGAACTTCAACACCAGGTATCCAAATGATGCGATCGTGTTGATTGAGAACTTGGCGTCTAGCAATAGCACCAAAAATGCTGACTCCGAGCGAAAGAAGCAGGCTGGAGGAATTGATGGTTCGCAGATTGATGAAGTTCAAGCCAAGCTGGATATTCTGATTGGGAAGTCGAAGAAAGTTGTACACTTTGCTGATGGAGTCGATAATATCGGTGGAGATGAAGTGGAGGATGTTAACTACGTTGGTGGTTCTGGATTTCAGGGTCAACAATTTGGGTACAACAACATCCGAAACTTCAACAACAACACTCGCAATTACGGGAACTCTTCGTACCATCCCATCACTCCAAAGTCCAAAGAGAATAAGATGGAATCCATGCTTGAACAACTTCTTCAGGGACATCAGAAGTTCCAAGTGGATTTCAATGGGAAGTGGGACTCTCTGTACATTGATCTGAATGGGAAAATTGAAGCTATCAATCTTTCTCAGAGAAAGCTGGAAACTCAGGTCGCTCAGACAGCAGCAGCTGTGAAAAGGCAGGAAGGTTTTCTTCTAGGGAAAACTGAGAATCCAAGAGCACACGTCAATGCAATCACCATAGGAAGTGCTAAAGAAGCAACATCAGTGGTAGAAAAGAGTTTTGATGCAGGAATTTTCGACGATGCTGTTGAAGATGACGACTGGAATTCTGAAATCGTCCGAGTATCGATCGATACCAACCAGTGTCGATTGATACCAGCCCAAACACCTGCACGAGTGGATGGAAAATCATAAGTATCGATCGATACTCCTCCAGTGTCGATCGATGCTGAGACGCAGGTCGAGAAGAAGGCTGAGATTGTCAAGGAGAGGGTGTACAAACCCCATAATACCTTATCTTATGCCTCGTATTATGTCAAAGCAGGAATGGGAGGACGCCAGATGCAAAGCTATGTTGGATAAGTTGGTTGTGGAGTTTCCTATGTTTGATGATATATATGACGATGAGAATTCGAACACCACCCCTGCATCGATCGATACCCTACCTGTATCGATCGATACTCACCCAGATACAGTGAAGAAGCCGCGTATGACTGTTGACAAACTTCGCAAGCCCAAGAAGCTGAATCATGTTCCTCAACACCTCTGAGCTCCCATCACTCCAAAGTAGCTGCGTGGCTTTGAGAAGATGGTACGAAGGATACCCCACTCGTTCACTTTTGAAGAAGCTCTAGAGGGATGGCCTCTGCTAAGTCACTTCAAAGATTGTAGAGAAACTCTGGAAGAAATTAAGGCACTCTTCGTCAACGCAATAAGCAAGTCACTACCGCCGAGGCAGTTGACCCAAAAGGAAGACCCAGGGAAATTCGCAGTTCCATATGCTCTATCTCTAGAGTTGAATTCGATGAGTCTCTCGTTGACTCAGGGTCTAGCGTCAATGTAATATCAAGGGAAATTGCTGAACGATTGAGGGTTGATATAAGACCCTCTACGATGCTTCTCACGTTTGCGAACTCCTCCACCTCACCTCCATACGGTACTATCCATGTTTTGCTTGTTGAAGTAGGAGATTGTCTGGTGCCCACTAATTTTCTGGTTGTGGAGATGAGCGAAGGATCTGAGGTTTCTTTGCTCCTGGGACGACCGTTTATGGCTACTGCTAGCGCGATCATAGACACACCTAATAAGAGACTCTCTTTCTCTTACATTGACGGAGAGGTCTACTATGATGCCATTCCCTCTAGAGGTGCTCCCACACATGTCTCGTGCTTCACTGTTGTCACAAGAGAGACATTGGTAGTTGATCTTTTGGAAGAGCCTCCTGACGCCCAACTATAATAGACGTTTTGGTTGAACCGCCCAGCATTCCCAAGCAAGTTGTCAGGAAGGCTAAGGCAACAAAGAAGAAGGAGAAGAGCAAAAGAGTCGAGAGTGCTACCCATGTGACTCTAACCCCTCAGAAGTATGATGGAGATTCGATTGAGTACAAGGTGAAGTGCAAAGGAGCCTCGAAACCATTCGCTAAGGCTAGAGTTCTTCTTACTTCAGAGCTGAAAGAGAAAGGAACGGAGTTTGTGGAGAGCATGTTGAACAGAACTCTGAAGCTAGAGATGTCAAGTTATGGAGCCAGTTTTGGTGCAAGCTCTCATTCTTATCCTGCTTGAATGGCGTTACAGTCAAGCTAATGACGTTAAACGAGCGCTTGGTGGGAGGCAACCCACTGGTAAGTCTGCTTTTGAGTCATTTTTAATTTTATTTTTCATTCTGTGTTTGTGTCAGGATAAACAAAGAGCAAAATTCAAAATCGCCTGAGTATCGATCGATACCACATTGGTATCGGTCGACACCGATCGTGAATGAGATGATTCATCATGTCGATTTAAGCCTGGTATCGATCGATACCAGGCCGTGTGTCGATCGATACCAGATGTTCCAGCACGGTAACTTCTTGTTTTTCTTAATTCTATTCTGTTCTTTTGTTTTCTCTTACCTACTTTAGGCTATATAACACTGGGGACAGTGTTGTTTAAGTCTGAGGGAGGTGTCTGCTGACATTGGGTTTGTTTTTCTTATAGTCAGTTGTTTTATCGAGTCAAAAACGTTTTATTGAGTCAAAACTCGTTGGAGATGATGATCCTGTGCTTGAATTGTTGTTTTGATTTTGTTTTTGAGTGACCAGTGTTGCAGGATCAGTTCTAGATCGACTAATGAAAAATACAAGGACTAACCAGTTGACTAGAAAACATCCATGTCTCCAGCAGAGTTCTTCTGAAGCCTGAGCCAAATTTTTGCACTTCATCAATGTGGTTAGTGTTTACAGAGCTTGGTCCATCATTCATATCTGACAAAGGAACCCATATGTTTAAAGTAATGGTATCTCTCTGCCCTGTTATAATTTGACAAATAAGAGCATAAAAGATTGAAATGATTTTATTCTGAGTAGAGGACTAGGAAAATTTCCAGCAATCCCATTATTCTACTTAAGAGGGAATGATCACACAAAGGTTGAAAGCGAGGTTAGGAAAATTTCATTTCATACCACTATTTGCCTAAACCTTTGATACATAGAGAGGGAAGAACCGGAGATTCGGTGGAAAACACCATCAATACTCACGTTTCGGACCTTGATGTGTATATGCAGATCTAAAAAAAAAAAGAGAAAATAATAAGAAATAAGTCTGGGGGAGAGAAAGTGATACAAAAAGTGTGAAATTGGATGGTTTCTTGTCATGATATTGTATGGTAAAGAATCTAGAAGGTTCTTGAACATTGGCTGCAGCGATGAAATTGGCGATGAGGACTTTATTTGAACAATGCTGCGAGATAATGTGTGGAGTTAGGAAAAGCTGCGAATGTCTACGGAGAATTACACGGTGGTTAGATCAAAAGCTGGTTAGGTGACATTTGGGTGCTGGGGAAAAGGATCTTTGCGATGGTTCCTGAATAGGTGAGTCTCCGTGTTTTCAAACCTCTTTCTCTGGTTTAGTCTTCTATTTTCTTGAGGGCAAGCAAAGGCTAAGTCTAGGTGAGTTGATATATCATGGTTTTTACCCCTTTTAGGCCATGATATAAGTCCGTTTTATAGAGTCTTTCTAGTATTTTAAAGTCTTATAGAGTCTTTTACAGGTTTTAGCACGTTTGGAGCATAATTGGAGATATTGGAGCTTTCTGGAGCAAACCAGAAGTTTGTGTTGCTGAGTACCCGATTTGAAGCATCAGTATCGATCGATACTTCCTAGTATCGATCGATACCCATCGCAGCAGACACGACCCGCGACTTTTCCAAGAGTTAAAGAATTGCAGAATTACCCCAGAATACTTTATTATTTACAAGAAGACCCAAAACGTGATTTATGTTATTTAATAGGATTTTACAGCCACTTTGTTGGCTATGCTTTATTCTACTTTGATTCTACTTTGGCTTTTGGAGAGACAACTATGAACTCCTGTTTTGTATTATTTTCTTTGATGATCTATGCAATCATGTCGCTACGAGTAAGATCAACCTGGGAGGTAGCAGGGGCAGTATCTGGCACCTGGGAACCAGCCAGGGGATCAATCTCAACTCGGGATAGATCTTTGGCAACGGCCTCGAGTCTCAGGATAATGGATGGAGCGGGAGCCGGATCTTGGATTTGAAGCAGAGGAGATGGAGGTGGAGAAACTGTAAAATCAAGTAAAGAGGAGCTAAATAAAGAAACAACTCTTAATCTAAGAAAGATAAAAACATAAGTCCCAGCAAACCTATAAGTCGGCAACCAGCTGCAACGGACAGTCCGGGAGATCGACGTTCACGAGCTTGCTGAATCCTATTAAGGGAGAAACCCTTCCAGTCAGAACCCTCACCCTTGACTAGGTGGACAAGCCGTTGGACCTCAGCTGTTACTGTCTTCGAAGAATCAATTGACTCTGCACAAAAGAAAAAGGGTCACCATAGTAGAACAAAATAAAGGGGGCCGGCAATTAAGAAATCCCCATAAGGAATGCTCAGGTCAGTATCCGAGTTCGCGCTGACCGGTGATCTGAGCCCAGGAGTGTCTAAGCACCGACTCGCCTTCAACGGATCTGCTGGAAACTCTGAAATAGAACCATTGCTCCTACCATTTGTCATCCCTCACATTGAATCTAAAGACGGATAGATTGACCTTCGCCGAAAAATAGTAGGTCCCGCGAAGATGAGAATTCCCCTTAACATTGAACAGCTGGCGAAAGACCTCAGTATCAAAATTAACCCAAACTCCCTGGAACGTACCCAGAGTGCGACAAGGGACCTCATCGCACTGGGCATAAGCTGCGGGAGGGCAAGTCCGAGATCACTAATAATATTAAAGATAGCTGCTGGGATAGGAAAGGTAAGGCGACATCTCAGGAAGAACGCGGCATAACCACATGCATAACCCTCCGGAGGATTCTCCGGGGAGCTATCAGCCGATGGTATAAGCAGATCACCGATATCAATCCCGTACAAAGAAGAGATATTAGCGAGCTCAACAGCCGAAATCGTGATCTTCGAGTGAGAATCAAACCGCTCGACAAGGGGAGGAGGAGCATCCAGCTGAGAAGTAGAAGCCATCGCAGAAAGAAGCAAAAGAAAATCGAGTCCAAAAAAGAGAAGAAACTCGATCGGAAACAATGGAAGTTGAACTTTCACAGAGAAATATCTCGGGTAAAAGTAAAAAGAAAAGAGGATGAAGACAGTTCAATTAATGGAGTAAAAATAATAATAAGAAGGAGAGAGAAGGGAAAAGACATCATTACCTTGGTAAGTGGGAACTGAGGCGGCGTGGGAAGTTGAAGCAACGAGAACCGCTCATTTATACCCACTCGCCCACTGGTCCTATCACATCCCTCAAAAGTCGCGCAAACGTTACAGGATCCCTACAAACTCGCCTTACGAACAAGCTAGAAATCAATCAGAAGCCCGAGATTGCGAGATCGTGCCAGTTGGAGGATCAATCAAAATCCTGAGATCGCAGTTCCGCATCCTCAATGATAAATAATTAAAGACGGTGGGGGGCAACTGTTGGGCCCAAATTCTACACATAAAGTTCAGCTTGATTTAATAGGCCTGGAATCAAGCCCAGCTTACTAAAAGGCCTCAAAGAGTAAGCTTGCAATCTGGGAAAGAGTCGAGTACGCAAGAAGGGAGAGATCGTTGGGAAAAGGAACTTGCAGCTGGCAAGTCAAAGTCATTAAATGTGTTCCCCCCCCCCCCCCCCCCCCCCCGAATCAAGCTGAGCATTTAATTGAAGATCACAAATTCATTTCGAAGTTTTGATTTAGATTTAGACGTTTATATTTTTGAACATGTATAAGTTCGAAGGTGAACCTCATTGTAAGGGGGACCGAATTCTTGGCTAATAATAACAACACAATTTTTATCAAATTTTGAATTATCTAAAAGTTCTTACGACCTGAAAAGCCAAGGATTGAGGTTGTGAGATTCTGCTCTCACATCCGGTGTAATCGTCCTGCGATCTCTGGGTGAGCAAATCGTCTTTCGCCCTCTTCACGGTTTCGATGACCTCCCTAACTTCTGGATCTTGAATTTGGCCCGTCTTCTTGTTGGTGTGCGTCATCTCCATCAATGCAAGGTGATCGGGCTCTTCGCCCAATTCCTCCGTCTAAAAACTAAATAAAATTGTTAAAGAAAACTGTTTTTTATTAAAAAACAACTAAAAACCGAAAAAGTACTTACCATTTCGACGGCCGTTGTCAAGTTGCTCTTTGCCCCGTTGTTGTGAATGTCTTCTCCCTTCCCGTTCCGTTGACTCCTCCGGTTCTTGGTGTGAGTCTCAGATACAGCTAGGGTCTTCGGCAATTGCCAGTACGGCTCGTACCCCTTGTACACTTCCCGTTCAAGCCTTTCGGCTTATCTTTCCCCTTCTTCCAAGCCTTCTTCCAGTCGCAGATGTGGCGAGAGAATTGCTTTGAAGCCTCCTTGTGAAATTCTACCTCGACCGTCTTCGTGATCGTAGGCTTCCAATTAAACTCTTGCTACAAAAGAAATAGAAATAAACTTTGTTAACAAAATCTCAAAATATAATACAAACAAGTAATTAAATTATCACTTACTGCAAAGGTACGAAACCACATATCTTGTTCGTCCGACGGCATAACGGCATATGTCGGGTACGGGTGTTTGAGGAGGCTGTGCAACATCCTCAAAACCGACTTGCTAATGCCATTCCAGGAGAATCCAAACCTATGAAAAAAGAAATTAAAAATCGATAATAAATCAAAAAACAAATATTTAAGAAAATACATAGTATTACCAAGTAGATCTCTGGATGGGGCGTTTCGGGTCGAGAACTTTGAGTAATTCTCGTCCCGGCTGTTGAACGAGCTCCTCGACGGTCACGATCGTCGGTTGACCTACTCTCTGCATCGAGAGTAGGTGAAGGCGCCGTAGGCGGGACAATATACGGGCTCAGATTTGAGGTAGCGGGCCTCTGCCCTCCTTGCCTTGAACCGCCGGCACGGTCACTAGCGAATTGCTCGTAAGACCTACAACAATAAAAACCGAATCATTTCAAAAAATATCAAAATAATCATAAATATTTTGTAAAAAATCAATACATTTAAAAAAAAAACATAAAATAAATACATTTAAAAACACATATAAAATACTTATATACATGTATATATAAAATTGTAAAAACGTTTTTAAAAAATAAATACATATATAAAAATTTGTAAAAAAAGTTTTTATAAAACAAATATACTTTTCATATAAATAAAATTTGAAAAACCTTTTTTATATATATAATTATCAAAAACGTTTTTTAAAATTTATAAATAATTAACCTAAGCTAACAACCTAATCTAAATCCACATGCAACAATCTAACACTACACAAAACGAAAATCCACAAATAAACCTAAATCTACTTCCACAAATCAATCTAAATCTAAGAACACAAATCCAAAAATCTAAATACACATCTATATACACAAACAATTTAGGGTTTCTTACATAGTGGAAGAGGAGGTTGAACGGCGGCGGAGGAGAGGCGGCGAGAATCTCCGGCGAGAATGATCGCCGGCGAGTGTGAAAGGCGGCGGAGGAGAGGTGGAAGAAGAAGAAGAGTGAAGAAGAGAGATCAGAGAGAAAGAGAGAAGAAGAGGAGAGAAGAAGAAGAGAGAAAGAAGAGAAATGAGAGAAGAAGATTTCGTCGAGAGAGAGAAGAACAGAGAAGAAGAAGATTTCGTCGATCTAATTAATTACACGCGTTTCCGACAGACCTTACCGTCGGTTTCCCGTCGGAAAACATAAAAATTTAACCACCTCAATTTTCGATAAATTTCGTTACGCGGTTCAATTTCCTGGGCAAAAATTAATAAATACGTCGGATATCAGTCTGAAATTTCCAACGGATTTCCGACGGATTCAGGGTTTAGGGTTTAAAATGAAAAATTTGATAAATTTTAATGTTTAATAAACATTAGTGTTACATACTTATAAGAAAAACTTTTAAAAACCAATCAAAACAAATTATTTAGGATTTTATAAAAATCGATCGATGAATGATATCAAGCATTCATAAAAACACATAGAACATCTAAGGACATTTGAGTTTTTGCTCTGGGTTTTAACTAAATAGTTTAAAACGTATGATTTTTAAAAACATTTCACATAAACTAGTGTATATTTGTTAGTTCTACATCTATGAAGACCTAACCACTTCAAAAACGTGCAATTTTGAGGTTTTAAATCCTGAACCGTCAGAAATCCCTCAGAAATTTCCGACGGATTTCCGACGGATTTCCGACGGATTTCCGACGGATTTAAGGATTTAAGGAATCAGTTTTAGCTGGGGCATTTGAAAATGTCTCGGCTAAAACTGATATAAGGATTTAAGGATTCAGTTTTAGCCGAGACATTTTCGAATGCCTCGGCTAAAACTCGCCCGTGGATTAACGTTTTTAGCCAGGGGATTTACGGTTTTAGGCGGGGGATTTACGGTTTTAGCCGAGATTTACGGTTTTAGCCGAGGGGATTTATGGTTATAGACGGGGGGATTAACGGTTATAGCCTGGGGTATTAACGGTTTTAGCCGGGGGGATTAATTTACGGTTTTAGCCGGGGGGATTTACGGTTTTAGTCGGGGGGATTTACGGTTTTAGCCGAGTGGATTTACAATTTTAGCCGAGGGAATTTACGGTTTTAGCCGGGGGGATTAACGGTTTAAGCCGCGGTATTAACGGTTTTAGCCTGGGGATTAATTAACGGTTTTAGCCGCGGAGATTTACGGTTTTAGCCGGGGGATTTAAAGTTTTAGCCGGGGTATTAACGGTTTTAGCCAGGGGGATTAATTAACGGTTTTAGCCGCGGAGATTTACGGTTTTAGCCGAGGGGATTTACGATTTTAGCCGGGGGGTTTCTGGTTTTAGCCGAGGACCAAAAATTCTCTCGGCTAAAACTGAAAAGGGGGAATCCGTCGGAAATCCCTCGGAAATGAGTTTTAGCCGGGGGAATCAGATTTCCTCGGCTAAAACCATAAACCGTCGGAAATCCCTCAGAAATTTCCAAGGGCTTTCCGGGACTTTAGGATTTTAGCTGAGGAAAAGTTTTTTAGAATTCCAAGTATATATTCCCGGGATTTCTCAAAACAAGTGTTCAAGTTAAAAAAACTCATGTAAAAGGAGGATCGGAGTAGCTTAGAACATATTATTTGGAAAATAGGCTAAAAGGATGGGTCGTCTTCCATTTCACTATCGGACGAGTCGTCTATAACCATTCGGCCGAGCTCGGTCTCCGCGAGGCGAACATTTCGTAGGACAATGTTGATGCGCTCTCCACGGTCATATAGTCCCATCTCGGTAAGCTGCAGTCGAAGGTCAGGTTGGAGTCCTTGGAAAAAGATCATCGCCACTTCTTCGGCAGATCGGTGAAGCCCAAAGAGTCCCATAGTCCACACGAACTCCTCATCGTATTCTTGCAGAGTCTGGTTCCCTTACCTTGCCAAGCCTAGCCCCCAGCTACCACTGCTGGTTGAAGTCACGTCTGGATTTTTGGGGCCGGGGGAACTTCGCTGACAATTTCGCGCCCTTCCCTCTTCAACCTCGTCACAAATCCAAGGTTTTGACTTAATCTTGACCATAGGTGGACAAATGACTCTCTTACGAGCAGTTTCCCGCGTAAAAGTCATCGTTTTGAAAAAAGTTTTAAGAAAACAATTTCACAAATGTGACAAATTAAAGACGGCCGTATTTGTTGTGAATGAGGGGAAAATTATTTATAGAGAAATATTTAATTTGCATGTTCTCTCCAACTATATACACATATATCGAATCTTCAAAATTTCATTGCCAGGAAAGGTATATATATATATATATATATATATATGTTTACAAACAAAGCAAACATATATGCAAAAGAAGAAGTATTTACAAAGCAAGAATATATATATTCCGTCGGAAATCCCTCGGAATATTCCGACGGATTAATAGACGTCGGAAATCCCTCGGAATATTCCGACCGATTTCTGAGGGAATACAGACTCGTCGATATTCCCTCGGAAATCCTTCGGAATATTCCGAGGGATTTCCGACGGCTATTAATCTGTCGGAATATTCCGACCGATTTCCGAGGGTAATGAATCCCTCGGAAATCCCTTGTTATGCCCTCGGTATTCCGTCGGTTTTCTTGTAGTGGTCTTTGAGCCTCACATATTAAATCATAGCATTCATCAATGAGCACATGAGTATGCAAACTAGAAGCTACATCTTCAATGCAAGGCAAATGACTATCCTCATAATCATAGATTTCAAAGGTTGAGTCAAAAATACCTTCTAGTTGGCATGGTGGAACCCAATAAATTACCTCTTTAAGCGCATGAGCTACTATTATCTCGAACATTGTGAGCTCCCTTCCCTCAAGTGCTGCCCAATGTGACATGAGGTTCAAACGAATCATAGCGGCTAGGTCACTCCTTTTCATCGTTGGGTTCTCTTCATGATGCTTATCCAACTCCACTTTTTGTTCTGGTGTGAGTACATTTTCATCAAATGGTGGCTCCACGTATGGCTCATCTTGAATGTATTAATCAAATGTGGCATCCTCTTCTTGTGGCCAATCATTGTAGTCCATGGCCATCAACTATAAGAAACAAAAAGGAAGAAAATAAAAAGTTAGTAAAAGTCAGTGTCTTAGTATGAACTCTAGTCCAAGACTCGTAGGCAACGCAATTGATCCCCGGCAACGACACCAACTTGATTTAGGTGTTATCACACAGTCAGTTAATAAAGTGCACACTAATGCAATCATAACAGTATGTCAATGTAGTACTTTAGGATCGAATCCACAGAGACCAAGGTTACACTACGATTCTCAGAAGATGAAATTAAGATAAGATGATAATAAGGTTTGATTTGCAAAGTAATGAAAATAACTAAAAGCTGTGGATATTCAATAAGAGAAAAACGTTAGGTCGAGGGTTTCTTCGCGGGAATCCAGAGATCATGAATCAGACAACTATTCAGGGAATGATTAAACACAAGTTTCAAACTCAAACATAATTATCTAACCATTCCACTTCTGTGGCATTGATTACTAAATCTAGCAACCTAAAATCCTAACTTCCGTTGAACCTAGAGTTATAGACCAGCATCAACTAATAGGTTCAATATGTTCACGAATCGCCTTAACATCAATTTCTGTTGGCTAAGGACTATTCGCTCGCTTATGTTCTTTCTAGCAACCTACGACACTTCTGTGGTATAGATTAAACCCTAGATCAGAGGCAAAGCGGCCAACTTAGCCTAAGAAATAAACACAACAATAAGCGAAAACCACAAAAGATGAATCCCTATCTATGTCTAATTCAATGATTCATGGATCCCGTTGAAACCCTAAACCTAACTATGAAACTACTCAGACATGACAACAGAGAACAACCAAGGAGATAGAGAGAAACTCATAATAATAATAATTAAAGAGAGAAAAGGGTTTAGAATTCTTATCAATATATGCAGAGATTCTTCTTCAAGCTTACAATATCAATCGCCAAAAATCTCAATAGAATAGAGAGCAGTAAAAAAAAAAAGATAGCCTAAAAGTGGCTGAAAATAATGTATATATTATTTTATGGGCTATTTAGATCAAAATAGGCAGCTTCCGGGGCAAAACAGAAAAATAAGAAATTTATTTTTCCTTCTCGCCGACTTGCATCGATCGATGTAAATATTGCATCAATCGATTTTGGACTTTTTGGGCATGCTCCATCGATCGATGCACTCCTTGCATCGATCGATTCTGGCTCTTCGTAGGGTGATGCATCGATCGGCTTCAATTGTGCATCGATAGATTTTGAACTTTCTGAGCATGATGCAACGATCGATGCACTCCTTGCATCAATCGATTTTGGTTCTTCTGATGGTGTTGCATCGATCGATTCTGCTCTTTTATGTATGTTCCATGCGTTTTTTCCCACGTAACTCCAATTTCTTCCTTAAACGCCTTTTTACATGAAATAACCAAATAAAGGACTAAACGACTCTAAAAACGAACTTTGACTCGATAAAATAGTCAAAAGAAACACCAAAACATGTGTTAGAAAATGGTAAAAACCAAGCATATCAGAGTCCTACTCGGTCTTTGAACCAACACCTCCAGCAAATCCAATACCCGAGGAGTCAATGACCCAAAGCATCTCCTGAGAAAGATTGATCGAATTCAATAACTTCGTGAAATCGATCCTTATGTTCGAGCCTTTCTCGGACGTGTGGGAAGAAGGTTGTCTACAAGCCTTCTTCCGCTACAGCAAGGAGAGTAGAGAAGACATTTGCACCTACTTCATGAGAGCAAGGCATTCAACAACACCATATGGTACGTCTTATGCTATTCGTATATTTCATCTTGAGAAACACAAAAGATACCCGAACTAGATTAGTCGGGAGAAGTTAGAGAAATTCAACAGCGTGGTTCGTGATCTACCTCGAAGAACCACATTTTCTAGAGCTTGCATGGACGACATGATTGGTCACTTCTTTTGTGAAAGCAAAGAATCCATCTCGGAGATAGAAGATCTATTTGCGAATGCTATGAATGGAAGACCCGTTCAAGATTCAAGAGCAATGGCGGTTTCTCATCACTCGCAACAACCGTGGAGTCGAGTTTAAAGACAGTCTTTGTGACTCCAGAGCCTGCCTTAGCATCATGTAAACATCAACCGCCAAACACCTCGGTATTAAGCATGTGCACCGTACCCGAACGAAAATAAGCATGGTTGATGAGACTTGTGCTACACCAAAGGGGATCACCTATGACATGCCTATAAGGATTGGAGATTGCATAGCCCCGTCGATTATTACATTGTCAAGGAGATGAAAGTTAATTCCACACTACCGGTGATCCTAGGATGGCATTTTTTGTCAATTATCGGAGCCATCATGGATTGGCCAAATCGACGTGTTTCCTTTGCTAACATCAACAAATATGTGTTCTATGATGCTGTCCCACTCAAGTTCAAGAAGGAAGGACATCTCAATTTGAGAGACCCCAATCCCGACTCACTATGTAGCGATGATTCACATGACGGAGAGACCCAAAAGGAGATCGAAGAAGACTTGTCGAACAGACACTGTCCTTCTACGACTAAGCTCATCTAGCTACCAACGTCGAGCTAAACGACTTTAAACAAAAGCGCTCAATGGGAGGCAACCCATTTTAGGTACGTTTTTTTAAGTTTTTCTTTCTTTTTCTATTAACGTTTTCATTTTCTTTGTTTCAGATTTCAAAAATAAAAATAAAAAACCCAAAAAAATTCAAAAAAAATGAAAAGACAAAAAGAAGAAATCACTGTTCGAAGTTGCTCGGTCCAGCCCGAACCGTGAGGAATCACTTGGCCACAAAAGAGGCTCAACCTCGGGTGCAGCACCTCGACCCGCGGCGAACCATCCTTCGGCCGCAATCGCGGTCCTGTCCCACCTCGAGCTCCATTTGGCTGCGGTCGCGCACCTCCGACCCGCGGCTAACTCCCTGCCAATCCCGATTGATCCTAATCAATTCCCAATCAACCCCACACCCATTCCCCATCATTACAACACCATCTACCATCCCCCATTCCCCCAACACTTCCAGGTAAGTTTTCAGGTAAGTTTTTTTTTCCCTACAATTTCTCAATTATTACATACATCTATTTCTCGTCCTTGCTCCATTTATTTCACACTGGGGACAGTCTGATTTAAGTCTAGGGGAGGATTCCATCCTTTACTAACCAACCTTTTCTTTCATGAGTCTTTTCATTTTGCATTTTTCAAAGCTTTCTTTTAAATTTTTCAAGTTTTTCAATAAAGTAGGAATACGTTTTGAGGGAATGATGAAAGAAATCCATGACGAAAACCGGCCAATGTGCTTCTACGCTATTTCCTAGTAACATGCTCTTTCGTAATTTGGTTCTAGACTAGGCGGTAACTAGAGTTTATGTTAATGCGAAATGCCCTGAGGAATTTAGACCGTAGAGATTCTTTAGAATGGAATATACTAGCTCTATTATACTTGGACTTTAACATGAATTTATTTTCTCATCAAAGATTTAGACAAAGATAATGAATCATACATTCATGACGTTCTCTTACCTTTTACCACTCTTTGTCGTACCTGGATGGCCAACTCATCTTTAGGGTGTACTGATTTACGTGTTTTACCACACCAATTAATCTAATGTGTGTACACTACCGAAATCATAATTGTATGTCGATGTAACACTTTAGGATCGAATCCACAGGTAGAATGAATAACACAATAATAATTTAAGAAACTATTTAAGCTAAGCGATTTAGTTTTTTGGGTTTTTGGTTTTAGAAACTAAATAATTAAAACTATTAATTTTAAAAAAGAAATTAAGAAGAAAATGATTATAACAAATTAAGGGACAGAATTTGAATCACAATTGTAAGAATTCTAGAAAGAACAAATAAAAATCGGATTCTAAATCAAGAAATTACAACAGAATTTAAGACATGGGTTTTCGGGTTTGGTATTTCGTAAATATTGGATAATTGAGAGATGATGTTTAAAACGATTAAATAAATTTATTTGCTAGATCATGATCACTTAATTTAGACTAGCTCATTTCCATGACACTAATCCTTTTATAAATCATTTATTTAAGCTAAATTCCCAATTGCAAATAACAGATTTATAAACTATGAACTCAAGATCATTTTAATCACAATTCACCTTAGACTTCAATTCCCATTGGTTAAGAATAAATTGCATGAAATGAAAATTACAAGGCAAATCGCAAACCTCTTCCGGGTAGCGATTTGTCTAAAATCAAGAAATGGTTTTCCAACTCACTTCTAACTTTAAAATTATTTTCAAAACATGAGGATAAATTAAATTCTAGTTTTAAACACCTTCAACCTTTTAACCACACATCTTAAAACTACCAAACCCTTAACCCATGATGGAACTACACACACATACTGCAATAACAAAGATAAGCAATAGAAATAAAAGACATAATTAAATAAAAATGAAAAGAAGAAGAGTTTTTAGAAGGAATCTTCACTATATGAAAGAGGATGAGCAATCCTTGATAATCATGAAAGGAAAAACAAAAATGAGAGAAAAGAGAGAGTGTTTAAGCTTTGAGTAGAAGATGTGTTTGTATTTTGAGTTGATGATTTTTGTTCTTCCCATTACATTGGTATTTATAGAAGATGTGAGGGGTTGTTAAGCTTCCATTGTTGACACATCAAGCTTTCATTGTTGACAAATCCAGCTTCTTTTGTTGACGGCTTCCATATTTGACTACCAAAGGTTTGGTGAAGGTTGTGGGGGTTGGTGAAGGTTTGATACCTCTTAACCAAATGGGTCATAACTCTTGAACTAGATCTCCGAATGATATGAATCCGCTGCCCACGTGAATATAACTCAATTGGCTACAACTTTGATCAAGACCTCATATTAAACTAGGCGCGGGAAGACCTTCATTTGACACAATCTTTCAGCCGCTCCAGATTACCGCTGCATTTTCCGTTAAAGACATGTCATCAGTAAATCGCTCGGATTTCTTGGACTTCTGATGCGAATTCCATGGAACCACTTCCGTTGGAAAGCTAACTCAATTTTGTATAACTTTCATGCAAAGCTCCCAAGCTAATTCCAAACAAAAGGGCTTCATCCAATTTTATCTTTTAGATCCCGCAAACCAATCAACTCTCGTTTATGCTCCATTTGCTTCTTTTTTTATTCTCCTTCAAGCTCCAAGCATCTCCTTTGATCCAAATCATTCCCAAGTACCTAAAAAAAACTCCAGCAAGCCACAAAAAGACACAAAACAACCTATGACATCTAAAATGCTAGACAATACAAAATAAGACTCAAATGCATGAAAACATTCCAAAAGGGAAAATTCCATAAAAATACATCAACTTTATTCTGATAAGCTTTTTAATACCCGAATTATTTTTGTACCCAATAAAATACCTAAATTATCTTGTTTACCCATTTTAAATCTCCAACTGTTAACCGTGTAATCATTTAACAATATATCCGTTAACAGATATATACGGACCTATACACGGTTTAAAATATAATTATATTTAATAATAAAATATTAAAAATAAATAAAAATTACATTAAGTTTTCAAAAAAAAAAACGAAATAAACTCCAAAAAAATCCAAACAAATATAAAGCTAAGAAGCAATAATTTTAACTTTTAAATAAAAATATATTATATTTTAGCTTTTGAATTTTTGAACTGAAAATTTCTAAAAATAAAAAAATACAATTATCCAAAAAAATTCTCAAAAAAATTATAAAAATTCAAAAATACATGAATAACACATCACAATTATAAAAAAAAAAAAAAAATCATACAACCCATTTAAAATTCTTGTTTCTTAACTTTAGATTTTTTTGGAATTTGTTTCGATTTTTTTAAAAAAAAATTAATGTAATTTTTTTTTTTTTTTTTAATATTTTATTATTAAATATAATTATATTTCAAACCGAGTATAGATCCGTATATATCTGTTAACGGAGATGTTGTAAAATGAACACACGGTTCACAGTTGGAGATTTAAAATGGGCAAACAATTTTTATTTTGGGTATTTTATTGGGTACAAAAATAGTTCGGGTATTAAAAAACTTATTGGAATAAAGTTGGAGTATTTTTATGGAATTTTCCCTTCCAAAAACTATACAAAATGGGAATAAAACTAATAGAAATAAACACACTAAAACATGCAAAATATGGTGTTATCAACTCCCCCGGACTTGCCTTTTGCTTGTCCTCAAGCGAATAAAGCAAAGTAAACCAAGAAGAGAAGATCGAAGGTGGAGACTCATATCCAAATGGAAACACATGAAACTTTCAACTCAATGTCCTTAGGTAAAAATGTCATAATGTAAAAATCGCTTCTACTCTTACGAACTTCTCCATACGTATCGCAACTTGAATCTTTTATTCTAGTGCCTAAGACTTAAGAATCCACAAGCATTCCTATCAACCAACTCTTTAACATTAATTAATCTCGATATAAGCGCGGTCTCGCAAAGGAAATCTCAATCGTTCTCAATCAGTTTGGTGAGAAAGGCTTGAAAGGCTTAAGAGTAAGTTTTTGGGTAACTTACTCTTAAGAAAACGTAATGCATGATAAAACGAAAAAGCAAGGAAGGAATGGAACAAAGATGCATCAAAGAATATCTTCCGTCCTAGCCTAGCTTTCTAATCTCTCGCCTTAAGCTCGTTGGCTTGCATCTCCTGTCCCATAAGTCAAACCCAAAGCCCTTTTGGCTAGATATAAACATCGTACACAACCTTATTTCTTTTTCTTTTATCAACACTCTAGGGGGATTTCTTTTCTTAGTATAAACTCTTATTCCCTTTTTTTTTTAATCTAGAGTTTAGACAACTTTGAATTCTTGGTTCTTTCCTAGAGTTTCTTACTTTCTTTTTCTTTTCTTTTCCCAACTTAGGCTCTTTCTTTAGCCTTTACCCGGTTTTCTCTCACTTTAATCACCATTCTCCCAAACAAAACTTAACCATTCTATTTCCCGATACCCAAGTCACTCGTCTAATTAAGGAAGATAAGCTTTGTCGTTCCTTTCTCTTTCATGATTTTTCAGTTGTATATATTTTCAAGAAAAAGGCCTCACTCACAAATAACAAGGGTTTGAAAAAATAGGCTTAGGTGAATAGGTGGGGAACTATCCTAAAAATGAGGATAGCTACTCGAATTAGCACAAGAGTGGCAAAGTGGATAAGAAAATTCGAGTATATAATTTAAGACCAGGAGAATGTATTTTGAATCCCTAGGCGAGACAATTAATGTTCAAATTAGGTTCAAATAAATAGAGTTGGAATCAAATCACAGCAAGCTTCATCCTAATCAAAGACATGCAAGCCAAGAGATCAAAGCATGAAGATTTTCCAAAAATTTTTTTTTCAAAGCGGTTCAAGCATTATGACATGTTTAGCAAGGGCAATTTTTTCAAAGTTCAAGTGTTTAATCATTGTCTCCTATGCATATGAATGCAAACTATATGATCTAGACTCAATCCTAAAATGAAGATGAGACTATGCAAACTACAAGATATTTTTGTATTTTTTTTTAATTTTTTTTTTAATTTTTAATTTTTATGCAATAGAATATGTACAATGCAAGACTCAAAAATATAAAATAAGACAAAGAAAACAATGTCAAATGACAAAGACCTCTCCCTCGGATTTAAATCACACCGTCTCGGTGTGAAATAAATCCAAAGAGAGAGTAAAAATGCAAATAATAAAAAAAATGTACAAGATGTTAAGTGAGGTACCTTGGAATCATGGAGAGGAGGGGGTTTATCGGTCGCTGTTATCGGTCATGTGACCAATAAATCACCACTAGAATGATTGCATCGCATCAGCTCGATTTGCCATTTTATCGGCCCGTTCTATCGGTCATGTGACCGATAGAACTCCTTGTCAGCTCAATTGTCTTGTTTTCGTTTCCGAATCACCCCGTTTAAAACATGTAAGGTCCCTGAGACAAAAACACACAAAACAAACACTCTAAACACACACAAAAATAACAAATCAAAGAAGCAAAATCACACCACACATATATAGTAAGGATACCGAGGGATTGCCTCCCAAGTGCGCTTGTTTTACGTCACTAAGCTTGACGTTTCAAACCCTTTTAGTCGGGGAGAGTTGGAGTAGTGGAACTGCTTGGTTGGTCCTTGAGAGCGAGCGTGATGACCTTGCTCATGACTTCTTGAATGCCCGTTGGACCTTTTTCTTTGAGCGCGGGAGTGATGAGTGCTTTGACCATGGCAAAGGGCTTTGAATTTCCCCTATGCTTCACCTTGTGCTCAACCGTACAATCAAGATATCTCCAAAGAGTGAGTGTCATAGTGGTGGGCGTGGGAATGGTGGATTTAACATCTTTGGGTTTGCTTGGTTCGCCTTTGACAAGGGTGGGAGGGTGTGTGTCATTGGATTTCTTGTTCTTGGCCTTAGTGCCCTTACCCTTCTTTTGACTCTTTATATTCTCAACCTCATTTTCCATAGTGGTATGGAAAAGAGATTCCAAGCAAGCACCCTCCAATGCTAAGGCTTCTTCAACATTACCATAACCCAAAATTTTCTCTTCATGAAAGTCATTTTTCTTTTCACAAGCCTTTGGGGGTGAAGCCAAATCCATCTTCTCACAACTATCCACGTACTCAACCTTTTTAACTTGCATTCCATCATCCTTATAAACAATGGCGCCACAAAGCTTGGTGGAAGAAGGCTTGATGGAATAGAAAATTTTGTCATTCACGTTCTTGAGCACCGCTTTCTTGTTTAGAAAGTGCATGCTTGCACCGGTGGTATTGAGGAATGGAGTTCCAATGAGAAGGGGGAGTTTACTGGTTTGCCTCATCTTCATAACTATGAAGTCGGTTGGAACGAGACAATCTCCAATCTTGAGAGGATAATCTTCAACAAGGCCAAGTGGATGCCTTGAAGAATAATCACCGAACGTGATGGGTGATGGGTGATGCTTCATGATTTTGATTCCAAGATTATCCACCATCTCAAGAGACATCACATTCACGCTTGATCCCGAATCGCACAAGGTGTCATCAATCTTCAAATCACCAAGAGAGCAAGAGATGGCGAATTTTCCTGGATTTCCAAGCTTTGGAATAGATTTGGGCTCGTATAGGGAACGTTCAATGCACGAAGCTCCATTCTTTTCAAACCAAGTTTTCACCTCGCCTTGCTTCTTACCTTCTTCTTTAAGACCCTTTTCTAACATCATTTCTCTAGCAACTGTTGCATCTTCGATTTTAGAATCGTAGAGAAGTCTAGAGATATCTTCAATCGCCTTTTCATCCTCATCAACCGCCTTTGTTACCACCAGACCTTCATCTTCGGAGCCATGGAGAAGTTTCTTAATCTCTCTCATAAATTCTTCATTATCATCAATCAATTGCTAATCACATGTGAAGATAGCGTTGCAATACTCCTTTGGGTTAGCTTCGGCTTTCCCGGGTAGAACTCCATTGGGTCCTTTGCACATTGAAGCTATTTGAGCAATATGATTATCCAAGCCTTTCACATTAGTGGATAAGTTCTCAAATTTGGTGTTAAGGTCGCTGTAAATCCCATCGAACTTGTTGTGGATTTCCATCATCTTCTTGTTGACCTCCGTTTGGCCTTTAGCTTGGCCTTCCAAAAGTCTTTGGAGCATGTTCTTCATTTCATCTTGTGCTCACGGGTTTGATGTGTTTCCTGGAGCTTGGAAGTTGGTTGGCTTTTGTTGGTATCCTTTCTGGTAGTTGGAGTTGAAATTCCCTTGGTTTGCTTGGAATCCGCCTTGGTTAGTCTTGAAACCTCCTTGGTTCCCTTGGTTGAATGGTTTAGGTTGGAACCCTTGTTGTTGGAATATCCTTGCTGTTTTTGTGGAGGATAGACTTGGTCTTGGGGATTCTCCACGTTGTTGCTCCGATATGACAAGTTAGGGAGATTCCGGAAATTTTGATTGAACCCTCCTCGGTTCCCTTGGAATCCTCCTTGATTCCCTATGTAGTTTACTTCATGTTGAGGTTCCTCTTCTTGTGTAATGTCTTGGTACCCTTGTTGTCCTTCACAATCTCCAACAAAATTTATCGATCTTTGATTTGCAATCAAGACCTTGTCTAGCTTGTCGTTGATGTCTTTGAGTCTTTGATCTTCATATTTGGTGTCTCTCATCATGCGATCGTAATCTCCTTCATATCCTTGATCGCTTTGAGTTAAAATTTCAACCAAGATTTCTCCATTGACGACATCTTGGCAAGAAAAACTCCCGTTGCTTGCCATATTTAAGGCTAGTTGATATTTTTATAGGACCCCTCGGTGTAGGATTCCTAGAAGCGCTTCCTTGGAAACACCATGGTGTGGACATGCCCTTGTATAGCCTTTTAGTCTCTCCCACGCTTCGTAAAATGACTCGTTGACTCCTTGTTTGAAGGTGGTGATGTCGCTCCTCAGTTTGGCGGTCTTTTGCCTTGAGAAGAATTTTGCCAGGAATTGTTTTTTACATTCTTCCCAATTTGGTATGGTGGCGGTGACTACGCTTTTCTCCCATTGGGCAGGCTTGTCTCCCAAAGAGAATGGGAAGTGAGTTAGCTTCACCACTTCCTCCGGAACTCCATTCATTTTTACCGTCCCACATAGGCGGTCAAATTGATCGATGTGATCAATCGGGTTCTCCATCGGCAACCCATGGAACTTAGAGTTTTGCACCATGTTGATAAGGCTTGACTTGATCTCGAAGTTGTTGTTCGCACATGGTGGAGGTCGTATTCCGGTTCGAAGTCCTTGAGTGGTGGGTTCGTCAAAGGCACCAATCCTTTGTGGTTGTCTTGGCGGATGGATTGCCACTCTTGGGTTTATGTTTCCTAAGCCCACGCTTTGGGCTTCAACGTGTGGTGCTTGTGGTGGTTGTGGCTCTTGCAAGAGAAGGTTGTCTCTTGCGGCGTCCATCGGAAAACGCCTCTCGTTTTCTGCTCGTTCTCTTGCGATTCTTACGTTTTCTCGTTCTAGTCTCTGGATGTCAAGTACAAATGGTTGCAGATTTTTTTGTCATTGACTTCTTGTGATCATGCACCTTTCAAAAACAGAGCATACAAAACATAGTGACTTAGTAACAAAATAAAATAAAATACTTAGACTTAGATAGATTCCAAATCCTAATGGCTATTGCTATCTCCCCAGCAACGGCGCCAAATTGATTTACGTGTTTTACCACACCAATTAATCTAATGTGTGTACACTACCGAAATCATAACGGTATGTCGATGTAACACTTTAGGATCGAATCCACAGGGAGAATGAATAACACACTAAGAATTCAAGAAACTATTTAAGCTAAGCGATTTAGTTTTTTGGGTTTTTGGCTTTAGAAACTAAATAATTAAAACTATTAATTTTAAAAGAGAAATTAAGACGAAAATGATTATAACAAATTAAGGGATAGAATTTGAATCACAATTGTAATAATTCTAGAAAGCAAAAATAAAAATCGAATTCTAAATCAAGAAATTACAACAGAATTTAAGACATGGGTTTTCGGGTTTGGTATTTCGTAAATGTTTTATAATTGAGAGATGATGTCTAAAACGATTAAATAAATTTATTTTCTAGATAATGATCACTTAATTTAGACTAGCTCATTTCCAAGACACTAATCCTTTTATAAATAATTTATTTAAGCTAAATTCCCAATTGGAAATAAAAGATTTATAAACTATGAACTCAATATCATTTTAATCACAATTCACCTTAGACTTCAATTCCCAATGGTTAAGAATAAATTGCATGAAATGAAAATTACAAGGCAAATCGCAAACATCTTCCGGGTAGCGATTTGTATAAAATCAATAAATGGTTTTCCAACTCACTTCTAACTTTAAAATTATTTTCAAAACATGAGGATAAATTAAATTCTAGTTTTAAACACCTTCAACCATTTAACCACAAATCTTAAAACTACCAAACCCTTAACCCATGATAAAACTACTCACACATAATGCAATAACAAAGATAAGCAATAGAAATAAAATACATAATTAAATAAAAATGAAAAGAAGAAGAGTTTTTAGAAGGAATCTTCACTATATGAAAGAGGATGAGCAATCCTTGATAAGCATGAAAGGAAAAACAAAAATGAGAGAAAAGAGAGAGTGTTTAAGCTTTGAGTAGAAGATGTGTTTGTATTGTGAGTTGATGATTTTTGTTCTTCCCATTACATTGGTATTTATAGAAGATGTGAGGGGCTGTTAAGCTTCCATTGTTGACACATCCAGCTTTCATTATTGACAAATCCAGCTTCATTTGTTGACAGCTTCCATATTTGACTACCAAAGGTTTGGTGAAGGTTGTGGGGGGAGGGGTTGGTGAAGGTTTGATACCTCTTCATCAAATGAGTCATAACTCTTGAACTATATCTCTGAATTATATGAATCCGCTGCCCACGTGAATCTAACTTAATTGTCTACAACTTTTATCAAGACCTCATATTAAACTGGGCGCGGGAAGACCTTCATTTGACACGATCTTTCAGCCGCTCCAGATTACCGCTGCATTTTCCGGTAAAGACATGTCATCAGTAAATCGCTCGGATTTCTTGGACTTCTGATGCGAATTCCATGGAACCACTTCCGTTGGAAATCTAATTCAATTTTGTATAACTTTCATGAAAAGCGCCCAAGCTAATTCCAAACGAAATGGCTTCATCCGATTTTATCTTTTAGATCCCGCAAACCGATCAACTCTCGTTTATGCTCCATTTGCTTCTTTTTTTATTCTCCTTCAAGCTCCAAGCATCTCCTTTGATCCAAATCATTCCCAAGTACCTAAAAAGACACAAAACAACCTATGACATCTAAAATGCTAGACAATATAAAATAAGACTCAAATGCATGAAAACATTCCAAAAAACTATACAAAATGGGAATAAAACTAATAGAAATAAACACACTAAAACATGCAAAATATGGTGTTATCATGTACCCCACCCGAACCTGAACGATTTTTCAAACCTCATGCATTCTCTCTTTGTGTCCTATGTGCAGATATGTGCAAAAACGTCGGAGAGGGAGGAACGACACAATTTTCAGTCACTAAAGACGAAGACTATACGTTGTTGGTGGAGGTGAATTCAACAAAGGCGAGGGCTTGGATCTGCCTTTAATACATAACATCGATTATCTTGGTTTGATCATTTTGATGAGAATTTCAAATTTGTTCTTAATGAATTTAGATAGCTAGGTTACCGGAATTTTGGATTTTGAAAGTTTAGATTTCGTATGACGGATACCGTGGACTAGTGTTACGGAAACTTATGTTGAGAATTTTCTAGGCTAGGTTGCGATTGATGTAGTTCGATGGTTATGGTTTACAAGGACGCTCTCCGAGATTTCTAGTTCCCGATGAATTTTGTTTGAGGACAAACAATGTCTAATTCTGGGAGAGTTGATAACACCGTATTTTTACCTGTTTTACTATGTATTTTATAACACTTAAATAAGTGTTTCATTCGCTTTTATATGTTTTTATCACGATTTTAGCATATTTGTAGTTTCAAGACTCTTTTCAGGTTACTTAGGCAAAAGCATTGCAAATTGGAGAAAAATCAGATTTTCGGTTCAGAGTCAAACCGTTAGAAATTCAACTGCCAAAGAGGCTCTTTTCACCGTCTGATCCAGCCCAATCTTGGAGATATTCAAGAAGGACCAACTACCTTTCCATTCCAAGTGATTTGATGACAATCCAACATTCAATCAAAATATACATGAAGATCAAGACGTCCCAATTCACTTTGGGCATAAGCTCCCCACCCGCGGCTAAGAGGCAGTTTGCCGCGGCCAGGAGAGCTCCACCCGCGGCCAAGGTACGTTTCACCGCGCCCAGAGACCATGGATCTGAAGATTCAAAGAAAGAAACACGAGAGCAGAGACCCAAATATGGTTTCTTTATTGCTGTTTAGAGAAGCAAAGTACAAAGATGTGCTTATACGATTTGCTTATGCCCTTGTTGACACATCCAACTTTCATTATTAACACAAGCTGTTTAGAGAAGCAAAGTACAAAGATGTGCTGTTTTGAGAAGCAAAGTACAAAGATGTGCTTATACAAAGTACAAAGAATCAAAACACTCTTTTGATTTATGCAAAATTCCGAAGAAAACTTCTCTAGTCTGCTTTTCCCTAAAATAAGTGTCACACGGACTACGGACAACATGTTTATTTTAAGAGGAAAACATAGGTAAGGACGATAAAACTGAAAACGATGGATGTCCAAGCCTCTGGTGCCAACAGTACTGATCAACCGAGCTAACAACTGAACTAGACACACGATGAACCCTTGCAGCCATAACATCCTTAAAATAGTAAACCTCATCTCGCTCTTCACCGGCTCCTATCAGGGTCCTCGTGAAATGATCCTATAAAATACACAACGTATCACTTAGAACTGCAAAACAGTTTGTGTGCCGTAATAGCTTCGAAACCGAGATTAATGAGTAATTTAGATTAGGCACAAACAACACGCTCTCAAGGGTAATCTGATCGGATAACGGGAATACACCCATATGAGTAGCAAATGTTCTATTTCCATCCGCAAAACCAATAGGACATGGAGGTATACTCGATGTATTTCAGAGTAAAGAGAAATCTCCCGTCATATGGTGAGAAGCTCTTGTGTCTAGGATCAAATCACCATGACGAGGCTTACCATTAAGACGATCAGATGAAGGATTCAATTTTTCACTGATCATCTGGGACAGAGAATGCCACTGTTCCTGAGTAAACTCTGGAAACGATGATGAATTGGATGTGGTTGCGTGAGCGTTCGTTGCTTATACCTCATAATTTTTGATGCGATCTGAAGTATAAGAACAACGTCCTCCTTGAACACCTCCTCGACTAGCGCCTCTGTTTTCTCTACCACCACCTCTGTTTTGTGATCTCTCCTCCCACCATGGCCGAAAACCCACCAACTGCCAACAAATCTTTTTAGTATGACCACTCTTGCAACAATGAGCACATTGAGAGCCACGCTGATCTTGCCCTCTGGAACCAGAAGACGAATGTGAGACCGTCTGTTGAAAAGACAAGTCTTGTTTGGCAACGAAACCTACTACATTCTGTTGCGATTCACGTTCCTTGGCGGAGTTCAAACGTTGCTCCTCACGAACCACCTTTGCATAAATCTCACCAATGTCTGTAGATGCATCTGATGCGATGATAGCTTGACAAATACCACCGAATCGAGCTTCATCTAACCCCATCACATACTGATGCATCTTTTCTTCTTCACGTTCCTTCTCATACTCAAGAGCAGCACTACACGTACAAGTAGATAGTGGCTTGTACATGTCGAGTTCCTCCCAAATATTTGACAACCGTGCGTAGTAATCGATCACCTCATCACCATTATGTAGGCACACTGCTAACTTCTCTTTCAAGTGGTGTACACGCACCTTGTTTCCCACAGAGAAACGCTTCTTAAGGTTTTCCCACAACTTGTGAGAATCCGTGATAAACGTCACCGTTGATCGGACTCGCGACTCAATTGATGTGTGAATCCACCCAACAATCATGGAGTTTACCGAAAGCCAAAACTCAAGATTAGGATCGTGTGCAAGTGGCTTCGGTATGGTTCCTTCAACGAAACCTAGTTTCCGTTTCGCACGAAGAGCATTGGTCATCTCTCCCGACCACTCATTATAGTTTTTTCCAGTTAACATCACCGATGTAATTAGAGCAGCAGGGTTGTCCGAGCTTCAATGTTACGATTTTTCGTAGGGCGTGACAGCTTCAATGTTACGATTTTCCATAATTTCGCTCTTGGTAGCGGAAAATTCATCACCATCAACCATGACTTAAACTTGGTTCAAACTTCGAACACAAACAGGGGAGCTATGTCGAACTTCGAAATAGCAAAAGAAAAGAGTGGTGTCTAGGTCTCAGAACGATTTTACTCTGATACCATGTAAAGATAAGTAAGACTTGTGATATCAACGGCGTACACAACGTAATAATACAATCACAACCCCTAGAAGCACTTAAGGGCCAAGCTATACAAACGTCATAATAAGGCCCAATACTAATTGTTTAGCCCAACTCCCTAATATTTTTAGAACTGCGAATTCATGATGCTTCTGCACCTGCATCCGCTGCGTTTGCTGCACTTGAACCCGCTGCATTTACTGCACCTGCTGCATTTGCTGCACATGCACCTGCTGTATTTGCTGAAGCACAACATGCAGCAACTGCATTTGCTGAAGCACAACTCCCTAATAATTATACAGTTGAGGTTTTGCAACATATTTCTTGGTTTTGCAACAGATTTCTTGATTTTGAAAAGGATTGCTTAGTTTTGCAACAGATTTCTTTAGTTTTGCAACGGATTTCTTTAGTTTTGCAACGGATTGCTTGATTTTCTAATGAAATATAAGCAAAGAAAACATTAATCTTCAAGGAAAACAATAATAACAACTAAAATGATCATTGTTAACATATAGTTAGCCATTTTTGGTTTCGTACTTGGGAAATTTTTTGTTTTCCTTTAGCAACGGAATAACAACGGTTTTGCAACGGATTTCTTGATTTTGTATCGGATTTCTTGAGTTTCTTTGCAAATCCGTTGCTAAATGTCTCATTCCAAAAAATAAAGTGTGAATCATCTTACTCATATAACTACTACCTAAGTGGTGCAAGCTATGTTCTACAATGTAAATTTAATATGTCCAGTGAAAGAAAACACCACAAGAATAAGAATTCATATCAAAAATGTGTAATAGTAGAACATTCATCGTTATGATGAGTTATGGTGAATACACTCTTTGATATATCATGGTTTTTACCCCTTTTAGGCCATGATATAAGTACGTTTTATAGAGACTTTATGCTATTTCATAGTATTTTAGAGTCTTTTACAGGTCTTAGCCCGTTTGGAGCATAATTGGAGATATTGGAGCTTTCTGGAGCATTTTGGAGCAAAGCTGAAGTTCGTGTTGCTGAGTACCCGATTTCACGTCAGGCATCGATCGATACCTCCTTGGTATCGATCGACACTCATCGAGGCAGACACGAACCACGACTTTAATGAAGAGTTGAAGAATTGCAACTTGGTTCAGAAGTCTTTAATATTTGCAAGAATCCCCAAAACGTGATTTAGGTTATTTATAGGGATTTTACAGCCACCTGTTTAGGCTATGATTTATTTTCTATACTTTGATTCTACTTTTGGTTTTTGGAGAGACAACTCTGAACTCCTGTTGATTATTGATTTCTTTGATGATCTATTCAATCATGTTGCTTTCAATCTCCATGTCTGAGTAGATCCACCTTATGTTTAGGGTTTTCTCATAAAGGATTTCTTTGAATGCTAGGTTGATTAGTTATTAGGATTCACCATCTGAATTAGTTATTCGCCTTAGGTTGTGCTAAAAGCTAATTCTAGGTTGACGAATCTGAAACTTATATCTTAGGATAATTGATTAGGCACTACAGTGCGATTGATTACCTGATAGAACCTTAGGTGAGCAAATTGATTATTCGCAAAGAGATTTGGTTTAATTGATTTGTGAACATATCAAACCTGATATTAAAGCTGATTTAGAGTTTATGATCCGCAAAGAGATTTGGAATTCCTAGGATTTAGATTTAGATAATTCTCGCAACGACAGTTGGTTAATTATACCTTAGTGATTTGATTTCAAGAACTGCGCTAAATCTGAATCATGTTAGTTAGTTTATCTGCATTCATTGATTTCCTGAGAAATACCCTGAGCCTATATTTCCCCAATTTAATTACAACACTTTTAATTTCTGCACTGCTTTCAATTACATCTTTTGGCTTGGCTTTATTCGATACTATATAATCGATTGTGTGATTTCTCTGAGTCCTTGTGTTCTACCCCTGATATACTGCAGCAACTGCTTTAGTACTGTTTTGGGTATTAATTTGAGCATATCAAATTTGGCGCCGTTGTCGGGGACTCAATTTCGCCATTAGATTTTAGCTGTCGAGTTTCGACTAAGCCCGTCGGTATCGATCGATACTATCTAGTATCGGTCGATACTCGTCTTTTTCTTTTGTTGATATCGATCGACACCACTTGGTATCGATCGATACTCATCGTGTTTTTGGTTACTTACGTGTCGTGTCTACTGTTTTGTTTTCAGGTGTATGCCTGTTCGTGAAACCATAAGCAACAAGAGCACTCAGCTAGTTGAATTGTCATTGGAACAGCTAGCACTTGTGGAACGCGCAAACATAAAGACAAAGCAGACATCAGGGATGAACAACCCAGTGGTTTTAAGAGCTGATGAAGCTGGAGTCTTGAGAGACCAAGAGGGTCAAGTGTGTAATGAGAGAGGGCAGCGATTTGATGAGGCTGGAAACGTCAATGCCCCTCCTGCTGTTGTTGGTCAGATTGTCGCGCCAGCTGCGCAAGCCAACACTAGGAATGTTGTGGTTAATCGTGGTCAAACGATTGGTGAGTACAACAGGCCTGATCAGTTTTACGCCAATCGATCAGCGATTCGTCCTCCTGCGTTTGAGAGGAATCACTTTGAGCTGAAACCTGCATACTACACTCTTGTGGGACAGCATCTCTTTCATGGTCTTCCAAATGAGCATCCTATGGATCATATCGAGAAGTTCGAGGACTTGGTTACTAGCATCATGAGTAACGGAGTTTCCTACGACTATCTTTTCTGCAAGCTCTTCCCCTTCTCTCTAGGTGGAGATGCGACTTACTGGCTAAGGCAGCTACCTCCTGGATCACTGACTACCTGTGAGGAGATTAAGAAGGCTTTCCTAATCAATTTCTACGATGATGCACGATCTGAAGATCTGAGGAACAAAATCTCTCAGTTTTCTCAAGGTCCGACAGAGGCACTCAAAGCTGCTTGGATTCGTTTCAAGTCCTATCAGAGAGACTGTCCGCACCATGGGTTCACTAGGGTTCAGCTGCTAGGTATCTTCTACAGAGGGATCGATTGGAGGTACCAGATGGCTTTGGATACTGCGAGTAATGGGAACTTCAACATCAGGTATCCAGACGATGCGTTTGTACTGATTGAGAACTTGGCGTCTAGCAATAGCACCAAGAATGCTGATTTCAAGCAGAAGAATCAGGCTGTAGGAATCGACGCTTCACAGATTGCTGAAATTCAAGCCAAGCTGGATTTACTGATCGGGAAAAATCAAAGAGCGGTCCACTTCACTGCCGAGAATGAAGTGGATGATGTTAACTACATTGGTGGTTCTAGTTTTCAGGTTCAGCGATTTGGGTACAACACCAATCGAAACTTCACCAACTATGCTCAGCAAGGAGGGTACCAATCCCCACCACCCAAAGCTCCTGAGAGTAAAATTGAGGGTCTGCTTGAACAGCTGGTTCAAGGGCAGGAGCAGATGACAGTAACCTTCAATGGGAAATTGGATGTTGTGTACACCGATTTGAGTGGAAGGATCGAGGCTCTCAATGCCAGTCACAGGATGCTGGAAACGCAAGTAGCTCATACTGCAGCAAATGGCAAGGGAAAGATGGTTCATTCACACAATGCACACGTCAATGCGATCTCCTCAAGTGCAGAAAATTTCGATGAGGATCCTGAAATCGCCAGAGCATCGATCAATACCCCCAAGTGTCGATCGATGCCGGTTACAATTCTGAAACGGGACATTTCCAAAACCCGTGTATCGATCGATACCCCATTGGTATCGGTCGATACCCTATTGGTATCGGTCGATACTGAGGCGATTTCTGAGGAGACACCTGAGATTTCGACTGTGGTGCCTAAAGTAGTTGCAGAAAGAGTCTATATTCCGAGGATACCTTATCCCAGAGCTGCTGGGAAGACTAAGAAGGAGGTAGAGGACGCCAGATGCCAGGCTACGCTGGATAAGCTGATTGTGGAGCTTCCTATTGATGATGATATATCTGCCAATGACGATTCAACAGCGATAGCATCGATCGATACCCTGCCTGGTGTCGATCGATACCCATTGCAGATCGAGCCAGAAACTGTGAAAACACCTGAGTTGATCGAAGAAAGAGTTCGCAAGCCCAAGAAGCTAAATCCTATTCCTCGACACCTCAGAGATCCCATTTCTCCGAAGCAGCTGCGTGGCTTTGAGAAGATGGTACGAAGGATCTCCAATGAATTGTAATTTGAAGAAGCTCTAGAACACCGTCCTCTGCTAAGTCACTTCAAAGATTGCAGAGAAACTGAGGAAGAGATTAAGGCACTCTTCATTAAGGCTAGAGGTGCACCACCTCCACTAAGACAGCTGACCCAAAGGGAAGACCCAGGAAGATTCGTAGTTCCATGCTCCATCTCTGGGGTTGAATTCAAAGAGTCTCTCGTTGACTCATGAGCTAGTGTCAATGTCATCTCAAGGGCAATTGCAGAACGGTTGGGCGCTGATATTCAATCTTCAAAGACATCTATCACATTCGCAAATGATTCTACCTCGCTTCCATACGGTACTGTCCATGGTTTGCTGTCAAAGTAGGAGATTGTCTGGTGCCTACTGATTTTCAGGTTGTAGAGATGAGTGCAATATCTCGTATGCCTTTACTCCTGAGACGACCGTTTATGGCTACTCCTGGCGCAATCATAGACACGCCTAATAAGAGAATATCTTTCTCTTACATTGACGGAGGGGTCTATTATGATGTCATTCCCCCTAGAGGTGCTCCCACACGTGTCTCTTGCATTGAGGTTGTCACAGGAGAGACATTAGCAGTTGATCTTTTGGAAGAGCCTCCTGACAAGCCAACTGTCACAGACGTTTCAGTTGAACCCCCCAACATCCCCAAGGAAGTTGTCAAGAAGGTTAAGGCAACAAAGAAGAAGGCCAGGAGCAAAAGAGTTGAGGATCCCCATGTCACATTGATTCCTCAGAATGGTTTCGATTGAGATTCGAAACCATTCTCTAAGGCTAGAGTTCTTCTTACTTCGGAGCTGAAAGAGAAGGGAAAGGAGTTCGTGGAAGGCATGTTGAGCAAAACTCTGAAGATAGCGATGTCAAGTTGTGGAGCCTGTTTTGGTGCAAGCTCGCATTCTTATCCTGCCTGAAGGGCGTTACAGTCAAGTTACTGACGTTAAACAAGCTCTTGGTAGGAGGCAACCCACTGGTGAGTCTGTTTTTGAGTCGTTTTTCTTTTTATTTTTCGTTCGTTCTGTGTTTGTGTCAGGATAAACAAGGAGCAAAACTCGAAATCGCCTCAGTATCGATCGATACCCCATTGTTATCGGTCGACACCAATCGCGAATAGACGGTTCATCATATCGATTTAAGCCTGGTATCGATCGATACCAGGCTGTGTGTCGATCGATACTAGATGTTCCAGCAAGGTAACTTCTTGTTTTTCCCAATTATATTCTGTTCTTTTGTTTTCTTTTACCTACTCTAGGCTAGATAACACTGGGGACAGTGTTGTTCAAGTCTGGGGGAGGTGTATGCTGACATTGTTTTTGTTTTTTTTAGAGTCAGTTGTTTTATCGAGTCAAAAACGTTTTATTGAGTCAAAACTTGTTGGAGATGATGATCATGTGCTTGAATTGTTGTTTTGCTTTTATTTTTGAGTGACCAGTGTTGCAGGATCAGCTCTAGATCGACTAATGAAAAATCCAAGGACTGACCAGTTGACTAGAAAACATCCATGTCTCCAGCAGAGTTCTTCTGAAACCTGAGTCAAATTTATGCACTTCATCAATGTGGTTAGTGTTTTTAGAGCTTGATTCATCATTCATATATGATAAAGGAACCCATGTGTTTAGAGTAATACTATCTCTCTCCCCTGTTATAAGTTGATAAATAAGAGCATAAAAGATTGAAATGATTTTCTTCTGAGTATAGGGTTAGGAAAATTTCCAGCGATCCCATTATTCTACTTAAGAGGGAATGATCAACCAAAGGATTGGAAGCGAGGCTAGGATTTTCCTATGATGCCATTATTCGCCTACATCCTTTGATACATTGAGAGGGAAGAACCGGGGATTCGGTAGCTAACACCATCAATATTCGCGTCTCATACATTGATGTGTATATGCAAAGCTGAAAATAAAGGAAAGAACATAATAAGAAATAAGTCTGGGGGAGAGAAATTGATACAAAAAGTGTGAAAAAGGGTGGTTCCTTGTCATGATATTGTATGGTAAATAATGTAGAAGGTTCTTGAATATTGGTTGCAGCGATGAAACTGGCGATGACGGTTTTATTTGAACAATGCTGCGAGATAATGTGTGGAGTCTGGAAGAGCTGTGAATGTCTATGGAGAAGTACATGGTGGTTAGATCAAAAGCTGATTAGGTGACATTTGGGTGCTTGGGAAAAGGATCTTTGCAATGGTTCCTGAATAGGTAAGTCTCCGCGTTTTCAAACCTATTTCTCTGGTTTAGTCTTCTATTTGCTTGAGGGCAAGCAAAGGCTAAGTCTGGGGGACTTGATATATCATGGTTTTTACCCCTTTTAGGCCATGATATAAGTCCGTTTTATAGAGTCTTTCTGCTATTTCGTAGTATTTTAGAGTCTTTTACAGGTCTTAGCACGTTTGGAGCAAAATTGGAGATATTGGAGATTTCTGGAGCATTTTGGAGCAAAGCTGAAGTTCGTGTTGCTGAGTACCCGATTTCACGTCAAGCATCGATCGATACCTCCTTGGTATCGATCGACACTCATCGAGGCAGACACGACCCGCGACTTTAATGAAGATTTGAAGAATTGCAACTTTATCCAGAATTCTATAATATTTGCAAGAAGCCCCAAAACGTGATTTAGGTTATTTATAGGGATTTTACAGCCACCTGTTTAGGCTATGCTTTATTTTTTATACTTTGATTCTACTTTTGGTTTTTGGAGAAACAACTTTGAACTCCTGTTGATTATTGATTTCTTTGATGATCTATTCAATCATGTTGCTTTCAATCTCCATGTTTGAGTAGATCCACCTTAGGCTTAGGGTTTTATCATAAAGGATTTCTTTGTATGCTAGGTTGATTAGTTATTAGGATTCACCATCTGAATTAGTTCTTCGCCTTAGGTTGTGTTCAAAGCTAATTCTAGGTTCACGAATCTGGAACTTAGATCTTAGGATAATTGATTAGGCACGACAGTGCGATTGATTACCTGATAGAACCTTAGATGAGCAAATTGATTATTCGCAAAGAGATTTGGTTTAATTGATTTGTGAACATATCAAACCTGATATTAAAGCTGATTTAGACTTTAGGATTCGCAAAGAGATTTGGAATTCCTAGGATTTAGATTTAGATAATTCTCGCAACGACAGTTGGTTAATTATACCTTAGTGATTTGAGTTCAAGAACTGCGATAAATCTGAATCATGTTAGTTAGTTTATCTGCATTCATTGATTTCCTGAGAAATACCCTGAGCATATATTTCCCCAATTTAATTACAACACTTTTAATTTCTGCACTGCTTTCAATTACACCTTTTTGCTTGGCTTAATTCGATACTATATAATCTATTGTGTGATTTCTCTGAGTCCTTGTGTTCGACCCCTGATATACTGCTTAAGGTATTAATTTGAGCATATCACTCTTACTAACTCTTATGATCATAAGCCATATTTTTGACTTCACCATGGATTTTCTAATGAAATATGGGCAAAGAAAACAATATAATCTTCAAGGAAAACAATAATAACAACTAAAATGATCCTTTCTAACATATAGTTAGCCATTTTGGGTTTCATACTTGGGAAATTTTGCGTTTTTTCTTTTGCAACGGAATAGCAACGGTTTTGCAACGGATTTCTTGATTTTGCAACTGATTTCTTAGTTTTTCAACGGATTTCTTGAGTTTCCTTGCAAATATGTTGCTAAATGTCTCATTCCAAAAAATAAAATGTGAATTGTCTTACTCATATAACTACTACCTAAGTGGTGCAAGTTATGTTATAGAATGTAAATTTAATATGTTCAGTGAAAGAAAACACCACAAGAATAATCATTCATATCAAAAATGTGTAAGAGTAGAACATTCATCGTAAGGATGAGTTATGGTAAATACACACTTACTCACTCTTATGATCATAAGCCATATTTTTGACATAGCATGGATTTTCTAATGAAATATGGGCAAAGAAAACATTAATCTTCAAAGAAAACAATAATAACATCTAAAATGATCATTGTTATTATATAGTTAGCCATTTTCGGTTTCATTCTTGGGAAATTTTTAGTTTTCCTTTTGATTTAACCACCATGTACTTCTCCTTAGGCAGTCGCAGGTTCCCAAACTACACACATTATTTCACAGCATTGTTCAATCAAGTCATCCTCACCAGTTTCATCGCTGTGATTAATACCAAGAACCTTCTAGATTCTTTCTCATACAATATCATGACAAGGAACAACCCTTTTTCACACTTTCTGGTATTATTTCTCTCCCCCAGACTTATTTCTTATTATGTTCTTTCTTCTGTTTTTAGCTTTGCATATACACATCAAGGTATGAGACGCGAGTATTGATGGTGTTAGCCACCGAATCCCCGGTTCTTCCCTTTCAAAGTATCAAAGGCGTAGGCGAATAATGACATCATAGGAAAATTCTAGCCTCGCTTCCAATCCTTTGTGTGATCATTTCCTCTGAAGTATAATAATGGGATCGTTGGAAATTTTCCTGACCCTCTACTCAGAAGAAAATCATTTCATATTTTAATGCATCTTATTTATTAACTTGTAACAGGGAGAGAAATACTATTCTTTAAACATGTGGGTTCCTTTGTCAGATACGAATGAGGAATCAAGCTCTATGGATACTAACCATATTGATGAAGTGTAAAAATTTGGCTCAGGCTTTAAAGAACTTTGCTGGAAACATGAGTGTCTTCTAGTTAACTGGTCAGCCTTTGGATTTTTCATTAGTCGATCTAGAACTGATTCTTTAACAATGGTCACTTAGAAGCAAGGTCAGATCAATAGATTCAAGAAAAAGATCACAGTCTCCAACAAAGTTTTGACTCAATAAAACAACGAATGACTCAAAAACGACTGACTCTAAGAAAAACAAAATTAAAGTCAGCGACTACCTCCCCCAGACTTAAACAACACTGTCCCCAGTGTTATCTAACCTAGAGTTGGTGAAAGAAAACAAAAGGACGAAATGGGATTGTGAAAAACAAGAAGTTACAGTGCTGGAAAATCGAGTATCGACCTACACACGACTTGGTATCGATCGATACCAGGCTTAAGTCGATACGATGAACCATCTTATTCGCGTAGGGTGTCGACCGCCACCAACATGGTATCGATCGATGCTCAGGCGATTTCGTGTTTGCTCCTAGTTTATCCTGACACATACGCAAAAACGAAAAATAAAAATAAAAAGACTCAAAAACAAACTCACCAATGGGTTGCCTCCCACCAAGCGCTCATTTTTAGTCAGTAGCTTGACTTTGACTCAGGTGATCAGGCAGAAGAAGATTGAGATCTTACTACCAAGCAAGTTCCACAGCTAGATACTTGCAGAGTCAGAGTTCTGCTCAACATGCTCTCCACAAACTCCTTTCCTTTCTCTTTCATCTCCGAAGTAAGAAGAACTCGAGCCTTAGAGAATGGTTTCGAAGTTCCTTTGCACTTCACCTTGTACTCAATCGAATCCCCATCATACTACTGAGGGATTAAAGTCATAGAGGGAGCACCTCTTACTTCTTTGCTCTTCAACTTCTTCTTTGCCTTAGCTGTTTTGACGTCTTTCTTGGTGATGACAGAATGACTATCTAGAACGTCGATGGTATTAGGTCCGTCAGGAGGCTATTCCAAAATATCAACTACCAACATCTCTCCTGGAACAACGGTGATGCAAGAGATGTGTGGGATTTCCTCTAGGGATGGCTTTGTAGTACATCTCCTTGTCAATGTATGAGAACGAGATGTGCTTGTTGGGTGTGTCCATAATGGCACCAACCGTAGCCATGAACAGTCTTCCAAGAATCAACTGCGTACGAGATTGTGCGCTCATCTCCACAACCTGAAAATCAGTAGGAACCAAGCAATCTCCTACGTTAACCAGCAGATCATGGATTGTACCATATGGGAGTGCGGTGGAGCTGTTCGCGAATGTGATAGATGACTGTGGAGATCGAATATCAGCTCCCAAACACTCTGTAATTGCCCTTGACATGACATTGACGCTAGCCCCTTAGTCAACGAGAGACTCTTTGAATTCAACTCTAGAGATGGAGAATGTGATATGCTCAAATTAATACCCTAAAAGTACTAAAGCAGTTGTAGTAAGTGTAGGAGTCGAACACAAGGACTCACATAAATCGCACAATAGACAAAATAGTATCGAATCAAGTTAAGCAAATCAGATGAAACAAAAACAATAAGCAGTAAAAGTGTTGTAAATTCGATGGAGAGAATATAGGCCTAAGGTATTTCTCAGGAAATCAATGAATGCAGACTAACTAATCAGGGTTCAGGTTACGCACGGTTCTCGGACTCAAATCACTAAAGTATAATTGACCAACTGTCGTTGCGAGAATTATATAAATCTAAACTTCAGAATCCCAAATCTCTTTGCAAATTCCTAAGAATAAATCAGCTTTAAAGTTCAGGTTTGATATGTTCACAAATCAATTAAACAAAATCTCTTTGCGAATAATCAATTTGCTCACCTTAAGTTCTTTCAGATTACTCAATTGCACAGTCGTGCCTAATCGATTAACCTAAGATCTAAGTTCTAGGTGATCAATCTAGAATTAGCTTTGAGAAGAACCTAAGGCGAATAACTAATTCAGATTATGAACCCTAACAATAAATCAATTTAGCATTCAAAGAAATCCCTGTGAAAAAACCCTAAACCTAAAGTGGATCTACTCAGACATGGAAATTGAAGCAATAAACATGTTGAATAAACCATCAAATAAAATAGAAAGAGTAATAAGAGGGTTCGAAATCTTCTCTTGGACGAACAGAGTTTCAAACTTGTCTCCCTTCAAAATCTCTCTCACAAATCCAGAATAAAATAGGCGTAATCATAAAAGTGGCTTTAAAATCATATTAAATAACCTAAATCACGTTTTGGGGCTTTTTGTAAATAATAAAGTCTTATGGGGCAATTTTGCAATTCTTCAACTCTTGGAAAAGTCGCGGGTCGTGTCTGCTGCGATGGGTATCGATCGATACTAGGCAGTATCGATCGATATTGATGCTTCAAATCGGGTACTCAGCAACACGAACTTCTGCTTTGCTCCAGAATGCTCCAGAAAGCTCTAATATCTCCAATTATGCTCCAAACTTGTTAAAACATGTAAAAGACTCTAAAATACTATGAAATAGCAGAAAGACTCTATAAAACGGACTTATATCATGGCCTAAAAGGGGTAAAAACCATGATATATCAACTCCCCCAGACTTAGCCTTTGCTTGCCCTCAAGCAAATAAAAGACTAAACCAGAGAAAGAGGTTTGAAAACACGGAGACTCACCTATTCAGGAACCATCGCAAAAATTCTTTTCCCAAGCTCCCAAATGTCACCTAACCAGCTTTTGATCTAACCACCATGTACTTCTCCGTAGGCATTCACAGCTTTTCCAGACTCCACACATTATCTCGCAGCATTGTTCAAATAAAGCCCTCATCGCCAGATTCATCGCTGCAGCCAATGTTCAAGAACCTTCTAGATTCTTTACCATACAATATCATGACAAGGAACCATCCAATTTCACACTTTTTGTATCACTTTCTCTCCCCAGACTTATTTCTTATTATGTTCTCTCTTTTAATATGGGATCGCTGGAAATTTTCCTAACCCTCTACTCAGAATAAAATCATTTCATCTTTTATGCTCTTATTTATCAACTTATAAAAGGGGAGAAAGATACCATTACTTTAAACATATGGGTTCTTTTGTCAGATAAGAATGATGAATCAAGCTCTGTAAACACTAACCACATCGATGAAGTGCAAAAATTTGGCTCAGGCTTTAGAATAACTCTACTGGAGACATGGATGTTTTATAGTCAACTTATCAGTCCTTGGATTTTTCATTAGTCGATCTAGAGCTGATCCTGCAACACTGGTCACTCAAAAACAAAATCAAAACAACAATTCAAGCACAGGATCATCATCTCCAACAAGTTTTGACTCAATAAAATGTTTTTGACTCGAGAAAACAACTGACTCTAAGAAAAACAAACACAATGTCAGCAGACACCTCCCTCAGACTTAAACAACACTATCCCCAGTGTTATCTAGCCTAGAGTAGGTAAAAGAAAACAAAAGAACATAATAGAATTAAGAGAAACAAGAAGTTACCGTATTGGAACATCTGGTGTCGACCGACACACGGCCTGGTATCGATCGATACCAGGCTTAAGTCGACATGATGAACCATCTCATTCGCGATTGGTGTCGACCGATACCAATGTGGTATCGATCGATACTCAGGCGATTTCGAGTTTTGCTCCTTGTTTATCCTGACACAAACACAGAACGAAAAATAAAAATAAAAATGACTCAAAAGAAGACTCACCAGTGCCTCCCACCAAGCGCTCGTTTAACGTCATTAGCTTGACTGTAACGCCATTCAGGTTGTTGGTGCATCATCCAAAGGCATTATCTGCCCTATGGTTGGAATCTTGGCTTTCGCCCAATATTGTTTCACCCTCTGTCCATTGACGGTAAATTCATCGCATGTAGGACTAATCAGCATGACAGCACCATGTGGTCTGACCTCCTTGATTATGAAGGGACCTGACCAACGAGAACGCAGTTTACCAGGAAACAATTGCAAACGAGAGTTATACAGAAGTACCTGGTCGTTCGGCTCGAGATGTATAGAGATGATCTTTTTATCATGAAAGGTCTTAGCTCTCTCCTTGTACAACTTTGAGTTCTCGTAGGCGCGGTGCCTAATCTCATCCAACTCGTTCAGCTGAATCAATCTCCTCTCTGCTGCAGGCTTGATGTCAAAGTTCAGCAACTTCGTCGCCCATGATGCCTTGTGTTCGATCTCCACTGGAAGGTGACATGCTTTCCCATACAACAAGTGAAATGGTGTAGTGCCCAGCGGTGTCTTGAAAGCAGTCCTATAAGCCCATAGCGCGTCATCCAGCTTCTTAGACCAATCCTTCCAAGAAGCACCCACTGTCTTCTCCAAAATTTCCTTGATTTGCCTGTTGGAGACCTCGACTTGCCCACTGGTCTGATGGTGATATGGAGTAGCCACGCGATGATTTACACCATACTTCTTTAGCAACCTCTCGAAAATCTTGTTGATAAAGTGAGAGCCACCATCACTTATCACAATTCGAGGTACTCCAAATCGAGGGAAAATGATGGTCTTAAACAGCTTAACGACCACCGAAGAATCATTGGTTCTTCTAGCAATTGCCTCCACCCATTAGGACACATAGTCCACACCAACAAGGATGTATCTGTTCTCGTGTGACGAGGGAAAGGGGCCCATAAAATCGATACCCCAGCAATCGAAAACTTCAACCTTAAGGATGAAATTATGTGGCATCTCATGTCTATTGATGATCTTCCCTCTCCTTTGACAGACATCACACTGTGCGATATAAGCATGCGCGTCTCTGAACATAGTAGGCCACCAGAAGCCTGCTTGAAGAACTTCGGACACCGTCTTGAAAGTAGCAAAATGACCAGCATACTCAGACCCATGGCAATGAAAAAGAATCGCTTGCACCTCAGATTCTGCAACGCATCTTCTGTAGATACCATATGAGCAGTGCTTGTATAGGTATAGATACTTTGTGGGATACTTTGGCTCAGTCTCTACAGCAAGGTAGTTGGCAATGTCAGCATACCATGGTCTTGCAGGACTAGAGACAGCAGCTAGATAGACAGCATAAGAGTCGAAGTGCTCTGCAGGCAAAACAGGTTCAAATCACGTCGGGTATCGACCTATACTAGGTGAGTATCGATCGATACCGAAAGTCTGGATTCGTGATAATTGTAGATTTTTGGGACAAACGTCTTGAAGTTGAGCTTCAATGAAGTAAATACCCTCCTCCGGCAAGAAATCATCAATAGGTACGACTTCATTGACCTGTAATCGCGATAAGTGGTCAGAAACGCCATTCTCAACTCCTTTCTTGTCCTTGATCTCGATGTCGAACCCTTTGGTATCGATCGACACCAATGGAGGAGATTACGAGTCGAGACTTTTAATGAAGTTTGAAGAATTGCAGAACTTGCCCATAAGACTTTAATATTTACAAGAAGACCCCAATTCGTGTTTAGACTATTTAATTAGGTTTTACAGCCACTTTGGCTGTGTGCTTTTTATTACGTTTTATTTGAGGATTTCTGAGAGAGCTTTTTGAGAGGGGAGACAAGTCAAAACTATGTTCGTCTGAGAGAAGATTTCGAGCCCCTGTTTTATTCTACTCTTATTTATTATATTGATGATTTATTCAGTTATGTTGATTGCTTCAATTTCCATGTCTGAGTAGTTCTCTTGTTAGGTTCAGGGTTCTCAATAGAGTTTTCTCTGAATGCTAGATTGATTTGTTATTAGGATTCACTATCTGAATTAGTTCTTCACCATAGGTTGTTTGCAAAGCTAATTCTAGATTGATCACCTAGAACTTAGATCTTAGGATAATTGATTATGCGCGGAAGTGCGATTAATTACCTGATAGAACCTAAGGTGAGCAAAATAACTATTCGCAAAGGAATTTGGTTTAGTTGTTTTGTGAACATATCAAACCTGATTTAAAAGCTGATTTAGACTTTAGGATTCGCAAAGGAATTTCAAATTTCTAGGATTTAGATTTAGATAGTTTTCGCAACGGAAGTTGGTTAAATATATCTTAGTGATTTGAGTTCAAGAACCGCGCTAAATCTGAATTATGTTAGTTAATTTATCTGCATTCAATGATTCCCAGAGAAATACCCTGAACCTATCTTTCTCCAATTGAATTTACAACCTTTTTAATTCGCATTCTGTTTTCAATACCATTAATCACTTAGCGAAATTCTCACAGATATAATCTATTGTGTGTCTCTGTGAGTCCTTGTGTTCGGCCCCTACTTTACTGCAACTACTGCTTAGTACTTTTAGGGTATTAATTTGAGCATATCAAATTTGGCGCCGTTGCCGGGGACTCAATTCGCCATTAGATTATATTTGTGAATTTCGACTAAGTTCGTCGGTATCGGTTGATACTATATAGTATCGGTCAATACTCACCGTTCTCTCTAGTTGATATCGATCGAAACCATCTGGTATCGGTCGATACTCATCGTGTTACCTATTACTTACGTTCTTGACTTCTGTTTTCAGGTGTATACCTAATCATAAAACCAGAGGGAACAAGAATACTCAGCTAGTTCAACTGTCATTGCAGCAACTAGCACTTGTGGAACACACAAACAGAAAGGCAAAGAAACCAGCAGAGATGAACAACAATCAAGTAGAGTTGGTTCGAGATGAGGTTGGTGCCTACAGGGACCTAGAGGGTCGCTTAGTCTCTTAACTAGGGCTTAATCTATCACAAGGAAGTGTCGTAGGTTGCTAGAAAGAACATAAGCGAGTGAATCGTCCTTAGCCTGCGGAAGTTGATGTTAAGGCGATTCGTGAACATATTGAACCTTCTCATTAATGCTGATCTAGAATTCTATGCCAACGGAAGTTAGGATTTTAGGTTGCTAGGTTTAGTAATCTATACCACAAAAGTGGATTGGTTAAATACTTATGTTTGAGTTTGAAACTTGTGCTTAGTCGTTCCCTGAATAGTTTTCTGATTTGTGATATCTGGATTCCCGAGAATAAACCCTCGACCTAACGCTTTTCCCTTATTGAATTTACATCGTTTTAATTTCTTTCATTAGTTTTCCAAAACCAACCATATTCTTGTCTTATCTTCGTTTCATAATTGTGAGAATTGTAGTATAACCTTGGTCTCTGTGGATTCGATCCTAAAGTAATGCATTGACAACCGTTATGATTGCGGTAGTGTGAACTTTAGTTATTAATTGACTTACTAAAACACCTAAATCAATTTAGCGCCGTTGCCGGGGACCAATAGTGTTACCTTCACTTTTTAATTTTGAAATTTAGTCTAAGATTCACTAACATGTTATATCTTGTATTCCAGGGACTTTCTAGGATGGATCACAACTCGGGAAACGATCGTAACTTCAACGGCCATCGACCACCCCACTCTCTCGAAACTCAGAGGCGATCGCCCATGGACGATGGACCCGTTGGCGATTACATTCCAATGCCAAGTTCCTACACATATCGACCAACCCAAGCTCACTCGCACCAAGGCCGAGATTGGAGCGACTTTGGCCATGACAACTATCACCACCACTATCAGCAGCGTCCGCAACCACTATCTCGTGCCTACGCTCACGTCCCCAATGAATCTTTAATATCTGAGTACCCAAATTAAACCCAATTGGTCACGTTCGTGTGGCTGAGTACCGTAAACAACATTAAACAAAGATTATCCTAATGATCAGCCGAGTCCGTTTAATGTTGTTTGAACCGTACCGATGCAGGCTTGCTGATACGACTTTAGTCTAGAGTCGACCAAAGCGATTCGTGCTATGACCGGTAGACCTTTTCGAGCATGTAGGGTTAGCCTGATTCGTACTACTCCAAAGTGTAGGTGAGTGTATCCTTGTTGCTGCCATAACTTTGGTAGTCCTTCCGGAATGTTTAGTGAGATGAACTGTTCTTCTTCCGTGCCTAGGACCTGGCAAGATGAGAACTTGCTAGATTGAACGTATTCGCGAACCTTCCTGCTTAATGATGGATGTATGAGATGTCGAACATTTTTGATAGAGAAAACAGCAGGATTCTTGGTAAAGTATTCATACGGATTTACAAGTGGAAGAGTAGTTTCAGGCAATTGGTCTCCTGGAACATATTCGATTTCATATAGGAAATTAATATAAGAGGAAGATGAACGGCTTTTATTTTTTTGTAAGGTAGAAATAGCAAACTGGGAATTGATCGTTGAAAGATTAGAAATAGACATGATGATGATTTGTTTTCAGAACATTCTTAATTTGTTTATGCCCACCTAATATTATTTGAAAAAACATCAATGCCAATATTAAAAGTTAATTAGATGGATCAAAATCTAGTACATATTTATAACTTAAAGACTTAAAATTATAGCTAAAAGGAAATTACCTATTCTCTTGTAAACTTAAAAAAAGACAAATTTATTAAGCTTCAAAATCGTAGTAAATGTTTTATTATATTGTGAAGCATTACCTTTTCACTTATTAGACATATATTTGTCACCTGCTTTTCGTCTCCTTGATAGCAATTTCAATTCCCAGATTCATCATTTGCTTTTTCAAATTGATTCTTCTTCTTTGATTAGATGAGACAAGCTTATCC